>JBANSL010000006.1:52113865-54713865 GCA_037127255.1 Persicaria tinctoria | reverse complement strand
TGTAAGTATGGAATGTTGCTGTTGGAATGTTGCTGATGGATTGTTGCTACCGGATCGCTACTGTTGTTGTACGTTTGTTGTTACTGTTGTATGTGTGCTATTATAAGTGTGGAATGTTGCTGATGGACTGCTGTTGTTACTGCTAGAATGTTGTAGATGTATGTTTTCTCACTTTGCTGCTGCATTAATTTCATCTTCCATTAGGTTGTGGATGTATGTTGGATTGTTGAACTTTAATGTTGATGCTCGAATGTTGATGTATGTTTGAATTTTAATTTCTGTTTGTTTGCTCACTTTAATTTCAATTCCAGTTGGGTTTTGTTTGTTGCCGAATTAATTCGAGCCTTAACGAGCTCATCGAGCCCGAACTCGTGTTCGGGCTTGAGGATAAACGAGCTCATCGAGCCGAGCTCGAGTTCTACATCTTGCTCGCGAGCCGAGCTTGAGCAAATATATATACTCGAATAGAAATTGAGCTCGAGCTTGAACATCAAGTACTCGATCTCATAAGCTCGTATATCAGGCCTACTTCGGTATGACATTTGAAAAATAATTGTGGAGTACTACAAGTTCAAAAAAAAAAATTAAAAATAAAAAAGGAAAAAGACTAAAAAAAAGAAAGAAGGACAAGGGTGGATCCATGATCCGTCCTTGTATATTAAAAAAAAATATAGAAAGGAAACAAAATAAGATTATTGATCCGTCCTATAAAATCTCAAAACAAGAATGAATCTTATATCCGTTCTTATATTTATTTTTTACAACTTGCAATCACCATTGGATAGATGTCAAGTTATAGGTGAAACGGATTTAGGATTTGTCCATATGAAATGCATATAACACTTGTGTCAGGTGCATATAGCCACCATTTTTTTTTTTTACAATGCGAGGATTTGAGGTGTGCTAATCCCGGTTGTACCACTACCTAAGAGCGTCCTTACGGATGAAAGCCTAAAGCTCTAGGTCAAACCTTCAAGAAGACGAGTTGAACGCCAATACCAGATGAGCAAGACGATCGGCTGCCCTATTGGCCTCCCTAAAGATGTGGGAAATGAAGACCGTCTCAAAGTAACCAAGCAAAAAGAGAGCATCCAAAATAAGCACTTAGATCTCCCAAGGGGTCATCCATGCTCATTTGGTTACATTCACGATTGCAAGACAATCATCTTTCTCTTCTGAGTTGCAGTCCAACGACCTCTGCTTGTAGTACCGATAGCTTCCTGCATCTTTTAGCATCACAAGCGATCAACCTCCCTTCATCATCTCTAATCAAGAAACCTGTAGAAACACATCCAGAAGAAGTTTTGACACCATTAAAATTGAGTTTGAAAAAATCTTCCTCGGATTTTTGCCACCCAATGGTGTTTCATTGGCAAGGGTTGCTCTTTGGTTTGATTGTTCTTGTTTTTACTTCTTCTTCATCTAGGTCATCCTGTTTGATATTTTTTTTTTTTTTTTTTGTAGATTTGATCATGGCTATCAATTCGTCTATTGCTCTTATACTTTGATTTTCAAATATGATCTTGTTTCTTTTAGTTTAGTCCAAAGACTCCACCAAGAGAACGCTAGAGTGGCTTTTTGTTCATAATTTAGGTGTCGGGAAACTTCGTTGGTAGTCTTAATTATGCTTGTATTGCTTTTGTCAATATTTCGAATTAGTCTCTTAATAGTTTTGGCCATCAAGCCTATAATTCTTAAGGTTGTCGGGCATTCGATTAGGATGTGGATAACATCTTCCTCCATGGAACAACAAATGGCGCAATCCATGGGAGTGTGTATTCTTTTGTTTCTTAGTCTAGTTTTGGTTGGTAGTCCATCCAACACCATTTTCCATAGGAAAAATTTCACCTTAGGCGGGCAGTCAAGTTTCCATATTGTAACGGCCCAGAATTATGATTTCCGGGTTACGTTTCAAGGGATAAAACCCCTTGTTCGGATCTTGCAATCCAGGTACGGGTCGAGGTTTCAAAGTCATTTAAGATTAATAGAAAGAGGGATTTCAAACCCTAAACACCTCGAAGGGCCGTTGGGTACCCTTAACCTGTCCTGGGGACTAACTCGCAAAATTCATTTCACACGGAAGCAAGACGGAAGCAAAATAAGGATACAAGTGCCACGGCAGAGCCGGGTCAAAACGGAGTCAAAAGTATAAATCCAAAACAACATAATCAGAGTCTGGTGAAGTCTATAACTCCAATGCTCACTCTCCGCCGACAAAATGACCCGCGCAATAAGCAACAGCACCGATAGGATGAACATAAATAATTCCTAGTTCATAATAATGTGCAGAAATACTGTAAAGGGCCCAAGACAATGCCAAGTGGCATATCCCTCTCCTACCTCCACCCCTTCCGACAGGCGGAGACTGGCCAGCTCGTGAATGCATTCATTCATAATAGGGCGGCACGCATGCCTAACCCGCTCCACAATAAAGCCCGCAGGCATATCATATTATAAGGAAGTACTCGATTGACTCAGGGTACCCGATGAGGCTGGGCTACCCTATGACCCTAGCAAAGACTCTAGGACTATCACAGATACGGCCGTTCTGTTTACAAACACATAGAGAAATAGAATGCTCAACGATCAATGCAACCTAGCATGGTACTACATGGCATGCTGATCATGAATGCAACACCTAGTATATCATGCACTTAAAGCAGGGAATAGCTCTATTCAATCTGAGTAAGCTCCGAAGAGACTTACCTGGAAGTGCAGAACAACAAAAGGCAACAACTATGTATTCAGAAAGCCAACATGTCACAGATGATCACCTAGCACATATATAAGTAATATAAATAAGTCTACTCCT
This sequence comes from Persicaria tinctoria, assembly GCA_037127255.1. Lineage (NCBI taxonomy): Eukaryota > Viridiplantae > Streptophyta > Magnoliopsida > Caryophyllales > Polygonaceae > Persicaria > Persicaria tinctoria. The sequence continues at coordinate 54,711,053 of JBANSL010000006.1, read as the reverse complement.
AACGTTACTTAAAGTATATAATATCACACACAAGTCATCAAATTTATTTCGCATTTCCCAAGATTGTCCAAAACTCTTATAAGACCTCAAGTTAGATCAAATCACCATTCAAAAAGCTTTCTCAAATCATCCAAAAATCTATTTAGAAAACATTACCCTTTCATCAACTTATTTTATTTTTACTTCAAGACAAAGTTAGTATAATTCCAAAATCCTCTTTTTGGTTTTATTAAATCAATTCTCCATTCATCAAAACAATTTCAACCTTGAAAACCTTTTCCGAATATCTCCTAAAATCCAAGTCTCATAATTATCGTATTTTAAAATCTCTACCCTAACCTTATATTTATATGTTTACCTCATTAATAATATGATATAATATATTTTATTTTCCACCCATTTAATATTTATATACTTTAAATATATAAATCCTTAAAATCATTTTATATCTTACTTTTATAATATCTTCCCAAAATCAGCCCAAAAGAAAGAGATAAAAGGATGGAATAAGCCCAGCCCAAGGAGGAACCCGAATCCAGTCCAACTCAAAGCCCAACCCGGATCCAACACTCTCCCAATTCTGAAACCCGGTTGGAAAATGATATAACCCTTATACTAAACCCGGATCCGGCCAAAAAGAAACCCAATTGAGAGAAAGAACAGATCCCCGTCTGTGGCCACTGTTCGTCTTCAACCTCCCGCCTCCTCTGCGCTCGCCTGGCCTCGGCGCCATTCCCGCTCTCTCTCGCACGGACCTCGCTCAACCTTCCCGCCATCGCTTCTCTCTCGCTCGATTGCTCCACTCTCTCACAGCTGCTCGCACTGACCCGCTCTCGCGCTTTCCCCACTGGAGCTCCCGAGCTCACCACTCTCGCCGCCATTGACTACCCCAAACTCCACCGTTTCACTCCTCGGATTCAAGATTTCAGTGACAGTACAAATCCTAAGGCTAGGAAAACAAAAATCGGAAGGGAGAGGGCTCACCGAGTGGAATCGAAAGTGAGGCTCGCAGGAGGTTCGTCGGAGGTCGATTTGGTTTATCGGAGACTCGAGCCAGAGCTTGCTTGTCCTAGGACGAGAATAGGAGGTTAAAGGTGACCCCTTTACCATGTTTTGAGGAGGAAGGAAGTGGAAAGAGCCTTACCCAACGGTTTGGAGTGAAACATGGAAATGGAGGAGAAGGAGAAGGATCCGGCTGTTAAGGGCTGTTCCCGGCGACCCTGGGCGTCCTTCGGAGTTTGGGGTGGCAGCTTCCGGTTGGTGGCGTTGCTGGATTTGAAGATCAGTGGAAAGGAAGCTCCTTGGGGATTTGCTTGGAAGATGAAAGAGGGGAAGAAGAAGGAGTTTGAGGCAGTGCTTGGAAATGGGTTTTAGGGTGGTTTGGTGTCCAATTTTGAAGGGAAATGGGAGAGCTGTGAGGCTGCCAACTAGAGCATGTGAGGAGGGTGTTTTGGGGTTTGAGATGAGTCAACAATGTCTGAAATTGGGGGGATAGGCTGCAGCTTTGAAGGGGAGTATGTTGTCTCATTTGTAAAGGAAAAATGAGGAAGAAGACAGGGATTGTGCAGCTGCCTCTCTGCTGTCGATCAGATCAAGGGGGGGAAAGACAATGTAGGGTGCTCCCAAATCTCAATTTAAAATACCCGAAAAAAATAAATAAATCCAGAAACCCGCTCTCTCGGTTTTTATCCGACCCGATTAAAATAACGCTTCAAAATTTCAAAGATGTCGACATCCAAAGTTTATTCCAAATCCCGAGGCAAAACGATAGAATTGTTCTTCAAAGTTCAAAATTGGGTCGGAATTCGCTTTAAAAGTTTCAATTTCGATTTAGTAATTTGAAGACAAGTTTTCTTTAAAATATCCGTATTAAATTATTATTATTATTTTTAGACTTAAAACCATTTTATATTATTTGTTGAAATTTATTATTTAAAAATCCGGGCCTTTACATCATCCACCTCTAAAAACAAGTCTCGTCCCCGAGACTAAAATCAAAATAAGGTAGGGCCTGAGACTAAAACCAAAATAAAGTAGGGGATGAAGTTTGAAATTGATGAGTCCAAGAACCATGTCCAAGGATCTTGTAATCATCTCGGTTGCGTCTTCCGAGATTCTCACAACATCCTAGTCACGGTCGTGACATCGCCAATTGGCCTTGACAAGTATGCAATAAGCGTCCCTATCACATCCTTGCTTCGACTTTTCGGAAGTACCACAACTCTCTACAATATCATCACTAGGTCTTAGCAAGCGCCCTCATAAACTGCATGTATCCACTTCGTGAAGTATCATAGAGCTGCCCGGGTTTGAAAAGTTTCGAAAGAGATTCCACAATTGAAAATAAATATTAACCTCAAAATCGTTGAAATTCTCGGTATCGTTCATTCTTTTACAACCCAAGTTGGTCCTTTTTCAAAATCGTTCAAAATCTTCAAATAAGACGTCTAATCAAGCAACCTTACACCAAAACAAGTCAAATCCTTTTAAATCAAGATTTCGTCAAAATCTTCCAACCACCAGATTAGTTTCGCGCATATCAAACAATCAAATTCAGAGGTTGGGAGGTGGAATCATCCACCTCTAAGGGCTAATCCCATATTCTCTTCCTAGTTTCCATAATCAAATCAATCTCCATTCAAACAAGATTCATACGCCATAACAAATGCATAACAGCTTAAACGAAACAATCTCCAGCCAACACATCATACGACAAGTCTCAACCATGTACCCACACAGTGCCACAAGGTCACGTCAAGCATCTCCAAATCACACTAAAGGTTACAATGTGCATCTCAACAACATATCAAAATCATAACCACGTCTCGACATCACACCATAAATCATAAAAGGTATCTCACTATCGCATATCAACACCGCAATCATAGTAGGGTCAACCACAACAAGAGATATCATTTAACCCACAAATTCACATAGTCATCCTATCCAATTCCTATCCAGCATTAGCATAACATTTTTATCCCATCAATCATTGGTACTTGCAAGGTTAGCCATAGCGAAATTTCATCATAAGTCAACGGAACAAAACTACTTATCGACACACCAATACCGTCAAGGTCATGCTATTAAGATTCAATAAAAAGGGAAGATCAAGAAGTATATCACCATCAAAATGTCAACATGCTCTTCTGGAAATCATCTTACTCATCACAATGTCATATAACGATCATTTAGTAATCATGCACCATTATCTCATATACATATACAAATCATATTCACATTCCAAGTCATACTCATCATTTAACATCTCAATAGTCATGCTTGTCAACCATATAATACAACATCATGATTACTACAACATAATATAACATCATGTTTACCACCACATAATATAACACCATGCTTTCACATAATAACACATCATGATCTCATATATTATCATATCACAACACATCCTAACATGCTTCTAAAACAACTTAACAGGATAGCAAAACATCAATATATCATGATAACACTAGTCACTACCAATTAGATTTCAGTATTGCATAACAACATGTAATATCATTCCATATCAGATGCATCATGGTTATTATCTAACATCATGCCAACAAATATAAATAAATCACATCATCAAGAAAATCCTCACATCATACCAGTCAAAATAAAACAGAATCCCCACTCGCCCATCTCCACTCTCAAGCCAAGACTAATCATCTTCTAGGCTCGCTAACGTCAACTCCAATAAAAATTCTCCGGAGAAATCCCAATTCATCTCGATGCTCAAATCTTACCCCTCCTTCCGCCAATCAATACCACACCATCCACCTCTAAGAACCCAACTCCTATCTCTAACTGCACACCCGAGTACCCTCTCGTTCTATGTTCTCAATGCTCTCAAAAGTCATTTCTTACACTTCTCTTACTACCCAAGACATCACAAGCATCACCCAAAAGCTCATCGGAAACCACCAAGTATTGTCTCATGTACATCCCAAAACTCACTTAATCTTACCTCAGTCAACATCCCTCTCTCGCGACTTACCTCATAATATCATCGTTCATCCTAACCGCTTAAATTCTTTCACCACTCTACCAAATGACCTCACCCACAGGTTTAAAGAAAAAGGAATCATGGAAATCATCGAACATAAGGTCTACATCATATCAATTTGCATTTATAACATACATCATGGGTTCAACAAGCCTTAATTTACTATCATGCTCAATATTCATTGCAAACATCATATATGAACATAACCAAATCAAGCTAGCAGGTTGCATTATAACCTTATCAGATGCAATTTAGGCTTCTTGGCATATGTAGTTCACATTTTTACAGACAAGGAATTTAAATCATGCTTAGCAACTTAGCGTATCAACAAATCAAGATATCATGGTACATGAGAGCTATAAGTCATCAAATCATATCATCATAGACAACAAGCAATCAGGCAACAGTCATCATCAAGTCAGCACATCAACACGTAAATCTCATCGTCAGGTTAGCGCAATATCATTGTCAATAAGTTTCAAAGAGTTAGCAATTCGAACGGAGAACACTCTCGCTTGCAAGTCATGTCGCACTCAGTAACCGCATTCCTCGATGTGTGCCTGTTCCACCGTCATCATTGATCCTGAGGCCCGTGGGTTATGGGCCCACGCTTCCGCCACATTACTCTATCGCTATGCAACTTCTTTTCTCTTTCAAGCAGTCGCTCACCCAATGTATCGCGCATGACTTCAAGTTAGCGGAGATAGGGGAGTGACGAGAGAAGACAACCCAAATTCCTTTCAGGGACAAACACGGACCACAACTAAAGACGACAATACTAGAGACAAGACTCTAACCCGAGAATAGCAACAACGCCCTTATGGAGGTCTATTAGGTTGCAATGGTGACAAGCGGACACAATTTCCTCATAAGGGCATATCAATCATTTTAACCCACACTAACATGTACCTATCTCGAGAAGCACGACATACGTATTCATTTCAAGAAGACATATTCATGTGTTACACGGATGCATGCGAGATAAACTAGTAGTATGTGATTCCATGGAAACAGATATGCTCAGCAACTTTAAACAGGATACGTGGGATTTATTGAGTATCACAATTATCACATATATGAACAATGCACGAGCTTGGTGTATGCATCATACGAGAACATATAACAGCAACATAGTAACTACCTCATCTAACACAATGATCATATAATAGGTCAATCATGGCACGTAATCATATGAAGAGATACATTTAGAAAGCATGGGTCCTACATGGTACTAGCGATACATGATGTGATACAAGCATGATCAAGAGTCATTAAGAGGAGTTCAACATAATATTCACGAAACATGAGATATCATCAAAAGTAACAAGAAGGGCATCGTGGGCGATAGATTATAATCGTGTCAAGAACGAACCATCATAGGACACATATAAATGTACAATAGTTATCACATCATAGAACATTTACAACATGTAATCATTTAGCGAGTCATATTGGAAATCATAAGCCCTACAGGATACTACTAGCACATATCGAATCATGACCACAATCAAGGTAACTCGACTAAATTCATTCTAACATTCATGTGTGCTACGTAGGTGAAAACATGATATGGCGTGGTGTGTGATCATGCGAGGTGCCAAATCATACATCTATACGAGCACGAGAGGATATCATAGAGTAGTAGGGGACACTACCGAGCGATAACAAGTAAGCATGCTAGAACTAACCATCACGGAAAACAAGTGGATCATCGAATTCAACATCAATTTAATCATGCGTAAAACATTTTAAGATGAGAGAAAGAAGGGAGAACCACACTATCAGGGACCTAGCTCAAGAGAAAATCAACAATAATGCAAGCAATATACAATTCAAACGAGTCACCACCAAGGATCCCACATGATACTAAAGGTTCAACATACCATACGATACATGCATGCAACTAATCATGACGTCATGTAAGAAATCAATTCAATCACATTCCAACAATATAGAAGCATGAGGAAGATTTTACGATGTATATTATGAGTTTAAGCAACATGGCAATATAGCTGGAACACGGGAACATGAGTTCAAACCAACCATACTGGGATAAAACATGCATTTATCAAGACTCATTTACACCAACATAATCCCAATTCAGTGCAAGTATCACACAACAGTATAAATTGCAGAGTAAGCAACAATGATTAACCTGATGTATACATAATAAACGAGCATGCTATTGATTCTTGCCACAAAAGGGATAATAGGCATTGGCACGTCATCATCCAATAAGCTAAGATGATCATCTATCAACATTCATACAAAGGGGAATTGATCACACTATCATAAACCTAATGGGGTAAAATCATGTAGATTCATTTCATGCACTCACACTTCCATTCAATCCTACGATCAATAGGCCAAGACATAACACAAGACCTAAGCAATGTAACCAATCATAGATGCAACAACATGAGTAGCATTTTACCAATGGTCATTCGCGGGGTGCATGCCAAAGATTACAAAATTTTATCATGCAATTCAGAGAGAGTCACAATTACAATCGGACAGAGATCCCTAAGGGCAACCATTTACTTTCCCCAACTGACTCATCACCCCTCTTTCCCGTGGGACTTTGGTACGGCTCTTTGTGGTAAGAAAATAAAGGTTGGTCACCATATGAATCAATAAAGACAACCCCATGACACCTTACTTTTGACTCAAAATGCTATCAAGTACCACCTTCCAATACTCACTCAGAGAACCTTCATATCCATGCATGATTCTGACACAATGTATTTATAACCAACCCGATTCCCGTGAAAGATACTGACATCCGGGAGAAAGACTCGATAATATCCTCAAGGGTTTAGCATAGTGGAACGGCTATTACACATAACTGGGTTGACCATACAGAAACAAGGGTACTCCCACTATCCCGTTTGCACAGATTAGTCAAGACACATTTCATAGTTAGGGCATCCAAATCAAATCTCTAGCATAGCAAGCATTCATCACAGAATCAGTTAAAACACATAATGATCTCCTTCGAGTCTCCCAACCCATCTGTAAAGAACAAGCTCATATTTCGCCTACCCATTTCCAACTACATCCAATAGGGATGGTCTAACGTCTTTCTACCCACTCGATCCCCTCTTTAGTCGGTGTTCCATATTTTATGATAAGTCAAGTTCATTACTTAGTCCAATTTTGGTTAGACAGCTTAAGTTCATTTTGCCCTTTTTAAAATCCTTTCAAATCCTTTGAAATTCATGGGCGGTTTTCCAAATCATACACTCGACCCTTGCGTACCCGAATTGCACAACCTCAGCTCTGATACCATCTTTGTAACGACCCAGAATTATGATTTCCGGGTTACGTTTCAAGGGATAAAACCCCTTGTTCGGATCTTGCAATCCAGGTACGGGTCGAGGTTTCAAAGTCATTTAAGATTAATAGAAAGAGGGATTTCAAACCCTAAACACCTCGAAGGGCCGTTGGGTACCCTTAACCTGTCCTGGGGACTAACTCGCAAAATTCATTTCACACGGAAGCAAGACGGAAGCAAAATAAGGATACAAGTGCCACGGCAGAGCCGGGTCAAAACGGAGTCAAAAGTATAAATCCAAAACAACATAATCAGAGTCTAGTGAAGTCTATAACTCCAATGCTCACTCTCCGCCGACAAAATGACCCGCGCAATAAGCAACAGCACCGATAGGATGAACATAAATAATTCCTAAAAAAATTGATTTGGAGCGGGATCAGATCGATGCCCACTTAACTCTGCATCCCAACCATAAGCACACATATACGCTATACCTAATAAAGATGCTCTAATGCAGTACGAAATTCAAACACACTAGCATGCTCCTAGTTCATAATAATGTGCAGAAATACTGTAAAGGGCCCAAGACAATGCCAAGTGGCATATCCCTCTCCTACCTCCACCCCTTCCGACAGGCGGAGACTGGCCAGCTCGTGAATGCATTCATTCATAATAGGGCGGCACGCATGCCTAACCCGCTCCACAATAAAGCCCGCAGGCATATCATATTATAAGGAAGTACTCGATTGACTCAGGGTACCCGATGAGGCTGGGCTACCCTATGACCCTAGCAAAGACTCTAGGACTATCACAGATACGGCCGTTCTGTTTACAAACACATAGAGAAATAGAATGCTCAACGATCAATGCAACCTAGCATGGTACTACATGGCATGCTGATCATGAATGCAACACCTAGTATATCATGCACTTAAAGCAGGGAATAGCTCTATTCAATCTGAGTAAGCTCCGAAGAGACTTACCTGGAAGTGCAGAATAGCAAAAGGCAACAACTATGTATTCAGAAAGCCAACATGTCACAGATGATCACCTAGCACATATATAAGTAATATAAATAAGTCTACTCCTAACGTTACTTAAAGTATATAATATCACACACAAGTCATCAAATTTATTTCGCATTTCCCAAGATTGTCCAAAACTCTTATAAGACCTCAAGTTAGATCAAATCACCATTCAAAAAGCTTTCTCAAATCATCCAAAAATCTATTTAGAAAACATTACCCTTTCATCAACTTATTTTATTTTTACTTCAAGACAAAGTTAGTATAATTCCAAAATCCTCTTTTTAGTTTTATTAAATCAATTCTCCATTCATCAAAACAATTTCAACCTTGAAAACCTTTTCCGAATATCTCCTAAAATCCAAGTCTCATAATTATCGTATTTTAAAATCTCTACCATAACCTTATATTTATATGTTTACCTCATTAATAATATGATATGATATATTTTATTTTCCACCCATTTAATATTTATATACTTTAAATATATAAATCCTTAAAATCATTTTATATCTTACTTTTATAACATCTTCCCAAAATCAGCCCAAAAGAAAGAGATAAAAGGATGGAATAAGCCCAGCCCAAGGAGGAACCCGAATCCAGTCCAACTCAAAGCCCAACCCGGATCCAACACTCTCCCAATTCTGAAACCCGGTTGGAAAATGATATAACCCTTATACTAAACCCGGATCCGGCCCAAAAAAAACCCAATTGAGAGAAAGAACACCCATTATTGCATATAATTTATTGTTATATTACAAACTTAACGTATTTTTTATATTATAATGTATTTTATTTTAAATTTATGTTATTTTAAACACATTGTTAAATAAGTTAACAAATACTCACTCTATTAAGAAACGATGTCATCTAGGGAGAAAACCTTAATAAGAAAACGATGTCATTTTAGGTATTTTTTTCTCTACTTTTCAAAATTATTTTTATAATAATTAGAGGGATGTTAGTTGTAATTTTCAATAAAATGAATAGATAGAGTAATAATTTGGAGTTTAGTATATTTTTATTTACTTTCTTAAAAATATATACAAATTTATAAAATGACATATTTTAATTAATAGAGTAAGTAACATTTAAGTTATAATTATAATTAGGGCTCGTTTGGTTCAATGTGGGAAGGGCTCGTTTGGTTCAATGTGGGAATTGAAATTCCCATGAAATTACTTCATGTGAACTGAATTTTCGAAAAGTCGAGTTGATGAGAATTGTGAAAATGTGTTTGGTTGATTTTTTTTTATTTTAGATGATTAAAAGGGGTGATTGAAAATTTTCGAATAAAAAAAGGTGAACGATGAAGTTAGGGGACTAGGGGCTCGCTTGGTTAAGCGTGGGAAATAGACTTCCTGGGAAGTAACTTCACAGGATATGTAATTCCTATGAATTCTATTTCATGGGAAATGTAAAAAAGTGTTTGGTTGGAAATAGTTTCTTATGAATTCAATTCCTATGTTTTGTTTGGCTAAGTATTGAATTTTCATAGTAATTGGAGATTCTCTTAATAAAAATAAAATAAAATTTATAGGAGATTTTGGATAAGTGAATGGAGGAAGTAGATCTTACCTACCCCTCATGGTAAACTAACTTCCCCCATCTCATAGAAATTGAAATTCTCATAAATTGAAATTCCTAGGTTTTTTCATATTAAAAAATCATGGGCTTATTTCCTATGATTTTGGACTTCCCGGGAAGAGGAAGCTAACCAAACGCGCCCTAGGTAAGTGAACTTTCTCCAAATTGAATGAATTTAACTTCAGGTTGAATTACTATATTTTTATTTTTTTTAAATATAAACCAAAGACAGACATTTCTCCAACTTCATTAGAATTTTTACTTCCCGAGTTTCACATTTTTTACTTCTTGAGTTTCACACATATCAACCAAACATACACTTATATTATAATATTATAATATCAGACCCAACAACATATGATTCCGAATCTAACCTACGGCATCTTCCCTCAATCCTCGTTAGGGTCTCCCAGCATGTGCAAACCACGTGCAGAGGGAGAGAATGATTGACCCTTATACCCCGAGGCTTTATCCATAAATTACGGAGGAAGCCCCTGCTCTATCTAACGGTCTTTCAGAACAGAGAGTTCACAGTTGGGTTGTGAGTTGGCCCCCCGAAACCCCCAATGGAATGCTTCACTGGATATGACTTATGAGAACAAAAAAGGGCTGCACTGCACGACTGATTGGAGTCTCCACCTGTAATCGTGGATTTAGGGAGAAAACGGGAATCCCCAAATTGCCGAATTTTGTGGGGTTGGCTTCGTTGTCCAATCCCCCTCTACTCTTCGAAAAATATAAAATTTGGGCGCTCATCTCTCTTCCTTCTTATTCTTCTTCTCTCTCCAAAGTTTTTCCCTTCTCAATGGCAATCTGAGAGGAAGAGGGTCACTGGCCTGCAAGAACAAGACTTGGTCAAACAGAGAGAGGGTTTTTGCTTTTGTGGGTTTGCCAATCATCAAGGTTACAGAAAGAGAGATCAATGCCTGGGTTTGACTCTCTCGATTCGGTCCTTTTCGCTGCCAGCAGTGCTTGCCTTAGCTCCTTGGCTGTTTTTATCCAGATCCAGGTTTTGCTTCTTTTTTCCTTTTGTTGAATTTCTTTGTTTTGTTTGCTTTTGTTGGATCTGATAGATTGGTTCTTGGTGGCGGGAGGATGGGAATTGCTTTCAAAATGCTGAATTTAGGCCTCGTTCATGAATCATGATTTGGTCAAAGTAGTCAATAGGTTTTGCTGTAGTGGTTCTTGGTGGCTGGAGGATTGGTTTTGCCTGTTAAGTGCTTTACTGCTTTCTGGGATTTGATTTATTACCCTCCTGGCGTCTTTGTATAGTCATCATTTAGGCCTGTTTCTTTTTTTTTAAAATAATTTTTTTTTTGCTGTTTCCAAAGTTCCAATCATAGAAAACAAGAAGCATTGAAACTGGGCCATACGGTTAAAGAATGTGTCTTTAAGGATTATATAATAAGATGGGGAAAGCAGACATTTTGAAGACCCGTGGATCATTCGATCTACTTCATTGGCAGACGAAAATTTGTTGGTGTTGGCAATTTGTGTCTAAGCCGTGGTGATTTTGAAGCAATCTGTATCTTGGGCATAAGCTATATTCTGGGTTTCAAATTCTTATGGTGTTTTTGTGCTTTCACGACATTCAACGGGATCCTTGGTATGGCCAGCATGTTTTTGTAACTTGGTTACACCATCTTATATATATTTACTGGTTCAAGACATTCCTGAGAGGGGGGCACTCTTCAGTTTAGTTCAGCCTGAAAGTTCTTGATTATTGATGTACTTGAGTATTCCAAGAAAGATTGATAGCTTCTTGTTGGATTATTTTGGGAGCTTTCCTTACTCTCATTCTCAAGTATATTTGATGAAGTTGGGTTCTTTCATACCATTCTGCGTTGCATTGGAGGGGATCAAATGACCAAAGCAGTTTACTTTTCTGTTACACCTATATTGATGCAATTCCACACGTGAGGGATGATGTAGCTGCTTTGTTTGATATAGGGAAAGTGTTCATATTGCTTCAGCTTTCTTTTGGAGCAATCTGCGCTTGGCTGATTTATGTAATTAACTTCAAGTGGTTTGAAGTCTTTGAGTCCATGTTCTTTGCTTTCTGTATACTTCAATTTTCTGGAGTTGTTCAAATGGTTAAGTCGGACATTATGTGGGTATCTTTATCATGGGTTTTTTCTTTCATTAGGTGCAATCCTTCGTCGTTGGCCTTTTAATCTTACAGAATTTGAGGGATACAATTGTAAATTGCATTGTCATGATGAAATCTATTTAAAGAATAAAGACTATAGAGATATAGTCCTGATTACTTTGTATGCTTCCTGATTGTTGTCAGATCATTTCAAAACTTATTCAGCCCTTTGCTTTCCAATTCCAGTCCAGTGTGAAATCTTTCATTTTCTTCCTTCATGAATTCCCCTCTTGGTTTAGCCCTGTTATTTTAGATTTGTAGTAGTAATAATGACCAAATGAATTATTTCACTACTACTTTCTAAAGCTGGATACATTCTAATTTTTGTTTCTTGCACTAGTTATTTAAAGTCAGTATTACTGTCAGAATTTTTAATGGAAACACCATCAGTTTGAGATATTTTCAATCTTTCTGTACCTAATCTAAGAGAATTTGTGTGGCAGGGATGTCTTATCTGCTTGTTGCTTGCTCTTGGCTGGGCTTTGGCAGCCTATGTGAGGTAAGATATTAGAGGATCTTTATATATCAACTTTTGACATGATCAGTTATCTGATCAGTGAGAAAAATAATGTTTTTTCATCATTAAATGTGACGGTTTATTTTCCTTGCAGGAATAGAGAAATCAAGCAGATGAAGAGCAGTATGAAATCTGGCAATAGTTTGGCCTTTCTTTCTCATGATATTAATGATCTAGAACACTCAAAGCAGGTCAATCTACCACAGGTCACTGTTGTTATGCCTCTAAAGGGTTTTGGAGAGCACAATTTGCATAATTGGAGAAGTCAGGTGAGATTTATTGGGAGTTCATATGGTTTGTTGTATATGGTAGGAAAAGGATTATTTTGGAATAGTGTGGTATTCCTACCACACTGTTCCAAATAGAGAGGACACATCACTAAACCTCTCCATTTTTTTTTTTACCAACTGAGCTCTCTTCATTCCATATGACAACTATGTGTCTTTCTCCAAATTTATTGACAAGTGATAAATAAATCCATTCAGATTACTACTCTCTATGGCGGTCATGTTGAATTCCTTTTTATAGTGGAAAGTGTTGAAGATCCAGCATATCGTCCTATATCTATGCTGCTAAAAGAATTTCAGGCATGTATCTTTAATTTCCAATTACCCTTGTGAATTCTGAAAGCGTATGCTATACATTCTTCAGATTACCCTATGCATTTGTCGTGGTTGTTTGCCTGACTATTGGCATGTTCTGTAAGTCAGGATGAAGTTGATGCTAAGGTTATTGTAGCTGGTTATTCAACTACTTGTAGTCAGAAAATCCACAATCAGCTGGTATGTATTTTGTACCTCTTAAACCTGTCACCATCTTTCAAGCATAAAATTATATTATTATATTGGAACTGATAAAACAATGGGGTTTTGGGAATTGGCACCAACAAAACACCATTCTTTGTTTTTATGGTCACATGATAGGATATGAAAGGACATGAGATGGACAGGGAAAACACCATCATTGAGGAGTTTTTGTGCATCACGCAGTGTAATCTAGCTCTATCAAATTTGCCTTCTAAAGTTCTGATATGTGAAGTCTTATTTTGTCAGGTTGGGGCAGAGAAAATGCACAAAGACAGCAAGTATATATTGTTTCTCGATGATGATGTGAGGCTCCACCCTGGAACAATTGGTGCTCTCACTGCTGAAATGATAAAAAATCCTGAGGTGAGTGGCATGCATATTATACTCCTTTTTGAGGCTCCACCCTGTGAAGTCTACTGTGCCTGCTAATTTTCATCATCTACTGTTAACATCTGATAATATGGATTATGTGCAGATATTCATTCAAACAGGATACCCTCTTGATTTACCTTCTGGAAGTTTGGGAAGTTACTGTATATATGAGTACCACATGGTATGGTTCATATGATGTTTCACTTTAGACTCATTCCACATGCATATGACGAGGGCTTTAATATACAAATGAAACTAGAGACATTCTAGGAATAATTTCTGATCTGATTTACCACATCTTGTTTCTAATAAACAATTCTTTTGTCTTTTCTTGTATAATATGTAATTAGCATGGCATCAATTTGTTAAGTACAATCTTTTCTTGAAGTCTTCATGTTCTCTGTCTTACTTCCAAGCAGATGGCTTTTACTTCCTATGGTTGTCAGTAGCATATGGCTTTTACTTCCAAGCAGATGACTTTATTTTGAACTTATAAGGACTGTATCCTTCATTTAATACTTATCATCGGCCATGGTTGATTCTTCTTCTTCTTTTTTTTTTGGTTTTGTGTTACAGCCTTGCTCAATGGGGTTCGCCACTGGCGGGAAAACATTCTTCTTGTGGGGAGGATGCATGATGGCAAGTACTTCTAAACTTCTTCTGAAACAATCTCTTTCTAATTAAATAGTTTTTCTCACTGTTTTTTTCTTTTTATTCTTCAGATGCATGCAGAAGATTTCAGGACAGACAACTGTGGTGTGGTCTCAGGGCTTCGTGACGGAGGGTATTCTGATGACATGACACTTGCTGCCATATCAGGTATTTGGTTTATAGTGTCCACTCATCAATCTAGCTCTAACTGTTGCACCCCATTTTTTTCATCCTTTTCCATGTAACAAATCTAATGCGAATTTGTGAAACAATTTGAATTTTATCTCCATTTTCCTTCTACGAGTTGATGTTGCTCATACGTCTATTTTGTCTTAATTTTCCAGGAAATTACAAGAAACTGATAACATCCCCACCAGTTGCTGTCTTCCCTCATCCCCTTGCAAGTGATCTTAACTTTGGCAGGTTTGTGATTAATTTGGATCCTTGTGCTTTGCAGTAATTACATTTACTTTACATGGCTTCCTAACCTTCACTTCTTGTCTAGGTATTGGAATTACTTGAGGAAACAAACATTTGTTCTGGAATCGTATATTTCAAAGGTCAACTGGCTGATGAACCGGGCTTTGTTTTATTTCCACTGCTACTTATCATGGGGATTTGTGGCACCATATGTCATGGCTGTGATCCATATTGCAGCAGCGCTTCGAATCCGTTATTCAGATAACTCAATTCAACAAGAAAACTTCAGTTATGGCGGTGAGCACACTACCTTTTCCTTGTTGAGTAGGTCACAACGTTATTGAACTAATCAGAAATTGGATAAACATGGGTAGGTTAATTAATTTATTTTACATAACGTTGCTACCACTGTCGTGTTAAGGTTTGACATCCAGGATGAAATTATTATTTAAAATGATGCTCTTGGGTAGTAGACAAGACAAACAATCAAATAATCATTATTTAAATTTTAGAAAGCCATTTCAGGCAGCATTGACTTATATCATTTGGTTGCTTTACCTTTTTAGAAAGCTATTTCAGGCAGCATTGACTTATAGCTCAAACAGTTGTTGTCGATTTTCATGATTCTGGATCTTTAAACAATATCATTTGGTTGCTTTACCTTTAGTTTCATGAATATAGTGAACCAGTTGTATGAAGATCAAAACGTATGTATTCATGTATTGTAGAAGAGACTCATCTGATGGTTATGCCCCAAATGTTTCTTTTGCAGGAGTTTTATTGACAGGATGCTTAGCCATCTGCACAGTTATTGAACTACTTTCCATGTGGAATTTAACGAGGATTGAAGTTCAGTTGTGCAACATGTTATCTCCTGAGGCATCACCACTCTCACTTGCTTCTTACAACTGGTGCTTGGTGAGTCAATCTTGACTTGGTAAATACTGTTGCTGTAGAATACCTTCTGTGAACTTAATGATGATTTTTTTCCCTACTGTGTACCTTTCTTCACTATTTCAGTTTACAAATCAATTATTATAACTTATTACTCAATTAACTACAGTATCTTTATGATTCACCTCATCATATGAACCAGATCAAAAGTTTTCAGCAAAAAAGTTAAAACAGGTCCCTGAACTCCCCCCCATCAAATGAAGTCCCCAAACTTTGGAAAAAGTTACAGATGGGTCCCTGGTTTTTAAAGCTCATTAGTCCTTCAATTAAAATGAATGACAAAAAAAAAAAAAAAATCATAGTTCATGAAATTCAGGGACTAATTTGTAAATTTTTTTGAAGTATTTTTTAACCTGTACAAGAATCAAAATTGAATGCTATGGAAGTATTTGGTATTTTGATGTCTACTTGAGTCATACCAACCTACCAAATCAGATGAACTAATGCTGTTTTATTTTCTTTTTGGTGGCAGGTATTCATTGCGATGCTTGTTGACAACTTCTTATACCCGGTCTCTGCATTGCACTCTCACTTCTCACAGTCGATTAATTGGTCAGGCATTGTATATCATTTGAGAGACGGGAAGATCAACAAGGTATGCTCGCTTTAATATTTCATTACTATTATATCTGATCCATGCTTTTGTACTTGTATATGCAGAATTCACATTTATGATGCAACCCTGTTTTTGTACAGATCGACAGAGGCAAGGATATTGGGCCTAAGTACACAGATCTTAGTGGCAAGAATCTACATGGGAGGAAAGGATCTCCCCCGAAAGTGTCATTCATAAGCTCTTTGGCGAGAACTTTACTGCATTGGGGACAACCGAAGAAGTACGATAGCTTAGACTAATATCTCCTCTGAAAACTGCCATCTGCATATCGCCCTTTGATTCAATAGGAGATGCGTCAGATGGAAAAAAGAACAGGAAACTCCAGAAGCAAACGATTTGATGGGTCGGGGGATTCGGGATGCAGTACCTTCTGAATCACCTGCCCAATTCCTTTTATGATTGATTCTTATGCTTACAAGAATACCTCTCATTTTTTCTTTAATTCATCAATCCCTTTGATTCTTTTGTCTGCAGTTCTGTCGTTGATTGGGCGGAGGGCTCTTTTATATATTATGGTTTTAGCGTCAGTCCAATTATGTATGATTGTAAAGCTTTGTATTCATTTGTTTGTTTTGAGTTCTTGATACAACTGAAGAAAAAAACACAATTGTTTACTGGTCTGGAATTCGTACGCCTTCATATTTAGTAGCCAGTATTGCTCTGTTGCGTACTGCTTGTTGGTGTTTGGCGATTTTACTTTAGGTCTTTACAGGAGTAACTTGATTGATCGCCCCTAAAAAAACAAATCAGAACCCCTTTGGTTTTAGGGATTAAGACCTTGGATTAAGATCTCTATACTGCCATTATACTAACGCATCAACAAAGAATGTTAGCAACTAGAAGCTGTTCCAAAACACATGCAATATCGGTAAAGAACCACAACCCAGTTCTCTAAGAAGAGAAGGGAATGATGGAGGGTACAATGGGGATTGGGTTAGGAACTAAACTTTTGATGAGATATAGCACTGTCTTGAAACAACGGCGCTTGCCAAAATTTTGGGAGTTTAAATCGATGATTAGCTCGTGAAGGTGATGACACAGATGAGCTGGGTGGTGACTGCTGCTGGCATTGTTCCCAGTGCAGAACTAACAGCTTCTGGGATAAATTTGGAAACTGGTTAATTTTCCAAGGATCCGATACAGAAATCTTCAACCAGCTGAAACGCTCCAGTGCCATGCTGTGGCCTGCCAAAATGAATTAGAAAAATATGGTTGGTTTCAACAACTTTGGAGGGGTAAGAGAATGGATTGCTGTATTGGGGAAACAATTATAACTTGAAGAGTGCTGATATGGTCCGATGATGTACTAATACAAATAAGTCACGAGACATTATGTTTGTCAAACACACCGTTAATACTTTTATACAGAAGGCTCTCTTTTTTCAACTCCAAGGTTTTCGTCTTCGTCAAATATGTTCAGTTCCAAACAAGAAGAAAGTTTTAGTTACTCTCTCATCCTCCTCCCCACTCCGGCACGATACCATAGCTAAAACATCTTTAAAATATGGATCAGTATCTATGTTTGCAAATCCATTTGATGGCGATTGCTATATTTTGGATCCTAAATGTATGGCATGCCAGTTCCATTATAAAAACATCGACAAAAAAAAATGCAGAAATGTAAAAACAAAGAAAGACAAATGATAAACAATTCCAAAGCATAATCCGTACCCAAAAAACCCTTCTGTTGAATCATCACCAGCATGAGAGAAGATAGCATCACCACCAGGGTGTTCCTCCACATAAGAAGTTACATCATACACCTGTCATGGAGGCAGAAGAACAAAGAACATAAAGTCCCGTGCAGGAAGATGAAACCTCAAGTTAAAGACTCATCCAAACAAATCAGTATTTGATTTGGCAACACGCCTATAAACCTTATTTTTTAGTATGATCCAACAATCTGTCCTCTTGTTGTGTAAAGCAACTTCGGCTTTCGTGTAATTCCTGGGACCCTGATTGTAAGATGAAACAAAAGGCATTTAAGTCATAGCTTTTAAATGCATAACCTGAAACAAATATGTTTGTCTGAACAGCAAATCTTTTCAAATTGCCACTGGAATACATAATAAGGCCATCAGAGCAATTTATATATTTGAATTCACAAGCTCAAGCTTATAGCATATTTTTTTCGGAATTTTGAAAGATATTTCAAGGAAATCCTATCCTCCCCCATGATCTCTTCCATCAATTTGCTCACAAACGAATGAAACAGTAAACCTTAACTAGTAAATTACTTGAAAAGTTCAAAGTAAAGAAAAGGGTAAAACGTGCAAAAAACAGCCTTTCTGTGATGGAGGGATTGATTATTGTATCTCACTCATTTGCTACACCTTTGATAATCACATAGTACAAGTGATATGAGAAGCAAATGTATTTCCGACCCAAAAGCCACAAACACCTACAGAAATATAATCCAAACTGAGAATGCTCCTGTGGCCACCTTCATTTATCAAACTCTCTGCACTTCCTCTCATTCCCAAATTAACCAGAAAGAGAATGTCCAGCCTTAATTTTTTTAAGAGATTCGAAAACACTATCGTATCTTTGTTTTCTTCCTCTTTTAAGACTCTTATATAGTTATATGCCTCCTCCATTCAGTGGGATGTGAACTCCCTCTTAGCTTCTTCTACTGAAACGGATATGTATTTCCCATGAATCAAAGTAACATTTACCAGTTTCGACAATTAAAAATCCTACAAGTCTCCTTATCCCACATGTAAAATCAATACACTACCGAAATCTAACAAATTACCAATTACCAAATCATCAAATTCCATAGATCACCACCAAAATGAAAATCCAAATCAGAAAGTGCAGAACCCTAAAAAAGCAGACGAATTGCAGATTGAAGAACGGATAAAAGAGGACCTTAGCACTCGTATTGAGATTGGCATTCGAATTGTCATCCTTCGATTTGCCTGCATTTTCGAACAGATCGTCATATCTCCATCTCTTACGACACAAAATATCTACCGATTCGTCACCGCTCAAGGCAGATACTCTACTTTCTTGCTTAACCTTTCATTGTAAACTTGAGCATTGAGAAAAGATAAAGATAGGTGATTACCGGATTTAAAGAGGGCAGGGATGAAAAACAGAAGGGCGAAAAAGACGCCCAATATAACTGTAGCTGGAACAATCTCCATTATCGAACAATCCGAGCTCCTTTGTAACTTGTGTTGCCAAAGTAGGGCAGAGAAGTAGCGGAATGAGTTCGCCGATGAGGGTTGACTACCGTGTCGCCGACGATCTAGCCGGAGAGAGAGAGAGAGAGAGTGGTGATGGAGTAATAAAAGTGGAGCCTTTTATTGTTTGGAACGGTGAGGTGCGGAGTACCTTTTTTTAAAGATTATTTTGCAAGAGTTATGAGGTGGAGAATTGTGATTATTGTATGAGTTATAGGCAGATCTATTCCGATCCGAGGACCCAACCCAATCCAAAACCCAAAGTAACATGAACTCGTTTAACCCGCAAATTTTTGGATTGGGTTAGGTCAATCCGTGGATCACCTGTTCGGTTAAACTCTAAGATAATACGGAGTAAAAACATAAATAAATTATAACTTAACCTAATATTGAAATTTAATAATAATAATAATAATAATAAGTACGTTGTGATAAGCCGAAAGAATAGACAAGAGATGCGCATAGAAGAGGGGAGAAACTGATGTCTTATTAGGGTTACAAAGGACCCAATGGGACAAAACATCCTTAAATATTATAACACTCCCCCTTGGATAAACATCCTTAAATACTACCTCATTACAAATCTCGCCTAGAAAACCCAATGGGACAAAACTAGGATCCAGAAAACAGATACATATGACATTTGATACACTTTGGTGATCTGCCTCGTTAAAAACCTTGTCAGGAAAACCCAGTGGGACAAAACCTGATCGAAGGGAAAAAGAGTGCAGTGTGTGTATACTCCCCCTGAAGTCAACATCCTTCTCGAAGTCTTCTCATTCTTCTTGATGGCGCTGTCTTCATGAGCTTATTGTCGAATCTCAACATTGTCCTTGACATGGAATTTCTTCATGATTGACTTGATGCGCTTGACTTCCATGTATTGGTGTTGAGCTGCTTTGAATGCACAAGCATAAGGTACTTCAGGACCTAGTGTGCCATTTGATCATGGGGGATCTAGTGTATTAAATGGTGTCTAAGTTGCCTCGTTAAAAACCTTAACTTGGAAAAACCCAATGGGATAAAAACCAAAATCAAGGAAAAGAGTACAACATTGGATGGTACTTCGGGACCTAATCCAATGTCACCATTTTCACAATTATAGGTACTCCAGGTACACTTATAAGGATCTTTAACCAATTGCATGTGACAGAACTTTGATATTAATGCTTCAGGCATTTTCAATCGATCTTTTTCATTTGTATGCGTATGCAAGTAACACGTCCATCATTTACATTTAGATCCAAAATTATATTCACTTCTGGTGAATACATTCTCCATATAACCTTTGATAGGTATTTGTGCAATCAACTTGGCTTTATATTTTATTTTGCATGAACACCCATATAAAACCAATTGATGTTGCACTTGTCGGTGTTGGAACTACAGGTCCAATGTCATCATGCTTAAATAATCCATCTTTGCATGACTTGCTTGTTTCTATCTCTTTTACTATGATTTCGTTGTCGACATCCATTATTTATTTGATGATCATCATATTCTCATAGGCTCATTCCACTTCTGGGGAATCGTATACTAAGAGCCTAGTGATCTCCAACACTTCTGGTGTAGTTGAGAATCACTTGATATTCATTGAGTTGGAGTTACTCTTGGAACTTCCAAATGAGCTAGTATCTGTGACTTTGTCACTTTCTTGGTCTTTAGTAAATGCTTTCAATAACATATTTGTCAAACCTTATAATCATTTCATTTATTGAACTTCTGGTTCACTTGTATTTATCCGCGGATATGAAATGATAGAGAAGTTGCTTCCATGCAATCTCTTTCTTAATTGTCTCATTTCCTCTCCCCCTAAATACCGAGCATTTGATCACCATTATAAATCTCTAGGTGTTTGATATCAATAGGGACTCAAACCCCATGTATCATCCAACTTCTTTGTGGTCTCATTGTAGTTCATTTGGGGAGGTACATCTCGGAACGTATGCTGCTTATTCAAAACCTTTGAATCACATGCTCTCTTCTGAAGATAATTAGGGAGATGTTATTGTGTCAAATTTGAAATGCAAACTTGCATGGGCCCATTTGACCAACGACTCTTCTGTGTCGCCGTGAGCTACCTTATGCTCAACAATGTTTTTGATAACTTTCTCTACCTTATGTTTCATATGACCAAAGTGTTAAGGCATCTATAATCTTGGAATTACACTGGTCTATATAATAGTGTTCCGTAGCTGTCTCATTGAATCCATTCAAGAGACATTAGAGACTTTGCATTTACATTGAATTTAGATGGTCTTGTTGTTGATTTGCCAAGATGACAGACCATATATGTTCGGTCGCCCTTATAGAGGATCTTCGGGTCCTAGGATCTTCTGGTCCCTTTTAGTGGGTGTGTATGTGAATGTCAATGATCCCGCCCATCATCGTTTCACACGAATGACCGAATGCCACAAAGAAAAACATTTTATCATTAACTAACTTCTGGTTAGTGATAAGTTTCAATGGGATAAATGAGTGTCAAGTAAACCATATATATACATTCTCAATTCTGTAAGACTTGCTTCTCGCTAGTCATATGAGATATTGGTGTTCAATACCATGTCAATTCATACATATGTGTCATTGTTACTTCATGTAACAAGATCAATGCTCTTCTGGATCTATATGGTATTTATCCTAATTTTCCATTCATGATTGTTTGAGAAAACTTCGGGTTTTCAAATTTGTTTGACACTTATAAATCATAATATTCAACCATTGAACTTTGTATATGGTGATCCATTTATTTAATTTAGATGCCACTGAATGGGTATTGTCAGAACTTTCGTTGATGTCATACTTCAGGTATGAGTCATTTATAATGTTCTCCAAGACATTTCGAAATAACCGTATGCCAGACCTAGCTATAAGCCACAACAATAACTTTGGTCAAGCGCTTAACCATAATTTCTTTCACACCCTCTACCGGAGGGGCATGCTTAGAGAATAGTCAGGAAGTGGCCTTCTTAACCGGATCGTGTTATGTGGTTACTTCTATTGGTTGTATCAACTAGACAAAAATAGTTCTGAATATGATAAAACCCACATTCCATGTACTTCTTCAGGAGTACAAATGATAAAATTAGGATCATGTACTCTTCCGGAGTTTGTGAAATCCTTTACTCTTCTAGAGTTCATAAAATATTCTTTACTCTTCAGGAGTTAATAAAAATCCACCAGTAGAGTCTTTAGGCTCTTAGGTTGGTGTTGAAAACTTTACAATCTACGGGATTGTGGTAAACCTTTCTCCCAAATGTTCATTTGCTAAACAAAACTTTGTATTAGATACTCATGATAAGTTGTTTCTTCGGGAAACACTTTGAGCTTTGAATACAATAAGTAAAATCATAATAATTTTATTCAATATAAAAGAAATGAAAACAAAACAAATAAATAAAAGAAATTTGTATTTGTCCACTTCAGGTGGAGCCATAAAAAAAAACTTGTCAATTTATCATTTTCTTCATGAAATGATTTTATTTATAAAATGATTCATTTCTCAACTTTGAGTGACAATTAGTCTCTATTATGTATATTTCGATCATATACTCCAAAAAATAATAAGTTGCAATTCAAAAAAGATATAGTAAGTTGTCATATAAACATTGACCATATTCTTCAAGAAATGGTACGTTTGATTATTACTCACTTCAGGGAGAAGACAACTTGTATACAACCACTTCAAGGGTTATATCTATCTTTACTTACACATCGCTTCATGGATTATTTGTGCAACTTTAAAATAAAGCTCATACACTTCAGGATATGATTTTAATTCATTTTTCGGAGGTTATACAAACTTATCATCAATTTAGCTCAAAGAATGAATATTGTCACTTCAGGGACAAATATGTATTGATGAGATAGTGAGACATTTTATGAATTTCCTTTTCATATACAACTCTTCAAGAGATGATTGTCGTTATTGCGGGAACGATTTAATTATGAGCATAATGTGTTCATCCTCTTCAGGGGATGAGTTTATTTATTTCAAGAGATAATGATAAATAAATACACAATTAATATAATTAATAAAATTATAAATAAATAAAATCCAATTGGCATATTGTCAACTTCTGGTGACAAAAAATTGAACATCTGCAAATACATGTTCGTCTACTTATGGAGACTGGTGGAGAAACCATAATTTGCATATAAAAATCATCGATCCAGGGACGATTATGAATTTTAAAATTTTATCTACTACGGGAGATAAATTTTATCATGATATGTAAGATAAAATATTTTATCTTCTCTAGAAGATAAATAAGAATTTCATCTTCTTCAAGAGACGTGATACATAAATTGTGTTTACTTTATCTACTTCAGGAGATAAACTACCACTTTTGGGATGATATGCAAATTTAACAATTTTATATCTACTTTGGGAGATAATGTTCGTTCATCTACTTCAGAGATGATTTTGTTCATCCACTCCTGGAGATGATATATAAATTTAACAATTTTATCTACTTTAGGAGATAATTTTCGTTCATATACTTCAGAGATGATTTTGTTCATCCACTCCTGGAGATGATATATAAATTTAACAATTTTATCTACTTCAGGAGATAATTCATCTACTTCAGGAGATGAAAAATAATTAAAATAAACACAAAAATAAGATAAATAAAATAAATAAATAATTCATCACTTCAGGGATGAAATTCGATCGGTTATCACTTCAGGGATATAATAAAATAACATCCACTTCAGGGGATACGACCGATTGATCCAATCGCTTAAGGGATTGAGATTCCGCATCCAATCGCTCCAGGGATTGAGATTCCGCATTTCAGGATTTGAGATTACTTTATCTGCTTCAGGGGATAACTACAAATTCGATTGATTCAACCACTTCGGAGTACACATCATCTTCTGGATGTGTAAATACTTCACAGGGGCAAAACTTATAACCCTGAAAGTTTGGGCCTTTTCTGTTATTTATCATAAAAGTACGTGCCCATCTGCAATTTTAGAAAATTCCAAGACCGGTTTTATAATTAATAAAAAAACCTGCAAAACAAACCTTTATTCTTCTTCGTTTGGAAATTACAGAGCGGCGGCAGCGGAACATACCTTCCTCCATCGCGTGCATCAAAACGCCATTCCGATGCCATCAGAACGTGGATCGATGGATTCCGATCGGAGATCGAAAGAATAGAGAAGAGAGTCGGCTATGATCTTGAAACCCTAATATGAGCAAACTCGTGCTGATAACGTGTGATAAGCCGAAAGAATAGACAAGAGAGGCGCAGAGAAGAGGGGAGAAACTGATGTCTTATTAGGGTTCCAAAGGACCCATTATATAGGTGTATAGAAAGGAACTAGGGTTTCCTAGAGTTTATCCATCACAATATAATAATATTATAACATACGCCGATATTTGTGCTGCTAAGGGGTATTGTTTCATGGCATTTGCGTTTTCTACTTTTGGAGAACTAAGAGATGATGCTATTTGTTTTATGAAGCGGGTTCAATTGGTTACGAAAAGTCACGAGACAGGTGCTGCTAAGGGGTATTGTTTCACTAACTTGGTTTTACCACAATTTGAGGTTTTTACCGGATTCAATCCCTATATATATATATATTTGTATACTTTAATTTTTTTTTTATGAATATTCAGTTCAATTATGTTAAAACCGAACAAAACACAAACCGAACCCGCAAATAACCGAACCGAACCTAATACTTTCGGTTTGAAATTTTAAGATTATCGGTTTCGGTTCGGCCCGACTCGGTTAGGTTTTAGATCGATGCACAACCCTACTTACAAACCACATATAACATCTGATGGCTTTAATTGGATTTGGAAAATCGACGCTCAACCTAAAATAAAAAACTTCCTATATAGAAGTAAACAACAAGGCCTACCTACGACTACACGTTTATCCCAAAAGAGTGTTGCTGTACCTACAACATGTATTTTTTGCAATCACCCCTCAGAAGATAGTATTCACCTTTTCTTAGAATGTCCCCTCAATAACTTTCAGCAACAATTTCCTAGGGAATATCCCAAAAATTCAACACACTTCTATCACAAAAGAGAGACATGGAGCAAATATTACAACTAGTAGGTACTTCTCTCTCCAAAGAAAACAAACATAACATAATATTCAGATAGTGGACAGTCTGGTTTGTCAGGAATCAAATTATTTTCAGAAATGCCAACATCGATCCCTTCTCCCTAGGGTCTTACAAGCTAATAATGGAAAATATCGGAAACTGGAAAAGAGCTTGTAAGATGAACTCAAATAAAAATGGGGAAGGGGATCTCTCTATCAATAATGGTGAAAAAACCATTTTAGAAACACTAAAAAGACCAAATACTAGAAAAAGCCTCCATTGGGTAAGTACAAATTAAACTTTGATGTATCATTTATATCGGCTTCACAAAGTTCTATAGGTTACATTATTCAGGACTGGATGGGAAATCTCATTAGCATTGGGGGTAAAGTTATTGGTGGCCAGTTTCCTATTATGGTGGAAGCACTTTCCCTGAGACTAGGGATGGAAAAGGCCAGAGAACTAGTGATCAACGACCTAATCATAAAAGGAGATTCAAAGATTATTACTGACTTTTTATGTACCCACACTAACTGCCCCTCGGAAATAGAACTAGTAATGTCGGACGTTCAATCCATTCTCTTATGTGTAAGAAATAATGGGGTCTCTCACGTTCCCCGTGTTGGTAACAGAGTAGCGGATAGGGTTGCACATCTTTGCTACTCTACCAGGGGACCGAATTTATACAATGACAAAGGTCTTCTTGACCTCATTCGGCATGATGCTTTTGGATAAAGTTTTCTCATCCGTTTATTACCTAATCAAAATAATAATAATAATAATAATAATAATAATAATATAATAATAATAATAATAATAATAATAATAATAATTAGGATTGAATATTTTTTTATGAGCTTCACTTTATAATTTAACGTTGCAAATTGTTATGTATATAAAAATACATATTACTATTGTAGCAACGTTAATGACTTATTTTCAATAATATAACTATTATTAGGGTAATATAACAATTTTAGGTTTAGGAACTATGTAAATAGTCATTAAAAATACTCTATCGATTTACTTTTAAATGTCGTTTACTATTCATGTATGATTTTAAGGATAATAAAAGTATTATATAAATGTCAATTTATATATTATATATAATTTCATACTTCAAACTGAAAAGCAAAATTATAACAAATAAAAAAAATTACATATTTTTATCATCCTTAAATCATGTGTATGAATAGTAAATGACATTTAAATTTTTTGGATGAGTAACGCTCTTGAGGCATTGGGTTGACTTGTTTGACTAATCGGGTTATGGAGATGGAAGTGATGGAGATTTCTTTTAATATAATCTGATAGAGTGTTTGGTGAGTGTAAGATTATTTTTAAAAATAAAAAATAAAATGATGAAATTGTCCCCACTTGTTTTATCTTCCCCTACCTTTGGTCGTCCCCCACTTGCTGTTGAAAGAGAACCAGACCGTTGACCTTATTAACCTCCCAGCTTTCTCCCTGACTCTCCTGACCACCATAGAAGATGAGGCCCGAGCTCCCATGGGCACAGCCTTACCTTCCCTTTCAATCTCCCTCTGTTCTTCTCCTCCTTCTCTCCCTACGGGCTCCCATGGCTCCGGCTTCGAGCTCCCATTGCGGCAAGTCTCTGGGCGGTGGACGAGAACCACCAGCCGATGGCGGACAAGAACCACTTGGTTACGATTGAAGATTGAAGGCGGTTGCAATAATCAAAGAACAAATGCAAGAATCACAACCGATTTCGGATTTTCAAGCGCAACCATTGACAATCATTGAAGGCAATTGCAATAATCACAAATTTCTGATGAAGAATCACAAATTTGGGGTTAGATCTGCCGATAAAGAACATGGGAAACAGGGGGATGGGTGTCGAATTTGGGGATTGTTGAGCCCATAACCTTGACAATCTTCATGGGTTGAGGTGGGATTATCAACCTAAAATAACCCGGAACAACCTCCATCCTCGAAATGGCCAACCACCTATAACCTCTTGTAAAGGCTCGAAATTTTAAATCCTAATTTTAATGAAAAAGGAAAATCAGAATGAATTTATAAGCGGAATTTAACGGAAAACTCGCTAACTCAGATTTATAGAACTCATAAAGCATATTCCCGACCTAAACAAAATTTTCAGAACTAACATGGCAACCTCGATTCTCCAATTTCAAATTCTAACTTCGTGAAAGAGAGAGTTGAATTTGGGAAGCTAACGTCGAAAACTAACTTCAGGACCAACCTCATAATTCGAGCTCGCCTTGCCCTAACCGACTCACCTTATCCCCAAACCCTAGCTCTTGGAGCTCGAAGAGCCATTTGAATGCAAATATGGTCAAAGATGCTCATGCCTAATTTGGAGAAACACCCCCATCTCTCTTTTCCACTCTCTCTCTTGCACCCCATATTTTGTGAAGGAGACAAAGCTTGTTCTTATCTTCCACATCCTCACATCAATCCATTCCATTACACTTCTTAAGGCTACAACTCACTCTCTCCCTCTCACTCTATCATCAAACAAAGAAACACTAATCCTTATCTCACTTGAAGAAGAGAAACCCTAAAACACTCTTCTTCTCTCTCTCTTGTGCCGCCACCACCAACACCCTTGACCACCACCATCTGCGGCCCCCTCAACCACCACAACAACCCTATTTCATCATTTCATTCAACTCCCTCCTCCATTTTGTAACACCCCTTCTTAGAACACAGAAGAGATGTTGCAGCGCCAGCAATTACTCAGACTTTAATGTCCTTGTAACCGCTTTATGTTTATAGGGACATGCAACCATGCTCCCATAAACAAGATGATATAAAGTAAATTATAATAGATATGAAATTAGCGGAAGACTTAAATAAAAATCAATAATCTAAAATAAAGTAACCCAAAGTAACGGGTCCAATCTTAATATTTAAGTACTCACTCCGTTCGGCAAAACTTGTCGTTTACTATTCATGCACGCTTTTTTACAAATATAAAATATTCATTTTTTTATAAATTTTTTTAACAAGTTTGTACTTATTAATAATAACTACGAAGTTGTTAAAAAAATTATTAAAAAAACTCGATATTTTATATAGTTTTTATCTCCTAAAAAAGCGTGCATGAATAGTAAAGTGTCAAGTTTTTCCGAACGGAGGTAGTAGTTTAAATAATAGCAGCGGAAATATCGTTAAAAGAGTTACAACGGAAATAATAAACTTTAATACAATAAATTTTAGGAATTTATACCTTAAAACAAAACTTGAACAAAATATTAGACTTCTTTATTCTTCGGCGCCTCAAGACCGTTTACCTAAACCTGCAGATTAGTGGTTGAGGTATAGTATGCAAACCAGGGACCCCAACCGTCCAAGGGAAGAAAAATAGGATGGTTAGTCTTTTTACGACTAGCAAATGGCAGAAAGTAAAATGTCCAAGACTCCGTCTACCACCCATTGACCATAAAAGGGTATTGGTGCTTGTAGACTAGAAATATAAATTAGGAGTAAATATTTATGTGGAACCTGAATCGTTGGAATAAATTAAATTAAAATAAAATAAAATAACAGGATAATCCAAAAGGACCGAGTGTTTAAATGGGATGCGAGTCCGAAGACCCTAAGGAATCACATTCCGAGTACGGAAGGAATATGATATAACTTCACTGAAAATGGGTCACCTATTTATAAAATAATGTACAACACGATACTAATTATAATACAATTATACACAATGTTATCATTTACTTAGCACAAGTGATACCGGTCTCAACCGCATATAACGGGCAGACGACCTATACTACCCTTAGGTAGTGTACCCATTTGAGAGATTTGCAATTTCGAAGGGGCATCTCATGAGACATTTATAGAGCAAGGTATACTCAACCTTGACCCGACTTTACCATATTTCATTTATTTAACACAACTCAACAATAATAATACTGCGATAGTAATACACAATACACAATAACATTAATTCACAATTCCATCCTAGGTGACCACAAAAGGCATGTTGTACACTTTAAAACTATAAGGTGCACAAAATAATATAAATGACAAGCATGGATATTGGAGACAATTAATATACCATACTTAACTAGCATGAAGGGAACAAAATGGGCAAATCATGCTTTGGGGAAGTTCGGGCATTTAATATAATTTTCTCAAGTCATGGGAACAAATTATAATTACACGATTTGTCATGCTATATGAGATTAAGGAGTTGATAAATAACAACAAACAGATCTAACTTGCATATTTATCACAATTTCATAGCATGGAATAAAAGACACGAAAGACAAGACAATATTTGATAAATGCACGAAATTGCAGAAATGCACTAATTGGACCAAACCACTTGCCTTAACTCGAAGAAATGGTCAACGAGGCTGAGTATAATAATTTGATAAGCTACCCGAGATTTTACAGATTTATACAAGGATATCAGTAACTTTTCATAAATTACGGAAACGGTCCCGTAACTTTTAAAAAGTGAAAACTTACCCTTGATTTCTTCCGAAAGAAACCTAAATCTGAAACCAAGCAATCTCAGGAGCCTAAATGAATGCCGACTGATTCAAGATGACATAAAGATTAGTGTAAGGTCGTTGGCTCAATCAAAACTCGAGAAAACGCGAGGAACGGAGCGGATCTTACCCAAACGGGACTCGAAAACGTCCAAGTTTCGAGTCGACAATCCCTTGGTATGGTATGGATCTGTAAAGGAAGGATTTTTATGATACAACAGCCCTTGGATTGAAGGAAAGAAAGAAAAACGAACACAAAACACGTTTTTCTGCACAACAGAAAAACTGCTCACCAGTCAACTTCGGGGCTGTAGTGTGAGCCCCTCGAAATGTTTCTGGGCAAGCGAAAAGTTGGGGTAGATAGTCGGTGATGCAGAGAGCACGTAGATGTTGAAATAGAAGGCGTCAGAGCACTGTGGTGGCGGTGGAAAGGCCCGACAGGGGGGCTGTCAAACACAGTTCTGCAGAGACTTCTGGCAGCGACTCCGGCCACTTCCCGACGAGCTGCTGTGTCGGGGCGTTCAAGGTCGTCTCCTGGGTGTTGGAGGAGACCTGTGGTTGTGGTCATGGGCTCTGATATCGCCGGAATTGTGATCGAGCACGATCGGAACGAATGTAGATCGTGTGTGTCGATGGGTTCTTTGGGCGACTGAAGAGGATGATTGGGTGAGTAAAGTGACGACTTTGGGATGTATATGGATAGCCTACACCATGATCTTCACATTTCTGGAATCAAATACCGTGATTTGGGTGATTGTGTGCTCGAAATGAAGGCAAGAAATCTCCTCCTGTGCACGTATAAGGAAGGAACGATTTCCGGAAGATTTTCAAACTCCCGCTTGCGACTACGGAGAGTAGTTAAAATGGGCTACGTGAACAAGGGCCATTTCTAAGGCCTGATTTTGAAACGTGGGTGTATATATACACATTTATCTATATGTATGTTATATGAGTGGATAACTGGTTTACCCATAAATAATATATAAATATTATTTGTAAAAGGTTTATTTGTTTAAATAATTGTCTTAATTTTTATTTAATTTAATTTGTATAAATTAAATATTGACAATGAGAAAATATTTTATCGATTTAGATCAATTCCTATCATTTTATGCCGAATAATATTATTATTCTAAAACTTTATATATATCATATATTTTATTTGCACTACTACAAGTTAACTTCAATTTGTTTTTGCCTAATTCAATATAAATAGAATTTATTTATTTATTTATTTATTTTAATTAAAACTGAAATACACAAAAATACTTTAGGGTATTTCACATTTCTAGTCAAATGAGCTCCATTTCCCCTTATCTTGAGCTCAAAACAAGCCAAAGCAAGCTCATTTTCTCTTCCTTCCTTCATGAATAGCAACAACAACTCCCTCAGCACCCCCATGGTGTCCTCTAAGTAGAAGAAGAAGCCCCAATAACCCGGAGATCCAAGATCCGAGCCCTCGGAGTCCTTCGGTCCTTTTTGAGCTTAGGAAGGGTAAGATGGTTCTTTTCTCCTCCTTTCAGTTCCAAACTCTCAAAGGTTTCCCCTTTAACCTCAAACTAACTTTTCCAGCTCACCCAACGCTTGGATCTAGAAGAATCGGAGGAGAAATCGCATCACAAAGTCTCACGGGAGAAGAAAAGTGAAGCAAGGAAGAGTTGGGTGAGAAACCTCTTTGAATCCTTGAGTGTTATGGTTGATTATTTTACTAACACGTCCCCGGGAGTTCTAGGAAAAATTGGGAAAATGGGGAGAGCCTAACAACATCAAACGAGGCCATAATCGGGGCCTAGATTTAAGATTCAGGAGCGTTGTCGCCGCCGCGAGGATGATGTTGCGGTGGCGAGATGGGTTTCTGGGGTGCCCTAGGAGGGAACCCCGGAAATCGCTACCACAACTCGAGCCTTTCGCGGGCGCGAGACGCTCATGATAGTGAGACTCTTGCTGGCACCCAGGTCTCGCGGGCGTGAGAGCCCCTCTCGCGGCCGCGACCTTCCCCTTGTCCGCGGGGTGATCACTGGGACATCTCAAGGTGGCTCTCGCCACCGCGAGATTTTCATGACTCGTTTTTTACAACTATTTTCGCGACTCGTTTTCAACGCTTTTGAGGTTTCAAGGATTGACTTAATGATCGGATTTGGAGTTTTAGGAAATGAAATTCGGAAGTGTTTTAAGGTCCAATATTCTAATCGATTAACTCGGTTTTGAAACGGTTTTCGGGACTAACTCGGGAAATTATGTGATTGATGACTAACTAGCATGTTAATATGATTGACTGACTAATAGTATGATTTTGTGTGGACTAATGGCATGTATGAATGACTAACGGCATGATGAAATGTTAGAGTTATGTATCTTTGACTTATATCTTATGAATTGTGATGGATATGATGAACTTGAGATATATGACTATGCGAATATGTTATGATTATGAGCATACGAATGTGGTGGAATGGAACAATGAGAATGATGTGGTCTTACGGAATGTGGCGATATGATGAATGGTTGAACTTGATGAGATGATGATTCGATGTGTTATGATGTTAATGAATGATGTGTGTTTTGTATGACTGAACGGTTAGATTATATGTGCCTTGATATGTATCTAGGTGATACTTTGTGATTATGATTGATGTGTGCTGGATCTTCTATTATGTTGTTCTGTATAGCCAGGTAAGTCTCTTCGGAGCTTACTCAGATTGAATAGACCACCTTGCTTTAAGTGCATGATACACTAGGTGCTTGCATTGATGATCAACATGCCATGTAGTATCATGCTAGGTTGCAAATTGCAATGACAATTGAGCATTCTATTTCTGTATGCGTATGTAAACAGAACGGCCGTTATCTGTGAAGTATCTAGAGTCTTTGCTAAGGTCATAGGACGGCCTAGTCTCATCGGGTCTCGTCCTGAGTCGTCGAGTCATGACATCAACTTTACTACCACATTTTATTTATTATCCGCATTACTCTTATTTTCTCTTTTAAGACCACATTCATGAGTAATAGATAAGCATGCAATATGGGGTTGAGTATCAATACGGACTCGACCCCATTAATGAATTGGAATGCATTCGCGAGCTGACCAGTCTTCGCCCTATCGGCAAGGGGGGCAGTGGATACGGAGAGGGATATACCATTTGGTATTCTTTGCTAAGGCCTTACGTATTATTCCGCACTTGTGAATTAGGAGCATGATAGTGTGTTAAGATTCTCTCTTTGCATCTATAAGCATGTTATTAGACTTAGCATATGTGTGTACTTATTGTGGGGACAGAGCCAAAGTGGGGATCATCTGATCCCGCCCAATATATAATTTTTTTACGTATGTCATAAATATATAATGATATTGTTTTGGCTCCACGACCGCGGGGTTTTGACATGGCGGGAAGAGAGAGTTGAAACTCGGACTTCACTAAATTATTGACGATTTGAATTTGAATGTTTGCATCATGTTTTGGCCTGGTTCCGCCGTGACAATCTTATGTATGATTTTCGAAACTTTGCTGGTTTGCATGATAAATGTACTTTACGACTTAGGCCATAGGGCAGGTACAAGAGACTTACCATGGGGATTCCAACGAGCCCTCTCGGTTTTTGGGTGCGAAATCCCACATTTAAAGCGCATATGTTGATTTCAAACCTTCAACCTGTACTCAGGACGCAAGATCTCAACGAGGAGTTTCCTCCCTTGAAACGTAACCCGAGAATCATAATCCCGAGCCGTTATACCCCTTGTTAAACACTTGCAAGTGGATTGTTGTTTTTTTTAAAAAAAAACCCAATAACCCCCTATAACCCCCTATAACCCCATGGCAAACACGCCCTAAAGATTATTTTGGGAATTATTTAAGATGGATGAGATTGGGATTATTTTCAGGAAATAATCTTGTACCATAGGTGTTTGGATGATTAAGGATTATTTATTGATGATATGTGGCGATTAGGATTATTTTCAGAAAAGAATCTCGTCCACCCCGTCCCCACTAGGTGGGAAAAATCACCCATAATCACCCATCCCCACCCCGTTCCACTCTCTCCAACTCCGAATTTCCACCCCTCCAACCCCCCGCCAAACACCCATGTACATTTCTTGGGATAAATCTCCACTCTTCTCATGACCTTAGAAGAAGTAAGGAAAACACAACATAAATTTTGTCTTAATAAAATGTCTATGATAAAGATAAATTTGGGTTAATTACTTTTCAATTTTATTTATTAATTGCAAAGTAGTACGAGGTCAAAACCTACCCAAACTCAACAATAGTTTTCGATGCGTCTTGTTATATGTAAGGTCAAAATTTCGCTAAATGCACGGTTATTCATTGGGTTCCATTGTCGGGAATCATTTTTTGCTAGAAAAAGCTTGCCGGTTCATTTTTTAGGTAAAAAATGTTTATCGACACTGAAAACCGGTAAACCTACCAAATATTTCGCGAAATAGAACCGTGTGGATAGCAAGCCGATTTTTAATCCACAAGTTCATTGAATCATCCTTCACATTATGATACCTGGGTTGCAATGACACTTGAGATCCCCCAAACAAATAATCTTGAGAAATACCTGGGTTGCTCGATCATAAATGGTAAAGTCAATCGCGATACTTTCGCGGATGTGGTTCTTAAAGCCAAACAACAGCTAACTAAATGGAAAGTTGCTTCTCCGTCTGTAGAGGGCAGAAAGGCCCTCATTAAAGCAAACTTGAGCGCACAACCGCTATTTATAATGCAGGCATTTATGCTCCATTCGTCAATTCTGCATGAGCTTGACAGAGTTTACAGACAATTCCTTTGGAACGAAGGTCCTGAGTCATCTCCCTTCATTAGTTGGGATAAAAAATGCTCAGATACTCTGTCTGGTGGACTTGGCATTTACAAGGCAGAAACTATGAACCTTGCTTTACAAATGAAGTTGCTTTGGAAAATCATCACTCAACCAGATAAAATCTGGGTTAAAGTAATTACAAGAAAATATCTAAAAAGTACAACACTCATGAACTACACAAAAAAAGGAAACACCTCCTCGCAGTGGTCAAAGGTTACCTCTATCAGACATTTATTTCGACCGAGGCTTAGATGGGCTATCGGTAATGGTCAATCAGTGAATTTCTGGAGGGACAACTGGGTTTGCCGAAAACCCTTAGCGGGTCTCGCACTCTGACCAATTGGGGAAGAATCTTCCAACTTGTTTGTTAACCGTTTTATTGATATGAGTATTAATAATTGGAATGTGTTGGCACTACAGACGGACTTACACGGTTTACTAAACACTGCTATCATTGACAACATCACCCAGATTAAATTACCAGACAACAATTTCCAGGACAAACTTTTCTAGGGGCCGAGTAAGGATGGTTATTTCTCAACTTGCTCGGCATCGAGTATCATCCCGCTTCATGACGGGGACCCAAATTTTGATTATAACTGGTTATGGAAACTGAATGCCCTGCAAAAAATTAGACACTTTTTGTGGAAAATTTCTCGCGATGGTTTACGCACTTCCGATAGACTACAACGATCTCATGTATCGGTACCATCCGGCTACAACTTCTGCGGATGCTCTTTAATTGGAATCTACCTTCCACTTACTATTAGATTTCCCCATGACGAACGATCTGTTTTCGGCTCCTAAGATTCATAAACCTATTACAAGAGGAATAACGGTAGAGTCAAAACCATGGTTATTAGGATCCCGATCCGGATCTTACGATCCTACGATTCTAGGCAAGGTTTTGATCCGGATCGGACCTATAGACTCCTTCGTGCTAGGATCTACCTAGGATCCTTTGGTATCGTGTGGGATCGGTAGGATTTATCTAGGATCTTACGATCCTAGAAAAAATATCCGATCCTATCAAAAGTCATATTTGTGCTATTGTGTTTGTTTTGTTTGGATATTGGGCCTTCTGGATACGATGAGCCTTTTTATTTTGTTGGCAGCCCATCTCTATAGAAATTGAAGGCAGGAGACTGAAGATGTTGAATTGAAACCCTAGCCCTTTGTTTCATTCTCAACTCGACAACGACAACAGCACAACACGTCTGAGTGCCTGAGCAGAAGCAGCAGTGCAGCACGCAATCGGGGAAGCGTTCGGGTGGCAGGCTGGCGGCAACTCCGACGAGCAACTCAGGGCGGCGACAACTCCGGCGAGCAGCTCAGGGCGGGTGCAAGTAGCTTCTCTCAGCCGTTGTTCATCAACAAAGGTAAGTGAAGTGTTTTAATTGTAGATTTTTGATGTCTCCAAAGTAGCCATGTCTTTATGCATATTTTAGTTCCATATTCTTTACATTTTGCATATTTCGGGTTGGGAATATGTCGAATTTATGTAGTATATGCTTATTT
Organism: Persicaria tinctoria; assembly: GCA_037127255.1. Taxonomy (NCBI): domain Eukaryota; kingdom Viridiplantae; phylum Streptophyta; class Magnoliopsida; order Caryophyllales; family Polygonaceae; genus Persicaria; species Persicaria tinctoria. The sequence goes on along the minus strand of JBANSL010000006.1, from coordinate 54,674,581 downwards.
TTCAGAAATGGAGATCTACAGAAGTTTCTGTTTAATATTGCAGAATATGGAGTCATTTCGGAAGAAAACCAAGAAGCAAGGACGGAGGCCCAAGTCTACTCGATGTCGACTAAACTAGTCGATCTCGACAAATCATGCCTAGACACCTGCACTAATCGAGGAGCCCATGTCGAGAAGCTGAAGACGAAGAAATCGACTCCAAGCCTTTACTCGAGATCGAGTTCCCTACTCGATGTCGACAAAGCCACGAAGACCATGCCCAGAGTCGAGGAGAGCATGCTCAAAGATGCCGAGGAGAGCATGTCCGAGGATGCCGAGGAGAGACTACCCGACCTAGCGCCCGGACACAGAGCAACACACAACTCGATGTCGACGAAACTCCTCGAGGTCGACAAACCAGGAGCCATGTCCGAGCATGTCGAGAAGATCTACCCGACACTGCCGAGCACACAAGTCGATGAGTCCAAAGTTAGTCGAGATCGAGGACCATTCCTCGAGATCGAGGACACCCTAGGAGCTTATCCGAGCCCTGTCGAGGACCAACAACCCGAGACGCCGAGTCAGCCAAGTCGACGTCACTTCTACTCGAGATCGAGGAGACTTACTCGAGATCGAGGAACCTTCCAGAAACCGCGTAACGCGTTGTGAGCTGTCCTACTCGGATTGGGATTCCTTGGAGCCGAAGATTGGTGATTCTATCCGATTTTATCAAGATCTATCATGAAGAAGAGGGATTTATCCACTTGAAGACTTTAGATATAATTCCCTTTTTTAGATTTAATTATGTTGTTGCTTTTATTTATCATTAAGCTTTTTAGATATAGTTTTAGATATCGATAGATATTTCTATCCTTGAATAGAAATGTTTAGAAGCCTATAAATAAAGCCCATGGGGCTGATTTTAGATTCATTCAATCACACATCAATTAGTAGGAGTAGTAGAGAGAAAGAGAGAGTGAGTGGCCAAGAGGAGTTGGTGAAGCGAGAGCGGAATTGGCTTCCTTTGGTTGTAAAGCTCTGTTTGATTCAATGCAATTAGTTTCTTTTCATCAATCAATGTCTGAGGTTGCGATGAAGCGCGAGTAGTCCACCCACTTCTAGGGTTGGGGCGAGCCCGACGATAGCCTTGCGCGTTTGAGGTAAAGATCCGACTTTTATCATGTTTTGATGCATCTACTACTTGTTATGTGTTTATTACCCATCTAATGGAGGTCCATGCTAACAACTTGGATTGTAAATATAAAATCGGTAGAGACAATTAGGGTTTCTTGAAAGAGTTGTCTAATATTTGGAAAAGGCGAAAGCTTAGTCCTTCGATGCAAATTACATGATTATCTGTTTTATTCCTGCCTTATGCATGCTTGGTTATCGTTGTTGCAAACCCCAATCTTGGAAGTCCTTTTTATACAGTTTAGTTCGAAATCCCAAAGCAATTGCCTTTACTTTATTTTCTTTCGTTTTAGTTTCTGTTTTCCTCGAGATCGACTAGCACTCCCGATCTCGAGTTACTGATCTTCGACCTAGGTCGATGTAGCTTCTGTGTGCAGGAACTCGACCAAGACAACCCGAAGTCGACGAAGACCTTACTCGATCTCGAGTAGGCTCTTGTCGAGATCGACTAACCCTGTGCTTGCTGCTGCGCTGTGTTCGACCGTCCGATCTTCTGTCGAGTTGCTGTACTCGAGATCTAGGACCCATGTTGTCGACTTCTGTGAGATTTCTCCGCTACCTAGGATCCGCTGACACGCTTCCTCGTGGATCGATCCTGACTTCCCACTGCTGCATCGGGAGGAAGTCTTGTAATTATTTGCAAGGGACGGAATCTGGTTTGCTGTACTTTATTTATATTTGATTGCAAGTCTCGATTTCCTCCTATCAACAATTTTCAGGGCATTTTTTACTCATGTTGCTAGAAACTTTTGTAGATTTTTTTAGTAGGTGAAAATTTTGTAGATGATTGTTGCTTTTACCTAGCAATGTGATATTGAGATTTTTATCTCTTGTATATTTGTCATATTTTAAGACATTATCCTTGTCGGTTTATCACTTTTTGAGACATTATTCTTGACAAATTATAAATGTTAAGTGCCTATTATTGGACTATTTTAGTTACTTAATTTGTTTAATGGAGGAAAAACTTAGTTTTGTTTTAAAATTAAGGAATTTGTTTAGGATGATTTGTTTTTATTTTATTATTTATTTTAGTTTCAATTTTTGTCTAGGATTTTACGATCATACGATCCGATCCTACGATCTGATCCTACGCCCTTGTCTCGATCCCATACTAGGATTCCGATCCTAAAAACTATGGTCAAAACCAAATGTAATCCTAAGCTTTATTTATTCAAACCTGGGCAAGCATAAAACTGGTGATATGGCCTTTGCTTGGTAGGGTTTATATGGTTTTTTAGAAACCAGCTTGTTCTCTACCACGTTACCTCTGTCACTACTCATGCCATTGCACTTTTCTACAATTCGTCAAAACAAACATGGTATGCGAGTACAAAACCAACTTACAAGGATCAGACTTCGACCAATATTAGTGCCTACCCAGCCCAAAAAAACAGCTCAAAATCGACTGGCTGTACCTCTCAGAAAGTAAAAGTTTGGGAGAAACCGCCTTCTGGGTATTATAAGCTAAACTTTCATGGTTCATACTGCCAGTCGGAGGCAGGGTCCTACGGCTTTGTCATCCGTGATCACAATGGTAATATTTTCTCGTTAGGGTCAGGGCGATGTAATAATAGTTCGGCTGTTTACGCGGAGGCCATAAGCCTACACATGGGCGCTGCAAAGGCAAAACAATTGGGAATTCAGTTCCTTCTGATCAAAGGGAATTGTTTGGTCATTATAAAGGCTCTACTGGGGGACTGGTCGTGCTCTTGGAACATTGAGCTGTTAATGGCTGAAAAGATTATTCATCTCCATTCTATGTCTCATGTTGTTATTCGTCATATTTTCAGGGACTCGAATGCTGTGGCTGACAGGATTGCATGTCTGGCCCACAGCATCCCTGCCGATGATAGCATGGTTACTAATCCAGAACTTTCTGTTCTCGTCCGCTCGGACGCGCTAGGAAAGAAGCCTGGTCACCGACGGCTCTCCTAAACTTTATCCTGCATGAGCTTACAGACAAGGTTCTCATTAAAGCGGGATGACTCAAGCATGTCTGCACCGGGCTTAATCCCCAAGTTCGAGTGCCTTGGAGTTGTGTGCGCGGATGTCATCTAATAGATGAATAATCGTGTCAGCCATTAAAGTGGGATGTTGTAATTGCTTTAATGAGCTGACAGAAAGGTCCTCATTAAAGCAAACTTGAGCGCACAACCGCTATTTATAATGCAGGTATTTATGCTCCCTTCGTCGATTCTGCATGAGCTTGACAGAGTTTACAGACAATTCTTTTGGAACAAAGGTCCTGAGTCAACTCCCTTGATTAGTTGGGATAAGATATGCTCAGATACTCTGTCTGGTGGACTTGGCATTTACAAGGTAGAAACTATGAACCTTGCTTTACAAATGAAGTTGCTTCGGAAAATCATCACTCAAATCTGGGAAAAAGTAATTACAACAAAATATCTACAAAGTACAACACTCGTGAACTACAAAAAAAAGGAAACACCTCCTGGCAGTGGTCAAAGCTTAACTCTATCAGACATTTATTTAGACCGAGGCTTCGATGAGCTATCGGTAATGGTCAATCAGTGAATTTCTGGAGGGACAACTGGGTTTGCCAGAAACCCTTAGTGGATCTCGCACTCGGACCAATTGGGGAAGAATCTTCCAATTGGTTTGTTAAGCGTTTTATTGATACAAGTATTAATAATTGGAATGTGTTGGCATTACACACGACACTACACGATTTGTTATCCTGCTTCCACCAAAAAAAAAAAAATCCTTCACATTATGATGCTTCTCATAGGAACACCTCTCCACTGTAGTTTATTAAATTAGATCTCCTCCCTAACACACGTTGGCTAATGCCCCCAAGTTTGTCTACTAGTGCAGCATCTATGGTAAGCCCTTGCCCTCGCCAACTCTGACGATCGGCAAACCCCAATTACTTTATTTAAACTTGAATATACTCGCCATTTATAATATTATATATATAAATATATAAATCTATATTGAGAATAGATTCAATGTTAACCAGGTTTATGGTGTTAAATGTTAACAAATTTGGGCCCATGATTTTGAAAACATGGATGGCCAAGATTATTTCAATATATTAATTTAACTATAAATTAAATGAAAAATAAAAACACCCACGCGCTTGTATTACCTATTAATAAAACCCTAATTAACCCACGCTACTAAGGAAGAGCGAGGAGAGGAACGATGGTGAAGAGATTGGTGATGGCGGATCTCTGTTTTCTCGTCTCCGGCAAATCATTCTCGATCATTGATGGCGATTGCGATAGCGATGGCGGCATATGCTTCGTCCTCGGATGGCGATTAGCAATCGTCGATGGATGTTGAAATTGGTGCTGCAATTGTTCATCAGAAAGACGCACATCCGTGAGTTACAAAACCAAATTATTATGCATATTCACTCTTTCCTTCTTGTACATTCCTCTTTGGGGTTTGATTAGTAACAGAATAAGCAAGAATGTGGAAGCATGGATGTATGGATGTATTTATTTTAATTTTCTATTTTTATGCTTACAAAATCAAATTTCAGAATGGAAAACGATGGAGGCGATCAATGGTGATCAACGATGGCGATCGACGGAGGCGGGACTGGTCCGAATTTCTACTACTGTGATCGCTTCTGGTTTAAAGAGGTGAGGAGGCGGCCGCATCGAATCGAATTGAATTAGGGATTTCTTAAACTCGGTACTTGATTTGGGATTTTCTTGAATTGTTGTTTATTAGGTTGGTTTTGATTGAAGTAGATCTAGAATTAGTTTATTTTCACTAATTTTGGCATAAATGAATCGGTCTATTTACATTCGTTTGAAAGGAATTATTTAGCATTCAATTTAGTTGATTTTCATTAATTCAATCAATTCAATTTATTGATTATTCAGCATGTTTAAATGCACTATTCGTTGATAATAAGGAATTATTCATATGTAGATGGTTAATTAGATGTGGGAAATCAAGAATTACATTTACATACTCTTTGAACCTAGCGAATAATTAATATCAACCTAGCGAATAGGTGAAAAAATTGACCCACCATTTTGCTATTTTCATGGTGTTTAAAGCATTGAGAGTCTGAAGGAGCTTAAGGGGCAAAATTTTTCATGGATTTATCGAATATTCAACAAGTTCAGAGTCACTATTCGTTGATAATTAGAAATTATTCACATGTATATGGGTAATTATACGTAGGTTTGTTGAAATTTAAACCGTATAATTTTTTTTATGAATTTATTGACTATTCGGCAATCAAAGTCACTATTCGTTGATAATAAGAAAATATGCATATGTATGTGGGTAAATAGATGTGGATTTCTTGAAATTCAAACTCTATTTAAAATTGTTCATTAATTTATTAAATATTCGGCAAATTTAGAGTCATTATTCGTTGATAATCAAGAATTATTCATATATAAATTGTTCATGAATTTATTGAATATTCGGCAAATTCAGAGTCATTATTCGTTGTTAATAAGGAATTATTCATATATATATATATATATATATATATATATATATATATATATATATATAGGTAAAGGTTCAAATGAAAATGAGGCTTAAAATGAAAATTTTGCTTAAATGAAAATGCCCTATTTTTTGAGTTTGGGCCGGATCTGCTCATTTGGTTAATGGGACCCATCTCTCTTTCTCCTTCGTTGTTTGATTCCTATGTTCACCTGTATTCTCCTCTCTCTCTCTCTCTCTCTCTCTCTCTCTTTAACAAATCTCTATTCAACAAGACGTAACTAAGCCTTCGACATCACCATCTATGGCGATGCTGAACTTCGGATGAATCAGAATGGAGACGACACAACTTCCTTCGAAAGATTTATCGAGAATCAAAGGCTCCACGATGACAGAGGATTCATTAGCCTAAGATTCAAATCCCTCACCGCCATGGCCTATTGGGACGAAGAAGCTCTTCTTCTCGCCATCAAGAACACTTCATATAGAGTATCCAAGCAGAGAGAAACGGGCTGAATTGCAATTCATCACCCCTCCTACGAATTCAAGAAGGTATAGATCTGATATGTCTTAAATTTCACCAATTTTAATTTCGATTGAGCGGTTTGTTTGAGATTAACCCTAATTTTACAGGAAGAGACGGGTGCAGATGTGCAGCCCTATTTTGATTCAATCAACGATCCTCAATAGGCAAGCTGGCAAGGTACTTCTTCTTTCTCTTGTGTGTTGCAGCTCAACTGATGGATGAGCTATTGCCATTTAGGTTTTGTTTCAGTTTTCCCCCTCCAATTGGCTAAGATTAGAGTGGCTGTGTGTTGGGGATGTGTTAAGATTAGCAATTGTTGTAAATTAGCAACTTTTTTGTTTCAAATTTCTTGATAGAATCAATTGTTCAGATGAAAAATGGAGGCTATTTGCTTTTGATTTTGTTAAACTGCATATGTTAAATGCTTGGTAATTTGGTGTTGAAATCTCTCTTCCATGGCCTTGTGTTATATATTGATATCAACTCTACATTTATAGACTTACAGATAACCCTATATCACAAATAAGTTAAATGTAGTCCTATAGAGGTTGGATGTGGCAATATGGTATGTTTAGCCCTCTGATTCTAGGTCGGATGTGCCAAAGAAGTTAAATGTTTTGGTCTTGCTGTTGACCACACATATGGTGTGAATTAAGCTGATATGGTGTGTTGTTTGAGGATTCAAGAGCACTTTGAAGCTGTTGTTCGTTTGATCAGGTTATGGCTTCTTTATGTGTTGCTTGTGGTCTTAAAGAGTTTATTTGGGGCTGTTTTCGATCAAAATCCTACACCCAGTCACTTGCTCCCTTGAATTTTTTATCGTTTTGGTTGATTATCATGCTTTTTAAGGAGGTTTCGTGTTCTGAACTGGTTACCTACGGTATGGCCTTGCTGTTAAAGCTCTAATTGGTTCGTTTCTTGCCTGCTTCTGAGATTGTTTGCTACTATTCTGAGTTGTTGGGTTTGTTTGAAATTGTTGTCCATGTGTTTGCACAATAGCTTCTCTTCATGCTTGGGTTTAATTAATGTTTTGCTTTTTTTGTGCTGCTACTTATTGCAGTGCTTTGTCATGCTCTTTGAAGCTTCTGGCCATCTGCTTGCTCAACTACTGGCTTTGTCCCAATCTGATGGTGATAGCTCTCTTATTGTAAGCTGGTGCTAGGGCCTTGATATGATATTAGTATGTTTCTATGTCTTTGACTTCCCTATGTGGACATGTTTCAAATAACTCAGCTAGTCATTTCATATGGAAACAACACCATACTGGTGGTATTTCTACAAAGAATAAAACTAGGGGTAAAAAAGACTTGCGGACTTGCAATTTGCTAGAAACACTAACAAATAAATATGTGGATGGAACTCACCATGTAGTATATCATCAAGAGGATTGGATGATTTAGGACATCAAGATCAGCACCTCGGTCAAATAAATACTGGTGGTATTTGATTAGTCTTTTTGCCTTAAACTTTGCATGTTAGGTTTTTTGCTGTTTAGTGTTCACACACAGCTTCTGGCCATCTGCATATATGCTTTTTCTACTGCATTTGGACTTTGACCTATTAGTATGTAAGCCATGTATAATGGATTACTGGATTAGTATTCCATTGTGTTTTGTTTTTTGCCTGGAAAAAATTTAAAATGCAGTAGGTATGCTACTATGATGGTCAAAATTTCATGTTCTAGCTTTTCTTTTCCCCCTTAGAAAAATGCAGTAGGTATGCCTTGAAAAGTTGAAATTCAAGGCAAGCTTGAAAGGAATTTTGTTTTTGGACTTTCCTAGGTAAAATATGTCATTTTGGATATTGGTTATGATTCTCTCATCAATTTTTATCCTTCATGCCAAACAAATTTATTTGCCAAAAAAAAAAAGTGAGATGTAATTTAAAACCTATTAGCTCAAAATGGTAGAGCGATGTGCTATGCACAAAGATGCGGGTTCAAATCACGCATAGGCTATTTATGGGTGTCTTATGTTTGTTTTCGTTCATTATTAAGATTATAAAGTGCAAGAATAATAGGATAAAGTGCATAAATAAGATGTTAAAGTGCACAATTAAGACTATGAAGTGCATAAATAAAATGATAAAGTGCAAGAATTACATGATGAATTGTTTGAATAATAATATGAAGTGCATGAATAAGATTACGAAATGCATAAATAAAATGAATAAAATGCAAGAATAAGATTGTGAAGTGCACAATTAAGATTGTGAAGTGCAAGAATAAAAGGATAAAGTGCATAAATAAAATGTTAAAGTGCACAATTAAGATTATGAAGTGCATAAATAAAATGATAAAGTGCAAGAATTAAATGATGAATTGTTTGAATAATAATATGAAGTGCATGAAAAAGATTACGAAATGCATAGATAAAATGAAAAAAAATGCAAGAATAAGATTGTGAAGTGCACAATTAAGATTGTGAAGTGCAAGAATAAAAGGATAAAGTGCATAAATAAAATGTTAAAGTGCACAATTAAGATTATGAAGTGCATAAATAAAATGATAAAGTGCAAGAATTAAATGATGAATCGTTTGAATAATAATATGAAGTGCATGAATAAGATTACGAAATGCATAAATAAAATGAAAAAAAATGCAAGAATAAGATTGTGAAGTGCACAATTAAGATTGTGAAGTGCATAAATAAAATGATTAAGTGCAAGAATAAGATGTTAAAGTGCACAATTAAGATTATGAAGTGCATAAATAAAATGATAAAGTGCAAGAATTAAATGATGAATTGTTTGAATAATAATACGAAGTGCATGAATAATATTACGAAATGCATAAATAAAATGAAAAAAATGCAAGAATAAGATTGTGAAGTGCACAATTAAGATTATAAAGTGCATAAATAAAATGCTTAAGTGCAAGAATAAGATGATGAAGGAAAAAATCAGATTTTAGCTCAAGAAAACATGAAACACAATAACATAGACAAAATACAAGATTTAAGGGGAAAAATCAGATTTTATATTTCTAAAAAAAAATCAAATTTATGAAACAAATATATGTACATCTTACCTGAATTGACAAAAAAAAAAAAACGAAATTAAGTTGTTAACTAAATCTAATCTTGCTAATTCTTGAATAAGACTATAAAGTGCAAGAATAAAATGATAAAATACATAAATAAGATTATAAAGTGTACAATTAAGATTATAAAGTGCAAGAATAAAATGATGAAATGCATGAACAATATTATGGAATGCACAATTAAGACTATAAAGTGCATAAATAAAATGATAAAGTGCAAGAATAAGATTATGAAGTTTACAATTAAGATAAGGAATTGCCCTTTTATGAGAAAATAATTCAAACTATTAAAATTACGCAATTTAGCCTATGTAGGAGTCGAACCCACATCCTGCGCATAAGCACATTGCTCTACCATTGAGCTAATAGGCTTTTAAAGCTTATTCAGCACAAAAGGATTCATTAACAACAACAAAAAAAAGCAGATTTTTTTTTTCCTATTTTACACCAAACTTGTATTAATTTCAAGCTAATAAACATACAGAACAAAACTGAAGTTCAACACCTAATTCGATCACATCGGCATATGCATCACAATGTATGAACAACCCATGACAAGCTGAGCATTTACCGAGTGACCGACTGAATCACACCAGCACCAATTGTTTTCCCGCCTTCCCTGATTGCGAATCCCATCCCTTGTTCACAAGCAACTGGCCTAATGAGCTCCACAACCATTTTGATCCGGTCTCCGGGCATAACCATATTTGACTCCTCGTCCTTGTCGTTCATAACTTTTGTCACTTTGCCTGTAAAATATGTGGTCCTCATGTAAAATTGTGGTCTATAACCTGAAAAAAAGGGTGAATGTCTACCCCCTTCCTCCTTTCCTTAACAGTATATAATGGCAACAAACTTTGAAACAGGAGTAATAGATACAGGTTTTGCCAGCACCATCCCTCTTTGGATATCAGCCTTTTGGATGCCCCTTAACAGAATCCCGACATTGTCCCCTACAAGGGCCTCATCCAGTATCTTCTAAAACATCTCCACTCTCGTTACTGTGATGGTGCTGATGATCCAAAATAAATTCAACTTTTAGCTTTCCTTTCATGCACAATTCACAACATGACAGATTAAACCACACATTAGAAAACATATACCAACAGAAGTTGGGGGATCACAGAAGGTCTTATACTTCCCTAGATTTTATATGGCATATTCACAAAGCTAACATATACCCACAGAAGCATCTCAATGCAAGAACCACACAAATATAAATCATCTAGCTAGAGTCTCAACTGCAATTCATGTTAGCAACATTTAATTTACAAAGCTCGAAATCCCCAACTTCATAGTTTATTAGTTTACACCAATAGCATTACATGTAATGAGAAATTGAGAATCTCACAATCAGCTAGGTTCTCTAAATCAACCAAATCAAACTTTTATAAACCCCTAAATTTATACAAATCTGCATAACCATCCTACAATCAAGAAACAATGCAGCAAAAAGAGAGAATTGAAATGGGGAAATGATTGAAGAATACTTGCAAGAGGATTAAACCTAGATAAGTGGAAAACCCTAGCCTCTCGATCGAAGCAAATCACACTGAAAACCTTAGTATTGGCCACCACCGAAATCTGCAACATTAAAAAGCATATGCGATTGAAGCAATACTCAAATGAATCAGAAGAAGAAAAAAAGCAACAATTTCTATATGTTGGTGCCGGATCTGCAGGGTAGAGGTGGAGGAGGAGCAAAGCCGGTATCGAAAGGGGGATTTGAGCACAGAGGCAAAGGCGGAGGCAGAGCAGAGTCGGACCAGCCGGTATCGAAAGGGAGATCATTGAAACTTCCAGGAATCGGAGGTGGGAGTGGATGTAGCGGAGAAGGCGGAGTTGGCGGAGATGCGACCGACCTTCTGGGAGACCTCGGCTAGGGTTCCGTTTCAAGCATTTCGACGGAGGGAAGGAGGAAGGTTGGAAGCGGTTCACACCGGTCCGCTTCTGTTCTTTTTCCTGTTTTTCCCGGTTCACACCGGTTCAGTTGTTTTTTTTAAAAAAAACCGGGACGCGCGTGTTCTAGATCCAATTTTCACTTTAAGCAAATTTTTCATTTTAAGCCCCTTTATATATATATATATATATATATATATATATATATATATATATATATATATATATATATATATATAGGAGCAATTAGATATAGATTTCTTAAAATTCAATCCCATGAATTTATCGACTATGACTATTCGGCAAGTTCGGAGTCATTGTTCGTTGATAATTAGAAATTATTTATATGTATAAGGACAATTAGATGTAGGTTTGTTGAAATTCAAACTCTGTCTAAAAGTGATCATGAATTTATCGACTATTCGGCAAGTTCAGAGTCACTATTCGTCAATAATAAGAAATTATTCGTTGATAATAAGAAACTATTCGTCAATATTCATCGAAATCTAAGTGCTAACTGGAAATAACGATTAATCGATCATGTAATTCCACACTGGAGTAGTAATTAGTTAACTTTTTTAAAAAAAAAAATCAAGACGGGCTCACCAATTTCATTAGTTAATTTTTTTTAAAAAAATCAAGATGGGCTCACCAATTTCCACGTACATTATTTTTCAAATTCAAAGTGGGTTTTGGAGGAGGGTGGGTTACACACACCACATTATGAGGTTGAGGAGCAATATTAGTGTGACCCACGATTTTTTTAAGGAAAAAAAATCCATAATTAATCTCAGCCTTCCGTTTTCCCTCAATCAAGGGTCTATATTTGATAACACAAAACATAATAAGAGATGTTTACACATGACCCACCCTTATATATATATATATATATAGACACACACACACACAATACAATACTAAAACAGAATCTGATTTGTCACATGTCAGCTTTTGGTTAAATTTTTTTCCCGCCCATTTTTTATCCACTATTTTCCTGTCATGTGTAAATAATGTGTCATCTATTATACCATTTTTTTAATCCAATATCATTTGATGATGATCGACTCTCTACATTTTTTTTCCGCCCATTTTTTATCCACATTTTTCACATGTAAATAAAGTCGGTAACCTTCGTCACCGTCAGCATTTGGTACTCTCTCGTTCAATAGTTCACTAAAATTGAGTGTAATGAACCGCAAGCGCAAGCCCTTCAGAAAGACATAAAGAAGATAAGGTTGGTTGCGAAAACCGACGGTGACTTTCTCAGAGCTCCGTAGGAGAAGAAAGAAAGTCCGGGTCCAATTTCTAACGAAGCGAATGTCCCCCTTACTCCCTATTCTTTCTCTCTTAAAAGAAAGCTCGGCGAGAAAGAGTCAGAACTATTGACTGTAAACCATATGGCGATTGCAGCCTTAAGGAGATTATATATTCCAGATCCGAGGAAGAGGAGGTCGTTAAAGAGGGGGTCCTTGAGGATGTGATCTTTCAAGAGAATGTCATTCAACATGAGGTTCTTGAAAACTGCCTATATCGACCGAACAATGTTGACTGAAGCTTCGTCGTCGTGAGGGTTCTAGAAAACCAACCAAGGAAGGAATCAATAGATGTTTCAAAGCTGGATCTGAAGGTTATTTTGTTAGTGAAAATATCCTAGGAATTTTGCATTTTTCAACAGGTATTGTAAAAAAAATGATTAAGAAGCCATGAATGACAAGAAAGAAGATGCAGTGTAGAAGGAAAAGAGTTCAGTGGTTGATAATGAGCAAAAGAACAAAGTTGGTGAGGTAGCTTCAAATATAAAAAATTGGATGTCAGAAGTTGAGATGGAAAATAAACCAACCACACCGAGAAAAAAAGGATGAAAGCTAAGTGGACTAAACCCCCGAGCAATATCTATAAGATTAATATATATGGCTCGATCAAGCCCACGGGCACTTAGAGTTGTTCGTGACTCTGAGAGCAGTTTATTAGATGTATTCTTTCAAAATACATCAAAGGTTTGATTTTACAGACAGAAGCAGAAGCAGTCATAGTAGATTAGTAGGCATGCAACACACAGTCAAAAGAGGAATTCGAAAGGCTATCTTCGAAAGCAACAATTAGACAATCATCAAGGCAATAAACAAGGAAATCAACCGTGGGAAGTCATCCATCAAGTTCAGGAGATTATGCTTATGGCTAATGATTTCGATTACATTCAATTTAGTCATCGCTATAGAGAAGCTAACAATGTAGCTGACTTCATATCTAGAAAATGTATCGATTGTATTAGATCTACATCCCCTCTTAATAGAGATCTGTACTCCATCATCCATAAGGATGATCCTGGTAGTTTGCTACGTTTCCCGTATAAAGCTCCAAATATTTGCATTAGGGGTGGGCATGGGACGGGACGAGACGGGACGAGATTGAGCCGAGACGGGACGGGACGGGACGGGATTGACACTTTTTTTTCGGGACGGGATGGTGTCTGGACGGGACGGGCCTTCTCCCGCAAATAAAAATAATAAAATATTATATAAATTTGCAAAGTGAAAAATGCTTTCATAATTCATTAATTTGTATTTTATGTTGAATACGGTATTCTTCTCATCTATATTATTCAATAATAATAATATTATTATTATTATTATTATTATTATAATATTAATTCATACAATGATTATATAATTAATTATAATGTTCGACATATTTGGCTGCATTATCTTACAAGATCGGGACGGAAAAAGATTGAGACGAGATCCACCCGATTCGATTGATAGTTGGGAAGAATACCGTATTTACCTATTTGCCTCTTGTAGCTCTAAATGGGTATAATAATAGTAGTAGTAGTAGTAGTAGTAATAATAATAATAATAATAATAATAATAATAATAATAATAATAAAGCTAATTAGTGGGTAACCGAGATACTATCTGGGCACCCACTCCCTTAGCGATAACAAAGCTAATTCTAGAAAAAATATAAGTGGCAACACGAGCCCCAACATCCTGAGATACCGAGAATTTCTGAATCCGCTTCAGCAAAGCTACAACATCTGTCTCTAACTCCCCCAACGAAGAGAAGGAGAAGGGTGGGAAACCATAACCAGCCGTCGTACACAACTCACGATACTTGGCACACTTTCGCCGAGCAGCATCAACAACAACACGACCGGGCAGAAAGTCAAACATTGCAGATTGGGTTAAGGGGGAAGATCTCGTCAAATCAACACACACATCCCGACCCCTATCCCATGAATAAAGGAGCAAATCCGTTGGACGAAGGGGCTTATCATGCCCATCAATCAAACGATATCAACTTCCTTACTGGCAGAAATCCCAGCTCTATAGCAGATATCCAATAAGATGTCGCGAATGAGGTTATGTCGATGTTTAATGCCCAAAATACCAGGCCAAGCACATGACATGACATGATCACCATAAACATCACCATCAAAGACCCGAGAGCAAGCTGGACAGGGCTTAGACACCGTGAACAACGGAACACCTAGTCGATAGCTAAGCACACTACAATAGGTCCTTCCATTCATAACCTGCCCCAACCCAGAAATAGGTACTGCACGCAGCCAATCAGAGGAGTGAGCACCCTGCTGAGACTTCCATAATACCACCTGTTGCGGAGTCAAAGAGAAAACAGATTCCGATGTAGCAGCAACCTTCGCGAAATATATATCTCCAATTTCTTCATAAGTTTAGGGGTAGCGATTTCACTAGGAACGCGTCGAATGTCAGAACCCGTGGTCTCATTAAAAGCACGCGAAGCATCATCAAAAGCAGGGCCAACATTAGTGACGGAGGGAAAGTCGTTGATTTACCTCGCCAAAAATAAATCCCAAACAAACAAACTAGTATAGTATGCAAGTAAGGGGTCGAACCCTAGAGAATCAAGTACTTCTAAATATTGTGTATTTATCAATATAAAAGAAACGATTTTTATGAATGAAAATAAAAGAAAATAATATTGACAAAAGCAAATAAAGGATAGAAGAAAAGCGTTTCCACCTACAAGTTCTCGACTTTGGTTGATTTTATTGATCATCGAATCCTTTTCAAGTTATTATCTTTTCCTACGAATTCCTCTCGTCTTGGTTTAAGTAGATTAAAAGTCCTACGAGTCCAATTAATCCCTTACACCTCAATGCAACCTTAACACGGTCAAGATTTAACAAAGAGATAGCAAATAATCCCAAGAACTTGAGCATACAAACTAGATAGAAGATAGACTTTCCAAATTTAATTCAGCGTCAAATTCCGCTGGCAGCGAAAATTTCCGCTGGCAGCGAATGGCGTCAATCAAGCTCCTGTTGGATTTTCGCTACCACACTCGCTACCACACTCGCTGGCAGCGAATGTCCATGCCTTAGAAAACTTTCAGCTTCTTCGGTTCCGCTTCCGCGAGTCCACCCTTCTGCTGCCGCGAGAGTCTCCATTCGCTGCCGCGAGAGCTTACATCCGCTGCAGCGAATCCGGTCGTCCGCTGGCAGCGACTCCATTCGCTGGAAGCGAGTTTCCTTTCGCTGGAAGCGAGTCATGCTGCTCCTGGACATGCTTCCGCTGACTCCAGTCGCTGGCAGCGAGATGCCATTCGCTGGCAGCGACTCATGCTCAAGCCGGCCACCTTCTCGCACATGTTGTTGATGACTTGATTCGCTGCAGCGGAAAGGCATTCGCAGGCAGCGAAAATCCAACAGAACACCATCACCTAGATCTTCGAAAGAGCTTTCCAACGCATGCTCATATGCGTCGATCGGACATCCGAGGCCTCCGGAAAGTGCGTTACAAGTTCAGCTCGCCGAGCGGAGAGCTTTCGCGACTCGCCCTCGTTTCCGCTCTTAGACCTCGATTTCGTTCTCCGTTGCTCCTTGGGTTGTTCCATTCTCTTCGGGACTTCTTCCTTAAGCTCTCCCAAGTCTCTCCTTTAGCCTTACTAAGTCCGTTCCTCGTGTTCTTTGCCTCGGATCTACGAATCTACATAAAACCATCGAAATAGCGTAGATTCCGAACTTTTTCACAAAATGAATGCTAATCTAATTAACATTAAAACATGATTATATAACAATGAAATGCAACTAAACTAACCTATAATGCCTATTGGAAACATGCCTTATCAAACTCCCCCACACTTAACCTTTTGCTTGTCCTCAAGCAATGCAAAAACAAGAGCAAAACCATCATATCACAAATATGATCTTCAAGCACTAACCTTGTCAAAAGCAACATCAAAGTGGAGGAGCCATAAGCATGAAAGTTAACATCCTAGCAAGTATATGAGTGATTCAAAATAAAGGCACATCCCATCCAACCTCACCGGGATCATGTGTTTGCTCTCACTCTCATGTGTTTAGGCTTAATAAGGCATCTCTCAACTCAATCCAAAATGCAAAAAGCTACATAGAAATTGATACATATATCACATATTCTCCACCGTGGATGCCATCACTTATAAGAAACATCAAGAGGTCTTTTATCAAGGTTGTAATGGGGCTTGGTAAGGAATTTAAGGTAGGAAATACTTAGGCTTGTGGTGCTAAAAATCCGGGAAAAAGGGATCCCTAAGAACAACCGGAAGAACATCAAAAACCAAATACTTCCAAAACCAAGATAACTCACACTTTCACTCTTAAAACACCCAACAAAAGAACTTTCTCTCAACCATACATTTTTCTAACTCTCACATTCATAATAAAATAAAAGGCTCTTATTCATGCTTTTTTCTTTTTTCTTTTTCTTTTTTCCTCTTTTTTTTTCAATTTTTCTTTTCTAGAGCCAAAAATACAATAATGCACAATGTGAGGAATAAAACCAAAATTACACACTCGTCCAGCCCAAAGACACACGGAGAACAAGTACGCAATACAAAGTAAAGTTTAGAAATACCCGTACACGCCCGAAGCAGAAGCAACTCGCACTGGGGGTCATCAATCTTTGCGACAGAATCCATAAGCTCTATGGTCCTAGTCACTCTCTTCATCACAAGGTCGCTGCTGAAACCAGGGCATACGCTAACAGGCCCACCCAGAACTTTGACACCGTGTGAAGGTCGAGCAATAGAGGGAGGGAAAACACAGTGTGCCGACTCTTGGGGTCTTTTGTAGGCCAAAAAACCTCAGTCTTATCCACATTAAGATGAAGGCCAAAGCGTGGACCATCCTCCATAATCAGATCTAAAACCTTCCCTACCACTAAAGTGTCTCCAACAATAGTGCCATCATCAAAGTACCACGCCTGCAGACTTAGGTCAAAAGAGTCTTTGATCTTGCACACCAAGGGATGCAATACTAAGGCAAAAAGCAGAGGGCCTAGAGGATCTCTTTGCTGAACCCCTCGACAAGACCATAAGCTATCCTCCCCATAATACAGCCGGACAGGGTTAGAGTAACAAAACTCCACCCAACGGGACAGAACCGGGCAATGACGACGGACTTCCTGTAACATGGTTACACGATCAACTAATTTTCGCGGAACGGGATTTGCGGGATCCCACCGGGATCGTCCCGTGTTTCGTCCCGCATAATTTTCACAGGACGGGGTCGGGACAGGATTCACTATTTTGTCCTAAATCTCACCAGGATCAGGACGAGACCGGAACGAGATCAGGATTTGCGGGATTTGTACACACCCTTAGTTTGGATACTGTAAAAAAAAAAAAAAAAAAAAAAAAGAAAAGAAAAAACAAAGTTGGTGAGGTCCTGCAACCCGAGTGAGTTCTTTTGAGGTGGAGGAAGTTAATGTACGAGGATTTTTGTGATTAAATTAGGATTTTTTTTAGGTTTTAGATAAAGGGTAAATACTTTAGAAACTTATATATTTTACGGAAATTTCGTGAGGTACCCCTAGGTATTGTAATTTTCGCGAGGTATACAACTTTTTTACATATTTCGCGTGGTGCCCCTGAGGTTTTGAATCTTTCCGCCCCATGCCCTTCCTAGTTAAACTTAACTGAGCTTGTGAACGCCGTTAAATTTTTTTTAACCAAAAAGAAAGAAACAGAAGATGGAAGCGAACAGAGAGCGGAGAGAGAGACCACAATGCTCGCCAGAGAGAGAGACCACGAAGGCCGCCCGCCAGGTCGGAGCAACGGCGCCGGTGAGAACGCCGCCGGTCGGAGCTGCTGCTGCTGCGACAGATCGAACTGAGTAGAGGAGAATCGATGACCAGGAAGGACTCGACTGAAAGGAATGAGTCGACGGAGATGGCGGCGCTGATGATCGAAGACGATGATGACTCGATGAGGGTTGGACATAGAAGGTGGTTCCGAATCCGCCGATAAAGCAAGGTATGTTTTATCATCTCAGATTAACAAATATAGGGTTTTTGGATTTGGGGATTTCAACTTTTAGGGCTTTGAATTAGATAATGAAAAAAATAGGAGTGATTAGCATCTACTACGATTTTGGACAGTGGAAAAAATATTAGTGATTAGCTTTGAATAAGACGGTTGCTCAATTAGACGGTTGCTCAATTAGACCCGGCGGGTCAACGACCCGGACCCGCCGGGTCGTTGACCCGTCGGGTCCGGGTTGCCGGGTTGGCGGGTGGGGACGGGTAGCGGGTTAGGGTTAGGGTCGGAGAATCCGTGACCCGTGACCCGGCGGGTCAACCTGGCGGGTCGACCCGCCGGGTCAACCCGCTTTTTCAAAAATATTTTTTTTTTGAAAAATTTATTTTTAATAAAATAAATTTATAATATTATGTAAATTATGTAAATTATTCTTAAAATAACTCACAATAATACATAAACTAATATGCAATGTGCAATGTGAAACAAATAAACCCCATCCTTCCCCTTTTATAGACTTGGAAGTCTTCCTTCATTCCCCTCATTTCCAATGTGGGACAAAGGCTTTGTCCCACATCGAAAATATGGAGTTAGAATGAGAAGACATGGGGCTATATATATGTATCCCATTACCACATTTCTTCCTCTTCACTTGTTTCCTACATTTCCTACATTGGAAATTAAGTTGGAAATGAAGTTTGAGAAATATATTCTCATATTTTTTTTTCTTACATCACACAATGAAATTATTGTGGATGAAAGAATTAATATGGAGATATAATCTTCCTACATTTTTAACACTTCATATGAAAGTGATAAAATGTGTTGTGAAGATAAAATCTTTACATATTTTTTATTTATTTATTTTTAATAGTCATTTTAAAAAAAAAAAAGATTTTTTTTTAAAATAATGTAACCCGCCGGGTCGTACGGGTCGACTCGGCGGGTCAACGGGTCAACGGGTCGACCCGAACCCGTCAACCCGTGAGATTTACGGGTTAGGGTTCAGGTCGGCCAACCCTGACCCTTGACCCGGCGGGTCAAACCCGTCGACCCGGCGGGTCAAACCCGTCGACCCGGCGGGTCAAACCCGTCGACCCGGTGGGTCAAACCCGTCGACCCGGCGGGTCCGACCCGTGGCCACGCCTACCTCAAGGGTACCTCGCGAAATTTCTGTATATTTTATTTCCTATATTTTTACCTTTTCTTACTATACGTTTGTTTTATCTTTCATTATACAAGTTACTAATTATGGTTTCGCCTCTATATAAACTCACCATTACATGTTGATTATTTTTCATTATTTTTAATCATAAAACTTTACAAAGTTCTCTCTTAATTTCTTGGTGGATTCCAATCATTTTTCAAGTGGATTCCGAACATATTCTAAAGGGTCAGGAAGAGCTCACAATTGCGAGTTTCTAAAAAATTTCTCGTCAAAAATCCACTAAACAGGCTAGACATATTTGCGTAAATGGAATAATGAAAATGGCATATATGTTTAATGTAATGCGTAAAATCTGCACCATAGATCTTGAGGAGGATCGGCGAGATGCAATCCTGCAAGATCAATCAAGAACGAGGTCGGGGCGGGGCTTGTCTCCCCAGAACAGCCTCCACGCTCAAGTCACAATGTGTCGGCTGATAGAAGCCCCTCTAACCCTAATAGATCGATCATATATATAATGAGAGTTAGGGTTTGCGATTAGGGTTTACCGTGTAAATGACGATTATGCCCCTGGATCTTTTATCGAATTACTTTTGCTGTATCAATTGCCCCTGGGGCTTCCTTATCACGATCTAATGATGAGGGAAGACGAATAATTTGAAACTCTTCACTTGTTATGATCAAAGATCACCAGTAATGCTTGCCCCCTGTCTTCGTTTCATCCTGCAAGCTTTAGCATTCTCAACCGAATAACATAATATAGTGTAGTGGGTGCATTATCAACTAGTCAACTGAAATTTACTGCTCAAAATGATTAAACGAATTTTTTGCCATATAGGAGAAACAGTGTCAGTTGATGACATTATAGCTGGAATTCTATTTATGATTGAGAATTTGATGGTTTTCATTAGGGTTGAGCGTTTCGTCTTAAATGACATTCTTATCGCTCGATTTTGACTTTTGATGGCCCTTAATGGCGTTATTATGACTTAAAATTGGCTTTAAATGACGATTCTTTGGCCATAAGTGGCGATCCTTTGGCCTTGATTGGCGTTCTGTTGGCCTGAAATCGGCGAACTTTGGCCTTAAGTGGCGATCGTTTGGCCTGAAATCGGCGAACTTTGGCCTTAAGTGGCGAACCTTTGGCCTGAAGTCGGTGATTCGTTGGCCTTGAGTGGCGATTTGTTGGCCATGAGTGGCGATTCGTTGGCCATGAGTGGCGATTCGTTGGCCTCGAGTGGCAATTCGTTGGCCCTAATTGGCGATCCATTGGCCTTGATTGACGATCCATTGGCCTTAAGTGGCGATTTATTGGGCATGATTGGCGATTCGTTGGAATTGATTGGCGATCCATTGGCCTGAAGTAGCGATTTATTGGTCATGAGTGGCGATTCGTTTATCGTTTTTTATGACTTTGAAATAATGGTGTTCTATATATATAGATGCGCATATAAGCATTTCAAGAAATGATATGTCACCGATGCAATTAACCATGCAATGTGATTAACTAAATAGTAAACTTTTCATCAAAAATAGGAGATAGAGGACTTAGCTTTTGGGTCTCATATGATGGACCGGCCGGACATGATACATTGCCCTTTCAAGTGAGATATCATGCCTTATAGAAGTTGGGCCTTTTCCGCAATTAGCTTAAATGTGTGGGTTGATCTGTAATTTTCAAGAAATTTGGGCTAATTTTGTAATTAGTCCCAATTTGAATGTAACTGTCTTCTTCATAGGGTTTGTAGACAGAGCGGCGGCGGCGGCGGTGGATTTAGAAGCGGCGTCCTCAGCCTATTCTTCCTCTCCTTCTACCGGACCACGATCGGCGACGTAGGTCAGGTGCGGGCAGCGGGGACCTTGGGGCGACTTTTCGGTGTGCTGCGGTGGTGCGTTGAGGCTCGATCAGCTGGCATAGTGCGGTGATTCGATGACCAGAAGGGCTGCGGTTTCATCGTGCCCCAATCCTTAATCGGACCAGGCGGGTTTCGAACAGGAGGCGGTGAAGGTGGCCTTTGCTCTCGCCCTAGCCCACTCTCTCTCGACTTTGTTCGCCCGTTGAATTTTCGATAGGCTCGCCAGAGTTCGATGGGACTCACCGGCGACTCGGGGAAGCTCTCCTCAGACCGGATTTTCAAATCGGAACATGGCAACAGCTCGGGTTTGGTGACTTCGGAAAGGCTCCTGGGTGATTTGGAAGCGGTTCTGGGCTACGTTGGTTGTCAGAGCATGGAAGCGCTTGCTTCGATGGACGATGGAGGGAGTGATGGTGGTGTTTGACGAAGGTTCCGCATCCACTGCTGCATCGTCTCCCATCAACAGTCAATTCTTGTTGCTTCGTAGATTGAGATCCGATCTTGTAGCTTTTTTTATCGAATCCCCACGGACGGCGCCAAATGTAATGCGTAAAATTTGCACCATAGATCTTGAGGAGGATCGGCGAGATGCAATCCTGCAAGATCAACCAAGAACGAGGTCGGGGCGGGGCTTGTCTCCCCTGAACAGCCTCCGACGCTCAAGTCAGAATGTGTCGGCTGATTGAAGCCCCTCTAACTCTAATAGATCGATCATATATATAATGAGAGTTAGGGTTTGCGATTAGGGTTTACCGTGTAAATGGCGATTATGCTCCTGGATCTTTTATCGAATTACTTTTGCTGTATCACTTAACATTAGAGCTGGCAAGAGCAAAATCTCCAAAAAAAAACCAATTCGACTCGTCCAAATTTGAATCCGACCCACAATAGAAAATCTATCAAAATGTGCAACTCAAAAACTGGTCCAATGCAATCCAATTTTGGATGATAAATTAATTAACCCAAACGTCAAACAGGCCTAACCTTACTTAAACAAGACCCGACCAAACAATACTCACCTCATGCTAGACTATAACTGAGCTTGGGTAGGCATGGACCGGGCCTACGACCATTTTTCAGCCCACTATACCTGACCGGGGACTTGGGTCAGGCCTGACCGCGGGCTTGGGTCAGGGGGCCCGCTGATTGTGCCAGTTACCTCACCCAAGCCCGCCCTTATTGGTGGGTCGGGCTGCCCACCGAGCCAAATGAAGGCTGACGTCCGTAAAAGATAAAAAGTGAATGTGATGTGTCTGCTTCTGCGATATAATTAAAATTAATATATTTTTTTACTCGCATATTGATATTAATTAATACAGTCACATATTGATATTTTTTTGAGATAAAAAAAGGATAAAGGGAACGATACACATATTAATATAATTCCGGAGAATAGACATTGACACTGATATATTTTTAGTTTTACTGAAAAGGTATAAATGCATAATATATCTACTATATTTCTCATATAAATGTATAATTCCGGAGTACAGACATTGTTTATTTTTAACATTAGAGATGGCAAGAGCAAAACCTCCAAAAAATCTAACTCGACTCACCCAAATTTAAATCCGACCCACAATAGAAAATGATGTGCTCGGGAACTCTCCGAGCAGCCAGGATCGACGACAAGGTTCTTCCTTTATTTGAAGAGATGAACTTTCTACTAGTAACCGGATATGTATGGCAAAATTCGCAGGCCTCTCACCCTTGAACCTCCCATACTCGATCTCAATCCTCTTGGAATCACACTCTGAGGATCTCGACACTTCGACACCTTCGCCTCTCACTAGGATGTCTCCCTTGACATCTCACCAAAGGGTTTAGTTTTTAGCATCTCAACAAAAACGTTATCCTTAACCCGAAATCAAAGGAAGCAAATGTGCTCAACTTTTAACTCAAAAATTTAACTTGTATTAAAAATGAGAAACCTTACACAGTATATAGGAGATACTCTAGCCTTTTATGTGTTTACAAACGATGTGGGATACTTTTTAAATAAAAAATATAAGAAAAACCTATAAGTCCAAATCACATCATCATCACCTCCTTTAAAAAAGATTCGTCCTCGAATCTTGCGTTGCCCTCCAAAAAATACGATACGCACCTGTACGTTGGATCTGCGTAAGGTATCGATGGTTGGTCTCGCAAAAGCTCTGAAATCCATAAGGCTCTTCCAAATTGTACATAATGCCCATGTACGTTGGATACGCGTAATGCACTTCTATGGTTGGTCCTGCACAAAACTCCAACGGATGGTTCTGGATGCTTGTGACAACAACACAATCAGATTACGAGGTTCCTCAATTACAAACGATGTGCCCTCGGGATCGACGACGAGGTTCCTCAATTATTGAATGGATAAACGTTGCTACTAGTAACCGAATATGTATGGCAAAATTCGCAGGCCTCTCACCCTTGAACCTTCCACACTCGATCACAATCCTCTCGGAATCGCACTTTGAGGATCTCGACCCTTAGACACCTTCGCCTCTCACTAGGGTGTATCCCTTAGCATCTCACTAAAGGGTTTTGTTTTTAGCATCTCACTAATAAGATGATCCTTAACTCGGAATGAAAGGAAGCAAATGTGCTCAACTTTTAACTCAAAAATTTAATTTGTATTAAAAATGAGAAACCTTACACAATATATAGGAGAAAATCTAACCTCCTACATGTTTACAAGTGATGTGGGATACTTTTAAATAGAAAAATATAAGAAAAATCTATAAGTCTAAATCACATAAGAAAATCTATCAAATTGTGCAACTAAAAAACTTGTCTCCAATTTTGGATGATAAATTAATTAACCCAAACGTCAAACCGACCTAACCTAACCAAAATAAGGCCAAACCAAACAATACCCACCTCATGCTAGACTAGACCTGTGCATGGGCGGGCTTGGGTTAGGCCTACGACCATTTTTCAGCCCACTACACCGGGTCGGGCTTGAGCCATGCCCGGTGATTGGGCTAGTTACCTCGCCCAAGCCCGCCCTCATTGACGAGTCGGGCTGCCCGCTGGGCCAAATGGAAGCCGGAGTCCGTAAAAAACAAAAAAGTGAATGTGATATGGCTGCTTCTGCCATATAAAATTAATATATTTTTTGTTCGCATATTGATATTAATTAATACACTCACATATTGGTATTTTTTTTGACATTAAAAAATGATAAAGGGAACGGTACACATATTAATATAATTCTAGAGTACAGACATTGGCACTGATATTGACGAGAGGGTTTCTCGACCAAATAAATTTGTAGTCAAGACCCCGCTATAGGATAGTGGAGTCAGGTTCGTCCTCAGGAGAGAAGTCAGCGGTTCTAGGTATAGTGTGTTTTGGGGTTCAAGGATAGTAGGAAAAGGTGATGAGGGTGGCTGTCGACAAAGAATAGAGGGGTCAATGTCGAGGGATGGAGAGAGAATGGTGGTTTGATATCGAGTAGAATATGTGCCGAATAAAAATAATAAAATAAAATAAAATAAATAAAGATGCAAACTTTCAAGGTTAGGGATCACCACAACAATAAACATATGTGCAGATCATAAATCACATAAAGATGCATGTTGAAGAGTCTATAAGGCGATGAATAATACTCTAGAAGGGGGGGGAGGGGATGAATAGAGTATGGACGATTTTCGCAACAATAGAAATTTAGTGCAACTTGTCAAGACCTTGATATAGGCTATCAGAACTTTGACAAAGTAAAATCGAATAAGATAATGTAAATGCGGAATATAAAAGATGAACACACGAATTGTTAACGAGGTTCGGCACCAACTGGCCTATGTCCCCGCATAGGGTTATCCAACCCGTAGGATTCAAACACTTCTTATTTCACTTCACTTGAGCCTAGGACTTCCTAGAGAAACTACCCTTTCCCTATACAAAGCCTCACCGCTTCTATTCTATCTCTCAACCTTACAAGTGAAATAAAAGCTCACACCACACACCAAGTGTGCTTTGATCGAGTATGAAAACTCTAAGTGTAAAATGAATGACTTGTACAATAAGTGCTAGTGTTTCTCTCAACTCTTAAACAATGATCAACAACTAGGATTTTGGAGAATGTAAAAGTTTCTTGGAGGGAGAACCGTTTGAATTTCAAATTCTTTCCAAGACATTTGAATTCCTTCCAAAAATGATCCTTTGTGTGGCTTTCACTTTCCTTTTATAAAAAATGAAATCCTAAAAGAACATACATAATGTATCTAGCACATAAAATGGGTTAGATGAGAAACACATATATAAATCGAGAAAGTCCAAACCACATCTCATAGCCCAATAAAAAGCCCATGATAATTTAGGCCCAACAAGGTTGGCCTCGGATTCTTTCCTGTGAGAGAACAATTCAAATAGAAATATATACGTGATATTCCAAAACATTTTAGTCTAGGTTTCAAGACCTTGAAATCCAGCCTTTTGTCTTTCATCATCCTTTCGATCACCTGCACGTTAGGTCTCAAGATCTTACAATCAAGGTGGAGTCTTGAATCTCCCCCTTGATGGAAGGCAAAACCTGTTTCAATATTCATAACATATTTCCAGCAATCATTATAAGGAAATAAGTATATTCTATAATATGAGCAGAAAATGTTTGGATCATCTAAGTTTGAAAACATCAAGCACTTAACCAACCACTGCCAAAACGCACCAACCAAAACATTCTCCCCCTTTTTGTCTTCCAACAAAAGGGCAGAGAGGTGAAAATGTCTAAAAACATCAACCAAAAGGCAGAAGTTTTAAGAGATGAGCAGCAAAATAAGAGTTTTTAGAAAGTAGAGCAAAGAGGGTGGGAGATCAAGGCCTTGAGTCAGAATCCCCATCTGCAGCCTTCTTCTTCTTGCTCCTTAGAGCCTTCTTGCCTTTCTTAGCAGAGGATGGCCCAGCAGCAGAGGATGTACCAGGGGCGCCAGGAGCATTAGGATCTTCAGGAAGGGCAATGTCAGCGCCTTCCTCAACCCATTCGCCGAAGGTGGGGTACTGCTTGTTGGGTGTAAGGTACTTCCTTCTTACCTCATCTCTGCACTTCTTCCTCCACCTATCAAGGGCGTCTCTGGAGATCTTGTCTCTCTCCATTTCTGCAAGTTGTCTCCGACGCTCCACATCCCTGTATTTTTTGACCACACCATATTGCTCGACTGTGAGAATGGCGGGTTCATGATGAGTGGGGCGTAGAATGGGACGTTTCTTCACTTGATTTTCACAGTTGAGGATGACATTCCATGTCTTCGCACGCACATGATCAAAAGTTTCTTGCTCCATTGGCATGATAGAGCATGTTGCAGTGTAGGTGAGAGCATTGAGAAGCATCATCTGATCAAGCTTGCAGTTGACCATATAGAGTAGCTCATGAGTCTGGTCCTGGCAAATCACCACATCCGACCACATTCTGCTCAGATCAAACCTAAGGTCTTGAATCTCAGTCTCCACACCTTCATCAACAATCCCACTGTAGGTTTGCTTTTCTTCTCCTGATGTGTCGATGTCAAAGGCTTCAAAGATTTTGGGTAAGAGGTTTGCATAGGGTAAAGGCATAGGCCGAGAGGAGGTAGAGACATGGGTCATGTAGTCGAGAATGAGTTTGGGCAAATCAGGCTCGTATCTGTTCATGATTAGGGAAAGGATCTCGAGAAGATTCTCGGTCACCAATTCCCTGGAATGGATGCGTGGGAAGATACAATGAGCCAGAATGGTGAAGATGAGCTTGGCTTGAAGGTTTAGGGCAGTGTGAGTGGGTTTGAGGGTGGATGAAGATCCAGGGCCTTGAGATTTTAGGAAGAATTCATCTCGTGCTCGTGAGAGACACTCAAATCGGCTTGGGAATTCTTTTGTGGGAATCTCAGTTGGAAGATCAAGGATGAGAGCAAGGCTTTCAGGAGAGAGGCGGATTCGGGTGTTCTTGACCTTGAATACTAGGGTTAGGGTTCCATTTACCCGATGAACAGTAAGGTTAGCATAAAAGAGTCGGGTAAGTTGGGGATAGGCAAAATTGCCAGGGTTGAGCAAGGTCCAGAAACAGGTAGATTTAAGGAGGGAAATGCAGGGCAAGGGCATGGATTGGAGGAGGTTGAAATCGACAGCATCAGAGAAGCATAATCGACGGTTGCAAAAGTCCTGTTTCCAGGACTCCTCAAACTCCTTAGAGTAAAACCAATTGGGGGAAATGCCAGAAGATACCTGGGGAGGCCGAGCAGGAGCAGAAGTGGCTAGAGCTTTGCCTTTGGATTTCCTGATCAGAGGTGGTGGTGATGGTGAGTTCTCGCTGGAATCCTTGGAATGTTCTTCAGATTCCTCCATGATTTGCTTCCCCTTGTTGGCCGGCATCTTGTACCTCTTAGCAGAAGGAGCTGGAGACGGAGAGGCTGAAGAGCGCTTTGATCCCACCATTTTTGGTTTCAGAAACAGGGAGGGTATTTTGGAACTCGGAGAGAGAGAGAGAGATAGAGAGAGAGAGAGAATGAACACAGAGAGAGTGAGGGTGGAGTGGATTAGACCGAGAGGAGGGAGGGATTAAAAAGCAACAACACTGGAAACTGAATCGTTTCTCAATATTTTCAAATGGGCAAGTACAGATTCATTAACTCACATGAATAGTAAGTAATGATGATCTGATTTTTCTAAACCCAAAGTGTCACATCCACTTGCAAAAATTAAAGAGATTTGGAATAATTTTAAGAAGGGAACCAAAATATGTGAAAACCGATAAGGGTAAATAAAATCAAAAGACACTCTTGTTGAATATCCATAAGATACTAACAGAGTTTGATCCAATATAATTTTATTCGGATGATCATCTCGGATCCTTATGAAGTCAAGGCCTTGAGATTTCATTTGAATTCTGAACTTTCATATAAGGAGTAGTTACTCCCCCTAAGAAAGTGCTTCCCTATTAAGCATACCCAACTCCAGTCTAATAAAATTGAAACGATATTCGGGGAGTGGTTTAGTAAAAATGTCAGCTAACTGAAACTCAGTGGATATGAAGGATATTGAAACATCACCTTTCTCCACATGATCTCTTATAAAATCAGATCATCATTACTGACAATATAGGAATACCTTTAGTGATGGAAATAGCAATAGTATTGTCACACAATATAGGAATACCTTTAAGATAAATCCCAAGGTCTCTGAGCTGTTGTGCAATCCAAAGAATCTGAGAGCAATATGCACTAGCAACGATGTACTCAACTTCTGCAGTTGATAAGGCCACTGAATTTTGTTTCTTAGAGTGCCAACTTATCAAGGAGGATCATAGGAGTTGGCAACAACCAGAAGTGCTTTTTCTATCAACCTTGTAGCCTGCAAAATCTGAATCTGAGTAGCCTGTTAAATGAAAGTTACTCTGTTTGGGATACCAGAGCCCAAGGTCTTGAGATCCATTTAGATATCTGAAGATTCTTTTCACAGCAATAAGGTGAGACTCTTTGGGGTCACTTTGGAATCGAGCACACATACAGACACTGAACATTATATCAGGTCTACTAGCAGTAAGGTATAGGAGAGAACCAATCATACCTCTGTACTCTTTTTGGTTCACATTCTTACCATTCTTATCTTGATCAAGGGAGAGAGTGGAGCTCATAGGGGTCTTTGCTGCCTTTGATTGTTCCATTTTGTATTTCTTTAGTAGATCCCTGGTGTATTTCCCTTGATTCAGAAAGATACCCTTACTTGTTTGAAGAACTTGTAAACCAAGGAAGAAGTTCAATTCTCCCATGAGACTCATTTCAAATTCTCTGCACATAATTTCAGAAAACTTCTTGCAGAGGGAATTATTAGTAGCACCAAATAATATATCATCTACATATATTTGAACAATCAAAAGATCATTTCCACGAGTCTTGATGAAGAGAGTTTTATCAAATAATCATCTTTGAAAACCATTTTCAAGAAGGTATTTGGACAATCTTTCATACCAAGCTCTTGGGGCTTGTTTGAGACCATAGAGAGCTTTGTCCAATTTATACACATGATTACGAAATTCTTCACTTTGAAAACCTGGTGGTTGAGCAACATAGACCTCTTCTTCCAAGAACCCATTTAGAAATGCACATTTGACATCCATTTGAAATAGCTTGATACCCATGAAAGATGCAAAAGCAAGTAATATTCGTATAGCTTCTAACCTTGCTACGGGAGCAAATGTCTCCTCGTAGTCTATACCTTTTTCTTGATTGTATCCTTGAGCAACAAGTCTTGCTTTGTTTCGAATGATCTTGCCTGCTTCATCCAGTTTATTCCGAAACACCCATCTAGTTCCTATGACTGATTGGTGCTTTGGTCTGGGTTGAAGAGTCCATACCTTGTTCCTTTCAAACTCATTTAGCTCATTTTGCATGGCAGTGATCCAGTCCGAGTCCTTGAGTGCTTCAGCTGGGGTTTTTGGTTCTACAAGAGAAACAAAGGCATAGAAGGCACAAAGATTTTTTTAATCTAGATCGAGTTTGTACCCAGATGATGGATCTGATATGATATCTTGAGCTGAGTGTGAGGAGGCATGTTTGAACTTTCGTAGCTTTGGACCCTGATCGTTTGAAATAGTAGCAGGTCTCTCTTCAAGGTCTTGAGAGATAATTTGAGTGTTGGATTCTTCAATGACTGAATCCTGATTTTGTAATCCCTTCTCAAGGTCTTGAGATAGCTCGTTGGTATCTTGGATTTGTTCTTGCATGTTTCTTTCTTGGTCCTGCTTATTTCCAGCCTTTGTCCTCTTCTTCTTCATCCGAATCATGATGATTTAGATTGTTGCTTCACTTAACACACCATTGTTGCTTTCGTCGAATACCATATGGATACTCTCCTCAATAATTTTGGTGCGCTTGTTATAAACTCTATAAGTTTTGCTAATAGTAGAATAACCAAGGAAGATACCTTCATCACTACGTGCGTCAAATTTCCCAAGGTTATCTTTGCCATTGTTATGAACAAAGCAAGTGCATCCAAAAGGTTTGAAGTAGGAAATGCTAGGCTTTCTTCCTTTGAAAAGTTCATAAGGAGTCTTTTTCAAAATAGGGCGAATTAAGCATCGATTCAAAATGTAGTTGGCTGTATTAACAGCCTCATCCCATTAGATTTTTGGCAAACCATTTTCCAAAAGCATTGTCATAGACATGTCCTCCAAAGTGCGGTTCTTTCGTTCCACAACTCCGTTTTGTTGAGGAGTTCTAGGTGTTGAAAAGTTGTGTGAAACTCCATATTTAGCACAGAACAAATCAAATTTTAGTTGATCAAATTATCTACCATGATCACTCCTAATGGAGACATTATGTATGTTTTCAAGGTCTGCAACTCTTTGCAAAGTTTAGAAAACTCGAGCAAGCCTCAGATTTTTCTCTTAAAAAGGAGATCCATGTAAAACGAGAGAAATCATCAATAATAACCAGGATGTATTGTTTACCGTTTGGAGATTTGACACGCATAGGTCCACACAAGTCCATATGTAACAACTCAAGAGGGCGAGAGGAGCTTACAACCTTTCGCCTATATGGACAGGTTTCTCTAACATGCCCTTTCTTACAACAGTGGAAGCAAGTAGGTGCACGCCAATAGCCTTTAGCTTTAACAAAAGTGGTACTAGGTTTCTTTGGAAAATTCTTGTTGTATCCAATACCACTTCTATTAATAGAGAGTTGTTGTTCACCCAACATCTTATCAAGATTAGCTTTAGATCTAGTGAATTGAATGAGTGAAGTCTGCTGGTCTTGACACTTATCGGTTAGCATTGCCTTCTCTTTCTCTAAATCCTCATTACGATTCTTTAGAGAGGAGAGGCTTTGCCTGAGATCAGAATTTTCTGAGCTCAAGGTCTTGACGTTAATGTCAAGGGCCGACCGAGATGTATCAAGATTTTTCATTTCCAGCGACATATCACTAATATATTTCTGTTGATCTATCAGCTTTTCTTTCAAGGTGTTGATTTTACTGTTGTAAGCATCTTCATTAGAAATCATATTTCTTAGGACTACTGAAAGAACATCGGGGGGACTAGACATTAGGTTTCTTACCACTTGTTCAAGGTCTTGAGTCTGTGATCCTTCGTGTTCAGCCATAAGACAGAGATTTGCCTGTTCTTTTTCGGTGTCTGAGTCACATGATGAATCTGAGTCACTCTGGGTTGCAAGCATATCCTTTTTCTTTTGTTCATATTTCTTGAACTTATTTCTATTCTTCATAGGACACTCCTTTACGAGATGATCTCTCTCGCCACACTCAAAACATGTTAGCACTTTTGGCTTCTTTGACATGTTGGGAGACTTGCTTTTGAATCTAGATGAATCAGTATTTTCACGGTTGGAGAATTGTTTTTTCATCTTCAGAATTCGAGCTAATCCCCGTGTGATGAGAGCAAAGGGATCATCTTCGTCGTCTGATTCATCACTCTTAGATTGTGAGTGATCTTTCTTAGCTTTGAGAGCAAGGTTCTTTGTTGTTGAGGGTACTTCTCCATCTTCCTCTTTTAATATCATCTCATGAGTAATAAGTTTTCCGAGAAGATCATCTAATGGTAGTGTAGAGAGATCTTGAGCTTCCTCAATTGCACTAACCTTGGGACCCCACTTGATTTTTGGAAGGCTCCTTAGAACCTTTCGAACCTTTTCCGGGTTGGAGAAGGTTTTTCCAAGTGAGTCGAGGTTGTTTACAATTTGAGTGAATCTCGTAAACATCTCCTTTACTGTCTCATCAGGATTCATCTTGAAAAGTTCGTATTGCCTGAGAAAGATATTAATCTTACTCTATTTGACTTGACTTGTGCCCTCATAAGTAACTATAAGCTTGTCCCAAATTTCCTTGGCACTTTTGCAAGCTGAGACACGGTTAAACTCATTAGCATCGAGAGCGCAATACAGTAGGTTCATAGCTTTGTAGTTCTTATCAATGTTCTCAAGATCAGTCTGATCGTAATCAGATTCTGTTTTATCAACTTGCTTTCCATCGATAGTCTTTTTAGGAACGTGTGGTCCATTCTTGACCAGGCCCCATAGCTCAAGGTCTTAATCAATGATGAACATTTGCATCAGTGATCTCCGGTGGACAAAGTTATTGCCACAGAAAAGTGGTGGTCTATTGGTTGACCTTCCTTGAGCAAAACCTCCATCGCATATGGTAGACATGCTGAAAACTCACAAGATTATTAAATCAAAACAGTGAGCCAAGCTCTGATACCAAATGAAGAGTCTATAAGGCGATGAATAATACTCTAGAAGGGGGGGGGTGAATAGAGTATGGACGATTTTCGCAACAATAGAAATTTAGTGCAACTTGTCAAGACCTTGATATAGGATATCAGGACTTTGACAAAGTAAAATCGATTAAGATAATGTAAATGCGGAATATAAAAGATGAACAAACGAATTGTTAACGAGGTTCGGCACCAACTGGCCTATGTCCCCGCCTAGGGTTATCCAACCTGTAGGATTCAAACACTTCTTATTTCACTTCACTTGAGCCTAGAACTTCCTAGAGAAATTACCCTTTCTCTATACAAAGCATCACCGCTTCTATTCTAGCTCTCAACCTTACAAGTGAAATAAAAGCTCACACCACACACCAAGTGTGCTTTGATCGAGTATGAAAACTCTAAGTGTAAAATGAATGACTTGTACAATAAGTGCTAGTGTTTCTCTCAACTCTTAAACAATGATCAACAACGAGGATTTTGGAGAATGTAAGAGAAACTTGACGAATGCTTTAGGATGCTTATGATTTCTTCAGTGCTTACGTAGTTAGTCTTCATCCTTCTTAGCCTTCGTATTTTTATAGTCGGAACACTTGTAGAGTTTCTTGGAGGGGAAACCGTTTGAATTTCAAATTCTTTCCAAGACATTTGAATTCCTTCAAAAAATGATCCTTTGTGTGCCTTCCAAGATTGTTCCTTCGACTTTCTTCATGATCAAGTATGATCAACTATGGATCGGTTCTTTCCTTGTATAAAAAAATGAAATTCTAAAAGAACATACATAATGTATCTAGCACATAAAATGGGTTAGATGAGAAACACATATATAAATCGAGTAAGTCCAAACCACATCTCATAACCCAATAAAAAGCCCATGATAATTTAGGCCCAACAAGGTTGGCCTCGGATTCTTTCCTGTGAGAGAACAATTCAAATAAAAATATATACGTGATATTCCAAAACATTTTAGTCTAGGTTTCAAGACCTTGAAACCCAGCCTTTTGTCTCTCATCATCCTTTAGATCACCTGCACGTTAGGTCTCAAGATCTTACAATCAAGGTGGAGTCTTCACATGCTTTATATCAAAGAATCGACTTTCGCAAATTCCAACAATTTAGGTGATAGAGGCTCTCGCATAAAAACCTAATTTGTTTCTACCTTTTCTTAATTAGGATTAATCAGCTCTCGCAAATAAACCCTAATTACTATCCAATTCATAATAAGATCACTTTCGCTTCAATATAATGAATAAGAAATTTCCTCAACTCTCGCAAACGATCAAGCACATAGGTAGATGATGATAAAGACATATAAATTCATGGATTTATAAATCAAACACACATATCAATGTTGGGATCACCCCAACCCTAGAAGAAGGAAATTAGAAACAAACCATAAGAAAAGAAATTAACTTTAATAACATAAAATAAACTAAAACTTACAACCGTTCGTCTCCTTCCTTCTCCTTCTCTCTCGCCTCTCTCCTTGCGCCCTAAGACGACGTACTTGACTTGAATGATTGAAAATCAGCCCCCTAGGGCTTTATTCCCTAGCTATTCTAGGAAAGAAATTATATCTATATCTATATTTATCTATCTAATAACATTAAGATAAAACATGGAAATAAATAATTATATCTAAAAGGAAATAAAGCTAAAGTGGATAGATCTTCCTTCTTCTTGATAGAATTTGATGAATCTTGATAGAATATCTCGAATCTTGGCTTGCAAGTAACCTATTAGGCTCGGATTTCTCCTCGTACTCGACTCGGACTTTCTGGAATTTTCCTCGACATCGAGTAAGTTCCTCGACGTCGAGTAAGGTCTTGACTTCTCGGATTGTACTCGATCTCGGCTATCGTCTAGGCTCATCGAGTTTCCTCGACATCGACCAAATTTGTTCGACGTCGACTAAGTGTGGCTCCTTGAGTGGCTCCTCCTTAGCTCGTGCTCGATCTCGTCCTCTAGATCAGTTGTCGAGTAAAATTTTGGTCGATGTCGACCAGTTTGGTCGATTTCGAGTAACTCTGTTGCTTTCAGCATTCTGCTCCGTTCTTAAAACGCACTTTTCCGAGTTCTCGGAAAGCTCTTTTCGAGGGCTTTGGAAAGCTCTTTTCGAGGGCTACAACTCTCATGAAGAAATCAAAGCTTGATTCAGAATGGTGAATACCGAAAAATGGTCTTTTCTCCCGCTGCACCATCCATAGCTTCTTCATGGGTTTCCTTTAAGCTCCAAAGTGCGTCCGATTTATGCGAAATATAACAAAAACTTGTGTAGACCTCCATATATTGCAAATAAACATAAACTACACAAATTATGTATTATTCTTGCCCAAATGTATGAAATGTATGCAGAAAACGATATAAAAGTAACGGAAATTTCGCCAGGTACCCCTGGGGTATTGCAAAATTCGCCGGGTATACAACGTTTTTACAAAATTCGCGTGGTACCCTTGAGGTTTTAACCGATTTCGCCTCGTGCCCTTCTCGGTTAACTGTAACTTTTTTTTGTGTTTTCCGTTAGTTTGCTCAAACAAAAAAAAGAAAAAGAAAAGAAAGAAAGAAAGAGACGCGAAGACAGAGCGAGGCCAGAAATGCGAGGAGAGAGACGCGAGGAGAGCGACGCTCGGACCTGGTGGCTGCGCTCGGACCTGGTGGCTGCGCTCGGACCCTCGCTCGGACCTGTTGCTGCGCCCCAGACGAGAAAGGTAACACTTTTGCTGTCAATTTAGAGTTGAAATCGAAATCTAAATTTGTTTATGTTGAAATAGAAATTGCTGTTGTTGTTGAAATCGATACTTTTGCTGTTGAAATCGAAATTTAGGGTTGAATCTGTTGAAATCGATACTTTTGCTGTTGAAAGGTAACACTTTTGCTGTTGAAATCGAAATTTAGGGTTGAATCTGTTGAAATCGATACTTTTGCTGTTCAAAGGTAACACTTTTGCTGTTGAAATTCGATAGAGCAAGATGCAATACCTGGGAAATTTCTGCACTCATCGATGAAAACCTTGTTGTATTGACATGAACTCCATGAATATTGGTTTGGTGTGGTATTAATCTGTTGTGCATCCTAACATTATTCATGAAAACCTTGTTGTATTGACATGAACTCCATGAATCAAGGATCATATTCTCTCATTAAAGCTAGAATTGGCAAGGGGTTTAGTTGTTTCTGTTGAAATCGATAGATATCGAAATCGCTAGGGTTTGCTGAAATCAATACCCCCCTGTGATTGATATGTTGTTGCTGATGTCCAGTGCATTGGTCTGCATGTTTGTCTGCAAAATCAACCAATGTTTAAACAAAAATGTTAGAGATTAAATGGAGCCCAGTTTCACCACTCATTAAGACCAAAACTCGGTACAAGCAGGTTTTTTTCCAGTGAATATCACAATGTGATAGTTCTTCACTTCTTTAATTATAAAAATTTAGATGTGGGAACACTTTCCCCTGAGCAAGTTTTGAAGTGAAGAGGCAAAGTTGTAATTCTTCTAATACAAATTGAGAGTTTAGAAAACTTTCCGCTGATGGGGCTGAGGGAATATAGGGTATCAGCTTTAAGGTATTCTATAGTCATGTACTCATATCATAGCAGTGTCTTTGACAAGGTACTCATATCATAGCAGTTGTCTTTGATTGCTTCAAATTGATATTATATTCTACTCATCTATTGGCTACACTGATTGCTTTAATTTCACACAACACTAGTTGCTAAATTGTTCAAGCTTAAATTCTTCAGCTTGTGTGTCAGTATTGGATAAGGAACCAAATACGATTGGAAATTGGATGAATTCTTAGTTGTATAATTCTTCAACTTGCCCTTTTTCTAGATTGCCCTTATGATCCCTTCATCTACTCACAAACAGGTGAAAACCAGTATGAAATCATGGAGAGATAAATGTTAAAATATTAGAGAAGAGTTTCTCCAACTGTTGATGAATCACTGGCTGAATTTTGTCTAAAATCCACATTTTTAGCCTCTCTTTATACTCTTACATGTATAACTTGCTCATTTGAATAAGTGCTATTTATATACTTCAGTTTAGCAAGTACGCTTGAGATGCTTTACCAAAAAAAAAAACAATTATTAACATAGGTGTCCACATATTTGTTTATGGTGGTCTTAAAGGGGGTAAGATATAAAGATTATTTACATTTTTCTGCATGAAAAAGAAGAGGCGTGCTGCTATTAGTAGCTCTGAGTTCTGGATGGCTTCAAAGTTCTCTTTTATCTTCTTTTATAATATTAGCCTTTATGATTTTTCATTGACGCTTTTATAGTTTCAAGTGAAGATGCTTGCTTTTTGTCCTGAAATGGAGGTGCTGCTGTGAATAGATTAAAAATTGACCTCATGAGAAATATCTGTGAAACTGACTTCAAGTCTGGTGTGATTTTTGGGATAAGAAAGCACCGAGTGATGTCATTTCTCATTCGTTGCAATAATTTATAGGCAGTGCATAAAAACAGAATCACCCTGATTTCTTATTCACATTTTTTACTCTATCATCCATTATTTCTTGCATTTACATTCCTAGTTCCTCTTATTGAGATTATTTTCAGAGTGCAAAAGAAGATCCTGGAAGTAGAAAACTCTTTATTGGAAGGCTCAAGCACCAAATGACTATCCCATCAAAGTTGCTTCATATAACTTATTGATCTCATTTTAAGATGTATGAGGTTAAACTCAGATTTATATTGAGTAAAAGATGGAAGATTTATATAGAAGATTGTTGAATGAAGTTCTTGCTATTTTACTTAATAGTCTGAACATTTAACCATACATCCTTACATCAGGTTCAGATCCTAGTTGAGAAACCACTTCATCTGTTGTTTGTTCAAGAGCATGTTACTACGCAGATGTGGGATCTTCTCCCTACCCTAATCCATGTTTTTACATATGTTGGCACTTGACAGCCATTGGTGACTTCTTCACTTGCCTACTTGTGGTTAGCCTATTAGCTCAATCGGTAGAGCAATGTGCCTAGGCACAAGATGTGAGTTCGAATCTCACATAGGCTATATATAGATAACATATTACTGAAAGTGTTTGTTTAAGCCGGATTACTTTATTTAAGATGTATGTTTGTTAACTTTCTTGAATAATCTACACATTGAGTTGCTGCCATAGTATTTGCCTATATTACTTCGATCATCATAAGCACACAACCATAAAGAGCCTATACGGGAGTTGAACCCGCATCTTTGTGCATGAGCACAACGCTCTCCCTTTTGAGCTAATAGGCTTAATATCAATGATATATAGTTATTTTAAATCTCATATAGTCTATATATAGTTATTTGTAGTTTTTTCAAGTAACCAAGTGCACAAAGAAGCTAAATGTATAAGAGCTCCAAGAACTCAAGAAACTATTTGTATAAGAGCTCTTGATCTGGTAGATTTTTGCTGTCTAAATAAATTAAATAGGTAATGCACATTCAACTCAAATATGTTTCAGAAAATTTGTTGCAATGTTAGTAGTTACAAGATGCCCATGATGGGTTTGCTTAATATGTATATAGGGTGTGGCAATGTTAGGCATCATTCATTCATTCCTTTACAAAATGTACTGAAAAAGATTGAGGAACTAAAAATAGAAAGGAATTGTCTTTACCAGAGCCCAATTCCAAGATTTGTGAGCACTGAATTGAGCAAGGACCAAATCACCTTTCTTGGGATTGAATGCACCAACTACAGGGGCTTCACCAAGGTTTAGAGAAGCAAGTTTCTGCTGAACAGATGCAACCGATGCATCTCCAACTGTCTAAGCATAGAACTTACCAAGTCAGAACCGATGCCCTCTTATAAGCTTTCAGTTTTCAGTTTCGGCATGCTAACTCAAAAAACAAAAACCAAAGATTCAAATTGAAAAAAAAAAAACCCTATTACACACATCTACTTCCAATTGCACACAGATTCCAAATTGCACACAGAAGCAAAGAATTAAATTGAAAATCAAAGATTCAAATCGAAAACAAACAGACCCTATTGCACACATCTAATTCCAATTACACACAGAAGCAAAGATTCAAATCGAACATTATAACCCCCAAATCCCCAATTCCAACTGCACACAAAACAGATTTCGAGCCCCAATTCCAATTGAACTCGAAACAAACCCTTAGTAATTCAATTGGAGAACGATTTGTGGAGGATTTGGCACCCAAATCCTCGTATGCCTCACCCCTAACACCCAAATCCCCAAACCCTAGATTATAGGTTCATATACTCACTTGGCTATAATCGAGAGTCGGTCGCTCTTCGAGCACTCGCAGAAGGGTTCTTCTTCGGTTGCAGGAGCAGCGAGTCAGGCTTCGAGCAACGTATCCGAGCAGCAGGTCCGAGCCGGCCTTCGAGCAGCAGGGTACTTTTGTTGTTCGAGCAGCTAGTCTCCATCGCTCTCTCTTCGCTCTCTGGTGTATCACATCTCCGACCTTCCTTTCTTTCTTTTTTTTTTTAAAAAAAATTGCAAACTAACAGAATGAACGCAAAACAGTTAACTTTAACCGAAAAGGGTACGAGGCGAAATGTTTTAAAACCACAGGGGCACCACGCGAAATATGCAAAAGAGTTGTATACCTCGCGAAAATTGCAATACCCCAGGGGTACCTCGCGAAATTTCCGTAAAAGTAACTATAAAACATAGTGAATTAGGCTCACATCAAATACCCCATACTTAAGCTTGCTTGTCCTCAAGAAATACTTTTAATTGTCATTCATGGGAAGAAAGAAAACTCTCAACATATTAGATTCATTCTCATATGTCCATGCAATTAATTACCATCCTCGAAAAGGTACTAGTGTAACCAATACATGCATGTGCAATTAAAAAGCAACATCTACTCACAAAAGGAGTGTTATGCAAGACATTCATTCGTGGCAAATCATTAATAATCAAGAGGACTTTAACTTAAGCTCAATTAGGGGTAGATTAGTAAAAGGCTAAAGGTGGGCAATTTTTGGCAATGTGGTGCTAATGATCCGGGGAAATGGAGTATTTTTAAACTTTCTTAAACACATCCCTTTTTCATAAGATTCATCACCTTTCATAATGCTTTTATCAATAATAATGATTTTACCTCTCGAACCTCAGCACTGCCTTCTCGCGAGTCGCAAACATGGGTATCATGAATGGCCCCGGATACTTAGTGCTTTGGACTCCTCACCTTAATGTCCCATCTCACTGAACTATTATCTCATGCAGCAAGCAGGGTCGATCTACCTTTATCTCCTAAGGTGATCGGATTTTCTTTCACTCATTAAACTTTCCATAATTTTCAATTTCCTACCAAACTCCAAATATGATATATAACAACAACACAAACGCCATATAATAATCTCCATAATGTAACATCATTCTCAACATAATCCCCGGATAGGAAATAAGGTAAAGAATGGGCAATATTTAGATAATGTGGAGCAATATATGAAATAAGGCATATTATGGCTTTTATAATGCATAAGCATAGGTAAGGCTAGGATTATAAACAATATGAGCTTATATGGAAATATAAAGTCCCCCATCCTCTTATCATGCAACATGTCAAAAGCAATTTTAAATTTTACCTTCTTTCATGGTTTTCAAGAAAATATGCACTTCATTGTGACTTCCCTATACTAGGCAATTTCATGCTATATCTCCAATGAATCTTATTTTGCATCATCGAGTTCAATAAAGCTTCCATGACATTTATCAAAATTTTCAATGGGGGTCATTTTTTTCAAACATTGGAAAACATGCATGTAAGCACATATATCAATAATGAATTCCAAAATAACCATTTATAAGCAATTCAAGAAATAAACTTCAAATATGCACGCAAAATGTCAAATTTGCACAAAGTAAGCCCTTTCCCCACCCCATACTTAAACATTACTGTGTCCTCACTGTATAAAAAGGTAAAGAAAGAAACTCACTAGACAGATGTGCAGGACGTCGTAATCGAGTGTAATATTGCTGCAGAGTTGGTCGAAATCGACAAGGCTGGTCGACTTCGAGAAGATTGGTCGATATCGACCAAGTCTACTCGAGATCGAGTAACTTGTTGCCTCCAGGGTGATCCTTCTTGACCACATGCTCCTTTTTGCTCGAGATGTTTGGTCGATTTCGAGTAACTTACTCGAGGTCGAGTAAGTCTGCAGCTTCTTCTTCCCTGCAAGCTTCGTTAGACAAGAAATACCCACAATAGAAAAACTAAAGGTTCAAAACCAAAAACAAACAAAAGCAACAATGTCCAAAAGTCCCAAAAATAAATGTCTATTTACAAGCTCTAGATTTTATAGCCGCTAGGCCGACTTCTACATTAAGCATTAGCCTGTCTAATCTTTTTCCGGAGGTATAGGTGGATCTGGTGGTTCCTCCGGTGGTGGGGAGCGTAGGATGTCATCCGGGGGCATCATATGAAGAAACTTAAACCTCCCCAAGTGGACGCTCCATGGCTCCACCCATTCATCTTCCCTGGCTCGAGCTAACATGTAGAAAATATACATACCTCATCATCATACCTCTTCCGCTTCATAGGTTGACTTGGTTGCGCGTCTCCACCATAGCAAAACGGTGGAGTGGGAAGAGATATTTCCACCTCATCATGCAGAGCTTCATGCCACTTTGCTAGGACTCCATACCTGAATATGAACATCGGTTGCTCAAAATCGTCGAGGATAGCCTTCACCTTGTACGGTAAAAGCGATCTTGGAATGCCCTGGTCAACAATGTCCAACTTCTTCTCTTCTAGTGCTATTTCCCCTTGGGATCCTTCATATGATTCATCAACAATAGGTAGAAAAGTAGGAATGAAATTCGAGGAAGGACATACCTGGTTGTCGACATCGAGTGGGTCAATTGGCTCGTCGAGAGGAGAGCATGGTCCTTTAGACTGAATGGAAGCCTTAAGCCTTCGAATTTCGTCTTCCAGCCGAGCTATTTCCCTTAATCGTGACTCCTCTACTGCGATCCTATTTCTCTGTCTCAAATCTTGAAACCATTCTTCTCATGCAGGATTCCCTTCGACAAAGTCTTCCATCTTTGTACCTAATCTTTGAAATCACAATCAAGAACACAAATCAGGGAAGAGGTTTTCTGAACCTTAAACACAATTAAACTAGGCGCGATTGATATCTCCCCGACAACTGCGCCAAATTGACGAGAGGGTTTCTCGACCAAATAAATTTATAGTCAAGACCCCTCTATAGGATAGTGGAGTCAGGTTCGTCCTCAGGAGAGAAGTCAGCGGTTCTAGGTTAAGTGTGTTTTGAGGTTCAGGGGTAGCGGGAAAAGGTGTACGGTTGCTGTCGACGTCGACTAAGACTTGGTTGATGTCGAGGGAATGGTAGGAGAAGAGGTGGTCGGTGTAGGGTAACTTTGCAGGATAAAAATAATGAAATAAAAAAAATAAAGACGCAAACTTCCAAGGTTAGTGATCACCACAACAATAAACATATGTGCAGATCATAAATCACATAAAGATGCATGCTTTATATCAAAGAATCGACTTTCATTCTTAACAAATAGGGATATAGAGGCTTTCGCATAAACCCTAAGTGTTACTACCTTTTCTTAATTAGGACCAACCAACTTTCGCAAGCAAAGCCTAATTACTATCCAAATTCATAAACCCTAAGTGTTCACTTTCGCTTCATAATTGTAAATAAGGAATTATCCTCGACTGTCGCAAAGGATTAAGCACATAGGTAGATGATGTTAAAGACATAGAAATTCATGGATTTATAAATCAAACACACATATCTATGTTGGGATCACCCCAACCCTAGAAGTAGGAAACTAGAAACAAACCATAATGAAAGAAATTAACTTTAACATAAAATAAACTAAAACTTACATCCGTTCGTCTCCTTCCTTCTCCTTCTCTCTCGCCTCCGCCTCCTCCTCCTCCTCTCTCTCTCTCTCTCTCTATCTCTCTCTCTCTCTCTCTCTTCTCTCTCGCCTCCTCCTCCTCCTCTCCTCTCTCCTTGCGCCCTAAAACGACTTGACTTGAATGAATGAAAATCAGCCCCTATGACTTTATTTATAGGCTTCAGTCCCTAGCTATTCTAGGAAAGAAATTATATCTATATCTATATTTATCTATCTAATAACATTAAGATAAAACATGGAAATAAATAAATAATTATATCTAAAAGGAAATAAAGCTAAAGTGGATAGATCTTCCTTCTCCTTGATAGAACATGATGTATCTTGATAGAATATCTCGAATCTTGGCTTGCAAGTAACCTCTTAGGCTCGGATTTCTCCTCGTACTCGACTCGGACTTTCTGGAATTTTCCTCGACATCGAGTAAGTTCTTCGACGTCGAGTAAGGTCTTCACTTCTCGGATTGTACTCAATCTCGGCTATTGTCTGGGCTCGTCGAGTTTCCTCGACATCGGACTAGTTTGGTCGACGTCGACCAAGCCTTTGTTTCTCGAGTGGCTCTGCTGCTCGTTCTCGACTTCTGGGAGGCAAGTCGACCAAAAAGTTGGTTGACGTCGACCAATTTGGTTGACTTTGAGTAACTCTGTCGGCTTTCAGCATTCTGCTCCGTTCTTGGATCCTCGTTCGTCCGATTGACGCATATGACCATGCGTTGGAAAACTCTTTTCCAGGGATACAACTCTCATGAAGACATCACTGCTTGATTCAGAACGATGAATGGTAAATAATGGCCTTTTCTCCAGCTGCACCATTCTTAGCTTCTTCATGAGTTTGCTTTAAGCTCCAAAGTGCGTCTGATTTCTGCGAAATATAACAAAAACTTGTGTAGACCTCCATATATTGCAAATAAACATATACTACACATATTTTGTATTATTTTAACCCAAATGCATGAAATGCATGCAGAAATCGATATAAAAGATAGTATAAAATATGGAAAATTAGGCTCACATCAAAGCTACTCGATATCGGGTAGGGGGCAAGTCGATATCGGGTAAATCCTACTCGATGTCGAGAGGGTTTGGTCGAGCTGAACATGCAAGTCGATATCGAGGAAATCTACTTGATATAGAGTAACCACTTAGTCGATTTTCACTTTCTGGAGCCAAGATCGACGAAGAAGCTGAAAACGGACCAAACCTTGGTCGACGTTGAGGAAATTTACTCGATGTCGAGGAAAAATCCAAGTCGACTTTGCTCCTATTGGACGGAATCGAGTTGCTGAGCGGAAGACGAGAAAAGTGCTAGTCGATATCGAGCAATCCTACTCGATGTCGAGGAAATTCTTGTTAAGTTTCTAGTCCGAGGAGTAATCCGAATTCTTGTTAAGTTTCTATCCCGAAGCCGATGGAGATATTTTCGAGATGAAATTCTATCAAGATCTATCAAGTGCCATCAAGTCAAGAGAGAAGATATTTTATCCACATTACATATATTCCTAGTTTATTTAATTATTTATTTCCATTATTTTATCTTAAGTAATTAGATAGATAGATATAGATATAGATAGCTAATTTTTTCCTAATTAGAAAGGGAAGGAAGCCTATAAATAAAGGCTTAGGGGCTGATTTCTAAGCATTCAATTTCACACACAATTAGTTACATAGAGAGAGTAGAGAGAGAGCTTGTGGCGAGAGTAGTCGGAAAGGCGAAAGCGGATTTGGCTTCGATTGGTTATAAGCTTTCTTTAGTTTATTTTTAATGCAAAGTTGTTTCCATTTATTATTGATGAGTTTTTTTATGATGAAGAGCGAGTAGTCCACCCACTTCTAGGGTCGGGGTGAGCCCGACGGTAGCCATGTGAGCTTTGATGCGGTAAAGGTTTGATCTTTTTATGCAATTCGTCTTCTATCCCTATGAGCATGATTCTTTTGCGAAAGTTGAAGGTGATCCTTCTTGGTGTTATTGAAGCGAAAGTGATCTTAATACAACTTGGATTAATTATGTGAAAAGGGTTAGTAACAAT
The DNA here is from genome assembly GCA_037127255.1 of Persicaria tinctoria. Taxonomy (NCBI): domain Eukaryota; kingdom Viridiplantae; phylum Streptophyta; class Magnoliopsida; order Caryophyllales; family Polygonaceae; genus Persicaria; species Persicaria tinctoria. Next base: position 54,630,114 of record JBANSL010000006.1, on the reverse strand, counting down.
TAGGGTTTATGCGAAAGCCTCTATATTCCTATTTGTTAATAACGAAAGTTATTTGATGAAAAGCATGATCTTTTATGCCTTTATGTGTTATTTTGCATGGTTATCGTTGTGGTGTTGAAATCCTGATCTTGGAAGTCTTTAGTTTATTGATTTATTTCGTCGAATTTCGTGTGCTCCGTTGAAAGGTTGCAATTTAAGTTTCTGTTTTTCGTCGATCTAGAGAAGTTTTTGTTGACATCGAGGAGTTTCCTCGATATCGAGGAAGGGTTGTCGACATCGAGTTACTTTTGCTGAGTTTTGGTTTCTGTTAGTCGATTTTGACTTACTGTTGGTCGATTTCTTTACTCGATATCGAGGAACTGTTTGTCGATATCGACTAGTTTTTGCTTTTGTTTTCTTTTCCGCTTTTCTTTGTTATTTCTGTCTTTCTGTTTGATTTTCTGCCTGTGAGATTTGTCGATACCTGAGATCCGCTGACGTGCTTCCTCGTGGATCGATCCTGACTTCCCGCTGCTACATGAGGAGGAGGTCTTGTAATCATTTGCAAGGGATGAAATCTGGTTTGTTTTACTTTATTTATATTTTGAATTGCAAGTCTCAATTTCCTCCTACAACAAAATTGGCGCCGTTGCCGGGGAGATATCAATCGCGCCTAGTTTAATTGTGTTTAAGGTTCAGAAAAGCTCATCCTTTTTTCTTACCCTATCACATACCCTACCACCACCTACCTCACCGGTACGAACTGGGTGCCAAGCTTTTGCCACTAATTTGTGTTCTTGATTGTGATTTCAAAGCTCAGGTACAAAGATGGAAGACTTTGTCGAAGGGAATCCTGCATGGGAAGAATGGTCTCAAGATTTCATACGGAGAAATAGGATCCCAGTGGAGGAGTCACGATTAAGGGAAATAGCTCAGTTGGAAGACGAAATCCGAAGGCTTGAGGGTTCCATTCAGTCTAAAGGACCATGCCCTCCTCCCGACGAGCCAATTGACCCACTCGATGTCGACAACCATGTATGTCCTTCCTTGAATTTCATTCCTACTTTTCTACCTATTGTTAATGAATCATATGAAGGATCCCAAGACGAAATAGCACTAGAAGAAAAGGAAGCGGACATTGTTGCCCAGAGTGTTACAAGATCGCTTTTACCTTACAAGGTAAAGGTCATCCCCGACAATGTTGAGCAACCGATGTTAATATTCAAGTATGGGGTCCTATCAAAGTGGCATGAAGCTCCGCATGATGAGGTGGAAATATCTCTTCCCACTCCACCGTTTTGTTGTGGTGGAGACGCGCAACCAAATCAACCTATGAAGCAGAAGAGGTATGATGATGAGGTATGTATATTTTCTTTACATCTTCCTTTATGCATGCCAGCTGTAGCCCAGGAAGATGAATGGGTGAAGCCATGGAGCGTTCACTCGGGGAAGTTTAAGCTTCTTCCTACGATGCCCCCGGATGACATCCCACGCTTCCCACCACCGGAGGAACCACCAGATCCACCTATACCTCCGGACAAAGATGAGCCAGGCTAATGCTTAATGGAGAAGTCGGCCTAGCGACTATAAAATCTAGAGCTTGTAAATACACATTTATTTTTGGGATTTTTAGACATTGTTGCTTTTGTTTGTTTTTGGTTTTGAGCTTTTAGTTTTTCTATTGTGGGTATTTCTCTTCTACATTTTTCAGGTCCATGGGGATAAAAGCAACCTAAATTCGGACTAGGCCCACCAACATTTTCACTCGATATTATGAAGCCCTGCACATATGTCTAGTGAGTTTCTTTCTTTACCCTTATTTTTATATACAGTGAGGACACTGTAATGGTTACCTATAGGGTGGGGGAAGGGCTTACTTTGTGCATATTTGACATATTTGACCATATTTGTGCATATTTGAAGTTTGTTTCTTGAATTACTTATACATGGCTATTTTAGAATTCATTATTTATGTGCTCACATGCATGTTTTCCAAAAGTTTATAAAAATGACCAATTGAAAATTATTAATTAATGTCATGGAAGCTTTATTCAACTCGACGATGAAAAATTGGATTCATTAGAGATATAACATGAAATTGTCTAGTAAAAGGAAGTCACAATGAAGTGCATATTTTCTAGAAAACCATGAAAAGAGGTAAAATTTGATATTGCTTTTGACATGTTGCGTGATAAAAGGATGGAGGACTTTATGTTTCCATATATGCTCATATGTTTATATTCCTTAAGCCTTACCTATGCTTATGCATCACAAAAGCCATATTATGCCTTATTTCATATTATGCTCCACATGATCTAAATATTACCATTCTTTACCTTATTTCCTATCCGGGGATTATGTTGAGAATGATGTTACATTATGGAGATTACTATATGGTTGTTGTGTTATTAATATCATTATTGGAGTTTGGTAGGAATGTTTGAAAAATATATGGAAAATTTAATGAGTGAAAGAAAATTTGATCACCTCAGGAGATAAAGGTAGATCGACCCTGCTCGCTGAGATAATAGTTCGGCGAGATGGGACACACAGGTGAGGAGTCCAAAGCACTAAGTATCCGGGGCCATTCATGACACCCATGTTTGCGACTCACGAGAAGGCAGTGATGAGGTTAGAGAGGTAAAAACATAATATTGAAAAAAAGTATTGACCGAATGAGGGAAACGTGAGAAATCAAAGGAAGAAGGAATGTGGTATGAAAGTTTGGAAAGTACTCCATTTCCCCGGATTATTAGCACCACATGGCCAAAAATATCCCACCTTTAGCCTTTTACCAATCTACTCCTTATTGAGCTTAAATTAAAGTTCTCTTTATTATTAATGCTTTGTCACTTATGAATTGTTTTGCATAACCCTCCTTTTGTGAGTAGATGTTGCTTTTTAATTGCACATGCATAGATTTGTGACACTAGTACCTTTCGAGGATGGTAATTGATTGCGGGGACATATGGTAATGAATCTAATATGTTGAGAGTTTTCTTATCTTCCCATGTATGACAATTAAAAGTATTGATTCAGGACAAGCAATCTTAAGTATGAGGTGTTTGATGTGAGCCTATTTTGCCATGTTTTCTATTGACTTTTATAACGATTTCTACATGCATTTTATGCATTTGGGTTAGAATAGTACAAAATTTGTATAGTTTATGTTTATATGCAATGTATGGAGGTCTACATAAGTTTTTGTTATATTTCGCAGAAATCGGACGCACTTTGGAGCTTAAAGGAAAGTCATGAAGAAACTAAGGATGGTGCAGCTGGAGAAAAGCCCACTTTTCGCCATTCATGATTCCAAATCAAGCTTTGATGTCTTCATGAGTGTTTAGCCCTCGAAAATAGCTTTCCAACGCATGGTCAAATGCATCAATCAGACGAATGAGGACTCGGAAAAGTGCGTTTCAAGAACGGAGTAGAATGCTGATGTGAGCTGAACATCGATTAAGTGGTTACTCAACGCCGACCAAATAAATTTCCTTGACGTCGACCAAGGTTTGATCCATTTTCAGCTTCTTCGTCGATCTTGGCTCCAGAAAGTGAAAATCGACTAAGTGGTTACTCGATATCGAGCAAAAAGCGAAAAGGTTATCCCCGATGATCCAATTTCACGAGAGGGTTTCTCGACCAAATAAATTTATAGTCAAGACCCTGCTATAGGATAGTGGAATCAGGTTCGTCTTCAGGAGAGAAGTCAACGATTCTAGATTTAGTGTTTTTTGGAGTTCAAGGGTAGCGGGAAAAGGTGTACGGTTGCTGTCGGCGTCGACTAAGACTTGGTTGATGTCGAGGGAATGGTAGGAGAAGAGGTGGTCGGTGTCGGGTAACTTTGCAGGATAAAAATTATGAAATAAAATAAATAAAGATGCAAACTTATAAGGTTAGGGATCACCACAACAATAAACATATGTGCAGATCATAAATCACATAAAGATGCATGCTTTATATCAAAGAATCGACTTTCGTTATTAACAAATAGGGATATAGAGACTTTTGCATAAACCCTAAGTGTTACTACCTTTTGTTAATCAGGACCAACCAACTTTCGCAAGCAAAGCCTAATTACTATCCAAATTCATAATTAATTCACTTTCGCTTCATAATTGCAAATAAGGAATTGTCCTCGACTGTCACAAAGGATTAAGCACATAGGTAGATGATGATAAAGACATACAAATTCATGGATTTATAAATCAAACACACATATCTATGTTGGGATCACCCCAACCCTAGAAGAAGGAAATTAGAAACAAACCATAATGAAAGAAATTAACTTTAACATAAAATAAACTAAAACTTACAATCGTTCGTCTCCTTCCTTCTCCTTCTCTCTCGCCTTCTCCTCCTCCTCCTCCTCTCTCTCTCTCTCTCTCTCTCTCTCTCCCTCTCTCTCTCTCTCTCTCTCTCTCTCTTCTCTCTCGCCTCCTCCTCCTCCTCTCCTCTCTCCTTGCGCCCTAAGACGAATTGACTTGAATGAATGAAAATCAGCCCCCTAGGACTTTATTTATAGGCTTCATTCCCTACCTATTATAGGAAAGAAATTATATCTATATCTATATTTATCTATCTAATAACATTAAGATAAAACATGGAAATAAATAAATAATTATATCTAAAAGGAAATAAAGCTAAAGTGGATAGATCATCCTTCTTCTTGATAGAACTTGATGTATCTTGATAGAATATCTCGAATCTTGGCTTGCAAGTAACCTCTTAGGCTCGGATTTCTCCTCGTACTCGACTCGGACTTTCTGGAAATTTCCTCGACATCGAGTAGGATTGCTCGATATCGACTAGCACTTTTCTCGTCTTCCGCTCAGCAACTCGATTCCAGCCAACATGAGTAAAGTTGACTTGGATTTTTCCTCGACATCGAGTAAATTTCCTCGATGTCGACCAAGGTTTGGTCCATTTTCAGCTTCTTCATCGATCTTGGCTCCAGAAAGTGAAAATCGACTAATTGGTTACTCGATATCAAGTAGATTTCCTCGCTATCGACTTGCATGTTCAGCTCCCAGCTTGGTTGTCGATTTCTGGGGTCTTTACTCGATTTGGGCTTGGTCGACTTCGACCAATTTGGTCTATGTCGAGTAACATTCAGCTCTCGGCATTTTGCTCTGTTCTTGAAACGCACTTTCCCGAGTCCTCGTTCGTCGGATTGACGCATATGACATTGCGTTGGAAAGCTCTTTTCGAGGGCTACAACTCTCATGAAGACATCACAGCTTGATTCAGAACGATGAATGGTAAATAATGACCTTTTCTCCAGCTGCACCATTCTTAGCTTCTTCATGAGTTTTCTTTAAGCTCCAAAATGCGTCCGATTTCAGCGAAATATAACAAAAACTTGTGTAGACCTCCATATATTGCAAATAAACATATACTACACATATTTTGTATTAGTTTAACCCAAATGCATGAAATGCATGTAGAAATCGATATAAAAGAATGTAAAAAACATGGCAAATTAGGCTCACATCAAACACCCCATACTTAAGCTTGCTTGTCCTCAAGCAATACTTCTAATTGTCATTCAGGGGAAGAAACAAAACTCTCAACATATTAGATTCATTCTCATATGTCCCTGCAATTTATTACCATCCTCGAAAAGGTACTAATGTCACAAATCCATGCATGTGCAATTTAAAAGCAACATCTACTCACAAAATGAGGGTTATGCAAAACAATTCATATGTGACAAAGCATTAATAATCAAGAGGACTTTAATTCAAGCTCAATAAGGAATAGATTGGTAAAAGGGTAAAGGTGGGCAATTTTTTGGCAATGTGGTGCTAATAATACGGGGAAATGGAGTACATTCCAAACTTTCATACCACATTCTTTCTCCATAAGATTTATCACCTTCCATAATGCTTTTATCAATAATAATGCTTTTACCTCTCTAACCTCAGTACTGCCTTCTCGCGAGTCGCAAATATGGGTGTCATGAATGACTCCGGATACTTAGTGCTTTGGACTCCTTACCTTAGTGTCCCATCTCACTGAACTATTATCTCAGCGAGCATGGCCGATCTACCTTTATCTCCTGAGGAGATCGGATTTTCTTTCACTCATTAAATTTTCCATATATTTCAAACATTCTTGCCAAACTCCAAATATGATAACAACAACACAAACATCATATAGTAATCTCCATAATGTAAAATCATTCTCAACATAATCCCCGGATAGAAATAAGGTAACGAATGGGCAATATTTAGAACATGTGGAGAATTAATTGAAATAAGGCATAATATGGCTTTGTGTAATGCATAAGCATAGGTAAGGCTATGATTATAAACATATGAGCATTATATGGAAATATAAAGTCCTCCATCCTCTTATCATGCAACATGTCAAAAGCAACTTTCAAAATTTACCTCCTTTCATGGTTTTCAAGAAAATAATGTACTTCATTGTGACTTCCATTTACTAGGCAATTTCATGCTATATCTCTATTGAATCCAATTTTGCATCGTCGAGTTCAATAAAGCTTTCATGACATTTATCAAAATTTTCAATGGGGGTCATTTTTCTTTAAAGTTTTTGGAAAACATGCATGTAAGCACATAAATCAATAATTAATTCCAAAATAGCCATGTATAAGCAATTGAAGAAATAAACCTTAAATATGCACAAATATGGTCAAATAAATCAAATATGCATAAAGTAAGTCCTTCCCCCACCCCATACTTAAACATTACAGTGTCCTCACTGTATAAAAAATAAGGGTAAAGAAAGAAACTCACTAGACAGATGTGCAGGGCTTCAAAATATCGAGTGAAAATGCTGCTGGGCCTAGTCCGAATTTAGCTTGCTTCTATCCCCATGGACCTGAAAAAATGTAAAAGAGAAATACCCACAATAGAAAAACTAAAAGTTCAAAACCAAAAACAAACAAAAGCAATAATGTCCTAAAAGTCCAAAAAATAAATGGCTATTTACAAGCTCTAGATTTTATAGTCGCTAGGCCGACTTCTCCATTTAGCTCAAGGTGGCATTTGCAGGACCCATGTAGCTTGGGATTCAAATAGAACTCCATTCTTGTCCATCAGTTGCAGTCCGCCTGAATGGATCTTATTCACTGTGAAGGGCCCCATCTTTTTCTTGTTGAATTTGTTGGGAGACCAATGATCATCTGATTTGGAAACATAGAGCTTGTCTCCAATTTCATACTCCTTAGGCTCATCATTGGAAATCCTACATAAGCGCACATACCAAGGCAAACCTCTCCCATGTATAGATAGATCTTTAATGGAAATAGGAGAAGAAAGATCCATACCTTGGCTTACCTTTGCAGAATCGGATTCGGAGACCTCCTGTTTTGGTCGATTTCGAGTAAAATTACTCGATGTCAAGGAAGTAGGCTCGTCTGATGGACTGCTGGTCGAGGAGGGGGAAGTCGAGGAGGAAGGATTTTGGTCGATATCGACCAATTTGGTCGATATCGAGGTATTCCCGGCTTCTAGTGTATTGCTCGTCGATGAAGGCAGAGTCGAGGCAGAAGGATTTTGGTCGATGTCGAGGAGTCCTTGGCCTCCACTGGATTGCTCGACGAAGCTGCTCCTGGTGGAGGGCTCCGATTTTGGTCGATGTCGACCAATTTCCTCGATCTCGAGGAATTCTGGTCGACTTCGACCCCATACTTGCATCCTGTCAAGGCATCCGAGAAATAATTAGTCGACATCGACCTACCTTGGTCGATGTCGAGCAGATCATCTGTGTCGTCGTTTAGGATGGCCATGATCTTCTCCAGCTGGGCTTCCATATCCCTCTTTTCCAGCTCTTCAGGAGTCATATTTCTTACCTTAGGCTCCCCGCAAATAATGTAACCAGCTGATATAGATTTTACCTCTTCCTTGGGACCTGTGTGCCTTTCAGTTTTATTAAAAGAATACTCAATTACCTCATCGCTGATGTTGAAGTGAGCACTCCCTTCCTTACGCTTATGTTGGCATCCACCGTCGCCAAGAAGGGCCTTCCTAGAATAATTGGACGAGCAGGGTCCGCCGCCATATCAATAACTAAGAAATCAGCAGGGATGAAGAACTTACCTACTTGCACTGGCACATTGTCCACCATGCCTGTTGGGATGACCACCATGTTGTTTTCCATATAAAGCTCAACATCCACATGCTCTAGGGCACCTATCTTAATCTTGGACCATATTGATAGAGTCATTATACTTACACTTGCTCCAAGATCACATAAAGCATTTAATTTGTATTGACCAAATCCAATGGTTATAGCAAACTTACCTGGATCCGGCCTTTTCTCAAGTATGTCCATATGGCTGCATTGCTCGGCGATCTCAGCCATCGATCGCTTTTTGCTTAGGATCTCCTCGAGGAACTTGACATATGATGGAATTTCAATAAGAGATTCTCTGAAGGGTATGGTGGCATTGAGCCTCTGAAGCATCTTGATGAAGCGCTGTAATTTCTTCTCTACTGGGTCCTTTGGAGATTTTGTTGGGAAATGCAGCTTCTTTTTCTGGTTCGGAGCTAGAACAGATGTCGGAGGTGATGCAGATTCCTCGTTGTCGACTTGAGTCTCCTCGACGTCGACTTGATTTTGCTCGACATCGACCAGTTTCCTCGATGTCGAGTTGAATTACTGTGCAAACGAATCCAGGCCAAGCTATTCACCTCTGTCTTACTGCTTTCCGACTTCTGGCTCCCGTAGTTGGTGCCCGCTCCTGAGTTTTATGTGTCCGGTCTTTCCCTTGGGATTCGGTTATAAGGATCCAGGGAGCGTACCTGACTATTTGGGGACGCCTGCTGCTAGCTGACAAATCTGAGTCTCCATTGATTTCCGCCATATATCAATTTCCCCAAGGCTAGAGTTGACTCCCTGTATCAGAGTGTAGACAGAGTTGAAGGACTGCTTGGTGTCTGAATGGTTACTCCGCATTTCCTCAAGGATGGTTTGTAGGTCGTCCTTCTTCTGGTTAGTTTCCGGATGTCCTGGAGCTCTGTATGGTGGGGGGTTCCTAGGGGCACCTTGGTTCCATTGTGGTTGTTGAAACCTTTGGTCCCCCATATAGCGATTGGGACCCCCTGCGTAAGCTACCTCTTCGTGGTGTTCTGCCAACCTAACTTGCTCTGTGTGTGGGTACTCAGTAGTTGTGTGCCGCTGTGATCCGCATTCGATGCAGGGCTGGTTGACAGAAAGATATTTGACTTGCTTGAGGAGCTTGCGATTCTAATCCCTGCAGTACTGCTCCTTGACATCTAGGTCAATCTCCTTAGAGGGCTCATAGAGGGGCATGGATGGGGCTGGCCTGGAATAGGCATTCTCATCATAGTTTATTGGAGTCCCATACTTGTTGTCGTAGTTGGTCAGCTTGTCGAGGGTAGCCCATGCGTCAGCTGGAGGCATTGTCAGATACTCATAATGAGTATACGTGTTGATCCTATCCTTAGTGGCCAAGTCAAGAGAATTGAAGAAGATCTCCTGAACGATGCATGGTTGCTGTCCATGTGTAGGGCAGGATCGCAGTAGATCCTTATATCGTTCTCATGCTTTTGCTAGCGGCTCCCCAGGCTTTTATTTGAAAGATGTAATCTTTTGGCGAATGAGCGCTGTCTTGGCAGGAGGAAAGAATTTGATAAGAAATTCATGCTTTACTTCAGCCCATGTTGTGAGGGATCGTGGACAGAGACCTTCAAGCCACTTTAATGCTGGACCAGCCAGAAACCAACGAAAAGCCTTTATCAAGACATATTCCAAAGTGGTACCTTCAGCAAGAGTACGACACATATCAGTAAAGTTGGTAATATGTTGAAGAAGACATTCATTAAATCTACCATAGAAAGCATTATTTTTAATCTCAATCAGGAAAGTAGTGTGAATTTTATAATTATTTTCAGGGATTAGAATGGCCGATTCAGGCACGACGAAAGTCGGGTGCATGTAATCCTCTGCAGTGGTGGGGTATTGGGGAAGCTCAGCTTCCACCTGCCTCCTTCGCTCCGTTTCCTGCGTAGTGCGTGCTCTCTCAGCAGTGAGAGTAATATCCTTGGCGGCTAGTTCCCTCTTAAGCCTCTCAATCATCTCAGCTTGTGTTTCAGCAGTCGCCATGATCCTTTTCAGCTTAGAATGGATGTGTATAAGACGTTCCGGATCGTCTAAGGCGTCAAACTCAAGTTTTTGACCAGAATGGCGCATACACCTACAAAGTAACTCAAGGCAAACATGAGATCTAACTACCTAAGGCGCGAATGATTGCTTCCCCGGAAACGACGCCAATTTGACAAGAGGGTTTCTCGACCAAATAAATTTGTAGTCAAGACCCCGCTATCGGATAGTGGATTCAGGTTCGTCCTCATGAGAGAAGTCAGTGGTTCTAGGTTTAGTGTGTTTTGGGGTTCATGGACAGCAGGAAAAGGTGATGAGGGTGGCTGACGACAAAGAATAGAGGGGTCAATGTCGAGGGATGGAGAGAGAATGGTGGTTTGATATCGAGTAGAATATGTGTCGAATAAAAATAATAAAATAAAATAAAACAAATAAAGATGCAAACTTCCAAGGTTAGGGATCACCACAACAATAAACATATGTGCAGATCATAAATCACATAAAGATGCATGCTTTATATCAAAGAATCAACTTTCGCAAATTCCAACAATTTAGGTGATAGAGGCTCTCGCATAAAAACCTAATTTGTTTCTACCTTTTCATAATTAGGATTAGTCGGCTCTCGCAAATAAACCCTAATTACTATTCAATTCATAATAAGATCACTTTCACTTCAATATCATGAATAAGAAATTTCCTCAACTCTCGCAAAGGATCAAGCACATAGGTAGATGATGATAAAGACATATAAATTCATGGATTTATAAATCAAACACACATATCTATGTTAGGATCACCCCAACCCTAGAAGAAGGAAATTAGAAACAAACCATAATAAAATAAATTAACTTTACCATAAAATAAACTAAAACTTACAACCGTTCGTCTCCTTCCTTCTCCTTCTCTCTCGCCTCTCTCCTTGCGCCCTAAGACGACTTGACTTGAATGAATGAAAATCAGCCCCCTAGGGCTTTATTTATAGGCTTTATTCCCTAGCTATTCTAGAAAAGAAATTATATCTATATCTATATTTATCTATCTAATAACATTAAGATAAAACATGGAAATAAATAATTATATCTAAAAGGAAATAAAGCTAAAGTGGATAGATCTTCCTTCTCCTTGATAGAACTTGATGAATCTTGATAGAATATCTCGAATCTTGGCTTGCAAGTAACCTCTTAGGCTCGGATTTCTCCTCGTACTCGACTCGAACTTTCTGGAATTTTCCTCGACATTGAGTAAGTTCCTCGACGTCGAGTAAGGTCTTCACTTCTCGGATTGTACTCGATCTCGACTATCGTCTGGGCTCGTCGAGTTTCTTCGACATCGACCAAATTTGGTCGACGTCGACTAAGTGTGGCTCCTTGAGTGGCTCCTGCTCAGCTCGTGCTCAATCTTGTCCTCTGGAGCAGTTGTCGAGTAAAATTTTGGTCGATGTCGACCAGTTTGGTCGATTTCGAGTAACTCTGTTGCTTTCAGCATTCTGCTCCGTTTTTAAAACGCACTTTCCCGAGTCCTCGTTTGTCAGATCGATGCATATGAGCATGCGTTGGAAAGCTCTTTTTGAGGGTTACAACTTTCATGAAGACATAAAAGTTTGATTCAGACTGATGAATACCGAAAAATGGTCTTTTCTCTAGCTGCACCATCCTTAGCTTCTTCATGGGTTTCCTTTAAGCTCCAAAGTGCGTCCGATTTCTGCGAAATATAATAAAAACTTGTGTAGACATCCATATATTGTAAATAAACATAAACTACACAAATTATGTATTATTCTAGCCCAAAGGTATGAAATATATGCAAAAAACGATATAAAAAGTAACTATAAAACATGGCGAATTAAGCTCACATCAGATATATTTTCATTTTTAATGGAAATTAGGTATAAATGTATAATACATCTACTATATTTCTCATATAAATGTATAATTCAGGTGTATAGACACTGTTTATTTTTAACATTAGAGATGACATTGGCAAGGGCAAAAGCTCCAAAAAATCTTAACTCAACTCGCCCAAATTTGAATCCGACCCACAATAAAAAATCGATCAAAATGTGCAACTAAAAAAATGGCCTAATCGAATCCAACTTTGGATGATAACTTAATTAACCCAAACGTCAAACAGACCTAACCTAACTTAAACAAGACCCGACCAAACAATACTCACCTCATGCTAGACTAGACCTGAGCTTGGGTAGGCATGGGCCGGGCCTACGACCATTTTTCAGCCCACTATACCTGACCGCGTGCTTGGGTCAAGCCCGCTGATTGGGCCAGTTACCTCGCCCAAGCCTGCCCTCATTGGTGGGTCAGGCTGCCCACCGGGCCAAATGGAGGCTGGAGTCCGTAAAAGATAAAAAGTGAATGTGATGTGTCTGCTTCTGCCATATAATTAAAATTAATATATTTTTTTACTCGCATATTGATATTAATTAATACACTCACATATTGAAATTTTTTTTTGAGATAAAAAAAGGATAAAGGGATCAATACACATATTAATATAATTCCGGAGAATAGACATTGACACTGATATATTTTTAGTTTTAATGAAAAGGTATGAATGTATAATATATCTAGGGTGTTGATAGATACACCGCAAATCCAGATTAAGGATTTGCACGTCGTTAAGGACATGCAAGTGTGGGATTGTGCACGTCCACTAGCAGACCCTTTGCACGTCCTTAATAACGTGCATGCACGTCCCTAAGGACGTGCAATATATGCACGTTGTTAAGGACGTGCAAACCCTAGTTAGGGTTTCGCGTTTAGGGTTTAGGGTTTAGGGTATAGGGTTTCCGAGGGTTTTGTATTGTTAATTGAAAAAATTGAAGTGTTTAGCTAATGGAGTTGAAGGATTTATGTTCTAATTAAATGGAAAGTAATAATTGTTAAGGTTTTCATTCGGATAATATCCGAATAATGTTACAAGGAATGGAAAAAAAAAAGGTTTACATCCATAATTTTAATAAACTGGTGGAATAAAATCTAGAAAAATAGTAAAGGGCGACCGAACTCGACACGTTAGGCTCGAAATCTCTCAAACTGTGCTTGAAAAGGAGCACCCCATCCTTCACCGCTCGGTTGATGATGTGCGACCATTTCTGGCGGAGGCGGCGGAATATGAGCATTAGGACGCAACCAGATCTATGAGAACGGAAGATTAGAGTTAGAGTATTGACATATATATGAAAAGCAAGAATAGGTAATAAAAAAAGACGTTTGAAGTCGTACCGCGGCAAAATGGTCTTGGTTTCCGATGTAGGCTACACCAATGGTTGCTGATTGAGGGTTGTTAGCATGTGTCGGCGAGGTCATGGGGAGACATGTGAACGGATGATGCCAAGCTAGGACGACGAGAGGAATCTAATATACCGTTGCAAATACTAAACCCATGATGGGTAGCTCTATCCACCGTCTCCTATCACCATGCACAGCTCCCGCCCATCTCTGGTAGTCGGCGAACTGCTGGAATGGGTACTCTCCTATATAACAATCGGCGTAGAGATCGGCGTGATCCTCCAAGTGATTGCATAATAACGTTTTGAGTTCCGGGAAAGCAGACTCGTCGATCGGAGATGTCAATGACGCCAAAGCACGGTAGCCACAATGACCATCTCCAAAAGTGTCCCTCACACCCTCAATATGACCGAGCATGAAGGGATCAAAGTTGTTTCGACCCCAGTTGAACCCTCCGAACACATCATCACGTCCACGTCGAGCTGAGGTCGCTTGTGGACAATGTCGAGCACCATTTCGAGCAGCAAGTGCTTCTTCTCTCTCAAATCTTTCCCTTAACTCCTCGTATGGCAACGGGTTGGTTCTGCGGGCATTCCTCGACCCCCGAGGCCTCCCTTTCCTTCGGACGCTTGCAGATGAGGGTGGGTGGAGCTCATCGTCGCATACATCGTTGGAAGCCGTGTATGAAGATGACATCTCATACGGCAGTGGGGTGTCGTCGATGTCAGTCCATGATAAATCCATCCAGAACGGGTGGATGTCCTCGACGGGTATCGGAGTACCGGAGTTGACGTATGCCTCAATCTCATGGACACAGGGGATCCCGTAATAAACCCTCCAATGTCGGTCCGTGCATTCCAGAGGAATGTTTTGGTTCATAACATCCTGCCATATCTTGTACAGATAATCGAAGCACTTTTTGGAGATTAAAGTCTTTACCTCATCAAAAAGGTTGACTTTATGCGCCGTTGTTGGCCATTTGAAGCGGTCGATCTCCAAAGCAGTCTGCAACTCATGTAGTTGACAATCGTTGACTCTATGGATTGCATCGATCACGATGTGAAAGTCACCGGTCGATGAGTGCAGTGCCTCCTTCAGAACCATGTGTTGACCCTCAACTCTGTACACATTGAAGTGCATACCACTAAATGTTTGAAGTCTATTCATATTGTAATGAGAGATATGAAGTAAGGTGTACCTGTTTGTCGTACGGGTGCCGAGATGGAAGACATTATCTACGTAGCATCGTACGATGCTCCTGCTGTACGGAAGCCACACCGCCTCTAAATACGCCACCACACCTGGGAATGGGTGCCATGTAGTGTGTAGCGCCCGACGACGGCGGTTGAATGATTCCTCCGACCTCGATTGGAACAACCCCCAACAGTTGCCCTTGAAAGGTGCCAACGCGGTTTAAATTATGTGATCTTCAGAGTAGCTTCCTCGCATCTTCTCATCATGTGTAACCAGCAAAGGAGATGCAGGACGTTGGGGAAGACAGCATTCAGCGCCGCCAAGAGGCCTAGCTCTCAATCAGTCATAATAGCTTAAGGTTAAACCGTCCCAAGCAAGACTTGAAGCTGACGCAACACCCAGGCGTATGTCTCTTCATTCTCATGCGACATAAAGGCATAGGCGATGCAGTAAGTCTTGCCCGAGGGTGTGAACCCGACCACCTCGCAGAATGGAATCCCATATCTGCAAGTGTAAATGTGTTACATGTACAATACGGCATAATTGACTATATGTGTAATAATGTAATCGTAAATAGTTAACTTACGCATTTGTTTTGTACGTGTTGTCCAATACGATGACGTAATGGAACCTTCGGAGAAGCCGGATCCCGTCAGGATGCTCCAGGAAGAGGTCACTCAAGACGTTTTCGTCATCCGGATGTCGTCTGAACTCGTAGTAGTACCCTCTTTCCCGCAGACGATGCAGGGTATCTTGGGTCATCGTCCGACTACCCCTTTCTTCGACGACCATCTTGTTGAGCGTGTTGTTAAGGGAACGCGACGACGTGACGCTGGTCTCATCCAACTGCCTCAATCCGTACCCAATAGCTTTTGGAGGGGTACCAATTTTCTTCATCCACCTAGCCATCTTCTTTTCCCCCTCTGTCAACTGTCCGGCGATGGCGTGACCCTTCAAGCTCGTGAAAAGCCCGTGGTTTTGAACACCGTGGGTTACCGTCATAACCCACTGACCTGGCGGAGCTTCGTGCCCGCGTAGAGAGAATGGACAACCATTTATATTCGATTGCGTGCTTTGGAGCTTCCTCCCGTGTGGTCGGTACTCCCTATACTGCTCGCAAGCAAGGAGAACCCCGCGGTAATAGAGGATCTTCCACCTCCGCCACTCTGCCGTCACCACCACCGGACGCCTCCGCCGCTGCTGCTCCACCGCCACCACCGTCACCACCACCACCCTCCTCAGCCTCCACCGCCGCCACCTCCGCCTCCATGGCCGCCACCTCCTCCGCCTCCGTGGCCGCCTCCGCCTCCCTGGGCGCCACCACCTCCGCCTCCCTGGGCGCCACCATCTCCGCCTCCATCGATGCCGCCTCCGCCCCCATCGGTTGCGCACCACCACCGGCCTCCATGGGCGCCACCACCTCCGCCTCCATCGCCGACGCCTCCGCCACCATCTCTCTCTCCGGCTCCATCGCTCTCTATTTCTCTCTCTCTCTCTCTCTCTTTCTCTCTCTCGGTGTCTCTCCATGTCTCGAGCTCTCTCTCTCACACTCTCCGGCAATCTCTCTCTCCCTCCGACAATCTCTCTCTCTAGGTACTCGTCGGTGCTCTCTCTTTCTCTCTATTTATTTGGACTTGTGGAAGACGAAGCACGTCCGCTTCGTCTTTAGTAGACGAGCTTGCACGTCCTTAAGGACGTGCAACACGTGCTTAAGAACATGCACTTTTGCACGTCCTTAAGGACATGCAAGCACATTTTAAAAAAAAAATAAAAACGTGCTTGCACGTCTGGGCTCGGGTGGCTGTAAACCCACCTGCACGTCCTTAAGGACGTGTGAATTTGCGGTGTATATAGCCGAAACGTATATCTACTATATTTCTCATATAAATGTATATTTCCGGAGTACAGACATTGTTAATTTTTAACATTAGAGATGGCAAGAGCAAAACCTCCAAAAAACCTAACTCCACTCGCCCAAATTTAAATCCGACCCACAATGGAAAATGATGTGCTAGGGAACTCTCTGAGCCGCCAGGATCGACGACAAGGTTCCTCCTTTATTTGAAGAGATGAACTTTCTACCAGTAACCGGATATGTATGGCAAAATTCGCAGGCCTCTCACCCTTGAACCTCCCACACTCAATCTCAATCCTTTTGGAATCACACTCTGAGGATCTCGACCCTTCAACACCTTTGCCTCTCACTAGGATGTCTCCTGTGGCATCTCACCAAAGGGTTTTGTTTTTAGCATCTCAACAAAAACATGATCCTTAACCCGAAATCAAAGGAAGCAAATGTGCTCAACTTTTAACTCAAAAATTTAACTTGTATTAAAAATGAGAAACCTTACACAATATATAGGCGAAACTCTAGCCTTTCATGTGTTTACAAACGATGTAGGATACTTTTTAAATAAAAAATATAAGAAAAATCTATAAGCACAAATCACATCATCCTCACTTCCTTTGAAAAAGATTCGTCCTCGAATCTTGCGTTGCCCTCTGAAAAATACGATACGCCCTTGTACGTTGGATCTGCGTAAGGTATCGATGGTTTGTCTCGCAAAAGCTCTCGAATCCATAAGGCTCTTCCAAATGGTACATAATGCCCATGTACGTTGGATACGCGTAATGCACTTCTATGATTGGTCCTGCACAAAACTCCAATGGATGGTTGTGGATGCTTGTGACAACAACACAAAAAGATTACGGAACCCTAACCGGAAGCTCTTATACCACTTGATGAGCTCGGGAACTCTCCGTGCCCTCGAGATCAACGACGAGGTTCCTCGATTATTGAATGGATAAACGTTGCTACTAGTAACAAAATATGTATGGCAAAATTCGCAGGCCTCTCACCCTTGAACCTTCCACACTCGATCCCAATCCTCTCGGAATCGCACTCTGAGGATCTCGACCCTTAGACACATTCGCCTCTCACTAGGGTGTCTCCCTTAGCATCTCACTAAAGGGTTTTGTTTTTAGCAGCTCACCAATAACATGATCCTTAACCCGGAATCAAAGAAAGCAAATGTGTTCAACTTTTAACTCAAAAATTTAATTTGTATTAAAAATGAGAAACCTTAGACAATATATAGGAGAAACTCTAACCTCCTACTTGTTTACAAGCGATGTGGGATACTTTAAAATAGAAAAATATAAGAAAAATCTATAAGTCAAAATCACATAAGAAAATCTATCAAATTGTGTAACTAAAAAACTTGCCTCCAATTTTGGATGATAAATTAATTAACCCAAACGTCAAACAGACCTAACCTAACCTAAACAATGCCAAACCAAACAATACCCACCTCATGCTAGACTAGACATGTACATGGACGGGAGTAGGTCAGGCCTACGACCATTTTTCAGCCCACTACACCTGGCCGGGCTTGGGCCATGCCCGCACTACAAAAAAAAACATATTCGCTTCGGAAAATAACCGTAGCCAAAAGCCTCTTTGTGGTAGCCAAAGGGCTTTAACGTCGGCTTAGCTACGGGAAATCAGGGGGTAGCCAACTGACGGTAGCAAATAGACACTAATTTCGGGAGATAGCCGAAGCTAGTAATCTAGCTACGGCTAAGCGACGGCTAGGCGAAGCTAGCTTAAAGACAACCAACTATGCTATGGCACGTTGCCGTAGCTAAGTTATTTGCGAAAAAAAAAAAAACTGTTTTTTAGCCCGAATTCTTTCAAACCGGGCTAAAAAGTCCAAAATTTTTTTGAAAAAAAATATTACAGACAATTTACATATATAATAAAATTTCATTAATTATATAAATTTATATATACATAATTATACAAATTTACATATATAATAAAATGTCAAAAACTACATAATTTACATACATTAATTATACAATACAAAATAACATCAAACTCTTAAAGTTGAACAAGCTATGTGAAATAAGAGTAAATCACTCTATTCACTTAAACAGTGTTTACTGCCTAACAATTTAATCTTGGATTACACATGTATCCTTACTCCTTAGCTTCAAAAAACCTCAAAATCTACCTCAGTATCCAGTGCAAAAGGGACACTGATTTATTAAATTTCTGGCATATGCAGAATTCTGAGCATGTTTGTTCTTTCTCACTCTCTTCCACTTAGGGTACTTGCAAAAATTTGGAATGGAGAAAACAAATTCATCAAATAACCTGTAACACATATAGCACAACATTATGGTATGCATAAATCAAAACAAATACCAGTAATGTGAAATCGTAGGGACATGGATTAGCAAGTTTAATTATTAACAAATAATATTGAATCTAATAGAGATAAACCTTACATGTTGATAAAAGCTTTGGTTTCATTTACGTAAAATTTGTCAATAAATTCTTAAGCTTCAACCATTTACCCTATTAGGCTATCGCCTTCAACCTTCATATCGAAATCTTTTGATTTTGGGGCAAGTGTTCTTGTCAGGATTAAGAAACTATTCAATTCAAAATTGATATATTTAAATAGATTTAAAAAAGAATAAATTCCATACCTATATCACTCTACTTTATGTGATTTTGCCAAAGTTCTTTCTTTCACTTGCTTTGACAAAGTCATCATTGAAGAGTCTTTTCAAATCTAACCGACTCACTGATTTGGTTTGGGGTAGAACCTGCATAGCCATGCCGATGACTGTAGTCTTTCCTTGATATCCAAGGGCTCCGAGACAGACTGGCCCTCTTTCTTCCTAGCAGCCGCTGCTTTCTTCTTTTTTCACTTTTTCTTCAGCTTTCTTTTTTAGCTTCAACTCCTGGTACGAAAAAAGGTACAAGATAAGAAGATGATTAGGATCCAGGGTTTCATCAAGCAACTGCAAAAGCTAAAGCAAAATCGGAGTTAAATCAGAAATGTCATAAGCAGCGAAGTATGAGGAACAAGAATATCGGTGTTTTCATAATTAACTTTTCTACTTTGGTTGCAAAACATTGGAGTCTCTAATTCTAGCACAAGGAGCAGATCATATATGCAATCAGGATTATGCATTAAAGGCACAGGACAGCTGCATAGGACAAAAGGATAAACTATTACTAAGCTACTGTACTTTGATAAGAGCATGACAAAAAAAAGAAACTACAATTTATCGAAAACAGAAGATGGTAAGCAATGAGATGACTCCATACCGCATCCATTCTTCTCATTTCATAGCGAACATATTGAGCCACCAAGCAAGAATCTCATACTCTAATTTCGGTTTTCCTTTCTACATAACCCCAAAAAAATGAACATCTATATTTGTTAACAAGCAAGAAAAAAAACAGGTTGCTTAGCTAAATTGAGATCGAAGAGCAAATTCGAAGAAATAATGTTGTGAGCTTCTTTGATTACAAAAGGTTGACTCGTACATCAATGTGAAAGGAAAGAAAGAGATATGTAAGGTTCTATTCAAAAGATAGATGCACTGAAAGAGGTAATGCAATAAGCATTAACAATGACAAATAAAATAAAGGATGTCTCTTAATGGTTCTTTGCTCTAAGTAGGTGATATACCTTTCCAGTTTCCATTAAGCATGATCTTTGCTTTCAATTGCAATCAACGGAATTAAACAATATTAAATTCACCAAGAATGAATTGGACGAAAAAGCCTTGATATAAAGTACATGATAGATAAGCTAGACTTAAGCAACGGTGCACTACATGCATAGCATAAAAGTTGAGAAATATTATTTACCCTCCATCAACAATTTCGTCAAGGCAGAAGAGAATGATATCCAAGTTTTCAAGTGCCTCTACTTGTCAACTTTGTTCCTGAAGAAACCATTTTGGTGCTATATTAGAAGAACAAGAAGCATGGGGTGAAGAGATAGGCAGCTACATACTGATATGTTGCATCGTCTACCTTAAAAGAATGTTCACTGCTTCACATAAACCATTAAGGATTGCATCCAGAATAAGCTCATTTTCATCATCTCCTACAATGAAAAAGAAGTGGAGGTCTTGGTTGAACTTATAGACAATGACGTTGTTGTCGAACATAGTTATCTCTGCTGTACAATTTCAAACAATCAACAAAATAAGAAAAACAGAGAAATGGTAAAATGCAGCTCAGAAATATATATAGATTTCAGATATCTCGAGCTCCAGTTTTCTAGACGCAAGGCTCACAAAATTACCTCAAAGGCAGATTATTGCAGTTTATGTTGATGTTTAATTAAACAAAGGTCCAAAACTCACTAAAAGCATAATATTTTAGCAATCTCTTATGATCAGAGCATATTTCTGTACTATCCAGTAGCTAACAGATCATCCATCAACCATTGACATATCAGCTTGTATATAGAAAAAAGTGACAACTGAAAAAAGTTGTCCTCAACAATAATCAGAACTCATCAATTAAAAAAAAAGAACACAATATCTTACCTTCAAGCTTGACAAACAATATGGTAAATATATTCAAGTTCCATCCACAAAGTATTGTCCTTTATACATACAAATATATTTGTTGGAAATCAATCAGTTACCTAGAAAATTTCTGCAAAGTGAAGTGAAGGCTTCTGATTTTTAATAGAAATTAACTGCAAGTCCCTTGGCAAAAATTACCAGATTCAGGGAAAAAAACAGGCAAAGGAAAAAAATCGATAATAATAAACAGGTAAAGAAAAGGTAGCCAACCTCACATCTCCTCTTGAATCCTTTACCAAATTCCCTAAGAGACAACCTGATATCCACTTCTCCCACTAAGTTGTTGTCGTTCTTCACTGCCTTTCCAATCTTTTCTTCTACGTAACTCATCATGCATTTTTCCGCTCTGACACTAGAAGGGGTAAGTTATGTTTATTCTCTAGCAAGTTTCATATCAACTAAATCATGCATTTTCCCATTATGATTAGTATGCTCAGAAACATCATACACTCCAGCAGATATAGCAGCAAGTTTATCATGAGACTTCAAGACATGGAACTCATGTTCAGTTTTAACACTAACATTATAGTTTTAATCAAGCAAATAAGAAGATAAGTTTCTATCTATATCAGAGTGCAAATTCACAAGCATATCACCTATCATAATGGAATCAGAACAATGCATTTCAGGAGGTTTAGAAGATGTTACCAAACTTACTCTCCCATTTAATGTATCAGTGTGTCACCTCTGCGGATTGCTTCCATGCCCTCTCAGTTTAGGTTGGACATTTCCTCCATTTTCAGCACCTCCTACAGCAGCTACATTTGGGCTTTTCACATCAGCAACAACAACCCCAAATTGCTATTTTTCAACAGCCCTAACAGCAGCTTCATCCGGTGTTTTTCCAGCTACAGCAACACCTTCAAGTTGCTGTTTTACAGCAGCCATAACAGCTCCATTTCCCTGCCCCTTAGTAGCCCCAGATGCTACACTTTCCTCAGCAAACAACTGAATTTTAGAGCCCTTTTCAGACTCGACAAGCTGTTGTCCTGAGCAAATCTACAAGCAAGAGAGTACTGATTGCACTCTTGATCACATATTCATAGTCCATATCAAGGATGTCTTTATTTCTCCAAAACTCCATCTGTAAACTTTTATCTCATAAACTCCATCTTTAGACATTCACAAATTTGAATCATCTATGTGCAGCACATATATAAAATAAAATAAAAAAAGCAAAGCAATCTTGATACCTTATTAAGGACATTTTCATAGCTTGCTCTACTATAAGGGAAAAGGTCAATACTAATATGTCTTCACCTCTCTAACTCAGTGGTCTCAACCTACCATAATCCTAGCTCCTTGCCTGCCAAAGATTGACCCAATTTTTGTTTATAATAAACCCTAAAGGTTAATTAAACAAATAATTGTCATTTTTTGTTTCAAAAATGGAAAGGAGGGGGTACGAGTAGTGTCCCAAAGGCACAAATTCACAATACTCCCATCCACAACCACATTTGCACTGAAATTCTCAAACACTGTTGGTACATAGTCCTGAAAAAACAAAAAATTAATACTAAATCAGCCACACTTTCAATAAATTGGAGCTTGAATTTGAATCTTAAGCTATAGAAAACCTTAAACAGATAAAGAAAACCCTAAATAACCCTCGCTCCGCCCCCAATCTCAACCATCCCAAATCAACAACTACCAAATCCGATTCCACCCTCAAAACCCTAAGACTAACCATATCAATTTGTAGATATCCACTGAGTATGTGGATTCCTTCCTCGACAGTAAACACAAAAACCCCAAAAAAGGAAGAAAAAAGAGAGAGACGGGATGAAATAACAAGCATTGAAGACAAAGATCGAATTAGTAAAGTGAATGAGAAGGATAGATGGAAGAAAATTGTGTGGGAATTTAGCGGAACCTCAAATACCTCGTATTAGATAAGTGAATTTAATAACAGAAATTAAAAGAATAATCCAAGAAGGATCAAGGCAAATCTGCAAATCCTAAACAGATTGATAAGGATGAGAGATTCAATCAGTTAAAGAGATAAAAGGATAAAAGGGGAGGGAGGATATCAAAAAGGTAAGCAACTGAACCCTCTCAATTGGGTATACAAGTTCAAACCACTAACTTGAGCGTCGGAGTCACCCCCGGGGACCCAAGCCCCGCTCTTTGTTCATCCGATTGCAGGTTCGGTGCCACTGTCCTCCCCCATCGAGCATTGAACATCGTGAGCACAAAATCCCGCTCACAATTTGGCGCCGTCTGTGGGAAAAAACAATTAAAGATGGTGGAGACGGAGGTCCCGAATGAGCGCCCGCAAGACGAGTTTACTCGTGAGGCGGAGCTCGAGGAAGAGCTAGAGGAGAGGAACCGGCAATTGCGAGCCGCTCAGGACGAGGTTGCAGCGCTCCGACAACAATGCGAGCGCCAGGAAAGGTCGTTGGGCAAGCGCCCAGTGGATACTCGCCGGGCCAGACTCGCAAGCGCCATCGAGTTTACTTCGCAAGAGAAGACGACAGCAGGGGAGGGATCTCGAGCGCTGGAGCGTGAGGTTCACAGGGAATTTCGTTCCGATCGATACGAGGTTCGCCAGACAATAGACGATCAGCTACAAGCGGAGAGTCTCCTGCACTCACCCCGCCGTCACAGGGCAAGCACGGCGTCCTTCCTTCCCAGGAGCCCGAGACGTTCACGCTGGGAGCAGAGGAGGTCACCCCGGCGTCGGTACCGCCGGGCTGGCTCTCGCGAGCACAGATCGCAGAGAGGGAAGAGAGCAGCCCACGTAAGGACCCCTTATCGTGACGTCCGGCAGCGGCGAGAGGTTTCGAGCGATCGACGTCCAGCCGGTGCTAACGGCCGACGAGACCGACTATCCAGAGCAGAAGAGCGGCTGTTCAAGCTCTTTTCAAACCAAGGTGAATCACTAGTCGCGGTGCAGGAACAAGCAGAGTTCAAGTTGAGTCAGATGACTTCCACGCCGTTCACTCGCGAGATCCGACGACAAAGGCCCCCAGAAAAGTTTACTGCTCCAATTTTTGAGTTGTACGACAGGAAATCCGATCTGATCAACCATGTTGCTCTGTATACACATAAAATGGCATTATGGACCGAAAATGACGGGATGATGTGTAAATTATTCCCTTCCAGTTTGGGCAAATCAGCCTCCAAGTGGTTCCACGCTCTTCCGGCGGATTCGATCTCTTCGTGGCGGCAATTGGCGAGAAGTTTCATGGCAAGGTACATCGCCAACAGTCGGGATCCTACATCCATGGATTCTTTATTCGCCCTTCGACCCCGGCGAGGAGAAGCCCTCAGGCACTTCGCCTCACGATTCATGGAATGCTACGCAGACATAGAGGAGTGTGACGAAAAGGTCGCAGTCTCGACTTTCAGATTAGCATTACCAACGGAGAGCCGCTTAAGGGAAAGCCTAACACTTAGGACGCCCTCCGGTATGTCAGAGCTCCAGGAGCGGATTCGGCAGTACACTAAGGAGGAGGACGACAAGGGCTGTCAGCGCGACGGCAAGTCACCTTCGCCCGCTCGAAGGCCGGCTGCCCGAGAGTCACGCAGGGAGAAAAGCAACAATGACAAGCTCCCGGTAAGAGAGAAGGGGCTCCTCACGGTAGGAGCAAGCACATCAGCATACATGGACATCACCACCATGTTTAGGATTCCAATTTACAGAATCCTCATTCAAATAAAAGATAAGCCATTTTTTAAGTGGCCCAACCGGATGCGAGGCGATGCAGTCTCACGTGGTTTTTTAAAAGAGTTCATCAAGGAGGATTCCGGGCCGGTCAATCAGCAGCAAGGGAAGCCGGCAATCGATGAAGTGGCTGCCGAAGGTGAAGAGGTTCAGCGGAAGGTGATACACGTGGTTGAGACAAGGCATCGGGGCTGCGCAGAAGCTCGTAATGATTACCGAAAGAAGTGCCATTCCCTTGAGGTCTTCTCGGCACTAGGCGGTGACCAGAAACGAGCCAGGCTCCCTTCAGGGATGCACATGGAGTTCACCGAGGAGGACCTCGACGTGGTTCAACACCCTCACAATGATCCTTTGGTGTTGACCATCAGCATCGGAAACTTTGACGTTCGTCGAGTCCTAGTCGACTCGGGTAGCGCAGTGGACATTATGTTCTATGGGACTTTTGAGAGCTTGGGGCGAGAAAAGAAGGATTTAATTCCGGTTTCGACGCAGTTGGTTGGGCTAGGCGCATTACCGGTTTGGCCCGTCGGCATGCTGCGAGAAAAGGTACAACTAGGAGGCAAGGTCATCGACGTTGAATTCCTTGTGATCACAGCGCCGTCGTCGTATAACGCGATCGTGGGGCGCCCTTGGCTGCACACAATGGGGGCTGTGCACTCTACTCTTCACCAACTAATCACGTTCCCTCACCAAGGCAAGATTGTTCGTGTCCGTGCCGATCAGAAGGCTGCTCGCCAGTGCCTGAAGGTCGAAGGCGTCAAGACAGGAGTGTATGTGATGCATCAGGCGCCTCAGGACCTAGATGAAGTTGGAGCTCAGCCCGGAGACAAATCGATCGAGGCCCTGGACAAGATAGCTGTAAGTGCACTTGAACCCAATAAATATTTCCTTATTGGTGAAAATTTAGCAGGTGAGGAAAGGGAGGTTTTGGCAAACCTCTTAAGGCAAAACCGGGATGTGTTTGCTTGGAATCCCTATGAGATGCCTGGACTTCACCCCAGTATAGCCTGTCATAAGCTCAACGTTCGCGAAAGCGCCAAGCCAATAGCACAAAGGGCCCGACGCTCGTCCGTTCAGCACACGGAAGCGGTACTAAAGGAGCTTGGTAAACTCTTGGAAGCGGGTTCGGGAGGTTCAATATCCCACCTGGTTAGCTAACACCGTGGTGGTAAAAAAGAAAAGTGGAGAATGGCGAGTATGCGTGGACTTCACCGACTTAAACAAGGCTTGTCCCAAGGACATGTTTCCCCTTCCAAAGATCGATCAGCTGGTAGATGCGACGGCAGGACACGAGCGCATGAGCTTCCTGGACGCCTACCGAGGGTACCATCAAATACCCCTAGCAGAGTCCGACCAAGAGAAGACAGCGTTCATCACGCCAAGGGGGATTTATTGTTACAAGGTTATGCCGTTCGGTCTCAAGAATGCAGGAGCGACTTTCCAACGGACAGTAGTGAACCTATTCAGAGACCTGCTGGGACGCAAGGTCGAAGTTTACATCGACGATATGGTGGTAAAAAGCAAGGCTGGAAGAGGTTCACGGCGCAGCTCAGGCCACGTGGCTGCTGCAGGTCGATGGTTCCAGCTCGAGACGAGGTTCGGGCGTCGGATTGGTACTTAAGGCTCCAACGGGAGAAACACTACGTACCGCGATACGATTAGGCTTCGCGGCTACTAATAATGAAGCGGAATATGAGGCCTTAATATTGGGACTAAGAGCTGCGCGAGAGTTAGGAGCATCGAGCATCACTGTGTCTTCCGATTCCCAGCTGGTAGTGAATCAAATCAACGGCGACTTCGATGCGCGGACTGATCGAATGCTCGCATATCTGGCTGAGGCGCGTAGGCTGCTTTCACACTTTCATGAATGGGAGGTGAGCCAGGTACCCAGGGAACAAAACGACGAGGCTGACGCCTTAGCAGCTCTCGCAGCAGCTTACGGCAGTAGCGAAAAGTGCTTGGTAAGGCTCGACATAATCAACGCACCTAGCATCACCACGTCTGATGTCAAATGCGCCGAGCTCGGTAGCAGCTGGATGGATCCCATCATTGCCTACCTCGATACGGATCTCCTGCCCAATGATAAGAAGCAGGCAAGGAAGGTAAGGTTGCAGGCCAGCCGATTCTGGTTATCGCCAACGAAAGTCTTGTATCGGAAATCTTTCACCGGACCGTATCTACGATGTGTGCATCCGAGTATTGTGCAGAACTTGCTTTTCGAAATACATGAGGGCGTATGCGGCATGCATTCCGCAGGAAGGTCGCTAGCTCTTCGAGCAATCACTCAAGGCTATTGGTGGCCTTATATGCAAAAAGACGCCGAATGCTATGCAAGGAGATGCGAGAAATGTCAGCGGTTCGCCAAGCTCATTCATCAACCTGCAGGCGACTTACACCCTATTACCAGCCCTTGGCCTTTCGCCCAGTGGGGCTTGGACTTGATCGGTCCGTTTCCTAAGGCCCCCAGGAGAAAACGATTCGTCATCACAGCAACGGATTATTTTACTAAATGGGTGGAGGCAAAGGCTCTCACTGGGATCCGGGATACCGATACCAAAAAATTCGTGTGGGAGAATATAATAACCCGTTTCGGAATCCCCTATGCATTGATCTCCGACAACGGGACCCAATTTAATAGTTCGGCCTTCAAGTCTTTTTGTGCAACTTACAAAATCAAGAATTTTTACTCTTCCGTGGCATATCCGCAGGCTAACGGACAGGCCGAAGCTACCAACAAGGCAATCATAGACGGGTTGAAGAAGCGCCTCGATGCAGCTAAGGGGAACTGGGCAGAAGAGTTGCCGGCGGTGCTGTGGGCCTACCGCACTACACCTCGACGATCCACTGGTGAGTCTCCTTTCGCACTTGCATACGGAACGGAGGCGGTCATCCCCTTGGAGGTCGGCTTGCCCACAATCCGTACTTCAGCCCTCGAGCAAGGAGGAAATGACGTAGCCCTTCAAACAAACCTCGACTTTGTGTTGGAGAAGAGGGAAGCTGCTGCCATCCGCCTCGCCGAGTACCAGCAGGGGCTGCTTCGGACTCATGGCAAGCGGATTCGAGAGAGAGGTTTCAAGGCTGGTGATTACGTCTTGAGGAAGGTGCTAGGAAGCTACAAGGATCCGGCGGCGGGAAAGTTGGGTCCGAATTGGGAAGGCCCTTACAAGGTTGCCTCCGAGCTAGCTAACGGCTCCTACAAGTTGGAAGATTCGAGTGGAAATCCATTGCCACGGACGTGGAACGTGGCGAATTTAAAACTTTTTTATGTTTAGAGTATGTCATTAGCGCATACTTTTTCATTTATGTCGAAACTTGAATAAGGGGTACTGTGTGGGAATTTAGAGTATGTCGCCCAATGACTATCGACTTCCCTCATCATCGGAAGATAACGAGCGAACTCGAGGGGCTATTGTGTGGGAATTTAGCGGAACCGCAAATACCTCGTATTAGATAAGTGAATTTAATAACATAAATTAAAAGAATAATCCAAGAAGGATCAAAGGGATCAAGGCAAATCTGCAAATCCTAAACAGATTGATAAGGATGAGAGATTCAATCAGTTAAAGAGATAAAAGGATAAAAAGGGAGGGAGGATATCAAAAAGGTAAGCAACTGAACCCTCTCAATTGGGTATACACGTTCAAACCACTAACTTGAGCGTCGGAGTCACCCCCGGGGACCCAAGCCCCGCTCTTTGTTCATCCGATTGCAGGTTCGGTGCCACTGTCCTCCCCCATCGAGCATTGAACATCGTGAGCACAAAATCCCGCTCACAAAAATAAAGGGATTTCCGAAAAGAAGAACCTTCGTGTCTTCTTCGGGTTGACAGATCAGTCTACTGGTGGCTTCGACTCGCTGAGAACCCCTCCCTCTCCAAAGAGTGACGATTGTTTGGTTGTTCTTCATGTGTGGCTAGCATCAAGCCTCAATCATAGATCTGAAATGAAGAGGGAGAGTATGAAAGGGAGAATCCTCATCCTTTTTGTTAGATCTGAAACGGAGAGTGAAAAGAACAAATGGAGAGGCGGTGTTTGAGAAATGGTAAAAAAACCCTAATTTTTCCCAAGCGGGAAATATACCCGCCCAAATAATCAATTTTTTTTTTAGTTTTCGCCAAAAAAATTTGCTACGGGCACGGCCACGTCGAAGCTAAAACTACCTAATGGCTACGCTAAAACCTTTCCGAAGCTACTCTCCGAAGCCAATATGTTTTTTTTTGTAGTGCCGGTGATTGGGCTAGTTACCTCGCTCAAGCCTGCCCTCATTGACGGGTCGGGCTGCCCACTGGGCCAAATGGAAGCCGGAGTCCGTAAAAGACAAAAGGTGAATGTGATTTGGCTGCTTCTGCCATATAAAATTAATATATTTTTTACTCGCATATTGATATTAATTAATACACTCACATATTGGTATTTTTTTTTACATCAAAAAATGATAAAGGGAACGGTACACCTATTAATATAATTCTGGAGTACAAACATGGGCACTGATATATTTTCATTTTTAATGGAAATTAGGTACAAATGTATACATCTACTATATTTCTCATATAAATGTATAATTTAGGAGTATAGACATTGTTTATTTTTAACATTAGAGTTGACATTGTCAAGAGCAAAAGCTCCAAAAAACTTAACTCAACTCGCCCAAATTTGAATCTGACCCGCAATAGAAAATCTATTAAAATGTGCAACTAAAAAACTGGCCCAATCCAATCCAATTTTGGATGATAACTTAATTAAGCCAAGTGTCAAACAGACATAACCTAACTTAAACAAGACCGGACCAAACAATACTCACCTCATGTTAGACTAGACCTCGACTTGGGTAGGCATGGGCCGGGCCTAGGACCATTTTTCAGCCCACTATACCTGACCGCGGGCTTGGGTCAGGCCCGATGACTGAGCCAATTACCTCACCCAAGCTGCCCTCATTGGTGGGTCGGGCTGCCCACCGAGCCAAATGGAGGTTGGAGTCCGTAAAAGATAAAAAGTGAATGTGATGTGTGCTTCTGCCATTTAATTAAAATTAAAATATTTTTTTACTTGCATATTGATATTAATTAATACACTCACATATTGATATTTTTTTTGAGATAAAAAAAAAGGATAAAGGGAAAGGTACACATATTAATATAATTCTAGAGTATAGACATTGGCACTGATATATTTTTAGTTTTAATGAAAATGTACAATTGTATAATATATCTACTATATTTCTCATATAAATGTATAATTCCGGAGTACAAACATTGTTTATTTTTAACATTAGAGATGGCAAAGGCAAAACCTCCAAAAAACCTAACTCGACTTGCCCAAATTTGAATCCGACCCACAATAGAAAATCTATCAAACTGTGCAACTCAAAAACTGGTCCAATCCAATCCAATTTTGGATGATAACTTAATTAACCCAAACGTCAAACAGACCTAACCTAACCTAAACAAGAGTCGACCAAACATCACTCACCTCATGCTAGACTAGACCTGAGCTTGGGTGGGCTTGGGTCAAGCCTACGACCATTTTTCAGCCCCCTATACTGGGTCGGACTTGGGCCAGGCCAGGTCATTGGGCAGTTACCTCGCCCAAGCCCGCCCTGGTTGGTGGGTCGGGATGCCCATCGGGCCAAATGGAGGCTGGAGTCTGTAAAAGACAAAAAGTGAATGTGATGTGTTTGCTTCTACCATATAAAATTAAGAAAAAATTTGCCAAACAGGCACTTTTTTGGACAAATTGGTGAATTGTCCGCTATATATACCAATTAAATCAGATCCCATAATTACATATCTCTCGGTCTCTCAGGCTGCTCCTCGAGCTCGCTCTCCCTCTCGCCGGATCTGAGGCGAAGCCTTCCACGTCGCCGCGTGATCTTCTTCTATCTCCTTTCATCTTCCTCCTCTCTTCCCGTTTTCGCCGCCGCCGCGTGCTCCTCCTCTCCTCCTGTTCGCCGCCGCTCTCACTCGCTCTGCCTCGCGCCGCCTCGCATGCTCGCCGGAGAGGTCGAATGCGACGGGATCTGAAAACATGGATCTCTGATCTCAGAGAAGGAAGGGGATCTCCAGCGATCGAGGAAGATCCAAGGGAGGCCGATCAGGATCTGGTATTCCTGGAAGATCGATTGAGTTGCCACCTCTGGCAGGATCCACCGATTCCTCGCATCAAATTGAGTTCCTGCAGTTTGTGGTCAAATATGAAATTTGCTGATCATCTGAATCAAGAAATCATATCGACTTTTTTGGATCCATTGCTGAGACGGAGGCCGGAGGTGAAGGCGGAGGCCGACCGGCCGGAGCGAGGGAGCGGGCGGAGGGAGTGAGCGAGGCAGCGGCGAGGTCTCCGGAGCGAGGTCGGGCGAGCGCCAGAGAGAGCGAGCAAGAGAGGGAGTGAGATCGAAGGCGGAGGCGGAGAGGCGCAACGGCGAGGCGGAGCCGACCGGCCTCTCGATCCTCTTCGCAGAAATCGGGAGGAAGGAGATAGTTTTTTATTAAATTACAAAAATCACCAAATGAATATGAGAAATTAAAAAACTATCTATATTTTATTATCTGATCCATAATCTATATTTTTATTTTTGCACAACAAAATGTTATATTTGCACAACATATGATTATATTTGCACACTTTACGGTTATATTTGCACAACATACTCTTATATTTGCACGATAAAATGTTAAAAAAAATAAAAAATAAAACAAGACTTGGGTCATATTTGCACAACTTACGGTTATATTTGCACAACGTACTCTTATATTTGCACGACAAAATGTTCAAAAAAAAATAAAAAAATTTAAAAAAAACTAGACTTGGGTCATATATGCTCAACATACGGTTATATTTGCACATCGTACTCTTATATTTGCACGACAAAATGTTAAAAAAAAAAACTAGACTTGGGTCATATTTGCTCAACATACGGTTATATTTGCACATCTTACTCTTATATTTGCACGACAAAATTTTAAAATTATTTAAAAAAAAAAAACAAAAAACTAGACTTGGGTCATATTTGCACATCGTACTCTTATATTTGCATGACAAAATGAAAAAAATATGAGACTTTTGTCATATTTGCACAACTTACGGTTATATTTGCTCAACATACGGTTATTTTTGCACATGCACAACATACTCTTATTTTTGCACGACAAGATGTAAAAAAAAAAAAAAAACTAGACTTGAGTCTTATTTGCTCAATATGCGGCTATTTTTGCACATCCTCAACATACTCTTATTTTTGCACGAAAAAAAAAACTAGACTTGAGTCTTTTTTGCTCAACATGCTGTTATTTTTGCACATGCTCAACATACTCTTATTTTTGCAAGACAAGATGTTAAAAAAAAAAAAAAGTTAGACTATAGGGAAGATGAAAAAATTGCTATGGGCAAGACGTGGACGTTTCACTAATTTGTACCAAAATGTGAACGTTTCACCAATTAGTACAACTTTTTAGGACATTTCACCAATTCCCCTTAAAATTAATATATTTTTTTACTCGCATATTGATATTAATTAATACACTCACATATTGGTATTTTTTTTAGATCAAGAAATAATAAAGGGAACGGTACACATATTAATATAATTTCGGAGTACAGACATTTTTATTTTTAATGGAAAGGTATAAATGTATAATATATCTACTATATTTCTCATATATATATATATATATATATATATATATATATATATATATATATATATATATATATATATATATATATATATATATATATATATATATTACCGAGTGGGCTGGCAAAACCCCCACCCAAGCCCAGCCATATGGGCTTACCGAGCCGAGCCTATCGGCCCGCTTGGGCCAACTACTCTACCCAAGTCCGTCCATTTTGCCGGATGGGCTGGACGGGCCGAGCGGTTCGACCCAGGTCTGCTCAGGTCTATGCTAGACCAAACTTCAACTTGTATTTTTCAAATTACACTCCCGCCTATCCAAAATATATGTGTTTGGAAAAAAAATACATTTTTTATTATTTTTTAACCGGCTATAGAGAAAAAAAGCTCTCTTTTGGAAAAAAAAAAACCCCATTGGGGTGGGTGAACAAACACCACAAAACCTCCTCTTCGGAGGCCCGTAATCACCTCTTCGGAGGCCCGAACTGCCTCTTGAAAGTCCAAACAACCTCTTCGGAGGCTCGTAACCACCTATTCGGAGGCTCGAACCGCCTCTTTGGAGGCCTGGAAATATCAGCTCCTTCCCAGCTAGTCCCTCCTTGTGTGTGGTTGTGATTGGGTTCACCCCTAAAGAAATTCCCTAAATCCAGTTTCGTTTTTGGTTGGAATCGATCGATTTATTCCGATTTTGGTTACTTCGATCTACTCATCTTCGGTCTAACCGGAATCAACCTCCGATTTATAACTCGGTCTATCACTGGTTCATTCCCGGCCGGTCTCACTGATTCCTCATCCAATTGGGGGTTTTGAACCTCTCTTGTGTGTGTCTTGATGGGGAGTGTGGTTGGGATTTTTGGGTTTCCCGTTCCCCCTGCCTCCTCTTCAGCGTCATCTGTCACCATCTCCATGCCTGTTGATTCCGGCTCCAAGGTTTCTCTCTACGAACCTTGCTCCTACTCTCTTGGCGTCATCCTCTTGGTGTTATTCCCGCGGTGTCTTGCCCCTTCACCCCTCTCCTAGGTGGTGGCCGTCGATCGCAGGAGTTGAGCTTTCATCCCTCTCCTCTAGCTCTTTCATGGTTCTCTGCTATTGCTTTCAATTGTTGTCGGGCCCGTTTCCTCTCCTTTGGGCCCAAGACATATCCTTGGTCCCAAAAAAGCTATAAATTATTTAAAAAAAAGGGATGTTGAATATTTAATAAATAACTATTAATAAATATCCCAGTCGAGGTAGCCTTTATCCCGCTTGGGTTTCTGGTGCGTTTCGATTCAGGCGATGTGGGGCTCTGCGTTTGACGTTACTGGACTTTCTTTCCGTGTGATGGGGTTTTGACAGTCGGAGTCGGGATAGGCTGGGGTCTTGGTAGTGTGTATCGAGATGTCTCCTTTCTCCGAAATACTGTTTCCTTGGAGGTTCGTCTTCACTGCCCACATGCACTATTCTAAAAAACCCTTCAAGACCCGCCTAGACCCCCGCCTAAACCCTTGAACTTGCCCCACCGCCAAGGCCGTCAAGGTCATCAAAACCCACCTAAACAGCAAAGCTCCGCCATGAAATCCGCCTACACCCCGCCTAGACCCTTGACCCTACCCTACCGGCTACCGTCAAGCACCCGCCAAGCGTTTTTTGGAACATTGCCCACAGGTGTGTCCTGTTGTGCCACTGGCCTGCGGTGCTGCTGGCCTGCGGTGCTGAGTAGTGTTTGGCTTCGTCCGTAGTCTACGTTCTCATCTCGTTCAGTCTAGTTGTGTCTAGTGTCGCTTTTGTAGAGTGTTTTTGCTTGTATCTTGCACGATCTTTGTATTTTGTGTTTGTTTAAACGATTTTCTGTGTGCCGACTTGTCAGCCTTTGAGGTTCAAGTTTGTTTGACATCGAATTTTTACTTAATAAAAAAATTTAATAACTTAATATTTTTTAGTAATAAGTATTACATTATAAAAAAATATTAATAATAGAAAATTTAATATATTATATAGTTTTATGATGTTTTGGATTGAAGGGAGGGAGTATAAATTAATATCGTAAGAAAATGTTTCTTTGGCATTGATTGGAATGACTAATGAGTAAAAACTGTATCTAGTGATCGATCAGAATACAGGTACAAGATGTCTCGGTCAGAATTTGATTTTGTGAACATCTTTATTCATGTAGATCGAAACTGATTGGGAAGCAAGAAAATGTATATAGCTCAACTGATCGATAACCAGTGATCGATCTCCGAAATAGTAAAAACACGAATTTCACAGGCATTAATATTCGATCTTGGCCGAAAGTAACGTTATCGATCATCTTGTTGCAGGAACATACATATATTCCAGAGCATAGAATAAAGTGGGCTTCTCATGCCACTCAACTTGCCTTTGATTTGATCACTCTATATTTTACACCTTACTACATTATTCCATTCCCTCTTCGGTCTTCCTATTTCATGTCAACAACTCGTCTTTCTCACCTCTCAAACACGTACCCAACAACACATTCATCAGAAACCCAAGCTCCCAAGATGCAATGGTATGGCTCCAAGCCAAAAGACCCTCCCCCAGCGGCTCTACCGGCCCAACAAAGCCATGTAACCCGCCAGGTTTTGATGCAAATACCGCGCTGCACCGTCCACCTGATGGACGAAGGAGAGGCGGTTAAGATCGCTGGACCAGCAGACCTCACCATACTCCGCGTCATAGACAACAACCTCACCCTCGCGACCATCATCAAAGTAGGCAAGGACCTCCAATGGCCCCTCACCAAGGACGAGCCTGTGGTGAAGCTCGATGATCTCCACTACCTCTTCACCATCCCCATCAAGGGAGGCGATCCACTGAGCTTCGGAGTCGCTTTCTCCAAGCACAGCAAGGGTCATTTGGAGCCTCTGGACCCCTTTCTTCGACAGCACTCTTGCTTTTCTTCCACCTCTGCCAACGGAGATGTTGAGTTTGACTGGAAGGACTTTGCTCCTAGGATTGAGGATTACAATGGGGTGTTGGCTAGGGCTATTGCTGGTGGGACAGGCCAGATCATCAGGGGGATTTTCATGCTAAGTAACGGTTACACAAATCAGGTTTGTGTTTGTCCCAAGTACTCCCAACACAAGTTAACCAATTAAACTCTTGAAATCCTAATCCATCAAACTGTGCAGGTTCAAAGGGGAGGAGATCAGTTGATCTTAAAGCAGGTCAAAGAGGATCAGAAACATAGAGGACTTTATGGGATGATAAAAATGCAAAAGCCATCACAAAACAACAGAGGTATGGGTGCCCCAAAGAGAACTCCTCAGCTTGATATGAATCTTAAGAGGTAACCGATTACTTGGCCGTCTTGGATGGCATATAAGTTATATATATAGCTGTATGTGTCTACACTACACAATATTAAGGATAGTGATTGTAACAACTTGGAAAATTTGAAGGGCAAGAAAGCTGTCGGAGGCGACAGAGAACATGAGCAAGACCATGCTAGAAGGTTTAGGTTTGGCTTCTGCTTCATTGATGGGGCCATTGGTTCAATCGAGAGCCGGCCAGGCTTTCTTCTCTATGATGCCTGGAGAGATCCTTTTGGCTTCACTTGATTCAATAGGTATGATCACCCTGTTCCCATTTTTTAATTTCCCAATTAGCTAGCTAAACATGTACATGATGATGCATACCTGTCTACCAAAAATGACTCTAAATGGCAGTTTTAATCCTGCAAGAGAAAATTGCACCTCAATCAGAAATCAATCTCTCAGACCCTTTTCTGCAAATTGAAAGGGTGTTTCTGAGAGATGGCAAGAGTAAGACAGAAAACTGAATTCAGTTGGATTGTAACTTTTATGCTATGCATCCTGTTCTAACCGTGCAAGCTTTGGAAAGCAGATAGGATTCTGAACGCGGCTGAAGCTGCAGAGAAGCAAACTATGCGGGCCACCTCCGATGTGGCAGTGCGAGCAATGGAGGAGAGGTTTGGAGAGGGGGCAGCGGAGGCAACGGGGGATGTGCTTGCAACTGCAGGACATGTTGCTGGTGCGGCTTGGAATGTGTACAAGATAAGGAAGGCCTTCACCCCTACTACATCTGCTACAGCTGGTGTGGTCAAGAGCACCCAAAATATCAGAAACTATAAGCTTTGATATGTAATTGGTGTCTGTTTAAGAGAGGTTGTATAATTATAACTTATAAGCTTGTTTGTGTTGCTATGTTTTCAGTTTATTTGACTCATGTTTGAATGAAAGAACAGTTAATTTGGAACTTGTTTGAATGCATGGACTGTTGAAGTTCTCAACTATTTGATGATCATTTTCAGACTTTGAGGTGTTTACTGCAGTAATTCATAAGCTAAAGGTAGTGCGATAATTGGGATAAGCCAATGACATAATAAAAATTGCAGTGCAGAATTCCTTCATTTACTATTTGAGTCATTTATTGATCAAATCCTCATACAATTGGGGATAATCCATACTTTTTAGAAATAGCAACGGTTTCTGAATGAACAAATCTGGCTAGTGAACTTGACTTACCTTACCTGAATGTACAAAATGTTTCAATAGCCATTGCAGCAGCAGAAAACAACGGAAGAAGAACAAAATCAAATCCAGTGATTTGTCCTCCTTGATCTCTGAAGAAGCTTCAAGAATCAGAGATCAAGCTGTAATACCATGAAGGATTGTCAGTTGCAACGAATTGATGAACAAACCAGACGAAAGAGAGAGGACGAAAGGAAGAGAGAAAGAGGGGGAAATCTGTATGTGTATATTGATTGAATGAATGAAAGAGAAGCCAAGCTTCTTATGTTTATACAAATGCACATATTGGGCCTAACATATAAACCGAGCCCACTAACCCAACTATGTAAACCAGCCCAATCTCAATAATATTTCACGGAGACACGGAGTTAGAGGGCAGAAAGTGGATCCCATTCGGGCAGCAGAAGAAGCTTCAATTGCTCGTGTATTTATTATCCGGTACTAATTGGTAATGTAGGTGATATATTGATCTTCATTTAGCGTTGAACCCCATGAATTGATAATTTGATATGAGTAGTCGAGTAGATATTTATATTCTCCATATTAAAATGGTTTTAACCTATGCACAAAAATTATGCAAAACTTTAAAAAAAAAAAAAAAAAAAACCTTAATCTCTAGAGGGTGTTATGTTCGGTACTCTAAATTATAAAAAAAATATAGAAAATAGCATAAAGTTTTATAAACTTGTACATTTTAAAACTAACTACAAAAATCATATTAAGCACATTCTTTTTTTTTAAGAAAAAATTTGCTATATTTTACAAAATGATCTCCCATTACCATTTTTTTCAGTATAAAAATACTAACAATTATATACATGATTAAAAGGGGTTAATTTTTTTAAAAAAAAATATTAATTAGACACAAAGTTTGCACGTCCTTAAGGACGTGCAATTTTTACCTAGTGATTTGTGGTGCATCTAGCAACACCAAAAAAAAACAGCAAATCATTGTATCTTTATCTAGGCTGATTTGCATGGATATTCATTTCATGGTCCACTTTGCAAAAATAACCTACACCCAAAAAATTGGCAAATGAATGACAAATTGTCATTCTTGCAAATTAATCTCAACAGGTTGCCGGTTACACTTTGCACAAACAGGGAAAGAGGGTATGAAAATTTTAGACACGTGTCGAATGGAAAGAGGGTGGGAGAGAGAGAGGGGGGGAGAGAAAGAGACCCATTTAATTGTTTTAAACTAAATTTCAGGCATTTTTATTTGTTAAAATTAAAAAATAAATTTATTTTTGAACTTACTTTAATTTTATCTATCTATAGGCACCCACTTTATATATGTTTATGGAAAAAATATTTCGAAGTAAAGTTTGGTCTATCTCGCATCTTGATCTCAATTTGGAGTATGGCATGGATAACAATTTGGATGGCAAATACAACAATTCAGCTGGCACATAAATTCACACAACTGGCAAGATAAACCAGAAAACCTGGGCAGAACCGACAATCGTTGCTCCAGAGATGAAAGGTAAAGCTCCCGACTTGGAAACGATTAAACAATTAAGACCTAAACCAAAAACTACAAAGTACTAAAGTTCCTAACCAATACATAACAAGTTAAGTACAAAACAACATGTCGTTTGGGTCTGTCAGGAGCAAGATAATGGAGACAAGCAGGTACCCGTCTTGGGGAGAGTTCCTTCGTCGGAAGCGTCGGGGGACATAAGCAAGCGTGGTGTGGCAAGGTGAAGAAATTGATGTCTAGTTGGGTAACTCTTCTTTTGCGTAGTTGAATGTAGTATTTTGTTAGTTTGCTTGTAACTCAATGACACTTTGGGATTTTGGTGGTTTTGAATGTAAATAACTGGCCGTTTAGTTTGTCGACGATGCAAAAGACAAATGTATGCGATTTTTTGTTTACTAGCCAGTATATGATTTTCCCTAGCCAATAAAATCAAAGTCTATGCCAATAAGATAATAACCCCTAACACATCTTATTTATCTCATAAACTTCTCATCCTAAGTATATCGACCATTAAACTCAAACGAAATGCGTCATAACCCAGAATTCACAATAACCATCCATAACACATATAAACAAGTGACCACAAGACCACAACATACCTTATCAGTAATTAAAAACAAGTCATCCAAAAGGTGGAAACGATTAAACAATTAAAACCTAAGTAAGTGTGGAATGGTAAGGTCATCATATGCCACTCGTCGTACGGGCGCCTTTTCTTTTTAGTCGGCGAAGGATGGTTTTTGTTATTTTGCATGAACTCAAGGTAAAGTATGTGGTTGTCTATTTTGTTTGCCTAAGATGCGAAACCCGAATATTTGCGATGCAAATTACTAGCCAGTAGATACTATTATCTAGCCAGTGACAACGATGTCTTAGCCAATGTAGAAGTAACCCCTTCCGGATCTCGTCTTAGCCAATATAAGACTAATCCCTGTCAGATCTTGTTTCAATCTCAGAAACTTCCCAACAGCAGGATAGACAATATTAAGCACAAACTAAAGTAGTCAGAACAACATTCAGAACAACCAACCATAAAACCATCCATACATAAATCCAGAACATAAGGGATTAGCCATCAAAAAGGGAGGAAACGTTTTAGACCTAAAACAAACACAACGAAGTACTAAAGCTAAAGTCGACTGCTTTCCTTCAACATCTTCCAGTGTGCAGCAGGCAGCAGCGAGGGCTTGGTTCATGCGATCCAGGAGGCCCATATGTGAGAAGTGGTTAGACCTCCCTCTAAAGCTAATGTCGGCCGCACATATATCCCACTTCATGATTAATATCACCAACACAAATACAACAATATGAACTTGCATACGAGTCCACATGCATGATCGTCTTGCCAATATCAGATCACGTTTGATTCCTAACACAACAAAAAGTCTTCCCTCCTTTAACTCTAGTCATGGCCGCTCGGTGTGAACTTGTGACATCATTGAACAACCTATTCAGAGGTTGGTAACACCAATGACAGTAAATAAAAAAAGCTAGCCAGTACTGAAATAATTATTGCCATTAAAAAAAATGTCTGCCATGATAGAAATGCCAATTTACCTGTAAGCATGTGATTTAGTTACAAGCTGGAGAGCAGAAACAGTTTGGGTTGCGAGGCAATGGCGATTTACACCCTGCAGATTGATACACCTCCTGTTAAAGCTCACTAACCCAACTATGTAAACAAGCCCAATCTCAATAATATTTCACGGAGTTAGAGGGCAGAGAGTGGATCCCATTCGGGCAGCAGAAGGAGCTTCAATTGCTCGTGTATTTATTATCCGGTACTAATTTGTAATGTAGGTGATATATTGATCTTCATTTAGCGTTGAACCCCGTGAATTGATAATTTGATATGAGTAGTCGAGTAGATATTCATATTCTCCATATTAAAATGGTTTTAACCTATGCACAAAAATTATGCAAAACTTTAAGAAAAAAAAAAAAGATTAATCTTTAGAGGGTGTTATGTTCGGTACTATAAATTATAAAAAAAATATAGAAAATAGCATAAAGTTTTATAAACTTGTACATTTTAAAACTAACTACAAAAATCATATTAAGCACATTCTTTTTTTTTAAGAAATTTTTTTTTTATATTTTACAAAATGATCTCCCATTACCATTTTTTTCAGTATAAAAATCATCTCAGTATTGCACAATTATATACATCCCAAATCATGCACGTCCTTAATGATGTGCATGATTAAAAGGGGTTAATTTTTTTAAAAAAAATATTAATTAGACACAAGGCTTACACGTCATTAAGGACGTGCAATTTTAACCTTGTGATTTATAGTGTATCTAGCAACACCCAAAAAAAAACAGCAAATCATTGTATCTTTATCTATTGAGAATAAAAATCTCATGTTACTTTGGTTTAGGGGGCAAATTAAATACCAAAATATAATGAATGGTAAAGCCTCTATACATTATCTCACGCATTTCAACTTTGTAACCAAAAACAAAAATAAACCCAACAAGACTTCTGTTTTCGTAGGACCCGATCGAAATTTCTCAAAATTTCACATTATCCCATTAGTTGTTTAATCATCGAATGTAACTTTTCATAGGGTATACAACATGGCTAGAATATTCTTTTCCTCAATAGATAATGAGCCACTTAATTGTTGAGTTTAAAACAAAAAGTTTTAAGAAAATAAATAAATAAAATACTGTACATGCTTACTTTGGGTAGTGTTACCTTGATTGCCCCAAATGCTCCCTATACTAAAGTTAGTTTAAGAGAAAGTATTTTATTTTACTTGGTTGAAAGTTAGAGATGTTTTTTTAACATACATCCAATTTTATTTTAATTAGTTTTACAGTAATTAATAAAAACCCAAACTTTGAGATTATCATGTTCTCTAAACCAAACTTTGTTGAATACATACACTTGCTAAAGACGTTAGAGCCCCCTTTCGGAGAACGCGCTTTCACGCGCTGAAAGAGAAAACCCCTTTGCTTCCTTCTAAAAGCGATGGAAACCTAATGACGAGTACAGCTTCTGAATTCCTAAGCTATGGCCTATCTTTCTCAAATCCAAAATCTCAGCCTCCTCTATTGTGTGTTAACAATGATTACACTACTCCTAACCCAAATCTCGCAACCGGGTACCAGATGGGGTCCTGCGATGGCGATTTTCAATTGGAGGGATGTATGAGTTCTAAGGAAGGGTTTTCATGCAGGATTAGGCATAACCACCTAATCTTATCTCTGAGTTCCTGGGATTGCTTAAGATTGATCCAAGGTGCGATGATCGGTGACGAGATGTCTTATCGGCCTCCTCCTTGGCCTGATTTCCTTTGTACGGATCGTGAATTGGGGGCTTTCTGGGCACTTACGATTGGCCGATCGTACTGTGCCGAAGAGGATATTGAAAGGAGGCTCTGCAACATGAATGGTTTCTTAGCCTGCAAACGTGTGTGGATTTGGAAGTATGATTTTCCTGATCCTTGGAAGTGTGAGTTTTCTGATCTTCCGCCTTCTCTCTTTCCACAAATTTTTTTTCTATAAATTCCGCCCTTTGGTTGTGCTTGTTCTGCACACTTCTCTTCTTTTCTCATCTTTCTCTAAGTACTATAGAGCATTTGTTCTAATAAAAGTTCTCCTCGTGTTTTAGGTGATGGCTCCAACAATTGCCGATAAGGGTAAAAGCCCCATGTTTGCAGAAGATCTTGCTCCAAAAGTGTGCCAAATTGCCATGTCCAAAGGCAAGCCGAAGGGCTCTAAACATGTTGAGGAGACTCCCATCTCCAATGATGGTGGTGGCGGGCTAGCTGTGAAGGCAAAGAAGAAGTTCAGGAAGTCGACTATGAATGCGGAAAAGTTGTTGGCTCTACAAGGCAAGGTGCAGGAGAATATCACTATGCTCCATCAATCATCCATCTTTGCCACCATCATCGGGGACCCTATGGAAGCAAGGGAAGTTAGGAAAAGAATGAGGTATGTTTGGAAATCCCTCTCTGGTGGTTTCCAGCTCATTCCAATTGCAAACAACTGGTTTGAGCTTAGATTTGATTTATCTGAGGATCGGGCTTGGGTATGGGATGATCGCCCCTTCTGCGCCCATGGAGGCTAGATTTCGATCCATGGTCTGAATCTGTCACTTTGCTTGATATGTGGATTCGATTTCCTTGCCTGCCGGCAAAGTATGTAAATGAGGAGCTTTTGAGGGATATTGTGAAATCTAACCATTTGGGTGAGATTATTAAGGTGTCGGCTTTCAACGCCAAAAGAGCTCGTTTCAGGTATCCAAGAGTATGTGTCTCGGTGGATATCACCAAGATTGCAGGAAGGGAGATTTTCGTGGTGAATGAGCATGGAGAAGTAGAGTCCTTTCCAATGTGGTTTGAGGATTTCCCAGTGGGTTGTGGTGGCTGTGGTGACACTGATCATTTGTTTGACGGGTGTCCAAAAAGAAATTCTTGCAACTTGGCTGCTAGCTTTGGTGTGCAACCTCTTGTGATGCCTACAACACTTGCTGAGGAGCCTGCACATGTGCCAGGAGATAGGGAGTGGGTGCGAGTAGCTGCACGGAGACCCATTGTGCGCCCCCCTCCTATGTTTGGTCACTCTAACGATGAGCTCCTCAAATGTTTCGATAAGAATGTTACCATTTCGTCAGACTCCTC
Organism: Persicaria tinctoria; assembly: GCA_037127255.1. Taxonomy (NCBI): domain Eukaryota; kingdom Viridiplantae; phylum Streptophyta; class Magnoliopsida; order Caryophyllales; family Polygonaceae; genus Persicaria; species Persicaria tinctoria. The sequence goes on along the minus strand of JBANSL010000006.1, from coordinate 54,587,287 downwards.
CTCCTCCAAATCTCATGGCGGATCAGTAGGTAATGCTTCTTCTGCCACCCATGTATCTGTTGCTGATGTGGTGCTTGCTTCATAACCAATTTCTATATTAGTGCCCACACTTCTTGCTGTGACTGAGCCTACTATGCTTCCCCTGTCCGAGGATCCCCCAAATGATGAGAAACTGAATTCTGAGCTTGAATTGCAACCCGATCTTCATCCTCATGTTGCCGACGATGATGATTACTTAGAGTTCGATGAAGACGACTTTATGGAGGAGTGTTTGGTCGAGGAGGGGCTTGCTGACCCTGGTCTCACTCAGGCCGACTACGAGGTGATTTTTAGGGATGTGCCACCATCCATTGAGTTCAACCTGCCCAACCTTGATGGGCCTGAGCGCCTTGAGCAGTCCCTCCTGGGTGCTGCTGTGACTCCCTTTGATTCACCAGCTAGAGCAAACCGACACTCCCCTGCTGAAGCATCAGGTACTGAGTCCGGCAAGCGGAAGATGAAGATCGAGGAAGGCGATTCAACATGCGCTACCATGACTCTGATGGGTGGTAGCACCAAAAAGGGGAAGCATGTGTAGGCTGCACAAGAATTGGCACTTGGGAGTCCTCGGTGATGGCTCTGAGTTCATCCCTGCCATGATGCGAATAAGGCCATTGTTTGGTGAGTCATTTAGGTATCAAATCTTTAAGCTTGTAGGTTGCCTGTGTCCAGTAGTAGGGTGTGAAGTATTGTTAATCTATATTATCAAATGTATGACTATGGCTAGTGCTAGTGACAAGGAAAGATGTGAAGGGAAATCTTATCTGTTGAAAATCCAGGTGTATGAATGCTTGTATTTGGACTTTTGGAGAAAGTTAATTAGTTGTTATAAATATTACTATGATGTGTGTATATCTGTGTGTGATTGGACTCATGGTGCAACATTTGTAAACAAGACTCGACAGGGACCTAGTTATTGGTTAATAACCAAGAAAGGCAATCATATTATAAAAATCACTTACCTACTTCCTGTATATGACTACATGGATCAAGAGAAATGGTTAGATGAAAAAGAAAAATTCATTCACAGGGTAATAATCATGTGTATACAGATGTGGGTAGGCAGTATGTTGTTTGCAAAGATGTATAGGGTATATGCTTGGTTTGAGATGAGCAAAACTAATCTGTCCAAGTGTTATGATCATGAATCTAAGTTGGAAGGTCCTCCTTTGTATACTGGGTATGATTGTAGCTGCAAGAACTATGGTTGGGTGCTCCTCTCTTGTATCTACTGGCAAAAACCCCAACTGTGGTTGATTGCTTCCGACACAAGATTAAACCAGTTGCAAAGTGACTTGGGCAAACCTGTGCTTTGTATGAACATAAATGAGAATTCTCCCGCGCCTAAATCTGCGATTAACCCATCAAAGTATGTTAAGGGATTATCTAGGTGCAAACTTGTGGCGATTAAGGGGTTGATTAATGTTATTATTTTGTGGAACAATCGACTCAATTATAAGATGGTTTGGCATCTCCTTATCCATGGTAATGGTAGCTATCATGGACAAATACATTTACACTGTAAGATTATTTTCAATGGTGCAAACTGTTTGGGGTACTATGTATTCTCGGTATGGGAGACCAGCTCGCCTACAAGTCTGTTCATTTGTGTGATAAAGTTACGGGTAAAGATCAATAGAAATCAAAGACAAAGCAACAAAAATGCTATATTGGTTTGTGAAACTAAGAAGTTCAATGACGATGTTCAGTCTAGGTGTGTAAATCTCTACGTATGCTTTTTGTTGAGTGAAATAAAGCTCAGTGAAAACTATGGGTTCAACAAATTGCTTATCACCTACAAGCCTTGGTTTGGATTGAGCCTAGATAAATTTACATATTTGGTTACAGGTAACTTAAAGTCATATCATGAGAAATGGTTCGGAAAAACTAAAGGGGTCATACAACTAGGAGTTACTATATGTGTAAATATATTTCTGCTGTTAGAAGTCCCACATCCTCGGCTTCTAATGGATCGAACAATTATTAAATAAAAGTCGGATTTTGGAACATTAGAGGAGTGGGAAAAGAAAATATCTGGTTAGATCTGAAAGCAATGAGGATAAACGACCACATCAATCTAATGGCAATTGCAGAGATCAGAACACGCGCAATTCCACCGGAGAAAACCTGGAAAGCTACAGGATTTAATAATGCCATCTGGTCGATAGGGGAAGATAAAACGGGAGGAATCGGGTTATTGTGGAATGAGAATGCTTTTACAAATGAGACAATTGAGGCTGAGGTGATTCTTCCGAGAATAATCCGTGTAAAATATAAGTGTAGTGATAAAAACATTATAGGAGTGATCTTCTTTGTCTATGCACCCCTCCATGAAAGTGACAAAGACGCTTTTTGGTCAGAATTTTCAAATATAATCATCAATGAAACTCTACCGTGCTTAGTCATTGGGGATTTGAACGAAATAAGCAGAAGCAATGAGAAGGTTGGTGGAGTGTCAAATAATGTATCTAGATATACTCGATTAAACCACTTCAAAGACCAGTGTGCTCTATCTGAAATTCCATCTTCAGGTAATCAATTCACCTGGCGGAAAAAAAGGGAAGGGGAGGACAATATATGGGAAAAACTTGATCGGGTCCTAGTTCAGCATGAGTTCCTTAGAACCTTTCCCGAATTAGCTACTTTTAATGGGGCTTTTTCGGGTTCGGATCACTGCCCTATTTCAATTTGCCTAGATTCTGGGCGACAATTTATTCCACCACCGTTCAAATTTGAGAATATGTGGTTACATAGGATGGACTTTAGGAATATTGTTAACCAAGCTTGGAGAGTAAGATGTTCGGGGTCTACAATGTATAGATTAATCTATAAAACAAAATTTCTGAAAAATAAAGCCAAAATTTGGAACAAAAACACCTTCGGGAATGTTTTCCGTCAAATACAATTAGTTGAGAATGAGTTGATCGCCTTACAATCTAGAAATTCTCCAAGAACGGGAACGGAAATTACGGTGGAGAACCAACTTATTAAGAAGAAAGAACAATTGTTAAAATTCCAAAAAGAGTATTGGGGACAAAGGGCGAAATCTAAGCATATTAAGTTATCAGACTCCAACACGGGCTACTTTCACAGAATAGCATCTGGAAGGCGAAATAGGAAGATAATCCGAAGCATCACTTCGGCTTCAAGGACACAAATCTTGGGTGAAGATAATATCAAGGAAGAAGTGAAAAATGATTTTGATAAGCGGTTTTCCAAAGAGCAGATAAATACGAATCTACTTAACGAGTACCTTGCATTAATACCCACGACTATCACAGAAGAGGAAAATAACAGCATCAAACAGCAACCGACGAACTGCGAAATAAAGAATGCTATCTGGGCTCTGGGCAAAAACAAATCCCCAGTCCCGGATGGTATGACAGCTGAATTCTACAAAGCGTACTGGGATATAGTCGGATGTGACGTCATTAAAGCAGTCAAATCATTTTTTCATTCTAGTAAACTGCTTAGGCAGATCAACCACACATTCATAACACTACTACCCAAGTGTGACAATCCCTCTAAGATTGCAGACTATAGACCCATTAGCCTATGCTCGACGATATATAAGATAATCTCAAGAATTCTTACTGAGAGACTTAAAAGAGTGATAGGGAAACTAATTCACCCGTTTCAAGGCGCCTTTGTATCGTGATAACTCCCTCCCTTGATGAAAATCGGAAAAGATGTTCCAAAGGCTTTGACAGGTTTTTTGTGTCAAAGGCCTTGGAGTGTTAACAGTTGATGAAATACAAAACCTATCTTATTATTCGTATATTATTTAATCTTATTATATACTTCCATTATATTATATATATATTCGTTGGACTAACTGTTTCAGGAAGTATTTTCGAAATTATATCTTTCCTTTAAAGACATATTGAGAAGATCTACTTCAAAATGGATCATGGCTTCAAAGTGTCCATATATAGAAGATTGAAGAATCAAGCCTGATTCATGGAGCCGTTGGTGAAGATCCTCAGGCGCCATTCCACTCTTATATAAAGGAAAGAAAGAAGAAGACAGAGATAACAAGAACGTACAAGTGCTACACACGAGCTTCAATTCTTTCAAGCGATATGTCTTCCAAGTGTCTCTCTGCAAAGCGCTCAAATAGTTTGTTGTTTATTTCAAAGCCTTTGAGAGTCACTGTGAGCTTATAGGATATATTCATTACAAGTGTTACTCGAGAGTTTATAACTCGGGAAGTTGCACTAGGCTATTGATTTGCGAGAGTTAGAGGATTGTACTAGATAGCTTAGAGAGGTGGGGCTCTTCTAGATTGGTCTAGGACTCCAAGGGAACGTGAGTTGACTAGATTGCAATTGTATAGGAGAGAGGCTTCTTGGTGAGCTATTAGGATCCTAAGCTAAGCATTCAATAAAGCCTTTGAATCCTAGGGTTGTGGAAGAACCCTAGGCGGGGACGTAGGCCAGTTGTGCTGAACCTCGTAAACAATTACTCGTGTCCTTTACTTATTGCTTTACCTTATTTCCGCATTTGGTTCGTATTGTTTAACTTTGTGATTCAGGTTTTCTCAAAGGGTTTGGCACGAGCTTCAAAAGCCTTGAGAATATTTGCGAAAAACGGGCATACTCTATTCAACCCCCCTTCTAGAGTATTTCTATATTACATTGTTTTATATTATCGAACCTTCAATTGGTATCAGAGCTTTACTCACTGTTTTTGATCTAACAATCTTGTGAGTTTGCGATCATGTCTGGTGAAGCAAGCGGAGGATTTGCACAGGGAAGGTCCACAAGCAGACCGCCACTCTTTGTAGGAAACAACTTTGTCCACTGGAGATCTTTGATGAAGATGTTCATCATAGACCAAGATCTAGAGCTTTGGAACATTATAGAGAATGGTCCGAAGATTCCAGAGAAGGAAGGACCAAACGATACCAAAGTGGCAAAGAAGGAGTCTGATTACAACCAAGCAGATCTTGAAACCATCTCCAAAAACTACAGGGCTATCAACTTACTTTATTGTGGTCTTAGCACTGATGAGTTTAACCGTATCTCCTCTTGTAGGTCAGCTAAAGAGATTTGGGACAAGTTGGTCGTCACCTATGAAGGAACGAGCCAAGTGAAAGACACCAAGATCAGCATCTTCCTTCGAAAGTATGAGCTCTTCAAGATGAAGTCTGATGAGTCAATCAAAGCCATGTTCACACGATTCACAGAAATCACCAACAACCTTGACTCTCTCGGCAAGAGCTTTACCAACGTTGAGAAAGTGAGGAAGATACTGAGGTGCCTTCCAAAGGAGAAATGGGGTCCAAAAGTAACAGCTATAGAGGAAGCCCAGGACCTCACCACTCTACCCCTTGACGACCTCCTTGGAAAGCTGATCACGCATGAGATGATCCTTAATGAAGACGATGGAGAACTTCCAGCTAGCACCAAGAATTTGGCACTCAAGTCTAAGAAGGACGAACCCAAGGATGGATCTGAATCCGAAGATGAAGATGACGATGAGGATGATCCTTTTGCTCTGATCACAAGAGGCCTTGCTCGAATTCTCAAAATGAAGAAGCAATTCAACAACAAGGATGGATCAGAGTCTTCAAAATTTCGAGGTAAGCCTCAATACAACAAATATGAAAAGAAGACTAAACTGTTGTCTTGTTTTGAATGTGGTGAAACAGATCATCTTGTGAAGGACTGCCCTCAAAAGACTAAGAGCCAGCCCAAGAAAGGTGACAAATGGAAGAAGAAAGCTATGGTGGCTACTTGGAGTGATTCCGACTCTGACTCCGACGATGAGAAGGCCAACATTTGTCTTATGGCCTCAGAAAATGAATCCCATGATGACAAGCTTGAAGCTACTGTAAGAGAACTCATGGAAAGTCCAAAAGAGGTATTATCGGAATTCCTTTCAAATATGATTGCCAATGAAGAGAAGCTTATTGCCCAAACTAACATTCTTATTAAGAGAACTGTGGATCAGGAGAAAACTATTGAGGATCTGTCTATGAGGGTCAAAGGTCTTGAAGCTTCTTATTCAGGTCTTGACATTAAAGTCAAGACGCTTGACTCGGACAAATCTGAACTCAAGCAAGATCTCTCCTCTCTAAGAAATGTGCATCATGACTTAGAGAACGAGAAGATCTCCCTGAATAATAAGATTCTAGACCAACAGACAGCCCTCATAAGTTTTACCAAGTCCAAAGGCACTCTCGATAAGATGTTGGGTGAGCAACAAAGCTCTATAAACAAAAGTGGTATTGGTTACAATCCAAAGTTTTTAAAGAAGCAACACATTACCACTTTTGTAAAGGCTAAAGGAAGCAGAACCTCTCCTATATGTCACCACTGTGCTAGAAAGGGACATGTAAAAGAGACCTGCCCTTATAGAAGAAAGGATCCTTATATCATTCGCAATACATTTCCTATTCATTTGAGAAAAGAACGGATAACACAAGTTTGGGTCCCAAAAGGCACTATTTTACCAAATATGGTTTATCCCAACAATGGATCCAAATTTGCTTATTGGTCTAGCCACAAAGGTTGATGTTTGTTTTGCAGGAGATCACCAAGGTGAAAGAACACAAATGGATTATTGATAGTGGTTGCTCGAGGCATATGAGTGGGAAGAGTTCTCTCTTTCATGATCTAAAGGAGCAATCCACGGGAACAATCACTCTTGGTGACAAAGGGAAATGCGACATTGTTGGTATTGGTAGTGTTGGAAGTGATTCCAGCCATAGTATTAAAAATATCTATCTTGTCAATGGTTTAAAGTATAATTTGCTTAGCGTTTCTCAATTATGTGATAGTGGTAACAATGTCAGATTTAACAAGAAAAGATGTATAGTGTGCAGAGATGATACAGGTGAAGTTATTCTATCTGCATATCGCTACAACAACATATACGCTGTAAATGCTGATCAAGTGGCACAAGGAAGCTTAATCTGTTTAAAGGCCTTGACGGACGATCCAAAGCTTTGGCACAGGAGACTCGGTCATGTGAGTCCACATACACTACAGAAGCTTGTGTCCAAAGGGCTTGTAAGAGGGCTACCTGAGATAGACTTCAAAGGTATTGACATGTGCAATGCTTGCACAAGAGGTAAACAAACACGTAGCTCCTTCAAACCCAAAAAGGTTGTAAGTTCTTCTAGACCTCTTGAACTTTTACATATGGATTTGTGTGGTCCTATGCGAGTCAAATCCCCCAATGGTAAAAAGTACATGCTAGTTGTTGTCGATGATTTTTCAAGATATACTTGGGTTGCATTTTTGAAAGAAAAATCAGAGGCCTTATTTGAGTTTTCAAAACTTTGTAAGGAGTTGCAAACTTTAAGAAATGAGCCCATAGTGTCTATTCGGAGTGATCATGGTAGGGAGTTTGATCAACTTCAATTTGATTTGTTTTGTGCTAAATATGGCATCTCCCATAACTTTTCTGCTCCTAGGACACCTCAACAAAACGGGGTTGTGGAACGCAAGAACCGCACCTTAGAGGACATGGCCAGGACTATGCTTTTAGAAAATGCATTACCTAAAACCTATTGGGCTGAAGCTGTTAACACAGCTAACTACATTTTAAATCGTTGTCTTATACGTTCTATCTTAAAGAAAACTCCTTATGAACTTTTCAAAGGCCGCAAACCACTTATATCTTATTTTAAACCCTTTGGCTGTACTTGTTTTGTTCATAACAATGGAAAAGATAACCTTGGGAAATTTGATGCGCGTAGTGATGAAGGTATATTTCTTGGCTATTATACGAGTAGCAAAGCTTATAGAATCTTCAATAAAAGGACCCAGGTAGTTGAAGAAAGTATACATGTTATTTTTGATGAATGCAATGATGGTGCTTTGAGTGAAAGTGTTGCAGATATAGATCTTAATATTCATGAAGAGAACGAGGAAGGTGATGTTACCAAGAACACAGAGAAGAAGAACATGCAGGAACCGATTCTTAACACTGAAGAATTGACCCAAGGTGTTGAAGATGCGTCCAAAGCCCTTGGTGTCCAATCCAACAGTGTTGAGACATCTGAAACTGCTGTATGAGAACCTAACAGAACCACGGAGTCGGACGTACCACAAATCAATCCTGATGGTGTGACGAATCAAGGAGCTGAGACTAGCAAAAGGGAATTCAAATACTCCTCATCACACTCATTAAAGGATATCATTTCTGACCCTACTTCTAGTGTTCAAACTCGTTCTAAACTTAAAGATCTTTGTGCTTTTAACGCGTTTGTTTCTCTTATTGAGCCAAAGAAGGTAAATGAGGCACTTCAGGAACCAGACTGGATTATAGCTATGCAAAGTGAACTCAATGAATTTGAGAGGAACAAAGTCTGGACTTTGAAGCCTAGACCAAAGCATCAATCAGTTATTGGCACTCGATGGGTGTTTCGAAACAAGCTAGATGAGAATGGCAAGATTGTGAGGAACAAGGCACGGCTTGTTGCTCAAGGCTACAATCAAGAGGAAGGTATTGACTACGAGGAGACCTTTGCTCCCGTGGCCAGGCTTGAAGCCATTCGCATTTTATTAGCATTTGCATCTCTTATGAGCATAAAGTTATATCAAATGGATGTCAAGTGTGCTTTTCTTAATGGTTTCTTAGAAGAAGAAGTTTATGTGGCTCAACCCCCAGGTTTTGAAAGTTCAGAATTTCCCAATCATGTTTATAAACTTGACAAGGCGCTTTATGGTTTGAAACAAGCCCCAAGAGCTTGGTACGAGCGCTTGTCAAAATATCTTTTAGAAAATGATTTTAAAAGGGGGTTGATCGACAAGACTCTTTTTATCAAGACCAAAGGAAAGGACATTTTGGTTATTCAAATTTATGTTGATGATATATTATTTGGTGCTACTAACACATCTTTGTGCAAGGAATTTTCTGACATCATGTGCAGTGAATTTGAGATGAGCTTAATGGGTGAACTAAACTTCTTCTTGGGGTTACAATTTCATCAATCCAAGAAAGGGATCTTCGTCAACCAAAGCAAGTACACTAAGGATCTCTTGAAAAAGTTCAAGATGGATCAATCCAAAGCAGCCAAGACTCCCATGAGCTCAACATTGTCTCTAGATCAAGACAAGACTGGAACTAGTGTCAATCAAAAGGAGTATCGAGGAATGATTGGATCTTTATTATATCTCACGGCTAGTAGACCTGACATTATGTTTAGTGTTTGCATGTGTGCTAGGTTTCAAGCGGATCCCAAAGAATCTCACCTCGTGGCTGTGAAGAGGATCTTTCGATATCTCAATGGCACTAAGGAACTTGGACTATGGTACCCAAAGCAAAAGGATTTCACTTTAATTGGATATTCTGATGCAGATTTTGCAGGCTACAAGGTGGATAGAAAGAGCACATCAGGATGTTGCCAATTCTTAGGAGCATCCTTGATCAGTTGGCACTCAAAGAAGCAAAATTCCGTCGCTCTATCCACTGCAGAAGCCGAATACATTGCAGTTGGAGCTTGTTGCTCCCAAATCCTTTGGATAGCCCAACAAATGCGAGATCTTGGCATCAACCTCAAGGGTATCCCAATTAAGTGTGACAATACAAGTGCCATATCCATCACTAAGAATCCTGTTCAACATTCAAGGACCAAGCATATTGATGTGAGACATCATTTCATTAGAGATCATGTTGAAAAAGGTGATGTGTCCATATCTTTTATTTCTACTGATTATCAATGGGCTGACATTTTTACTAAGCCTTTGGCAGAGGACATGTTCACCTTCATTAGACGAGAGATTGGGATGCTTGACAAGGATGCACTTTCGTAGGGGGAGCTTTCCCTTTACGAAAGATAAACTCCACTCAGTGTCAAGACCTTTGAGAGTTATGTCAAGGTCTGCTAACTGAACAGTGGAGTACATATACCGGATCATATATTTTTGGTTAATATTTTTTTAGATATTTAATCAATTATATTTGTTTTAATCGGATTTCAAAAATTGCCTTTTTTTCATGATTTCCTTAACCGTTAAGATTTTTTAATTATGGAACTAAATTGGTTTGTGTTTAGTCCGATTTTTGTGGTAATTTGAATTCAAATTTGAATTTGAAAATCCTTCAACTTGGCAAGGTAATGATTTCTTTCCTTGGAACCCTAAACCCATCCCATCAATCCGTCACCCTCTCTCTCTACTTAAACCCATTCTGTACCCGATTAACCCTTTCCACTTCTTCATCTCCAACCTCTCAAAGAAACCCTAACCAGCTACCTCCATGGCACCCAAAACCAAGAAAGCCGTCACTCCCAAAAGACTTGGCGCCACCCCCAAGGGACGCCAGGCCACTGCTACCTCTCCCACACCTGAACCTGCTACTCAGGCCATAATCCCAACCGCTGTCCAGAGCACCATTGCTGAGAGCTCGGCCATTGTTCCCAAAGGCTCTCAAAAGCGCTCTGCGAAGAAGCCGATCAGTGCTAAACAGAAAGGGAAGAGAAAGATCTTGGCTGAGGAACCTGACGAGGAAGAGGAGGAAGACGACCTTGATGCTGCCCTGGAAAGAGACGCTGCCAGGGAAGCCGAGGAGGAGGCTCTAAGGAAGAAAAAGGTTGATGAAGAGGCCGAGATTGCTAAGAAACTGGCCGAGGAAGAAGCTGAGCGGATTCGGAAGGAAGCCGAAACCGTGGAGGCTCAGTCCGAGGAGGATCCTGAGGAAGAAGAAGAGGAGGAAGAGCAAGAGGATTCTGAAGGGGATGAGGAACCAGAAGGTGACGAAGCGGGGTCCGGTGAGGACTCGGGGTCTGAGGAAGAGGAAGAAGAAACTCCCTCTCCTTCTCCTCCTCCTCCCCCGTCTCCGAAGAAGCGGAAAGCCCCTACTCCAGTCAAGCCTCCCTCCCCTAAGCGTACTAGGAAGGGCCCTGTCAAGAGTCTTGTAGCGCCTGCCAAGAAAGCTGCTCCAACTGTTGCACGCAGGAAGAATGCTGAACCCCCGACCTATATCCAGGTAAATCAATCCTTGCCCTCCTCATGGTTTTTAGATGCTGAGACTGCTGGTAAGTGGGTAGACAAGTTTCGTACTCGTAAGCTTAGCTGTTCAGATTTTTTAGATTTCAATTTCTTTGAAGCTTTGAAGATGCCCTGCATTGAGCTCCTCAAAAATTCCCCTGCTTGGACTCTTCTTAACCGAGAAACTGTTTACTACCCTGAGCTTACCCGACTCTTCTACATTAACCTCAAAGCCAAAAACGACACTGATGGTTGGTCTTTGGAGACTGTTGTCAAAGGGGTTAGAATCTCTCTCAACCCCAATGATTTTGCAGATCTCCTAGGCTTACCTACCCCTGTTCCACCATCTGAAATCCACCCCTCAAAAGAGAACTGCATCATCCTAGCCCGAGCCAAATATCTCCTACCCGAAGCGGCCAACAGCACCTCAAAGCAACTTACCCACTCATCCATCACCCTTGAGGCAAAAGTTATCTTTAACATCATTGTTAGATGCCTCTTACCCCGTCTCAACTCTGGCTCACTCCTAACCGACAATGCCATGGTCCTGCTTTACCGCATTCTAAATGGCCTTGATCCTGATCTGGCCAACACCATCCTTGGAACCATGGCCCATGCCAGAAAAGCTCGAAAAGGCTCTCCCCTCCCCTTTGCTACCCTTTTGACCCCTATCTTCAAAGCTTTTGGAATTGATCTCAAAAATGAAGAACAGCTGCGTCACACGGGTATGTTCGACTCTAAAGGCCTTGAAAAGATTGGCATAACTCGGTCTCCCCAAGGGACCTTGAGTCTTGCCACTCCTTCAAAAGCCTTTCCCACTGCTCCAGCTTTCGATGAACGCATGGACAACCTAGAGTTGGGCCTGGAGGAAGTTCGCCTGGATATTAAGGAGCTGCAGACGGAGGTGATGACGAAGATGAGCGGGATTTCAACATTGCTGGAAGGACTGTGGACGAGGCTCACTGATGATGCTCTGGATTGACCAAGCCTAAACCTTAACCCCCCCCCCTATCCCACCCTGGAAACTATTACTTTGCTGGTTTTTGGAAACATTTTCAAAACTTTTGGTGACTGTTTTACCTCCGCCCTTTGTTGAAAGACAAAAAGGGGGAGATGATCGTTAGACCTTGAAAACCTCTGATTAAAGGTCTTGGAAGACCTTGCTTTTTAATTTCTGGTTTTCGGTTGGATGTTTTCTTACGTTAAAAATTATTTGATCCAACATTTGTCTAACCCTTGCAGGTACTTAGTCTGATCTTGCTTATGATATATCTGTTTGACTAAGCTGCAGGGATGCACAGGTTTTGTCTTTCATCAAGGGGGAGATTGATAACTCCCTCCCTTGATGAAAATCGGAAAAGATGTTCCAAAGGCTTTGACAGGTTTTTTGTGTCAAAGGCCTTGGAGTGTTAACAGTTGATGAAATACAAAACCTATCTTATTATTCGTATATTATTTTATCTTATTATATACTTCCATTATATTATATATATTCGTTGGACTAACTGTTTCAGGAAGTATTTTCGAAATTATATCTTTCCTTTAAAGACATATTGAGAAGATCTACTTCAAAATGGATCATGGCTTCAAAGTGTCCATATATAGAAGATTGAAGAATCAAGCCTGATTCATGGAGCCGTTGGTGAAGATCCTCAGGCGCCATTCCACTCTTATATAAAGGAAAGAAAGAAGAAGACAGAGATAACAAGAACGTACAAGTGCTACACACGAGCTTCAATTCTTTCAAGCGATCTGTCTTCCAAGTGTCTCTCTGCAAAGCGCTCAAATAGTTTGTTGTTTATTTCAAAGCCTTTGAGAGTCACTGTGAGCTTATAGGATATATTCATTACAAGTGTTACTCGAGAGTTTATAACTCGGGAAGTTGCACTAGGCTATTGATTTGCGAGAGTTAGAGGATTGTACTAGATAGCTGAGAGAGGCGGGGCTCTTCTAGATTGGTCTAGGACTCCAAGGGAACGTGAGTTGACTAGATTGCAATTGTATAGGAGAGAGACTTCTCGGTGAGCTATTATGATCCTAAGCTAAGCATTCAATAAAGCCTTTGAATCCTAAGGTTGTGGAAGAACCCTAGGCGGGGACGTAGGCCAGTTGTGCTGAACCTCGTAAACAATTACTCGTGTCCTTTACTTATTGCTTTACCTTATTTCCGCACTTGGTTCGTATTGTTTAACTTTGTGATTAAGGTTTTCTCAAAGGGTTTGGCACGAGCTTCAAAAGCCTTGAGAATATTTGCGAAAAACGGGCATACTCTATTCAACCCCCCTTCTAGAGTATTTCTATATTACATTGTTTTATATTATCGAACCTTCATATCGGATAGAGTCATACATGATAATATTCTTATTGCACATGAGATTTTCCACTCTTTCAAAACACGGAAAGGAACGGAGGGTTGGCTAGCAATCAAACTTGATATGGAAAAGGCATATGATAGAGTTGATTGGACGTTCACGGAGGCAGTTTTGAGGAAATTCGGGTTTAGTGATCAAGTTATTAGGCTAATCATGGAATGCGTTACAACAGTGTCTTTCTCTGTTCTTGTCAATAATGGGCCCATGAAAGTGTTCAAACCTACGCGAGGGCTGAGACAAGGTGACCCCTTGTCCCCTTTTTTGTTTATTATTGGTGCTGAAATCCTTGCTAGAAAGCTTAATGTGGAATCCAGCCTTACTCATTCTGGTATTGGATTTCGGTTTGGCCATTCAGGTCCAAAAATCCCCTTTCTTGCCTTTGCTGATGATATCATTATCTTCGCTAAAGGCAACCAAACGAGTTGCGAAAGAGTAACTAAAATCATCAACGATTACTATAATCTCTCTGGCCAAAAAGTGAACTATAATAAATCTGCTTTCCAGGCTTCCCTAGGGATACCTTCTACGTGAATCGCTACCATTGAAAGGTGTCTCAATATTGCAAAGCAAGTGAAACTAGACAAGTATCTTGGATGTCCGATTGTCAATGGTAGAGTGAATAAAGATACATTTGAAGAATTAGTTGGAAAAGCTACATGCCAACTATCAAAATGGAAGGCGGATTCTCTTTCACAACATGGTAGGTCGGTGCTAATAAACTCAAACCTAGCAGCCAAACCACTTTTCGCAATGCAAAGTTTCATGTTGCCTGTGTCAATACATTCACAACAAAAACAACAATAACAAGCCCAACATATCCCACTTAGAGCAGGGTCTGGGGGGGTCCAATTGTACGCTCTCTTTCCCCGACTAGGTCGAGAGAGAGTTTCTGAATGACCCGTACCTGCAACAGTATCCAAGCCAGACACTACCAGGCGCACTAATATGAGAAATAAAAATATAGGAGTAGACCACATGAAAGGATGGTTCACAACATCAGTAGGGGATGGAACCTTTCGCCTGTGTCAATACATTCAACACTTGATAAGGTTAATAGAACCTTTTTCTGGAAAAAAGATTTACAGTACAAGCCACTAATTGGATGTGACAGAGTGTGCATACCCAAGGCGAAAGGAGGTATGGGGTTACGCAAAACAAAAGAAATGAATGAGGCCAAGGTTGTTAAAATCTAGATCCGGATTGTGGGATCTTACGATTCTACGATCCAAAGTGGCCCAATCGATCTGGATCGCACATACAGAGTCTGATGCAGCAGGATCGCAGCAGGATCGTACAGAACCGTATCAGGATCGTACAGGATCGTAGGATCGTAGTAGGATCGGGAATAGAATCTAGATCCTACCGCATGAACTAATATGTTGATTTTTTAAATATTTTTTTTGGTAATTTGATTTTTTAAATATTTTTTTTAGGTAATTTGAATTAATATGTTGATTGATATAGTTATATTGATTTTTTAAAATAATGTTTTGATTCACTTTCTATTTAAGGATATAAAAAATCTAGAATTATGACTTACTGCTCGTATTTTTTGGGTTGTTATATACACATGTGTGAATTTTTCATATATGGATAGATAAATAAAGTGGTTATAGCTATTGACCATTGATTTAGCTTTACATATAAGTGATATGCAATATTTTGTAATTAGTTTATCAAAAAGTTTAAACATGCAGTAGGATCTTACGATCCTACGATCCGATCCTACGATCCGATTCTACTGCACCCTCATCGATCCGATCTAGAATCTCGATCCTAACAACATTGAATGAGGCCCTTCAGATGAAACTCATTTGGAAAATTCTGGCGGAACCAGACAATGTTTGGGTAAGAATTATAAACCACAAATATTTAAAATCTGAGTTCATTCTCAATTATGATAAGAGAGGAAATGCTTCATGGCAATGGACATAACTCAGGAAAATCATTGAGCCATTCAAGGAAGGATTAGCATGGTCAGTAGGGGATGGAAAAACGATCAAGTTCTGGAAAGATAAATGGGCGCCCATTAAGGATATCAATTCAGCTTGCCTTGACCGGACAAGTATTAATACAGACGAAGTTGTGGAACAATATATCTCGAATGGTGTTTGGAACAGGACAAAGCTAGAATCAATTCTGGAATACGAGGTGGCACAACAAATTGCAGACATCCCTCTACCGGTAACTCAAATCCAAGATAGAATGTATTGGTGGCCGAATAAAAAAGGGTGGTTCACAACGTCAAGTGCATATAAACTGACTACAAAATCAATAGATTTAACTAATGACATCAATGCGTGGATCTGGAAACTCAACGTCCCACCAAAGATCAAGAATTTTATGTGGAAAGTCTGCCACAATGGACTACCAACTGCTGCCCGACTATCTAGAAGAGGAATTGACATCCCACCTTATTGTGCGGTTTGTGACCATCATGAAGAAGACACTGTTCATCTTCTATTCGAATGCAAGTATTTGTTGTGTTGCCAAATTTGCCCAATGTAATAAAATCAAGGATTGGTGATAAGATTAGAGAGTCAAGGAACATATAATCAATAATGGCCTTCACTGCAGGACTACTTGATGGCCAACAAAGAACACGGCTGGCTTTTCACCGGTGGACCACCTGGTTATGCAGAAATAAATTAATCTTCCAACAACAAAAGCTTCCGAATACGGAGGGATTCCTACAAATGGTTAATTCATTTTTCACCGAATGGGAAAAGGCAGACAGATTCATAGAATGTGAAACCACTGCTATCAGAAACAAGGAAAATAGGACCCCACATAATATAAGGACAAAACAAAAAGGCAAATGGAAAACGCCACCTCCGGGTAAATGGAAAATAAATTTCGACGGATCAGCGTCCGCCCACAGACAAAGATCTGTAGGGTATACTATCCAAGACGATAAGGGTGATGTAACTGCCCTAGGGGGAAGAATCATTGGGCTACACAAACCATTAATGTCTGAAGCACTAGCACTGAGAGAGGGAATCCTCAGGGCCCGTGAAATGAGAATACCCAATCTCGTTATTGAAGGCGACTCCCTAATAATCATAGACCATCTAAGATCCAAAACGATATGTTCTTGGGAAATAGAGCTAATTATGTCTGATATTAGCTCTCTCATTTCTGGGTTCTGTGAAGTGTCGTTCTCCCACGTCCTTCGTAGCGGTAACACTGTAGTAGATAAGGTTGCACACATTGCTCTTGTTGCCCCCAACAACTCTTTTCACAATGATTCAGGTCTTCTTGACCTCATCCGCAAGGATGCTATCGGGTAGCATTATGCTCCCGAATTCTTACCAAATCAAAATAAATAAATAAATAAATAAAAAAACTTTGTTGAATACTACGAGTATATAAATTATTCAAATTATAAACCTCTGTAGTATTTTAATTGGTACAATACAAAATACTTAGACTCCTTTTTATCCAGCATTTTGTCCCAATTCGTAGAGATAATTAAAGCTTAAAATTGATCGATAATGGCAAACATGGTTTGTTTAAACACTTACAAAATGAAAGTTGGAATATAAATACAGATACAGACTTTTCGCATTTCTAGTCCAGCACAAATCACTAAGCATCATCTTACGGAGTAATTTCAGCTGCAGACAATTCAAGTAGTACTTATATATATACAGATCCAGACTCTTCCCATTTCTACTTCAAATTAAATTACGCCGTACTACTCCTCTGTTATTAAGAAGATTAAAGGGAAAATCGATCTGCAGCAAATAGCAATGGCTCGGCATGAAACAAACCCCCACTTTTTCAGGGTAATTCTTCCTCAAGTCATCCAAAATGGAACTCTAGTAAGTTCTTCCCTGCCCTTCTTTTTCTGCTACCTCCATCTTGCTTTTTCACTGCGTATGTTTTATATTTAATTTATATATATATATATAAATCTATATGTATATATGCTAGTAGTAGTTGGGCTCATGTATTAGCGCGCGCTTGATAATGAAGGAACTTCCAAGAAACTTTGTCAAGGAGCAAGGGAAACACTTGCCTATGTATGCTCGTCTCCGTGTCCCAACTGGTTCCGAGTCGAAAGTGGAGCTGAAGAGGTGCAATGGCCGTGCTTGGCTAGCCAAAGGCTGGTCTGATTTTGCCGCCAAATACTCCATCAAATGTGGGTTTTTCTTAGTGTTCAAATATGAAGGCGGATCCCGTTTTAGTATCCGAATATTTGATTTGAGCACTTTGGAGATTGAGTATCCTGCCAGCACAGCAAGAGCCACTCACAAGGGGCCAAGGGAATTTAAGGTCAAGGAGGAGGAATATAGTCATGACGGCGATGACGAGATTTCAGATGGATCTGAAGTTAAGCTGCAAACACCGGGGTCTTTCAGGATCTATATGACTCGATTTTATGTTTCACCCAAGGCCAGAGTGGTATGCAGTTAAGCTCCAATTGATCTAGCTATTAGTGTTGTTTGCCTTTCCCTTGTGTTTGGTTCAACTGTTTCTGTTCATCCTCGCATAATTAGTGCACTCATATATAATTTGGTAATGTGATTTCGCAGCACATTCCAAATGCCCATTTCAGAAGGTACATCAAGGGAAACGAGAATGGTGGAAACATTATAGTCCTCCATGGATCAGATGGTAAAACCTGGTCAGTCAAGTACAGCTTGTCCAGTAGTACATTAAGCTCTATCCAGAGGAAGGCATCATTCACCCATGGCTGGAAGGATTTCGCAACAGACAACCGTCTACGAGTAGGAGACATTTGCAACTTCGAGATGATCATCTGCAAGCCCAAGGCATACAAAGTCACCATCTCCAGATCGACAAGCTGATTGTGCTTCACTTCACGGCTTCATCAATTGACGTGTGTACGCAGTTATATATATAGCCTATTTGAATGCCGAATTGCCTTAGACGACAAGGACTTGGTCGCTGATCGATGTTTTCAACTGTAATCTGATATCATGGTCCATTTTGTTCTGGCTTGACAGATGCATGATCTGTATGTGTGTTTTTTGGATCATATCTGACAATTTTATTTTTGGGTCATTTCATGTTTGAGTCAACATTCGATAAGGTGGCTCAGCTCTTTATATCGGATCAAGTCCAGCCGGTTTGGCTAAAGATCCATATTCAATCAGGATATCAAGTCGGATTTCTTTTTTTCGTGTCATATCGAGAGGGTATGATTCTTTTTAAGTTTTTATAAAAAAAAAAATTGTCCATCCTATAGCATCCTTTCGAATAAAAAGTTGAAATTCTAGATATGTGATAGGATTGAGGATAGTTGTTGTATAATCCATAAAAGCCAATAGATACAGAGTAATCCGTAATAGTTACCTCATTGTTTTTCGGTTATACTTATAGCCCGAGCCTAACCGTAACCATCGTCCTCTTCAATAACGCATACCCCACAACCCTTTCTTCTCCTTCCACTCAGGCTCTCCTTTTTATTTTTATTTTTTATTTTTAATTATGGGAGGGAGTAGAAATTAATTACATGTAGCCTCTCCACCTTGTAAAACGTTAAAAACTTATCGCTACCTGATCCCAATTTATTGAGGCCTCTTGACTCCAAATTACAAGCTCCAACAGTCCAACTGAAATACTCTGTATCCTCTAACAAAAACACTCTTGAAGATCCGAGAGGAAAGTCAATCTGCAGCAATGTTTCAACTTGAAACAAACCCTCACTTTTTATTGCTTTATATATATATATATATATATATATATATATAGGGTGAGGTTAAAGTGAAAAAGGGGCTTAAGATGAAAAATTTCTCTTAAAGTGAAAAAAACATACCCGCGTCCCAACAGTAGAAGCAGGCAAGCAGCGTCGTCGCTCTCGGACTCCCGCACCCACACCCACCTCGAGCCACCTCCGGCCACCAGCGACCAGCCGCCCTCGAGCCCACCGCTGTGCGTACCCCCGAGCCCAAACGTGGCCCTGTTCGAGCCACCTGCTGCCCCGACGAGCCCAGACGTGGCCCTGTTCGACGCGCCCACCAGCAGCTTCGCTTGTCGGCCTCCCACGCCACCCACGAGCCACCTCCGGCCACCAGCCACCACCTGCTCGAACCCCCTCCCTCAGCCGCACCCCCGAGACCGGAACCCGCATGGTTCGAGCCCAGCCGAGCTCACACCGAGCCCATCTCCCCCATAAGTGTTGTTCGAAATTTTTGGCTCGGAATACCTTCGAAATCCCGATTTTGCTCCTTGTTTCAACTCGAATTTGGTATGATGTATAACCCTAAACTTGTATATTACAATTATTTAGATTGTTTCAATGATTTAGGTTGAGATTGAAAATCTAGGGTTTGATTTAGAGCGGAATTTGGGGCTTTTTGACAAAAGCCAAATTGATTGAAATTGATGATATGGTTGTGTTGTTGGGTTCATTTTGAGCTAATTTCATGTTCATATCATTGTTAAATTGTTTATGGATCATGAGCTAATTGAATTTTAGAATTTTATATTACGATATGTTTTAGAATTTGGGGCTTTTTGCCAAAAGCAAAATTGACTGAAATTGATAATATGGTTGTGTTGTTGGGTTGATTTGGAGCTAATTTCATGTTCATAGCATTATCAAATTGTTTATGGATCATGATCTAATTGGATTTTAGAATTTTATTGCGATATATTTTAGAATTTGGGGGTTTTTTTCCCAACATCCAAATTGATTGAAATTGATTATATGGTTGTGATGTTGGGTTGATTTGGAGCTAATTTCATGTTCATAGCATTGTCAAATTGGTTGTGAATCATGAGCTAATTGGATTTTAGAATTTTGTTGCGATATGCTTTAGGTCGATTAGGTTCTTCTATTTTAGCATGAAAATCATAATTTAGCCAATTAGCTCAATTGGTAGAGCAATGTGCGTTTGCACAAAGATGTGGGTTCAAATCCCACATAGGTTACATAATAGACAAGAGCGCAACAATCGCAAATTGTTAATCATGCACATTATAATCTTAGTTATGCACAATTGTATACTACTTTTGCACAATCCTATCTTACTTTTTCACAATTGTATTATTAGATATGCACAACATAATGTTACATTTGCAAAACATAGTGTTATATTTGCACAACTTAAAGTTATATTTGCACAATATAATGTTATATATGCATTATATCATCTTATTTGTGCACATTATCATTTTATTATTGCACTTTATAATCTTATTCATGAACGGAAACACAAAAAAAGCAACCATAAATAGCTTATGCGGGATTTTGAACTCGAACCTTTGTGCATGGGCACATCACTATACCATTTTTTTGAGCTAATAGGCTTTTAATGGCACATGTTGCATTAAAGTACAAAACTGTCATAAAATAGCGGTCCATAAAGAAAATTTTTGGTATGACACATTATGAAAATGCACATTTATTAATAATAACATTTATTGTATTATTTGTTCACTTTATATTTTGTAATCTCGTCTTTTTCCCTTTTTAAAATAAAGACAAAAACTGTGATGTAACATTTTTGTTGTATTTTTTTAATATTATAGTTGCACCTAATAATATTATTTCAAATAAAAATTACGGGCTAAAATCTGTAATTTTCATAATTGAAATAAGGGCAATATTCGTATGAATGGAAAGTTTGGGGGAGGCGTGTGAAATTTACCCCATAATTAGGGTCATTTAACCATTTTCCCATTTACTCATAAAATTAGGCTCATTTACACCAAAATTATGCTCATTTATTCATTACTCATTTAATTAGGCCCATTTAACTTTAAATTTAAATTAGGCTTATTTACATCCAAATTAGACTATTTTCACTTTAAGAGGGATTTTCATCTTAAGCTCCATTTTCATTTGAATCTTTACCTATATATAGGTAAAGGTTCTAGTGAAACGAATTTTAGGATGAAACATGTAACGCAATTATAGGCGTTGGATTCAAAAGTAATCAATGGACCATATTCGTTTAAAATGTGTATCACAGTAATTCTAGCGGTGGAGTTGTATAGTGTTACAATTTGGAAACCAATAATTATTCATATATATTTAATGGTCAATCCCTCTAAATTAGCTCCATCCTTAAACGGGGAGAAGTAATTAGAGGTTGGGGGGGAAGTTGATCAATTATATTTAATTTTAAGAAAGTTGACATTTATTAAAAATAAATATATAACGATACAATATGGCCAGCATAATTTTTCTTTCCTTCAAAGATGAAAATTAGATACTCCGTATATATAATAATGATGCATGTTTTATTATTTTGCATTTTGGGTTCATCATATGTGAATTGAATATTTAGTTATTCATATATGAATATTTACTTAATCCATTTATATATACATATTTTACAGCCAACTTATCTCTAAATTTATTGCATGTCAGTGTGCAAATTGAATATTTATTAGTTATTTACTTAATCCATTTATATATACATATTTTACAGCCAACTTATCTCTAAATTTATTGCATGTCAGTGTGCAAATTGAATATTTATTAGTTAATTAAATATGAATATTTAGTTAATTACATGTGAATAATTAATGATGCATATTTTAGGATTAAAATGAATAATTATTATGTCTAATATGAATAAAGTATTCAAACTTTTAAAATAATATTTGGAACTACAAGTACGCTTCATATTTTCTATAATTAATTTAAACAATCGATATATACTTATTCATTTACAAAAGAGTAAATATTCGTTTACAATCAATATACATATTCGTTTACAAAAGGGTAAATATTCGTTTACAATCAATATACATATTCGTTTACAAAACTTTCAAATTTCACTCATGATATATTTATACGAATATTTAATCTATTAAAATTGAATATTAGAATTTTTTTCTCTATGCCTCTCGCTTAATTACTGAAATTAACTTGTGCAAAAATCTTGGCCAAAACTGGTGGGACACACACACACACACACACACACATAGTGGATGGATCATTTGTTCACAAGTCTTACGGTGTACCTTGTTCATAAATATTATTCGGTGAAATATGGAACATTATTCGGTGATATTTGAAGCATTATTCGGTGAAATGTGAATATTTTTTAGGGGAGTGTGAAACATTATTTGGTGAAATTTGAAGGATTATTCGTATAAATTGTAATTATTATTTAGAAAATTGAGGTTTCTTTTATTTGAAATAGATGAATAAAAAAACTAAACATTATTCGGTAGAATGTTACAAATTATTCAGTGGAATTGGAACGTTTTGATCTAGACTGAACGGAAAAAGAAAACATAACAGTATTCGGTAGAATGTTTCACATTCCACCGAATAATGCTTCAAATTTCACCGAATAATGTTTCACATTTAACTGAATAATATTTTGTGAACAAGGTACACCCTAAGGGATGTGTACACCCGAACCACACCCTATATATATATATATATATATATATATATATATATATATATATATATATATATATATATATATATAGGTTAGAGTTAAGTGAGAAATAATCGTACCGGTAAGAATGAAAGAAGCATCCTAATTGGCTGAAAAATCGAATTAAAAAAAATACAAAAATAAAACATAAAAACCCTACCCATAGCGTTTCTTCTTTAGCCGCTTCCTCCGCCATTGGTAGATTTGCAGTCCTCCGTCCTTCTCCCCGTCTTTTCGATCCGCTCCACTTCCCTTCTCTCTCGCATCTGCTTCCCTTCACTTCGCTCCTCGACCGACAATATGATTTCTGATTGATTCAGAGCGAGATCTCAACACTTACCAAGGACTCCGACTCCGCCGATCCTTCCAGAAATGCCGATCGATGTCGGTTCTTCTCTCCCTCTCAGTGGATCGATGTCGGTTCCCCGTCGGCGACGAACACCGGGAGGCCGCTAACCTCCGCTTTGCTCCCGAGTGTATTGCTTACATCTTCCACCACATGGCTCTCGAATTGAACACCGGGAGAACACCGGGAGGCCCTTCGTTCCTTCTATTTCCGGCGAAGATGCGTTTCTTCATCAGATTAGAACACCGGGAGGCCCTTCGTTTGGAGATTGGAGGAATTGAGGAGGGACTCTCAAAACCAATTCTGTTTGTTTTAGCTCTCTCTTGCCACCTCCATTGATTTCTTCCATTTGCTATCCGTACATAATCATTCATGTAATTGGAAATTAAAGTTAATCCCAAGGAGAAACGATTTTTTGATTGAGATCGAGAGCTGCTATGTTAAATTATGTTAATTAATCTAATAGTTTGTAATTGTAAAGAAATAAGAAGGATTTCTTAATAATTGCATAATCTGATGAAGTCCCATTTTTATTCAGTGGTTTGGTGATGGTGTGAATTACTGTGCGATAAGGATCTTTGAGTTTGTATAGTGTGGTTCAGTGATTAAATAGAGATTGGTTTAGTGACCGAATATAGTGTGGTTCAGTGATCGAATAGAGAGTGATTCAATGACCGAATAAAGTGTGGTTCAGTTACCGAATAGAGTGTGGTTAAGTGACAGAATAGATTGTGGTTCAGTGACCGAATAGATTGTGGTTCAGTGACCGAATAGAGGGTGATTTAGTGAGCGAATAGATGGTGGTTAACTATATCTTTATAGGTTTATGAACCACTTCTTTATAGCTTCATCAACCATTTTTTTATAGGTTAATGAATTATAAGATGTATAAACAATTATATGGTTCATGCTTTTTATATAAGTGGTTCAGTGTTTTAACCCATATGATTCATCAAATAAATAGTATTGGTTTATGAACCATTTTATTTTAAAAATAAAATAGCTAACTAAAAATAAACAATAAAAGAAAATAAAAGAATAATGAAAATCTTGTGGTTCAGTGTTTTAACCCATATGATTCATCAAATAAATAGTATTGGTTTATGAACCATTTTATTTTAAAAATAAAATAGCTAACTAGAAATAAACAATAAAAGAAAATAAAAGAATAATGAAAATGTTGTAAACCAAGTGGTTGAGGGTTTTAATTCAAAGTAGTTCAGCGTTTTATACTATGTTGTTTAGGGGTTTTATACGAAGTGGTTCAGAGTTTTTTAATAACAAGTGGTTCAAGGTTTTAATATCAAGTGGTTCAGGGGTTTTATACCAAGTGGTTCAGCACATATAAATAGAAGTGGTTCACGAAGTAAATAGTATTGGTTCATGAACAATTTTATTTAAAAAACTAAACAAATAATTAACTAAAAATTAAGCATTAAGCATTAAATAGAAGTGGTTCACTTCTTGATAACTTCATTAACCAATTATTGATAACTTAATGAATCACTTCTTGATATCTTTATTAACCACTTTTTAAAGCTTAATGAACAACTTCTTTATAGGTTCATGAACCACTTCTGTATAGCTTCATGAATAACTTCTTTATAGGTTCATGAAACACTTCTTTATATGTTCATGAAACACTTCTTTATATGTTCATTAACTACTTCTTTATAGGTTCATGAACCACTTCTTTATAGCTTCATGAACCACTTCTTTATAACTTGTGAACCTTGTGAATCACTACAAATAAAATGGTTGAAGCATTGTGAAAAAAATTGCTGAACCATTGTGAATAAAATTGATGAGCCACTGTGAATGAAAATGTTGAACCACTGTGAAGAAAATTGCTGAACCACTGTGAATAAAATTGTTGAACCACTGTAAAGAAAATTGCTGAACCGATGTGAATAAAATTGTTGAACCACTGTGAATAAAATTGTTGAACCATTGTGAACAAAATTGATGAACCACTTTGAACAAAACTGTTGAACCACTGTGAATAAAATTGCTGAACCACTGTGAATAAAATTGTCGAACCACTTCTTGTCAAATTGTTTTTCAACAAAACATATACAAAGTGGGTGTCTATGTGTAGATAAAATTAAATTACACCCAAATATATATTTTATATATTTTTTTAACAAGTGAAAATGAAAAAAAAAAAAAGATTTTTAAAAGTTCATGTAAACACTTTTACATGTCTCGGTATCTTTTCTAATTGGCGCGTGCAATTAATTAGTGTGTATATGTGAGAGTGTGAGTGTTACTAATTAATTTGGATAAGTGTTACTAATTAATTGGGAAGTCCCGCGTGCTTCACAATTTCAATTCACTTTTGACCACGTGAACCAATCAAATTGTTTTTTTCCTTCTCACTTTTGGAGTTGTGTGTACCCGAACCCAACCCTATATATATATATATAGAGGGTGGTTCTCTTGTTCACAACCCTTATAGTGTACCTTGTGCACAAATCTTGACATTTAATTGAAAGAAATGGGAGGTCAGGATTAAATGTGTGTTTCGTTTTTTTTTTAAATAGAAAAACTAGTGGAACCCACCTAAAAAGGTCTGAAACACTTTTTTTTTCCGGATCTGATTTTGTTTCATACTCTACCGAATAATGTTTCATACTCTACCGAATAATGTTATATTTCATTTTACATCCATTTCAGATCAAATTTTACTAATTCATATGAATAGTTTATCACATACTACCGAATAATGTTTAATTTTTTTGTCAATCAATTTTAGTTTTGACTTCGAGTTAATTTTTATGTATTCAGTTTTAAAAATATTATTCGGTAAAATAGTTATATTTTTTAGGAAATAGAAACAACATTATTGAATAGAATGTATGAGTATTCGGTGGTATAGGAATGATTATTCGGTCGTATACGAGAGATTTTATGTTATTTGTCAATCCGAAACCTCCATATACTGACGAATAATGATCCAAATTTTACCAAATAATTAACAACTCATTAACACTAACAACCAAAATTCGACATATTCATTTGAATAATTAACAATATTGAATCAAATAGGAGCGAGATCTGAGCCCGACCACCGGTCGTATACGGAGGCTGTTGAAGGAGCCCGACCACCGGCCATAGCCCAGATCCCCCCAGATCTGAGCTAGAGGGGGGGAGGAGGCCCGGATAGGAGCGAGAGGGGGTGAGTCGACCCTAGCATCGTTCGGATCTGAGCGAGAGAGGAGGAGACGACCCTAGCGTCGCCCGAATCCGGTTGTTCTCTGCGCCGCCAGCACCGAACTGAGCGAGAGAGGATGCAAAACCTTTGCCTCCTTCCCCTAGCACCGATCTGAGCGCCGCTAATCCCGCACCCCATCTCTTCCTTCCCCTAGCACCGCCGGATCTGAGTGAGAGGGGAGGCGAACCCCCATTCAAAAATGCCGATTTCACATCCATTTGATGAATCTTCTATTTCTTCTAAGTTGTAATAGATAAATAAAATGAACAATATCCATTCTAGAAACTCGAGCAAATACCTCAAATGGTCAATTTTTGGATTTTGCTTGTAAGTAGCCATCGACCACTAATCTCACCTTGTATCGATCTACTAACTCATATGGCCAATAATTTGTCTCTTATACACCCATTTGACTCCAATAGGGTTCTTTTCTGCTGGCAAAGAAGTTAGCTCCCACGTGTCATTTTTTTTAATCGAATAAATCTCTTCATTCATAGAATTATCCCATTTTTCCTCGACTGCAACATCTTCATGTGAAATTGGATCACAATCAGCAAATAAATAAGAGTTGACAAGAGATTCACCATTGAATAAGTTTTCATCGTCATCATCTACAGTTACTAAATAATCTTTCAAATAAGTTGGTCTAACTTTTGTTCATTAAGGATATCTAGAGGCTCTTGGCTCTTCTGCCACAATAGGAGATTCTGTAACGGCCCAAAATTATGATTTCCGGGTTACGTTTCAAGGGATAAAACCTCTTGTTTGGATCTTACAATCCAGGTACGAGTCGAGGTTTCAAACTCATTTTTAAGGTCAGTAAAAAAGTGGGATTTCGAACCCTAAAAGTATCGTAGGGTCGTTGGGTACCCTTAACCTGTCCTATGGGCTATGTCGCAAAAATCAATTCAAACGGAAGTAAGATGGAAACAAAATTAAGTTACAAGATGCCACGACAGAGTCGGGTCAAAACCAAATCATAAGTGGGTGATTACCATTTATAACGAGTTAGTGAATTAGCTAGGTTGTTCGATTCGCAAAAAGGGGACCCCGTCATATAGACATCGAGCACTCAAAATCTGCAGAAAATACCTTTAAAAGAAGAACGGGGAAAGGAGTCAGATCGAGCCACTCATGCGGGACCGGCAGTCCTCGCTGAGGCCACATAGTATGTGTTATACCTAATAAAGATGCTCTAATGCAGTACGAAAGTCAAACACACTAGCATGCTCCTAGTTATAATAATGTGTAAAAATATTGTAAAGGGCCCAAGACAATGCCAAGTGGCATATCCCTCTCCTACCTCCACCCCCTTCCGATAGGGCGGAGATTGGCTAGCTCGTGAATGCATTCCATCATAATCGGGCGGCACGCATGCCTAACCCGCTCCACAATAAAGCCCGCAGACATCTCATAATATAAGGAAGTTCATGACTCGATTGACTCAGGGTACCCGATGAGGCTGGGCTACCCTATGACCCTAGCAAAGACTCTAGGACTATCATAGATAACGGCCATTCTGTTTCAAACGCATAAAGTAAGCATATGCTCATTCAATTAGTGCAACCTAAACAGGATACTACATGACATGCTTTTATGCATATGCAACACCTAACATAAAATGCAACAACAGACATGAATGTCCAACCTGAGTAAGCCCCCTAAGAAACTTACCTGAAGATGCAGAACAACAAGATAATACAAGCAAGGGCCCAATGCAAGTCCAAAGCAATCCAAAAGTAATACACATCTATCATCAAGCCATTTCCATAAGCCACCGGACCAACATTCATACTCACACAAAACCCAAGTTCTCAACATACTCAAAACCAACCGATAGTAAAACCATTTTTCAAGACCTTCTCAAAACCAACATCATTAAACCAAGACAAAGAATCTCGACATTAAATATCTAAACCTTAAAAACCAATACCTCAAAATCATGTTATAAAAATAATTCCGGCATTTTGATCTTCCAAACAGAAATCCATAAAATACAATTCCGAAACTTGAAAACTCCTTTTTAAATAATTTATCATCAATATATATAATTAACATCAACTACTCTATTAATAATTCATTTCCAAACGTCCAAAAATCACATATTTTAATCATTACACAATATTTATCCCAAAAGATATTATTCTCAAAATACTTTTATAATATATACTACTTTTCAGGAATTATAATCATCCAATTATGATAATAATATAATGCTAATAATAATAGTAGCAATCAAACCATTATAACGATAATAATAATGTAACAAATTTGTAAATAGTCAACCAATTATGATAATAATATAATGCTAATAATAATACCCCGGAGCCCTCGCGGTTCCGAGGGCTCCGGGGTAGCTTCTGGGCCGCCTGGCTTCACCTTCCTCTTCTTATTCGATCTTCTGAAAAGGAAGGGAGCTGGGTAATGATGCTGCTCGAGCAAAAGGTGGAGGAGAGCTCGGCTCCTCTCCCATCCGTGGACAGGCGAGCTCGGCGCCGGCGTGGCTTGGCTAGACAGCGGCGGAGGAGCTGTTGAGGCGAGCTGTCAACGACGACTGACGAGGAGGGTGCAGGCTTGGCCTGATAACCGCTGGACGAAAGGGAGAATTGAAAAGGGGCGAATGTGATAACTTGAATCGGTTAAACAGAGAACACAAGGGGCTGATTTGGGTGGTTTGAATTTCTGATTTCTCTGATTTTGTGCAGAACGGGAGAGAAAGAGAGTAGTTCCTTTGTGGGTTTGAGAGTGAAGGGTGTTTCTAACTTGCAGACAATAGGGAGAGGGAAGAGGGTGGATTGACTGGATTCTATCTTGAAATGTCACAAAACAACAAATATTGCAAGCTGTGTTGTGAGGCAAGGAGGCACGCCTCAACCAAAGTTTCAAGAGAGAGAGAGAAATGGGAAAGAGAAAGGAGAAAAGAAATGGAATTAAAGTGATCCCAAAACTCTAAACGTCAAATACCCGGAATATAAATCTGAAACCCGCTCACTCGACCTTATCTCGACGTGTATAAAATACTCCTAAATTTTCAATTTTCAAATTTAATAAATGGAATCTGAACATTATTTTCCAATTTTCGGTATATAAAAGTAGAGTATAACATATTTTAAATTTCCAATTAATTAATGTCGGAACTTGTTTCGAAAGATTTAGAATAAATCCAATAGCTCACGGACAGAAATTTCAAATCTCCTGAATCTTAGAAATCGGAATGATTATAAATCACTATTTTAATAATTTAATATTATAAAATTTCCCGGTCTTTACAGATTCAACCTCTAGTGTTAAATCGCTACTTGTGGAATGAGCTAGATAATCTTCTATAGACACTGCTGTGATGACAACGTTTCTAGCCAACTCATTCTCTCCATTATTGTGCCATGTCTCATTTTTAATAAATTGGACATCTATACATGCATGCCTCATCTTTTATAAAGTGAACATCTATACATGTTATATAATCTACAACAACCACAAATTTATGGCTACTACTGTAATACTATTTGGTGGTAGATATTCACCTATACACAAACAACCAAAAATTAAATAGAAAATAGGTTTGGGTGAAATTTATTTTCTAAAAAATAAATTGCCTAATTTATTCAAGGTTAGTTTCTTCACACCTTCTCAAACTTGATTATATTTTTAGGAAAGCTGCTAGCTTCACGGTGCTTAGTAACACCAAGCATGGTTATGAACTTCTCGAATTTTTCTATGCCAAGTGGTTTTGTCATGATGTTGATCATCCATTTGTTCTTTAGATTTACTGAATTCGAGTTAAATTTCTTCATGCTTAAGATGATCTCGAATGTAATGATATCGTTTATCAATATGCTTTGATCTTCCATGAAAAACTGGATTTTTTAGCCAATTGGATTTGTTGACTTACTATCACACACGACTGGTGTTGGGCACTTTTGCGCATGTTGCAATATCTCTAAACTTTGGCGAAGCCAAATTGACTAATATGATGTAGATGTCGCAACCATGTATTCAACTTCTACTGTTGATAAGGCCAGTACTTGTTGTTGTTGCTTCTTAGAAGACCAAGAAAAAACACTATCTCCCTTGTAGAAAACATATCCTGATGTGCTCTTTTGGGTCTTCACATCTTCTACCCAGTCACTATATTATATGTACCTTTCTAAATTGTAATTATCTGATTGTGTATAGAAAATTCCATGATTTCGAGTACGACTAGCATATCGTAGAATCCTCTTTGCTGCTTGCAAATGATACTGATAGGATTTCTCCATGAAACGACTGGTAAACCCAACTCTATAAGTAATGTCAGGCCTAGTGGGAGTCAAATAGCATAGACAAACAAATATACTCTTGAAATCACTCAGTAGCATTTTTCAGTTCTACACTACCTTCTTTCTTAGGTGTTCGAATTGAAGAAGATGATTCTATTTTGAAATTCTTAATTTAGAACATTAGCTACATATTTCTTCTAATAAATAAATATTCCATCATCAGTGCCGAGAAAATATGACATTATCCCTAAATCAAACATCTCAAATTGAAGAGTCATAACATGTTTGAACTCTTAGATCATGGTCTCGCTTTTTTAGTGTACATCAAATCATCTACTTACAAACGCAGAATCAACACGTTTCCCTTGTCATTAGACTTGAGTACGATGTGTGCTCATAAGGGCATTTTTTAAAAGCATCTTGCAGCAAGTATGTATCCGTTCATGAATACCAATCACAAGGTGCTTGTTTCAATTCATAGAAAGCCTAGACGATCGATAGACTTCAATTTTTTTTCGCTTTCTTCAAAAATCCCGGTGGTTGGTCATCATAAACTTCTTCTTGAAGTACACCATTCAAAAATGCCGATTACACATCCATATGATGAACCTTCTAGTTATTCTGAGCTATAATAGATAAAATTAGGGCTGGCAAATGGTACAAAAATTATCATACCAACCACGTACCAACCACAAACCGACTATGTTGGTAACCACACTTGTGGTAACCAACATGGTGGTAACCATCGTGATGGTAACCACGTGAAAGTGGTACGGTAATGGTAATGAAATCTGAATACCATGGTTACCATTGTAACCAAGTATATATATTATTATTTTTTATTTAATGTTTTATTGTTATAACCTTTGAGTTTTCAATTTTCAATTTATATTTTGTGTTTTGATTTTGACCTAAATTGGTCATTTCTATTTTTTCTACTAGAAATAGTAGGAACATTTTGAATGTTTGAACAATTGAACTTTGTTTGTTTCTTCAAGACTTTGAACTTGGTTGGTTTGAATTGGTTTGTACTTTAGATTGTGAACTTGATTTATTTGAACTTTTAAAAGATAGTAACCATGTTATTTTTTGTAACCATATTTTTTTCGTTCGATAACTTTGATAACCACCGAAATGTATCCAAGAAGTTTCAAAAAATATAAACAAAATTGAAGCTTGGTAACTATGGTAATGTACCGATGGTAACCACAATTCGTGGTTACCACATATACGGTAACCACGACTTGTGGTTGTACTACTAGAATTGTTATCATAGACATCAGGTATAAACTGATGTTAATAAAAAAAAAATTCAACGTGTTAGTGGAAGACGTTAAAGATCCCAACTTTACCACATCGGTTTATAACCGATGTCTTTAATAATTTATAACGTCGTTTTTCTTTTTAATAATGACTTAAATACATGAATATAATTACTTTTTGATTGATTCATATAATGTTAATCCATTATTATTTTTCATTTCTATCCATTTGAAGGTACGTACGTAGGGTAATACAAAATTTCAAATTAGCATCGTTATTTTTTATAAACCAGATGTCTTACACTGCTACATACATAGATTTACATATTTTTAACGATCTAAGTGCTACATATACACATCTATTTTTGTTATAATTTTTCATATATGCTGGGTTTAGAAATGGAATCTGTATCTTAATAGTCGATGTATTTACAAACACAGACATCGGTTTTCGCTATCATGTTCGATGTGTTTCATCAAATAAACCTACTAATCTATATTGTGACATTGGTTGGCAAGCAAAAAATTAAACAACACAAAAGACCATAACCAATACATTAAATAATTACAATAGAGTCGAATACTCTTGACAACAGGGCTAAATACAAAACAAAATACATCATTAGTTTGATTCTAAGCTTTACATAAATTAATATCACTTGAAAATAATGACAATAGAGTCTAGATGCATGATGCACAATTCGCGGCCAAGATGCAACGATCCACCTCTTCGTCATTCGTTGTTTCTTCCTCTCCTTCAGACCTTGTGTTGCCACTTCTCTTCTCTGAATCTTGCTGAAATTAAGCATCCAACATTCAATGAAGAGCATAAACAAAAAAGGTTAATACGCAAATATCATACACCATAAAATGCAGCTGAAAATGCAGCAGGAACTGCTTGAGGAAAAAAACACATCAACATACTAGGGAAAAATGCAGTAGAAACTGCTTAAGAAAATGCAATAGCAACTGCTTGAGAAAAAAAAGCAACAACAATATATTCATCAACCGAACAAGTGCATTCATCAGAAATATTCAAGGGGAAAAACAACAACTGAACAATTGAACAGATGAGGTTCATTAGCGATAAATTCATCAACTAAACAACTGAACGGGTCGAATCTTCAGTGGCTATAAGTACTTACATGTTGACTCAATACTCATCATCAATTTTCCCTTGAAATTCTTAGTAGATGCGACATCAAAGTCATACCATTCACAAAGTCACACTTCCAACAAAATATAGTCTAGTCTAAGCGAGCATCATATTATATTTTGACCAAATCTTACTAGCAATTGGAGAAAAAAATAGTAGTATGGATATAAAAAAGAGATACACTGTAGAAAAAATTCCTAACCCCAATCACAGAGGCTGTTGGCGCAGGAATATGACTTGTATCCAAACTGTCTGAACCATTATTAAGTGGTACATTTCCATGTACTTGAAGAGGTTTCTTCACTCTTCCAGCTGTTTCCAGTCTTCCATCTAAAAGCAAATGATCTAGCCTATATTTGTCTTTGCTATTAGCAAGATTTCTGATGGACAGATGTGCATAAGCAAGTAAATTGCAGATATAGCATGCCAAAAAAATCATAATCAATATAAAGAAGCAGGCTCTAGATAACATAGGATTAGCTTCTGTAAAATAATAACCATGAAAAAATAATGCATATGAATGCCAAAACACTTTCATCTAGATAAAAAAAAACAGCAATGAATAATTGTTTTAGCAGATAATAAACGAAAGATCAAGAGTTCATATGTCACAACATAGTGTTATGTCACAACATAATGGTTCCTACCAGATTCAAAGTATTCTTTTTAGTTTCATACTTAGCAGCAACAAAGACGAAAACATGCACAGCAGATTGCATGTTAGTTTACAAACTTATATAGCAGATTCCACTAGTTCTCATATCACTTTCTTTGGCAAGGCCAAAGCCATTTCACAAACTTGTTTCAAACTGATAGAAGTTGATTGTCATGTTAGTTCAGTAAGATGCTACTTTAGTTTCTCAACCCCACATTCGTGAAAAGTAATTTCATAAATCAACTAACACCTCAAACTTATATATGCTTTGCTAGCAGTTAGTGGGCTTTTGGCATTGGCATCAGATGACAACAAGATTCTTGAAACAACCAAAGTCAGAACATTAAAATGAGGCTTGACTCTTGAGATAAAATAAAATTCATCTTCAATACATTGAGGCTTGACTCTTGAGATAAACTTATAAAGACTAAAGTTCATTACAAATTTAGTTGATACATTAAAATGAGGCTGAATTGAAAAACCAATAACAGATTCAACTTAACCGAATTTTGTGTTACATACTTGCACAGACTGGGTAACTAATTTCTGTGAACTAGAAAATTCTTCAGTGCTGGCATCTTTTCCCAAATCAATATTGTGAATCTAGATCTTCGAATCAAACTCCCGAATCAAACCCTAATCAAGCTCGTGAATAGAAAATCAAACCCAAATCGAACTCCCAAATCTAGATCCCCTAGTTCACCAAATCAAACCCTAATCAAGTTCGTGAATTGAAAGACGAAGGGATCGAAAATGTTACCTAACAATGGAGGAGAGAGAACACTCGAGAATCACTTGAACTCATAGCCAAGGAAAGGAGATGGGGAATATCCCCCATTAAAGAGACGCGGAGCATCAGTTGAACCCAGATCTGAGGAAGAGAGACGAGGTAGAGAGAGAGAAGCAAAACAAGATCTGAAACCTCATATGTGAAAAGGGGTTGAAAGAAGAGTTGAAAAACTATGAAAATGCTTACCGGTTAGGGTTTTGAGAGAGAACCGTTGCCTTTGTAATTACAGGCCAGAGAAACAGAGAAGGTATGAGACGGTAAGTGTAGTCGGCGTCGACCATCTTCTCTGTAGTTTGGTAGTCGCCGACGAAAGGAGAGGCAGACTTCTGTAGTCGCCGGCCGGAGAAAAACGAGAGGAGACGAGAGGAGAGGCAGACTTCAGTAGTCGTTGACCAGAGGGAAAGGAGAGGAGACGAGAGGAGAGGCAACCTTCTGTAGTCGCCGGCCAGAGGATAAGGAGACGAGAGGAGAGGAGCGACAGACTTCTGTAGTCTCCAGCTAGAGGAAAAAGAGACGAGACGAGAAGAGAGGCCAGAGGAAGATGGAGGTTTTAGGGTCAAGAGGGAGGAGATATTTTTATCAAGTGTTAAAATTTCCAAAAATTTTGAAACACCGCCTATTTTTTCCAAGTTTTTCCAACCCGGGTGTTTCAATTTTGAGAGCGTGTTTTAAATTTTTTTGGAACTAACCATTTAACGTCAGTAAAAAATTTAATTTAATTTAACGTCACAAATTTAATAACTGATGTAATATAATAAATTAACATTATGCGTATTTCTGACTAATGTAAAAAATATGATGTCTATGAACAGAATTCTAGTAGTGTGAGTTGTTAGAAGATCACCATCATATGAAGTACCACTAGAATAAACTTGTGTTGGCATAGAATCAAACCATCAGTCATCAGAATGAATTCTATCCCTAGACAGTAAGGACGTACCCCTAGATCTTTAATCCTAAATTCCATATCCGGAAAAGATTTTAGCACATCTATCTTAAGATTCTTAACGAAATCATCTCAAGTGACCAATATGTCATCCACATATACGACTACGAACACATCACCACCATCCTCTGTTCTAGAGAACAAAAAATAATTATTCAGGGATTGCTTGTATCCACGACGATGTGGCGAGCATACCATTAGTGGGAAGCTTGCTTCAGCCTATAAAGCGATCTCTTGAGGCGACAAACCAGTGAAGAATCTAAAACCACTAAACCCAAATGTAACTTCATAAACACCTCTTCATCCAAATTTTCATGCATGGATAAAAGTGTTGTCGATATCTCGCTGAAATAAAGGTCAACTCTTCTTTAATGCAACACAAACAAATGCAGGAATATCGTGTTGTTATCTTAATGACAGGTGAAAAAGTATTATGGTAGTCGATTCCTTCTTGCTGAGTGAATCCCTTGACCACCAAGCAGCGGGCTTTAAATCGCTCAATACTACCGTCAAACTTCCTTTTCACCTTATAGTCCCACTAACAACCTATAACTTGCTTACATGGAGGTAGTTTAGTAACTTCTCATGTGCCATTGCAATCAAGAGCACGAAATTGTTCCTCAATCGCTTGTTACCAGACAACGAATTGTCAAGCTTCAGAATAAGTGAGAGGTTCATGATCGATGAGGAAGGAAACGAGAGTGTAGAAGTGAAAGTATGACTACAAAGCAATGGTGTATTTACGAGCCAGGGAACACACATAATCAGATAAATAAGTTGGTGGGTGAGAAATCCTTTATCAATGCCTCACAATTACCCCATCACGACCATCACCAGCCCCCACTAGCAAGGGAGATTATTGTGTTTGTAATTCATTAGGAGCAAAAGAGGAAAAATGTGTAACAAGTCCATGAACGGAATCAATGAATCATCAAAAACATCTTGAAGGGAATCCTGGTAGGAAGTCAGGGAGGATTGCATAGTGTACTCAAAAGAAGGCATAGGAGAAGCTCTGAAAGAAAAAATGGATTCATGGAATACAACATACCTAGACATCAGCACGTTATTTTAATTTGTGTCCAAATTTAAAAGCTAATACACCTTCTTCCTCATAGGATAGCCTAACAAAACATAGTCAGTTGCTCTATCAACAAATTTGTCATAACCTTGCTGCCAAACATTCACTTTTAGATGTTCATAAGATCAAGGGTGGTTTATTATACAATAGTTTGTAAAGAATTTTGGATCTCAATAATTTGTTAGGAAGATGATTGACTATATGGGTAGAAATGAGCACACTTGGTGGGGGACGAATGTCATTGGAACTTTTGCCCTTTACCAAATAGTAATAATATCCAAACAAGTACTTAAACACAAAACCAATAGATTACACAATCAATCACTTGATAAAACCAAATAACTACTAGTATAGCGATGAATTCCGGTGTCGAACCCACATGGAGAAGCGATTTCCTATTCAATAACTCTAAGCAAAGACTCTTATAGCAAAGCAATGATACGTAACAAGTAGAAAAGATGTAAAAGTAACCAGATTTATGATCGCAAAGTAAATTGATATCAAAGTAGAAAAAACATTTCACCTGCAATTCTCTGACAATGATTGGAATTCATGGTCCTCGAATTGCTCTATTAATTATTCATATTCCCGGGTCTACTTGACTAAGGTTGAGAAATCTGCAGAGATTCACTCATCTTATTCAATATCACTAAAGAATAGCATTAAAAATTCAAGTAATCAAGACCAATTGGCACATTGAATCAACTCAATTAAGACTAATAGGTGCATACTGAACTCAACCTTAATAGAATCTACACAACATAGATCAATTAAAATCATCCACTACAAAGACAAAGAGACATCACTATCATCAATACCTTTGTTTGCTATCGAGAAAACAACAACGAATTCATAGCTAAGATGCAATTCTTAACATGTTGATCAAGCATAGAAAGGAACAAAAATATAAATTAAGCACAAGATGATAACTAAGAACATGAATAATCAAATAGAATCAAATCCTCACAATCCAAACAACCATATCTTCGAATCACAAGCGAAACTACGAGTTTAGGAGCTCATATGCCAATTCTCTCTCTCTCTCTCCCTCTCTCTCTCTCTCTCTCTCTCTCTCTCTAACTGTGTTCATAGTCTACGATAATCAACATCTTCTCTCAAAGAAAGGAACTGAAAAAACAATTAATAGGGCCTTCCCAAAGTAGGCAAAACCCTAGTAGGAAATATAGTAAAATAATATAAAATAATGTCTTCCGATCCAAAACTGCGTAACTGGAAAACTGGGTCACGACGAGAGCCGTGCAAAGGGCGGCGGGCGCCGTGCAAAAGTAGGTGGGCGCCGTCTATGTAGTGTCCGACGTTCCTCAATTGTCTTCAATAGCTTCCAATGTCGTGCTTCCTTGCTCCTCTTCTAGCCTCCATATGCTCTAAAACATGCTTCTTAAGCTCTTCTTAAAGTCCATCCAAGGTCGGAATGTAATTCTGCAGAATAAACACCAAAAACGCGTAGATTCCGAACTTGAATACTTCACAAGCAATATACAAAACTAGACTCAAAACATAGCAAAATAACGGGACTACTCGTAAGGCGGCCAGAGGAGAGACGGGCATCGTGGTTGGGGCGGCGGGCGCCGTCTCTACATAATGGGACTCCGTTCTTCCAAATCAATCAAAACTCAATTTGACACAAGTTGCAACTTACCGTAACTTCCGAAATCCAACGACACGATTGATCCTACTTTATTGAATTGAAAACTAATTGCAAAATAGAAATACTACCTAACTACCTTGGGTTGTCTCCCAAGAAGCGCCTTTGTTTCACGTCTTTGGCTCGACATGATGCATTTCTTGATCAAGTTACTACACCAAGATCCCCCCATACTTGTCCTTTTCAAGACAAGAGGTGGAACTTTAGGAACTTCTCCAACATATCCTTCAATTGCATCGATTGATTCCTTCTTGAAATGAGTTACTCCTGGAGGTTGTCCTGCAATTGTAAAAACCTCGACATTTTTAGAAATCAATTTCTCACAGGGAATAGCAATAGAATCATTTGAATTAGACACATTTTCTTGTGACTTAAACAAATTCTCAATTTTCTTCTCAATGTCATCTTTCCATAATCCAATTTCATCTTTGTTAGAAAACTCAAGATTCATAGATTCAGTTTTAACAGAAGCATCTAACAAACCATTTGATTCATTCATGTGGTTACTTTAATTATATCAAGAACATCTATAGAATCATTGGTAGAAGAAACAATAGGCTCAAATATAGAAAACTCAATCTTTCTACCATCAAACTCCATAATTAGTGAACCTTCAAAACAATCAATCTTAGTCTTAGCCGTTCGCAAGAATGGCATTCCCAGGTTAATCAGGGTTTCAGGCGTACCTTGTTCCATGTCTAGAATGAACAAATCAGCCGGAAATATGAAATCATTTACCTTAACCAAAACATCTTCAACAAGTCCTCTAGGCTTAATACTAGAACGATCACCGAGTTGTATAGTAACACCAGTTTCAGACAATGAATTGAGACCCAAAAACATGTACAAGTTATAGGACATAACATTAATTGAAGCACCTAGGTCTAACATAGCTTTGGTGAGGCTAGCATTACCTATTGTACATGGGATAGTAAACATACATGGATCTCCGCACTTTTCAGGCAATCGTTTCTGAAATAAAGCAGAAACATTCTCACTTAAACTTACATTTTCTTTCTTTTGCATCCTTTGCTTTCGCTTCATCGTGCATAGTTATTTCAAGAATTTCGCATAGTGAGGCATAGTTTTAATCAAATTTAAAAGTGGATTATTTACCTCACAATGAGCAAATGTATTATAAA
Source organism: Persicaria tinctoria (assembly GCA_037127255.1). Classification (NCBI taxonomy): domain Eukaryota; kingdom Viridiplantae; phylum Streptophyta; class Magnoliopsida; order Caryophyllales; family Polygonaceae; genus Persicaria; species Persicaria tinctoria. The sequence continues at coordinate 54,548,045 of JBANSL010000006.1, read as the reverse complement.
GAATTTGTTCATCTTCCCACTTACGATCATATCTTAAGGCATTAGAAAAGGGTGGTGCAGGTCTTGAAACCTAAGAAGATCACTCTTTAGAAGAATTCTTCGGGGATCGAACAACGTCAGTAGTCGGATCCGTCACTGGAGGAGGGGACGGGTGCCATCTATGCAGTGCGTCTCCAATTCCGACTCTTCCCACTTATTTCCCAAATGAACTTCGTCCCTGGGCCTAGGTCTCTTCAACATTCCTAGTGGGCACATTCACTTGTTTACCTCCTCTAAAGATCATGGCGCTAACATTCTTCTTCGGATTCACTACAACCTAAGATGGTAACTTTCCCGAATCTTTCGCTTTCAATTCATCAATCTCCTTAGCCATCTGACTCAGAAAATTTTCTTGAACACTCATCTTGTCCAATAGCAACCTCAATGTCTCATCTCGATCTTCTTGTTGAGTGATTCTAGGACGATTCTCGAATTTTCCTCTCTGAAAAGGAACTTGTTGCCGCTGGCCTCTACCGTTGAATCCACTTTGGTAGTTGGAATTGTAGCCCTGATTGTAGTTATTACCAAAGTTGCGGCGAGGTCCATAATCCATAGTATTCACTTCAGCCATCTTGTTCACGATCTCCATTAGCCTATCGATATCATCCTTGTGTCCATCTCTCGAACTATCCAACATATGAACTCCTCTAACTCCTTGGTGTCTCCCATATTGTTGCGATGCATTAGCCAACCCTTCAAAAATATGCATTGCTTCCTGAGGTGTTTTATCCAAAATATTTCATCCCCTAGTAGCATTGATGAAACTCCTATCGTTTTCAAGCAAGCCTTCATAAAGATACAACACTAGATCATCCTCGGGCATACTATGTTGTGGACAACTACCCTTAAACTTTTTGAACCGCTCAACATACTCATAAAGACTCTCCATAGGTGATTGCTCAATACTGGAAAGCTCATTCTTAATTTTGTTGAAGCGAGCCGCAGGAAAGTACTTTTGCAGGAAAGCTTTCTTCAATTGCACCCAAGTAGTAATGCTTTCTAGGGGTAGGTAGTAAAGCCAATTGCTTGCATAATCCTTCAAAGTAAACAGGAACACTCTCAACATCAATTGTTCATCGCTCAAGCCTTGGGGTCTCAGTCTACCACACACGCTCACAAAGGTAGCAAGGTGCATGTTCGGGTCTGATGTGAGCAGTGAGCCTAATTCGCCATGTTTTATAGTTACTTTTATATCGATTTATGCATACATTTCATACATTTGGGTTAGAATAATACAGAATATGTGTAGTTTACACTTATTTGCCAATTATGGAGGTCTACACAAGTTTTTGTTATATTTCGCAGAAATCAGACGCACTTTGGAGCTTAAAGGAAACCCATGAAGAAGCTAAGAATGGTGCAGCCGGAGAAAAGGCCATTTTGTCGCCATTCATCATTCTGAATCAAGTTCTGGTGTCTTCATGAGAGTTGTATCCCTCGAATAGAGCTTTCCAATGCATGGTCATATGTGTCAATCCGACGAACGAGAACTCGGAAAAGTGCGTTTCAAGAACAAAGCCAAATGCCGAGAGCTGAATGTTACTCGAAATCGACCAAATTGGTCTAAGTCGACCAAACCCAAATCGAGTAAAGACCCCAGAAATCGACAAGCAAACTGGGAGCTGAACATTTTACTCGATGTCGAGGAATTTACTCGATATCGAGGAAAAATTAGTCTATTTTCGCATCCTGGAGCCGAAATCAACAAAGAAGCTGAAGACGGACCAAACGTTACTCGATGTCGAGGAACTCTTCTCGATATCGAGGAAAAGTCAAGTCGATGTGCTGTCCTGGAAGCCGAAATCAAGTTGCTGAGCGGAAGACGAAGAAAGTGTTACTCGATATTGAGGAATTCTACTCGATATCGAGGAAATCCCTGAAGCCGACGTCGAGCAGTCCGGGATCTTGTTAAGTTTCTATCCCGAGTCCAATGGTGATATTTTCGAGATAAAATTCTATTAAGATCTATCAAGTGCCATCAAGTCAAGAGAGAAGATATTTTATTCACATTAGATATAGTCCTAGTTGATTTAATTATTTATTTCCATTATTTTATCTTAAGTAATTAGATAGATATAGATATAGATAGGTAATTCTTTCCTAATTAGAGAGGTAATGAAGCCTATAAATAAAGCCTTAGGGGCTGATTTCCATTCATTCAATTCTAGAGAAGGAGAAGGAAGGAGACGAACGGTTGTAAGTTTTATTTTATTTTATGTTAAAGTTAATTTCTTTTATTATGGTTTGTTTCTAATTTCCTTCTTCTAGGGTTGGGGTGATCCCAACATAGATATGTGCGTTTGATTTATAAATCCATGAATTTATATGTCTTTATCATCATCTACCTATGTGCTTAATCATTTGCGAGAATTGAGGAAATTCCTTATTCATGATATTGAAGCGAAAGTGATTTTATTATGAATTGAATAGTAATTAGGGTTTATTTGCCAGAGCCGAGTAATCCTAATTGAGAAAAGGTAGAAACAAATTAGGTTTTTATGCATAGCCTCTATCACCTAAATTATTGGAATTTGCGAAAGTCAATTCTTTGATATAAAGCATGCATCTTTATGTGATTTATGATCTGTACATATGTTTATTGTTGTGGTGATCCCTAACCTTGGAAGTTTGCATCTTTATTTGTTTCATTTTATTATTTTTATTCGGCACATATTCTACTCGATATCAAACCACCATTCTCTCTCCATCCCTCGACATCGACCCCTCTATTCTTTGTCGACAGCCACCCTCATCACCTTTTCTTGCTATCCCTGAACCCCAAAACACACTAAACCTAGAACCGTTGACTTCTCTCCTGAGAGCGAATCTGACTCCACTATCCTATAGCGGGGTCTTGACTACAAATTTATTTGGTCGAGAAACTCCCTACAACAAATTGGCGCCGTTGTCGGGGAGATATCAATCGCGCCTAGTTTAATTGTGTTTAAGGTTCAGAAAAGTCCATCCCTTTTTCTTACCCTATCACATACCCTACCACCACCTACCTCACCGGTACCAACTGGGTGCCAAGATTTTGCCACTAATTTGTGTTCTTGATTGTAATTTCAAAGCTTAGGTACAAAGATGGAAGACTTTGTCGAAGGGAATCCTGCATGGGAAGAATGGTCTCAAGATTTGAGACGGTGAAATAGGATCGCAGTGGAGGAGTCACGATTAAGGGAAATAGCTCGGCTGGAAGATGAAATTCGAAGGCTTGAGGCTTCCATTCAGTCTAAAGGACCATGTCCTCCTCCCGACGAGCCAATTAACCCACTCGATGTCGACAACCAGGTATGTCCTTCCTCGAATTTCATTTCTACTTTGCTACCTATTGTTGATGAATCATATGAAGGATCTCAAGGCGAAATAGCACTAGAAGAAAAGAAGTTGGACATTGTTGACCAGGGCATTCCAAGATTGCTTTTACCGTACAAGGTGAAGGCTATCCCCGATGATTTTGAGCAACCGATGTTCATATTCAAGTATGGGGTCCTAGCAAAGTGGCATGAAGCTCCACATGATGAGGTGGAAATATCTCTTCCCACTCCACCGTTTTGCTGTGGTGGAGACGCGCAAACAAATCAACATATGAAGTGGAAGAGGTATGATGATAAGGTATGTATATTTTCTTTATATCTTCCTTTATGCATGCCAGCTGGAGCCCAGGAAGATGAATGGGTGAAGCCATGGACCGTTCACTTGGGGAGGTTTAAGCTTCTTCGCATGATTCCCCCGGATGACATCCCACGCTTCCCACCACCGGAGGAACCACTAGACCCACCTATACCTCCGGACAAAGATGAGCCAAGCTAATGCTTAATGGAGAAGTCGGCCTAGCAACTCTAAAATCTAGAGCTTGTAAATAGACATTTATTTTTGGGATTTTTGGACATTGTTGCTTTTGTTTGTTTTTGGTTTTGAACTTTTAGTTTTTCTATTGTGGGTATTTCTCTTCTACATTTTTCAGGTCCATGGAGGATAGAAGCAGCCGATATCCACTGGGGCCAGCAGCATTTACACTCGATATTTTGGAGCCCTGCACATCTGTCTAGTGAGTTTCTTTCTTTACCCTTATTTTTTATACAGTGATGGCACTGTAATGTTTAAGTATGGGGTGGGGGAAGGGCTTACTTTGTGCATATTTGATATATTTGACATTATTTGTGCATATTTAAAGTTTATTTCATGAATTGCTTATACATGGCAATTTTGGAATTCATTGTTGATTTATGTGCATGATTTCCAAAGTTTGAAAAAATGACCCCCATTGAAAATTTTGATAAATGTCATGGAAACTTAAATTGAACTCGACGATGCGAAATTGGATTCATTAGAGATATAGCATGAAATTGCCTAGTAAAGGGAAGTCACAGTGAAGTTCTTTATTTCGTGAAAACCATGAAAGGAGGTAAAATTTGAAGTTGCTTTTGACATGTTGCATGATAAGAGGATGGAAGACTTTATATTTCCATATAACGCTCATATTGTTATATTCCTATCCTTACCTATGCTTATGCAACACAAAAGTCATATTATGCCTTATTTCATATTATGCTCCACATGATCTAAATATTGCCATTCTTTACCTTATCCGGGGATTATGTTGAGAATGATGTTACATTATGGAGATGCTATATGGTGTTGTGTTGTTATTGTCATTATTGGAGTATGGTGGGAAATTGTTTGAAATTTATGGAAAACTTAATGAGTGAAAGAAAATCCGATCACCTCAGGAGATAAAGGTAGATTGACCCTGCTTGCCGAGATAATAGTTCAGTGAGATGGGACACACAGGTGAGGAGTCCAAAGCACTAAGTATCCGGGGTCATTCATGACACCCATGTTTGCGACTCGCGAGAAGACAGTGCTGAGGTTAGAGAGGTAAAAGCATTATTATTGATAAAAGCATTGTGGAAGGTGATGGATCTTATGAAGAAGGAATGTGGTTGAGAAAGTTTGGAAATAATGCATTTCCCCGGATTTAACACCACATGGCCAAAATATCCCACCTTTTAGCCTTTTACCAATCTATTCCTTAAGCTTAAATTAAAGTCCTCTTGATTATTAATGCTTTGTCACATATGAATGTTTTGCATAACCCTCCTTTTGCGAGTAGATGTTGCTTTTATTTGCACATACATGGATTTGTGACATTAGTACCTTTTCGAGGATGGTAATTGATTGCAGGGACATATGTCAATGAATCTAAGATGTTGAAAGTTTTTTATTTCTTCCCCTGTATGACAATTAAAAGTATTACTTGAGGACAAGCAAGCTTAAGAATGGGGTGTTTGATGTGAGCCTAATTCGCCATGTTCTATAGTTACTTTTATATCGATTTCTGCATGCATTTCATACATTTGGGTTAGAATAATAAAGAATCTGTGTAGTTTACACTTATTTGCCAATTATGGAGGTCTACACAAGTTTTTGTTATATTTCGCAGAAATCGGACACACTTTGGAGCTTAAAGGAAACCCATGAAGAAGCTAAGGATGGTGCATCTGGAGAAAAGGCCATTTTTCGCCAGTCATCATTCTGAGTCAAGTTCTGGTGTCTTCATGAGAGTTGTAGACCTCGAAAAGAGCTTTCCAACGCATGGTCATATGCGTCAATCCGACGAACGAGAACTCAGGAAAGTGCGTTTCAAGAACAGAGCAAAATGTTGAGAGCTGAATGTTACTCGACATCGACCAAATTGGTCGAAGTGGACCAAACCCAAATCGAGTAAAGACCCCAGAAATCGACAAGCAAGCTGGGAGCTGAACATTTTACTCGATGTCGAGGAATTTACTCGATAGAGAGGAAAACTTAGTCGATTTTCGCATCCTGGAGCCGAGATCGACGAAGAAGCTGAAGACGGACCAAACGTTACTCGATGTCGAGGAAATCTTCTCGATATCGAGGAAAAGTCAAGTCGATGTGCTGTCCTGGAAGCCCGAATCAAGTTGCTGAGCGGAAGACAAAGAAAGTGCTACTCGGTATCGAGGAAATCCCAGAAGCCGACGTCGAGCAGTCCGGGGTCTTGTTAAGTTTCTATCCCGAGTCCAATGGTGATATTTTCGAGATGAAATTCTATCAAGATCTATCAAGTGCCATCAACTCAAGAGAGAAGATATTTTATCCACATTAGATATAGTCCTAGTTGATTTAATTGTTTATTTCCATTATTTTATCTTAAGTAATTAGATAGATATAGATAGGTAATTCTTTCCTAACTAGAGAGGGAATGAAGCCTATAAATAAAGTCTTAGGGGCTGATTTCCATTCATTCAATTCTAGAGAAGGAGAAGGAAGGAAACGAACGGTTGTAAGTTTTAGTTTATTTTATGTTAAAGTTAATTTCTTTAATTATGGTTTTTTCTGGGGTGATCCCAACATGGATATGTGTGTTTGATTTATAAATCCATTAATTTATATGTCTTTATCATCATCTACCTATGTGCTTAATCATTTGCGAGAATTGAGGAAATTCTTTATTCATGATATTTAAGCGAAAGTGGTCTTATTATGAATTGGATAGTAATTAGGGTTTATTTGCGAGAGCCGACTAATCCTAATTAAGAAAAGGTAGAAACAAATTAGGTTTTTATGCGAGAGCCTCTATCACCTAAATTGTTGGAATTTACGAAAGTCGATTATTTGATATAAAGCATGCATCTTTATGTGATTTATGATCTGCACATATGTTTATTGTTGTGGTGATCCCTAACCTTGGAAGTTTGCATCTTTATGTGTTTTATTTTATTATTTTTATTCGGCACATATTCTACTCGATATCAAACCACCATTCTCTCTCCATCCCTCGACATCGACCCCTCTATTCTTTGTCGACAAACACCCTCATCACCTTTTCCTGCTATCCCCGAACCCCAAAACAAACTAAACCAAGAACTGCTGACTTCTCTCCTGAGGACGAACCTGAGACCATTATCATATAGTGGGGTCTTGACTACAAGTTTATTTGGTCGAGAAACCCTCTCGTCAGGTTCCTCCCAATGAAATCCATGAAAGTAAGGCAAAATAGAAGACAAATTCGACTTGTACTCAAATCTTGAACCCTTAGGGAGATCAAGAAGACTAATTGCATGTGGTTGAGCACTATAAATTAAGTTCCTTTAGGTTTCTCAGGGTCCTTCTTGGCGGATCAAAAACACCGTCTTCTGCCATCTCCTCGTCTGTCTCAAACACGAGCTTCCTCTTCAACCTCGGGATCAAAAGACAAATGCAATGAATTAGAAGATCTAGTTTGAACCATAAAAGAACACAAAAGACTCAAAGTAAAGAGTAATTGAAAGAGATAAAGAAAAGCAAACTCCTTTCTTCTCCCCGGAAACGGCGCCAAGAATTTAATGCAAGACGAACGTCATTATCACTTTCGCCCTTTACCCAATAGTAATATTATCCAAACTTAATCACAAAACTAATAGATTAGGCAATCAATCACTTGATAAACCAAATAACTTCTAGTATAGCGATGAAGTCCGGTGTCGAACCCACATGGAGAAGCGATTTCCTATTCATTAACTCTAAGAAAAGACTCTTATAGCAAAGCAATGATTCGTAACAAGTAGTAAAGATGTAAAAGTAACCAGATTTATGATCACAAAGTAAATATATATCAAAGTAGAAAGAACATTTCACCTGCAATTCTCTGACAATGATTGGAATTCATGGTTCTCGGATTGATCTATTAATTATTCATATTCCTAGGTCTACTTGACTAAAGTTGAGAGATCCACATAGATTCACTCATCTTATTCAATATCACTAAAGAATAGCATTAAGAACTCAAGTAATCAAGACCAATTGGCAGATTGACTCAACTCAATTAAGACTAATAGGCACATACCGAACTTAGCTCTAATCGAATCTACACAACATAGATCAATTGAAATCATCCATTACAAAGACAAAGAGACATCACTATCATCAATACCTTTGTTTGCTATCGAGAAAACAACAATGAATTCATATCTAAGATGCAATTCCTAACTTGTTGATCAGGCATAGAAAGGAACACAAATATAAATTAAGCACACGATGATAACTAAGAGCATGAATAATCAAACATAATCAAATACTCACAATCCAAACAACCATGTCTTCGAATCACAGGCGAAACTATGAGTTTAGCAACTCATAGGCCAACTCTCTCTCTCTCTCTCTCTCTCTCTCTCTCTCTCTCTCTCTCTCTCTCTAATTGTGTTCATAGTCTCACAATAATCAACCTCTTCTCTCAAAGAAAAGAACTGAAAAACAACTAATAAGGCCTCCTCAAAGTCGGCAAAACCCTAGTAGTAAATAGAGTAAAATAATATAAAATAATGTCTTCGGATCCAAAATTGCGTATCTAATAAACTGGCTCATGGCGGGCGCCGTGCAAAAGGCGGTGGGTGTCATCTATGCAGTGTCCGATGTTTCTCAATTGTCTTCAATAGCTGCCAATGTCGTGCTCCCTTGCTCCTCTCCAGCTCCTCCTCTAGCCTCCATATGCTTTAAAACATGGTTCTTAAGCTCTTCCTAAAGTCCATCCAAGGTCGGAATATAATTCTGTAGAATAAACACCAAAAACACGTAGACTCCGAACTCGAATACTTCACAAGCAATATACGAAACTAGACTGAAAACATAGCAAAACAACTACCTAATAGTAATAAGAAATACCTATAATACCTATATGAAATATGCATTATCAACACTCTTACCCCAAAATCGAATGGTAGCTTTGATTTAAACAACAAAACCTTGACAACCTCCAAGAGGTTCCTATGCTTTCGTTCAACCATGGCGTTCAGATTAGGTGTGGCAACACAGGATGTTTTGTGTTGAACATCAATGTTTGCAAGATATAGGGAAACTTCTTTGCCTGGGCTCAGTTCCAAGCATTATCACTACGAATGCCTTTCACCTTCCTCTCAAACCACCTCTTGGCCATAGCCAAAAACTACTTCAACCAAGAATGACACAGTCTTTGTTGACAATAAATACACCCAAGTTTGCTGCAAATAATCATCAATCATTGACAAGAAGTACTTCAACCCATGTTTGGTTTTTATTGAACTCAAAGGGAAGGGGGTCCTTTCTTGTTTGGTATATATACAAATATCACAAGAACCCAAAACAAAGTCATGTGCTGCATTAAAATGAATTGTTTTAATCATATAATGAGGTAGATGGCCCAACTTCTTTCGCCAAACACCAGCACCAGCTTCACTGTTTACATTAGTTGTTGCAACTGTTACTTTGTTCTTTTGTGAAATAGTTTGGAAAGGAAATTGTACCTTGTCCAACACAACTGGGCCCCTTCTAATTTGAATACATCTTATCCCATCTTGCCAAGGCGACACTCTAGCTTAGTCCGAATTCCTTGTGTTGTGTTGGTATATAACACTCCTGAGGGTATATGAACTCAAGCTATTGATTATCCAAGCGATAACCATATCATTGCAGCACCTTTAGGATCTATGCTTTGGTGATTTTCTCTCTGGGTTCACAATTTTTCCAGTTATAAAACCGATTCTATATTTCACTGATAGCGCAATTCTCATCGAAAGATTCCACTCACGTACCATAATTCCCTCCCTCAAACTCCGGTCTAAAAGGATCATACCAGACTTATTGCTTGTATGGATATAGAGCTAGGATCAATTCGAAGCTCTTCTTCACTGATCGTCATTTCTTATTACTAAATAAATGGAATTGCAGATGTGCATAAAATTGATGTACATTCTTGAGCAGAAGCACTTGGTATATTGATTTAGTGCTCGGATACCATGTAAGAAAGGTGAATTGATCGACAAATATGGGAATTGAAGTTGGAGCATCATAGAGGGTAAGATGGTGAATAGGAGAAAAGTTTGGAGGGAATAAAATTTCAAAATTTCCTTACTTTGTAAACTGAGTGAATACAGATTGTTATACCTTATAGATAAGAAATTGTTAGAATCAAAGATTTTGCGTTCATGGAAGACAAGACTATCGATGACTAGAAACTCTAGCAACTATCGTTGTTAGGAGGAAGAATTGATCAAAAAAATATAAATATAAATGGAAACCAACTCCTATCCACGCAAATAAAATACAAGACTTCTTCCCGCTATAGTGGTAGGAGTCAGGATCGATCCACGAGGAAGTGCGTCAGCTCTCACCGATCTAGTCTCGTAAAAGCCATCTGATGTCAACCAAAAGCCACTCGACGCGACTAAGATCCAGTCGATGTCGAGTCAAGTAGTCAGTTCCTAGTGCCAACCTGGAAAACAACACAGAACACTCGACGTCGAGTATAGAGACTCGAGATCGGATCAGTGTCACTCGATATTGACTTATGTGAGTTGATGTTGGGTCAATATGCAGAAAAAACAGAAAAGTAAAGAAATTTTATGGAAAAGAACGTTAGAAGAATAATAGGATGAATAAGAAGAGTGAACAGAAATAAGAAAAGGGGTGTTGTAAATAATCTAATAAAAGACTTCCAAAGTCGGGGAACTACTACAACGATAACCATGCAAGTAATATGCTCGAAATCATGAAAGATGCATGCTTTTCATGAAATAACTTTCGTCATTAAAAAATAGGAATATAGAGGCTATCACATAAATCCTAAGTTTTACTATCCCTTTTCATAATTAATGTCCAAATTCATAATAGGTTCAGTTTTTTTCAACATCATAAATATGGAATTCACAACTACTCTCGTGGAAGAATTATGCATATATGATAGAAGATGAAAATAACATAAAAGAACATAACTTTAGCATACTTACATGGCTATCGTCAGGCTCACCCCGACCCTAGAAGTTGGACGACTACTCGTTCTTCATCATTGTAAACTCCACAATAGACATAAAGGAAATAACTTGAATTGAAAAAATGTCGAAAGAGTACAATCAAAGCTCTCCACCTCTCTCTCTCTCTCTCTCTCTCTCTCTCTCTCTCTCTCTCTCTCTCTCTACTCTATGGTTACACAATTGTTTATGTGCTTGAATTGGATGACTGAAAACTAGCCCCCAAGGGCTTTATTTATAGCTAAACTAATCCTTGTTAGTCAAAGAAAGAAATATCTATCTATTTCCTAAGATAAAACTTCTTACTTTAAATAATATAAAAGAAATAAAAGTTCCCTAGGGTAAATGGAAATTAACCCATAAGGATAACTGTTCCTATGAGGAGATAAAAGATCTTTGACTTCGTGATTAAGCAATCCTCCTCGAATCCGAACATGTCAAAACGCGTCCCAATAGTAGCTTCACTCGATATCGAGTAAAATGAGTCGATATCGAGTCACTTTGCTAATCTCGAATGGACTTCACTTGATCTCGAGTGGACTTCACTCGATCTCGAGTGATCTTTTGTGGTGTCGAGTGCTCCTTGCTTACTTGGCTCCAAGTGTTGATGTGTGGGACTCGACGTCGAGTCATCTTCGGTAGACGTCGAGTGGATCTTCAATAGCTTTGCTCTCTTGAGCACTTAGCCAAATTCCGACTTCAATCCAGTAGATGTCAAGTGAAGTAGACATCGAGTGAAGATCGAGCTTGATTTTGTCTTCTTCGAACTGCACAAAAATGCTTCCGATTTCTGCAAAATTAAACAGAAACTTATGTAGACCTCCATAGCTTATAAACTAAACAAATTCCATACTTTCCTAAACCAAAAGTATAAAATATAGACATAAATCGAAATAAAAGTAGATATAAAATATGGGAAAATAGTCACACATCAGTCGTCTTCCTTTCCTGCTCATACCACCATTGATCCCATTTTTCCAAAAGTTGTTTAAAGAAGCTTAGTTGAGACTCAGTAGGGAAATGAGCATGATGATGGTTATATTGATCCACTAGAAGTGTCACAACGTCACACAGAAGAGCCCCTTATGCAGCGTGAAGTTGAGTTGAGAAGATCTACTAGAGAGAGACAGACTTTGTCACGATATTCAACCAGAGATTATGTGTTGTTAACTTATTCAAGACAGCCTAAATGCTACGAAGAAGCTATGTCAATTGTGCATCAGAAAGTGTGGTACAATGTCATACAGGATGAGATGAGTTCCTTGCATGAGAACCACACATGTGACTTGGTGAAAGTGCTTAATGACAAAAAAAGCTCTCAAGAACAAATGGATTTACCCTTTAAACTCTGAAGAAGATGGTGCACCTCCTAGGTTCAAAGTCAGAGTCTTTGTGAAGGGTTTTGAGCAGAAAAAGTGTGTAGACTTAGATGAGATTTTATCTCCATTTGTGAAGATGTCATTCATTTGAGTTTTTCTATTCATGGGAGCTAGCATAGACTTGAAGGTCAAGAAAATTGATGTAAAAACCGCATTTATTCATGGTAATTTGGAAGAAGAAATTTATATGGAGCAACCTAGAGTTTTTAAGGTTAATGGAAAAGAGAAAACGATTTTTCTTCTCAAGAAGAGCTTGCATGGTTTAAAACAAGCACCTAGACAATGGTACAAGAAATTCAAGTCTTTGATGATTGATCATAAATTCCACAAGACACATGCCGATCATTGCGTGTTTGAAGACTGCATTGAGAAATTCTTTTGCTTTGAATGACCTTGGGGTTGTAAGATATATTTTGGGTATGCAAATTACCCGTGACAGAAACAATAAGAAGTTGTAGATATCAGAAGAAAGATACATTGAGAAGGTGTTGCAAAGGTTCAAGAAGGACAAGGCTAAACTTGTGAGTTCTTCACTTGCGGTTAACATAAAGCTGAGTTCTAATCGATGTCCTACAAGTGAGAAGGAGAATGAAGATATGAAGACGATGTCTTATGCTTCTGTTTTTGGTAGTTTGATCTATGTCATGGTTTGCACTAGGCCAAACATCACCAATGGAGTTGGGTTTGTTAGTAGATTCATGAGTAATCCTGGAAAGGCGCATTGGGCAGTTGTGAAATGGATCCTCAAGTATCTCAGAGACACTTTGAGAGATAGATAGATAGATAGATAGATAGATAGATAGATAGATAGATAGATAGATAGATAGATAGATAGATAGAGAGAGAGAGAGAGAGAGAGAGAGAGAGAGAGAGTGTGTGTGTGTGCGCGCGCGTGCGTGCGTGCGCACGCGCTTTGGTCCTAGAAAGCCTATGCTTGATGGTTTTACAGATGCAAACATTTCTGGTGACTTTGAAATGAGTCTATCCACGTCAGGATATATGATTACATTCGCAAGGGGGACAATCTCATGGCAATTCGAGACTGCAGAAGTGTGTTGCTTTGTCAACAAAAAAAAGTAGAGTATATAACTATAGTTGAAGGTGGTAAGGAGTTGATATGGATGAGACACTTCCTAGAGGAGTTGTATTGAGATATTTATATGTGAATATATAGATACTAGTTATCGTGTATGGTTCTAGTCCATCTTTATCTATATCTTGTAAATTGTACTATGTATATATACCTTATGAATAAGAAGAGAGATCAGGCTTTTCCCGGCATCCAATATTTCTCATATACTATTGGAGCATGTTTTTACCCTAAATTAAAAAAAAAATTCCCTGGAGTTGCCGCCCTAGCCGCACTTCCCACCTTGCCTTAGTTGTTCGTCAGTTTCACTATGTCTGACGATAACCAATCCGGCCCTACCTAGGTCGCCGCCATCGCTGTCGTCGTTGAGGTTGTGAAGAAGGCTATTGTTGACACCTCCTCTATGTACTACTTGCATCCTTCGGATCACCTTGGCTTGAATGTTTTTGCTGTTACATTCAAGGGTGACACCTACCCTGAATGGGCAATTTATTTTCGCAATTTTCTCTATGCGAAAAATAAGTTCGAATTCATTGATGGGTCAGTGTAAAAAAAAACAATCCTCTTGAGGTTAGAAAGTGTAGGGGTGTGAGCTCCATGGTCATCGGCTGGATCTTGCAGTCTATCGACGCCTTGCATCGCCCCTCTCTTACCTACTTTAAGACTGCTAGGAATTGTGGGATGATATTACTCAACGATTCTTGATTGAAAATGGACCGCATATTCACCAGCTCAAGGCACGGTTGTCTCGAGCCACTCAGCTCAGTCGATCGATTGATGTCTACTTTGGTGTTCTTAAGCAAAGTTGGGATGAACATGCTACTTTCTCTACTGTTCGTCGATGTGCTAATTGTGTCACATGTGCTTGTTCTTGGCGTACTAATTTGCTCAAAGAATGTGAAGAGGAGAAGATTCATCAGTTTTTAATGGGTCTTGATGATGAGTTTGTTACAACTCGTTCGTCAATTCTCGCCAACGACTTGCTGCCCTCTTTGAACGTTGTTTATCAGACTTTGACCTATGAGAAGGCTTAGTTAGCGACCTTTAAGATCACGGATGCTCTCTCTGATGGTGTTGTGTTCCCTGCCTAGCTAGGGAGAGTGGCTTGGCTCTCATCCTTGTGATCAACCTCGTCACGATCAGGATCAGCCTTCTCATGATCGCTCTATAGGGAGTCGCGACTAACCCTTTCATGACCAATGGTCTTGAGGTCAGGACACCGATCGTCCAACTTGTTCTCATTGTGGCTAGCTTGGTCACGTCGTGAGTTTCTGCTTCAAGGTCATCGGCTACCCTGATACTGGGTCACGCGATCGCACCCCTTCCTCTGATGTTCCTACATGTCGAGCTCCTAATGGGAATGATCGAGGTCATGGTCGTCCTTAGCTGGGCCCAAACAACGCCACTCACATTCTTTTAGGTCGTGACAGCTAGATGTATTTCTCTTTATCTAGGGCCGATCGCTCTGCTTTTCCCATCTTGTCGAATTCGCAGTGGTCCACCCTCAAGTCTCTATTCTAGTCACCAGTTTCTAGTTCAAATGACCACTTCAATGGTAAGATTTGTTTCAAATGGATCCTTGAGTCGGGTGCCTCATTTCATATGATGGGTGATCGCTCTCTACTTATTGATCTAAAGGATGTCACTCCATACTCAATTATTTTGCCGGGTAGTCTGGTTGAGATAGCTACGTAGGTAGTGTTGTTGCAGGAGTAAATCGAGTATTGAAATGAATATAAAATATAAAGATCAGACTGACTTCCCTGTCTCAGCAAATAAATACAAGACTTCCTCCCGTTGTAGTAAGAGAAAGTCAGGATCGAATCCACAAGGAAGCACGTGAGCAGTTCTTAGGTAGCTGTAAATTCTCACAGAAGTAGAGCAACAGAAAAGCAGAAACACAGAAAGGAAAGAAACAAATAAACCCGGCAAGGGCAACTAAAATAAAAGCAAAGAACAAAGCAAAAACGAAAAGCAAAGCAGAAACTAAAAGCAAGGACACAGAAGCTACTCGACCTCGAGTAGCTGTCCTCTATCTCGACAAGAACAGTAATGAAAACAGAAAACAGAAAACAAAGGCAAATCAACTCGACGAACAAAGTGTACTCGACCTCGACAAGAGGTACTCGATCTCGACAAAGAAAGTAAAGACAGGAACTTGAAATCGACAAAGACAGAAGAATCACAACTCGACCTAGACTAAGATCTCCTCGAGATCGACCAGATCTCCTCTATGTCGACAAGAAACAGAAAAAGACAGAAATTGCAGAATTAAACACAAACGCAGATTTTCGACTGAAATAAACTTCAATATATTAAAAGACTTCCAAAGCCAGGATTTCAACACCACAACGATAACCATGGGAAGTAACATATAAAGGCATAAAAGATCATGCTTTCCATCAAATAACTTTCGTCATTAACAAATAGGCATATAGAGGCTCTCGCATAAACCCTAATTGTTACTAACCCTTTTCACATAATTAATCCAAGTTGCATTAAAATCACTTTCGCTTCAATAACACAAACAAGGATCACCTTCAACTCTCGCAAAAGAATCATGCTCATAGGGATAGAAGATGAATCGCACAAAAAGATCTGACCTTTATCGCATCGCCTCACATGGCCACCGTCGGGCTCACCCCAGCCCCAGAAGTGGGTGGACTACTCACGCCTCATCGCAATAACAGACATTGATGTATGAAAAGAACTAACTTGCATTAAACTATATTCAAAAGCCTTTACAATCCTGGCAATCAACTTTCGCAGAAAGCCAAAACCCTAAAAACCTTAGAACTCCTAAACTACTCTGTGGAACTAACTAATGGTGTGTCTTGAATGATTCGAATAAGATGAATAAAACTGAGCCCCCTAGGGCCTTATTTATAGCCTTCATTCCCTAGCTATTCTAGGAAAGAAGATATCTATCTCTATCTAAAATTATATCTAAAATACTTAAAGATAAATAAATGCTTTAAGGAAATAAATCTATAAAGAAAAGATAAAACTAATTAAGGTAGGTCTTCATGTCTTGATAGATCGCGTCTCCTTGATGATAGAACTTGATGGAATCGGATAGAATCTTCCGCCTTCGGCCCAAGGAATCCCAAGTCTAGTCAGACAAGTCCTTGTCGAGAAGCTGTTGGACACGTCTCTAGTCGACCTCGAGTAAGGCTCGTCGACCTCGAGTAGCATGGTTCGTCGACTGGACTTCCTCGAGTGGCTCTCCTCGGCAAGCTCGGATCTGGACTCAAGGTATTGTCGATCTCGACCAAGCTTCGTCGAGATCGAGTAGGGCTCTTCCCTTCCGCTTCCGCTTCCGCGAGTTGCCTCTCCCGCTGGCCGCGGGTTTTTCCGCGGCAGCGAACGGTCCGCTGCAGCGAGTCGAGTCGCTGGCAGCGAGTGCTCCTGGTCGTCCTCGGCTTCGTCCTCGGCTCCTCTCCTTGTCGACTCCGAACATGGCGCCTGGGCTTCGTCGACCTCGACTAGAGCTTGTCGAGATCGAGTAGACTTCCGGAGCTCGGGTTGGTCTGGCTCTCGATCAGGCTCTGCTCGACCAAGCTGTGCTCGGACATGCTCGTCTAGGTCGAGTAGGCCTACTCGAGATCGAGTAGGCCTACTCGTCTAGGTTCCGCTGCTTTGACCTTGGACTTCTGTAGTGGTTTTCCGAGCTTTTCCGACCTTCTGTAGAATTGCTGTAAAACGCCTCGATTTATGTAGAATTGCTGTTAAAAAATTCGAACCAAATGCGGAAAAATGGTAAAGCAAATAAGTAAAGAACACGAGTAATTGTTTACGAGGTTCAGCACAACTGGCCTACGTCCCCGCCTAGAGTTCTTCCACAACCCTAGGATTCAAAGGCTTTATTGATTGCTTAGCTTAGGATCCTAATAGCTCACCGAGAAGCCTCTCTCCTATACAATTGCAATCTAGTCAACTCACGTTCCCTTGGAGTCCTAGACCAATCTAGAAGAGCCCCACCTCTCTCAGCTATCTAGTACAATCCTCTAACTCTCGCAAATCAATAGCCTAGTGCAACTTCCCGAGTTATAAACTCTCGAGTAACACTTGAAATAAATATATCCTATAAGCTCACAGTGACTCTCAAAGGCTTTGAAATAAACAACAAACTATTTGAGCGCTTTGCAGAGAGACACTTGGAAGACAGATTGCTTGAAAGAATTGAACTCGTGTGTAGCACTTGTATATCTGTCTTCTCCTTTCTTTCCTTTATATACTAGCATGGAGATAGCATGGAGCGTGAGGATCTTCATCACCAGATCTCCAACGGCTCTTTGGAATCAGTTCGATCTTGGAATCTTCTATATATGGATACTTTGAAACGCCATGATCTATTTTGAACTGATCTCTTCAACATGTAAGGAAGGATGTAATCTCGATTTATACTTCTTGAAATGGTTAGTCATTCATATATGTATAATATAATGGAAGTATATAATAAGATAAAATAATATATGAATAATAAAGGTAGGTTTTGTATTTCATCAACTGTTAACGCTCCAAGGCCTTTGACACTAATATCCTGTCAAAAGCCTTTGAAACATCTATTCCGATTCTCATCAAGGGAGGGAGTTATCAATCTCCCCCTTGATGAAAGACAAAACCTGTGCATCCCTGCAACTTAGTAAAATAGATATATCATAATCAAACACAGACTAAGTACCTGCAAGGGTTAGACAAATGTTGGATCAAATTTTTAAAGCATGCAAAAACTATCCAACTGAAAACCATAAAAACAAAGACCAAGGTCCTCCACGGCCTTTAAACAAGGTTTTCAAAGTCTAACGAACATCTCCCCCTTTTTGTCTTTCAACAAAGGGCGGAGGTAAAACAGTCACCAAAAGTTACCAAAAGTTTTGAAAACGTTTCCAAAAACCAGCAAAGTAACAAGTTCAGGGGTGGGATAAGGTTAGGTTAAGTCAATCCAGAGCATCATCAGTGAGCCTCGTCCACAGTCCTTCCAACATCGTTGAAATCTCGCTCATCGTCGTCATCACTTCTTTCTGCAGCTCCTTAATATCCAGGCGAACTTCCTCCAAGCCCAACTCTAGGTTGTCCATGCGTTCATCGAAAGCTGGAGCAATGGGAAAGGATTTTGAAAGAGTGGCAAGACTCAAGGTCCCTTGGGGAGACCGAGTGATGCCAATCTTTTCAAGGCCTTTAGAGTCGAACATACCCATATGACGCAGCTGTTCTTCATTTTTGACATCAATTTCAGAAGCTTTGAAGATAGGGGTCAAAAGGGTAGCAAAGGGGAGGGGAGAGCCTTTACGAGCTTTTCTGGCATGGGCCATGGTACCAAGGATAGTGTTGGCCAGATCTGGGTCAAGGCCATTTAGAATGCGGTAGAGCAGGACCATGGCATTGTCGGTTAGGAGTGAGCCAGAGTTGAGACGGGGTAAGAGGCATCTAACAATGATGTTAAAGATAATTTTTGCCTCAAGCGTTAGGGATGAGTGGGTGAGTTGCTTTGAGGTGATGTTGGACGCTTCGGGTAGGAGATATTTGGCTCGGGCTAGGATGATACAATTTTCTTTTGAGGGGTGGATTTCAGATGGTGGAACAGGGGTAGGTAAGCCTAGGAGATCTGCAAAATCATTGGGGTTGAGAGAGATTCTAACCCCTTTGACAACAGTCTCCAAAGACCAACCATCAGTGTCGTTCTTGGCTTTTAGGTTGATGTAGAAGAGTCGGGTAAGCTCAAGGTAGTAAACAGTTTCTCGGTTAAGAAGAGTCCAGGCTGGGGAATTTTTGAGGAGCTCAATGCAAGGCATCTTCAAAGCTTCAAAGAATTCAAAGTCTAAAAAATCTGAACAGCTAAGCTTACGAGTACGAAACTCGTCTACCCACTTACCAGCAGTCTCAGCATCTAAAAACCAAGAGGAGGGCAAGGATTGATTTACCTGGATATAGGCCGGGGGGTCTGCGTTCTTTCTGCGCGCAACAGTTGGAGCAACTCTCTTGACAGGCGCTACAAGACTCTTGACAGGGCCCTTCCTGGTACGCTTAGGGGATGGAGGCTTGACTGGAGCAGGGGCTTTCCGCTTCTTCGGAGACGGGGGAGGAGGAGGAGAAGGAGAGGGAGTTTCTTCCTCCTCTTCCTCAGACCCCGAGTCCTCACCGGACCCCACTTCATCACCTTCAGGTTCCTCATCCTCTCCGGATCCCTCGTGCTCTTCTTCTTCTTCTTCCTCAGGCTCCTCCTCGGATGGAACCTCCTCGGCTTCGGCTTCCTTCCGAATCCGCTCAGCTTCTTCCTCGGCCTTTTTCTTAGCAAGTTCGGCCTCCTCATCGGCCTTTTTCTGCCTCAAGGCCTCTTCCTCAGCTTCCTTGGCAGCATCTCCCTCCAGGGCGGCATCAAGGTCGTCTTCCTCTTCTTCCTCGTCCTCTTCCTCAGCCAGAATCTTTCTCTTCCCCTTTTGTTTAGCACTCAAGGGTTTCTTAGCAGCGCGCTTCTGAGAGCCTTTGGGAGCCGTGGTCGTGCTCGCCTTAATGGTGCTCTGGACAACTGCTGGGACGATGGCTTGAGTAGCAGGTTCGGGTGTGGGAGAGGTAGCAGTGGCCTGGCGTCCCTTGGGGGTGGCGCCAAGTCTTTTGGGAGTGACAGCTTTCTTGGTTTTGGGTGCCATGGAAGTAGTCGGATAGGGTTTCTTTGAGAGGTTGAAGATGAAGGAGTGGAAAGGGTTTGGAAAACTCTGAGTGTAGGTTGTAATCGGGTACGGAATTGGTTTAAGTAGAGAGAGAGGGTGACGGATTGATGGGATGCGTTTAGGGTTCCAAGGAAAGAAATCATTACATTGCTGAGATTTGAAAGGTTTTCAATTTCAAATTCAAATTCAAATACCCATTAAAATCGGACAAGGTAACTAAAAATATATATCCAAAAATAAAATATCTTAACGGTTAAGGAAATCATAGAAATAGGCAATTTTTGAAATCCGATTAAAACAAATATAATTGATTAAATATCGAAAAAGATATTAACCAAAAATATATGATCCGATATATGTACTTCACTGATCAGTTTGCAGACCTTGACATAACTCTCAAAGGTCTTGACACTGAGTGGAGTTTATCTTTCGTAAAGGGAAAGCTCCCCCTACGAAAGTGCATCCTTGTCAAGCATCCTAATCTCTCGTCTAATGAAGGTGAACCTGTCTTCTGCCAAAGGCTTAGTAAAAATGTCAGCCCATTGATAATCAGTAGAAATAAAAGATATGGACACATCACCTTTTTCAACATGATCTCTAATGAAATGATGTCTTACATCAATATGCTTGGTCCTTGAATGCTGAACAGGATTCTTAGTGATGGATATGGCACTTGTATTGTCACACTTAATTGGGATACCCTTGAGGTTGATGCCGAGATCTCGCATTTGTTGAGCTATCCAAAGGATTTGGGAGCAGCAAGCTCCAGCTGCAATGTATTCGGCTTCTGCGGTGGATAGAGCAACTGAGTTTTGCTTCTTTGAGTGCCAACTGATCAAAGATGCTCCTAAGAATTGGCAACATCCTGATGTGCTCTTTCTATCCACCTTGTAGCCTGCAAAATCTGCATCAGAATATCCAATTAAAGTGAAATCCTTTTGCTTTGGGTACCATAGTCCAAGTTCCTTAGTGCCATTGAGATATCGAAAGATCCTCTTCACAACCACGAGGTGAGAGTCTTTTGGATCAGCTTGAAACCTAGCACACATGCAAACACTAAACATGATGTCAGGTCTACTAGCTGTGAGATATAATAAAGATCCAATCATTCCTCGATACTCCTTTTGATTGACACTTGTTCCAGTCTTGTCTTGATCTAGAGATAACGTTGAGCTCATGGGAGTCTTGGCTGCTTTGGATTGATCCATCTTGAACTTCTTCAAGAGATCCTTAGTGTACTTTCTTTGGTTGACGAAGATCCCTTTCTTGGATTTATGAACTTGTAACCCCAAAAAGAAGTTGAGTTCACCCATCAAGCTCATCTCAAATTCACTGCACATAATGTCAGAAAATTCCTTGCACAAAGATGTGTTAGTAGCACCAAATAATATATCATCAACATAAATTTGAATAACCAAAATGTCCTTTCCTTTGGTCTTGATAAAAAGAGTCTTGTCGATCAAACCTCTTTTAAAATCATTTTCTAAAAGATATTTTGACAAGCGCTCGTACCAAGCTCTTGGGGCTTGTTTCAAACCATAAAGCGCTTTGTCAAGTTTGTAAACATGATTGGGGAATTCTGAGCTTTCAAAACCTGGGGGTTGAGCAACATAAACTTCTTCTTCTAAGAAATCATTAAGAAAAGCACACTTGACATCCATTTGATATAACTTTATGCTCATAAAAGATGCGAATGCTAATAAAATGCGAATGGCTTCAAGCCTGGCTACGGGAGCAAAGGTCTCCTCGTAGTCAATACCTTCCTCTTGATTGTAGCCTTGAGCAACAAGTCGTGCCTTGTTCCTCACAATCTTGCCATTCTCATCTAACTTGTTTCGAAACACCCATCGAGTGTCAATGACTGATTGATGCTTTGGTCTAGGCTTCAAAGTCCAGACTTTGTTCCTCTCAAATTCATTAAGTTCACTTTGGATAGCTATAATCCAGTCTGGCTCCTGAAGTGCCTCATTTACCTTCTTTGGCTCAATAAGAGAAACAAACGCGTTAAAAGCATAAAGATCTTTAAGTTTAGAACGAGTTTGAACACTAGAAGTAGGGTCAGAAATGATATCCTTTAATGAGTGTGATGAGGAGTATTTGAATTTCCTTTTGCTAGTATCAGCTCCTTGATTCGTCACACCATCAGGATCGATTTGTTGTACATCTGACTCCGTGGTCCTGTTAGGTTCAGTTACAGCAGTCTCTGTCATCTCAACACTGTTGGATTGGACACCAAGGGCTTTGGACGCATCTTCAACACCTTGGACCAATTCTTCAGTGTTAAGAATCGGTTCCTGCATGTTCCTTTTCTCCGTGTTCATGGTAGCAGCATCATCACCTTCCTCGTTCTCTTCATGGATATTGAGATCTATATCTGCAACACTTTCACTCAAAGCACCATCATTGCATTCATCAAAAATAACATGTATACTTTCTTCAACTACCTGGGTCCTTTTATTGAAGATTCTATAAGCTTTTCTACTCGTGGAATAGCCAAGAAATATACCTTCATCACTACGCGCATCAAATTTCCCAAGGTTATCTTTTCCATTGTTATGAACAAAACAAGTACAGCCAAAGGGTTTAAAATAAGATATAAGTGGTTTGCGGCCTTTGAAAAGTTCATAAGGAGTTTTCTTTAAGATGGAACGAATAAGACAACGATTTAAAATGTAGTTAGCTGTGTCAACAGCTTCAGCCCAATAGGTTTTAGGTAATGCATTTTCTAAAAGCATAGTCCTGACCATATCCTCTAAGGTGCGGTTCTTGCGTACCACAACCCCGTTTTGTTGAGGTGTCCTAGGAGCAGAAAAGTTATGGGAGATGCCATATTTAGCACAAAACAAATCAAATTGAAGTTGATCAAACTCCCTACCATGATCACTCCGGATAGACACTATGGGCTCATTTCTTAAAGTTTGCAACTCCTTACAAAGTTTTGAAAACTCAAATAAGGCCTCTGATTTTTCTTTCAAAAATGCAACCCAAGTATATCTAGAAAAATCATCAACAACAACTAGCATGTACTTTTTACCATTGGGAGATTTGACTCGCATAGGACCACATAAATCCATATGTAAAAGTTCAAGGGGTCTAGAAGAACTTACAACCTTTTTGGGTTTGAAGGAGCTACGTGTTTGTTTACCTCGTGTGCAAGCGTTACACATGTCAATACCTTTGAAGTCCATCTTAGGTAGCCCTCTTACAAGCCCTTTGGACACAAGCTTCTGTAGTGTATGTGGACTCACATGACCGAGTCTCCTGTGCCAAAGCTTTGGATCGTTCGTCAAGGCCTTTAAACAGGTTAAGCTTCCTTGTGCCACTTGATCAGCATATACAGCGTATATGTTGTTGTAACGATATGCAGTCAATATAACTTCACATGTATCATCTCTGCACACTATACATCTTTTCTTGTTAAATCTGACATTGTTACCACTATCACATAATTGAGAAACGCTAAGCAAATTATACTTTAAACCATTGACAAGATAGACATTTTTAATACTATGGCTGGAATCACTTCCAACACTACCAATACCAACAATGTCGCATTTCCCTTTGTCACCAAGAGTGATTGTTCCCGTGGATTGCTCCTTTAGATCATGAAAGAGAGAACTCTTCCCACTCATATGCCTCGAGCAACCACTATCAATAATCCATTTGTGTTCTTTCACCTTGGTGATCTCCTGCAAAACAAACATCAACCTTTGTGGCTAGACCAATAAGCAAATTTGGATCCATTGTTGGGGTAAACCATATTTGGTAAAATAGTGCCTTTTGGGACCCAAACTTGTGTTATCCGTTCTTTTCTCAAATGAACAGGAAATGTATTGCGAATAATATAAGGATCCTTTCTTCTGTAAGGGCAGGTCTCTTTTACATGTCCCTTTCTAGCACAATGGTGACATATAGGAGAGGTTCTGCTTCCTTTAGCCTTTACAAAAGTGGTAATGTGTTGCTTCTTTAAAAACTTTGGGTTGTAACCAATACCACTTTTGTTTAGAGAGCTTTGTTGCTCACCTAACATCTTATCGAGAGTGCCTTTGGATTTGGTAAAACTTATGAGGGCTGTCTGTTGGTCTAGAATCTTATTATTCAGGGAGATCTTCTCGTTCTCTAAGTCATGATGCACATTTCTTAGAGAGGAGAGATCTTGCTTGAGTTCAGATCTCTCCGAATCAAGAGTCTTGACTTTAATGTCAAGACCTGAATAAGAAGCTTCAAGACCTTTGACCCTCATAGACAGATCCTCAATAGTCTTTTCCTGGTCCACAGTTCTCTTAATAAGAATGTTAGTTTGGGCAATAAGCTTCTCTTCATTGGCAATCATATTAGAAAGGAATTCCGATAATACCTCTTTTGGACTTTCCATAAGTTCTCTTACAGTAGCTTCAAGCTTTTTATCGTGGGATTCATCTTCTGAGGCCATAAGACAAATGTTGGCCTTCTCATCGTCAGAAACAGAGTCGGAATCACTCCAAGTAGCCACCATAGCTTTCTTCTTCTTCCATTTGTGACCTTTCTTGGGCTGGCTCTTTGTCTTTTGAGGGCAGTCCTTTACAAGATGATCTGTTTCACCACATTCAAAACAAGACAACAGTTTAGTCTTCTTTTCAAACTTGTTGTATTGAGGCTTACCTCAAAATTTTGAAGATTCTGATCCATCCTTGTTGTTGAATTGCTTCTTCATTTTGAGAATTCTAGCAAGGCCTCTTGTGATGAGAGCAAAAGGATCATCCTCATCGTCATCCTCATCTTCAGAATCAGATCCATCCTTGGACTCATCCTTCTTAGACTTTAGTGCCAAGTTCTTGGTGCTAGCTGGAAGTTCTCCATCGTCTTCATTAAGGATCATCTCATGCGTGATCAGCTTCCCAAGGAGATCATCAAGGGGTAGAGTGGTGAGGTCCTGGGCTTCCTCTATAGCTGTTACTTTAGGACCCCATTTCTCCTTTGGAAGGCACCTCAGTATCTTCCTCACTTTCTCAACGTTGGTAAAGCTCTTGCCGAGAGAATCAAGGTTGTTGGTGATTTCTGTGAATCGTGTGAACATGGCTTTGATTGACTCATCGGATTTCATCTTGAAGAGCTCATACTTTCGAAGGAAGATGCTGATCTTGGTGTCTTTCACTTGGCTCGTTCCTTCATAGGTGACGACCAAATTGTCCCAAATCTCTTTAGCTGACCTACAAGAGGAAATACGGTTAAACTCATCAGTGCTAAGACCACAATAAAGTAAGTTAATAGCCCTGTAGTTTTTGGAGATGGTTTCAAGATCTGCTTGGTTGTATTCAGACTCCTTCTTTTCCACTTTGGTATCGTTTGGTCCTTCCTTCTCTGGAATCTTCGGACCATTCTCTATGATGTTCCAAAGCTCTAGATCTTGGTCTATGATGAACATCTTCATCAAAGATCTCCAGTGGACAAAGTTGTTTCCTACAAAGAGTGGCGGTCTGCTTGTGGACCTTCCCTGTGCAAATCCTCCGCTTGCTTCACCAGACATGATCGAAAACTCACAAGATTGTTAGATCAAAAGCAGTGAGTAAAGCTCTGATACCAATTGAAGGTTCGATAATGTAAAACAAAGTAATATATAAATACTCTAGAAGGGGGGTTGAATAGAGTATGCCCGTTTTTTGCAGTAAGTCTCAAGACTTTTGGAGCTTGTACCAAAACCTTTGAGAAGAACCTGAATCACAAAGTTAAGTAAAGAACACGAGTAATTGTTTACGAGGTTCAGCACAACTGGCCTACGTCCCCGCCTAGGGTTCTTCCACAACCCTAGGATTCAAAGGATTTATTGATTGCTTAGCTTAGGATCCTAATAGCTCACCGAGAAGCCTCTCTCCTATACAATTGCAATCTAGTCAACTCACGTTCCCTTGGAGTCCTAGACCAATCTAGAAGAGCCCCACCTCTCTCAGCTATCTAGTACAATCCTCTAACTCTCGCAAATCAATAGCCTAGTGCAACTTCCCGAGTTATAAACTCTCGAGTAACACTTGAAATAAATATATCCTATAAGCTCACAGTGACTCTCAAAGGCTTTGAAATAAAGAACAAACTATTTGAGCGCTTTGCAGAGAGACACTTGGAAGACAGATTGCTTGAAAGAATTGAAGCTCGTGTGTAGCACTTGTATATCTGTCTTCTCCTTCCTTTCCTTTATATACTAGCATGGAGATAGCATGGAGCGTGAGGATCTTCATCACCAGATCTCCAACGGCTCTTTGGAATCAGTTCGATCTTGGAATCTTCTATATATGGATACTTTGAAACGCCATGATCTATTTTGAACTGATCTCTTCAACATGTAAGGAAGTATGTAATCTCGATTTATACTTCCTGAAATGGTTAGTCATTCATATATGTATAATATAATGGAAGTATATAATAAGATAAAATAATATACGAATAATAAAGGTAGGTTTTGTATTTCATCAACTGTTAACGCTCCAAGGCCTTTGACACTAATATCCTGTCAAAAGCCTTTGAAACATCTATTCCGATTCTCATCAAGTGAGGGAGTTATCAGTGTGTGTTTTGCATGACCGTACTATGATGACGTTGATTGGTGTGGGTGAGGAGCGTGTTGCGGAGGGAAATCAAGTTTGCAGAATATAAAACTATATGAAAGCAAACCAACTCTCTGTCTCAACAAATAAAATACAAGAAACCCTCCCGCTATAGTGGTAGGGTATTCAGGATCGTATCCACAATGAAGCGTGTCAGCGCTTGCCTAATTAGTCCCAAATTCCTCTCGTAATCGACCGGGAAGTACTCAATCTCGAGTAACAGTACTCGATATCGACCACCAGTAGTCGAGTAAACCTGCAACTGCACAATAAAAGACGAAAACAGAGCATACGTCGAGTAAAAAGTACTCGACGTCGACTACAGTACTCGATGTCGACTAGTCTTGTCGATGTCGAATGCGTTAGTTGAGTGTAAAAATGTAACTTTTGTGAAATAAAAAACAATGAAAGTAAACACTTAATTGGGGATTCGAATTCAATAATCTATAAGCTTCCAGAATCGGGGTTTCAACGCCACAATAATGACCATATAAGAATAATGTTATAGGTATAAAAGATCATGCATTTTTATCAAATAACTGTCGTCATTAACAAATAGGAAAACAGAGGCTTTCGCATAAACCCTAATTGTTACTATCCCTTTTCATATAATTAATCCAAGTTTGCATTAAAATCACTTTTGCTTTAATAACACAATTAAGGATCACCTTCGACTGTCGCAGAAGAATCATGCTCATAGGGACAAAAGATGAAATTGCATTAAAATCTTGTACCTTTATCGCATTACCTTACATGGCTACCATCGGGCTCACCCCGACCTTAACTCCACATTCTTATCATGTGGAAGTTGGCTCACTTTCCCTTTGGCATAAACGTTTGGGTCATCCTGAACCTACTAATCTTTCGTTTTTACCTCATATTCAAGTTTATAAACACAGGTCTTTGAGTCTTTGTGATGTTTGTCATTGCGCAAAACAAACTCACTCACCTATTCCTTTGAGTGTTTCTCAAGTTTTTTTAGTTCTTTTGAATTAGTTCATGGAGATCTTTGTGGCTCCTATCTCCCAAAGTCTCTGTCAGGTGCCTCTTTCTTTGTCAGCGAAAGTAGACTTTAGACATCATGTCTGAGGCTGGTCTTCTGGGTGCTAAGCCATTTGAGTTCCCTATTGAACAAAATCACTCTCTCGCTACCTCCACCACTTCGCTCCTTGATGCTTCGGATATGTACCGTTGTCTTATTGGTCGTTTGATTTACTTAACCATAACGCGTCGAAACCTCTGCTACTATGTCCATACCTTAACACAGTTCATCCAATCACCTACCATTGATCATTGGGATGTTATGAAGTGTGTTCTGCACTTCCTCAAGGGCCATCCTGGTTAGGGAATTTTCCTTTCGGCATCCGGTTCTATTGTCCTTACAGCCTACTGTCATTCTGATTATGCTAGTTCTCCCGTTACTCGACGATCTCTTACCGGCTATTAAATATGTCTCGGTTCCTCTCCAGTCTCATGGAAGGCGAAGAACCAACACATTATATCTCGCTCGCTAGTTGAGGTTGAATGTCGGGCCATGGCCTATGCTTGTTGTGAGCTTTTATGCCTCATGTTGTTTCTTTGCTCTCTTAGTGTGGTGCATTCCATGCGTATGCATCTTTTTTATGACAGTTAGGTGGACATTCACATTGCTACTAACCCAGTATTCCATGATTGCACCAAACACATTGAGGTTGATTGTCACTTCATTCAGGATCTCATTCTTACCGGTTGAGTCACTACTTACCATATTCGCACCGCTTCAAAACTGACTGACCTTCTCACCAAAGCTCTCAGTCGTCAGCAATTTCAATTTCTCATGGGGAAGTTGGGTGTTTGTGACCCACATGCTCCAACTTTAGGGGGAATATTGGGATATTTATATGTGAATATATAAATACTAGTTTATCTTGTATGATTTTAGTCTATCTTTATCTTTATCAATCTTGTAAATTGTACTATATATATATACCTTATGAATAAAAAGAGAGATCTGGCTTTTTCCGCCATCTAATATTTCTCAAGTTGGGAGTGGAGCAAACTAGATACCCACTCTATTCTGGCAATCAGAGTGTTTTCCACCTTGCTAAGAACGCTGCCTACCATTCTTGAACCAATCACGTCCAAAGAAGGTATCATTGGCTTCAAGAAAGAGTAGAAGATGAAGACTTTGAACTTCTGAAGATTCACACGAATGACAAATGATCTGATATGCTAAAGAAGACCTTGTCAAAGGAGAAGCTCATCAAATGTTGCTTAAAGGCGGGTTTTCTCGAACTCTCTATGTAGGATTTTAGGGGGAGGGGGGCTACGTTGTGTTTCCCTCCTACAACATGGAGGAAAGAGTAATTTGGAATAGTACTACCATATGGGTCTTTTTTAGCTCAGGTGAAGATCGTCTCTTTTTGCCTATAAGTGGAGAAGTTTTTCCATTTGGAAAAGTAAGAGAAACTATCAGAGTAAGAAAGGGTGAAGAGTCGTTATAGGTGATATAAATAGAATAGAAATACTCTAGGGGGGATGAACAGAAGAAACTTCAAGGCCTTGAGATGGATTTCTAAGTCTTGAACCGAATGTCAAGGTCTTGAAATGATTCCATAAATCTGTACGAAAATAAATATGGAAATTAAATATGACAGTAAAACAAAGGACACACGAATTATTAACGAGGTTCGACACGAACTTTGCCTACGTCTCCGCCTAGGGTTATCCAACCCATAGGATTCAAAAGCACTATTATTTCACTTCTTATAGATCCTAGATACAACGGAGAAGATCTTTCCCTCTTCTAAGAACTCGAAGCCTGAGCCGCTTCTATCTAGTCAACGCAGATCCCTTAGATTCTTATATACAACTTAGAAGAACAACCCTTTTCTCAACTAGTAGCCTCAACCACTACTCTCTAGTCATCTCAAAACACTCGTGAAATAATAGCCTATTGAATACGTTTGAGTAGAAGTATATTCTTAGTATAACAATTTAGACTTGTACAATAAAGCTCTAGAAACTCTTAAAAGATAAAGCAAGAACAACAATGGAGAAATAGAGAATCAATGGAGGATCGAGTGCAGTGATGACTTGAATGCTCAGATTTTCGCTTGAGTGTTTTTTTTTTTTCTTTACTCCTGCATTCCTCTCTATTTATAGGCTCATGGGTTCATTTTTTGAACATTTGAATGCTTTGAACTTCAACCGCTTGAACTTCCACAAAATCTAATTTCCATATTTTACTGTCATATTTTAGCTAATTCTAGAAAATTTATTGGACGCACGAATTTATATGACAGTAAAACAAAGGACACACGATTTTGTGTCGAACTTCAACCGCACGAATTAAATCTTCAATAAAGGACACACGAATTATTAACGAGGTTCGACACGAGGTTCGACACGAACTTTGTGAGATATGGGCTGATATGGCCCTGATTTTTTTGGTTCCACCAAATCTTCAATAAATATGATGAATAGATTTTAGCTAATTCTAGAAAATTTTCCAACCATTTAAATTTGAAAATTCAGCCCATATCTCACAAAGATCCTTGAGACAGACTCTGAACAAAGCATTCTGATGGACGGTTTTTAGTCGCGTAAAGCGTATCAAAATAATTTTGAACCTACCTAACTAATGTAGTGTGGTAAGCACGAGTCGATCCCACAGAGAATTAATGTAAATACTCGGATTTTAAGATCCTAATTTTCAAAAATAATAATAATAATAATAATAAAATAAAATAAAATAAAATAAAAATTTTAGAACGAACATGACAATCTCGATTATCGGTTTTCAAAATTCTGACTTCGCGAAATAGAGAGCGGAAATTGGGAAGCTAACACCGGGAACTCGTCTTCGGGAGTTCGAATTTGCGCTTACTGGACCACAATTCTTATCTCCTTCTCCTACCACAACCGAAAACTTCAGCCCAATTGGTCTCTTGTGTTAATTTGAAATCCATGAACTTTCCTACCACTTTCCCATTGCTTGAATTAGAAAAACATCCACACCTCACCTTCCGTCCTCCCTTGTTCGATACACCCAAAGGTAGAAAGAAGACAACCTATACCCTCCTTGTCTCTATCTAAATTCAACCCACATCCACACTCCTCTTTGACCATATAATCAGACCTTGGGGATTCTTTTCATGCCACCACAAGACAAAAACCTCAAGCTTTTTCTCTTATCCTCTTTCTCCCCCTTTCATTTCTTCACTTTCAAACCCATCTCCCACTGAGCCCCAGCTCCTCCCCCGTTCCGAGAACGCCACCGCCTCACCTCGTTTTCAAGCTTCCAGCAACAGTATCTTCACCCTCCCCGTCGTCCTCCATCGTCACCAGTAAGACCGAGAGCCCAAGAGCTCCAAAGTCCTTGTTTGGAGTGCAAGCTGCAACCCAGCCTCTTCCTTGTTGACGCCAGCAACAGCACCACTCCATCCCACCTTCCTCGACACCCACGAGCAGCATCAGTAGCCCCAGCGGACCTCCGCCGAGCCGAGCTGCAGCTTGCCTCTTCTCCCCTGTTTCCGCGATTGGGCTCGGTAAGGCTTCCTTTCCGTTTCTTTCACTTCCTCCCACCTCCACATGACAAAAAGGAGCAGCTTTAACCCCTCGGTGAGCTTCCCCAACCCCTCTTTTTCAATCCTTGTTTCAATTTCGTGCTTCCTTGTGCTAACTGATCGAAGAGAGAGAGTGAGAGTGGGTCAGATTGAGTAACGGCGAGATCGAGAGTGTGAACGGCGAGACGAGTACGGTTGAGCGAGCGAGAGTGTGAGCGTGAGCGTGACGGGGAGGGAGGGAGCTGCGAGTGCGAGATGGCTGGAGCAACGGTCTAAGAAACGGAGAGGACGCCGAATTGAGCAAGGC
The DNA here is from genome assembly GCA_037127255.1 of Persicaria tinctoria. NCBI lineage: Eukaryota > Viridiplantae > Streptophyta > Magnoliopsida > Caryophyllales > Polygonaceae > Persicaria > Persicaria tinctoria. The sequence goes on along the minus strand of JBANSL010000006.1, from coordinate 54,516,647 downwards.
AAACCGACGGAAGCCAAGGGAAGCGCCGACTTTTCCTCCCAACGAACAGAGGCGAGAGAGCAGAGGTTGAAGGAGACTGGCGGGTCCCACCCTTCCACCTTGGCAGCCACGTCAGGACGTCCGGCCCCATTTCTTTCTTTCCCTAACTTCTGATTTCGGATTGTAAGAGAGAGCTGGGAGTGGGCCTAATTCTTGGGCCGAGTTTGGTGTTTTTAACAAAGGAAAAGAATTTGGGCTTTGGATTCCCAGCAAATAAAATTTTTGGCCAATTCTATTTTGAAATAAATTTCGGTATTGTGTTAAATGAAATGGTGGGGCTCGGTTTTTGTATTTAACAAGAAAAAGGGATTGATTTTGGGTAAATTATAAAAGGGATTTTCGGTTTAGTAAAGTAAATTAAATAAAATAGTTGGAATTTTAAAGGATTTAGAAATATTTTATGAAATAGTATTTGAAATATTATATAATATTATTGAAATTAAAATACAAATGTTATTTTGAGATTAGAGATATAATATTACGGTGATTAGAGGAAAATATAATATCATGAGACTAAGAGACTTCAAAGTATATTATCGGAACTAAATTAAAAAAAAAAGGAATTTCATGAGCGTTTTCAAGGATCGGAATTTCTAACTGGTTGACTCGGATTTTAAAGCGGTTTCGGGACTAACTCGGGAATTATGTGATTGGTGACTAACTAGCATGATCGATGTGAATGGTTGACTAATATCATGATTGGTGTGTATTAATGGCATGATTGATTAAATAAAGGCATGATGAAGTGTTAGACTTGTTTATCATTAATTTATGCGTTGAGATATGATGAATATGATGCACTTCAGCTATGTGATATGCGAATATATGGTTATGAATATATGAATGTGGCTAAATGGAATGATGAGAACGATATGGTATTGAGGAATGTGGCAATGTGATGAATGGTTGAACTTAAAGAAATGACGATTGCGATATGTGTGTTATTCTCGTCGAATGATGTATGCTTTGGGTGCATGAATGATTAGACGTAGGCTTATATATGTGTGTTCTGATATGTATCTAGGTCATATTTTGTGACATGATTGATGTGTGCCAGACTTTCTATTATGCCGTTCTGCATAGCCAGGTGAGTTCCTATATGAGCTCGCTCAGATTCGAAAAGAGATCTCCCTGCTTGTAGCCATGTGCATACTAGGTGGTTGCATTCATAAAAAAGCATGCCATGTAGTATCCTGCTAGGATTGCACTCATGATTGAGCATTCGTTTACTCATTGCTTTTGTAAACAGAACGGCCGTTATCTGTGAAGTAACTAGAGTCATTGCTAGGGTCATAGGACGACCTAGTCTCATCGGGTCCCATCCTGAGTCAATCGAGTCATGAGCTTCCTTATATTATGAGATGACTGCGGGCTTTATTGTCGATACGGGTTGGGCATGCGTGCCACCTGATTATATGGAATGCATTCACGAGCTGGCCAGTCTCCGCCCTATCGAAAGGGGGTGGAGGTAGGAGAGGGATATACCACTTGGTATTCGGTGCTAAGACCTTATTATATTTATGCACTTGATCTTAGGACCATGCTAGTGTGTTAATATTCCGCCTTGCATCTAGAAGCATCTTTATTAGGACTAGCGTGTGTATATGTCTGCTTGTTTGGGATTATATTGCGTAGGGCTTCGATCTGACACCGCCCCGCATACATTTTTTTAGGTTTGTTTTGCAGCATGATTATTCCTTGTTTCCGTGACGTGGGAACTCTCTTGGGCGATCTCAAAGAAATGGTTTAACTCCACCAACATTGTATATTAAATTTCGGTAATTACGCTTATTGATTTGATTTTGACTCAGCTCTGCCGTGTCACCCTCTTGTATTACACCTTGATTCTACTACTTGCATAACTGTTGGTTTTCCACACTTAGACTTATGACAGGTACAGGGGACTTCCCCGGGAATTCCAACGATCCCTTCGAATTTTGGGTATGAAATCCCACTTTAAAATGTTAGGATAGAATTTCAAACCTTCAACCTGTACTCGGGGCGCAAGATCCTAACGAGGGGTTTTATCCGTCTAAACGTAACTCGGGAATCATAATCCCGAGCTGTTACAAAGATGGTATCAGAACTCAGGTTATGCAAACCGAGTATGGTAGGTTGAAGTGGTTTTGGAAATGGCCCAAGGTTTTCAAATGTTTTCCAAAATGTTTTAGAAAGGGCAAAATGAATTTAATATGGCTAACTGAAATGGACTAAATATGAACATGACTCAATAAATCAGGTAATCAAACAAAGGGAAACGATGGGGTAGTAAAGGCGCTAACCATCCCTATTGGATGTAGTTGGGAACGGGTAGGCAAAATACTAGCTTTCTTTTACAGACGGGGTTTGAAGACTCCAAGGAGCCCGAGGGTTGGAGTAGCATGGGCTAGGGGGCCGTGAGGTATTTGCCCCTCCGGTCGGCCGTCCCTCGAAGGACGACATAGATTGTCTCTGTGATTATATGCATTATATCCAACTGTGCCCGAGGGCGATCCTCCTCGAAGAGGATCATATTAATCATGTTGAGTGCTTCCATGTTGAGTGTTATTGTGGTTAGGATAGAGAACTAATCAGTATGCCTTGACTTGAATCATGTATTGAATAAATGTGCAAACGGGATAGTGGGAGAATACCTTGTCCTTATGTCGTCGGAATTCCCGTCTTGTCAGGATAACCCTTCCCTGATTCACACCCCTTGATGATTCTGACTCCGTCATGCGGCCCACCAAAACATTTAGGCATGTTAGCAAGGGTCAAAGAGCATCCGCTATCCCCGTTTCGAGTCCTGTTTGGTACCACACCATCTATGCTTTTATCGAGCCTCGTACCTTAGGTTGGTGTCTTCCACGGGAAAATTTGGGTCGGTCAACTAGCTACTTCCGGGGGTGTGTCGATTCTTATACTGATCAACTGTGTCTTCATACCACCAGAGTCTAAACATAAATTATACCCTCTCATCTCGAAAAGAGTGTGAATGTCCTTGTGTCATACCAAGCGAGTCATATTAACGTCCCACGGGGAAACAGGGTGATGAGTCGGTGATTGTATGACATGGTGTGTTGGTATATTTCGGCATGACTTGTCTGATAACTTGCATGATTGCACTTATGAACGAGTATATATATCGGATCTATGAATTCCCATAATTGTTACTCTCCTTTGAATTAGATCCATGATAGTGTGGTCAACCCTCTTTGTATGAGCGCCATGAGAAATGAATTTTTGAGCATGTTAAGTTAATCAAATTGAACCTCATTGACTATGTATTTTCTTAATGAGTGTTGGTAGTATCATGTAGGATATGCATCTCCTAATTATTGACCATCATGCATCTATGTGCCATACTTGTCATACTACATGTATATGGTTGTGTTGGATGTGATAGTTGTTCTGCCCAAATGACTTAACCATACCCCTTGACACGATTATTAGAGTGCATCTTAACATGCTTACCTAGAACCCACATTGTTTCGACCTACTTATGTGTGCACTAAGTGAGTAATGGATCATACATGTGATATCCTATAATGCTCGCTATGTCATATATAACTTATGCTGCATATGTCTATTGTCGGGTTGTGCATACATGATATTAATATGTCAAGCATGATTAGTGCATGAGATGATAAGTTTTAGCATGTCCCGTGTGCATGTAAAGTTGATTATGTGAAATGTTATGGATGCATAGGACGTTATTCCTTTAATAGGTACATGATAGTGTGGAATGATATGATTGAGATATTTTGTGATTGCCATGTCCACCTGTAACCTTATAGAATACCTTAAGGGGATTGTTGTAACTCTTGAGTCTGTGCCTTGTCTTGAGTCTCGTCATCTCTAGTCCTGGTTTGTGTCTGAATTCTTAAGAAAGTCGTTTTGTCCTCCCTTGCCCTCCCCTATCTCCGTGACTTCTAACCCCTCGTGATCCCTTTGATGGACGTCAACATAGAAGAGAAAACGAGCGATCGAGTGGCACCAGAGTGACGCAACGGAAGTGGGGTGGGCCCATGGCCCATGGACCCTAGGATCGACGTCGCCAAAGGAAGGACACCTTTCGAAGATGGCGGTTGCAGACGTAATCCTCCTAGATGACTCAAGGAATGACGTTCTTCGTCCGAATTGTGATCTCTCCTATGCGATCTGGAATCGGTGTCGTGCGATAGGCTTGGAACTAACTAAATTGAGGTGTGATGACTGATAAGCTGAATTGGTAGTGAATGATTGCCCGACTAACTTGTGTTTGTGATGATGTGCCTATGTGCTTAAGTGTACCGACCTGCTAGTAAATCGGTTATGGGTTATATATGTGGTGGTGTATTCTTCTTGGGAATGAGTCGAGTGTTTTCCTTGGTGAGATGGATCAGGAAATCGCAGGTAGATTGAGGTCTTCAAGTTTGTCATTGGTTATGCGAGATGGAATGCATGAAGGATGTGTTAGCTTGGGTAGAGTCGAGTGAGTTATGGCTTGTCGGAGATAGTGTTCAGTGAGTATACTCGAGCTTCCGGGTAGGTCTTAGGTGAAGAGTGGAGTTAACATGGTGAGATTTTGAGGAAGAGGTCCTAGCTAGAAGTGTCGGTAGGTAGTAGGTGCAAGTATAGGTGGTTAGTGTAGTTCTAGAGGTGGATGAGTGAGCTAGGAACGGATCGGAGGGATTCTCAAAGGGAAGTGTTATTAGACGGATTGGTGCGCTAAGGAAGGTGTCTAGATAGTCTAGGAGCGGGTCGTGGGCAGCATCGAGGATGATTGGTTGAGGAATGTCTAAGGAATTGCAGAATTGGGGACTAGGTTCTATGTGCGGTGATTGGGAACTATTTATGGTAAAGGATGAGATTGACGAATCGCTAAGAAAGAGTAGTAGCAGGCTGTATTTGGGATGAGTACTTGGGGTTGCTTAAATAGGGTTAGTGATGCTTAGAGGATTCCTAAGGGAAGGATTTCTAGATACTTTGTTGGAGGATTTTAGTATAGGAAAGGAATCAAGGTTGATGTGTGGAGATTGTTTTGGGCTATTGGGGTATTTGGGGATGTGAGATGATTGTTCAAGGAAAGGTTGGTAACTAGGCAAGGATTTCGTTGAGAATTCTAGTAAGACTGTTTACTTGAGGTTGAGACGGGGGGGATTCTGAGAATGGATTTGGGAACTAGGGAAAGCGAAAGGTATCGGAAACGCTAAAGGGAGAAGGATTTTAAAAGGTTTGGCGGAGATGTGGTACTTGGGAAACTTGAGTGATGGCAATTTAGGGATTTTGCGGAAATGATGATCGGTAAAAGAGAGCCTTGGACGGTAAGGTGTCATGGTTAAGAAGTGGGAGCTTGAGGCAATATAGGGATATGAAGAGATAAGGAACTAGAGTAGGACGACTTGAGGATTTTGAATGGTTAAGGTGTAGTAAGATTTGGAATGAGAAAATTTGGGAATGTGTTGAGACGATGATCTAGGATAGGTCGGTTGAGGAGTCGTGGATGATTACGTTTCGTGATATTCGGAATGGGACAAGCAGTTAGAATATGTGATCGGTCATTTAGGATAGACACGGCTGATGAGGAACTCGGTGATTTGTGGTTATGAGTTAGCACTAGACGGTTTTCTGCGTTAGAGTTGTCAAGAGTAGGTGGTTGAGTGGATTCTAGCAAGGTAGGATGCTTTTGTTGGTGATGTCGAGGATAATGATGAGAGTGTTAGATGTGAGATGGTAAGTATGAGTTGAGTTCTTAGAGGTGGATGGTTAGTGAGAGTGGTTAGTAGTGCGGGAAGTATGATCAGGTTAGCAAAGTAATTTGAGATGTCTCATTGGGAGATGATGGTCAGGCGGAGTCGCGAGAGCCGTTCAATAGAGGACTTGAGATTTCTCTTAGGAGGTAAAGATGAGAGCGGTAGAGGACCCCTAGGGTGAGGATGTGTTTTATATGGAGTCTTGATCGTTGGTCGCAGTGTTGGGTTGTCAGATTAGAGAATTTGGGCGATTGTGAGCTGCGAGAATTTGGATTTGTCAGATGAGTGAAAGGTTAGGACTTGGGATTTGAATATTGGAGGAGATTGATCCTTAGATGGCTTGATGACGCAAAGGTTGAGACACCTAGTAATTTGTTTGGGACGTAGGCCTTGAATTGTGGATAGTTATGAGGCTAGAGAGGTTATGTGCTAAGCGGAATGCAATGGTATTTAGAAATAGTATCGAATTTGAGTTGGTAGACCTAGGTGAGGATGACCATGACGCGAGAGATAAGGAGTAGTGGTCGTGTTTTGTTATGGTTGGTAGTGATAGGTAGATTCTCTTGAGGATGTGACTTAGTGTGGTGCGTTACTTGGGGTCGAGTGTTGTGCGAATTCTATGTTGTAGACGATGTTGATCCCATGATGAATTGCCACAGACAATAATGAATTCTTAGTACTAACATAGTTACCCCCTGAACTTGATGAAATGTTAGTGGACGGAAGTACTTGTTTGCCTCTATGCGATGACGCTTGGTGGTTAGCATGAGTATGATACTATGATGTGCTTATCTGATTGATATAACGTGATTATCTTAATGATATGATGTGTGACCTCTATGATGTGATGCGATGGACCCTACTATGAATGATATTATGTTAAATATTATGTATTATGTGACTATCCTTGACATGAGTATGATATGTTCATGAACGTGTGATATGATTTATATATTGAATGATTACTATGATATGCAATGTCTTGAATTGGAATTGCTGGGATGATACAACCGAATTGATGAACTTTGATTCTGACGTGGAACCTAGGAAGAAAATTGGGATTAGCCTTAGAGGTGGATGATTCCACCTCCTGAAATTGAAGTTTGCTTGACTAACATCGGGTTAAGAGATTTCAAATGATGTCAAAAAGGACTAACTTAGATTTTGGGAAATTTAACGCGATTGAGAATTTCAATGATTTTGAGACCAAACCTTTTCGAACTAAGATGCCCCTTGAAACTTTACAACCGAGCTTGCATTATGACGCTCCATGAAGTGGATACAGGCAGTTTATAGGGGCCCGTATAGACTGTTTGCTAAGACCTAGTGGAGACGTGGTAATGCTTTCGAGTTATGATATAACCGAGAAGTCGGGGTAAGGATGTGGTAAGGGCCCATATCACACTCTCGCTACGAGCTATCGGGGATATTATGATCATGACGATGATGTTGTGAGGATCTCATAGGGGCACTTATGAGTCACTTACGGAATCAATGGAATGGTCCTTGGACTCACCTACTTCCAACTTCATCCCCCACCATGTTTTGATTTTAGTCTCGGGGACGAGACTTGTTTTTAGAGGTGGATGATGTAAAGGCTCGGATTTTAAGATCCTAATTTTCAAAATAATAATAATAATAAAAAAATAAAATAAAATAAAAATTTTAGAACGAACATGACAATCTCGATTATCGGTTTTTAAAATTCTGACTTCGCGAAATAGAGAGCGGAAATTGGGAAGCTAACACCGGGAACTCGTCTTCGGGAGTTCGAATTTGCGCTTACTGGACCACAATTCTTGTCTCCTTCTCCTACCACAACCGAAAACTTCAGCCCAATTGGTCTCTTGTGTTAATTTGAAATCCATGAACTTTCCTACCATTTTCCCATTGCTTGAATTAGAAAAACATCCACACCTCACCTTCCGTCCTCCCTTGTTCGATACACCCAAAGGTAGAAAGAAGACAACCTATACCCTCCTTGTCTCTATCTAAATTCAACCCACATCCACACTCCTCTTTGACCATATAATCAGACCTTGGGGATTCTTTTCATGCCACCACAAGACAAAAACCTCAAGCTTTTTCTCTTATCCTCTTTCTCCCCCTTTCATTTCTTCACTTTCAAACCCATCTCCCACTGAGCCCCAGCTCCTCCCCCGTTCCGAGAACGCCACCGCCTCACCTCGTTTTCAAGCTTCCAGCAACAGTATCTTCACCCTCCCCGTCGTCCTCCATCGTCACCAGTAAGACCGAGAGCCCAAGAGCTCCAAAGTCCTTGTTTGGAGTGCAAGCTGCAACCCAGCCTCTTCCTTGTTGACGCCAGAAACAGCACCACTCCATCCCACCTTCCTCGACACCCACGAGCTAGCAGCATCAGTAGCCCCAGCGGACCTCCGACGAGCCGAGCTGCAGCTTGCCTCTTCTCCCCTGTTTCCGCGATTGGGCTCGGTAAGGCTTCCTTTCCGTTTCTTTCACTTCCTCCCACCTCCACATGACAAAAAGGAGCAGCTTTAACCCCTCCCATCCTTCCTAGGTTAACTCCGACAAGAGTCCGATTCTGGCGAGTCCGAAGAGCTCCGATCGAAGCTCCGCCGTGTCCGAATCGATTCCCCTCGGTGAGCTTCCCCAACCCCTCTTTTTCAATCCTTGTTTCGATTTCGTGCTTCCTTGTGCTAACTGATCGAAGAGAGAGGGTGAGAGTGGGTTAGAGTGAGTAACGGCGAGATCGAGAGTGTGAACGGCGAGACGAGTACGGTTGAGCGAGCGAGAGTGTGAGTGCGAGTGTGACGGGGAGGGAGGGAGCTGCGAGTGCGAGATGGCTGGAGCAACGGGCTAAGCAACGGAGAGGACGCCGAATCGAGCAAGGCAAACCGACGGAAGCCAAGGGAAGCGCCTACTTTTCCTCCCAACGAACAGAGGCGAGAGAGCAGAGGTTGAAGGAGACTGGCGGGTCCCACCCTTCCACCTTGGCAGCCACATCAGGACGTCCGGCCCCATTTCTTTCTTTCCCTCACTTATGATTTCGGATTGTAAGAGAGAGCTGGGAGTGGGCCTAATTCTTGGGCCGGGTTTGGTGTTTTTAACAAAGGAAAAGAATTTGGGCTTTGGATTCCCAGCAAACAAAATTTTTGGCCAATTCTATTTTGAAATAAATTTCGGTATGGTGTTAAAAGAAATGGTGGGGCTCGGTTTTTGTATTTAACAAGAAAAAGGGATTGATTTTGGGTAAATTATAAAAGGGATTTTCGGTTTAGTAAAATATATTAAATAAAATAGTTGGAATTTTAAAGGATTTAGAAATATTTTATGAAATAGTATTTGAAATATTATATAATATTATTGAAATTAAAATACAAATGTTATTTTGAGATTAGAGATATAATATTACGGTGATTAGAGGAAAATATAATATCATGAGACTTAGAGACTTCAAAGTATATTATCGGAACTAAATTAAAAAAAAAGGAATTTCATGAGCGTTTTCAAGGATCGGAATTTCTAACTGGTTGACTCGGATTTTAAAGCGGTTTCGGGACTAACTCGGGAATTATGTGATTGGTGACTAACTAGCATGATCGATGTGAATGGTTGACTAATATCATGATTGGTGTGTATTAATGGCATGATTGATTAAATAAAGGCATGATGAAGTGTTAGACTTGTTTATCATTAATTTATGCGTTGATATATGATGAATATGATGCACTTCAGCTATGTGATATGCGAATATATGGTTATGAATATATGAATGTGGCTAAATGGAATGATGAGAACGATATGGTATTGAGGAATGTGGCAATGTGATGAATGGTTGAACTTAAAGAAATGACGATTGCAATATGTGTGTTATTCTCGTCGAATGATGTATGCTTTGGGTGCATGAATGATTAGACGTAGGCTTATATATGTGTGTTCTGATATGTATCTAGGTCATATTTTGTGCCATGATTGATGTGTGCCAGACTTTCTATTATGTCGTTCTGGATAGCCAGGTAAGTTCCTATATGAGCTCACTCAGATTCGAAAAGAGATCTCCCTGCTTGTAGCCATGTGCATACTAGGTGCTTGCATTCATAATAAAGCATGCCATGTAGTATCCTGCTAGGATTGCACTCATGATTGAGCATTCGTTTACTCATTGCTTTTGTAAACAGAACGGCCGTTATCTGTGAAGTAACTAGAGTCATTGCTAGGGTCATAGGACGACCTACTCTCATCGGGTCCCGTCCTGAGTCAATCGAGTCATGAGCTTCCTTATATTATGAGATGCCCGCGGGCTTTATTGTGGATACGGGTTGGGCATGCGTTCCACCCGATTATATGGAATGCATTCACGAGCTGGCCAGTCTCCGCCCTATCGGAAGGGGGTGGAGGTAGGAGAGGGATATACCACTTGGTATTCGGTGCTAAGGCCTTATTATATTTATGCACTTGATCTTAGGACCATGCTAGTGTGTTAATATTCCGCCTTGCATCTAGAAGCATCTTTATTAGGACTAGCGTGTGTATATGTCTGCTTGTTTGGGATTATATTGCGTAGGGCTTCGATCTGACACCGCCCCGCATACATTTTTTTAGGTTTGTTTTGCAGCATGATTATTCCTTGTTTCCGTGACGTGGGAACTCTCTTGGGCGATCTCAAAGAAATGGTTTAACTCCACCAACATTGTATATTAAATTTCGGTAATTACGCTTATTGATTTGATTTTGACTCGGCTCTGCCGTGTCACCCTCTTGTATTACACCTTGATTCTACTACTTGCATGATTGTTGGTTTTCCACACTTAGACTTATGACAGGTACAGGGGACTTCCCCGGGGATTCCAACGATCCTTTCGAATTTTGGGTATGAAATCCCACTTTAAAATGTTAGGATAGAATTTCAAACCTTCAACCTGTACTCGGGGCGCAAGATCCTAACGAGGGGTTTTATCCCTCGAAACGTAACTCGGGAATCATAATCCCGAGCCGTTACAATTAAGTTATTCCTAAGTTAAGTTTATTTACCAATTAATAGGAAACAGAGGGTTTTGAGTGGTGAAAATAAGAAAGAAAACAAAACAAACTATAAACAAATTAATGGAGATAACGATTAGTAAATTAGTTTCATCTGCAAATATCCACTTTATTTAGTTTAATTGATATTGTAACTTCTTGTTGTCCTTTTAGGTTTCCTATGAATGCCCTTGTCCCGACCTAATATAGTTACTAGTCCAACCAGTCCTAGAAACTCATATCAATCGAACAGTCCCTAAAGAAGGATTTAACCCAATTGATAGCTTTAAGTTTAGAGATTAACCAAGGTATTTGCAGTCCCTAAAGAGGGATTTAACTAGGGGTGTGCAGAAAAACCCGAAACCGAAAACACGACACGAAACCACGACAACACGACACGAAAAAACACGAAACCGAAAAGACACGACACGATAATGACACGATCCGAAAAAACACGGCTGTTAATGGTTCGTTTACGGTTCGGCAATATCACATTTTCGGATACCCGACACGAACCGTTTAAATTTTTTTTTTTTAATTTTTAGATCTGCTGGTATAATACTTGTATAAAAAGTATCCTCTATGTAATAGAATGCTCTGCTAGCAGAGTTGGTACATGGGATGCGGGAATCCTAGGCGCTAACCATCAGACCCGAGTTCGAACCTTGTTGCTGCATGTTTTTTATTCCCATTTTCCTGTGACAGCTACAGTAACTCTCGCTTTTTTTTTTATCCTTGCGTTGCGGGTTGCGGCGCTCTCCTTCCACACAGACACAAATCCGACCCTAACCCTAGTCCCTCACACAATCTCACACCCACAACATTCTCAGTTCACCATCGCACCCTCTCAAATCTGGGCGCTAACCATCTGTTGGGCGCTAACCATCTGCTGAACTCGACCCTCTCAAATCCGGCCCTAACCCTCTCAAATCTGACCCTCTCAGGCGCTCAACAGATCTGAAAAATAGACATCTCTCACCAAAACCATGGTAAGATATTCGAATCAAATTGGTTTGTTTTGCTCTTTCTTAAGCATTTCATGGCGATTTTATGATATTTGGGTTGTGAAATGTGAATCTGTGTGTGATTTGAGAGAGTTAGTTAAGGCTGTTTAAAATCTTTCGATTTCATGAGTATGTGCTCAGTTGCAAACTTGGTTTGTTTTGATTTTATACTGATTGCTCAGTTGAGTCTTCAAAATTTCGATGCTCATTGCTAAGTTGGGATGTGAAATTGTGAATCGATAACTCCATTTACTCACTACAGTGGCTGCGTTTTATATTTGTTGTTATACTGTTATGTTTATTACTTAAACTTATTACAACCTTCACAATAATGTTGAGTATGTTTTAAATTTAAAACTTATAGGAATGAAGGAGTTAAGTATTGAGCAACCTCAATTCATTATCGAGGAAGATTATGACTATAGCGTTTGATGTGTGGAATTCTAAAAAAAGGTAATTTGATTTTTTCAACTTACTAACATTATTGTTCATCTTCATCCTACATATTATCTCTTTTTAACTTCATATTTTCAACTTATGTATGAGATTTTGCTCCCGCGTTTAGAGATGGAATTTGTACTCATGTAGGTATGTTGTGTAATGTGTTGTTGTTTGTAGTGCTGCGTTTTAAGGAGGCCGGGCTGCTAATGTTTTTGCCTTTTGGGACTTTTCGGTTGTGCTACGAACATTCCTACTTCGTTTAGACTTTGGATCTTATGCATGGATTTATGTATGGATTTATTTATGGATTTATGTATGGATCAATGTATGGATTTATTTTATGTATGGTATGAACTTTATGTAATTGTATTTATGTTATTTTATTGTATTGTATGCACACAATTACACAAACACAACACACACCCACTACATTACATACACAATTACATTTACAGTAGGTTCTCAAACTTACAATTTACACAAAGTACCAACAGGCAACAGTACACTGTATAGGCTACAGTACATGCCTCTCAAGCCAGAAAAAAAAAAGAAAAAAAAAAGAAAAGGAAAAAGTCTTATCCGTGTCGGATCGGATAACACGGGTATCCGACACGGAACCGTATACCTAACCGTGTCGGATACCCGGTTCCTGGTGGTTCGTGTACGGTTCGGCATATTGCTCTTAAACGGTTCCGGGTATCCGACACGGTTAACGGTTCCGTGTTTGACTCCCGGTAACGCACACCCCTAGATTTAACAGCACATCCAACTTCCTACTCATTCAATTAGTTCAACCAGCCCTAAAGAAACAACTCTGCCACTTGGGTTAATGTTCACAACCAGGAATCTACAAAACTCTAGCAATTGAATTGATTCTACCAAGTTGATCAGACAAGATAGAATAAAACAATCAAACATTCAGGCACAAAGAAGTCGAAACATTCAATATAGGAAATAAGAAACAAGAATTAGAAACTCACAATCAATCCAAATAAAACTTCAAATTGTAGACGAAACGGGAGAGTTTAGGTCTACATAAAAATTAAACAAAAGATAATTAGGGTTTAGAGTTGGAAAGATAGTCGGGTCCTCCCGTATACACGGCTTCGGTCCTCTATATATGGTCCATCTTTGCCGTATAAAAGACTTTATCATCTAGAGCTGTCGGGTCTGTTTGGATTCCAATGTATTATGTTTATAATACATGTATTTAGATTATAATACAATTAAAAAATAAGTAGTGTTTGGAAGATCCTTCATAAAATGAATTAATTATTATAATTTTATTACAAAATCTATTATTATTACTGTATTATTTTGGGGTTCTTCTTCAGCTCTTCCCAGTTCCCCCACTTCAATGAAAACCAAAACAGTGAAATAAGAAGCATCAATTGTAACGGCCCGGGATTATGATTCCCAGGTTACGTTTCGAGGGATAAAACCCCCCGTTAGGACCTTGCGCCCCGAGTACAGGTTGAAGGTTTCAAAACTTACTTTAATGTTTTCAAGGGGGATTTCATACCCAAAATCGAAGGGATCGTCGGAATCCCCGGGGAAGTCCCCTGTACCTGTCGTAATCTAAACGTGGAAATCAAAAATCATGCGACTAGCGGAAACAAGTATAATACAAGATTGTGCCACGGCAGAGCCGGGTCAAAACGGAGTCAAAAGTATAAAGCCAAAATATAATCAGAGTCCAGTGAAGTCTAAACTCCAGCGCTCACTCTCCGCCGACAAAATGACCCGCGCAAATAGGCAAACAGCACCGATATGATGAACATAGATAATACCTAAAAAAATTGATATGGGGCGGGATCAGATCGATGCCCACTTCTCTGCATCCCAACCATAAGCACACATATACGCTAATCCTAATAAAGATGCTTCTAGATGCATGGCGGAATATTAACACACTAACATGCTCCTAAGATCAAATGCATAATAATAATAAGGCCTTAGCACAGAATACCAAGTGGTATATCACTCAGCACAGAAGCACTCAACGATTCAATGGGACCCTCTTCAAGGAGGATCGCCCTCAGGCCCAATTGAATTTAAGACAAACAAGCACAGAGACGATCTATGTCGCCCTTCGGGGGACGATTAACCGGAGGGGCAAATACCTCACGGTCTCCTAACCCATTTTACTCCAACCCTCGAGTTCCTTGGAGTCTTCACAACCCATCTGTAAAAGAAGCTAGTATTTTGCCTACCTTCCCCGAATTCTACATCCATAAGGGATGCCTATCGCATAGTCTCTACCCCACGAGATTGCCATTCATAATTGATTAATTTATGCTTATGTCCAATTAAATTCATTTTGCCCCTTGAAAATAATTTGAAAATCATTTGAAAACAATTTGAAAACCTTGGGCCATTTTCAAAACCACTTCAACCTATCATACTCGGATTGCAAAACCTCAGCTCTGATACCACCTTTTGTAACGGCCCGGGATTATGATTCCCAAGTTACGTTTCGAGGGATAAAACCCCCCGTTAGGACCTTGCGCCCCGAGTACAGGTTGAAGGTTTCAAAACTTACTTTAATGTTTTCAAGGGGGATTTCATACCCAAAATCGAAGGGATCGTTGGAATCCCCGGGGAAGTCCCCTGTACCTATCGTAATCTAAGCGTGGAAATCAAAAATCATGCGACTAGCGGAAACAAGTATAATACAAGATTGTGCCACGGCAGAGCCGGGTCAAAACGGAGTCAAAAGTATAAAGCCAAAATATAATCAGAGTCCAGTGAAGTCTAAACTCCAGCGCTCACTCTCCGCCGACAAAATGACCCGCGCAAATAGGCAAACAACACCGATATGATGAACATAGATAATACCTAAAAAAATTGATATGGGGCGGGATCAGATCGATGCCCACTTCTCTGCATCCCAACCATAAACACACATATACGCTAATCCTAATAAAGATGCTTCTAGATGCATGGCGGAATATTAACACACTAACATGCTCCTAAGATCAAATGCATAATAATAATAAGGCCTTAGCACAGAATACCAAGTGGTATATCCCTCTCCTACCTCCACCCCTTCCGATAGGTGGAGACTGGCCAGCTCGTGAATGCATTCATTCATAATTGGGCGGCACGCATGCCTAACCCGCTCCACAATAAAGCCCGCAGGCATATAATAAAAGGAAGTGCATGACTCGATTGACTCAGGGTACCCGATGAAGCTGGGCTACCCTATGACCCTAGCAATGACTCTAGTTACTTCACAGATAACGGCCGTTCTGTTTACATACGCATAAAGAAATAGGATGCTCAACGATCAATGCAACCTAGCATGGTACTACATGGCATGCTGATCATGAATGCAACACCTAGTATATCATGCACCTATAGCAGGGAATCACTCTATTCAATCTGAGTAAGCTCCGAAGAGACTTACCTGGTATCGCATAACAGCGAAAGGCAATCAACCAGGCAATATGAATCCAACACGTCACAAATGATCACCTAACAAGTATAAGTACATGTATGAGTCTATCTCTAAGGCACACAAAGCATAGAATTATCACACATATAACTTCACAACTTAACATAACAGCCGTCACATCATCATTTCCATAATATCAACTTTATCTCGTAATCTATCATCTCAACATCTCACAAGCATACTCAATATAATTCTCCAATTCACCAACTTAGGATAATCCCCATTTCATACTTAACCAATTTGCATGCCATCATTTCAAAATCTTACTTAGCATATAATTGCACATCTTCATCATAATCATCTAACATTTAACCACAATAATAAATCACCACAATATCACATATTAAATCTCAAACAACATCTTATATTTTAACCCTAATAATATTACATACTACTTCTAACATCTTTTATTTTAACATCTTTATAAAATATTTATAAAATCCCAACAATATTCATTAAATCAAAACATTCATTTTTAATTTACCAAACCAACCTCACTTTATTAAAATTACCAAAAAACACCCACTTATTTTATAAAAGTCCAACCCGGCCCCCTTGTTTTAATTAAACCAAACCGGGCCCTTCAAAAGTTAGTCCCAAAGAAGCTTCCCATTTGTTTCTTTCAATTCAACGAGCTGGAGGTTTAAAAGAGGAAGGGGGGCCCACGCACACAGGGAGGAAGGAAGGAACGAGGAGGAAGGAAGAGAGCTCACCGAGAGGGCTCCGAAGCTTCGTCGGAGTTCGTCGGGATCTCGATGGACTCGCCGGAGTCTCGATCCGCGCTAGCTCGGCCTAGGACGGAAGAACGGGGGTTAAAGGCGGTGCTTTTCACAGCTCGAAGTCGAATGGAAAGGGAAACGAGCCTTACCGGGGTTCTCGGAGAAAACAGGGAGGAAGGAGAAGGGAAGAGGTGCTGCTCGGCGGCGGTGGTGGCTCCGGCTGCTGCTGGTGGCGACGGCGGCGCTCCGGGGAGGAGGTGGTGCGGCAGTGGTGGAGGTGGCGGTGGTGAGGTGTGGCGGTGGTGAGGTGCGGCGGTGGTGGAAATGGCGTGAGGAAGCTCAAGAACCAGTTTTGGCTTGTGAAATGTCGAGAGAGAGAAGGAGAGAGAAGAGGAAGAATCAACACAAATCTGATTTTTCCAAAGGTCAAATTGCACATAAAAGGTCCATTTTTTTGTGAAGAGTGAGGTATTGTTTGTTTGCCAAAATAAGGGGGTCAAAGAGTGGGGGAAGGACAGGAGAGGATAAGATTTTACTATAATTAGGAGGTGATGAGTTGGATTAGGATAAGAGAAAGCAAAAAGAGAGGGAGGGGAGGTGAGGATAAGATTTTACTATAATTAGGAGGTGATGAGTTGGATTAGGATAAGAGAAAGCAAAAAGAGAGGGAGGGGAGGTGAGGATAAGATTTTACTATAATTAGGAGGTGATGAGTTGGATTAGGATAAGAGAAAACAAAAAGAGAGGGAGGGGAGGTGAGGATAAGATTTTACTATAATTAGGAGGTGATGAGTTGGATTAGGATAAGGATTCGGAATATGACGGAATTGAGAGCTCGGGTCGGGGATTTAAATTTCCGCTGATTGATCGTTCAAAACCGAAATGAAAGACGGAATTGATTTTTAAATCGGAAAATTTGGGTCGGAATTTATTTTAAATTCATTTTGATTTTCTTTTTCCGAAAATTAATATTTTAAAAATCCGAGCCTTTACATCATCCACCTCTAAAAACAAGTCTCGTCCCCGAGACTAAAATCATTCTAAAGTGGGGATGAAGTTGGAATTGTTGAGTCCAACGATCACGTCATCGATCCCGTAAGTACCTCATAAGTGCCCCCATGAGATCTCACAGTACCGTTGTCATGATCATAATACTCCCAATCGGTCGTAGTAAGGATGTGGTAGGGGCCCCTACCACACCCCACTCCGACTCCTCAGGCATACCATAACTCAAAAAAAAAAAAAAAAAAAACATTATGACATCTCCGCTAGGTCTTAGCAAGCGATCTATAGGTGCCCCCATACATGCTTGTATCCACTTCGTGGGGCGTCATAATGAAAGCTCGGGTTGGAATAGTTTTCTCAAAATCTATGTTCCTTCTCAAATCACCTTTTGAAATTCTTGAAATTCGACATTAAACACGGCATTCCCAATCTTCCCAATCATTCTACATCCACCTCTAAAGGCTAATCCCACATTCTCTTCCTAGGTTCCGAGTCAAATCATAATTCCACCATTCAATCTCTAGCATTCCTAATATTTGGTATCATGGATATAGCAGAATGATCATATTCTCAAGATAAGCAGGGGATTATAGCACGTCAAAGACAGTCACATACCATAATATCTAGCACATCATCACATCATCGAGGCTCATCACATCATATCACCAAGGATCTGCACATAACTACCACGTATAAGCACACAAATCAAGGAGACACCACTAACCAATCCCAACCAACTAACTAGGCATACTCACCGCACTCGAGAGGTCAAGGTAATGTCTACGCTCGGCTCAACATAGGACGCAAGTAGCTCATCTAAGACATCTCCATAGCTAGCCCGAATGCTCTCCTCGGTCTCCCATGTGGCCTCCTCAGGGCTCCTCCTAGACCACTGAACCAGAAGCAAAGGAACCTCCCTGTTCCTAAGCTTCTTGACACGACGATCAAGGACCCTCACCGGACGCTCTACAAAGGTATGGTCAGGCTCAACGTGAAGGTCTGAGTGGTCAAGGACATGACTAGGGTCGGGAATATACTGACGGAGCTGGGAGACATGAAAGACGTCATGGACGCCGGCTAAGGATGGAGGTAAGGCTAAACGGTAGGCTACCACACCGACTCTCTCTAGGATCTCAAATGGGCCAATGAACCTCGGACTCAACTTCCCTTTGATGCCGAACCGTCGAACTCCCCTGGTGGGTGAAACTCGAAGCCATACATGCGAGCCTACCTCGAACTCAAGCTCGGTCCTCCGTCTGTCCGCATACTTTTTCTGTCGATCCTGGGCTACCCTCATATGCTCTCGGATGCGACCAACCTTATCAACTGTCTCTCTGACCATCTCGGGCAATGACAGAACTGTATCTGCAGGCTCGTCCCAGCAAACCGGCGACTTGCATCGCCTCCCATACAAAGCCTCATAGGGGGCCATCTCGATCGACGCGTGGTAGCTGTTGTTGTAAGAAAACTCCACTAGCGGTAGATGCTTGACCCAATGGTCACCCCAATCCAAGACGCACGATCGCAACATGTCCTCCAACGTCTGAATCGTCCTCTCGCTCTGGCCATCTGTCTGCGGGTGATAAGCCGTACTGAAATGCAATCTGGAGCCCAAACTCTCCTGAACCTGTTGCCAAAACCTCGAGGTGAAGCGCCCATCTCGATCAGATACGATCCTCTCTGGTACTCCATGAAGCCTCACAATCTGGCGAATGAACTCGTCTGCTAACTTCGAAGCTGGCCATGTCTCCTGAATAGCTATGAAATGGGCCGACTTGGTCAACCTGTCGACCACGACCCAAATAGTGTCAAATCCTCTGACGTCTCGTCTCAACCCAGTGACGAAATCCATGGAGATGTCTGTCCACTTCCACTCGGGAACTGGAAGTGACTGGACGGGTCCTCCCGGCCTCTGGTGATCAATCCGAACCTGCTGGCAAACCTGACATCTGGCCACGAACTCTGTGATGTCTGCTCTCATCCTCTGCCACCAATAACTCCTCCTCAGATCTTGATACATCTTATTCGTCCCTGGATGGACAGAATAAGGGGTGGAGTGAGCCTCCTGCATGATCCTCTGCCTCAAATCTGACGTCGAGGGAACTACAACTCTGCCCTGGAAGGTCAGCATCCCGTCTGCTCTCTCTGCAAGCTCTCTGAATCTGCCCTGAGCCATCCGCTCTCTCAGAACTGCAATCTCTGGACAATCTGCCTGGCCCTGCCGAATCTCTGCTGACAACTCTGCCTGCACCTCTAAGAACGACAACTGCCCGCGGTCTCGCTGAATCCACACCTCAAAGCAGCATCTCAACAGATCTCTCTGCAAGTCTCGCTGAGCTGTAAGCCTCTCAACGGCCACCTCATGATGAGTCTTCCTACTCAACGCATCTGCCACTACATTGGCCTTCCCTGGATGATAGACTATGTCCAAGTCATAGTCCTTCAGAAGCTCCAACCATCGTCTCTGACGCATGTTGAGCTCCTTCTGCGTGAAGATGTACTTCAAGCTCTTGTGATCTGTCATCACCTTGCAAGAAGTACCATACAGATAATGCCTCCAGATCTTCAGAGCGTGAATCACGGCTGCCAACTCCAAATCATGGATGGGGTAAGACACCTCTGCAGGCTTCAGCTGACGCGAAGCATAAGCGATGACCCGATCTCTCTGATGCAGAACACAACCCAAGCCGGAATGCGAAGCATCTGTGTAGATAACGAAGTCCTCTGTCCCATCTGGCAGAGCTAACACCAGAGCAGTGGTCAACTTCTGCTTCAGAAGCTCAAAACTGGCCTGACAATCTGAACTCCACTCGAAGGGGACGTCCTTCTTCAGCAGCTGCGTCATCGGTCTAGCAATACTCGAGAAACCCTGGACGAATCTCCTGTAGTAGCTAGCCAATCCCAGGAATGAGCGGATGTCTCTGACGTTCTTGGGCACCTCCCAAGCAACGATGGCATCAATCTTTGCCGGATCCACGGCAACTCCCTCAGCTGAAATAACGTGGCCTAAGAAAGCCACCTCTGTGAGCCAGAACTCACACTTGCTGTACTTCCCATACAGCTGATGCTTCCTCAGCGTCTCTAGCACAATCCTCAAATGCTCCTCGTGCTCCTCTCTACTCCTCGAGTAGACTAAGATGTCATCGATGAAGACGACGACGAACTTGTCCAAGAAGTCGATGAACACTCGGTTCATGAGCTCCATGAACGCGGCTGGTGCATTGGTCAGCCCAAACGGCATGACCACGAACTCGTAGTGACCATAGCGGGTCCGAAAAGCGGTCTTCGGAACATCCTCTGGCTTCACCCTGAGCTGATGATAGCCCGACCTCAAGTCGATCTTCGAGAAGACCACGGAGCCCTGCAGCTGATCCATCAGATCATCAATCCGGGGAAGAGGATAACGGTTCTTCACCGTCGCCCGGTTCAGCTCCCGATAGTCGATGCACAGTCTCAACGACCCATCCTTCTTCTTGACGAATAGCACTGGCGCTCCCCAAGGCGATGCACTAGGCCGAATGTAGCCCTTCTCAGCTAGCTCCTCTAGCTGAGCCTTCAGCTCGGCCATCTCCGTCGGTGCCATGCGATAAGGAACTCGCGAGATAGGCCTGGTGCCTGGCTCCAACTCAATCGCAAAGTCGACCTCTCTCGGCGGGGGAAGTCCTGGCAGCTCCTCCGGAAACACATCTGCGAAGTCTCTAACAACGGGAACATCTGGTACACTGGGGTGCGTGCGATCCACCTCTAAAGCATAACACCAATACCCGACGCAACCCTGGTCTAAAAGTCTGGCGGCTCTGACTACGCTGATGAGTGATCCATTCCTCTTAGGGTCGCTCCCCCAAACCTGGTGCTCAGTCCCGTCAGATGCCAAAATCGACACTGTCCTCGTCCGCAAGTTGATGATAGCCCCGTAGTGGTCCATGAAGTCCATACCCAAGATGAGATCGTCCATCCTCAATGGCATAACTATAAGGTCGGTAGGCCACTCTCGCTCACCTATCCGAATGGGGCACCCTAAAATCTCACGACTCGTCCTAACCTTGGCCCCATCCGCCAGACCAATAGTAAGGGGTGAACCACTCGTGCAGCTCAGGCTCAGCCTGGCCACGCACGCCTCTGCTATGAAGCAGTGAGTCGCACCAGTGTCAAACAAGATAGATAGGCACTCATCATGGAAGAATATCGTACCTGCGGAAGTCGGGGCTGAGCGGTCATCAGCATGCATCTGAAATACGCGGGGCGGTGGGGGTAATCCTGGTCCTCGACCTCCCGAACTCTGGCCACGATCATACCCTGACCCTGACGGTCCTGCAGAAGATGATCCCCGACCCTGACCTGACCCTGATGGTCCTCTACCTCCACGTCCAGAACCTCTACCTCCTCTACCTCCGCCTCGGCCTCTGCCGGAAGGGTCACCTCGTCCCTGGCCCTGACCCTGGCCCGGGGGATATGTCAGCAGTGGTGGCTGAGGAGCCGCAGGAATTCTCGGTGGCTGTGCAGTAGCTGGAGCTCCACGACTCTGAGGGCATGTAGCAGCTCGGTGCCCCATAGTACCACAGGTATAGCAGACAGTCGAACGGTCTGGGCAAGAAGCAATGAAGTGGCCCCTCCCGAAACATCCATGGCAGGTCCTCACTCTGGCATCTCCTCCATAAGCAGTCTGAACTGGGGGTGCTCTCTGTGCAGCTCCGTAATATCCTCCTCTAAACGCTCCTCTCCTAGATCTGTCGTCTCCACGGGTGTCGGCTGGACGCGCCCTCTTCGCATCAGGGCGAACAGTAGAGTAGGAGGTCTCACACAGAATCCTCTGCTGATCGTACATAAGGATGACCTCCAGGAATCGCTCAAAGCTGACAGCTCCCAAGCTGGACGCATGCAGAAGCACAGGAGGCGGCAATCTCATAGACAGCATACGGATCCGACTCTCGTCTGATGGACATAGATGATCGCAGTATATCAGCTCGCTCTTGAACTGACGAACAATAGCAGCTACAGAAGCCGACCGGTCACAGATGCCGCGCATAAAAGATACCTCCCTAGCCAACTGTATCCCTGGTGGACGGTACTCCCTCAGCATCAGGGATCTGAAGTCGTCATAAGTCCACTCGGTCCGCTCCCTCTTGCAGCCAAACCATCTGGCATTCGCGTCCTCCCGTAAAAGTCCAGCAGCAAGTCTCTGTCTCTCAGAGTCAGGTACAGCAACATGGTCAAATAACCCCTCCATATCACGCAGCCATCTCTCAACGTCATCTCCGACGCCTCCCGCGAAGGTCGGCGGGCTACACTGAGCAAACCTCTTGACCCAATCGATGCGCTTCTCAGGGCACGCATCGACCACAGGCTCGGCTGGCTGCTGAACTGGGACCTCTGGCGTCGGCGCCGTAGATCGAGCCCCTCCACGTAGCTCGCTCAGAATATCATGAAGCGCTGACTCTAGCTGCCCAATCCTAGTCTCTGGGGAAGCTGGCACCCGGTCATCAACTCGCGGTGGCGAAACTCGCCCCTCGGTACCCTCAGCGGCAACTCGACGAGGGCGTCCCCTGCCGCGACGCGCCCTACCCCCACGCCCATCTAAGCCACGTCTCGGATCAACCATACTTGCTACATAACAATAATTATATCACTCAGCACAGAAGCACTCAACGATTCAATGGGACCCTCTTCAAGGAGGATCGCCCTCAGGCCCAATTGAATTTAAGACAAACAAGCACAGAGACGATCTATGTCGCCCTTCGGGGGACGATTAACCGGAGGGGCAAATACCTCACGGTCTCCTAACCCATTTTACTCCAACCCTCGAGTTCCTTGGAGTCTTCACAACCCATCTGTAAAAGAAGCTAGTATTTTGCCTACCTTCCCCGAATTCTACATCCATAAGGGATGCCTATCGCATAGTCTCTACCCCACGAGATTGCCATTCATAATTGATTAATTTATGCTTATGTCCAATTAAATTCATTTTGCCCCTTGAAAATAATTTGAAAATCATTTGAAAACAATTTGAAAACCTTGGGCCATTTTCAAAACCACTTCAACCTATCATACTCGGATTGCAAAACCTCAGCTCTGATACCACCTTTTGTAACGGCCCGGGATTATGATTCCCAAGTTACGTTTCGAGGGATAAAACCCCCCGTTAGGACCTTGCGCCCCGAGTACAGGTTGAAGGTTTCAAAACTTACTTTAATGTTTTCAAGGGGGATTTCATACCCAAAATCGAAGGGATCGTTGGAATCCCCGGGGAAGTCCCCTGTACCTATCGTAATCTAAGCGTGGAAATCAAAAATCATGCGACTAGCGGAAACAAGTATAATACAAGATTGTGCCACGGCAGAGCCGGGTCAAAACGGAGTCAAAAGTATAAAGCCAAAATATAATCAGAGTCCAGTGAAGTCTAAACTCCAGCGCTCACTCTCCGCCGACAAAATGACCCGCGCAAATAGGCAAACAACACCGATATGATGAACATAGATAATACCTAAAAAAATTGATATGGGGCGGGATCAGATCGATGCCCACTTCTCTGCATCCCAACCATAAACACACATATACGCTAATCCTAATAAAGATGCTTCTAGATGCATGGCGGAATATTAACACACTAACATGCTCCTAAGATCAAATGCATAATAATAATAAGGCCTTAGCACAGAATACCAAGTGGTATATCCCTCTCCTACCTCCACCCCTTCCGATAGGTGGAGACTGGCCAGCTCGTGAATGCATTCATTCATAATTGGGCGGCACGCATGCCTAACCCGCTCCACAATAAAGCCCGCAGGCATATAATAAAAGGAAGTGCATGACTCGATTGACTCAGGGTACCCGATGAAGCTGGGCTACCCTATGACCCTAGCAATGACTCTAGTTACTTCACAGATAACGGCCGTTCTGTTTACATACGCATAAAGAAATAGGATGCTCAACGATCAATGCAACCTAGCATGGTACTACATGGCATGCTGATCATGAATGCAACACCTAGTATATCATGCACCTATAGCAGGGAATCACTCTATTCAATCTGAGTAAGCTCCGAAGAGACTTACCTGGTATCGCATAACAGCGAAAGGCAATCAACCAGGCAATATGAATCCAACACGTCACAAATGATCACCTAACAAGTATAAGTACATGTATGAGTCTATCTCTAAGGCACACAAAGCATAGAATTATCACACATATAACTTCACAACTTAACATAACAGCCGTCACATCATCATTTCCATAATATCAACTTTATCTCGTAATCTATCATCTCAACATCTCACAAGCATACTCAATATAATTCTCCAATTCACCAACTTAGGATAATCCCCATTTCATACTTAACCAATTTGCATGCCATCATTTCAAAATCTTACTTAGCATATAATTGCACATCTTCATCATAATCATCTAACATTTAACCACAATAATAAATCACCACAATATCACATATTAAATCTCAAACAACATCTTATATTTTAACCCTAATAATATTACATACTACTTCTAACATCTTTTATTTTAACATCTTTATAAAATATTTATAAAATCCCAACAATATTCATTAAATCAAAACATTCATTTTTAATTTACCAAACCAACCTCACTTTATTAAAATTACCAAAAAACACCCACTTATTTTATAAAAGTCCAACCCGGCCCCCTTGTTTTAATTAAACCAAACCGGGCCCTTCAAAAGTTAGTCCCAAAGAAGCTTCCCATTTGTTTCTTTCAATTCAACGAGCTGGAGGTTTAAAAGAGGAAGGGGGGCCCACGCACACAGGGAGGAAGGAAGGAACGAGGAGGAAGGAAGAGAGCTCACCGAGAGGGCTCCGAAGCTTCGTCGGAGTTCGTCGGGATCTCGATGGACTCGCCGGAGTCTCGATCCGCGCTAGCTCGGCCTAGGACGGAAGAACGGGGGTTAAAGGCGGTGCTTTTCACAGCTCGAAGTCGAATGGAAAGGGAAACGAGCCTTACCGGGGTTCTCGGAGAAAACAGGGAGGAAGGAGAAGGGAAGAGGTGCTGCTCGGCGGCGGTGGTGGCTCCGGCTGCTGCTGGTGGCGACGGCGGCGCTCCGGGGAGGAGGTGGTGCGGCAGTGGTGGAGGTGGCGGTGGTGAGGTGTGGCGGTGGTGAGGTGCGGCGGTGGTGGAAATGGCGTGAGGAAGCTCAAGAACCAGTTTTGGCTTGTGAAATGTCGAGAGAGAGAAGGAGAGAGAAGAGGAAGAATCAACACAAATCTGATTTTTCCAAAGGTCAAATTGCACATAAAAGGTCCATTTTTTTGTGAAGAGTGAGGTATTGTTTGTTTGCCAAAATAAGGGGGTCAAAGAGTGGGGGAAGGAAAGGAGAGGATAAGATTTTACTATAATTAGGAGGTGATGAGTTGGATTAGGATAAGAGAAAGCAAAAAGAGAGGGAGGGGAGGTGAGGATAAGATTTTACTATAATTAGGAGGTGATGAGTTGGATTAGGATAAGAGAAAGCAAAAAGAGAGGGAGGGGAGGTGAGGATAAGATTTTACTATAATTAGGAGGTGATGAGTTGGATTAGGATAAGGATTCGGAATATGACGGAATTGAGAGCTCGGGTCGGGGATTTAAATTTCCGCTGATTGATCGTTCAAAACCGAAATGAAAGACGGAATTGATTTTTAAATCGGAAAATTTGGGTCGGAATTTATTTTAAATTCATTTTGATTTTCTTTTTCCGAAAATTAATATTTTAAAAATCCGAGCCTTTACATCAATTGCTTCCATTTTCTCTCCCCTTTTTAGATCTAAAATCTAGAGAGCTTCATTCTCTACCCCTTGTTTTTAGATCTGAATCTTGAGAGTCCGTTGATTGGCTTCCACCCACTTTCTATGTGAAAAATGGAATTTGCATTCAGATTTTACAGATCTGGAGATTTTATGGGTGTTGATTTGTGGCTATCCATTGCAAGACCCGAGTACTGAAATTCGATCCGAAATCGGCGTGAGAGAGAGGTGGTGTGGCTCTGGCTTAGGGATCCGGCGAGGTGGTGGTTGGAGGAGGAGAGACCGTCGTCTTTAGTGTACCGGCGAGGGGATTGTTCCTGAAGTTGAGGGAGGAAGGTGGAGATCGAAAGTGAACCGATACTCGACAGAGAAAGGCAAGGGCGGCGGTGGTCAGATTGGTGTCGATGGATCTGCTACGCTAGCGGCAACTGGTGAACGGCGGCAGGAACTGGTGGTCGGTGACAAAGGGCGAGGGTTGGAAGGGGAAAGGTTTGAACTTTGAAGAGAAGGGACTCAAAGGAGCTATTTGATTTTTATTTTTTTTATTTTAACAAGTAGGGAGTAAATCAAATCAGTTCTCAAAAAAAAAATCAAATCAATTATCTTTATAAGTTACTTATCAATTTAATGGGGTATGTTATGTACACCGCTAATTTTTACTATTTACACCGCAAATCCACCGCATAGGGATGCGATGGATTAATAACATTTTAGCCCGACATACCGCATGGACATGCGGTATGTATGTTGACCGTATAAAAACACTGCATGTATGTGCGGTGGGTTAGGTGTAATGGATAGCCACAAATCAACACCCATAAATGGAAATGAAAATATTCATTTGGTTGTACGTGTAATACCTTTCCCCTGCGTTAAACGCTCGAAGCTTGCGGATAACATGATCACATAGGCCCTCAGCCCCGATGTCGTAAACGTCGTAACGACAATATCTTCTGATGTGATTCGCGATTTGCGCCTCAACATCCAAGTAATACGATTCGGGAAATCCTCTGTCGTCATAACAATGCGCACAACAGAATTCGAGCGGATATGCAATGGCGGTGTCCGACTCGATATGGCACTGAAATATAACGCACGAACTTCCTGGAAGGTATGCTGGATGCTTGCAGGTGCATTCCTCCGGCCACCGGGGCTCCGTGCAACGAAGTAATGTGACTTTGTACTCCAGATCACCTGCCGTCCGCCGGTATAAATCCGTGGTGGTCACCATTATGTGATTCAGTCGACACTCGGTGTGGTGGTTTCTGTGGCGGAGGGCTTGATTTATAGGGCATTCACCGCAAGGGAATGCGGTATCTTACTACCGCATGGACATGCGGTACAGTGTAACCGGTCCGGTCCATTGTCGGGTGCCACATTTACATTTTGGGGCATAGAGCAGAACCACCGCATGTACAAGCGGTGGTGACACCGCATACACATGCGGTGGTCTCGTTTAGGGTATAAAAGGCGTGGTTTGGTACCGCATCTCATTCGAATCAAAACAATCTAATCATGGTTAGAATATCTGAGTTTGAAGGTGAGACAGAGATGGGTGTGTCATACAAAATAATACGCGATAAGTTTTTGAGGCCATACGAAGATTATTTGTGCAATTGTCAGCACAAGCGGTGGTGCCAAATGTTCGCTTGTTGTCTTGCGCAAGTTGTTTGCTACAAAGGCGTTGAAGGTGACAAATACGCTTTCTCGGAGCCAGTTGAGCTGGCGTGTCTGAGAGGTCACCAATTACACGTTGAGGACCCCGAGTCATACTACCGCGAGGCAGTTGAGGCAATCAAATGCGCAATCAGCGACCTATTCAGCGATGTCAGGCTACATTGCGCACTTGAGATTGCAAGGTTCACTGTTGACAACACCGTCCGTCCAGCGAACGACAGAGTGAAGAAGTACGCATTCAACCGCATTGAGATCCAGATTAGCCCGCGTATTCTCGAGGAGTCATTAGGTAGCCCTTTGCAAGGATATCCATCAGTAGAGTAGGAACCAAGTTTGTGTAAATTCATTATGTAGAATCCGTTTAATAGGCTATGTATCACCGCATGTGTAATGCAAATGATTTATCAGCGAAATATAATTACTGGATTAACTCGTGACCGGATACATTCACTATAAATGATACACAACAATTTAGGACACGACAACATTTTACCTATGGTACATAACAACTACCAGCCGACTCCTCTACATTGCTCGGCAAAATGTGAATATGTATTCGGTGAAATGCGTATTTTTGAAGTTTGTGTTTGCACGCCGCACGACTTTTTCCACGGTGTATCTTGCCACCTGCGTTGCATTGGCCAATCCGAAGTTGGAGAAGAAGTCGCTAACAAGCTCCGTAATTGCCTCCGTCGCGTGAATATAATATGCTGCAGGGTTATCCCTATACGAGTACGGCCTTGTCATGCGGACATCCTCGTAAGTCACTCCTTCAACGCACTCGAGGTCCACTGAATCGGAAACTCTTGCTGTATCGCGTTCTTCGCATACAACTTGGCAAAGGCAGCACGGCCATCCTGTCGAGCTTCTGTGCTGACAGTTGCACAATATATCGTCTGGTGGCGTTCGAAAAGTTTCGACTGTAAGTCTAAACCTGCTGCCGGATCTTGTCTCCGCTTCATACACTTTGGTAGTTGCCATAGTGGTTATGGTATACTGAAAGTCTCAAACAACCGCTTTTTATAGGTGTATTATGAAACCACCGCCTGACCATGCGGTATACATAATGCATACCGCATGGTCATGCGGTATATGTATACCGCATGGTCATGCGGTATACATGTATACCGCATGACGTCATCTTCCCAGCACGTGGATAACACATTATGCAACGTACCAGCACGGCGACACCATTGAATGGTATGAATTTTGATAATTTCAAAGAATAACACATTACATGAAAACGGATAAAGTGCCTTATTTTTCATATTACTTAAAGAGATAACATTGCAGCAAAATTGCAGCAAAAGTAACTCAGTCACACATCAAAGGAAATCATCAATTACATTCTCCGGCGGCACTACGACTACCCTAAACCGAGAGTTGCCTAAGTAGCTAAACATCAACCCAGCCCCTACACGCACGTCACGGGATCTCGCGAAATTATTCCATCCTTGTGCAAGCCAGAGCGCCCCGGATCTGTTGCGCTCAACCCGGATGCTAGTGCCTCTCCTCCGTGCCCCATTAGTCAACGTTATTCTTTCGACACCGGCCATCCCGTATTCTTCCTCGAAGTTGGAAGGCAGAGGCTGCAATTTTTAAGATGTACTTGGTGACTTGGGAACAGTGTGACTTATATGACAGACGACAGAATGGGGCTTACCAATATTTGTGTCAGCGAGACGTCTTCTACCCACCAGAAAAAATCCCTCGGTCCGCTACCTGAGACTGAGTAGAAAGGTCTTGGAGTATTACCAGCGGCCATGTTGTAATAATCACCACATCTCACGGGGGTCATTTATAGCGGGAAAACATGTCCCGTTGTATTGCGAGATGTATACCGCATATACATGCGGTATACATTACCGCATGTATATGCGTGAAGTCTACCGCATATCTATGCGGTCTATATTACCGCATGTGTAGGCGGTGGTTCACCGCATATCAATGCGGTGTTCAAAAAAGTCCGGAAACGTAAAGGCACAGGTACACCGTGATCTTCTTCCGCCATCGGAGTTGGTCGTCCAAATTCCTTCGGTCGAAGGAGAGCGAGCCTCTTATAAAAGTGCGAAACTGATAGATTCCGTCGTGAGTTCCGACGAAAGTTCCCAGCTTCGTCCTCTTGTAAGAGGTTCATTCTCCCTTGACAGATTTAATTTAGACGCCCACTCCCATGACGAACGAAGATGACGGTGTACCCGTACCTGTACGTTTCCGAAGCATTTACAATTTTGTTTGGATGATCAATAGTCATCCACAAGATAATGTTAAAGACGTCATGGGCGTACATATATACTATCACAACGTCTTTCACAATATCCTCCGGATACCTATTGCATTATATTAGATCGAAGCGATATAACCCGAGCAACATGCCAGCGGCCAGCGATTTCAATCGAAAGACACAAATCGCCGGCCGTGGCATGTTGCCTAGGCTATCATCGCTGTTGAGCCATGAAAAAAGCATAAATTTTATTTAATTTAAAAGACGAAGCGATATAACCCGTGCAAACTAGTCAACGGTCAAAAATTTCGTTCCGAAGACACAATCTTTGGCCATGACTAGTTCGCACAGAGTATCATCGCTTTTCCGCCACGACAAATGACACGAACCGGTCATGGGGTTTATATAGAGTCATACCGTTTACCTAGGCGGTGATGTACCGCATACATATACGGTATACATATACCGCCTGAGACGGCGGTATACACTGCATGACCGTGCGGTATACATATACCGCCTGAGAAGGCGGTATATGTATATGTATACCGCATACATATACGGTATCAATGCACCATTCACCTATGCGGTGGGCCCACATATTCAAATAATTCAACCCCAACGGTCATCTGTAAACACCGTAGAGGCATGCGGTATTACTGTATAAGAAGTCACCCGATCTCCGTTGGAATGCATCCAATCCCATCACCCCCAATCAACGGTCATTTTCTAATATGGTTAACGACGACACCAGCCGACGACCTTCAAGCCCGGGGGAGGAAGCACCTACCGCGACACCAATGGCCGATAACTCACCACCACCTCGTCTTCCGGTATGTGATTAATGTTTATCATTTGGAATGTCGTTGTAGGTAGAATATAGGTAGTGGAATCATATGGAATGGAAACCAAGATATAGGTACCGGTTTTTAAATGTAGGGGAATAAATTAGGTTCTGAAGTAGAGCAGACAGAAACCATGAATGGTTTGCGTAATATATATGCACTGTTTGCATGCTGGCAGCTACCACTGGAGGAGCAGGCTGATCCGATGCCGGAAGACGATCAGGACGATGAGGCCCGTAACCAGGAGTACCGCGATTACACTGCCGAATTTGCTACATCCGAGACGTGGACCAATCGCGACGATCTCCTACAACATTGTCGTGGCACAGCATTAAAGCTTAATATGGTTTTGACAATCAAGCGTTCTTGGGCGAGCACTCCTACAAGGCGTGGGAGTCTATTGCTCGCATGTGAGAAGTACGGCCAGTACACTCCCCGTAAGAGACAGCGAGTAGCCGGAGATGATGCAAGCGGGAACACGCGCATAGCTGTGTCGAAGATAGAGGGGTGTCCGTTTGCATTGTCTGGCGTGGAGTTCAAACGAGGCGAATGGGGCCTGGACGTTATTCATGGCAAGCACAACCATCTACTCCCCGGTGCATTGGACGGTCACCCGTACGTCGGACGGATGGATGCAGATGAAAGAGACACTACGTTGGCCCTTACCGTCGCTGGTACCCCACCAAAACCGATTTTAGCTACATTGAAGATGACAGCTGACGCACGACAGAAGCTGAACTTCACATCGCGGCGCCAAGTGTACAATGCGAGAGCAAAGTTTAAAGCTGAAGCGAGAGGAGATCGAACAGTCTCCCAGGAAGCACTCCACATTTTGCGGGATAAGGGTTACTACTATTGTACGAGGAGATCCCCTGACGATCCCAACAAGCTTCAAGATCTATTCATCGCCCATAAAGATGCTCCCCATCTTCTAGCCATGTTTCCATACGTCGTCCTCGTCGATAGTACATACCGGACGAATACGTAAGTTTCTATATACACTTATTCTTTTACCCATTCCCACCACGGCATGCGAACTCAAATATTTCATTGTGCAGGTACGGGATCCCTTTGTGTGAGTTCGTTGGATTTACTTGCACAAACAAGAACTTCGTCATCGGGTTCTGCTTCATGTCGCACGAGAACACAAATACGTACATTTGGGCGTTGGGGCAGCTCGTTTACCTCATGCGAGATAATCTTCCTAACGTTATTGTCACTGATCGAGAGCTGGGGTTGATTGCGGCGCTACGAGAAGTTCTTCCCAACGTCAGGCACATGTTGTGCACAGTGCACGTCCTCCGACGATGCGAAGAAGCTGCTTTCCAGAAGTCAAAGAATCTTGATGTTGCTAGGCGTTTCAAGAACGCATGTGTTGGCCTGTTCCAATCCAGATCGGTTGAAACTTTTGCCGCTGGAAGGAGGGGTATGCATGCAGAGTGGGGGCATATTGAAGGGCTTATGCCGTATTTGGAGGCGACGTGGTTACGAGATTACTCGGAGCAGCTAGTTCGTGCATGGACAGACGCAATCCAGCATTTTGGTACGACCACGACGAACAGGTGCGCCTACATTTTCAATATAAAATTCATTATACACGTAATTTGTTTAGGTATAACGATTTCCAACTGCGATTCACACTTATCTTTTAGGGTTGAGGCTGCTCATTCTGTGCTGAAAAAGACCTTAAACTCTGCAGTCGGTGATTTCACTCACGTGATAAACACAATCGATCTCATGATGTCGGATCAAATTTGGGAGGTGAAGAATACATTGGGGAGAGCGAACAACACCTGGCCTACAGACTCCCACGACCTATGGATTTTCGATCGAATTCGGAATATTGTGTCGAAGGAATGTTTCAACTTGTTGTTCGAAATCTACACAAAGATGGAAGCCGAGCCACCGTCGCAATCATGCAGAGATGCCTATTGGAGGGACGTCTACGGTCTTCCACGCACACATGACATGCAAGCTTGTCGAGAGACGCAGATACCCATCAGACCATCCCAGATACATAATTTTTGGAAGCAATTGGATTTTAAGAGGCCTCTTGTGGAAAACGTCCAGGATAACACTCCACTCAGCAGAGCTGATGTGGACATGTCGCGCATGATCAGTTTGTTCCAGAGCGGAGCTATGGACGAGGATACTCGTTGGAGAATCGCTTCGGCATTCAACGACGGGGATCATCCGTCCCAGACACCGTTGACCACCCCTGACCCGGAGGACCGTAGACCGCCCGGGAGACCGAGGACTCGCCACCCCTGTCAGACGAACCCTCTACCTTGGGAACGTGAGCGTGCTCGGGCTCAACGCCAGGCAGATAGACAGAGCTGATGTGGACATGTCGCGCATGATCAGTTTGTTCCAGAGCGGAGCTATGGACGAGGATACTCGTTGGAGAATCGCTTCGGCATTCAACGACGGGGATCGTCCGTCCCAGACACCGTTGACCACCCCTGACCCGGAGGACCGTAGACCGCCCGGGAGACCGAGGACTCGCCACCCCTGTCAGACGAACCCTCTACCTTGGGAACGTGAGCGTGCTCGGGCTCAACGCCAGGCAGATAGACAGGCGACCACTGGATCCGCACGAGGGCGAGGCCGAGGTCGGGGTCAACCGGCATCAAACGAAACAAATGACGTGGAAGGTACTGAGGAGGCCACTGGGTCCAACAACATTGCCATCGACAACCCTCCCAGGGGCCGAGGAGTAGGCAGAGGCCGAGGACGGGGTCGTGGAAGGGGACGTGGACGAGGTCGAGGTCGATCGGCTTCGGAGCCAGCTCCGGAGATTGTAAGTGACATTCCAACACCAGCACCTACGGCGCTTCCACCACAGAATCTACCTCGAGTAGAATTCAATTGGGGCACTGACAACGTCGACGAATTCATGATTACTTTCGTACGAGCCGTAACAAATGTTGCAGGTGATGGTCACTGGGGGTATAGGTCTTTAGCTTGTCTTCTCAACTTGGGACAAGACGCATGGCCTCGAGTTCGACGAGAGCTGGCCGTTGAGTTGCAGGTACATTCAGATCGGTACCATTACTATCCGGCCTTACAGGAGCTTATCATGAGGGTCAACTATTTCGGCACGTGTCATGATGCTACGTATTGGATGGAGATTCCGATCATGGGCGAGGTATTTGCCACGCTTCACCAGCGTCCTTTGGTGATTTTGTCACATATGGTGCCTATGTTATGCCTACCTCTGTACGCCACCGGTGGCCCGTCAGTACCGGCCTATGAGGAGCTAGATGGAATAGCTTTAGTCGGCAACATCAACCATTTCGTTCCGGTACGTTTCGTATTTCATATTCATTAATTTGTTACTGTTTTGTTTCTCTTTTTTAACATCAATATTAACCTTTTATTCACAGATTTGGTTGTTGCCTGGTTCACCTCTTGCTCCAGTCTACGTCACATGGACACGGCATCACGATCGCACTGTCGACGGTTGGGACGGGCAGTTTGCAGCGAGGATTGCACGATATAGAGCTTACCGCCGTCGTGATGGTGGGCGTCCCCTACCGTATTAGCATTTCCCACTTTCTGATGTCATTTTTCGAACTTCATATGTTCAATTGGGTTGTATCTTTGTCTATTCTATTTCACAACCGAACTCCATATTTTCGTCATCGCTTATATTTATCGCACTTTCGTTTTATTAATCTTTCTTTTCAATTGAACATATGATTTTTTCCACATCACGGCGTTTATTACAAGTTAATTCCACTGTAGTAGGATATAACATTGCAGATGTCCATCGATTGTACGATAATCATCTTTCTTTTCAATTCAACATATGATTTTTTCCAGATCTCGGCGTTTATTACAAGTTCATACCATTGTAGATGTCCATGGCCTGTACGATAAATTCTTAGTGTCGGCGAATACCGCATACCCATGCGGTGGGATTCGGTTCCTATAGGTCCCCTCAGCTACTCCGAATAGTTTCGCGTAAATCGGGTTATCCGATACCTACCGCATGGGTATGCGGTGCCGTTTGAACGGAACGGGGGTACATACCGCATGTATATGAGTTATGTCTGCATACGGAGACGACTACCGCAAAGACATGCGGTAAATGACCGCATGTATATGCGGTAGTTCGTTGACCGTCATTAGAATGTCATTAACTCACCGCATAGATATGCGGTGATTAGGGGTGTAAATAGTAAAAATTAGCGGTGTAGATATCGTTTCCTCAATTTAATGCATGTATTTTAATTATAATTAAAATACATTGGGAATCCAAACGGACCCGTCATATCCTAATCTATATAATATTAATATATCTAATATTCTATCTAGGAAAAATGACTAAAAATAATATCAACTATCACTTATGAACCAAAAATAATACGAACTAAAAAAAGTCTCAAAATAATACAAATTATCCATCCATAAACCAAAAATAATACAAACTTTAAATTCAACTAAAAATAATACAAACTATGAACTTTTATCTCAAAATAATACAAACTTTTGAAGTTGGATTGGGATAAGAATTAAAACAAAATATTATTTAATAAAATTACAAAAATATGTGTATATAGTCACACTTTGCACAAATGCACCCCCTTTATTTTTTAAATACGCCAAAACCACTATATATTTATTCAACTTTACAAAAAAATCACTTTTATTTTGAAATTAAATAAAATCACATCCACTTTATCCATAATTATTAAAAAAAAAAGAATCATATCCTAGAATTCATGTAATTTTGCGTAAATTCTAAAAATTGAGTTGTATTATACAAAGGTGGACAACCAAATAGTGGGTTTGACGCATTTAAATTATAAAAGATGGATTTGT
Source organism: Persicaria tinctoria (assembly GCA_037127255.1). Taxonomy (NCBI): domain Eukaryota; kingdom Viridiplantae; phylum Streptophyta; class Magnoliopsida; order Caryophyllales; family Polygonaceae; genus Persicaria; species Persicaria tinctoria. Next base: position 54,480,952 of record JBANSL010000006.1, on the reverse strand, counting down.
GCAAAGTATGAATATTTATAGATTTTTTTTTAAATTTTTATAAATAAAATTTTATTTAAAATCTTATCCTAAAATTTAAGTTCAAAAGTTTGTATTATTTAAAGTCCAAATTTCATTGTTTGTATTATTTTTGGTTGATTTTAAATTTTGTATTATTTTTAGTTTATATTTCATAGTTGGTATTATTTTGAGTCATTTTTCCTTCTATCTAATGTACTAATCTATCTAAAACTAACTATATCAAATAAAATAAAGTAGCACTTGCGTGAGCACACGTATTGGAGCCATGCCTCCTTCCGACTTTTGTACGTATGAAAATGTAAGTACAAATATCGATCCGAGTCGGCCACCTTGCTTCTAATTTGTGAAATAATCCCATAAATTACGATTGATCTCCGAATTCATACGATCGAGTTTAGAAATACCTGAAATATATAAAAACACTAGTGTAGACTCCGAAAACTTAACTATAAAATATGTAAATATGCTCTAAATTACTATGCAATTCTATACGAAAAACATGACTAAAATAGACTCACTATGCCAGATTGCACCTCAGGCGACGGACCCTTGATCTTCCGTCGCTTGAGTTCACTTCCGGCGACGAACTTTTAAGGGTTCGTCGCCTGAATCACCCAAGACCAAAACCCATCTCAGATTAGATTTAGGCGACGAATTAGTTTCAAAGATCATCGCTTGAACATATTTTAGGTGACGAACTTATTTCAGGAGACGAACATTTATATAAATACGGTCGCCTGAATATAGGCTCCAATTGTGGTTGTCAGAAATGACCCATTTAGGTGACGAAGATATAAATTCCGTCGCCTGAATGATATTTCAGGCGACGAACATATAAATGTCATCGCTTGAATGATATTTCAGGTGACAAATATAGATTTTCGTCGCTTGAATGATTTTTCAGGCGCCAAGATTTTCCGCCTAAATATTTGTGAAAATTTGAAATACATTCAGGCGACCAATATTTATTTCTAAGTCCGTCACTTGAGAACTTATAATCTTATTATATTTATAATTTTAATATATTTATAATATTTTAATACAACCATATTCATTAGGTAATATTCATAATATTTCTATAGAACAATACTAAACTATTTAACTAGAGATATATTTATAATGTTTTTATATGAGTTCATGTATTTGTTAATATTATATTCATATATGTTATGAATATAATATGAGTTATTAGTAATAACTCATAAGTTATAAAACATTCAAATATATCATGTTATAATCAATAAATTTGTAATGTTATAATCATATTGTTCTAAAATCATAACTTATAATGTCATAAATTATAAATTAATTGTGTAATATTTTTATAAAGTTAAAGCCATAGTATAACATTAATTAGGTAATTTTTTTTGATAAAACCATACTAACTAGCGCTATATTTGTAAAAATAATTTGTAATGTTATAATCTATATAGATGTAAATTAAATTTTCCAAATGATCATTTATTCTTGATTTTTTCTGCTCATAGCTCCTAAAATGTTAATTATTTTTAAGAAGTATAAAATAAATGTAAATTTAAAAAGCCTACTTTTTTAACAAATCTAATGAATTTTGATAAACTAAAAAATCTTATAAATATACCATAGAAAAGCTATGAAATTTTGAATCCATTATACTAAGAATGAATGAATGATATTGAGAGCTTTAAAATTTTAAATCCATTGTGATGGATGTTATATGTGAATTTCTAATTTCCGTTAGAGTTTAAGACTAAGAATAATATTGAGAGTTTGGTTGTTAATATATTTTATAATAGATATCACATATAAATTTTCTATTTTTGTTTGAGATTGAGATCAATATCGAGATTGAGATTGAGATTTTGGTTGTTGAATATAGATTTTGTGATAGATGTTATATATAAATTTCTATTTTTCATTTGAGTTTGAGATTGTTTTTAAGATTGATATTGAGAGTTTGGTTATTAAATATAGATTTTATGATAGATGTTACATACAAATTTTCAATTTTCATATGAGTCTAAGATTGAGATCAATAACAATGTATTTAATTAGATTAACCATATTCATTAGGTAATATTCATAATATTTTAATAAAATAATACTAAACCACTTAACTAGATCTATATTTATAATGTTTTTATACGAGTTCTTGTATTTGTTAATATTATGTTCATATATGTTATGAATGTAATGAGTTATTAGAAATAACTCACAAGGGAACTCGATGTCGACTAAAGGTAAGACGCAAGAACAAGACACGACGCAACAAGAAACAAAGGAAAGACTTGAAATTGATGAATACACGACCGATAAGGACTGAGTCGATCTTATGTAGAACGAGATGAAGACCCTAGGCCTCCGTAGAGGGTAGAAACCAAGCACCAAAGACTACACAACCCGCCTCTACAACCCTACACAACCAAGCGGACACCTTGGAGGCACAAGGAGGGGGCTCGTGGATACCATGATTACCAAGCTCTTCCGAGGTTGACAAACACAAGGCAAACAAAGCTAAGATCAATACCAATTTTGCAATCGATGAGCCATGCTTCGAATCGATTGACTTTCACTCAATTGTGTTTCACACAAAATTGGATTTTTCATAAGCAATAGACGTGAGTTTTACAATGGAATTGTGAATCTATTAGTCCAAGCGATGAGGATTACGAGTTTGATTCGCGATGAGTTATGTTTTACTGTTCAATTGTCGTCTATGGAGAAAGTTTGGCGAGGTTGTTATCCCAAGGAACATTCTCCTCCGACCGAGGATCTCTAGAACTCAACTCTGGGGGTTTTAAGTCCGGGGGATTATCAGAGCTCTTATGATGAGGTAATAAGTATGAGGTAATAAGTCCGGGGGTATTTTAAGACATTTTGTCGTCATGATGAGGTAATAAGTATGGGTGAAATTCCATGATCGCGTCAGTTATATTTTTATAAAACCATACTATTGTTATATTTGTATAAAACCATTTATATACATATACTAAAACCGATGCATTGGTGCCTGCGTGGCGGCATGTGAGTGAATTTGCCTACGTGGCTCCCGTCAAAAAGGAAATCTAATAAAAATAATTATTTTATTTTACCATTAACACATATAATTGGATAGATGGAATATCTTATAAAAGAGTAAATATTCTATAAGGAAAAAACTATATCAATATAATTAAACGTAATAGTAGTAATAATAAAAATAATTAATAAAACTAATTTTCATAGTCATACTTACCAAAAATATTAATAGATAAATATGTAATATTTGATATGTGCTATTTTATTTATATTTAGATTATTTTTTTATAGAAAGAATTATTTATATCAAAATCAATCATTTAATAATTGTTATTTTATATCTATCTATATTATTTTTTGAGGACAAAATAAAAAATTAAAACATTATATAGCTATATATGTAGCCACAATCCATCCGTACATAGATATTTTAGTAAACTAATGTAATAAATATATACTACATATTTAATAAAAAAGAATATTAAAATATTTTTGAAAATCAACTATCTAATTAAATTACATGAGATTTAATTAACCATATATTAGAAAAAAAAAACTTTTACGTAGTACCTTATAAATGTGAATTTTATTTATATTTTGAGAGAATCTAATTAAAAGATATTTTGATTATATATAACCCGTCGAACTAATTTTATTTATATTTATATTATTTTTTAGAGGAAAAAATAATTTATAGTTAGATTAATACATTTCCCGTACACGGGACGGGATCTACACTAGTATGTTATATTTATATATTTTATATGGCTATCTAATTTCCGTTTTAGATCAAGATTGAGATTGAGAACGAGATATATTTAGGTTGTTAAATATAAATTTTGTGATAGATGTTTATATGAATTTATAATTTCCATTTGAGATTGAAATTAAGATTGATATTGAGAGTTTGGTTGTTTAATATAGATTTTATGATAGATGTTAAATATAAATTTACAATTTCTCTTTGAGATTGAGATAAATATCGAGATTGAGATTGAGATCAATATTGAGATTGAATTTCTAATTTCCGTTAGAGTTTGAGATTGAAACTAAGATTGATATTGAGAGTTTGGTTGTTAAATATAGGTGTTATGATGGATGTTACATATAATTTTCAATTTTCGTTTGAGATTGAGATCAATATCGAGATTGAGATCTCGATCAATTTCGAGATTGATATTGAGATGGACATTGACATTGTTATTTATATGGTCCCACTTATTTTTATATGATAATTTCAATAAATTTATAAAATAATTATAATAAATCATAAATAAATTAAATTTATAAAATAATTAAAATCAATACATTTTTTTATAAAAAATAAATGTATATGAATTATCATTTATAAAATAAATTTATTTTTTACAAATAAAATCGATTTGGAAAATAAATATATCATGAGGTTATATTTGAAAAATAAAATTTATTTTAGTTTTGTGCATAATTTTTCCTCAAAATTTAAATCTCCTTCAGGCGACGAGGAATGTAATTATCATAATTTTACGGCGTAAATCTGTGTCAAATTTCGAAAATCATTCAAGCGATGGACAATTCTGTTTAATATCCGTCTCCTGAATAAAAACGAGTATAAAAGCTATAATGGTTCCCAAACCGACTCATTCTTTTCTCCTTCTCTCCTCAACCGCGAAACCCTAACACCTCCTTTCCCCGTCCCTGCTTCTTTAGGTAGGCATCCATGGCCGCCCGCTACCTTCGTTCTTCAGGCCATTCACACTCCCTCGTCTTCTCCTTCAACCTCCGTCCATCCTCCTCCTTATTCTTCCATCGAGCTCCCCTCTGAGCTTCCATGGCTTCTCCTCCGCCCCTCTCTCTCGCTCTCATCCCTCCTTTCGAAGGCAGAGCCAGCAGTCACCGGAGTCTGGAGGCGACGTCGATGGCGATGGCCTCGTGTCGCTTGAGCTTGTCGGATCTGGAGCCGACTTCGATGATGAATCCAACGCTCACACAGAGCCGAGACCTCGAATGCTCCTCCGCCCCTTCTCTGGTAAGCACTCATGTCCTCGGTCTCCTTCGACTTTCCCTTGGGTTTTGAGACCTCGAATGCTCCTCTAAAATTCAAATATAGGGTTTTCGTGGTTTAGTTTCATTCTCTAATTTTCAGATCTAGGGTTTTTAGGGTCTAATTTCATTCTATGATATTAAGATCTAGGGTTTTCGTGGTAGATGTGCTTTAAACTATTGTTGAGAATCTCGGCACTGATGCTTTATTGCAAATGCAATGGGCTCATTTGGAGTTTAGTCTGTGCTAAGATACTGCTGCAACTCGTAGCGTTTGGGAACACTTGCTAAAAATTAGGTCTATATCTTTCCCTTCCTTCTTGAACAGAAAAAATCATGCTGTTACAAATTCATAATTTTTGATTGAATGTTTTGTTGGCATAGGTTTGTCATTGGAGTCCTGGAAAGGTTAGCAATGGAAGTTGAGAATGGCAAAATCAGTGAAGCTAGGTCCATCTACAGAAGATGCTACTCTAAAAGGTTCAGAGGTAAACCTTGTCTTGCTCCTTGTATTAACTAGTGATAATTTGGTTGATGAGAAGATCTTTTGGTGTGGCTGGGATTGTTAAATTTGTTGCCATGAAACTGCTCATTTTTGTGACTTCCCTTAAGTTAGGAAAGATAGGATAAGTTGAAATGTTTGCTTAAAGTCTATTGACTGCACAGTTTTGTTGGCTCATACTCTAATGTAATAACAAAGATCTACTTCAATCTGTCATGTATAGTTGGAACTTGATTAATAGTTGTATAATTGTACACTTGCACATGTAATAAGTGGATCCTTTATTAGAAAAAACTAAATTAATGTTCCTTGCTTGACCTCCGATAGCCGAGATCTTCGAATTGACTCTGTTTTTCTGTTTTGACTGATTTATGTCGAGTACAACATGAGAGTAGCCTATCATAAGGTTTCTGTATTATTTATTTATGGCGTCTTTGTCCTACTGCTACTTAGTTTACATATCTCTTTTTCTTCCTATATTGTTTTTTCTTTCTCTTGTTATTTTCTGATGTTGCTGTATTGTTCTTTCTTCCTATATGGTTCTTTCTCTCTCTTGTTATTTTCTGTTGTTCCTATATGGTTCTTTCTTCCTACGTGGTTTTTTCTTTCTCTTTTTTTCTGTTCCTATATTGTTCTTTCTTCCTACTTCTCCATATGATAGAACATCGTATTTACTCTGATTTCACAGGAATGAAGATAGAGGGGGCAGAACCATCTCAAGACAAATTAGAACCATGGTATGTTCTGTTGCATGTTCACTTTGTTTGCAATTAAGTAGCATTGGATTATAAATAAATTTTGGAGACTTCTTTCATAATTTTCCATTGTTTAGATTATAAAATAAAGAACTGATTATTTTCTCAAATTAATTATTTTCTCAAATCACCGCTTCATCTTTCTTGAGTTTCTTCCTTTCCTTGACCAATTTGAACCAAATTGTAATTTTGCAATTTGAAGGTTTTTACTGTTAATTACTCCAAATGGTAGAACTTGTAAGATTGGATGTGAATTAGAATGGAATGTTGTCTTGTTGCTGAACTTTCCTTGCTTGATTATAGATAAGTTTCCATTGTTTGTTACTCATATATGAACTATTGTTTATTGTAGATAACTTTCCAGTGAGGAGCTTATTGAGGAAATCATATAAGTAATGATCTCGGCTTTGGATACGGAGCCTTTGAATACGCAGGATGATTCGGCTCCTCAGCCCTCATCTGCGCAGCAGTAGCCGGTATCTCGCAGCACTCTTCTCCTACTTCCTCTTAAGTAATGAACTTGGATTTGGGAATAGTTTTGTATTTGTGAATTTGTATGTGATTGCAAACTGGATTTGTGAATTTGTGTGTGGTTGTGAACTTGGCACAATTTTGTGAATAGGTTTGTGTTTGGTGTGTAATGAAACAGGTTTGTGCACAATTTTGGTGTACAAAATATGCACAATTTTAGTGCAATTGCAAACCGGGCATCGGCCATTTTTCAATTTTTTTTTTAAAATCAAACCATACTCAGGCGACGAACATTGACATAACTCGTTGCCTAAATTTTTTTTTTTAAAAAAACAATTCATATTCAGGCGACGAACTTAGCTAATATAATGGTTGTCTGAGTCATGTCTTTGTATTTTATAAAATTTTAAACCAAATTGGGGCGACGAACATATCAGGATTGATCCGTCGCCTGAATTGTAGTTGGCTCGGCTCGGCTTAGAAAGGCCTTTTAGGTCTGACAATGGATTCAGGCGACGGACATGTTTTCGGTTGCCTGAAACCACTCAGGCGACGGGCAACATGACATCCGTCTCCTGAGATGTAATTTGGCATAGTGACTCTATCAAAATACCTCATGCTTAGACTTTTGCTTGTCCCCAAGCAAACTATTACAAATAAAGACACCTTGTACTTAAACCGTGCATGATGTGCATCATAACTAAGCTAAATGCAACCCATTACGCCTACCTAAATGCATGCTATCACATTCCTGAAAACGACTTGCGAATACATTTTATCTTATCCAATTGATCTTTGTATAAAAATGAAATATATTTCTTGTCTTCCATAATTCCTACAAAAATACATTGTATAAAACCAACCTTCATCATGGTGGAATTATCAAAGGGAGAACGAGATCGAGGTTTGGAGAAGAAATCATGTATGTCATATTTCATCCCAATTAATTTGGGTGATGTATTTTGGAAATTTGACCAAACTTATTGATGCTTGATGTTGATGATATTATGTGTCTCTAGCTTTGTCTATAAAAGATTGTACCCACTTGTTATTGTTGATATTTGACTCGCCGTAGGTTTTCCCCGTTTTGAAAATTTCCACCTAAATCCGGTGCTCTATGTATTTGCTTGGTTATATTTCTTCCTGCTTGCATGTGTGTGTTTGTAGTTTACAGTTTACAGTTCTTAACCATCCCATTTCATACATGTGTAATTGTAAAAAGGTTTAACATTCCTCACAATAAGGCAAACATTCTTTTATTTTTTTTTTACAGTAGGCAAGAAGTAGATCAACTACGCGATCTTGAAACCAATTCAAAGGATGGTTTGATAAACCCTACGCAGAGGGTCGTCAGTAAAAAAAAATTTATCTAAGATTACACTTACAGAAATTTAAAATTAAAAATACATAGAAAGCTAGATCCCTAATCTAGCGGCTTAGACGGCTTGCATGCAAGCCGATAAAGCAGTAGACTTGGCATTGTTGGCTTAGAGAGCAGTGATTTGCTTGTTAATCATGTTGATTGTGAAGCCTCGGATTGAAAAACTTGGGATTTAAAGGATGAACAACAAATAACATGGATGTTTTATAAATAGGTTTTGTTTGAAATTTTAGATTAAAGGGTTGGAAAATAGGAATCAAAGAAAGCTGCTGGCTGGGATATTTAGGCCCCTAAGGGCGTCGGGGAGAAGGAGAAGGAGCAGCCTCGGAGCCTCCAAATACAAAGAATCCAAGGCGGCGTCGGGGAAGGAGCAGGAACGCTGTGGAGGGGGGAGGTTGTCGGAGAAACCAGGCTGTTGAGGAAGAACCGGCAACGACGGCAGGCCAACAACGACGGCGGCTTAGACCTGGGCTGTGGAATGTCAGCCATAAGGGTTGAAGGGTTGGGTGTTGTGGGTTTCATGGGAGGATGTAGCCGGAGAACAGGGAGTCGTGGCCACTAAGGACGAAGGCGGATGTTGTCGCGGGCCATCGGGGAAGCGACCCTAACCCAGATGCGGCGGCGACAGCTAGGGCTGGAAGGGATGTAGAGGCGGTTGTGATTGTGGGTCGAGGCCGACCGAGAAACCAGTCGACGGTGGAGTCGATTGGCTCACATGATGGCGGCGACGGCTAGGGTTTGATAGAGAGGGTTTTTTTTTTGAAAGGGAGAGCCTTTTAGAGTGGTAAATGTTGAAAAGGTGAAGTCCTTCACAATCAAATAAACATTCTTTTACTTAATCATTGAAATATCAAACATACATGTCCTGAAACTCAAATCCCATCACATATCTGTCCTTGTAACCTATTACATGCCATGCTATGTATGTCAACTTATATGGCCATAACGGAATTCCTCTCAATCTAATTTCCCTCATTTTCTTACCTCTCAAAATTACAAAAAAATATATATATAAAAAAAATAAAAAAATAACGCGCACGAATCGATGGAGTAGGGCCGGCCGTGTACGGTAACGGTGGATGGATTAAGCAAGGGCGCGCACTTGAGCGCGGCAAAGGGGGCAGGAGTTGCAACTGGAGAGCCAGGTGGTAATACAGTCGGAGTGGTACACGTGTCCGCATGGGACTCGCTTTCCGTCGCCTCCCTCTCCTTCCCTGAACCCCTCCGTGCAGATGGAGCATACGACGTGGTTCAGGTCCGCAGCCGTTGCAGTAGGCAGCTCCACCTCCTTCAAGAGGGGCAGGTCAGCAGCCGGAAGAGTCAAAGCGTCGTCGAGGTCGAACAAGAAGTCAACGGAAGGATAGGACGACGGGAACCAGGCCAATTATTTATATGTTCGATTAATTTGGAGGAGATGAGTAGAGAGAGAGAGAGTATAGATAGATCGAAGAAGGCAGTGGGTGGATGAGAGAATTAGTTTGATGGAATGAACGATGGAGTGAAGCAGATATGGTAGGTGTTGTATATATTTATAAGAGGGGTTTTGGATTTGTATATAATTGTTAGAAAGGGGGCTGCAACTTGATACCGCAGGCAGCCACCGAAGGTGTACTTTGGGCCGGAGTCTCGGACGCATTCATATTTCGTGTTGCAATTATTATTAATTATGAACAAGAGTATTTAATTGTTACGGAGTACTTTTTATGGTTTTGGAACATAAAGTAGATATTGGTCGTCATAGATTTATAGATTATATATTAATTGATAACATATTAGTTGGGGTCAATACGTACCATGCTCAAAATGAGTGTGAACATATATATACCACAACGTTTTGTTTTATTTTATACCAAAATTTATAACAAACAAAAACACTAATTTGTTTTAAATGGTGATTTTGGTAGAGGGCCTTTTTTTTAATATTCAATTAGTCACCTAGCCCATTAATTAATTTAAGTAGTTTTGCCCTAGCTCCTTCCCAATTGGGTGGGTTGGTCAATGGTCAACCGTTTGACCATTGACCGGTCAACGGTTGACCGTTGACCAACCCATTTTGATGCCAACTTTTTTTTTTTTTTTTATGCCAACTTTTTTTTAGTGATGCCATATTTTAACGTTTTGATGCCAAAATTTTACTATATTTTATTTTCACTTTGATGCCACTTTTTTATGTCAATTTTTTGATAATATTTTTTTTTACCATGATGCCATATTTTTGATGATATTTTTTCAAAGTAGTATTTTTTGATGACATTTTTTTCTTTAATGTGATACAAATTTTTCAAAATGGCATCAATGGTCAACGTGACATTAGAGTAAACAAAAAATGTCATCAAAGTTTAAAAAAAGTGTCATCCAATAATTTAATTAGAAAAGTGGCATCAGAGTGAAAATAAAATGTAATAAAAGTTTGGCATCAAAACGGTAAAATATGACATCACAAAAAATGTCATCAATGTTTTAAAAAAGTGGCATTAAAAAAAAAGTCATCCAATCATTTCATTAGAAAAGTGACAATAAGGTGACAATATTTTGATTCCACGTTTTAAGCTCTTATGCCATCAATTATATAAAATTGTCACCACAAAATGTTGGCATCAAAACGGTAAAATATGGCATCACTAAAAAAAAAAAAGTTGGCATCAAAAAAAAAAAAAAAAAAAAAAAGTTGGCATCAAAATGGGTTGACCGGTCAACGGTCAACGTTGACCGGTCAAGAGGGCTAAGCAAGCTAAAAAAACAATTAATGGCCTATCTAGCTAACCAAATATGCTTAAAGGGCTTTTTCAACAAATTCCCTCTAAAAATAGCCCGTTTTATTTATTTTTTATTTTTTGTAAATCTCAAAAAAATTATTTTTATCAATATTTTTAAGGGTGATTTAGGTAAGTAGGTTATTTAGAAAGTTCAATTAGCTAACTAGATAAAAAAACTTGTTAAATTAGATTAGGTAGTCCATTTCCCAAATAGAGTATTAATTGGTCAATGGTCAACTGTTTGACCATTAACCGGTCAACGTTGACCATTGACCGGTCAACGTTGACCAACTCATGTTGAATTATTATTATTATATTTTTTTTTATTTTTTTTATTTTATTTTTATTTTTTTTATTTTTTTATTATATTATTTAATGATGACATTTTTTTGATGCCATTTTTTTACCGTTTTGATTTCATTTTTTATTACATTTTATTTTCGCTTTGATGCCACTTTTTTAATGACATTTTTTTTCAAACCTTAATGACATTTTTGGTGTAATGTGATGCCACGTCGACCATTGATGCCAATTTTTTTTTACTGTTGACTACTGATGACACTTTTTTAAAGTCAATTTTTTGATAATATTTTTTTTCTGTGATGCCATATTTTTTCAAAGTAGTGTTTTGATGACATTATTTTTCTTTAATGTGATGCAACGTTTTCAAAGTAGTGTTTTGATTACATCTTTTATTGATAAAAATGTCATCAATAAAAGATGTCATTTGTGATAACATCTTTTATTGATGACATTTTTATCACATTTTTTAATGCAATTGATGACATAGGTTCATAAAATGTGATTATACATTTCATTGATTACAACTTTTATTAACGACTTTTATTCATTGATGACAATTGTTATTAAATTTCATTAATCGCAATTGTTTCTTGTGACATTTTTATATAATTGATGACATAGAAGCTTAAAACGTGGAATCAAAATATTGTCACCTTATTGCACATATAAAAACACAGGTTTTTTAAAGTATGACATTAATATTGGTTGCATACGTAAAAGCACCTATTATAACATGTCATCAACTAAAAAAATGCATCAATGTAATTAATATAATATGGAATCAATGAAATCAATACAAGGTCATCTTATATAAAAAATAATATCAAACGATCTCTTTTCATATATGGATGCAAATGGTGTAAATGAGAAACCTTCTTTGAGGTTCCAAGTTTGCAACATTAAACACAAAATATAACAGCAAATCACTGAAGTTCCAATATGACATCTGATTGCTCAATAACTTTTACAAGATCCTTGTAAAAAGCCCTGTCAGAATTATCTGCATCAATGTCAAAGATTATTATTAGACCCAGACAACCAGTAGGAAGTGCTTTAAGACTCATATGATGCTTGGGGTCTGTGGAACCAGATGAATACGCCCACAATTGCATTGGCAAGGTAATTTCAATCGTACCAATAAGAAAAAAAATATATATAGAAGTCAACGAGCTGGAGATTTTGCAAGTAGCACAAGGATTTTTCAACAACTTACCTCTACTTGTTCCAGCCCCACGAACATTAGTGTCCATGTTTTCTTCACCACCTTGTGCACCTTCATCACCGACTTCATTGGTTCCAAGCAACCCTAACTTTCTCTGCTTGGCCTATAAGATAGAGTTTTAATCAATCAACAGAAGATAAAATATTTAAGATACCATCTTAAGAAAAAAACTGATAATAAACAACACAAGAATTGGATACACATTTGATATAGAAGCAATGTCTCCGAGACATAACAACCAACTGCTTAAAGCCCTGATAGGCTGATACTACACTAGGTGGTAATTCTATGATACCAATGCAGTAGAGTCTGTTCCAAGCGAAGAACATGGCCCTACTTCTCTTCGGCTTGTAGCGGTTGAAAAACTTGGGATCACAGATCAGATTCCTCAACCGCTTACATTTGAGAATGGATTTGAATGAGGACCGTAACAGGATCTCAATTACGATTTCTTCAGGGAGATAACGATCAACCGCACTCCTCCTTGTAACTTTAGACGCCATCGATAGATAGATCGATCCATGGAATGGAAATTCCAACGAATCCAACCCTAATTCACTCAATTCCACCACTTGCAGGAAGGGATCCCAATCCAGATATTAATTGGAACCCTAATGTGTATCCAATTGTACAGTGTGACACCACAATAAACACACCACCAAAAACCAAATTTCATTGGTATCATAGAATTACCTACCTAAAGAAAAATAATCAAGCAGATCAGTCCACTGAATAGTAGCAAATTACCCACCAATTGCTCATAAACGTCTGTCCTTTCCCAAACAAACCATTCTCAAACCTCCAATGCAAACCAACAGGTCCTCAAAAGCTTATATCAAACGAATTAACCAACTGTTAAACAAACTAAGCAAGTATTCACAAACCTCGAGCATCAATGGCAGCTAATGAACAAACTAACTGCAATTGGCCACGGTGATGCAGAAATCAACGAAAAACAAGAAGCAAAATTAGAATCCGATAAAGAGATTTGGTTGGAGAAGAAAACTTACACCGACAATAAGGGAGAGAGATCAGCACCTATGAATTAGAATCCGATAAAGTGAGAGCGTGCAGGAACGACGAGGCGTGACGGGAAGGAGAGGCATCAACTGGCGTCGGCTATACGGTGGCGCTCCCCGAATTTTCTTCCCTGTTGCTGCATCTTCAGATCTGAAAGACAGGGAGAGACTTTGGATCTCAGGCCGAAACGGAGAGAGTGAGAAAGGCGCCAGGGAGATTCGGGTTGACGAAGGCGGTGACGGCCACGAGGACGCCGAGGGTTTCTCGGTCGGAGAAGGAGCAACCAAGGAGGACGAAGGGCTATCGGAGGGGGGAGAAGGTACAGGAAGGTTAGGCGGAGAGGAGGCGGACATGCGGTTCTAATTTACCTAAAAAACATTGATGGTTATAACTCCTAAAAAAACATTTAAATTAACTAATAACCTAATTAAAACCTTCTAAATGTCTAAAAACGCAAATTTTCTCTATTTTTAAATTGATTTATCCATAATATATTGTTGAGACAAGATTTATGAAACAGTTCAAACAAGGCAACCTACCCTTTGACTTTGACCCTTACATATGCAACTTGTATTTTACTCCATGCTATGCAACTTGCAACTTTTTTATCTATAAATTAATATTTAATTGTCTATATGCGTCGACAGAGGTCCACCATATACGTACCTTTTCTAGTTGTATATTTTGTGGCATAAGTACGTAGGGGGGAATTATAAGTGTTAGATTCTAAAATTGACGTAAAGTCTTCTTTGAGTGTTTTCATTAATTGATAAATATATATATATATATGTTATAAAGGTATTGGGCCTTAACAGGCTTTTAGCCTACTATACATACTTATGTAATCTATCAAACCCCCGCAATCGAAACGGGAGGGGGCCGTACAGTGAGACTGGAACGAAAATCAATGAGTAATTGTCTATGTAAACCCTTGGTGAATATATCAGCGTACTGATAAGAGGACGGGACATGTAGAATGCGGACATGTCCAATGGCAACCTTGTCCCGAACGAAGTGGAGATCGAGCTCAATGTGCTTCGTGCGTTGATGCTGGCCGGACTGGGTTGCTAGCCAGATAGACGGCGGAGACATTGTCAATGTAGACCAGAGTGGCCTTTTAAAGAGGGCAACGGAGCTCAAGAAGGAGATTGCAGAGCCAAGAGCACTCGGAGACAACGTTGGCAACCCCCCTGTATTCGGCCTCGGCGGTGGAGCGAGACACGACAGACTGACGCTTGGCCGACCACGACACAAGGGTGTCGTTGAGGAAGACACAGTAACCAGACGTGGAGCGACCTGTGTCAGGACAACCACCCCAATCCGCATCAGTGTAAGCAACAAGGTCAAGCTTAGAGGAAGGAGTGATCGTGGTGCCTAGCTCGAGTGTGTCGTTGATGTACTGAATGATCCGCTTTAAGGCATGAAAGTGGGGTTCCCTGGGTGCATGCATGAACAAGCAGATCTGCTAAACGGCGTAACTGATATCAGGTTTGGTGAAGGTGAAATACTGAAGAGCACCAGCAAGGCTCCTGTATAATGTCGGATCATCAACCAAAGGACCAGAATGAGCGTTGAGCTTGTTGGATGTATCGACAGGGGTGGTGACAGGATTGCAGTTACTCATCTTAGCCCAAGCAACGATCTCAGCAGCATACTTACTCTGTGAGAGAAATAGCCCAGACGCATGCCGCTGAACAGCAACTCCCAAGAAGTAAGACAACTGACCCAAATCTGACATGGCAAACTCGGCACTTAGCTGTGAAATAATCGACGTCCGAAGAGCACCAAAAGAGGCGGTAAGAATGATGTCGTCGACGTATAGTAACAGAAATGTCATGTCGGAGCCTCTGCGATAGATGAAAAGGGACGAATCCGAGCGTCTGCCAATGAAACCCAAGCGGAGCAGATGAGAAGCAAAGCGCTGGAACCAAGCTCGCGGAGCCTGTTTCAGACCATACAAAGAGCGCTTCAGGAGACAGACGTGCTTGGGACGATCAGCATCAGCAAACCCTGGCGGCTGAAACATGTAGACGGTCTCATTCAGGTGACCATGCAGAAAAGCGTTCTTGACATATCCAGCTGATGAATGGCCCAGTTGCGCGACAGAGCTAAGCTCAACACCACTCGGATAGTGGCAGGCTTGACCACGGGGCTGAAGGTCTCATCACAATCAATACCTACCTACTTAGATCGACCGTTGACCACAAGACGTGCTTTGTAGCGCTCCAACGTCCCATCAGAGCGGAACTTGTGATGGAAGAGCCACATACAGCGAACGACGTTCGCCGTTGGAGGGCGAGGGACAAGAACCCAAGTACCATTCTTTGTAAGGGGCCTGTATTCGTCGAGCATAGCCGCCTGCCAATTCGGGTCGAGGAGGGTTGTTTTGTGGGAGGTGGGGATGAGGGACAGGGAGGGCGAGGTGGTGGAAGGGGTTGATTGGGAGTCGGAAGAGGCGGGTGCAAGGGGGGCTGAGCTTTGTTGATTGGCTACGGGCGCCGCAAGGCATGTTGCGGGCGCCGCCAGTGAGTGGGACGTAGGGTGGGGGTGGTTTGGTTGATTGGCTGCGGGCACAGCGTCTTGCTGCGGGCGCAACATCACAACATGGCGATCTGATGGAGGGGTGTAGGCATGGTGTTGAGCGGCGGGGTGATGTGTGGTGTTCATGGAGACGATCTGACGAGGTCAGAAGACACCGAATACGATGCGGGTGTGCGGTCTGGTGGTAGGGGGTGGTGGTGGGGGCGGGGAGGGGGAGAGGCAGGAGCACCGGGAGCGCTCTGGGGAAGAAGAAAGTGAGGGAACGATGACTCGGACACAGACTGAGACACAGGAGGTGTAGAAGAGAGGAGGGGAGGAGAAGCAAAAGGGAAATAAGACTCATCAAATAGGACGTGAAGAGACACAATGAGCTTATGGGTCTTGATATCGTGGCAGAGGTAACCGCGATGATGAGACGGATAGCCTAGGAAGACACAAGGAGTGGAGCGCGGGTGAAGCTTGTGTGGGGCGGTGGAGGACTGGTTTGGGAAGCACAAGCACCCGAAGGTACTAAGATGATCATACCTAGGCAAAGTGAAATAAAGGGCCTGACCTGGCGAGCGATGTTGAAGGGTAGTAGACGGTAGAATGTTGAGGAGATAGCATATGGTTGTTAAGGCGTGAGGCCAATAGGAGAGGGGAATGGATGCGTGGAAGAGGAGAGAGGGCATCATGTTGGTAATGGTTCTGATGATTCGTTCAACCTTGCCATTCTGCTGAGAAGTATAGGGGCAAGACAAGCGATAAGAGATCTCGTTTGCGGCAAAGAAAGAGTGAAAGTCTTTGTTGTCAAATTCACGGCCATTGTCACATTGGAAACATTTGATGGATGTGTGAAATTGTGTTTTGATGTAGGCATGGAATCTGGCAAATACGGGAAACACTTGGGACTTGAAATGCAACGGGAAGACCCATAAATAATGAGTGTAATCATCAAGAAAAAAGAGGTAATACTTGTGACCCTCCTTGCTAGGCACAGGAGAGGTCCAAATGTCACTATGAATGATATCAAAGGGGGCAAGGGTAGAGGTCAAAGACTGTTGGAACGGTAGTCTGGCATGTTTGCCTAGTTGGCAGGAAGAGCATAAGCCAGAGCGTGGGTCTTTAGGGCAAGTGAAAAGACTCTGGGAATGGAGGACAACTAGAATGGCAGCACTGGGATGGCCCAAGCGTGCATGCCACAGGCCGGACGACGATGCCGAGAGGGCGACCAGGCACGACTGACGGGACGTAGGAGGTGGTATGAAAGGGTAGAGCTCCCCGGTGCTGTTACATCTCATGCGAGTAACCCCCGTAGTAAGATCATTCACAGAGAAACCATAGGGATCAAACGCAAGGGAAACGTTGTTGTCAGTAGTGAACCGACGGACAGAGATAAGGTTTTTGACAATCTTTGGGGCAATGAGGACATTGTTGAGGTGTAGTGGATGGGTTGGGGTCTGTAATTTGGCGTGGCCAATCCCTGAAGTAGCAAGACGACCACCATTTCCGACGATAATAGAGGGTCCAGGGCCCTTAAAAGAAATAGATGAGAGGTTACCTGAGGAGTGCGTCATGTGGGAGGCGGCACCAATGTCCATATACCAAGAAGAGTCGGGAGATGTCGGTTGCTTAGAGGAGAAGGCGTGATGATGGTGTGGAGAGGGCCCAAGGAGTCCCTGTTGGCTCGGGTATGGCCTCGTTGGAGAGGCCTGGTAGCCCTGTGGATGGGCTCCAATGGGGGAATACCCCCTCTGTAAATGACTTGGAGGGGCAATCATTCCGACGGGAGGTCGTTTGTGATCGTAGAAGGTCATATTAAGGTTTTTTTTTTTTTTTTTTTTTTTGGGAATATTGGCCGCGTGAATTAATAAATGATTAACTCAGGGCCAAAAGGGAGAATAGGATAAAAAAATGGAGGCGTAGAGTGAAGCGACGAGGCGTAGAGTGAAGCGACGAGGCTCGGCGCGACTCTCCTCCGACGTCGATAGCTAGCGGTTCAGGCGACGATCTGAGGCGGCTGCTCGGGCGGTGAATGGCGATGGCAATCGGAGTCGATAGCTAGCAATCGAAGACGAAGGCGGCGATGTGCAACGGCGGTAATCAGAGGCGGCGTCGAACAGGGCTGCACTGCAGTGATTCTCGACGGTGGATGTGGGTTGAATTAGGAGACGAGGAGATAGAGATCAGCGGCAAGGGGACGACGCCGGCGGCGGAAGATGAGGGGTGGGGCGGGAGGATCAAATTAGGGTTCCGTGAGGAAGAAAAGGCTGTGATACCATGTTAGATTCTAGAATTGATGTAAAGTCTTCCTTGAGGGTTTCCATTCATTGATAAACATATATATAGGTTACAAAGGTATTGGGCCTTAACAGGCTTTTAGCCCACTATACATGAGGAGACCTATGTAATCTATCAATAAGTTCTCTTCCTTGGTTTCAACTGTGCCTGTAATATATGGTGGGGCCCTTGTTCGGTGCACGTACTTAACCGAGCTTTTGAGATTCCTTTATGGTTTGCAAATGGGCTTAGTTAGCAGGGTGTTGTGTATAGATTCGAAGGTCATGATACTCAACGGGGTATTTTTTCTACCCATATATGCACCCTCTTGATCCATAACTTAATTCATGGTACTTGTCAAAGCTTATTGCGTAGGAGCTAGTAAGTGGAGTGATAGATTACATACGTCTCATATTGTATACTGGGCCCAAAGGCCCGATACCTTGTAACTTATATATATCTTTGTCTAATGAATGAAACCATCAGGGAGAACTTTACATCAATCTCATGATCTTACCTGGTATCTGTTGTGAGCTGAATCTGCCATGTTTTACTGTAACTTTTATATCGATTTCTGCATGCATTTCATTCATTTGGGCTAAGATAGTACAGAACCTATGTAGTTTATGTTTATTTGCCAAATTATGGACTCTACACCAGTTTCTGTTTAAATCGCAGAATTCGAGGCATTTTACAGCGATTCTACAGAAGGTTAGAAAAGCTCGGAAAACCACTACAGAAGTCCAAAGTCAAAGCAGCAACGGAACCAGTCGAATCGAGCCGAGGAACCAGACTACTCGATCTCGAGTAGACCGTACTCGATCTAGACGAGCGTAGCCGAGCAGCCTTGGTCGACAGAGCATTGACGAAGAGCCAGACCAACCCGACTTCCGGAAGTCTACTCGATCTCGACAAGCCCTAGTCGAGATCGACGAAGCCCAGCACTACACCCGGAGTCGACAAGGAGAGAAGCTGACCGAGAAGCCGAGGACGAGAAGCCGAGCACACCTCTACTCGATCTCGACAAAGCCTTGTCGAGATCGACAAGCGCCACCACGCCAGTCCGAGTCCATGCCGAGGAGCTCTAGTCGACACCATCAGAGAACCATCCTCGAGCAACCCTACTCGATCTCGACGAGCCCTTGTCGAGATCAACGAAGACCAGAGCCCAGGTCCGAGCTTGTCGAGTAGAGCCACTCGAGGAGACCTAGTCGATGACCCATTCCTACCCGACATCGACAAGAGGTACTCGAGGTCGACGAGCGTCACGAGCCAAGACTGAGCCACATCGAGCAGAGATAGCCGGGAAGTCCAGTCGACGATGATTCCTACTCGAGGTCGACGAGCCCTTGTCGAGGTCGAGTAGCCCAGTGTCCAGAAACGCGTCGACGAGTGGTCTGTCCGAGTAGAGTTGGGATTCCTTGGGGCCGAAGGAGGAAGATTCTATCCAAATCCACCAAGTTCTATCTATGAAAGACGCAATCTATCAAGACATGAAGACTTACCTATTTAGATTTATCTTTTTCCTTTTAGATTTATTTCCTTAAAGCATTTTATTTATCATTAAGGCTTTTAGATATAAATTTAGATAGAGATAGAAGATTCTATTCTTGGTTAGCAAGGATTAGAAGGATATAAATAAGGCCCTTGGGGCTGGTTTTTCATTCATTCCAATTCAGAGAGCAAGACAAGTAGTTCCACAGAGAAGTTTTAGGAGTTCAAAGGTTTTAGGGTTTTGGCATTCAGCGAAAGTTGGATTGCCGAGATTGTAAAGGCATTGAATATAGTTTAATGCAAGTTTCTTTTTATACATCAATGTCTGCGATTGCGATGAGGCGTGAGTAGTCCACCCACTTCTGGGGCTGGGGTGAGCCCGACGGTGGCCATGTGAGGCGATGCGATAAAGGTCAGATCTTTTTGTGCAATTCATCTTCTATCCCTATGAGCATGATTCTTTTGCGAGAGTTGAAGGTGATTCTTGTTTGTATTATTGAAGCGAAAGTGATCTTAATGCAACTTGGGTTAATTATGTGAAAAAGGGTTAGTAACAATTAGGGTTTATGCGAAAGCCTCTATATGCCTATTTGTTAATGACGAAAGTTATTTGATGGAAAGCATGATCTTTTGTGCCTTTATGTGTTACTTTGCATGGTTATCGTTGTGGTGTTGATACCCTGGTCTTGGAAGTCTTTTAATATATTGAATTTATTTCCGTCGAATTTTGAGTTTTGTGTTCGAAATCTGTGAATTTAAGTTTCTGCATTCTTGTCGACATAGAGTAAGCCTTGTCGAGATCGAGTACTGTTCTTGTCGATCTCGAGTAGGACTGGTCTAGGTCGAGTTGGTTTTCTTCTGTTTTCGTCGATTTTCAGTTTCTGTTTTGCTATTTCTTGTCGATCTCGAGGAGCTGTTTGTCGAGATCGAGTTGCCCTTGCCGGGTTTGCCTGTCTGCTGTGATTTCCGATTTTCTGTTGTCGACTGCCGTGGTCGATCTCGAGTAAGCTGTTGTCGAGATCGACGAGCCTTTGTCTTTGCTTTTATTTCCTGTTTTGCTTTGTTGCTTTGCTTTATTTTCTGCTTTTGTTCCTGTTTCTTTCCTTTGTTCCTTTGTTTCTGTCTTTCTGCTGCCTTGTCTGTGAGAATTTACAGCTACCTGAGAACTGCTGACGTGCTTCCTCGTGGATTCGATCCTGATATTCTCTTACTACAACGGGAGGAAGTCTTGTAATCATTTGATGAGACAGGGAAGTTAGTCTGAACCTTAATTTATATTTATTTCATACTTGACCATCCTCCTGCAACAACAGTATCAGAGCATTTTCTTACTCACGGAACCCTATTTTGATCCTCCCGCCTCACCTCTCGCTCATCTAAATTAACCCTAAATTTCTTTTCTCGATCCCTCTCCCGCCCCATCGCATACTGCCGCTGGCCATTCTCCCTCGCCTCATTCCCTACTGCCGTCATTGCCAGTTCTCCCTCTTTCCCTTTCTCGACATCGACGGACCTACCAAAACACCATCCGTCGGTCTCCCTCCTCTGGCTTTCGTCTTACCCGCCACCTCCGGCCACCACACCAGCAGCTCCGGCCAGCGCTCCCCTTCTGCCCAGATCCACGCCTCGCACCCTCTGCCCAGTACGCGCCCTGCCGCCGCCGGTCCCCCTTACTGTCCATAAGTGATTGTAATCTCTATCTGAATCCTCGTTGTCCTCTTCCCTCGCCGCCGGTCCTCCTCCCCCGCCGGTTCCCCTTCTGGCCTGTACGAGATTGTAATCTCGCTGTCCTTCTCCCTCGCGCACAGCCACCACCACAGCAGCCCCGCCGCTGCCCAGATCTGAATCCTCCAGCCACCACAACTCCAGATCCGGCCACCCAGAGCCCGGATCCACCACCTCCGACCCCTGTACGCGCCCTGCCGCAGCCGGTCCCCCTCACTGCCCACAACCTGCGTTCACTTTTGCTCGGTTTGTTCTTGATTAAAAAAAAAGAAAAAAAAGATGCAACCGTACTCCGGATATCCTACCCCTCGACATGCTAGTTCTCAGTCCTATCTGACATCACCTAATCCAAGCTATGTTTTTGATGGATTACATAGGTCTCATATTGTACACTGGGCCCAATGGCCCGATACCTTGTAACCTATATATATCTTTGTCTAATGAATGAAACCCTCAGGGAGGAATTTACATCAATCTCGTGATCTTACATGGAGCCCATCATGATCCTCTCGATCCGATTGACTTGAATCAATTAGGCAATGTGGAGCCCATCATGATTGTCGTTGATGAACATGTTTTGAATCAATTAAGCAATTTATATTTTTGGTTGTTGTAGATTATATCAAATGTTATTAAAGATGAGACATGGCATAGTAATGGAGAGAAATAGTTGACTAGAAACGTTGTCATCACTTAAGTGCATATTGAAAATTATCTAACTCATTCCACAAGTAGCGATGATGTCGTAACTGTAGACTAGAATCGTCTATTGTGGCAAAGGAACCAAGAGCATCTAGATATCCTCAAAGAACAACAGTTAGGCCAACTTATTTGAAAGATTATGTATAGTAACGGTAGACGATGATGATGAAAACTTATATATTCAATGATGAATCTCTTGTCAAATTATATTTATTTGCTGATTGTGATCCAATTTCATATGAAAATTCATTGGAAAACTAAATTTACACGTCCATAATAGACCTGACTTAGCATTTACTATGCAATACTTAAGTCAATTTATGCAGACTCAAATATCCCCCATCTCTATGCTGCTTTCCATGTGATCCATTATTTCAAAAGGACGATCCACAAGGGGTTGCTCCTTTCTCGTCATTTCGACCTTAAGCTTCAAACTTTTTGTGATGCGGACTAGGCAAGTTGTCCGTTCTCTCACAAGTTTGTGAGTGGTTATGTGGTGATGATGGGTTAAAACCTTCTGTCCTAGAAGTCCACAAAGCAGCAAAATGTGTCTTCGTCTATTGTTGAGTAGAGTGTCGGTCATTAGGTTGTGTTTTCACTAAATTGGCTTGGCTTAGCCGATTGTTGAGGGACCTATAGGTTCTTGATGTTGTCCTAGTACCTATCATGTGTGACAAACATGTTGCTGTATACATCACATGCAATCTCGTCTTCTATGGTGTACCAAACATATCGATCATGACTGTCATTTCGCTTTTGCAAAAGAAAAGCTACTTGAAGGGCTCATCATTGTTTCTCATGTTTCTACCATAGAGCATTAATTGGCTGATTTCTTAATCAAGATTATTCCTAGGCATTAATTTGAAGAAGATTCCATCTCAAAACCCCATTGGATTTTTATTTCAAAATCAATTGATAATGATAATAGTAGCTCGCCAAACTTATATATTGTTCATAATTTCTCGATATTTTCAATTTAAGACAACCCATATTTCAACATGGATGGAGCTCAAAGTCGGTGTATAAAATACATGTATTCACCCAGTTTACAAGGTAATGAAATTCTGAAGTTTTCTTCCCTTCAACATTTCTTCTATTCATCATCTTCTCCCCTACGAAGCTCAGCTTCAGTTCTCATATCTATCGGTCAATTCACCTTTATTATATCATTAGATCTCATAAATATATAAATTATCATAATTTCGATATAATATCCAAACCCTTTCATCTATTGCATAGTCAGATCGGGCGGCCTAACTGTAAAGTGTATGGGGTCTTACCTGAAAAGCCATTTACACGATTTATACATCATCATAGGGGATATCTAGTCAGCACTCACCTCACTCACTAAAGTCAGCTGCGTGGAAAAAACATACTAAGCAGCATATACATGAATGAATTCACATTGAACATGTGCCTTCATTTTTTTTTTTGATTTTTTTTATTAGGAAATGATACGGGTGAGAGAGCTCAACCCGCAGCATCCTTACGGATGAGGTCAAGAAGACCAGTATTGTTTTGGATATCGACACCCCAGGCGCCACTCGGTTGCCCAATCGAGGTACATGAGAGAAGGAAATTTCTCTCAAAGTCGATAGAAGGAGTTTGATGTCTCATAAAATCAGTTCTATTTCCCAGGGGCAATTGACCTATTTATCAAAATACTTTATAATCGTAAGCGAGTCGCCCATGATTATTTTATTTATGTTTAGTTGCACTACTAAAAACGCAGGAAATAGCTACGGAAAATAGCCACGGCATTGGCCACGAACGACAGTGGCTAACCGGTTTAGCCACGGAAATAGCCACGGGTAGGCCATTCGTAGCCATATGCCTCGTGACTTATGACGATGGATGTTTAGCAATGGATTTAGCAACGAATTGTCAGGTCGTGGCTAAGCCCATGGCTGGTGATGGACTTTTGATTCTCGTGGTTGAGGCAACGAAATCAGCTTCGGAATTAGGCCATTGCTGAATTTGTAGCTAAAGGTTGTGGCTGATTTCATAGCAGCAAATAAGAAATGGGTGTAGCTAAAATCGTGGCTAAGTTCGTGTCATTGCTATTTTTGAGGCTAAAGTCGTGGCTAATGCTGATTTTCATTTGTTTCATGATTTTGTAGCAAATTTCGTATCCTCGTATTTTGGAAACATTATATATGTACATATGATATGGAAAATATATATAAATACTTAAATGAATTTCATACATTATAAGTAGGTCAAAAAAATATTAATGAAAAGGGGAAACAAACTAAACTCATTGAGTACAGAGACCTTGCAAAAAAAAAATTGCAATAATCTAATTGAGAGCTTATTTTGTCTAAGTGAAATCCTCGAATTCATAAAGAGCTTTACTCCTGAACAACTCCTGCATATCAAATTCAACAAACCAAATCAACACACCAAAAAACCGGAAAAGCCCCAAACTCATAAAGAGCTTTCAAAACCCCAAAAAATCAAACACAAAATCATACCTCTGAAGCCTCAAACACATCGAAGCAGAGGACGAACACAAGATGAATCTGTGCTGGTAAACACAGAAAAAGAAACAAATTTCAGAATACATAGAGAAAAATCGCTAAGCTCTAAAAACCCTAGAAATTGGTCGGCATGGAGAAAAGAATGTAGCGAGGAGAAATTTCGAGGAGCACCGTTGGCTGGCAAGGGTCCACGGCGAAGGCCTCTGCGATTCCTTATACGAGATGTGATCTACGCAACAAACAAAAAAGAAGAAGAAGAGTTTGAATAAATGGCAGATTCAAATTTCTGAAAACGGGAATGAGAAGAAGGGAGAGAAATACCTCGCGGCGTTGGCGGTTGAGGAAGGGAAACCGCCGGATCTGAAGCTTGGAGGAAGGGAAACCGCTGGATCTGATGCTTTGAGGAAGGGAAACCGCCAAATCTGAAAACAGATTTGGCATATTCAAATTCCGGGAAACATTATATACATACACGAAACCGCCAGATCTTAAGCTTTGAGGAAGGGAAGAATGTCCAACCAGGAGGCGCCACCATGGGAGGCCGAACAGGCCGATAATTTGAGCAAGAAACCACTGAATTGTTGTTTCTTTTCGTTTCAGATCTGCGTTCGGTGAAAACGGGGCAAACGACGACAGAGTTTTTGGAGAAGGCGGGGTTGGGGGATTGTTGGTAGCGAGCCTTGGCCGACGATGGGCAGTGTGGACTGTGGAGGCCGACAAGGTGGCCGGTGATGGGTCTCAGACAAAGAGGAATGACGGAGAGGGAGATGGAAGACGAAAAGCGGAATGACGGTGATGGCACCTCTGGTTTGTGAAGCGGCGTGGGGACTGGGGATAGAAAATGAAAAAATAGGGTTGGAAGCGCTTTAGATTTTGGCCGAAATTTTGGGTTGGAAATTTACCGCTCAAACATACATTGGGCGGTAAATTAATTTCGATGGTGTGATTTTTTTTTCACAATTTATATCTAAAAACAAAACTATCAATACAACTATTTATTATAAAATATATATTTCAAATAATAATATTTATCAAATTTAATTAGATACCTATATATTTTTATAAGATTTTACCCAACATCATTAAACTGGTTCAGTACCCGTATCTTATGCGAATTTTTTAAATATCAATTTTAATATTTATAGGTTTGGTATAAAAAAATTCATATAAAAAGAATTTATTACTTAATATATTGTTTATTCAACATTTATTAGTCACTTATATTAGTTTTACTCAAAACACACTCTTATAATATTCTAATAAGAATTTACTAGTCAATATATGGTTTTATTAAACATTTATCAATCACTTATACCAGTTTTCCTTAAAACATACTCTTATTGTATTCTAATAAGAATTTATTAGTTAGTGTTAGGTTTTATTAAACAATGGCAAATTTGCTAAAATGACTCTTATATCCGGAAGGTTTGCACAAGTAACCCAATCCGGAAAAAATTTGCACAAAAGCGGATATCCGGATTGAGGAGGCAAACGGTAGCCGGTAATCGATGGATTCAGGAAAGAGGAAAAAAAAAAAAAAGGAAAGAGGGGAAACGGAGGAGAAAGCCGCACCACCATTCCCTCCACACCTCCTGCCGGCCACCGATGGGATCTCTCGCTCTCTCTGTCACCTACTAGATCCTGCTAGCAGCCAGCACACCCCCTCTCGGCGAGAGCTGAAATCGGAGGCCGGATTGGAGGCGAGCGGGAATCGCACAGGGGCGTGGCGTCGTCGCAGGGTCGGTGGTGGAGGCTGGATTCGTCTCCGTTGGCGGCGTCGAGGTTGTGGCAACGAAAGGTCGAGGCAAGGGAGGGTGGATGCTCTCGCTTATAGGCTCCTCTACCGCTGCTGCCGACCTGTGGGTTCGCCAGAACGTCTCCAGTTATTTGGCCAAGTCCCGTCGTGCTGCTGGTGTCGATATCAGGTACAAGTTTAGGTTATTGGATTCGTTTCGTTTAGATTTGGTGATTTTTGTTGTTTTGGTTGAAATTTGGTTGTCAATTTGATTCAGCTTGAAATGAAGAGTCAGATTTTGAAGGTACTACTGTAGATTGGAACCAAATTTATGATTAAGGTGTTTGGTTATGTGTAGTTCAGAAAGGTAGTAACGTAACTTTCTAGGGCTACGAGTTTACATTCTGTGTTAATTAGTGTGCTCTCTAGTTCTAATTTGGTCAACATGTGTGAGATCGGGCTTGATTTTGTCCTGCCACCATGAAATGTTTCATATCTGATCTGGTGTTAGGTTAGCTGGTTGATATTGTTGATGGTGGATTGAGAATTTGTTCCTTTTATTTTGAATTTTGAGGTTTTGGTTGTTGCTTATTGGTTATTCAATTATGTAAATCTAACTGCAAACCCGCTTGAAAAATCAATGGACTTGTATCCTCATCTGTCTGAGCTGTTGAAAGCCAGGTAAGACAACTACAGATCTTGTTTTACAGTTTGTAGTTTTCGGACATCTTTCAGTTATATTGAACTAAAATTTGGTTACATGTGTTATCTGTATAAAATCTTTGCACACTAGCTTCTTCCCCACACCATTCAAAGACCTCTCAAGAAAACCCTTTTGAACTTTATAGTTGAGATCAATGAGTAGCAATTAAGGTTGCCTTGTGTTTCACTTGGAAGTCTTTCTCATGGTTATCAATGAGGTAGTGACTCATGGGATGTCGTTGTTGAATGTCTACTCTACATACATCTTTTTGTCTTGTTAAAGCTTTATACATGATATGTTTGTGTCAATCATGTCTTGTTGAAACTTTAGCCACATTTGTTGTTTTAGATTTAACAAATATGCCAAGACAACGTACATGACATGTAATGCTCTTAACATGACAAGTAATACCTTTGACATGATAGTATCGAATTTCTAGTATCGAGTTGGTTGACTAGCTTGTTTATACCCCTAATTGTCTAAATAGCATTTGTACTTGATTGCTAGAACCTCACTTTAGTTTCACTGTTCATCCTTTGTTGTTTTCTTCTGAGATTTGGGCATATCAAAGGAGATTTGGGCATCATGTAAAACTAAAGTAAGTGTCATGTAAAACTAAAGTAATTGTCATTTTCTATATTTGGTGCAGCTCCCTGATTACCATGAAATCATTGAGAACCCTATGGATTTCAGTACCATAAGGAAGAAAGTTGAAGAGGGCGCTTATTCCACCCTCGAACAATTTGAGGTTGGCTTACACTTTTCGCAAAAGTTTTGCACTTATTTGCTTTTAGTTTCTACTTCTCAACATTGCTTTTGTTTAACTAAAAAATTTACTGCTTCTCAACATTGCTTTTGTTTAACTAAAATTTTTACAATCAGTTCAGCAAGGGGTCTACCGGGTCTGTCTATTCAGGGCCATGAGGTAACTAATAGAATTTTGTGCTTGCTTTTCATTGGTAATCTCCATAGAATTTTCATGATCTTTTTTTCAATTTCTTGTTACAGTGATCTCTAGTAATCTCTGGAATTCAAAATGGTTCTGCTGAAGGTAATATTACATGCCTTTTTAAGATTTCCTGGTGAGTTTTCTATCATGGATTTCCTGGTGCTTGCTGTCTGAATTTTGTACTTGGGATTGCTCTTAGAATTTTCATGATCTTTTCTTCATCTTTTTTTTCCTTGCTGGTTGTTGCTTGCGTTTTTTTTCCCACTCTGTTGCTTTTACATAGCTGTTTGAGCTCTATTCTTCTTTGAATCTGTGTGATAGCTGGATTGCTGTTAGGTTCTTTCTTTAGTGTAAATTATCAATTCCTTCAACTGCTGAATTGTCGTCGCTCACTGTCATGAACTCTCTTTAGGATTATCATTGGTATCTATATTAGCTGGTAATCTAGTGTATGCTCATGGCTGCCCAGAGTTTCGAACTTGCAGCCTACATGGCTTGTTCTGTGGTTTGTTTTTCTGAACAAAAGAATATCATGAAGTGGTTCTCACTTGTGAGCAAGCCTGTACTGTATATATGAGTTGTGATTATTACATTTCAGTAAAAGCAGTGGGAGAATATGGCTTCAAATGCTCTTTAGTCTGTACAATAAATAAAAACGATAAGTTAGTGTTTGATTAAAGTTATGAGAACTTAAGCAAGGATTTCTGTTTCGAGACCTCGAGTGGAGAGAGGGGGTTTTGCTGATTTTGCACTGACTGAAATCCTCTTTAATGTGCCAATGAAATAGGTTCATCTTTTTATTTTATTTTACTTGCTGGTTGTGACTGTCATTGAAGAAGTTTATATTGCACCTTTGCTAATCATTCCTCCTCTTATTTTCAGGGCATTTTTTTGAAGCGGATTATGGAAGAAACAAGTCATGGTGATGGAGATTTGATGGACACTTATTCTAGGAGATGTATTGGAGCAAGTTAAGAGTGGACACTTATTCTATCGAACCATTTGTTTCAAGTGTCATCTTTTGGTACCTATTAGGAACCTTTTAATATTAATGTAAATTTTTTCCTTGTTAAAAAATGCTCATATAGCCTATTAGCTCAATGGGAGAGCATTGTGGTCCTACACAAAGATGTGGGTTCAATTCCCACATAGGCTTATTATTCATGAATCAACGCCGACTATCAACTTATGTTTAGAAAAACTCAAGCTTGCTACATCACCAATGAATTGACGATAATCTGATTTCTGATAATCTAATTTTTACTCTTGGTTGGCAGTGGATTCACTCCCGTCTGCTTGCAGGTTTCTTTTTGAAGAAGTAAAACCATCTTCTATAGTCATAGTTTTAATAGAAATTCCAACCCAATGAATTGACGATGTCAAGGGATATAAGTTATGGTATTTGAAAAGTGGGCAAGATACATTCTCAAGAGAGCCCATCTGCTCAATCCCAAGGGAAAAGAGAAAGGATTTTGATATCTAACTTGTAGCCTTGCACGGAGTACACGCTTCCTTCTCTCTTTGTGTGTGCACACTTTGAGTCTTTGTGTGTTCATGTGTGCGATTTTGATATCTAACTTGTAGCCTTGATAATGTTTTCGATCACGTATCAACAATGACCATTCAAACTATCGATTCATGTGTCTGAAATTCAGAAGAAGTCTAGCTGAAGGAATTCCGAATCATCAAAAAAGAATATATGTCTGAAATTCAGGTGTCAAGTAAAAAACTTCATGTGTCAAGTAAAATACATTATGTGTCATGTAAATCTGGTATGGGTGACATGTAAATTCAGTATGGGTTATCGGTTATTTTTGGTGTTGCTGTAATAGAAAAGAGAGGAAAAAGTGCCCGGTATGGGTGACATGTAAATTCAGAAGGAGTCTAGCAGAAGGAATTCTGAATCTATGTTTAGATTGTTCAGTACCTATCCTTTGTGTAGCTGTTGAGCCATGATTGATCGTTTTTTATCTTGTTTTCATAGATACTTCTTTATCCTATAGCTTTATTTATTTGCCTTATATATATAATCTTCATTTAAAAAAGATATTGATTGTGAAAAGCTTGCCTTAATCAAAGAAAATAACATGACATGTAGTGCTATTAACATGATAGGTTATACTTTTTAACATGACAGATAATGCGAATAACATGACATGTAATGCGAATCGATCATCTTCTCCTTAATGAAAGAAAATAACATGACAGGTAATGCTATTAACATGACAGTTATACCGTTTAACATGACAGGTTATAACCTTTAACATGACAGGTAATGCGAATCGATCCTCTTCTCCTTAATAAAAGAAAATAACATGACAGGTAATGCTATTAACATGATAGGTTATACTTTTTAACATGACAGATAATGCGAATAACATGACAGGTAATGCGAATCGATCCTCTTCTCCTTAGTGAAAGAAAATAACATGACAGGTAATGCTATTAACATGACAGTTATACCCTTTAACATGACAGGTTATAACCTTTAACATGACAGGTAATGCGAATCGATTCTCTTCTCCTTAATGAAAGAAAATAACATGACAGGTAATGTTATTTACATGACAGATTATACCCGTTAACATGATCAAAATCATGGGACTCGTCGTATGGTTCCATATTTCCTTGTAATTTCGTTACTCTATCTATATATTTACCTCTTCAAAAAGTGCTTCTTGTTTGTAATTCAGTATGTAGTTAGCGCATTTTGTACTTATGGGAAATTCGAACATGTCAGCCAACGTCGATGTACATGGCATGTAATGCCATCCACTTATGCTGCCCCTTTTTTATATTATCATCTTTTAAACATAGAATGGCATCTAAAAGTAGTTCTTTCTACCTTTTTCATATTCATATCATGTCCATCTACCTTACAATGAATCTGTCTAATTTGAGTCGTCATTTTCTTTCTTCCACTGACTTCACAACTATATCCAAGAAGATGAAAGTGCAAAAAATTCAAAACATAGATTTTACTAACTCCAAATTTTAGTTAAATCCCCTAAAAAAACCTAATTTTCATCATTCTTACTTAATCCAGTAAAAGCCGGAAATAATCCAACAAACTTAAAAGAAATAAACCATATTCAAAGCATCTTCAGAGAACACAAATCCAAGAATCGCAATTAAAATGAACAATGGAAAAAGAATTTGGTTTTGTATTTAACCTGTCATGTTAAAGGGTATAACCTGTCATGTTAATATCATTACATGTCATGTTATTTTCTTTCAGTAAGGAGAAGAGGATCGATTTGCATTACCTGTCATGTTAAAGAATATAACCTGTCATGTTAACAACATTACGTGTCATGTTATTTTCTTTCATAACTTTATTTTCTTTCAGAAAACAAAGTGTTGTAAGACATGGTAGTGTTCTTGTTTTAGGCATTCATCTTATATTAATAACATAAAACAAAATATCAGACAGTACGATCTCTTTCCGATGTCTTTTATGGGTTAAGAATCTAACCGATAACCGATAACTGATAACCCATACTGAATTTACATGTCACCCATACCGGATTTACATGACACATAATGTATTTTACTTGACACATGAATGTTTTTACTTGACACCTGAATTTAAGACATATTATATTCCTTTGTACTTGACACCTAAAAATCAGCTTACAAAGAAAATTTTTATACATAATTTTAGATTAGCCTATGCGGGATTTGAACCCGCATCTTTGTGCATAAGCACATCGCTCTTCCATTTGAGTTAATAGGCTAACATTGTGATGCTATATATTGTTATTTACTAATACTTTACCTCTTCTTTCACACAACCACCAAACACATGCTGTCTAAACCCATTTCATCAAGTATTGTACCCAACGAAGAATATTATCCAGGTTGTCACTATCCTTTCAATCCTGGAAAAAAGCCCGGACACTTTTTCCTCTCTTTTCTATGATAGCAACACCAAAGGCTTATTATTTACGTGACATATGAATCGTTGTACATGACACGTCAATTTTTTTTACATGACATCTCAATTGTTTTACATGACACGTCAATTGTTCCCCTTTTAAGTTGGAACAAAGTAGTTTCTTTCCAATTAATAATACAAGTGTATGTGGATGTATAGTAGATGTAGATGGAACATTTGAATATTGCAATCACACTTGAGTCATGCTAGTTTCTAAAATATTTTCTCGAACCAAATCTAGTATACTTGTTTAGCAGATCATCTAAAGAAAGAGTCCATGATCCATGATCCTACCATCTAAAGAAAGAACCTGTATTAATCACTTCTTCAGAAACTAATGGCATCAAATATTTCATCGACTTCAGAAGCATGATTTACCTCCACTTGGGATGACAAAGAATCAACGGTTGAACTCAGCGCATGTACTGACATCAAATATATTTTTGTGTGCAATAAGTTTGGGAAAGATATCCAAATTTTAACTATATACCTCAATGGGATGTGATTCTACAAGTCCATCCAGTCTAAGACCCTGGGTTGTCTCATCAATAAACTGAGTCCAAATCTTCCATTGTGGAAACAAGCCATCAATTGCCAAGTATGACACCTACAATGCATCATTACTCATCACCTGCATATAAAGTAAAAGACAACTTGGTACATTAAGCGAAATGGGTGTAGTGAAAAATACCCAAGTAGCAAAACCCTCATTCAACCATAAGTGTGTCCACCATTCCATAGTTACGAGGTTTCCAAACCATTGATGAGCCAGTTCATGAGCAACAACAACTGCAACCTAGCCAAACATAGTTTCATTATAAAATACTAGTTCTAATGGAAACAACTTACTTAATATTTAAACGGCATTGAAGGAAAGCGACAGTTACCCTCTGCTTGTTAGCAGCTGCAGAATGCTTCTCATCATAAAGCAAAGCAGTTTCACGATATGTGACCAGACCATAATTCTCCATGGCACCAGCAGCAAAATCAGGAATCGCAATCATATCCAATTTAGGAAGTGGATATGGTACCGCAAAGTACCTGCAAGAATTTAGATAAAAGTATTACATGGAGGCTGGAATTAATGCAGGTTCCCAATTTAATGTCAATGTCAGGAGTAGGAGGTGAATGGAAAAGGCAAACCTGAACTTCTTTATTTGTTTCCGAAACCTGCACAAAACCCTGATCGAATGGAGAAAAGAATGCAAAGTACTCAGGTGTCTTCAATTCACCTCCTACAATCGGAGTCCATTCAATTGCAAAGAAACCGTAGCTAAAATTGCAATTGAAGTAAAAACAAACGCCAATCCTACAATGGAAACTGAAAAAACTAGTTGATTTAACTAACCTGCAAATCCAAATGAAGAACAATTCGAACCCTAAAATTCTTGAACATCCTAAACACTTTCCAGGATTCCAATTGAAGGTTCCTGATTAGTTGATCTAGGGGCGTCCGCTCAGACAGTGAGTAATGTGTGCAAAATATTCTGAACTAGAGGAAAGTCCTCGTCGGAACATCCTGAATACCTACAGTCCCGGATCGAGAAATAGCAAGAAGGAGCTAATTAGTAATTACCTCATGGCGGCGGCTCAAGTGTGTCCAAGATACGACACCGATCAATCTGGGAGACAAAAAACGAATGAAATTGTTAAATGATAAGAAGAGAGAGAATTGGGAGGAGAGGAGGGAGTCGGAGAAAGTAAAAGCGCAACCTCAGACTAGGGGCGTCTGTTCAGATCAAAACCCCACCAGCCGCTAGCTCTGACGACAGGCCGAAATCGGAAACCTCAATCTCTCGCCCTCCACTCTCAATCTCTCTCTCTTTTTCTGCCATCGCCATTGATTTGGGGCAAGAGCGAGGCAAAGGAAACCGGTTGCTCCAGGTAAAAGATTACCGCTTGGGTGCAATTTTTTGAAGGGGGAGGGTTAACCTTTGCAAATAGTTTCGGATATGGGGTTAGGCTAGCAAACCATTTCGGGGTAAGGGTCATATAGTTTAAATCCCTCTTAAACAATTATGAGTTACGTTATATGAGTTTTAATGAAAACTAAGAATTTATCACTCAATATAATATTTTATTAAATATATATTAGACACTTATATGAGTTTTGTTCATAACATACTCTTATAGTATTATAATAAGAATTTATTAGTCAATATAAGGATTTATTCATCATTTATTAGTAACTTATATGAGTTTTTCTCAAAACATACTCTTATAGTATTCTAATAAGAATTTACTAGGTAATATAATCTTTTATTCAAAATTTATTAGTCACTTATATGAGATTTCTTCAAAACATACCCTTAGAGTATTCTAATAAGAATTTATTAGTTAATATAAGGTTTTATTAGTTACTTATATGAGTTTTACTCAAAACATACCCTTATAGTATTATAATAAGAATTTATTACAATTAATATAAGGTTTTATTAGCTACTTATATGAGTTTTACTCAAAACATACTCTTAGAGTATTCTAATAAGAATTTATTAGTTAATATAAGGTTTTATTAGTTACTTATATGAGTTTTACTCAAAACATACCCTTAGAGTATTCTAATAAGAATTTATTAGTCAATATAAGGTTTTATTAGTTACTTATATGAGTTTTACTCAAAACATACACTTATAGTATTATAATAAGAATTTATTACTTAATCTAAGGTTTTATTAGTTACTTATATCAGTTTTACTCAAAACATACTCTTAGAGTATTTTAATAAAAATGTATTAGTGAATATATGGTTTTATTAGTTACTTATATGAGTTTTCCTCAAAACATAACCTTATAATATTATAATAAGAATTTATTACGTAATATAAGGTTTTATTAACTACTTATATGAGTTTTACTCAAAACATACTCTTAGAGTATTCTAATAAGAATTTATTAGTTAATATAAAGTTTCATTAGTTACTTATATGAGTTTTCCTCACAAAACAGCCTTATAATATTATAATAAGAATTTATTACTTAATATAAGGTTTTATTGGCTACTTATATGTGTTTTACTCAAAACATACTCTTAGAGTATTCTAATAAGAATTTATTAGTCAATATAAGGTTTCATTAGTTGCTTATATGAGTTTTATTCAAAACATAACCTTATAATATTATAATACGAATTTATTACTTAATATAAGGTTTTATTATCTACTTATATGAGTTTTCCCCAAAACATACTCTTAGAGTATTCTAATGAGAATTTATTAATTAATATAAAGTTTTATTAGTTACTTATTTGAGTTTTACTCAAAACATACTCTTAGAGTATTCTAATAAGAATTTATTAGTCAATATTAACATTTTATTAGTTACTTATATGAGTATTACTCAAAACATACACTTATAGTATTATAATAGGGTAAATTGCAACTAATATCCCAACCTTTAGGGATAGTTGCTTTCAATACCCTAACCTTGTAAAATTTCACAAAATATCTTAACCTATACTATTAGTTGCACTTAACACCCTGGATGAGATTCTTAAATTTAAAAAATTACCCACATAATACAAAAATTACAAAAATCGCCCATATTCATAAAATGTTTTCAATAAACTCCTAATAAATTTTAAATTTTGAAATTAAAAAAAATCTCTTACAATTTAAGCCAACCCAACCCACCATCCAAAAATAATTATAACAGGTATATAAAATCTACTCCTTCAAAATATAATATAATTACTTTAGCATCTACTCATTTAAAATTTTAATATAATCAAACAAAATAATTATTTATTTATCTAAAAAACAAACATTATAATTAAAATCTAAATTTATATAAGTCTGTCTCGATACATGCCGATTTGTACATCTATATATTCCATATATATTATTTGACACAATATAAACCGTCTTTTTGGTTAATATTATGTTATATATACTAAAACTAATACATAACATCTTATAATGTATCACACATAAATTCCATGGTATTAAAAAAAATGATTCTATAAGAAATGTTTAACATAATAGTTTTACAAAAATAAAATAAAGTAGATTTAAAAAATAAATGGTAAAAGATATGATAACAATTTGCAATCAATAATTATATAATAAATATATACTAAAAATAATATGGTAAAAATAATAATTTTACCATATTATTTTTAATACTCCGTATATCTTTATCATGTAACTCTTTATATATTACAAACGGTTATCATATCTCATAGCATTTATTTATTAAAATCTACATTTTTTTTTTGTAAAAGTATTATGTTTAAGATAAATAATTAATTATTTCGAGTAATTATATTAAGATATTAAATGAGTAAATGCTAAAATAATTATATTATATTTTTAAAGGAGTAGATTTTATATACTTGTTATAATTATTTTTGGATGGTGGGTTGGGTGAGCTTAAATTGTAAGAGATTTTTTTAATTTCAAATTTTAAAATTTATTAGGAGTTTATTGAAAACATTTTATAAATATGGGCGATTTTTGTAATTTTTGTATGATGTGGGTAATTTTTAAATTTAAGAATCTCATCTAGGGTGTTAAGTGCAACTAATAGTATAGGTTAGGATATTTTGTAAAATTTTACAAGGTTAGGGTATTGAAAGCAACTATCCCTAAAGGTTGGGATATTAGTTGCAATTTACCCATTATAATAAGAATTTATTACTTAATATAAGGTTTTATTAGCTACTTATGTGAGTTTTACTCAAAACGTACATACTCTTAGGGTATTCTGATAAGAATTTATTAGTTAATATAAGGTTTAAACAATTACTTATAGGAGTTTTTCTCATAACATACCCTTATAGTATTATAATAAGAATTTATTAGTTAGAATAAGGTTTTATTAAACAATTATTAGTTACTTATAGGAGTTTCCTCAAAACATACCCTTATAATATTCTAATAAGAATTTATCACTTACTATAATGTTTTATTAAACATTTATTAGGCACTTATATGAATTTTCCTCATAACATACCCTTATAGTATTCTAATAAGAATTTATTAGTTAGTATAACGTTTTATTAAACAATTATTTGTTACTTTTATGAGTTTTCCTCAAAACATACCTTTATAGTATTCTAATAAGAATTTATTACTTACTATAATGTTTTATTAAACATTTATTGGACACTTACATGAGTTTTCCTCAAAACAGCCTTATAATATTCTAAGAAGAATTTATTAGTCAATATAAGGTTAATTTTATTAAACATTTATTAGTAACTTATATCAATTTTCCTCAAAACATACTCTTATAGACCTGTCAAAACACAACCCGACCCGGTGGCCCGACCCGACTGATCCGAAAAATTTCTGATCCGAACCCGGAAATTTCGACCCGAATTTTTTTTTGGACCCGAACCCGAAAAACCCGTAATTTTTCGGGTAATCTGGGTTTCGACCCGGTGACCCGATTGACACGGTAATTTTGACCCGATTGACCCGGTTGATTTATAATTATATATAATTAAATTTTTTTATATATAATTAAAATTTATCACAAAACTATCAAATCATGATTTTTTAATTTAAAAAAGAAAAAATTGACAAAATCGAAATCGACCCGAAACCCGGTCAAACCTGAGTTCGAGTCAACCCGAAAAACCCGAAACCCGTTTTACCCGAGACCCGTTTTACCCGAAACCCGAAGTGACCCGACACATATAAGAATTAATTACTGAATATAAGGTTTTATTAAACATTTATTAGTCACTTGTTAATTTATATTCTCATAAAAATAACCTTATAATATTCTCATAAAAATTTATTAATTATTTAATATATATTTTTTCAACACTTGTTAATTTATATAAAAAAATTCCATATGTATATTTGGGCCCGTCAATGGGCCAATCGGGAAAAACATAGTCATATTTGGGTTGATTTAGCCACGGAATTAATCGTCGCTAAATCACCAATTCATTCAATGGGTTTAGATAAGATAATTGGGCTTTCACTAGCTTAATAGGCCGAGCCCATAAATTTTGGGAGAGTTTGTACCCGGATTTACCCACGGATAGCTCATTCATCATATATATCTGGCCCACCTACATTTAGTTACCCAAGGCCCACTCACCACATATGTTCATTTGATTTCCGATGATTAATAGCCACAGATTTTGCGACGGATATTGTGTTGTGGTCATATCAGCGTCGTGGCTATTTACTGGCACTGACACATATCGAGCCACGAAATGAGCTATGGACATCTGGTTCCTAGCTAATAGCCACGAATGTTTTGGCATGTCATACTAGGATGAGTATTAGCCACGAATATAGCCACGACCAGGAACAGTCGTGGCCAATGTCATCGCTAATGGCCACGAATACAGGGTCGCCTGCAATCCGTGGCTAATCATCTGTAGTTATTTCCTGTTTTTTTAGTAGTGTTGAACTACATGTTGTACTCCTAGTTTAAGTGCTAAGGCTTCCGCCATATGTGCCTTCATTATAATGATAACTAAACGTATACGATGTTTTAATTTAAATTAATTTTTTATAATACTTTTGAATTGTTATGTAATTAACACATAATTATTTAATTAAAAGAAACTATTATAATATATACATGTATATAGGTAAAGGTTCAAATGTAAAATTATCATAGGGTGTAAAATGTTTAAAGTGTAAAATTCTCTTAATGGGTCTAATTATAATTAAATGGGCATCATTTTTATAAGTAAATTGCTAATGAGTTTAATTTATAAGTAAATGGACCTAATTTAATTAGCAAAAGTGTCAATTCCATGTGCCCCTTTCCTCATGCGTGTGCCCCTGTCCTTTGCCTCCACCCTTCTCGGGCCTTTTTTTTTTTGTTACGTACCAGGATTTTTTTTAATGTCAACACTTTTTGTTGTGGAAATATAAATTTATGTTGTGCAGAAATAACATTATGTTGAACAAATATAACTTTATGTTGTGCAGACATAAATACATATTAGTTCATTATGGGTAAATAGGTAAATGGGAATATTTCAATTATAAAAATTTATAATTGAAATATGTTTAATTTATGGGTAAATGAGCCAAATTTTATGGGAAAATAGGTAAATGCAGGGCCGGACCTGAGAAATTCATTGCCTGAGGCGAATTATGAAACTTGTGCCCCCACAATAAATAAAAAAAACCCTACAAATTCAATCCTAAATCAGACGATTCAGACAGTCAACACAATCCAAATCATAAATCCTACCAATTCAATTCCAAAACCCTACAAATTCAATCCTAAATCCTTAACAATTCAAAATCCTAAATCATACAAATTCAATTCCTAATTCCAAAACCCTAATTTCGCACTCTAAATACAAAACAAAATCTGATTCAAATCCAAATAATTCGAAGTTCGAACAACTAGGATGAAATTGAAGAAACAAACCTGATTTCGCAATTAGAAATTAGAAGAACGGATTTTGTCTTGAACCATTCACTTCAAGAGAGTGCCGAGAAGCCAAGTCCCAGGGAAGGCGATGGCCGCGATGCGAAGACGAAAGACCGAAGATGGCTCAGGCTCACGGCGAAGACGGAGGCTGGCGCTGGCGGGCTGCGGTTGGAGGGAGATTCCGCCGCCGGGAGGGGAGCCTCAGCCTGGATGCTGGATTTCCGGCCGGTGGCTCTCTTGCGAATCGCCCTAGCACCCTATTCATCCCCTTTTCTGAACTCTGTATCCGCTTCTTTTTTTTACGCTTGCAACGCAGCGTTTCCATCCGAGTGGTGCCCTCCTACTTGCCAGTATATATATATATATATATATATATATATATATATATATATATATATATATATATATATATATATATATATATATATATATATATATATATATATATATATATATATATATATATATATATATATATATATATATATATATATATATAAGGGCCCTTTTGACTAATTGGGCCCGAGGCCATCGCCTCTTGGGCTTGTATTCAGGTCCGGCCCTGGGTAAATGGGTCTAATTTTATGGGTAAATACAATTTTTTTCTCCGTTTTTAACACTTTTTTGTTGTGCAAATACAAAGTGCATAAAGAAAATGATAAAATGCAAGAATAAAATAAGGATGTGTATGAATAATAATATGTAGTGCACAATTAAGATTATTGTTAATGTACA
Source organism: Persicaria tinctoria (assembly GCA_037127255.1). Taxonomy (NCBI): domain Eukaryota; kingdom Viridiplantae; phylum Streptophyta; class Magnoliopsida; order Caryophyllales; family Polygonaceae; genus Persicaria; species Persicaria tinctoria. The sequence continues at coordinate 54,440,886 of JBANSL010000006.1, read as the reverse complement.
TTGAATCATTTTTTACCGGCGACGCATCAGGAGGTCCGGGGGGCGAAGCTCCACGATGGTGGTATAATTTAATTAGCAAAAAATGCCAACCCCATGGGCCCCCCTTGCGCCCATGCGTGTGCCCCTAGCCTTTGTGCCCCCCCTTCCCGAGCCAGTTTTTTTTGTGTCGACACTTTTTGTTGGGCACATATAACATTATGTTGTGCAAATATAACTTTATTTTGTGCAAACATAATAACCTCTTATGGGTAAATAGGTAAATGAGCCTATTTCAAGTATAAAAATTTGTAAAATTAAATGTGCAATTCTGGTTTGAGAAAGTGCAAAAATAAGATCATAAGGTGCATGAATGAGACACATTTTTGAAATCGATTATTTTAAGTATAACAATTTCAAATCAAAGTGCATAATTAATATTAAAAATGGAATAATTAAGGTTAAAAAGTGCATGACTAATATCATAATGTGCATGATTAACAATTTGCGATTGTTGTGCTCTTGTCTATTATGTAACCTATGAGAGATTCGAACCCACATTTTTGTGCATATGCACATCGCTCTACTAATTGAGCTAATAGGCCAAAAATATTCTATCAATGTTGTAAGATGTAGTCAAGTTGAAGCAAGTTTAACTAACACAGTTTTTAATAGCCTCCTATACAAACACTTATATTTTAGCATCATAAAAATATAAACTAGTTTGGTTCGGGTCATCCGGTTTGGTTCGGATCGATCGCATTCGGGTCGGGTCACTGATGAGTCGGGTCAACTCGGTCAAAATTTATGTGTCGGGTTGGTCGGGTCGGATTCGGTCAAAATTAAATTCAGATTGGTCGGGTTTTGGTCAAAACCGGGTTGGACCCATTCGGGTTTTCAGTCAAAATCAGGTTGGTCTCGTTCGGGTTTCGGGTCGTTCTCATTCAGGTTTCAGTATGTATATGATTCAAGTTATAATATCCTCATTGTACTCATCTTTTATTAGTAAGAAATGAGAATTTTGAATTAAAGTCGATCATTCATCATTAAATGAGTAAAAGAGTAATGATTTACATCAATTTATATGAATATACTATGAGTTGATGGCTCTTGGAGTTTTGGGTAATCTAGTAAACCGATTTTTTTTGTGAGCTAATCTTAAATACTGATAAAGTAAAGCAATTTTTGCCTTTATGAAAAATAACTAAACAAGATTACCTTAATCCTCATATATAAATCCATTTCCGATTATTCGATGAATTATAATATTCGATGAATTCGAATATTCGATGCATTTAAAGTATTCCCTTCATCCCTCATCAAATTTTGGAAAACAAGGTAATATAAAATTACGAATACAACATATAAAACTACCATATATATTCATAATTCATATTTTATTAATTACAAATCATTATCATTTACGTCTAAATAAAGTTATGATTTTATATTTTATTCATTACAAATAATTTGATCGATCACTTTACTTTTGTTAAATAGATTATTACATAAGTAAAATTTTATTTTTGTCTCGTCGAATTTTATTTTTGTTAATTAGATTATTCATTACAAAAGAAATTTCATAAACTATGAGGAAACGAAAATAAGAGAGAATGAAAATTTATTGAAAGAGAATGAAATTTGAGAAAGGAATGAATGAAATTTATTGAGAGGGAATCAAATTTGAGGAGGGAAGGGAGAAAATATAAGAGGAAAGAAATTTGAGGAGGGAAGGAACAAAATTTATAAATTTGAGAAGAGAAGGGAGAAAAATATAGGAGGGATGAAATTTGAGGAGGAAATAAATGAAATTTATTGAGAGGGAATCAAATTTGAAGAGGGAAGACATGAAATTTATTGAGAGGAAATGCACTTTATGCACTAATGGTTTTAAGTGTTCATTTTGATCAATGAAAATTTTATTTTATTTATATATAACATTAAGTATCAAATTATCAATAGCTCGATAATAGAATACAATCATTTTTTTATAGTATAAATGTATAATAGATATATATATCTATTCAAGGATATTCGTGTCGGGTTGGGAGTCGGGTCAGTTGAGAGTCGGGTCAGGTTGAAATTCGGGTCGGGTTGGAATTCGGGTCGGGTCCAGGTTGAGTCAGGTTTGTCTATATTCGGGTCACTTCGGGTTTCGGGTCAACATCGGTCGGGCTCGGTTTCGGGTTATGCATAACGTCAAATTTTCGGGTTCAATGGGGTTTCGGTTCGGGTGAGTCGGTCGGATTTCTCGGGTCGAATTAAGAATTGCCAGCTCTAACGTAGAGGGTATTTTCAACGAGTGAGAAAAAAGAGAATTAGATAGAGTTCTTACTCAGAGAAAAGAAAAAGCCTTTACCACCTGGATTGGGTTTGATTTATAAGCTTTTTCTTACTTAACCAGCATAACTACAATGTAAACAAATCAGTAGGTCTTCTCAACGAGCGGAAACATGGAAAGCAACCTTGTTTTCATGGAAGGGTCATGGAAGAATTCAGAAGACTCATTAAGACCCATAGTAATTGAAGATCCAGCTTCATTCGGCAATAAAGCAAAGAACTACAGCATGCCGAAAAGCATAATTTATCCATCAAGCAGACAAAAAGCGGTGGTGATAAAAAATGAAGAAATTAGAGACCAATTCCAGGTCGTGGATCAGTAATCGAAAAACATAATTTACCCAAAGCATTGTATCAAGCTGAGAAGTAGAACATTCCAATCATGAAAAAATTGGGGGAAACAAACCCTATTGACATAGCTGAATCAAAATTAACATTGGAAAGAGTTCAAAGAGTTGAGAAACTCAAAATTGGGGGAAACAAACCGACATAGGCTACATAGCTGAATTCGAAACACATGTGAAAAAAGGGTACCTCAAAGATGGAGACAGAGATACAAACCGAACCAAACACTGATTGAAAAGAATAAACACGAATTCGGTTTTGTACCTTTCGGAGAGGACCTGGTGAAGCGCCGGCGGCCTTGGTGTGCTGAGCAGCTAGGAAGCACGGAAACGCCGTTTTGAAATTTTTTGGACATTTCTGAAACGGGGAAACGTTTCGGAAACGCCGAAGCGGCGGGGAAACGGCGGGGTTTGATTCTTCTAGTCTTCTTCGTCAATCATCACTCCTCAATCCTCAGTTGCCCTATTTTTTTTTGTTTGATTTCATTTTTTGATTCTTCTAGTCTTCTTCGTCAATCCTTTGAATGATATTTGTTTGATTTCATTTCATATTTTCGTTTCCTCGCCGTTTCCTGATTTTTAGAATTGCCGCTTCCCCGTGTCCTCGTGTCCGACCCCCAAATTGAGGATTCCGCAATTGAATTTCGAGAATTAGCATCGAATTGAGGTGGTTGAGGAGTGAAATTGAGTGATTGATGCCATACCTACCTAGGGGAGGCGCCGATGAGGATGATGTTGGAGAAGAGGTCAGGGTGTCGGGAGGAGGCGAGAAGGCCGACCATGGCGGAGATGGAGGCAAATAGGTCTGAGACCATGGCGGCCGACCATGGATGCGGTGACCTCCATCGCCTTCCACGGTTGTTGAAGTTGAGGCAGATAACTGAGATCGGGATGAGAAATGCGTCCCAGTGAGAGAAGGAAGAAGGTTTTGTTTTGGCCGGTCCAACACCGGTTTGGTTTTTTAAATAAAAAAAATTCAAACCCACATTCGGTTTTCCAAAATTTTATACTTTAAGCATTTTACACTCTATGAAAATTTTACATTTTAACTCTTTCACGTACATATATTTAACTCACAATGAGCAAAGGAAAGGGTGGTGCAATTTTGACGTCAAACCTCGGTTCAGGCATAGGGGCAGGCGACGTGCACCGGTCTAGGGAGCGGCGTGTGTCGTCTATGAAGTGGCCAGAATCCGAATTGTTTTCAACTTCATCACCCACCTCAATCACCTACTTAGGCCTTTTTTCTTCATTCCTAGTGGGTAAACTCACTTCTTTTCCTCCTCTAAGGATCATGGCACTAACATTCTCCTTCAGATTAACTACCACTGGTGATGGCCACTTCCCCGAATCTCTAGGTTTCAATTCTCCAATCTCCTTAGCCATTTGACTCAACAACTTCTCATGAACACTCATCTTATCCAAAAGCATCCTCAAAGTTTCATCTTTGTCCTCCTGTTGAGTGTTTCTTTGACGATTATCATATTGACCTCTTACGTTGAATGGAACTTGTTGTTGCTGACCCTGCCGTTGAATCCACTTTGATAGTTTGCATTGTAGTTCTGATTGTAGAAATTGTTACCAATGTAACGGCGAGTTCTGTAAGCCATAGCAATAAGATCAACAATTCCTCTTGAATCAATGGGCACTTAACATTCGGATGAGTTGGATCTCTGCTAACACCGCATGGTCTAGGCTATTGAGGTTGATTTATTTGCATAACCATCTTGTTAACAAGCTCAGTAAGCCAATCCAACTCATCCTTGTGACTATCTCCAGAATTATCCAACGTATGTACTCTTCTTACTCCTTGGTGTTTCCCATATTGGTGCGACACATAGGCTAAACCTTCGAAAATTTGCATTGCATCTTGAGATGTTTTATCCTCCACTAGTAGCATTGATAACCCTCATACCCCTATCAAGCAAGCCTTCATATATATATATATATATCACTAAATCATCATCTGGTATACCATGTTGTGAACAACTACCCTTAAGCCTCTTGAATCGCTCAATATACCCATAAAGACTCTCCATAGGTGATTGCTCAATACTAGACAACTGGTGCGGGACGAACGTTTTTCTTCAATTCTATATTCAATCTGATTAATTCAAAAGGGAACACAATGTTTAAATAGATAAATAACTAGGGTTTGGTTGGCTTCCTTAGAGGCTAAGTATTGCTTTACCAAACTATATCCTAACTAAATAAAAATTAATCTAAAATCCTAATATAGAAAATAAAAAAATATGATAATTAAGAAAGCCTAAAAGATAGACTATCCTAACCATCTTATTTGACCTAGCTAAGAAATATTAAAATAAGCAATTCTATAATCAGACTCCGACTAACATAGGAGTTACTAAAAATAGAATATATATAAAAAATAAGAAATATAAATAATAAAATAATTAACGCCGTTTCTTCAATGACTCCAAAGGTAGAGCCTTCTTCTTCTGCTTGAGGATGACATCATTCTCCTCCATTTGAAGTCGACTCGTCCTCGAGTAGTCGCCTGGATCAAGATCGTTATTTGAACCACAGAAGGCCACCTTGACCCGCATTATTTTCCCCCTCTTATCTTCGATTCGTCCTTGAATCGAGTCAGTGATGATCAGCGAGGAAGGAGCAGCAAACTTCAAATAAGATGATGGAAGAGCGGTTGGAATAGGTGCCAGAAGAATTCGAGGTATAGGAACCCCAAAAACAACACCTTTGTGCGCGATCGTTGAACGGACTTGATCTTCAATAAGAATAGGATCAATGACCACATAAATGTCAGCAACTGGAACTTCATGAACATGCCCAAGAGGTACAATGGCTAATTCTTGAGACACGTCATCAAGTACTTCATCCTCGTCAACGGAATCAACATGCTCGTCCTAAACACTATTGTAATCTGATTGCAGCAAAATTTCGGAGACATTCCTGGAAGAATATGGCAGTGTATAACCTACCGTTAGAAAGCTCATCGAGTCAGCTTTGCAACAAGACTAAGATGAGGCAAATCCGAGGTCGGACTCAACGGGAATCTGCGAAACAAAATCGTCGTGTTGTGCTGTTTTCTGGGCAACGAATTTGTCCACGACGATTTCTTCAGCCTTTCGAAGAGCTTCCTCCTTCTCCCATATTTGGCGACCTTGATAAGAAGCATACCAAACATCCCAATCAACAATGTCAGAACTTCCACTTCGAAATTCCTTCTCTTTAAATTGTCACAACCAATTTCGCTTGTACTCCCGTTGACGTTTTAGTTGAAGTTCTTGCCTAGCACGTCGTTGTTCTTCCTCTCGGCCACGTTCTTTCTCAGTCTCTCTTTGTTGGAGAAGTCGAATCTGATAGCGTTGTTGACACCTCTTATCTTCGATCTCTGCTTGATGTTGAAGCCAAAGGCGGTGCCTTTGAGCCTCTCGTTGTCGCTCTAAAACTTGTTGTTGCAAAGCTCGTCTCTGCAACTCTCGTCGGCATCGTTGTTGTTTAGCACGTTCCAAAGCAAAAAATCCATCCAACGGATCGTGATCATCATCCAAATCGCCCCAAATTTCCCAAGCCATCAAATCAAAACATCATTAACATCAAACTAAAAGAAACAAAGAGCGTAGCATAACCTGTCTATGAATACCAATTGATGTATAGCAATTGGCTAGGCAGGCCAATTACTAAACTAAATTGGACTCACAACGGATGCGGTTTTGGATTGATAATCGAAGAACCCTTTAGCTAAAGTTTTTCTTCAATTCTATATTCAATCTGATTAATTCAAAAGGGAACACAATGTTTAAATAGGTAAATAACTAGGGTTTGGTTGGCTTCCTTAGAGGCTAAGGATTGCTTTACCAAACTATATCCTAACTAAATAAAACTTAATCTAATATCCTAATATAGAAAATAATAAAATATGATAATTAAGAAAGCCTAAATGATAGACTTTCCTAACCATCTTATTTGACCTAACTAAGAAATACTAAAATAAACAATTCTATAATTAGAGTCCAACTAACATAGGAGTTATTAAAAATAGAATATATATAAAAAATAAGAAATATAAATAATAAAATAATTAACGTCGTTTCTACAATGACTCCTAAGGTGGAGCTTTCTTCTTCCGCTTGAGGATGACATAAATTAGGCAATCAATCACTTGATAAACCAAACAACAACTAGTATAGCGATGAAGCCCGGAGTCGCACCCACATGCAGAAGCGGTTTCATATTCAATAACTCTTCTATCAATTATTCATAAACATAGGTCTACTTGACTAAAGTTGAAAGATATGCAAGTATACAATCACCTTATTCAATATCACTAAAGAATAGCATTAATGACTCAAGTAATTAGACTGATTGATATACTGATTCAATGCAATTAAGACAAATTGGAACAACCCTAATCAGCCTTAATCAACATATCCACAACATAGATCAATTGAAATCATCCACTACAAAGACAAAGAAATATTATTACTTCAATACTTTGTTTGCTATCAAAAACACAACAAACGAATTCATAACTAAGATGCAATTCCTAACATTATCATCAATAATAGAAAGGAACACAAAAATAATCAATATGCACAAGATAATAACTAAGAATATGAATAACTAAATAGAATCAAATCCTCACAATCCAAACAATCACGTCTTCGAATCATAGGCGAAACTATGAGTTTAGCAACTCATAGGACAATTCTCTCTCTCTCTCTCTCTCCCTCTCTCTCTTTCTCTCTAATGGTGTTCATAGTCTTACACATGTAGCCACACCCGACGAATAAACTGAATAAAACCTAATGTAGACTCTCAAAGAGTCGGCCAAACCATAGTGGAAATAGTAGTAAAATATTAGGAAATAATATCTTCAGATAAAAACTCGCAAACAATGGAAATCAGCCCACTGTGGGTTCCGTGCAAATGGTGGCGGGCGCTGCCTATGCAGTGACGGGTTTCCCTCGATTGACTTCAATAATCTCCAATGTCGTGCTTCCTTTCTCCTCTATAGCTTCCTCCTTATCCTCCATATGCTCCAAAACATGTCTCTTAAGCTGTTAAAAAGTCCCTTCAAGGTCATACTGTAATTATGTAGAATAAACATTAAAAAGATGTAGATTCCGAACTAATCTAAATCTAACCTAAGATAGAAAATAAATATAACCTAAAGATAGATAAGAAGTAATCTAAATCTAAAACAAAATAAAAAGATCGAGATAATCAAATCCTAATAAAACATAAGATAAAGAAACTAACCTAAAATAAAAGATAGAGGTACTTCCCTTCCAAGTTTACCAATAATCCGGGCTCATCAAGACAACAGGGGCGGCGGGCGCCATGTGAAAGGCGGCTAGCACCGTGTCCTCAGAACGTGACCCCGTACTCAAATCAAGGAAAATCAACTCCAAAAAAGGTTTCAACTTACCATCATTTCCGAAATTCAACGACAGGATTAATCCTACTTTATTGAATTGAAAAACTAATTGCAAAATTGAAATAATATTACGTAAACTACCTTGGGTTGCCTCATAAGAAACTCCATTGTTTCACATCTTTGGCTCGACATGATGCATAACCTGATTAAGTTATTCCATCAAGATCCTCCACACCTTTTCTTTTCAAGACAAGAGGGGGAACTTTAGGAATTTCTTCAATATACCCATCAATTGCATCCATCAATTCCTTTTTTAAATGAGTTACTCTTGGAGGTTGCCCTGCAATTGCAAAAACCTCAACATTGTTAGGAATGGATTTCCCATAGGGATTAACAATAGCATCATTTGAATTAGACACATTATCATGTGACTTAAACAAATTCTCAATTTTCCTTTCAATGTCATCTTTCTCTAATCCAATTTCATCTTTGTTAGAAGACTCAATATTCAAAGATTCAGTTTCAACAGAAGCATCTAATAAACCAATTGATTCATTCATGTGATCACTTCCATTAGAGTCAAGAACATCCACAGAATCATTAGTAGAAGAAACAATAGGCTCAAATATAGAAAAATCAATCTTTCTACCATCAAATTCAATAGTGAACCTTCAAAACAATCAATCTTAGTCTTAGTCGTTCACAAGAATGGCCTTCCCAAGATAATTAGGGTTTCAGGTGTACCTTGTTCTAGGGGTGGGCACAAATCCCGCAAATCCCGATCCCGTCCCGGTCCCGTCCCGATCCCGGTGGGATTTAGGACAAAATAGCGAATCCCGTCCGGCAAAAATTATGCGGGACGAAACGCGGGACGATCCCGGTGGGATCCCGCAAATCCCGTCCCGTCCAGCATTTAATAATAATAATAATAATAATAATTTTTATAATAATAATAATATTATAATATTATAGAATAATAATAATATATTATTAGTATTATTATTTTGAGCAAATATTATTTATAACTATAATAATAATTTTCAATTTATAATAATAATAATAATAATATTATTATATAATATTATAATATAATTTAATAATAATATTAATTTATAATAAAATTATTATTATTATTATTATATTATTATTATATCATATTATATTTTTTTTCTTGTAAAGTATAAGTATTTTATAATAATAACAATAAAAATAAGTAATATTATTTTATTTTATTTTTAATTATAACGTGGGATTATTATTATTATTATTTTATTATTTTTTTATTATTATTATTATTATTATTATTATAAAAGGAAAATATTTACAAGAAATTAGTAGGCAACCGAGATACTATCTGGGCGCCCACTCCCTTAGCAATAACAAAACCAAGTCTAGTAAAAATATAAGCGGCAGCACGAGCCCCAGCATCCTGAGATATCGAGAATTTCTGAATCCGCTTCAGCAAGGCAACAACATATGTATCTAACTCCCCCAACGAAGAGAAGGAGAAGGGTAGGAAACCATAACCAGCCGCCGTACACAAATCTCGATACTTGACACACTTACGTCGAGCAGCATCAACAACGACACGACCAGGCATAAAGTCAGAAATCCCAGACTGAGTCAATAGAGAGGATCCCGTCAGATCAACACACACATCCCGCCCATTTAGAGTTACAAGAGGCAAATAGCTAATTAAATACGGTATTCTTCCTAACTATCAATCGATAATTAGACAATATTGGTAAATCTCGTCTCAATTCCTTTCCGTCCTGATCTAGTAAGATAATGTAGTCAAATATGTTGAACATTATAATTAATTATACAATCATTGTATGGATTAATAATAGTATTATAATATTATTATTATTATTATTATTATTGAACAATATAGTTGAGAATAATACCGTATTCAACATATTATACTAAATAATGAATTATGAAAGCATTTTTCACTTTGCAAATTTATATAATATTTTATTATTTTTATATGCGGGACAAGGCCCGTCCCGTCCCGATCCCGTCCCGTCCAGACACCATCCCGTCCCGATCCCGTCCCGAAAAAAAATGTCAATCCCGTCCCGATCCCGTTCCGAAAAAGTTTCGCGGGACGAGTCCCGTCCCGGCCCAATCCCGTCCTGTCCCGTCCCGTGCCCACCCCTACCTTGTTCCATATCTAGAATGAAGAAATCAGCTGGAAATATCAAATCGTTTACCTTACCATAACATCCCCAACAACTCATCTAGGCTTAGTACTAGAACGATCGGCGAGTTGTATAGTAACACCAGTTTCAGATAATGCATTAAGACCAAAAAACATGTACAAGTTGTAAGACATAACATTTATTGAAGCACCTAGGTCTAACATAGCTTTGGTGAAGCAAGCATTACCTATTGCACATGAGATAGTAAACATACCTGGATCTCCGCACTTTTCAGGCAATATTTTCTGAAGTAAAGCAGAAACATTCTCACTTAAGCTTACTTTTTCTTTCCTTCACATCCTTTCCTTGCGTTTCAATTCTCCAATCTCCTTATCCATTTGACTGAACAACTTTTCTTGAACACCGATCTTATCCAATAATAACCTAAATGTCTCATCTCTATTATCTTGTTGAGCGTTTCTCGGATGATTCTCAAATTGTCCTCTCTGAAAAGGAACTTGTTGCTGCTGGCCTTTGCCGTTGAATCCACTTTGATAGTTCGCAATGTAGCCCTAATTGTAATTGTTACCAAAGTTGCGGCAAGGTCCATAATCCATTACATTCACATCAGCAATGTCCTTCTGAATCAAGGGACATTTATCATTCGAATGAGTTGGATCTCCACAAACACCACAAGGTCTAGGCTGATGAGATTGATTCATTTACATATCCATCTTGTTCACTATCTCAGTAAGCCTATCTATGTCATCCTTGTGACCATCTCTAGAACTCTCCAACTTATTATTTCTTGTAACTCCTTGGTGTCTCCCATATTGTTGCGATGCATTAACCAACCCTTCAAAAATCCGCATTGCTTCCTGAGACGTTTTATCCAAAATATCTCCTCCACTAGATCAAGGAATCCTTCATAATGATATAACACTAGATCATCCTTGAGTATACCATGTTGCAGATAACTAGCCTTAAGTTTCTTGAACCGTTCAACATACTCATAAAGACTCTTCGTAGCTGATTTCTCAATACTAGACAGCTCCTTCTTAAGTGTGTTGAGGTTAGTCGCATGAAAGTACTTTTGCTGGAAAGCTTTCTTCAATTGCATCCAAGTAGTAATGCTTTATGGGGGTAGGTAATAAAGCCAATCACTTGCAGAATCTTCAAGGTAAAAGGGAATACTCTCAACATCAATTGGTCATCGGTAAGGTCATGGGGTCTAAGTTTATCTTACACACTCACAAAGGAAGAAATGTCCTTTTTTGGTTCCTCCCCAGGCAGTCCATGAAAGTTTGAACCTCTTTTTCAACCTTGTTTATATCAAACTCGAGCCTCTTTTTCAACCTAAGAGATCTTTAAATCTCATAATCAAAAGAGAAAGGCAATGAATTACAAGATCTAGTTTGAACCATACAAGGAAAGAAAAGACTAAAAGTAAAGAGTAATTGAAAGAGATAAAGAAAAGCAAACTCATTTCGTCTCCCCGGCAACGACGCTAAGAATTTAGTGCGGGACGAACGTCGTTGGCACTTTCGCCCTTTCCCAAATAGTAATATAATCCAAACTCTAACACAAAACCAATAGATTAGGCAATCAATCACTTGATAAACCAAACAACTACTAGTATAGAGATGAAGTCCGGTGTTGAACCCACAGAGAGAAGCGATTTCCTATCCAATAACACTTAGCAAGAACTCTTATGAAAAAGCAATGATTTGTAGCAAGTAACCAAGATGTAAAAATAACCAGATTTATGATTGCAAAGTAGATTGATATCAAAGTAGAAAGAACATTTCACCTGTAATTCTTTGACAATGATTGGAATTCATGATCCTATGATTGATCTATCAATTATTTATAAACATAGGTCTACTTGACTAAAGTTGAGAGACTTGCAAGGATACAATTACCTTATTCAATATCACTAAAAAATAGCATTAAGAACTCAATTAATTAGACCAATGGGCATATTAATTCAATGCAATTAAGACAAATTGGAACAACCCTGATCAGCCCTAATCAACATATCTGCAACATAGATCAATTGAAATCACCCACTACAAAGACAAAGGAATATCACTACTTCAATACTTTGTTTTCTATCAAGAACACTACAACGAATTCATAACTAATATGCAATTTCTAACATGGTGATCAATCATAGAAAAGAACAGCAATATAACTAATAAGCACAAGTTGATAACTATGAATATGAATATCTAAATAGAATCAAATGCTCACAATCCAAACAACTCTGTTTTCGAATCACATGTGAAACTATGAGTTTAGTAACTCATAGGCCAATTCTCTCTCTCTCTCTCTCTCTCTCTCTCTCTCTCTCATGGTATTCATACTCTCACACAATAGCCACACCTAGCGAATAAACTGAATAAAACCTAATATAGACTCTCAAAGAGTTGGTCAAACCAAAGTGGAAATAGTAATAAAATATTAGAAAATAATGTCTTCGGATCGAAAATCGCAAACGCTAGAAACCGGCCCACGGCGGGCGCCTTGCAAATGGCGACGGGCCCGCCTATGCAGTGACGAGATTCCCTTGATTGGCTTCAATAATCTTCAATGTCTTGCTTCCTTGCTCCTCGATAGACCATATAATTTTCATGCCTGAACAAATTGAAAAGATATATTTGAAGATAAACTATCTAAATTCGTTATCGCTCAGCCTACACATGTTACAATAACTGTCTTTTTCAATCAATTACCACTCAGCTTGCGCATGTTGCAGATTAATCAATCAAATTGGACTCTTTAAGCACTTTAGACCCTAGCGAGCAAATCGATTAACAATCGCAGGCGCGATCCACATAATCAATTCAAACCTAGGTTGTCTACGATAGTTTATGATCCTCAAGAGAATTAAATGGATTGCTCATAAACAATTCTCAAGTTCAATCCATGTTTTCCAATAAAATTAACAACTTTATCTATATATCCAACCTCAATTTGCAGCTGGCGCATATTGAATATCAAAAGGATTCCAATCAATCATAGAATTAATTGGATTAAGCACTCATGGATCAAGTCCAACAAATAATAGAATTCACTCAGGCAATCATCACGCACATGTCTATCTCAACATCGTTGGGATTACCCCAACCCCAGAACAAGAAAATTAGCTAGACATGAATTCAGACACAATCAAAGAAATCATGATGAAAAATATATAAAACTAGATTGACAAAACGTATTCTTGAATCCAGCAAAACAAACCTTCAAGAAGAAATCTCTGAAAGAGCCCAAAACTCTCAATGTCTGCAACTAGTTTATGACGTGAAAATTGGATGCATTCTCATCTAACCCTAATTCTCTATCTATATTTCTAAAAAGATCTGAAAACATTCCTAAAATAATAATAAAATATAATAAAAAGTCGTTCAACAAAATATAAAACCGAATAAAAAAATCCCGACGAATTGACGTTGAGGACAAGTATCGACTAGATACTTCAGAGTATCGAGTCGATATGTAGCTACTGTAAAGCAATCTAGCACGACATGTAAGGGTATCAACTTGATACCAATGGGTATCGACCCGATAGTTCGTTGTTTTCCTCTATGCTCGTTGTATCGACTCGATATGTCTAGGTTTCGAGTATGAGTCCGCGTTGCTTCTCTGATTTTGACCTTGAAAGCCCTCTTGCCTTGACTCTTGTCTCTCGAATGCCCTCTATGGGCTTACTCCGACTTCAATGATCATTCTCGAACATGCATCATTCCTTGCTCCTTTTCCTTGGCTCGTGAAATAGGCCAAAATATGCACCGAAACACCTGAAATTTCACACACACCATGTGTAGACCTCTATCCTCGAAATAACAGATAAATCACATGAAAACACATATAAAGTGACACCTAATAGACATAAAACCTACTCACAAGACACCTAAAATCACATAAAATAAGATGATATCAAAAAACCCCATACTTAGACCTTACTTGTCCCCAAGCAAGACTAATTAGAACAAACCACAACTTCAAGATAAAATATTTGCTTCAACTTATTCAAACCCTCTTGAAAATAATAATGCAATCAAAATGTCAAGACAACTGCCATCATATCATGTTTCCTCATTACCGAAAACAAAGCAATCAAAAGCCCCAAACCTCACATGGATGTTTTATGTGAACAACTCTCACTCAAATAAGTATAAGGAATGAAATTTACGCTTGGTCTCAACAATTGTGCTTATCTATACCATAGGCTTGTGCAACGTTCTACATCTCCACCGCTTGAGATCATGGACACAAGCAAAATCATGAGGACTTCTATAAGGGTTGTAATGGGGCTAAGGTAAAGGAAAATAAGGTATGTAAATATTTAGGCTATGTGGTGTAAAAATCCGGGAAAAAGTCGTGCCAAAGAGCAACCAATAAAACACCAATGCCAACAACTTCACAAACCAAACCAACTCATACTCAACTCCATCACAAACAATGCATTCTCAATTGAGCGCTTCAAATTTCAATCAACCATTTTCTTTCTTTTTCTTGTTTTTTCACTTTTTTCTTACCTCTCTGGCTTCAACACTGTTTTGCGCGAATACAAACATTTGTGATGAATGCACCCAGATACTAAGTGTCTCAGCCACCTCATCTGTGTATTTTCCTCGTGTGAATTTTATCCTCCACAAGCAGAATCGGTTACTAACCGTATTTTTTTCTTGTTGACTTTTGCCCATGAGTGAATTTTATCCTCCTCCTATCCCAAGGAATTTCTGCAACATTGCATATATCATTCAAAGAATAATATATCAAATACATGACACCAACGATCTCCACCCCATACTTGGCTTTTTGCCACTTCATCATCACAATCATTCAATAAAATCAGACCAATTTCCCAAATAGGTAAAAAGGCTTAAATAATATGGCTTGGATGATTCTGTGGGGCTTCTGAAGAATAGGCTATAGGCTCAAAGGGGTTTAAAGTAGAGGGATCATGTAAAAGGTAGGTAAAGAGAGGAAAAAATGGCTATTGAAATCAATGCCTCAATCATTTTAATGTCATGTACACAAATCATATAATGCAACCTTAATCATTTTAATGTCATGTACCACAATGATGGGAGTCTAAAGCAAGTTCTGAAGATAGCAACAAAAGTGAGTGTCACTTGCAACAACCATAACGACTTAACATAAAACTTCTAACACAAATACTTATAACATAGACTCCAAATAAAAAGTCTCAAGAACATAAGAATTTCAAATAGTCTTCAGATAGGCTTCAACATCAGGACTGTCAAGCCCCTAAAACATAAGAGAATATATATAAACATATAATCACATAATAACCCACCCCATACTTAAAACCTACACTGTCCCAATGTAAAATAGGAAATAAAGGGTAAGAGAGATTCACATAGAACTACTGGTATGGTGGTGGCTGATAGGGATGACCTGTTAGGTGCTCCAATATCTGCTGCTGGATCGCAGTCAACTGGTTCAGAATACGAGATTACTGTTGTTGTATCTTCTCGTGAGCAAGCGCCAAAGATCCCACTCTGGTTGATAAGTCAGACAGGTCCTTCTTCAATGTCCTAAACTCGTCGGCATGCTGAAAGGGTGTATATGTAGGCTGGTGTCAATCATCTGTGTCCATCACAGCTTGGTCGTCAGAGTGACGTCTATTATCTGCGTCTGCATCAACACCCTCTTCATCATCACTAGACTCCTCAGACTCCATACCCTCGATCAAAGGGACCGGCTGACCAGTCCAACTTTCAAACTAGTTCCGACGCTCCAAGACACACATGTGCTGGGGGTTGAACTCGCAATGGCGACGATCCCCAGTCTTCAGGGCGAGATGGGGCACAGAATTGATGATCTTAATCATCCTCTAGGCAGTCAAATAGGTAATGTCTATCCGACCAGGAATGATATGTGTGTATCGATTGAAGTCAACCCAAAAACGAACAACAAGAGCAGTAATAATACCTCCTACAACGAGATGGTTGGACGGATTTCTGGCGAAGTAAAGAAGGTGGTTTGCCAACTCAAAGCCAATGTTGATATTCCTATAAAACAACAATCCGCAAATTACAAATTCAATTCAAAAACCCGTACTTCAATTCACAAAATAGATTCTCAAAATCCCAAGACCTAATCAAAATGTCACAAAATTGACTCTTAAAACAACAAGCCCTAATTAAAATGTGACAACATTGATTCCCAAAATCCAAAACCCAAATTTCACATATTTGGCTTCTAATACCAAAACCCTAAATGAATCCTCATATCCAATCTACAAATTGAACCTCAAATCAAAATATAGAGTACAAATTGACAAAATGTAAGCTATAAAATTAAAAAAATCTAACCTTTTGATTTAGAATTTTGGATTATGAACAAACAACGAGACTTCGGAAGCTGGGAGGACCGAATTTGAGGACAGGGACAACCGGACAGGAGTTGAGCCAGTGCCCAACAGCAACAGTAGGTTGGGATGCGATGCGGACCATGTGGTGGTGTTATGATCGGGCCCAGTCTCGCCGGAATCCTATCGTGATTGATCCCGTTGTTGCAATCGATTAGGCCAAGGACGAGGGAGATGGGGATGCAGCCATAGCCGACTGCTTCCTCTCGCCACCAGATCTCCGGCGACCCCTACTCACAGCCAAAGCCCTGTTCTCCATCGCGCCACAGATGTTAAATTTATCTATTACATCAATATTTTTTTTTTTTATGTTTTCAAAAGTTTACACAACAGTCAAATATTTTGACAGATATAAAATTATTGGTTTCGAAAAAAAATTAAAATGAGCACGGGTTTAAATTTTCAAAGTTGAAATGAGGTGAATGAAGGGATTTCAAAATTTTGGGGAAAATATTAACACTTAACCAAATTTGCCTTCCCTCTACATTCATCAGTCCAAAACACACTCTCTTCTCTCCCGACTGCCTCTGCCCCCGTCGCCACCACCACTTCTCACGGATGTTCTCACCATTTCCTCTGCCCCCGTCGCCACCAACCACCACCGCCGCCGCCACCTCTCTTCTCTCTCCCTCTTCAAGCTTTCCCTCCTCCTCCTCCTCCTCCTCCTCCCACATATCTGAGATCTGATATCTCCTCAACCCTTATCGACCTTTTATCACAACTTCTCTTCCCCTCTATCCCTCAACCCATCAAAACCCTCGCCACCACTCCAGTCAGAGCACCATGTCCTCCTTCATTGTTGGGGTCTTCTCTATCTTAAATTGGTAAATAAAGAGCGGCCATCCGGTGTTCTAATCGGGAACCTATGGGTACTACCCACAAGTCCTTTCCGGTGAGCCATTCCGGAACACCAGATCTGATAGAGAGGGTGACTCCACCATGAGTCCACTAGCGTCGTGAGTTCGTCAGGCTAAATTGTTGCTCGTTTAGGGTCAGATCTTCAACATCTTCAATAGAAGTAGATCTCGGGCACCTTCGACATAAGCTGATCTCAAGCACCTTTCTTTTATCTCTAACGTCTCCATTGTCCGGTAATCTCTACAAACCCTTTTCATTTCAATTCAAAATCTTGATTACTATTTAGTTAGGGTTTGATTTCGAGGGCCATTGAAGTTTGTTTAGGGTTTGATTTTGTGGATTCCAGTAACTTCTCTCATTCTTGGCTTTACTTTCAATTTTGTTGAGATTATGTTGTATAGACTCGGATTCTGAAGTTTGAACTCTCGGATCAATTGCGTTTTCTCAGTTTAGTATGATTTTGAAGAACATACAGAGAAGAGAGAGGAGATTTTGAAGCCTTCTGGGGTGCGTCTGGATGCTCCTCTATTTTTGGTAAGATAAGCATCTATCCAATGAATATTCAGCATAAAATCAGCATTAAATTCATGCAGAGGACAATGTTAACTCGGTTAAGTGTAGCAAAGATAAAATTCATGAACATATAAACTGTCCTGCAGAATTAAGTGCCCATAGTATTGACATCTTTCTTCTAGATTTTCGTGTTTTCTACCTCACAATAAAGGTTTCAATGATAAAGAAATAATCATATTATTTGATAGTAAAGCTAGATGCAATATAGAAGCAATCCGATAAGTTATTGGCAGCTTCACGAATGTACCTGAATGTGTATGTTTCAGTATTTTGGAAAAGACGCCTAGGCAGAAAACTACAAACTGGTTATGCTATCAATTTGAAACATGAACTCTGCTCATACGAAGTCAATTGGTATTTTCACTCTATCGTAAAATTTCATCTTTCTATTTTAGCTTATATTGTTTCTTAATTGAGAAATCACAAACAATCAATTGGTATTTTGATTTTTTTAGTTTGTAAATCAACCCTATGATTGAAGTTTTATACTATTTTACCTTATTTCTGTGTGCCAATTCATTTTTAGCATTTATTAGATCAAATGGATCAAGTAAATACTTCACATTGCCCAAATAATTTGTAGCTTGAACTCTACAATGTGTAAGATGTGGTTCATCTCCTCATAGGAATGGGGCTGATTGGACATCAGAAGATCTACTACCCCGCTTCCTTTTCATTTCGACATAGGGTAAGTGATGAGTGGTGATTGATCGTGTTGGTAAGTGATAAGTACTGCCTGGGTTGGTAAACAGAAAGGTTCAAGTCTGACTTCAGGGATGCCTAGCTTCATTTCTAATAATCAGGCGTGAGCTTTTATCAGTTTTATCCAAAAAATTTCATTGATTTTGTTTTGTACCCAACTTCAGTTATTTCTGATCATGACATGTCAGTTGTAGTATTGTTTGTCTGTTCTATGTTTCCTAATCCATTTGTTATCATGTTTAATGGTTTCAGTTGGCACTCCAACCTGTTGTTTGGTTATCTTAACGATAAGTGTTCGCTTTATAATTTTTTCATGGATGGCCTTTATTTCTTAATTCATTTGTAATCATATGTTAGTTGCTTATGTCTGATAACTGGTCTCTCTCCCCCCACCCCACCCCCCCAAATCCCAACAAAGCTGGTTTGATTGAGCATCACTAATTTCCTAAAGGGCATGAAAAAGTGCTTCCTCTGGGTGCTAATGGTCCGCTTTCGCAATGCCATTGGTTTCCTTATTAAATTAGTTTGAATGACAATCATCTCACTGGAACACTTCAGACTACCAACTTGTACTAGTGTTATAAAGATTTTCTTGATAATTGGTCTCATCCTATAAAAGAATATTTATTTAACTTGTCATATAGCTACACAAAAAATCCTAGACAAATCTGTTAGTCATTATAGTTTGCCCTTCTTGCTGGCTGAGGCCCCTTCTATTTCTTCTGGCCATCTGTCTTCTTCTCAAGAGTGCATAAACAAGTTTTGTCATGCATTGGACCACTTAAAATGTAGAGGGTAATATAATTTTGTTAATCACAAGGTTGGTCCTTCATTACTTTATTCGGAATTCTCACTGAGTGGTTGATTTTCTCAGTTAGGAGCAGCTGCTATCAATCTAGTTGTTGGAGAGAAATAGACTGATGTCTACTCAGACATAGCTGCTAGGTAATGTTGTCCTATTGTAGACTGATTCTACCCATACACTTCTGATTTTGTGTTTCTAGTTTTCTCTATCAAACATACTTTGTGAGGACTAGAACACCCATTTAATTTATACGGAAATTTCACGAGGTACCCCCGAAGTATTGCGAAATTCATGCGGTGACCAATTCTTTTACCTCTTTCACGTGGTACCCCTGAGATTTGGGTTTCTTTCACCTTGTACCCCTCCCCCTTATTTTTAACAGTCTCCGACTCTCTCCATTACTTTTAATTAAAAAAAAAACAATTTAGTTTCACATGTTTAGAAGAAACGCTAGCGAAGAGAAGAAACCCGAGGAGTTGCCCAACGAACAGCTGCTGGAGGGTGTCTCCGACGAACAGCAAACAGGCGGAGGGCGTCTCCGGCGGCGGCGGACTCCGGCATCGGTGGTGGCGGCTGACTGTTGTTCGTCGGCGAGGAAAGAAGAGGGGGAAGAAGATGCGACTGGTGTTCGTCGGCGAAAAGGCCCGACTTGGTGTCCTCAATGCTCAACAGCCTCGGTATACGTCTCCGGCCCAGACATCAAAATTTCTTCCCAATTTCTTTGCAAGGGCACTCACGAATAGTGAGTGCACAGAAGGGTGGAGTCATGAATCCCTTCTCCTTCAGGACCTTCAAAATTTCTTCTCAATTTCTTCCACCGTCTTTGGATCTGGTTGTGGACTTTGATCCGAATTCGAAATCGACATCAAATTCGAATTTGATACTCCATTCCAGATAAAAATTAGGAGATGGAATTGAATCTGACCAAAAAAGGAGATGGAATTGAATTCGAATTCACAATTGAGGGATTTCGCGAGGGGACAGAATTAGGGTTTGGGATCTCGGGATTGGATTTGTATTTAGAGGAGCACTGTCAGTAATTGACTTCCGAGTCGAGTCCGCCACCACGGCGCCGGAGAACAGCAGCTCCGCCTCCTCCCGACGAACACCAGGCCGACCCTTCTTCTGTGCGTCTTCCGTCTGTTCTTCCGTTCAGTTCTTCTTCTGCGCGCTTCTTCAGTTCTTCTTCTGCGCGCTTCTTCAGTTCTTCCGTTCTTCTTTCCCCTGTTCTTTTAATTAAATTCAATTGATTTTTTTTTAATCTTAAGTTAACGGAAAATGTTAAAAAAAAATAGGGTAAGGGCATGAGGTGAAAGGATTTATAATCTCAGGGGTACCACGTGAAAGAGGTAAAAGAATTTGTCACCGCGTGAATTTCGCGATACCTCGAGGGTACCTCGTGAAATTTCCGTAATTTATATTTATATAAACTATGGACGTATATTTAGCTATTATTGTGGTGGACTGATTTGTATTATCATAGATAAATTTTTTAGTACTTGTAAAATTTGCAGAGTCCTTGAGATAATGTTTGTGCCATTTCTTAAACTTTATAGTTTATATGCAGACAACTCACAATGGTGAGTTTTTGCAGAGTCAAACTGTAACATGTTTATTGTTTAATTTTTTTGTAACAATCGTAGAGGATATGGACACATGACTCGTCTACAGCAGCATCAAGAAATGCTACTATCTTTTGTGGAGTAGAGATTTTGTCACTTGACTGGGAATGTAGATCTGATCGCCTAGGTTGTTTATTGCTAGTTTTTTGGATTTTTTTTATCATTCTTATCAATGAGGTGAATGCTAAATTACTTGATTTTATTCCATGAAGATATGTACTTCTTTTGACAAAAGCTTCTCTTAAGCACTACTGATGGTGGCATTAAAGCGTGGAAATGTCGATGCAAAATGAGGAATTTTTTTTTTCAAAATATTCACAGAAAAATAAAATTTTACGGAAAAATTCCCACTTTGAAAATATTTACAAAAATATTCAAAATTTTCAGAGAGATCAGAGAAACGCGGTCTGAGACCGCGCTTCATTCAAAAGATGTGAAATCTGGGTCGGAAAAAAACAACACGAAAGAAACACGGTTTCAAACCACGTTTTATAATTAATTTTAAGTAAAACACGGTTTAAAACCGCGTTTATTATGATTTAATTATATTTCTAAATTAAAAATATATTTAAAAAAATGGAATGAAACGTGGGTTAATTCATTCCGGGTTTCGTTTGTAAACCCTGGCAACTCTGTAATTCTCTGCTCCGTCAATGGCGCCCGGCCTTCCCTCATCCATGGCTTCTGCTCCTTCTCCGCTCCATCCAGGTTCCTCTTCTTTCACCTTTCCCTCATCCATGGCGCCCCACCTTCCTCTCCGTTATTGGGAAGAAGTAGAGAGGCTTGATTTCGAGCACGGGCGCTCGAGGTCCGATTCCTAGCAGTCGACGACTTTGGAAGAAGGGCGGAGGCCCGATTTTGAGTAGGGAGGAGATCGGAAGCCGGATGTCCCTGGTGGGAAGGAGGAGAGGAGGCCGGAGTCCTGATTTTGGGTAGTCGATGGCTTGGCCGGATGTCCGATTTCGAGCCCAGAGGAGGTCAGGGAGGAGGGCCGGAGAGCAACAGGGCCGATGGCGATGGAGTTGCTGGAAGGCCCAGGTGCCATGGACGAAGCGGAGAATTGCAGAGCAGTGGAGCAGGAGCCTACGTCGACAGCCGCACTGGTGCTACTCAGCCACCACGTTCGCCGAGACCTCGAGCGCTGCCACCTGGACTCCCTTTCCATGGTTGCCTCTCTCTCTCTCTCGTCTCATACTCGGTCTCCAATCGGAGACGAAAGTCGGGGGCACCATGGATGAGGGAGCAGAGAAGATCGAAGGAGAGGAGGTGGGGCGCCTTCGCCTCCATGGACGAGGGAGCGCCAAGCGGAGGAGGGCACTTGCAAATGAAACGCGGATTGATTCCGGGTTTCACTGTTGTTTTTTTTTTAATATATTTTTTAGTTTAAAAATACAAATGGGAACAAACGCGGTTGAAACCGCATTTTACTTAAAATTAATTACGCGTTTCTTTCGTGTTGTTTTTTTTCCATCCAGATTTCACATCTTCTGAATAAAACGCATCGCGTTTCTCTGATTTCCCTGCAAATTTTAAATATTTTCAAAGTGCAAATTTTTCTGTAAAATTTTATTTTTCTGTGAATATTTTGAAAAAAAAATCCAAAATGAGTTGGGAATTGAGTGAGCCATACACCCAAAGGCATGAAATTTGCTTATGAAACACTGGTTTCTTGCTTCAGAATAAAATGATTCCTCGACCTCTTGATTTAAAAGTATCCAATCATTTGTAAAATTATATATTTCAAATACCTATCTCTTGTAAAACATTTGTAAATGTTGATTTCACGTTTATTGTAATGTATATTTTCATTAAAGTACCCATCAATTGCAAAATCTTATTTTATGAGCAAAGGTGTTGTGTATTAAATAGAAAAAACATCATATTATAGATTAAAATCATTGTGCTTTAATAGTCATCAAATCGTAGCATTACATAAAAATGAATGCTAGTATCATTATAGACATCGTTTAAATACTCAAAATCAATGTCTCACTTATATCTTTGCATCACAATGCTAAAATAAATTGATATGTATTGCTAACAACAACATCTTTATAAAAATCCAAAATGCTGTCCATATCATATTAATACATCAGTTATGTACAGATTTCATGTGATAGGTTATTTTAAAATAAAAAAAATCACAAACTATATATATGAAATTAATACACACAAAATCAATATAATAAAAAAGATGTCTATTTTGTTTTAATACATTGATTATTTTAAAAATAGTGATGTAAATGTAAAATTTAGGCTTGATGTGGACATCTTCAAAAGCTTGTAAATGAAAAATAACGAGGCTTTAACAACAAGTGAACACGTCAAAAATAAATTTGAGGGGTTGGTTTATATCTATATTCAAAATAAAACAGATGTTTTAACCAAGAAAAGACATCGGCTTAAAACCGATGTGGAAAAGTTGATCTTTTACTACACGCACAAAGAGATCGGAAATTATTTTGAAAGACATTTGTTGTGAACAGATTTCTAATTGCATTTTTCTAGTAGTGCGCGCGCAGGCGATTCCTACTGCCAGCAACATTCTTCGCCCCCCTTATTCCATCATCAAAGGCATATATTCAAGCGAATCACTCGCATATCATGCCATATAACTCTGTTGGAATATGTGGTTGTCTCACATCGGTAATATTGAGAATACTTTAACAACATATAAGTTTGAAGGGCTACTCCTCTCATTGCCAATTGGTTTTGAGATGGAACCCCGTTCGGGTTTATGTGTGGTTTGATTCTCCCACACCGGACCCAGCCGACTTTACGAGGGTATCAGAGCCGGGTTCAACTAGTTTCGGTCTGGGCTTCAGATTAGTGGGGTTGTTGGCCTTGTTGATATGTCATGGGCATTTAGTTCGCATTTAAGCGCATGTGGCAAGTGCAACTTGTTGGCTAAAGTCGTTGCACTTGAGGGGGCGTGTAGGAATGTGTGGTTGTCCTACATCGGTAATATAGAGAATATATACTTGAACAACATATAAGGTTGAAGGGCTACTTCTCTCATTGCCAATTGGTTTTGAGATGGAACCTCGTTCGGGTTTATGTGTTGTTCGAGTCTCCCGTATGTAGACCCGCATACACGACCTCTCTTCAACTTGTCTAAAATCCGACCTTGAACACGCGGTGAATGGATACAACCATCAGTAACAAGACTTTTCTACATAAGGCTTTGCCAATTAAGCAAACACAACTAAGTTAATTAAGCAAACACAACTAAGCTTTCTACATCATGTGATCGGCATACAAATAGTGAAACTTCATTGATGTAACAGAAAGACTAAGAGCCCCAAATCAAGGAGTAGATTGAAATTGATAAGCCTAAAATGCAACAAGCAAATAAAATTTGTTCCAAATCAAGGAGGAGATTGAAATTGATAAGGCTAAAATGCTCAAAATCCTCATTGCAACAAGAAATAATAATAACTGCAAAGTCCAAACCACACAACATCAATAGCAATAGCATCATGTTTCCACAAATAATTGAGATCCCTAAATTCACAAGTATTAAAGATAATCATTTCTCCATCTTGTTTTTTTTCCTTGAGAAAAAGAGATCAAATAAAAACAAGCATTACCATGGGACAGAAATCGAAAGCAATGGCAGCAAGACACATAAATTGAGCAAAGCAATGACAACAATCGAAATTCGAAAGTAATGACAACAACTCTCTGCATCAGTCGAAATTCAGAAGCAATGAATTAAAAGAGGGTTAGCATGGGACCGAACCCGACAACTACATTGAAAGAAATCGCCATTGATTGTAAAAGTGAGAAGACGAGCCATGTGAGGAAGAGAGGCTCACTGTTCTTGAGTTGTCAATGGTGATTGGTTGCAGAGCTCTTTGCCTATGTGGCCATTAAACACCGCTAGCACTCGATGGATTCAATAAAGCCACGGTGAGGTGCACGGCGTAGGGATCCATCGCCGATCAACGAAGGTGAGGCTTGGAAGTTCTTCGCCTCTGGGATCGGGGATTAGGGATTTGGAAGTTCAGTGTTTTATTTTTATTTTTTATTTTTTTTTCTTATTTTTTATTAGATTAATAGGAATAGACACTTTATCAATTATTTTAAAACTCTTTCAATTAGAGCAAAAGTTTGTGCATTCAGCACAAATTTTCTTAATATTCATGGTAACAATCGGATCATGAAAAGAAACAGTTAAGATCTACACTTTTGAATCCAAGAAATTCATTAAACGTACTCTTAGGGTATGTTTGGCAAAAGCGAGTAGTTTTTCGGAGCTTTTGGTTTTGATATTCTATAGTTTTAAATGAAATAAATATAAGATTTTAGTTTAATTAGCTTTTGAAAACTTTTGAAATCTAAGCTTTTCAACAACTATTCCCCCAAGCTTTTCGGAGCTTTTGGTTTTTTATTCACGAGTTTTTAATAGCTAGGTTTATCAAACACTAAACTAGCTTATTAACATATATTTAACTCAAATAATCCAACAACTTCAGCTACCCAACAGCTTCAGCTCCTCCAACAGCTACTATTTTTCCAAACACACCCTTAGTTGAGAAGCTACGGCATGTTGAACCTCTTCGATGATTGTTAGTAGTACTTAGGCCATCCACACCGGTGTACTTTTACCCTGTTCTTAGAGGCCACATGGGACAAATGAAAAAAAGAAAAAAAGAAAAGGTGAAGTACAGCACTTATGCAAGAACAAAGTGAAGTGCACCTTTGGTGCACTGTTTAACAAAGGATTAACCTTTTTATTGGAATTTTGTTATTTAAAAACTGATTTTGTTCAATTTAAAGTAATTAAGAATAATAATAAAATTATATTTGCACGAGTCTTAATTTTATCTATCCATAAACACCCATTTTGTATATATATTACAATAATAATAAAATAATATGATATGTTATTTTAATAATATTAAAATATCATTTAAATAATACTCCGTATTAATATCATACTTTGAAATAATTATAAACAATAAATTTATAACGTCGGGTCAGTAGATAAAATACAAATGGTTAAAAAGCGATTGAATGAATTTGGAGTACAGTACACGAATGTAGGTGTAATAAAAAAAAATGTAAAAAAGTGTTCTTATGCTTATGTGGCGATGATAAAGTGCAATTAACCCAACGAATGTTCACTCTTAAGTATTAAAAAAAAAAAAAAAGTTCACAACTTGCAGGATAAATTAATTATAAGTGGAAAGCATTCAAACCAACACGTTCCTAAAAAAAATTGGAAAAAAAAGACCTTTCTTTTTGGTCAACAGAAAAAAAAAAAAAAAAAGACCTTTCTAGTTCTTCTAAAGAGTTCAACTTGTCTATTTATTTCATTGATATAGTCTTTCGTCTTTTAGTGCACGTTTTTCAATAAGTTAAAAAATCTATAAAATATTATTATTTTATTTAAATTTTTTATATAATATTATACTTATTATTAATAACTATGAAATTATATAAAAATTTTCATTAAAAAACAATATTTTATAGAGTTTTTAACACATTAAAAAACGTGCCGAAAAGATAAGTGACACTTATTTTGGAACGGAGGGAGTATATATATATTGCATCTATCATTACAAAATACACCCTATAAACGTACTGAACTGTCTAGGATTCGCTACTAAATTGTAAACCACCTTTAACCTTAATAACAATCCAAGAAAACAAAGCACATAAATTCGTTTTTAACAAAAACTACTCTTCACACGACTTTGCAAGTAAGCACGTTCCTAGTGCACTCTACAACAACAATAGTCTTCTCTTCTTCTTCTTTTTTCTTCTTCTCCTCCCTTGAAGCTCACAATCATCACACTTCTGTTATGAATTTTCTTCACTTTTATAGTACAAGAAAGTGATGTTTGAAAACTCATATCTCTACCCAAAATTTTGAATATTCTCAATCTCCACATAATAATATTCAAAAAGGGAAAATATCAAATGACAATTAAAAGAATATATTCTCTAATATACTTTAAGAACCTATATATGTTCGTGGATTTGAAATGATTACCCTATCGCAATCTATCGACGTTAAAAATAAATTAAAAAATGATTAAACTAATTTAAATCTAACCACTTATTTAGAATTGATCGAGTGGTTAAGATTTAATTGACTTTACATAGAGTTATTTTAACATACAACTATGTGGGATGGTTTTTCCATGCCCTCTTTCATAATAACATCAATATCTTCCCCAAAGGGTATCTTATTTAATTAATAGGAAACGATATATACACCGCTAATTTTTACTATTTCCACCGCTAATCACCGCATAGATATGCGGTGAGTTAATGACATTCTAATGACGGTCAACGACCTACCGCATATACATGCGGTAATTTACCGCATACGCATGCGGTACTAGACTCCGTATAGAGATATACCTCATATACATGCGGTAAGCACCCCCGTTCCGTTCACACGGCACCGCAAACCCATGCGGTAGGTATCGGATAACCCGATTTGCGCGAAACTATTCGGAGCAGCTGATGGGACCGATAGGGACCGAATTCCACCGCATGGGTATGCGGTATTTGCCGACACTAAGAATTTATCGTACAGGCCATGGACATCTACAATGGCATGAACTTGTAATAAACGCCGAGATCTTGAAAAAATCATATGTTGAATTGAAAAGAAAGATGATTATCGTACAATCCACGGACATCTGCAATGTTATATCCTACTACAGTGGAATTAACTTGTAATAAACGCCGTGATCTGGAAAAAATCATATGTTCAATTGAAAAGAAAGATTAATAAAACGAAAGTGCGATAAATATAAGCGATGACGAAAATATGGAGTTCTGTTGTGAAATGGAATAGACAAAGATACAACCCAATTGAACATATGAAGTTCGAAAAATGACATCAGAAAGTGGGAAATGCTAATACGGTAGGGGACGGCCACCATCACGACGGCGGTAAGCTCTATATCGTGCAATCCTCGCTGCAAACTGCTCGTCCCAACCGTCGACAGTGCGATCGTGATGTCGTGTCCATGTGACGTAGACTGGAGGAAGAGGTGAACCAGGCAACAACCAAATCTGTGAATAAAAGGTTAATATTGATGTTAAAAAAGAGAAACAAAACAGTAACAAATTAATGAATATGAAATACGAAACGTACCGGAACGAAATGGTTGTTGTTGCCGACTAAAGCTATTCCATCTAGCTCCTCATAGGCCGGTACTGACGGGCCACCGGTGGTGTACAGAGGTAGGCATAACATAGGCATCATCTGTGACAAAATCACCAAAGGACGCTGGTGAAGCGTGGCAAACACCTCGCCCATGATTGGAATCTCCATCCAATACGTAGCATCATGACACGTGCCGAAATAGTTGACCCTCATGATGATGAGCTCCTGTAAGGCCGGATAGTAATGGTACCGATCTGAAAGCACCTGCAACTCAACGGCCAGCTCTCGTCGAACTCGAGGCCATGCGTCTTGTCCCAAGTTGAGAAGACAAGCTAAAGACCTATACCCACAGTGACCATCACCTGCAACATTTGTGACGGCTCGTACGAAAGTAATGATGAATTCGTCGATGTTGTCAGTGCCCCAATTGAATTCTACTCGAGGTAGATTCTGTGGTGGAAGCGTTGTAGGTGCTGGTGTTGGAATGTCACTTACAATCTCCGGAGCTGGCTCCGACGCCGATCGACCTCGACCTCGTCCACGTCCCCTTCCACGACCCCGTCCTCGACCTCTACCTACTCCTCGGCCCCTGGGAGGGTCGTCGATGGCAATGTCGTTGGACCCAGTGGTCTCGTCAGTACCTTCCACGTCATCTGTTTCGTTTGATGCCGGTTGACCCAGACCTCGGCCTCGCCCTCGTGCGGATCCAGTGGTCGCCTGTCTATCTGCCTGGCGTTGAGCCCGAGCACGCTCACGTTCCCAAGGTAGAGGGTTCGTCTGACAGGGGTGGCGAGTCCTCAGTCTCCCAGGCGGTCTACGGTCCTCCGGGTCAGGGGTGGTCAACGGTGTCTGGGACGGACGATCCCCGTCGTTGAATGCCGAAGCGATTCTCCAACGAGTATCCTCGTCCATAGCTCCGCTCTGGAACAAACTGATCATGCGCGACATGTCCACATCAGCTCTGCTGAGTGGAGTGTTATCCTGGACGTTGTCCACATGAGGCCTCTTGGAATCCAATTGCTTCCAAAAATTATGTATCTGGGATGGTGTGATGGGTATCTGCGTGTCTCGACAAGCTTGCATGTCATGTGTGCATGGAAGACCGTA
Source organism: Persicaria tinctoria (assembly GCA_037127255.1). Lineage (NCBI taxonomy): Eukaryota > Viridiplantae > Streptophyta > Magnoliopsida > Caryophyllales > Polygonaceae > Persicaria > Persicaria tinctoria. The sequence continues at coordinate 54,411,518 of JBANSL010000006.1, read as the reverse complement.
GACGTCCCTCCAATAGGCATCTCTGCATGGTTGCGACGGTGGCTCGGATTCCATCTTTGTGTAGATTTCGAACAACAAGTTGAAACATTCCTTCGACACAATATTCCGAATTCGATCGAATCCATAGGTCGTGGGAGTCTGTAGGCCAGGTGTTGTTCGCTCTCCCCAATGTATTCTTCTCCTCCCAAATTTGATCCGACATCATGAGATCGATTGTGTTTATCTCGTGAGTGAAATCACCGACTGCAGAGTTTAAGGTCTTTTTCAACACAGAATGAGCAGCCTCAACCCTAAAAGATAAGTGTGAATCGCAGTTGGAAATCGTTATCCCTAAACAAATTACGGGTATAATGAATTTTATATTGAAAATGTAGGCGCACCTGTTCGTCGTGGTCGTACCAAAATGCTGGATTGCGTCTGTCGATGCACGAACTATCTGCTCCGAGTAATCTCGTAACCACGTCGCCTCCAAATACGGCATAAGCCCTTCAATATGCCCCCACTCTGCATGCATACCCCTCCTTCTAGCGGCAAAAGTTTCAACCGATCTGGATTGGAACAGGCCAACACATGCGTTCTTGAAACGCCTAGCAACATCAAGATTCTTTGACTTCTGGAAAGCAGCTTCTTCGCATCGTCGGAGGACGTGCACTGTGCACAACATGTGCCTGACGTTGGGAAGAACTTCTCGTAGCGCCGCAATCAACCCCAGCTCTCGATCAGTGACAATAACGTTAGGAAGATTACCTCGCATGAGGTAAACGAGCTGCCCCAACGCCCAAATGTACGTATTTGTGTTCTCGTGCGACATGAAGCAGAACCCGATGACGAAGTTCTTGTTTGTGCAAGTAAATCCAACGAACTCACACAAAGGGATCTCGTACCTGCACAATGAAATATTTGAGTTCGCATGCCGTGGTGAGAATGGGTAAAAGAATAAGTGTATATAGAAACTTACGCATTCGTCCGGTATGTACTATCGACGAGGACGACGTATGGAAACATGGCTAGAAGATGGCGAGCGTCTGTATGGGCGATGAATAGATCTTGAAGCCTGTTGGGATCGTCAGGGGATCTCCTCGTACAATAGTAGTAACCCTTATCCCGCAAAATGCGGAGTGCTTCTTGGGAGACTGTTCGATCTCCTCTCGCTTCAGCTTTAAACTTTGCTCTCGCATTGTACACTTGGCGCCGCGATGTGAAGTTTAGCTTCTGTCGTGCGTCAGCTGTCATCTTCAATGTAGCTAAAATCAGTTTTGGTGGGGTACCAGCGACGGTAAGGGCCAACGTAGTGTCTCTTTCATCTGCATCCATCCGTCCGACGTACGGGTGACCGTCCAATGCACCGGGGAGTAGATGGTTGTGCTTGCCATGAATAACGTCCAGGCCCCATTCGCCCCGTTTGAACTCCACGCCATACAATGCAAACGGACACCCCTCTATCTTCGACACAGCTCTGCGCGTGTTCCCGCTTGCATCATCTCCGGCTACTCGCTGTCTCTTACGGGGAGTGTACTGGCCATACTTCTCACATGCGAGCAATAGACTCCCACGCCTTGTAGGATTGCTCGCCCAAGAACGCTTGATTGTCAAAACCATATTAAGCTTTAATGCTATGCTACGACAATGTTGTAGGAGATCGTCGCGATTGGTCCACGTCTCGGATGTAGCAAATTCGGCAGTGTAATCGCGGTACTCCTGGTTACGGGCCTCATCGTCCTGACCGTCTTCCGGCATCGGATCAGCCTGCTCCTCCAGTGGTAGCTGCCAGCATGCAAACAGTGCATATATATTACGCGAACCAATCATGGTTTCTGTCTGCTCTACTTCAGAACCTAATTTATTCCCCTACATTTAAAAACCGGTACCTATATCTTGGTTTCCATTCCATATGATTCAACTACCTATATTCTACCTACAACGACATTCCAAATGATAAACATTAATCACATACCGGAAGACGAGGTGGTGGTGAGTTATCGGCCATTGGCGTCGCGGTAGGTGCTTCCTCCCCCGGGCTTGAAGGTCGTCGGCTGGTGTCGTCGTTAACCATATTAGAAAATGACCGTTGATTGGGGGTGATGGGATTGGATGCATTCCAACGGAGAGTGGGTGACTTCTTATACAGTAATGCATGAACACCGCATGCCTATGCGGTGTTTGCCTATGCGGTGTTTCCAGATGACCGTTGGGGCTGATTTATTTGAATATGTGGGCCCACCGCATAGGTGAACGGTGCATACATACCGTATATGTATGCGGTACATCACCGCCTAGGTAAACGGTATACAGTATACCGCTTGCCCATGCGGTATGCATCTATATATACCCCATGTCCGGTTCGTGACATTTGTCGTGGCGGAAAAGCGATGATACTCTGTGCGAACTAGTCATGGCCAAAGATTTGTGTCTACGGAACGAAATTTTTGACCATTGACTAGTTTGCACGGGTTATATCGCTTCGTCTTGTAAATTAATTAAAATTTATGCTTTTTTCATGGCTCAACAACGATGATAGCCTAGACAACATGCCACGGCCGGCGATTTGTGTCTTTCGATTGAAATCGCTGGTCGCTGGCATGTTGCTCGGGATATATTGCTTCGATGTGGGATCTAATATTATGTAGCTTCGATCTAATAAAATGCAATAGGTATCCGCAGGATATTGTGAAAGACGTTGTGGTAGTATATATGTACGCCCATGACGTCTTTAACATTATCCTGTGGATGACTATTGATCATCCAAACAAAATTGTAAATGCTTCGGAAACGTACAGGTACGGGTACACCGTCATCTTCGTTCGTCATTGGAGTGGGCGTCTAAATTAAATCCGTCAAGGGAGAATGATCCTCTTACAAAAGGACGAAGCTAGGAACTTTCGTCGGAACTCTCGACGGAATCTATCAGTTTCGCACTTTTATAAGAGGCTCGCTCTCCTTCGACCGATGGAATTTGGACGACCAACTCCGATGGCGGAAGAAGATCATGGTGTACCCGTGCCTTGACGTTTTCGGCCTTTTTTGAATACCGCATTGATATGCGGTGAACCACCGATTACACATGCGGTAATGTATACCGCATGTATAGGCGGTATAGTTCTCACATGTACATACGGTATACATGTATATGGGGTATACTTCTCGGATACATTACCGCATGTATATGCGGTATACTTCTCGCATACAACGGGTCATGTTTTCCCGCTATAAATGACCCCCGTGCGATGTGGTGATTATTACAACATGGCGGCTGGTAATACTCCAAGACTTTTCTACTCAGTCTCAGGTAGCGGACCGAGGGATATTTTCTGGTGGGTAGAAGACGTCTCGCTGACACAAATATTGGTAAGCCCCATTCTGTCGTCTGTCATATAAATCACACTGTTCCGAAGTCACCAAGTACATCGTAAAAATTGCAGCCTCTGCCTTCCAACTTCGAGGAAGAATACGGGTTGGCCGGTGTCGAAAGAATAACGCTGACTAATGGGGCACGGAGGAGAGGCACTAGCATCCGGGTTGAGCGCAACAGATCCGGGGCGCTCTGGCTCGCAGAAGGATGGAATAATTTCGCGAGATCCCGTGACGTGCGTGTAGGGGCGGGGTTGATGTTTAGCTACTTAGGCAACTCTCGGTTTCGGGTAGTCGTAGTGCCACCGGAGAATGTTTCACCATCAGATGAATAGAACAATAATGATTTCCTTGGATGTGTGACATGACGACGATGCGGCAAAACAAAGTAATATGAAAAATGAGGCACTTTATCCGTTTTTATGTTATTTGTTATTACTTGAAATTATCAAAATTCATTCCATGCAATGGTGTCGCCGTGCATAGACTCCAATCCACATGCTGGGAAGATGACGTCATGCGGTATACTTGTATACCGTCTAACCATACGGTATACGTATACCGCCTGAGAAGGCGGTATACGTATACCGCATGGCGGTATACATATATACCGCTTAACCATGCGGTATACATATACCGCCTGAGATTGCGGTGTATGTACACCGCATGGTCATGCGGTGGTTTGAAAATACACACCTATAAAAGAGGTTGTTTGAGACTGTCAGTATACCATAACCACTATGGCAACTACCAAAGTGTATGAAGCGGAGACAAGATCCGGCAGCAGGTTTAGACTTACAGTCGAAACTTTTCGTACGCCACCAGACGATATATTGTGCAACTGTCAGCACAGAAGCTCGACAGGATGGCCGTGTTGCCTTTGCCAAGTTGTATGCGAAGAACGCGATACAGCAAGAGTTTCCGATTCAGTGGACCTCGAGTGCGTTGAAGGAGTGACTTACGAGGATGTCCGCATGACAAGGCCGTACTCGTATAGGGATAACCCTGCAGCATATTATATTCACGCGACGGAGGCAATTACGGAGATTGTTAGCGACTTTTTCTCCAACTTCGGATTGGCCAATGCAACGCAGGTGGCAAGATACACCGTGGAAAATGTCGTGCGGCCTGCAAACACAAAGCTTCGAAAGTACGCATTTAACCGAATACATATTAACATTTTGCCGAGCAATGTAGAGGAGTCGGTTGGTAGTTGTTATGTACCATAGGTAAAATGTTGTCGTGTCCTAAATTGTTGTGTATCATTTATAGTGAATGTATCCGGTCACGAGTTCATCCAGTATTTATGTTTCATTGATAAATGATTGTCGGTTGGTAATTGTTGTGCATCATTTATAGTGAATTTATCCGGTCACGAGTTAAACCAGTAAATATATTTCGCTGATAAATGATTTGCATTACACATGCGGTGATACATGTTCGTTTTGCATACAATAGAGTGAACTTCAGAAGGCTCTATCAAGCCATTGAATCTGCGGAGGAATTATACGGAACAACTACCTACAGACTCCACTCTACTTGTGAATATGGTATACCTTGCAAAGGGTCCCACCACAAGTTAGGATCTGGTGTACAACTACCTACTGACTCCTCGAGAATACACGGACTAATTTGGATCTCAATGCGGTTGAATGCGTACTTCTTCACTCTGTCGTTCGCTGGATGGACGGCGTTGTCGACAGTGAACCTTGCAATCTCAAGTGCGCAGTGTAGCCTGACATCGCTGAATAGGTCGCTGATTGCGCATTTGATTGCCTCAACCGCCTCGAAAACTTATCGCGTATTAGTTTGTATGACAATTGCACAAATAATCTTCAAACTCAGCTATTCTAACCATGATTGGACTGTTTTGATTCGAATGGGATGCGGTACCAAACCACGCTTTTTATAGCATAAGCGCGACCACCGCATGTGTATGCGGTGGATTCCACCGCAGGTAAATGCGGTGGATACCACCGCATGCACATGTGGTAATGCTGTTGTACAGTACGTCCCAAAACGTGGAGTCCGAGAACGGACCGGACCGGACCGGACCGGTTACGCTGCACCGCGTACACATGCGGTGGTAACATACCGCATGTCCATGCGGTATTTGCCTTATAAATCAAGCCATCCACCACAGAAACCACCACACCGAGTGTCCACCGAATCACAAAATGGTGACCACCACGGATTTATACCGGCGGACGGCAGGTTATCTGGAGTACAAAGTCACATTACTTCGTTGCACGGAGCCCCGGTGGCCGGAGGAATGCACCTGCAAGCATCCAGCATATATTCCGGGAGATTCGTGTTGTATATTTCAGTGCCATATCGAGTCCGACACCGGCATTGCATATCCGCTCGAATTCTGTTGTGCGCACTTTTATGACGACAGAGGATTTCCCGAATCGTATTACTTGGATGTTGAGGCGCAAATCGCGAATTACATCAGAAGATACTGTCGTTACGACGTTTACGACATCGGGGCTGAGGGCCTATGTGATCATGTTATTCGCAAGCTTCGAGCATTCAACGCAGGGGAAAGGTATTACGCGTACAACCAAATGAATATTTTCATTTCCATTAATGAGAGGTCATCGGAGGAAGATAGTGAGTAGATATGCGTATGCGTTGTATTTTCATGTGTAAGCATTTCAAATAGCGTACGAACCGACTTGTTACTCGAACAACACTGTCACAACCAATAATAACACCACCTTCATAACACTACTCGTAAAAATGACTACACACCCAACAATAACAACAAGTTAAGCAGACAGAAACGGTGACGGCATGCTCCAGTAAAAGCGTTGCCTCCGGAAGGCTCACTCTGAAGTTTAATCTGTTGTATGCAAAACGAACATTGTTCAGAATGTCATTTGTACAATGTTCGTTTTGCATACAACAGATTAAACTGCAGAAGGTTGTATGACATTGAATCTGCGGAGGATCTACACAAAAAGGATGTAAGTTCACCACTTTTTATAGCTACTGGGACACCGTATGGCCATGCGGTGATACTACCGCATGTCCACACGGTGTTACCCACCGCGTATGCATGCGGTGATACCCACCGCCTGTGCATGCGGTGATTGTGCATCACGACCCAACCGGCTATAAATCATGGCGTCCACCCCAAGTGCGGCAGGAACTACCACGGCTGTCCGTCTAATCCCAAAATGGTAAACACTTTAGACACATATCGGCGAACTGCAGGTTATCTGAAGTACAATGTTACATTAATTCGTTGCACGTCGCCACGGTGGCCGGAGGAATGCAACTGCAGGCATCCAACATATATTCCGGGATATTCGTGCGTAATCCTACAGTGTCAATTCCAGACAGACACTGACGTACCATATCCGATCGAGTTTTCTTGTTCGCATTGTTATGACGATAGGGGATTTCCCGAATCGTATTGCTTATATGTAGAGGCGCGTATTGCGAATCACATTAGAAGATATTGTCTGTACGATGTTTACATGCTCGAGGCTAATGACCTATATGAGCATGTTATACGGAAGCTGCGATCATTCAACGCAAGCGAAAGGCACTACGCGTTCAACCAAATGGATATTTTCATTTCCATTAATGAGAGGTCATCAGAAGAAGGTAGTGATTAGACATGCATTACCAAGTATGTAGTGACATATTACTTCACATGTGTAATTTCAACCAAATGCATTACCAAGTATGCATCAAACTTTATTTCCTAAGAATCTGTTGTATTTTCATTCCTAATCAGTTCACCCGTTTAATAAAATTCTGTTTTGAATCCCAATCGGTGATTTAGATGACATATTCACATGTGCCAACGAAAATAGGAATTATGTTGAAAATAGGAAACCAATGTGACAAATAGCGTACGATCCGACTAAATATTCAAACAACATTGTTACAATTAGACGACAAACAAACTACTACACAACAAACAATAACAACAACTTAATGGCACTGCAACAAACGAACGACCACACATAAGTCGGATAAACACATAAATCCTAGATCTCGTCGGCATGCTTGTTGTTGATATGCCTCTTAAGATGACCGTGCTGCAGGTTGTTGGTTACGGTGTAGCGATGGCCGCAGTGACGGCACGTTGCAGTGAAAGCGATGCCTCCAAGCGGCTCCTTCTTGTAGTGCCTGGTGAACATGTCTTCACGGGGAATTGGCCTTTGTTCGGACGACATTGTCGGTGGCGGTGTCTCCGGCGGTGGTGTCTTTCCGGCGCCGGGTATGCTATTTATAGACTCGGTCACACTGGGGCAGTTTGTATACCGCCTGTCCAGGCGGTATATCATACCGCCTGGACAGGCGGTATAACATACCGCATGTCCATGTGGTATTGTACACCGCATGTCCAGGCGGTATGATATACCGCATGTAAAAGCGGTGTCTGATACCTATATAATCCGGGGTGGGCTACTATCCACACAACTCAACATGTCGGACGACAGCGGAGAAAGCTCAAGCAACGACATAATACGTCAAGGCACGATGGAAGAGTTTGAGGCGGTTCTATACACTGGTAGTCTGCGGTCAAAGACGGTGGAGGCGATGATAAAGAGACTACATGATGAAAATTGGTCGCTCCTAGTCGAAAACCAACAAGCACGTTGGCGGATTGATATCCTGCAAAGTCAAGTTGCAGTTCTGGAAGAGGAAAAAAAAGCTCTTGTAATGAAGCTAGATCAAGCTATTGTGCGTAACACTTGAGTATTAGGGTCATTTGCATTTCGTTGCTTGTAATTTTATAAAGTTCGTTTCGAATCATGATATTGAACGTTGGGTACGGAAATACTGTTCAAATTTGACAACGATCTGCAATGGTAACAAACCATCAAATCCACACAAACACATAACCAACTACTACACAAATAATCCACAAAAAACAATCCAAACTACTGCACAAAACAAATCCAAACTACCAACAACTACACAAATAGTCATCCTACCGCAAACAGAACACCCACATACATCATCCCAGATCGCACCGTCAAGGTGGGGCAGGCCCCCAAAATTGCTCGTAGATGCGAGTGAGGTGTTCCGGAGTCAACTCAACTCCAAGCTGCCTGAGTCGCAGAATCTCCAACCCAGCCGCAGTATGGCGCTGCTCAATAATGGTCGGCGGGGGTGGCGACGCCGGGGGTGGCGGCGGTGGGATGATGGGCTGGTGTCGAGGAGTGTCAGGAAGTAGGTATGGATGACTATGGCGGTGAAACCACTCCATATAGTCATCGGCCACGCCATATGGGTACTCTTCAGAGGTCCGTGGCAACTCCTCCATGGGGAAAAGATGATCGAACCTGTGCGCCCAGTGGTTGTCAGCTGGGTGGAAGGTCGCCTCCTTCTTGCACTTGGCGGACTTCGGTCTGAGCACTATGGCAGGCCCGATTGCATCAGCGGGAATGTGCTGAACCTGACCAAACTGTCGTAGCACACGGTCCGGCATATACGGCTCCTCCTCAATCAACCACCGAATGGTGCCCCTATATCTCGAAAGACGCAGATCTCCATCAAAATCCAAGTGTCTACCAAATGGCATGAACTCGATCTGCAATGGAATAGAAATTGTTATTACGACTACAATCTGGTATATAGTATGACAAATGTAAGTGCGGATATAAATTGTGTTCGTACCTCGTCGACTGTCATCTCATCCAGCCTCCGCCGCAGAACATCCTATCGCTCGATGCGAGGCCTATCATCCCGGGTGACCGTACTGGAAAATGGTGTCGCCCCCAGGACGTACCTCACCCCGCGTCGCGGGTCCCGAGCTAGCCTCCGATCGAGCGTCATGCCGGGCTTGAACACCGGAAAGTGCAACCATATCCACACCTAGAAAGGAACAATACTATCAGCAACATAGCCATTATAAGCTAGTTACGGAACTTCTAAAATAAATAATCACAGAACGAATGTCTTACCTCCAATAGTTTTGTACAACCGTCCATGTCTTTGGCCAACTCCCGAGTCGCCTCGCCCAATCCCCGGTACAAGCACGACAAGACCCCTACAGCTAGAGAAAGATGTGACACCTGCGCTGCGTCCATAAACCTACGGATCACCTCCGGACGCAATCTTCCGCCTGACTTGTCGATGAACAAAGTCGCAATCGCAATCATCCCCATGACAACACCCAAGATGCACTCCATATCATGCTCAAGTGGTGCGCCATCTCGAACCCGCTGTCGCATCGGGGCTATCTTCTGAAGGAGGAGCAGAACACTAGGGCCTCCATGGTCCCATGCGCTCCTCCGCTCGTTCTGAGTCAAGCCGTAATACTCCCCAACTACTTCCCTCCAGCCGAGAACATCATCCACCTGAATACACTCCTCTCCGTCCAAACCAAGGCAAAGTATGAAGAGCACATCGTGCAGTGTGATGGTGATCTCTCCCCATGCGAAGTGAAAACTGTTCGTCTCGGGGTGCCAGTGCTCAACAAATGCCCCGATCAGAGTGTGATCCACATGATCCCAATCGAAATCTCTGAGGTCCCAGAACCCAATCTCACGCACTGCGGGAAACCAGGACTCCCGACCATCGACCTCCAACAACGCCTCTACACGGCCCAGCGACTGCCCTCGTCTCTGCACACGCACACCCCTACGCAATGCTTCGTCCTCCCGTCTCCAAATGGCCTGTGCAATGTGCGTCTCGTAGTCTCTCAGAAGGGAAACTGAAAGTGGCCCCCCGTCCAGAACCCACTGAGCAGCCCGAGTGGCCCCTGTCCTGCTAGCCTCGCCATGCTGCCCATCACCTCCTGCCCTACTGCTCTCTCCACGCTGTCTCCGCCTCCTCTGCACTGCACGGACAGGGGGTTGTGCCGCCTGATCTCCTCCCATATCCTGACGAACATCGTCAGATGCCCCATACATCGGAACATCGTCACATGCCTCGAAGGTCCAGCTGACTCATGCCCCCCGGCAATCGGCGGCGTCGCAAGCTGGAGCCCAATGATCGGCTCAGGCTCGACAGTCCTCGGCGTCGCAAGCTGAAGCTCAATGATCGGCTCAGGCTCGGCGATCCTCGGCGTCAACGATGGAGCCGCATGCTGACTCCCAGGCGTCCTCCCTACACCCGTAGAACCAACCGGGGTGAACGACGCAAAATCTATCTGCGCAACGGCCCATGGCTCCTGGTCGCCACCTCGAGCATGACTCATCCCGGCACCCACATCTCCGAACATAGGTGTCGTGTCGTCATACGAGTTCAATTGTTCGCTCGCAAACTGAGTCCCAAAGTAGTCCCGATAACTGTCAGGATAAGTCTGCACCTCATCTACCACTCTCTCAGCTCCAGTCTGCAAGTGCTCACCTGTATGACGTGCTCGGTCCCCTCGTAGGTACTCCTCCAGCATCTCAATACCCTGGTCGCCTTGACCAGACTCTCTAGTCGACCGCACCACTGGGTCAGACATCAAGTGCTGCTCAATCTGCATCAGAGTATGATATGTCTCTATAGATGACTGGGACGTGTGCCCAGTATCAGCTCCTACCGTCTCAGTGTCCCTCTCCGGAGGATCCACTACATCCTCCAACGTCTGGGTCTCCCTGACGGCAGTCGCGGTATCATCATCTACCGCGTCGATATCCGTCTCCATCGGAACGGATGCACCCTGCAACGTCTGCCTCTCCCTAATGGCAGCTCTCCTAGCAGATTGTAATACTACCCTCTCTCCCAAATTTCTCGACAACAAAGACTGTGTAGTGTAAAATATATATGTCAGAATGCTATCGCTCAATTACAATACTATATCGTATGATTGTCTAACTGTGACAACATTTTCGTAAGGTTTATTAATGATATCATCTTAATACTAACAATTCATAATAAAACATAAATATATACTTATTCGATTTCAATTTCCCTACACCTAGTATTTGTCAGAATCCTATGGCTCGAAAAATATACTATATCGTATGACTGGCTAAATGTTGCAAGATTTTCCAAAGGTTTATAAATGATTTCAACCTCGTACTATCAATTCCTAAGAAAACATAAATATATACTTATTCGATATCAATTTCCGTACACCTAGTAACAATACCGTAGGGTCAAGCTGTGTCTCTAGCGGTGGTGGTACATCTGTCGTCCTCCTCCTCTGTATAGTGGGCTCCGGCTACATTATATATAACAATGAAATGTTAACACTATTTCCTTCAAATTATCAAATAAAGCAAATTGATTCTTATAAACATTAAATGTTACCTGTAACGGATGTCTCCGAACATGACTGACATCATCAGCTACGGCTTTTCCACGGTTGTCCTTCACCATCTTAAAATCCGGGTATAGAGTGGTGGTAGATATGGGGACGGGGAATGGATGGATCCAAAAGTCGGGCTCAGAATCAAACAATGGGAGAAGATTCGAGTCGGCCTCGGAAAGAAAGAGATTGGAGAAGATTCGGTGTGTCGGAAAAATGGGCCCCCCCACGCCTATTTATAATGGGGGACCCCAAGGGTAAAACTCATACCGCATCTCCATACGGTATGTTTTTTACCCAAGTACATACCGCATGGGGAAGCGGTATTTTTTACACCACCGTATGCCAATGCGGTAGGTTTCGGATAACTACGCCCCAACCGGGTTATTGTATTACGGACTCCGTTTAAACCTAACCCACCGCACATGCATGCGGTGTTTTCATACGGTCAACATACATACCGCATGTACATGCGGTATGTCGGGCTAAAATTTTATTAAACCACCGCATCCCTATACGGTGAATTTGCGGTGTAAATAATAAAAATTAGCGGTGTACATAACATACCCCTTAATTAATATCTTCAAAATATCTCACATGTTGTTTTGTTTTAAAACATTGGGATTTTTATGGTTTCTTTTGTCCCTCCTCGTTATATTATGATGGTTAATCTATTCAATTATTGAACCGTGAAAAGGTTAGAGGTCATCTTTTGAATTTAATTAGTATTTCAAATTTATGAAGTGATTTAGAGCATGTTTGGTTGATAGCTCCAAACCCCAAGAAATAGAAATTCCCAGAAAGTCAGAAAAATATATGCATTTGGTTAATATTTTTGAAAAATAAAAATCAAGGAATTCAACTTCCTAAGAAGTTAAATTCCCCCATTTGGAGGAAACTCACCTAGCTAGAGTTCTAATAGATAAGTTTAACTTGCACCCTTTTGTATTTAGAAATTTTCAATTCCCCCTTTTAATCCTCTAACAATAAAATAAACATCAATCCAAAAAAAAACATATTTTCACAATTCCTATCCATTAGATTTCCTGAAAATTCAATTTTTATAAAGTAATTTTCTACATTGAACCAAACGAGCTCATAGTCTTTAAACGACTACTTGGAATTATTATCTTTAAAAAAAACAACTTTAATAAATAATTAGTTAATTAAAAACAACTATAAAATTGCCTTGTTTCCATTCCCAACACCCATATTACAATACACAAACCACTTGATCTACCTCAACCCAAAGCGTTGGATTTTCTCTCCCTCTTCAACTCCATCCCGGCCACCACATCGAAGGTATATGGCCAGAGACTCCCCTTCTACCACCCCTGCGTGGTTGTCGACATATCCATCGGTCGACGACATGTTCGACCTCGATGCCGCTTTGACTCTTCCAGCAGTCAACTTCCCCGCGGCTGACCTTCCCCCCTCCAGATCCCCAAAGGAGGCGGATCTTCCTACTGCAACGGAAGCGGAAGTGAACGACGTCGTATGCTCCATCTGTACGGAGGGGTTTAAGCCCGGAGGGGAAGACGGGAAGCGGGTCCCATGCGGACACGTGTACCACTCCGACTGTACTACCACTTGGCTCTCCCGTTTCAACTGCTGCCCCCTTTGCCGTGCCCATGTTCTTGTTGCTTAATTACCTATCTCATTGACCGATCATCACTATGTCTCGATCTTGTTGTATTTTTTTTGTTTCCGTGTTTTGACTTTTTTTTCCGCCTAAATTTATTAGTGGATTCTGAGATGCAAGATTTGAATTTTGCATCTTTTACGGAGGATGGAAATCAATGCTTACTCATAAGCATCTTCAACCATTTTCCCTATTGGTATTTGGGATTTGATGAATTATTCTCTATTTTATGCCTTAAATTTAGGAAAAAGTATTTTTTGAAAAAAATAAATAGAAATACTCAATAAATATGTTGATTTTCCAAATTATTTGGAGCGAGTTTTGTTGTTGTCATGAGGTTTGTCGACTATAACCTATATTCCAATACTTAAGGGTATATGTTAAGCATTTTTTATTATAAAGTAAAAGCCTCAAAACAATTGGTAAATTAAAAAATATATATATAAAAATTGACTAAATCAATAAACTTTATTTTTACAAAATCGAAAAACTTAATCTATACTCAATGAAAAATCTTTTCAATAATTGTATTTTTCCCCAAAACGAAAAAAGATCGGGTTAGAGTTCAAGAGAAACTATTACCATTCTCACCCTATGTCCCGTATATGGGGCGGTATGGGGTCAACAACAATTGCAATGACATTAATTTCTTTATACCTTCTTTTACATTCCATGATCAATCTTCACCATTCAAAAAGTATGAAATCTTTTATTTAAATAAGGATTCCAGTTATATAAATGCAAACTCGGATAATTCTAATAATGCTAGATTAGATTAATAAGAAGATCAAACTCACAATAATCATTTTTCAAAAATTATACTACGTATTTATGTTTCAAACTATTGTTAGTATACGTTTGTATAAAAATTTGATGAGAAATTACCTTTTGAATTTTATATTAATAAAATAAATGTTCTTTGCAATATAATTAATTTATAAAAAATAGAAAAATTGTATTTCCATCAATACATTTTTTATAAATATAAATTTTGTTTTGTGATTACGTCTTCTTCATTTGGGTTATCATGTTTGGATTTTTTTCCCATTTTTTTATGTGATGATGGATTGTTTCTACAACTCCATATATTGTTCTTATGCTTTGGTTTTAAAAAATGATCTTGTTTCAGAGTTAAATTGTCGGAAAGAGTGGCTTTTTGTGAGTTAAATTGTCGGAAAAAAGGTCTTTGGTGATAATCTTTATACTTTTATTGCTTTTGTTGATAGTTCTAATTAGTCGCTTAATATTTTTGTTCAATGAGCCTATTATTTTTTAATGTTGTCGGACACTCCATTAGAAGATAACATGAATAGTGTCTTCTTCATGGAGTTACAAATGGTACAATCCATGGGAGTGTGTATACCTTTGTTTCTTAGTATTGTTTCGGTTGGGAGTCCATCTAGCACCATTAATTTGCCATAGAAAATTTCTCATCTTGGGTGGACAGTCAATTTTCCAAATCCCCTTGAAGAATTCTATTTCGTTTCCATTCGAATTCGTAATAAAATCTAGAGCGCTAGAGTTAGTGAACCAACCATTTAGGCTTGGTTTTCTTTATAGTCTATCCTCGAATTCTTACGATGTAAGAGGGATATTAGTAATTGTTTCAATAACATCTGTTGGCAACACTTCTCGTAGCTTATCCATATTCCATGTCTTGCTAGGCAATAAGTAGTTTTCAACTTTTTCTTGGTCATCTATGCTAAGAGTCAGTCGATGGTCCTCAAGCTTCCTATCGTCGTTTAGCCATTTTTCCTTCTAGAACTTTATCGTTTTTCCGTTTCCAATATGCCAGATGAAACCTAAGCATAATTGCTCTTCTAATTCAATTAATTTGGCTCAGTGCCATGACTAGTTTTTCTTCTTTTTTATAGTCCCAGATTTGGTCATCTTTCAAGTATTTTTCTCTTACTATCCTAACCCATTACTTGTGGGGTTCTGCAAGAATTTTCCATAAGAGTTTCATTTGCAAGGCTTTGTTCATTTCCTTTGTTTTATGAAGTCCCAATACTCCTAGTTTTTTTTATTTGCAAATTTTGTCCCATCCAATTAATGGTTTGGGATTGGGGTATGTCCTTATTCCAGAAAATACATCTATTTAGTTTATCTAAGTCATTGTGTACATTTGTCTGGAGTATGAAGTTTTGCATGACATAGTTTGGTTTGGCTAGTAGGTTCGCTTTTATGGGAACTGTCCTTCCCTGATGGGACAACCTTTTCATTTTCCATTTTGACAGTTGTGTTTTCGTTTTTCCTATTACATCTCCAAAGGTTTCTTTGTTGACTCTGTCATTAATGATAGGGCAACCTAGGTATTTTTCCATCGTGACATGGTTCATTATAAGGAGAATACTTTGAATCCGTTGTCTTTCGTTGGAAGAAACCCCTTTTGTTACTTGGAATACAGATTTTTGAATAACTCCCCTTTTGTCCCGAAATGTGACAATATTCGCTTTCCGTTTGGGGTCATCTTAAAGCCTATCAAGTTTGTTGTTTTATTGCACTACTGTTGTAGTTTTCTTGCTAGGATTTCAGCCCCAATGATGAAAAGGTAGGAGGAAATTGGATTACCTTGCCTTAGTCCTCTTTAGGGTCAAAAGGTCTCAGTGGGTTCATCATTGACTAACATATATAGAGATGCATTTCCTTAATCTAACCCATGAATTTTCCAAAAAAAAAAAACCGATTTTTTCCATGACCGCTAGTAGAAATCTCCAATACACTCTGTCATAGGCTTTTTCCATGTCAAGTTTTGTTGCAATCCATCCTTATCTTCCTGTCCTTGTTCTAAAGGAGTGAAAGATTTCGTAAGCTATAAGAACGTTATCTTGAATAGCTCGATCCACAACCAACGCTCCTTGAAGAGGGCGAATGATTTTCATAAGAACTGTTTTCATTCTTTCCACAAGTATTTTTGCAATCACGTTATAGATAGTGGAGCACATGCTAATTGGTCGATAGTTGTTCATTGTTGATGAATTATCACATTTAGGGATTAAAGAGATGAAGGTCCGGTTTATTTGGCATAACAATCTACCTTATATGAAAAATTATTTAATGGCTGTAATGACTTATGGTCCTACAATTTCTCATTATTTTCTATAGAATTCTGGTGTCATCCCGTCTAGGCGCGGGGATTTATCTTTCTCAATAGAAAAGAAAGCAGATTTTATCTCAAGATTGGTGACCACTTTGTGAGGTTTTTGTTGTCCTCTGCCGTGATCTCTTTGTCTATTAGGTGTAGATACTCTTAGAGTAATCTTTTGTGGATGTTTTCGTTTTTTGAAACTTTCTTTCAAAATCGTCTTTGATTTCCTTTTTGGTGTTTTCTTCGCTAGTTTTTCTATGCATTCTTGTGTACTAATTTTCCTTATTATTTTTCTATTCCGTCTTCCCGACGCAACTCTATGGCGATATCCAATGTTTGAGTCCGATAGTTTCAATTGTTTTGTTTTTGCTCGTTGACTCCAGTATTGTTTGTGATAATTCAGTAGTTGTTCCTTTTTCTTTATTAGTTGTTGACGTCTATGGTTATCATTTTATTGTTGTCTTTTTGTAACTCTACTAATTTTTCTTATGTGTCCCTTAACTGTCTAAAAATATTGCTGAAGGTTTTCTTGTTCCATTCTTTCGTAAGTCTTTTTAGCAACTGCGTTTTTTTCATTACATTAAACATGTGAGATCCCTCATAGTTTGTTCTCCATGCTTGAGAGACTATGTTCTAGTGATCCCTCATAGTTGTCACCATGTGTCACCAACAGTGTCATCATTGATAAGAGTTGTGATACTCCTCGTAAAATTTTAAAAAAAAATCTATAGAAAAAAATTGACACAAAAAAAAGTTGTCATTAATGGTAAAAATTTCATTTGGAGACATTTACTCAACGAGGTTATAAACAAACAACTTTTACTTAAATAATATAAATGAAATAGATATTTACCAAATTATTCCATATATAAAATTAATAATATCTTTTACTTTTCTATTTTTTATTTGGAGAAGCCGATGAAATTTCATTTGGAGACATTTACTTAATGAGGTTATAAACAAAAAAGTTGTATAATACTGTACTGTATATATATCATTATCACCCTTTTTGGATGTTCTCTTTCCATTCCTCCCCCCATCAATTTTGGTTGTTGCTTTAGAAATTGTGAGTGAATCCATTATACTCCACAGTTTGACATTTTCAATAGAAATTGTGAGTAGATAAGGTTAGGGAGGGGGCTTTACATTTTGTAAGTTTGACATTTTCAATAGAAAGAGATTTAGTTAATGAAAGTGTGGGGCTGGAGAGCTACACAATGACATGTTTCCTTACGCTATCATTTTTATTATATAGTACGTTCGTGACCAATCAAATTAAACAAATTCACTCCTAAGTTTTAACAAATTGATCGTTTCAATTAATTCGCATATGGAGTTTGGAATATATATATAGAGGTAAAGGTTCAAATGAAAATGGGACTTAAGATGAAAATCCCTCATAAAGTGAAAATAGTCTAATTTGGATGTAAATGAGCCTAATTAAATGAGTAATTATTAAATGGGCCTAATTTTGGTGTAAATGAGCCTAATTTTATGAGTAAATGGGGAAAATGGTTAAATGACCATAATTATGGGATAAATTTCAGACCCCCCCCAAACTTTCCATTCTTACGAATATTGCCCTTATTTCAATTATGAAAATTACAGATTTTAGCCCGTAATTTTTATTTGAAATAATATTGTTAGGTGCAACTATAATATTAAAAAAATACAACAAGAATGTTACATCACAATTTTTGTCTTTATTTTAAAAAGGGAAAAAGATGAGATTACAAAATATAAAGTGAACAAATAATACAATAAATGTTATTATTTATAAATGTTCATTTTCATAATGTGTCATACCAAAAATTTTCTTTATGGGCCGCTATTTTATGACAGTTTTGTACTTTAATGCAACATGTGTCATTAAACGCCTATTAGCTAAAAAAATGGTATAGTGATGTGCCCATGCACAAAGGTTCGAGTTCAGAATCTCGCATAAGCTATTTATTGTTGCTTTTTTTGTGTTCCCGTTCATGAATAAGATTATAAAGTGCAATAATAAAATGATAATGTGCACAAATAAGATGATATAATGCATATATAACATTATATTGTGCAAATATAACTTTAAGTTGTGCAAATATAACACTATGTTTTGCAAATGTAACATTATATTGTGCATATCTAATAATATAATGTTACATTGTGCACGTATAATATTATCTTGTGCGAATATAACATTATATTGTGCAAATATAACTTTAAGTTATGCAAATATAACACTATGTTTTGCAAATGTAACATTATGTTGTGCATATCTAATAATATAATGTTACGTTGTGCACATATAATATTATGTTGTGCGAATATAACATTATATTGTGCAAAATATAACTTTAAGTTGTGCAAATATAACACTATGTTTTGCAAATGTAACATTATGTGGTGCATATCTAATAATACAATTGTGCAAAAGTAAGATATGATTGTGCAAAAGTAGTATACAATTGTGCATAACTAAGATTATAATGTGCATGATTAACAATTTGCGATTTTTGCGCTCTTGTCTATTATGTAACGTATGTGGGATTTGAACCCACATCTTTGTGCAAACGCACATTACTCTACCAATTGAGCTAATAGGCTAAATTATGATTTATCATGCTAAAATAGAAGAACCTAATCGACCTAAAGCATATCACAATAAAATTCTAAAATCCAATTAGATCATGATCCATAAACAATTTGACAATGCTATGAAGATGAAATTAGCTCCAAATCAACCCAACAACACAACCATATCATCAATTTCAGTCAATTTTGCTTTTGGCAAAAAGCCTCAAATTTTAAAACATATCGCAATATAAAATTCTAAAATTCAATTAGCTCATGATCCATAAACAATTTGAAAATGATATGAACATGAAATTAGCTCAAAATCAACCCAACAACACAACCATATCATCAATTTCAATCAATTTAGCTTTTGGAAAAAAGCCCCAAATTCTAAAGCATATCGCACTATAAAATTCTAAAATCCAATTAGCTAATGATCTATAAATAATTTGACAATTATATGAACATGAAATTAGCTCAAAATCAACCCAACAACACAACCATATCATCAATTTCAATCAATTTGGCTTTTGGCAAAAAGCCCCAAATTCCGCTCTTAAATCAAACCCTAGGTTTTCAATCTCAACCTAAATGATTCAAACAATCTAAATAATTGTAATAAACAAGTTTAGGGATAGAAATCATACCAAATTCGAGTTGAAACAAGGAGCAAAATCGGGATTTCGAAGGTATTCCGAGCCAAAAATGTCGAACAACACTTATGGGGGAGATGGGCACGGTGTGAGCTCGGCTGGGCTCGAACCATGTGGGTTCCGGTCTCGGGGGGTGCGGCTGAGGGAGGGGGTTCGAGCAGGTGGTGGCTGGTGGCCGGAGGTGGCTCGTGGGGCGGCGTGGGAGGCCGACAAAGAAGCTGCTGGTGGGCGCGAACAAGTGGCTCGAACAGGGCTACGTTTGTGCTCGGGGGTGGCTCGAACAGGGCCAGGTCTGGGCTCGGGGGTGCGCACAGCGGTGGGCTCGAGGGCGGCTGGTCGCTGGTGGCCGGAGGTGGCTCGAGGTGGGTGTCGGTGCGGGAGTCCGAGAGCGCTGCTTGCCTCTTCTACACGCGGGTATGTTTTTTCACTTTAAGAAAATTTTCATCTTAAACCCCTTTTTCACTTTAACCTCACCCTATATATATATATATATATATATATATATATATATATATATATATATATAAGGAGGGGTTAAAATGAAAATGGTATTTATTGTGTAAATTTGCTTATCGTATAAATGAGTCTGATTTTTTTTAAATAAAATAAATTTGGGTCTAACCCAATTCAACAAAACAACCCTAAATGTCTTCCCCTCTCTCGTTCCCAATCATATCGGTCGAATTTGCAAAGCTGCGGAATTCATCAAAAACTGGTTTTTTTTACAACTATGGAGGACACGCACGTATGTCGCAACTGCCGTTGTCAACACCATCTCCTCCTTCGGAATTTTCAATGAGCAACTTGATGGAAAATTAGATGCGCATCGGAAGTTTTAGAAACTATTTTCTATCATCTAATCGCAAGATCTTCATGCATAAAATCGATAGATCAAATCATTGTCCATAGGAGATACCTCTTGATGCGTGAACCGGATCTGAACGGGGAGATTCGAAAGAGAACTAGAGCCCCACGCGTTGCTCCTCTACTTGGTCCACAAGAGCCCGGTCTAGATCTCATTTGCCTTCGACTGTTAGGACGAAGATCGAAAGGTGAACAATCAAATTGCTGTTGATTGATGATGGTGGAATTCAACCCTCCCAAACCAGTTGGTGCAAAAAACTCACGTTCTCTGTTTTTTGGGATGTGTTAATTAGGTCAAGTCTCAATAAGCCCATCTTTATAAGCTCATATTTATACCCTATTTAATTATTTATTTCACAAATAAATCTTATCCCATTATTATTAATATATATCTAATATACACTAATAAAAAAATCATCTATCTTTTGATCAAGTCCGTCAACTCTATGTGTGTGACCTTATAGGACCCGTTTATAATAGCCATGGGGTTAACCCGTTTAAGCCCATTAATCGTTGTTGGCTTCTAGCAAAGCATTACGACTCCTAAAATAATCGGATTGAATATCTCTATCAATTGTCCTATTCCATAATTAGTCATTGCACATTAAATGAAAGGACACAATTCCTTGAATCTCCCACTTGTCCTTAAACAAGTGTGCAATTTAAGATACCCGTGTCTCTTAATGTCATATTTGATGATATGGTGACATTCATATCTATTATCAAATATATTCCTTGAACTCCGAGTTCGAACTGTCAATTAAATGGATTATTACAAATAATCCATCAGAGCATGGCCATGCATTTTGAGTTCTTGCTCTTCAAGTGGCCTAGACGCCATTCCTTTTCAATGCATCACAGTATGCATGAAGAAGGAGGACATCTACAGTCTTGTATGACTATGGCTCCCACTCAACTTTTGGCAATCCCAACTACGACCTTTATAACTCCCTGTCACGGAAAACGTTTAGCCGTGTCAAAGAAATATCAATCATCAAGAGAGACCATAACACACTCATGTATGAGAAATCTACTAATCATGGTTTAACATAAAACTCCGCAATCCCTTTTGTAGAGTCTTAAGGTGGGTATGTCCTATATGTATCATCCATACATATATATGTAATTGACTAGACATCTCCATGTCCCTATAGCCCATGAAACCTGGCGCTATCAGTCAACTTACAATATAGTCATTTAATAAAATCACCTATGTCCCATTTGATGATTTCAGACTACGGACTTGCGATAATTCATAACTGCATTTCACTTAATGGGGATCATTTACCAGAACACTTAAGATAAGCCCATTTACGAACTACGAATTATTTGGACATTTTATTTATTATCGTTCAACACAATATATAAACAAAGATGAAATATCATATATCATAAAATCATCTAGTCGAACATAAACTTAGTGTCTAACACTCTAAACATAAAATTTAATAGAAAGCAATCTCAAAGCGATTCTCCAATGTGTTTGAGACCCTTAGCCCTACTGTGACCATCATGCTTGACCTAGGCATATGCTTCGTCAATGGATTTGAAATATTGTCATATGTATGCACCTTACACATCTTAATTTCAAATAAGGTGAAACATCCTCATAAAATATACGATCAACTTGTCATCACCCTTAAGAAATCATCCTTGGTTTTTCTCAAGAACTTCATGATGTTCTTAATTAGCTGCACACTGGTGTGCCTCTCATGGAATCAATTGGTATTTGCTACACCTGCTCATGACAAATGCAACACTAGGTCGTGTACACACCATGACATAGGTAAAACCCTTTCTTGGAATCTTGCATATTGAATCTGTAAAGAATCTTATCTATATATAAGTTCCTTGATTCAATCTAAGCAATCTCTTAGATCTATCTCTATAGATCTTTATTCCAAGCATGTACACTGCCTCCCCAAAGTCTTTCATTGAGAAACATGTCTTTAGTCATTCCTTAATGGACTCTAACATCGGAATTGTATTCCCCATAAGTAGTATGTCATCCACATACAAGACTAGGAAGACCACTTTAATCCCCCTAAACTTCTTGTATACACAAGGGTCCTCTTCGCATCTGATGAAATCAAACTCTTTGATCTTTTCATCAAACCGAAAGTTTCAACTCCTGGATACTTGCTTAAGTCCATATATAGATCTCTTAAGCTTGCATACCTTCCCAACATCACTTGGATCTTCAAAACCCTCTAGTTGTTTCATGTACACATCCTCTTCCAAGAACTCATTCAGAAAGGCGGTTTTGACATCCATTTGTCAAATCTCATTATCATAATAACCGGCAATAGCAAGGATTATCCTAATGGATCTTATCATGACAACTGTTGAAAAGGTCTCATCATAGTCTATACCATGAATCTGTTTAAAGCCTTTGGCAACTAATCTTGCCTTGTATACAGATACCTTTCCATCATTATCTGTCTTAAGTTTGAAAACCCATTTGCTCCCTATGGATTTTACCCCATCTGGCAAATCTATCAACTCCCACACTTGATTTTCAAACATCGAATCCATTTCGGATCTCATGGCCTCAAGCAATTTCTTGGATCTAGACCCGGCGTTGCTTGCTTATAGGTATTAGGCTCATCATGCTCTAACAGAAGAACATCAAGGTTTACATTCAAGATGAGATCATCATAACGTCTTGATTGTACCCTTGGCCAATCTGATCTACAAATGGGCTCAACTGGTTCAACAACTGGAGCTGGACATCATCAACTCATCCTCGACATCATCTATGTCATCTTGTTGTTGAGTTTGTTGCTCTTCATCATGAACTGGTTCAAGATGAATATTTCTCCCACTTGACTTATTGGAAATAAACTCCATTTCCAAAAAGACACTATCCCTTGCAACAAACACCTTTTGCTATGTGGGATTGTAGAATTAGTATCCAAAACTACCTTTTGGGTAACCTATAAAATTAGCATTTATCTGATTCAGGGGAAAGCTTATTGGTTTGGAAACACTTTACATAAGCTTCAGATCCCCATATCTTCATAAATGACACTTTTGGAACTTTTCCTGTCCATATCTCATATGGAGTTTTGTCTACAGCTCTAGACGGAGTCCTGTTTAGTGTAAGTACGACAATTGTGAGGGCATATCCCTAGAAGGATACCGGAAGGTCAGCAAAACACATCATAGATCGGACCATGTCTAACAGGGTCACCCGGCGTTGCTTGCTTATAGGTATTAGGCTGATCATGCTCTAACAGAAGAACATCAAGGCTGATCATGCTCCTCACCCCTTTCAGAACCTGAGAACATTTCTCAGATTCCTTTCCCAATCAAGAAAGTTCGTTCCATTCAATTTGTTTTTCTCAACTATTGAGCACGGGGTGAAATTCAAGTTATCATTAAACATAATGCCTATATAAAAGGAAATGACATACAAATCAGTTTATGTTCGAAATGAAAATTACTGAAGATTAAACATCTTTAAAATAAGTAAATGCGCATTTTATTCAAATTGTTATTGTTCATGGTGAATAAAATGATTCCAAGATCCCATATTACACACAAGACCCAACGTACTTTTGCACTGCCTTGAGTCTTGTATGCTCAAGGTAAGTAACAATTACTAATTATAACTCCTTATAATTCTTGGTTGATGATCCACATCCAATGTAAAATCATCATATGCCTCAAGATCCAAAACATTGCCTTTTGGTCTCTCGTTGGGGACAACCATATCAAAGCTTATGAACCCCTTGTATAGATTCACCCTCATTAGCCCAAGATTATGGAAAGAAACCCTCACTTTTGTGAAGCCCATCCAACCAAAAATCCAGAACTTAATGGGTTATGATATGAAAAGGCATTGCCCCAATTTACCTTAAAAACTTAAGTCTTTTACTTGTCTTTATTTATAACTGGCAAAATATCATAAATAAAAACAACATAAAACTTAAAATAAGGCATTCAAAATGCAATGAAATTGTGATCATAGTATGACCCCTACGATGCATAAAATAAAGATCTAATCTTCATGGGTCTCCACCCTCGCGCCTTCATGGATCTCCATCATTGAACTTCTTATGTCTTCTTGTCTTCTTGTATTAATTACAATATTTTCTAATAATCTAAGTATTGAAACTAAATTACAAAAATACATAACGATACGCAGATCGTGTACAAAAAAACATAACGATACGCAGATCGTATTTATGGGCTATACTAGTCACCTTATGTATGCAAGCAATATATCATAATATAAAACAAGCATAATAAATCCATGAACATTCTTGATATTTTAATTCAAAAACTAGCAATAATATATATGAAATTAATTTTATGGTAACTATTACCTTGTATAATTGGATAGAAAATTTTTATTAGGGATAAGATATCTACCATATCTAATTAAGGTAATTTAAGATTTTACACTAAAAATCATAAATATCTTCCATAACCCTAATTCCACCTCCATCAATTCTCACTTAAATTTTGTAACAATTACAAACTTTTAAGATGACAAATTTTGATAAATTAATACATGAATCAGATTCATATCAATTTTAGGGATCAAAATTATAAAATTCTTAATTTCTTAAATTCAAAATTAATTTCAACATGAAATCGTCTATTTCATTATTTATAAAAGAAATCATATTGTCTTGTATAAATTATGCCAATTGATTAAAGATCGAGAAAATAATAAGGCTGACGGCTTTTCAGTCGGAATCATATTCCAAAACTAAATAAATACTCCGTAGTAAATAAAACCGAGTCGATCGATCATCCGTGATCCACTATACGTCTATACCCTTAATAATCACATAGATTGACTTCCAGGTGTAGATGTTTAATCAAATTAGCATATGTATGGTTGATTACTAATTAATTAGAACAAGGTTGGTGGACGGTGGTTATCGAAATCATATTTCGATCGAACGTGTGCAAAAAGCCAATCGAAATCTTATTCCGATCATGAAAACAATTTGTTGTACTAAATTTTATACATATCCAATTAATCAAAATCAATTTTTTAATCATAAAAAGGATTCCATATATCAAAATTATTGCTAAATTGAATCAACACTAAAAAGAAAATCAATTGATCATATCAAATTATGCAAGATGCTCTGATGCCACTGATGGAAAATTAGATGCGCAGCGAAAGTTTTAGAAACTATTTTCTATCATCTAATCGCAAGATCTTCATGCATAAAATTGATAGATCAAATCATTGTTCATAGGAGATACCTCTAGATGCGTGAATCGGATCTGAACGGGGAGGATTCGGAAGAGAACTAGAGCCCCACGCGTTGCTCCTCTACTTGGTCCACAAGAGCCCGATCAAGATCTCCTTTGCCTTTGACTGCTAGGACGAAGATCGAAAGGTGAACAATCAAATTGCTCTTTATTGATGATGGTGGAATTCAGCCCTCCCAAACCAGTTGGTACGGCAAAAAAACTCACGTTCTCTCTTTTTTGGGATGTGTTAATTACGTCAAGTCTCAATAATCCCATCTTTATAATCTCATATTTATACCCTATTTAATTATTTATTTCACAAATAAATCTCATCCCATTATTATTAATATATATCTAATATACACTAAAAATAAAATCATCTATCTTTTGATCAAGTCCGTCAACTCTAAGTGTGTGACCTCATATGAACCATTTATAATAGCCATGGGATTAACTCGTTTAAGCCCATTAATCGTAGTTGACTTCTAGCAAAGCATTACGACTCCTAAAATAATCGGATTGAATATCTCTATCAATTGTCCTATTCCATAATTAGTCATTGCATATTAAATTAAAGGACATAATTCCTTCACAACTATGGAGTCTCATATCTAGTTAATTTCCTAAATTCCCACTGAACTCCGTTGGAACTCATAACCGGGGTTGTGCCTATGGGTGCTTGTGCGCGAGTAGCCTAGCACAGGGGTCGAGTGTGGTTTCATCCTCAAACCAATTAGCAATAGAAGGAGTACCCACTGGCTTACATCAGGCTTGTTTGTTCATATTATTAATGTGAGACTCTTTTATTCTCTTCCTATTCAATCAACACACCTCTGCATTGTTTGTTCATATTATCAATGTGAGACTCTTTTAATCTCTTCACATTCAATCAACACGCCTCTGCAAGTGCAAATAAGGTCGTTTTTCACCTATATTTGACACTTGGTCAACGAGTCTAGCATCTCATTCTCTTTTTAGCTAGCATAGGATCGAGAGTCGGGTCGTTTGGCTTTTCTGCTCTGATACCATACTGAAGTCCGATGTCGTGACCGGGGTTCGTGTCCGCTTCTATCAAGCGAAGATATCGTTGGCGGTGAGGGAGTTGATCGATGTGGTCGAGGATGTCGATGGAGACGATGTGGAGGTCGGAGCAAAGCGTGTCGAGGACACGCTCGAAGACGATGACATGGTAAGGTATGTGGATGATTCCTTTTTTGTCATAGTTGTACTCCTGAGCGGATCAGTTCAGGAGCGTCACGAAGATCGGGTGGTTGAGCACATCGGCAAACCACTCCATCTCCTCGTCGACGTAGGTGGTTTTCGGATCCCTGGTTGAACAGATCGACGCTCACGGCGAACCGCTCCATCTCCTCGCCGACATTGATGGTTTTCGATCAGGGGATCATTTTTGGGATGAATTTTTTGGGGTTCGGTTTCAATCGAAGGTAAGTTGGAGCGAGATGAATCGAAATATGGAGATCAAGGAAGGTGAGCGATATATGGATCGAAGATGAATGATGAGATGAAAGGAAGGAGAAAGATGGAGGTTCGGAAAATGAGTGAAGAGAAGCTGTGGGAAGAGAAAGATTAGGGTTAATGGACTTTTTGCAAATTACAATATAAGGATGGACATTTACCTAAATTTAGATTATTTAAATGGGCTGCAAATTGTAGTCACATTATTAATTAAATTATTAATTAATCAAGATGTACTAATGTACACATACATGTTCCCGCATAATGTGGGGCAACAGATTGGAAAATCTAGCAGTTCATAATACTTAAACTTTTACCTCAAACCACATCAGAAATTATTATAGAGCATCCTCATTCGTGAGCTCGGACCCGGACCATTAACTTATTTTTTCTTTGCCACATCAGTTTAAGGGTCTCCCTCCAACTTTTTATTATTTATATCCTCATTCCGAGAATCAGGCTCACGAATGACTCATTCGTGAGCCTGATTCTCGGACTCTTAAATACATTTTACTCTTTACCTTTTTCTATTACTTTATTATTACTATTATTATTATTATTATTATTATTATTATTATTATAGAAATGCCTTACATAAAGTTAGATGGGAGCCTCGTAACAAATTGAGCTCCAACATCTTTTTGATTAGTAAAACCAACTCTATGACATATGAAATTGCCATTAACGGATGACGGCCCGTGGCTTTTCGTAACCAACTGAACCCGTTTTAAAAAATCAATAGCATCGTCTCCCAATTCACCAAATGTGGAGAACGCAAAAGCCATGAAGCCATACCCTTTAACATCACAAACATCAGCGTACTTCTTCTTCTTCCTTTAAGTGGCTTGCCAAGTACAAATGAGTCATTGGCTCTAGTCGTGAACTGTGAAGCCCCGACCACATCGATACAAGTGTCTCTCCCCTTGTCCGACCCACTAATTTCTTGTTATCGCTAAGGGAGTGGGTGCCCAACTTTTATTTCAGTGCGAACGGAAAATGGGAGATGGGCATTATGATGCTGCTATTAGGGTCCTCACGTCCACGGGGGTTGCTCCGTTCAATGATGACACAGTTGTTGAGCTTCTTGCTAAGCACCCTATTTCTCCCCCGCCGGTTGTTTCAGGTGATTCTTTCTCAGCTCCGGCTTTGTCGGTTAGTAAGGAGTTAGTTCTCAATAGGATCAGGAGCATCCCCAAGGGTACCTCTTGTGGAAAGGATGGTCTTAGAGCACAACATTTCGTTGAGACTCTGAGCGAAGCTTGTGACGGCATCACCAGTGAGCTTCTTGTATGCATCACGAGTGTTGTTAACCTTTTTCTGTCGGGTGCTTGTCCTCGGGCACTAGCCAAATTTGTTGCGATTGCTCCCTTGACTCCGTTGTTGAAACCTGGAGGGGGTGTTCGCCCTATTGCGGTAGGATTTATTATTATTATTATTATTATTATTATTATAAACTTGCTTCTATTAACCAATTACTATTTACAAGAAATTAGTGGGTAGCCGAGATACTATCTGGGCTCCCACTCCCTTAGCGATAACAAAGCTAAGTCTAGTAAAAATATAGGCTGCAGAACAAGCTCCAGTATCCTGAGATAATGAGAATTTCTGAATCCACTTTAGCAAGGCATCAACATCTGTATCCAGCTCCCCCAACGAAGAGAAGGATAAGGGTAAGAAACCATACCCAACCGCCGTGAACAAATCTCGATACTTGACACACTTGCGTCGAGCATCATCACCAACAACACG
The DNA here is from genome assembly GCA_037127255.1 of Persicaria tinctoria. Taxonomy (NCBI): domain Eukaryota; kingdom Viridiplantae; phylum Streptophyta; class Magnoliopsida; order Caryophyllales; family Polygonaceae; genus Persicaria; species Persicaria tinctoria. The sequence continues at coordinate 54,382,704 of JBANSL010000006.1, read as the reverse complement.
ACCAGGTATAAAGCCCGACGCCCCCAACTGAGTCAACGGGGAATATCCCGTCAGATCAACACACACATCACGCCCCTTGTCCAACGAATAAAGAAGCAAATCTGTCGGACGAAGAGGCTTATCATGCATATCAAGCAAACCATTATCAACCTCCTTACCGGCCGAAATCCCAACCCTATAATAGATATCCACTAAGGTATCACGCACAAGGTTATGTCGATGTTTAATGCCCACGGTACCAGCGCAGGACACAACATGATCTCCATAGACATCACCATCAAAGACCCGAGAACAAGTCCAACAAGGCCTAGATACCGTGAACAACGACACACCCAATCGATAGCTAAGCACATTGCGATAGGTCATTCCGTTTATAGTCTGCCCCAGACCAGAAATAGGAATTGCACGCAACCAATCGGAGGAGTGAGCACCCTGCTGAGATTTCCACAATGCCACCTGCCATGGAGTCAAAGAGAAAACAGAGTCCGATGTAGCAGCAACCTTCGCGAAATATATATCTATCAATTTCTTCATAAGTTTGGGGGAAACGATTTCACTAGGATCGTGTAGAAGATCAGAACATGCAGCCTCAATAAAAGCACGACAAACAACATCAAAAGCAGGATCAGCATTAATGATACTAGAAAGACGTAGGAGCTTAGCCTGTAACTCAGCAGACTGCAAACGAGACGCCAAAAAAGCATAATGCAGGAGATCCCCAGCAGCATACACCCCGAGCCCACCAAAATGAAAAGGGAAGATGGCAAACCGCCACTGCCAAAGACATAAAATTGGTTGGGAGCCGGCTAACAAGCTAAGCTCCGCAACCCTTATGAATGTTAAAGACAACCTGTTGTGAGCTGAATCTGCCATGTTTTACAGTAACTTTTATATCGATTTATGTATACATTGCATTCATTTGGGCTTAGATAGTACAGAACCTATGTAGTTTATGTTTATTTGCCAAATTATGGAATCTACACCAGTTTCTGTTTAATTCGCAGAAATCGAGGCGTTTTACAGCAATTCTACAGAAGGTCGGAAAAGCTCGGAAAACCACTACAGAAGTCCAAGGTCAAAGCAGCGGAACCAGTCTGAGAGTCAAGGCTGCTCGATCTCGAGTAGGCCTTACTCGACATAGACGAGCCTGTCCGAGCAACCCTGGTCGAGCAGGCCAGACCAACCCGGCTTCGGACCCTACTCGATCTCGAGGACCACTGGTCGAGATCGACGAAACCTCAACGCCACGCCCGGGGTTGACGAGAAGAAGAGTTGGTCGACAAGCCGAGGACGAAGCCGAGGACGACCAGGAGCACTCGCTGCCAGCGACTCGACTCGCTGCAGCGGACCGCTCGCTGCCGCGGAAAAACTCGCTGCCAGCGGAAGAGGCAACTCGCGGAAGCGGAAAGGAAGAACCCAACTCGATCTCGAGGACCCTTTGTCAAGATCGACGAGACCCTGAGTCCAGATCCGGAGCCCATCGAGCAAAGTCACTCGAGAAGACCTAGTCGGCAAGCCAGTCTACTCGAGGTCGACTAGGGCTTGTCGAGATCGACGAGCGCCTGAGGAGCCTTGTCCGAGCCTTATCGAGTAGAGCCACCCGAGGAGACCTAGTCGATGACCAGTCCTACTCGACATCGACAAGAGCTACTCGAGGTCGACGAGTCCAGTGAACCAAGTCCGAGTACATCGAGCAGATCTAGCCGAGGAAGTCCAGTCGACGAACCACCCTACTCGAGGTCGACGAGCAGTGGTCGAGGTCGAGTAGACCAGATTCCAGAAACTTCTCGACGAGACCTGTCCGAGTAGAATTGGGATTCCTTGGAGCCGAAGGCGGAAGATTCTATCCGATTTCATCAAGTTCTATCATCAAGGAGACAAGATCTATCAAGACATGAAGACTTACCTATTTAGTTTTATCTTTTCTTTTAGATTTATTTCCATAAAACAATTTATTTATCTTTTAGTTTTAGATATAATTTTAGATAGAGATAGATATCTTCTTTCCTAGAATAGCTAGGGAATGAAGGCTATAAATAAGGCCCTAGGGGGCTCAGTTTTATTCATTCAATTTCAGAGACAATTAGTTAGTTACATAAAGAGAAGAGATTGTAAGTTGGAGTTTATCTTATGCAAATTTCTTTTCATCAATCAATGTCTGCGATTGCGATGAGGCGTGAGTAGTCCACCCACTTCTGGGGCTGGGGTAAGCCCGACGGTGGCCATGTGAGGCGATGCGATAAAGGTCAGATCTTTTGTGCAATTCATCTTCTATCCCTATGAGCATGATTCTTTTGCGAGAGTTGAAGGTGATCCTTGTTTGTATTATTGAAGCGAAAGTGATCTTAATGCAACTTGGATTAATTATGTGAAAAAGGGTTAGTAACAATTAGGGTTTATGCGAAAGCCTCTATATGCCTATTTGTTAATGACGAAAGTTATTTGATGGAAAGCATGATCTTTTGTGCCTTTATGTATTACTTTGCATGGTTATCGTTGTGGTGTTGAAACCCTGGCTTTGGAAGTCCTTTAATATATTGAAGTTTATTTCTGTCGAATTTATGAGTTCTGTCGAAAATCTGCAAATTTTATATTTTCTGTTTTTAGTCGACCTAGAGTAGTGCTTTGTCGATCTCGAGGAAGCTGTGGTCGAGATCGAGTAGGACTTGGTCTAGGTCGAGTTGGTTTTCTTCTGTTTTCGTCGATTTTCAATTTCTGTTGTTCACTGTCCTGTCGATCTCGAGGAGCTGTTGTCGAGATCGAGTACGCCTTTGCCTTTGCTTTTCGTTTTTGCTTTGCTTTGCTTTATTTCTTGCTTTGTTCTTTGCTTTTGTTTTAGTTGCCCTTGTCGGGTTTATTTGTTTCTTTCCTTTCTGTGTTTCTGTGCTTCTTTCTGCTATTCTGTTCGTGAGATCTGCTGCTACCTAAGAACTGCTGACGTGCTTCCTCGTGGATTCGATCTTGATTTTCTCTTACTACAACGGGAGGAAGTCTTGTATTTATTTGCTGAGACAGGGAAGTCAGTCTGATCTATATTTCATATCTATTTCAATACTCGATTTACTCCTGCAACAACACAACTCTATTCAAAACATGACAAGTATCCCTACTATACCCAAGTAGCCTTCTAGCAACCCCACATATCCGCTTGAGAAGTCCCAATGCCTCATCAATCATCCCCTAAGTCACCAATAGTAGAAAAGGAAAACGGCGGAAAGTGATATCCCTTATCTCCACAATATGATCTGGACCCCTACTCCCTTAGCAAGAATATGGCCTCTAACGAAAGATTACATGGTGCGCCGGTCACTATGTATGAAAGCAAAGACATGATTGAAGCTTGTCAGAATCTAGGGCTCTCGGATGCCCCGGCCATTTGCTCGGACATCTACACTTGGACGGACAAGAGGGTGTGGAGTAGACTTGATAGAGTTCTGATCAACGATGCATGGCTCCATGTTGACGTCATGTGTAGGGCTGTTTTCCTTGAAAAGTGGCTAATTTCCGATCACAAGCCGGTTGTGGTGTCCGTTGTTGATGAATCGACTAGGCACAAGAGTAGCTTCAAGTTTTGTAACATGTGGGCTGAACATGAAAGCTTCGAGCGCCTTGTGCGGGAGAAGTGGGCTACTAGTGCTAGGGGTTCTTATCAGTTTCGTCTTTGCAAGCTATTGAGTGGTTTGAAGGGGCCTTTGAAGGATCTTAATCGGCGGGAATTCAGCCATATTTCCGAGAGAGTTGCTAGGGCTAACTTGCACTATGCCGAGTGCCTAGATGGTTTGCGTGAACAGCCTGATTCTCTTGATGTCCGAGAGGCTACGGAGAGGGCTAAGCTTGATGCCCAACGCCTGAACCGTGCTGAAAGAGCCTTCTTCTCGCAAATGGCTAAGTCCAAATACGTCTTGAACAGTGATCGGGGGAGCAAGTACTTCCACTCTTTGATGAGGTCGAATAGCAAGAAGCAACACATCTCTTCAGTTGAAAGGGCTGGTGGAACACATACATCTTCGATCAATGAGGTTAGCCATGAGTTTGTTACTTATTTTCAATCTTTATTTGGCTCGGACGTGGAGGTTTCGGAGGATTTACACCGGAGGTTTGCTCATGGAGCCACGGTGCCTTCGGAAGATGGTGAGATGCTTGTGAGCCCCATCTCTAATGTGGAGATTAAGAGCGCTCTTTGGTCCATGGGGGATGAGAAGGCCCCGGGCCCTGATGGATACACGACTAAGTTCTTTAAGGAGGCTTGGGAAACGGTTGGTGGTGAGGTGTGTGCGGCGGTCAAGGAATTTTTCCGAAATGGGAAGATGCTTAGGCAACTCAATCACACCGTTATTGCTCTCATTCCTAAGGTTGGTTGTCCTAGCCGAGTGGAACAATACCGACCAATTTCTTGCTGCAATGTGGTGTATAAAATCATCACTAAGATTATGACGGAGCGGCTCGGCAAGTGTCTTGGAGGTGTGATTGATCAAGCGCAGAACGCCTTTGTTTCGGGGCGTCTTATGGCCGACAATGTGTTCCTTGTACAAGAACTTCTCCGGAGATATGAGGTGAAGAGAGATACCCGGCGTTGCTTCCTCAATGTCGACTTAGCCAAGGAATATGACACCATTTCATGGCGCTTTCTCAGATTTGCTTTGCTTGAGATTGGGATTCCTCCTAGATTTGTCGAGTGGGTCATGGAGTGTGTGACCACTGCATCCTACTCCGTCAAGATCAACAAGGACATCCATGGGTTCTTCCAAGGAAAGAGGGGTTTGAGACAAGGTGATCCGCTCTCTCCCTTGCTTTTTGTTATATGTATGGAGTTCTTGTCTAGATTGATAAAGAAGGAGACGTCTCGGCCTGGGTTTGGTTTCCATCAGAAGTGTGAGAAAATCCGACTCACTCATCTTATCTTTGCGGATGATGTGGTTCTATTTTGTCGGGGAGATTTGGCGTCAGTAAGGATTCTCAAGGGTTGTTTGTCTTCATTTGAAGAGATATCCGGCCTCAAGGTGAACATGCAGAAATCTTCTATCTTTCTTGCTTCGGTTCCGGCCTCATAAAGGGCTGTTTTGATCGATGAGATGGGATTTAGCGAGGGGAGCTTTCCTTTCCGCTACTTGGGCATTCCCATATCCCCACATGGACTCCGAGTTATGCACTACCAACCGTTGTTGGATCAAATTGGGAGACGTCTTTGTGCTTGGTCGAAGAAAACCATCTCTTTTGCGGGGAGACGTGAGCTTGTAGGGGCTGTCCTACAAGGTTGTGAGGCTTTTTGGTTGTCTATTCTCCCTGTGCCGGCTGTTGTCATTGGGAAAATTGAGAGTTTATGCCGAAACTTCCTATGGAGCACACCTAAAGTGAGATGGAAATCTGTGTGCATGCCGAGAGAGGAGGGAGGCTTAGGCCTTCGTGATTTGAGCACATGGAACCGGAGCTTCATGGCTAAGCATTTCTGGCACATACTCTTGAAGAGGGATTGCATGTGGGTGCGATGGATACACCACCGCTACCTTGAGGTTGTTGAACCCATGGACTGGGCACCACATAGTCGAGACTCACCTCTTGTCAAGGCCATTCTTAGTGCTCGGGACGCTGTTATTGATCTGGATGGGCGTGATCAACCAACCGAGGAAGTGCTTGACTCATGGTGCCGAGAGGGCAAGTTCTGTGTTGCCTTGGCCTACGAAGCTTTGAGGGAGAAAGCGCCGAAAGTTAGGTGGGCTAGGGATGTCTGGACAAGGAACAACACACCCAAGCATAGCTTTGTATTGTGGCTAGCAGCCCGGGGGAGATTGTCGACTCTTGATAGGCTGTTTTACCTCGACATAGACCATGGTTGTAGAGCTTGTGATGTGGAGCTGGAAACCCTCGAGCATTGCCTGTTTGCTTGTCCATATGCGAGGGAGATTTGGGGTGTTGTGCAGCGGCGTTTTCGGATTCCTAGGGAGGTGAACTCGCTGCAGCGAGGGCTCCGTTGGCTACGAAGATACGTGAGCGGTTCTGGATGTCTAGCACAAGCACGGCATTTTGCATTCTCTGCCTCGGTGTACTACTTGTGGCATGCCCGCAATGCGAGAGTTTTTGATGGTAATGTGATCCCCGAGGACGTTGTAGCACGTCTTATTCTCACACATGTTTTCAGATTGCTTCATGATTCCTTTCCTCTAAGTATTGTGGAGACGATTTAGGAGAGTTTTGTTGGTTGGACTGATTGTTTCTTTTATGCTGCTGGAGTTGCCTATGTGCTTCTCCGGAGCAACTTGATACTATATTAGCTGCTGGGAGGCTGACATGCCGACTGGAGCGCAAGTACGGGCGACGTCCCAATGACATTAGTTTGTTTGTACGCGCCCTTTTGGGCATATTTATCTATACATTTACCCTCCACCCCCGCTAATGGGGGTTGGTTTCGCGAAACTTATTATTATTATTATTATTATTATTATTATTATTATTATTATTATTATTATTATTATTATTATTATTATAATAAAATATAAGGGTTTATAGAGAATTAGTGGGGAGCCGAGAAATAATCCTCCCTTAGCAATAGAAAACCCCATGCTAGTGAAAATATGAGCCGCATTCTTAGCATCGATATCTTGAGCTTGAGAAAACTTCTAGATCATCTTTAGAAGGGTTATGGCGTCTGACCGAGTTCCCCCACCGCAGAAAAAGAGAATGGTAAGAAACCATAACCAATTCTTTTGCACTTAGCATGATACTTGGCCCGCTAACAACGAGTCGCCTCGATCACCACACGCCTTGGAGCAAAATCAGTCATCCCATATTGCACCAAAGGAGATGATCCTGTCAGGTCAGCACAAACATCCATGCGTAAAGAAGCATGTCCGCAGGTAGGATGGGTTTTCGACCCGTCTCCCCCACACAGACCAATATCAACCTCTTTACCAACTAAGATCCCAGAATGATAGCAAACATTCACCAAAGTGTCACGAACAACATTATGTCGATGTTTAATTGCCATAATGCATGCACACAACACAACATTATCTCCAAAAATGTCTCCCTCAAAAACCCTAGAGCAAGCAGAGCAAGGCTCCGAAATGGAAAACAAAGGGATGCCTAATCGATAGCACAACACACAACGATACGTCTTACCATTCATAGTTTGACCCAACACTGAGATCGAGACAACCCTAAGCCAATCAGTAGCATGGTCTCCACGTAGAGAACATCACAAAGTCATTTAACGTGGTGACAAGGAAAAGATATTTTCTACATCTTTCGTAACCTATGTAAAATATATGCCTGCCAATTTCTTCATGAGTTTGGGGGCAACCGTCTCACTTGGGATTACTCAAAATATCATACTTTGTCTTTGTGTTGAAGACACGCACTGCGTCATTGACGGCGTATCCAAAGCAGCCAAGACACCCATGAGCTCAACCTTGTCCTTAGATCAAGACAAGACCAGGAAGAGTGTCAATCAAAAGGAGTATCGGGAGATGATTGGATCTTTATTATATCTTACTGCTAGTAGACCTGACATCATATTTAGTGTTTGCATGTGTGCTAGGTTTCAAGCTGACCCTAAAGAATCTCACCTCGTGGCTGTGAAGAGGATCTTTTGATATCTCAATGGCATTAAGGAGCTTGGCTTGTGGTACCCGAAGCAAAGAGATTTTACACTAATTGGGTATTCTGATGCAGACTTTGCAGGCTATAAGGTGGATAGGAAGAGCACGTCGGGATGTTGCCAATTCTTAGGAGCATCCTTGATTAGTTGGCACTCAAAGAAACACAACTCAGTTGCTCTTTCCACTTCCGAAGCCGAATACATAGCAGCTGGAGCATGTTGCTCCCAAATCCTTTGGATAGCTCAACAAATGAGAGATCTTGACATCGACCTCAAAGACATTCCCATTAAGTGTGACAACACAAGTGCCATATCCATTACAAAGAATCTCGTTCAACATTCAAGGACCAAACATATTGATGTGAGGCATCATTTCATTAGAGACCATGTCGAAAAAGGTGATGTGTCAATATCATTTATATCAACTGATTATCAATGGGCTGACATTTTTAGTAAGTCATTGGCAGATGACAGATTCACCTTCATTAGACGTGAAATCGAAATGCTTAACAAGGATGCACTTTCGTAGGGGGAGCTTTCCCTTTACGAAAGAAAACTTCTACTCAATGTCAAGACCCTTGAACCTCATTTCAAATGTTGTGAACTAAACAGTAGAGCACATATAACAGATCATATATTTGGTTGGTATCTCTTTAGATATTTGATCAAATATTTTTAAAAAAAGGAATTTTAAATATATTTACTTTATTGTTACATATCCGGGAAAATCCTTTTTATTGCATGTTATCCGATTATATTTTTATTTGTGGAAATTATTTAAATCGGATAAACATCTTGCCTTAATCATTAAGATTTGAACGACACTTTGTTTAAATTTTGAAATTATTTTGGTATGTCTGGTTTTGAAAATATGGCAGTTGTTATGATGAGTTAGAGTTATTGCCTTTGAAACTACCATCTTGTCCCATCAATTTACCTCCACAACCAATGAGCGCATGGAGAACCTGAAGTTTAGTTTGGAGGAAGTTCGCCTGGACGTCAAGGAGTTGCGCCACGAGTTGATGCTTGAGATGGGAGAAATGGCCAAGCTGTTGAACGAGTTGAAGATGCTGATCAAGGATGGTGCTTGTTGTAGGAGGAAATCGATACTTGCAATTCAAAATATGAAATAAGTAAAGCAAACCAAATTCGGTCCCTTGCAAATGATTACAAGACTTCCTCCCGATGCAGGAGTGGGAAGTCAGGATCGATCCACGAGGAAGCGTGTCAGCGGATCCTAGGTAGCTGTAAATCTCACAGATAGAAAGAGAGACGGAAATAACAAACAAAAGCAAAAACAAAAGCAAAGCAAAGAACCTACTCGATATCGAGCACCAGTCCTCGATATCGACTAAAGCAAATCGACAACAGTAGTAGAAATCGACAAACAGAAAAGAAAACCAAACACAGAAACTCGATCTCGGCAAAAGTCTCCTCGATATCGACTAAACATTACTCGATATCGACAAAACTTCCTCGGGATCGACAAAGAACAGAAACATAAATTGTAAACTTCTCGAACTCAGAACGCAGATTTTGACGAAATAAATCAATAAACTAATAGACTTCCAAGGTCAGGGTATCAACACCACAACGATAACCATGCAAAATAACACATATAGGCATAAAAGATCATGCTTTCTATCAAATAACTTTCGTTATTAACAAATAGGAATATTGAGGCTTTCGCATAAACCCTAGTTGTTACTAACCCTTTTCACATAATTAACTTAAGTTGTATTAATATCACTTTTTCTTCAATAACACAAACAAGGATCACCTTCAACTCTCGCAAAAGAATCATGCTTACAGGGATAGAAGACGAATTGCATAAAAAGCTCAAACCTTTACCACATCATCTTACATGGCCACCGTCGGGTTCACCCCGACCCTAGAAGTGGGTGGACTACTCGCTCTTCATCATCAAGAAAGACATTAAAGATTTCAGGAAAATAAATTGCATTAAATAAACTAAAGAAAGCTTATAACCAATCGAAGCCAAATCCGCTTTCGCCTTTCCAACTTCTCTCGCCACAAGCTCTCTTCTCTACTCTCTCTATATAACTAATTGTGTGTGAAATTGAATGACTAAAATCCAGCCCCTAGGGCTTTATTTATAGGCTTCCAACCCTTTCTAATCAAGGTAAGAAAGTCTATCTATATCTATATCTCTTTATCTACCTACTTAAAGATTAACTAATGGAATAAAATAATTAAATCCAAAAAGGAAATATATCTAAAGTAGGTAAATCCTCCATGAAGTTGATAGATCTTGATAGGTCTTGATAGATGTGGATAGAATCGGACAACTTAGGATCCAAGCAAGCCCAACTCGACTCCGACAGCTCACCGCGTAACGCGGCCTAGGATAGCTCTCCTCGATATCGAGTAAACTACTCGATATCGAGTAGCTTTGTCGTCGACATCAGCTTCACTGGTCTTGGTCGAGTAATTGCTCCCCGATCTGGCTCGGTCATGTGGTGCTGGGGTTGTCGATATCGAGCAAAGTACTCGATATCAAGTAAGTGGTTCTCGGTATGGGCAATCTTCGGCTTCTCGACTTAGCATCCTTCCTCGACTCAGGGCATGACTTTCAAGTTTTGTCGATATCAAGTAAATGTACTCGATATCGAGTAGGGCTCTGGAGTCGGGTTGGCTTCGTCTTCAGCTCCTCGATCAGCTCCTACTCGACCAGTGCTCTGCTCGGACTTCTTTGGTCGATATCAAGTAAAAGTACTCGATATCGAGTAACTCTTGACTTCATCCTGATTCGTCCTGGTTCCGTCATTCTTTGACTTTGGACTTCTGTAGTTGATTTTCGAGCTTTTCGTCCTTTCTCATAACTTGTTGTAAATTTTCTCGAATTCTGCGAATTTAAACAGAAACTAGTGCAGATTCCATAATTTGGCAAATAAGCATAAACTACATAGATTATGTACTATTCTAGCCCAAATGCATGAAATGTATGCAGAAAACGACATAAAAGTAACTATAAAACATGGCAGATTCAGCTCACAACAAACACCCCATACTTAAGCTTGCTTGTCCTGAAGCAATACTTTTATTTGTCATTCAGGGGAAGAAATCAAAACTCTCAATATCATAGATTCATTCTCATATGTCCCTGCGGTCAATTACCATCACTGAAAAGGTACTAGTGTCACAAATCCATACATGCGCAATTTAAAAGCAACATCTACTCATAAAAAGAGGGTTCTGAAAAACAATTTATGTGACAAAGCATTAATAATCAAGAGGACTTTAATTTAAGCTCAAATAAGGAGCAGATTGGTAAAAGGCTAAAGGTGGGCAATTTTTGGCAATGTGGTGCTAATGATCCTGGGAAATGGAGTATTTCCAAACTTTCATATATACCACATTCCTTCTTCATAAGAATCGTCACCTTTCATAATGCTTTTATCAATAATAATGCTTTTACCTCTCTAACCTCAGCACTGCCTTCTCGTGAGTCGCAAACATGGGTGTCATGAATGGCCCCGGATACTTAGTGCTTTGGACTCCTCACCTGTGTGTCCCATCTCACCGAACTATTATTTCAGTAAGTAGGGTCGATCTACCTTTATCTTCTGATGTGATCGGATTTTCTTTCACTCATTAAATTTTCCATATATTTCAAAATCCAAATATGATATATAACAACACAAACACCATATGACATCTCCATAATGTAACATTATTCTCAACATAATCCCCGGATAGGAAATAAGGTAAAGAATGGAAAATATTTAGATCATGTGGATCAATAATTGAAATAAGGCATAATATGGTTTTTGTGATGCATAAGCATAGGTAAGGCTAGGAATATAAACATTATGAGCATTAAATGGAAATATAAAGTCCTCCATCCTCTTATTATGCAATACGTCAAAAGCAACTTCAAATTTTACCTCATTTCATGGTTTTCAAGAAAATATGCATTTTATTGTGACTTCCCTTTACTAGGCAATTTCATGCTATATCTCTAATGAATCCAATTTTGCATCGTCGAGTTCAATATTAAGCTTCCATGACACTTATGAATTTTTTTCAATGGGGGTCATTTTTTAAAAAAACTTTTGGAAAACATGCATGTAAGCACATAAATTAATAATGAATTCCAAAATAGCCATGTATAAGCAATTCAAGAAATAAATTCTAAATATGCACACATAATGTCAAATGTATTAAATATGCATAAAGTAAGCCCTTCCCCCACCTCATACTTAAACATTACAGTGTCCTCACTGTATAAAAACAAGGGTAAAGAAAGAAACTCACTAGACAGATGTGCAGGGCTTCAAAATGTCGAGTGCTATGCTCTGGGCCAAGTCCGATTTAACTTGCTTCTATTCCCATGGACCTGAAAAATATAGAAGACATATACCCACAATAGAAAAACTAAGAGGTTCAAAAATAAAAAAACAAAAGCAACAATGTCCAAAAATCCCAAAAATAAATGTCTATTTACAAGCTCTAGATTTTATAGTCGCTAGGCCGACTTTCTCCATTAAGCTCAATGTGGCATCTGCAGGGCCCATGTAGCTTGGGCTTCAAATAGGACTCCATTCTTGTCCATCAGCTGCAGTCCGCCTGAATGGATCTTGTTCACCACGAAGGGCCCCATCCTCTTTTTGTTGAATTTGCTGGGAAATCAATGATCTTTTGATTTGGAAACATAGAGTTTGTCTCCAAATTTATACTCCTTAGGCTCATCATTGGAAATCCTACATAAGTGCACATACCAAGGCAAACCTCTCACATGTATAGATAAATCTTTAATGGAAATAGGAGAAGAAAGATCCATACCTTGGCTTACCTTCGTAGAAACGGATTCGGGGACCACTGTATTTGGTCGATCTCGAGTAAGTGTACTCGACATCGAGTTGTTTTCAGCTTCTGGTGGCCTGCTACTCGAGGATGCTGGAGTCGAGGAAGGCAAGGTTTGGTCGATATCGACTAAGGTTGTAGATATCGAGTAGTCCTTCGCTGCTAGTGGAGTGCTCGTCGCTGGAGGTGAAGTCGAGGACGAAGATGGTTGGTCGATATCGATTAAGGTTGTCAATATCGAGGAGTTCCCGGCTTCTGTTTGGCTGCTCGACGATGCTGCTGCTGGCGGAGGGTTTTGAGTTTGGTCGATATCGACCAAATTCCTCGACATCGAGGAATTCTAGTCGACCTCGATCCCATACTTGCATCCTGTCTAGGCATCCGAAAAATAGTTAGTCGTCGTCGACTTACCTTGGTCAATGTCGAGCAGATCCTCTGTGTCTTCGTTTAGGATGGCCATGATATTCTCCACCTGAGCTTCCATATCCCTATTTTCCAGCTCTTTAGGAGTCATATTTCTTACCTTAGGCTCCCCGCAAGTAATGTAACCAGCTGATATAGATTTTACCTCTTCCATTGGACCTGTATGCCTTTCAGCTTTATTAAAAGAATACTCAATTACCTCATCACTGATGTTGAAAGTGAGTACTCCCTTCCTTACGCTTATGTTGGCATCCACTGTCGCCAAGAAGGGCCTTTCTAGAATAATTGGACAAGCAGGGTCTTCCGCCATATCAATAACTAAGAAATCAGCAGGGACAAAGAACTTACCTACTTGCAATGGAACATTGTCCACCATGCATGTTGGAATAACTACCGTGTTGTTGGCCATATAAAGCTTAGCATCCACAGGCTCTAGGACACCTATCTTAATCTTGGACCATATCGTTAAAGGCATTATACTCACACTAGCTCCAAGATCACATAAAGCATTCAATTTGTATTGACCAAATCCAATGGTTATAGCAAACTTACCTGGATCTGGCATTTTCTCAAGTATGTCCATATGGCTGCACTCCTCTGTAATCTCAGCCATCGACCGCTTCTTGCTTAGAATCTCCTTGAGGAATTTGACGTAGGATGGCATTTCATTAAGAGCCTCTGTGAAGGGTATGGTGACATTGAGCTTCTGAAGCATCTTGATGAAGCGCTGAAACTTCTTCTCTGCTGGGTCCTTTGGAGATTTTGTTGGGAAGGGCAGCTTCTTTTTCTGATTCGGAGCCAGAACAGATGTCGGAGGTGTAGCAGTTTTCTCGATCTCGACTTGACTCTCCTCGATATCGACAAGATTCTTCTCGATATCGGCCAATTTTCTCGATGTCGAGTTGCTGTGCTATGCACACGAAGGTTGATCCAGTTTGTCCTCGATATCGAGTAGTCCTTCCTCGATATCGAGTTACCTCTTCTCGACGTCGACCAAGGTCTGGTCGATATCGAATTGCTGCTCAGCTTCTCCGTCCTGCTGCTTTTCGACCTCTGGCTCGCGTAGTTGGTGGCCGCTCTTGAGTTTTACAACAGGGATGTGTCCGGTCTTCCCCTTGGGATTTGGTTCTGAAGATCCAGGGAGCGAACCTGACTGTCTGAGGACTCCTGCTGCTAGCTGGACAATCTGTGTCTCCATTGATTTCCGCCATATATCAATCTCCCCAAGCCTAGAGTTGACACCTTGTATCTGAGTGTAGATTGAGTTGAAGGATTGCTTGGTGTCTGAATGATTTCTTCGCATTTCCTCTATGATGGTATATAGATCATCCCTCTTCTGGTCCCTTTCTGGATGTCCTGGAGCTCTGTAGGGCGGGGGGTTCCTAGGGGCACCTTGGTTCCATTGTGGTTGCTGGAACCTTTGGTCCCCCATATAGCGATTAGGACCCCCTGCGTAAGCTGCCTCTTCGTGGTACTTTGCCAGCCTGACTTGCTCTGTGTGGGCACTCAGTAGTGGTGTGCCTCTGTGATCCGCATTCAATGCAGGCCTGGTTAACAGAAAGATATTTGACTTGCTTGAGGAGCTTGCGATTCTGATCTCTGTAGTATTGCTCCTTGACATCTGGATCAATTTCTTTATAGGGCCCATAGAGGGGCATGGATGGGGCTGGTCTAGCATAGGCATTCTCATCGTTGTTGGTTGGAGTCTCATACTTGTTGTCGTAGTTAGTTAGCTTGTCGACGACAGCCCATGCGTTAGCTGGCGGCATTGTCAGATACTCATAATGAGTATACGTGTTGATCCTATCCTTTGCAGCCATGTCAAGAGAATTGAAGAAGAACTCCTGAACTACGCAGGGTTGCTGTCCATGTGTAGGGCATGATCGCAGTAGATCCTTATATCGTTCACATGCCTTTGCCAGCGACTCCCCAGGTTTCTGTTTGAAAGTTGTAATCTTCTGGCGAAGGAGTGCTGTCTTGGCAGGAGGAAAGAATTTGTTGAGAAATTCCTGCTTTACTTTAGCCCATGTCGTGAGGGATCGCGGTTTCAGCCCTTCAAGCCACTTCAATGCTGGACCAGCTAGGGACCAACGAAAAGCCTTCATCAAAATATATTCCAGAGTGGTACCTTCAGCAAGAGTACGACACATATCAGTAAAGTTGGTAATATGCTGAAGAGGACATTCATTAAATCTACCAAAGAAAGCATTATTTTTAATTTCAATAAGGAAAGGAATGTGAATTTCATAGTTATTTTCAAGGATTAGAATGGCCGATTCAGGAACGACGAGAGTCGGGGGCATGTAATCCTCTGCAGTTGTAGGGTATTGGGCAAGCTCATCTTCCAATTGCCTCCTTCGCGCAACTTCCTGTGTAATGCGTGCTCTCTCAGCGGTGAGAGCAGTATCTTTGGTGGCTAGTTCCCTCTGAAGCCTCTCAATCAGCTGTTCTTGTGTCTCTGCGGCCGCCATCGCTCTTTTCAGTTTAGCGTGGACGTGTATAATGCACTCCGGTTCGTCTAAGGCGTCAAAATCAGGTGTTTTACCAGAACGGCGCATATACCTGTGAAGTAACTCAAAAGAAAAATGAGATCTGACTACCTAAGGCGCGAATGATTGCTTCCCCGGCAACGGCGCCAATTTGTTGTAGGAGGAAATCGGGACTTGCAATTCAAAATATGAAATAAGTAAAGCAAACCAGATTCCGTCTCTTGCAAATGATTACAAGACTTCCTCCCGATGCAGCAGTGGGAAGTCAGGATCGATCCACGAGGAAGCGTTTCAGCGGATCCTAGGTAGTTGTAAATCTCACAGACAGAAAGACAGAAAGAAAGACGGAAATAACAAACAAAAGCAAAAATGAAAGCAAAGCACAGAACCTACTCGATATCGAGCAACAGTCCTCGATATCGACTAAAGCAAATCGACGACAGTAGCAGAAATCGACAAACAGAAAAGAAAACCAAACACAGAAACTCGATCTCGGCAAAAGTCTCCTCGATATCGACTAAACAGTACTCGATATCGACAAAATTTCCTCGGGGTCGACAAAGAACTAAAACATAAATTGCAACCTTCTCGAACTCATAACGCAGATTTTGACAAAATAAATCAATAAACTAAAAGACTTCCAAGGTCAGGGTATCAACACCACAACGATAACCATGCAAAATAGGAATATAGAGGCTTTCGCATAAACCCTAATTGTTACTAACCCTTTTCACATAATTAAACCAAGTTGTATTAAGATCACTTTCGCTTCAATGACACAAACAAGGATCACCTTCAACTCTCGCAAAAGAATCATGCTTATAGGGATAGAAGACGAATTGCATAAAAAGCTCAAACATTTACCGCATCATCTTACATGGCCACCGTCGGGCTCACCCCGACCCTATAAGTGGGTGAACTACTCGCTCTTCATCATCAAGAAAGACATTAAAGATTTCAGGAAAATAAATTGCATTAAATAAACTAAAGAAAGCTTACAACCAATCAAAGCCAAATCCGCTTTCGCCTTTCCAACTTCTCTCGCCACAAGCTCTCTTCTCTACTCTCTCTATGTAACTAATTGTGTGTGAAATTGAATGACTAAAATCCATCCCCTAGGGCTTTATTTATAGGTTTCCAACCCTTGCTAATCAAGGTAAGAAAGTCTATCTATATCTATATCTCTTTATCTACCTACTTAAAGATTAAATAATGGAATAAAATAATTAAATCCAAAAAGGAAATATATCTAAAGTAGGTAAATCCTCCATGGAGTTGATAGATCTTGATAGGTCTTGATAGATGTGGATAGAATCGGACAACTTAGGATCCAAGCAAGCCCAACTCGACTCGAACAGCTCACTGCGTAACGCGGCCCAAGAGAGCTCTCCTCGATATCGAGTAAACTACTCGATATCGAGTAGCTTTGTCGTCGACTTCAGCTTCACTGGTCTTGGTCGAGTAATTGCTCCCCGATCTGGCTCGGTCATGTGGTGTTGGGGTTGTCGATATCGAGCAAAGTACTCGATATCAAGTAAGTGGTGCTCGGTATGTCCAATCTTCGGCTTCTCGACTTAGCATCCTTCCTCGACTCAGGGCATGACTTTCAAGTTTTGTCGATATCGAGTAAATGTACTCGATATCGAGTAGGGCTCTGGAGTCGGGTTGGCTTCGTCTTCAGCTCCTCGATCAGCTCCTACTCGACTAGTGCTCTGCTCGGACTTCTTTGGTCGATATCAAGTAAAAGTACTCGATATCGAGTAACTCTTGACTTCAGCCTGATTCGTCCTGGTTCCGTCGTTCTTTGACTTTGGACTTTTGTAGTTGACTTCCGAGCTTTTCGTCCTTTCTCAAAACTTGTTGTAAATTGCATCGAATTCTGCGAATTTAAACAGAAACTAGTGTCGATTCCATAATTTGGCAAATAAGCATAAACTACATAGATTTTGTACTATTCTAACCCAAATGCATGAAATGTATGCAGAAAACGACATAAAAGTAATTATAAAACATGGCAGATTCAGCTCACAATAGTGCTCAAGACGATGAACCCTGAACCCCTATCCTAGCCCTTGATCTAAACTCTCTAACACTGTTGACCCTGTTTTCAAAACTTTCTGTGACTGTTTTCACACTCCTCCCTTTGTTGAAAGACAAAAAGAGGGAGATGGTTTAGACGTTAGACTTTAAACTACTTTGAACTATAATGTCTTGGAAGACCTGATTTTGCCTTATTTTGTTGGATGCTTTTATCATTGGTTTTGAACTTATATGATCCAACATTTGTCTAACCCCTACAGGTACTTAGTCCGATTTTTGTTATGATATATTTGCTTGACTAAGTTACAGGGATGCACAGGTTTTGTCTTTCATCAAGGGGGAGATTGATAACTTCACTCCCTTGATGAAAATCGGAAATGGTTTCAAAGGCTTTGACACAAAGCTTGTGTCAAAGGTCTTGAAGCTAAAGCCGTGTTGATGAAATTCAAAACATGCATTGTATGTATTTTATTTATTATCTTATATATATATTATTTAAGTATGGTTTCCAAATATTATTATATATATTTTGTAATAACCAAAAGGCGAAGATTTTGAAGAGATCTCATTCCTTGAGCTGAAATACACAGAGATCAAATCAGGAAGATTATGGCTTCGCAGTTTCCATCTTTAGAAGATTGCGAGGATCCATCCTTGGCCATGATCTGAAGTAGCCGTTGGGCAAAGATTCTTCCTTCAAATGGCGCCGATTTGATCAAGTATAAAAGGAGATGAAGAAGAGAGAGATGACTGACGAACACTTACGAATATCGACGCTCTACATTGCCTCAGCCCTCAAGTTTACGATCTTTCTTCAGCGTGTTCTCTTTGCTTGTTCTTAAGAGTCTTATATTTTGTTTCAAAGCATTTGTGAGTTACACAGTGAGCTTATAGGATATATTCTGAGAGAGTGTTATACTCGATAGTTTATAACTCGGGAAGTGTGCACTAGGCAATTGATTCGCGAGTGTAAGAGGATTGTACTAGATAGCTGAGAGAGGTGGAGCTCTTCTAGATTGGTCTAGGACTCCAAGGGAACGTGAGTTGACTAGATTGCAATTGTATAGGAGAGAGGCTTCTCGGTGAGCTATTAGGATCCTAAGCTTTGTGAATCAATAAAGCCTGTTGAATCCTAGGGTTGTGGAAGAACCCTAGGTGGGGACTAAGCCTTAAAGGAGCCGAACCTCGTTAATAATTCGTTGTGTTCTTTACTTATTGCTTTACCAATATTTCCGCACTTGTTTCGAATTGTATAACCTCGTTAAGAATTGAGTTTACTCTGAAAAGGTTTTACAAGCGTTTCAAAAGTCTTGAGATTGACAACGAAAAGTTGTCATACTCTATTCAACCCCCCTTCTAGAGTATCTTTATTCTATTTTGTTATACATTATCGAACCTTCAGTGTTGTTCGGAGTCTGCCTCGTCGTCGACTCAATCAGGAAGAGTGTCTCCCCCAACAATCTCTCCCAATACGTTCATCCTCATGATCCTCTCCTCGCAGGATCCGCCGTCCATAAGGATGTCGCGACGGGTTATACGTCCACCGCCGACGTCGCGCCGTCCGCCACCGATCTTCGTCTCCCTCGCCAGCGCAGCCAGCCGTGACCGCAAGTGAGGTAGGTTGAATTATTTGTTTGATCAACTGGTAATTTGATCCGTACGAGAAAGATTTTGGATTGATCAACCGGTAATTTGTTTGATCAACTGGTAATTTGTTCCCACCCTAATAATTGGGGAGATTTAGATTATTTTTTAAATGCCAAGAATTAAGAGCATGAGAGTTTATTCATCAAGAAAGTTAATGAAATACTAGTTTGGATGATGAGAGCATGAAATTATTGCTAAACACAGGTACTCCTCCATGCCATACACAATACATGGGAATTTATTATGGAAAGCTAAGTCACACTTATGAAGCAACCTCTTGACACGGCACGGCAGCCCGAAGGCTGTACCTGCTTTCAGAACGCATTTATAGTAAGTTTGTAATTTCAACGGTAACTGCGGTAAGAAGGACTGTACATGCAGCTCTCTGCATACTTGACTAGATCTTCTGGCCGAGGAAGCCTTGAGGCCAATCCTACACGATAAAAGGAATCTTAGTTGAGAGTACATAAGTTCAAGTTTCAAAGCATCCCTCTTCACACGTACTGGTGAGTGGGGATAGGATTTATGCGTGCATCGCAAATTAAGAGCACTCACCTAGTTCATATGCCTTTGCGGCAAGTTTAGCAGCAATTTGAGCTGATATCTTCCGGATGTTGGAGAAAGGCGGATAGATCATCCCCTTGTCATAGTTCTCTTGGGTAACTTGCCCAGCTAAGGCTTCCGCTGTCGAGTTAAAAAGCATAAAACCCACTTGGAATTAGCAAACATATGTTATGTTATAGACTTATAGTAGCATCTAACTGAAGAAACAGGGAAAATTCATCATTCAGTTTCCATCACATACGTACATGCAGCTAGTAACATTTCATCGTGTACTCGAATCGCGCCAGAGATGACCAAACCCAAGCCAAATCCAGGGAAGATATAAGCATTGTTCGCCTGATAGCATGAACATAATATAAAATTACCTATTTTCAGCACTCAATGCAATAAACCACAGTTTAAAACGAGGGCGGTACATATATAGCTTTGAATGTAACAATTACCTGGCCAGGAACAAAGACCTTGCCTTGGTAGTTCACAGGATCAAATGGACTCCCACTTGCGAAAATTGCACGACCCTTTCAGTTTGAAAATTATGGAAACAAAAGCATCAAGTTTAGAGAGACAATCACTCTGAAAGCAAAAGATCAGTAGACAGGCTGATACTTCAGCATACTACGTATACATAAAGAGTTTCAACCCTATATATAGATTCGGATACTTCAGCGGGAAAATCAAGCTTGGCCTTTGTTAAAGAGAATGGGAGAATTACCTTACTCCATGTGTATGCTTCTTCGGCTGTGCACTCTGATTGGGAAGTAGGATTGGAGAGAGCCATGATCAAAGGTTTCTGCATCACATAATTCCCGATGATAGAACTAAACAAGTAAATATTTAATTCCTCCGAATCATTGGGATTAAGTTTTAAAATTAAGAAAGCTTTACTTCATTGAAGGAGGCCATTGCTTCAACGACTTCTTTTGTGAATGTTTTGCCAACTCCAGATGACCCAACCAAGATTGTAGGCTTGATTGCCTGGAGAAGAAAGTATAAGAAGTTTTCTAACAAGGTATTTTGAGTTAATATAGTAGATATATAAAGTAGACACACCTTGACAGCACCTAGAAGATCGTTGATGGGTTCGTGCTCATGAGCCCATCTCTTCTTGAAGTCTTGGAGAGTGTTCTTTCTGGAACTTACAATCAATCCCTGCAATCACAAACTCATTCTTAGTTCAATGAACTATAAATTTTTTGAAAGAGCATTAGTTGCCATGCCCAGCAAGGCAACTTTAATTAGCAGGCTTCTATGACCTTTGAGTCGACAAGCCAAATCTTTTTCCGCACTTCCTCCAGAGGAGCATTTGTCTGCAAAAAGGTCATGATTAGCTCTTTTCCTTATTATTAGTTTACTTTGGTTACATGGAGCAAAATTGTTGTAGTATTAGATACCTGTTTTGACATCTCAAGAGCAATGAGCTCTGCTATGCCAGTCCCTGCCTGGAACCACAGAGGGTTTATGTAAGATTTTTCCACGCGAACTTTGAACTTAAAAAAATGCTAACACATAAAATGAAATTACTATATTATATACTTGATCCTAGAACCTTACATTAGGGGAATGTCAATGTGATCACTCCACTCTTATCATTTGTTAATATGATTTCCTTTTCCCTCTACAAATGTTTAGACTTCGGAGAAATTATCGACAAGAAGTTCATCCAACTCTTCATAGTGTTTACTTACGGTTACCTTCCCTAGGAGATTCTTTATGTTCGTTCATGCTATACTACACGACGAGAGATTCATTATACTAAGATTATCAAAATATATCATAATTGTCTTACTTCGCCAGCCCCAAGGAATAAGAATGTATGCTCAGCTAGAGTTCCACCAATCAACTTCAGTGCCGCAACCACTCCAGCAAGGACCACTGATGCTGTTCCCTACAAAGCATAAAAAAGGTGGCAGAAATGATCAACATTGAAAAGTTGTCATGAACTTTGGTTCTAAATTCCAATATTGCTTTGTATTTACCTGTATATCATCGTTGAAGACAAGATGACTGGTGCTGTATTTTTCAAGCAACTTAAAAGCATTGTGGTTGGCGAAGTCTTCAAACTGCAGAATCGTATACACATAATATTAAAAATAGAGCTTTAAGATAGGTTTAAGCAACAACAGCGAATGATGAAAACGATAAGAGAAGTGCTTCTAACTTGGATAACAACTTTTTCCCCATAATTTTGCTTCACAGCAGTCATGAATTCCTCCATGAATTCATCGTATTCCTGGAAAAGTAAGTCAGGAGTTTGATGTATAAACTCTAAAAGCTATTCAGCGAAAGAAGTAGGATAACAAAGACGTGTCCTCGAGCCCTCTTTTGCTTCAGCCCAATATAAAACTCATCATTCAACAACCGCTCGTTGTTAGTTCCAACATCAATGGTTATGGGTAAACACTGCAATCAATTATTCAAACATAAGAACAACTGGATCACCAAATGGCAGTATTAAAGAGTATGTAATATAATACCTTATAGCGGAAATCGAATCCGAGTATTATAGCTATAGGCTAATATAAGAAATCCAAAATCTAGATGAATGTCCTATTAAGTTCAAAAGGGGAAAATAGTGACAAATATCAGTTCTCAAGCATGCTTACTGCTGAAGGGCGGACACCTCCAAGTGCTGTATATAGTGCTAGTTTCCCCACCGGTATCCCCATCCCCTGAAGTTAAGACCACATTAGAATGAAACCAACAAATTTTGTAAATGAAGTGCACACCTTATAACTGTAACTCTCTTTAAGGTATTTTAACTCGTAAATTACCTGGCAACCAAGGTCTCCAAGTCCCAAAATTCTTTCTCCATCAGTAACAACAATGACTTGGATAGTTTTCTCGGGCCAATTTTTAAGTAGCTCGAGGATCTTTCCCCTGTTAAACCCAACCGTTTCCTCTTGTCAAGTCTTGCATATATAAGAATCAAACTTAATTACAAGACATAACATACTTTTCTTTCAGACTAATAAAAAGACCCTGAGGACGCCTGAAGATGCTTCCATACTTCTGACAAGCCTCACCCACAGTTGGAGTGTACACAATAGGGAGCAATTCTTCAACATTATCAATAAGAAGCTTGTACAATAACCTCTCATTCCTTTCCTGCAAACAAAAATGGAAAAAAATTAGTTTCTCCAGTGTAATACAGTAAGATTCAAAGTCAAGTATTCCGTATTCCAATTATATTATTAAAATTTCAATATGATGGAAACTGAATTGCAATACCAAGCAAAGATTGTTTTTGGAACAACATCTACATAAATAACATACTGAATCAAGTCACTAATGTAGGTATGTTATTTCTTGTTCTAGGAGATCCATATGCTTGCAAATTAAGGTTAATAATTTGATATATGCAACCATGTTTTGACTCCAATAACATTCAGAAGTATCAGCTAAACATCAAGATGAAGAAATGAAGAGATTAAAGTCATTTACCTCGAGGTCCATCAGAGCTGTGTATTTCTGCAGTGGTACCTGATATTGACGGATA
Source organism: Persicaria tinctoria (assembly GCA_037127255.1). NCBI lineage: Eukaryota > Viridiplantae > Streptophyta > Magnoliopsida > Caryophyllales > Polygonaceae > Persicaria > Persicaria tinctoria. The sequence continues at coordinate 54,359,624 of JBANSL010000006.1, read as the reverse complement.
TTATCTAAGAGCTTCTTTTCCTGCAGAAACAAAAAAATAACACACCAAAGGTAACATAAATGCCAAAATTAAGGATGCTACATCATGTCAAATGAAGTCAGTTACAAAACCTGAAGTTGTTGTGTTAAAACAACAGGTGGGAGTAGGCCGCGCAAGTAGTGAGAATCTCGCTCTTTCTCAGTAAAAGCGAGTCCTTTGTTGAAGTGTGGGTCTCTCAACAACGTATATCCACTGTAACATGAAGCAACAATCCTCTCATGTCCATGGTCAGTGGGTCACCATTCCATTAATGTTTTACTATTGAGTTTTGAGTCCATCAAGCATCAACTAACAGTGGATAAAATGAAATATATTGGTAAACTTCACAAAACCACATCCTTAAGATCATTTGGAAAAAACCAACCATTCGCTTTCTTTTCAAAGTCAAAATGGTTGAGAGAGGTAAATGAGACCATAAAATAGTCTCACATCCAGGGCCGATCCTATCATTTTATAGGCCCAGGGTGAAGTAAAATCTAAAGGGCCCGATAAATATTATTCCGTAAAAAATAAAAAATGTGTATAACTTCATAAAAATTTCATATTATTTTCATATTTGAATTATTTTTCAAATTTAAGAAAATAAAAGTAGGTCAATGAATAAAAAATAATATACATTAAAAAAAATCAAAAATAATATACATTAAAAAAAAATATAATTGTAGTGAAAACTAGTTATTTTTGCTTGGTATCCAGTATAATATGACACGAGTACGTAAGTTGTTGTGTAGAGGAATATTAAAATATTGTCTAACAATACTAAATACTCCGTATAGTTTTTGTTCTAAGACATCATCACATATGTGACCTCCTATGACATCACCTATATGAACTAAAACAAAAATTAAAAAAAAAAGGGATTCTTTTATAAACAAAAATAAAATGGTAAATTAGATACATCGAACATATATAAAGAAATAAAAACAATACATTTTTCTCAAATAAAATAAAAAGAGTTATATATGTAAACAATATAGCTTTATTTGTCACATAAAAAAGGTGTCTAATATTGTGTTGAAATGGAAAAAGTACAAATAATCGTTTCTAAATTAAATAAATATAGGCTCCTCTATAAAAACATAAAAAAATGCAAAATTTAATGGACGTAGGGCCTCTCTGTAAAAACATAAACAATGCAAATAGAGAGATTTGACTCTACACATTTAGGAATCAAATCCAAATTTTGTTAAGATTTAAACTTAATTATCATTAAGCTAAACTCATATTTTTTGTATTTTATTATATTTTTTAAAAAAAATATTTATATATATAACATATATTTTTAATGGGCCCCTACCGAAAATGGGCCCTGGGCGGTCGCACACCCTGCATGTGCCCTTGGGCCGGCACTGCTCACATCGAAAGTTGAATATAACGAGCCCTTATTAATATAAGTCGATGGGTTACGCTTTCTATTGTCAATTGATTTTAGAATGGAACCTCGCTCAACTTGTGTGAGCTAGTATGTGCAGCGTCTGTCCTATTGAACCTAACAAGTCTTAATACGCCTTCTATTGCCCCCAATTATCGGCTAACTTTGATAAAAATGAATCCCTCTTTATCCATTTGTATGAAAAAAGTTTAGAGCGGTCAACAAGTAAGGGTTATTCCATACTCATTGTAATGATCAAGTAAAAATATCAAATAAAATAAAGTTTAGAGCGGTCAACAAGTTTATATGAAAAAAGTACGATATATCCATTTAGATTTTTATTCAAAAGAAATTATAATACTACGGAGTACTAGATTTAGACCATCAGCAACAAAGAGTCACACGAATCAAAACTCATTTCCATCACATCAGCAACTATTCCTGCCACGTCAGTTTTAGCTTTTTACATTTTTCATCCACAGCAGAGAGACGCGCGAATCAAAACTCACTTTACACTTTTTTATATTTATTAAGCTAAATGTTGATTTATTTTACTTAAAACTTTTTGTTAATGATATTATTAATATTAATATTAATATTAATACGTGTTATTAAAATAAAAAAAAAGCACACAATTAAATTTAGAAATATTTTATTAAATCGATAAACTAAAAAAACACGAAAAACAAAAAAAAATAAGGCTAACTATATGTAACCCAATACTAATTTTTTTTATTAAAAAAATTTATGTATTTTTATGGTGTAAGTTTTTTTATTAAAAAAAATCATGTTCCATGTCTAGTGGGTAATGTTATTTAATGTTTAAATTTATGTATTTTCATGGTGTAAGTTTATGTTGATTTAACATATGGTAAACATAGCGAAATTTTTTTTTCTTCCAAACGTATGCAAAATGGGTGATATTGGGTAGAGAAAAATAAATCATATTAAAAAAAAAAATTATTTAACGAATAAATGAGGTTTTAATTTAATTAAAACTACACTGCCATGTGGCGTGCTTATATTAATTAGAAAGAAAAAAAAAAGGGGAAAAAAAAAAAGAAAAGAGGGTGATTTTGGTAGAGGGCATTTTTTGAATATTCAATTAGTCACCTAGCCCATAAATCAATTTAATTAGTTTTGCCCTAGCCCCTTCCCAATTGGGTGGGTTGGTCAATGGTCAACCGTTTGACCATTGACCGGTCAACGTTGACCAACCCATTTTGATGCCAAATTTTTTTTTTTTTTTTTTTTTTGATGTCAACTTTTTTTTTAGTGATGCCATATTTTACCATTTTGATGCCAAAATTTTACTATATTTGATTTTCACTTTGATGCCACTTTTTTATGTCAATTTTTTGAGAATATTTTTTTTTACCGTGATGCCATGTTTTTGATGATATTTTTTCAAAGTAGTATTTTTTTATGACATTTTTTTCTTTAATGTGATACAAATTTTTCAAAATGGCATCAATGGTCAACGTGACATTAGAGTAAACAAAAAATGTCATCAAAGTTTAAAAAAAGTGTCATCCAATAATTTAATTAGAAAAGTGGCATCAGAGTGAAAATAAAATGTAATAAAATTTTGGCATCAAAACGGTAAAATATGACATCACAAAAAATGTCATCAATGTTTTAAAAAAGTGGCATTAAAAAAAAGTCATCCAATCATTTCATTGGAAAAGTGACAATAAGGTGACAATATTTTGATTCCACGTTTTAACCTCTTATGCCATCAATGATATAAAATTGTCACCACAAAAATGTTGGCATCAAAACGGTAAAATATGGCATAACTAAAAAAAAAAAAAGTTGGCATCAAAAAAAAAAAGTTGGCATCAAAATGGGTTGACCGGTCAACGGTTGACCATTGACCGTTTAAGAGGGCTAAGCAAGCTAAAAAAACAATTAATGGGCTAAGCATACTAAAAAAACAATTAATGGGCCTATCTAGCTAACCAAATATACTTAAAGGTCCATTTGAACAAAATCCCTCTAAATATTTTTTGAATTTTTTAAAGAATTAAAAAATGTCTAATGTAGGGTGATTTTGGTAGAGGGCCTTTTTTGAATATTCAATTAGTCACTTAGCCCCTAAATCAATTTAAATAGTTTTGGCCTAGACCCCTTCCCAATAGGATGAGTTGGTCAATGGTCAACCGTTTGACCATTGACCGGTCAACGTTGACCGTTGACCGGTCAACGTTGACCAACCCATTTTGATGCCTTTTTTTTTTTTTTTGATGCCAACTTTTTTTTTTTTTTAGTGATGCCATATTTTACCGTTTTGATGCCAAAATTTTACTATATTTTATTTTCACTTTGATGCCACTTTCTCTAATGAAATAATTGGATGTCACTTTTTTAATGTCACTTTTTTTAAACCCTGATGACATTTTTTGTTTACAGTAATGTCACGGTGATCATTGATGCCATTTTTTTTGCTGTTAACGACGGATGCCCCTTTTTTTTATGTTAATTTTTTGATAATGTTTTTTTTACCGTGATGCCATATTTTTGATGATATTTTTTCAAAATTAGTATTTTTGATGACATTTTTTTCTTTAATGTGATACAAATTTTTCAAAATGGCATCAATGGTCAACGTGACATTAGAGTAAACAAAAAATGTCATCAAAGTTTAAAAAAAGTGTCATCCAATAATTTAATTAGAAAAGTGGCATCAGAGTGAAAATAAAATGTAATAAAATTTTGGCATCAAAACGGTAAAATATGACATCACAAAAAATGTCATCAATGTTTTAAAAAAGTGGCATTAAAAAAAAGTCATCCAATCATTTTATTGGAAAAGTGACAATAAGGTGACAATATTTTGATTCCACGTTTTAACCTCTTATGCCATCAATGATATAAAATTGTCACCACAAAAATGTTGGCATCAAAACGGTAAAATATGGCATAACTAAAAAAAAAAAAAGTTGGCATCAAAAAAAAAAAAGTTGGCATCAAAATGGGTTGACCGGTCAACGGTTGACCATATTTAGCTAAAAAAAACAATTAAGAATGCTTAGCATGCTAAAAAAACAATTAATGGGCCTATCTAGCTAACCAAATATGTTTAAAGGTCCATTTGAACAAAATCCACCGATGCTGGTAGGTGATTCTCCTCCCTCGAATCAACCTTTTCTCTCTCTTCCAAAAGCAAAAAATTGCTGAGGTGGCACAATTTTTGATTCCGGGGAGCTGCGTTGTTGATGGTCTTAAAAGGAATTTACCTTTTGCGAAATGATAAAAAAACAGAGAACAAAAAAAATGGTAAAAAGAGGAATTAGCGACGAAAAAGGACTGACCTAGCGACAGAGACGGTCCAGGGAGTAACGAGCTGATCCTCGGTGGCCTGATCTTCTCCGTAAACGTCCTCAACTCCACCGCCGACGGCGGAGTTCACATCCACGAGATCCTTCGCCTTGCCGGCTCCGAGGTTCTCCATCTTCACAACCTGCAACTTCCGTTCTCTGCCTCCGAAAATCCGCCGAAGCTTAAAACCAGCGTAACTGCAGCCGATTGGAGCACCGGAAGTGGAGCGATGGGCGTTGGAAACGACGCGTATAGGTTAACCCTAGAATTGAGTGGTGAGTTCAGTAGAGGTAGGAGTAGATGGAAGTCAAAGCCGTTCCACACCTTGTTTAAATAAATAACACAAATGGAAATAGCAATAATTTTGAAAAATTGGAGGAAGAAAGGGGATAATGACACGAAGACGCCACTTGCCAATCGGTTAACCAATCAGATCGTTCAATAATTGATCGCAATTACAGAATATTCTAGGTATTTGATTTTGGAAAAAAATAAGTAATTGATGGAAGATTAATGGAAGGAACGGTGAAAAGGTGAAGGTGGTGACCTGACCGTGATCATGCTGAACAACACAAATTGAATTGAATTTGGGCTGTACAGTGTTTGTCACATACCACGAGGCAGTTTCGAGTTGGTGAGATCATCGTCAGCGAGAGAAAGAGAGGTGGTTTGAATCCGACCTTCGTGGCTTCGTCCGCTAATGACAGGTGGGGAAAGGGTAGAGAATCTCCTACAATATAAAAAGCAAAAGTGATGTTAGTGCAAAAGAATTTGCTACGGGTCGGCTGGACGGTTGGAGTGGTTACTAGTGGCGATGGTAATCTAGGAGCATCGGCGGTGGAGATCTATGAAGATCCGAGATAAGAGAGGCGGCTTTTTTTTCCTCAATATTTATCATATGTACGGTAATAAATTCTTGCAATTCCATTGATTTTTGCTTGACTGAATTTAGGGTTTCTTCATTGAGTTTTCATCCATTCAATTAGAAAACGTTGCTTTTGATACAGTTTCTGGTAAATTTTGGCACCAACTACTTCAGAATTCAACAGCTATGGCGCCTGTGTAGATTGCCACCGATGTACCGGAACATAAATACCACAAAGCAACTTGTGGTTTCGGAAACCCATCTATGGCGTCTGTGATTTTTCCGTTGGAGGTTATTATTTCTTCAATGTTCGCATGTCTTGACCTAAATTAGAACACATTACATGTTTATCGACCTAAACGAATTCGGAATCGATTAGATGTTCATCATTGGCTGCCATTGGGGGGCGCTGGTGCTCAATATCTCTGCTTGCTGAGTCCGAATAGCAGCTTTGGTGAGTTCCAGGCGGATTATAAATTTCTATTACGAATTGTCTTGCGTCGATTGATTTGGGATTTTCGTTTTTCAGTTTGATTCTTCCTCAATTTAGCGCCGATTGATATTTCTCCATTTTCTACAATTGATGTACCTATCGATTTCTCTCTTTCCCTTTCGATGTTCCAGCAGACTTGTGGAGCGAATCTGCAAGTTTGTTTGACATAGGTGTTTGGGTGCTTTTGAGAGCACCGTCAAAATCAGAGCTCTGGAGCGTCGTTGAAGGGCGGAGCGAGTGAGAGCACCGTCAAAATCAGAGCTCTAGAGCGTCGTTGAAGGGCGAAGTGAGTCTGAGCAGAGGTGCACGCAAAGGCGGAGGGAGTCTGAGCAGAGGAGGACACACCCGTCATGGACGCCGGAGGCCCGAAACTCATGTATGTTCTAGGGTTGCTTTTGGTCGTTTGCGAATTTCAGAACCAAATTTGCTATTTGGCTGACTCTAATCGTGTGCTCAAATTCTCATTTTATGAGTTTTATCGATATCTGTTTGCAATTTTTTGTTTAGGGTTGCGATTTGTTCAATTTGGAGTTTTTCGGTTTGGGTATTTGAGAGACAAATCAATTCGTGACGAAGAGTGGGGGTTTCAGATCCACTATACATGTCTTTCCATGATGAAGAGTGGGATTTGCAGTTTGTGACGATGACGACAATACTTCAGGAGGTAAAAAAATACATTTTGGTTATTGAAATACCTCTTCGGAAGCATCGACACCAATACTTCAAGAGAACGACTAATTGTTCGAATTCAAGAGGTAAAGTTTTTACCCTTTGATTTGAGGATTATTCTCCTAGAATTAGAGTTTCATTTTGGGTATTCAGGGTATGGTTTAGGTTTCAATTTGGGGTTTAGCCATTTAGCTTGCGAATTAGAGGGTTTTAATTTGTGGTTTAGTCTAGGACTAATTGGGTTTCGCTTTAAATGTTCAAGCTATGATTTAGAATGCACCTTCTTATTCTTCTGTGTATGTTTTTTGTTTAATCTTTGTTCTTATTAGATGAGAGGAACACTTTCTCATTTCCATCTACAAAAGGGGAAAAACCAGCGAGCAATGCAATTTCATCATCCGATTAAAGTAGCTCCAGCAGGGATTATGGTGGTTTGAGAATTCGCAGTATATTATGTAGGGGTGGGCACGGGACGGGACGTGACGGGATTGAGTTGGGATGGGACTCGTCCCGCGAAATTTTTACGGGACGGGATTGATACTTTTTTTTCGAGACGGGATCGGGACGGGATGGTGTCTGGACGGGACGGGATCGGGACGGGACGGGCCTTGTCCTGGAAATAAAAATAATAAAATATTATATAAATTTGCAAAGTGAAAAATGCTTTCATAGTTCATTAATTTGTATAATATGTTGAATACGGTATTCTTCTCGACTATATTATTCAATAATAAAAATATTATTATTATTATTATTATTATTATTATTATTATTATTATTATTAATTCATACAATGATTGTATAATTAATTATAATGTTCAACATATTTGTCTACATTAACTTACTAGATCGGGACGGAAAGGAATTGAGACGAGATTCACCAGATACTGTCTCATTATCGATTGATAGTTGGGAAGAATACCGTATTTAGATATTTGCCTCTTGTAGCTCTAAATGGGTATAATAATAATAATAATAATAATAATAATAATAATAATAATAATAATAATAACTAGTTGACATAATAATAATAATAATAATAATAATAATAATAATAATAATAATAATAATAATAATAATGCCACGTTATATTTTAAAAAAATATTATTATTATTATTACTTATTTTTATTGTTATTATTATAAAATAATTATACTTTACAAGAAAAAATATAATATGATATAATAATAATATAATAATAATATAATAATAATAATAATTTTATTATAAAGTAATATTATTATTAAATTATATTATAATATTATATAATAATAATATTATTATTATAATCAATTATTATTATAAATTGAAAATTATTATTATAATTATAAATAATATTTGCTCAAATAATAATAGTATTATTATTATAAACAAATATTATTATTATTATAAATGGAAGATTATGATTATAATTATAATTATAATATTTGCTCAAAATAATAATACTAATAATATATTATAATTATTCTATAATATTATAATATGATTATTATAAAAATTATTATAATTATTATTATTATTATAATATGCGGGACGGGACGGGATTTGCGGGATCCCACCGGGATCGTCCCGCATTTCGTCCCGCATAATTTTTGCGGGACGGGATTCACTATTTTGTCCTAAATTCCACTGGGATCGGGACGGGATCGGGATTTTCGGGATTTGTGCCCACCCCTAATATTATGCGTCTTGCCTACTGATGTTATGAGGTCATCCAGGTCAGTTTCTTATCTTCAACAGTTTGTAGTGATTCCATGTTTTTTTAATCTAAAATACCGAATTGAGGTTTTTGAATTCTAAATTGAAATCTATTTTATTGTAACTAATCTTTTTTTTTTGTTTGACTCACTTTCGAGAGCATTTGGAATCTGAATTATCAATTTTTTTTGGTAAATTTCATAAAATTTTGAGATATGAATGAATCAAAATATTAAAAAGAATAGAATGCACCTTCTTATTCTTCTGTGTATGTTTTTTGTTTAATATTTGTTCTTATTAGATGAGAGGAACACTTTCTCATTTCCATCTACAAAAGCGGGAAAACCAGCGAGCAATGCAGTTTCATCAGCTGATTATAGTAGCTCCAGCAGGGATTATGGTGGTTTGAGAATTCGCAGTATATTATGCGTCTGCCTACTAATGTTATGATGTCATCCAGGTCAGTTTCTTATCTTCAAGAGTTTGTAATGATTCCATGTTTTTTTAATCTAAAATACTGAATTCGGGTTTTTTCAACTAAATTGTTGGGATCGAATATTGAATCTCTATTTGATTTCTATTTCGTAGTTGAAGGTTCCTGTCTGTTGGCTTCTTTTTCCCCTTGATCTGTCTCAATATTTGGGCGATTCTTCACTTTGGGTGTCTCACTTCGTTATGTTTTCAGTCTAATTTTAATTAGTTTTATTGGTCGCTTATTCCTCCCCCTTTTTTCCAGTTGGGTGTTTTATTGACTCAGGATAATTTATTTGTTTTCAGCTCAGGATGGTGGATGTGAAGGCTTAAACCGCTTCTCACTATTTCGGGCATCTTGAGACGATCTAAAACCGATTTGAGGCTATGGAGGAATTCCTTCATGTAGGGTTTTCATTCTTGAGGAAGGATGTGGTAAATTGTTTGCTCACTCTGTAAAATTATTTTCTCATTGACGGTTGGTTAAATAGCAATTTTTGAGAGACAAAATGGGTGGTTTAGTGCAATATGGATTATAGAAATTGATGGATGGCTAAGTAAAATTCATGAATGATGGTAAATAGATAACCAGATAAAGGGTGGATCTCCTTTGTGTACAATTAGCAAGATTGTGCCTCACAATAATTGTGTGTATCTCAAACTGAAACCAGATAAAGGGTGGATGTGCCTATGGGATTCTCTGCAAGACTGAAACCACCTAAATAATCTTCTTTCCATTTGTGATGGTAAAGGAGTAGTTTAAGGATGGAATTATGCAATATAATTTGAGTAGATATGTAGTGTCTTTACATAAGATGAGGTTTTGTCTTCCAGCTCAAAGAAAGATAGGAGACACATCATTGAATAAAACAAGTTCAAGATCACATTAGATTCATAAATTGGTATGCTTCCTGTCCAGACCATCCTTTCTATTGAAAGATATATGTTTTTCTCTACATTCTTTAAGGGTTTCTTTAATATTTTTTTTCCTTATATTTCTTCATTTTTCTCTTGCAGACAAGAAGTTCTGTTCGTGAATTTCTTGGAAACGAAAACTCGAGCACCCTATCTACTAGTGTGGTAAGAATGAAACTATTCTTTTAAATCTAGTGTAATATTTTGGGTGGGATTGGAATTCGTTTGACTTTGGCCGAGATCCTAGTGGGTCTCCGTTTGAGCCTGTAACTTTTATTACTTACATCTATATATTTACCGGTTTAGATATACAACTCTTAAACTATTTATTGCTTGATTATTTGAGGGAAAGCAAGGGTGTTGAAGACTTATGTTATTCAAGAGGGTGGTGGAGCATTAGCAAAGGGCTTCTTCCGTGGTGTCACTAGCATATTAACAAAGCCTCTTGAAGGTGCTAAGGCATTTTCAGTGAAGGGTTTCGTTCAAGGTGTTGGAAAAGGTATCGTTGGTGTAGTTGCATGATCACCTTAGTTATTTAAAATGGGTGTTGCTATATACACCGCAAATCACAAGGTTAATATTGCACGTCTTTAAGGACGTGCAAGCCTTGTGTCTAATATTGCACGTCCTTAAGGACGTGCAAGCCTTTTAATCATGCACGTCCTTAAGGACGTGCATGATTTGCGGTGTATATAGCCGGAACGTTTAAAATTGGTATTTGATTGTCTTAGAAAAGAAAAATTATATGACAATTTAAAGAAATGTTCTTTTGCATCCAAGTCTACCATTTTCCTTGGTTTTGTAGTGTCTGCATCTGGACTGAAGGTAGATGAGGAGAAGGTTCGCGTTTTACAGGAGTGGTCCCAGTCGCAGACTCCTACACATGTCCGCTCACTCTTGGGCCTTGCTAGCTTCTATCGACGCTTCGTCAAGGATTTCAGTACAATTGTCGCCCCCTCCATGAGCTGACCAAGAAGGATGTGACGTTTCGCTGGACTGACGCACATCAGAGGGCATTCGACGCTCTCAAGGATCGCCTCACCCATGCCCTAGTGCTGCAACTACCCGACTTCCAACAACCCTTTGAACTCGATTGTGATTCTTCTGGCACTGGCATTGGTGGAGTTCTACTTCAAAATAGGTGCCCCATTGCTTATTTCAGCGAGAAGTTGGGCCCCGCTGAGCTCAACTATTCTACCTACAACAAGGAGCTCTTCGCACTTATCAGATACTTACAGACATGGCAGCACTACCTTTGGCCTAAGGAGTTTGTGATTCATTCGGATCATGAAGCTCTGAAGTACCTTAAGGGACAAGAAGTTCTCAACATGCAGCTTGCTCGATGGGTGGAATTTTTGGAGACCTTTTCCTATGTGGTTCACCACAAGAAGGGAAAGGATAATGTGGTAGCTGACGCGCTATCACGCAGGTATGTCCTCCTAAACCATATGGATGCACATGTTTTGGGTTTTGCTTTGACAAAGGAATTGTATGCTTCTAATGGTTTCTTTAATTAAAACTATATATGCTCAATGTGTGTCCAAAGGTACAAAATAATCGGGTGGCACGCATGCCCAACCCGTATCCACAATAAAGCCCGCAGTCATCTCATAATATAAGGAAGTTCATGACTCGATTGACTCAGGACGAGACCCGATGAGACTAGGTCGTCCTATAACCCTAGCAATGACTCTAATTACTTCACAGATAACGGCCGTTCTGTTTACAAAAGCAATGAGTAACAAATGCTAAATCATGAGTGCAATCCTAACAGGATACTACATGACATGCTTTATTATGAATGCAAGCACCTAGTATGCACATGGCTACAAGCAGTGAGATCTCTTTTCGAATCTGAGTGAGCTCATATAGGAACTCACCTGGAAAGCCGAACATCAAGAAATACCAAAGAGCAGAGTCCAAACAATCGACAAGCACCGAAACGTCCAACGCCCGGAACTCTCGATCGGAGCTCGGGTTGCCTCGTCGGAGTTGGAATCTTGCCGGAGGTGACCGCTCGAAATCAGCAAAATCAGAGGATGGAGGAAGGTGGTGGCGGCGTCCTCCGCTCCTGGTGGCTTCAGCTGGCGGAGGAGGACCTCGGAAGAGTTACTGCTGCTGCTGGGTTCAACGGAGAGGAGAGGGAGGAGGAAAACTCGGGTGTGGGGGTGCTCTGGTTTTGTTCACGACAACAGGGAGAAGAAGGCTCTTGCGGCTGGGCCTCAAGGCGACGAACAACGACGACGGAGAGGGTAGGGAGGAGGTGGTGGTTGTCGGCAGATTTGTGGTGGTGGCAGAAGTGTGGTCAGCCGAGCAAGGAGGTGGAGAGTGAGGGGTTTTGGAGAAACTTGTTGTCGACAGTCTCAAAGGAAGGGAAAAGGATAAGGGGTGTTTGGATCCTTGGGTCGTGTGGGTGTTGAAATGGTCAAACAAATCTGATTTTTGAAAAGGGGAATTTGTTGTTTGTTTTCCATAGGAGGGGGTCAAAGAAGGGAGGGAGTGAAAGGAGATGTATAATTTTACCCAAATGAGAGAGATGACATGGAATGGATAAGAATGAGAAAAAATGACGGAATTGTGATCCCGAGGAGAAAGACATATTCAATCGTTAAAGTTAAAAATTAGGCCGGAATTCACTTTAAAAGTTTCTAATCCAATTTATTAAATTGAGGACGAGTTTTCCTCGAAATATCCGATTTAAATTTATTTTTTCGAAAATTAAGATTTAAAAATCCGGGTCTTTACAAGAGCGGATAGCGCTTTGGATAGCCTAAGGAAGATGAAAAGAGGGGCGCGTACCTCTAGGAGCATATTAGGTTTTTCAAATTTTTCTTTCCTATTAGGTGGCTATTAAAACAACAAAAAGAGTCTGATAAAAATACTAGAAAGAGCCTTGAATAAATCACCATTATTGGAGCTTTTCAGTATTCGAACCATACATATTTGAATATTCTACTCAATATAAGGATAATTTAAGGATCTTGTCATTCCAACACACAGAAATTAGGTCGGGTAGTCAAAAAGATTTCGTGCTCCCGTGTGTAAAGCACGGAAGTCTACCCTGGAGATTTAAAAAAACGTTGTTTGTACTTCCGTTTTTAAATGAGAGTACAACTTTTTACTATGCCTCATATGTTTAAGAAACGGGAGTTATAAAACTGAGTTGTACTCTTATATTTAAAAAACGGAAGTACAATCTTTATTATGCCTCCCGTTTTTAAACACGAGAGTATAATTTTTAAAGGATTTTAAAAACGATTGGGGGATTTAGTTATAACTCCCGTTTTTTTTAAATAGAAGTTATAAAAGTAGGTATAACTCTTATTTTCGAAAAAACAATGTTCATTCGATCAATTTAAAAATAATTGAAATAGTGTTGAAAATAATCAAATTTCACGAATTAAATCAATATATTTTATCATTAAATTATATTATAAAAGTTCATACATACCCGAATATTATTGTTGAATGCTTCATTATCATCGGATACGTAATTCGACATTCTTCTATCTTCACATATAGTATCAACAGCAACTAGGACAAAATACCATATCACCGCGATATATATTCGTCATATTAGAAGCAAATTATATCTCTAGCCTTTCGTATTCCAAATACGGAAGGCAAACAACATTTTAAAACATACGGCAAAAAGCTTGAAGAAGACTGTGGACAACGGAAACTAAGGTTGTTGAACTCTAACGGAACCCCCATTCCAAGTAGAGGCTGTATGACTTTCGAGAACGAGGGAAGAAGCTTGAAGAAGATTGTGGACACCGCAGAATGATGAGAGAAGATGGGTCGGAGACTCGGAGGAGATGATCGAATGACGAAGAAGAGCATGAAGCAGTGGCTACAAAGCAGAGATAACCCGTCAATTTTGCCGAGATGAACAACGGCGAAGATGACCTAAACTAGGAGATCCACTCCAAAACAAAACTCCATCAATTTAACTTTTTTTTAGGGAAAAAAAATCTAAAACGACGTTGTTTCATGTTATCATTATATCAGTCAACCCGATATATCAGCATTGATCCGATATCTATCGTTGACCGATAACTTTGACCCGATAAGTTGATATCGTAACGGATTCTAAATATTCCCAATATAATAACGAATTTGTCTCTTCGTGAAGGTCTCCATAACGAAATTGACTCAAGAATTTCTCTTTTTTTTTTCCATTAAAAAAAAAAAAACCAAGCACCAAATTCATGTAATCATTCTTCATTACCTGGTTTACATGTACAAGAGTTGCTATAGATAGATTCAAAAGGACATTTGGAAGCAGAGTGAGCTAAGGATGCAACTGAAGCTAAACACTATGAGAAAGCATGCCTCAAATTTGAAAAAGAAATACACCGTAGTAGTTAATCAAGTAAGTACTTACAAAGAAGAAAAATTAGGACCCTTGATTGACAATTCCGTGTATATGCTTTTTCATAGTTCCAGCCAAATGTATCTGGTTAGTAAAACTTGCCCGCTTAAAAACACAGTATGGCATAACGAATGCAGAAAATGCCAAGACCGTCATTTTCATCTTCTCGAGACTAGTCCAAATCAGAGGAATGTTTCTCAAGCAGCAATAGGTGTATTACGGTAAGTTGGGTTGTGCAAGTCCCATTGATTTAGCGAGTTCTTGAGCAGAGAGAGTATCATCTTGCTCCTAAAATTTTTCACATAAATGCCAAAATCCAAAATCAGACCATTCTAACTGACGTCAAACTGTAAATACCAAAGACGGGCAAAAATTATTGGTACCTGTAGACGATGTAGAAGATGCATCAAGAAGAGATGTACAAAAACCTGCAAATAGCACATAGATAAACTCAGTTCTAAGCCTTTGTGAAGGCGCTTCAAATAGGGCTGTCTCTATTGGAAAGCCGTGGCTTTTTAAATTGGCTTATCAAGAGCTTCTGCTGCGGAAATGCACGAGCTCTTCCAAATTTCATTCTAAATAGATCCAAGTGATTGGAAAAATTACCAGGTAGCAAAGCAGGCTAACTCGAGCAGTTGGATAGCGCCAGAGAAATCTTGTAGCCCTAACCGCACCACGATCTAACAGCTTTGCGGCATTCCTTAGCTGTAATACATGGTTAATAGTTAATACAGCATGGAAACAAAATGGGATATGATTACGGCTGCGTTTGCATTACCATTCTTATAAAGTCATTATGATTTATGGAAGTTTATATTTGAGAATGTTTTAAATGATAAATAAATACATTATTTTTTCCATCTTCTCCAAACACTTTTCCCTTTAACCAAGCGTTGTCTCTTACAATACGACTCCTCCACTCCATGGTCGTGTCGAACATCTAGATCTGCTAGTTCTACACTTCGGCCACCTCTTTCCTCTCGCCCTCCCTTCTATTTCATAATCATCAAACCAAATCCAAACCCATATTAGCACACTCAAATCCAATTTAGCACCTACCCAAATCCAACCCCAATTTAGCACACTAAAAAAATGAGAAGGGTGAATAAAAAATGAAAAATTGTGGGTTTATTTCCAAGTCCTTTATAAGGGATGAGAAGAAAAACTAGGCGCTTGGTGGATGATGTCGGTGAATGTCTCGGTGACGAGTCGGAAATGGGGCTGCATGAGTGTGGGATCTTAGTTGGGTCGTGGGCTGCAGAGATTTGTTTTTTTTTGGGGGGGGGGTGGGGGTGGGGGTGGGTGGGGAATAGGAAAGGGAAGACTTTTGGCGGTGGTAGCACCAATGTTGGCTATGCCAACAATGGTGATGTCTGATATGTTGTCAATTTTGGAAAGGCAAACGCTCTTTATATACAGTGTTTATTTATAAGACATGCAATATGCTTTATAATTCATAAGTTGGCAATCCAAACAAAGCCTACAATGCAAACAGTATTGTAAGGTACCTGGGTGCTTGCCCCAACTAGATGACGCTGATGCAAAGGGAGAGGCCTGCAAATTGAAATTTTGTGACAATTATCAATTGTTGTTTTAGGTCCTCAGTATCATAAAGGGTTATATCAATGGAAATAAGTTTAAATCTCACTGCTTAACTTGAACCTAGAAAGTAACTTCTTTGTATTGATAATCATTATGTGATGAGTGAATGCATTTGAGAACCTTCATATTGCACTCAAGGACTCAATCAAGAATTTCAAGGAATTACAAGACAGAAAATAACATACTCCAGTTCTCTCATGTCTGTATCTTCCTCCCAAGAAGACGATACCCGACGAGGAACTCGGCTTCTCTCTGCTTCAGCCTATTGTGGGAAACCGCAAGAAGTACAACAAAAAGTCATATTCCACCAGAGATGAGAGATCAATCAAGTCAAAAATGTAATTCCTTTCAAAAAGTAGAAAATAAACAAGGACCTGTGCTTCTTTAAGGCGCTTAATTTCTTTCTCCAACTGAAACTCGGCAGCAGCCTTTTCACTTGTCATCGTTTCCAGCTGGGTTTGCTTGTAGTACTGTTACAAAAATGATCATAAAAATGTCATTCAATAAATGAAATATATAATTATAGCCATACACAGCCAAATAGGGAGTGACAAACCAATAGATCTGTTAATTCACGGTATCGCTTTTCCAACTCCATATGCTCCTGACAATCAATGAACATAAATAGGTAAGTGCGTCTTTGTTTCAGCTAGAGAGAAACCAATCATGAACTATAGATATGAATACTAGAATTAGCATGCCTAAAAATGTCAACATTGTGTGGCATAATTTTGAATAGAAATATAGAATTGTGGTTAGATCATAGTCATTTTCATAGCTTGTAGCATTGGAATCTAAAGTTGAAACATATATCTTGTTTAATCATTTCCAACAATATAAAAGAGTTACAATCAACTTCAAGGCTTAGAAATCAAAATGTAGTCAAGTCAAAAGGAAGAGGATTTATCTCAATCAGGTGAATAGCCAATGCAGAGCACACTGATAGTAATAGCAACAATTAGCTACACCTTCCATTAAAAAAATAAAAAAGGACAAATTAGCAACACCTGGCGTGAATAATGCTCTGCATCTCTCTTCATGGCAGCCATTTCAACTCTCATCTTTTGTACTTCAGCCTGAGAACACAAATCATACAGATAAAATTTTAGGATCTAGCCATAACAACATGAAAAAACTCAGTAAAATTTTCAAAGCTATAATAACTTGCTTCAAGAGAAGAAAGCTTGCTCTCAGCATCTCTCTGCCCCTGACGAGCACGTTCAACTTCCTCCTGCCATGCCTGTATCTTCATTATTGAACATAAAAGTCAGTCTTTGAACGGAAATTTTACATTCAATTTTTTACACAGCATAAAGTGTACACCTATGTTACTTTCTCAATCAGTATCTTTTTTTTAGCCCTGTCTTTTGGTACTCAAGGGAATTTCATCATCAACATAGAAACAAGTGTAAATCAACCCCTTAACATATACCCCATGGTACAGGTAACTATGCCAAAATAACCAAATATCACACCTAGAAGCTTCATACATTCTATATTATTTCTTTGAGTTAATCTCTTTTCATTTCCCTACAATTTTCATTGAATAGCTGGCTTTCTGCACAGCAATTCAATTGAAACTGGGCACTTCAATGAGCCTATTGTTAATTAGAAGAGGTCTTTATGTTAAATTAACAAAATAGACCCCAATTTACCATAAATAGGTGTGTCCAAAAGATGTAACTCTTTTCAGATGCTGGCCCAGCAACCCTGGGAACCATCTTTTACTTGACATCCAATCAACAACAACAACAAAAATTGCTGCCGGACAGATTTTTGAGGAACGAGCATTTTATCCAATCATGAGTATCCCTTTTAGTGTTAATAGCTTACCTGGATCAGTTGATTAGAATCGTCAGGAGATTTTTTCTGTCCTCGACGAACACGAGCCTCCATATCTTGCAATTCTTGATTTAACGATGCACATTCAACCTGATGAGTAAGTCTTTGGAGAATGAGCATATAGCAAAAATTTTCATACAAGGAAGAAAGATCAAATAAACACTTGGAAGTTGGATGCTATCCACCTCAAGAAGTGCTACTCTCTGTTCAAGCTCTGCTGCCTTTGATGTCCTCTCCTCTGCTATTCTCTACAACAGGAAATTTCAGTATTCCAAATGAGCATTGTAAGCAATTTCAAGCAAGTTGGTTCAAAGAATACTAAGATCAAAGTAAAAGTGAATCGGTGATGCTGCATAATATTCAGAAAACAGAATATTATAACATGCATCAAATCTGATCAAACTATCCACCAGAGAATACCATGATACGATCCTCTACATCTAGGATTGAGATTCATATTTCTTCCAAGCCTCGTAACTACAATATGAATAACCTTATATGTGAAATTTCTATCATTTTTATAATTACTAAGAACTGCCCTTATCAATTGAATGAAATAATGATTCTCTAATCTTTCCTCCATTTAATAAGACTTAGGAAATTCTTATACCCTCAATTGTATAATTTATGTCTACTGTAAAATAAGGAAATAAAATTTGAATGGAAGCAGTATCACTTCCCTTTATGCAGGGCAGATGGTGTTTAGGGACATTTCAGAATCATCTAGAAGATGATTATTTGCTAAAACAAAACAGGTCCCCAGCATACCTGGACTCTAGCAAGAGCGGTTGATGACTCAACAGCTCGACGTTCCAACTCCACTTCCCTTTCCATTGCAGCCTGTAGATTTCAAGAAACAATAAAATTTAATAAATCAATAGTGAAAAAAAAGGAGAGATACTTTGATATGCTGTTAATGGCTAACCATCTTGGTTGAATTATGGGAAGCACGTTCTTCTTCTACTCTACGCTCAGCAGAAGCAAGCTCCTCTCGCAGTGCCTGTAGATTGACATAAATACTATTCTTGGTTAAACCTCATAGTACACATCGCTAATTTATAAAAGACAAAAGCAACATCACTCAGAAACATGTCAACCAAGAAATGTAATAATACAAGAACCATTTCAATCTTGAAAAATAGCATCATCTTACTTGTGTCATCCGAGTCTCTGACAGCTCCCTGTTCCTCATCAAGGCTTCCATGTTTGCCTGAGAAACAACATATATATCAAAAAACTAATACTCCGGGTATATATCAAACGAATATTATTTAGTAATACTAACACATAACACTAAGCTGGAAAATTTGTATGTATATAAAGAGAGGGGGTGGACCTGCAAAGCAACTAGATTTCCTTCGGACATAGTGGCCTGTTTCTTTAATGCATCTAGAGAACTGACGAGGGCCTCAATTTCAGAATTTTTTGCCGCCAAGGCTTCTGCCATGCAGGTCTCAGCTCTGGTTATTTCAGCCTTGGTTGCAGATAACTCCTGCTGTAGTTGCTTTATGTGATCCTCGTATGATTTACTGAGCTCTCTCTGTTAAAACATCGAACTTTTAGTTTGTAATCAAAAGACTCACAGTCTCACACTGCCACACAACAGCATTTCAAATTTCTTAAATATAAAAGTTATGATGATGATAAAACATCACCTCTGCAGTGAGAAGTTCTTCCAATTGAGCATTTTCTGACTTGTACTCTTGAAGACGGGATGAAAGTCCTGCACAAACCTGAGCCACAAATATAAAATTCATGCAATCTGGCTTCAATAGGCAAATCCGCAAATAGACGCATTGAAAATTGAAAGAAATATTTTAACAGATGAATAAACTTAGTACACTACATTACTGAATAGATACATATGTGCAAACAAGAAACTTGAAGTCTTCAAGAAAAGTGGGGAATGATAGAAGAAAAAGCAAGCCATAAAGCTTTGGTGCAACCCCTCTTATGATGAATTCCAGTCAACGAACACAGTGAAACAAGGGATAAAACTACCAAAATGATCAAAAGAACAAGAAAATAGGCATGCTACAAATGCAGCCGTCTTCTTTTTACTCTAGTTATGTTACAGATTCTGTAGAGGATAAATAACAATAACTAGCCCTAATAAATATCCGTTGTGATATATGTCCAGCATGAATACATTTATATATTTAAAGAAGAGATCATGAAACGATCGAGCAAAAGAAAACAGTTCTCTGCTTACTACTGATTATTTTCATGATTACGTGTAGAATTAAGATGGATGACCATAGGGAAACAAAGGATCCATAATCTAAATGAAGGATTCTAGTTGCTTGGTTTCTTCAAGAATAATGAATATGAGTACTTTATATAGGAGACACATAATTTATTCTTACCCGCGCTAACCTTGCCTCTTTGGCCTGACCAGTAGCACTAGTTGATTTAAGAAGACCTTGAGCCTGCACATCATCTAAGAAAACTAATGAATGATTACATCCAAGGGGTATAAGATGAAAGAAATAAACTTCAGTTCCAAAACAGACGTATAAGTAAGACATTTTAACGTTTTGGACACTTTACCTCTTCAAGTTGCTCTTGTTCTTTATTTCGATCAGTATTGGTTTTCTGGTCTGGCTGTTTAACTTTGCTTACTGGAGGTTCAACAGCTTCTGCAACATCACTCGATCGCTTTTCATCACTAGTTTCTAAAACAGGAGTCTCAGCTGCTATAGAATGGGCTTTCTCTTGATCTGGTTTCAAAGGATCATCACTGTCTTTTGTTTCAGGATTTTCACCTGGCTCAATTGCATTACCGTCTTGGAGAGGCTCAATGCTTAGCACGTGAGATACTGAATGAGGGTCATTCTCAACATGAGATTGAGCATCCTCAGTGTCAGGCTCGATGTTTGAAGATGAAGTGGAACTTTCTACATTAGCCCCCGAAGGAATAACCTCTGACAGATTAGAATCAGGTTTTACAGCATCATGTTGCAACTCCTCAACTGAAGAGTTATCCATGGCAGATGCATAATTATTAGCACTTTCTTGCTTCTCATTGCTAATTGAGGCTATTATAGCCAAAGGAACAATTCCATCACTCTGAGAAGTACCCACTTCACTAGATTTTGAATCTGGCAATGGCGATAGTGCATTAGGCAGTTCCCGTCCAACATCATCATCCGGTTTCGTAGGTTCCTTGTTGGAAGTTCTCTTTTGAGCCTGAAGATTGTGAGACTGATTGCACAAATCATTTCCATATTGAGACTGATACCCAGAATATAGAAGGAAACATAATATTTTACCTTTCCCTTTTTCCTTTTGGCTTGAGTTCCTTGTCCATTTGAAGCTGAGGGAGTTACATGCACAATAAGATCAATCAGATATGAAATACCAAACATTAAAAAAGGAAAGGAACATCAGGGTCTCCGTAGTTGTGTCCCCTCTGCACAAATATTGGTACTTCTTTGGAAAATAATGGTTCTTGAGGGAGTGTAATACTACCTCTGACACAAAAGTTCTAGAAATGAACTGCTCATCCTTAATAGATTAGATACAACCATATTCTTCTATGAAGATACAAAACAAAGTAAAAGAACCAGTTAAATGACTGTTAGGCTGGCATTTCACACTGTAAAATTCTGTATCCCATGCCCAAATAGGAGAGTGGAGACCATACAGTAAATTGTTTTTCGAACAAGAGACCATACAGTTACCAAGTTATGTGATATGAAATTTTTCGCTCAACTAAGCACAAGTTTTCAAGCACTGCCATACAGTAAATTGTTTTTCGCTCAACTAAGTTCAAGTTTTCAAGCACTGAACAATATTTTCATGCAATCATCTGAAAAGACATGTTTTCTGTCTGAACAGATAATTGTAAAGGAGCTATTCGATAGAGGAGGATTTAGTTTACTACTCCGTATTTGATACAGGATAGAGTCATTGTTAATTCATTCTCGTCCAATCCAAATCAGAATTTAAACCTTTTTGGTTGGATGGATTGATTCTTCATATTTATTAATTTTGAGATAAAAAAGACCACTCACATCAAACATTTTCAATATGGACTTTGCATATGCATAAAATATTTTTTCTTATAAAATGAGTACTCAATAATAAAAATACTGTCTATATAAGCTAATTTAGTTTATACATGTTTTATTTACGAGTCCTTATCATAATCACAAATTCATTTATATGCTAAAAAATCATATCTGTAGAACTATACATTTTTAAAAAAATGTCATTTTTATTTGGCAACAATAAAACATTTTCCTCTCTTCAAATCCCATTTAATACAATTTTATTTTCAACCTACAATGTTGATTGACCTGCAGTACTAATCTAGACAATTTGAGAGAGAGCTTTGAAACCATTTCCAACGTAAGGAAGGCTTCATTTTTCAACTTCTATCCGCCCAGAACAATTAGCATTATCAAATAATACCCTATTGAAATCCATATGTATCAAAGGGGAGCCAGAAACACGCTCAACTAAGCAGGAAGTAGGCTAAACATCTACATGAAAGCACTTTTCTTCTAAGACTATCCACAATGGTCAATTGTGCAAATGTGCACATTTGCATAAGGTGTGCATTTTTTAACACCAACTTTTCCCAAGCTGCTCCCATGGTTAAAATGTGCATTTTTGCACATCCCTCATTTAATAACCAAGCAATCTATCTTTATCTTCGCATTTTGATTGTGATCAATATTATAAATTTTTATCATGCAATAATATAATTTTGACCTCAATTTGAAAAATCAAATTTTCAATGTCCACAAAATCGGACTGTTGTTTCTTAAAAAATTGATTATCGCTAAATTATTGATTTAGCCATTGGATTTGAACTTCAATATTTTAATCAAATTTTCACTGTTAGATGTGAATTTTTTAATGAGATTTGTTGGATTAATTTAATTGATATTAAATCAAATTTAGTTTTTTTTTTAAAGAAAATGATTAAAAAAAAATTCATTTATGATACCATAGCCTCTCATTGGATGAAGCTTGCTTCCACTTTCTCAAAAAGTGGGAAAGTTTCAAGACATGGGGGTATTGGGAGTGTTCAAGTATACACACTCCACTTGAGCACCTCAAAGCAACCTAAAATTGTGTAAAATATGCACATTTACACAATTGCACACCATTGTTGGAGATAATCCTGACTGTTGAGATACAGTGGCGGAAGTGTGGAACACGATCATTAACACAGGTCCACAACTGGGCTATTGACTTCTAAATAATTATCAATGTGCTAGGCTCAAAGATAACCCATTTCACTTAGACAGTAGTGACATTTATCTAATCTTCACTATGCTAACTTCCTCAACCCTGTCCTTACCTCTCAAGATGCATAAAGAAGTCGCATACAGATGTTATGCACAATAAAATTTTAGGTTACCTGGTTGCTGAACACTGGTTTGTTCATCTGCCAATTCACTGACGACAAGTTTTGCCCTCCGGTCAACAACTTCAAACAAGTCTAACAGCAATAAATCACCAAAAGAAAATCAGAAGATATGCCAAAAAAAGAAAAAGTACTTTCACAATTAAGTGAATCGAAGCAGTTTGAGTTGTAACAACATTGGCTATCTTCACAGCGAAAATCAGAAAAACCCAGTTCGAAAGCATTTGCCAAAAACCCAAACCTTTGACTAACAACCACAATCAAACACAATGGCTGTTTTCTCCCCAAAATTCTAAGGATAATCCTATGGTTAGTGAACCTTTCTTCTATTTTCGTGTCCTTTCCCTCTTCAGTTAGGATGAATGATCTCTAAAATCATACCTAAGGGAGTAAGGGAGCTTCCATATCCTTAGTGCTTACATATTGCCATCTTCTAGTTATTGCTTCACAGTAACAACTGCGAGTTCATTGCAGTCGGGATGCAATAAGGTCACTGGTATCCTAAACGCGACCATAGCCGAAATTAGAGCCGAAATAAAGATATGTGATATCGCCATAACAAAACACCAATCCATATAGGAGCTAATCGATTTTTACAATAAGAAGTCATTTGGAATTGAAAATCTGAATGATCCAGAACAAAACCTGATAACAGGGAAACTATTATCAAATGCACTTGTCGGTGGAGTGATTACACAGTTGAATGCAGTTAGATCCAACGATATATACTCAGATTCGACAAAACTAACGCGGAAACACTTGCAAAACCCAAATCGACCAAACCTAAAGAAGCTAGTCTTTGAAATTGAGAAGATTCTACCAGATTATGAAAAGAAGAGAAAAATCCAAATTTCAAACCTTCAGCGCGTTTGAGCCACGAAGCCATTGCGAATTAAACTGCGGTGACTACAAGCCGATTCGATCAGCGAAGGGTACCACCGAACAAGAAGGATCAAATTGAATTCGATTTATGAAAATCAAACTCATCGAACGACTGGATCAAATTGTCCTTGCGTGCTCCTCTAAGCCTCTGAGCTATTAGGCTGTATGTAGTTGGGCTGTGGTTTTCAGATCGGTTTGCTTTAGCGTTTCCTCCTCAAAATTTTTTATGGAATTTCTGTGTGTTGCCTCTTAGGTTTGTACAACTCTAATTTGTGTTTCACTCCTATCTCTATTTTTTTTTATCATAGGGAAATGCTAAGATTTTGATGGATTTGATATAATTGGGTTTGAATTATTTTTTCGGGTGTTGGGTGATTTCAGGTTTTAGATATGTTCGGATCGGACAATTTTGGGTTTTCAGTTGATTTTGGGTTGGTCCATTCGGATATACTTGGATTTGGGTTGTTATTGGGTTTAGATTGCTTCCGATTTCGGGCTTAAATCGGATTGGGTCGATCTGTCTCGAATCCAAACATTTATTTATTTATTATTCGGGTGTCAGTCTGGTTCAAGTCAGATTAGTTTTTTCGGGTCGGGTTGGGTATTTATGGCTTTAATGATAACACAATGGTGCAACACAAAACACAAAACAAAAAAAAAATAGGACACATCCCACTAAAATTATAGGTTATCCGTGTCGTGTTCGGATAAGTATTTTTTTAACTAATTAATCAAGTTTCATAAAGGTTATAAACAAGATGTCAAAATGACTATTGATAAGATATTTATATATAAATTGCACATTAATTATTTCCAGGCCAGTGCATAAGCCCGTTCAGATGGTTCAACGGAACAGGACCCCTAAAATTTTAAGTTGATTATATAATAAATATATTCCATAATTAATTAATTAGTCACTTTAGCCTACTAATAAGGAAGTAAATATTTAAATTTCCAGGGTCCTTGACCTTGGGTTCGATTCTCACTTTCCCCCAATTCATCTTCAATTTGCTCTCCTTCCAACCTACTCTCACTAAATTTTTATTTTGAAAGGTTTCATTTACAGTTATTTTTGTATTAAAAATATAAAATTATCTTCTCATCACTAAATTTTTAATTGACTTAATTTCAAAAAAAAAAAGTGAATTTGTTAAATACAAATTTTAATGCAATGACTTTTTCACGGTAAACATTTGATTACAAATATAAAATCATGGCCCTATAACCAGTGTTCTAAAAATCACGCCTAGACGCTAGGCAGGAGGGGACCTAGGAATTTTTAGGCCTAGGCAGGTCTCTAGGCGGAAATACCCCTAGACACCGCCTAGACCCCGTCTAGTCCCGCCTAGCCCGACTATTGTTCAATTTTATCTTTTAGGCATGTAATCAGTCAACTTAGTGTTTTTTTATCTCGCAAGTCGAGATATATTTACTTTTGAGTCGTACCTATGATTTTGGATTTTATGAGGTTTAGAGTCACTAGTCGGACGCGTACTTTTGCGTTTATTTGCTTTAATGTTAGTTAAGCACCTCAAATTTGGCTTTATGAGTGATATTATGGATTATTATTATTACATTATATGAATTATTGACATGTGTTATACGTTAAAAGATAAGGAAATAATCAAGTTTGTTCTAAATCCGCCTAGCCGCTTAGGCACTAGGCGATCACCTGCCGCCTAGCGGCCGCTTAGTGCCTTTTAGAACATTGCCTATAACTAAAATATTTAAAGTAATTTAATTTAAAACAAAAGTGAATTTAGTATAAACATAATATTTTAAAGGAAAAACTAATAGCTTAACAATTTTAAACGCTCTGACCTCTCTCTAAATTCTAGAGAGAGGGAGGAGAACCCAAAAACAAAAAAAAAAAATCCAGATTGTGGTTCAATCTCTTTCTCATCCTGCACAATCAACGGATCAACCTTGAGGATCAATTCTAGCTAACAAAGTTTGGCAAATGGTGTGGTTGAAATCTTTCCGTTTCAACTTCCACCAGGAATCACTCGCTCTCTCTTAAATTTTAAAGTGGATCAAACCTCCTAACGAGAGCCTCTAAATTTCCTTCGGGAGCCCCTAAATCTCCTTCGGGAGCCCTCAATTCGCCTTCTTGGTGTGGAAAATCTACAATCCCCTATGCGAATTATCTCTTGCTATGGTTGATAAAACCCAAATTTATTTTGGGGCTTTTGGTGAATTTTGGGATTTTCTTCCCGTTTTCATCAGATTTCTGCCTCAATTTGAGCTTCTGCCATGGCTTCGGCTACTGTTCACCTTCTTCAATCTCATATTCCCGTCGTCGGTGGTTGTTGGGTGGCGCCTCTGCGTCCGGTTGGTTTTGGAGGTTGTCGTCTTTTGCCCTCGATTTCAGGATTCTCCCCCCGCCTTTCGTTCGGGGTGCCGTTTCCTTCGGCGGCTTGGGTCGCAGTCCTGATCTTCTCTCCTTGGCTTGGTGATCCCTTCTCAGAAGGATCTCCTTCCCTCCCTTCCTGGCCAGCGCCGCCGACGTTATCTTTGTCGTGGTCGGGCTGTGGCCGTGTTACACCCCCTCGTCGCCTTCTCCTGGGTGCTGCCGGCGCTGATCCTTCCATTTCCGGTGACTTGACTCCTCTTGCCTCTGGTGGTCGCCGGCCGCCGGGATTGTGGTCTAACCCCTCTCTTCGTAGTTGTCATCGTCGGCGGTCGTTGCTCTTCTGCCTTTGCTCTGGCGTGTGACGGATTTCACTGTCAACCCTAGGCTCTTTCGCCTCCCGTTTCACTAGGCCCGAAATTATTGCTTTGGGCCCAAAATTATCGCCTTCCGGTGGGTGGATTTCATAAAATGGATTAAAAATAATAATAAAAAATAAAAGGGGTTATGTCTACATATAATTAATTAATTCCGGATTCTTCCCGCGTCTTTCGTCCTCCTTGCGGTTGTGCTTTATATGCTCGTGTGGTTTGGTGTCCGTCTGTTGGTTCGTGGTTAGTTTCGGTTGAGGAGCAGTTCTGCGGCCCTGGTTGATCGACGTGATCGTGTTGGTGGTGTTTGTGGTCTCCGAAGATCCCTCATCCAGGTGGGGGGAACATCGTGTGATCCACACTTCCCTAGGAGTCGCCTTTGCCTTACGAGGATTTCTGCTTTCCGTCTTTCCGGCGGCGAGACATCGTGTCAGCTAGAGCTTTCCCATGCGCTCTCTATCCACTTCTCCGCGACGACTTCCTTTCTCTCGATGATGTGTCCGCTGGTTTGCTTAGGTCTTGGGTTTTTTCCGGGTTCTACTTTGGGTGCTCTTTTGATGTATTTTATGTTATATTTTCTATTTCATTGTTGTATGTTTAGACGGCACCGACTTTGTCGGCCTCTCGACGTCCGGGCCTGTCCGGCCTCGAATTATTTCCTTATCAAAATATCCCGACCTTGGAGGGTAGTGTTAATATATTACCATGAGTTTGGAGGGTAGTGGTAATATATTACCATGAGTTTTTTCACGAGTATGGTAATTAAAATATATCCCCACCTTTAGGGGTATGGTAAAAATATATCCTGAACTTTCAAATGTAATAAAAATATCCCGACCTTGGAGGGTAGTGGTAATATATTACCATGAGTTTTTTCACGGGTAAAAAATGTTAACAAGGCAGCCTCCGTGGATTTTTTATAAGGGTTTTCTTGAACGGTTGGTTTCCTTAGCTGGAAAAAAATAAAGAGTTTGATCGGATTAATACCCAACGTCTTTTCTTCCCTTCTATCTTCTTCCGTGGACTATGGTTGCCTCTTGAATTGTCTTTCAGGTCTTCCAGGCAGCTCATGGTTTCTCTTCAATGACAATTTTCCTCCCTCGTGGCCCTATATCTTGAGCTGTCTCTATCACATCTTCTTCCTCTTTGATTCATTCACGGACTTGGCTAAGTAATTTTGTTTTTCCCCTCTTCGTTGTTGTTGTTGTACGTTGTCGGTTTAGTTTTGTTATCGGTTTGGTGTTAAAAATAGTCATGTTGTATTCATTTGAGGAAATTTTGACTGGATTAGTTGCTTGGTTGAATCAATTTCATTTTTCGAGTTCTATTTTGGTGTCAGTTTATTTTTTTCCTAAGAAAACCGTTCAAGAAAATTGCAGAATAAACACAAAATAGCGTAGATTCCGAACTCGAACACTCCAAATGCAAGACAATGTAAATAAGACAAAACATATGCAATATGGATACTTAAATTCAATAAAACCTATCTATAATGCATATCTAAAATATGCATTATCAGTCCCACTGCGAACATATCATATACGCTATACCTAATAAAGATTCTTCTAATGCAGGACAGGAATTTAAATCACGCAAGCATGCTGACAGTTTATATAATGCAGAAAGCGATTAAATGGATCCACATAGAATGTCAAGTGGCATATCCCTCTCCTACCTCTGCACCCTTTCCCGTTAGTGCAGACCCATGGCCAATACGACTTTATAGAAAGCATATCCAATCCATCATAATCAATGTGCATTAATAATCATGATCATCTCATCATCATACTCATATCGTAAATCATGCTCATATAATGAATCAAGCTCATCTCGTATCTCATGAAATAAATGACTCGATGAGGACAAATCCGATGAAGATGGGTTGTCCTATGACCCTAGCAAAATACTCTAGAGACTCACAAATAACGATCGTTGTCTTTGAACCAAAGAAAGAAGACGACCATTATCTACGAGTCTCTAGATTCTTTTGCTAGGGTCATAGGACAGCCCAGCCTCGTCGGGTTTGTCCTCATCAAGTCATTTATGTCACGAGATATGAGATGATACTGATTTATTATATGAGCATGATTTACGATATGATCATGATGATGAGATGAGCATGATTATTGATGCGCATTGATTATGATGAATTGGATATGGTTGCTATAGCATCGTACTCGATAGGGTCTGCATTGACGGGAAGGGGTGTGATAGCATCTAGTTTTGCATATTTTTCATGTACATTTCGCTTCGTTTTATGCATCATTATAGAGTAGTTTTAGTGTCTTTTTGTGTGTTTTTTGTATTATTTATGATTCAAAGATCTACACAAGCTTCGTTCGTGTTTTGTAGGTTTGGGTTGGTATTTCAAGCTAAATTGCATGCATCTAATGGAAGGGGATTGAAAGACAAGAAAAAGAGATGGTTCATGGAGCAAGCATATCAAGTAAAACACTCATAGGTGTAAAGACCGAGAAATTTTAGAATATTAAATTATTAAAACAATGATTTATAATCATTTCGATTTGTAAGATTTGGAAGGTTTGGAATTTCCGTCCTTGAGCTATTGGTTTTATTCTAAATATTTCAAAACGAGTTCCGGCATTATTTAATTGGGAATTTAACATATGTTATACTCTGCTTTTATATACCGAAAATTGAAAAATAATGTTCGGATTTCATTTATTAAATTCAATTTAGATTCTTAGTGAGCGGGATTGAGATCGAGTGTCGGGATTTTAAATTAGTATAGTTGGGACCATTCTTGAATTGATTTTACTTTCCTTTCTTTTGTTCTTGAATGGTAACGTGTTCCTCTCTCTCTCGCTCTGTATCTCGGATTTACGTTGGGAGGCTCCCTGCCCATTTCACATCCTAGGCTTTCCAGCTAGCAACAAGGCCCCCTCCCTTTTTTGTTCTTGCCTGAAACCACCAGAGGATCAAGACCTCTGCTCCCTTTCCTTTTATTTGACAAAGCACACAAAGCCTCCTGGTTCCATTGACTCCAAAAATAGGCAAAGTGGACAAAGCTGTGCACTCAAGATTCAGACTTCCAACAACTCCCTCTGCCTCACTTCTTATATGACCTCTCCTCCTCTTTTTGTGTTCTGAATCCACAAAAGAAAAACCCACAAAAACTCAGAGGAGCATTCTCCTCCTCCTCTCCTTCCCTGCAGAGTCCAGGAAACCCCATCTTTTTCCATTTCTTCCGATTTCACCTTGTTCACCACCACATCCGTTCTCCGGTTGCACCACACCCACCACCGTTTCCGATTCCGGCCACTAGTTGATCGCCACCATCTTCCTTCCTTTCCTGTGTTCAGCCGCCAGAAGCCCCTACCGTTGCCGTCGACGTCGATTGAGAAACCACAGCCCCGGTTTCCGCGAATAAGCCAGTGAGGCCGAGCCCACTAGCTTCCATTCTTCCTCTCCATCAAACACGCAGCAGCAGCGGGGAACCTCGATGAGACCCAGGAGCCCCACCGACGCCCAGAAACTCCGACGAAGCCGTTTGACCCGCGATTGCCTCCTCTGTTTTCCGGTTACGGTCGGATCTGATTTCGTTTTGTTTTCCGATTCGAAATCCAATAAAAATGCGCCTTTACTTACTTATCTTTCGTCCTAGGCTAATCCTGCTCGGATCCGACTCCGACGAAGCCAATTCGCGCCTCCGACGAAGAGTCTGGCGATGCTCGGCGATCTCGGTGAGACTTCTCTTCCTCCTTCCATTTTACTCTTGTTTCTGTCCTGTTGTCGAAATGTCTGTTCGGTTGGGGTGGGCGAGTCTAGGCCGGAAAAAGGGGTCGCCGGCCGGACCTAATTCTTCTTCCTCCTTTCCGAGCGCTGGGGGCTCTGTCTGAGCTTGAGGGAGAGCCCCTCCTTTTCTTTTCTTGGATTGGGCCGGGTCAGACTTTCATTTCCGGGTTATATCATTTCGGAACCGGGTTTGGGGAGGATTGCCAACCGGATCCTTCTTTCATTCCTTTCTATTTGGGTCGGGTTTGGGGCTGGATTCGGGTAAGGATGTTTTTGGGCCTTTCCTTGGGCGGGTCAGGGTTTCTTTCTGGGTTATATTTGTGGGCTGAGAGTTTTGATGTTTTGTTAAAGCTATTACATGTTAATTGTTTTATATTGATATGTTATATCGATATGTCTTGTGGTTATATATAATGTTAATGTAGATGTATTACTATTATGGTTATATTATCCCTGACTCTATCAAAAAAAAATATACTTCTTAAACTTTACATCTTATGAAAATTATGTTTTGGAAGTGATATTATTAAGATATGTATTTGTGATGTTACATATGTAATTTTGAGGATTTGGTTAAGGGTTTCGAAATGTTTTAACCATGCCAGTGATTATTTTAGTAGTATAAAACTTGCCAACTCGATTAAAGATTTAATGTTTTATAAATGGGGTTTTAAAGATAGATTTATTTTGGAAATGTTATCATTGTCTTAAATTACTTGAAACATTAAAGTCAAGGTTTTGAAATAAAATGCCGGAATTAATTCTATATTATGATTTTGAGATGTTGGTTTTAAGGTTTAAATGTTTAACGTCGGGATTCCTTGTCTTGGTTTGACGATGTCGGTTTTCAGAAGGAAGTTTGGAAAATATAATTGGTACAATTTTATCGATGGGTTTGATTAGAAGTAAATGATTTTGGTTGATGATTGGTCGTAGCGGAAGGGTTTTGGAAACGCTTTTACTATCGGTTGGTTTTGAGTATGTTGAGAACTTGGGTTTCGTATGTATGAATGTCGGTACGGTAGCTTATGACAATGGCTTGATAATAGGTGTGTATTGCGTTTGGATCGCTTTTGGACTTGCATTTGGGCCCTTGCTTGTGTTATCTTGCTGTTCTGCATCTTCAGGTAAGTTCCCTAGGGGGCTTACTCAGGTTGGACATTCATGCCTGTTGTTGCATTTTATGTTAGGTGTTGCATATGCATAAAAGCATGCCATGTAGTATCATGTTTAGGTTGCACTAATTGAATGAGCATATGCTTACTTTATGCGTTTGAAACAGAACGGTCGTTATCTGTGATAGTCCTAGAGTCTTTGCTAGGGTCATAGGGTAGCCCAGCCTCATCGGGTACTCTGAGTCAATCGAGTCATGAACTTCCTTATATTATGATATGCCTGCGGGCTTTATTGTGGAGCGGGTTAGGCATGCGTGCCGCCCGATTATGATGGAATGCATTCACGAGCTGGCCAGTCTCCGCCCTATCGGAAGAGGGTGGAGGTAGGAGAGGGATATGCCACTTGGCATTGTCTTGGGCCCTTTACAGTATTTATGCACATTATTATACCTAGGGGCATGCTAGTGTGTTTGACTTTCGTACTGCATTAGAGCATCTTTATTAGGTATAGCACATACTATGTGGCCTCAGCGAGGACTGCTGGTCCCGCATGAGTGGCTCGATCTGACTCCTTTCCCCGTTTTTTTTTAAGGTATTTTCTGCAGATTTTGATTGCTCGATGTCTATATGACGGGGTTCCCTTTTTGCGAATCGAAGAACCTGGCTAAATCTCTAACTCATTATAAATGGTAATTATCCACTTAAGTTTTGGTTTTGACCTGGCTCTGCCGTGGCGCTTTGTATCTAAATGTTGCTTCCGTCTTGCTTCCGTTTGAAATGAATTTCGTGAGTTAGTCCCTAGGACATGTTAAGGGTACCCAACGGCCCTACGATATTTTCAAGGTTTGAAATCCCTCTTTATTACTTACCATAAAAATGAGTTTGAAACCTCGACCCGTACCTGGATTGCAAGATCCGAACAAGGGGTTTTATCCCTTGAAACGTAACCCGGAAATCATAATTCTGGGTCGTTACAATAGGAGCTCAAGGTGATGTAGCACGACTCTTGGCACAAGGGAGTTTGTGCAATTTTCAGCTACAACAAGCTATCACGACTCGTGAATGGTCTTCACGAGTCGTGACAAGTGAACCCATGTGTTTTGTGACCTTCTGCAGGCTATCACGAGTCGTGACAGACTCTTCACGAGTCATGATAGTGCCAGATCGGCCAGACCTTTCATATTTCCAACTGTTTCTTTCATTTATTTTGGATTAATTTAAACTCATGTAAGACTGGGAATTGAAAGAGTTACTAGGTTATGTTTTGGGGACAAAGGCCCGACATTTTGGGGTGTTTTGGGGGGATTCTAATCGAGAACTTGTTCGATTCTTTGTTTTTTGGTAAATCTCTCTCCCTCTTCTTGTAGATTAATGTTGAGGAAAGGGTAGTAACTAGACCAATTTTTGGGCCTATTTGCACAACAAGACCACAAGCTCGAAAAATGTGCCAAAATAACCCTCTACCCCAAAGCAAATAAAAGTGCCATTTTTTTGGCACTGTTTGGAACCGGGTGCAGCAGGTGGGCATGCGGGAGTTTTAGAGGGAGAGAGACTGAGAGGAAGGGGCTCGGCGGCGTCGGAGAGGAAGATCCACCAAGCGAGGAAGATCCACCAACGATTTGGGATTTTGGGGTACGGGGATCTATCGAATTAGGGATTTGCTTTTGGTTTTCAAATTTAGGACATTGAAGGCATCATTGCAATTGCAAAGGGGGTTCAAATTGAAGACATTGAAGGCGCAGACGCAGAGGTATGTAATCCAACTTGCTCCTCCTCCATTCATTCCGATTTATCTGTCGAATTAGGGATTTGCTTTTCCCTTCACATGCCTTATATTAGGTTTAAAATTTATGAAATTTTAGTAATTGCAGTTGTGCTGGCTATTCAGGTTAGGTCGATTTAAGTTCTGAAATTGGCAATTGCGATTGTGTGAGCAATCTCGATGAGGCTGAACGATTCGTCAACTGTTGAATGGAGGCTTCTGATGGAGCATTGCTGGGCACCCGACCCTTCCGTTCGTCCTTGCTTCACGGAGATTGCAAGACACTTGCGTGCAATGGCTGCTTCTGCCCCAATACATCCTCCGCAACTCCTCAAGTAAGTGTTGTTTTGTTTCGCAGAACTTTCCTGTCTGATCAATTCTACCTCAGCAGCAAAATAGGCATATCTTTTCAATTCTAAAATTCATTGTTTGGTGGGACGTATATATTATATACTTATTTGTGTTTATATCTACAATGATTAAAGCCTTGCAAAATAAGCATAATTTATAGTTTTATACCAATTAAGTTGCATGTTTGTTTTTCTTAGGCATGAATCTGTTTGATAATTGTAACAGGAGGTCACACTGCAGATATGCTTAATCTCCTATCAGTTCTGCAGCAAGATAGGTTTATCCCAAGATTCTACATTGTTGCAGCCACGGATAATATGAGTCTTCAAAAAGTCCAAGTCTTTGAGGGCTTGTCAAATGATAAGGTCAATAGTGCTTAGCTTATGAAATTTCATATCTGTTTGAATTTTTTTTTTCATTTTCTTAGATTTGTTACTCTAAATGTTATTTATTGTGTAATAATCAATAATATGCTTGACAAACTTGTGTGAATAAAAACTAAAAAAATCTTTTGAATTATGTAAACTTGGCTTTAAGGAAGTCACTATGGAAATATGATAGGCCGACCATGATTAAATACTCGCAGGATACCTCTTCCATGAATTGGATCCTTTACTAATAATATAGGAGGAAAAAACAAGATGCAGCTGAGAGGACCACTGGTTTAGGTGCTTACAGGCATTAAGGGTGATTTCTAATAGTTGGTAGTTATTCCGCCGGAGCTGTGAGGAAAGATACCAGACAGCTTTTAGGATCTATAATTAAGAAAAGAGTAATCCTCCAGCTTTGCTAATAATATAGGAGGAAGAAGCAAGATGCAGCTGAGAGGATCACTGGGTTAGGTGTTTATAGGCATTAAGGGTGATTCCTAATAGTTGGTAGTTATTCCGCCGGAGCTGTGAGGAAAGATACTAGAAAACTTTTAGGATCTATAAATAAGAAGAAGATTAATCCTCTAGCTTTTATCCATTTTCTCAGTTTTTATTTATGTATTAGGTGTTCATGCCTAGTTACAGAGATTTATCTTTTCTGATATAGTGTCCTAGAGCTTTCTAGCATATAGGGCTCTTCATCGTTCTGTGCTTGCTTATTGAATTTGTGTTTATTTGGATCATCTTCCCTCTAAGAGCATCCATCTTCGTTTGAATGTTTGTTGGATTGAATTGGGTATTATTGGGCTATGATTTTCATTGGATTACACTTTCTTGATGCCTTTTGCCTAATTGGACGAGCATAAAGCTGTCATTGTTAATTGGGGTTCAAAATGAAATTCTAATTTCAAAAAAATATGTTTTCAGATTTCCTGATACCTCATCCATAAGCAACATAATGAAGTTGTACAAAATTATACTGGTCTAGGGTACACGAGATACAATGTTCTTCCTTTAATCAGAAATATGTTTGGTTCAATTGGATGATTTGCTCATGCATATCTTTTATGATTGGTTTTAGGGAGGACTAAAATTTGTATGAAACTTGGCCAGTTGGCCTTAATTAATGGCACTCCAAAAACACAGAAATGTTTGGTTCAATTGGATGCCTGTTAATATGCATTCATAATGAAGATGGATGGAAAATAGTCTATTAGCTCAATTGGTAGAGCATTGTGTTTGCACACAAAGATGTGAGTTCGACTCTCACATAGGCTAATACGGAGTATGCGTTCATATCTCTATGGACTTATACGATTGAACATGGTAGGAAATATATACACTAATGGCAGAACAAATTTATGAATCTGGTACGACAAATTTATGAATTATGAATATCTCTGAACTTATAAAATTATGAACTGGGTACAAAATATATAGACTAGTGGTAGGAGAAATTTGTGAACCTGGTAGGATATCACTGCTAGAAACACGCGAGATTGCCACGAATAGTTGGTCTCAGAATATTTCGAGGTTAAATTCGAGGCTACTACCCTCGATTATACTTTCGAAACTTTTTTTTCGATGCAATTTAGAATCGAAATATTTTCGAGGCTAAATTTTGAGGCTATTTGGCAACATATAAAAATTTGAGGCTTTTTTTGAGTTCATATAACAACGATAAATTTTCACAGCCTTCTTCGAGGCCTAATTCGAGGGTGATTAGCCTCAAAGAAACTTTGAGGCTATTTTGGATGCTATGTTCGTGTGTAGTTTACCAACTAATTTCATTTTTGAGTTTAAGTTCGATGTTAGTGCTGTAAAGGCCCGGATTTTTAAATAATAAATTTCAATAAATAATATAAATGGATTTAGGTCGAAAAAAATAAATAAGATAAAGTAAAATAAAAATTCGGATATTTCAAGAAAAACTCGTCCTTAATTTCCTAAATCGAAATTGAAATCCTTAAAACAAGCTTCAGCATTAATAAATTAAAATTTTAAAATATGTTTTATTCCGCGTGCTTATGCGAAAATTGAGTATAGTATTCGGAGTTCATTATTAACCTCGGATTTGAAATTTGAAGATCGTTTGAGTTTAGTCGGGATTTGTCGGGTGAGCGGGTTTCGAGTCTATTCCGCTATTTTAAATTCTTTGAGTGGGACCATGCCATTCTTTAATTTCTTTTTCTTCTCTCTCTCGCATGTGCTTGCCGTGAGGGTCCTCCCCTGCCTTGCAAATCAATAGCAGGAGTTTGTCCTTATGCCCAATTTGCTCCTGTGCACCTCCCTCCCAGTTAATTTCAAATTTTCCCAGCACGCCTCTACCTCACTGGTGACTCTGATGGAATGGCCACAGCTATCAAAATTGTTGTTTTGTGGCAAATCTTATCCTATAGCAGACCACTTCCCCGCCCTCATCTCCTCCTCATCTGCTCACTCTCTTCTCTCTTTCAAACCGAGCACCACCGAGCCCTTGTCCTCTGGAATCAGCAAAGCCACAATCACCACCACCTGGCCACTGTCGTTCGACGAACCACACCATCGCCTCACCTTGCCTCTGCTACACTCCCTTCGATTTGGTTCCACGAGCAGCAGCAAGCCAGCGACAGCATCTCCGTTCCCCCTCCTCCCTCTGCGAGCCACACCCAGCAACACCTCTCGACCTACTCGGAGCCCACGACGAGCAGGAGCAGCCAGAAAATTCCCCGGAGACCGAGCGCGAGCCGCATCCATCCCCACTTCCGATTCGCAAGGTCGCTTTTCCGTTCTCGTTCTCGATTTCGACTAATTACCTCGTAAAAGAGCACCTTTCACTTACTCCTCACTCTCCCAAGGTCTAAAACGAAGATTCCCCTTCACGACGCCGCCGAATTCAACGGATCGAGCACTCCGGCGAACCTTCGAGACCCTCTCGGTGAGCTCGCTTTACTCCCTTCTTTCTTGCTCGCTTTTGAATCCGTGTTTGTGGGTTGAGGTCGGAATTTCCTTTCAGTCTGGATTGGGCGAGTATGGGTTCGGAAGGAGTCGCCGGCGGTCCTCCTCCGTTTTTCCTTCCGTTCTCGTACAGGGCGCTGGAGGTTGAAGGCGGGTTCAGTGAACCGGTTTCCTCCTTTCTTTTGTTATTTTCTTAAGCCGGTTCACCCTTTAAACAAATCTGGCCGGTTCAGTTTTAAAAATCTGATTTTGAGGCTTTGAGGTGGGCTTTTGTTTGGGCCGGACCATCCTTCCTTCCTCTTTCTGATTGGGCTCGGGTTTGGGGCTGGGCACCGGGTGTGAGGTTGGGCATGTTGGGTTGTTTCTTCCCTTTCATGGTCTTAGTGTAATATGTGAGATAATAGTATATGTGTTATGTTATATGAGGGTATTTACTTATTATTATTATCATAATTCTGATTTATAGAAATAAAATTCTGGAATTATTATATATTATAAATTATTAAAAGTAATATTATATGATGAATTTTATGCGATTTTGGAATTTGTAAAATGGTTTTTTGATCTTGACTTATGAATAAGGGTTGTGAAGATGGATTTATTTTGGAATCGTTTATCATTGCCTTAAATTACTTGAAATATTAAAGTCAAGGTTTGGGAAATAAAATGCCGGAATTATTTCTATAATTATGATTTGAGAAAATGTTTTGAATGTGAGTTGACTTAACTTGATGTTTAAGAATTTGGAAAACTTCGGAAAATGAGTTTGAAAATATTGTTGATAAGATTTATCAATGGGTTTGATTGGAAGAATGATTTTGGTTGATGTTGATCGCACCGGAAGGGTTTTGGAAAACGGTTTTACTATCGGTTGGTTTTGAGCATGTTGAGAACTTGGAGTTTTGTGTGTACGAATGTTGGTCTGGTAGCTTATGACAATGGTCTGATGATAGGTGCGTATTACTCTTGGATTGCTTTGGACTTGCATTTGGGCCCTTGTTTGTGTTATATGTCTTGCTGCTCTGCATCTTCAGGTAAGTTCCCTAGGGGGCTTACTCAGGTTGGACATTCATGCCTGTTGTTGCATTTTATGTTAGGTGTTGCATATGCATAAAGGCATGCCATGTAGTATCATGTTTAGGTTGCACTAATTGATTGAGCATCTGTTTACTTTATGCGTTTGAAACAGAACGGCCGTTCTCTGTGATAGTCCTAGAGTCTTTGCTAGGGTCATAGGGTAGCCCAGCCTCATCGGGTACCCTGAGTCAATCGAGTCATGACTTCCTTATATTATGCCTGCGGGCTTTATTGTGGAGCGGGTTAGGCATGCGTGCACCCCAATTATGAATGAATGCATTCACGAGCTGGCCAGTCTCCACCTATCGGAAGGGGTGGAGGTAGGAGAGGGATATGCCACTTGGCATTGTCTTGGGCCCCTTTACAGTATTTCTGCACATTATTATGAACTAGGAGCATGCTAGTGTGTTTGAATTTCGTACTGCATTAGAGCATCTTTATTAGGTATAGCACATACTATGTGGCCTCAGCGAGGACTGCCGGTCCCGCATGAGTGGCTCGATCTGACTCCTTTCCCAGTTCTTCTTTTAAAGGTATTTCTGCAGATCTTGTTTGCTCCATGCTTATGTGACGGGAAACCCTTGGGCGAATCAAAGAACCTGACTAATACTCTAACTTGGCAAATGGTAATCACTTGTTTATGATTTGGTTTTGACCCGATTCTGTTGTGTCATTTGTATCTTAACTTTGCTTCCGCTTTATTTCATTTGAATTGGATTTCACGACATAGTCTTAGGACATGTTAAGGGTACCCAACGGCCCTACGATACTTTAGGGTTTGAAATCCCTCTTTATTACTGACCTTTGAAATGAGTTTGAAACCTCGACCCGTACCTGGATTGCAAGATCCGAACAAGGGTTTTCATCCCTTGAAACGTAACCCGGAAATCATAATTCTGGGCCATTACAAAGATGGTATCAGATCTGAGGTTGTGCAATTCGGGTACACAAGGGTCGAGTGTATGTTTTGGAAAACCGCCCATGAATTTCAAATGATTTGAAAGTGTTTTAAAGGGGCAAAATGAACTTAAGATGCCTAACTGGAAATGGACTAAGTAATGAACTTGACTTGTAATAAAAGAGGAAAACCGACCAAATGGGGACACGAGTGGGTAATAAAGGCCCTAGACCACCCCTATTGGGTGTAGTTGGGAACGGTAGACAAAATATCAGCTTGTTCTTTACAGATGGGTTGGGAGACTCAAAGGAGATCATTATGAGTGTTATTAACTGATTTTGGGCTGAGTGTTTGCTATGCTATAGATCTGATTTGGTATGCCTAACAATGAGTTTTGTGTTGACTAATCTGTGCAAACGGGATAGCGGGAGTACCTTTATTTCTATATGGTCAAGTTCAGCTTGTGTGAAACAGTCCTTCAACTATGTTTTATCGAGTCTTCCTCCCAGATGTCAGTGTCTTCCACGGGGAATCGGGTCGGTAAACACGTTGTGTCGGAAACATGTATGGATATAAAGGTGGTTTGAGTGAGTATTGAAAGGTAGTTTTTGATGTCATTTTGAGTCGAGAGTAATGTGTTTATGAGGCTGTCTTTCTTGATTTTTATGATGATTAACCAGTGTTTTCCTACCACAAGAGTCGTACCGAAGTCCCACGGGAAAGAGGAGTGATGAGTCGGTTGGGAAAAGTCAGTGGATGCCCTTAGAAATCTCTGTTCGGTTGTAAAGGTGACTCTCTCTGAATTGCATGACGTGATTTTGTAGTCTCTGACACATGCCTTATGAATAACCATTGGTACCAAGTTGTTGTGTTATTACCTATATGACTAGTTACATTGCTTAAATCTCGTGTTATGTATTGCCTTCTATCATGATGGTATGTTGGTTATAGTATGCCTACTTGACATATTGTATTAATTGCGCTAATGATCAACTGGAAGCATGGACCACATGATATGAACCTATATGTTGTGGTTTTGCCTGGGTTAGGTCCATGATAGTGTGATCAACTCTTCTCTGTACAAATACAAGTAAATGATCTCCTTATCATGCTAGATGATGACATATCGATGCTCCTTATTCCTGTTGTGACAAGAATCTATCGTATGCCCATCCATTTTGTATTCGTCAAATTGAATAGTGTTGATGATTTTGCAAGTTAATATTGTTGTGTGTTACTTGCGTGGAATGGAGAATATGAGGTTTAATTGAGTCTTGGGAAATGCATGTTTTATCCTAGTATGTGTTGATTTGAACTCATGTCCCCGTATTCTAGCCATATTGCCCAATACTTGGAGTCGTATTATACATCGTTGAACATCCCTCACGCTTCTATATCATTGTAATGTAATGTAATTGATTTCTTACATATCGTTATGATTAATTGCATGCATGCATCGCATGTTGTGTTGAGCCATTAGTGTCATATAGGACCCTTGATTGTAACTAGTGCGTGTTATACCTTGCCTACATTATTGTTGAACCTCTCTGGAGCTAGGGTCTTGCTAGTGTGGTCTCTCCCCTTTTCTATCACCTTAACATGTCTCCCTCATGCAAATTAGATTGATGTTGAACTCAATGATCAAATTGCTTTCTGTGATGGTTTATCCTAGCATGCTTACATGTTATCGCTCGGTAGTGTTTCTTCATTACTCTATGATATCCTCTTGTACTTGCATAAATGTATGACTTGGCACCTCACATGATCACACATCACACTATATCATGATTTTGCATACGCATGATGTATGAATGCTAAAATGAATTTAGTCGAGTTACCTTGATTGTGTTAATGTTTGATATGTGTAGTAGTGTCTTGTAGGGCTTATGATTTCCAATGTAACTCGCTAAATGATTACATGTCGTACTTGTTCTACAATGTGATAGCTATTGGACCATTTATGTGCTCTACGACGGTACATTCTTAGCATTATTATAATATGTCGCCCATGATTTCCTCGTTGTTACTTTGATGATGCCTCATATTTCGTGAATATTATGTTGAACTCCTTTAAATGACTTTTGATTATGCTCATGCTTATCATGTATCGCTAGCATCATGTAGGAACCATGCTTTCTAAATGTATCTCGTCATATGATTACATGTCACTCTTAACCTAGTATATGATCCTTGTTGCTAGATGTGATAATTGTCATGCCGCTCTTATGTACCCTCATATGACGCTTAGTTTGATTTTTATGATGTACCTTGTCATGCTATATTTGGACTTATTTGTTGTCGTGCTCGTGCATTGTTCATATACATGATGTTTGTCATCCTCGTTAAGCCATGCATGACCATTACTGGCTCCACATATCTTATTTGAAATTGCTAGACATATCTGCTTCCTTGGAATAAAAGGCTATTAGCTTATCTCACATGCATCCGTGTAGAATTCGATTATGTTCTCTGGATTGAATATGCACTTCGTTCTCCTTGAGATAGGTACATGTTAGTGTGGATTAATGTGACTGGTATGCTCCGTGATGAATTCATTTGGCTCGTCACAATTGTAACCTAATAGATTTTCATAAGGGCATCGTTGTATTATCGGGTTGTAGTCTTGTCTCTAGTCTTGTCGTCTTAGCCTTGGTCCGTGTTTGGTTCCGAGAGGGACTTTGGGTTGTCTTCTCTTGTCACTCCCCTATCTCCGCTAACTTGGACCCTATGCGATACATTCGACGAGCGACCGCATGGATGAGGGAACAAAAGAGTTAGATAGCAATAGAGCAGTGCAGCAGAAGCGTGGGCCCATAACCCACGGGCCTCAAGATCAACGATTTCGGAAAGACAAGCACATTTCGAGGATGGCGGTTACTGATTACGATATGACTTGCAAGCAAGAGTGTTCTCTGTTCGAATTGCTAACCCTTTTGAACTTTTTGACGATGATATTGCGTTGCTCTAGCGATGAGATTTACGTGTTGATGTACTAACTTGATGGTGATTGTTGCCTGATTGCCTGTTGCCTATGATGATATGATCTGATGCCTTACAATTCTAATGTGACATGATGTCTTGATGCAACGATACTTTGAGTGCTAAGCATGACCTAATTTCCTTTGCCCGTAAATTGT
Source organism: Persicaria tinctoria (assembly GCA_037127255.1). Taxonomy (NCBI): domain Eukaryota; kingdom Viridiplantae; phylum Streptophyta; class Magnoliopsida; order Caryophyllales; family Polygonaceae; genus Persicaria; species Persicaria tinctoria. Next base: position 54,317,576 of record JBANSL010000006.1, on the reverse strand, counting down.
GAACTGCAAATGCTGAGAATTCTGAATTGGTTATTAGATAAGGTTATGATGTAACTTGCTATTTTGACTTAATTATGTGCATATATGATGATTTGTAATAATGATTAAGCATGCCGATACATTGAGACTTGTTGACATAGTTGCGATAATTGATGATGAACCCATGATACTATAAATGCTAGTGGATATGATGTGGTCTTTATGTGTAATAATGTCCATGATTGCTTATTCTTGAACTTGTGGGTGAGGGTTCTCTTGTGGAGTGGTTGATGAGTGGTAAAAGAATTCTAGGCGGTTAGGATGATCGATGGTATTACGAGGTAAGACGCGAGAGAGGGATCCATGTGGTTAGCAGGGTATGATGCTTGTGATGTCTTGAGTAGTATATGAAGTGGGGGAATGACTTTTGGGAGTATTGAGGATATAGTATGAGAGGGTTCTCGGGTGTGAAGTTAGAAATAGGAGTTGGGTTCTTAGAGGTGGATGGCGTGTGGGAGTGCTTGATGGGATGTGGGGCGAGATTTGAGCATCGAGATGAATTGGGATTTCTTTGGAGAATTTTTGTTTGAGTTGACGTTGGCGAGTCTAGAAGAGGATTAGTCTTGGATTGAGAGTGGAGATGGGCGAGGGGAGATTGTATTTTATTTTGACTGGTATGATGTGAGGATCTTCTTGATATTGTGATTTATTAATATGTGCTTGCATGATAATTAGATAACCATGATGAATCTGATACGGAATGATATTACATGTTGTTATGCAATATTGAAATCTAGTTGGTAGTGACAAATGTTATCATGATATATTGCTGCTCTGCTATGTTGTTTTAGGAGCATGTTAGGATGTGTTGTGATCTGATATACGAGATAATGATGTGTTATTATGTGAAAGTGTGATGTTATGTTATGGGGTAAAAGCATGATGTTATATTATGTGGTAGTAAACATGATGTTGTATTATATGTTTAGCAATCATGCTTATGGATATGTTGCATCACGAATATGGCTTTCAAAATGAATATGATTTATATATGTAAGATAATGGTGCCTAATTACTAAATGAGTGTTATATGATATTGCGATGAGTTACAGTAATGTCTTTCGAGCATGTTGACACCTTGATGATTGATATATTGGTTGATCTTCCCTTTTTGCTGAATCTTAACGGCATGACTTGTTATGTTGATGTGTTGACAATGAGTTTTGATTCGTTGACTCTATGGTAAGGAGGTACCTTTTATGATTTTGGTGTGATATCGAGATGTGTGTAATCATTTTGGCATAGATGCATATTAGGACCTTTAGTATGATGTGGAGGTGTTGATGTGACCTTGTGACACTATGTTGGCATATGTTTGAGACTTGTCGTATGATGTACTCGTGGAGGATCGATTGGTTATGTAGTTATGCATTGCTTATGGCTTATGAATCTTGCTTGATTTGAGACTAATAGATTGGTTTGATTCTGGAAACTAGGAAGAGAATATGGGATTAGCCCTTAGAGGTGGATGATTCCACCTCCGAGCTTCTGAAATTGATTGATTGTTATGCGGGAAACTGATTTGGTTTTGGAGGATTTTGACGAAATTTGATCGAAATGATTTAACTTGTTTTGGTGTAAGGTTGCTTGGTTAAACGTCTTATTTGAAGATTTTTAGCGGTTTGAAAAGGAATTACTTGGAATTTTCAAGAATAAACGTCACTGAGAATTTCAACGATTTTGAGGTCAATCTTTTTCAATTGCGGAATCGCCTTTGAAACCTTTCAAACTCGGGCAACTCTATGATACTTCACGAAGTGGATACAATCATTTTATGAGGGCGCTTGTAGGGTGCTTGCTAAGACCTAGTGATGACATTGTAGAACTTTTAGAGTTGCGACGCTTCCGAAAAGTCGAAGCGAGGATGCGATAGGGGCGCTTATCGCATACTTGTCAAGGCCAATTGGAGATGTCACGACCGTGACTAGGATGTTGTGAGAATCCCGGAAGACGCAACCGAGATGATTACAAGATTCTAGACATGGTCCTTGGACTCATCAATTTCAAACGTCATCCCCTACTTTATTTTGGTTTTAGTCTCGGGGACGAGACTTGTTTTTAGAGGTGGATGATGTAAAGGCCCGGATTTTTAAATAATAAATTTCAATAAATAATATAAATGGATTTAAGTCGAAAAAAATAAATAAGATAAAGTAAAATAAAAATTCGGATATTTCAAGAAAAACTCGTCCTTAATTTCCTAAATCGAAATTGAAATCCTTAAAACAAGCTCCGGCATTAATAAATTAAAATTTTAAAATATGTTTTATTCCGCGTGCTTATGCGAAAATTGAGTATAGTATTCGGAGTTCATTATTAACCTCGGATTTGAAATTTGAAGATCATTTGAGTTTAGTTGGGATTTGTCGGGTGAGCGGGTTTCGAGTCTATTCCGCTATTTTAAATTCTTTGAGTGGGACCATGCCATTCTTTAATTTCTTTTTCTTCTCTCTCTCGCCTGTGCTTGCCGTGAGGGTCCTCCCCTGCCTTGCAAATCAATAGCAGGAGTTTGTCCTTATGCCCAATTTGCTCCTGTGCACCTCCCTCCCAGTTAATTTCAGATTTTCCCAGCACGCCTCTACCTCACTGGTGACTCTGATGGAATGGCAACATCTATCAAAATTGTTGTTTTGTGGCAAATCTTATCCTATAGCAGACCACTTCCCCACCCTTTTCTCCTCCTCATCTGCTCACTCTCTTCTCTCTTTCAAACCGAGCACCACCGAGCCCTTGTCCTCTGGAATCAGCAAAGCCACAATCACCACCACCTGGCCACTGTCGTCCGACGAACCACACCATCGCATCACCTTGCCTCTGCTACACTCCCTCCGATTTGGTTCCACGAGCAGCAGCAAGCCAGAGACAGCATCTCCGTTCCCCCTCCTCCCTCTGCGAGCCACACCCAGCAGCACCTCCCGACCTACTCGGAGCCCACGACGAGCAGGAGCAGCCGGAAAATTCCCCGGAGACCGAGTGCGAGCCGCATCCGTCCCCACTTCCGATTCGCAAGGTCGCTTTTCCGTTCTCGTTCTCGATTTCGACTAATTACCTCGTAAAAGAGCACCTTTCACTTACTCCTCACTCTCCCAAGGTCTAAAACGAAGATTCCCCTTCACGACGCCGCCGAATTCAACGGATCGAGCACTCCGGCGAACCTTCGAGACCCTCTCGGTGAGCTCGCTTTACTCCCTTCTTTCTTGCTCGCTTTTGAATCCGTGTTTGTGGGTTGAGGTCGGAATTTCCTTTCAGTCTGGATTGGGCGAGTATGGGTTCGGAAGGAGTCGCCGGCGGTCCTCCTCCGTTTTTCCTTCCGTTCTCGTACAGGGCGCTGGAGGTTGAAGGCGGGTTCAGTGAACCGGTTTCCTCCTTTCTTTTGTTATTTTCTTAAGCCGGTTCACCCTTTAAACAAATCTGGCTGGTTCAGTTTTAAAAACCTGATTTTGAGGCTTTGAGGTGGGCTTTTGTTTAGGCCGGACCATCCTTCCTTCCTCTTTCTGATTGGGCTCGGGTTTGGGGCTGGGCACCGGGTGCGAGGTTGGGCCTGTTGGGTTGTTTCTTCCCTTTCATGGTCTTAGTGTAATATGTGAGATAATAATATATGTGTTATGTTATATGAAGGTATTTACTTATTATTATTATCATAATTCTGATTTATAGAAATAAAATTCTGGAATTATTATATATTATAAATTATTAAAAGTAATATCATGTGATGAATTTTATGCGATTTTGGAATTTGTAAAATGGTTTGTTGATCTTGACTTATGAATAAGGGTTGTGAAGATGAATTTATTTTGGAATCGTTTATCATTGCCTTAAATTACTTGAAATATTAAAGTCAAGGTTTGGGAAATAAAATGCCGGAATTATTTCTATAATTATGATTTGAGAAAATGTTTTGAATGTGAGTTGACTTAACTTGATGTTTAAGAATTTGGAAAACTTCAGAAAATGAGTTTGAAAATATTGTTGATAAGATTTATCAATGGGTTTGATTGGAAGAATGATTTTGGTTGATGTTGATCACACTGGAAGGGTTTTGGAAAACGGTTTTACTATCGGTTGGTTTTGAGCATGTTGAGAACTTGGAGTTTTGTGTGTACGAATGTTGGTCTGGTAGCTTATGACAATGGTCTGATGATAGGTGCGTATTACTCTTGGATTGCTTTGGACTTGCATTTGGGCCCTTATTTGTGTTATATGTCTTGCTGCTCTGCATCTTCAGGTAAGTTCCCTAGGGGGCTTACTCAGGTTGGACATTCATGCCCGTTGTTGCATTTTATGTTAGGTGTTGCATATGCATAAAGGCATGCCATGTAGTATCATGTTTAGGTTGCACTAATTGATTGAGCATCTGTTTACTTTATGCGTTTGAAACAGAACGGCGGTTATCTATGATAGTCCTAGAGTCTTTGCTAGGGTCATAGGGTAGCCCAGCCTCATCGGGTACCCTGAGTCAATCGAGTCATGACTTCCTTATATTATGCCTGCGGGCTTTATTGTGGAGCGGGTTAGGCATGCGTGCCCCCCAATTATGAATGAATGCATTCACGAGCTGGCAAGTCTCCACCTATCGGAAGGGGTGGAGGTAGGAGAGGGATATGCCACTTGGCATTGTCTTGGGCCCCTTTACAGTATTTCTGCACATTATTATGAACTAGGAGCATGCTAGTGTGTTTGAATTTCGTACTGCATTAGAGCATCTTTATTAGGTATAGCACATACTATGTGGCCTCAGCGAGGACTGCCGGTCCCGCATGAGTGGCTCGATCTGACTCCTTTCCCCGTTCTTCTTTTAAAGGTATTTCTGCAGATCTTGTTTGCTCCATGCTTATGTGACGGGAAACCCTTGGGCGAATCAAAGAACCTGACTAATACTCTAACTTGGCAAATGGTAATCACTTGTTTATGATTCGGTTTTGACCCGATTCTGTTGTGTCATTTGTATCTTAACTTTGCTTCCGCTTTATTTCATTTGAATTGGATTTCACGACATAGTCTTAGGACATGTTAAGGGTACCCAACGGCCCTACGATACTTTAGGGTTTGAAATCCCTCTTTATTACTGACCTTTGAAATGAGTTTGAAACCTCGACCCGTACCTGGATTGCAAGATCCGAACAAGGGTTTTCATCCCTTGAAACGTAACCCGGAAATCATAATTCTGGGCCGTTACAAGTGCTTGAGTAATGAATTCAAGGGTAACGTCGTAACCATTTTTGAGGCAAAAATGTGGTGTGAATATTTGAGAGGAAAAATGAGGCTAACTTCGAGGCTATAGCACATCAACCTCATTTAATATTCTTAAAATGAGATTTGATTCTAAACCCACCAATCCAAACTTCTTTCTCTTCTTTTGCCAATATTCTTAAAATGAGATTTGATTCTCTTGCCCTTTCATATGTGAGATCCGAAGCTTTTGCTTGTCCGAGGTTTGTGACAATCACATTAATATGTAAGTGTATCATCCTATTTTTTATTTTTTGAATGCTTAATCATATATTTTCCTATATATATGTGCGATTTATTATGTTTATTAATTAAATCATTATTGTTAAGTAACTTAAAATGAAATGTTGAGAAATAATATGTGATATAATTTAATTTTAAATTTTCAAAATAATATCTTAAATTAAAATTACGAAAAAAAGGAAGAAAACGAAATGTGTGGGAAAATAATTGGTGAATAGCCTCAAAAGTAAGAACTTGATGGTAAATTCAAAGCTAGTGACATGTAATATAGCCTCGAATTAATCTTTGTTTTGAGGCTATATGTTATTGTTTAAGACGGACATCGAGGGCAAATCTGAAGGAAAATTTGAGAGCAATGCTATTCTCTAACCTTTAAACCTCGATCTCATAGATATCTTTTATGCTAAAATCAAGGCTTTTTAACGTTAAACCAAAGTGTAGAGTAAATTTAAGGCTAATTTTATTGTTATTTATTGCACTACAATAGTTTGAATTAAAATTACAAAAAACGAAAGAAAAATGAAATGCATAAGAAAAAAAAAAAGGTTAATAGCCTCAAAGATATGAACTTGAGTTTATATTCGAAGCTAGTGGCATCGAATGTAGCCTTGAGTTCTTTGTTTCGAAGCTATACAAGATTTTTTAAATATATATCTAATTTATAATTGTTTATTTGTCTCATCATTTTACATGGTTTTATATTTAATTTTATGAAACTACTTTAAATTATATTATCAATTTATTATTGGTGATGATTTTTTTTATAATTATATAAAGAGAGAATGGGTAATGACGAACTTCAAGTGCATTTGATGGATAGGAGAAGATAAAATGGTCTTGTATGAAATGTAAGAATGGAAAGAGTTTTGTTAACAACTATTATGATTTATGAGTGAATTGTATATGATGAGACACCATTGACCCAAGTAATGCACCATTCAAATGAATCATCGAGCTTTTGTGTTAATGACTTGAACTTCTTTGGGATCTGAAAGCATATTTGGATTAATCATTTTAAAATTAATATTATAAAGCAAAATATATATACATATCATAAAAATTTTCATAAACATCATCATTTTTTATTTAAAAAATCAATATATTAAATTGTAAGAATGAACTTATAAAAGAGATTACTACATATAAAGTAAATATATAATTTTCAATTGTGTTATTTTTTTTAGAATGTAAACACATGTTTGAGTATGTATTAATTATGTTTATTCTCTTATTAAAAAGAAATGGTTAAGATCTATTTTTATAAATATAATATACATGTCAAAATCTTTAAGTACCTTATACTTTATAATTTATTTATTTATTAAAAAGCTTCATCATTTTGAAAATATCATAAATGTACAATCTTTGTTTCAAGTGTGTGTATATATATATATTAGAAAAATATGTGCCAAAGGAGTTTTTGAAAATTTATATTCATATTAAAATATACCGAAGGGAAAAATATTTTATTTTATGAGTTACGAGGTAAAATTTATGAATTTCAACAAGAAAAATATGTGCCAAAATAAAATAAAAATCTATATTAATTTCATACATTCTAGATGACCCTTATGATTTTCAATCTTTAAAGACATTCAAAAAATATTTAATGAATTTATAAAAATGATAAATTTGTGAGTATTAGTCTTTAAAAAATTATTATAAAAGTAAATTATAACCAAAATATAAAAGTAAAAATTTTGGAGGATGATTTATGTTCTTCTCTTTTTGACATTGTGTTTGGTGACCTCATCATTTATGAATAGAAACTAGGTTTTCGATCAAAAAAAAGTTTCTGTCACAATAGTGTATAATTTATGTATATAAATAGATTGAAATTTATTTTTTTTATAGAAAAATTCAGCACCTCTATTTATCAAGAAATCAAGTTATGTTTATATTTCCCCAAAAATATAATCTCTTATAAACTTTATTTTATTTTACATTGACTTAAAAATGACTAGCATAAATACTCCATCTGTTAATTAAAACTTGTCGTTTACTATTCATGCACACTTTTTTAGAATGATGAAAGCTATATAAAATATTAATATTTTTTTACATTTGTTTTTATAAATTCATACTTAATTGTAATAAGTATGAAATCATTACAAATATATTTAAAAAGTTAATATTTTATAACAAGTATTAAATCGAGTAAAATGCGGGTAATAAAACTAAACTTTTTATAGCAAGTACTTCATAGTAGTTTTTTTATATAATTCATTGTATTAATTTTATTCACATAGAAAGAAAAACATTACTCTTGAGTCTTGATTAATAATTTTTGAACCACCAATGACCCCTTGCCCTAGTGGTTAGGGAGAGGTGGCCCTTGCAAGAGGTCAAGTGTTCAAATCCCACTTCTTACACAATTTGGGTATTAGTGGGTGCTCAAGCCTTCATTGGCTTGGGTGAGCCTGCCTGGTGGCTTGCCGCCTGGCTAAACCGGTTCGCGTCCTTTGCAGGCTAGGGCCCAGACCCGTGGAGGGATTAGTCGTTAACCTCGGAAACCCCCCACGTCCAAAAAAAAATAATAATAATAATTTTTGAACCGTTCCCCACCAAAAAAATAAAATATAAAATAATTTTAAACTACTTTCCCCATAGCCCATTCAGCAATCCATGTCAATTGCTTAAATCAATTGACAGCCCTTGATTGACACCTATTCCACTGTACCTCAACCGTTGGATTAATTTTCATTCTCCATCTCTTTAACCTAAACTCATCTTCTCCTCTTGGCCGCTTTTCCATCTTCATTTTATTTGTTCAGATCTGAGAATCCTCTTTCAATTTCTCCCTCTTTGTCCATAGACGTCATGCGACGGGATTTCCGTCGATCGACGCCATTGATGCAGTTAACGATCGGAGAACGGGAAAATAGGAGTGCCAGGGATAGATTCCTCGACTAGGGACTGGATGAGAGTCCGAAGAAGAGCTTACCAGGGCCTAGAATCCAGCTTGAGAACCAAGAAAAGCCGGATCGAAGGACGTCTGATGAATTTGGGTTGATTGGAGATTTGAGATATTGGAGAAATGGTTTGTATTTCTGATTGATTCATCTCAGTAGCTTCTGATCAGTACATAAGGGAGAAGATGACTCAAATGGGCTTACTCCTCTACTTTCTATGACATGACCCAAAGTCACTGCGAGGGCTAGGCCCATTACAAAACTCGGACTAATTGAAATTCAGAAATATAAACATAAACTCAATGTTAAAGCTAAGGCAGAAACCCTGTTACAATACTTCCTCCTTCAAAGGATCATTGTCCTCAATGATCAAACTCGATACGATCTGCAGCGAACACCAGCATCCTATATATCGGACTTCATCTTCAAGCATAGATTCTTGTCCACCCGGATCGAAAACCAATCGCAGGAAAGCAACATATGAGCATACATGAGAGTCCAGTAGCTTCTCCCTCTGTCCTTGGAAGCTCATCTTTGCTTTTCTTGTGCTAAATTCTAGAAACAAGCTGACTAGCCTCGGACACTGAGCTGCCAACAAGGGTTCTATGTCAAATAGTTCATCACCAATACTTTGCAGCTCCCTTTCCTTTACAGTAGCAAGCTTCAGATTAAGAATATTTATAATAGACACCAATTCAAGAAGATAACCAAGGCAAATCAAGTCAGGAAATGCCACTTCAAAGGCAAGCTTTCTAGGGAACCTCCTATCATTCCCCTTGAACTCAATATTCTGCATTTCCATGACATCACTACGAAACATGATATCAACAATTTCACCACTGCCTTCCAGTAATGGTGAGCAAGTACTGATTTTAGTATGCTTGTGCTCTTCACCCCTGAAATCAAAAGTTAATAACTCAGCACAAACATGTTTAGTAGCACTAGCCTCCTGTCTGAATTTTTGCTCCCTGGAATCAACACTATAAAGGGCCCAAGCTTCTTGCAGCAGTACATGGAACCCAATATGAGCAACATTAATAAGTTCCACATAAAAATGATTTGGAATGCAGTCTACAAACAAACTTGCTTTCTCATCAATGGCAACATGGTCAAGGTCAACCCAAACAAGGAGAATATGCTTCTTTAACCACGATTTTCCTCCAAACTCATGGATTAGTAATTCAATAAAAGCTTGGATGAACCATTCCCCTCCTGGATCAAAACATTTAATGAGCTCCCACATGGTGGTACTTTCAACAATCACCTGTGCATTGAATCCAATCACATCTACCAAACGAGCTAGTATTGCCCACCCTCCTTTGGGATCAAGTGGTAATTGCTCACCATGAACATTTGTATACACCAGAGTTGAATTATATAAAAGCAATTCAACTAGGCACTGAGCAATAATATGGTGCCCATCACCCGTCAAGTATTCCACCAGATGTGGAGGAGCAAAATTAACAATAGTAATGGATGAGCAAAGGGCTTTACTCAAAGCTAAACTCCTTCCCGGATTGAACGTCAGTAATTCACTATGCTCCACCACTTGTGGGGAGTCCTCTAGCTACCCAGTGACATCAATTGTGATCCATTTTCCTCCAGGGTCGAAACCCATCGGCTTATCACCATAATTCGTCATAACTCGAACATTCTCTGCAAGAAATCTTTTCAGGTTGCTATCCATTAACGAGGGCATTTTATCGAGCACTTGGTGAAAAGATCCTGTCTGATTATCAATCCATGGCCTGGGTGCTACCTCGAGCAAGCCATGCTCAGCAACAGTCCAGTAATCTCTCCCCGGAACAAAACATAAATCTCCAGCATAACTAGCTGAGCGTGTAAATGAAATACTCACTTGTTCGGTGCGAAGATTGAGCTCATCAACCTTCTTAGCAATAATTCCCGGATCAAAAACAGGCTGATAGTGTGCTTCTTCCTTATTCGTGATCTCCATTGGTGCAGACATTTCGTCGAGCAGTTGGTGAGCGCCCGAACTGATGGGTTCCTTTGCGAAAATAAGGCCATCGCCTCTAGACTTAGACAACACTTCCAGCAAGACGTGGCTATCAACCACCAAGCAAGTCCCTCCCGGATCGAAACAAAGGGCTCGTAAATGGTCATCAAATTTAGACTTATAGATACTCGCATCAGCTACATCGAGATCCACTCTATTGTCAATCAACAGCTCAGAATCTCTAGTCAAATCCTCCAAAATTTCAATTACCTTATTGTTCATTGATTGCTTTACCTCAAACGCCTGGAGTACGATTTGATTGTCGCTGATCACTTGGAGAGCAACCGGATCTGGGCCCTCTTTTTCGACGATCTGATTGTCCTCTTGAGCAGTCGAACTGATGAATTCCTTTGCAAGCGCAGGATCGGCTAGATCATCACCTATGAACTTAGGCGATTTCTCGAGCATCGGAAGAGGGAGATCCTCTTCTTCATCGTCTATCAGCTTCAGATTGCTTGATTTGAGCAGATCTGTCGATGAACTATCGACAACGAGGTCGTCGATCTCTTGAGATCTGGTTGGGATCTCAGCAGATTTCCCTTCCGCTATCAGAGAGGCGACATTGGCTTCAATTCTTCTCATATCTTGTATCATAGCACGCTCTTCATCGAACCACGAGGCCATAGCGTACGTCAGCTTCGCCACCGCCCTCGTAAGAGTTTCCAACTCTTCGTCGGTCCAATCTTCATCCTCCATGGACGAATCCGTCGATGATTCGACTGGCTCTGATACCATTGCGACGGGATTTCCGTCGATCGACGCCATTGATGCAGTTAACGATCGGAGAACGGGAAAATAGGAGTGCCAGGGATAGATTCCTCGACTAGGGACTGGATGAGAGTCCGAAGAAGAGCTTACCAGGGCCTAGAATCCAGCTTGAGAACCAAGAAAAGCCGGATCGAAGGACGTCTGATGAATTTGGGTTGATTGGAGATTTGAGAGATTGGAGAAATGGTTTGTATTTCTGATTGATTCATCTCAGTAGCTTCTGATCAGTACATAAGGGAGAAGATGAATCAAATGGGCTTACTCCTCTACTTTCTATGACATGACCCAAAGTCACTGCGAGGGCTAGGCCCATTACAAAACTCGGACTAATTGAAATTCAGAAATATAAACATAAACTCAATGTTAAAGCTAAGGCAGAAACCCTGTTACACGTCCCTCCTCCGAGTTCTCTACTTCCTCCTTATTTGCTCCTTCACCGGCTCTCCCTCCACCGGATCTCCCTCCTCCCAGTTCTCTCGCTTTGGCCCCATCGCCGATCTTATCTACGCCGCTAACACTTCTACTCCTCCGGCTCCCGTCATTGCTCATCGTCAACTCGTCACCGCAGCCTCTTCAGATTTGGCACCACCATTGTTGAACAACAACGTGGTATTCACCATGGTCGTCACCGCAACCTCCACAAATTTGGCACCGCCAGCCTCGAGTAGCTTTCTTGATTTTTGTTTGGATTTTGTGTATAATGAAAACTCTGTGTATTGGGGGATTGGAGAAAAATCAATTTGTAAAAATATGAATTACTTCAATAATAATAATTATTATTATTTTATATATAAATAGATTTTAATAATAATAATAATAATAATAATAATTATTATTATTATTATATATGTAGCATTTAATTATAAATATTATAAAAATATGGCAAATTGGAGGCCAACATTCGATATTGTTTTAGGGTAAAATTTAACCTCGAAATTTATCGTCAAACATATTTGAGGCCAACATTCGATATTGTTTTAGCATCGAAAACTTATACTCGAATAATGTCTCGAAATTTATTTGAGCCTAAATTCGACGCCAAATGCTTTGAGCTCAAGGTTACGGAAATTACCCTCAAAGTAGAATTCGAGGCTAATTTACCGTCGAATAAACATTTTGAGGCTAATTTTCCGTAACCAAATTTAGCCTCGCGTTTTTTGGGTCGGATTTTGATTCGAGGCTAAATTAGAGGTTGTTTTCGTTGGTAAGGTTCTTCGAGGGTATTCCCGTAGCTACTTATGTGACTAAATTCGTGGCAATCACGCGTGTTTCTAGCTATGTTACACGGAAACAGAAACGGAAAGGAAACGGAAACGGAAACGAGGAAACGACAGTCCGAATTTTGTAGGAAACGGAAACGTCGAGGAAACGGCAATATGAATTATATGTTCATTTAAAGGTCTAAATAAGAGCAATAAACATATCACCAAGTGATACACATTGAATGCATCATTAAGGCTACAAATTAAAATGTTCAATACTGTGATAAACAGTGTCCTTACTCATTAATAGAAATCAATACAGACATGTCAAATATATTAAATGTCTTGCAAACCAACAAAATAAAGTAACTTAGTTTTAAAATAACAACATAATCAAGAACAACACAAAGTAATCAATCCAACATAATCCTATACTTAGCTAACTCTTCCTTATGTTTTGGCTTATCGGAGAAACTTCTACATGAGGGTTTACCGAAGAGAGGTTAGAGGGAGAGAGTACTGAACAAGTGAGAGGAGGGAGGACTGAAAATGGAGGAGAAGTAGGCGACATGGATAGAAGGAAACGGGAGTTTCAGACGGGAGGAAGGGGAAGTATGATTTGGGATTTGATTTTTTTATATTTTTTAACTATCAAATTAGTGGAAACGTCATTTGGCAAGTCAGAAACGTTTCTGACCAAACGGAAACGGTCAAAGTTTCTGACTTTTTTGGTCAACGAAACGGTCAAAGTTTCTGACCTCTCAGAAACGTTTCTGAGGTGTTTCCGCAGAGTTTCGGAGTTTCTCAATATGCAGAAACGTGAAACCGCTATGAAATGGAGTTTCGGGGTATCATAGGTTTCTAGCAGTGGATAAATATATGATAATCGTATAATAAAAATGTAATCACCGAAATTCCTAAGTGTATAACTTGACACTAATGGTAGGATAGATGTACACGAATGGTAAGATATATTTGTACTATTGGCAAAGAAGTATAATTAATATTGACCAATCCACAAATCCCAGACTAGTAATCAGTGAGGCATGAATTGACCTTAATCTCAATCTCAATTACCAGTCCATAAATCCCAATCTCCATCCAATTTTCATCAATCAAAATTCATGAATCCAATCTAATTCAATGCTAGAACGACTGAATTAGAGCCTCTACCCTTGGATATAATGTTACTTAGGTTTTCTTCATTTTCTGTTATAGACTGGAAACCCTCTACCCTTGGTTGTTTTTATGAAAAACGTGGAACATAATTTGCTACGGTTTCTAGCTTGATTTTCGTTGAAAGCTATTTAAATTGGTATAATAGATGCACAAAAATGGTAGGATAGATGAAAACCAATCGTAGGAGAAAACAACGATATCAGTAGGATCAGAATGGTAGGATTGATGGAAACTAATGGTAGGAGAAAACAACGATATTGGTAGGATCATAATGGAAACCCAGTAATTACTGTATAACTTGACACTAATGGTAGGATAGATGCACACTGATGGTACGATATATTTATACTATTGGAAATATGTAAATGCATAATTGACTTTACAATAAAAATTTACTTCCACATGAATCTCAAAAAAGAAAAAGGAGAAGGCAGACTCCACATGAAGAGACTGAAGTTATATGAACCACAGATGCAAAAGCTATACATGGATATATCATGTTTGATGATGAATCTCAAGCTATGGTCCCTATCCTGGATAAAGTTAGTGCTGCACTGAAAGACAAGATCCAAGTAGTGAATATTGACACTCAGAAGTACCCAGTCATCGCTGACAAGTTCATGATCATCATGTGGAGAAAGAAAATTGAGTAAAACCTAGTCTGGAGAGATTTATGAATTTGTCTTACCATGTTCATAGATTTGTCCTACCACCAATGTATATATTTCCTGTCATGTTCATAATCGTATAAGTTTAGAGAGATTTATGAATTTGTCCTAACATGTTCGTAAATTTGTCCTACCATTATTATATATATTTTCTACCAGGTTCATAATTGTATAAGTTTAGAGAGATTCGTGAACACATACTCTATATTAGCCTATGTGAGAGTCGAACTCACATATTTGTGTGCAAACACAAACTTCTTGCACTTTTTCAGGTTGCATTTTTTATTTGCAAAAATAGATTACTTTCTACCCCTAGCCAAAAAAAGGGGGACATGTCTAGTTATGCAAATGGGCCCTTTTTTTGGTTTAGTTATGCAAAAGGGCCATTAATGTTTGCTTTGCCGAATCTGATTGAATTGAGCATGAGATTCTCCATGAGTAGCTAGATTTCTTGTTCTAGGGTCGGGATTGTCTTGACAATGTGGAAAGAGGCTTCTTCTTCGTATCTTTCGAGATTATGAATTGGATTGTGGTTTAATCATGTCGTGCTTATTCTGATTGATGCAAGTCGATTAGATCCGATTTAGGATTTAAAATCGAAAGACGAAAACCCTAAATTGGAATTTAGATGGTGATTTGAGACCGAAAGGCGATTAGGATCCATCAGAACTACATGATTAAACCCGAAGTTTATTGATCGAAAGTGAAACTAAACTTCTTGAGGATTCATAGGTTGTCAAAGATGTTCTGGGCTACTTTGATATTATTCGAAGCTGAAGGGATAATTTAGTGTGATTATTGCCAAGAACTCTATGAACTTAAAGGGCCTAAATCGAATTCTTGTGTCCGAAAGGATAATTGCTAACCGATTTAGGCACATTCGCGCCGAACCCGAAAGGGGATGCGCGATTACCACATACAATCTACCTCCACAATTTGATTGCGGAATCACTCGAATGAGAAAACATTTTTTTTTTGCCTATTGATGATGCATTATTGGTAAATCATTAGTCCTAGACGCCTTCCCTATATATATTTCTCAACACTTAATCGGTTTTCCTGGTTACTTTTTACATCGACACTCTCAAATATGCTTGTTTATTCAGAACTTGGTGGAACTAGCTCAAATTACAATCGATACTTCTCTGGTCCTTGTGGATACGACACTCGATATACCAAAACCGACCCCATACACTTGTGGGTGTAGGTTTTAGCCTATCTAGTGTTTGGCGCCGTTGCTAGTATCGATCGTCTTTTTGACGACTAGTTCTCTAAGTTCTTTTTGTTGCTTTGATTTGTTTTTCTTTTTGTTTTTGGCCTCAGATTGTGCTTTGAATGTGAAAAAAAGAAAGGCTCTAGCGATCTAGTGCATTTTGATCCTGAACCTGAACGCACATTCCACAAAAGAAAAGCTGAACAACAAGCTGCTAGAGTTGAAAAGATAGCTGATGCTATGGCCAGATTGACAGAACTGGAGCGGAAAATGGTTCAAAGAGATCAAGAAAATGTTGACCTTCGACAACAAATAGCTAATCAACAATTACAACTTGGAAAACCGCAAGAGTCGGCAACCCTACCTAGGAGAGCGGATGGATATAGCTCAATATCTACCACAACCCGGTGTTGTTTTTCCTGCTTTAACAGCCGCTAATTTTGAGATGAAGCCTGCACTATTGAATATGATAAGGCAGAATATGTTCAATGGGCTTCCTACTGAGAGACCTCATCAACACTTATCGACTTTCAAAGAATTGATGGTTACGGTGAGAGTTCAAGGTGTCGCGCCCGAAGAGTTGATATTGCGATCATTCTCCTTCTCACTTGTGGGGAAAGCTAGACATTGGTACAACCCTATCCCTGCTGGTACTATCACCACTTGGGAGGAATTGTCATATGAGTTCCTGAATCAGTTCTTCCCTCCAGCTAAGACTGTTGAGATGAGGCGGAAGATAAATTCTTTTATGATTGGTGATGGGGAGAATATCCATGAGTCAAGGGAGAGATTCAAGGACCGTTTGTTTGAGGGTCCTCGCCATGGGATACCGAAGCTGAATCTGTTGGAGATTTTCTACAAAGTTGTCAGTGACAACACTAGAGTGCTTATTGACTCCTCGTCTGGAGGAGAATTTTTGGAAATGGGAGCTGAAGATGCTTGGGTATTCATCGAGAAGACAACTAAAAGGTGTGGGAAATACTCTCGGCCTAGGTCCCTTGCCAATTTTAAAATAAGTGCGGGGATGTATGATGTTGAGGTTGAAATTCATAAAGATGCTAGGTTCGATGCTCTAGCTTCTGAAATCAAGCGGTTGAGCTCAGTCCTAGAGAAGTCTCTATCGACTAATGAAGTGATTGTTGCGGGCTCTAGCCTAGTGCCATGCCAGTTCTGTGGATCCCAATATCACACTATTTCAGCTTGCCAGATCTATGCCTCCCAAGGTAATGAAAGTCAAGAGGAGGAAGTTGACTATATGGACAACAACTACAATAGGGGTCAAGGCTACAATAGCGATCAAAGGTACAATAGAAACTTTAACAACTTTAATCCCCGAGCGAGGGATCACCCTGGTTTCTCCTACGCTAACAAGCAAGCTGTTGAAGGACCGCCTCCTGGTTTCCCACCAAAAGCCCCACCACAGAAGGACAAGATGGAGTTAATGATGGAACAACTTATGGGAACCATTCATAACTTAGCAGGTGAAGTACAGAATCTCAGTAGAGGTCAGAAGATGCTTGAGACTCAAGTAGCTCAACAGGCTAATAACACTGCTAGGCCCGCTGGTCAATTTTTGGGGCATACTGAAGAGAATCCCAAGGTACAGATTTCTGTTTTATCTTTGAGAAGTGGCAAACAGTTGGAAGATTTGACGCATGTAGCACCGAAAGAGACTAAGAATAAAGTTGAAATTGAAATGGAAAAGGCTCCTAAACCGGTGAAATAGTCTCCATATGTACCTCCTCCTTCTTACACGCCGCCACTTCCATTTCCACAAAGAAGGGCTCAATCTCAAACCGAGGCGTAGTTCAGAAATTTCTTGGAGGTGTTGAAGAAGCTCTACGTCAATATTCCATTTAGCGATGTTTTGACCCAAATGCCATCCTATATGAAGTTTCTAAAAGAGATCCTCTCTAACAAAAGGAAGCTCGATGAGTGCCAAGTGGTGTTTCTTACCGAGGAGTGCAGTGCCTTAATTGAGAACAAGCCTTCACCTAAGCTTGAGAACCCAGGTAGTTTCGTTGTCCTTATCAATTTTGGTCATGGTCTTGATTATAACTCTTTATGTGATTTAGGAGCTAGTACTAGTTTGCTTCCTTTATCAATTTGCAAGAAATTGGGTCTAGGAGAGCCTAGACCATTTAAGATGCAGCTGATCATGGCAAACAGGTCCATTGCCTAGTCAGCTGGTGTTTTAGAGAATGTTCCTATTAAGACTAACTTCAATGGTTAAGTGTGAAAATGTACATATTTGCACAAGGTGTTTAAAAATGCACATCACTTTTTGATGTTTTACTCCATTGGTTAAATGTGCATTTTATACACACCTATCTCTAAGTAAATATGATTAAATTAAAAAGGAAAAGAAAAAACATAAAAACAACCAATAGAAATGACTTTACTTTATTGAAAAGTGATAAAAAGTTTTTGCACATGAGGGAGGTAAAGTGCTTATATTTGAGCACTTTGTGTGCAAATGTACACATTTTAAGCACTCAAAAGTAACCATTGGAGCACAATTTGAATTAAAATGTGCATATTTAATCATTTGCACCATACCATTGGAGTTAGTCTAAGGTGGGTAAGATTTTCGTTCCAGTGGCCTTTCTTGTATTGGATATGGATGCCAACACCCCCATTTCTATCATTTTGGGAAGGCCTTTCTTGGCCACTGCAAAGGCTCTGATTGATGCACAAAAATTAATAAATACACAAAATAAAGAAATAAACTTGATTTTCCGGCAACGGCGCCAATTTGATGAACGGTTTTTAGTCACGTAAACCGTATCAAAATAAATTCGAACGTACCTAACTAATGTAGTGTGGTAAGCACGAGTCGATCCCACAGAGAATCAAGTTATTCCTAAGTTAGGTTTATTTACCAATTAGTATGAAATGGGGGGAGGGGGTTTGAGTAATTGAAATAAGAAAGAAAACAAAATAAACTATAAACAAGTTGATGCAAAACAATTTGGAGAAGATCGTTCTACCTACAACTATCCACTTTATTTGGTTGAATTGATATTGTAACTTCCTCTTGCCCTTTTAGGTTTCCCATGAATGTCCTTGTCCCGACCTAATATAGTTACTAGTCCAATCAGTCCTAGAAACCCTTATCTCATGAGCAGTCCCTCAGAAAAGGATTTAACCTAATCGATAGCTTTAAGTTCAGAGATTAACGTAGGTATTTGTAGTCCCTAAAGAGGGATTTAACAACACATCCAACTTCTCACCTATCCAATTAGTTCAACCGGCCCTAAAGGGATAAGTTTGCTACTTGGGTTAAGGTTCGCAATCAAGGATCTACAAAACTCTAGCAATTCAATTGATTCTACCATGTCGATCATGCAAGATAGAATAAAACAATCAACAATAAAGCACAAAGAAGTAAAAACTTTCAATATAGGAAACTGATGAAGGGTTTATTTTCAAACAAATAAATTTATAAGATCGAAACCCCGCTATAGTATAGTAGGGTCAAGTTCGTCCGCAGGGAGAAAGTCAGTGACTCAAGTTCGTCCGCCTTGACTCAAGTTTTCCGGCGGAAACCTAGAGAACCGCCGCCGGAAAACTTCAAGATGGATAAGGATAAAATCTCTGAAAAAGTAGAAGAAGACAAATGTGGGGTAAAAAAGAAACGGAACGGAGTAACTTATAGAAAATTACTAACGTTTGAACTTCCGAACCTAAATGGGCCTAATGGGCCCAATTTGGGCAAAAAATCCATAAGGAAAAACCTCACTACATCCAAACCAGAATTATACTAATAAACAAAACCACAGATGTTTCCCCGAAGAATCTTTTATCGATCCGCGTCAATCCCCGTTTGGGATCACCTCGGCCCGAGGAGCTGTGACTAAACCAATACTGAAAAACATCTGTAAAAAGTACAAAAATAACGGAATAAAGAACACACTACAACAAAACAAGCTATCTACGAGGAAATTTTTCCTCGTAGAAAATACAGATTTCCTCGCTAAAAGTGTTCGGCGAGGAAATAAATTTCCTTGCCGGGTGGTCGAAGAAAGCTCGTCAATGAAAGTATTAACGAGGAAAAAAAAGTTCCTCGTATGCAATCTTTTATGATGGTTATAATTTGTCACTGTTATAATATAGCGAAGAATATTTTTCTCGCCAAAAGTCAAACATTTTCGTTGCCAAATAAGTTACGGGATTAGAAAATGGTCGTTGAATATTTTTGTCGATGAAACAAAATTTGTTGCTATTGTTTTTATTTCCTCGCTAATGATGACTAGTAATTAACACATTAAAAGTTAAAAAAATAATTTAAATTATTATTTTTGCCGACGGACATATATTTGTCGTTAAAGATAATATCATCGAGGAATTATTTTCTCAAGAAAAATTACTTTCCGCGAGAAGATCAAAATCTCTTGCTATTTATGTCCCTTTAGCGAGAAAATATTGTCTCGTTACATATAACAACTAACGACGATTTCATTTTATGGGTGTAGAAACTGCATTTGTAGGGAGAACAATCCTTTCATCGCTAAAAATAGTTTAGCCATTTCTCGCCATAGCTTTGTATTTAATCAGGAAATTATATTTCATCATATTTGGATCACAGAAAAAATATAATTTCATCATTGTTGACTTTTACTTTTCACGAGGAAATAACGCATACTATATTAAAACTATAATATAAATAACTCACGCCTCTCATTCAAGAAAATAAGGCACTCCTCTAGTGCTCTCAAAATGACTAAATATTCATTGCACCTAGCAAAATAACTAAACAATACATGTCATAAGTATCTTAGAAAGTAAACAAACATGGGCAAACAATACTTGTCATAAGTATCTACATCTACTTGTTTAGTTGTTGGTAGCAAAGTTTGCCATAAATTGTTCCAGCTTTTTTGATGTCTCTCGTAATTCCATTCGATCTTTGATCTTGTCTTCTATTTTGATCTTTGGTCTTGTCAAGGCTCTAGTCTTCTTATACATTTCATGGAAAGACGGTTGAGAAGGCTTGGTGTTGGTCGAGGTCCAAAACCACAACCTTTGATGTATCCTGATCTTACTCCAAGAACTTGGTATGCAGATTTCTTCATCTGTCAATGTGCGAGTTTAAGATAGCAAACCAAACCAAAAATTGCACACAACAAGATCAAATATATATATATATATATAACATGACAGTAACATACTATGAGGGCAACATAATTGTAAAGGCTCGGTTTTTTTAAAATATTAATTTCGGAAAAAGAAAATCAAAATGAATTTAAAATAAAATTCCGACTCAAATTCTCCGACCTAAAAATCAATTCCGTCTTTCATTTCAGGTTTTGAACGATCAATCAGCGGAAATTTAAATTCCCGACCCGAGCTCTCGATTCCGTCACATTTCCGAATCCTTATCCTAATCCGACTCATCACCTCCTAATTGAGGTAAAATCTTATCCTCACCTCACCTCACCTCCCTCTCTACCTAATGTTACTTAATTTAACAAACAAACAAAACTCCTCTTCCAAAAAAAAATCAGACGTGTTGCAATTGACCTTTGAAATCAGATTTTTGGGTTAGAACCCACAAACCCATTGCTGTCCATCCCTCCTCTCTCTCTCGGTACACTCTTCTTCCCTCCTCCTCATTTCCGCCGCCACCACACCACCATCACCACACCTCCACCACGCCGCCACACCTCCCCGGAGCACTGCCGCCGCCACCAGCTCCCCTCTCTCCATTTCTCTCGACATTTCACTGTCAAACAAAAAAAAAAGGGGCAAGCTTGCTCCCTTGAGCTCCCACCTCGCATCTCCACCACCGCCGCACCTCACCACCTCCACCATCACGCCTCACCACCGTCACCTCCCCGGAGCTCCGCCGTCGCCGCCAGCAACCACCACCGCCGCCGAGCGCCTCCTCGTCTCCTCCGCGTCCCCTGTTTCCCGTCAAGTTCGGTAAGCTCACTCCCTCTCGCTCTCAACCTCGCTTAAAGGGGCCACCTTTTGTGACCGAATACCTCTGATCCAGATCCGAGGAGCTTCCCCACGTCGCCGGCGAGCTCAGTCGAGCTCCGAGCTCCTCCGACGAGACCTCGAAACACCTCGGTGAGCCCTTCTTCCCCCTTCTTCCTTCCTTTCTTGTCCGAGGGTGGTGCGTCGGGGTGACCGACAAGACCAGGTGGCCGGAGCTCGGCTCCGCCGCCGCCGGAGCACCCCTCCTCCCTCTCTTTCCTCCTCCGCCATTTTTTTCTGGGCAAAAGCCCTGCGGGTTTCCCTTGTTCGGCCAAGGGAGGAAGAAGAAAGTGGTTGGGCCCTCCCCGTGGCCACGTCGGCTCACACCTCACCTGGGCCCCGCCCTTTTTTTTACACATCATCACTGGGTCCCCCTCCCCTTTTTATTTCCCCTAAACCCGGTTTTGTTTTAAAAAGGAGGAATAGAGGGTTGGGTTGTTGGGCCTGTTTTTGTTGGCCCGGGTTTTGGGTTTTAGGCACAACTAGTTGGGCCTATTTTAAAGGGGCCGGTTTTGGGTTTTATAAAATAAGAGGGTGGTTTTGGTGATTTAAAATAAAATAAGGGTTTGGTTTGGTAAATTAAAAAGGGATGTTTTGATTAAATAAATATTGTTGGGATTTTATAAATATTTTATAAAGATGCTAAAATAAAGTGATGTTAGAGGTAGTATGTAAATTATTGGGATTTAAAATATAAGATGTTGTTTGAGATTTAAAATGTGATATTGTGGTGATTTATTATTTGTGGTTAAAATGATATATGATTATGTTGAAGATGTGCAATTATATGCTAAGTAAGATTGTGAGATGATAGCATGCAAATTAGTTAAGTATGAAATGGGAATTATCTTGAGTTGATGAATTGGAGAATTATATTGAGTATGGTTGTGAGATGTTGAGATGATAGATTTCGAGAAAAGATTGATAATATGGAAATGATGATGTGACGGTTGTTATGTTAAGTTGTGAAGTTATATGTGTGATAATTCTATGCTTTGTGTGCCTTAGAAGATAGACTCATTCATGTACTATTACTTGTTAGGTGATCATCTGTGACGTGTTGGATTCATATTGCCTGGTTGATTGCCTTTTGCTGTTCTGCGATACCAGGTAAGTCTCTTCGGAGCTTACTCAGATTGAATAGAGTGATTCCCTGCTATAGGTGCATGATATACTAGGTGTTGCATTCATGATCAGCATGCCATGTAGTACCATGCTAGGTTGCATCGATCGTTGAGCATTCTATTTCTTTGTGCGTATGTAAACAGAACGGCCGTTATCTGTGAAGTAACTAGAGTCATTGCTAGGGTCATAGGGTAGCCCAGCTTCATCGGGTACCCTGAGTCAATCGAGTCATGCACTTCCTTTTATTATATGCCTGCGGGCTTTATTGTGGAGCGGGTTAGGCATGCGTGCCGCCCAATTATGAATGAATGCATTCACGAGCTGGCCAGTCTCCACCTATCGGAAGGGGTGGAGGTAGGAGAGGGATATACCACTTGGTATTCTATGCTAAGGCCTTACTATTATTATGCACTTGATCCTAGGAGCATGTTAGTGTGTTACTATTCCGCCATGCATCTAGAAGCATCTTTATTAGGAATAGCGTATATGTGTGCTTATGGTTGGGATGCAGAAAAGTGGGCATCGATCTGATCCCGCCCCATATCAATTTTTTTAGGTATTATCTATGTTCATCCTATCGGTGCTGTTTGCCTATTTGCACGGGTCATTTTGTCGGCGGAGAGTGAGCGTTGGAGTATAGACTTCACTAGACTCTGATTATATTTTGGATTTATACTTGACTCCGTTTTGACCCGGCTCTGCCGTGGCACCCTCTTGTATTACGCTTATTTCCGCTAGTCACACTATTTCCGATTTCCACGCTTAGACTTACGACAGGTACAGGGGACTTCCCCGGGGATTCCAACGATCCCTTCGATTTTGGGTATGAAATCCCCCTTTGAAAACGTTAAAGTAAGTTTGAAACCTTCAACCTGTACTCGGGGCGCAAGGTCCTTACGAGGGGTTTTATCCCTCGAAACGTAACCTGGGAATCATAATCCTGGGCCGTTACAAAGGGGTATCAGAGCCGAGGTTTTGCAATCCGAGTATGATAGGTTGAAGTGGTTTTGAGAATGGCCCAAGGTTTTCAAATGGTTTTCAAGTGGTTTTCAAATTGTTTTCAAGGGGCAAAATGAATTTAATTGGACATAACTATAAATTAATCAATTATGAATGGCAATCTCGTGGGGTAGAGACTATGCGATAGGCATCCCTTATGGATGTAGAATTCGGGGAAGGTAGGCAAAATACTAGCTTTCTTTTACAGATGGGTTATGAAGACTCCAAGGAACTCGAGGGTTGGAGTACAATGGGTTAGGAGGCCGTGAGGTATTTGCCCCTCCGGTTAGTCGTCCCCCGAAGGGCGACATAGATCGTCTCTGTGCTTGTATGTCTTAAATTCAATTGGGCCTGAGGGCGATCCTCCTTGAAGAGGGTCATATTGAATCGTTGAGTGCTTCTGTGCTGAGTGATATAATTATTGTTATGTAGCAAGTATGGTCGACACTAGACGTGGCTTAGATGGGCGTGGGGGTAGGGCGCGTCGCGGCAGGGGACGCCCTCGTCGAGTTGTCGCCGAGGGTGCTGAGGAGCGAGTTTCGCCACCGCGAGCTGATGACCGGGTGCCAGCTTCTCCAGAGACTAGGATTGGGCAGCTAGAGGCAGCGCTTCATGATATTCTGAGCGAGCTACGTGGAGGGGCTCGATCTACGGCGCCGACGCCAGAGGTTCCAGTTCAGCAGCCAGCCGAGCCTGTGGTCGATGCGTGCCCTGAGAAGCGCATCGATTGGGTCAAGAGGTTTTCTCAGTGTAGCCCGCCGGCTTTCGCGGGAGGCGTTGGAGATGACGTTGAGAGATGGCTGCGTGATATAGAGGGGTTATTTGACCATGTTGCTGTACCTGACTCTGAGAGACAGAGACTTGCTGCTGGACTTTTACGGGAGGACGCGAATGCCAGATGGTTTGGCTCCAAGAAGGAGCGGACCGAGTGGACTTACGACGACTTCAGATCCCTGATGCTGAGAGAGTACCGTCCACCAGGGATACAGTTGGCTAGGGAGGTATCTTTTATGCGCGGCATCTGTGACCGGTCGGCTTCTGTAGCTGCTATCGTTCGCCAGTTCAAGAGCGAGCTGATATACTGTGATCATCTATGTCCATCAGACGAGAGTCGGATCCGTATGCTGTCTATGAGATTGCCGCCCCCTGTACTTCTGCATGCGTCCAGCTTGGGAGCTGTCAGCTTTGAGCGATTTCTGGAGGTCATCCTTATGTACGATCAGCAGAGGATTCTGTGTGAGACCTCCTACTCTACTGTTCGCCCTGATGCGAAGAGGGCGCGTCCAGCCGACACCCGTGGAGACGACAGATCTAGGAGAGGAGCGTTTAGAGGAGGATATTACGGAGCTGCACAGAGAGCACCCCCAGTTCAGACTGCTTATGGAGGAGATGCCAGAGTGAGGACCTGCCATGGATGTTTCGGGAGGGGCCACTTCATTGCTTCTTGCCCAGACCGTTCGACTGTCTGCTTTACCTGTGGTACTATGGGGCACCGAGCTGCTACATGCCCTCAGAGTCGTGGAGCTCCAGCTACTGCACAACCACCGAGACTTCCTGTGGCTCCTCAGCCACCACTGCTGACATATCCCCAGGGCCAGGGTCAGGGCCAGGGACGAGGTGACCCTTCCGGCAGAGGCCGAGGCGGAGGTAGAGGAGGTAGAGGTTCTGGACGAGGACGTAGGGGACCATCTGGGTCAGGTCAGGGTCGTGGATCATCTTCTGCAGGACCGTCAGGGTCAGGGTATGATCGTGGCCAGAGTTCAGGAGGTCGAGGACCAGGATTACCCCCACCGCCCCGTGTATTTCAGATGCATGCTGATGACCGCTCAGCCCCGACTTCCGCAGGTACGATATTCTTCCATGATGAGTGCCTATCTATCCTGTTTGACACTGGTGCGACTCACTGCTTCATAGCAGAGGCGTGCGTGGCCAGGCTGAGCCTGAGCTGCACGAGTGGTTCACCCCTTACTATTGGTCTGGCGGATGGGGCCAAGGTTAGGACGAGTCGTGAGATTTTAGGGTGCCCCATTCGGATAGGTGAGCGAGAGTGGCCTACCGACCTTATAGTTATGCCTTTGAGGATGGACGATCTCATCTTGGGTATGGACTTCATGGACCACTACGGGGCTATTATCAACTTGCGGACGAGGACAGTGTCGATTTTGGCATCCGACGGGACCGAGCACCAGGTTTGGGGGAGCGACCCCAAGAGGAATGGATCACTCATCAGCGTAGTCAGAGCCGCCAGACTTTTAGACCAGGGTTGCGTCGGGTATTGGTGTTATGCTTTAGAGGTGGATCGCACGCACCCCAGTGTATCAGATGTTCCCGTTGTCAGAGACTTCGCAGATGTGTTTCCAGAGGAGCTACCAGGACTTCCCCCGCCGAGAGAGGTCGACTTTGCGATTGAGTTGGAGCCAGGCACCAGGCCTATCTCGCGAGTTCCTTACCGCATGGCACCGACGGAGATGGCCGAGCTGAAGGCTCAGCTAGAGGAGCTAGCTGAGAAGGGCTACATTCGGCCTAGTGCATCACCTTGGGGAGCGCCAGTGCTATTCGTCAAGAAGAAGGATGGGTCGTTGAGACTGTGCATTGATTATCGGGAGCTGAACCGGGCGACGGTGAAGAACCGTTATCCTCTTCCCCGGATTGACGATCTGATGGACCAGCTGCAGGGCGCCGTGGTTTTCTCGAAGATCGACTTGAGGTCGGGCTATCATCAGCTGAGGGTGAAGCCAGAGGATGTTTCGAAGACCGCTTTTCGGACCCGCTATGGTCACTACGAGTTCGTGGTCATGCCGTTTGGGCTTACGAATGCACCAGCCGCGTTCATGGAGCTCATGAACCGAGTGTTCATCGACTTCTTGGACAAGTTCGTCGTCGTCTTCATCGATGACATCTTAGTCTACTCGAGGAGTAGAGAGGAGCACGAGGAGCATTTGAGGATTGTGCTGGAGACGCTGAGGAAGCATCAGTTGTATGGGAAGTACAGCAAGTGTGAGTTCTGGCTCACAGAGGTGGCTTTCTTAGGCCACGTTATTTCAGCTGAGGGAGTTGCCGTGGATCCGGCAAAGATTGATGCCATTGTTGCTTGGGAGGTGCCCAAGAACGTTAGAGATATCCGCTCATTCCTGGGATTGGCTAGTTACTACAGGAGGTTCGTCCAGGGTTTCTCGAGTATTGCTAGACCGATGACACAGCTGCTGAAGAAGGACGTCCCCTTCGAGTGGAGTTCAGATTGTCAGGCCAGCTTTGAGCTTCTGAAGCAGAAGTTGACGACTGCTCCGGTGTTGGCTCTGCCAGATGGGACAGAGGACTTCGTTATCTACACAGATGCTTCGCATTCTGGCTTGGGTTGTGTTCTGCATCAGAGAGATCGGGTCATCGCTTATGCTTCGCGTCAGTTGAAGCCTCCAGAGGTGTCTTACCCCATCCATGATTTGGAGTTGGCAGCTGTGGTTCACGCTCTGAAGATCTGGAGACATTATCTGTATGGTACTTCTTGCAAGGTGATGACGGATCACAAGAGCTTGAAGTACATTTTCACGCAGAAGGAGCTCAACATGCGTCAGAGACGATGGTTGGAGCTTCTGAAGGACTATGACTTGGACATAGTCTATCATCCAGGGAAGGCCAATGTAGTGGCAGATGCGTTGAGTAGGAAGACTCATCATGAGGTGGCAGTTGAGAGGCTTACAGCTCAGCGAGATTTGCAGAGAGATCTGTCGAGATGCTGCTTTGAGGTGTGGATTCAGCGAGACCGCGGGCAGTTGTCGTTCTTAGAGGTGCAGGCAGAATTGACAGCAGAGATTCGGCAGGGTCAGGCAGATTGTCCAGAGATTGCAGTTCTGAGAGAGCGGATGGCTCAGGGCAGATTCAGAGAGCTTGCAGAGAGAGCAGACGGGATGCTGACCTTCCAGGGCAGAGTTGTAGTTCCATCGACGTCAGATTTGAGGCAGAGGATCATGCAGGAGGCTCACTCCACCCCTTATTCTGTCCATCCAGGGACGAATAAGATGTATCAGGATATGAGGAGGAGTTATTGGTGGCAGAGGATGAGAGCAGACATCACAGAGTTCGTGGCCAGATGTCAGGTTTGCCAGCAGGTTCGGATTGATCACCAGAGGCCGGGAGGACCCGTCCAGTCACTTCCAGTTCCCGAGTGGAAGTGGACGGATATCTCCATGGATTTCGTCACTGGGTTGAGGCGAGACGTCAGAGGATTTGACGCTATTTGGGTCGTGGTCGACAGGTTGACCAAGTCGGCCCATTTCATAGCTATTCAGGAGACATGGCCGGCTTCGAAGTTAGCAGACGAGTTCATTCGCCAGATCGTGAGGCTTCATGGAGTACCAGAGAGGATCGTATCTGATCGAGATGGGCGCTTCACCTCGAGGTTTTGGCAGCAGGTTCAGGAGAGTCTGGGCTCCAGATTGCATTTCAGTACGGCTTATCACCCGCAGACAGATGGCCAGAGCGAGAGGACGATTCAGACCTTGGAGGACATGTTGCGATCGTGCGTCTTGGATTGGGGTGACCATTGGGTCAAGCATCTACCGCTAGTGGAGTTTTCTTACAACAACAGCTATCACGCGTCGATCGAGATGGCCCCATATGAGGCCTTGTATGGGAGGCGATGCAAGTCGCCGGTTTGCTGGGACGAGCCTGCAGATATAGTTCTGTCGTTGCCCGAGATGGTCAGAGAGACAGTTGACAAGGTTGGTCGCATCCGAGAGCATATGAGGGTAGCCCAGGATCGACAGAAGAAGTATGCGGACAGACGGAGGACCGAGCTTGAGTTTGAGGTAGGCTCGCATGTATGGCTTCGAGTTTCGCCCACCAGGGGAGTTCGACGGTTCGACATCAAAGGGAAGTTGAGTCCGAGGTTCATTGGCCCATTTGAGATCCTAGAGAGAGTCGGTGTGGTAGCCTACCGTTTAGCCTTACCTCCATCCTTGGCCGGCGTCCATGACGTCTTTCATGTCTCCCAGCTCCGTCAGTATATTCCCGACCCTAGTCATGTCCTTGACCACTCAGACCTTCACATTGAGCCTGACCATACCTTTGTAGAGCGTCCGGTGAGGGTCCTTGATCGTCGTGTCAAGAAGCTTAGGAACAGGGAGGTTCCTTTGCTTCTGGTTCAGTGGTCTAGGAGGAGCCCTGAGGAGGCCACATGGGAGACCGAGGAGAGCATTCGGGCTAGCTATGGAGATGTCTTAGATGAGCTACTTGCGTCCTATGTTGAGCTGAGCGTAGACATTACCTTGACCTCTCGAGTGCGGTGAGTATGCCTAGTTAGTTGGTTGGGATTGGTTGGTAGTAACTCCTTGATTTGTGTGCTTATACGTGGTAGTTATGTGCAGATCCTTGGTGATATGATGTGATGAGCCTCGATGATATGATGATGTGCTAGATATTATGGTATGTGACTGTCTTTGACGTGCTATAATCCCCTGCTTATCTTGAGAATATGATAATTCTGCTATATCCACGATACCAAATGTTAGGAATGCTAGAGATTGAATTGTGGAATTATGATTTGACTCGGAACCTAGGAAGAGAATATGGGATTAGCCTTTAGAGGTGGATGTAGAATGATTGGGAAATTGGGAAATTTGGGAATGCCTTGTTTAATGTCGAATTTAAAGAATATCAAGTGGTGATTTAAAAGGAAACATAGATTTTGAGAACACTATTCCCACCCGAGCTTTCATTATGACGCCCCACGAAGTGGATACAAGCATGTATGGGGGCACCTGTAGATCGCTTGCTAAGACCTAGCGGAGATGTCATAATGGTTTTTGAGTTATGGTATGCCTGAGGAGTCGGAGTGGGGTGTGGTAGGGGCCCCTACCACATCCTTACTACGACCGATTGGGAGTATTATGATCATGACGACGGTACTGTGAGATCTCATGGGGGCACTTGTGAGGTACTTACGGGATCGATGACGTGATCCTTGGACTCACCAATTCCAACTTCATTCCCACTTTAGAATGGTTTTAGTCTCGGGGACGAGACTTGTTTTTAGAGGTGGATGATGTAAAGGCTCGGTTTTTTTAAAATATTAATTTCGGAAAAAGAAAATCAAAATGAATTTAAAATAAAATTCCGACTCAAATTCTCCGACCTAAAAATCAATTCCGTCTTTCATTTCAGGTTTTGAACGATCAATCAGCGGAAATTTAAATTCCCGACCCGAGCTCTCGATTCCGTCACATTTCCGAATCCTTATCCTAATCCGACTCATCACCTCCTAATTGAGGTAAAATCTTATCCTCACCTCACCTCACCTCCCTCTCTACCTAATGTTACTTAATTTAACAAACAAACAAAACTCCTCTTCCAAAAAAAAATCAGACGTGTTGCAATTGACCTTTGAAATCAGATTTTTGGGTTAGAACCCACAAACCCATTGCTGTCCATCCCTCCTCTCTCTCTCGGTACACTCTTCTTCCCTCCTCCTCATTTCCGCCGCCACCACACCACCATCACCACACCTCCACCACGCCGCCACACCTCCCCGGAGCACTGCCGCCGCCACCAGCTCCCCTCTCTCCATTTCTCTCGACATTTCACTGTCAAACAAAAAAAAAAGGGGCAAGCTTGCTCCCTTGAGCTCCCACCTCGCATCTCCACCACCGCCGCACCTCACCACCTCCACCATCACGCCTCACCACCGTCACCTCCCCGGAGCTCCGCCGTCGCCGCCAGCAACCACCACCGCCGCCGAGCGCCTCCTCGTCTCCTCCGCGTCCCCTGTTTCCCGTCAAGTTCGGTAAGCTCACTCCCTCTCGCTCTCAACCTCGCTTAAAGGGGCCACCTTTTGTGACCGAATACCTCTGATCCAGATCCGAGGAGCTTCCCCACGTCGCCGGCGAGCTCAGTCGAGCTCCGAGCTCCTCCGACGAGACCTCGAAACACCTCGGTGAGCCCTTCTTCCCCCTTCTTCCTTCCTTTCTTGTCCGAGGGTGGTGCGTCGGGGTGACCGACAAGACCAGGTGGCCGGAGCTCGGCTCCGCCGCCGCCGGAGCACCCCTCCTCCCTCTCTTTCCTCCTCCGCCATTTTTTTCTGGGCAAAAGCCCTGCGGGTTTCCCTTGTTCGGCCAAGGGAGGAAGAAGAAAGTGGTTGGGCCCTCCCCGTGGCCACGTCGGCTCACACCTCACCTGGGCCCCGCCCTTTTTTTTTACACATCATCACTGGGTCCCCCTCCCCTTTTTATTTCCCCTAAACCCGGTTTTGTTTTAAAAAGGAGGAATAGAGGGTTGGGTTGTTGGGCCTGTTTTTGTTGGCCCGGGTTTTGGGTTTTAGGCACAACTAGTTGGGCCTATTTTAAAGGGGCCGGTTTTGGGTTTTATAAAATAAGAGGGTGGTTTTGGTGATTTAAAATAAAATAAGGGTTTGGTTTGGTAAATTAAAAAGGGATGTTTTGATTAAATAAATATTGTTGGGATTTTATAAATATTTTATAAAGATGCTAAAATAAAGTGATGTTAGAGGTAGTATGTAAATTATTGGGATTTAAAATATAAGATGTTGTTTGAGATTTAAAATGTGATATTGTGGTGATTTATTATTTGTGGTTAAAATGATATATGATTATGTTGAAGATGTGCAATTATATGCTAAGTAAGATTGTGAGATGATAGCATGCAAATTAGTTAAGTATGAAATGGGAATTATCTTGAGTTGATGAATTGGAGAATTATATTGAGTATGGTTGTGAGATGTTGAGATGATAGATTTCGAGAAAAGATTGATAATATGGAAATGATGATGTGACGGTTGTTATGTTAAGTTGTGAAGTTATATGTGTGATAATTCTATGCTTTGTGTGCCTTAGAAGATAGACTCATTCATGTACTATTACTTGTTAGGTGATCATCTGTGACGTGTTGGATTCATATTGCCTGGTTGATTGCCTTTTGCTGTTCTGCGATACCAGGTAAGTCTCTTCGGAGCTTACTCAGATTGAATAGAGTGATTCCCTGCTATAGGTGCATGATATACTAGGTGTTGCATTCATGATCAGCATGCCATGTAGTACCATGCTAGGTTGCATCGATCGTTGAGCATTCTATTTCTTTGTGCGTATGTAAACAGAACGGCCGTTATCTGTGAAGTAACTAGAGTCATTGCTAGGGTCATAGGGTAGCCCAGCTTCATCGGGTACCCTGAGTCAATCGAGTCATGCACTTCCTTTTATTATATGCCTGCGGGCTTTATTGTGGAGCGGGTTAGGCATGCGTGCCGCCCAATTATGAATGAATGCATTCACGAGCTAGCCAGTCTCCACCTATCGGAAGGGGTGGAGGTATGAGAGGGATATACCACTTGGTATTCTATGCTAAGGCCTTACTATTATTATGCACTTGATCCTAGGAGCATGTTAGTGTGTTACTATTCCGCCATGCATCTAGAAGCATCTTTATTAGGAATAGCGTATATGTGTGCTTATGGTTGGGATGCAGAAAAGTGGGCATCGATCTGATCCCGCCCCATATCAATTTTTTTAGGTATTATCTATGTTCATCCTATCGGTGCTGTTTGCCTATTTGCACGGGTCATTTTGTCGGCGGAGAGTGAGCGTTGGAGTATAGACTTCACTAGACTCTGATTATATTTTGGATTTATACTTGACTCCGTTTTGACCCGGCTCTGCCGTGGCACCCTCTTGTATTACGCTTATTTCCGCTAGTCACACTATTTCCGATTTCCACGCTTAGACTTACGACAGGTACAGGGGACTTCCCCGGGGATTCCAACGATCCCTTCGATTTTGGGTATGAAATCCCCCTTTGAAAACGTTAAAGTAAGTTTGAAACCTTCAACCTGTACTCGGGGCGCAAGGTCCTTACGAGGGGTTTTATCCCTCGAAACGTAACCTGGGAATCATAATCCTGGGCCGTTACAATAATGTGACAGCAAGTTTTAATAGGGAAAAAATTGCACACAACGAGATCTAATCAATATATATATATATATATATATATATGACAGCAAAGCCGAACCAAAAAAATTGACAAAATGAAATCAAAGGTTGTGCAGTAGGCAAAACTAATCAATTGCAGCAAGTTTGGAAGGCTGCCTTTCCTTCTCTTCTTTCTTTTCATCCCCTGTTTATTTGCTCTACTTCATTCCTTCGCTAGATGGATTGGAATTCAACATTTTAATATCATTGTCTTAGCCATGAGGATAGAATCAGAATCTCTTTTTCAAAGAATAAAAGCTGATTGCTTTTTTTGTGTGTGTTGTTATCTTTCGGCAGAGCACCCCCCACCTTAAAGCAAACTTAAAGCTGATTGAGAACTATCAAACCGAAACAAAAAATATACATATGACATATGACAACAAGCCATCCAAACAAAATGATAGCATAAAATCAAAGGTTACCTAGTAGCCAGAACTCATGAACTGCAGGAAGTTTGGATCGATAAAAGCAAATGGAGTTGGGATCGAACTATCAAACATCAAACACCACCTACGAACATAAACCCAAATCGAATTGAAATTCATATAAAACAGCAACTACTGAACAACAACTATCGATTGAAATATATATCTATATGATAGCAATTATTGAAAAACAAATGAAAATCGACTGAAATTATAAGCCATCGAACAACAACTAACAATCGACCGAAATTAGAAGCCAACTAAATAAACCCAAATCGAATTGAACTTTTTCAAACCTGGACTGATGTATGGATAAAGAGGAGAGCGAGATCGGGCGTCTGGAGTGCTAGAGTACTAGTAGAGTCGCGGGGCATCAGTGAAAGCGTCGGAACTCGGGAGTGCAACCTGTAGAAGGTGTACGTGCGCCGGTGCGCACAGGTCGATCGGCAGAAGAGAGAGATTGAGATACGATTTTGAGGATTTTTGTTAATCCCTTTAAATGAGGGTGGGTGGGCGAAGAAGATGTGGGATAAATTTCAAGTTTGCCGCTAGTTACTGGTGATTCCAATTTTGGCGGGATTTTAGAATTTGGCTAGTTTTCAAATCTGCCGCCTACTGCCTACATGTATATCTCCAAAAAAATAATAATTAAATATCAACTTTTGAGGAAATGTTTTTAAGGGCATATAGAATTTTATTTTTTATTCTTCAATTTGCGATCAGGGTTTATATATATTTGTGTGTTAAGATAGATTATTTTAGTTTTTTTTTATAAAGTACCTAATATATAATATAGTTTTAAAAAAAAAACCTTTTTTAAAGAAAGTTTTAGGTTTGTGATCAAGGGTTTACATATAAGTTAATATATTATTTAATATATATTATTGTATTATTAATTTTAATAATGATAATAACTATTATATTATATTTTGATTTTTATTATTATTTGTATCCCTATTTTATTATATGAAATATATATTTATTATATTATGTGATTATTATTAAAAATAAAAATAATATAATATGTTATTATTTTATTGTATTATTATTATTATGAAAAAAATAATACAATTTGCAAAAAATTTACTATTCAAAAAGGGGTTGGAGGGACTTGGAGCCCAATTTGTTACGAGGCTTCCAACTAATTTTATGTAAATATTTTTTCATCATAATAAAGTTATAATGATAATAATACAATTAAAAATAAAATATATTATAAATAATAAAATAGGGGTAAAATATATCTTAAATAATAATAATAATATGAAATTGATAATATATATTATTTCAATTTTTAATAATAATAACATTTATTATTAATTAATATCAATATTATTAATAATTATATTATATAATGATTTTTTGTTTTTATTTTTAAAAAAGGTGTTTTTTTTAAAATAAATTTATTATATAAAGTACCTTTAGGGAAAACCCCAATTTTTTGCAATAAATCAGTTATAGGAATAAAAAAATGATACCACTAATAAATCCAATATTATAATAATTATATAAAAAAATTGGTATATATTATTCCATATATACAAAGTAGTACTTGCTATATAGATAGGTAAACTAATGTGTGTTCTATCACGTGCACAACAACATGTTAACACAATATTATTCAAAGATTACATCTATTATCTATAT
This sequence comes from Persicaria tinctoria, assembly GCA_037127255.1. Taxonomy (NCBI): domain Eukaryota; kingdom Viridiplantae; phylum Streptophyta; class Magnoliopsida; order Caryophyllales; family Polygonaceae; genus Persicaria; species Persicaria tinctoria. The sequence goes on along the minus strand of JBANSL010000006.1, from coordinate 54,282,956 downwards.
AAAAAAAACCTATCTATATATCTATTATTATTATATATAATAAAGGAGAAGTCGATTGAGAAACATGGCGACTTCTCCTTAATAGTAGTCGTATGAACTAATCACAATTTTTTGAAATGATCAATATATGTATAAGATAAAATTTTATGCATAAAATAAAATTTGGCCCAATTTCATTAGATATGCATAAGATAAAATTTGAACCAATTTCATCAGATATGCATATTAGTCGTATGAACCAATCACAAATTTTTGAAATAATCAATATATGCATAAGATAAAATTTTATTCTAACTATATTTAATCAATATATCTATGTATCTATAAGATAAAATTTGACCCAATTTGATTAGATATGGATATATGTTTAGAAGGTATTAACCAAATTTCATTAGATATAGATATTAGTCGTATAAACATATCACAATTTTTTTTAAATAATCAATATATGCATAAGATAAATTTTTGATATATGAATTTAGATATTTATGAATTTATTTACGATTGTAAGTTTGTTAAGTATTTTGGCTAGAGATATAATTTTACCAACTTTTTATCCAACGGATTTTAATACAAAATTTACTTAAATTCAGAAAAATTGAAAGAATAGATATAAATTGATTTCGTCTCTTAAATTGATATAACAATTAAAAAAATATCAAATGATGTTAATTAGTTGAAGGGATGTTATAAGACAATTTATCTAAATTCAAAAAAAATGAATCGTTACAACACAATTAAAATAATTTAATTTAAAATATTTATAAAATAACTCAAGGAAAAATAATAGGTTTTGTAACCACTGAAGATATGTGATTTGAGATTGAATATTTATATTAAAAATTATTTATAGTTATCAATTGAGGTGGACACATAGGATGACACATAGCTAGATAAAATAGATAAGATTATTGTTTGACGTGACATAAATATATCAGACCATCATTAATTGACGTGTCAAAAAGAGGCATAGTCAGATTGAAAATAGAACAACACATAAACAAATTTGACCATAGCTCCTTAAAATTCATATAAAAAATATATTGTATTTTAAAATCATTCAGTTTAAATGTTTGGTCAAATAATATATTGTATTTTAAAATTTGGTAATCATATATTTTTTGTAAGACCCGGGGTTTTAAGAGACGTCAAAAGGAAGAGCTTTTGGCATAAGTAGCTCTTAAATCACTTATAAATCACTCTCAACATCTTTAATGATATCCGATGTGGGACGGGATGTTACATTTTTATTTAATTATAAAATCTATCTTTGATTGGGATAATCAATCTAAAATCAATTTATATAATACTCCCTCCGTCACATTTTTTAAGGAGATAAAAACTTATAAAATATACTTTTTGATTAAATTTTTTATATAATTTCATACGTATAACTAGTAAGTACTGTATAAGATTATGAAAAAAATTAATTAAAAAAATTATATTTTATAAAGTTTTTAGCTTTTTAAAAAGCGTGCTGAAAAGTCATATAACAAATAATTTCAAACGGAGGGAGTATTTTTTATTAGGTAAACAAATTTTTATCCATATATTCATCAACTTTCCTTTCTTTCTTTCCCTGTCTGTCATCTTTGCTTCTCCTTTCCCTGTCCAGACCACATCAATAGGACCCCATCCGTCTCCTCGCCGACTACAGCAACACCACCGCTTGTTGCCACCGCCTTCTATCACTCCGTCTCTTTCCTTCTGGCTTCCCAAAAACTTAACCGTCGAACCCTGTCCATTCATCGACTTGGCTTCCACCAACTCAACACTAGCGGGTACTCCTCTTTCCTCTCCCCCTGATTTTTTCGAATACTGTATATTGTTTCCCCCAATTGTATTTTGAAGAATCGAAAAAAAATTACTACTTGATTGGCACAGTTTTTTACTTATTTGAGTTGCGATTTTCACTTTATGCCTTTGTAGTTTAGGTTTTGAGATTACTTTATGCTTTTGTAGTTTAGGTTTTCATATTTGGGGCTGCTAGAGATTGGTTCTACTTTACCTAGATTTGTAGTGTCATCATACTCTGTCTTGTCCTTTGTCCCTTGCATCTATTTGAACAAGTGTTGGAGATAAAACAATAAATTTCCGTAATTCCTGTCATTTCTCGCAGGAACATGTATATTGCCTTACTAGATAGGGGTTTGTATATTCAGTAGCTCAACTTGTTGGACATTTCATTTCCTCGAAACCAAAGCCAAGCAAAGCTATAAATAATAAATTTATCTAATGGGAGCGATTAAGATGCTATAAAAAGTGTTATACTTTTTCTTGTTTTGCCTTCAACAATGATTTGATACATGTTTGCGATTTTTCTACAAAATGTCTGGAGAGAATGCTGATTATTCTCAATTTGATGTGTCCATAGAGGTTGACTTTTCTTATTTCCCTGAACTTGCTTTTGTTTAAAAAAAACATTTAAACCATGGTCATATCGGAATAAGTTGCGTTCGTATGCTGGAAAAGGACAAGCTTGTGACTGAAGTTGTTCGTTTTGTTCTGTTCAAAACGCAGCAGATCTTTGGCTGTCCAATTAGACGGGAAGAACTACCTCATGTGACTAAATTGAGAATAATTTCGAGTTTGTCACTTGAATTATGTGCTGATTATTGGTTTGGATTACATTTAACGCTTTTCTCATCTGAATTTTCATGCTGCGATGTTGATCGATTGTGTTCAATTACTATCCCAGGTTATAGTTGTTGAAAAATCATTTTATTGGCTTCATTTCTTGTTTCTTTTATTCCTTTTCTCATCATCAAGCTGATTATTTGTCAAACATTTGTCTAAATGAGGCTCAGTTATAACTTATGAGTTATGACTAAAGTAGATTTATCAAACAACTTATCTTTGCTTGTGACTTTGGCAATCTTTGGAAAACGGAAGTAGATTTCCGAGTTAGATACAATGTTGGCTACTCTAATGGGAAGGTTGGAAGATGAACTTCAACCCTCACTCTTGAGTTAGGGTAGTTCCTCAAATACTCCCCGTCTATCACCTTCCCTCCCTATTTCGCAGCCTGCTGTTATGACAGCAACAACATCATTTTAACCTTTAAAATCAGTTGCTGTCATAAACTCTGTTATTGTTTAAAAAAAGCCAAAACATGGATTTGAAGCCTATTAGCTTAAATGGAAAAGCAAGGTGGATAAGCACAAAGATGTGGGTTCAAATCCCACATAGGCTATGTTTATATCGATATGTATAAGCACAAAGATGTGAGTTGCAACAGATGACAAGGAAGCAAAAATTCATAGAAGAACTAGATTATTGGTAGTGTACAAAACTAAGAATTTCGACTTTAGAGGTTTAATTTGGGATTTTCTCTTCCATGTTTCAAATCAGTGTAGTGTTCGAGCTCAACTGTGCATGCGATTCTTATGGATTTGCATAGTTTGTTTAGTTCAGTCTTCTGTGTGTTTTTCGGATCCTAATAGTTTCACTAGGCAAGATGAAATTTCAGCGTGCAGAATTCTTTTGTTGATGTCATTGGCATTGTGATTGATTGATCTATCTTCTGATAGTGTTCTCCACAGTAGTGATCATTATATGATAATAGAGTTTGAATCTAACTACTTCGTTCCACAGCTTGCAGGATCCATTGTGCATAGATGAATGAACATCAAAAGGGGAAAGGATTTCTTATGCTTGAATGCTTGTTGAAGTTATATCAGTGGAGGACTGGAGGTTGAAGTCAAACAGATTGAAACTGAAAACATAGTCGGCTCAAAATTCTTGCAAAACTTTGTCTATGAGTGTCCTTGCAACAAGAAATCAGCAAAGTGGCAGGGGGGTGAGTTGAAAGATGGAGGTGTTGTCTATGTGCTTGCTGCTGATGAGGTTCAAATTGTCATTAAAATACAAAACAGAGAGAGTAAAAAAGAAAAGGCCAAGTTGAGAAAAGTGGTGTGATGGTAAAATCTGGTGAGGTGCAGAAGGATAGTAAGACCCACAAAAAAAAAAGTTGCGTAGGCCTAAACCAAATTTATAAAGCAAATAATAGTAATTGACAAGTGTTATTTCATAGTATAAGTAATGATGAAAATGATATTTCCTCGCTAAATGGTTATTTCGACGATAAAAATATTAATTGCAAAACATGGGCATATGGCGAGGAATTTAAACTTTTCTTGTTAATTAATGTGTGGACCGTTTTCTCTATTTCACCCAAGGTAATAACGACGAAAATGGAATTTCCTCGTTAATTTATATGTTTCCTAACAAATTTTTTCGTCGAGAAACACATACTTTTTACATGAAATTACAATATTTGTCACTAATAAATTTGGCGGGTTTTAGATAATTCCCACCAAACATACAACGACAACATTAGAAATTCCTCGTTGAATATATATTTAGCGATGAAAATATTCATCAATAAAAGCTCTAAATTCATCGTTATTTTTCATATGGTTTATGTGACCATATTATGATAACAATTAACGATGAATGAAAAATTTTGTCGTTAAATGCCACTTTTAATGAGGAATATAGATTTCTCACTAAAGTTCACGCGCCCTTTTAAGAGGAGCGGGTATGTTCGTCGCCAAAAGCCACATTTACCGAGGAAAAATAATTCCTCGCTAAAATTTTGGTCGCTAAAAGACATTCATGTTGTAGTGACACCGCCAGATTAATGAACAAAAGGAAATAACATTATCCGCGGAGAATTAACCAAGAGCTGACTCGTGAACAGTCATCCGCGGATAAGAAGACAATAGACACGTGGCGACCATGCCCACCACCCACGAAGTAGAACACGTGTCGAAATAGAAACACCACGTGGCGTAGCTTATCAGACCACCCCGGACCTATAAAAATGAGAGATCTCACCAGAAATAGAGGACTTTTTGGAAAGGAGGAAAAGAAGAGGGCAGATCTCGGCACAGTGAACTCAGAGGAAGAAAGAACAAGAAGCGATCATACGCGTGGAAAAGGAACCGGTTAAATAGAAAAATATGCACCGTTCACTGCGTCAAACTCCGCGTATAAAAACCCTATTCGTCTTTAGTGTAAATTTCTATTAAGAAAAAGACTGTCGTTAATAGATCTCATGACATTCAACAACGACAGGTAAACGAACCAAGTTTCCAAATTGTCCAGAAAAAACTCGATAAGGGAACAGTACTTCACAATTAGCTTTAGATGACTTCCCGCAGCACAGGTTGGGCCGCGTCGATTATTTCGGCGCGGGTTAGGTAAGTCTGTTGGGAAGATTTAGTCATTTCGCTAGGTAGGTTCCCGACCCCCACTAAAAATGGTGGCCTCCAGAGATCGTGGCTTTTTCAACTTCTATATATATAAATTATTTTTTATTTTTTTTTCCAAACCCCGGGGCACGTGGATCGAAGGGTGGGGCGGCCGTGTATGCCCGCCCCACCCTGGGGCCGCCCCTGGAGCGAGATTTACGCACCTCAATCTAGCTAATAAGATGTTTGTGTTTAGGACCCTTGTTTTAAGAGAAAGTTTTTGTTGATCTTGTCTAGCTCCTTTTGGATATGTGACAGAAGTAAGAAGCATTGCATTATGTGCAATGATTTTGCAGCTAGGTTGGATTTGATGAGTGTGCATCTTCCGGCCTATGATAATTTGTTTGCTGTCCATTTTGTTAGTTGTGTTTTACTCGAGTTTGTTATGTCTTCTTCGAAGGTGGAGTTGGATACTTTACTAGTAATGACAAGGAATCCTAGGTATCTACCTAAGTTGGTTGTTTAAGGTATTTGAAGTTCGTTTTTAATGGTGTTTATTATAGTGTTGCTAGTGGAAAAGGCTACACATACACCTAGTGTATGTATACATCAATTTTTTTTTTCTTGAAAATTTATTATTTTAGGATTCACCATTTAAAATTTAGGGTATCACTCTTATTGAAATTTTTAGGGTTTATTCTTTATAACGAGTATAATAGAGTTTTAAAGAAACATTTTATGGTTAATTTTTACAATTTTAAAAGTAGTGGATAAATTTTACAAATTTTTACCCATGGAAAAAAGTTACACCAATATACACTTGGTGTATGTGTATCATCCTCGTTGCTAGGGTTTAATTAGTGTAGTATAAAATGCCTATTTGTGAAAATTAATACGCAAGCCCGAGTATTGGCAAAAAGTCGGTATGATTGTATTGATTTGGTCACGGACTTTTTTTTAGGCAGAAGCAAAAATGATGATTATAATTTCAAAAAATGTGTATTTTCCCCCATTTAATTCGATTTCTCGCAACCAAACATGTACGGAAATATGTAAAGTATAGCTGGACATCGTTAATCAAAGTACAACTCTACCCGAAATCACATTTTTGTCGTTGCTACAAGCTTCAATTATGATGATTAATTAGTAAACTCGAGGAGGGTGGTCATGTGGATCAAGAATTACGGAACCAGAAACAATTATTAATTAATCCTTCAAAAACCAAACCAAACAATAACGTAACTAATTAATTATCTCTCCGGCAGGCGCGCGGGCGGCGAAAACCATCTATCAAGAAGAGGCGGCGTCATGGTAGGGCGAATCAACAGGTGTAGCAGACTTCTGCATCCACAGATCCCTATAAAACTTGTTGATGAAGGCGTCAGCCGCTCTGTTGACCTGCACACTCTCCTCCTCGCCCCCCTTCACCGGAAACGGCGAGTCAATTATCCTCAGCTGCCGGCCCTCCGTCGCTGCCGGTGAGTGATCAGCCGCCTCAACGTCGGAGGCGTTGATCATCTCAAGGACGCGCTGGACGGCGTCCATGGTGGCGTCCTCATCTCGGTGGGGGCGGCTCAAGTGGAGGAGCGACTTGGAGCGGTTGGGGAAGAAGGCCGGGCTGCCGGCGGTGGAGGAGCTGAACTCGTAGTCGAGGTGTTTGGGGGAGGAGACGCCGGCGAGGAGAAGGGAGTGGAAGGCCTTGCCGGCGAGCTTGTGGGTGCGGTGCTTGAGGAGGACGGTGAGGTCGACGAGGAGCCTGCTCTTGGCCAAGCCTTTCTTGAACATGACAAGAACGGCTCTCACTATCTTCCACACCTTCTTCGAAATGGGTTCACTGCTTTTTGCAGCTTCCATTTCCATTTAATTTCCCTTCTATTATTTTTCAAATGAATTTGTGTTGTTTGGTTGATTTTTTTGAAGGGGGGAGGAGAACGGTATTTAAAGGGCAGCGTGATCTCATGGAGAGGGAGAGGACACCAAATGCAACGTACATCTACACTATTTTTCTTCTTGTCGTGTAGATGGACTTCTTACATCTTAAGGCCTTGTTTGTTTGAGGAGAAAGGAATAGAAGGGAAAGAAATCAAATTTTATTTAGAAAATTTGCATGATCGACTTTTTTTTGTGAGTCCATAGGAGGGAGAGAGAAATAGTTAGAACATCCTAAGGGATATGGTTACCCTATACTTAAAGTAGGTAATTGATGAGACCCGAGGACCGGATCGACCAATATTGCTCGATCTTTCGAATTCTCTTTTCGTGGGGATAATTTTTGTGGTTTATGGAAACTGGAAAAAAGGATATGTGGAGCAAGATTCGTAGGCCTCTCACCCTTGAATCCTATACACTCGATCTCAATCCTCTCGGAATCGCACTCCGAGGATCTCGACCCCTTTGACACCTTCGCCTCTCACTAGGGTCTCACCCTCAGTCTCTCACCAAAGGGTTCGCTCTTAGGCTCTCATCAAGAACTCGATCCTTAACCCGAAATCATAGGAAGCTATTTAGTGGTTTAACCTTTAACTCAACTAAACTTGACTTGATTTAAAATGAAGGTTTCACAAGCAATATATAGGATGAAAATAGAAGCCCCAAACATCTCTAAGCGATGTGGGATTATTAGAATAAAAAAACTCAAGGAAAATTCGTCCAGATCGAGTTGAGCTTCTGAATTGAACGTCACATTCTAGCATCTTCGAGGCTGATTTAGGAGAAGTGTTCTCCATGCAAGTGGTAGCCACTTAAAATAGCTTTCCAACAAGTGCTCATTGGCTTCAATAAGAATTTTATGCAGCCCGAAAGATCCAAAATACCACGGTGTCGCCATGCTGTTTTCTCAAACGAGGGTTGATGTTCGACCCCAGCAACATAGCTTTGTAAGATAAAGGATTCGAGCTCATTGATGACTAGGATCACATCTCCTCCTCCCCTTGAAAAGGATTCGTCCTCGAATCCATGATGGAAACAACAAGATTCAGTAACAAGAAAAAATTCAACAACAAGATTCAGCAACAAGAAAATGAAATTCAGCAACAAGATTCGTAAGCAAGGGCACTCGAACAACAACTACAAATCAGGTTCGATGATGAAAAAATTCAACAACAAGAAAATACAGTAACAAAATACAGAAGCCCTTGAAATCGCAGCAACAAAATATATCAGCCCTTGAAATACAACAGCCTCGCAAACAACCCTAAAATGCAGCAGCCCTAAAAACACACTCGAACAACAACAAGATCTGATTTCGTTTTTAAAAAAATACAGCAGCCCAAGCACTCGAACAACAAGAAAATATAGTAGCCCTTGAAATAGCAGCAAAAAAATATAGCAGCCCTTGAAATACAACCGCCCTAAAACGCAACAGACCTAAAACGCACTCGAACAGCAACAAGATCTGATTTCGTTTTTGAAAAAATACAGCCGCCCTAAAATGCAATCAAATCAAAAAAGCAATGGAAGCAATACTAGATTGAAGATCAAACGAAATCATAGGAAACGAAATTGCAACAAGAAACACAATCGCAACAATGGCAGCAATTGAAGATCAAAGCAATGGCAGCAATACTAGTTTGGAGCAGCAATCGCAACAACCGAAATCACAAATCGGAACAGCAAGAAACACAATCAGATTCCATCTACAAAAATAGCAAGAAACACGCACATTCAATTATAGAAGAAGAGGTGCGACAAAAGAAACAAGGGCGGCAATCTGGATTTCTACCCTACAGTAGAGAAGAAGAAGTTCAGCAATAAATTACCCATGGGGAGAAGTGCACACATTCAATTACACAGATGAAATTTCTTCCCACAAATTTATAGATTTTTTCTCACTTTTCATCCCTTTATCTATTTTGTAGATGTCTTTGCAAAATCTGTTGGGGAGAAAAAAGTGTGTTTTCTCTAAAATCCCTATTTTCTCTATTTTAGCACACTTGTTGGGGTTACTCTAATGATTAAAATAATGATCAATGGATATTAAATTAAAAGCGGTCTAGAATAACCATAACCTTTCCTTACCTAAAAACAAACGAGGGGTTAATGTTTCCATGAAAGTTGAAATCGTTTTCAAACATATAACATGTAACATAATATTGCACTTTTCTTTATTAAAAAATGATCAATTTGGAACAAATAAAAAATAATCCTAGAAGTTATGATGTCATTTACGACCAAAATGACAAATAGGTATATTGAATTTAATATAATCTCAATGTACACATTGATATGTATTAAAAGACTTAAGAACAAATAAATATATTGGATAAATATGAATAAGAAAAGAACTCTGGTGAACAAATTAATAATTAATTCGATATGTACCCTTGAAATCATATTCATTTGGTGATTTCATTTGGGTTTTTCTGACCTATACTCAGTGTTTTGGACATAATAAAGGTTTTTTTTTTATAGTTGGCCAGAAGTAGATCGACTACGCGATGTTGAAACTAATCCAAAGGATGGCCTGGTTTGATAAATCTTATGCAGAGGGTTCCGAGTAAAAAAAATACATATTTTAGGGTTAAGATAAAATTATCCCTAAAGTTTTATGATAGATATTGAAGAGATGATCCTAAGTGGCATGTAATAGTTGCAAGTATATGTGTAGTTTTAATCTTCATAAGTGCATCAGGTGGAGGAGAGGCGGCGGTGGCTCACGGGACGAGGATCAAGGAGCCGGATTCGGTGGAGCTCCACAAGCAGGAACATAACACCAAACCGGGATCCTCCCGATGAAGCGCACACTTGGTGGTGCGGGTGGGAACGCATGTGTTGTTGTCGTCATCGACAGCAAGAACCATGGTCTTGGCGGCGACAACGGCCGAGTGCAAGTCGTCAGAGAAGAATTCAACAGAGTTTGGAGCTTGGAGAGTAAAATTGATTATACTAGCGGGGCACTCCAACAGAGGAAAAACAAACCGGAAGAAGCCCATGGATTTGAGGGTTGTGGGCAACCATTTTGGGGAAAAAAAATGAAATTTGGAAAGATTTGAGGTTAAATTTTGTGGGAGAATTAGAGGTAAGATTTGTATGCAATTTGTGATAAAATTTAAGGTTTGGGATTTTGGTTTTGATTTTGTGGGTAATTGAGGAAGGTTTTATGCTGGATAAGCGGGGGTAAGAGGGGTTGGTGGAGGGGTTGCTAATCAGATCTGAAAAATTGGGGATTGCTAATCTAATCTGAAAACTTAAGGGTGAGACGTGGGTAAGAGGAGTTAGGGGAAGGATTGCTAATTACACTACTAGAATTCTGTCATTTAACATCGGACGATTAACATCAGTCAGAAAAACAGGTGATGTTAAATTGTTTTTCAACATCAGTTTATATATTGATGATGTCGAAAATAAAAAAGACATCATCCTATATTATTGACCAATGTTAAAAAATATTGAATTTTTTTTTTCAAGTGCGCGAAATTGAAATTTGAATAACTTAAAAGCCGCGCATTGAATTATTTGGGGAATTCCCAACACTTCGAAAATTTTCACATTGTAAAAAAAAAACCCAAATCTATCTCTTTCCTGACTCCCTCTGCTTCTCCGTATTTCATTCATACGCTCAGATTTTCAACCTCACCCTCCATTCTCCCAGTCGATGAAACTTGAAGAACCCTAACCTCCCAACAGCCAGATCTCGTCTCCAGCATCTTCCTTCAATCTTTGGCATCTTTCTCCTCTCTCCGGTTGTGTCCCTTTCTCGCTTCTCTATTCTACGACATCTTTGACGACTATATCTCATCTCCGGCGTCTCCAACCGTCTTCCATCTTCAGCATATCCTCCATACCACCTCACTCGCTTCCTCACTGGCCACCGACGCTCTCAGCACTTCTTCCCTCACCGGCGGCCGACTCTCTCAGCATCACCTCCCTAGTTGCCTCTCCCCAAACCACCTGCCTTACGTATTTCACTTTTCCTCTAAATTTCAATGTTAAGGATTTAGGGTTTCTTTGGAGGTAACTGAACTGCTTTTGATTCCTTATAGTTAGCTGAAATTGTGTTTCAATTCGAGGTTAATGATTTAGGGTTTCTTTTCAATTCGAGGTAAGTGAACTGGTACAGTAAGTTTTTGATTTACCCATAGGAACCGAAGGCTTCATCATCTGTTTTCAATTTTTTCAGACGGTAACTTTTAATCCTTGAGACGTTCAGTTTGTGTCTCTAGGGTTTTCTTGCTTGTTATCTGATTGTCATGTTCTGGGTCATAAATATCACAAAAAATAAAAGAGAATAAAGAGTAATATACTGAACTTTACTATGGCTTACAGTTGATCATCCGGCAGGTGTGCAATTGGTGCAGGCTCATCAAAGGTGTATGTCTTCACCAATTGTCGATCCTTATCGACTCATTCCCACAAGTTAGCTCTCTCTTACTCCTTCCTGATTTGGGAGCTTGTTAATGAAAAGGGCACCCATGATCTTTTATGTGCCTTTGAAACTGAGATGGAATGTGAATTAGTTTATTTTGAACATGACCATGATCTTGATTGCAAGCTTGGAACTGAACTTCATTGTTTAACTAGGCTATATGAGATTCAAACCTCTGATTCTTGCACTTGTGTTCCCCTAGAATCCATACTAGGTTATGTTATTCTCTAATGGGAAATTAGCCTCTATCTTTTTCTAAATATTCTTTTTTGTTCGACTGTGAGTTTAAAGTGGACTTCTTTTAGACTTAAACAATTCATTGTTTTCATTACATAAATAAAAAGTAATGGGCTTTTTTTTGGGGGTTAGAAATGGGACTTGGGTCTGTTGGCTAGTACAATAAACCTAAAATGCTTTCCCTATATTGCCTACAGAGAAGCTTGTAGAAAAGAATGACAATGGGAGAATACCTAGTAGTCATGTTGGTGGTGAGTCTTATCGGTTATATTTGTTCTGTTTCTACATGTTCAGATGAACCCCTTTTTTTTGTCCCACTTTCCCACCGAGATCTGTAATCCATAATTGAAACCCAAGCTTGAGCTTTACCCAAGATGTGATTCAAACAGAATATTTATCTTTATTTCACTGATGGCGTTTTGAGGAAATACAAAGAAATACTCCAAAAAATATGATGTGGCTTTAACCTATCCATATTTAACATGTGCAGAGGATTAGGGTAGCAAGATCGGTAATCCTCAATCAGTTGCACAGTCCTTTGGGTCAGCTCAGTTGATGTGTGTAGATAAAAAGTGATCTGGCTACTTTGGGGGCTGGAAATGGCTTTGTTCGGTTATGGTCAATTGAAACTGAGAACAGAGACATCTTGAAGACAACCAATTGACTAGAAAAGTTCTTTCATCATTGGCTCATTTATATGCTTATTTATTTGGAATCTGGAAATGTGTTTGGAACTTCACCTTCCTTATCCTGTTTTTGTAATTGTGGTGCAGACCGGCTACGTAAATTCCTTGGCTTTTCCAAAATTTGGAAGATCTGTTTAGCCTTATTTGCTTCTTAAAGGTTGAGCCATGGTGCAACTGGACTTGGTATGAATAAAATCAGATTTATCTGATCATCTTATTGCTATTTTCTCATTTCAACTAGTATTGTTTGGGCTTCTTTAAATTATCAAGTTAATAACGTGGTTTTCAATCAACTGTTTATGTCTAGTTGGCGAGATCAGATTCAGAAGCCTTACGAGTCTGGTGATCCTCGAGGTCTCTCATGGGTTAAGGCACTTTTGAAGCCGTTAATGCTAAGAAGAAAAAAGGAGACCAAAGACAAGGATGGAAGGTGATCACTATGCATCCTTGCTGTTAATTGTCTTGGCTTCTCAATTGAACTCGAAGCAAGCTCTGACATTTCATTTTTTGTGCAGGCTTATACTTTCATTACCTCCTACTGATGTTAGGCTCGTTGTGTGTGAACAATCTGAAGCCGAAAATGACTTCTACACATCACTTTTCAAGAGATCAAAAGTGAGTAAATCACTGCCTCTGCATTGGCTGACCAACTATAGAACATAATTGGTTAGCGAAATAAGATGATGAATAAAGGTGCAAGTTAACTGTTTTTTTTATATCATAAATAGGTTCAATTTGATCAGTTTGTTGCTCAAGGCAAAGTTATGAACAACTATGCTAATATCTTGGAGCTTCTACTTCGGTTGATCAGTTTGTTGCTCAAGACAAAGTTGTTAAACATATCGTTTCTTGTAATGGTGTATGTGTATATATACAGGTTTTGAAATCATGTTCTCTTTGGTTGGTATTGTCGTCTAGTGTATGTGTATATATAGATAGGAACATGTTCTCTTTGGTTGGTATTGTGGTATGGTATAAGTGTATATATATATAGACAGGATATTGGGTTTATGAACCAAATTGCTTCGGTTCATAAGCTAGCGCATCGGATTTATGAGCAATAGACAACAGTTTATTGTAACGAAAGACATCATTTTTACAAATTAAAAACATGAGTGTCATGTACTAAAAACATCAGTTTTACGAACTAAACACATCAACTTTACGTACAAAAAACATCAGTTTTACAAACTAAATACATCATTTTTATGAACTAAACACATTATTTTTACGACCTAAACACATCTGATTCACAAATAATTTCGGATGTCTTTACTATATATAAACAACGGTTTTAAAACCAAAAAATGATTTAAATATACGTAATAACATCTGTTTTGTATTTATTCCATATAGCCAAATTTTGTGGTGAAGAATAACATTACAAATTATAGAGAGAAAATGAATATACATATGTAGGATTTCTATATAAGTGATATTATAAAGTATTAAACATATCATTATTATAATAAGAAACGATGTTATAAATTATATAGACATCGGCCAAAGGCCGATGTGAAAAACTTTTGACTTTTGACATCACCCACATAGACATCAATTTTTTTTTTAAAGACATCGGCTATTAACCGATGTTAAATCACATATTTCTAGTAGTGTTAGATCTGAAAATTGGGGATTGGGGAGAGAGATAATCGGGAGTGGAGGCGGCATAAGTCACCATGCGGTGGTGGAGGAGAGGGTCGGCGGCGAAGGGATGGTGTAGTAGAGGAGGAGGAGGAAGATGGCCGACAGAAGATGTGGCGATACCGTCGGCCAGAAGGCCGAGGGAGGGCACCGCGCCGGTGAAGCTCGAACCCACCACGGCCAGATCCGGGGAGAGAGAGACTGACCAGGAACCGCCATAGGGGGTGAGGATCCAGGTCGCCATGGAGCCTGTTAGAGAAGGACGACGGAAGAGGCCCTAAGGGACGATAGCGACCTGCAAAAACAAGAAACTGTTAAAAAGAAAGGGTTGGGTATTTCATGGGTTGTGCTGAGGGATGCTGGTAGAGTTGGGGTTGTGGGTCAAGACCGGTCGGGAAGCCAGTCGGAGGTGGAGGCAATGGCTCACATGGAGGTAGAGGTGGTGGCTAGGGTTTTTGAGATAGGGGGAGAGAAAAGGTTATTGTTATTTGATGGAGGTTCGTGGGTACTTATGAAAAGATAATTCAAACAGATACTACTTTCATGACGACCACATTTCAAAAATATCATCTAGAATATACCTCAAATCAACAAACTTCTAGCAGTTTAAATTCTAGATAGTTTTTCGGATGCATTGAATGATACTCCAATTTTTCATTTTACAAATCTTCACATTTTTTTAAGGAAGCAAACGAAAATACACTTATACCTCTAATTATTACTTTAATTTTTCACTTTATCAAAAACTGCAACTAACATCTCCATAATTATGACAAGGGCAACTTGGTAAAGTGAATAACAAAATATCTAAAATGACATGTTTTTTTTAACAAGATTTCATTCCTAAAATGACAATTATTAATTAACGCGTTAATGAAAAAATATTACCCATTTTTCATTTCAATTATGTCATTTACTTCTGTACTAGTGTAATACCCGTGCCTTGAAGGCACGGGAGCTTGATTTATTTTAATTTGAACATCATTTTATATATTTATATAATAATATATTAATATATACACGTGTTTAAAACAAAAATATGTATAAAGTATTTTTTTATAATTTATAAATTAGTTGGAAATAGATACGATACAAATTTTGAAAATGATTTAATAAGGAAAATGTATGTAGACGAATTATGAGAATATTGCAATCGGAAAAAAAAATGGAAACATGTCTCAATATTTACGGCAATATAACCGAAAATTAAAAAAAGGGAATTGATTCAAATCATATTTAAAATAGGAAACAAATATTTTAAAGTTTCCATAATAATATTGACCAATAAGAAAATCTCATTTGAATAAAAAAATTCAACTTTAATTGTGGGCTTGACACGTCAGCAAAATGCTAGCAGAATTAGTAATATATATATTGCAATCGGAAAAAAAAAATGGAAACATGTCTTAATATTTACGACAATATAACCGAAAATAAATAAAAAAGGGAATGGATTCAAATCATATTTAAAATAGGAAACAAATATTTTAAAGTTTCCATAATGATATTGACCAATAAGAAAAGCTCATTTGAATAAAAAAATCAACTTTAATTGTGAGCTCGACACGTCAGAAAAATGCTAGCAGAATTAGTAATATTAATAGATAGATAGATAGATAGAGAGATAAATAGATAGATATTGCAATTGGAAAAAAAATGGAAACATGTCTCAATATTTACGACAATATAACCGAAAATAAATAAAAAAGGGAATGGATTCAAATCATATTTAAAATAGGAAACAAATATTTTAAATTTTCCATAATGATATTGACCAACAAAAAAAGCTCATTTGAATAAAAAAATCAACTTTAATTGTGAGCGTGACACGTCAGCAAAATGTTAGCAGAATTAGTAATATTAATAGATAGATAGATAGATAATAGATATATTGCAATCGGAAAAAAAAAATGGAAACATGTCTCAATATTTATGACAATATAACCGCAAATAAATAAATAAAAGGAATGGATTCAAATCATATTTAAAATAGGAAACAAATATTTTAAAGTTTCCATAATGATATTGACCAATAAGAAAAGCTCATTTGAATAAAAAATTCAACTTTAATTGAGAGCGTGACACGTCAGCAAAATGCTAGCAGAATTAGTAATATTAATAGATAATAGATAGATAGATAGATATTGCAATCGGAAAAAAAATGGAAACATGTCTCAATATTTACGACAATATAACCGAAAATAAATAAAAAAGGGAATGGATTCAAATCATATTTAAAATAGGAAACAAATATTTTAAAGTTTCCATAATGATATTGACCAATAAGAAAAGCTCATTTGAATAAAAAATTCAACTTTAATTGTGAGCGTGACACGTCAGCAAAATGCTAGCAAAATTAGTAATATTAATAATAGATAATAGATAGATAGATAGATAGATATTGCAATCGGAAAAAAAAATGGAAACATGTCTCAATATTTACAACAATATAACCGAAAATAAATAAAAAAGGGAATTGATTCAAATCATATTTAAAATAGGAAACAAATATTTTAAAGTTTCCATAATGATATTGACCAATAAGAAAAGCTCATTTGAATAAAAAATTCAGCTTTAATTGTGAGCGTGACACGTCAGCAAAATGCTAGCAGAATTAGTAATATTAATAATAGATAATAGATAGATAGATAGATAGATATATATTGCAATCGGAAAAAAATGGAAACATGTCTCAATATTTACGACAATATAACCGAAAATAATTAAAAAAGGGAATGGATTCAAATCATATTTAAAATAGGAAACAAATATTTTAAATTTTCCATAATGATATTGACCAATAAGAAAAGCTCATTTGAAAAAAAAATTCAACTTTAATTGTGAGCGTGACACGTCAGCAAAATGCTGGCAGAATTAGTAATATTAATAGATCGATAGATAGATAATAGATATATTGCAATCCGAAAAAAAAATGGAAACATGTCTCAATATTTATGACAATATAACCGAAAATAAATAAAAAAGGGAATGGATTCAAATCATATTTAAAATAGGAAACAAATATTTTAAAGTTTCCATAATGATATTGACCAATAAGAAAAGCTCATTTGAAAAAAAAATTCAACTTTAATTGTGAGCATGACACGTCAACAAAATGCTAGCAGAATTAGTAATATTAATTGATAGATAGATAGATAATAGATATATTGCAATCGGAAAAAAAAATGGAAACATGTCTCAATATTTATGACAATATAACCGAAAATAAATAAAAAAGGGAATGGATTCAAATCATATTTAAAATAGGAAACAAATATTTTAAAGTTTCCATAATGATATTGACCAATAAGAAAAGCTCATTTGAATAAAAAATTCAACTTTAATTGAGAGCGTGACACGTCAGCAAAATGCTAGCAGAATTAGTAATATTAATAGATAGATAGATAATAGATAGATAGATAGATAGATAGATAGATATTGCAATCGGAAAAAAAAATGGAAACATGTCTCAATATTTACGACAATATAACCGAAAATAAATAAAAAAGGGAATGGATTCAAATCATATTTAAAATAGGAAACAAATATTTTAAAGTTTCCATAATGATATTGACCAATAAGAAAAGCTCATTTGAATAAAAAAATCAACTTTAATTGTGAGCGTGACACGTCAGCAAAATGCTAGCAGAATTAGTAATATTAATAGATTTGCTTCTGTTGTACATGATTGTTAATTCATCTACCGGCTTATCCGATCCGATCTCTCGTTTTCTTTACATGTGTCTAGAGAAGAGAATTTCTTTCCTGATATAAAAAAAATATTACCCCTTTTTCGTTCGTCCTACTTTAAAAAAGATTATTTAGAACTTTATGTTTTAAAAAAAATAATAATAAAAAAGATTATAAGGCGATTGTCTCTAAACACATAAAAGTGTTGGCCATACAAAGAAAACTCTAGGATTAGGAGATTAGAGAGGAGAGAACTTGGGAAATTTTCTGTGTTTTCTATTGATAAAAAAAACTTGTATACAAAGCTACGAAACAACCTATTTATACAAAAAGGCAGAGCCGGTAACTAAGGTTGTAACAACCTGCTAACCACACCATACTACAAGTTTAACTACTAACCATGGTAACCGAGAGACACTTACATACACACACACACACCCCATATACATATCCCAATATATCTCAATATCCCCCCCCCCCCCCCCCTCAAGGTGGAAGGGTCGGATGAAAGACCAGGCCAAGCTTGGACAACAACTCAAAGTGCTAGCGAGCCCCTAAAGGTTTGGTAAATATATCGACAATCTGTAGATGCTTGGGCACAAAGATGGTTGAAATGAGCCCTTCCTTAATCAAATATCGGATATAATGACAATCAATCCGGAGATGCTTTATCCGCTCATGATAAACAGGATTTGCAGCAAGCTGATGTGCTGATTTGTTATCACAACACAACGGGATGGGCAAAGAAGGGGCAACCAACAAATTCTATAAAACCCCTGTAACCCAAACAATTTCACTTCCAGTTGATGACATGTTGCGGTATTCACTCTCAGTGGACGATTTAGACACCGTCTTCTGCTTCTTTATCTTCCATGAGACTAAATAATCTCCCAAGAACACACAATAGCCTGTTAGGGAACGACTAGAATCAGGGAAAGTACCCCAGTCAGCATCTGAGTAAGCTCGAACTTGCAAAGAACTAGAGATGGGATAAAATAAGGAACAATTGACTGTGCCTTTCAAGTATCTCAACAAAAACAAAGCAACTCGAAGGGGAGGTACCCGAGGAGTAACCATAAATTGGGTTAATTGTTGGACAATGTATGCAATGTCCGGGCAAGTAATGGTCAAATAAAGCATACGCGACATCGTCTGTAAGTTTTCGGATCCTCAAGAATGTCACCACATCATGGAGACTCAAATGCAAATTCCGTTGCATGGGAAATTTAGCAACTTTGCAATTTGTCATGGCTGCATTCGAGAGAAGATCAACCACATACTTCCTTTGATTAAGGAAGATGCCCGAATCTGACCTTGAAATCTCCATACCTAGGCAATATTGTGTTGTACCCAGATCTTTGATGGTAAATGTAGCTTCAAGAGACCTCTTGACTGATGTAATAGCATCCTCATCACTACCAGTGAGCAACATGTCGTCGACATACACTAAGGCAATGGTGATGTAAGATCCCACATACCTTACAAACAACGAGTAGCCGTGTTTAGACTGTTTGAATCCTAAAGCCACCAAATGTCGAGTAAGTTCCAAATTCCACTGGTGGCTGGCCTGCTTCAAACCATAAAGTGACCTATGTAATTGACAAACTTACCCAGGTAGTGCCTTGTTGTATCCAGGGGGAGGTGACATGTAAACCTCTTCATTGAGGTATCTATGAAGAAACGCTTTATTTACATCAAGCTGATGTAAATTTCAGTTTCTGACAGACGCCATGGGTAGCAAAATACGAGCACTGGAGAATTTTGCAACCGAGGAGAATCCCTTGGCAACAAGGCGGGCTTTGTACCGTTCCACTTCCCCTGTAGGACGGAATTTGATCCTAAAAATCCATTAACACACCCGATGGCATGTTTCCCCAGAGGTAAAGCGGTTAAGGACCAAGTATGATTCCTTTCCAAAGCGTCAATCTCAGTTTTCATGGCTTCTCACCATTTTTCCTCCTTTTGAGCTTGAGCAAACGATGTCGGTTCTACCTTAGATAGAGCATTGAACAAAGACACTACATGATCTTGGGAGTACATCTGCAGGTCATGAGATTTGATGATGGAGAACACCGGTGAAACCGAATCCTCTGTGTGTTGAACCTCCTTTCTAGAAAGAAGATTATGACAAACATAATCTTGGAGACGAGCAGGTCTGACTATTCGACGACACTGCCTATCCTCGTGAGGCTGTATCAAGTCCCTAGACTCCCGATTCCCACCATTATGTTTGTCATAAGTCCAAAAATGCACCCCAAGCCATATTCCCCCTTGCTGGTTGCGAATTTACATTTGGCTATACATGATAACCATTCTTTAATATAATCACAAATGCACATTATTATAGGCCTGCTTTTGTACGGGTTACAAGGTCATTTCAATCTTATAATCATATCCAAATTATATGAAATTAATATAAAGCTGCCTCACATGATATTGGTCCACATCTTATTGAATATAGTTTCATAAGATGTAGGAATCGCGAGGAATAAAACAAAGATCAATAATAATAGTTCATAAATCTCGATCTTTGTCTAAATGAAGCCTTGATAGTCTAAAAATGTCGAAAGTAAAAAGGAAAAAGTAAGATTCCAAGTAAGCTTCCTATATGTAGCAAATTAAATTAAATTAAATTAAATTAAATTAAATTAAATATATAACCAACATCTATGATGATGCATGTCGATAGTAAGTGGAGCTTTATGAAATGGAGGGAGATCGAAGAAAGGCACGAATGAAGTGAAGAAGGTGGGTACGGTGGGGGTGCTTTATTGTTAGTTGATGGATTCTAACAATCTTGAATTTTGACGCATACTTAATTAATTGATCCATCATTTAGTGTGAAATTGGCTCGTGAAACATATGATGGCTCACCTCATTAAGCAACCCCGGCCCCTTTGTTTTTATTACTTAATTAATATAGTATTACTTGATATATATAGTATTGTTTACCTTCAAATTATAGTAAATCATACAGTAAAAGATTATCATAATCTTTCTTTCACCCAATAACCAATCATGGGATATATGTTGGATCCAGCTAGCTTCATTGATGTCATGTCGTCGCTTTTCAGCCAACTACAGAGATTCAACATGTACAGTACGATTCCATCATACGGAGTAGTAACTAGTAAGCACCTCCGTACACCACAGTATCAACCACATTTGAAATCGATCTCATTTAGAGTGGAGTACCAAAAGTTGAGATTAGAGCTAGGAAAATCTGATCCGATTTCATGCGAGGTCAGTTCCCTATTATCTACGTTGGTAGGTCACTACACTCTAGGAGAGTGGTTGTCACGAAATAAAATAAGATAATTGACCTTACAAGGAGCCGGATAAGTTGTTGGGCGGCTAAAAACATTACACCGGAAGAGTTTAGCTAGTTAAGGCATCGGGGGACTTCACGTTCTGGAGACAAACTCTTTTATTCTCACGAGAGATAGTACAAAAGCTAATGCAGTTGTGTAACAGATATAGATGCTAGCAAGCCAAGCATTTGTTACATTTGGTTTTAAAGCAACCATTTTAGGCGGGCCATGCCTTGAGACATACATTCGAAGCCTCATGATACATGAATGTGGAAAAACGTCCTAACAATTAGGGATGATATGAACAGACACACTAGGGTTAGGAGAATAATTGAGACATGTGCGAAATGAATTCCTTACCTCTTCCTTACCCATGTGAGCTTAATTCTTCCATGCGGATCTTTGCTTTTTGCTCAGTGAGATGACAATGACTTCTTTGAATGAGTCAGAAGTCATGGCACATAGCTCCTCATGCGGCGAATCATGGGGCTCTAAGTTGGTGAGGGGGCTTCTTTCACTACAAAAAAAAAAAAATTGCTTTAGAAACGGCTCACTGCCGTCACAAAAAGCAGGTTTGCCGTCGCAATTTTTTTTTGCCACGGCTCTGAAACGGTAAACAGTCGGTCGCTAGCCCTAGGGTAGCAAATAATGGTTGGCGACGGCATTGAGCCGTGGCCAAATATTTGCGACGGGTTAAGCAACAGCAGTTGCAACCAGTGAATTTGCTACTGTATTTTGCGACGGCACATGCCGTCGTAAAAAACTGGCCATTCCCTCCAAATGAAAGTTTTCCCTCCATTTTTTGCGACGACACTTGCCGATGCAAATGTTTTTCCCGCCCTTATTTCAGCATATTTAAATTACGCGGGAAATTCCTTTTTGCGACGACGGATTCCGTTGCAAAAAGGTAGTTCATGCATTTCCAATTTGCCACTACCTGTGCCGTAGCCATTGATGTAATGTGCCCCTATAGGCTAGGCTATAACACCTGTATTTTTCATTTGTAGATCAGTGCATCAACATGCATACACCTAATTAGATAACAATTCAAATCACCTTACCTTACGCTATACAAAATGATGATTGAGTTGATGTTAGGCTTACACTACGCTATACAAAATCATAAACATTAGATGCTAGGCTTACTTACGCTATACAAAATGATAATTCAGTCAATTAGCATCAACTGATATACATCAGAAGAGGATTTCGTAACATAACATAGAAGTGAGTTTTAGTTATGACATTTAAGATTACCAAAAACTTCTTCCTTAGGTGAATCTTCTTAAGCTCCTTTCTTAGTTGAATCTTTTCGTCATTTCAGCTTAAGCTCCCTTCTTAGGTGAATCTCCTTCATCATTTTCTTTACCAGCTTCCTTGTCGTCTGATAGTAAGAGTTCAATGTCATCTCCAATTGACTCCTTATGATGAACACTTGAAATAGGCTAAAATAAAACACGTCAAAGATATAAGGAAATATAAGAGATCGGGAAGAAAATAAAATGCCTATGTATGGAACTTTAATAATTGTTAATTGAAAACTTAAATGATATCTCCTTGTAAAAAAACCTAGCATATATTGCCAAGTGACAAGAAAAATACAAAGGGTTGCACAACTATAAACATTAATAATAACTCATAAACATCAAACATAAAGTATAAGCTTAAAAGAGCTGAATTTCAACAGCTAGACATTGTGTTTAGCTTTGCTTCCGGAAAAATCAGGAACCTTAGACAAGCTGAATTTGGACAGCTGCTGGACATGGTGTATCAGTCGATTAACATAGAAGTGTCATAAAGTATAAGCTTAGACGAGCTGAATTGAAACTATTATTCATCTATTCGTTCATGCAAGCTCTCAAATCTTAATTTGGGAGAGGAAAGAACAAGTAACGATTGATAGTTCAATGCATGTCTAACTTGAAATAACTCCAGAATCAGAATAAACATACCTCATGTCTAACTTGAGCGTGTGAATTTGCAGTTATCCCATCAAAGCTCTCCAAAATCAGACACGAGCATGTAACTGCTGATAGTTCAATGCATATTGCGCTCTTAGTTTATCCATGTCTTCAACCATTTTAGCGGTCAATGCTTTAATCACTTGTTCGGTCACATCTCTAATGATTTTTTCAGTTAACTCTTCAATGGTCTTTTGTACGAGGGCCGAAGGTGCACTACTAGATGGTGATGGGTCTGATGGATACACCGTACTAGGAGGGACATTCGAACCAAATGTTCGGCAATAAACATGGCCATCAACTCCAATAATAAGATGGAATATCTTGTCTTTCACAATGAGTAACTCTCGTTGCTCCTCAGGCTCCTTGCTTAAGAGAAGGTTGAATTCTTCCTACATATATAACATCAAAGATAGTTCTCATTGGATGGTAACATCAAAGATATCACAATGAGCTTAGACAAAGCGAAGCAACAAGGAAGATGGAAACTAGGGTCTTAGATTTCTGCATTTTCTAACCTTACATTCATACCTTTTTCATTTTCTTTGTCTTGTGCTTATTTGTTCAATTTATGCTAATTTATGTATCTGGGTTCAGATGTTGCATTTACATCTTACAAATTAAATGTCAACTTTCGTGATATGCTTTTATTTGCCTGTATACTTAATTTGGATGTTGAATTATGGGCGGTCAATTTCTTTTAAGTTAGGATACAAAGAATTTCATTTCTTTATTAATAATATTAATAGAGTTTATTCAATTAATAAAATAGAGCTAGGAGTAGTTAACTTCTTAATTTCTTTGATTTATAGCTACATAGTTTAATACAGTACTAATGAGCATGTACATTTGACTGGTCAAAGGAACATATATATTGGTGTATATGTGACTGATATGGGAAATTTGAATGTATTCAATTGAATGGTGAACATTAATTACAGTACGTTAGCATAGAACTTCAAACAACAGACCTTTTATTTTTTTCCAATTGCACCTTAATGACAGTCACTGAGAAGCAAGCAATAGACAGGATGATGACCATAAAAGCACCCATAATTAATTAATATTAGACATTTCAAAGGAAAGAAGAACCCTAGGATCAACAATCAAAAGAAAGACAAAGAGAAGCATAGCAGCAAACCACCCACTAGTTCAGAACAAATAAGCTAAGAGGAGACAAACCTCAAATCGATTGTAACAACCACCCCAATAGAGCATCTATAGGCAATGAAGTAATCGAAGAGCTAAAGAAAGGACCAAGGAAGAGACACCAACAAGAACACAGTCCAAATCTTGAAATCCGCCACTACAGTGACCAAAGCCCTAACTCGACAGATCTCGGATTCAAACTCACAAATCAGTTCAACAACTGAAAAATGCAGAAATCTAAGAACCTAGTTTGAGATAAATCGAAGAGAGAGGGAGAGAAATCAAAACCCTATATCAAAAAACTAATTCGTGCAGACTTAATCTCAAATCGAAACCCTAAATCGATTTCAAAACTCAACATTTACAGAACATACCTCTTCAGTTTGAGGGTTTTGCAGAACGGCGGGGGTGAACTGTGAAGGATGCGCGAGAAGAATGGTGAAGCGCTAGAGAACGACGGGGGTGGACGAAATTAGAGAATGACGCGCGAGAGAACGACGGTGAAGGAATGTGAAGGACACGCGAGAGAACGACGGGATTTCAGTGGAGGAGAGGACGAGGATTTCAGTGGAGGAGAGGACATGGATTTCAATGGTGGAGTAGAGGAAGGGGATTCAAGATTATCGCCATTTTGGATGAATGAAGAAAAGTGAAGGCGTGAAGTTGTTTCTCTCTCTTAACTCGAGACTTAAAATTTTAGGGTTTTTTAACCCCAGGTGACTTCAACTAGCCACGGAAGGGAGAACCGTCTCTAATTTAGCCTAGGGGAAATCATGGGTAGCAACGGTATCTAACTTGCCATCGCAAATGACATTGGCGTCTCTCAAAATTCTACTACGGGAACAGTTCCGTTGCTAATTCCGTCGCAAACAGCTAACATTTTCCACGGCATCTCCTTGCCGTTTCTAGCTGGTGTAGCAAAAGAAATTTTGTTTTTGTAGTGTTTCTTCTTCTTTGTGGTTGTCATGCTTGAGAGTTGAGACCGAAACAACCTTTCACTAAAGTTCGCACCTTTGAGAAATAGTGGCAATTTTTTTTTCCTTGAATATGCAAAAACTTCATCTTGAAAATGGATTAGTAGTAGGGTGTCAAAGACCGTCAGATAGGTCCCCAACAATAGTTAACAAAGAAAACACAAAAAAATAGTACTCCTCCCCGTCAACGGCGCCACTTTTTGACGAGAAGAAAACCGATCGTTGGTTCTTGTCAAAATAAATACTTAAACTTAAATACTAGTGATAGCATGCATTTAGGTAGGCATAGTAGGTTGCATTTAGCTTAGTTAAGATGCATTTTACGCATGGATTAAGTACAATTTGCATATTTGCTCTCTATGTTAGTGGAGTCGGAATCTACACACTTTTATTGATTATTTCAGGTAATCGTGGATCCGATGATGAGACATGGGTTGATGACGCATTAGATGAGAATGTCTAGTTGATAGAAGAAGCTTACATTAAGACCCCCCAAATTGGTTACTTTGATTGACACCTGAATTACACTTGAGTTATAACTTTCCATGTGGATCGAACTCTTGCTTATTGCTATACTTGCTATAGGTTTGAGTTTTCTTTGGCGGATCAACGACAGGTTTTCCCTCTGTCAACTAGTATAGTAAATAATTACAAGTGTCGATCCTACAGAGAGCGA
This sequence comes from Persicaria tinctoria, assembly GCA_037127255.1. NCBI lineage: Eukaryota > Viridiplantae > Streptophyta > Magnoliopsida > Caryophyllales > Polygonaceae > Persicaria > Persicaria tinctoria. The sequence goes on along the minus strand of JBANSL010000006.1, from coordinate 54,257,069 downwards.
GTATTCAATATGTCTTCTTGTCAACAACTCACAACAAAGATAATAACAAAGCAAGTAATTGAGAGTGTAACTATAAGCAAGGAAATAATGAATAAGCAAGTGAAGATGAATGAATATGAGAGTGATTCAACCCGCTCATCGCAACATGGTTTGTTACCTCGTTCCTCGGTTCCTCTTATTATTCTAGTGACTGCTTTATGTATACATAGAATGATTCTTACTCCTACTTGGAGTTCGAGCAGCAATAGGTCATAATCTCCTAACATGTAGATCAACTTCTCTCTTGCATCATCAACATCTCACCTAGTTTTGAACCCAACCATCGCTTCCGCTAAAAGAGATGATCCTTACCTCTCGATTTTCTTACAAAATCTAGATTCCCAACCTGTTTCTCAAAACGTGTTTGTTACTATAGGTTCGATCCATAACATCGGAGGCAATCGAAACCCTAGCTAGATGCAACTTAGTCTAGATGATCAATCAAGACAAAGAGATAACACAATCACACTAATATAGAACAAAGGAAATGGAAATAATAAGATAGAAAGAACATAGAAACAATCTCAGGATAACCAAACCAACGTCTCGACAAGCGGAATGAAGAGAAGATTAGCCTGGCATGGTTATCTTCTCGCAAAACTTAACTATAAACACTACTTAGGGCTCCTTCGTCCCAAAAAAGAGATGGAACCCTCTCAGAGAGAGAATGAAATATCAAAGAGAAGCCAAGAGAAAGTTCGGACTAGTGCCCTAAGGAAGACACGAAGACACACGAGGATTCGTGAAGGAATGTTGAGTCAGCGTCCGCGGACAAAGAAACAACCCTAGCAGAGAGTGGCACCCACCGATGGTGACCGACACCTGTCGATGGTGACCGGCACCAGCCTCTATTTGGAGGATAAGGCCGAATCTGCGAAAGCTTATCAAATGAAGATATTAATCTATCTTATTGAGGTTTTGGCAACCCATTTAGCAGACGATTCTAGGGTTTTTCAGCCAACACTAGCCCTATAAATAGCCTAGTTTCATACGCATTTTATCATCCATCAACACACAAATCCAACAATAAAACCATTCGATCGTTTGCATCTTTTCTTTAGTATTTCAAGGTACGTAAGTCATGCTCGGATAATCTCGTATTAGTGTTGCTTGCATTTGAAGATATGGCTGAAGGCATGCGAGGGCTGTTTTTAAGGTTTATGCATTACGATTATTTCAATTCTCTTTGTTCCACTATTTGCAAATGTTATTGACTTGTCTTGAGTGGCCATTAAGATAGATTTGCATCACGCTAGGGTTATAGCTTCATTCCGTTGTTGGAGAAACTTAATCAATATAGTAGCTAACACATCTTGCCGGAATAGTTTGGGAATCTTGATTGTGTAGGAGAATTGACAGATAAAGATTGTCTCCTTTAGTGAAAGCGATGGTTGAGTTGACAACCAAGTGAAAAGTCGACGAGGCGAGAGATATGATGTATTGTGCTAGGTGTAGGGACTTCATGTTACTCAACTCCATGCTAGAGTTTAAGGATTCAGATGGTGTTCGATAGGTTCGACATATCTAATTATATGTATAAACTAACCCTAGAGTAATATGCATTACCAAACTAAATTGTATGCAACCCAATGATCATGAAATCATCATTATTGCAAATGTGAGTGAAATTATATTTAATCAATATTGTTATCTACAACCAATCATTGCTACTCTATATACTTATTGCTTTCATACCGTTGCTTTGCTACTTGTTTACCTGCTTAATTACAATCACATTAATAAGTCGCATGCACGCACCCCATGCGGAATTGACCTCTACTCTAGCACTATTACCTAGTTGTTTGAGTTTGACATACTACCTCCGTTCGGAAAAACTTGACACTTTACTATTCATGCACGCTTTTTTAGGAGATAAAAATTATATAAAATATCTATTTTTTTTAATAATTTTTTTACAACTTCGTAGTTATTATTAATAAGTACAAACTTGTTAAAAAAAATTTATAAAAAAATGAATATTTTATATAGTTTTTATCGTTCTAAAAAAGCGTGCATGAATAGTAAACGACAAGTTTTGCCGAACGGATGGAGTATTACTTTTGGGGAATATGATCCGCGACATTCAAAGTGTCCGCCATACACATACACCTAGTATGTTAATATATAAACAATTGTCAAAAAATAAATAATAGGTGCTCTTAAAAAATATTAAAATAATCATTATCTTGATTTTGTTTTTATTTTGTAAGAAGTAAGTTATTTAATTCTTGATGGTGTTAATTCCTAAAAATTATTATGAAAGATTGGGTTAATTCTAATAAATATTTATTTGATTAAAAATATAACTACAAAAACATCGTATTTAATATTTCATTTCTCCAATAAATATATATCGATGACCCTTTACATATCTTATATAGAAGATCTAATATTATGAATATATATAATAAATATTAGGTTTGTTAGTTTGTTAAGATATTAATTATGAAAGATTTAACATTATGAAGATTTACAAAACATTAGGATAGTGGTCTGTTAATATTTTTGTGAATTAGTATGTAACTCTATTATTTTAAATATTTATAGGACACATATAAATTAGAAATAGTAGGGTTAGGAAATAGGATCGAATTATTATTAACCCGTGACCCGTCGAGTTGACTCGCCGGGTCGGGTCACGGGTTATACTCTCCTCGGTCCTAACCCTGACACTCATTCTGAGCCAACCCTTCGAGTCGAAGGCTTTGACCCTTTGACTCTGATACGACGGGTCATGGGTCGACACGGGTCGACCCGCCCGACCCGTGGTCATGTTATGTACTCCATGTGGTTGGACTGATTGATTTGTTGCACATAGAAATAGGCGAAAGCAAACCCACATATAGGTTACGGCAACAGTCCGCGCCCGCGCCCGCCTTGCTCCTTTTCTTAACCGATGGGACTTCCTGTATGCTTTTTGCTTTTTTTCAGTCCACCCAATGAGCAATGCCTTGACCCACCACCACTTCACTTAGGTCGTACCATGCAATTTGTCATTTCTCCGTAGTCCGTTCAATAAAAACCCATCCAGTCTCACGGGGTGGCCCAATTGTTTGAAGGAAGAAGAAGTAAGGAGGTCTAGATTCGATTTCTGTACCAGCCTCAAATTCAAGGTTTACCTTACTCTTTACAAGTAGGTCGAGTCGGTTGGTGCACGCCGATTTACCTGATGCGTGACTCTTGCCGAATGAGTCACGTGTTCGGGGTTTGTCATTAAGATGGCTTTCCCGTCATAAAAAAAAATCCATGTAAACAAGATCAATCCGTTCAACAAAAACATACAGAGTATGTAGTATTTTTAGAAGGTTAGTTTTGCTTAAAAAATACTCCCCCAATCCGTTCAACAAAAACATCAAAGATGGCTCCCTCCGTCTCAAAATTTAAGTCGTTTTAGAGCACCCACGTCCAAGGTTTTTAGGGTGTTTTTAAGACAACTAACTAATAAGATAAGCGGGAGATAGAAGTTGAAGCTTAAAAATGAGGTTGACAACCTCTTATTTACAAACTCACCAAAGAGCTCTAGAAACCCACTCAAAAGCTTTGGTAAAAAAAAAAGTGGTGATGTGGCATCCATCCATTGGAGGAGAATTAAGTGGCCCCTATATATTTGGTGCAAATTGTGTATTTCATTTACACTTGTAAATATTTTCGGGTTTTTTTTATCTTTATAATAGAAATTAAATTTATCTTAGATATTATTAACAAAAATATTTTTTTTTTATCTAGAAACTCATTATGTATATTTATTTAAATATATAATAAATGGTGAAAACTGAAAAGTAAATTAAGAAACTCTAGAAACTCATATGGATGTGGATGAAAAAGTAAGTTGGGATTTTTAAGAAAAGAGAAAGTGATAAAGTGGTATTATGAAACTCTAAAAACTCGCATTGATGTAGATGTTCTTAGAATTTTGCACAAGTTTTAATAAAACACTAAACCCTCAACTCTAAAAACTCATATGACTATCTTTTGGCCTTGATTGGCTACTTTTTTTTTTGCCTTGATTGGCTATTCTTTGGCCTTGATTGGCTATCTTGACTTCTAAGCTGAAAGTAGGTAGGGAACTTCTTGCCCCTTGCATGGCTAGCTCTTGGGTTATGAGCTTGATGCTTTGTTGTTGACGCTTAAGTGAATCCCTTGCTGCTATACTCTGCCAACTTTGATGGAAATTTCATACACTTTCTTTTTAGAAATCAATTCTAAGGTGCTAGTCGATTCGTAGATGTAAGTATTAATTGGAGGCTACATGATATCAAAAGGGAGAAGAACTTATCCAATTATGAATCTAATGTGATCCTGCCGTCGTGGCCACTATGAACATGACCGCTGCACTTGACCTTGGTTGTCCTTATCCTTCGCACCTCTTTGCTAGTTTGTGCCATATGAAAGCACTAAACTTTAAGAAAAGTTATTAAGTAGATTAATTAACAATAAAGTCATATCTGTTAAGGAAAAAGACAAAGCTCTTTGAGCTAGCACTTCCTGATCTTGACTTGGGGCTTTAATGCTATGTGATCTTGCCCCTTGTCACATTCTTTCTGAATACATCGGAAATAGGAGGCTGCAGGGACAAAAATATGCAACCTTGAAAGTCTGGGCCACTCATTGTAATTACTTGAAAAGGTCAGGCAAGTTTCGCAATTTGTGAGAGTTTCGGGTTGGATTTGTAATTATGCTAAATCTTCATCAAATCCAGTCGCTTCTTCTTCGTTAGGTCTGGTAGAAGGCTCGGCAGCGCATGGATTAGAAGTGGTATCCCCGACCACTGTACATCCCGCCTCCGAACTTGACGACGGCGAGGGACCTCTTGGAACGACGTCACGCCACCCGTGAGCGGCAGAGTCGGGCGACCCCGGCCTCACCAGCGATGTCGGTGTGTTAATCCGGGTTCGGATCCTCGAGCTTGCGAGTCGCGTATGCAGATCGGTGTGCTCCTCATGGTGCAGCGGAGCGTAAGTTGATCTCCCTTAGTTGAATGCTTAGCCAGTCGTCGATCTGGTGAGCGGGTAGCGGCTTGATGCCCATGTGCGCGCTTGCCCTTAGGTAGGTGAATGTGAGGAAGCCTTGCAATGCCGCTTGGTATTTGGGTTCGGAGGTCACCGATCGAAACTCCCTGATTTCGACTGGTGAAGATTGACCGTCGAGCGTTGATGAAGAAGCGGGATCGATTAATGGAGATCCAAACTCCTTGATTTCGACTGGTGAAGATTGGCATGTGATGCCGCTTGGGGTTTGGCTCCATCGGCTCACTCCATGGAGGTTCACATACCGGCCCCACCGTCGATCCATTGCGGGTGCTTGTGGCGGCCAGCACGATCCCTCGATCTTAGTGCTTTTTGATCGGTTCCCACATACGACGCCAATTGTGAGTGCATAAATCTGCTCTCAATAATCGTTGATGGAGACCGATCTTGATGATGATCTCAACACGAACCTTGACATGTGAAACAAGAACAAACAAGGTCGGGGCGGGGCTTGTCTCCTCGGAGGACCCTCCGATGCTCAAGTCAGTATTGTTCTCCTTCTCCCTCTCTATGGAGGCGTATCTCATGTTTTATAATGAAAATAGGGTTTGAGGGTTTTACCGTAGGGAAGACAATAATGCCTTTGGGCCTTAGTGGGCTTTCTTAGTTTTGCTCTCTCAGTATACAATATACTGTATATATATACACCTCTCAGTGAGATTTACTTGTTACGGAATTTGATTTTTAGTTCAAGTATGCTTTAGGCTAGCTATACGATAATTTACTTAATTAATAAATCTGATTTCTATCGAAAGATAAAACCCGTTTCTATTGGAATATTGTAACGACCCGAAATTTAAATACCCGAATTAACCTCCATAAACCTACTTAGAAGGTAAATAAGGTTCGGAATACTAGATTATCGGGGAACGTTATAGAAGAAGTTTGATCTTCTTCCGTGAGCTTTGGATCTTACGACCGAGTACGAGTTATTATTAGGTTCATTTAAGCGGAAGATTTAGTTGTCAAAAGATGGGGATTGCGAACCCCGAAAAGATCGTAAGCCCGTTGGAGGCTTCACCTGTCCTAGACTATCGCGAAAACGTTTCGAATAGAAATAAAAGCGGAAATCATAAATACAACAAAACGCCACGGCCACGCCGGGTCAAAACGATAAAAGTATGAGCAAAAGAGTACGATTGTCAAGCGCCTCCCTCACTCTAATCGTCCAAAAGGTCTGTCCCGAAAACCATCCACATAAGCAAGTCATATCGGGTAAGGGGTACCTGAATCTAAAAAACAAGAAATATATCGGGGTCAATCATCGGAAATATGCACACTCCGTGCCATATAAAGAGGCATACTTAAACTACATGAATGTTAAAATGCAACACATAAGCAAGTGTATAGATATATATAAATGCGAAATAAACACACAAGGGCCCGTATCATCATAATCATCATCATCATCATCATCATCCTTCTCAAACGTACTCATCCTTCTCAAACATACTCATTCTTTCTCATCATAAGCCTTTCATTATTTCATTCGTGTTCCATCGAATATAAGTCATTCATTTAGATTTTGACGGCCGTCCTACCATAGACACATAGCATACATATGAATTATTGGATTTACTAAGTTCATCCTACGTCATATTACCAGTTTATATTCCTAAACATGTTACTAGGTCGCGTGATGCATGAAGACTCTCGATAAGACAAAGAGTATCACATAAATCCATCATGAGTAAGTCCAGGGGACTTACCTGGAGTCCGGAGAATAAGCAAGCAATAAAGTGCACATCCAAGGATCCAATCAACAAGAGCCTATTAATTTCATTAAGCTTTCATTAGGTGGTATTCTAATGCAATGTACCCAACCTAATAATCAACATACATCCACATAAGGTTCACGATTCTATAGATTAAGCACTTTGGTTAAGTGATCCGGACTTAACCAGTTATAATCTATATCGTATTATCACATAATCGATTTTCTTCTTATCGGATCATAAGCCAAGTTATGGGTATACTTCATTTCTGTATTTTATATGCTCTAAGTTTCGGTTATGCCATCACATATTTAACCATATTCTTAGCATTCCCTTAGCCAAGTTTTCTAACCGAGTCATTATAAACACTGGTTACTAAAATTATAATAACTCTTGATCCAACCGTTGGATCGCCCTACCTTTTTAAGGACAGTTAGATAACATTCCCATGAACATCATAGTAAGATTTCAGTCGAATCAGACCGTTGGATTGGAAATAAAGTCTAAATTACAGAGGCATATATATCCATTTTGTTGTTGTGACATTTGCTACAAAACGCAACCAAAAACACATAGAGGCTCCACTTCCTAAGCCCTAATTTACACATAAGGATCCTAACCTATAGAGGGGAAGGTGGATGAGAGATTACCCTCGAAGCCTCTCTCGAAAAAGACCAAATTACCCCTCCAAGCTTCCCGGGACCTTGCGCCAAACACCTAGCATTTTTGACAAATCCAAACCAAAACATAAAAGGAATTCTTAGACAAAAACCTTCAAAATTAGTTGTAAAACAAGTATAAAATCAGATTTGAAGGGGAGGAAACCAAGACTCACCCAAACACACTTGAAAACCTCAAGAACACAAAGGGCTCAGCACAGCTGGCTCGGAAACGGGGCTCAACGGGTGGCTTAATGGGACTGGATTTTTGTGAACTCACTATGGTTGGAAAGGCCTCTCTTTTGTGGATATTTGGGTTCAAGAATCAGCCAAAAAGCTTGAGTGAGGAGGGAGTTATGGTGGTTTGAAGTTGGCAAGGTTGCTAGGGCAACTTGCTCTCTCTTTCTTTCTCTCTTTCTTTTTCTTTCTTTCCTTCTTCTTTTCTCTGATTTTTGGCGTGTGGAATGGCTAAATGAGGCCATAAATGTGTCCTTAAGAGATCCAAAAGGGTGGGCAAGGGTGGTCAAGGAGTTGGTGTGTATTAGGTAGCATAGTGAATGGAATAGGACTTGGTCATTCAAAGGTGTCAATCCATGGGGGGGGGGGGGGGGGGTTTATTCTTTAATCAACAAAATGATGGCTCATATTTGATCATATAAAGGGCTGAAATGGGGTGGTTTGGGCATCAATTTAATGTTAAAACAACGTCCCGAAATGTCGCGACAAGTTACGAAAATTACCGAAATAAACGGATGACAAGGCTTTTGCCTCACTAATATTTCTCGGAATTTTATCATACGAATTCCAATAGATTGGAATTGTAATCCTCTTTCCATATAAAATATGTCATCCATAAATTTTAAATTTTTCCGGGTTTTCAAAATCGTCAAAAGAAGGATAATTGATCGAATTATCCCTCGGAAATTAATTAAATCTTAATTAATCATAATTAAAATTTTCGGTCTTTACAAATATTTTATATTTTTTTAAGAGGGACAAGTCTCGTCCTGTCCCGCGAAGGATAAAACTCAGTAGGATTAAAAAAAAAAAAAATTGCCCAACATGCACTTTTTTTTGGCTAAATTGGTGAATTGTCCAACTTTTTGGACAAATTAGCAAAATGTCCATCCTTTATTAATCTTAATCTGGCTTCCCTCGTCTCTCGATCGAGTTCCTCAGACCTCGTCTCTCGCTCGATTTCCTCAGTCTGGCTTCCCTCGTCTCTCCCGTTGACGTCTGGCTTCCATTGTCTCTGGTCGTCGCCGGAGATAAAGTGATTCGGCGCTCCTCCTTCGTCTAGCTCCTCCCCCGGCCAGATCTGAATTCGAATTCCATGTCCAATTGATTCGGCGGCAGAGATCTGAAATTCGTCTAATTGATTCGACAAATCAATTCGGCGTGGGGAGATCTGGTGAATTCGAGTTCCAATTAGTCGAATTACAGTTCCAATTAGTCGAATTCGATACGGAGATCGAGAGCACCGGAGAGCGAGAGCGCCGGAGCGAGGTCGAGTGAGCGGCGAAGCGAGGTCGAGCGAGCGCCGTGGATCCGAGCGAGGTCGAGCAAGCACCGTGGATTCGAGCGTCAGCGAGGTTGAGCGAGCCCAGGACTAAGGTTGACAAATGATTTTTTATTAAATTACAAAACTTACCCCATAAATATGGAAATTAAAAAAAAAACAATCTATATTTTATTATGTGATCCATAATCTATATTTTTATTTTTATTTTTGCACAAAAAAATGTTATGCTTGCACAACATATGGTTATATTTGCAAAAGCACAACATACGTTTATATTTGCACGACAAAATGTAAAATAAAATAAAATAAAATAAAATAAAAACTAGACTTGGGTCATATTTGCACAACTTAGGGTTATATTTGCACAACGTACTCTTATATTTGCCGACAAAATGTTAAAAAAACACTAGGCTTGAGTCATATTTGCACAACGTACTCTTATATTTGCACGAAAAAATGTTAAAAAAATATAAAAAAAAATAAAAAAAAAAACTAGACTTGGGTCACATTTGCACAACGTACTCTTATATTTTCACGAAATTTTTTTTTAAAAAAAAAAAGACAAAAAAAAAAAAAACTAGAGTTGGGTCATATTTGCACAACTTACGGTTATATTTGCACAACATCCTCTTATATTTGCACAACAAAATGTTTTAAAAAAAAAACTAGACTTGGGTCATATTTGCACAACTTACGGTTATATTTGCACATCGTACTCTTATATTTGCATGAATTTTTTTTTTTAAAAAAAAAGACTTGGGTCATATTTGCACAACATACGGTTATATTTGCACATGCACAACATACTCTTATTTTTGCACGACAAAATGTAAAAAAAAAAAACTAGAATTGGGTTATATTTGCTCAATATACGATTATTTTTGCAGATGCACAACATACTCTTATTTTTGCACGACAAAATGTAAAAAAAAAAAAACAAAAAAAAGAGTGAGGCTACATGCAAGATGATAAAATTGATATTGGCAAGATGAACACTCCACCAATTTGTGCTGAAATAGGACAACTTTTTTAGACATTTCACAAACTCCCTCGAATTTTTTTTAATCCCATCCCGTAAAAAATACGCGGAACGGGACACAGAATTACCCCAATCCCGTTCTGATGCCCACCCCTACTTAATTGTCATAAGTATGAAATTATTTTTAAAACATTATTTAAAACGTTAATATTTTATATAGTTTTTAACACCTATAAAAGCGTGCGTGAATAGTAAAACGTCAAGTTTTAATTAACGGAAGGAGTATAACATATCAATTATTTTATTATTTTTTACAACTAATATCATATTTAATACAATTATCTATGAAATTATTTAAAATATTATTTAAATAGATATTTTAGCTTCTTAAAAAGGTGTCAAAAATCAAATAACAATTTTCGTAAAAGTTGTGTAAGAAGGTAGAATGACATATTTTGATGAGGGGAGATGGAGTATTTTGTAGAGAACCATTTGGAGCATGTATGTATAGTTAATTAAGATAATTCTAATGTTATTATTATTATTATTTTATTATTATTATTATTACTATTATTATTATTACTATTATTATTATTATTATTATTATTATTATTATTATTATTATTATTATTATTATTATTATTATTATTATTATAAATACAAGAGTTACAGAGGATTAGTGGGGAGCCGAGAAACAATATGTTCCCCCACTCTTTTAGCAATAGAAAACCCAAACCTAGTGAAAATATGAGTCGCATTCCGAGCCATAATATCTTGAGCTTGAGAAAACTTCTGAATCCTCTTTAGAAGTGTTGCGGTGTCTGACTCAAGTTCCCCCAACGCAGAAAAAGAGAAGGGCAGGAAACCATAACCAATGACTTCACACTTAGCTTGATACTTGACCAGCTTACGATGAACCGCCTCGGTCACCACATGCCCTAGAGCAAAATCAATCATTCCAAATTGCATCAAATTCAAAGGGGATGACCCTGTCAGGTCAAAACAAACATCCATCCTTCATCCCATGCGTAAAGAAGCATGTTTGTAGCTCAGAGGGATTTTCTGTCTACCCCACACCGGACAATATCAACCTTTTTACCAACTAATATCTTAGAACAACAAAAAAGATTCACCAAAGTGTCACGAAGAGAACATTATGTGGATGTTTAATCCCTACAATGCATGCACATGACACAACATGATCTCCAAAAATGTCTCCCTCAAATAACTTGGAGCAATTAGGACAAAGGCTAGCTTCGAAATGGAAAACAAATGGATGCCTAATCGATAGCAAAACACACAAATGATACATCTTACCATTCATAGTTTGAACCAACCCTAAGGTCGGGACAACCCTAAGCCAATTAGTAGCATGGTCTCCACACTGAGAACTCCACAAAGGCATCTGATGCGGTGACAAGGAAAATGTATTCTCTGCATCTTTCGTAATCCATGTGAAATATATGTTTGCTAATTTTTTCACGAGTTTGGAGGCAACGATCTCACTTGGATTACTTATAATATCAGTCCCTACCTTTATGTTGAAGACACGCACGACTTCATCAAAGGCATATCCAGATGTTGTGACATCAGCATGTTGGAGAAGCTTAATCTACAGGCTAGTAGATTGCAAACATGAAGCCAGAAAAGCATAAAAGAGAGCATCACCTGCAGAATAAACACCAAGGCCCTCAAGCCTGAAGGGAAACGTGGCGACTCTCCATTTCCAATTGCCAAAAACCCATCCCTAAAGTAGTGATAATATGTTCCAAGGAATATCGAAGAGCAAGATCGAACTTAAGTTGAGTAGACTCAAAGCTACGAGACAGGCATATACGCAAAGCAAAATAAAGTTTGGAGACCCCGGTACAAGCACGCAACAACAATAACTCACATTGTGGGTCACCAATCTTAGCAACCGTATCCATAAGCGTGATCATTTTGTCCACTCTCTTCATCACAAGCTTGCCATTGAACACATAATTAACACTGCATGTCCACCAAGAACCTTAAAACCTCATTCAACGTCCTAGCAATGTTAGGTGGAAAAACACCAGCCATCCTACTCCTCGGGTACTCTCTCGGCCAAAAGACTTCAGTTTTATCAACATTGAGGTGCATATCATAACTGGGCTCATTCTCAATAATCATTTGCAAAACCTTCCCCATGACCAAGATATCTCCAACAATACTGCCATCATCCAAATACCAAGGATGAAAAGACACCTGAAACATGTCCCATATTTTGGGCACCAACGGATGTAAAACTAAGAAAAATAGTAAATTAAGAGTCGAAAGGATCCCCTTGCTGCACCTCCTAACAAAACCACAAGGTATGATCCCTAGAGTACAACCTAGCTGGATTATAGTAGCAAAATTCAACCCAACAAGAGATTGCAGGACAGTGGGTCCGGGCTTCATGGATCATAACTTCCTGCTCAACCAAATTGAAAACATTTTTAAAGTCCACCAACAACATAGTAAGACCCTCATCATTACTGCGCTTCTTAACTAAGTGATTCACAACATGGATAATGACCTCACCCCCAACTGAGACTCCCACCCCAAACTAAAAATCATTCAATTAAATAACCGCTCAAGGAATGACCAATCAAGGAAGCACTAACCTTGGAAACCAAACGTCTCTAGAACATACCCACAGTCCCACGACAATGGGGCAAATACCTCCGATCGGCTTGACAAGCGATGTGAGAGTCACACTGGCAATGTACTCGCTTAAAACATTAGGACATTTCCCCTCCAGAAAAAGATTAACCACTATTAGGAGAGTAAAGTCAAGTATATAAAACATATAATCTCAAGCAAATCCACTCCTAGTCCTAGCAAATAAAATTACAAGACTCCCCCATTATAGTGGAAGGGAATCAGGATCAATCCTCGAGGAAGATGGTCAGCGCTCCCCAAAGTAGTCCAAAATTGTCCTCTATATATTGACTAGAAGCTCTCGATATAGACCAAAATCGTCCTCTATAGTGAACATAAAACAGTAACTTTTGTTAGACAAAGAATGGTCAAAAGATAAAAGAATGAATAAGAAGTAATGACCAGAAATATCAAAAGTGGCTTTCGAACAATATAATAAAAGGCTTTCAAGGTTAGGTTTTACCCCGAGAATAACCACGTATGCAACACACAAGAACCATAGAAAGACATATGCTTTTCATCATGAGAAAATTTTCGCAATCAACAAATAGACATTAGAGGCTTTCGCATAAAACCTATTTATTTCTACCTTTTCTTAATTAGGTTTAGTCGGCTCTTGCAAATAAACCCTAATTATATACTATCCAAATTCGTAATTAATTCACTTTCGCTTCATAATCATAAACAAGGAATTTGTCTCCTACTTTCGCATTGGATTAAGCATGAGATAGAAGATGAAAATCACATAAGAACATCAAGGATTCAAGCATACATACATGATTATAGTCGGGCTCACCCCGACCCTAGAAGTGGGACGGCTACTCACGCATCATCATAGCGAAACTCATCATAAACATGAAAATAAACTTCAATTGAACAAAAAGTAAAGAGTACAACCGAAACATTCTCCAACCTCTCTCCACTCTTGGCCGCCTCTCTCCACTCTCTACTAACTACTAGGGCACACAATTACTTGTGTTCTTCGATGATTAAAACCCTAGGCCTAATGCCTTTATTTAAAGAAAACTTAACTTGCTCTCTAAGGAAATAAATTCTATCTAATTGCAAAAGATAAAACTTCCTAACTAAAATAATGTTTCTCTCATAAATTTCCCAGGGTAAAGTGGAATTACCAATAAGGAAATAAATATCTAAGAAGGAAAAGGTATATCAAATCGAGTGACCTTGGTCGACATCAAGCTCTTCTTGGTCTCGAGTGCTTGGTCGACATGAAGGCTGAATTTCGACCACTCCTTTCTCAATTCCAGTTGCTTGGCTCTTCAATAGTTAGCCAATTTCAGCCTCCTTTGTGGTCGACGTCGAGTGACCGTGGTCGACATCAAGCTCTTCTTCAACTTGTCCTCTTCTCTCTTTGCACTCGCTCCAAGACCGTTCCAAATCCTGCAAAATTAAACCAAAACCTATGTAAACCTCCATATCTTGCAAATAAGTATAAACTACACAAATTCCATACTTTCCTAACCCAAAGTATAACATATGAACAAGAATTGGAATAAAAGTAAGCACAAAACATAGTCTAAACTATGCACATCAACCATATGGGTGATAGCATCAACTAACTAATCAGAAATAGAAACTTAACCGAAACCCCACTCAAGAAATCCATAAGATGTAGAGCATGCAAAACATCTCTACCACACGATGTACCATGTGGAAAACTCTTAATTCTGTCCAAAGCAACCTCTTTAGAGACGAATAAGTCATGGCGACCAATTGGAGTATTAGGTATAGACGACGACTGAGAGAAAGGATGTTTGGCCTTCAACTCCTTAAGAGTGGCATTAGAATACAGGGCAATGCCAAAGGAGGAAAGGAACCTGACAACAATAGTGTAGTGTCCATCAAAAATCTTCCTCTTACACTACTTGATATTACGCTATGCCAAAGCAAGGTCCACCTCACCAGCCTCTAACAAGGGAGGAGAGAGTTCGGCAAGAGTATCCATAACAAGCTACATAATAGTGCTTGATTCACTCCAAGAACAAATATCCTTTGACTATACATTCCTCCTGTAACCGGTGCTTGTTAGTAGACTTGGACTCCTAACTACTCATCGGAGAAATTTTTTTAAGGATACACGCAAGCAGCACCAACAATCTAACCCACCCTTCGATGTCCACCGAATTCCTGATCACCTTATCAAGAGCTCCTTTCAACACCTGAGAAAACCCAAGACAACACTTAGGGGAATAGATTTCACAATATGCAGCCTCTTGGAAAAGATACGGTAGAGCAGATCAACATTTAAAGCACACTTCTGCCCATCCAACAAAAAAAATCACGAACAAGTTGCATTGGAGAATAGGTAACTTGTGACATTGCGAAGTCATAAAGCACAAATCTAACCTCACCGTCACCACATTCAAGGGGTGTACAAACTTAGAACCCCTCCCACAACGACATTTAGAGTGACGAGTATGTGTTTTGAAACATATTGCACACAACCAAATCCCCACCCTTTTAAAGGGAGTTTCCTCCCTAGTGAAAACAAGCATGTTGGAAGAAATAGCATCCCTTGTCGTTACTTGAGCATTCCTCATACAATGACGATCCCTAAGGTGTTTGATCAAGGACGCCTTGGTAAGCCCTTGGCCGCCACCATCTTGCCATCCATTGACACCCACGAACGGACAATGAAACCGAACCGTAGGCATCGATAAGCAAAAACAAGGAACACCCAAAACAAAAGGCGACAAAGCCAAACGGACTGAGAGTCACATTGGCAATGTACTCGCTTAAAACATTAGGACATTTCCCCTCCAGAAAAAGATTAACCACTATTAGGAGAGTAAAGTCAAGTATATAAAACATATAATCTCAAGCAAATCCACTCCTAGTCCTAGCAAATAAAATTACAAGACTCCCCCATTATAGTGGAAGGGAATCAGGATCAATCCTCGAGGAAGATGGTCAGCGCTCCCCAAAGTAGTCCAAAATTGTCCTCTATATATTGACTAGAAGCTCTCGATATAGACCAAAATCGTCCTCTATAGTGAACGTAAAACAGTAACTTTTGTTAGACAAAGAATGGTCAAAAGATAAAAGAATGATTAAGAAGTAATGACCAGAAATATCAAAAGTGGCTTTCTAACAATATAATAAAAGGCTTTCAAGGTTAGGTTTTACCCCGAGAATAACCACGTATGCAACACACAAGAACCATAGAAAGACATATGCTTTTCATCATGAGAAAATTTTCGCAATCAACAAATAGACATTAGAGGCTTTCGCATAAAACCTATTTATTTGTACCTTTTCTTAATTAGGTTTAGTCGACTCTTGCAAATAAACCCTAATTATATACTATCCAAATTCGTAATTAATTCACTTTCTCTTCATAATCATAAACAAGGAATTTGTCTCCTACTTTCGCATTGGATTAAGCATGAGATAGAAGATGAAAATCACATAAGAACATCAAGGATTCAAGCATACATACATGGTTATAGTCGGGCTCACCCCGACCCTAGAAGTGGGACGGCTACTCACGCATCATCATAGCGAAACTCATCATAAACATGAAAATAAACTTCAATTGAACAAAAAGTAAAGAGTACAACCGAAACATTCTCCAACCTCTCTCCACTCTTGGCCGCCTCTCTCCACTCTCTACTAACTACTAGGGCACACAATTACTTGTGTTCTTCGATGATTAAAACCCTAGGCCTAATGCCTTTATTTAAAGAAAACTTAACTTGCTCTCTAAGGAAATAAATTCTATCTAATTGCAAAAGATAAAACTTCCTAACTAAAATAATGTTTCTCTCATAAATTTCCTAGGGTAAAGTGGAATTACCAATAAGGAAATAAATATCTAAGAAGGAAAAGGTATATCAAATCGGGCCATAGCAATTCTCGATCTACAACAATTTTCAATCGAAATCGAGTAAATCAGTCGACGTCGAGTGCTCTTCTAGAGTGATTGATCTCGAGTGCTTGGTCGACATGAAGGCTGAATTTCGACCACTCCTTTCTCAATTCCAGTTGCTTAGCTCTTCAACAGTTAGCCAATTTCAGCCTCCTTTGCGGTCGACGTCGAGTGACCTTGGTCGACATCAAGCTCTTCTTCAACTTGTCCTCTTCTCTCTTTGCACTCGCTCCAAGACCGTTCCAAATCCTGCAAAATTAAACCAAAACCTATGTAAACCTCCATATCTTGCAAATAAGTATAAACTACACAAATTCCATACTTTCCTAACCCAAAGTATAACATATGAACAAGAATTGGAATAAAAGTAAGCACAAAACATAGTCTAAACTATGCACATCAACCATATGGGTGATAGCATCAACTAACTCATCAGAAATAGAAACTTAACCGAAACCCCACTCAAGAAATCCATAAGTTGTAGAGCATGCAAAACATCTCTACCACACGATGTACCATGTGGAAAACTCTTAATTCTGTCCAAAGCAACCTCTTTAGACACGAATAAGTCATGGCGACCAATTGGAGTATTAGGTATAGACGGCGACTGAGAGAAAGGATGTTTGGCCTTCAACTCCTTAAGAGTGGCATTAGAATACAGGGCAATGCCAAAGGAGGAAAGGAACCTGACAACAATAGTGTAGTGTCCATCAAAAATCTTCCTCTTACACTACTTGATATTACGCTATGCCAAAGCAAGGTCCACCTCACCGGCCTCTAACAAGGGAGGAGAGAGTTCGGCAAGAGTATCCATAACAAGCTACATAATAGTGCTTGATTCACTCCAAGAACAAATATCCTTTGACTATACATTCCTCCTGTAACCGGTGCTTGTTAGTAGACTTGGACTCCTAACTACTCATCGGAGATATTTTTTTAAGGATACACGCAAGCAGCACCAACAATCTAACCCACCCTTCGATGTCCACTGAATTCCTGATCACCTTATCAAGAGCTCCTTTCAACACCTGAGAAAACCCAAGGCAACACTTAGGGGAATAGATTTCACAATATGCAGCCTCTTGGAAAAGATACGGTAGAGCAGATCAACATTTAAAGCACACTTCTGCCCATCCAACAAAAAAAATCACGAACAAGTTGCATTGGAGAATAGGTAACTTGTGACATTGCGAAGTCATAAAGCACAAATCTAACCTCACCGTCACCACAATCAAGGGGTGTACAAACTTAGAACCCCTCCCACAACGACATTTAGAGTGACGAGTATGTGTTTTGAAACATATTGCACACAACCAAATCCCCACCCTTTTAAAGGGAGTTTCCTCCCTAGTGAAAACAAGCATGTTGGAAGAAATAGCATCCCTTGTCGTTACTTGAGCATTCCTCATACAATGACGATCCCTAAGGTGTTTGATCAAGGACGCCTTGGTAAGCCCTTGGCCGCCACCATCTTGCCATCCATTGACACCCACGAACGGACAATGAAACCGAACCGTAGGCATCGATAAGCAAAAACAAGGAACACCCAAAACAAAAGGCGACAAAGCCAAACGGACTGAGAGTCACATTGGCAATGTACTCGCTTAAAACATTAGGACATTTCCCCTCCAGAAAAAGATTAACCACTATTAGGAGAGTAAAGTCAAGTATATAAAACATATAATCTCAAGCAAATCCACTCCTAGTCCTAGCAAATAAAATTACAAGACTCCCCCATTATAGTGGAAGGGAATCAGGATCAATCCTCGAGGAAGATGGTCAGCGCTCGCCAAAGTAGTCCAAAATTGTCCTCTATATATTGACTAGAAGCTCTCGATATAGACCCAAATCGTCCTCTATAGTGAACGTAAAACAGTAACTTTTGTTAGACAAAGAATGGTCAAAAGATAAAAGAATGAATAACAAGTAATGACCAGAAATATCAAAAGTGGCTTTCTAACAATATAATAAAAGGCTTTCAAGGTTAGGTTTTACCCCGAGAATAACCACGTATGCAACACACAAGAACCATAGAAAGACATATGCTTTTCATCATGAGAAAATTTTCGCAATCAACAAATAGACATTAGAGGCTTTCGCATAAAACCTATTTATTTCTACCTTTTCTTAATTAGGTTTAGTCGGCTCTTGCAAATAAACCCTAATTATATACTATCCAAATTCGTAATTAATTCACTTTCGCTTCATAATCATAAACAAGGAATTTGTCTCCTACTTTCGCATTGGATTAAGCATGAGATAGAAGATGAAAATCACATAAGAACATCAAGGATTCAAGCATACATACATGGTTATAGTCGGGCTCACCCCGACCCTAGAAGTGGGACGGCTACTCACGCATCATCATAGCGAAACTCATCATAAACATGAAAATAAACTTCAATTGAACAAAAAGTAAAGAGTACAACCGAAACATTCTCCAACCTCTCTCCACTCTTGGCCGCCTCTCTCCACTCTCTACTAACTACTAGGGCACACAATTACTTGTGTTCTTCGATGATTAAAACCCTAAGCCTAATGCCTTTATTTAAAGAAAACTTAACTTGCTCTCTATGGAAATAAATTCTATCTAATTGCAAAAGATAAAACTTTCTAACTAAAATAATGTTTCTCTCATAAATTTCCTAGGGTAAAGTGGAATTACCAATAAGGAAATAAATATCTAAGAAGGAAAAGGTATATCAAATCGGGCCATAGCAATTCTCGATCTACAGCAATTTTCAATCGAAATCGAGTAAATCAGTCGACGTCGAGTGCTCTTCTAGAGTGATTGATCTCGAGTGCTTGGTCGACATGAAGGCTGAATTTCGACCACTCCTTTCTCAATTCCAGTTGCTTGGCTCTTCAACAGTTAGTCAATTTCAGCCTCCTTTGTGGTCGACGTCGAGTGACCTTGGTCGACATCAAGCTCTTCTTCAACTTGTCCTCTTCTCTCTTTGCACTCGCTCCAAGACCGTTCCAAATCCTGCAAAATTAAACCAAAACCTATGTAAACCTCCATATCTTGCAAATAAGTATAAACTACACAAATTCCATACTTTCCTAACCCAAAGTATAACATATGAACAAGAATTGGAATAAAAGTAAGCACAAAACATAGTCTAAACTATGCACATCAACCATATGGGTGATAGC
The DNA here is from genome assembly GCA_037127255.1 of Persicaria tinctoria. NCBI lineage: Eukaryota > Viridiplantae > Streptophyta > Magnoliopsida > Caryophyllales > Polygonaceae > Persicaria > Persicaria tinctoria. The sequence goes on along the minus strand of JBANSL010000006.1, from coordinate 54,237,419 downwards.
ATCAACTAACTCATCAGAAATAGAAACTTAACCGAAACCCCACTCAAGAAATCCATAAGTTGTAGAGCATGCAAAACATCTCTACCACACGATGTACCATGTGGAAAACTCTTAATTCTGTCCAAAGCAACCTCTTTAGACACGAATAAGTCATGGCGACCAATTGGAGTATTAGGTATAGACGGCGACTGAGAGAAAGGATGTTTGGCCTTCAACTCCTTAAGAGTGGCATTAGAATACAGGGCAATGCCAAAGGAGGAAAGGAACCTGACAACAATAGTGTAGTGTCCATCAAAAATCTTCCTCTTACACTACTTGATATTACGCTATGCCAAAGCAAGGTCCACCTCACCAGCCTCTAATAAGGGAGGAGAGAGTTCGGCAAGAGTATCCATAACAAGCTACATAATAGTGTTTGATTCACTCCAAGAACAAATATCCTTTGACTATACATTCCTCCTGTAACCGGTGCTTGTTAGTAGACTTGGACTCCTAACTACTCATCGGAGATATTTTTTTAAGGATACACGCAAGCAGCACCAACAATCTAACCCACCCTTCGATGTCCACCGAATTCCTGATCACCTTATCAAGAGCTCCTTTCACCACCTGAGAAAACCCAAGGCAACACTTAGGGGAATAGATTTCACAATATGCAGCCTCTTGGAAAAGATATGGTAGAGCAGATCAACATTTAAAGCACACTTCTGCCCATCCAACAAAAAAAAAATCACGAACAAGTTGCATTGGAGAATAGGTAACTTGTGACATTGTGAAGTCATAAAGCACAAATCTAACCTCACCGTCACCACAATCAAGGGGTGTACAAACTTAGAACCCCTCCCACAACGACATTTAGAGTGACGAGTATGTGTTATGAAACATATTGCACACAACCAAATCCCCATCCTTTTAAAGGGAGTTTCCTCCCTAGTGAAAATAAGCATGTTGGAAGAAATAGCATCCCTTGTCGTTACTTAAGCATTCCTCATACAATGACGATCCCTAAGGTGTTTGATCAAGGACGCCTTGGTAAGCCCTTGGCCGCCACCATCTTGCCATCCATTGACACCCACGAACGGACAATGAAACCGAACCTTAGGCATCGATAAGCAAAAACAAGGACACCCAAAACAAAAGGCGACAAAGCCAAACGGACTAATCGACAAGCTTACCACACCAAACAAATAATGAAACTGACTGATCTCACCAGATTCCCGATGCCAAACGAACAATACAGATGCTGCCACATCTCTAGGGATCGGAGAACCACGACCCTCCTAAATGACTGAATTGACAAGACGCCCGAAGAAACTGCAACACCTTCACACAGGCCTAGAGGAAGAAGAAGCCATGCACGCCTTTGCCTAGGCCTCTCTTGCCACTGCGATTGGGCTCCAGCCTCTGGAACACCAGCTCCGGCCACCACGAACCGCCAGAGGTACGACGCGATCTCCATTGGCCTCGCCTGGTGGCCTAATCACATAAGCTATAGTAGAGAAACGCTTTTATTATTACTTACATGTTAATTGTTCAAGTGCTAACTTACAAGAGTGGGCACACAATGGCAAACAAAAATACTTTATAAGAATTCATACCACGTACAATTTGTTCAATACTACAAAAATAGCGACAAAAGATAAGAGTTCACCAGTACAAATGATAAAATGGTGTTATTCTTTCCCATTAAAAAAACTAAATAAAATAGTAGAAGAAATTAAAAAAATAAGGATAGGAAAAAATATAACAAGTATTGGGTCAGTAGGTAAGTTATTGTACTCTCAACATTTACATGTATAATTAGATTGAAAAAGATTTTAAACTACCTAATTTGTTTCAAAGCTCTTGAAATAGATTATAGCATGGTATTTTATTAAAATAAGATTAAAGATATTAAAATAGCTTCAATTTTAAAACATACGTTCATAATATTTTACTCGGATATTAAAATACCTTCTTAAGGCCGGTCAGAATATATCCACTATTCTGATATAAGAGTTTAAACCAATGTGAAGGGATCTTCATCATTCCTTTACATTTTGATATTTTATTTGTCCACTAACCAAGGCAATGTAGGACAAATTTTTTATTCCCAAAAAAACCCTAATAAATCATTACTAAAAATTGCTAAAATTATTTAAATTTGTGTCGTTTGAACCTATGTCCTTTGAACATATGTTATAAAATTATTTAAAATGATATTTGCGACGACAAAAATCAGTACAGATCATTCTAACAGATGACTTTACAAAGTTACCTAAATGACTATATGAGGGAGGCTAGATAAATTATACTTTCTTATAGATCTAGCGATATGATCTGTTGCCGCATTCACCTTGTGATAGCAAAAAAAAATGCCAAAAAACAAAAAACAAATCAATATTAACAAATTTTCATTTATTTATTAAGTCATACTCAGAGGCGGATAAGGGTGGGCGACACCGGGCCCTCGCCCACCCCGATCCGGAAAAAAAATATAAGAATATATATGCTATATAAAAAAATTGACAGGTAAAATACAAATATGTTTAGTGGCTTAGTGGTTAAGCCCACTCCATTTTACATAGAATCAATCAACCCTTGTTCAAATTCCACAAGGCACATCTATCTATCTATCTATCTATTCTATATACATATACTAAAATCGATGCATTGCGTCCTACGTGGCGCGGTGTGGTTGATTTTAGAGGAAAAATCCTACGTGGCGCGTTGTGGTTGATCCTAGGAAAAATAAAATAAAAAATAATATGTTGTCATATTTTATAGAAAGTTATATAAGCCACAATCTATCTATCTATATATTTTAGTTAATTGATAAAAATATAAATAAAAAATATTTCATAGTCATACTTGTAAAGGCCCGGATTTTTAATTAATAAATTTCAACAAATAATATAAAATGGATTTAAGTCGGAAAAAAAAAATAATAAAAAAATAATAATAATAATAATTCGGATATTTTAAGGAAAACTCGTTTTTAAATTACTAAATCGTATTTTGATCGAGTCAGGATAAGATCGAGAGAGTAGGTTCCGGGATTATTTTTGGGTATTTTGAAACATCTCTTGGAATCACATGTCCACAACCCCTCCTTGTCTTTGATTCTCGCCTCCCTCCTGGTTCAACGTTCAACAATAGGAAGGGCAGTACACAGCTGTCCCATTTACCCTTCTAGGCAAGACCACCACACCTCTACTCTCCTCCTTCCTAGCCTTGTTTCCCTATTGCTGGCAAAGAGCCAAATCTTACCCATGCCAAGTTGTTCCCCACGCCAAACCTGCAGACTCCTCTCCACCCCACTTCATTCTGATTTCAAAAGGTTCCCTCCTTCATCCCTTATCTCAAGCCTCCACTTCCCATCTCCTTTCATTACAAATCACAAAGATAAACCCCCAAATAGCCCTTTTTGAGGCCTGTCTTGCTACTGTCGAGCCCCAAACTCCATTCCTCTTCCCTTGTTCACCAGTTCAGCCACCACACCTACACTCCCCAGCCGCCGTCGCCACCAGTACCCGGCCACCAGAAGCAGCAACCACGCCGCCGGGCTCCGCTGCCACAGCAACCTCCCTCTGTCGCCGATCCCGGGCAACCCAGCAGCAGCGTCGACCTTCAATTCCGGCCGAGCAAGGAGCAGCCCAACTCCGGCGAGCCCCCAATCGAACCCCGACGAGCTCAAATCCATTCCGGCAAGTCGAATCGAAGCCCGACGATTTCCGATTCCCCTCGTTGAGCCTCTCCTCTTCCTTCTCTCCCTCAAGCACACCGTAAAGGTCGCACCTTTAAGCTATTTCATTCCGTCCTATGCCCAGATTCGTGGAATTTCCGACTCCGACGAAGCCAGGTCGCGCCTCCGACGGAGATTCTGGCGATGCTCGGCGACCTCGGTGAGACTTCTCTCCCTCCTTTCCTTTTACTCTCATTCCTGTGTTGTGGTCGGAATGCCTGTTCGGTCGGGGTGGGTGAGTCTAGACCGGAAAGCAGTTAGCCGGCAGGCCGAGCTTCCCTTCTTCCTCCTCCGTTTTTCCGTCCGGCGTCTGTGTTCTGTTCGATTTGGGGAAGGAGACCTTGACCCGGTTTTCTTCTTTCCCTTTTTCTTATTTCCTGAACCGGTTCGGTTCTTTTAAAAAAAAATCAAATGGGTTCCTCCTTGGGCTGGATCTGAAAATGAGGAAGGACTGGGCCGGGTTGGATCTTCCCTTCCTTTCTTTCTCTTGGGCCGGGTCAGTCTTGCGGGTTGGGTTTGGTTTCCTTTGGGCCGGCCAGACAGTGTTTGGCAAAGGTTATGTGTTGCTTGTTGTTCCATAAATTCCATTATATATCTTATTGTATTTAATTCCAAAATATCGTTTTTAAATATTATTGGCAAAATGTGTTGGGGATTTAAAGTGTTATGTCAAGTTATTACAAATCTGATTTATTGGAAAATGTTTATGAGATCAATTTAATTAGTAAGTTTTGATATTTATATATAATAGATAATTAGGAATTGATGGGTTATTTATAAAAGTTTAAATGTCAGAATTTATTTATGTAATGATTTTGAAAATATACATGCCGGGATTGTGTTAATAATATGAATTTGGGAATTTGTAAAGGATTTAAATAATAAATGTCGGAACTTGGCCAAGTATGATTTGAGAACTTATTTTGAATATGAGTTGACTTAATTTGGGATTTAGGAGTTTGGAAAATATGGTTGGTACGATTTTATCAATGGGGTTGATTTGAAGTAAATGATTTTGGTCGATGTCGATCAAATCGGAAAGGTTTTGGAAAATGGTTTTACCGCCGATGGTTTTAAGGATGTTGAGAACTTGGGTTTCGTGCGTACGAATGTTGGTTTGGTAGCTTATGGAAATGACTTGATGATAGGTGTGTATTGCTTTTGGATTGCTTTGGAATTGCATTTGGGCCCTCACTTGTGTTATCTTGCTGTTCTGCATCTCCAGGTAAGTCTCTTCGGAGCTTACTCAGATTGAATAGAGCTATTCCCTGCTTTAGGTGCATGATATACTAGGTGTTGCATTCATGATCAGCATGCCATGTAGTACCATGCTAGGTTGCATTGATCGTTGAGCATTCTATTTCTCTATGTGTATGTAAACAGAACGGCCGTATCTGTGATAGTCCTAGAGTCTTTGCTAGGGTCATAGGGTAGCCCAGCCTCATCGGGTACCCTGAGTCATTCGAGTACTTCCTTATATTATGATATGCCTGCGGGCTTTATTGTGGAGCGGGTTAGGCATGCGTGCCGCCCTATTATGAATGAATGCATTCACGAGCTGGCCGGTCTCCGCCTGTCGGAAGGGGTGGAGGTAGGAGAGGGATATGCCACTTGGCATTGTCTTGGGCCCTTTACAGTATTTCTGCACATTATTATGAACTAGGAGCATGCTAGTGTGTTTGAATTTCGTACTGCATTAGAGCATCTTTATTAGGTATAGCGTATATGTGTGCTTATGGTTGGGATGCAGAGTTAAGTGGGCATCGATCTGATCCCGCTCCAAATCAATTTTTTTAGGAATTATTTATGTTCATCCTATCGGTGCTGTTTGCTTATTGCGCGGGTCATTTTGTCGGCGGAGAGTGAGCGCTGGAGTTATAGACTTCACCAGACTCTGATTATACTGTTTTGGATTTATACTTTGACTCTGTTTTGACCCGGCTCTGCCGTGGCACTTGTATCCTTATTTTGCTTTCGTCTTGCTTCCGTGTGAAATGAATTTTGCGAGTTAGTCCCCAGGACAGGTTAAGGGTACCCAACGGCCTTACGATACTTTAGGGTTTGAAATCCTTCTTTATTACTGACCTTTGAAATGAGTTGAAACCTCGACCCGTACCTGGATTGCAAGATCCGAACAAGGGTTTTCATCCCTTGAAACGTAACCCGGAAATCATAATTCCGGGCCGTTACAATACTTACCAAAAATATTACTTCGTAATGGATAATATGTAGCATTTGATAGGTGTTATTTTATTTATATCTAGATTATTTTTCTGTGGAGAGAATTATTTATATCAAAATTAATTATTTAGTCATTGTTATTTTATTTTTATTTTTTTTGAGCCCAAAAAAATTATTAAAATATTGTTTAGCCATTATATGTAGCCACAATCCATATATGCATAGATATTTTTAGTAAACTAATGTAATAAATATGTACTACACATTTAATAAAAAAGAATATTAATACATTTTTAAAGATCAACTCTCTATTATATTACACGAGATTTAATTGAAGACATATTAGAAAAAAAATTATTTATATATAATACGTCAAACTAATTTTATTTATATTTATATTATTTTTGGTGGAAAAATTATTCATGTTTAGATTTTTCTTTTTTATTACTAGAATTTTTTCAGATTATTTACAACATTATATTAATGTATTCTCCGTACACGGGACGGGTCCTACACTAGTATTTTCGTATATTTTTTTCCTCAATTCATTTTCCATTATTTTAAACTTCTTATAATTTATTTGGTATTTTATAATTAAATAATAATAATAATTTTTCTTACAAATTAAAGATATTCTCTTTTGTAAAAAAATTATTTCTAATAAAAATAATATAAAAATTATCTCTAAAAAAATGTGCCCACCCTGAACAATTTCTAGATCCGCCCCTAGGTCATACTCCGTATATAGTAAAGTGGTTGATATTTATTCAGTACGTATGGTGGATTGGATCATCTGCCTTCAATTCAAGTTGAAACAAGGCAACTAAACACGCTTGGAATGAAGCTAACTGTCTTGATCTTGAAACAGACTCCTTCTTACCACACGCTTCAGGTCAAACAATGCGTAACGATCACTCAGTTCAACGGTCTACGTCTCCTAAAGTGGCCCTTAAATGGGACCGACCACCACCCTCCTCTTTTAAATTAAACTTTGATGGCTCCCTTCTAGCATTTGGGGCCGCTTCTTTTGAATTCGTTATTCGAGATTCAAATGCCTTAGTGATCTCAGCGAGTTGTGACTCTTGTTCGACCAAATCGATTGTTTTTGCGGAGGCCATGGCCTTATGAAAGGGACTTGTACGGGTCTCGAAGTTAGGTATTCGTAATCTTCTGATTGAGGGGGACAATTTGGTAGTTGTCAGCTCTCTCTTTTAGGGGATTGGAAATGCTCATGGATTATCGAGCTCATTTTATCAGATACTAGGTTCCTTTTGTCGCAATTTAATTCTGTCTCTATTCGTCATATTTTCAGAGCGTTCTTTCGAACGCTCTAGGATGGAGCTTATCCAAATTTCGATAGTTGTATTCTAATTTTTAAAAAAAAAAAAGTGCAACAAGGCAACTCCGATTTCCATAGCCGATTTTCGCAGTTGAGTACTCGTACCAAATTCAAGTGGCAACCAAAGTATGTAAATTTAATTTAAATATTTCCTCTTTAAAAAAACAGAGTAAATAAAATAATTAATAAGTTTTAATAATTTTTTTTGAAGAAAAATAAAAAGGGTTGATGAGCAAGGCTGTAAAGGGGAGTTCTTTTGGGAGCAGTCCATGCAATTTCCGCACTCAAAAACTCGTGGCTTTTATTTTATGCGAACTCCATAGGAAACTACCAACTCCTCTCTCACTTTTCAACTCCACTTAATAATGTCATCTAGCTCTTTCAAACTTCTCTCTTTTTGGGAAGTCTCTTATTATAAATATACTACCAAACATTATTATAATTTCTAAACTATTATTTGTATTATTAAAATAGGGGAAATAGGTAAAAGACTTTAACCTAAATTCTAGAGATTTGAATATGATATTTGTAGTTTATTCCTTTTTAGGTTGTGGTGATTACATCAGCACTTGAGATCAAAATAATACTCTTTATTAGTGCAATTTTTCTTAATTAACATGGATATAAATATAAAGTTTTCAAGGGCAAATACTCATTTATAGAAAACTATTTTAGAGAGAGTATAGTCAAAATTTCTGAATCATATCGTAATAAATTCGATTTTATTTTATTTTTTTATACAGAAAATCACCCTTTATAAGAGGTTTTCACTTAACCATCCCTTAAACTCAAAATTACAGAAACCATCATTTCATTATGGGGCTTTCATTAGCACATGCACTTTGATGTTGCTTTTAACAAGGTTAGTGCTTGAAGATTATATTTGTGGAATGTTGGTTTTGCTCTGGATTTTGCATTGCTTGAGGACTAGCAAAATGGTAACTATACATGGGGGAGTATGATGATGCATATTTTCATAGGCATTGTAGGTTAGTTTAGATACATTTTCATTGTCAATTATGCATGTTTTGGTGTTAATTTGGATTTGAACTCTTTTCGTGGTGAAGTTTAGAATCTATACTATTTTGGTTGGTTTATGCAGATTTGTAGATCCGGTGTGGTGAAAGGCAAAGCAAGATGTCTTAAACATGTCAAAGTCGAGCGAGGATGGAGTAGGAAAAGCAAAAGAAAAAGAAGAAGCAAGGAAGAAGTTATGAGCAGATCTCGCTATCAGCAAATGGAGGCACGCTGCCAGTGAGTGGAGTCAGCGAGGACTTTGCTAGGAGCTTGCCCGGACATCTAAAGCAGGGAAAGCAACAAAGACGAAAGAGCACGATTCGCTGCAGCGGATGGCTATTTGCTCCAGCGGATGATACCTCATGGAAATGGATGTGCAGCTTCCTAGTTAAAATCCAATAGAACTCTAGACGTTGTTTATCCACTACATGGATCCTGTTCGCTGGCAAACAAAGCAATGATGTGTTTTATTAGGAAAGTCTATCTAAATTGCACATGAAAACTTCTATATAATTAGGATATATTTCCCTAGTTTGACCATGTTTTAGATCTATAAATAGGGTTTAGGTCTAATTCTATTAGCACTCAAGCATAGGAGTAATCACTTTAGAAGAGGGGAAAGCATAGTTAAGCCATGAGTAGCTAATTTCCCAAGTGTTCCGCCTACGTTTTTTGGACTTGGTTGGTAAATTGTGAGTTTTTAATTCAAATTATTTTTTCTCTTTAATTCCTTCAACTTCTTCATGCTTTAATGCTTATGTTGTTAATGTTATATTGCTTGTCTGACTTGATGATGTTGATATATTGCTAGGGTTTAATTCCATCAAATTAATTGTGTTAAATCTGTAATAGCATATATAGGATTGTGGGTATCGTTTATCGAAGCATGATTATGCAGGAAGTTGACATATTTCTTAAACATTGATTTAAATTGATGTTATTTATATGCTAGTATTCTTGGGATTATTTGGTATCTCTTTGTTAAATCTTGACATTGTTAGAATTGCATTGGGGTGTAAGGGATTAATTGAACACATTGTACCTTTAATCTATCTAAACCAAAATGGGATTCTACGTCATCACCCTTTTCCTTCCGAAAGGGTCCTGACCATACTACGATTTTGGTGGTCTCCCTGGAAAACTTTCTTGTTTCATGGAGCTCTGTGTGGCATTCTGCCTCCCAGATAACATTATGTTGGCTGGCTATAGCCTATTGCTTGAAAATCCTATTCGGGTTTGGATGATCATTCCTTTGTAGAACCGCCTCTGGCGATTTTGAATTACTTTGGAATTCTCATCTCCCCCTCACAACCCTCATGATGTTAAATTGGGTTTGTATGCCTTGGATTCACCTAAAGCATTTTATAACCTAGATGCTGATGAAGCTGCTCTTGGTGTAGACTCAGTGTTCACTGAGTCTCCCAATTAGAGGAAAAGCTACCTTGCCCCCTCTGCTTCTCCTTGATCTTTACCTTCGGGTTTGTGTAAGTATGAGCAACAGGTGGTGGGGTTGCTGTCAAAAACTGAATCAAGCAACCGTTCTGAAATCTTTGGTGAATCCATCTGGGTGTCGCCCAATCTGATGGGTTTCAATCCTAATATTTTTTTGGGAGATCGCTTGGTGCTTCTTGTCAAACTTTTATGTGTACTCTTTGTACCTATACAGCTTTGGTCTGAATACACATCCCTGGTGAGCAGCAATCAATCTCAACATTGCACTTTGAAAGAAAAATGGTTTATCTTTGCCTGTGAATATTGGTTTGCTAGATGTCTGCCTTTCAAAACCTTCTTATCATCTCATGGGTACTTAGGTTGTAATGTAACACATTTTGGTAGGAAGGATACAGTTCTGATGTAGGAGATGTGGTGTAAGAGATCATATGTTTGTGTGCAAATGCTTTTCATGTTCTGCATCTATGAATGGACTAGTTCCCAAGTTAAATTTTTCTGTGTATCATTGATCGCTACCACGTCTTTTTGCTCTCATCTTTTTCTAAAATCTTTGATGGGAAACACGCCAAGTATAAATGCCTGTAGATATGTATTAGAGGCGAATGCCTTGTCACCCTTTACCTCCCGAAAGGGCCCTGACCAAACTTTGATTAAGGTGATCTCCCTGGCAACTGTGACTATTTTATGGAGCTATACGTTGACTACCGCCTTCCATGTAACGTTCTGTTTGTTGGCTTTAGTTCATTGCTTGAAATCCTAAGTAAGAAACTGATACCCTATTCGGGTTTTGGATGATCATCCCTTTGTAAAACTGCCTTCGACCCTTTTTGAGTTGCTTTGGAATTCTTGTCTGCTCTCACAACCCTCATGATGTTATATTGGAATTGTATGCCTCGGATTCACCTAAAGCTTTTCATTACCTGGATGCTGGTGTAGCTGCTCTTGATGTTGATTTTGTGTTCACTGAGTCTGTCAATCTGTTGAGAAGCTTCCTTGCCCCTTTGATGCTCCTTGCACTTTACATTCAGGTGGGTGTAAGTGTAAGTATGAGCAGCAGGTGGCGGGGATGTTATTAAAAACTTAATCGAGTAACCGTTCTGAAAACTTTGGTAAATCCAACTGGGCTTCGTCCAATCTGATGGGTTTGAATCCTGATTTTTGTTCGAGGGGTCGTTTTGTGCTCTTTGCCAAAAAAATTTGTATACTCTATGTGTCTAAATTGCTATGGTTTGAATACATTTCTCTTGAGAGCAACAATCAATCTCAGTATTGCATGATGAAAGTAAAATGGCTGCTCTATGCTTGGGAATATTGGTTAGTTAGATGTCTTGTAACGAACATATTTTGGAGTTTCTAAAAAGGGAAAGTTTCGGAAAACCCGTCCTCGAGCAAATTCTATTTTAGAAGTTCTTACAACATATCCCGGCATGTTTTAAGATTTAATTTGATGGATTTTAAATCTTGGTTACTTGATTTCGATTTTTAGGAATTTCGATTGTCTTTGGAAATGAATTTGGGATTTCGGGGCGGATTTTGAAAATGTCGGATATCGGGATGGGATGTCGGGATTCAAGGTCGTAAGAGCGGAGTCACTCTCTCTCTCTCTCCTCCCACACGCCACTCTCCCTCTTTCTCTCTCTCCTCTTATTGTGCTTCGTCCTCTTGTGTATTAAACCCTAGTGAGCTCCACTATATAAGGCTCCAATCCCTAAAAGGATCTCTCATTCTCACATCAACTCATCCACCAAATTCTGATTTCCAAACCCCAAGATGGATCTCACTCTCCTCCCAAAACACTAGACCAAACACCCTCACTTTTGCTCTCTTGAATCCAAATCTCCTAGCTCTCTCTCCTCATTTTGTGTTTCTCTAAGTCAAAATACCTCAAATCTATTCCAATAGTCTCAATCTCACAAAAACGACCACAAAATCGAGCTCGGAAGGCCAAAACCAATAAAAAAACTCGGATCTAGGGGACAACTCGCGGCCGCGACTCACCCCTCTCTCCGCCGTGACCAAGAACTTAGCAATGGGTGTTCTTCCTTGCGGCCACGACGTCATACTCACCGCCGCGACTACGAGCCTAGGAACTTCGTCTTTGTGGTAAATCGAGTCATTTTCCTTCGTTTCTCCTCCTTTTTCGAATCTGTTTGTTGTGGTGTGTTCCTGACTTCTTTCTCTACCTTCCAAGGTCAAGAAATCCTAGATATATTGTGGGTTGGTGTGGATTCAAGCCCCTTTTCTCTCGATCCTCAATTTTGTGCAAAGGTAACTCCTCCCTTCCTTGGATCTGCTGATTTCGAGGTTGTTTCTCAATAAAGTTTCTCTTTTAACTCGTATCCAACCTTCCTACTTTGTGTCGTAGAAAGAACCGTCAGATCTAAGCTTCCAAGGCCTCTCTCTCAAGATTTTTTGAAAAGCCTCCAAGAGGCTAGGTAATCCCTCTTTTGCTATCCCCTCTAGTCTTGTTTGGAGTCATTTTTGTGTTGGTTTCATATTGTTTTGATTTAGAAAGGTTTTGAAACAAGTTTGAACGAAAATGGGTTTGAAACGAGCAAGAACGAACAAGAATGGACAAACCCAAGTTCGTTCTCGCCGCGCCGAAACCATAGTCGTGGCGGCGAGTCACAACGCAGGCCAGAGCTTGAAGATGACCTCTCGCGGCCGCGAGTCACAGCCAGCGAGAGGATTCTCGCAGTGGGGAACTGGGAGGATGTCGCGGCTGGGACAGGCCCTCTTGCGACTACGACATGCCCCCAGTGGCTTGGCCAAGCCCCTCACCCTATACTTTGGTCTTACCTTGTCGATTCTTGATCCGATTCTTGTGGTGACGTTTTGGATGGGGACGTTTTGGATGAGGTTGTTTTGAGAAATGAGCTTTTGAAATATTAGTTTCATATTTAATGTTAAATAAGGGGATTTTGACGGAACTTGAATTATCGGATTTAATGCTTGAAGATATGTTAAAGAGTATCATTTCAGATGCCGGGATTCTTTGTCTTGGTTTAATGACATTGGTTTTAAGAAAGAAGGTTTGAAATACTGTTGGTAAGATTTATCGATGGGTTTGATTGGAAGTAAAATGGTTTTGGTTGATGTTTATCGTATCGGGAAGGTTTTAGAAACAGTTTTACTATCGATTGGTTTTGAGAATGTTAGGAACTTGGGTTCTGTGTGTATGATTGTTAGTTCAGCAGCTTATGGCATCGACATGATTATAGGTGTTTATTGCTTTTGGACTTCTTGCTCTTGGACTTCTTGCTTTTGGACTCCTTGCTTTTGGAATTCGCTTGTATTATATCTCCATGTAAGTATTCCGCGGGACTTACTCAGCAACCTGGACCTCTTGCCTGATATGTCATGTGATGTGTAGGTGTTGCATAATAAAGCATGCCATGTTGCATAATAAAGCATGCCATGTTGCATAATAAAGCATGCCATGTTGCATAATAAAGCATGCAATGAGCATTTGGTTACTCTGTGTGTTTGAATACAGATTGGTCGTTATCTGTGAAATCCTAGAGTCTTTGCTAGGGTCATAGGGTAGCCCAACCCCATCGGGTTTTCCATGAGTCAGTCGCGTCGATATGAGCATGAGGAGATAGCCTAGAACCATCGGGCGAGTTGATTGCTTTACGTGATTCTTGATGATGATGATGATGATGATGATGATGTTTATGTGCACACATATATATACGAGGAAACAATGGGTACCGTACTGGCCAGGTCCACTCATGAAAAAGGGGGTGGAGTATGAGAGGGATATTCCACATGCATATTATTACATCTGCTGAAGCATGCTTGTGTGATTTAAATCTTGTACTACATTAGTCATCCTTTATTTAGGTATAGGCATGTTATGTGGCCTCAGCGCGGTCAGAGGACCCGCACACGATTTTCGGCCTGACTTCGTAGATAGTGTTAGGTACCATACCGTACCGTACATTGCTTCTTGCTTCTGTAACGGGAAGTCCCTTGGTCAAATCGAAGAATCTGGCTAACTATCTAACTTGGCTAAATGGTAAATTGATCACTTATGATTTGATTTTGACCTGGCTCTGCCGTCGCACCTTGTATCTAAATTTCGTTTCCGCTATACTTTCTTTTGAAATGAATTTCACGACATAGCCTTTAAGACAAGTTAAGGGTACCCAATGGCCCTACGATGCTTTTAGGGTTTGAAATCCCTCTTTTTTACTAATCTTAAAAGGAGTTTAAAACCGACCCGTACCTGGATTGCAAGATCCGAACGAGGGGTTTCATCCCTCGAAACGTAGCCCGAGGATAATAATTCCGGGCCATTACATGTCTGGTGCTCACAACCTTATTATCATATAATGGGTACTTATGTTGTTATGTAACACTCTTTAAAGAGAATTCATTGTGGCTTTATTGTGAACCAACTTGCTTGTGAATCAGTTCCATTGTGAACCAAATAGTGACTCGAATTATCAATCTAAAGGGGATTTCCTAAGTAAGAGAACAAAAATTGATCAACTATTAAAGCGGCAAACAAAGCGTCTTATCCATAGGCTTGCTGAGTGTTATAACGACACCAAAAGAATTAACAACTACCTAATGTAAAATCTCAACAAGAATGCACAACAAAAAGATAGGACAAACAAATGCAACCACCGAAGAGAAGGATTCCAACCACCAAGCACAACACACAATATCCACCATTTACCAGGAGAAAAGTTCTTACATGGAATTAATCACCGTTTGCTTTTCCATGTTTTCCATTGGTGGTCATGATTATTCGTTTATGGAACTGTAAAGGTATCGGAAAAAAAAACATGTGGACAAATATAAGTGCATGGAACAAGGTGGATGATGTCCATGATTTATGCCATGTTTTTATACTTATTTCAGCTCCTTATTCTATCATTTTATATATTCTGGGTTGGAAATATAGCGAATTTTTGCAGTTTATGCTTATTTGTAAGAAATAGAGGTCTACACCAGTTTATGTTTAATATTGCAGAATTTGGAGCTAATTCAGAGCAAAACCAAGAAGCACTGGAAATACACTTGATGTCTACTGAAGGAGCTCGAAAATCGACGGAAAAGCACCTGACATCGAGCAAAGCTGAGCACGGAACGAGGACCTGAAGAGTGGTCGATATCGAAATTCCCAAGTCAGACTCGATATGGAGTGCATACACGAAAACAGAAGAACATAGGTCGATATCGACCTTACCAACTCGATATCGACCAATGACCCACTCGAAATTCCTCACATAAGCCAATATCGAGTGAACTGCAGCTGAGGCCGAGCAAAAATACTCGATATCGACCAAATTTGGTCGATATCGACCAACTCCCCAGATCAGTATGAGCCGATTCCGACTCCTTTAAAGATTCCGAGTGGAAATTACTTGCATGAGAAGTTTTGAGAGATATTTTTATCTTTTAGCCCTTTCTATCTATCCTAAGGGTGGAACATTTAATTACCCTTTAGGATTTATCTAGATTACCATATTAGATTTATTTCTTTCCAATTAGAATTATATCTTTAGATAGAGGATAGATATTGCTTTCCTTGATTAGAAAGGATTCAATTTCAGAGCAAGTAGTTCACATACAGTTTTAGGAGTTTGAGGCTTTTAGGATTTTAGCATTCTGCGAAAGTTGGAGTGCTGGGATTGTAAAGGTTCCTATGGCGATGAGCGAGTAGTCTACCTACTTCTAGGGTCGGGGTGAGCCCGACGATAGCCATGTGCGCTTGAGGTAAAGTTTTGATATTTATTATGTTTTGATCATCCACTGCCTTTTATATGTTTATTGCCTACTCGAAAGAATAGAGATTCATGTCAACAACTTGGATTATAAACATAAAATCGGTAGATACAATTAGGGTTACTTGAAAAGGTTGTCTAATTGTTGGAAAAGGCGAAAGCTTGACCCTTTGATGTGATTGCATAATTATTTATTCATATTATCTTACCTTATGCTTGTTTGGTTATCGTTGTTGTGAGCCCCGGTCTTGGAAGTTTTATTTCATATTTGTTTATTTCGAATTATTAAACCTGGTTTATTTCTGTTCATTTTTCGCATCCATCCTCACAGTCTTCGGCTCTCTTTCGCCGACATAAAGTTTCTGCAAAGCACTCGAAATCGACCTCTACAGGTCGAAATCGAGTCTTCTGATCGACTGGCAGTTTTCTGAGCCGGTCGATATTTGCTACTGATTTGGTCGATATCGAGCACTTCTACTCGAAATCAACCTCTTCTTGTTTTTGTTCGCTGCAGATACAAGAGAAGTCGACAGGAACTGGTCGATATCGACTTGACAGGTCGATATCGAGTGAGTTTTGGCCGAAATCGACTGAGTCTGCACGGAATACAGAAATCGACTGAAATCGGTCGATATCGACTACCCTCTGGTCAATATCGAGTGATTCCCCTGGAGTCGAAATCCGACGTGAATTCATCCGCTATTTGAGATTCGCTGACTTGCTTCCTCGAGGATCGATCCTGACTTCCTTTTGTTATAGCAGGAGGGAGTCTTGAACTTTGTTTACATCAGAACGAAATTGGTTTGCTTATTTTATTCAGATTTTATTTGCAATCTCGATTTCCTTCTACAACAAATTGGCTTCGTTACCGGGGAAGCAATCATTCGCGCCTTAGATAGCTTGATTTCACATTTTCTCCGAGTTTCTTTTCAGGTGTATGCGTCGCTCTGGTCAACCACTTGAGTTTGACGCCTTAGACGATCCGGAACATCTTATATGCATCCAGTCTAGATTGAAAAAGATCATGGCAACCATAGAAACACATGTTGAGGTGATCGAGAGGCTTCAGAGGGAGCTATTAGCCAACAACACCGCTGTCGCCGCTGATAGAGCACGCGTTAATCGGGAAGAAGCACGCGCGAGGCAAGCTTAGATAGAGCTCACCCTATATCCTACTACGGCTCAGGATTACATGCACTCGACTCTTACAGTGCCTGAATCGGCTATTCTTATTGATAACTCCACTCCCTTTGATGGAAATCGGAATCAGTTTTAAAGGCCTTGACAGTATCTCTGTGTCAAAGGTCTTGGAGCTTTAACAGTGTTGACGAAATACAAAACCTGCTCTATATGTTATTATGTCCGAATATTATTATGTTATTATATGCTTCCATATTATTATTATATATTCACTAACCTTTCAGGAAGCTATTTGAATTATATCTCCTTCCATAAGTGTTCAAAGCTGAGAAAGATCAAATCGAGATCATGGCTTCCGAAGTTTCCAAAGATAGAAGATTGCACTCAAGCCATGATCCTCTCTTAGCCGTTGGAGAAGATTCCTTCCTCAAGTGGCACCGATGATCTTCACTATATAAAGGAGATGAAGAAGAGAGAGAGGACTGACGGCCTTCAAGAATATCATTGCACAATCAGCCTTCAAGCATACTTCTCTCTTCAACGTGTTCTCTCTGCTTGTTCTTAAGAGTCTTATATTTTGTTTCAAAGCATTTGAGAGATACACAGTGAGCTTATAGGATATATTTCGAGAGAGTGTTATACTCGAGAGTTTGTAACTCAGGAAGTAGACACTAGGCGATTGATTCACTGAGAGTAAGAGGATTGTACTAGATAGCTGAGAGAGGTGGGGCTCTTCTAGATTGGTCTAGGACTCCAAGGGAACGTGAGTTGACTAGATTGCAATTGTATAGGAGAGAGGCTTCTCGGTGAGCTATTAGGATCCTAAGCTTTGTGAATCAATAAAAGCCAGTTGAATCCTAGGGTTGTGGAAGAACCCTAGGCGGGGACGTAGGCCAAGTTCGTGCCGAACCTCGTTAACAATTCGTTGCGTCCTTTATTTACTACTTTACCTTATTTCCGCACTTGGTTCGATTGTCTAACTTTGTGATTCAGGTTTATCTCAAAGGGTTTGATACGAGCTCCAAAAGTCTTGAGACTTTCTGCGAAAAACGGGCATACTCTATTCAACCCCCCTTCTAGAGTATTTCTATATTACATTATTTTATATTATCGAACCTTCAATTGGTATCAGAGCTTTACTCACTGCTTTTTGATCTAACAATCTTGTGAGTTTTCGATCATGTCTGGTGAAGCAAGCGGAGGATTTGCACAGGGAAGGTCTACCATTAGACCACCACTATTTGTAGGAAACAACTTTGTCCACTGGAGAGCATTGATGAAGATGTTCATTATAGATCAAGATCTGGAACTTTGGAACATTATAGAGAATGGTCCGAAGGTTCCAAAGAAAGACGGACCAAATGGAACCAAAATTGCGAAGAAGGAGTCTGAATACGTCCAAGCGGATCTTGAACTCGTCTCCAAAAACTACAGGGCCATTAACTTACTATATTGTGGTCTTAGTACTGATGAGTTTAACCGTATTTCATCTTGTAGGTCAGCTAAAGAGATTTGGGACAAGCTGGTCGTCACATACGAAGGAACCAGTCAAGTGAAGGACACCAAGATCAGCATCTTCCTTCGAAAGTATGAACTCTTCAAAATGAAGCCAGATGAGTCTATTAAGGCTATGTTCACACGGTTCACGGAAATCACAAACAACCTTGACTCTCTCGGCAAGACCTTTGAGAATGTTGAGAAAGTGAGGAAGATATTGAGGTGCCTCCCAAAAGACAAATGGGGCCCGAAAGTGACAGCCATAGAGGAAGCCCAAGATCTCACCACTCTACCCCTTGATGACTTGCTTGGGAAGCTGATCACACATGAGATGATTCTCAATGAAGACGATGGAGAACTTCCAGCAAGCACTAAGAACTTGGCGCTCAAGTCTAAGAAGGATGAGCCCAAAGACGTGTCTGATTCTGATGATGAGGACAATGATGAGGATGATCCCTTTGATCTCATTGCAAGGGGTCTTTCTCAAATCCTCAAGATGAAGAAGCAATTCAACAACAAAGATGGATCAGAGTCTTCTAAATTTCGAGGTAAGTCTCAATACAACAAATATGACAAGAAGACTAAACCTTTGTCTTGTTTTGAATGTGGTGAAACAGACCATCTAGTGAAAGATTGCCCTCAAAAGACGAAGAGTCAGTCCAAGAATGGTGATAGATGGAATGAGAAAGCCATGGTGGCAACTTGGAGTGATTCCGACTCAGGTGACTCAGATGATGAAAAGGCCAACCTTTGTCTCATGGCCTCAGGAGATGAATCCCATGATAAGCAACTTGAGGTAACCGTAAGGGAGCTCATAGCAAGTCCAAAAGAGGTACTATCGGAATTCCTTTCTAATATGATTGCCAATGAAGAGAAACTTATTGCTCAAACTAACACTCTTATCAGGAAAACCGTGGACCAGGAAAGAACTATTGAGGAACTGTCTAGGAGGGTCCAAAGTCTTGAAACTTCTTATTCGGGTCTTGACATTAAAGTCAAGACTCTTGACTCAGAGAAATCTGAACTCAAGCAAGATCTCTCGTCTCTGAGAAGTGAACATCATGACTTAGAGAACGAGAAGATCTCCCTGAATAATAAGATTCAAGACCAACAGACAGCCCTCATAAGTTTTACCAAGTCCAAGGGCACTCTTGATAGGATGTTGGGTGAGCAACAAAGTTCTCTAAACAGAAGTGGTATTGGTTACAACCCGAGGTTTTTAAAGAAGCAACACATTACCACTTTTGTAAAGGCGAAAGGAAGCAGAACCTCTCCTATATGTCACCACTGTGCTAGAAAGGGACATGTAAAAGAGACCTGCCCCTATAGAAGAAAGGATCCTCATATTATTCGCAATACATTTCCTATTCACTTGAGAAAAGAACGGATAACGCAAGTTTGGGTCCCCAAAGGCGCTATTTTACCAAATATGGTTTATCCCAATAAAGGATCTAAATTTGCTCACTGGTCTAGCCACAAAGGTTGATGTTTGTTTTGTAGGAGATCACCAAGGTGAAAGAGCAAAAATGGATTATATATAGTGGATGCTCGAGGCATATGAGTTGGAAGAGTTCTCTCTTTCATGATCTAAAGGGGCAATCCACATGAACAATCACTCTTGGTGACAAAGGAAAGTGCGGCATCGTTGGTATTGGTAGTGTTGGGAGTGATCCTAACCACTGTATTAAAAATGTTTATCTTGTTAATTGTTTGAAGTATAATTTGCTTAGTATTTCTCAACTATGTGATTATGGTAATGATGTTGGATTTAACAACAAAAGATGTTTAGTGCGCAGAGAAGATACAGGTGAAATAGTTCTAATTGCCTATCGTTATAACAACATCTATGTCATGAATGCTGAGCAAGTGGCACAAGGAAGCTTAACTTGTCTAAAGGCTTTGACGGACGATCCAAAGCTCTAGCACAGGAGACTCGGTCATGTGAGTCCACATACACTACATAAGCTTGTGTCCAAAGGGCTTGTAAGAGGACTACCTGAGATGGACTTCAAAGGTATTAAGATGTGCAAAGCATGCACACGAGGTAAACAAACACGTAGCTCTTTCAAACCCAAAAAGGTTGTAAGTACTTCTAGACCCCTTGAACTTTTACATATGGATTTTTGTGGTCTTATGCGAATCAAATCTCCCATGGTAAAAAGTAAATGCTTGTTGTTATATTTGATGAATGCAATGACGGTTCTTTAAGTGAAAGTGTTGCAGATCTAGATCTTAACAGCCATACAAAGAACGAGGATGTTGATGATGCTACCAAGAACACAGAGAAGAGGAACATGCAGGAACCGATTCTCAACACTGAAGAATTGGCCCAAGGTGTTGAAGATTCGTCCAAAGCCCTTGGTATCCAATCCAACAGTGTTGAGACGTCAAAAATTGCTGTAACGGAACCTAACATGACCACGGAGTCAGATGTACCAAAAGCAATCCTAATGGTGTGACGAATCAAGGAGCTGAGACTAGCAAAAGGAAATTCAAATACTCCTCATCACACTCATTAAAGGATATCATTTCTGACCCTACTTCTAGTGTTCAAACTCGTTCTAAACTTAAAGATCTTTGTGCTTTTCATGCGTTTGTTTCTCTTATTGAACCAAAGAAGGTAGATGAGGCCCTTCAAGAGCCAGACTGGATCATTGCTATGCAAAGTGAGCTTAACGAATTTGAAAGGAACAAAGTCTGGACCTTGAAGCCTAGGCCAAAGCATCAATCAGTCATTGGCACACGATGGGTATTTCGGAACAAGCTAGATGAGAATGGTAAGATCGTGAGGAGCAAAGCAAAGCTTGTTGCTCAAGGCTACAGTCAAGAGGAAGCATTCAAGGACCAAACATATTGATGTAAGGCATCATTTCATTAGAGACCATGTCGAAAAAGGTGATGTGTCCATATCCTTTATTTCAACTGATTATCAATGGACTGACATTTTTACTAAGACTTTGCCAGAGGACAGGTTCACCTTCATTAGACATGAGAACGGAATGCTTAACAGGGATGCACTTTCGTAGGGGGAGCTTTCCCTTTACGAAAGATAAACTCTACTCGGTGTGTCAAGATCCTTGAACCTCATTTCAAAGGTTGTGAACTAAATGGTAGAGCACATATAGCGGATCATATATTTGGTTAATATCTTATTAGATATTTGATCAAATATAGTTTTTATGATTTTTAACCTTCTTTATGCAGTTCACATATTATTCTCTGAAAAATCTTTTATCCGAGTATAGTTTATTTGTGGAAATCATTTTAAAATCGGATAAATCTTTTCTTGCCTTTAAGATTTGAAAGGAACTTTTGAATTATTTTAGTAAGTCTGATTTTGGTAACTGTTTTTAAACTCCTCCCTTTGTTGAAAGACAAAAAGGGGGAGATGGTTTGATGGTTTAGACTTTAAAACTGTTGTGAACCAAGGGTCTTGGAAGACCTTGTTTTGTTTTACTTTGTTGGATGTTTTTCATGTTAAACTTATGATCCAACATTCGTCTAACCCATGCAGGTACTTAGTCCGATTGTGCTTATGATATATCTGTTTGACTAAGTTGCAGGGATGCACAGGTTTTGTCTTTCATCAAGGGGGAGATTGATAACTCCACTCCCTTTGATGGAAATCGGAATCAGTTTTAAAGGCCTTGACAGTATGTCTGTGTCAAAGGTCTTGGAGCTTTAACAGTGTTGACGAAATACAAAACCTGCTCTATATGTTATTATGTCCGAATATTATTATGTTATTATATGCTTCCATATTATTATTATATATTCACTAACCTTTCAGGAAGCTATTTGAATTATATCTCCTTCCATAAGTGTTCAAAGTTGAGAAAGATCAAATCGAGATCATGGCTTCCGAAGTTTCCAAAGATAGAAGATTGCACTCAAGCCATGATCCTCTCTTAGCCATTGGAGAAGATTCCTTCCTCAAGTGGCACCGATGATCTTCACTATATAAAGGAGATGAAGAAGAGAGAGAGGACTGACGGACTTCAAGAATATCATTGCACAATCAGCCTTCAAGCATACTTCTCTCTTCAACGTGTTCTCTTTGCTTCTTCTTAAGAGTCTTATATTTTTTTTCAAAGCATTTGAGAGATACACAGTGAGCTTATAGGATATATTTCGAGAGAGTGTTATACTCGAGAGTTTGTAACTCAGGAAGTAGACACTAGGCGATTGATTCACTGAGAGTAAGAGGATTGTGCTAGATAGCTGAGAGAGGTGGGGCTCTTCTAGATTGGTCTAGGACTCCAAGGGAACGTGAGTTGACTAGATTGCAATTGTATAGGAGAGAGGCTTCTCAGTGAGCTATTAGGATCCTAAGCTTTGTGAATCAATAAAAGCCGGTTGAATCCTAGGGTTGTGGAAGAACCCTAGGCGGGGACGTAGGCCAAGTTCGTGCCGAACCTCGTTAACAATTCATTGCGTCCTTTATTTACTGCTTTACCTTATTTCCGCACTTGGTTCGATTGTCTAACTTTGTGATTCAGGTTTATCTCAAAGGGTTTGATACGAGCTCCAAAAGTCTTGAGACTTTCTGCGAAAAACGGGCATACTCTATTCAACCCCCCTTCTAGAGTATTTCTATATTACATTGTTTTATATTATCGAACCTTCACTTATCCCTTCTAATAATTATGAAATCCGCACTTCCTTTTTTTCACAAATTAAAAAGAATCGTTTTGAAGGAAGACATAATGAATGCCCTCTCGTTCATATTACTACTTTTGCTTATATGTGCCAAACTATTGCTAAAGGCGCAACCCTTGAATATGTTAGAATGAAAGCTTTTCGTTTTTTTCACAAGTGGCTTGAAGAACTACCCCCGAGATCTCTCACGACATGGGCGGATGTTAGGAATGCGTTCCTCAACAAATTCTTTCCTCCCGCAAAGACAACGCTTCTTCGCCAGAAGATTACAGCTTTTAAACAAAAGCTTGGGGAGCCGCTAGCACGAGCATGAGACCGATACAAGGATCTACTGCGATCTTTCCCTACTCATGGGCAGCCACCATATGTAATTAAGGAGATTTTCTATAATTCTCTTGACTTACCCAGCAAGGAGAGGATCAATTAATACACACAATATGAGTACCTCACGCAAACACCTCAGGAGGCTTGTGCATCTATCGAAAGGCTCACCAACTTCGACAACACCTACGAGGCTTCTGCGACTTACGACGACAACACCTACGCGGGGCCAGCCCCATCCATGCCCCTTTATGAGCCTTCTAAGGAGATTGATCCCGACGTCAAGGAGCAATTCTATAGAGACCAAAACCGTAAGCTTCTTAAACAAGTTAAATTCCTTTCTGTCAACCAACATTTCATTGAATGTGGATCACAACGGGACACCACCATTGAGTGCCCACATACGGAGCAAGTCCACCTAGCGGAGATGCACGAAGAAGCAGCTTACGTAGGGGGTCCCAATCGCTACATGGGGGACCAACGGTTCTATCAACCTCAGCGGAACCAAGGTACTCCTAGGAACCCCCCACCAGATAGAGATCCGGGACATCCAAAGAGGGACCAGCGAAAGGATGATCTACAGCTTGTCCTTGATGAGTTAAGAAGGAATCAAGCGGAAAGCAAACAAGCTAAAAGCGCCATTCAACATCAACTCCAGAACCTCACCACAAGATTTGGAGAAATGGATGTCTGGAAGAAGAACATAGAGACCCAAGTGGGTCAACTCGCGGCGCAGATTCCACGACAATCCGGAAAGCTTCCTGGGCATACAGAGCAAAATCCTAAGGGGCAGAACGGACAAGTAGCAGCAGTACAACTAAAGAGCGGTCACAAACTGCACAAACCAGAGATCGGAGAAGCGAACGATAGCTGATCATGGACATTTAGGTAGTGTTAATATAAGCATTTAGATGGGTATAGGTAGGGTAAAATGCATGAGTTTAGAGTAGTTTTTATGTTTTTATTATGTTTTAATTAGAGTCGGAATCGACAAGTTTTGTGCATGATTTCAGGTGATTATGGAAAGGTGGAGCTGAGCTCGTGTAAATGATAGAAGATGAGACGGAAATCGAAGCCTTGAGCACAAGAGCCGAGGAGAGGAGCAAAACATGTAAAGGATTGGAGCTGTCCAAGTTGGCGACGCTGCACTAAAACGAGTCGTTTGAAGGCTGTACTTATCGGATTGGGGCGTACTTATACTTTTTAGAAAGTGGATTCGAAGACCTACAACTTTCATGTTTATGAATTTCCCAAATTCAGCCTTGAAAACAGCGAAATTGGGACTTCAAATCTGGATGATGAATATAACTCGGTCTGGGCAACAAACTTGGCCGAGTTCTTTGGTCTCCACCCTAGTTATTCAGCTCGGCCAAGCCGGATTGGGCCATATTTTGGGCTGAGTTTAACTGGCATGTTATTATTATTATTATTATTATTAGGGAAGAACAATTAGGGTTTTGTGTTGTGAGCTGAATCTGCCATGTTTTACAGTAACTTTTATATCGTTTTCTGCATACAGTTCATGCATTTGGGCTAGGATAATACAGAATCTATGCAGTTTATGTTTATTTTCCAAATTATGGAATCTACACCAGTTTCTGTTTAATTTCGCAGAATTCGAGGCAAATTACAGCAGTTCTGAGAAAGGCTGAAAAAGCTCGGAAATCAAATACAGAAGTCCAAGGTCAAGAGGCAGCAGAACCAGTCGAATCAAGCTAGGAGCCCAGTTTTACTCGATCTAGAGTACTTTTACTCGATCTCGACGAAGGTGTCCGAGCACAGGCCTTGTCGACTAAGCACTGATCGAGAAACTGAGTCAGAGACAACCCGACTCCGGAAGCCAACTCGATCTCGAGTACACTTTGTCGAGATCGACAAAACCATGACGCCATGTCCGGAGTCGACGAGCTGTGCCAAGTCGAGAAGCCGAAGACGGAGAAGCCGAGTACCACCGTACTCGATCTCGAGGATAACCACAGCGCCTGTCCGAGCCTGTCGAGGAGAAGTTGCCCGACATCACCGAGCTAGCCATCCTCGACGCAACCTCAACTCGATCTCGAGTTCTTTACTCGATCTCGAGGACTCAGCTCCACACACCCGAGCCATGTCGAGGTCCTGCTACCCGTGATGCCCAGCCAATCCATGGTCGACATTAGCCCTACTCGATCTCGAGGAAGTGTAGTCGAGATCGAGGAAAACGCGTCCGAAGCCGCGTTACGCGATTTTTCTGTCCTACGCGCTTTGGGAGTCCTTGGATCCGATTCTATCCAATTTTGGCCGAGATCTATCAACAACTATCAAGTTCTATCTATGGATAAGACCTATCAACATATGGAAGATATTCTACCTATTTTAGATTTATTTCCCTTTTAGATTTAATTCCTTAATTGCATTTATTTATCTTAAAGTCTTTAGATATAGTTTTAGATAAAGATATATATATTCTATCCTTGAATAGCAAGGAATAGAAGGCTATAAATAAAGCCTTAGGGGCTGGTTTTTCATCATTCAATTTCAGAGAGAACATGTAATTAGTAGTAGAGAGAGAGAGAGAGTTTGTGGCGAGCAAGGTGGAAAGGCGAAAGCGGATTTGTCTTGTTTGCTTGTAAGCTTTCTTTATTTAATTCAATGCAAGTTAGTTTCTTTTGTTATTTAATGTCTTTCTTGATGATGAAGAGCGAGTAGTCCACCCACTTCTGGGGCTGGGGTGAGCCCGACGGTGGCCATGTAAGGAGATGCGGTAAAGGTACGATCTTGTTATGCAATTCGTCTTCTATCCCTATGAGCATGATTCTTTTGCGAGAGTTGAAGGTGATCCTTGTTTGTATTATTGAAGGGAAAGTGATCTTAATGCAACTTGGGTTAATTATGTGAAAAGGGTTAGTAATAATTAAGGTTTATGCTAAAGCCTCTATATGCCTATTTGTTAATAACGAAAGTTATTTTGATGGAAAGCATGATCTTGAATGCCTTTATGTGTTACTTTGCATGGTTACCGTTGTGGCGTTGATACCCTGCTTTGGAAGTTCTTAAGTATATTGATTTATTTCATCTGAAATCTGCGATTCTGTGTTCGAAGTTTGAATTTAAAGTTTCTATTCTGTTTTTTCAATCTCGAGTAGGTGTTAGTCGAGATCGACAAGCTTTTGTCTTTGCTTTTATTTCTGTCTTCGTTTATTATTTCTGCTTTTTTGTTTCTTTGTTTCTGTCTTTTGTTTGCTTTTCTGTGAGATTTACAGCTACCTGGGATACGCTGACACGCTTCCTCGTGGATCGATCCTGACTTCCCACTACTGCATAGGGAGGGAGTCTTGTAATTATTTGCTGGGACACGAATTTGGTTTGATTTATTTTATTATATTTTGAACTTGATTCCCTCCTACAACAAATTGGCGCCGTTGCCGGGAGGCTATCATATGCGCCTTAGGTAGTCAGTTCTCACTTTTCTCTTGAGTTACTTTGCAGGTATATGCGCCGTTCTGGTCGAACACCTGAGTTTGATGCCTTAGACGAACCGGAGCGCCTTATACACATCCAATCTAAACTTAAAAGAACCATGGCAGCTGCAGAGACACAGGAACAACTGATCGAGAGGCTCACGAGAGATCTAGCCGCCAGGGATGCTGCTCTCGCCACTGAGAGAGCAGCCAGGCAACAGGAAGCTGAGCGCGCGAGGCAAGCAGAAGCTGAGCTCGCCCTATACCCAACCACTGCAGAGGATTATATGCACCCGACTCTCGTCGTGCCTGAATCGGCCATTCTAATCCCTGAAAACAACTATGAAATTCGCACTCAATCCCTTATTGAAATTAAAAATCATGTTTTTCATGGTAGATTTAATGAATGCCCTCTGCGCCATATTACCAACTTTACTGACATGTGTCGCACTCTTTCTGAAAGTACCACCTTGGAGTACATCCTGATGAAAGCTTTCCGTTGGTCTTTGGCTGGTCATGCATTGAAATGGTTGGAAGGGCTGAAACCACGATCTCTCACGACATGGGCTCAAGTGAAGCAGAAATTTCTGAACAAATTCTTTCCTCCTACCAAGACAGCACTCCTTCGCCAAAAGATCACATCTTTCAAACAGCAGCCTGGAGAGACGCTAGCAAAGGCATGGGAACGCTATAAGGATCTACTGCGTTCCTGCCCTACATATGCACAACAACCTTGCGTAGTTCAAGAGATCTTCTACAATTCTCTGGACTTGGCTGCAAAGGACAGAATCAACACATATACTCACTATGAGTATCTGACTATGCCGCCTGCTGACGCATGGGCTGCTCTCGACAAGCTGACCAACTATGACAACAAGTATGGGACTCCAGTCAACTATGAGGAGAACCCCTACGCCAGGCCAGCACCATCCATGCCCCTCTATGAGCCCCCTAAGGAGATTTATCCATATGTAAGGGAGAAGTACTACAGAGACCAGAATAAGAAGCTCATCAAACAAGTAAAGTATCTTTATGTCAATCAGCCTTGTATTGAATGCGGATCACAGAGGCAAACCAGTATTGAGTGCCCACACACAGAGCAAGTCGGGCTGGCGGAATACCATGAAGAGGCAATGTTGTAGGAGGAAATCGAGTTTAAAATATAATAAAATAATTCAAACCAGATTCTGCCCACGCAAATAATTACAAGACCTCCTCTTGATGTAGCAGCGGGAAGTCAGGATCGATCCACGAGGAAGCGTGTCAGCGGATCCTAGGCAGCGGTGGAATCTCACGAACAGAAGTCGACAACAGTGGTACTCGACCTCGACTAAGGGTTAGTCGACAGGGGTCAGGCACAGTCGAACACAGCAGCAGCAACTCGGCAAAGGGTGGTCGATCTCGACAAGGCCCTACTCGACATCGAGTAGCCTTCGTCTGGGTCGAGTGGGTCTGGTCGAGTTCCTGCCCAAGTAAGCTACGGCGACTCTGGGTCGAAGATCAGTAGTCGAGATCGGCCAGGAGTTGGTCGAGATCGACGAGGGTAGGGACTTAAAACGAAATAAAAGAAAGTAAAAACAATTGCTTTGGGGTTTCGACTAAACTTAATGTAAAAGACTTCCAAGATTGGGGTTTGCAACAACGATAACCAAACATGCATAAGGCAGGACCAAACAGATAATCATGTGAATCGCATTAAAGGACTAAGCTTTCGCCTTTTCCAACAATTAGACAACTGTCTCAAGAAACCCTAATTGTCTCTACCGATTTTATGTTTATAATCCAAGCTGTTAGCATGGATCTCCATTAGACGGGCAATAAACACATCAACAAGTAGGAAAATGCTCAAAACATGATAAAGGTCGGATCTTTACCTCAATTATGCATGGCTATCGTCGGGCTCGCTCCAACCCTAGAAGTGGGTGGATGTTGTGAGCCTAATTTGCCATGTTTTACATTTAATTTTATATCGATTTCTGCATACATTGTATACATTTGGGTTAGAACAATACAGAATATGTGTAGTTTACACTTATTTGCAATATATGGAGGTCTACACAAGTTTTTGTTATATTTCGCAGAAATCGGACGCATTTTGGAGCTTAAAAGGAAAGTCATGGAGAAGCCAAGAATGGTGCAGCTGGAGAGAAGGCCAATTTCCGGTTTACATCGTTCTGAATCAGGCTATGATGTCTTCATGAGATTTGTAGCCCTCGGAAAGAGCTTTCCAACGCATGGTCATATGCGTCAATCCGACGAACGAGGACTCGGGAAAGTGCGTTTCAAGAACAGAGCAGAAAGCTGAGAGAACTCTACTCGAGATCGACGAGCGCCTGAGTCCTTGTCCGAGCCAGCCGAGCACACCAACCCGAGGAGACCTTGTCGATGACCCATCCTACTCGAGGTCGACGAGGGGTGGTCGAGATCGACGAGAGCCCAGGAGCCATGTCCGAGTCCGTCGAGCACCAGCTAGCCGAGACGACGAACCGGAGCCAAGTCGACCAAGACCTCTACTCGAGATCGACGAGCACCTTGTCGAGGTCGACTAGGACTCCAGAGGCTGTGTGACGCGGATTGATCAAGTCTACTCGGATTTGGATTGCTTGGGCGCGAAGTTGCTGAAATCTATCCGAAACTATCAAGATCTACCATGAAGAGAGAGATTCTATCCATTGAAGACATTTAGATATAATTCCTATTTTTAGATTTAATTTCCATTATGTCTTTTATTTATCTTTTAAGCTTTTTAGATATAGATAGATATCTTCTTTCCTAGAATAGCTAGGGAAAGAAGCCTATAAATAAGGCCCTAGGGGGCTCAGTTTTAGGGATTCCATCACAATTGAATTTTAGAGAGAAGTAAGTAGTTCCACAAAGAAGTTTAGGAGTTCTAAGGTTTTTAGGGTTTTGGCTTACAGCGAAAGTTGATTGACAAGATTGTAAAAGGCTTTGAATATAGTTTTATGCAAGTTTTTTTCATCAATTCAATGTCTGCGATTGCGATGAGGAGTGAGTAGTCCACCCACTTCTGGGGCTGGGGTGAGCCCGACGGTGGCCATGTGAGGCGATGCAATAAAGGTCAGATTTTTATGCGATTTATCTTCTATCCCTATAAAGCATGATTCTTTTGCGAGAGTTGAAGGTGATCCTTGTTTGTGTTATTGAAGCGAAAGTGATCTTAATGCAACTTGGATTAATTATGTGAAAAAGGGTTAGTAACAATTAGGGTTTATGCGAGAGCCTCTATATGCCTATTTGTTAATGACGAAAGTTATTTGATGGAAAGCATGATCTTTTATGCCTTTATGTGTCGTTTTGTATGGTTACCGTTGTGGTGTTGAAACCCTAGCCTTGGGGGTCTTTTTATATATTGAAGTAAATTTCTGTTAAATTTCTGCATTCTGTCGAAAATCTGCGATTTTGTCTTTTGCTGTTTCTTGTCGACATAGACTAGCCCTTTGTCGATCTCGAGTTGTTCTTTGTCGAAGTCGAGTAGTGTTGGTCTATGTCGAGTTGGTTACTTTCTGTCTTTGCTTTCGTTCTTGCTTTGCTTTATTTGCTTTTATTTCTGTCTTTTATTTGCTTTTGTCTTAGTTGCCCTTGCCGGGATTATTTGTTTCTGCTTCTGTGTTTGTTTCTGTGTTTTTCTGCTGCTGTTGTGAGAATCTGATAGCTACCTGAGAACTGCTGACGTGCTTCCTCGTGGATTTGATCCTGACTTTTCTCTTACTACAACGGGAGGAAGTCTTGTAATTATTTGCTGAGTCAGGGGAGTCGTTCTAAACCATATTCTATTCTATACTTGACTTACTCCTGCAACAACAGTGGACTACTCGCTCTTCATCGCAAACTCAGACATCATTGATTGAAAAGAAATAACTTGCATAAATATAAACCAAAGTTTACAACCGCTTGAAGCCAACTCCGCTCTCGCTTCACAACTCCAATCGGCCGCTCACTCTCTCTTTCTCTCTCTACTACTACTTCTCCTACTGAAAATTGAATGAATAAAGCTGAGCCCCATGGGCTTTATTTATAGGATTCTAATCCTTGCTACTCAAGGATAGAATATCTATATCTATATCTAAAACTTTATCTAAAACTTTAACGATAAATAAAAGACATAAAGGAATTAAATCTAAAATAGGAAATATATCTAAAGTGTCTTCAATGGATAGAACTTTTCTTCTTCATGGTAGATCTTGATATTTTCGGATAGAATCAGCAATCTTCACGCCCAAGCAATCCCAAATCGAGTAGGATTCGTCGAACCGAGTAACGCGGCTTTGGAGGTCTACTCGATCTCGACAAGGGTTTGGTCGATCTCGAGTAGGGTTGACTGGCTCGGCTTCGTCGTCTCGGCTAGCTGGTGCTCAACAGACTCGGATCTGGACTCAGGGCTCGTCGATCTCGACAAGGGCTCGTCGAGGTCGAGTAGGGTGTGGCCTTCTTTGGTCGAGCAACTTCTCCTCGGCATGGACTCAGACTGGCGTTGTGGGGGTTGTCGATCTCGACAAGGGTTCGTCGAGGTCGAGTAGGGTGTGGCCTTCTCTGGTCGAGCAGCTTCTCCTCGGCATGGACTCGGACTGGCGTTGTGGGGCTTCTCGATCTCGACAAGGGTTCGTCGAGGTCGAGTAGTCTGCTTTCTCGGCTCGATTCAACTGGTTCCGTTGCTGCTTTGACCTTGGACTTCTGTAGTTGTTTTCCGAGTTTTTCCTACCTTCCTTAGAATTGCTGTATAACGCCTCGAATTCTGCGAATTAAACAGAAACTGGTGTAGATTCCATAATTTGGCAAATAAACATAAACTACATAGGTTATGTACTATCTTAGCCCAAATGAATGAAATGTATGCAGATATCGAAGGATCATTGGTTTCCTAACAAGTTCAACAAGAAGAGGATGGGGCCTTTCGTGGTGAACAAGATCCATTCTGGAGGATTGCAGCTGATGGACAAGAATGTAGTCCTATTTGAAGCCCAAGCTACATGGGCCCTGCAAATGCCACCTTGAGCTTAATGGAGAAGTCGGCCTAGCGACTATAAAATCCAGAGCTTGTACATAGACATTTACTTTTTGGGACTTTTATGACATTGTTGCTTTTTGTTTGTTTTTTGGTTTTGAACCTTTTAGTTTTTCTATTGTGGGTGTATGTCTTCTACACTTTTCAGGTCCATGGATAGAAAAAGCAAGCTATATTCAGACTCGGCCCAGGCAATTCTTTCATTCGAAATTGAGAGGCCCTGCACACCTGTCTAGTGAGTTTCTTTCCTTACCCTTGTTTTTATACAGTGAGGACACTGTAATGTTTAAGTATGGGGTGGGGAAAGGGCTTACTTCATGCATATTTGATTTATTTTGACCATATTTGAGCACTATTTCTTGAATTGCTTATACATGGCTATTTTGGAATTCATTATTGATTTATGTGCTTATATGCATGATTTCCAAAATTTAGAAAAATGACCCCCATTGAAATTTTTTCATTAATGTCATGGAAGCTTATATTGAACTCAACGATGCAAAATTGGATTCATTAGAGATATAGCATGAAATTGCCTAGTAAAGGGAAGTCACAATGAAGTGCATTATTTTTATGAAAACCATGAAGGGAGGTAAAATTTGAAATTGCTTTTGACATGTTGCATGATAAAAGGATGGAGGACTTTATATTTCCATATAATGCTCATATGTTTATATCCTAGCCTTACCTATGCTTATGCATCACAAAAGCCATAATATGTCTTATTTCATATATTGCTCCACATGTTCTAAATATTGTCATTCTTTACCTTATTTCCTATCCGGGGACTATGTTGAGAATGATGTCACATTATGGAAGTGTTGTATGGTTGTTGTGTTGTTATTATCATTATTGGAGTTTGGTAGGAGAATGTTCGAAATATATGGAAAATTTAATGAGTGAGAAAAAATCCGATCACCTTATGATATAAAGGTAGATTGACCCTGCTTGCTAAGATAATAGTTTGGCGAGATGGGACACATTGTGAGGAGTCCAAAGCACGAAGTATCTGGGATCATTCATGACACTCATGTTTGCGACTCGCGAGAAGGAAGTGATGAGGTTAGAGAGGTAAAAGCATTATTATTGAAAAAAAAAAGCATTATGGAAGATGATGAATCTTATGAAGGAGGGATGTGGAAATTCAGTTTGGAAATACTCCATTTCCCCGGATCATTAGCACCACATGGCCAAAAATTGCCCACCTTTAGCCTTTTACCAATCCTACTCCTTATTTGAGCTTAAATTAAAGTCCTCTTGATTATTAACGCTTTGTCACATAAAATGTTTTTGCATAACCCTCCTTTTGTGAGTAGATGTTGCTTTTTAATTGCACATGCATGAATTTGTGACACTAGTACCTTTTCGAGGATGGTAATTGATTGCATGGTTATATGACAATGAATCTGATATGTTGAGAGTTTTGATTTCTTCCCCTGTATGACAAATAAAAGTATTGCTTGAGGACAAGCAAGCTTAAGTATGGGGTGTTTGTTGTGAGCAGAATCTACCATGTTTTACAGTAACTGTTATATCGTTTTCTGCATACAGTTCATGCATTTGGGCTAGGATAATACAGAATCTATGTAGTTTTTGTTTATTTCCCAAATTATGGAATCTACACCAGTTTCTGTTTAATTTTGTAGAATTCGAGGCAAATTACAGCAGTTCTGAGAAAGGCCGAAAAAGCTCGAAAATTAACTACAGAAGTCCAAGGTCAAGAGGCAGCGGAACCAGTCGAATCAATCTAGGAGCCCAGTTTTACTCGATCTAGAGTACTTTTACTCGATCTTGATGAAGGTGTTCGAGCACATGACTTTTTGACTAAGCACTGATCGAGAAATTGAGTCAGAGACAACCCGACTCCAGAAGCCAACTCGATCCCGAGTACACTTTGTCGAGATCGACAAAACCTTGACGCCATGTCCGGAGTCGATGAGCTGTGCCAAGTCGAGAAGCCGAAGACGGAGAAGTCGAGCAGCACCGTACTCGATCTCGAGGAATCTCCTCGATCTCGAGGACAACCACAGCGCATGTCCGAGCCAATCGAGGAGAAGTTGCCCGACATCACCGAGCTAGCCATCCTCGGCGCAACCTCAACTCGATCTCGAGTTCGTTACTCGATCTCGAGGACTCAGCACCACACACCCGACCCATGTCGAGGTCCTGCTACCCGTGATGCCCAGCCAAGCCATGGTCGACGTCAGCCCTACTCGATCTCGAGGAAGTGTAGTCGAGATCGAGGAAAACGCTTCCGAAGCCGCGATCCAATTCTATCCAATTTTGGCCAAGATCTATCAACAACTATCAAGCTCTATCTATGAAGAAGACCTATCAACACATGGAAGATATTCTACCTATTTTAGATTTATTTCCCTTTTAGATTTAATTCCTTAATTGCATTTATTTATCTTAAAGTCTTTAGATATAGATTTAGATAAAGATAGATATATTCTATCCTTGAATAGAAAGGAATAGAAGGCTATAAATAAAGTCTTAGGGGCTGGTTTTTCATCATTCAATTTCAGAGAGAACATGTAATTAGTAGTAGAGAGAGAGAGAGTTTGTGGCGAGCAAGGTAGAAAGGCGAAAGCGGATTTGTCTTGTTTGGTTGTAAGCTTTCTTTATTTAATTCAATGCAAGTTAGTTTCTTTTGTTATTTAATGTCTTTCTTGATGATGAAGAGCGAGTAGTCCACCCACTTCTGGGGCTGGGGTGAGTCCGACGGTGGCCATGTAAGGTGATGCGGTAAAGGTACGATCTTGTTATGCAATTCGTCTTCTATCCCTATGAGCATGATTCTTTTGCGAGAGTTGAAGGTGATCCTTGTTTGTATTATTGAAGCGAAAGTGATCTTAATGCAACTTGAGTTAATTATGTGAAAAGGGTTAGTAATAATTAGGGTTTATGCGAAAGCCTCTATATGCCTATTTGTTAATAACGAAAGTTATTTTGATGGAAAGCATGATCTTTTATGCCTTTATGTGTTACTTTGCATGGTTATCGTTGTGGCGTTGATACCCTGGCTTTGGAAGTTCTTTAGTATATTGACTTATTTCATCTGAAATCAGCGATTCTGTGTTCGAAGTTTGAATTTAAAGTTTCTATTCTGTTTTGTCGATCTCGAGTAGGTGTTAGCCGAGATCGACAAGCTTTTGTCTTTGCTTTTATTTCTGTCTCCGTTTATTATTTCTGTTTTTTTGTTTCTGTCTTAGTTTCTGTCTTTTGTTTGCTTTTCTGTGAGATTTACAGCTACCTGGGATACGCTAACACGCTTCCTTGTGAATCGATCTTGACTTCCCACTACTGCATAGGGAGGGAGTCTTGTAATTATTTGCTGGGACACGAATCTAGTTTGATTTATTTTATTATATTTTGAACTTGATTCCCTCCTACAACATTTTGTAAGGGAGGTTTGGACGGAATTCAAGAGACAGGTTGAATTAGTTTTGGTTTTCTCTTCAAGCATGAACAACTAAACTCATTTCCTTAGGGAGATTAGTCGAAGCTTCAGGTTTGCAATTTCATTGTGAGATTTCTCTATCTTAATACTCCTATTTGAATGTTATCGATTCTTTGCGTTGAACGTTTAGGGTTTTTATGAATTTCCATTAGCATGATCAACTAATGCTTGTTCATGATAATCTATTGCTAGATATATGTAATTACTTGTTGAGTTATCTATGTTCTTCTGTAGCAAAGTATAAATCTCTGAAACTGGTTGATTTAGGGATTTGTATAGAGAATTGATTTGCAATTGATGCAATAACTGGTTGTGCGCGTCAATTGTCTTTATTGATTTCCTTTAAGCTTAATCGATTATTGAATTGAATCTTGATAGTTTCAAGATTGTTTGATGATTAGGGTTTTCAGGGTCTAGTTGTCCTGTTAACTAATTTCGATAAGGAATTGGATTCAAAAGACCTAGTCTTTCCACAACAAAGTATTCAAGAGGAAGTTATCTTTTCGATATCAATGATCAATGAACAAACCTGATTGCTGAGATTGATTGACCTGAGCTATTCTCTCATATTCATCCATTTAATCTGTTTTACTTTATTATTTTTCTTAACTTTGCATTCTTAGTTAGTTTAAACCATCGAAATCCCCCATCTGTGTTTCTTGTTTTTGTTGACACACTTGATTTACATACAAATCGTTTACTCTCTGTGGGATCGACCCGTACTTGCCAAACTACATTAGTTAGGTTAGTCGGATATATTTGATAGGATTTAAGGCGACTGAAATTCCTCTGTCAAATTTGGCGCCGTTGCCGGGGAGTCAAGTTGTTATTTGTGTGTTTGTCTTGTGTGTTAATTTAACTACTAACTTTTGTTGTGAACCTATCTTATGGTTCATAACACATATGCTACTAACAGTTTAAGATGTTGAGATTATTGCAATTGGAAGGTGAAAACTTTCACCTATATCTCACTAGGTTGTAGAGGTGTGTGGACATCCGCAATGTGCGGGGTTTCCACGATAGTTTGCGAGATATGGTTGTCTGCGTTGTAGAGGGAATGACTGCTGAGACAAAGGCGCATGCTATATACATGAGCGGCGGAAATCTAGCGCGGTTAGGTTTGGTGGGAATTTGGGATCTTATCTACTACATGGGTCATTAGGCCTTACAGGAAGTGTCCTTTGCGCTCGAACCTCAACCAATAGATTACTTCGACGCACCTTTGAAGGATCTATCCAAGGCCTCCTACGAGGAGAATGAGCAATTGTGTCAGCAGATTATTGAATTAGATGAACGAGTGCACCGAATGGTACAAGTGGGGAATGAGATACTAGCATGTGAATCGGGTGAACTACCGTCTCAACCGGTGGTTAACCTGATAGAGAGCCTCATCACGAACACCCTAGGAAGTGGCAAGGACCTGTTTGTCACACCTGAGGGAAGCTCAGAAAGTCATGAAGATGAAGGTTATTGCGTGCTTCCTATTACTCCCTCATTGAGTTCATCCGAGTCTACTCCGCTACCTCCCCTACCCTTGAGCTATGAGCATGATAATGTTTTGGCGGAGGAGGATATGTTTGCAGACGATGACAGATTCTTCAGCGATGAAGAGGAGAGTACACTACTTCCTGACATGGAGTGTCATGAGTCGACGCATGAGATCCCATGTGATTTATTGTCTTCTTCATTCGATGAGATTGTCTCGAGCTCGCCTATCAAGGAACCAAGTCTGGAGCTGATTTATGTGGCTCCTAAGCAAAGAATTGATATCCTCTGTAATGGTGAGAAGGTTGGTGATTATGTTAACCTTTAGGCTCATTACTTCGACATACCGCCAATGGAACTGAATTGGTGGTTCTACATACCCGCGGCGGGGAGTCATGCTCGGGCATATGAAGAGTTGAGTACATACTTTGACTTCAACTTATTCATATGTAGTGCTAGTCTACCTAGATGGTTTGCACAAGAGTTTGATTTGCTGCTAAAGGCACTGACGATGTCCGAGTGAGTCTTAAATGGACAACTAAAACGTCGAGTCCATCACGGTAACCTAGGACGCTTCTTGGGAGGCAACCCAAAGTGAGTAATTTAGATTTGCATCTTTCATATTATTTTGCTGAGGTTCTCAATTTCACTTTCAATTTAAAAAAAATCAAAAAAAAGAAAAGAAAAGAAGAAGAGTTGAAACCAAGGGAATTACAGTAGCAAACTCGGGTATATAACTCGGTCGAGTTCTTGGACCAACCCGAGTGACTAACAGGTCTTCGAGATGGAACTCGGGTGGATAAATATAACACGGTCGAGTTGTTTTTAATCCACCCGAGTTATATAGCATTTTCGGGAAAAAAAAAAGGAAAAGGAAGCGAGAAATCACTCAGCAGCGAAGACTTTGAAGAGTGAACGGTAAGCCCAGCGTCCCTGCCTCTTAGTCCTGAGGTTCCATCACAGGCCACCAGAACCGAGCGAGCGCTTCAGTCCCAGCCACCACACCAGCACCGATCACCGGTCCTCTTGAGCGGTGCAGCAGACTCAAGCCACCCTCCAACGCAGCCCTCATGCCTCTCTCCCGAATTCCAGCACCCGACTTCCTCTTCCCTTCTCCCCCAGCCACCCAGGCCGCCAGCTGCCACCTCCCGCCGTTGCCTCAACCAACTACGCCGGTGGGACCTCCGAGCATCATCTCCGGTCAGTCTCTCCTCCTCCTTTCCTTCATTGAATCAGTAAGTTTAATAAACCCTAAAATTTTAGGTTTTGTTAAATTTATGAAATTGGTGAATTGATTGAGTGAATTAGGAACTTCTTGATGAGGAATTTGTGGATGAATTGGATTGATTGAGGTTTGTGATTTAGATTTGAGATTTTTATGCCTAATTGTTAAATTGCAAATTTGAGAATTATCGAGTTTTAAGCATTTGAATTGATCTTACTTTTTGATATTAAACATGATAAGAGTTTCTTGTTGAGTTTATTGATATTAGTTTTGATCAATTTATGCTTAATTGCTATCAATTTGCAAATTGTTGAGGTTTGTGGTGTTGTGTGTTATTGTAAGTGGTTTAACACCATCGATTGTTATTGTGAGTTATCCTTGCCGGGACAACAAATATTTTCTTGTTGGTGTTTTTTTTCTCCTGTTTGTATTGTGGTGTCTCCTTGAGGTCAAGACGAGAAGGAATGTTGGCTCGCCTTACTCTTGCACTTCAATTTTCCATCTCCGCCTCTGCCTGAAATGTAGATGACTCTATAAGTGTTTTCTTCCTTTCTCTTTTATTTTTCACATTGAGGACAATGTGTGAATTACGTGTGGGGAGGGAACATTTACATGTTTGCATTTAGGTTATATTGTATATATTTCTTTCTTGTTTTTCATTTCATGGTTATTATTCTTAGTCTTGCATATAAAAATAACAGAAAAATCATAGAAAAAGAAAAAAAATCAGCTGCATGACATTCTGGATTTAGGATCTATCAGATAACCCCATCTGTACCACTTGTCTTCTTAATCTATCTATAAGTCCCATGATATGCTTGAATGATTGATCCTTGTCTAGTTTGTTTGATCTATTGGAGCATGAGATAATGGATTGATTGAGCATGTATAACTCATACATTTTAGGTGACATTGAAATCCAACAAAAATTTGTCTTGTGAGTTTTTGTAAGCCTTTTTGGGACTATGCTTTATGGATGTCCTCTTTGCTTCTTGTGTGTGATAATCTCCAATGTGACTACCTCTGAGAATTGGGATTGATATCTATGTCAAGGCTATTTATGTTGATCATTACTTGTCATTTTCGCACAATTGAGGCATGATTGTTACTGAGCCATGATATTCCCTATCTTCCCTTGCATAGCATCCATTGTTTGAAGCCAAACTGAGCCTATTAGCCTATCTTTGTAGCTCCACAAAAATTATCCTTAGCCAATTGTAGCCTAACCCATCCGGGAATCATGATTAGAATTGGTGAAATGATTATTTGAGTTGAGTGAGTGCTTTGAGAATGAGATTGTGTATTGTGTTGATTCATTTGGTCCTTATTATGAGGATTGGTTCTATGAATTTATGTATATATGTATACTCGGGGCCTAAGGAGAATAAAATTCACTTAGGAGTAAAAGTCGAAAAAAAAAATCAAAAGAAAGAAAGAAAAAAGAGTTCCAATAAAAAGAACCATTCTTCATCACCTTTAGAAATGATTTGAGAGTATTGTTTGGTCTAAAGAAAGTTATTGTATTGTGTTGTGCTTGAGTGTTGAGTTTGATGGTTTGTGATAAGTTTTGGTTGAGCTTGTAATTGGTTACTAGGAGCTTAGTTCCCGGATTATGAGCACCACAAGCCAAAAACATTCTCTACCTTAATTTTCTCACCTAGCCCCATTACAACCCTTAATTACAAGACCTCATGGTGACTATTGCTAGTAATGTCACCCACGGTGGAGATTTTGATGTGGATTTCAATTTTCATGGAGCTTAGTTGCATTGGATTGAGTTTGAGCGGAATTGAATTAGCCTAAGCACAAGAGTGAGAGTGAAACACTTTATATACCCGGTGAGGTTGGATTGAAATGTGCCTAAGCTTTTGAGTTGCCCAAATACATGTGATGATGTTGATTATTGTCTTGTGTCTCCTACTTGATTTTGGATTGTGTTTTGACGAGGTGAATGCATGAAGAGTGTATTTGTGGGATGTTTGATTTGATTGATTTTGTTTTCTTGAGGACAAGAAAGGTTCAAGTGTGGGGGAGTTTGATCATGCACATTTAGGTAGTGTTAATATAAGCATTTAGATGGGTTTAGGTAGGGTAAAATGCATGAGTTTAGAGTAGTTTTCATGTTTTCATTATGTTTGAATTAGAGTCGGAATCTACAAGTTTTGTGCATGATTTCAGGTGAATATGGAAAGGTGGAGCTGAGCTCGTGTAAATGATAGAAGATGATACGGAAATCGAAGCATTGAGCATAAGAGCCGAGGAGAGGAGCTAAACATGTAAAGGATTGGAGCTGTCCAGGTTGGTGACCCTGCACTAAAACGAGTCGTTTGAAGGCTGTAATTATCGGATTGGGGCGTACTTA
Organism: Persicaria tinctoria; assembly: GCA_037127255.1. NCBI lineage: Eukaryota > Viridiplantae > Streptophyta > Magnoliopsida > Caryophyllales > Polygonaceae > Persicaria > Persicaria tinctoria. The sequence goes on along the minus strand of JBANSL010000006.1, from coordinate 54,197,356 downwards.
TACTTGTTGGAAAGAGGATTCGAAGACCTACAACTTTCATATTTATGACTTTTCCAAAATCAGCCTTGAAAACAGCGAAATCGGGACTTCAAATCTGGCTGATGAATATAACTCGGTCTGGGCAACAAACTTGGCCGAGTTCTTTGGTCTCCACCCGAGTTATTCAGCTTGGCCAAGCCGAATTAGGCCATATTTTGGGCTGAGTTTAATTGCCATGTTATTATTATTATTATTAGGGAAGAACAATTAGGGTTTTGTTAGGGAGGTTTGGACGGAATTCAAGAGACAGGTTAAATTAGTTTAGGTTTTCTCTTTAAGAATGAACAACTAAACTCCTTTGCTTAGGGAGATTAATCGAAGCTTCAGGTTTGCAATTTCATTGTGAGATTTCTCTATCTTAATACTTCTCTTTGAATGTTATCGATTCTTTGCGTTGAATGTTTAGGGTTTTTATGAATTTCCATTAGCCTGATCAACTGATGCCTGTTCATGATAATCTATTGCTAGATATAGGTAATTACTGGTTGAGTTATCTATGTTCTTCTGTAGCAAAATATAAATCTCTGAAACTGGTTGATTTAGGGATTTGTATAGAGAATTGATTTGCAATTGATGCAATAACTGGTTGTGCGTGTCGATTGTCTTTGTTGATTTCCTTTAAGCTTAATCCATTATTGAATTGAATCTTGATAGTTTCAAGATTGTTTGATGATTAGGGTTTTCAGGGTCTGGTTGTCCTGTTAACTAATTTCGATAAGGATTTGGATTCAAAAGACCTAGTCTTTCCACAACAAAGTATTCAAGAGGAAGTTATCTTTTCGATATCAATGATCAATGAACAAACCTGATTGCTGAGACTGATTGACCTGAGCTATTCTCTCATATTCATCCATTTAGTCTGTTTTACTTTATTATTTTTCTTAATTTTGCATTCTTAGTTAGTTTAAACCATCGAAATCCCCCCTCTGTGTTTCTTGTTCTTGTTGACACACTTGATTTGCATACAAATCTTTGACTCTCTGGGGATCGACCCGTACTTGCCAAACTACATTAGTTAGGTTAGTCGAATATATTTGATAGGATTTAAGGCGACTGAAAATCCTCTGTCAACAGCACCGGACAACAGGTCGATATCGGCCAACATTTGATCGATATCGACCAACCCCAGGTCAAAATCGCCCCATCTACACCAGCAAACTCGATGATGACTCCACCAGTCGATACTGAGTCACCCCCGGTCGATATCGACTCTACCGCATCGCCTTCGAATGATGTTCTGGCTTCAAAAGCAAAGAAGACGCTCTCATTCCCTTCCAAGGCGCTGAAGGATCCGACGACAAGTAAGTTTAAGCTTTTTATGAAACTGCTCCAAGGACTGAATGTTACAATTCCTTTTACATAAGCACTTGATAAGATGCCTGCCTACGTCAAGTTCCTCAAGGAGACCCATAGCAACAAGTGATTAATTACAAAAATCGCCAGCGAGTGTAAAAGGATGGATTTCCCTGAGAAGAGACCTGACCCTTGTAAGTTCTCTATTACGGTGGGATTTGGACAGCATCGATATGAGGCATTGTGTGATCTAGGAGCAAGCTTGAGCATCATGCCCTTATGAATTTGGTCAAAGGTAAAGATAGGAGCACTAGAGACTGTGGATGCCAAGCTATACATGGCAAACAACACAGTGGTCATCCCTACAGGTATGGTTGATGATATCCCTGTCCATGTTAATAAGTTCTTTATTCCCACAGATTTCCTTGTTATAGATATGACAGAAGATCCTGCTTGCCCTATTATCCTTGGTAGACCTTTTCTAGTTACAACAGATTCCAACATTAGTGTCAGGAAGAGGCTCCTCACTTTCACTATAGGGAACGAGGTCCTGGAATTCTCTTTCGGCCCCAAAAAGGAGGAGATCCCTTGGATAGAGATAAAGAGCATTGGCACCAATGAGGACGACGATAAGCCTTTCCAAGCACTTAAGTATGGGGTAGCTGCACTCGATGTTCTGTCATCGGACTCGATATCGGCTGACTTCCAGCCCAAAGATTTCTGTTTAGGGCCCGAAAAGGTAAGCTCGGTTACAAATTATGCCTCTCCTCTGTCCATTAATAATATTTCTAAAGGGCCACAACCCCAAACCCCGTGGCGAGCTAACCTACGCAGGAGAAAGATCTGGAAAAAAGAAGAAGAAGGAAGGACAACCAACCAGGGAGTTCCACAATGAGAACAATCTGTCAGTAGAGCATCAAGACTTAGATGATCCAGGAGAAGGTCCAGATACAATAGGGCCATACACTAAGGAGTCTTGATCCAAACGGGAAAGTAGGTCGAGCTAGCGACTTAAACACTAGCGCTTACGGGAGGCAACCCGCTATTCTTTAATTTTTATTTTACTTCCCTCTTTCTTTACTTTATATTTTTATATATCTTTTACTTCGTGCAAGGTATCTTTTGATTTTTTTAGACAGGTCAGAAAACAGAATCGAGCAGAAATTTCGACCGAAACAAGTCGATATCGAGTGAACTTACTCGATTTCGAACTCTGTGGTTTCGACCAGAAAATGAAGAGAAGAAGAAGCAGGTCGATATCAACCACATGCACTCGATATCGAGTATAGTGGTCGATATCAACCAAAACCACTCGATTTCAACCTCTGTGATTTCGACCGGAAACGTGAGGAGAAGAAGAAACTGGTTGATTTCGACCACCTGCACTCGATATCAAGTACAGTGGTTGATACCGACCAGCATTACTAGATTTTGACCACTTGTCTACACTTGGAATTCGACTGATTGCAGTCGATATTGAGCTATAGTTGGTAGATATCGACTCCTCGCAATCTACTGCACCCTTGATTTCGACTCTGCAATGCGTTATTCGGTGAGTTCCTTCCTTTACCCTTGTTTTATTTTATTTTTACAGTGGGGACACTGTATATTCTAAGTATGGGGTGGGGGAAAAGCTCATTGTCGTTATTATTATTGTTTTATTCTTGATTTTGCTACTACAAGATAAATTTTGGCTAAATTTTTCGTTTTTATGCTTAATTACTTAACCCAAAGATTGTTTTATGAGACATCTCCCGAAGCTTGTAAATTGTTCAAAGAAAAGAGTCATGGAAGCCAAAGCAGAGCTCGACGATGCCAGAATGGATTCGTTAGAGATATTGCACAAGGTTGCCTAGAAAAGGGAAATCTCAATGAAGTGCGATCTTTTTAGGTAAAACCATAAAAGTGAGGTAAATTGATGTTGCTTTTGACATGTTGCACAATAACAGGATAGAGGACTTTATATTTTCCATATATGCTCATATTCATAATTCTAGCCATACCTACGCTAATTGCATCACAAAAGCCATATTACAAGCCTTACATATCATTATTGCTCCACATATGCCTTACATATTTCCCATTTTTACCTTATTTCCCTATCCGTGTACTATGTTGAGAATGGATGTCATCTTTGAAGATATTATATGGTGTTTGTGTTGTTATATATCATTCTTGGAGTTTGACAGGAAAATTTCAAGTCTATGGAAAATTTAATGAGAGAAAAAAAATCTGGTCACCTCAGGAGATAAAGGTAGATCGACCCTACCTGCGTCGAGATAATAGCTCTGCAGGATGGGACACCAAGGTGAGGAGTCCAAAGCACTAAGTATCCGGAGCCATTCATGACAACCATGTTTGCGACTTGCGAGAAGGCAGTGCTGAGGTTAGAGAGGTAAAAGCATTACTATTGACAAAAGCATCGAGCAAGAGAGTGAAAGGTGAGAAATATGATGAAGAAGGAATGTGGTATGAAATTTTCAGAGATACTCCATTTCCTCGGATTTAACACCACATGGCCAAAAATTTGCCCACCTTTAGCCTTTTACCAATCTACTCCTTGTTGAGCTTGCATAAAGTCCTCTTGATTATTGTTGCTTTGTCACAGGAAAAATTGTTTTGCATAACCTCCTTTTGTGCAAAGAAATTGCTTTTCATTCACAAGCACAGATTTGAAGGCACTAGTACCTTTTCAAGGATGAAAATTGCGTGTTGAGTAATATGAAAATGAATTCACTATGTCGAGAATTTTTGCAGATTTCCCCTGAATGACCATCCAAGTTATTGCTTGGGGACAAGCAAGCTTAAGTATGGGGTGATTTGATGTCCATGATTTATGCCATGTTTTTATACTTATTTCAGCTCCTTATTCTATCATTTTATATATTCTGGATTAGGAATATAGAGAATTTGTTTAGTTTATACTTATTTGTAAGAAATAGAGGTCTATACGAGTTTCTGTTTAATATTGCAGCATTTGGAGCTAATTCGGAGAAAAACCAAGAAGCACTGGAAATACATTTGATGTCTACTGAAGAAGCTCGACAATCGACGGAAAAGCACCTGACATCGAGCAAAGTTGAGCACAGAACGAGGAATTGAAGAGTGGTCGATATCGACTAAGAGCCAGTCGAAATTCCCAAGTTAGACTCGACATGGAGTGCAGACACAAAGACAGAAGAACACAATCGACAATTAACCCGCTCGAAATTCCTCACAGAAGCCAATATCAAGTGAACCGCAGCTGAGGCCGAGCAACACAACTCAATACCAACCAACTTTGGTCGATATTGAACCAACTCCCCAGATCAATACGAGCCGATTCCGAGTCCTTTGAAGATTCTGAGTGGAAATTACTTGCACGAGAAGTTTTGAGAGATATTTTTATCTTTTATCCCTTTCTATCTATCCTAAAGGTGGAACATTTAATTACCCTTTAGGATTTATCTAGATTACCATATTAGATTTATTTCTTTCCAAGTAGAATTATATCTTTAGATAGAGGATAGATATTGCTTTCCTTGATTAGCAAGGATTAAGCCCTATAAATAAAGCCCTTGGAGCTAGTTTTTCATTCATTCAATTTCAGAGCAAGTAGTTCACATACAATTTTAGGAGTTTGAGGCTTTTAGGATTTTGGCATTCTGCGAAAGTTGGAGTGCCGGGATTGTAAAGGTTTTGAATTTAGTTTAATGCAAAGTTATTTCCTTTCATCAATCATGGTTCCTATGGTGATGAGCGAGAAGTCCACCTACTTCTAGGGTCGGGGTGAGCCCGATGATAGCCATGCGCTCTTAAGGTAATGTTTTGATGTTTATTATGTTTTGATCATCAACTGTCTTTTATATGTTTATTGCCTACTCGAAAGAATAGAGATTCGTGTCAACAACTTGGATTATAAACATAAAATTGGTAGATACAATTAGGGTTACTTGAAAAGGTTGTCTAATTATTGGAAAAGGTGAAAGCTTAACCCTTTGATGTGATTGCATAATTATTTATTCATATTATCTTACCTTATGCGTGTTTGGTTATCGTTGTGATGAGCCTCGGTCTTGGAAGTTTTATTTCATATTTGTTTATTTCGAATTATCAAACCTGGTTTATTTCTGTTCATCTTTCGCTTCCATCCTCACAGTCTTTGGCCCTCTTTCGCCGACACAAAGTTTCTGCAAAGCACTCGAAATCGACTGGCAGTTTTTTGAGCCGGTCGATCTTTGCTACTGATTTGGTCGATATCGAGCCCTTCTACTCGAAATCGACATCTGCTTGTTTTTGTTCACTGCATGTACAAGAGAAGTCGACAAGAACTGGTCGATATTGAGTGAGTTTTGGCCGAAATCGATTGAGTTTGCACGAAATACAGAAATCGACCAAAATTGTTCGATATCGACTACCCACTGGTCGATATCGAGTGATTCCCCTTGAGTCAAAATCCGACGTGAATTCATCCACTATCTGAGATCCGCTGACCTGCTTCCTCGAGGATCGATCCTGACTTTCTTTTGCTACAACGGGAGGGAGTCTTGAACTTTGTTTGCATCGGAACAAAATTGGTTTGCTTATTTTATTTACATTCTATTTGCAATCTCGATTTCCTCCTACAACAGTGGAACACATTCAAATGATTATATTGGCTGAAACCAAAACTGATAAAGAATCAAGCGACTCGTTGTGGAAAAATGCAGGATACAATAACGCTTGCTAGTTTCCAACTTTAGGGAGGTCTGAGGGAATTGGACTTATTTGGAATGAAAACTCACTAAATAACGAAACAATCTCAATCACAACTCATCTACCGAGAATAATTGGAGTGTAGTACTCAAATCTGAAAACAAATTTTGAGTGCAGCATGTTCTTTGTCTATGCCCCCCCTAATCCTAGTGATAAGGATGCGTTCTGTTATGAACTCTCGAAACTCATTAACCAACAAAGCACAACCTGCTTAATCATGGGAGACCTGAACGAAATAGCACAACCCCTCAGACAAGAGTGGCGGGGTGGAAACCCTTCCAGGTAGATTTCAGCGGCTTTCGGACTTAAAAAATGCCTGCTCACTAACCGACATCCCATCATTTGGCAACCCATTCACTTGGAGAGAAAAAGCTTCAGGTCCAGATAATATTCATGAAAAAATTGACAGAGTATTAGTCCATCATGACATTATCCAAGCTTACCCGTATCTCGCAACCAAGAATGGTGCATTCTCCTTCTCGAACCACTGCCCAATCACGATCTGTCTCACACAAAATTCTAGTTTCAAAGCCCCTTCCTTTAAGTTTGAAAATATTTGGCTTGAAATAAAAGATTTTGGAAACATTGTTAAGCAATCCTGGAGAACATTGTGTATCGGGTCAGCCACATTCCGATTGGTTCGGAAAACAAAAACCCTTAAGAAAAAAGCGAAAATATGGAACAAAAAAACCTTTGGAAATATCTTTCAACGGGTACAAGAAGTAGAAGATGCTCTTCTTGAAATACAATCAGTAAATAACTACCCCCAAAATGACAGAGGAAGGATTAAAGAACAAAACTTGATAAAAAAAAAAAACAGTTGCTCCTGTTCCACAAGACCTTTTGGTTGCAGCGAGCGAAATCAAAATACCTTAAACTAGCAGACACCAATTCGTCCTACTTTCATATAGTAGCATCAAGTAGAAGGAATTGGAAAATTATTCGATCAATCACATCAGCAGAAGGAACGCAAATCATCGGTGAAGAAAATGTTCAAGAAGAAATTAAAAAGACTTTGAAAGAAGATTCTTTAAGGAGCAAACTTACTCAAACAACAGATTAGAATAGTATATCTCCTTAATAAACCCAACAATCACAGACAAAGAAAATAAAATGCTAATACAACAACCATCAAATAGTGAAATTAAGTCCGACGTCTTTACTTTGGGAAGTAACAAGTCCCTGTGCCCGGACGGAATGACAGCAGAATTCTACAAAGAATACTGGGAAATAATTGGAAAAGATATCATACGAGCCATCAAAGCTTTCTTCCATACTGCTCAAACAAATAAACCTTACATTCATCTCACTAATCCCAAAAAATGATAATCCTTCTACAACAACTCACTATAGACCAATAAGCTTATGTTCGACCATCAACAAAATCATCTCAAAAATAATCTCTGAACGCCTGAAAACCATCATGGGAAAACTAATTCATCCGCTCCAAGGGGCTTTTCTGTCTGATAGAGCAATTCAAGACAACATACTCATAGTGCATGAAATCTTCCACTCCTTCCGAAACCGTAAAGGTGCCCATGGGTGGATTGCAATGAAGCTTGACATGGAAAAAGCTTACGATGGAGTAGACTGGAACTACACAAGACACATACTCCAAAATTTTGGCTTCCACCTCATTTAGTAAATATGATTACGGAATGCGTGACTACTGTCTGCTTCTCTATCTTAGTAAACAATGGCCCTTCAGATCCGTTCATACCCTCTAGAGGACTACGTGAAGGAGACCCCCTCTCCCCATTCCTATTTCTCCTTGGGGCTGAAGTTCTAGCTTGGAAACCTTTCACCAAAAATGAACACCAGTAACAATGGTGTGGGATTCAAATTATGGAAGATTAGGCAAAATGGGCTCTCGACGGCTTTGCGACTAGCTCAAAAGGGTATAGCAGTACCCACTACCTGTATATTGTGTAACCATGATCAGGAGGACGCCATCCATCGTTTCCTGGAATGCTCCTACAATAAATTCCATGCACAATTTCCTCAAAATATTGCTTGGGCAATTGACACGCTTATCTCCCAAAACAGATGTATGGACCAAATCATGCGCTTTCTTTAGTGCCAATCTTTCCAAGGAAAACAAGCAAAATCTAGCTTTCAGGTGGTGGACTATATGGCATACGATAAATCAAACTATCTTCATAAACGCTCCAATACCGTCAGCGAAAAGTATTAAAAAAACTCATCTTAGTAAACCTAGAAAATTGGAAGAGACCTGACAAACTACATCCACCTAAAAAGAATACAAACATGCCACATGAACAAACAACAACAACAACTAAACAGTTGAGATCCCGGGGAAAAATGAACTTATGGAAAAAACCACCCATTAGCGGGCTTAAATTAAACTTTGATGGCTCATCCATCTCGACCACAAAAAGCTCGACAAGTTTCATATTTCGCGACTGTCTTAGGAACCCTGTCTGCATAAGAGGAAAAATGATGGGCGGTCATACGCCACTAATGGCAGAAGCAATTGCGCAAAGACAAGGGATCGAAAAGGCAAAGGAACTCAACTTAAACAACTTAATCATTGAAGGTGACTCTAAGATAGTTACGGATGCCTTACGAATAAATAGCAAATGTCCCTGGGAAATTGAGCTTGTATTGGCTAACATTCGAACCCTCCTTATGGAATTAGAGAACGTACGGATTTCTCACATTCCCCGCATTGGTAACCGAGTGGCGGATAAGGTTGCACACCTTAGCTATTCTACCAGGGGAACTAATTTTTACACCGATTCAGGTCTCTTTGACCTCATCCGGCAAGATGCTTTCGGGTAGAGGGTCCCGTGCCTCATTCGAATTTTTACCTAATATATATATATATACGGATCGACTCCGGTGAAAACCAATTTTTATGGTGAAAATCGTGAGAAGCAATTTGATTGGTTGAAAAATATAAATAAGGGAAAATGAGAAGCGTGTGTGGATTAGTATTTTTAGGGGTAAATATGTCTTTTACCCTATCTGTTCACCCCCTACCTCCCGCCTCTTTGTTAAGGAAACAGGGAATCGAGTCGAATCTCTTCAACGACGACGGCGGCGTAGCAGGAGACGGCGGATACGACTTCAAGAAGGTCGGTGAGGCTGATGGTGGTTTCAGGCGGCGGCGGAGATGGCGGCAAGGGGCTGGTCGATGGAGAGCAAAATCCCTTAAATTTGTCGGAGTCAATACCCCCAATACACCAAATACCCGAGCTTCAAACCTACTCCGACACTTTCTAAAGACATCTAGGACTAATCCTATTAAAAAAAATCTGATAAAAACATCATAAATTAAAAAGCCCCAATTTTGGATTTACATTCATCGGTGCCACCGTCGACCACTGCTTTCCTCCATTGGCGGCGGCGCTCGAAGCCACCAGCGGAATCGCTTCCATCTCCTCGACGTGTATCCACCATTACCTTCCGGTTCCTTGCTGCCTTCGGTGCTCACTAACTCGCCGAAATTTGTCGGAGCTCGCCAATGGAGGGTTTGGCTATGGAGGCTAACAGATTAAGGGAGAAGAAGGTGAAATTATGTTTCTCCTCCCATATTTTCAGTTTATTGAAAATTTGCCCTTGTTTTAGTTTTAAAATTTATGAAAATCATCTCAAAACTGTTTTCAGCCAAGTTTCAAGAATTCATAAGAGAATTCTTCAAGCGGCAAGGAGATTCAAGTCGTCATACAATCACGATATGCCCTGTAACGAGGACCTTACAGTCATCAACAATGAAATTTCTGATCAACAAAATCAAATGCTGACAGCGACCGTCACAAACACAGAAATTAAGTCGGCATTTTTCTCTATTGGAACCAATAAGGCTCCGGGCCCTGACGGAATGCCGGCAGGTTTTTACCAAACATACTGGCACATTGTGGGCCCCTCCATTATAAAAGCAGTCAAAGCTTTCTTTTCAAGCGGCAAGATGCTAAGAAAAATAAACCACACGTTCATCACACTGATCCAAAAAAATGACGATCCTCAATATGTGGGTCACTACAGGCCAATCAGCCTCTGTTCTACAGTCTACGAAATCATCTCCAAGATACTGACCGCACGATTAACAACAGTGTTTGACAAGCTAATACATCCTTTACAGAGTGCTTTCACCAAAGGAAGGTCCATCCAGGACAACATCCTCATTGCTCACGAAATTTTCCATTCGTTTCGACTAACGAAAGCTAAAACAGGCTATATGGCAGTCAAATTAGACATGGAAAAAGCTTATGACCGCATCGAGTGGCCATTCCTTTTCAAGACACTCACTAAATTCGGTTTCGACCGGAAATTTATCAATTGGATCCAAGAATGTGTACAAACGGTTTCGTACTCAGTGCTTATAAATGATGAACCGTCGAAGATTTTCCTCCCCACAAGAGGCCTAAGACAGGGCGACCCTCTATCGCCTTTCCTATTTATCCTTACAGCCGAGGTGTTAGCTAGAACGCTACAACAACGGTCAAATATCTCAAAAGACTTGGGGTTCACACTAGGTAGGGGGGAGTGAAGATCTCCTTCCTGGCTTTCGCTGATGATATCATGCTATTTGGCAAAGCAAACCAATCGACTTGTTTGGAGTTCTCAAACATAATACAGCGTTTCTGTCAAATCTCGGGCCAACAGGTCAATCTACATAAATCCAGTTTCCAGGTATCACCTAACACTGCAACCACTGCCATTCACACGGTCACAAATACTATGGGCATCCCGCATGCCAAAAATCTAGAGAAATATCTATGATGTCCCATCATCAATGGGCGGGTAAACAAAACCACCTTCACGGATATCATCCTCAAAACAAAGCTACAACTAACTAAATGGAAAGCCTCATCTATCTCAGCCGAAGGAAGGAAAGTTCTAATCAAAGCCAACCTGTCAGCACAACCGCTCTTCCTCATGCAAGCGTTCTTATTACCTAAGCAAATTCTACATGAACTTAACCAGATATACAGAAAATTTTTTTGGAACAAAGACACCAATCATACACCGCTAGTGAGCTGGGATAAGATTTGTTCGGATACCCTACACGGGGGCCTCGGAATTTACAAAGCCGAAACAATGAATATAGCACTACAAATGAAATTGTTGTGGAAGATTATCGCAGAACCAGATAATATATGGACCAAGGTTATCGCTGGCAAGTACCTAAAGGGGGTTCCACTCCTAAATTACAAACAGAAGGGTAACACTTCTTGGCAATGGGCTAAATTAAATTCTCTCACAGAACTATTCAAATCGGGCCTCAGATGGTCAATTGGAGACGGTAAGACCGTCAATTTCTGGAAAGACAATTGGGTCTGCAAAAAACCACTCTGTCAAATGACTACTCAGACAATCACGGATGAATTAACAACTTGGCCGGTTGCCAGATTTATTAATGGAAACAACACTTGGAACACTCAAAAACTTAAGACGGAGTTACAAGGAATTCTTGACTCGGATATCATATCAAAAATCTCCGGGACTCACCTTCCCCATAACAGCTTTTCTAACAGACTTTACTGGGGATCCAGCAAAGATGGATGGTTCTCCGCGGCTGCGGCAACAAAGATCATCCCAAATAATGGGGGCGACACAAATTTCGACTGTAACTGGATTTGGAAACTGGACGTTCCGTACAAAATAAGGCATTTCCTTTGGAAAATAGCACGTGATGGGTTACCAACCTCTGACAGACTACAAAGGTCTCATGTTTCTGTACCATCAGGGTGTTTATTCTGCGGTTGCACTACCGAGTCGACTAGTCATATCTTGGTTCAGTGCCCCATGACGTTGTCGATCACAAAATCGTTAGGTATAAACCATCCCTCCGAGGGTGACCTCGACTTAGATACAAAACCCAATCGGCTGCTAAACGACATTCGCATCAATTCAGGGACCAATACTCTCACTAAGCTGGCTTTTGCTTGGTGGGGTATCTGGTACTTTCGTAATCAAACGGTGTTTCAACACATACCAAACGCCTCGGTTCAGGCGATTACTGTCTTCTGCAAAGAGACTTACAGGGCTTGGTGTGCTCGAATTGAGGACGAGGATGCGCCCCCTCATCTTAAGAAGAAAATTAACACGGGATCTACAACCGACAAGTCTCAGAATATTAGAGGACAAAACTCCAAGAACGAGAATTGGAAAAAACCGCCTTTAGGCTACTACAAACTAAATTTCGATGGGTCGTACTGCCAGTCGGGGAGCGGTACCTGCGGTTTTGTGATTCGAGATCACTTGGGTGAGGTAAGGTCTTTAGGGGCGGGACAGTGTAATAACAGCTCCGCTGTTTTTACCGAAGCCATGGGTCTTCGGATGGGGGTCTCCAAGGCCATCTCTATGGGATTTAAGAAACTGCTGATCGAAGGGGACTGTTTGGTCGTCATAAAGGCTCTGCTTGGGGACTGGTCCAGCCCCTGGGAGATCGAGCTGCTGATGGCTGATGTAAAAGTAGACTTAGATTATTTCTCTCATGTTGCTATTCGTCATATTTTCAGGGATTCTAACGGAGTGGCCGACAGGATTGCACGTCTGGCACACACTGTCCCTGCCGATGATAGCTTCACGGATGATCCAGAACTTCGTGTTCTCGTCCGCTCGGACGCGCTAGGGAAGATGTCGGCTCGTGGGCGTGTTTCCTAATCCTTATCTGCTTCCAAAAAAAAAAAAAAACAAAAGAGAATTCTTCAATATTTAAACTTTCCTCACAAAAATAATAATTTAAACTTATAGCTATAAAAATCTTGAATCTTGAACTATCATTATTAAAAATAAAAATAAAAACTTAAACCTATTTTTTAACATATTATTTTATAATTATGGGTTCACAATTTTAAAATTTTGAACCAACTTATAGTATCAAAATATTTCAAAAATATTCATTGTAATTGTGGGTTCAAGATTTTTTTTAATAACTATGGTTCAAGATGGTCCAAGACTTTTTATATTATCTTACCTATTAAATTTTAATTGGCCGATAAATATGTCAATATAAGTTTATTATAATATCACAATGTTTACAAAAGGTTTATTATAGAATCAACATACTTACTAGTTGGTAAATATAAGCTTGAACCTGCCTAATAAACCAATATGGGTTATATATAACTATAGATTCAAGATTTAAAAATCTTGAACCTATTTTATATGGAGGTAATACACCATAATAAAAACTTGAATCTCCTTAAACCAACATGAAATATAAGGCAACAAGATTTCACTTTATAGGTAGATATAACTATGAGTTTAAGATTTAAAAATCTTGAACCTACTTTAAATGGAGGCAATACATCATAATAAAAACATGAACCTGCTTAATAAACCAACATGAAATGTAAGGCAACAAGATGTCACTTTGTGGCTAGATATAACTATGGGTTCAAGATTTACGATTGCATAAAGGTACACCAAGAAAAAAGCTTGAATCTACTCAATAAACCAACATGAAAAGTAAGATAACAAGATGCCAATTTAAGGCTATATATAACTTTGGGTTCAATATTTGAAAATCACGAACCTACTTGAAATAGAAAGAAATACACCTAGAAAAATAACTTGGACCTTTTCAATAAACCAACGTACATTAAATGTAATCAATTCAAGATGTCAGTTTAGGGCTATATAACTATTGATTTAAGATTTAAAAATCTTAAACCTATTTTAAATGGAGGCAATACACTATGAAAAAAAACTTGACCCTATTTAATAAACCAACATGAAATATAAGGAAGTAAGATGTCACGTTAGGGCCAGAAATAACTATGGGTTCAAGATTTAAAAATCTTGAACCTACTTTAAATGGAGTCAATACATCATAATAAAAACTTGAACCTACTTAATAAACCGACATGAAAGGTGTAAAGGCTCGGATTTTTAAAATATTAATTTCGGAAAAAGAAAATCAAAATGAATTTAAAATAAATTCCGACCCAAATGTTCCGATTTAAAAATCAATTCCGTCTTTCATTTCGGGTTTTGAACGATCAATCAGCGGAAATTTAAATTCCCGACCCGAGCTCTCAATTCCGTCATATTCCGGATCCTTATCCATCCGACTCACCTTATTCTAGTTCGGGAAAATCTTATCTTCTCCTTTCCTCCCTCCACTCTTTGACCCCCTAATTTTGGAAAACAAACAACAAATTCTCTTAAAAAAAAAATCAGACCTCCTTTTTTACCATCCAAAATCAGATTCTTCCCCCACTCTCCTCTCTCTCGGCATTTCACTGTCAAACAAAGAAAAGAGGCAAGCTTGGCTCCCCTTGAGCTCCATTCTATCTCCACGCCACCACACCTCCACCTCACCACCCCCACCACCACGCCTCTGTCACCGCTCCACCGCACCTCCTACCCGTCGCCGCCTTCGCCACCAGCAGCGGCCGGAGCCACCACCGCCGCCGAGCAGCGCCTCTCCACTTCTCCTTTCTCCCTGTTTCTCCGATCTAAAGTCCGGTAAGCTTCGTTCTTTTTCTTTTCCGATCGAAGAGCTTGCAAAGCTCCGCCTTTAACCCCCAATCTTCAATCCAGGGCCTGGCGGGCTTCCTCGAGCTTCCGACGAGCCGATTCGAGCTTTCGACGACCCGATTCGCACTTCCGGCGAGACGAAGCCGCACCTCGGTGAGCCCCCTTCTTCCTCCTCCTTCTTTCCTTTCCTGTCCGAGGGAGTGGGTGTCGGGGTGGCCGGAGAGACGGGGTGGCCGGAGCACCGCCGCCGGTGAGGCCTCCCCTCCTCCCTCTCCTTTCCCTCCGCCATTTCTGGGCAGCCTCGTTTGCTTCTTTCTTCTTTTCTCTCGGCAAAGGAGGAAGAAGAAGAGGGATGTGGACCCCCTTTCATTTGCCACCTCAGCCGCCACATACACCCCTGGGCCCACGTTTTTTTTTTACACCTCAGCCCTGGCCCACTCCTTCTTTTTCCCACGTTGTGTCTCTGAGACAAAGTGAAATGGAATGAAGGCCTTGTTGGGCCTGTTCCTTTTGGGGCCGGATTGGGCATTTTAAAGGGGCAATTGTTGGGCCTTTTTTTGAGTCAGACCGGTTTGGGCCTATTTTGGGTCTTCAGATTGGGTTCGGTTTTGGGTAGTTAAAATAGAAGCCCGATTTTGGGGGATTTAAAACATAAGGGCCGGTTTTGGGGTTTTATAAAATAAGAGGGTGGGTTTTGGTAATTTAAAATAAAGTAAGGTTGGATTAGTAATTTAAAAAGGGATGTTTTGATTTAATAAATATTGTTGGGATTTTATAAATATTTTATAAAGATGTTAAAATAAAAGATGTTAGAAGTAGTATGTAATATTATTGGGGTTAAAATATAAGATGTTGTTTGAGATTTAATATGTGATATTGTGGTGATTTATTATTGTGGTTAAATGTTATATGATTATGATGAAGATGTGCAATTATATGCTAAGTAAGATTTTGAGATGATGGCATGCAACTTGGTTAAGTATGAATTGGAATTATCTTAAGTTGGTGAATTGGAGAATTATATTGAGTATGCTTGTGAGATGTTGAGATGATAGATTACGAGATAAGGTTGATATTATGGAAATGATGATGTGATGGTTATTGCGTTAACTTTGTGAAGTTGTGTGTGTGACAATTCTATGCTTTTTGTACCTTAGAAATAGACTCATTCATGTACTTATACTTGTTAGGTGATCATCTGTGACGTGTTGGATTTCATATTTCCTGGTTGATTGCCTTTTTGCTGTTCTGCGATACCAGGTAAGTCTCTTCGGAGCTTACTCAGATTGAATAGAGCTATTCCCTGCTATAGGTGCATGATATACTAGGTGTTGCATTCATGATCAGCATGCCATGTAGTACCATGCTAGGTTGCATTGATCGTTGAGCATTCTATTTCTCTATGTGTATGTAAACAGAACGGCCGTTATCTGTGAAGTAACTAGAGTCATTGCTAGGGTCATAGGGTAGCCCAGCCTCATCGGGTACCCTGAGTCAATCGAGTCATGAACTTCCTTATATTATGATATGCCTGCGGGCTTTATTGTGGAGCGGGTTAGGCATGCGTGCCGCCCAATTATGAATGAATGCATTCACGAGCTGGCCAGTCTCCACCTATTGGAAGAGGTGGAGGTAGGAGAGGGATATACCACTTGGTATTCTGTGCTAAGGCCTTATCATTATTACGTACTTGAACTGATGAGCATGTTAGTGTGTTATTATTCCGCTATGCATCTAGAAGCATCTTTATTAGGTATAGCGTATATGTGTGCTTATGGTTGGGATGCAGAGCTAAGTGGGCATCGATCTGATCCCGCCCCATATCAATTTTTTTAGGTATTATTTATGTTCATCCTATCGGTGCTGTTTGCTTATTGCGCGGGTCATTTTGTCGGCGGAGAGTGAGCGCTGGAGTATAGACTTCACCAGACTCTGATTATACTTTTTCGGATTTACACTTTAGACTCCGTTTTTACCCGGCTCTGCCGTGGCACACTTTTGTATTATACTTGTTTTCGCTAGTCGCATGATTTCTGATTTCCACGCTTAGATTACGACAGGTATAGGGGACTTCCCCGGGGATTCCAACGATCCCTTCGATTTTGGGTATGAAATCCCCCTTGAAAACATTAAAGTAGGTTTGAAACCTTCAACCTGTACTCGGGGCGCAAGGTCCTAACGAGAGGTTTAATCCCTCGAAACGTAACTCGGGAATCATAATCCCGGGCCGTTACAAAAGGTAAGACAACAAGATGTCAGTTTATGGCTATATATAACTATGGGTTCAAGATTTTAAAATCTTGAACCTACTATAAACGAAGGCAATACACTATAAAAAAAAACTTGAACCTACTTAATAAACCAACATGAATTGTAATGCATCAAGATGTCACTTTAAGGCTAGATATAACTATGGGTTCAAGATTTTAAAATCTTGAACCTAATTTAAATGGAGGCAATAAATCATAATAAAAACTTGAACCTACTTAATAAACCGACATGAAACATAAGACAAAAAGATATCACTTTATGGCTATATATAAGTATATAACTATGAGTTCAAGATTTAAAAATATTGAACCTACTTTAAAAGGAGGCAATACATCATAATAAAAACTTGAACCTACTTAAGAAATCAATATGAAATATAAGACAACAAGATGTCACTTTAGGGCTATATATAACTATGGGTTCAAGATTTTAAAATCTTGAACCTACTATAAACGAAGGCAATACACTATAAAGAAAAACTTGAACCTACTTAATAAACCAACATGAATTGTAATGCATCAAGATGTCACTTTAAGGCTAGATATAACTATGGGTTCAAGATTTTAAAATCTTGAACCTAATTTAAATGGAGACAATACATCATAATAAAAACTTGAACCTACTTAATAAACCGACATGAAACGTAAGACAACAAGATGTCACTTTAGGCTATATATAACTACGAGTTCAAGATTTAAAAAAGATTGAACCTACTTTAAAAGGAGGCAACAAATCATAATAAAAACTTGAACCTACTTAATAAGCCAATATGAAATATAAGACAACAATATGTCGCTTTAGGGCTATATATAACTATGGGTTCAAGATTTAAAAATCTTGAACCATTTTAAATGGAGGCAATACATCATAATATAAAAAATATTTTATAAACATTTTATAATACATCATGTTATAATAAACATTCTATAAATATTTTGATATTATAATAAACTTATAGTGAAATATTTCCCAACTAACAATTTGATAGAGAAGTTAATGTTAAAAAAACTTGAACCTATTATAAAAAAATATTGAACACACAATTATAATAAACATTTTGGAAATACTTTGATCTTATAAGTATGTTCAAGATTTTAAAATCTTTAACCCATAATTATAAAACAATATGTTCAAAATTTTATTAAGTACGTTCAAGAATTTTATAATGCTAGTTAAAGAATTTATATCATAGATTCAATGTTCTTATAACTATAGGTTTATGATCTTATAATTATATCTTTTATTAATTAGGTTCAAGATTTTTAAATCTTGAACCCACAATTATAAAAAGAATATGTTCTGTGGCCCTGTTTGATCGACGTGATCGTGTTGGTGGTGTTTGTGGTCTCCGAAGATCCCTCATCCAGATGGGGGGAACGTCGTGTGATCCACACTTCCCCAGGTGTCGCCTTTGCCTTACGAGGATTTTTGCTTTCCGTCTTTCCGGCGGCGAGACATCGTGTCAGCTAGTGTTGTCCCATGCGCTCGCTATCCACTTCTCCGCGAAGACTTCCTTCCTCTCGATGTTGTGTCCGCTAGTTTGCTTAGGTCTTGGATTTTTCCCGGGTTTACTTTGGGTGCTCTTTTGATGTATTTTATGTTATATTTTCTATTTCTTTGTTGTATGTTTAGACGGCTTGCCGTCTGCCGACTTTGTCGGCCTCTCGATGTCCGGGCCTGTCCGGCCTCGAATTATTTCCTTATAAAAAAAAAGAAAAAAAGAATATGTTCAAATGGCTATAGATATGTATACATTTTTGTAAAGGACAAAGAATGACATATATTTGTCCAAAAGGATTATAGGTTTGTATTTTGTGTTAATTTCTTGAATAGATATAATCACAATTCATGAATAAATTTGTAATTTCTTGATTAATGGAACCTATGTTTATAAAATGGTTAGTCCAAAATTTTATTAAGTAAGTTCAAGATTTTAAAAACCCACGTTAAAAAAAAGGTTAAAGTATGATAAATAAAAAATGTTAAAATTTTATTAAGTAGGTTGAAAATATATCGTTATATGAATTTTAGAAATTTTGAACTCATAGATATAAAATTTTGAACCTATCATTATATAAATTTGAAACTCATAGTTATAAAAAAATTGAACATATAAGATTTTTAAACTTAAAATTGTATAAAATCCTGAATCTAACACAATAAAAATCTTGAACTCAAATTTATATGTAAAAAATTGTTGAACTTGCAATTATAAAAACTTGAACTCGCATTTATATAAAAAAAATTCTTGAACAACAATTATAAAAAATCTAAAACCGATATTTTTATATAAAAAAAATTCAATTCGTATCTAATATGCTAATTGATTTTTGGATATAAAAAAAAAACTTAAAGACTAAATTTGAAAAATATTAACACATAAACTTGATAGTAAAAAAAAAAGGATGCAAATGGAGATACATATAAGAACAAACTAGAACTTTAGCCAAAAATCCCAAACATATTAGGACTTTAGCCAAATCTCCAAAGTATTTTGGAGAATAGCCAAAAGTCACTATTCACTTTTTTACAATCATAAACTTTGCCCCATAAAAACCAAAAAATTATAAAAATAAACCCAACTTTTTATTAAGTTTAAATTATATCCTTAGTTTGTGTTATTATCTTTCTTATTTCCGCTTAAATAATATTTAGTATTTTCTTAAGTCTGTGTGATCCTGCAATTTGGTATCAGAGCCAAGTTAATTAAAAATAATCTGTGTTTATCTATAAGACAATCTGGAGGTGTCTACTAATTGCCCCCATAAGACTTATCCTCATGCTTTACATTTAGATGTAAACGATAAGCATTTTGGAGCAATTTTAAATGTCATTTCATACCAACTTATAGATCTAAAATTAGAAGTTAAAAAATTAGAACAATTATATATTGAAATTAGCAGTAAAATATTTAAGACTGTAAAAGAAACAGGCGAAGTTCATCACTCAACAAATCTAAAAGCCATTAACGAGATCAGTCATCAGATAAGCTTAACATCAGGCGGTGAAATTAAAAAAGGAGATCCTTTTAAATATAGTTACCCATTTAAAAAATCCAAAAAGAAGTTTTCTACTAAATTAGATAATATAAAGAACAAGGAAACAGTAGAAGAAGATCAAGACGAAACGAAAATCTTAAGAATGAATCACCATCTACTTCGACAAACAAGGAGATTCAGCACTAAGTTAGATGACCCAGAATGGAAGATGAAATTACAGAAACAAAAAGCCATTGAAACCAACTTTATGAACCAAGAGGTCATGAGCGACGACGAGTCTGAAAAGAATTCGGATGAAGAAGCTGTATATCAACAAATGGGATTAATTAACCTAAAAGATATGGAAAACATTCCTATATCTAGAGTCCAAAAAAGGTTAAATGAAATTTTAAGACAAAGAAGGTCGAGGGAGAATGAAATTGTAGAACAAAATGAAGCTAGAAGACACTACAGACGATATGAACATGGTTCTACCAGCAATTATAGACCTAGGTTAAAGCCTAAAGAATTTCTGGAAAAGAAAGAAAGATTTGGAGTAAGCATTATGCCAAACCATAGACCAAATCAAAGAGAAATTAATCTAGAACCCATAAGTGAAACATGTTATAAACTAAACCTAGATGGTGTAAGGAATAGGCGTGAAATTATAGAGTTCTGGAAGAAAAGTATGATGAGTGTATTAAACATGAATGTAGGCTGGAACTCTTCCCAGTTCCTTAATTACATAGAGCATATTTTCTATGGATGTATTGCCGACTGGTATGGAGCTATTGGTGATGACCCAAAACAAAAACTTAGAAATCTAGCAAGTCCAGTGACGATGTTCACATTAATATGTGAACTAATAGAAGACGAATTAATTGGAGAAAAGGAAGATGAAGATAAGGAAGCTTTAAAATGGCAAAGAACCTTAAACAATCTTGAAATCTGTAACATGAATTCGAGAAGTATTACTATAAGATAGGGGAAAACAGCACTAATCTACAAATGTTCTTTGATAAACTTCCTGCCCCAATTAATGAACAAATAAGTGAAGAGTATCGAGATTTAATTAAAAATGGAGATAAAGATACTCTTGGTAACAGAATTTCTTATGTTAGGAAATGGGTTGAGAAAAAATGTCGAGACGTAAGAAGCACCCAAAGAATGAAAAAACAATTTTTAACGTGTTGGGAGACGCCAACAGAATGGGGATGTAATAATAGAGATTACCAAGGAAAACGAAACTACAAGAGAAAAAGTTTCAATAAACAGAGAGGTGAAAAATATTATAAGAAGTATTATAAAAAACCATTCTCTAAAAACAGAAGGTTTTTTCAGAAAGCCTCGTTCTGTCCTGAGAAAAAGAAAAACTGTAAGTGTTGGGCATGCGGAGAATCCGGTCATTATGCTAATGAATGCAAAAACAAGAAGAACAATAGATTAGCAGAAGCCCTAGGTAGTTTGGATTATATCGAGTTATCTGAAGATGAAGCAGTAGATCTAGCCCTAAGAAATAACAAAGGGATAGTAGAAATAATAGAAGAAAAGCTTGAAGAAGATATAGAATCTGAAAATGAGTCAATAGAAGGTGAAGAAATTAATGAAATGATGGAAGGAGAAGCTCCTACTGAGTTCTCTGATGAATATGAAATGACTACTTTAGCTCAACTTCAGCAAGCTGAAACCTCTATTGATGAGGAACAAGTTGAAGAGATGACGAGATCAGGGGTTGATTTCCCGATCATCTCTAAAGAACAGTTTGTTAAAAAATCATTATTCTCTAAATGTAACATTATATTGTGCATATCTAATAATATAATGTTACGTTGTGCACATATAATATTATGTTGTGCGAATATAACATTATATTATGCAAATATAACTTTAAGTTGTGCAAATATAACACTATGTTTTGCAAATGTAACATTATGTTGTGCATATTTAATAATATAATGTTACGTTGTGCACATATAATATTATGTTGTGCGAATATAACATTATATTGTGCAAAATATAACTTTAAGTTGTGCAAATATAACACTATGTTTTGCAAATGTAACATTATGTTGTGCATATCTAATAATACAATTGTGCAAAAGTAAGATACGATTGTGCAAAAGTAGTATACAATTGTGCATAACTAAGATTATAATGTGCATGATTAACAATTTGCGATTGTTGCGCTCTTGTCTATTATGTAACCTATGTGGGATTTGAACCCACATCTTTGTGCAAACGCACATTGCTCTACCAATTGAGCTAATAGGCTAAATTATGATTTTCATGCAAAAATAGAAGAGCCTAGTCGACCTAAAGCATATCGCAACAAAATTCTAAAATCCAATTAGCTCATGATTCACAACCAATTTGACAATGCTATGAACATGAAATTAGCTCCAAATCAACCCAACATCACAGCTATATAATCAATTTCAATCAATTTGGATGTTGGCAAAAAAACCCAAATTCTAAAATATATCGCAATAAAATTCTAAAATCCAATTAGATCATGATCCATAAACAATTTGACAATGATATGAACATGAAATTAGCTCTAAAATCAACCCAACAACACAACCATATCATCAATTTCAGTCAATTTTGTTTTTGACAAAAAGCCCCAAATTCTAAAACATATCGCAATATAAAATTCTAAAATTCAATTAGTTCATGATCCATAAACAGTTTGACAATGATATGAACATGAAATTAGCTCAAAATCAACCCAACAACGCAACCATATCATCAATTTCAATCAATTTGGCTTTTGGCAAAAAGCCCCAAATTATAAAACATATCGCAATAAAAAATTCTAAAATCCAATTAACTAATGATCTATAAACAATTTGACAATGATATGAACATGAAATTAGCTCAAAATCAACCCAACAACACAACCATATCATCAATTTCAATCAATTTGGCTTTTGGCAAAAAGCCCCAAATTCCGCTCCTAAATCAAACCCTAGGTTTTCAATCTCAACCTAAATCATTCAAACAACCTAAATAGTTGTAATAAACAAGTTTAGGGTTAGAAATCATACCAAATTCGAGTGGAAACAAGGAGCAAAATCGGGATTTCGAAGGTATTCCGAGCCAAAAGCACCGATTAGCGTTGTTGGGGAAGATGGCTCGGTGTAGGCTCGGCTGGGCTCGAACCATGTGGGTTCCGGTCTCGGGGGGTGCGGCTGAGGGAGGGGGTTCGAGCAGGTGGTGACTGGTGGCCGGAGGTGGCTCGTGGGGCGGCGTGGGAGGCCGACAACGAAGCTGCTAGGCTCGTGGGGCGGCGTGGGAGCGCATCGAACAGGCCTCGTCTGGGCTCGTCGGGACAGCAGGTAGCTCGAACGGGCCACGTCTGGGCGCGGGAGGCGGCTGGTCGCTGGTGGCCGGAGGTGGCTCGAGGTGAGTGTGGGTGCGGGAGTCCGAGAGCGCTGCTTGCCTCCTTCGATCTACTGTTGGAATGGAAAGCGGGTATGTGTTTTTCACTTTAAGAGAAATTTTCATCTTAAGCCCCTTTTTCACTTTAACCTCACCCTATATATATATATATATATATATATATATATATATATATATATATATATATATATATATATATATATATATATATATCTTGATTTCTCTAAAAAATTGCATCTTAACTTTGTTTTACTTTGCCATGTATTGAAATATTAGGGGTTTAAGTATAATTACTAGAAATTGGGTATTTTAGTGTATAAATACCCAATGGTTGGAGATCAAATCATCTACAACTCTCTATACACCCTTACCTGTGACATGAAATTAATTATGTTAAATATTCCTTATAAAAAATTTTAAAAATATATGTTTATGTTACAAATAACTGATCATATATATGATCTCTTCGAGGATTCGAACCCGTTCTTACCAATTATACGGATTTGTAACCGTGAGTTTATAACATTTACATGGCTAAGTATTATTTTAATTTACCCAAAATATTTTATCTTTTTCATATTCATAAAGTTATTGATAAAGCTTTTTTTTTTATCAAATAAGAATTCGAGTTCAGACATACCTGAAGCTCGAGGGCCGGTAAGCTAACAGACGGAAGAACCGTCTAAAAACCCAAATAAACAACAAAACTAAACGGTGCAGCCTAGACAAACACACTCTACAACAAGCGAAACCCAACAAGCCTATACCAAACAGGAAGTGGCCGAAGATGACGGACGAAGCCAAGCCACACTCTGAAGCAAAACCTTAGGTCAACGGTACGTTAGGACTCGATCATCCCTGGGCAGTGAGGACGTAACTCCAGGGAAGCATTCGACCCGAAAAAAGAAGACGTCACGATACACACTACCACAACCCCAACCTATCCCTATTCCAAATGCCACAACCAAACCAGAGAGAAGAGATTCCAAGCCACACCATCGCAGAGCCCTACAATGCCCGGATAAAGAGCACCCGAAAACCGTACTGGGATTTCACGGCTAAGTATTATTTTAATTTACCTAAAACATTTTATCTTTTTCATATTCATAAAGTTATTGATAAATCTTTTTTTTATCAGGTAAGAATTCGAGTTCAGACATATCTGAAGCTCGAGGGTCGGTAAGCTAACAGACGGAAGAACCGTCTAAAAACCAAAATAAACAACAAAACTAAACGGTGCAGCCTAGACAAACACACTCTACAACAAGCGAAACCCAGCAAGCCTATACCAAACAGGAAGTGGCCGAAGATGACGGACGAAGCCAAGCCACACTCTGAAGCAAAACCTTAGGTCAACGGTACGTTAGGACTCGATCATCCCTGGGCAGTGAGGACGTAACTCCAAGGAAGCATTCGACCCGAAAAAAGGAGACGTCACGATACACACTACCACAACCCCAACCTATCCATATTCCAAATGCCAAAACCAAACCAGAGAGAAGAGATTCCAAGCCACACCATCGCAGAGCCCTACAATGCCCGGATAAAGAGCACCCGAAAACCGTACTGGGATTTAAATTACCCCAAACGGGTTT
Source organism: Persicaria tinctoria (assembly GCA_037127255.1). NCBI lineage: Eukaryota > Viridiplantae > Streptophyta > Magnoliopsida > Caryophyllales > Polygonaceae > Persicaria > Persicaria tinctoria. Next base: position 54,172,590 of record JBANSL010000006.1, on the reverse strand, counting down.
TTAGTACACACTCAAACGAGCGGGGTTTGAGTCCTTACGAGATTTTAATCAATCAATAAATAAAAGGAATTATTAAGATTTATTTATTTATTGAATTATCTATATACTTATCCCCAAATATAAAAAGATATACGTATTCCTTTTCAAAAAGGTTTTAACTCTTTTTTTATCGGGCCTGCATTGGGCCCAAGGATAATCCTTGGGCCCAAAGCCACAAATCGGGCCCATCCTCAGGGCCACAGGGCTAAGGAGACGTTAAAGCCAGAGAAGCCATTGTCCCCACAACGCAAAGCCAGAGAAGCCATTGTCGCCGACTAGAACCGGGAGAAAATGGCGAGGTAAGCGGGCGGGGTTGGTTGCGTTGCCAAGACTAGGTCGGATCGTCGGCGATGACGACGGGCGGTATCACCAAACGGAGTAGGACGACCAAGGGGGGCAAGAACCCCGATCGAACAGCCACCCCGTCGACCCAACCAGCAAATCGCTTGGAGTTTCGGGCCAAACTAAACCCAAGATCCAAACTTCTGACTTCTGAGGTCGATTGCTCAAATTTAAGTAAGACGGGATGGATCGGATCAGGGGCGGATCCTGGACCGAGTTCTTGAGGATGCTCGAAGATAAAGTTTTTATCATTTCGAGGATACTTAAAGATAATTTTTTTTTTCTTTTGTATTTTTTTTATGGGTGGGGATGCTTGAGGGTAAAAATTTTAAAATTAACACTAAAAATAATAAAAATAAAAAAAATGCGGGGATGCTCAAGCTAACATGTAGATCCGCCCCTGGATCGGATATCCATGACCATGGATTGGAGAGTGATTTTGGCCGGAATTGATGCGGGGCCATCCAAGACACCTTCGGATGATGTTCTTCTCAAGAGGAAGAAGAAGGCTCCACCTTGGGAGAAGATCCAAAGGTGCAAATGACGTTTTAGACTTCGTTCAGGACATTTGACAGCTTTTTGACGTTTCAGTAAAACGAGTCGTACGGATTCAATATTAATCGGATTGAGGCGTGTCATATATTGTCAGAACGAGGACGAAGAGATCTACAACTTTGCTGTTGAAGGTTTTGCCAGATTCAACCTATAGCTTTGCCGAAAATCAACATCTTTGCAAGCTGTCACTGTTTTGACGGGAATAAAGAACTTCCTTTTGTTATTTTTAGTAACTTTCTTTACTTAAGTTATTTTAGGAAACTTTAGGGGTAATTTTATTAATTCCTTTAAGTTGTTATTTTATCTTCTTTTATCTTCATAAAACATTAGAATCGGCCCAGCAGCTCTTAGAGCACTATATATGTCGATTCACCCCTTTGTAGAACAATTGGAATATATTGAATAGAACAGCTCTCTTTTTCTGTGAAACACAATGAGTGATTGTCAATTGAATACAGATGTGCTCTTCAATTGCAACTATTGGTATTGATTTAGCTTGGTTTGCTTTGTGTTCATCAACTTCGCAAGACTTGGTGATCCTAGTATCCACAAGCCCTCTCCTTGTGCCTCCAAGTTGTTCGCTTGGTTGTGTAGGGTTGTAAATGCGGGTTATATAGTCATTGGTATTGGTTCCTACCCTCTTAGGAGGCATGTGGTCTTTATCTTGTTCTATATAGATTGCATCAGTCCTCATCGGTTGAGTCTTTATTGTTCTTTATCGAGTCTTGTTTAATCTTGTCGAGTCTTGCATCTTTCTTTCGAGTCTTGCTGCGTTTCTTGAGAATCTTGGTCGATCTTGATTGCTTCTTGGTCGAATCTTGCTAATCTTGTTGAGTCTTTATAGTTTCTTGCTTCCGTTCTTTAGTTTCTTGCTTCCGTTCTTTAGTTTCTTGCTTGTTTGTCGAAGATCGGGTCATCTCCCGGCTAACCCCGTATCAAATTGGCATTAGAGCTTTGATTTCCGACATCAAAGTTTGAGTCTTTTCTTTTTCATAAACACAAAAACCACAAAATAGAGTATTTTCTTGTTTTGGTCTTTTACTTCTTGTTCTTTATTTGATTATTGCACTAATCTTTTGTTCGTGATTGTTTGTGGTTGCATAGCCTAAACACAAGCCTACCCGAGACCGTGGAGTAGACCAGATCAGTGCGCACCCCTTGTGTACACTTTCCTAGCCGACGGCAGCCTGCTGTCCCCATAGTCGTGTAAGCCTTGGTCGACAACCCCCATACTCAAACACAAGAAACCCTAGTTTGTTCTATCTTTGGAACTTTTGATCTATCTTTTATCTATTTGCCTTATTAAAAATCAGATTTTTGTGTTAGATTAACTCCATATTATCTATCATATATCATAACAATGCATAAATAGATCTACTTACCAAAGATAACCAAACCCTTATCTATATCTATTTCTTTAGGGCTGAATTTTATTCCTTTCACCATTTTTTTTTTTTTAATTTTTCCCTTTAGTCTTGCTGTAAATTCTTGCATTAGGTACAAAAAAAAAAATCAGATCCGAAAATTCTAAAGAAAGAAAAAGAAATTCAAAGGCTTGGACATAGGGAGGATAAAATTCACCTAGGGGAAAAAGTAAGTCAAAAAAAAAAGTTGTTTGAATTGATCTAGTGAAAGAAAGCTTCAAAGGATCATCTTGGTGAAATTCTACAGCCCTAGATCGACATATATCCATTACCTCCTAAACACAATCTTGAAACCCTACCCTTACAACTACAACATCCTAACTTAAAGGTTTTCAATCAAAAGAGGTAAATTTCCTAGTTTCTTTTATTTTTCTTTTATTTTCCAGCTTTGTCGAGTACCTTTGCTTTCTGTCGAGCACTTCTTTCCTGAATTCGAGTGCTTATTGCTTGTGTCGAGTACTGATCTTGTCGATCAAGTGCTCCGTATTGTTGTGTCGAGTGTGCTTGACCCCTGTCGAGTGCACCTTTCCTTGTGTCGAGTACTGCAGCATCTTGCCGAGTGCTCTTTAGTGTGTGTCGAGTGCTTGTATTGCTGAATCGAGTACTCCCTTGGTCGTGTCGATTGCTCTTGAACCTTTTTAAGTGCAATCTTGAGTCTTGTTTCATTCATTCTCTCACATGTATACTTTGATTGTTAGGTTTGTGCTTGAGTGTTGATTTGCCCAAGGTGGATTGAAACAACAAGCGTGACATACCAATTAGAGAGGGAGTGTGAGTGATACACTTGTGAGCTTGTTTATATTTTACTAACCCTTACATAGTTCTTTGTTTGTCTTTATTTGCAATGTCTAATAACCAGGGTAACGACTGGTACAATACCTTCATGAAGAAGTTAGCTAAGATAAATGAGAATGTGGTAAGGACCAATGAAGAGTTGGTTAAGTTGGATAAAAGCTTGACGACACTAGAGCTTAAGCGTTTTGGCTCTAATACGGTGTCTGGACAAGGAGTCCCACTTCAAGTTGCAGTGCCACCAATTAAAAGGGAAGTAATTCATCCTATTTCTACTCAACTTAATGTTTCTTCTAGCTTAGATAATTCTCTTATTGCTGAAAATGTAGAGCATGTTGTTAATAATGATCAAGATCTTAGTTTACTTGCCTCTAAAGATGATTTCATTGAATATAAGCATGATGATTCTTTGATTAATAGTAAAGTTTTAAGTGTTCAACCTAGTCCTTGTGAGGATAATCAAAGAGAATAATTGTGCTTGGAAAAAGGCGAAATTTGTCATATGATCATTGATTGTGAAAACTCTTCTACTATTGCTAGCCTTGAATTGAATGAAAATTTAGCCTTGAAAAAGGAAGATAACTTGCTAGCATTGGATGGAAACTTTGGGATTAATGACCAAGCTAAAGTGCATATTAAGTTAGAACATGATGAAGTTGATATGAAATTTTAATTATGCACTCATAAAATTTCTTTTCTTGATTTTGTAGATGAAGCTGAGACAATAACCATCGAGGAGTGGTCAATCCCCACAACAATCGTTCTTGAGACGAGTTTCATTGGGCATAAGATTTTCAATCCAGGAGCTCGTGTGGATGTCTTTGCAGAATCGTATGCGACCTTGGATTCGAGGACGAATCCTTTTCAAGAAAGGGAGATTGATGCGGGACCATCCAAGACACCTTCGAATGATGTTCTTCTCAAGAGGAAGAAGAAAGCTCCACCTTAGGAGAAGATCCAAAGGTGCAAATGACGTTTTAGACTTCGTTCAGGACATTTGACAGCTTTTCGACGTTTCAGTAAAATGAGTCGTACGGATTCAATATTAATTGGATTGAGGCGTGTCATACCTTGTCGGAACGAGGACAAAGAGATCTACAACTTTGATGTTGAAGGCTTGGCGAAAATCAACATCTTTGCGAGTTGTCACTGTTTTGACAGGAATAAAGAACTTCCTTTTGTTATTTTTAGTAACTTTCTTTACTTAAGTTATTTTAGGAAACTGTATGGGTAATTTTATTAATTCCTTTAAGTTGTTATTTTATCTTCTTTTATCTTCTTAGAACATTGGAATCGGCCCAGCAGCTCTTAGAGCACTATATATGTCGATATACCCCTTTGTAGAACAATTGGAATATATTGAATAGAACAGCTCTCTTTTTGTGTCAAACACAATGAGTGATTGTCGATTGAATAGAGTTGCGCTCATCAATTGCAACTATTGGTATTGATTTAGCTTGGTTTGCTTTGTGTTCATCAACTTCGCAAGACTTGGTGATCCTAGTATCCACAAGCCCCCTCCTTATGCCTCCAAGTTGTCCGCTTGGTTGTGTAGGGTTGTAGAGGCGGGTTATATAGTCATTGGTATTGGTTCCTACCCTCTTAGGAGGTCTGAGGTCTTTATCTTGTTCTATATAGATCGCATCAGTCCTTATCGGTCGAGTTTTTATTTTTCTTTATCGAGTCTTGTTTAATCTTGTCGAGTCTTGCATCTTTCTTTCGAGTCTTGCTGCGTTTCTTGTGAATCTTGGTCGATCTTGATTGCTTCTTGGTCGAATCTTGCTGATCTTGTTGAGTCTTTATAGTTTCTTGCTTCCGTTCTTTAGTTTCTTGCTTGTTTGTGAAAGATCGGGCCATCTCACGGCTAACCCCGTATCAGGAATAGTGGTTACGAAGGCAAGTTCGAGTCGTGTCCAAGACAGAGGCAAAATCCGAGGGAGGCCAAGTCCCAAGCAGGCCCGAGAAACTCGAAGCCAAGAACAAGACGGAGTCCAAGCACCGGTTTTCGGAATGAAACGAAGGTAAGAACCAGGCCCGTCCATTGGGGAGAAGCGGAGATGGTGGTTGTCAGCCGTCCGACAGAGGTAAGAACCAGGCCCGTCCATTGGGGTGTGCAAACAGCCCAACAGAACAGGGCCCCAATATTTTATGGGGCCCCAACTACTACTCTGTTTATACTTAGTATATTTGTTGCCATAAATTTCACCTTGTGTTTCTCAGCCTAGTGGTAAATTCACCCAAGGAATTTTTAAAGCAAGCGGCTAAGCGGGAGTTCGAGTCCTAGCACCCGCTCCATTCATTCAAATTTTGGCCCTTTTACAAAGTATAGTTTTTATTTTCTTTTTTTTTTTAAATAATTTTTTTTTCAAAAAACTCTTCTAATTTGTAAGAAAAACAAATATTTTCCTCCTCTATTACTAAATTAGCAATTAACTGTTTGAAAATTTCTTGTGCAAGAAATTTTGAATTGTAAATTAAAACTTGACTTAGTCAATTAGGATTAAAAATGTGAAAAAATAAAACATATATATAACAATATAAATACAGTGAGTTAAAATATAATATTCCGTTCAAAGTAGTCCTATATTAAATTTATTTTAGCCTAGTTTTACTATTTTTAAAAATTAAAATTTTAAAATATTTTTAATACTAATTTACTTCATATTTTGTAATTTTTTATTAAAATTTAGTATACACTACGGATTGAACAAGGCGCCCAAAAATCATTGGACGACCCTCGTAAGAACCCAAGCGGGATTTAGGGCTCTCCTCTCTAGATACTAGAGATAGAAGAGAGTGGGCTTATTGGATTGGTTTGTAGATCTAGCCAACTCCGAAGAACAGGTGGTGCGGTGGCCCGGAGACGGGGATTTGCAATGGATGCTTGAAGCCCCAAAAGGGGGTTTTTTCCTCTCTCCAAGAGAGAGTTTTTTTCCCTCGCTAAAGTTATTTAATTAGTATGATCATGTTAAGTATTATTTTAATTTCGTCAAAACTCTTTATCTTCTAAAAATATATTCATATTGACAAAGTTATTCATAAAGTTATTTAATTAATATGACCATGTAATATATTGATAAAATTATTATCTTCTAAAAATATGTTCATATATAGCGAAAATAGGTAAAATCTTATCTTATAAAATAGTCTTTAAAATTAGTTAATATCTTCTAAAAATATATCCATATCTAATCAAATTGTATCAAATTTTATCTTATGCATATATAGATATATATTGATTAAATAGAGTCATAATAAAAATTTATCTTATGCATATATTGATTATTTCAATTTGTGATTGGTTCATACGACTATGATTAAGGAGACGTTGTCACGTGTTTCAGACGACCTCTCCTTTACTAGACTCCACCCGTTAATTAAAACTTGTCATTTTAGAAATATGCACACTTATTAAGGAAACAAACAAAAATACACTTATACCTCTAATTATTACTCTACTTGTTTAGTTTATCAAAAAACTACAACTAATAACTATTTAATTATTACAAGGGCAATTTCATAAAGAAGATGGCAAAATACCGAAAATGACAAGTTTTTTTTGACAAAATTTAATTAATAAAATGACAAGTTTTAATTAACGGAGAGATTATATAATAGATAGATTGATTTTATACAAGCCAGATGCAAGCTGTGAATCGGGGTGATCGTACGCCCCGTAGATTGGAGGAAAAATTTGGTCAAATATCCATTTAGAAAACCTAATTAGGTTAATGTCCACACTCAAATGGATATTAAGTAAATGTCCATAAAATTTTCATAATACCCATCTTACCCTTACCTTTATCTCATCCCCTTCCTCTTGTACATTCATCTACTTCCTCTTGTAACTCTATCCCATCCACTGGACTCGGCAAGACGCGAATCGACCCATCTTCACCATCCGAGCCCACTCGGTGGACACTGACCACCCTCTCTTCCTCTCTCCTCCCTCCACCTCTGCCGCCTCTGCCACCGCCGCTAACCCTAAGCTCACCGAGCGCCGTGGAGCCGTCCATCTCTTCCGCACCCTCTCTCGCCTCCCCACCGTTGCCACCCGCTCCGGTCACTCTCCTCTTCATCGTCGCCACACAAGTAAGCAATAGAAATTGTAGAGATTCTACAAATTGTAATTTTTGAAATAGGGTAATTGTGGGAATGGACAATTGCTGGGAATAGGAAGCAAATTTAATGTCGATAGAGTACTTATTCAACAAGTAGTCAAGTAGTACACAAAAAGTCTTTCTAATTCTACCTACCAAAACTAAATGGAATGACAAATTTCAATTTGAAGGAAATGAAGAATAATTTTCAGTAATTGGCAACCAACTTTGAGATTTTGATTTCAAAGAAGCTCAACGTTGTCGTTAAGCATTACTAATTAGAAGAAGACATGATGAGATATTTTAGAACCAAACCAAAAATCGAACATGTTGTGAGCTCTAAGGAATTTGGGGTTAAAATTCTGTAAATTGAAGATGTATGTGTCTCATCACTATCAAGTTGTTGATGGGGAAGAAAAGCTTGCTGGTTACGTTTAAATTCGATTGGGATTGCTTATGCCCTAAATTCGATCCAATTGGAATTTCGTTTTTAGTGTGTTAGCCCTAAATTCGATTGGGATTGTTAGCCCTAAATTCGATTGGGATTTCGATTGCTCCAAAATAGATGTTTAATGTCTTCTATCATGATTCAGATTAGTGTTCTACTGGCTTGGAGGCAAGAAATTGTACCCAAAAGTTGTCATAACACTGCATAATTTGTCAATAGAAACAACAGATTTGCATATCTTCTTACATGCTCCTACAAGCAAGAGTTAAACGTCCTCTATCATGATTCATGATACAAACCAAGTTCCTCAAGCTAAGAATTAGAAGTACCGATTTGTTTGTACATACATGGTTTTTGTGAGTACATTGATCTGATGACAATTTGTTTATGTTTTTTTAGGGTTTGTGTGTTTCTATCTACTTCAAATGGATAATCCAGGTTAGTGTTCTTATTAATTGATGAATCTAATTCGTTCTTACTTTATAGGTTGTTCAATTTCAAGTGTTTATCATTGCTTGTTTGTTTTGGTGACAATTAGTATTTAGCTTGATTCTATATCATCAATTTAAATGAGACTATCAGGGGTTTGCTTCATTGTTTAGTGACAAATGGAATTTATGTTGTTATTTTGTTGGTTTTTTTAGATTGGTGACAATTGGTAGAGTTATATATTCTGTTTTGGTGACAAATGGAATTTATGTTGTTATTTTTAGATTGGGGATAATTGGTAGAGTTATATATTCTGTTTTGGTGACAAATGAAATTTATGTTGTTATTTTTAGATTGGTGACAATTGGTAGAGTTATATATTCTGTTTTGGTGACAAATGGAATTTATGTTGATATTTTTAGATTGGTGATAATTGGTAGAGTTATATATTCTATTTTTGTGACAAATGGAATTTATGTTGTTATTTTGTTATTTTTTTTAGATTGGTTACAATTGGTAGAGTTATATATTCTGTTTTGGTGACAAATGGAATTTATGTTGTTATTTTTAGATTGGTGACAATTGGTAGAGTTATATATTCTGTTTTGGTAACAAATGGAATTTATATATCATTTAGCTATAATGTAATTTTCATTATCCTTCGGTTCTGTTCAATTGTAGTGGAAGTTATGGTATGTTTACCATCAAATATATCGAGGGTCTTGCATTTCATGGTGGTATTGAAGCTATTTCAGATAAGTATATGGATGCATATAGAAAAAGAGGATGGCTATAGAGGGTCTTGCTATTTTGGATGTTAAGTATGAATGTCTCAACTGTTCCCCTTTGTTTTGATATTTTTACAAGTTGATGTGGTCTAACAATTAAGTATTACAAAGTTAAACTTTACATCAAATTTCATCTACTTAGGGTTATTATTGTAACAAAAATGCGTTAATATTAGATGACAAATGTGATGCCATTATAGCATTGTACATCGAATTATTCGTTTGCTCAAGTTTAGCCCATCTAGGGTCTATGCTCCCCTAGTTCTAGGTTTCAGTTTCATAACAAAAATGCGTTAATATTATATGACAAATCTGATAACATTGGTAATGTACACACATTTTAGGGTTTAGGATTTAGGGTTTAGGGCATTGGCCCTAAACCCTAAACCCTAAAGACTAAACCCTAAACCCTAAACTATACTGTACATCAAATTTTCGTCTGCTCATGTTTAGCCCTTCTTGGGTCTATGATCCCCTTGTTCTAGGGTTTCTGTTTTATAACAAAAATGTGTTAATATTAGATGACAAATGTGATAACATTAGCATTGTAAACATTTTAGTTTGATGAAAGTGCTTTGTAGTTGGTTACAATTGGTTGGTGACACTATTTTGTCGTTGGTGACAATTAATTTCTAAAAATAGGTGGTTGACTCTAGATTGATGACAAAGTTTTGTAATCAGTGACAGTAGATTATTGACCAAAGCTTGATGAAAATAGGTTGGTTACACTGTTTTATTGTTGGTGTCAATAGATTACTGAAAAGAGGTTGGTGACAATGTTTTTTATAAGTTGTTGACAATACGGTTGATTAAACAATATGAAAATAGTGTTTTGTAGTTGGTGACAATGTCTTGGTGATGTATAATGTTATGGTGACAATTTTTTTAAGGTTACAATATCATGGTGACAATATATTGTCATCAACCTTGTCATTAATAGTTGTCACCAAAAATTGTCATCAGGAAAATCATATATTAGTAGAAAAACCCCATTTGTCACCAAGGAAAAGTGTTACTGGCAATTGTCACTGAAAGAAAATCAATTGTCACCCAATTTTTTTTGTCACGAACAATTATCATAAGAAAAAAAAAATCAATTGTCACTAGAAAAGATTTTCCCCTAACTGTCACCTGAAAAAATAAAATGTCACAAAAAATCAATTGTCACAATTAACTGTCACCAGAAAAATATACTCAAGTGTCACCAAAAAATTGTCACCAAATGCAGGCGTTGACCGGAATGGTCAATGTTGACTAGTCAATGTTAAAATTAAAAATGGTCAAAGGGGGAGGGAGGAAGGGTTAGGGATGGGAAATGATGGGTATTTTTGAAAAAAATGAACATTTACTTAATTAGGTAAAAAAAAAAAGTGAATATTTACTCAATTTTGAAATGAAAAATTGATATTCTCCAAATTTAACCAAGATTGGAAGACATGGGTTGATCAAAGTGTCCAAGGTGACGACGGGGCAGTTTATTAGCATATGGATATCTGTTATAGCTGATATTGGGCTTAGTTCGTACATTGGGTTAGGCCCAGCATATAAGCCCCACCGACAGAGTTGGGGAAGCAGTCCTTAGGTTTTTCCATTCACTATTCCAAAAAAATTTCATTCTCCCTCCAGAGTCCAGAGTCCAGACTCCAGAGTACTAAAAATATACATTTAACCACTGCGGAGTCTGCGGGAATGGTTGAACTGTAATTACACAAATTTTTTTGACATTCTTTTCACATTGCTATGTGCTAATTTGCGTAACTAATTTCTGCTGTTATATGCCCTTTTAAATAAAGCGAACTGCCCCTGAACTGAAATGTACGTAGACAACATATTTTGCTCACTACTACTATTACTAATAAATTTCAAGGGGAGTATCGATGCAACAAGGAACAGAGCTTAGACCAACTTGAATAATTTCCAATGTTCTTTAATTTTTGGGGCAGTTAGCAATCAAAGAGAATAACCTTAAATACAAAATGTTGGATACAGAATTAAAATTAAAATTGTATGGATTGGCATGTGAATCAAATGTTTCAAGAGTAGGTTGACACGTTTAGCTAAGCTTCTATGATGCTTCTGAGCGAAAGTTGTGGAGTGTAGCTCAACTCCGAGAACGATTGAGTTCATGGCGTGTAGCCTCTGGGGTTGATAAAGATCAATCAAGTTGTAGATTTATGAATTAAAGAAAAACCGTTATTTTTAATTCTTGGCTCATGGTAATCTTATAGACTCAAGGTTGGACCTTGTTTGTGGACTCTATCAAGGCCCTTAAACCCCATTGATATTGATTAGCGGAACACAATTTGTGGACTCAAGTTGTTTGAGATATTCTAACATATCAAGTGGTATAAGTTTTCCTTGGTGAAAGGTTCGTACTTTAATGTCTATCCGGGATTGCTGCTTCTAGTCTAGACTCTAGAGGTATTTATAAGTTGATCATTGAATATGATAATTTACACCAGGTCATCAACATTGTCAATATATAAGAGATTGATGTGAACTACTTTCTACCTCCATTCGTAATGATGATATAGAGTTTGATTTCAGATAGACATCCTAATTTCTACCTACACGTACTAACAAGAGAGAGAACTAGAGAGACCTACAAAACACTAGTTAGCTAGTTGTAACTTGTTCCGATATATTCATGAATCAAAATACACAACTTATCTCTCTAAGCAAAAACAATTTTTCAAATCAATAATATACTTAGTTGTCATGGAAATTAATTTTTTCATTGAAATAAATACCATTTTATCATATTTTTTGTGGCGATACACTCTATGTTTGCAAATATCCAAATTATTGTCATGCTAATTAAATTTGGGGTTTCATGTCACTTTCTATAATTCATTTAATAATGACATATATATGAATTGCACATTTATAATCACCCCTCAATATCATATAATAACAATTATTAAATGTCTTAATTAATTTGCATTTCTTATTGAGTCATATAATGGTGAAATAAGCATTCCAACTTCAATCGCCCATTAATTTTTTTTTGGTGCAATCAATCGCCCATTAATTAATATATGATAATAGAAACAAGTATGAAATGTCTCAATTTGCATTATTTCATATTGATAGCCATATATATTTAATTCACTACGAAACCTATATAATAAATACGAAAATCAAATGATAAAGCCCCTTTTTCAAAAAAAAAAAAAAAAGTAAATATAAATTCAAGACACAGAATAATGTTGGGTGAAAATCCTGTGGTTATTTTATATAATTGAATAATATTTTTTAACTTAAATTATTTTATATATTCTTCTTTAAATATATTCAATAGTTTTTTACTATCATATATACCCTATGACCTTTAATTTGTTGTATCCATTGATCAGCTAATCAGATCAAATTTGTTAAAGTATCCCAACAACTCCCATGTTTTGTTTAGAATCTATGAAATTTAACGTGTTCACTCTTTCAATGTCTACCTATTAATTTAATAAAGTTATTAAAATTTTATTTATTAGATTATGAGTACTTATGCATCTATTTAGCAATATAGTTTCCAATGTAAAGTAAGTAAAAAGTAAAGTATATCCCCAACCGGATCACATAAATTAGCTTAGGAATCTTAATCGTATATACAACGTCCGTACTGTTTACTAAACATTTCTGATTTTTCTACTACGTACTAGTTGCAAACTAGTCTAAGATCCCTACCTTTAACTAATTTAAATTACTTCCAAACACCAAAGAGTTCCGCAATCAATACGACGCGCCAACTTTTGTAAATTGTAATAATAAAAAAAAAACACGAAATTAGAATGCTACAAATTCAGACTGGTCAAAATACCACGTCAGCTTTTTTTTTACCCCTTAACAAAAACCGTTACTTTGAAAAAGTGGATCGAGAGGGCTGCTGGTGGCGGTACAGTGCCAGACTCTGGCAGAGGTTAGTTATGGCCGGAATGGGGAGGCCAACGACTTCTCCCTCTTCAAATCCCTGTAGAACCTCCTGATGAATTCGTCGGCGGCCTTGCTCACCAGCTTCGCCTCCTCCTCATTCTCCTTCAACGGGAAAGGCGAGTCGGTCACCCTCAGCTGCCTCACCGGCACGGCGGGGCTCTTCCCGAACCCTGGGAGCAGCATCGGAGTGGCCGCCGCGCTCCCCGCCCCCTCCACAGGGGCCGAATTCGCCGCCTCGCTGTTGAGCATGTCGAAGACGCGCTGCACGGCGGCGGCGACGGCGGCCTGGTCGACGGGGTAGCGGTGGTGGTGGTGGTGGAGGCGGCGGCGGAGCTTGGCCTTCCTGGAGGCGAGGGGCCGGATGAGGTGGAAGGCGGGGCTGTTGCTGCAGCTGAACTCGACCTCCTTGAGAGAAGGGAAAGAGGAGGGGACGGCGTCGTTTCGGCGGCAGAGGAAGGCGGGTGGGGGAGGGTGGTGGAGGAGGGAGTGGAGGGCCTTGGAGGCGAGCTTGTTGCAGCGGTGGAGGAGAACGGGGAGGAGGAGGTTGGTGGTGGAGAGGGCCTTTTTGAGGAGGTGTGCCATTTTCATGGCTTTTTGGGCCATCAATGCTTTGGTGTTTGTGCTTGTTTCCATTTTGGCTTAATGGCTATGGAGGGAGTGTGTGTGTGATGATGTGTTAATTATTTGGGGTTGGAAGGAATGGGAGAACACCAACCCTATTTATAGTGGGAGCAGTCCAGATCCTCTACTCCCCTCGCCGCTCCTTACGGCGCAACATGATTTTTATTATTTATTCTATACTCTTGTATTGATATGTTTATAAAATTTTATTACGAAAACTCATGTTTTAAAAATATAGATAATTAAAATATCAATTCTTTTAGAAAATAATTTTTATTATTTTTTAAAACATGATTTTTCATAATAAATTTTTATAAACATATTAATATAAGGGTTTAGAATCTAAAAATATTTTTTATATTTTTTTTCAATGTTTATTTATATCCGATATAATTTTGTGTTGCACCGAAGGGAGTACCGGAGGGGAGCAGGGGATCCCGCCTGTAGTGGGAGTGAGGTCCAATCACCCAATCTATGTTTCTAATATATATTTTTATACACAAATATGTCAATGTATATATTTAAATATGATTTGCACTTGCTACCAAACCATAATTGGTAAAATTTTCATAAGAACTATCTGAGCTCAAAATTATTTAGAAATAAAAATTATAATATATTTTTCTACAATTTTGAACCTATATATACGATTTTTTACCATTTTACAAATCATTTATTTTAAAAAGTATATAATATATTCACTTTGACATTTATAATATATTAAAGTAATGTATATATTATACTTAAATTATTTTTTTTTGTCAAAAAATTTCATTAATACAGTAAGTTGCCACAATCACTGGATTTAATTTTACTATTCAATCCATAACCATTCAATTTGATTTTACGTAGAAACTAGTTCAGTACCCGCACATTGTGGGGTTTTTTTATATTAAAAATATTACGTATTATATTTAAAAATATATCTATATCTAATGAAATTAGATAAAATCTTATAGAAAATTGGGAAGAGTATTACCATAAAATGATTAGGTGGAGCCGGATTTTTTTAATTGGTTAGTAAGAGTATGACCATGTAATATATTGATAAAGTTATTGTCTTCTAAAAATATGTCTATATATAGCGAAAAGATTCGGCCTTCGGACCAAATTACTAAATGGCCTAAATGCTTTTCTTTGCTAGTAAAAGGCCAAAAAACTTTCATAATGTCCAAACTGCCCTCGTTCTAATTAAAACCTAGCCGCTTCATTGATCTGCTTCCTCGCCTCCTCCATTGATCTGCTTCAGAGAGAGAGATCCCGCGCCCCCTCCCTCCTCGTTCGCCGATCCGCCTAGCTGCTCCTGCCGTCCACGGCGGCGCTGCGAAGGTTGCAAAGGTGTCCCTTCCGCCTAGCTTCTTCCGCAGCAGCTCCGACGAGGAGATGACCGGCGGCGCTGCGATGTCGGCCTCGATGGGGATCTTTTCAGATCTGGAATGCCTCTATCATTCGCTTTGCCGCCCCTCTCGACACCACTCATCGTCGTTGCATTTGTCCATCAATCGGTCTCGGATTCCTCTCCCTTCTATAGTCGATTTCGAGTGGGCTCGTCTGAATCAACCTCGAACTCCCTGTTTTCATCATCTTCTTCATCGGATCCTCCTTCTCTCCCCTGTGATTTCCGTCGTCTTTACGTGGTTCTTCCCCGTTTTCCGGCGCCGCATTGCCGGCTATCAATTTTCTGATTTACACCTTGTTTTGCATCTGATTTCTAATCCATATGTATATAGGTATTGAATTTCTAATTCATATTGGTTCTGTCGTTCCTGTGTGTTTTCCCAAACAATGTTGCTTGTAAATATGCTTCCATTTTAGTGATTTGATTTTCCCCCCTAATTCATATTAGTTGCTGTGTGTTTCACATGAATGAATTTCTAATTAAAAGGGATTATATATTTGGTGACACAAGGAAGGAGTTGTCTTCAAGCCAATGGACTGATTTTTTAAAAAATCCTATTTATATTTATATATTAAAAAAATCATATTTGTACTTATTTTTTCCTATGGTTTTTCTTTGGTTACAGTGTCTATAACTCTATTTTTATAGTGGTGACAGTGTTTATGACCCTGTTTTTATAGTGGTGACAGTGTCTATAACCCTGATTTTATTTTGATTACAACGTCTATGATCTCATTACCCATTCATTTATTAGAAGAAAATTGTCACCACATGTATTTCGGCTTCTCATTAGCCCTTATAGTGTTTGTGCCTCCCTTGTCGTATGATTTTCCTTTGATTAGAGTGTCTTTGACCCTTTTTTCATAGTGGTGACAGTGTCTATAACCCTGTTTTTATTTTGGTTACGACTTCTATAGGGTTTTCTTTTGATTACAGTGTCTATTACTTTTTTTTCCATATTGGTGACAATGTCTATGACCCGATTTTTATAGTGGTGACAATGTCGATTATCCTGTTTTCATAGTGGTGATAGCGTCTATCGGGTTTACTTTGATTACAGTGTCTATGCCCCTTTTTTCATAGTGGTGACAATGTCTATAACTTTGTTTTTATTTTGATTACGACGTATATAGGACTTTCCTTTGATTACAGTGCCTACGCCCCTTTTTTCATAGTGGTGACAGTATCTATGACCTTGTTTTAATAGTGGTGACAGTGTCTATAACTCTCTTACCAATTCATATATCGAAGGAGAATTGTCCACCTAATTTCTTTTGGCTTCTCCTTAGCCCTTTTAGGGTTTGTGCTTACATTGTCCTAGAGTTTTCCATTTGGTGACAGCAATCATCTCTTAACGGCGTACTGTACTTAACATTTTAGGGTTTAGGATTTAGGGTTTAGGGCCTTGGCCCTAAACCCTAAAGACTTAACCCTAAACCCTAAACCATACTGTACATCACATGTTCTTTTGGCTTCTCATTAGCCCTTTTAGGGTTTGTGCTTCCATTTTTCTAGGGTTTTCTTTTGATTACAGTGTCTATGAACCTTTTTTCTTAGTGGTGACAATGTCTATAAAGCTGTTTTTATTTTGGTTACAACGTATATAGAGTTTTCCTTTTGATTACAGTGTCTATGACTTTGTTTTTATAGTGGTGACAGTGGCTATGACATTGTTTTTATTTTGATTACAGTGTCTATGACCCTCTTACCCATTCATGTAATAGAGGAGAACTGTCATCACATTTATTTTGGCTTCTCATTAGTCACTATAGGGTTTATTCTTCCTTTATGATATGATTTCTCTTTGATTACATTGTCTATGACCATGTTTTTATAGTGATGACAGTGGCTATGATACTATTTTTATTTTGATTACAACATCTATGACCCTCTTACACATTCAAGTATTAGAGGAGAACTTTTATCATATTTATTTTGGCTTCTCATTAGCCCCTATAGGGTTTGTGCTTCCCTTGTCCTAGGGTTTTCCATTTGGTGACAACAATCTTCTCTTAACGACGTACTGTACTTAACATTTTAGGGTTTAGGGTTTAGGATTTAGGGTTTAGGGCCTTGGCCCTAAACCCTAAAGACTTAACCCTAAACCCTAAACCATACTGTAAATCACATGTTCTTTTGGCTTCTTATTAGCCCTTTTAGGGTTTGTGCTTCCTTTTTCCTAGGGTTTTCCTTTGATTACAGTGTCTATGAACCTTTTTTAATAGTGGTGACAGTGTCTACAAAGCTGTTTTTTATTTTGGTTACATCATCTATAGGGTTTTCCTTTTGATTACAGTGTCTATGACTTTGTTTTTATAGTGGTGACAGTGGCTATGACATTGTTTTTATTTTGATTACAGTGTCTATGACCCTCTTACCCATTCATGTATTACCCCGTTCATGTATTTTGACTTCTCATAGGCCCTAAAGGTTTGTGTCTCCCTTTGTCCTAGAGTTTTCTTTTGATTACAGTGTCTATTATCCCGTTTTTATAGCGGTGACAGTGTCTATGACTCTGTTTTAATAATGGTGGCAACGTCTATATGATTTTTCTTTTGATTACAGTGTATTTGACCGTGTTTTTATAGTGGTTACAGTGTCTATGATCCTATTTTTATTTTGCTTATAACATCTATGACCCTCTTAACCATTCATATGTTATAGGAGAATTGTCACCACGTGCATTTTGGTTTCTCGTTAGCCCCTATAAGGTTTATACTTCCATCGTCCTAGGGTTTTCCTTTGGTTACAGTGTCTATGATCCTATTTATATTTTGTTTACAGCGTTTATGACCCTCTTACTCATTCATATATTAGAGAAGAACCGTCATCATATTTATTTTGGCTTCTCATTAGCCACTATAGGGGTTGTGCCTCCCTTATCATATGATTTCCCTTTGATTACAGTGTTTATGACCACGTTTTTATAGTGGTGACAGTGTCTATGACCCTGTTTTTATTTTGATTACAACGTCTATATGTTTTTCTTTTGATTACAGTGTATATGACCCTTTTTTCATCGTAGTGACAATGTATATGACATTGTTTTTCTTTTGATTACAGTGTTTATGGTCATGCGTTTATTTTGATTACAACGTCTATAACCCTCTTACCCATTCATATATTAAAGGAGAATTATCAAGTTATCAACTCTTTCATATCTCATTAGCCTTATAGAGTTTGTGCTTCCCTTATCATATGATTTCCCTTTGATTACAGTATCTATGACCATGTTTTTATAGTGGTGACAGTGGCTATGATACTGTTTTTATTTTGATTACAGCATCTATGACCCTCTTATCCATTTATGTATTAGAGGAGAAATGTCACCACATGAATATCGGCTTGTCATTAGCCCCTATAGGATTTGTGCTTACCTTATCATATGATTTCTCTTTGATTACAGTGTTTATGACCATGTTTTTATAGTGTTTTTATAGTGGTGACAGTTACTATGACTCTATTTTTATAGTGGTGACAATGTCTATAATCTTATTTTTATTTTGGTTACAACTTATACTCAATCCTTAACCCAAAAAAAAAAACTTACACAAAAGAAATGTCATTAACCCAAAGAATGCACCCTCAACAGGCAACGCACTAACTACCCATTTTTATAAGTCCACCCACTAAGCTACTTTCTATACTTTGACCCCAAAAACTTAATTTGTAGCCACAATATTATATTCATATATAGCAGGTCATGAACATCAATCACCAACAAATAATGTATAGCAGCAAACAATGTATGACAGTAACCCACATCATGTACAAAGCTTTTCGCATTTTCCTCCATGACAGCCCCTATAGTGGTGACAGTGAGGAAGTTGAAGATGGATTACAGCTCCTGCTCAATTTCTCTCCCCTTCAATCTCCATAAAATTCCGATCGAAGTATCCACTCATTGGTGCTACAAGTACAAGCGATTCGTCCGTCATCACATAGTCATCTGCCCCGATTCCGGCAGCGGATTCATCGAGGAGCTCGACTACGGCGACTCACCTCTCATCCCTCCCTCCCCTCGCCGCCTCCTCCCCGCCGGCATCGAGATCCTCAGAGGTGGTTTGACGCCGATGTGAGTCTCTCCGACTTGTTCATTCAGCAAAATCTCCCAATTCCATCTTATCCCTAAATCTGCCGGTCGTTGTTGGCGATGGCCTACAATGGCGCTGCGAGGGGGGTGGTGGTGCGAGGAACCGCGAAGCAGGGAGGCGGGAGGTGGGAGTTGAACCGCAATGGCTCACAAACTATTCTCGGCACCACGAATTGCCGCAACACAGGAGTGACAATACTGAAGAAACCGAAATTCAAGAGGCAATTAAACGAAATTCAAATTAACCCCAGATTCAGATTTGGAGGAGGACGGAGGTTAATGATCGGAGTCGGGGGATGAATTGAGGGAGAGGAGTGTGCGAGTGATGCGTCCGTGTCACCAAATCGCCGATCAGTGGCCACAAACAGAGGCCGATCTGTTTATAAAATCCAGATCGATAAAATCCAGATCAGTGGCCACACACAGAGGACGGATATCAGGGGCGGCAGCGATGGGACGGAGGAAGGAGAAGGAGGAGGAGCGAGATCTGATGAGCGAGATTCGTCGCCGATTGGCGTGTAGCGGGAGCGAGATTTAGGAAGAAACGAACGATCAGAATTGGCTTCAAGAAGATAGAAATATAGGCAGGGGCAAAATTGGAAAAAATGGCCTATTTCCTAATATTGCCACCCTTGTGGCCTAAAATTTAACAATTGGACCCAAAATGACCACTTAGCAAAAAAACCCAAGCGAAAATAGGTAAAATCTTTTATATATATATATATATTGATGTAAAAGTATTTAAAATTGTTTAATATCTTCTAAAAATATATCCATATCTAATGAAATCATGTCAAATTTTATCATATGCATATATAGATATATTGATTAAATGGAGTTAGAATAAAATTTTATCTTATACATATATTGATTATTTCAAAAAAAAATTATGATTGGTTCATACGACTGCGATTAAGGAGAAAGCGCATGTGTCTCAGCCGACTTCTATTTTGTTATATATAATAATATAATAATCGATCTCAATATTAAAAGCTTTGTCAAACATCTACTTCAATATAATACTCCCTCCGTTAATTAAAACTTGACGTTTTACTATTCACGCACGCTTTTTTAGGTGTTAAAAACTATATAAAATATTAACTTTTTTAATAAATTTTTTTAATAATATCATACTTATTACAATTAAGTATGACTTTATAAAAGCAAATGTAAACAAATGTTAATATTTTATAAAAATTTTATCATTTTAAAAAAGCGTGCATGAATAGTAAACGACAAGTTTTAATTAACAGAGGGAGTAATAATTAGTGTAATTTTTGTGGTGGGATTAAAAAAAAAGAAAATTTTAATAATAAAATAAATTAATAATATGCAATTAAATAACATATTACTTTAATATTTTTAATTAAATTTATGAAAGCAAACTCATAAGAGAAGGGAACAAGTTCAAAGATGGACTCCATTATAAAATAAAATAAAAAAGATTTACAAATGGATAATATATAAGATCATATATTAATTTAATATTTTGAATTAAAAACGTTGGTTATTGAAAAAAATGGAAAAAAGGAGAAAAGATAAAAATAATTGATTGAAAAATAGAGGATTAATGTTCAGATAGATGATTTTTTTTTTAATTTTAAAAGTTTATATAAATAGATATAGATTGATACTAGAAGTACATGTACGCACTTATTAATTTAATTGATAAATTATGGGATGCAAGTTGTAACAGGTTTGTAACTTTTATTTTTGAGCCCTTTAATAATAGAGAAAATTTGTGCCTGCACCTAATTACGGCTCCGTCCAACCTTTTGTAATATTTACAAAAGTGTTCAAGTTTATAATTTTCGCTGGAAATTTTACGATTTTGCCCCTCCATTCTCTTTTACCGCTGTTCAACCACGTTCTAGGGCAAATTTCGTTCTCAGATCTAGGCCGATAGCTCATATCCATGGAGATCTCGTCCTCGCTCCCGCCAGGTCGCCCCCGCCTCCCTCTCTTTCTTCTCCCGCATCAGAAGACCATGGCGGAGCCTTAACGGCGCTGACCTCCTCGGCCATGGCTGCTCCGACGGCGTCCTCTGCTGCCTCAGCCGCCTCCTGGACCAGGTCGCCCCCGCCTCCCTCTCTTTCTTCTCCAGCGTTCGCAATAGCGATACACGTAAAATTTCGATGGTGAACGAGGCGGGATTCGACTCGAATTCGGGCGATGAGGAGAACGGGAACTGGAATTTTGGTCTTCGATCAAAATTCCGGCTCGAATCCGTTTCTTCCGGCGTCACAACTCACACGGCTTCCCGGAATGGATCTGTCGATTTCGCTGCAGTTCGACTCCGTTTCCGCATTTGAGGCTCTTGGATGTAGCGGATTGAAGAAGCTCGATGTTGCCCAACAATCAGTGATTTCAGAACGCCATTGATGAAGCTCGATCGAAGATTCATAGCAAAGGTGATGAATTTTTTAGTTGGTACATGTCTTTCAGAACGCCATTATCATCTGCTATCTTGATTGCTTTAGGGCGAATTCAAATCGAATTAGGTCTCATTTGTGCAGAATCTATTATGTAGGGGTGGCAACCTTTTGCCGTGTAAATTCGGCATTTTCGAGTACAAAAGTGGCTCTACCAATTGTAGTAGAAGAAGGATTCACTAGCATTATTGAGATTTCTCTGGTATCTGATGCTGCAAATTTTGAAATATTTGGCAGTAATGAATGCTTGGCAGAGTTCACAAACGATGAGCTTTTGGGAGGTTGATTGTGAGGGCTGTTGTATTATTACAGATCATGGGCATTTCGGTATGTAACAACTCATTAGTCATTACTATAGTATATAGTTAAGTCAGACACCCTTCCATTGCAAATGTTCTATTTTTTCATTCCCAAAATATGTATACTTGTTCATAATATTAATTTCTAGACAAAATCCTACTATAGATGCAGATGCCTCTCTTAATTTATACTTACACATGCATCTGTCTATTGCATCATATGAACCTGTCTTATTGGCGAATTTGGATTCTATGGTTCCTAATATTGCCATAATTTTAGGCTTCCACCTTTCATTTTAGGAAGTTTAAGGTTGTGAGCTTCCCATACTTTGTGTAAACCGTTGATTGCTACTAAATAACATGATTAGATTCTCAATGATGTATTGTGCCAATTTAACCTATTGTTTTGCTTTTTGACTGAAAAAGGAAGATGATTTTCTGTAGAAACGGTGGGAGTTGCTTCAGCAACACGGAAGAAGAAGAATTGTGGTAGGTGATCACAACATCGCTCTGTCTGGCATAGATCGCTGTGAGGCTGGAACTGATTTTGAGCAGAACGAGTAAGCTGAAACTTTTTAATTTTATGAAACTTACTCAAACAGCGTCTTCTTTATATCTCCGTTTATTGCCCTTGCTAAATGCAATCTTATATAATGTCGTTTATGTAGCTTTCGGAAATGCAATATGAGTTTATGTGCTGACATTTGCTGTTATGGTTGCTGTTTTGGATACTGCTGACATGGTTGCTGTTATGTATCATCTCTTGATTTTCCATGTTTCTTTTCTATGTTTAAGGAAGTCATTTAGGTTGCTTCCTTGATGTTGCACATGGTTGCTGTTATGGTTGCTCTTTATGTAGTGGATATGTAGACGTCAACGCACAATTAGACCATGTCAGCATATAAATTAGACCATGTCAGCACACAAATTTAATCATCTGTTACAAATTTTCATTCATGATTATGCCCCTAGATGATGAGGCTTGTCTTGAATCATGTGTGTTTGTCTATTTCTGTTTGGGAGTCAATAATTTCAGCATTGCTCACTAGTACTTGATTTGTTTGAGTAGAAGATTGATTTTCTCACAGTACTTGATTTGCAATATTAACTTTAACCTTTTAGTCTTTTTGCTATCTGATATTTTAGGGTGAACTACGGGATACTTACGGGACTCTTATCCTTTGTGCTTTCTTTGTTTTCCAGTCTTTGTCACTAAATCACTACACTACTGTTATCTGTCATGTGGTATTGTTCTTTCTTTGTTTTCCAGGCTTTGTCATTAAATCATTTCTTCAATGTACTCACAACATCAGAAGCTGAAAATGCAGCCCTGCCTATGAAACGTATGGCTATAAATATAGATAAAATCAGCACGGTGCTTCAATGGTGGCTGCACATTTGAATCATTTCGACTCTTTGATCCAAGATTATTGTATTCAAACAGAAACAATCAAAATTGAACCCTTTGATTCTCCTAGTCTAAATTTTGGTTGGTCAACCTTCATTTCATGTCTATATTACATTCAGCTATTTACTTCAAACTGCCCTTTATTGGTGCTTTTACATATTAATTTTTAGTATCTTATCAAAAGATATGCTCTCTTTGTTTCTAGTTTCCAATATGAAATCTAGATTTCCAAGTCTTTCATGTAAAAATTGTTTATGTAGGCGTCTAGTTGAGGATATCCTGAAGTTATTACCCCATCTGGATCCAGTTTCTGTTTGTAGGTCGGAGCCTGTTTTCGAATGGAATTCAGCCCCTTCTTCGGCCTAGCAAGGGGACGATGAAATCAGTATGGTTGGGCTGACAGAGGTATAATCATTCAAGTATTCCAGCTGCTTGTTTCACTCACCCTGAAATCAGTATGGTTGGGCTGACAGAGGTATAATCCTAATGTTTTGATGTGCAATACACCCTTGCTCGCCTGCTGCATTGCAAGTGTGGGGGTCTTAGGCTGTGTACCTTTTGACCCTTGACTTGGAACCCAGGCTTTCAAAATTAGATTTTGTTTGAATCGGTTTCAAAATTAAATTTTGTACAGATTTCAGCTTGTACAGATTTCAGATTACAAATTTCAGATTTACTTCAGTTTGAAGTTTTACAGATTTTTGTATAGATGTCAGCTTACATATTTTAATATATATTAAAATCTTGCTGACAGATTTACTTCAGTTTGAAGTTTACAGATTTTTGTATAGATGTCAGCTTACAGATTTACTTCAGTTTAAAGTTTACAGAGTTTTGTATAGATGTCAGCTTACAGATTACAATCTTGCCGACATCCGGTGTCAGCAGTTTCAATTTGCATAACAGATTGTTATATGTGCATATCATAAAGTTATATTTGCATAACAGTAACTTATATTTGCACAACATTAACTTCTTATTTTTCAACTTTTTTTTAAATAACTTCCTCTTTTTTTCTTTTTCCTTTTTTTGGTTATGTGAGAACATAGCAAAGTTTTGTTATCTGTTTTACTAGTTATGCTATATTTATCCCATTCTCCCTATGAAGTATGAATCTTGCTAGTTATGTTATGTTTTATATTGAATTGACATTTATTTTCACATGTTATTTCTCTTGCTAAATGCACTCATATACGGTAGAATTTGTTAACTATGCTGATTTGAAAATATATAAGCAGAAAGAAAAGATACATGTGCTGACATGATCTCTTTTTGTGTCATTCAAGTTGATGTGTATGTTTTTTTTTATATTTCTATTTGTGTGCTGACATGGTCTCTTTTTGTGCAATTCAAGTTGATGTATAAGTTCTTTTTTATTTCTAATTGTGTGCTAAAATGACATCTTTTTGTGCAAATGTGTATACAAATGTATATTGTTTATTAGGAGTTCCTACTTTTTTTTTCTCCTTTTTTGGTTGTGGCGTGAACATAACTCTTATTTGTTTATTTGAATCATTGAATGTTATGTTATAATATAATTAAAAGCCTTTTAGCTCAATGGTAGAGTGATGTGCTTATGCGCAAATACGTGGGTTCGAATCCCGCATAGGCTCAAATTTATAATAATTCTAGTAATTTACAAAATTTTCTAATAAATGTTCAACAATAAGATATATTAGTGCAATTTTCCAGTAATTTATAGTTGCATATTATACTTTCACATTTGCATATCATCAATTTATATTTGCATATTTTAATCTTATATTTGCATATCATCAATTTATAATTGCATATCATACTTTTACATTTGTACACCATCAATTTATATTTGCATATTATAATCATACATTTTTACAACATCAATTTTTATTTCCCCAACTTATTTTTATTTCCCCAACTTATTTTTATATTTTCATATCATCAAGTTATAATTGCATATCATCAACTTATATTTGCATATCATCAACTTATATTTGCATATCATCAATTTATAACTGCATATCATACTTTTACATTTGCACACCATCAATTTATATTTGCATAGTATAATCATACATTTTCACAACATCAATTTGTATTTCCCCAACTTATTTTTATATTTGCATATCATCAAGTTATATTTGCATATCATCAGCTTATATATGCATATCATCAATTTATATTTGCATATCATCAACTTATGCATACATCAATTTATATTTCCATATCATCAACTTATATTTATACAACATCAATTTATATTTGCATATTATAATCATACATTTTCACAACATCAATTTGTATTTCCCCAACTTATTTTTATTTACTAAAAATTAAAATCTAGATAATAGATATCAATAATCTTATATATGTACAACGTGGATTAATTTATGCATATTTTAATCTTATATTTGCATAGGAAAAGTGGAACCAAACCCTAGTTGTCAGCATTTACATGTTTCTAGAAGATGTCATCACATCTAATCATATATTGTTTACATGTCAGCACTCACAATTATGAGGGGAAAGAATCTAATATATGTCAATGTCCCCCATATATGACTCTGAACGGTTTAATTCATATATATAAACACAATTAAACAGGTGGAATTTTTTACCATGTCAAAATAAACATATAAACACAACTTAAGCCTCAAAATGACCCCCCATATATGACTCTGAATGGGTTAATTCATATATATATGGACAAAACTTTACAGAAAAATACTCCAAGCCGAGAGATTATCGTAAAACCAAAAACCGAGCCCAAACAAGCTCTAATTCAAACCCCAAAGACAGAATATATACTACTATAAATCTAGTCTACTATCTGCCCTCCCCCTAGGCTTTTCTTTCCCGCATGACAGATTTTGTTAAATGTGATCCATTTGATACATGAGCTGGGTTTTTTTTAAATCTCAATATAAACATTTATATCAACAATTTTGTATAAAATTTGATACGTACATATTTGCTATACACTAAAAACACATTTATTAAGTTTTTTCAAATAAAAATAAAATCCAACTCATATGGACCAAATACATCACATTTAACAAGATTCAATACACCAGGTTATTTCAGCTTAAATTAATCTTTATATATTTACATTAGAAAAAGATGCAACTTGAGTGATTAAAAAGAAAGGAAATCAAATCTCCCATCACCTACGTAAATTATTCAAACTACATGGTATTTTTAAATAATACATCAAACATCATAGCATTTAAATGATGATTCTCCTAAATATTATGTATGCACAGATTGCAGAATATAGTTATTTAAACTAAATTATGCCCCAAGATTCAACAATACAGTTGCCATAAGCCCATAATTTTGTGTATCTTTTTCTAGCTCATAGTCCTAGACATTAAATTTCGTCATAATTTCAAGTAAAGAACATCAAACAATATCTCACTGCATTTTAGCATTAGAAGCGATTCAACCAATACATTAGACCGAGCTCAACTATCACTTGTCAACAACACCAGATTTTTGCATAAGTATTAATTAATAGTAGCACAACTATTCTTTCTTTCAGACTTATCAGTTCTAATTTATTTCTAGTTTCAATACAAAAAGTAGTAACTTCATAAATTTCAACCTAAATTTGTGCCGAAGGCACAAATTTTACTTCATTATATCAAACGTCAGCAGTGTAACAAATTTTTACAGTAATTCAATTCGTTCTGACATCAAAATCAGATTTTGGTTGTGCATAATCATTACAAGCTACTAACACAACATCTCACTGCATTTTACATTATAAGCCATTCAACCAACACCTTATATTGAGCTCAACTAATACTTGTCAGCAGCATCCGAGGTTTGCATATGTACTACATAATAGTAGCACAACTGGTATTTCTTTTATACTGATCAATATTAATTTCTCTTTAGTTTCAATACAAAGAGTAGTAACTTCATAAATTTCAATCTAAATTTGTGCCGAATGCACAAATTTTACTTCATTATATCAAACGTTAGCAGTGTAACAGATTTTGACAGTAATTCAATTCATTCTGAAATCAAAATCAGATTTTTGTTGTGAATAATCATTACAAGCTACTAACACAACATCTCACTGGATTTTACATTAGAAGCCATTCAACCAACACCTTATATTGAGCTCAACTAATACTTGTCAGCAACATCCGAGGTTTGCATATGTACTACATAATAGTAGCACAACTGGTATTTCTTTTATACTGATCAATATTAATTTCTTTTTAGTTTCAATACAAAGAGTAGTAACTTCACAAATTTCAATCTAAATTTGTGCCGAAGGCACAAATTTTACTTCATTATATCAAACGTCAGCAGTGTAACGAGTTTTACAGTAATTCAATTCATTCTGAAATCAAAATCAGATTTTTGTTGTGAATAATCATTACAAGCTACTAACACAACATCTCACTGCATTTTACATTAGAAGTCATTCAACCAACACCTTATATTGAGCTCAACTAATACTTGTCAGCAGCATCCGAGGTTTGCATATGTACTACATAATAGTAGCACAACTGGTATTTCTTTTATACTGATCACTATTAATTTCTTTTTAGTTTCAATACAAAGAGTACTAACTTCATAAATTTCAATCTAAATTTGTGCCGAAGGCACAAATTTTACTTCATTATATCAAACGTCAGCAGTGTAACATATTTTTACAGTAATTCAATTCATTCTCAAATCAAAATCAGATTTTTGTTGTGAATAATCATTACAAGCTACTAACACAACATCTCACTGCATTTTACATTAGAAGCCATTCAACCAACACCTTATATTGAGCTCAACTAATACTTGTCAGCAGCATCCGAGGTTTGCATATGTACTACATAATAGTAGCACAACTGGTATTTCTTTTATACTGATCAATATTAATTTCTCTTTAGTTTCAATACAAAGAGTAGTAACTTCATAAATTTCAATCTAAATTTGTGCCGAAGGCACAAATTTTACTTCATTACATCAAATGTCAACACTATAACAGATTTTTACATTAATTCAGTTCATTCTAAAATCAAAAATCAGATTTTGGTTGTGCACAATCATTACAAGCTAGTAACACAATATCTCACTGCATTTTAGCATTAGAAGTCATTCAACCAACACATTAGACCGAGCTCAACTATCACTTGTCAACAACACCAGATTTTTGCATAAGTATTAATTAGTAGTAGCACAACTATTCTTTCTTTCAGACTTATCACTTCTAATTTATTTTTAGTTTCAATACAAAGAGTAGTAACTTCATAAATTTCAACCTAAATTTGTGCCGAAGGCACAAATTTTACTTCATTATATTAAACGTCAGCAGTGTAACAAATTTTTACAGTAATTTAATTCGTTCTGACATCAAAATCAGATTTTGGTTGTGCATAATCATTACAAGCTACTAACACAACATCTCACTGCATTTTACATTAGAAGACATTCAACCAACACCTTATATTGAGCTCAACTAATACTTGTCAGCAGCATCCGAGGTTTGCATATGTGCTACATAATAGTAGCACAACTGGTATTTCTTTTATACTGATCAATATTAATTTCTTCTTAGTTTCAATACAAAGAGTAGTAACTTCATAAATTTCAATCTAAATTTGTGCCGAAGGCACAAATTTTACTTTATTATATCAAACGTCGGCAGTGTAATAGATTTTTACAGTAATTCAATTCATTCTGACATCAAAATTAGATTTTGGTTATGCATAATCATTACAAGCTACTAACACAACATCTCACTGCATTTTACATTAGAAGCCATTCAACCAACACCTTAGATTGAACTCAACTAATACTTGTCAGCAGCATCCGAGGTTTGCATAGGTACTACATAATAGTAGCACAATTGTTCTTTCTTTTATACTGATCAGTATTAATGGCAGCAACATCAGCATCTCCGATGTCGGCGTCAGCCACAGTGTCAGCAATGTCAACAATATTAGTGCTTACACGAAAAAAGAAGCGTTGGCACAAAAAAAAAAGCATATTCGACGTCGGCGTCAATTGTGTTCGCAACATCGATGTCGGCGTCAGCCGACATTAACGTAAACGCTAATACGGAAAATGTTGGTGGTGTTCGCAATTTTAGTGGTGACAGTGTCAGCAGTGCCAGCAATGTTAATAATGTCAGTGTCAACGGTGTCAGAAATGTTGGTGTTAGCAACATTGTGTTTGACATTAATGCAATTTTAAAGCCTCTTATGTCAATAAATGGTAGATCGATGTGCTTATGTGAAAATAAGATATATTAATGCAATTTTAAAATACATATGGATTTGTATATTCTTCTCATAAGGTTTTTTAAGCTTGCATAACATAGTATTATATTTGCATATCATAATATTCTATTTCCATAACATCGGGTTATAGTTGCATATCTGAAAGTGCTGACATGAAATTTTTTTTTTTTTTAAAAAAAAAAAATCCGAAAGACTTGGTCAACGTTGTCCGGTCAACGGTCAACGTTGACCGGACGTTGACCGGTCAATGGTCCAGCGAGGGGGGCGCCGAGGGGGGCAGAGGGGGGCAAGGGGGATGGACACTTTTGTAAAATTTTCAAATGCATGGATACTCTTGTAATTTGGCCAATTTTTATGGATATTTATGTAAAGGCCCCTTAATAATAACTCGTCCTATACTCGCGCCGTTGGCGCGCAAATAGTAAAGTTGTGAATATAAAATAATACCAAAAATTTATCGATAAAAATACACATATTAGCAGTTAGAAAATAATAAAGTAAAGTGTATAATGCGTAGTATGTAAATGGTTGAGATGATTTCGTAAACGCCTACAAACTGCTCAGCTAAGACAACTACTTCTGTCATTTCAACCTAGCAAATGAGGATAATAGAAAACGGTTGGGATGACTGACAATATTCAGTACCGAGTGTATTATTTATACGATTGTTGGGCAAAAGTAAAAGACAAAAGTAATAGATGGTTGAAAAAGCAATTAAAGCATTATATATAGAAAAAGGTTTGCATTAATTCCATTGTTTTTTTTAAACTACTAAAATTGTAATTTAAGTTAAGATGATTGGTTAAAACGTCAAGGATTAAGGGAATGACGTCACGTCATCGATAAGACTTTTGTTTTAATAATTAGTAATAAATAGATTTTTTTTAAACTACCAAAATTGTAATTTAGGCTAAGGTGATTAGTTAAAAGACTTAGGATTAAGGGAAGGGCGTCATGTCATCGGTAAGGCTTTTGTTTTAATAGTTAGTAATAGATAATAGATAATAAGTGGATAGTTAGTAATAAATAGTTATTAATAGATGTTTTGAATTAACCCCATTGTTTTTTTTAAACTACTAAAATTGTAATTTAGGCTAAGGTGATTGGTTAAAAAGGCATAGGATTAAAGAGAATGCGTTACGTCATCGGTAACGCTTTTGTTTTAATAGTTAGTAAGAGCAACTCCAACAACATCTCTAAAATAGAGAAAAGTGGAGAATTTGGAGAAAAATGAGTGTTTTATGCTCCAACAATTTTTGTATATCCATCTGCAAAATAGAGAAGTTTGGAGAGAGACTACATTTTTCTCTATATTTGCAGCAAAACAAACTCACTATAAACATTAATTGCTTTGGGAGATAGAGGGAAAATTTAATGCTCCACCATCTCTTTTTTGGTATGATCCACCGTTTTTGGAAAGAGGGGGGAAAACATTAATTGTTTTGGGAGAGAGGGAAAACATTAATTGCTTAGGGATAGAGGGAAAATTTTTATATTTATTATATTATACTGTATAATTAATGTGAAAATCTGTATAATACAAAAGCGGTTGGAGTTTGAGTTAAATTTTTTTTAGAGATTTTGATATTTTGATCTCTATTTTAGAGAATTTTTACAAAACTTATTGGGCTTGCTCTAATAGATGTTTTTTTAGACTATTAAAATTGTAATTTAGGCTAAGGTGATTGGTTAAAAGACCTAGGATTAAGGGGAGCGTGCCACGTCATCGGTAAGACTTTTGTCTTAATAGTTAGTAATAGATAGATATATAGATAGATAGATAGATAGATAGATAGATAGATGTTTTTTTAAAAAAAACTACTAAAATTGTAATTTAGGCTAAGATGTTTGTTAAAAGGCCTAGGATTAAGGGAAGGGCTTCACGTCATCGGTAACACTTTTTTTTTAATAGTTAGTAATAGATTTGTTTTTCTAAAACTACTAAAATTGTAATTTAGAATAAGATGATTGGTTAAAAGGTCTAGGATTAAGGGGAGGGTGCCACATCATCAATAAGGCTTTTATTTTAATAGTTAGTAAAAGATTTTGTGGGTAATATGCATGAATCTATAGTCCCCAATTTTGACGGTAGCTTTATCTATATTGGTCCCTAATATAATGTTCGATTACATATATACTCTCACTCCGTTAATTAAAACTTAACGTTTAAATAGAGACACATAGCAAGGATTGTAACAACTTTTCATTCTACACAAACATGGTACTAGGCTTCCGGATCATCTTCTTCGTTTGATCCTTTGTTTTCTTCCGCTTTGCTTTAGCAATGGAGACTTTCGAAGATTCTCGTTCTACTATCAATCCTCATGATCCTTTGTATTTGCATCCCTATGATAATCCTAGATGCATCCTCGCTAACAAGATGTTCGATGGATCTATTTTGTTCACATGAAGGCAAGCGATGGTGATTACGCTTTCTGCAAAAATAATTAAGTTAGGTTTCGTCGATGGGGAACTTCTTCCTATCAGTAAACTTCCAAATTAATCAGTTGGATTGTACAATATGCTTCAATTCTAGCTTATGCTGATTGCATGACCCTTCTCTAAAGAATCATCTAGTTCTTAGTAAGGTCCATAGCTGATTTTATGCTCTATCAGTTGTACCCTCTGTCATCAAGAACAATATGTTAGCTCACTCAGGTTCTTCTAAAGAGCAAGATATTACTCTTTTACATCATCATTTTGGACATCTTCTATTGTATAAACTCAAATGCATTTTTTCCTTATGAATTTATTAAGGATTTTCTTCAGCTTGTGAAATAGTATGTTCAAAAGCAATATATCAGAGGTCTACATTTCAGTCAAGTTCCTTTAGTTCTACTTTCACTTTTACAAGTTGATGTACGGGGAACATACAATTAATACACCCACATATGATGGTTTTACTTTCTTTCTCACAATTGTGGATGATTACACCACAAGTTACATGGACTCATTTACTAAAATCAAATGCTATTGCTTTTTCTATGATCAAAGATTTTGTGCAACTTGTTTCAACTCAATTTGGTAAAATAGATCAGAAAATAATTAAGGATTAAATAATAATCCTCTGAATCTTGTCCTCATCTCTCTAGGTATTGATTTCTTCAAACAAAAGGGTATTATTCATCAAACTACATGTGTATAACTATATATTCCTCAACAGAATTGTGTGGTTGAGAGAAAACACAAGCATCTATTAGAGATACCTAAAGGACGATCCTATTTCGGTCTTCTATACCTCTCAAATGTTAGGGAGAATATTGT
Source organism: Persicaria tinctoria (assembly GCA_037127255.1). Taxonomy (NCBI): domain Eukaryota; kingdom Viridiplantae; phylum Streptophyta; class Magnoliopsida; order Caryophyllales; family Polygonaceae; genus Persicaria; species Persicaria tinctoria. Next base: position 54,140,000 of record JBANSL010000006.1, on the reverse strand, counting down.
TTACTTACATCAACAACATTTTATCAACAGATATTCTTCAAAGGTCCTTAACATTAACATCTCTCCTCATGAGAAGTTGTTTGGCAAACCTCCTTTATACAATCATGAGTACTTTTGGATCCCTTGTTTATGCTTCCACATCACGTGATAAGAGAACTAAATTCATGCCTCATGCCTCATCCTATGTGTTTTTAGGATACCCATCTGATAAAAGAGCCTACAAGCTATCATCTTTGGATACAAAACAAATATTTTTTTTCTAGAGATGTGACTTTCACTTTAAAACCAGCCAATTTACATACGCATTTACACTAGCTATAAGTTAGTCTAACCAGGGTCGTGCCAATAATTTTAGGGGCATGTGCGAAAATTAAACTATATAATAACAATCGCCCTTTAAATATTATTTCGAATATTAGACTTTAAAAATAAAAATAGCTAATATTCTCAGCTGTAAAAGTTGAATGTTTTGTGAAATTAAAATATTTCAAAAATGTAAATCACATGAAAAATATCTTTAAAAACATAACTTATGATAATTTTTCCATGATTTTTTAATGCTTATAAAATGTTTTATGAGTATTGAAGTAGTTCTATATTGGTTAATGTTTAAATTAAATTAAATCAATTAAATATTTAATAATAAGGTGATAATTAAATATATTAAACACTTCTTTTTTAGCATAAAAAGCTCGTAGTAATTTAAAAAATATGTATGATGTTACCAATTTTTCTAATATGTACTAGATTGGTATAAAATCTATGAAGTTAGTATAATGACATTTTTTTCAAAGGGAAACATAACAATAAAATGGGAAAGGAATAAAATGAAATGAATAGAAAAAAGATGAAGTGAATGCAGAAGAAGAAAACACCCAAGAAATGGGAGGGAGGGGGGGGGGGGGGGGAGCGGGGGGATAATAAATAAATAAATAGAAGGCCCAATAGAGAGAAAAATAAAAAGGGGAAGGTTATGGGAATCGAACCAGTGTTATGTTAAGCAGAGATTTAATAGTTTCAACATCAAATGTAATACTAATGGATATATATATATATATATATATATATATATATATATATATATATATATATATATATATATATATATATATATATATATATATATATATATATAAATTATATAATATTGGGTCCTAAATTTTTGGGGGCCCTGTTCCATCGGGCCACCTGCACATACTGTTGGCACGGTCCTAAGTCTAACATAACAAATTATATATATTTAACAATTTACACTAGCTATAAGTTAGTTAATGTTGGGGTTGCATCAACACCCTCATTTGGGCTTGGATCATTAGGCTAAGGAAGATGGAGTTGTCTTGAGCTTCTTCTAGAAGCTTCTTCAACTTGGTAGATTTCAAGTTTCTTCCCTTCTCTAAAAGTCTCCACAAGTCTTATCAAATTGGAGAATTCTAGAGGATCCACCAATGTTCTCCATTCTTCCAAGGATTATCAATCTTTAGGCCAAGGAAAACTCTAGAAGGTTTTGTTTCTCCAAGCTTCTTCATGCTTCCTTCATCCACCTCCTCTTGATTTATCTAGAACCTTCTTTCCAACCTTGGCCTCCATGGCTTCAAGTCTATAAATAGGAGGTTCCTCCCCACATTTCAATTCATCCACAAACATTTGCCCATCAAAGCCCACACACAAATTAATCTCCTTCCAAGCATCCTATTCCACTTTGTTGTAAAGAAAGAGTCTTGCCCATTACCCCTTGTAGTCCATACAAGGTTTGTTGTACTCTTTCTTATTTGATAGTGGATTTGTTGGCTCTTGCCGTCCGTGGGTTTTCCTTCCGGTACTCGGGTTTCCCACGTTAAATTTGTGTGTTCTATCTTGCCTTACTCTCTCTATTTTGTGATTCCGTTCTTCCGCTGCACGCTCGTGTTTTTATTACCACTAAATCCCTAACAGTTAACATAACAATAATTATACGTAATCGATAGTCGATAGATAGCCAGATTTATCTGTTGATAGATAGCCAGATGTATCTGTTGCATGCATTAATCATGTAGTTGTGGAAAGAAGAACGAGTGAACAACTTGTGGGCACGCCAAAATATTTATATTCGTTTCCACCTCTCTCTCTACATATATATTCCATACAATGTTTTATGGATTGTGACTGTGAATGAAGGATGTTAATTAATTAGAATTAAAGCTTTTGATAAAATGTGGTATTGTATGATTAGTAAATCATTATCTGATAGCGAAAATATTTATGTTGTGTCGATATTTCATTGCTTAATTAGCAACGAAGAACGTACGTATACCAATTGTGAGAAAAAGACTTTACCCCAAACATATATCTATCTATATCGGTATATTTATATTCATATACTCGTACTAATTAAAATCAATGTATGAAGACCTATATATATCTGCGGTTCCTTCCGTGTTTAATTATGATAGGATTTGCGGTTCCGTGTTTAATTATGATAAGATTTTCTTACGTAATTTTTTTTTATTAAGAGAATATGTTGCTATGAAAAGTTATTACGAATTTACGATCCACAATTAATCTATCTATCTGTGTATGCTAGTTAAAAGTTAAAACTATCGATCACAAGTTACGATCTCTCTCTGTGTGTATTATTTATTAATAAAAATATAAAATTTTCTCCTAGCCTCTCTCTCTACATACGTAGTATAATATTTGATATATTTGTTATTTTGTTTATATATCTAGATTAATTATTATTGAAATATATCTACCCATAGATTGATTTAATTATGATTTAATAGATATTCCAACTAGCAATTAAGAACTACTTCATATAATAATAATAATAATAATAATAATTATTATTATAATAATAATAATAATTATTATTATTATTATGAAATTTTTTTTACATAAAGTTAGTTGGAAGTCTCCTAACAAATTGAGCTCCAATCTCTTTTTGAATAGTAAAATCAACTCTATGAAATATGAAATCACCATTATCAGACACTGCCATATGACTCTTCGTAACCAATTGAACCCGCTTCAGAAAACCAATAGCATCACCTCCCAGTTCTCCAAAAGTAGAGAACGCAAATGCCATGAACCAATACCCCTTAGCAGCACAAATATCCGCGTACTTCTTCTCCTTTTTCTTTCAATGGCTTGAGAGACTGCCTTGCCGGGTACAAAGGAACCAGTGGCTCTAGTTGTGAACGGTGAAGGCCCAACCACATCCACACAAGTGTCTCTACCCTTGTCCCACCCATAAACCAACAAATCTCCTGGCCTCAACTCAACACTATATCTTCATTGCTCATACCCGTATGCGCTTCCTTCTGAACTGCGATGCCCTCTTTGTAACAAATGTCAGCCAAAACATCTCGGACCATGTTGTGTCGGTGCTTTGTCCCGATGCCTTGACTGCAATGCAGAGCGGACGTGATCTCCAAATGGGTCCATCATGTCAAGCTCACAACTAGGACAGGTCGGATAGCCACTAAACATATGGATCGAAAGATGCTATTGGAGGAAAGAACGAAACTGGCAAGATGGCATGGTCTGAGCTAGACCCTCAATGGAGTAGTCAACAAAAAATCATGCGCTCTGTCTCCTCTCACTGCTTGCAAAACATGCAGCTGCCTTGGAGTCAGATTGAGTGTGGACACTAAGTTGTCATCAATGAACTTGAAGTATCGATCTGCCAATACAGACATGATTTTTTTGGGGACGGGGGATACAAACATGTCATCAATATTCGAACCAACACAGTAGACATACCTCGAGATAGATTGGGTGAGGACGTTGTCAAGGCAACTGTCCGGACGTCCAGAAGGTGAAGACACTGGCTTATTCAAAATTGATGATTGCAGTTCAGTCGTTTGGAAGCGGGATGCGATCGATGAAAGCAAAATGACTAACATCCTCCGCCAATAGCACCCCAAACCCACCAAGTTTTAAAGGAAGAGTTGCTTGACGCCACTTCCACGGGCCAAACCCTGGGCCTCCTGTAGTAATAGCCTGCTCAAGAGTGGCTCGAAGCTCATCATCAAAACACCTTATAGTGTCAGGGAGGGCATGAGGGGGGCACGTTCGAAGAGCAAACATCAATCTGGAGGCCCCGATACAATTTCGTAGAAGGAGCACTTCGCATTGGGGATCTTCTAGCCTCCTAACAACCCTAAGAGCTTCTATCGATTTGTCAACCCTCTTCATAATCAAGCTATTGTATAATGTAGCATTGCTGCTGACCGGGCTACCTAACAATTTCACTCCTAATTTGGGTCTAGAAATGTCAGACGAGAACAAACCAACTTCAAACCTCCTCGGATCTTCAGTTGGCCTAAATAATTAAGTTTTCTGAATATTAATGAATAGCCCCAACTTGGGACGTCCCTCTTTAACCACAATCTCCAGCGCCTTAGCAACCTCCCTGGTGTCACCTGATAGGGTACCATCATCTAAGTACCAGGCATATAACATCAAGAGCACATGCGGTATTAATTTTGGTGACAAGCAGATGCAACACTAAAGCAAACAAAAGCGGACCTAGCGGATCCCCCTACTGCACACCTTGACAAGAGGGAAAAGGAACATCCTGCCAATTCAGACGAGCGGGTTGGGCATAATAGAATTCAACCCACGGGGCAATGGAGGGGCAACGAATGCGAACTTCCCGAATCAAAGCACCTCTATCAACGAGATTAAATGCATTAGAAAAGTCCACGAGAAGCAAGGACATGCCCCTATCCATACCCTTATCCAACAAAAGTCTGTTAAAATAATAGAGGGTAGCTTTGCCACCCCCGACACACCCACACCAAACTGGTGTGTGCCCAAATATCTGCTGAGCTCATTGGTGACGATAGAAGCTGCTGATTTGGAAACCAATCTCCTCCAAATAGAACCTACTGCAATAGGGCGAACACCCCCACCTCGTTTCAACAACGGGGTCAGGGGAGCACTCGCCACAAATTCCGCAAGCACTTGAGGGCAAGCACCCGACAGAAAAAGGTTAACAACACCCGTGATGGCTCCAAGAAGCTCACTAGCAATGCCGTCACATACCCCACCCAAAATCTCAACAAGATGTTGCGCTCGAAGCCCATCTTTCCCGCAAGAAGTACCCTTGGGGAAGCTCCTGATCCGATTGAGGACTAACTCTTTACTAACTAACAATGCAGGCACCAAGAGAGGATTACATGGAACAGCTGGTGAGGGGGGAGGGGGAATAGGATGCTTAGCAAGAAGCTATGCAGCTGTGTCATCGTTGAAGGGTGCAATCATAGAGGAAGTTAGGACTCTAATAGCAGCAGCATAATGACTATCTCCCATTTTGCGCTTGCACTGAACTACGTTCAACTCAAACTGAGACAAATCTTTTTTCTTCTTTACCAAACTAGAGTCGTAAGAGGCAGATGGAGTGAGTATATCCTGAACCAGAGCTTGCATCCCCCCGGCTCTCTCCACAAGGCCAAGGCTGCAGCCATACAGGCAATATGATCTTTCTTCCTTCTATCGGACATACTTTTAGTACGACCTCCCATATCAGCTGTATTTAGAACACAACTTGGGAGAACAAACAACTGAACCCAACAGGAAACATCTAATGGTCGAGCAATGACCCTAGAAAGAGCTTCAAGATAAACCTTTCCGAACTCAAGACGTAGTTTGTAAGGGATACTTTTGGAAGTAACAAACCGTTGCTCAAGGAAGTGATCAAACAATTTCTCATCAAAAGTCAATCCCCTCGGTCCAGATATAGCAACATTATGGGTATCCGGAGAGTCCTGACAACTAGGAGCCAACAAACATGGAGAACCGGTTGGTCTAGGAATACCATGTATGACTGATAGCATGCATTTAGGTAGGCATAATAGGTTGCATTTAGCTTAGTTAAGATGCATTTAATGGATGGATTAAGTACAATTCGCATATTTGCTCTCTATGTTAGTGGAGTCGGAATCTACACACTTTTATTGATTATTTCAGGTAATCGTGGATCCGATGATGAGACCGGAGTTGTTAACGCATTAGATGAGAATTTCTAGTTGATCGAAGAAGCTTACATGAAGATCTCAAGAGGTCCTGAGAAGAAGAAGCGGACCTAAACGAAGAACAAGTCTATAGAAGTTGTCGCCAGACATGCTGAACTTGTTTTGCACTTTCGGAGGACTCGGTTGTCCGATTAACTATTATGACCATGCGTTGGAAAGCCCTTTCAGAGAACTACAACTTTTCTGTTGACAAGAAGAGTAAATTCGAAACAGATTTTCCGTGAAAGACAATATGCCGCAGCCGCCTCCAGGGCCGCTACAGCGGGCAGAAGGGAGCAGCATTGGTCGTCAGCGCTTATGCGCAGCGTTTTGAATAATAAAAAAACCCTAGACCTTAGTTATTTGTTTATGGCGGACTTGGGATCATATATAAGGCCACTTTTAGTTTATTTTCCAGCACTTCTATTTGATTCATTCATTAGACACTTTAGAGATTTTGAGCGATGTCTTCCATGAGGAACTAAACTCATCTATTCTGCCTTCAATTTGAAGCTTTATTTGGATTGATTGTGAGTTTCTAATTCTCGTTCCTTGTTTCCTACATTTGAATTCTTCAACTTCTTTGTGCTTGATTGTCTATTGTTTTATTCTATCTAGCCTGCGCAACTAGTTAAAATCAATTAAATTGCTAAGGTTTTGTAGCTTCCTGATTGTGAACCTTAACCTAAGTGGCAAACTTGTTCCTTTACGGCTGATTGAACTAATTGAATGAGTAGGAAGTTGAATGTGTTGTTAAATCCCTCTTTAGGGACTGCAAATACCTTGGCTAATCTCTGAACTTAAAGATATCAATTGGGTTAAATCCTTCTTTACAGACTGATTGATTGATAAGAGTTTCTGGGACTGATTGAACTAGTAACTATATTAGGTCGGGACAAGGGCATTAATAGGAAACTTAATATGATGAGAAGAAGTTACAAGGATCGCTTCAATCCAATAAAGTGAAAAATTATAGGTAGAATTGTTTCTCTAAATTGTCTAAAACAAATTCATTTACTCTGCTTTCTTTACTCCGCTTTGATAAAAGACGGAACTTTCACACACAAAAACCCCCAAATTGGTTACTTTGATTGACACCTGAATTACACTTGAGTTATAACTTTCCCTGTGGATCGACCTCTTGCTTATTGCTATACTTGCTATAGGTTTGAGTTTTCTTTGTCCGATCAACGACAGGTTTTCCCTCCGTCAAATTTGGCGCCGTTGCCGGGGAGATTTATTGATTCTTGTGTGATTTTAGTGCTGATTTTTGGTGTGGACCATATTATATGGTCCATACCCGTGCTACTAATTCTTCTCTGTAGAAAACATTGCAGAGATGGATAACGACGCAAACCGCACTCTTAAGGAGCTTTCCGCTCCTGATGTGGCACAACAACCCCTGGCAATCCAATTCCCTGCGCTAGGGGAAGGAGTCAACTTTGAGCTGAAATCAGGGGTAGTTCATCTTATACCCAAGTTCCATGGGTTGAGTGGGGAGGACCCCTACAAGCATCTGTCTGAGTTCCATACTTTAGTTGTTGGAATGAAACCTGAGAACGTTACTGGGGATCAAATCAAGCTGAGAGCTTTTCCCTTCTCTTTGAAGGATGATGCGAGGGAGTGGTTCTTCTATTTACCACCGGGATCTATTACTACTTGGACTGAGATGAAGAGAGTCTTCTTGGAGATGTACTTCCCTGCAACTAAGCTTAATGCCTTGAAAAGGTCCATCAACAGCATTGAGTAGTACACGACAGAGTCGATACATGAGTACTTTGAGCGCTTCAAGAAACTCTGCGCTAGCTGCCCATGCCATGGCTTCTCTCAGAAGGATTTGGTCTTATTCCTCTTCAATGGGCTTACTGATGATGAGCGCAAAACGGTGAATTCTTGTTGTGGGGGAAACATGTTGAATAAGACGCCTGACAAGAGGAAAACCTGTCGTTGTTCTTGCCAAAGAATACTCAAACTCACAACTAGTATAGTGTGTAAGCAAGAGGTCGATCCACAGGGAAACCTAAGAGAGAATATGGGGGGTTTTGGTGTGTAAAAGGTCCGCCTTTTATCAAAGCGGAAGTAAGCAAACAAAGTAAATGGATTGTAGAATGCAGTGGAGAGAAATAGGTTCACCTACAATTTATCACTTCGATTGATGAATTCAATCCTTGTTTCAGCCTCTAGTTCTTGTCTTTTCCTATCAATGTCCTTGTCCAGATCTTAGGTAAATTACTAGTCCTACGAGTCCTAGCAACCCTTATCTCTAAATAACCCTAACACGGTTAAGATTCAACCTAGAGATAGCATTAAGATTATGAATTAACCAAGGTACACATAATATCAAGCTACGAGTCAATATTCAACATGTATTCAACTTCCTACACATCCAATTAGTCCTACGAGTCCTAAAGGGATATGATTGCTACTTGGGTTAAGGTTCGCTACGAGGAATCTACAAAACCCTAGCAATTGAATGAATCTACTCTAGCTAGTTGATCACGCCAGAGAGAATAAAACACATTCAAGCAATTAAGCACAAAGAAGTCAAAACATTGCAATAGGAATAAGAACTAGATTAAGAAACTCACAATTCAACAATCAAAGATCCAAACTGTAGGCGAAACCTCGAGAGTTTAGTTGTTCATGTTCAACGACGCTCTCAACAATGGAATAAAGTGCATAAGGTTCATGAAAGAAATAAACTAGAAAAGTCTTATAAAGCCTCTAACAAGTCGGCCAAAGAATAAAACAAAAACCCTAATTAAAGTCCAATTTTGAACGGCGTGTTTCTGCGAGGGCCGCGGGGCAGCCAACCCAGGCCGCGGGGCGGCCGGCGATCAGCGAAGTCGCTCGTCAGAGGTTCGGGCCGCGGGGCGGCTATTACTGTTCACAGCGATTTTTCCGTTTCGAATTTGGTCTCGATGTCAACATGAAAGTTGTAGATCTCGGAAAGAGCTTTCCAACGCATGGTCATAATAGTCAATCGGACCACCGAGGCCTCCAGAAAGTGCGAAACAAGTTCAGCATGTCTGTCGACAACTTCTGTTGACTTGTTCTTCACTTAGGCTCTCTAACTTCGATTCCGCTCCCGGGCTCTTCACTTTTCCTCCTCCTCTTCACTCTTCCTTCATCCATGAGCCTCCTCATTCCTAGTCGGATCCACATATACCTGAAATAATCCATAAAAGCGTGTAGATTCTGATTTCACCAACAACACAAGTATAAATGCAAATCTAGCTTAAACTATGCATTATGCACATCTAAATCATGATAAATGTATCCTAATATGCCTACCTAAATGCATGCTATCAACGCCTACTGCAGCTTGGGAAGTGTTTAAGGAGCTCTCTCAGGGCTCTAGGTAGTTCAACAAGAGCACTCGTGCTAGAGGTGTACTTGCTATTGATGCCCCAGTGGCTGCATTACAGACTGATATGGCAGAGATGAAAGAGATGATCAAGAAGCTGGTAGTTGACAGAGCATCTCAGTAGTTGAAACCATGTGAATCCTACAGCGATCCATCCCATCCTATGGATATGTCCTCAACTTGGCAAGAACCTATTGTTGAGTTGAATGCAATTGAGAATTTTTCTCCACAAAGGCCTAGGCAAGGAAACTTTGGTAATCCTGGGCACTTCAACAATAATAACTACAATGGAGGCTATCAGCAGGGCTATGGTTATGGCAACTACCAAGAACCTTTCAATCAGCAAGGAGGGCATCAGGTAAGGCCACAACAACAGTTTGACCTTCGCTAGGGAGGACAGCCTCAGGCAAGTGCACCTGATGGAAATGCACTACAAGCCCTCACACAATTCGTCATAAACCAGGCTGAACGCACAAAGAACTTAGAGACGTGCACTAAGACCCTGCCACAGGCAGTCTTGGACCAAGGTGAACGATCTAAGAACTTAGAGAATCAAATGAGTCAAATCATTCAACTGCTGAGCGCAAAAGAGGCAAATGACTCAGGAAAGCTCCCATCGCAAACGATTGAGAATCCCAGGGAGAATGTCAGTGCAATAATGCTTAAAAGTGGCAAGGAACTGGTTGTCACACCTCAAAAGGACGATGAAGAAATAATGGAGAAGGAGATAGAAGTGCCAGAAGAAGAAGACGGAACTCACAACGTGCGGCGCCCGCGGCCAATCAAATGCGCTGCGCCCGCAGCATAATGCTGTAACACCCCGTCCCACATCGGATATCATAAGGATGTTGGGAGTGATTTATAAGTGATTCAAGCCCTACCTATGTCACAAGAGCTCTTCCTTTTCAGGCTCCAAGTGAGGACAACGGACCTGAGAGGGCATGGTGGCATGGGCTGGCGCCTCTTAAGACCCCGGGTCTTATAGATGGTATCAGAGCCGACTCTGGGCTCGGAGGTGCGCCGGTAGTATGCTCGTGTACGCTCCTCCCGGAGGGCAGTCCCTTGGGCCTGACGGGGTCGTCAGTGCTTTAAGTGGGGGAGATTGTAACACCCCGTCCCACATCGGATATCATAAGGATGTTGGGAGTGATTTATAAGTGATTCAAGCCCTACCTATGTCACAAGAGCTCTTCCTTTTCAGGCTCCAAGTGAGGACAACGGACCTGAGAGGGCATGGTGGCATGGGCTGGCGCCTCTTAAGACCCCGGGTCTTATAGCGGTGCCCGCCGCCAGTGGTCCTGCCGAGCCTTCAGCTTCAGGTACGCTTATCCCACCTTTCTTCTCTCTTTTCTCTTCCTCCCATCTTCCTCCTTCTTCTTCTTCTTTTTCCCCTCCTTTTTCCTCTTTGCCCATTGAGAATCAAAAATCAATTCCGCCATTTCCGGAAGCTCTGAGGATACAAGAAGGTATGAGAATGATAAGAAGATTTTTGAGACGTTCAGCAAGTGCGTGGTAAATATTCCTTTACTCAAATTGATTAAGAGCATTCCTAGATATGCTAAATTTTTGAAGGAATTGTGCACCATAAAGAAGAAGCAAAGACTGAAAAAGAAGGAAAAGGTAAGCTTGAATGAAAATGTCTCTGCTGTGTTGCAAAAGAAATTGCCTGAAAAATGTGGAGACCCAGGTATGTTTATAATTCCATGGGCAATTGGGAATACTAGATTCAAACAAGCCATGCTAGATCTAGGAGCCTCAATTAATGTTATTTCCTATAACATGTACATGTCTTTGGGTTTGGGTGCTCTGATTGAGACTGGGGTTATAATGCAACTTGCTGATCGATCACAAATCAGGCCAAGAGGCGTTATTGAAGATGTTTTGGTTATGGTAGATGATTTGTTTTTCCTTGTTGATTTCTTTGTTTTAGATATGGAGCAGGGAGCCCTAGAAACACCCATTATACTAGGAAGACCATTCCTGAAAACTGCAAAAAACGAAAATCGATTGTTGTGAGGGTTTATTTAGGCGTGGCCACGGGTTACGGGTCAACCCGTGATCCGCCGGGTCGCACGGGTCAACGACCCGCCGGGTCGTTGACCTGACGGGTCCAGGTTGGCGGGTAGGGACGGGTAGCGGGTTAGGGTTAGGGTCGGGGAATCCATGACCCGTGACCCGCCGGGTCACCCTATTTTAAAAAAATAGCCGTTTGTCGTGGGGCCCACATGTCGGAGGTTTTTTTTTTTTTTTAAATGTAGCCGTTGTAACGGCTAGTAGAGTGCTCGGGCTATAAATACCCGACTCCTCCTATCACAAATCCCATCCAATCCATCAATCACCTATCAATTTGATTTTCATAAGCTCGTAAGTTGTAATCATGTCCGGTGACAACCTCAAGGAGCCGTTGTTTCGAGATCATTACGATAAGGCGGATGTGCAAGCCGATCGATCATTCGTAGCCGTTCGCCAGCAATGGAGCGCTTATTGTCGTGCTCACCAAACCCGCCCAAAAACGTTCCCCAAGGACGTTTGCACTCGGTGGAACTCCACTTACACAATGATTTATGATTCAATCGCTTACAAGGAACTTCTTTCCGGTTTTGCAACACAAAACATCCCGGACTCACACATATTTGCCGATGTGTGGACTCAGGCCCGGGACGTTGTGGAGGTTTTTAAAGTTTTTTACGACGCAACTCGGACGTTTTCCCACGTTTACATGCCTACATCAAACATTTTTTGTTTTATTGCAATGAATGTAGCAATAGCCCTTCAAGACGGGATTAACACGCGATCCATTTCCCAAGTGACTATGGAGATGCGGCAGAAATGGATCGCATATTACAAAGTTATACCCGACATTTTCCTCGTAGCGTGTTGTTTCGACCCTAGATATAAATTAAACGGAGTTCAATTGTTTTTAGAAAACTATTATCCGACTTTAGGAATTGTGGATGATCCTGATTGCAATGTTACAATGATTGTTGCTAGAGTTAGATGATTGTTAGAACAATTATATAATGAATATTCGACGGGCGATAGAGCACCCTCCGGTCGTCCTCCCGTGCCTTCCAGTTCAAGCGGGTCACGAACCAGCATCACCGTTAGAACTAAGGCACTTGCCCGAGATATCTTTGGGTCAAAGAGGTCGAGATCTTCGTCGAGCCCCCACTCGGAGCTCGACGAATATTTGTCCACTAACTTTGATTTTCTCAGCGATGAAGAGGAAGATTTCGATGTCCTTGAGTGGTGGAGCCGTCCCGAAAGACAAAGATTCCTGACGTTGCAAGTAATCGCCCGACAAATACTTGGGGCACCTTGCTCCACCGTAGCCGTCGAGCAGCTTTTCAGTCGGGGAGGTCAGATTCTTTCGGAGAAGAGATCAAGGTTGCTTCCCGAGAACCTCGAAGCCCAAGTTTGCCTTGCAGATTGGAAGAAGGCGGAGATGCGGATGCAGAAGAACAACTTGGGGACTGATTCCGAGGATGATGACGGAATAGAGACAAAGTCCGTTGGGAGCTCCATTGATGGCGCGGTCACAGATGGCTCAGGAGGTGGAGGGTCCGACGATCAAGAAGACTAGAAGAGGAGGTAACCGGGCCGGGGTACAGACATACAGGTAAAAGAACTACGTGGGCTTTGATTCCTCACCCCCGGGAGGATACGTAGGCAGTCGGGAAACCGATTCAAGCCCTTCTTCCTTCCTCCCCCCCCCAACACTCCGTAATACAAAAATTGTACAACTTTTTTGTAATTTGTAAAACTTATAGAGTTATAAGTTGTAGACATTTTAGTTTTGAAAATTATAAGATGTAATATTACATATTGTATTTTGTACGTAAATACTAAAGAGTCATGTTATGATTTGTGAACACGAAAGGATATTTGTCAAACATATAGGCGTTCAATTCCCGTTCCCTTTCTCGACAAATCCGATCCGACAATTCAGATTCCGAAGTCCGAACTAGTGCAAACCCGTCCAACCCGGGTTCAACTCGTCAGGTCGACCCGGCGGGTACCCGGCGGGTCAACCCGTCGACCCTTTGACCCGTCGGGTGACCCGAACCCGCCAACCCGTGGAAATCCCGGGTTAGGGTTCGGGTCGCCCTTCCCCGACCCTTGACCCGGCGGGTCGAACCCGTCGACCTGCCGGGTCTGACCCGTGGCCACGACTAGGTTTATTGACAATGGAGTTTGATGGAAGAAAGATAGAATTCTCTCTCTTTAATCATGCTAAGCTTTCTCTTGAAAATTCTTTAGATATGCCTATTCATAACGATATTGATCGCAACAATAATTTTTGTGATTTGTTAGAGATACCTGAGGAAAATAGTTGATGGAAATTTGAGCCCCCTAACAAATTGAAACCTTTTCTAATTTCAGGACAACCCCCAGGACTAGCTCAAGGGGAGAAGCTAAGGGTAATGGATGAATGTTTGGACAGAGAGCTACACCTTCCAAGGGTGCCCGCATTTGTCAATGAAATGACAGGTGTAGGTGACCCTGGTGGAGGAACCTAGGCCAATCAAGGGCCATTACGGCGAGCCAACGACTTGAAACAAAGGCGCTTCTCGGGAGGCAACCCGAGGTGGGTTTTTCTTTCTTTTTCCTTTCCTATTCCTTCACCCTGATTATATTTGATTCACTTTTGTTGTCTTTACTGTTTCATTGAGGACAATGAAAACTATAAGTGTGGGGGAGAGGAATTCTGTATATAGATGCATATAGGAGATCATATTTAAATTTATGCACCATGTTTAATTTATTTCATTTTTATTAAGGTCTTGTTTATTTTCGTAATTTAAAAAAAAATTCGAGAATCCCAAAAATAATCATGCATTGCATACATATGTGTTATTCAAATACACATCTGGCTTAGTTTGTCCTCTTATTTAAATTTCAAGCATGATCATATAAATCCCATCGAGTTTTAATGTTTTGGCCGTATCTATATTTGATTTTTGTGGAACATGAGCTATCAATTATAATTGAGCATGTATGATTGAGCTAAAGTATGATTGAAGTCCTCAAAACATGACCATGTGAGAATGTTTGGCCTTATTTGAATTCTTTTGCTCAATTGTGTGAATTACTCTCCTTGTGTTGCTACCACTTGACATTGACTGCAATATCTTTTTTTCAAGACCGACTCACATGTTTGTTGCTTGTGGAGTTTATGTTTATATTTTGAGTCTTTTATTTGAATTTGTGAATATTTAGTGAATAAGGTGGCAATGGTTGATGCACTTAGTAACCGGATCTATGCATGACACCCATGGGTATGATTCGCGCAAAAAGGTGTTGAAAACTATCCACTAGGAAAGAAAGCTCGATCAATGAGTAACCAGGTTCATTCATGACACCCATGTTTGCAACTTGCATCAAAAGATGTTCAAGTGGACTTCATATTAGTAAGTTGAGGTGTTGATAGACCGGGGCAATTCATGACACTCATGTTTGCGCCTCGCGTAAGGAAACCACCAAGACAAGAAAAAGAAAACAAAAGGAGAAAAGAAAGCAAAAGAAAAGAAAAAAAAAGTGTCACATTTTATTTAGTGTCTTTATTGTGTCCCGCAAGTAATGACATTTCGGTAGATATTTGGTGATATGGTGGTCAATGTCTATGAACTTAGTGCATTTTGGATTGAGTTGAGAGTTGTACCTTAAAGCCTAAACACATGAGTGAAACACATATTTCTGGTGAGGTTGGATGATGTCTACTTCTAAGGTTTGATCACTGGAATACATGCTATGACGTTTGTTTACTTGGCTTATGTTTTCACTTGCTATGATGTTGCTTTTTGATGAGGTTGAAACTTGCCAGGGACTTCCTGTGGGATGCGTTGATTCATGTTCATTCTATCATTGCTTGAGGACAAGCAAAGGTTAAGTGTCAGGGAGTTTGATAGCATGCATTTAGGTAGGCATAATAGGTTGCATTTAGCTTAGTTAAGATGCATTTCATGGATGGATTAAGTGCAGTTTGCATATTTGCTCTCTATGTTAGTGGAGTCAGAATCTACACACTTTTATTGATTATTTCAGGTAATCGTGGATCCGATGATGAGACAGGAGTTGTTACACATTAGATGAGAATGTCTAGTTGATCGGAGAAGCTTACATGAAGATCTCAAGAGGTCCTGAGAAGAAGAAGCGCGCACCTAAACGAAGAACAAGTCAGCAGAAGTTTTTGCCAGACATGCTGAACTTGTTTTGCACTTTCTAGAGGCCTCTGTTGTCCGATTAACTATTATGACCATGCGTTGGAAAGCCCTTTCAGAGAACTACTACTTTTCTGTAGACAAGAAGAGCAAATTCGAAACAGACTTTCCGTGAAAGACAATATTCCGCGGCCACCGCCAGGGCCGCTGCAGCGGGCAGAAGGGAGCAACATTGGTCGTCAGCGCTTATGCGCAGCGTTTCGAATAATAAAAAACCCTAGACCTTAGTTATTTGTTTATGGCGGACTTGGGATCATATATAAGGCCACTTTTAGTTTATTTTCCAGCACTTCTATTTGATTCATTCATCAGACACTTTAGAGATTTTGAGCGATGTCTTTCATGAGGAACTAAACTCATCTATTATGCCTGCAATTTGAAGCTTTATTTGGATTGATTGTGAGTTTCTAATTCTCGTTCCTTGTTTCCTATATTTGAATGCTTCAACTTCTTTGTGCTTGATTGTCTATTGTTTTATTCTATCTAGCTCGCGCAACTAGTTAGAATCAATTCAATTGCTAAGGTTTTGTAGATTCCTGATTTTGAACCTTAACCTAAGTGGCAAACTTGTTCCTTTAGGGCTGATTGAACTAATTGAATGAGTAGGAAGTTGAATGTGTCGTTAAATCCCTCTTTAGGGACTGCAAATACCTTGGCTAATCTCTGAACTTAAAGCTATCAATTGGGTTAAATCCTTCTTTAGGGACTGTTTGATTGATAAGGGTTTCTAGGATTGATTGGACTAGTAACTATATTAGGTCGGGACAAGGGCATTCATAGGAAACTTAATAGGACGAGAAGAAGTTACAAGGATCGCTTCAATCCAATAAAGTGGAAAATTGTAGGTAGAATTGCTTCTCCAAATTGTCTAAAACAAATTTATTTACTCTACTTTCTTTACTCCGCTTTGAGAAAAGGCGGAACTTTCACACACAAAAACCCCCAAATTGGTTACTTTGATTGACACTTGAATTACACTTGAGTTATAACTTTCCATGTGGATCGACCTCTTGCTTATTGTTATACTTGCTATAGGTTTGAGTTTTCTTTGGCGGATCAACGTCAGGTTTTCCCTCCGTCAATGACAAATGACTCTCCACTGCCGCCACACCCCGGTCCCGTGATAGGAATTCCAATACCACCATGTTTACACACCATCCTGACTGTGTGATTACTCAAACATATATCACACAACCATCGGCCAACCCGTTCAAGATTGGCAGCTAGCAAATCATAAACAAACATATTTGAAGAAATGATCCTCTTATATATCTCAACTGCCTCCGGCGTACTGAAATGTCTAGAGAGGTGATTAACGAAATACTTTGGCACATGCTAAGAGAACAACAAGTTGCATATCACTTTGTAGGTTTCAAATGATATATTTTTAGACGAAAAGAATATTGTTATAGATTGAAACGACATCGATTTTCCTTTTAAAGAGAAAAATAACTATATAACAACTAATGATATATTTTTAAACTAAAATATCACCATTTTGGAAAAAAAAAACATTGTGTTTTGAACTAATTTTTTTTTGTTTTAAACTAAAATATAACATCGTTTAATGTAAAATATAATAGTTTTGCTTCGTTAAACTATAGAAAAATCTACTGAAGAGTGAATCAACAATTTGTACAAAACTTCGCCCCCCCCCCCCCCCCGACAAATTCCTGGCTCCGTCCCTGGATGGCGTTGTACGTCAATGTCTTCTTTGACTTCGATTCTCTGAGGGAAATATGGAAAGTGACCGAATCAACTAAATCGAGGAGTTTTTGCGGGGTTGATGTGAAGGTGGAGAACGGAATGGATTTGTCAGATATCATGGATTTGCCTCAACTCTTCAAGGAATCTATTTTGCAATTGCATATTCTCCTTCATAAAGTCTTGGATTTTATTTTTCTGCATCCGCCACTGCTTGTGATGTTTTCACCAACTTAAATTCATTCATTTTCTTGGTCTACTAGTTTTGATTTGCTGTTGATAGTCGATCTTTGTCATCGGATACTTTTGTGGTCTTCCATTTCTTTAGTGTTTTTCTTGTGAATGTTTCTATATTATGTATTATCATTGTGTTGGTATAATCAAATATTTTTCAATTTCTACTTGTCAAAGACTACCAAATATGGATTTGTACTTTTATATAGAAAGTAAATCTCAAACTTTCTAATTAATATAGATTATTGAACAATATTATATTGTATAGTAATTTTTTAAAAAATGTATACAAATTAATACAATCATAAATATTAATACTCCATCCGTTAATTAAAACATGACGTTTTATTATTTATGCACGTTTCTTTAGATGTTAAAAATCATATAAAATATTAACTTTTGAAATATTTTTAAGGTAATTTCATACTTATTAGTTATTACTAGTAAGTCTTAATTTATTAAAATAAATGTATAAAAAATTGATATTTTATGTAGCTTTTATCATTTAAAAAAAGCGTATATGGATAGTAAATGATATATTTTAATTAATTAATATATATACCATGAAAACGAAAATTGACTTCCTAAATATTTTATTATTATTACAATTATTATTTTATTTATCATTTTTTGCATGAGATTCCTGACACTGCGGAACATGCATGCACAATAATTTAACCTAATCAATTACTTTTTGTCAATGGGAAAAAAGAGAGAATAAGAGGCGTAGTCAAAATGGATAAGTTTTTGAGTTTTTTTTTTAAAAGAAAAAAAAAACAAATAAGATATCATATTAATTTGAAACAGTTAATTAAAAAGACTAAAGCTCTCTCAAATTCACTAGCTTGTAGGGTAGGGGATATGCATTATTGTATATTCAATACATAGGGTTTGGAATCAAAGGGGTTAAGTGGCACACTTTGAATATGTGGAGACCTCTCCTTTTTCAAGTCTTTAACCATGGAAAGCAGAGAAAGCAGCCCATTAGGATAAAACTTCAATATCTAAAAAGCCATTTTTGTCTACTTTTATTAAAGCTCCTACCACTTTCATTTTTTTCAGTATTTTGTCAACATGGCCTCCAGTGCCATTGTGCGAAACGTTGTCACGTTATATACATGGTCTATATATGTTACATGTTATATATCCGTTTTTTTTTTTTTTTAATTTAATGGGTGTCGTATCATTTCTCTTGTTCCTCGATCAACATACATTCAACTATTAGCTCTCAGGTGCGAGTTCATCTAATTTGATGTGAAAAGGCTTTGTTTAATTTCCATGAAATCGATCAGTTATGAACTAAACGAAGAACTGAAGAGAGATCGAGAAATGAAGGAGGGAAAAACTGGAAGAAATTGAAAGAGGGAGGGTTGTCAGGTGTGCTACTTTCCTTTTTTTTTTTTTTTTTTTTTTTTAAATAAGATAGAAAATAGGTTAAACTAACAAACATAATCCGACACTCCACCATCGGTCTCGCTTGGATCTGATCAGTACTAATCTATGGGTTGGGGCTTTGTGGGTTGACGCGGTCTTCATCCCCTGTCACTCTCTTCCCCTTCCATATCCAGGTGCCTCAGTAATCTAAACCCAAATTCCTAATTTTCTAGACTCAGCGGTGCGGGTGGCCCTCCGTCTCTCCACGCTCATCTTCCATCCACTTCTACGGTCCGACGGCGTCTGTTCGATGGCGATTTAGCTCCTCGAATCCATGGTCTGGGGTGCCTCTGCCGGCGTCGTTCATTTGCTGTCACCACCCTCATCTCCTGCTTCCTTCAAATCGCCGTTCATGGCTCCAACACCACTATCTTTAGTCTGATTCTCACCCCACCTCCGAAATTCCCCACACCCCTCCCCCTCAGGGCCGGTCCTAGCCTTTTATAGGCCCGGGGCGAACTAAAATTTGAAGGGCCCGATTACTTCGTAAAAAATAAAAATGGTGTATAACTTCAAAAAAAATTCATATTATTTTTATATTTGAATTATTTTTCTAATTTAAGAAAATAAAAGTAGGTCAATGAATAAAAAATAATATATATTAAAAAAAATCAAAAATATAATTGTAGTGAAAATTAGTTAATTTTGCTTGGTATCCAGTAGAATATGTCTACAAGTATGTAAGTTGTTGTGTAGATGAATATTAAAAAATTGTCTAACAATACTAAATAAATTTTTTGTTCTAAGATATCACATATGTATCCTCCTATGACATCACTTATATATGAACTAAAACAAAAAAATCTAAAAGGGGTTTTTTATAAACAAAAATAAAAGGGTAAATTATATACATCGAACATATATGAAGAAATAAAGATATTACATTTTTCTCAAATAAAATAGAAAGAGTTATATATGCAAACAATATAGCTTTATTTGTTACATAAAAAAGTGTTTAATATTGTGTTGAAAAGGAAAAAGTACAAAGAATCGTGCCTAAATTAAATAGATATAGGCTTCTTTATAAAAACATAAAAAATGCAAAATTTAATGGATATAGGGCCTCTCTAAAAAATGCAAAATTTAATAGATATAGGGTCTCTCTATAAAAACATAAAAAATGCAAATAGAGAGATTTGAACTTTACACGTTTAGGAATCAAAATCCAAATTTTGTTTTACCATTGAGCTATACTCCTATTTTGTTATATTTTTAAAAAATACATACATATATATAACATATATTTTTAATGGGCCCTGGGCGGTTGCACCTCTTGCCCTTGCCCTTGGGCCGACACTGCTCCCCCTCTCCTGGGTGTTGCTGGGGTTTCCCTTGGAGTTGGCTCCCTCCGCCTCCGGCTCCAATCGACCGGATTCTTGTCACCATTCCGCCCCTGCCGCCTCTGGTTTGTCAGGGAGTCTTCTCCTGCTCCCTAGGGTTTGCTCTTTGCCTTACCAGTGTGCTTGGGCCCGATAGCTTGGGCCCAAGGCTTATCCTTGGGCCCAAAGCTAGCCCTAACACCCTTTTAATTAATAAATAACTAAATAAAACTTTATAAAAATCTATACATTTATTTATTGGTAATAAATCCCGGCCACTTGGCTTTCCGGTGCGTCCGATTCAGGCGTTTGTGTGGCTCTACTTTTGGCGTGACTGAATTTTCTTCTCCGTTTGATGGGGTTCTGGCAGTCGGAGTCGGGATAGGCCGGGGCCGTGGCAGTGTGTATCGAGGTGACTCCTTTCTACGGAAGAATGTTTCCTTGGAGGTTCGTCTTCACTGTCCACAGGTGTCTCCTGATGTGCCGTTGGCCTACGGTGCTGCTTCGGGGTAGTGCTTGGCTTCGTCTTTCGTCTACGTCCTCGTCTTCTTCGGTTTAGTTGTATTTAGTTTCACTTTTGTAGAGTCCTTGCCTGTAATTTTCACCATCTTTGTATTTTTGTATTTGCTTTGACGGTTATCCGTCTGCCGACTTGTCGGCCATCGAGGTTCAGGTATGTCTGACCTCGAATTCTTTCCTAATCAAATAAATAAATAAATAAATAAAGTTCTTCTAAATATCCAAAATTTTCAAAATGAAAAAGTTGTTAGAGGTGCTCTAATTGATCAAGAAAGCACTTATTTCAATTCCCTATTACAGTGACATGTATTTCTAAACAAAGTTTAACAAATAAAAGAATTTATACCAATATAGTCTCTCATGTGCCATGAAGTACTTTTTTTAAAATCTAATATTAATAATATAACAAATTAATGTTATAAAATATTAGTAAAAGATAGGATGAAAATCATTACCATATATATATATATATATATATATATATATATATATATATATATATATATATATATATATATATATATATATAGAGGTTGGGTCAGGTGTTTACACCCCTTATTGTGTTTTGTGTTAACAAATCGAAGCCATTGATTGATTAGAAATGAATGGGTGAGATTAATTGAGATTTTCTCTTTTTATTTAAATAAAAAAGAGTAGGCCCCACCACTTTTATAGTCAACTTGCTTAAGATGAAGCGCGTGCGTTGATTTTTTTTTTGGAGGCAACGTTTTTTTTAGGGGGAGATTTTGGTTGCACTGTGTGTTCAATGAATAATTCCTAATAAATTACTGAATAATTCGAGATTATCAACGAATAATGACTCTAAATTTCCAGATTTTGCTTGCACTTTGTGGCGTAACGTTTTTTTTGGTAGAAAAACAGTTGGTCAATTTGGCAACTATTCGCTAGGTTAATAGTAATTATTCGCTAAATTAATCGTTATTATTCATCCGTAAAGAGGAGTTATCATTTCGATAATTGCAAAAGGGTTGGTCAATTTTGCAACTATTCGCTAGATTGATAGTAATTATTCGCTAAGTTGATAGTAACTATTCGCTGGGTTGGAAGAGTGTGTAAATGTAATTCTTGATTTTCCACATCTAATTAACCAAATACATATGAATAATTCTATATTATCAACGAATAGAAAATATGAACTTGCCGAATATTGACTCTGAACATGAAATAATAACTAAATAGTAAGGAATAACCTATCTCATTCCATCGAATATTTATTACATACCAATGAATAATTCCTTATTCTTGATCGAATAAGGAGGAGAATCATGAGCAACCACTAATCTATATACAATATTCCTTATTCTTGATCAAATACATATGAATAATTTTGTATTATCAATGAATATAAACTATGAACTTGCCGAATAGTGACTCTACATGAAATAATAACTAAATAGTAACGAATACTCTATCACATTCCATCGAATATTTATTGCATACCAATGAATAATTTCTTATTCTTGATCGAATATTTATTTCATACCAATGAATAATTCCTTCAAGCTATGGTCTAAGGTTACAAACTCATCATGTACCTTGGAGATCCGATGAAATCGAATACAGATTGAGGAGCAATTCAGGAAGAAGAAAACAAGAGTTACACAAGATTGAGCAGCAATCGAACACAGATTGATCGCCGCCTACCTGTTCGTGGCCCTCGCTCGCAATCGGAAGCTGTCGTCGGAGATCCTAGGGTTCGTGAGATTGGCATCCGAGAGTTCTTCCTCTGCAATCGGCCATCACCTCCGCCTGGGCTCCGCCGTCTCGCGAAACTCCGCCTCCGCCGAGTTCTTCCTCGCGAAACTACGCCTTCGCCGAGTTCTTCCTTGGCAATCGTCAATCGCCTCGTCCATGGCCTCCAGATCCCGAACCGCCTTTGCCAATCGCCTCCCCCTGGGCTCGAGATGTTCTTTGTCCCTGGCCTCCCCAATCGCCTCCGCCATCCCGAACCATCCCTCGTCCCTAGGCTCGAGATGTTCTTCCTCTGCAATCGCCTCCACCTCCGCAATTCGCCATCGCCAGTTGCCGCAAATCACCATCGCCATCGCCGCCATTCTTCCTCTGAACATGGTCGACAAAACGGGGCTTTAGGTTAGGGTTATATTGTAGACGGTAGTCACGCGCTAAAGGGTGGGTGGGTTTTTTTTATTTTCCATTTAAATTAATATATTAGAATAATCTGAGCCATCCATCCTTCCTCAATCAAGGGTCCAGATTTATTAACACAAAACATGTTAAGCCTTGTAAACATTTGATCCATACTATATATATATATATATATATATATATATATATATATATATATATATATATATATATATATAGGGTTTGCTTCAAATGTAAAAAGTCCTTAACGTGTAAAATTTGCTTATCGTGAAAAATTTGCTAATGGGCCTAATTTAATTACTAATGGGCCTAATTTCATTAGTAGAATGTCTGCCCCCCTTGCCCATGCGTGTGCCCCCTTCTCGGACCATTTTTTTTTTTGTCCTAGAATTTTTTTTTCATGTTAATACTTTCTGCTGTGCAAGTATAACTTGCTTTTGTGCACATATAACATCTTATTGTGCAAATATAAGTTTATTTTGTGTAGACATAATAATTCATTATGAGGTAAATACGTAAATGTGAAGTGTGAAAATAAAATTGTAATGTGCAAATTTAGAATACAAGTGTGCAAAAGTAGGATACAATTGTGCAAATTTAAACTACAATTGTGCAAAAGTATATGATTGTGTAGATTTAGAATACAATTATGCAAATGTAAGATCATAATGTGCATTAATAAGACAAAAGATGTGCTTTTGAAATCGATGTTTTAATTTTGTTTTTTTTTTACTTTTGAGAGTTTGGGTTCACCTCTCGGACAATTTAGGTTGATAGATGTAAGTTTGAAATTGATTTTTTTACGTATAAGCTTTTAAAATTAAAGTGCATAAATAAGATTAAAATGTGCATAATTAAGGTTAAAAAGTGCATAACTAAGATTATAATGTGCATGATTAACAATTTGCGATTTTTGCGCTCTTGTCTATTATGTAACCTATGTGGGATTTGAAACCACATCTTTTGTGCAAACGCACATTGCTCTACCAATTGAGCTAATAGGCTAAATTATGATTTTTATGCTAAAATAGAAGAACCTAATCGACCTAAAGCATATCGCAATACAATTCTAAAATTCAATTAGCTCATGATTCACAAACAGTTTGACAATGCTATAAACATGAAATTAGCTCCAAATCAACCCAACATCACAACCATATAATCAATTTCAATCAATTTGGATGTTGGCAAAAAAAACCCAAATTTTATAATATATCGCAATAAAATTCTAAAATCCAATTAAATTATGATCCATAAACAATTTGACAATGCTATGAACATGAAATTATCTCCAAATCAACCCAACAACACAACCATATCATCAATTTCAGTCAATTTGGATGTTGCCAAAAAACCCCAAATTCTAAAGCATATCGCAATATAAAATTCCAAACTTCAATTAGCTCATGATCCATAAACAATTTGAAAATGATATGAACATGAAATTAGCTCAAAATCAACCGAACAACACAACCATATCATCAATTTCAATCCATTTGGCTTTTGGAAAAAGCCCCAAATTCTAAAGCATATCGCACTATAAAATTCTAAAATCAAATTAGCTAATGATATATAAACAATTTGACAATGATATGAACATATCATCAAATTAGCTAATCAAATTAGCTAAAATCAAATTAGCTCAAAACAACCAAACAACACAACCATATCATCAATTTCAATCAATTTGACTTTTGGCAAAAAGCCCCAAATTCCGCTCCTAAATCAAACCCTAGGTTTTCAATCTCAACCTAAATCATTCAAGCAATCTAAATAATTGTAATAAACAAGTTTAGGGTTAGAAATCATACCCAATTCGAGTTGAAAGAAGGAGCAAAATCGGGATTTCGAAGGTATTCCGAGCCAAAAGCACCGAACAACATTTATGGGGGAGATTGGCTCGGTGTGAGCTCGGATGGGCTCGAACCATGGGGGTTCCGGTCTCGGGGGGTGCGCCTGAGGGAGGGGGTTCGAGCTGGTGGGGGTTGGTGGCCGGAGGTGGCTCGTGGGTGGCGTGGGAGGCCGACGAGCGAAGATACGACGTGAGGCTTCTAATGGTCAGGGTGGGCGCGTCTGGGCTCGAACCAAGCCAAGGCAGGGCTCGGGGGGTGTGCCCAGGGGTTGGCTCGAGCGTGGCGTTTGGTTTTAATTAATAAATATAGATATATAGATGTTTAAAAAACAATTATTTCCAAAAATAACTTTGTGCGAGGGAGTGACACGTGGGGAAGGAGCTTTGATTTTAATTAATATATAGATATAGATATTGTTTAAAAAACAGTTATTGCCAAAACTAACTTGGTGCGAGGGAGTGACACGTGGCGAATGATCTTTGGTTTAAATTAATATATATAGATATATAGATATATAGATGTTTAAAAAACAATTATTTCCAAAATTAACTTTGTGCGAGGGAGTGACACGTGGCGAAGGAGCTTTGGTTTTAATTAATATATTGTTTAAAAAACAGTTATTGCCAAAACTAACTTTGTGCGAGGGAGTGACACGTGGCGAAGAAGCTTTGGTTTTAATTAATAAATATAGATATATAGATGTTTAAAAAACAATTATTTCCAAAAATAACTTTGTGCGAGAGAGTGACACGTGGCAAATGAGCTTTGGTTTTAATTAATATATAGATATAGATAGATGTTTAAAAAACAGTGATTGCCAAAAAAATTTGTGCGAGGGAGTGACACGTGGCGAAGGAGCTTTGGTTTTAATTAACATATAGATAGATTAATATATAGATATATAGACGTTTAAAAAACAGTTATTGCCAAAAATAACTCTGTGTGAGAGAGTGACACGTGGTGAAGGAGCTTTGATTTTAATTAATATATAGATAGATAGGTGTTAAAAGAAAATGGCTTGAAATGATATTTTATAATTAATATAGAAAGAAATAATATTGTATAGTTGATATTAACTTTATTTGAAAATAAGTTTTGAAATAATCCCATTATTTAAAAAAAATAGTTATTGCCAAAAATAACTTTGCACGAGGGAGTGACACGTGGAGAAGGAGCTTTGGTTTTAATATATATATATATATATATATATATATATATATATATATATATATATATATATATATATATATATATATATATATATATATATATATATATATATATATATATATATATATATATATATATATATATATATATATATATATGGTAGGGTTCAAGTGAGAATAGTATATACCGGTGAGAAGGAAAGAAGGGATCTCATTGGTCGAATTTAATTAAAAATAACAAAATTAAAATCCAGCCTCACGCGCCTCATTCCTTCTTTATAATTCCTCTTCTCCTTCCCCTTCTTCCATGGCCGCCGCCAGCCAGATCCCCGCCTGCCATGGCCTTCTCCTGATTTCTTCAACCTCGGTCCCTCTCGCACTTCTGGCTCCGTCCTCTCGCACTTCTCGCTCCGAGCCCGCCACTGCGCCGCACCTCCGATCGAGAACGCCGCCGTCGTGCTCCCACAATCGAATCTCGTCCTCTCGCCCTTCTCGCTCCCACAATCGCTCCCTTCTCCCCCTTCTCAGATGTGGTATATAACTTCCTGTATGTGATGTGGTATATAAATAATAGAAAAGCCCTAATTCTCAATCCTCCATTGTTGGCGGAAAGGACCTGGTTTGGTTGCGAGGATGGTCGATTTTGTAATTGTTCAAGTCAACGGCATAATCTTTTCTGTTTTTTGTCATATAAAAAAATCGATCACAAGAATTGAATCGAATCATATCCAAGGGTTTAGGAATCTTGTGGTCAGTAGTGCTAAAGGGTTTCATATTCTGAAGTTCTATGGTCAAGGCTCAAGGGCCTTGGTTTCTGAACCAAGATGCATAATCAAAGGGTCCTTTGTCGTCCGATTTTGGGTATGTCGGTGTGGCTATATCTGTTGGTGATTCTTGTACAGTACATGTATTTAGAGATTGGTTCATTGGGTGTGATATATACTGTTTCACAAACTTAGATTTGGTACTCTCCATTACACAATGTCTTTTTAAAAAAATTTATAATAAAGTAGAGAAAAATAATATGACCATCTAAAGAAGTAAATAGAAGTGATTTATCAATTTTATAGCAATTGGTTCAGCACATATATAGAGAGTGATTCAGTGATTAAGTAGAGTTATTCAGTGACTAAATAGAGTTTGGTTCAGTGACTAAATAGAGCTTGGTTCAGTGACTAAATAGAGGTTGTTTTAGTGACTAACTAGGTTGGTTCAGTGTCTAAATAAAGGTTGGTTTAGTGACTAAATAGAGGTTGGTTCAGTAATTAAATAGAAGTTGGTTCGGTGACTAAATAGAGGTTGGTTCGGTGACTAAATAGAAGTTGGTTCAGTGACAAAATAGAGGTTGGTTCAGTGACTAAATAGAGGTTGGTTCAGTGAATAAATAGAGGTTGATGAACCACTTCTTAATAACTTGACGAACCACTTATTTATAGCTTGATGAACCGCTTCTTGATAACTTGACGAACCACTTCTTCATAACTTCTTTATAGCTTTATGAACCACTTCTTGATAACTTGATGAACCACTTCTTATAGACCAACGAACCACTTCTTTATAGCTTGATGAACCACTTCTTGTTAACTTGATGAACCACTTCTTATAACTTGTAAACCATGTAAATCACTACAAATAAAATGGTTGAACCATTGTGAAAAAAGTTGTTGAACCACTGTGAAGAAAATTGCTGAACCACTGTGAAAAAAATCGCTGAACCATTGTGAATAAAATTGCTGAACCACTGTGAATAAAATCGCTGAACCACTGTGAATAAAATTGCTGAACCACTGTGAATAAAATCGCTGAACCAATGTGAAAAAAATTGCTGAACCACTGCGAATAAAATTGCTGAACCACTGTGGATAAAATTGCTGAACCACTGTGAATAAAATTGATGAACCACTGCGAATAAAATTGCTGAACCACTGTGAATAAAATTGCTGAACCACTTCTTGTGAATTTTTTTTTTCAACAAAACATATACAAAGTGGGTGTCTATGTGTAGATAAAATTAAATTACACCCAAATATATATTTTTTATATTTTTTTAACAAGTGAAAATGTCAAAAAATGATTTTTAAAAGTTGAAGTGAACACTTTTACATGTACGTACAATTTCTAATTGATTAAAAAGTTGGCGCGTGCAATTAATTAGTGTGTGCGTGAGAGTGGGGGTGTTACTAATTAATTTGGGTGTGTGTTACTAATTAATTGGGGAAGTAATTGGGGAAGCCGCGTGTCTCTTAATTTTAATTCAATTTTGCACACGTGGACCAATCAAATTGCCTCTTTCCTTCTCACTTTTGGTGACCTTTGCACCCGAACCCAACCCTATATATATATATATATATATATAGATAGATAGATAGATAGATAGATAGATAGATAGATAGATAGATAGATAGATAGATAGATAGATGTAAAAAAATAGTTACTGCCAAAAATAACTTTGCGCGAGGGAGTGGCACGTGGCGTAGGAGCTTTGGTTTTAATTAATATACTAGTGTAATACCCGCGTCATGTCGCGGTTGCGATGGAAAAAAAATGACAATATAAAATAATTATTATAACGAATGACCAAATAAAACATAAACAAATGTTTGGAAATTTTAAAACAACAATATTGTTATCGAACGATAATAGATTATGGTTACGAACACCAGCTGCGAAGTGCGAACAGATTCCAGATTTTCAACAGATGAAACAGATTTGAAAGCATAAGACAGGTTCGAGATATTTAATACTAAATAAAATAATGAAGGTAGACTTGAAATCTTTAAGAAAATGGTAAAAATGTTAACCATAAAGTTAGGCTCCATGAAAAGGTTTTTAAATTAAGATATTATGTTGATATAGATTATTAGTATTGTAATGTATAAATATTTAAATATAGATTAATAGTAGACTTTAGATTTAATCCAATATTTTGATTTAAACCCAATGTTTAGTAAATGGGTAAAAAATTAAACCCAATGAAGGAGTTGTTGACATATCATCAAAAATATTAAAAATTAAGATATTATATCAATAGATATTTTAAATTAAACCCAATGGTTAGTAAATGAGTAAACAATGAAAATTAAAAGAAAAAAACGTGATTGGTTATAAGGGAGTGGAATAAGGAGAGCGCGGCACATCAGCGGAAAGTATATGAAATTAAGTAATTATATAGATGGTTAGTAAATGAGTAAAAAATGAAAATTAAAAGAAAAAACGTGATTGATTAGAAGGGAGTGGAATAAGGAGAGCGCGCCACGTCAACGGAAAGTATACGAAATTAAGTAATTATATAGATATATAGATAGTTGTTTAAAAAAATAGTTATTGCCAAAAATAACTTTGTGCGAGGGAGTGACACGTGGCATAGGAGCTTTGGTTTTAATTAATATATATAGATATATAGATATATAGATATAGATAGATGTAAAAAAATAGTTACTGCCAAAAATAACTTTGCGCGAGGGAGTGACACATGGCGTAGGAGCTTTGGTTTTAATTAATATATAGATAGATATATAGATATATAGATATATAGATATAGATAGATGTAAAAAAATAGTTACTGGCAAAAATAACTTTGCGCGAGGGAGTGACACATGGCGTAGGAGCTTTGGTTTTAATTAATATATAGATATAGATAGTTACTGCCAAAAATAACTTTGCGCGAGGGAGTGACACATGGCGTAGGAGCTTTGATTTTAATTAATATATAGATATAGATTGTTTAAAAAAATAGTTATTGCCAAAAATAACTTTGCGCGAGGGAGTGACGCTTGGCGTAGGAGCTTTGGTTTTAATTAGTATACTAGTCCCATGCCCGCGCCTACGACGCTTTTTAGAAAAAATCATAATTATACATGTATAATCCAATAATAGTATATAGAAAACACTTGTAGTGTACTTGTTATTCATGATAGTGTTATTAATATTATTATGTAAAATCAACTAAACACAATCCAGGAGAGTAGAGTAGAGCAACAAAGAGAAATCGTTAATCAACATGCAATTCATGTAGTTGTCTCTCACAAATAAACAACTAAATTCGAACAAAACAGAAAGCGATGCATGCTGGATTCTGGAGGAACACCTTAGAATCGAAGCTTGGTTCGGCGCCAGTGCCTGCACTTCGCATTGTACCTAAAACCCCCCAAAAATGAATCGCACACTAAATTCAGTTCCCAATAATCTCTTCGAATCGAAACAACATACACTTACATTGAAGGTAATGCAATGGCTATAAGGTAGAAGGCCCTCCACGGAGATATTGAATCCAAGTTCTGTTGAAAAAAATGTGTTAGCTTACATCAATTATCACCATATATAAATACCAATTATTGAACACTACAAAATACGGATAAATAGTTTGTAAATCAAATGAAAGTTGGTAAACAAATCATAGTTTTATTAATACCACATTATGTCAAATTTTGGAACACTTCTTGATATACCACATTAGTTGTGGTATTCAATGGTCGACCTTCTTCGTCACATGATAATATCTTCAAGCCTGATCTGCTCGTTACCCTCGAGACTGCAACATATAACTGCCCATGACAAAACACTGGTGTTCTAAGGTACAAACCAACTTGAGAGAGAGATTGACCTTGACTTTTGTTAATTGTCATTGCAAAACAAACGGCGACAGGAAATTGCCGTCTTTGAAATGTGAAGGGTAAAGTGGTGTTTGACGGGGACAGGATCATGCGAGGGATGAAGACTTGGTCTCCTTCATTTCTGCCGGAGATGACCTTTGCCTCAATAACATGGTCACATAGCCTAGTTGTTATCAACCTGGTTCCATTAACCAACCCAATAGATTGGTCAATATTCCTCATCAAAATAATGGGAACACCAACCTTAAGTCTTAACACGTGATTTGGGATGCCAGAACATTTAATGCTGTTGAGGAAATCTATAGAGTATGAAGGTTGGCCAGGATGCATAAATCCATCAGTCTTGCAAATACTGTCAGAACTGAAATAGATCTTTTCATCACCAGGTATCAATGACAATAGATGGTCATTCACAGAATCCACAAGCTCATGGGTAGGAGAAAGGATGGCTCTGTCTTGAAAATAATGTGGATCTGATAAGTGTTCCAGAAGTGAAGGGTAGATAGTCTCAACAATCTCTGCAACAGGATCACCAATGTATGTAATGAGCAAATCAGAAGGTATTTCAATGATAGACTCGCCATCAATATGAACTCCAACCGTTCCCTTTCCAACATTAAGGATCCACTGAGAGAAATCTTTCAACTCCTGAAGATTAGGGAATGCAGAATCAACTTGCAGCCTCATATTCCTTGTGAGTGTAAGCACCTTGCAAGATTGCCATAAATAAGAAGAATTTATCGATGCGGAAACAATGTCATGTCTAGTTCCGCGAGAAATAACCGGCAGAATCTGCCTAAAGTCGCCTCCAAGCACCACTACCTTCCCCCCAAACGGCTGGTATAAGCTATGCGGATTGGAGAATCTAAGCACATCTCTTAAAGTTCGATCTAGTGCCTCAAAACAGAACTTTTGAGCAACGGGCGCTTCATCCCAAATAATCAGCTGTGCTTTACATATAAGTTCAGCCAATGGAGTCCCAGGTTTGATATGGCAGGTTGAATTCTCATCGATATCAATGGGTATGGCAAATCTTGAATGAGCTGTCCTACCTCCTGGAATTAGAAGAGCGGCAATGCCACTTGAAGCAACAATAAGAACTATATCTCATTTAGAACGTAAAGCAACAGAAAGAGCTCTCCATAGGAACGTTTTACCGGTGCCCCCGTACCCATAAACAAAGAAAACACCACCTTTACCTCTTGAAACAGCAGCCATGATCTCATCGTAAATCATCATTTGCTCATCAGTGAAGCTGGAAATCAACTTAATATGCTCCTATGATAACTTGTCTCTATCGTAACGGAGTTCATCTTGGATGAGCTTGTTACAACCTTTCATGATAAGGATGTCATCAGGAAGCGGCATAGGAGGGTAATTTCGAAGTGAACTTCCATTTCGTTGCATCAGTATCTCAATTTCCGCGAGAGCATAGTTCTTTAGTTGGATTTCACTTAATTGCAAATCTGTAATATACAAAGGCTATATTAGCAGTTGTGCATTTTACAAAATAGTATTTGTCACACTTTGCATACGAAGGACAGAGGGGATAGATACAACAAATGGAAATATTAGGATTTCTTAGGTTTGAAACTAAATAAAGGCAGAGGATATATAACAGATAAAATTCTGTATGTAATAGGTAATGTATAATATAGATGAGTTGCACATACCTTGCATACGAAGTATACGTCTTTGACGGAGAAGAATATCATCGCTTAGATGTTGCCATGTTCTAGCCCAAACAAACTCTGGACTGGACATACTACCAGATAATAATAGCATAGCAAATAGCCTTCTCAAGTAAGATGGATGTCCTGAAAATGCAGCTTCTATGATGGCATCGACATATTCCGTTTCATCATCTAGCAAGCCTAAAGAATAGCAGGCTTCCTTAAAGGTAGAGTATACCACCCCATTAACCGTCCGGATATCTTCATAGGATGTAGCCCCTTTAACTTGATTGAGTAATATCCGCAGATAATACAACTCATTAGCGGCAGGACTTACATTAAACATCCTTCCGATGGCAAAACCACGTATCCGAGGAGCCCATTCTTTTTGTTGTTTCTTCCATACAAACTCGGCAGGAAACTCTGCATAGGTCAGTACTCGAGCTTCTTCATACTTCTTATTACATTCCATCCAAGCTAAGAACATGGAATTCTGAGCTCCAGGACGGTTTAGCACTGCTGTAATGGGATCGTCATCAGCAAAAACTAAATTTTGCTGGTTAGGAAGATGATAATTCAATCTTTCAACTGCAGGAACCCTATAGTGAATAGGGAAAGCGAATATTATCCAAAGTGCTTCGATTGGGGAGATATACCTAACCAAGGAAAAAGGACATTTTATTAGTCAGTGTAATTGAAACGTTAAATAATACTACCTCCGTTGCAAAATATAACGGCTTTTACTTTTTTGGCACGTTTTTTAATAAGCTAAAAACTTCATGAAATATTAAATTTTTATTAAATTTTTTTACATAGTATTATACATATTAATAATATTTATAATACTATGTAAAAAAATTTAATAAAAATTTAATATTTCATGGAGTTTTTAGCTCATTAAAAAACGTGCCAAAAAACAAAAGCCCTTATATTTTGCAACGGAGGTAGTAGTTAAAAGATCGTAGTGATAAATGTAAAAGGAATTTATGGTTATATGAGTCATGAAGAAAGGTAGTGTAGATAACCAAAAGGAAAAGAAAGAGATACCTTGCATCATGGAACCTTTGAATTTCATCAACCTCTGCTTCATTTTCGTCATCATTGGAAATGGTTGCCATGATCCGGTCATTTCTTTTGCTTATGTACTTAAACAAATACTTGATTGACCTAGACTGGTTGCAAAACTCAACATTGATGTGTGCTTGATACTTGACCAATCATCATCATCAAAAGGTCCGTGCATCATAAAGTCCTTCACTGCCGGATACAAAGTAGGATGCGTGGCTGGATCAGGGATATCCGCACATATGACCCTATCTATGTCTTCAGCAGTAGACAACTTATCAGCCCGATCGAGAAACAAAACAATATGAGCATGTGGCAGACCGCGCTTCTGAAACTCAATGGTGTATACAACTACACAAGAAAAAAGAGTAAGTTAAAAAAAAGTGTAGAATATATCAGTGACAAAGAAAGAATGAAATAACTTAATATGTTGCAACAAACAATGAGTAATAACTCAAGTATGGAGTATGCATAACATATGGAATTATTATGATCTGGCAATCAACGAAGAACAGTAAAAGTATAATTGAATATATAAGGAATGGAAAAAAAGAACTAAAATAGGGAGTGGGTACAATATGGAGATATGCAAATTATGTAGGAAAAAAAATCAGTTGAAAAAAAAGGCTAAGAGACCATAGAGATAAGGAGCACATACTTGCTTGACATTTTCCAAAAAAGTTATTGCATCTCAAGTCTTGTATCAATTCATGAAGTTTAATACTGAAAAGTCGGCAGGTGAAATCAAATCTATCCTCGATTCGAACATTTAACTTCCTTGCTAACCGAGTAAGTTCTGGCCACTTTGAATTGCACGTAAAAGTGATAAACAAATCCGGATGACCATAATATTTACAGAGTGCCATGGCATCTTGAAAGTTTTGGACCATGTATCTAGGACAACCGACATAAGAGGATGGCAGCAAAATTCGTTTTCCAGCTGAAGAAGGTGCAGTGTTTCCGGTCCCAGCAGCGTTGGAAAGATTCATGTAAGTATCTGATCTCAAGCTCTGTTGATTTAGCCGACAGTATAACAACCTGGATGACTCAAGAATCGTATAACTATCAACGACAATCTGTTGGGACAACTTTCTGGCATCCAAAAGAACTGAATGTTCAATCATCCTTAGCTGGAATCTATAAGCAAAAAATTCTCTAATCGTCAACTTTGACCTCTGTCGCTTGGAGGTGCCTTCAGCCGCACGATGTTCAATATCTATGGTGAATCCATCTTCACCATATGGAAACAGTAAAGGATATTGGAGAGCAAGATATGAGGGATGCAACTCAGTTATACGCTGTAACAAACCCGTTTGTGTCTCAATAACAATGTCCCTTTCTCCGGTAGAGCCACCCGGCTCATCAAAAATAATGGCTGCGACTTCAGACGTGGATGGAAGATTGTTTCTCCTGCCATCATGTCCACGTTTACCTATCAACTTTAATTTCAAATTTCTGCCAGCTGCCGCTCCAAATCGATCCCTAGCCATCCTAAAGGCTTTGGCCAAGGGGTTATGATCATCTATCATGTTCTTCAGATCACATACAAGTGAAGCATCAAAATCACCATACTCATTTGATCCGTATGAGCTGCATAGTAAAGTAATATGAATATTAAATGTTATACCAAAATATACATTTGATGAAAAAGAGAGAGCAAAGATCTTCCAAGTTAATGAGTTTAATACAAACCTAGCAGCACAAATCCGATTGATGTCCTCATTTTCTGTATCATAGATGTACAATTGACAGAACTTGGGGGTATCCCCTTGAACTGGGAGCAAACTTCCTATTTTGTGGACGTTTTGACCTTTCAGACGAAAGCAATAAGGCCCTTTTTCCATCTGTTGGTATTTTTAATTTACCCCCCATAGATGTAAATGTAAACATATTGTTGTATCCTCGGATATTTTCAAAAAAATTCCGACTTCTTGAATCTTCTCCAGATAACAGATTTCTTAACAGATGTGGTGGATCTTGCAACAAAGGTAGCTGAACTTGTCCTTTCATGCAACATAAACTGAATGTTGGTACCTTCTGATTTTTAGATTTGATTCCTCTCTCCTCATACCACATCAAAGCACCACACGATACACAAATGCAACTTGGATCTCCAATATCATGATAACCTAACAGTAAAGGAATAATCTGGCTGAGTCAAATTGATTGAAAAGGAGATCTAAAATGATGTATAATCCATTAAGAGGCCAAGTGCGTAATAATAATGACATGAAGTGAATGTAAAAAAAACAAACAAAGATTCCGACAAAAGAAAAACATATTATATAATTGGATGTTATGCAACCTATGGGTATTTGAGCTACAGTAGCTGTGTCTGTGTCTACTGAAAGAACATCATCGTTCAGCTCAGCTGCAACATACATATGGAAAAAAAAACAACATCATCATATTGTAGAGTAAAGAAATGAGAATCGAAAAAAGCGACATGGATGAAGGCATTAGACAGTCATAGAATGCAATGACTTACCATATCTAAAACCCCTTACTGTTTTCATAGGAGCCCTATGCGGATCCAAAGAATCTGGAGGTAGTGAAGTTTGGTAAGTTGTTTAATATGTACCATATAGAGCGTGAAATGAGTAGAGGTATAGTAATGATAAGAACGGAAATGAATATGAACAAAAAGTGGAGTGAAGAAAGTTAAAAAGGAAGATGTAAAGTAGGATTTAATATGAGAACGAAATAAGGGAAGTCATCGTAAAAAAAGATGGAAAGAATTACAAGTAGAAGTATCTCTCATAGGCGTCCTTTGACGTCCCACGGAAGGTGGGGTATGTGTGGTATAAGAAGCTGCGTAAAATAGCAACTGTTAGAGCCCTCTTGGATGTCACAATTTAAATGAAGTCATTTTTACATACATGATGATACCAGTACGTAAACAGGAAGAAAAAACTATAATAAGAGAGAATGTAAGGTAACAATACGCAGGCTTACCAGAAGGAGATGCGATAGCAGTTGTGTCGTGAAAAATAGCATCAGTAGGTATGGAGCGACACATAATAGGAATACTATCCATAACAGATGGTGACGCATGGCAATTTTCTGCAATAATGGAACATAAAGGCATGAGATAACACGTAGGAGCATAATAAGAACTGATAATTATGAAGGAAAGCTACACAATGCAAGCATCACCATTGAAAATCTGACCCATTGCCTTCATAGGAGCCATCTTACAATTAGCGGAATTTGGGGTGAGTGAATTTTGATGAGCTGTGTAATGGGCAGAGGACAAAACAAATGGAAACAAAAACCCATAAGTTGATGTAAATTAAGAGGGAATAACAGCATAAAAAAAAAGGACGTATCCATTAAAATTGACTGAATGGTAATTACAAATAGAAATATCCCGCAAAGGAATCCTTTGTCGTCTTGCAAAAGTTGGAGTATGTGATTTATCAGCAGCTGCAACAAAGAGCGATTGTTATAGTTATAGGGGTATGTGACAAAAAATTTCAGAGTCACATATAGATAATGAAATGAGGATGAAAATTATGGCGACCTTGTTTTCGTTTATTGGTCAGTGCTAGCTTGCGATTCAATCTTAACAACCGGGGATCAAGGGGATCTGGATCCATGTGATTACAACTCGCTATTGGAAAAAATCAGGAGCAACAATGATGCCAAATGAGTTTGGGAGAGAGCAAAGTGAAAGGGAAAAATGGATGATAATGAACTTCACGAATGGAATAATACAACCAACCGAAGACAAATAAGAAGGAAACAAAAAAACTGGATGAGTCATATAGTTTGAGGGAGTGAGCAAATACACATACGGGTAGAACTTCAAGAATCCAAGGCGTTAAATACAAGAGCAATATGGACTCCTACAGGCGTGCAAGGAAGATGATATGCAAAAATGAAGTTGCATGAAAAAAATGGATGTCAACACAGTGTGGAGATGTTCTGCATAAGCCTAAGCTCAAAAAATCATAGCTGTGTTAAACATGGAAAGGAAAAAGATGTCGAAATATTAATAGAAATGGAAAAAAAAAGATATAGGATGATCTTATCCCCCTATTTAAGCAATTTGATAATGGAAAAAAAGTCAATGATAAACCAATCATCATCATTATTAATATGGAACAGATAGTTGAACCATTGCCCATTTACCGATTATAAGCTTTTTGGTGTAAAAATTGCAAGTTATGTTTCGAACCAATGGATGTGGCTAAGAGTTATATGCAAAAATTTACCTGGCAAAAAGATATTGGTTTAAGTATCACCCATAGTGTTAAATGGTAGAACATGATCTGAGAGAGTTGAGCATGGGAACACATCTCCTCCGATAGCAATACCTGTGGCATTTAAGTATCACCCATATTTTGTGTTAATCACCTAATTGGATTTGCCTATTAACACAAGATAAGGGAATCTGAATACCTTCATAAATCCCATCAGTCACACGTGCTTTTGAATTGTACAACTCATTTGACATTCCACCCTGCAGGGATTAAAAAAACACCAATATTAAAATGAGTGGGGGTAGACAACCACTTTAGAACTTCATCTAGGCAATTTTAATGATCCAAAGGCGATGAAA
The DNA here is from genome assembly GCA_037127255.1 of Persicaria tinctoria. NCBI lineage: Eukaryota > Viridiplantae > Streptophyta > Magnoliopsida > Caryophyllales > Polygonaceae > Persicaria > Persicaria tinctoria. The sequence continues at coordinate 54,102,142 of JBANSL010000006.1, read as the reverse complement.
ATAGAAAATGAACTTTAAGAAATATATAAAACACATACAGATTTAGAAACAAATCCGACAGATCCGGGCCTGTAAAGCTTGATGTGAATAATATTATCAATTGTTCCAGTAGTGTCACCACTTCTGAAAGCACCAGCCTGAATGCCTCCTACTGTAGCTGGACCAATAACAACCTTCACACAAAATCCAAATGAGTTGGAGAAGTTAGTCCTAAAATGCAGGTTGGCTGTATAAGATCAACTCCTAATGAAATGTCTTATATCATGAAATAAATTGCCTCAACACTAAATCTCTACCTTGTTATTTGTCCGTGCATATGCAATCAACTGCTTGGTGTCTGACTCAGGGACACCTTCTGCTATTATTGCAACAACTATAATAGTTGGTTGTTTCAAAGCATACATTGATGAGGCAGCAGCACTGCATTTTCAAAAATAAAGTTTATCAGCGCCGAACATGAAATAAGGAAGTCGATAAATTCAAAAGGCTTTTCAATGTAGCCCTGAAAGTGATTGATGACTCACCTTCTAAATGATGCAAAATTGATAAACACATCAGCAGTAGGATGAGCAGCACAGGCTCCTTCGATGCTGCAAAAGAGTTCAGTCAACATTTAGTAATTACATTAACCAGTAAATGCTTAAATATACTGATATACAGCATAAGAGTTCAGCACTTCTGTGACCAACATAAAGAAAGAAATATTGGTGTCTGTATACAATAATAAAGTCAATGCCTGAATAAAGTTGCATAGAAGTATTGTTATCAACGAATTGAGGGACCACAAAATGACAAAAATGATACATGTGGGTATATGAGTAAGCACACACCGTGTTCTTATTATGTATGAAGCAATTACAACAAAGCAGGGGCAAACAGACGACATATCAACATAGAGAATATTGAGAATTTAGACATGATCTTCTAAGATACAGATCCTTACTGAGACATGGATTCTTACCAACTATCCATCATGAGATAACATAACATAAGATCATTTAACATTTTCACTTAATCCATTTCACCTATTCAATATTTTCCACTCAACATAATAGGGTAAAGTTACAATTTGGAATATAATGACCAACATACAGTTTACTATTTAGGGTGCACTTCACAGTGAAATTGGTCAACAGTAAATTACTGAATATCATCCTCAAACGATAACAACATTGGACAGTTAGTGGATGAAAACTTGTAAGTGCTGGATGGAGGATACATACGTGGGGTGGACAGGGATGGCAATTTCTTCCTGACACAAAAATAGTTTCTGAAATCCATCAGAACCTGGGTATTATTCCAGCAACAGACGGTGTCTCCCTCCCTAAATAGTAAACACAACAACCATACAAATAACAATCAGAACAATCAGGTAGAATTATAAACGCATCTATGTCCCCAAAAGCAATGAGCTAAATTATCCCCAATGTCATGTCTGAAAACAACAATGAAGGAAAATTATGGTTTTACATACCACAAAAGAAATCAAAATCAAGCATCCGTTGAGTGGGAAGTGCTTGTAGTTGTAGAATAGCGCTTGTGTGCTCTTAGAGAATAGTTGCCCGGTTGCCATGGCTCAGACTTCAAGAGGCCTGCGAGGAGAGATCAGACGTCAAGAGGCTTTTGCATTTGAAAAATCTGATTTTTAACTCTTTTTATCCTTATTCTTTCATATCCAGTGGAAGATTAAGAATGGGCAATATCCAGTTGAAGCATTGCCCACGTGGATGACATTTCAAGCAAATTGGTAAGAGGTTATGACCAACCATCGGAGCACTCCTTGTTCTTGGCAAGGGCGGAATATCGAGCATGGGAAGGCATCCTAGCGGGAAAAGCGGACGACACCTGCAATGTCTCATCCTTATCCTTTGAGCTGAAGCCTCTGGACGTCGATGAATACGTCCGCTCTAGATATTTGTCAACAACATCGTTGATCGACGTCCGATCGAAACACCCGACCTCCGACCTGGAAGATGATGCAAGAAACGTGAGACATATGAATCAGGCCAATTAACAAACACCAGGTAGGAAGTGTCCGGCAAGGTGTTCATTTCAAATCAGGAAGCCCAAAAAAATGTGAAGAAAAATTTCAGCAGTGCTCGGGCTCAGAAATTGCTCACCGAGACATAATGTTGAAGAAAAGAAGTGAGCAGACATATTCACAAACACCTGGTAGGCAAAGTTTCGTGGAAGGCACGTTAGATATAGCCTTACAGTCTCAGACATATTCACAAACACCTGATAGGCAAGGGTTGGGAAGGTGTTCATACTTGACATTTGATCAATGTTGAGAGTCGATTTAGCACTGACCTTTACCAACTCATTTAGAACATCCAACGCTAACAATTTGGCCTTGTCAGGAAAGAATCTGCATAAAACATAAACACATTTACATGAAATGTATCTCTAATTCTGTCAACATAACAGCCTATATGAATGATAAGTGTAAAGCTCATCTCTTAGCTTGTGTTTTAATTCTAAGTGTTATAAATGTGTGCATATGTTTCTGATTGTATTGTAGATCTGGGCTTGACCCAAATCTGTGATCTCAGAGGCCCATGGGCTTTGAGCCCACTCGGTTGCACATGTTTGAGGCTTTCCATTAGCTGGCAATGAAGCACAGCTGAGGGCTCTCATATTTAAGGGTTTGTGAAACCCTAAACTCATTGAGAGAGCTGTTAGGGTTACTGTTGCTCCGTTCTTGTCTCCTATGGCGATTTCTAGGGTTTCTTCATCCTAGCTGCTTAGTGAGCGTTGAACGAGCTCCCTTCCATCCAAACACTGATTGAAACACTTGAGCTGATAGATTGGTAGCTTCATTGCCCTTCTGGTCCTAGCCTTGGTGACTGGTGTCCTAGTTGAGGCTAACTGATCGTCGTTTTACTTTCTTTCATTTGTCTTTCGATTTGGTTGTAAAACGCTTTCTCGGTTCAATCCATTGCTCTCTTCGTTGTTTCTTTGTGTTTGTGTCTGTAAACCCACTACAAAGTGGTATCAGAGCACTGGTTTCGGGTTTAGATCTAGGATCTGTTGAAGCTTTTGGTGAGATCCATCTTCCCTTTAGCTCCATATCTGAGATTCGTAAGATTTTTCGAAACCCTAGTTTGGTGTTTCTTGAAATCTTAGTCTCGTTTTTGTAAGCTGTTTAGATCTGGACTCTAAGTCATCAGATCTGAACGGATCCGACGAGAACCTTTGAGATCTGAAGTGTTTTGAGGTTTTATCGACTTTGAAATCACTTTAGACTCACCCGACTGTTGCTTTTGCCTTGCTTCCGCATTTCTCGAGATTCAAATCCTTAGCTGAAAGCTTTAGGATTTGAGTGCTCACTCTTCTCAGATTACTATTGATTTCTCTACCTTTTCTTGCAGGAACACTAAGACCTCATGTCTGATAACTCTTACCGTATCAAACCCTTTGATGGGACTACAGACTTTGCCATGTGGAAAGTCAAAATGAAGGCGATTCTCATAAAAGAGAAGTGCTGGAATGCTGTCAATAACACCTTTGCAGCTGACGCTACTGATGCTACTAAGAAAGAGCTTGATCTAATCGCACACAGTGAGATAATGATCAGGATCTCTGATGAAGTTGCTAGACAGGTAGTACACTGTGAGACCTCCATAACATTATGGAAGGCCTTACAGGACTTATATCAGGTTAAAACTCTTTCTAGTAGAATAACATTGTTGTGTCGCATCTTTAATTTTAAAATGGATGTGTCTGTGTCTCTTGATGATAATCTAGATAGATTTCTTCGTATGACACAAGAACTTGAACGCTGTGATGATAAGATTAGTGATACTCATCAAGCTGTTATTCTCATGAATGCTTTGCCTTCCCAATTTGATACGTTTAAGGATGTTATTCAGTTTAGTAATGAGACTTTAACTAAGAAAAGAATTGTTGAGGCCATTATTCAAAAGAATGAGGTTATTAAAGTGTTTAAAATGAAAGGTGACAAATCTGCTAAATCTGATCCTAAACCTGATGTGCTTTTTACCAAAGGAACCTCTAAGAATAGAAAGAAGAACAAGAAAAAGGATAAGGAGAAAGATAAGCCATCTTCTTCTGATCCTCCTAAAAAGCATTGTACATACTGCAAAAGAAATAACCACTTCATCTCTGACTGTTACAAGAAAAGAGATGATGAGGAAAAGAAATTGCAGAATGGAACAACTGTTGTACTTGATTCTCCTTTCTATTCTCATGAGCTTATTATGATTGATTCTAATGATTCCTCTGATGTCTGGCTGCTTGATTCTGGTTGCACTTTACATGTTACACCTCATAAGCATGTGTTTGATTTCCTTGATGAATCTGCTGGGGGGGGGAGGTTAGACTTGGTGACATGTCTGCTCTTCATATCAGAGGCATTGATAATGTTCCTTTTAAAATGCATGATGGGGAAATTAGAATTCTTCAAAAGGTCAGGTGGGTGCCTGATCTTAAGAGGAATTTATTGTCTGAATCTGTGTTTGATGACCTTGGCCTGGATATTAATATTTCTGAGGGGATTAGAACTGTTTCCAGAAATGGTAAAATCCTCATTAAAAGTATTAATAAACATGGCTTATATCACATTGTTGGAAATCCTGTTCTCTGTGCTTCATCTCTGTCTGCTGAATGTCATACTGCTATGAATGTTCATGATACTATGTTATGGCATGCTATACTAGGTCATATTGGTAACAAAGGCCTCCATCATTTGTTCAAGCAAGGCTTAGTTGAAAGCAAACCCTCTGATTTAAAAAACTGTGAAAATTGTGTTTTTGGAAAACAAACCAAATCTTCTTTTAAGAAATCAGAGTTTATTGCTCAGAAGCCTTTGGAGTATGTTCATGCAGACCTATGGGGACCTGCCCAGGTTGATACAATTGGTGGAAGAAAGTATTTTCTCTCACTAATTGATCACCATTCCAGGAAGGTTTGGGTGAGCATCCTAAAAGCTAAGAGTGATACCTTTGATGCTTTTAAGATTTGGAAAACCAAAACTGAGGGTCAATCTGCTTTTAAACTGAGATGTCTTAGAACAGATAATGGGCTTCAGTTTTGCAACAAAGAATTTGATGATTTCTGCTTAAAGAATGGTGTGAAAAGGCATCTCAGAGTACCAGGTAACCCCCAACAGAATGGAACAGCCGAGAGAATGAATAGGACCTTGCTTGAAAAGGCAAGATGCCTACTCATTAGCTCTGGCATGAAGCCATCTTTGTGGGGGGAAGCAGTCACCACTGCTGCTTACCTGATCAATAGAACTCCTTCTGCTGCAATTGGGTTTAAAACACCTTATGAACTGTGGCATGGAACAAAGTCAAACTTGTCCCATTTGAGACCTTTTGGATGCACTGTCTATGCTCATCAGAGCATTGGCAAGTTGCAACCAAGGTCACTCAAATGTGTCATGATAGGCTATCCTGAAGGGGTAAAAGGCTATAAATTACTTGTTATCCAACCAGGAGGGTACAAAGTAATTCTTAGCAGAGATGTCAAGTTCATAGAAACTGAATTTCATTTCAAACAATTATCTGACAAGATTGTTGAGAATCCAGGTACCTCTGGTCAGTTCTATGATCCAGAAACTCACCAAGAACACCTTGATGATGAGTTTGATATTGGCATCCCTATTGGCAGCACCATTGTTGAGCATCAAAATGCTCCTCCAAGTACAGAAGACAGCCCTCACCAATCAGGTGGGGGGGTAAGCAACTCTTCTCACTCATCTTCTTCTTCTGAAAATCATGGTGATATGCATAACTCTTTGTCTGACTCTTCATCTGATTCTGATTCTATGTCTGAACATGAATCTGCTGAGTTCAATGATGCTTTGTCTGATGTTTCTGATTCTGAATCTGTGCATGAAAATGAACCTTTTGATGAAGCTCCCAACTTGACCAATTATCAGTTAACAAGAGACAGATCACCTAGAGTCAGAATACCTAATAGGAAATATTTTGACAATGAAATTGAGTTTGTTTTCATGATTGCTGAGGTTGTTGATGCATATACCCCTGAGTTGTTTGAACATGCTGTGAAATGTACTCATGCTGATAAATGGATGCTTGCTATGAAAGAGGAGATAAACTCCATGACAACCAATAAGACATGGGAACTTGTTCCTAAGCCTAAAAAGGTCAGACTTATTGGTTGTAAGTGGGTTTATAAACTCAAAAATGGTGTGCACCCTGGTGGCCAACCAAGCTATAAAGCAAGGTTGGTAGCTACGGGTTTCACCCAAAAGGAAGGGGTTGATTATAATGACATCTTTGCTCCTGTTGTTAAATACAAGACCTTGAGATTATTGCTTGCTCTTGCTGCTGTTTATGACTATGAGATTGGTCAAATGGATGTGAAAACTGCCTTCTTGCATGGTGACCTTGATGAGGTTATTTATATGAGACAACCTAAGGGTTTTGAGGATAAATCTAAACCTGATCATGTGTGTTTGCTTAAAAAATCTCTTTATTGTCTGAAGCAATCTCCTAGGCAGTGGAATAAAAAATTTGACACCTGCATGCTTAAACTTGGCTTTAAAATGAGCAGCTATGATCCTTGCTTGTATTTCCTGCATTTGAAGTCTGAATCCCCCTTATATATCTTGCTGTATGTGGATGATATCCTGATTATTTGCAAGTCTAGAGCAAAAGTGTCTGATGTTAAGGATTCACTTAAGAGATTTTTTGACATGAAGGATCTGGGCCCTGCTCAGAAAATTCTTGGAATTAAAATCTCTAGAGATAGATCTAAACATCAGATCTTTTTGTCTCAGAAGGACTATCTGCTTAAGGTCCTTGATAGGTTCAAGGTCTCCAATGTCAAGCCTGCTCTTATACCTCTAGGTGGACATCTTGACCTTACAAAGGTCAAGGAACCCCTGAGTAAGGAAGAGGAAGACTATATGAGATATGTTCCTTATGATGCAGCTGTTGGTTCAATTATGTATGCTATGATTTGTACAAGACCTGACCTTGCTTTTGCTGTGAGTGTTTTAAGCAGGCACAAGTCAAACCCAGCTGAGAAACATTGGGTAGCCATGAAGTTTCTTTTGAGATATATTGCTGGAACACTTGATATTGGTTTGGTTTATGGTTTGCATACTTTACCTTCTGAGCTGTATGGTTATGTGGATTCTGACTATGCTGGCAATAAAGATAATAGGAAATCTACTACCTCCTTCTTCTATACTTGGTGTGGCAATTGCATTTCTTGGAAGGCACAATTGCAGCCAATTGTAGCTCTGTCCTCTACAGAGGCTGAGTACATTGCTGCAACTGAAGCTTCTAAGGAAGCAATTTGGCTCCAAAGTATTTTGAAGGAGGTAAATAGAAAGAACTATAAATCTGTGTTGCATATGGATAGTCAGAGTGCACTTTACTTGTGCAAATATCCTGTCTATCATGAGAGGACTAAGCACATTGATGTTCGTTACCACTTCATACGTGTGTTGGTATCCAAAAATCTTCTTATTGTTAAGAAGATTGATGGAAATCTTAATCCTGCAGACTTTGGTACTAAGATCGTGACCACTGATAAGTTTCTCTTTTGTAGGGAGTTCTTGCACGTGATCAAGACCAACTGAGCTGAGAAGGGTATGAAATAGCCGATGATAGATAAAGGAGTAAACCCAGTTCACAGTTCAACAAGGATGTTTTACGATATGTGTAAACTTAGAATTAGGAGGGTAATTGTAAAGCTCATCTCTTAGCTTGTGTTTTAATTCTAAGTGTTATAAATGTGTGCATATGTTTCTGATTGTATTGTAGATCTGGGCTTGACCCAAATCTGTGATCTCAAAGGCCCATGGGCTTTGAGTCCACTCGGTTGCACATGTTTGAGGCTTTCCATTAGCTGGCAATGAAGCACAGCTGAGGGCTCTCATATTTAAGGGTTTGTGAAACCCTAAACTCATTGAGAGAGCTGTTAGGGTTACTGTTGCTCCGTTCTTGTCTCCTATGGCGATTTCTAGGGTTTCTTCATCCTAGCTGCTTAGTGAGCGTTGAACGAGCTCCCTTCCATCCAAACACTGATTGAAACACTTGAGCTGAGAGATTGGTAGCTTCGTTGCCCTTCTGGTCCTAGCCTTGGTGACTGGTGTCCTAGTTGAGGCTAACTGATCGTCGTTTTACTTTCTTTCATTTGTCTTTCGATTTGGTTGTAAAACGCTTTCTCGGTTCAATCCATTGCTCTCTTCGTTGTTTCTTTGTGTTTGTGTCTGTAAACCCACTACAATAAGAGTGAAACAGCAAGGACTTCCCGAAACCTAAATGCTAAAGAACATGATCAAGAATTTCAAAAAAACAAATCTGAACGGTATAATGCCTGGACATATTTATGTTTCCAGCACTAAACGAAACCGCAAAATCTTTTAAGATAGGCCAAGCTTCAGGGCTTAATATAAGAGAAAATGAGCAATTCCGTCCCAGATTCCCATTAAAAAAGAACAATAGAATCCATCACTATATTTCATATTTCCCCTGGAGGACTCATTGTCCATACCGAGAAATTCCATTAACCAACTTTGGCCTATCGACCTCTCTACGCAATCACAATGTTTTATTTGTTTATTTTTCACATCCTTATCGTGGTATTTATCATCACCTTTGAGATCAACAGATTAGTATCTAAAATGAATTATTGAGTAAAATATCATTTAGGAGTAAATCATAACAGAATTCTTGAGTAAAATATCATTCCTCAAAATAAGACCTAATTATGTCAGAAACAATACTCTCATTATAAGGCAACAGATGCTTATATAAAATGGAGAGAAAAATAAGAACACAATAGATGAATATAGCTTAAATTATTATAATTTATAAATATTAAGTAGTAAGATAAAAGATATTCCCATAATATGGGTTGAATAAAAACTGAGAGTGTACTGGTGTAGCATAAAGTAGTAAGATAAGTAGGCTAGAACAGAAAATGACTGGATATCAGCCTTATTTAATGGGACAGCATAGCATAGGCAGCACTTCAGGCAACGTTCTCATCGATGTTCACATCGACCTCCTCCACTTTCACAGCATCATACTCTATCTTCACAGCGACCTCCTTGACCTTCACAGCTTCATCCTCGACTTTCACTGCATTCTTCTCAATTTTCACAGCATTCTCCTCGACTTTCACAACATCCATCTCCATTTTCACGGTAGCAGTTTCCTTCGTAGTTGACATGAGGCAGCCACCAGTGTCATCACCAACATTGGCGGAAGTTCGAAGGCGTTTATGTGGAGTAGATAAATCCTGATCTCCACCACCGGTAGCAAGCTTATGAGAGTCGGACGTCTCAGAGATACTTTCCTATCAAAAGAGAGATAATAGAAGATTACAAATGGAAGAACATTAACAATGAAACAATCCTGGTAGATGATACAAACCTGGAGAGATGGAAAGGCCGATGTAAACTGTTCAATCAAACCTTCGTCTGCTGTCATCTTTTTGATAGTGAATCTCTTGTCACCACGATTGCAGAAGTACGCTTTCAACTCAATCCGAAAGAGAAAGGTTTTGTTCAACAAGATATTTAACTGTTCAGGGAATGAATCCAAATAGTCCTGTATAGAAACAAAGTGGTCAATTTTTTTTAAAAATGTGGTTGGGGTTGTAGACGGTATATAGATAGGAAAATATACAATCTATTCTGAAATAAATACCTCAGATTGATCCTCAAGCAAACTCTTAACAAATTTGTGAACCACATATTGGACTTCTTCATCAAACATCACCAGAGATGCTGTGCCAAACACATCAGAGACTTTGATTTTCAGTTTGTACCTACAATAGAAGAAGAAAGTGGAGTGAATGAAAACAATTTTAAAGGAGAAAAAAAATATTTGGTAGGTGCGTATCTTGAAATGTACCTTTGAACTGGGTAATCAATTTGCTTATCACAATTGAGACAATAAAAGATATCCCCGTCGCTAGCAACAGACCGCTTGCACTTAAGGCACGAACTGTAAAACCATGTGTTTTTGTCTTCAAACTCAGCAATGGTTGCAAGCACAACACAAACACAATCCTGCGATGAAAAAAAATTGTGATAACAAATTCGGAGAGATATTTGAGTATGAATCAGGATGTTTATAAATGAAGATAAATAAATACAATTGCGACCTCGGTGATGGAATCAAGTTCACTCAAGAGTTTCATGTCACTGGACTGCAGAAACTGTTGGGTAGGAGAAGATGAAGAGCAGCTTCGGATATGGCTTATGGGGTGGGAAACTAATGCTCCATCAGAAACACAATTGATGAAAAATAAAAGTTAAAACCATTATCATACATAGATGGAAAGAACATGTTAAAATAGATAAAATACAAATAAGTAAGATACATACGTTGTCTTGAACTCTACAATTTCAGGAATATCCTGATCAAGTAGTAGCCTGGAGCCCCAAAGTGAATTGGACACAGAAACCTCTCCTGGAATGATATAAGATGAAGATCTAATTAGTATATGATAATTGGATATAATAAAAGATGAGAAAAACTAAACAAATGAGGTGAAAAAAAGGTGGGAAAATGTACCCCTGTATATTTTAATTTTTGCAAACTGCAATATGACAATGACTCGATGCCCTTGAAAAGAGGACAAATATTTGGACATCTCAGCAGCATAATTCCCCCAAAGGGTACAACTCAGCACAGTTTTGCTGTAAAAAATAGAAAAGATGAGTGAAAAATAAAAGCTATTGTATGAAATAAGAAAAGATTTATAAGATATGGAGGTAGTTTACGTGTGATCTTCCAACTTAACGATAAATCTACTCTTGGTTGGCTTGGCTGCAGGGTTCGAAGCCACCTCTTTATCGGAGAATGTGATAACATCCCCAAACTCAATAAGCTCACCAATAATGCCTAAATGAGAACATAAATATTATGTATAAACCGAGGTCGATGCAAATGAAAAAAATCTAGATGGATAACGTAATTTTAAAGACACTTACCTATCAAATACTCATCCGGATTAGTAGTGGACAAAACAATAGAGAAATCAGCAAAGGAAAAACCATGTGGTGATCCGGGCAAGGAATCACACGCTTTGACAATTGTGGATTCTCGGAAAAAGATCTTCCTTTCATGCTTGCTGAGCTTAAATGATCCCGTATGATCCACAAGTCCAAAGTTGGAGATGATAACGGTAGAGAACTCGTGTAATCGACCGGCAAACCTCCAACACAAGTTTCCTTGAACAATGGCTTCTATACGAGTTCCCTGTAAAAAAAACGATTGTTAGATATAAATGAAAATAATGAGAAGAAATGTAAATGAATGAAGATGGGAAGAGATTGGAAAATACATTCTCATCCACGAGAACCAATTCCAGTGGCAATTTGGTGTGGGGGATATTCGAAGATGTCCTTGCATACATTCGAATAATACACACTTTGATGATGGAGGAGGCAGAAATCACATCGAGCAGGGTGAATGACTCAGACATTGTGGAGTTGAGAGTAGATTGGCTCGGTGTTGTGATGATGTGGTCCACACGGCTGTTGGATATATATATACCTTATAACTTTTAAAATGGTGTTTGGGAGAAGATTGTTTCCAAGGTAAAATAAAAGGGAAGTGAATAATATCAATCCAAAGATATCAATCCAAGATATCAAATATGTTAAAATAAAAGGGAAGTGAATAATCAAGGTAAAGAAAGCGGATAATCATTGTACAATATAATCATATCTATCCAAATTTATCAAATATATGCATCCGCAATTACCTTTGTCAAATATATCTAAATCTATATATTACAATGCAAGGAAAGTGGATATATAAACATCTATAATTAGTAGGTACACAATTTGTATAATATATATGTGGATATTACTAATCTCAAACTTTTTCCACAGTCGTGTGATTTTCCTAATCTCTGAATGGATATGTAAAATCACAATGGGGAAAAAATAAAGAGATGGAAAATCACAATTTGTATAATATATAGATATGGATAAATGGATATTACTAATCTCAAACCTTTCCATACTCATGCGATTTTCCTAATCTCTGTATGGCTATGAAAAATCACAATCGGGAAAAAAATAAAGAGATGGAAAATCAAACTGTTTGAATAAACAGATGGAAAATCACAATCTGTAATCGACAACAGGCACCGGCAAAAGATGAAGCCCTTTTTTGAATCGATAAAACCTGTTTTGAATCCCCCATCAGACTGGAACAAATCGATCAATAAGAAGAATGAAAAAATTCAAAATTAGATTTAAAAAATAAGAAGAAGAGATAAGAGATCCAAACAAAAGAGAGAAGAGATCATATCAAGAGTGTAGCAGGCGACCTCAAATTCGGAGTGGAATCCCCCATCAGATGAACCCTAGGATGATAGGAGAGTGCAGCAAATAACCCCTGAAGCAACAACAAAGAATCGATCAAATACAATCAGAATAGAGAAGAGATCAAATCAATTAACGCCATATATGCAATAATAAGCAAACGTCCCCTTAAGCAATAACAAAGAAAGAGGGAACAATAGATCGAAAGATCGAAATTGTGCTCAATAGAGAGATCGAATCGAAAGTGTGGGAGAAGAGTGTGGGAGGTATACCTGGTGGGAGGCGGACTTTCTGGTGGGAGGCGGGAGATCGAATCGAAAGTGGTGGAAGAGGGAGAAGAGTGTGGGAGGCGGACTTCCTGGTGGGAGGCGAAATTGTGCTCAATAGAGAGATCGAATCGAAAGTGTGGAAGAGGGAGAAGAGTATGGGAGGTATACCTGGTGGGAGGCGGGAGATCGAATCGAAAGTGGTGGAAGAGGGAGAAGAGTGTGGGAGGCGGACTTCGTGGTGGGAGGCGGACATCCTGGTGGGAGGCGGCGTCTCCAAAAAACTGACAACCCTAGGTGGGAGTTGGGTGAAATTTTGGGGGGGGGGGGGGGGAAGGCAAAAGAAATGATTGGAAAAAGAAAAAATTCGATTGGATGAAAATGAGTGGTGGAAGGAGGAGACGACACGTGGAAAAAAGCTTCTGGTTTAAGTAATATATAGATATAGATAGATATATAGATTTATAGATATATAGATATATAGATGTATAGATATATAGATATAGATAGATGTTCAAAAATAGTTATTGCCAAAAATAACTTTGCGCGAGGGAGTGACACTGACACGTGGCGTAGGAGCTTTGGTTTTAATTAATATATAGATAGATTAAATTTTGATAAAACGGATACATGTTATTGTTAACAAGAAGAGCCACTAAATGACACTAGGGTAGGTTATACTCAAAAGACTCATTCTTGCCTAAAATGATTTTTAATAAAGTCATTTAATTTTCAAAATTGAAAGATAGATAAATGATGTTTACAGAACATCATTTTATTTATTAAAAATCATGGGAGGTAGAAATATGAAATTATCAAATGCCTTGAACATACAGGGTATATTCAACAAACATCAACAATAGTAAAATGATTCCAAGAAATCCCGTCATATGAACTCACGTACTACATGGTATATTGATTCAATAAATTGTGCGCAAACATAGTCCTTCTAAATGAGTTTATACTTTATATGCACATAAAGATAATCACTTGTACCTAAATAAGTGTGGAAGAATTGAAACATCAAATTACAAGTGAATACAAGACAATTAAGAGACTGTGTGTATTCTAGTGAGCTCCTGCAATCACAAATACACTGGGTCTTTACTCCTTTACCACTCATTGAGATCACTTGGTAATGAAGCTTGATATTCAATAACTTGTTAGCAAATTTTTTTCCCTTCAAATTTCAGTATGAAATGAAATTAGCTACTCCACTACTTAATTTCGAGATGAATATTAGTTGAGTTGGACCAATTTATAAATCCTAAAAATATATATAGGCAAGATGCATATTGACGATGCCATATAAAATAGGCCTATTAATTAACTTAAATAGGAGTAATGACAATCCTAATCATTTACACCTTTCAGTTTTGTATTTGAGTTATAAAATTGCACTTTTCAGTTTTATATTTACACTTTTTCAAACTAAAATTGCACATTTAAACTAAAATTGCATTTTTTTTCAGTGTCAGCACTTTTTGAAATTTTATGTACTGAAGTCTATTGCAGCTAGGTAGATGAGATTTTGGGGAGTCGATGTTAGAGCATCTCTAACAGCCCCTCTAAAAAATCTCTAAAATAGAGAACAAAATAACAAAATCTCTAAAAAATTTACACCACAACTCCAACAGATTCTCTATTATACAAATTGCTACATGTATTATACACTGTAATAGATGCATAAATTCATAATTTAACAAATAAAATTCCAATAAATTCATTAAATCAATAGGCAACAACCAATGAACAAATAGGTAGGCATTGAAAGGGGTGAACGCATTAAATTTTACAGATTCTAACTCTTCCTCTAAATTTAGAGATTTTTTTTCTCTCCTCTCATTTCTCTATTTTACAGATTGTTTTAGAGGAGTTGTTGGGGTTTAAAAAACTCATATTTCCTCTATAATTATCCATTTTCTCTATTTTACAAGAGTTGTGTTGGGAATAAAAAGAATCCCTCCCACATCGGTGGTTGAGGATATAACAAAACCAAAATATAAGGGTGGGTGAAGCCCCTACACATTGGCTTAAGCTTTTGTGTAAAGTGGTGGATCCCTACCTTATAAACAAAAATAAAATAAACCCGATACGACTCCCGATTTGACACGACCCGGCTCGGGATTCTCGAAATCTCACATGGTATCAGAGCAGGTCCGAGTCGGGTCGGTTTTCCTGGCTTCGGGGTAGGCTAAAAGAGATTGAGATGTCGAATCCCGTCGTAAAAAACCGGGCGAGCTATAAAGAGATTGAGAGTCTCGACTCGGAAAGAAAGAAAAAAGAAGAAGAATTGTTCAAGTGTCAACCCGATCCAGGCGGGTTGCACTTGAGGGGGCGTGTTGGGAATAAAAAGAATCCCTCCCACATCGGTGGTTGAGGATATAACAAAACCAAAATATAAGGGTGGGTGAAGCCCCTACACATTGGCTTAAGCTTTTGTGTAAAGTGGTGGATCCCGACCTTATAAACAAAAATAAAATAAACCCGATACGACTCCCGATTTGACACGACCCGGCTCGGGATTCTCGAAATCTCACAAGTTGTTGGGGATGCTCTTATATGATATGAATTGTTCTGATTATCCAAATACTATGCCAAAGATAATGCAAGGAGATGACTTATTTATTTGTGGTTCTATTATACTTGATGTTGTCAATGAAATTATTCGCAACATTATGTAATGAGACTAAAATATCAAGTTGCTAATTTAATATTTAATTAAGCTATCATAACTCTATAGTGAATTTACCATCTCATGTTGGAGCCCGCAACAACCTATGAGGGGAGTTAGATGAGACATCTCGATGTTGATAATTTTATTTGTAATGGAAACTGAAAACAACCTTTTAAGCATGCCATAGTCCCAATTTATGTTTTGATCCAATATTTCGGAAAAAAAAGCTTCTAAAAAAGCAGTATACCTTTCTTAGAAAACTTCATGGAATATGTCGTACCATTTTCAAGTTAAACGCCAACTTGTTATAGACGATTGAAATAATCATATTGAAACCAAAATTAAAAAATATATATTTTGATACTGTACCAAAGACAATATATATGCACTATGTACCTATATTAGTTGCCATATGACAGGGACTTGTTTTAAAATAGTAGGCACTAGCCTTGCGTGTTTATGTAATTAAATCACATCAATTTATTTATGTAGAAGAGGTATTATTCAAAGGGCGGGGGAGGAAAGACTTTTCAAATGATACAATTTCTATGAAAATTAAAGATGGTCTGTAATTGATTTACTTAACTTATAAATAGGAGTAATGACAATCCAAATCATTTACAGCCTCCTTGTAATATTCCTTAATTTTAAATAGAGAAAATTTGCGTTAAAGGCGCAAATTTTCGGCCAAATTAGCCAAATATACACGTTTGTGTAAAAATTGTAAAAGTATACATTTTATATCTTTTAAGTTTTAACCCTAAACTCTCTCGATCTCTCTCATTGCTCCCTTTCCAGACTTCCCTTCCTTCCGGATCTGAGATATCGATCTCTCTCTCATGGTCGCTCGTCCATGGCTACCTCATATCCGATCGAGTCCGAGCGAGGAGGTGACGGGGGTGACAGATCGAGCGGAAAAGGAGAAAGGTACGCTCCTTCTCCGATCGAAAGCGTTGGAGATCGGATCGAAGCCGTGTAGCGCCCTGCTCCTGGTAAATCCGGATTCCGCCTTGGATCTCGCCGACCGAAGAACCGCCTTGGATCTCGTCTCCATTTGGACGATTCGGAACTGTTGCTCCTTGCACCGATTCAGTTTTCCTCGTTCTTTGACTCAATTGGGGGAAATCGAAATCGCCGATGTTGTCTCTGATGTAATTAAGCCAGATTTAGTTGTAATCAGTTGCCGGCAGCAACATCAGCAACTGATGACGCTGATCTCCTGCTTGGCGTTCGCTCGCCGATCTCTTGCTCCTCAGCGCCTCCGCTCTTCTCTCTCCCGTGGCCGGTTATGATTAGGACGGCGGGATGATCCTCTAGATCTGGTCTCAGCGACAAGTCGACAGGATGATCCTCCCAATCTCGCCTTCCAATAAGAATGGTCTGTGCTGACATGGTCGGTTTCTGTTCATCTTCGGTCAACAGCGTTCTGGAGGTGAACAGGAGGGATACAACCACTGCATCGAGTTAAGGTTCATCGATTGAGGTGTTGTCGATTTCGCTGCAATTCGATTGAGGACGAAGAGCTATCGATCTCCCTTGATCCTCCGCCTTCATCCTCGCCGTGGCGTCTGGATCGAGATTGAATGCTGACAAGGAGGTCTGGATCTTTCTCTGAGGAAGAAGAAGCAGCTCAAGATCCTTGCAATGGCTGAGCATGCTTGAGTGAAGACTACAATGAAGGTCTGGATCTTTCTCTTAGTGCAGTAAATATACATTAGTTTGCTTCTGAATTCTGATATGCTTCATCTTTTCTTTTTCTTTTTAATAAAAAAAATCCAATTTCATTTTTATGGTTTCTTTGTGATGTCTGTGCGAATTTGTTTTGATTGTAGAATTGGGGTTTTAGGTTTAGAAGAGAGATGCGTTGGTTGATAGTTCAGGGGTTGTGATCTTTTGTCTGGAATATCTTTGCAAGTTGGACAAATCTCAAAATTAGATTAGTATGAAATAAACTATTTGTGCATTTGCTGCTTGTTTTTTGAAGTCATAAATGAGTATAGTCTACAAATAATTTACATACTTTGAAAACAATTTTGGGTTTGCTTTGTGTGTGGTGCTATTTTTTTGGGTTGAGATTGTGTGTAGATATATATTTATGGTTGGGTACTTAAAAATTGGTTTGTTTTTTAGTGCTGATATCGTTTTTAGTTGGATATATATATATATGTAGGTATATATGTATGCTTGAATCCTTAAATATTGGTTTATTTTTTAGTGCTGACATCGTTTTCATGCGTATTTTTTAGCGCTGACATTGTTTTTATACGTATTCGTTAGCGCTGACATCGTTTTTATACGTATTTTTTAGTGCTGACATCGTTTTAATACGTATTTTTTAGTGCTGACATCGTTTTTATACGTATTTTTTAGTGCTGACATCGTTTTAATACGTATTTTTATGTATGTATATATGTTTGGTGTGTTTGTCCTTAATTTAATTTGTGCACCTGATTGATTGTGTTATCACTTACCAACCAATATACTCCGTATATTGTGTTATATGATCATGAAGTCTATATTTAGGAGTTCGTTTGAAAAATTAGGCTTTGCGGTGTTTGGATAGTTTACATGTGTATGAAAGCGTAAGTTATGTTTTTAAGTTAATGGTCTTTAGCTACTGATTTTTTTAGGTTATTGATGTTTTTTTTGTGAGTAATGCAATTTGTCTCCAATTTATTTTAGTACTAACATCGTTTTTATGCGTATTTTTTAGTGCTGACATCGTTTTTAATTTGATATTATATATGTAAGTATATATGTATGCTTGAGTCCTTAAAATTGGTTTATTTCTTAGTGCTGACATCGTTTTTATACGTATTTTTTAGTGCTGACATCGTTTTCATGCATATTTTTGGGTAGGTATATATTTGCTGACATCGTTTTTGCAATATAAGAGATGGATGAGGAAAGAGGTCAGCATTGTTGGCGTCGAAAAATTCTTTGTTTTAATTGTTTACCGTTATTCTTTGTTTCTCACTACCAAAAATAAAATAAAATATTCGTTTCTTTTTTTTGGTAGAACACTCCTTTTGTCTCTTTGTTCTCCCCCTTTGATATTTTTAATGACTTAATACCTCAAATATATTGATCTTCGATGTCATCACTGTCGGCGTCAGCATCCTCGTAGAGGGTGTGAGCAATGCTGACGTCAGCATTTCCGACGTCATTCTCGTCGGCGTCAGCATTCTCGTAGACGGCGTCAGCATTGCTGATGTCAACATTCCCGTCGTCGGCGTCAGCATTGACGCGTGGAACAAAAAAACTTCCTTGTAAACGGTGTCAGCATTGACGTGCGAAAAAAAAACAACAAAAAAACCTTCCTTGTAAACGGTGTCAGCATTGCTGACGTCAACATTCCCGACGTCGGCGTCAGCATTGGCGCGCGAAAAAAAAAACATCCTTGTAAACGGTATCAGCATTCCTGACGTCAGCATTTCCGACGATGACGTCAGCACTGACGCGCAAAAAAAAAAAAAAAAAAAAAAACCTGGCGGGGCACAGAGGGGGGGCACACGGGGGAAGGGGGCAAATTGGGATGTATAGTTTTGCAAAATTCCCTAAATCTTGTATATTTGGCTAATTTGGCCTTCATATTTGTATATTTGGCCAATCCTCCCTTTTAAATAATTATATCAGTAAATTATTGGGTTATTTTGGCAAGTAGCACATTATAAATATCTAATTAGCTAACTAGCACCCAAACAAAAATAATTAACTAACCTATCACACTTCCCAAATTGACTATTAAGGTTTTTTTTTTTAATACAATGATGCCACTTTTTTTTATGTCATTTTTTACCATGATGCCATTTTTTTTTGCCGTTTTGATGCCAATTTTTATTATATTTTATTTTCGCTTTGATGCCTCGTTTCTAATAAAATTGATTGATGACACATTTTAATGCCAATTTTTTCAAAACCTTGATGACATTTTTTTGTTTACTGTGATGTAACGTTGACCATTAATGCCTTTTTTTTTACTGTTGACTACTGATGACACTTTTTTCATGTCAATTTTTTGATGATATTTTTATTGTGCTGCCAATTTTTTTTTCAAAGTAGTGTTTTGATGACATTTTTTTCTTTAATGTGATGCAACCTTTTCAAAGTAGTGTTTTGATGTCATTTTTCTAATGTAATTATTTGATGCCATTTTTTTAATCAAACCGTTTGATGCCATTTTTTTAATTTAATCAATTGTATATCGATATATTTTCATCGATTCTACTTTTATTCACTGATGACACGTTTGTAATTACACTTCATTGATGCAATCACTTATGGTGACATCAAAGATTTTTGACTGTATGGTAGATTGGATGTAATGTGTATGGCCTATGAAAAATGGCAAAAGAATTATAAACATGTAGTGGAAAACATCAATTAATACCAAAAAATCAACAGCACTAGGCAACTAAAAATTGTGTTCAAATTATTATGGCGCACATGAAAATGGTCTCTGTAGACTAAATGAAATATATAAAACTCAGAGCCCTTTGAGGAATAACAATCCAAAAATTTCAGATTCCTTCGATCTGAATGACAGTTACAAGGAAATTGTTCCAAGGAAATTTGAGAGTATCGAAACCCTTGGCAAAAAGAAAAGGCTCAGATTGTTCCAAAGAAATTATTATCAAATAGTAAAAAACAGCCCCCTATCGACTTTGTCATCATCATCTAATGAGAATTAGCCGCCGCCAGATCCGTACTTCTTGCCCAAGACGATAACCTGAAGCTTGTTGTACCCGGCAAGGACTCCAGCGCCTGCAACAGCACGAAGGATGTTGGCACCAGCACCCTTGAAGAGTGACTTGGCGCCCTCGTTCTTGAGGATCTGGTTGAAGGCATCCAAGGAGCTCTTGTACTTGACAGCTTCGCCGGAGGTCATCATCATTCTATGACGAACGGTGTCGATTGGGTAGGAAGCAAGCCCAGCACCAATGGTAATACCCCATCCGAGGAGGAAACTAGGAAGGAAACTATCATGTAACATTCAAAGCCAGAGAAGTTGAAGCATGAGTTAACATGATAATATAGTTGATCTAAACTACAGACAACTTGACTACATCCAAAGAAATTGGTGATTTACCTGCATATCTCCAGTCAGCAGCACTGGCTTCAGGGAATCATACATTCCAAAGTAGAGACCACGGTAAACAATAATTCCAACACATGAGATGTTGAATCCACGGTAAAGTCCAGCAACACCGTCAGAGGCAATGGTCTTCTTGTACACGTCAACCACACCGTTGAACTGTTGCTCACCGCCCTTCTTTGCTTCCTTTGCGTCGTTGGCCAGCCTTGTACGAGCATAATCCAGAGAGTACACAAACAATAGAGATGAAGCACCAGCAGCACCACCAGATGCCAAGTTACCAGCAAACCACTTCCAGTAACCATCCCTGTCTTTCTTGAAGTTGAACAACCTCTTGAAGTAATCCTTGAAGGCAAAGTTGACAACCTGAAACACAAATATAACAAGTTAAATACAGGGAAACAAAACCCATTTTGCGCTTGAAGAACAAAGAAAACCACCTATTCATGGATATCTTGAAGAGAGGTGGTTACTTCTAATTCTAATGGAGTAATTTGTTAGTATTAACTTATAAGAGTATGCATTATTCTCTATCAAACAAGGAGGGAAAATAACTAGAATTAACATGGCATATTAACGCATCAGTAACACCTTTCTCAGCAGGAGCCTGCACGAGCACTGGAGACACAGAGATGTCCACGACAGCTACTTCAATGGATGGGCACTTGAGTGCAATGATAGCCATAGTTGGGCCCCCAACATAACCAGCTCCAATGCAGCAAATCTTCACCATTTTGTTTTTCCCCTGCACAGTTAACTACGTATTGAATAAGACTACTTTGCCATGAAGATAGACAATCTACAGATTCATTGCAGACTATTATTGGATTCCATTGAACAAATAAAAGTAATTGTTTTAGGCTTTAAGCTTTCAAAGAAGCAAGAGTTCATTTGGTATCGATCAAATTATTGACAATGTCAATAATTTCAAAAATTATTGTTCTAATAGTTTTATTATGATTTGAGCACTTCAAAACAAAAATAAACTCCAGGGTGTACCCATCTTCTACTTTTGTCCATTGAGGATATTACAACACAAATATGAGAATCAAAGTGACTACGTAACATTAATAACTATCATGCCCATAATCTTGATGGGCACATTTTTTCAACTAAAAAAGAAATAACATAAGTTGGAATACTGGAGGTTAGTCGTTGGCAACCAATTCCAACTATTCACCACATGATATGCCAGCAAATGGTTTGGAAAAATCAGTTGAAGATCTAATTATGGGGTTGATTTGATATGACATGGGAGATAACCAGAAATTAACACTAATGTGGCTAGAGCAAGTATTCAGCCACTTATATTAAGCATATATTATTTCAAAATTAGGTAAAGCTTCCACTGAAGCCATGACTTTGTCCTACTGCACTCATCCATACTTTTCCAATGACTTCGCCAATCAATTCCTTGCTCAAATGGCAACAGAAACATGTAAAAACGCAGTTCAACTAAGCAAGGAAACTCAATACGGATTTCCCCTTCCATTCCCTGAATCCTTTGGATATTTATTATAATTCTAACAAACAAAACCTTTAGCTTAAGTGATAACATTGATTTCCAGAGAAGCACGAAACAGAGAATTTACTGCCAAGGAATTCATTGTTCCTAATAGTTATCTCTTCGGTTTATACACAGTGATTCCAGAAGCTACACAGCTCAGTTTCTCCACCACTGTCACATAAACCACAATGGAAATCGGTGCAAGACAATTCACACACAGCAGATGGCAAATTCGGTGCAATTTTTTTCATCAATTCAGCACAACAGATGACTCTGTGGCGGCGGGTGTTTCTGAGTGAAGAAAGGGTTGTAACACAAGCTAGATGAATCGAAAAGCATGAATTTGATAGCAACTCGACTTATAACAAGAAAACAAAACAATTGAAGATTTCAATTTCGATTTCAAAGGGAGTCTTAATTCAATTTTGGGGAAAACCGATAGCAAGGGCAAATAACAAGATCGGATGATTAATTGAAGAAAAAGGGAAGTGAGTACCTGTAAACAGGCTAAACAACGACATAGGACTCGATAGGAGGCTTCATCATTTGAGAGAGGAGGTGATTGTCAAGGTCGGGGAGAGCGGCACCGAAATCGGGGGAGGCTGAGTGTGGCTTCGTCTGGCCGGCCACGGAAATTGGAAGAGGATGAGTCTGGATTCTTGCTCGCAAATGAGCGGAGGAGACAAGAAGAGGAAGCGTGAGAGATAGAGAACGAGGTCGATGGAGGACGAGGAGGGAACGGAGGTTGAGAGGGTGAGATCGAAGTCGCCGCCATGGACGTCTCTCCAGATCTGATTATCTGAGAGAGAGAGGAGATATGAATAATGCTAGTCAATTAAAAAAAATTGAATGAGTGCTAGAACGGCCAATAAATAAACTTAAGGTGCTAATAACCTAATTAGATTAGGAAAATGTGATATTTCACCAAATTTTCTCTAAATTATTTTCACATTTATTTAATTTTGAAAAAATATTATAAAAATTATATAAATATTCTAAACATTTATTTTTATATGTTCATGATTGACACAAACAAAAAGATGAGAGAGAGAGAGAGATTTGGTTGAACATGTCACTTGCGCTTTGAATGGATTCTAAATTTGTTCCTTGTCAATTGTCAATTTGTACGAGGAGAGATGAGAGAAAAAGGAACCCTAGACAAAACCCATCCCGCCCCCCCCCCCCTGACAAGCCACAACCAGGAAGAACCCTAGCCCCGCCGCCACCCTTAATCCCACCAATCCAGCCAAGATCCGACCAACGAACGCTGCTTCCGAGCCTCCCAGGCCACCATCCTGACTCAGAAATGCCAAAAACACAAAGAGATTGAAAGAAAGAAAACAAAAAGGCAAAAGCAAAGCTAAAGTGAAGGAAGAATCAACCCAGAGAAGTCGATCCAAACCAAAAACCAACATAAATGGTAAGAAGAGGAAGAAAGGAAACAAAAAAGATGAGCAATTCGGCCTTCTAAAAACAAAAATCAAGAAAGAAGGCAAATTAGACAATCAATGGTGGAAGATTCGAAGGAAAGAAGCAACGAAGAAAAGGCGGTGCTTTAGGTTTTGGTGGTTGCGGCGGCGTCGGAAATGGGCTCGGTGGAATGGCGGTGGTGGCGACTGGCGAGGTTGACTTCCTTGGTCCGGTCTCCCTTCCTTTCTACCTTTTCCCTGTTGTCCCTCCCCTTCTCTCCAATTCTTTCAAGAAAAGCTACTGCATATGGAGGAACCCTGTAGCCCCAGGTATCAAAATAGAAACATCAGAAAAGATGATGGGCAAAAACAAGAGAGATCCACTAAGATCAGACACCGACCTAAACACCAATTGGTTTGTGATGCCCAGGTATGCTTTCCTCTTGTGTATCTGTCTCATTCGAGTGCCTCGGCTCTCTCCTCCCCCAATTCACATATTTGAAAATAAAGATCAGAACCCCCAAAATCGGAAAACGAATTCATCAGACTCCCTCTTTCATCAATCTGAGTAGAGAGATTATGGTGAGCCCTTCTCAATTTGTCCAAGGATTAGCACTGTTTATATGAACTGGAAATGGTCCAAACAAACAATGCCTATTAGGAGTAAAAATCATAAGCACCGACATCTTGGAAATAAGATGCTTAGTCTGAACCTCGATCTGGGAAAATATGAATTAAGATTGAAGTATAAAAAGAGGGTGAATCCCACGAGAAACTTCTCATGTCTAGGAATCTTGGCAAACATAGTGAAATGGCTTGTTAGCTTTGTTATGATCGGCTTTCTTTCCATTGTAATCCTTTTGCATATATTGAGTCTTGCTTGCTTCTTAGGTTAAACTGAGATTTCTATGCTCCTTTTGGGTAAATCCGAGGATCTGAAAATCAAAATTGAAAGAAAATCCTTTGGATGGGAAACTATGATCAGAAATTCCCCTATAGAAATCTTTAGTTGTGGAAGGTCTGTCCCTTTATTGTTTGACCATTCTCGGAGGATCAGAATGGAAAGCATGAGACGTGATTGGAAAAATGAAATAAAAAGTGAACCCTTTAAAAGAAAAATTTTGAGTAGGAAAATAACAATATGGACCATCTATATTCATGCTTCTAGATTTAAGAAATGTGATTTTCTGTTGAAATGTCAGGAGTGTTATAATTGGAAACAGAAACAAAGAGTAATCAGGTTGAACACAAGGAGGTACTCTCAGGTGTCTTCCCAGGAAGTGAATTACTCGGTTAAAATGAACCCCTGCCTTCAACAACATGGCGAGAGTCTACAAGAGATTTGCTCTCCATGTCTCTGTGCTTGGACTGCTTTAGAAGGCGACACCATAGAGTTTCTAGCATATGAGTTTGCCTATCAGAAAAGAATGGCTGAATGCAGGAATGGTCTTACAAAGATACAAGAGGAACAAGCAAAGATCCAAGAAACCTCCTAATGTCTCTTTGGGGCATTCGGTAAGAAACATGTTGTACTTTTTAATGTCTTTCCTTTAACGAATGGATATGTCGGTTGGTTGTTATGCCTATATACTATGAGATACGATACGACCCTAAATGTAACTTACTCATGCACCTATAATGACCTGAACTTATGCACACTTGACCAGCTTTGGTTATACTTGCTCTCTGGTTGGAATTTTGCGCTTGGGAAATTCCTTGAACAGATGAAGACCGAGTGTCTATTGCAAACTGAAATGATCCAGGAAGGCACGTTTCCCGAACAGGATGAGACTAGATGTAAGATGCAAAAATTATCTATCTTGTATTTTTGCTTATGCTTGAGAGATGTTTTGTGTGACCTTAGTTTCTATGATAAATATGTAGAGCATGCATATGTCATGCTTAAGAGACATTACACAATCGGAAATGAAATGAAACAATGTGACTGCAATGTCATGAACCACTGCTCTATTCAGCCAACTTGGCTATCCTTGGTTGTGGCTCAAGGAGTAGCCCTTCTAAGCTCCATGAATTTGGAAATGAATAGAAATTATGATCGGTATAATCAACGAATGGATCTTGGAATACAAATAATGGGATGCAAGGGCTCCTATCGATTGAACCATGTCCAAAGAATTGAATCTCAATTGCTATGCCTTAATGTCTGGAATAGAATTTAGCCATGTCTGATTAGAAGGGAAGGGAAGTGGAAGTAGACATGATATATAAGATCTAGGAAACGAATAGTGAAGCCACGAACAACACAAAAAGAAATTCACAAACATCGAAGTGCATATTCATCAAGACAATGCCAAAAGAAAACTCAACTAAATTAAGACGACAAACAAGAACAGATAACAGAAATGAATCCCCCAAGCAAAAGAAGTTAAGATGAAGATATGCTAATGGAACATATGCGGAATAGGCCGTAAAAACCTATGGACAGAAATAGAATCCTTCTGTAAAATTGAGAAGATTAAAATAATTGCACTACTTGAAACAAAAACTCAAAAACAACCACACGAATTGGTGTGGAAAAAAACTGGATTTGATCAAATGATATGGGCACCGGCCATGGGAAGAGCAGGAGGTCTTTGTGTATTATGGAAAAGTCAGAACTTATGAGGCAAAACATTGGAAATGATACACACAAACCAAAGATTCATAGTGATAAGATATGGAATTATACAAAGAAATATTAAAATGGCAATCTACTTTGTCTACGGTCCTCCTCATGAGGTGGACAAACCAGATTTTTGGACACTTTTACAATAACATGTCCTAAGTATGGACTGCCCCATGCATGGTCATAGGAGATCTAAATGAAATTCAAAACACCTCGGAAAAGGAAGGTGGGGTGGAACCTCATCCGAATCGATATAGAACTCTTACAAAATTCAAAGATAATTGCTTCCTACAAGAAGTACCCGCAATTGGAAATGTGTTCACCTGGAAGAAAAAATAGATCTGAAACTAATAACATCCTTGAAAAACTTGACAGGACACTTATACAAGAACCAATCTTGAACTGGTTCCCTAATATTCACACGAAAAACCATGCATTTACGTCATCAGATTACTGCCCTATTGTGACTGATTTAGACAATCTAGAACAACACAAAGCTCAACCATGTAAATTTGAAAAGATGTGGTTAGAAAGATAAGAGTATAGGAATATTGTAACACAAGCATGGCGGACCCAATCCCTGGCTCACACATGTATAACCTAGTCAAGAAAACTCAAAACTTGAAAAGACCAACAAAAGAGTGGAACAAAAAGAAATTTGGGAATATATTCAGACAATTAAAAGAAATAGATGAACAATTGATAGAAATACAAAACAACAGACCACTTCAGCAATCACGAGCCGACATTAAAAAACAGAATAGAATCATAAAAAGAAAAGAAGAAATCCTTAACTTTCACAAACAATACTGGAGTCAAAGAGCAGAAACCAGACACCTTAAACTATCGGACACAAACTCTGGATACTTTCACAAAGTAGCAACATGAAGAAGGAAAAGGAAAAATATCAATGAAATATCGAATGCGGAAGGACAAATGATATCAGGAGAAGCAAACATTAGAGCAGAAATCGGAGAAGATTTCATCCAACGTTTCAAAAAATAGGAAGTCAACAATACAACAGTTGAACTCTATTTAGACCTCATACACAAGGAAATAAATGACTCGGATAACCAAGGATTGATAAAAGAAGTCCCAAACTCAGAGATAAAAAATGCCATTTTTAACATTGGAAAAGACAAATCACCAGGTCCAGACGGAATGACAGTTGAGTTCTACCAGTGCTACTGGGATATAGTAGGACCAACTGTTACAAAGGCAATAAAAGGTTTCTTCCACTCCGGCAAAATCTTAAAACAAATTAACCAGACATTCGTTACTTTAATATCGAAAACAGAAAACCCGACAACGACTTCTCATTATAGACCTATAAGTTTATGCTCTACGGTATACAAGACAATCGCAAAAATCGTAGCTGATAGACTAAAAAGGGTAATGAATAAGCTCATTCACCCCCTGCAAGGAACATTCATATCAGACCGAGCTATTCAGGACAATATCCTTATTGCCCATGAAATATTCCACTCATTCAGACAGAAAGAAGGAATGAATGGTTGGATGGCAATAAAACTAGACATGGAAAAAGCCTACGACAAAGTTGAATGGAACTTCCTCTTTCTAGTTCTAAAGAAATTCGATTTTTGCGCCAGATTTTGTAATTCGATCGAGCAATGTGTGAAAACTGTCTCCTTTTCAGTCCTAGTCAATGACGAACCCTCGTAACCTTTCAACCCAAAAAGAGGCCTACGACAAGGGGACCCGCTATCCCCACTCCTTTTTATTTTAGGAGTAGAAATACTAGCCCGAAAACTACAAACAGAAAGCAATCAAGTAGACCAAGAAATAGGATTCAATATTACCAAACTGGGTCCTCGGATTCCATTTCTATCCTTTGTAGATGACATGATGATATTTGTCAAAGCATGCAGTTCCTCTACGATTAAAATTAAAAGAATTATTGGTGAATATTGCTCGATCTCGAGTCAACTTGTTAATTAACTTTCACAAGTCGGCTTTCCAAACGACACCAAAAGCACCGGAAATTCAGAAACAAGAAATCCAACGACTAACAAACAGCACATACCAAAACAAATTGGACAAGTACCTGGGGTGTCCAATCATAAATGGCAGAGTCAATAGAATAACCTTTGAAGAAACGATCTGCAAGACAAAATCACAACTATCAAAGTGGTGCGCTAACGCGCTAACCCAAGAAGGAAGGGCCACTCTCATCAGAATGAACTTAATGGCAAAACCAAGTTTTGTCATGCAAAACTTCATGCTCTCAAACTCGATGCACAAAGAACTTGATCAGATAAATAGAACTTTCTTCTAGAACAAAGATATGTCATATAAACCGCTAATAGGGTGGGACAAAGTATGCAGAAGAAAAGAAAACGGTGGAGCTGGAATCCACAAAACAAAAGACATGAATTCAGCATTACAAATGAAACTACTATGGAAAATACTTGCGGATCCAAAAAATATATGGGTTCAAACCATATCCTATAAGTACTTGAAAGATGAACATATTCTAAACTACGAAAGGAAAGGAAAAGTGTATGGGAAATGGACAAAACTAATGGAGATAAAAGCAGAATTTTGTAAAGGCTTTATATGGCAGATAGGAAATGGGAAAACAATCAACTTCTGGACGGATAGATGGTTGGACAATGAAACGCTAGAAAATATATGTCTTGTACCAGATAGAATCAACATAAGCGATAAGGTAGACAAATACATAAATGAAAATAGGTGTTGGAACACTAGCGAACTTCAGGACATGCTACCAACATCGATCATCGAAAAGATCAAAGCAACATTCATTCCGAAAAACCAAATAGAGGGTAGACTATATTGGAGAAAAGAAAAATCTGGATGGTTCAGCACAGCCAGTGCGCTCCGACACATTACAGAAAACAACAGAATCACAACAGAATCACAACACCTAAAATGGCATGGATCTGAGAAATAGATATAGCCTCGAAAATAAAGAATTTTCTATGGAAATTGTATAATAATGGAGTCCCAACAAAGACTAGACTAAATGATAAAGGAGTGGCCCTCCCCTTTGCATGTGAACTATGTGATGTGTGTGACGAAACCCCACTTCATTTATTCACTCAGTGTTACATTAGTAGAAATCTCATACGAAAAATCGACCTTGAAATAGAGAAACGACTGGACAAATTAGATAGAAATCAACAAGACATAAAGAGAATTATGTCAAAAAATTTTGAAACAACAACTCCAGAGCAAATAAAGAAATTGGCGACTGCTTGGTGGTGCCTTTGGACATCTAGAAATAAGAAAATCTTTGACAATGAAAACAATGTGACAATAAAAAACATGGAAAATATGATAAGACAAACAATCATAAACTGGGAAAAAACGAAACACCTTGATAAACCAAGCACTAATGGTACCCCAAAAGGATCATGAATCCAAAAGAAACGACATCTGTGATGGAATAAACCACCTGAAGGAACATTGAAATTAACTTTCGATGGTAGTTTCAATCACTCTAGTTCTTCTGGCGCAGGTTTCATCATTCGCAATCACAGGGGTTCGTTGGTTGGCTGCGGAGGCAAGCATATTACACTCGGGTTGCCGCTCCAGACAGAAGTTATGGGTCTTCTTTTGGGCATCCAGATAGCGAAGGAGTTGGGTTTATCTAGCATCCACATTAAAGGTGACTACCTCACTGTAATCAATGCTATCAAGGGATGTTGGTCTTTCCCATGGGAAATCGAGATGCTCACCACGGAGATTCTACTACTTCTACGGTCTTTCGAGCATGTCAGCCTCTCGCATTGCTTCCGGGAGATTAATAGATGTGTCGACCACATCTCTCGCCTCTTCCAGAAGGACGCATCTCAAAATGCTCGGGCTCATAGACACCTTTGTATTCTCATTCGTAAGGATGCTCTTGGGTGGTGGTCTAGTAGGGACTAGCCCCACCCAAATTATTACCTGTATCAAAAAAATAAATAAATAATTAAAGATGAGAGAGAAAGATGAGAGAGAAGCTCTAAAAGAAGAAACCCTAACCCTTGAACGCAGCCGCCGCTGTCGACCTTGGAACCCCAAACCCAAGCCTCCACAAAACTGCCGCACTCTCCCCACCCCCGTCGCTCAGCTAGAACGAACCCCAGAAAATCGAGATCCATTCACAAAACCTAAGCCCCAATCCCAAATCAAACCACACTTTAAGCTGAAACATGAAATATCTCGCTCAAATTCCTCAAATACCACTTTCAAATCCAGAAATCCCCGGAAAAAGGGTCGAATCAAGGAAGAAATCAAGGAGATATGTTGTCCGACTCTCACAAAAGTGTCAAGAATGGAGTCGGGCGAGAGCAATCGGAGTTCGATTGGGGCTAGATCTGCATTAAAGGTTTAATCGAGGACTAAAATCATTGGGAATGGATCTACTGGAAGATGTGATCAGACAAGAAAGAAGTTCAGTGTGGCAGGTGAGCGGAAATCACCGCTTCCTGCTTCGTCTGTGCAGGGTGCTGGCTCGCGGTGTGACTGGCGCTGGTTGGGTGGTCCTTGGTGGTTTGGCGTGGTTGCGTCGCATCGGCTTCGGTTCCTTGGACTGATCATAGTTCGGGGGTTGAGATTCCCTTTTACATGTTCTTTCGTTCACGTGAACTAAACCTCTACATTCGTTCTAAGAGTATCCTAGTTCATGAACCATTGATTGAGCACTTTTTATTGCTTGTCCTTTGTAAAACCTGTGATTTTAAGAACAAAATTGAGAGCTTAGGAAAATTTATTAATTGTTGCATGATAGGCAGACTTTCTACGATCTGGTTGTGCAGCTATTCCTTATCCCTGGAATTGTGTTTTGTTACCTTGAGACCCAAGCATGAAACCCGCTTTGAAAAACCAATCCTTCTTGACCAAAATCGAAAACCGAACCGAAATGAGAAGCATGACTTACTGACTCTTGAGTCAAAGGTGACCAATCCTGAACCAATGCAAAAAAATGCTGACAAAGTCTATTGGTTTGATACCGTACCATGTAAAATTGATCCGAGGAACAAAGAAACCATGATGTTGCATTTTTATTATCCAAAATTCTGTGTACTATTCTTTTGTGTTAAGCAGCCGAACAGTTGGATTTTGAACAGAACTTTTCCGCTATGGGTAACCAGAAGGAACTTTCTTTTGGGTGCTTTACTCACTTGTTGAGCCCATATGAACCTAACCATGACCTCATACTTGTTCTAATCTCAAGTGCTGCAAACTTAGACTACTTGAAATGCTATGCTGAACCTGGAAGAAGCTGTGAAACTAAGCCCCACCTTCTTCTTATGAAATTATTGAATTTGAATTATGATCATAGAAAAGCTTTTGGTTTGCGACCCAATGATAAATGGAATTATGATGAGGAAATTTTTCAGTTAGTTGCCATTGGGTGGTTAATTGATGTCGTTCTTTCTCTGATGCCTGTCTGGATGCACAATCTGAACAAGGGACCCTTTTCCAAGCTTTGGAAAAAGTGGGCTTTGGTTGCCTTCTGGTGTATATGTTATGCTAGTAATGGCCTTCCAAGAGTTTGTTCTCTTGGTTATTTCCCCCTTGCATACGAATTCTGTAGGTTGATTAATGTCAATGGAAAAATAAACTGGAAGTTTGAAAATGCATGTTGGGATAATGATAAGAGGAACAAAGCAATCTTGAAAGATCAAAAAGATGAAATATCCGAACCCATGACAAACAAATATTTTCATCCTAAGAACCGAAAACAGAACCTGAAAATGGTGAAACCCAACATTAGCAGCAAAAAACGGAAGGAGAAAATGATGCAAATGAGGTACTCTCGCACCCTGAATTCACTTTTGATTCCCTATTGCAACTCCTCTGGTTGGTGTGGACTTTATTGGTTGTATGCAGATGATTATGCTATGTATACTGGGAATAATTACAGAAATATTTTATGTAAAATATTTTGGAAATGCAGAAATTTTTTTTTCCAGAAATAATTACAAGGAACCAAAGATAGCTACAAGGACCGACAGAAACAGTAGGACAATGCTGACTAGAGCACAATAACAGGAGGAAAGCTGGAACAGAAAGACGGAAAAAATGGCAAGAAGAGAACAAACAAGAAGGGTAAGAAAAAGATTCAAATACACTAAATTGTTTTGTTGTGAGCTTAAGAAAAACCACCGAGATTGTAAAAAGACGGATACTTTTTGCTTAGATGAATTGAGTTGGACAAAAATGAATTGTTTGCTATCTGAGATGTACAACACTCAGAATTGTTTACCCAAAATGAACGACGAACACCGCGAGGAGGATATCATCATCTCTCATGGATCAATTGATGAAAAAGATAATAAGAACACTTACGAATTCATTTACTGCAAGATTATGATCGTAGTGAGATTGGTTATTGCTGCCTTTGAACCCTTTGATTATTATGTATTTGACGAAAAAGACAGAGAAAATGAAGACACAAGGTCAAGAATAAGACTCGAAAAAGGAGCTCACCAACACCATCAATCAACCACTAGAAGAACCAACTATCGTGAAAAGGATCGACCCCGTGACATGAACAATCACCCCGCTGACAAACCTTGGAATAATTATGGACATGAAAAATACGAAGTGAAAGTAAAACTGTTGATGAGATGTGTACGGGAAACCTGAATGCTTGGTAAGGTCGTTTTGTCGACCTTGACTACGTTATTGGTTTTTGTTGTGTCTTTGTGTCTTTGTTGGTTGTTGGTTTGGGTTTGCCTGGGGTTAGAGGAGTGGTCTTTTCGACTCAGTTTGCTGGAAATGACAGATTATCTGCGACATTTGAACCATCTTGTGCTATTTCACACCGTTGAACCACAAATCTATCGACTAAATGAACCTACAACTCACATTGACTCTATATTGTAAAAATATGGTCTAGACCTACGCTTCAGGCTTGGTTCTCTCCTTTGGCTTGGAGCTGCCAGGAGTGTATGTGGTATTGCAACAAACTCAACTTTTCCGAACAATACAAGTTAAGAACCCAATCATATGACGAACAAGCCCCCGCTAATTGTATTGAAAAAAAAAGAAAAAAAATCTGGAAAACTGAATCCATGACCCCTTTCCTCTGTAGTCTACCAGGATGAGGATTTGTTCGTGCAATATGTTTTGTATATGCACCTCCCCAAGAAAGATTAAAGATCCCTTTCTGGCCTCTCTTGACATCTTACATCCAGAGGCTAACAATCCCGATTATTTTGATGGGAGATCTCAATGAGATTCAAAGCACCAGTGAAAAGATTGGTGGAAACCTTCCCCACCCGACCCAGTTCGAGAGATTACTCTCTTTCAAAGATCAATGCAATTTCTTGGATATCCCATCATCCGGGAATGAATTCACTTGGAGGAAAAATAAGACGGATGTTAATAACGTATACGAAAAGATGGATAGAACCTTGGTCCATCACCAAATTCTCCAATGGTATCCAAATGTAGTTACAAGAAACCATGATTTTTCGACATCAAACCACTACCCAATTTCTGTACAACTACAAACAAATGAGAGACGAAAGGCCAGACCATTTAAATTTGAAAAAATATGGCTAACTAGAAAGGATTATAAGAACCTAGTTGTCCAAGCGTGGAGAAATCACTATGTTGGGTCATATATGTTCAATGTCATGAAGGAAACTCAACTTATGAAAAGACTATCTAAGGAATGGAACAAGAGAACATTCGGTAACATTTTCAGACAATTGAGGGAGACAAAAGAAAGATTACTTGAACTACAAAAAGACAAGAGCCAAGGCAGGAAAAATGACAACAGTAGATGACAAGAACATTTGATAAAGAAAAAGGACCAGCTCCTAAATCACCACAAACTATAC
This sequence comes from Persicaria tinctoria, assembly GCA_037127255.1. NCBI lineage: Eukaryota > Viridiplantae > Streptophyta > Magnoliopsida > Caryophyllales > Polygonaceae > Persicaria > Persicaria tinctoria. Next base: position 54,068,444 of record JBANSL010000006.1, on the reverse strand, counting down.
TTGAGCCAACGAGCCAAGACAAAACATTTGAAACTTTTGGACTCAAACTCTGGCTATTTCCATAGGTTTGCAACGGGAAGGCAAAATAGAAAAATTATACGGGAAATCAAAACGCAAGAAGGCATTGAAATAACTGGTGAGGAAAACATCAGAAACGAAATCAAGAACGACTTTGAAAAACGGTTCAAAAAAGAAAATATAAACGACAGATTACTTCAAGAGTACTTACTCCTTATAGAAAATCAGATAACGACAGAAGACAACAATGAACTAACCAAAGTAGTCACCAATCTTGAAATAAAATCTGCCTTCTTTTACATTGGGAAAGATAAATCCCCGGGTCCTGACGGGATGACTACAGAATTCTATAGAAAATACTAGGATATTGTTGGGCCATCAATCACAAAAGCCGTTAAAGGCTTTTTCAGATCAGGGAATATGCTACGTCAAATAAATCAGACATTCATCATTTTAATCCCAAAGTGTGAAAACCCATCCACAACGAATCACTATAGACCGATCAGTCCGTGCAACACCATTTACAAAGCGATTGCGAAAATACTTGCCGACAAAATGAAAAAGATACTTGGGAAAATCATTCACCCTCTACAAGGAGCTTTTGTAGCGGATCGAGCTATTCAAGATAACATTCTTATAGCTCATGAAATCTTCCATTCCTTCAGAACAAGAAAAGGAAAACAGGGATGGATAGCGATAAAACTTGACATGGAATAAGCATACGACAGAGTGGACTGGTGTTTTCTTCTAAAGGTTATGGAAAAGTTCGATTTCTCTACTAAATTTCTAGGTTGGATCAAGGAATGTATCCAAACGGTTGCGTTCTCTGTACTAGTGAATGATGAACCCACTGATACTTTACAACCACATAGAGGACTAAGGCAAGGTGACCTGATCTCTTCCTACCTGTTTATTATTGGGGCAGAAATCCTTGCCAAAAAACTTCAACAGCAATGCGACGAAACAACAAGCCCAATTGGCTTTAGGCTGACCCCAAATGGATCACGTATCCCGTTCCTATCCTTCGTGGATGATATAATGATTTTTGCAAACGTGACTCAAGAATCATGTGCAAAAGTTAAAAGAATAATTGATGAGTATTGCCAAATTTCGGGACAAAAAGTGAATTTCCACAAGTCTGCGTTCCAAGTAACCAAAGGAGTTTTACCCTGGACAAGTATCTTGGTTGCCCTATCATAAACGAGAGAGTTAACAAAGAAACCTTCGAAGACATTATAGGCAAAACGAAAATGCAATTGACAAAATGGAAAGCAAATTATCTTTCCCTTCAGGGAAGGACGGTACTCATTAAAGCAAATGTTCTGGCTAAGCCAAACTACATAATCCAAAAATTTATGCTCCCGACAAATGTCCAAAACGAACTAGATAGAATAAACAGATGCTTCTTCTGGAACAAGGACCAAAATTACAAACCGCTTTTAGGATGGGACAGAATATGTAGATCAAAGAAACAAGGTGGATTGGGAATCTTCGAGACAAAAGATATGAATAAAGCCTTGCAAATGAAACTATTATGGAAAATCCTTGCAGAACCTCACAACCAATGGGTTTAGAATAATACGAGAAAAATATTTAAAAGATGACCACCTTTGGGACTACAAGAAAAAGGGTAACTTGTCTTGGCAATGGGCTAAGCTAATTGATCTAAAGGAAGAGTTCTGTGATGGACTCATCTGGCAGATAGGAAATGGAAAAACGATAAAATTATGGAAGGATATATGGTTCAACGACTACATAAAACTTGAGGAACATCGACTAAAAGATCAGATAGAAGTTCAAGAAAAAGTTGAAAACTACATCCTACCAAACAAGACATGGAACAAATGAAAGCTCTGTGAAATGCTACCAAGAGATATTGTAGAAAAAATAACAAATATTCCCACTCCTTAACAAGAAATTAAGGACAAACTTTATTGGAAATCTAGCTCTAATGGCTGGTTTTCTACTTCAAGTGCACTAAAACTTATAACAAAATCAAATGACAATGAAACAGACTTGTTCAATGACATATGGAAAACCAATTGCCTGCCGAAGGTGAGAAACTTCCTTTGGAAGATGATGATGAATGGACTACCAACCAAAGAAAGACTAAGGAAAAAAAGGAATACATACCTCTCTAGATTGCATCCTCTACACCTCAATGGAAGAAGACTCCATCCACCTTCTGATGGAATGCCCCACAACCTTACGAATCATAGGCCTAATGGATAGAGTGATTGAGAGACAGGTCATAAACGCAGACAAAATAAATAGATGCATAAAAACCTCTACAAATGAAGTATTTCGACATCTTAACTCTGAACAAAAAGTCACTCTCTCCTTTACTTGGTGGTGCATCTGGAATAAGAGAAACAAGATAATATTTGAAAATCAAAACCAAAGAATAATTGATGAAATGATAGTTGTAATTAAAAACCAGATAAAAACTGGAAAAAAACTAAGCAAAACGATCCAGGTGAAGAAGAAGACCAACCAATAGGGCTGGGCAAAATGTGGATCGGACCGGAATTAGACCGGGACCAGACCGGAATTTACGGTCTTCGGATCGGACCGGGATATTACGGTCTGGTCCACGGTCCAAGATATCAAAATTTCCGGTTTCCGATCCAAACCCGGGACCAGACCGGAATTTCCGATCCGGACCGGAATTGGACCGGTTTCCTATCATTTAAAAAAAAGACCAAAAGAAAGGGCTACGTCAGAGGACTTTAGTGCGTGCCAGCTTTTCTTTCTTTCTTTTATTTTTTTTAAAAAAATAGTTTGCAACCCCTAACCCTCAAGCAGTTGCCCTTTCAACTCCATCTCTCTTAGAATCTCAGCCTCTCTCGAGGCTTCATGGTCGCACTAGCCATGCTCTCGCTCAGTCACCGCCGCCATGGCCACCGCCCTCGCCCTTCGCCACCGTTCATCAGTCATCGCCCTTGTACTTCCATATGTGCAGTCATCTCTCTCCAGTCGCCACCACCCTCGCTCTTTGTCACTGCTCATCGCCACCGTCCTCGGCAGTCGCCACCACCATCGCCACCGACCAACTATCGTCCGCCACCGTCCATCGCCACCGGCCAGTCGTAGACATCTATCCCTCTTCAGTTTCTTCTCAGATCTAGTTTTATAGAAATTTCAATTTGTATTTTAAAATTTTCATATCTACTTTTGTGGAAAACATGTTCAGATCTAGTTTTGTGTATATGTTGTACGATGAATTTCATATCTAGTCTAGGAGTAATTTCAATTTTCAGATTACGAGAAATTTCAATTTGTATATCTTAAACATTCAAGATTATGAGGTATTTTTGGATCTAGTTTCTGGTCCAAACGGTCTTTACGGTCCACGGACCGGAAAACCCGGGACCATATATCCCGGTCCCGGTCCGATCCATGGTCCATGTTCTCTGAGTTTTCGGTCCACCGGTCTTAGAACGGACCGGAATTTCCGGTCCGATCCGATCCAGACCAGATGCTCAGCCCTACCAAACAAGCACAATTAAACCAAAGAAGAACCCTCGCCAAAGAAATATTATTAGATGGAGAAAGCCTGAGGTTGGTGGTTTTAAACTCAACTTTGACGGTGCTAAATCACCTTCTGGTTTTGCCTCTGCAGGTTTCGTAATTTAAGATGACGAGAGGAGATTGATTGCTTGTGACACCAGGAGTTGCGGGAATTTGTCGGCACTTCAGGCTGAGGCAGTCGGTCTGCAGCTTGGGACGGTGGAAGCTCAAAAGCGGAGTCTTAGGCATCTTGTTGTGGAGGGTGACTGTCTTACCGTCATCAACGCGATTAACAACATCTGCAAGCCCCCCTGGGAGATCGAAATCCTTCTCTCTGAGGCTCTACTCCTGCTCGCGTCTTTCGAGATAGTCTCCGTCTGCCATGTCTTTAGGGATGCCAATAGGGTGGCGGATTGTATTGATCAGCTAGCCTTGGTTTTCGGTTCGACCTCCTGGATTTCTGACCTAGAGTTCCAAACTCTCGTCCAAAAGGACGCTCTTGGGTGGTGGTACAACCGTGGTTGACGCACCCCAAACTCTCACCTTGTATAAAAAAAAATATCATGTATAAAGCTTCAACAAGACAAAAAGATGTATGTAGAGTAGACATTCAACAACGAGATCCCATGAGTCACTGCCTCATTGATAACCATGAGAAAGACTTCCAAGAGACACACAAGGCAACCTTAAATGCTACTCATATATCTCAGCTATAAAGTTCAAAAGGGTTTTCTTGCTCTCAATAAAACCCTTTGAATGGTGTGGGGAAGAACCTAGTATGCAAAGATTTTGTACAGATAACACATGTAACCAAATTTTAGTTCAATATAACTAAAAGATGTTCGAAAACAACAAACTGTGAAACAAGATCCGTAGTTGTCTTACCTGGCTTTCAACAGCTCGGATTAATGAATTGAAGCAGTCAGATGCATTCCTATACTTCTTACAAGAAACATCCAGATTCAAGAACAACCTTTGGTTATAGTTGTTGGGGATTACCTCTTGGTTGAAGGCTCGAACCTTCATAGGTACATTTTTTATTTTAATTTTTCACTTCTTCATAGCTACATCTTTTATTATTATTTTTGTCATTAAATTTATATATGTAATATATAATGTTCGTTTTTTTTTATCAATTTAATAAATTGTCAATTCAATTATTTCTCCAATTATATAAAAATTATGTTTATTTATGAATTTAAATTTATTTATTTCATTAGAAGGATTGTATTTAATTCAAAAAAATAATAAAGGACTTCTTCATAGCTACATCTTTTATTATTTTTTTGGTCATTAAATTTATATATGTAATATATAATGTTCGTTTTTTTTATCAATTTAATAAAATGTCAATTCAATTATTTCTCCAATTAGATAAAAATTATATTTATTTATTAAGTTAACTTAATTTTTTTCATTAGAAGGATTGTGTTTAATTAAAAATAATAATAAATGCTTCTCTTTTCATCTTCCAAATGAGTGTACTATCTCCATAAATGTGCCCAATTAATTACAATTTTTTTTAATAAAAATAATAATAAAAATCAAATCAAAATAAATAAATAAAATAATAAAAGCATTTGGTTTATTAAACCGGTTGAACCAGACTAAACCAAGAAAAATAAAATAAAATGGAGAACCGGTTCAGGTGAATCGCTCCTTCCTTCTTCCTCCTTCTTCTTCAATTCCTCCTCCTTCCCATGTACGTTCAAACCGTTCAATGTTGGTTTTTAATTTCGCGACGTTTCACCTCCAAAACATCTTCATTAACTTTGATTCAACATCCCCGTGTCAAAAACGTGTTTAACTTGTGATATCATCAACGAATTCAGCCCCGTTTTCGTCCAAGTTCGTTTTGCCCCAAATCGAATTTGGTGTCGTTTGGGATGATTTTTCAACCGTTTCATGCAATCGAATACACCAACTTGATCACTAGAAGAAGAGGAAGATATCGGTACAATCAATTTGATATTTCGTTCTCATTTTAAGATCGACTATAAAAACCCTTTCAACTTTCGGAAGCTCCGTCCACCATATGTGCTCCAAGGCGTAGGGATCCCACAACCATCGCCTCCTCCGCCGCATGATCTGTCGGCCCCGCCAGGGATCGCCGAAGTGGTGCCGGATTTGAGCTGTTGAAGTTGCTGACTTGTTGTGTCGGGCGGTGGGCAGAAAAAGGCCTAACTATGAAAAAACTCTCAAACATTCTGTTTTGGCAAAATATGCCCTTATTTCAATTTTACAATTTATAAAAAGTATCCCCTAGTTTTAGAATGTATTATAACTCGCATAAATTCTTAAATTCGCAGCGATGATCTCAAATCCTTACACACCCATCATGAGACAAGATTCTCAAGAGGATATAATTGGTATAAATTCTGACTTTATAATTAATTTAATTTTTATTTGAATTAATAAGTCAATAAAACTAAATTAAGGTAGTTTAAGATGTGAGAATTTTTTTTTTCAAAGATATGTTTTTTTTTCAATGATAGTATCTAATACGTAGTATAATTTAATTTTGTATGTATAATATTAATTGTATGGTTATCGCATCACTGATTTTTACCGTTATAACTTTTGGAATTCTTTTTTTTTTTAAATTAAATGTCAAATTAGATGTCACGCTTTACAAATATATTGACTATTTATATTCCAATATTGATTAAATTCAAATATGAATTACGTTGATTTGATTGTCAATCAACACAAGATACCACTTCTTGAATTTGTGGTTCATCTCACAAAATATCGGAGCTGTTTGGTTGACAAATCACACGGGTCTGCCTTCCTAGCTTCTATGAAAATTTAAGATTGTTTGTAACTGATTTACTTAACTTAAATAGGAGTAATGACAATCTAAATCATTTACAGTGCTCCTTGTAATATTCCTTAACTAGTATTCGGTACCCGCCCGTTGTGCGGTTTCTTAATAAAAAAATAATATTTAATTACTTCAGCAAATTTAATGATGCATTTAATTTTAAATATATTATATTCAATTTGATCTAAAAAGTAAAATAATTGACTAAAATTTCATGGCATGGTATATTTTATATAGAATTATATAGAGATTTATCCTCTCAAATTTCATCATCAAATTAAGATGGTGCATATTTATATTTAAATATATTAGATTCAATTTGATTTAAAATGTAGAATAATATATTGACCAAAATTTGATAGTAAAAGGTAAAATAATTTAACAAAATTTTATGACATGGTATATATATATATATTATATAGTATTAGTATTGTTATATTTCATATTAATTTAAATAATAAAAAATAGATTAAAGAAGAGAATATACAACATCTTGATGCTTCAGCAAAGCTATATTATCATTTCAAACTTATTTTTAATTTGTATATTCGTATTAATTTGTATTATTATATTATAATCTAAACTCTTGAAAATATTTAAAAACCTATAAAAATACCATTTTATGAATCATAACTTAAATAAATAATAAGTGAATTTATTCGGTAAAATTTTATCCCATAAGCTATGCCTTTTTAATTAAGAATTAAGAATCATGTTAATTAGTGAATATAATACGGAATAAGTTTTATGAAACCTCCGCACAAGATTTTCAATCACATGTTAATTCTTTAATTGAAAAAGTCTTTATCATTAGTTAAAAAATAATATGAAATATAAAATTTAGTTGTTTTATTGAGTTTTATAAAAATGTATTTTTTGCCACGCTCCAATGCAAGCCCTTGGTGTACAAAATTAGGCATGGATACAATATTAGGCATGGTTTAAATAAAATATATATATATAAAAAAATCCTCTAAGGGCATCTATAAAGCACCACTCACTCTCGATTACACGGATTAAGCATGGCAAAAAAAAAATCCCGGCATGAATAAAATTAGATAGATTTATCTTGAACGATAAGTTTTCTACCTAACTAAGATATAATATTGAATATTTATATAAAAAAATCTAATCTAATTTAAGGTATAAGGTTATATTGGATAGATTATTGATCTAAAAAGATAAGTTTTTTACCCAACTATATTGGCTTATTAATTGATGTGACCCAAAAATATAATATAATAATAATATAAAAATAGCTTAATTAATTAGTTACACTATACCGTATATATTTATTTATTTATTTATTTTTCATGATAGGTTATTATATTGAATATATTTAGGAGACGTTTTATTTATCTTAATTGTTTGTTAATCTTAATATTCCACCTCTCAAATACTAAATGGAAAACTAAACAGTAGAGAATTTTGGTAGGATAAAAAAAAAGTATACAACATTTATTAACATATATCGTTTTCTTTATAAAAAATAATTATGGCTATAACTAATATTTTATAAAAATAAATTTTATCTACCACTTATATCGATTTGATAAATTTGTATAGTACTCCGTATTATATTTAAGGGATATCGTACATATCTTATCCTAATAAATTATATATTTTGTCCATAATTGAATATATATTGGATGAATATTAGTAGGGACCTTATTATAAATTTATTACGTGACATTTTGTCCATAATAGTTGGTATGTACATTTTCTGGATTAAAATCTATATAATGATTGTTTATTATATACTACGGTGTATTATATTTTATAGTATAATTTGAGGTCATGGATATTGATCAAAATTTGGCGGAAGTCATAATATTGGATAAAATTATTCCATCTAAAAAGTTAGGTTTTCTACCCGATTAAGATATAAGGTTAGATATTAATGAAAAAACCTAATTAAGATATAAGGTTATATTGGATAGATTATGTATCTAAAAAGATAAGTTTTTTACCTAACTAATATTTTTTTACCAAAAAATATAATGCCACTTTAATCCAAAAATTGACACGCAAGCGAAAATAATTAAAAGGTCGTCGACCGCTTGTACATGCGTACTATTTATAAACTCTAGATGTTTAATGACTTTATAGTCATCATCATCATCGTTTTTTTCAATAGTAAAATTTGAAATTTCATAAATCGAATACTCCTTTAATTTGGAAGAAAATTTAGTTGAAATAAAGAATGGAATTATAGCTTCTATCTTGCAACTTTGTACAATAAGATAAAGAAGAAGTGACAATTATTAGATTGCTCCAAACTAAATTAAACTTTATATTAAAACAACCTTTAATATGAGATCTTACCTCTTCATCCATGAGAAACATCCCTATATCTTCTTTGTTTGATTTTTATCTTCTTTACCTTCCATAGACCTTTAATATGAAATCACTTTTGTTAGTGTTAATTTCATTAATACGACGGTATATATTAGCTATTGCAAGAATTAAAAAATATACATGATATATATACACTGAGCTAGATTTATGATCCGTAAAATACATAACAATAAAAATTTGTCAATTATAACAAAGATAATTACAATTACATATACAATTAATTGAGCGAAGAGAGTGGATTACCTATTCGATCAATTGGAAAGGGGTTGGTGGATGGTATATGTGGAGAGGGTAGATGTAAGTTTTCAATGAGTGCATGCATTGTGATCTACCGTTTCAAGCATGCATTGTGATCTCATAAAAAACACCAATATATAGTAACTGGAATATTCTATCTTCAATCTCATAATTAGTTATTTATTACTCCGTATTAAATAATAAAATTCATTAAAGGTAAAATATTATCTTCATTTAGATAAGATTTTTAACTTAGATATGAAGTATAAAAATATTACACAAAATACCCTAAGATAAATTATTCTATTAATGATAGGTTTTGTAAGCACATAAGATAATATGATGATTTAATATTAAAATTTAATATTTAATATAACATTTTAATCCATGCGCACCGTCTAAATGTCGAAAAAAAAAATTTAGTTTTCTAAATAATTAAGATATAAGGTTGAGTATTTATTAAAAAAAACTAATTAAGATATATATAAGGTTATATTGGATATATTATTTGATCTAAAAAGATAAAATTTCCACCTAACTATATTCGTTTATTAATTGATGTGGACCATAAATATAATATCACTTTAATTCAGAAAATTTCGTGGCCGCGAGATCGCTAGCGCGATCTCCGTTTTAGTATTTTGTATAGATATAGATATAAATATAGATTTAAAGCGGCTGTATATTATTAAATTAATTAGCTTAGGTATGTATAATATTAAATTAATTAATATATTGAACGATTTGCTTGAAATTCTAACTTGATACTTTGATAATGGTATTTAAAAAAAAAGCTCAAGATCAAAATATCTTTATAATGATATTTTTTCCTTTGATTTACATATGAGGTTAAATGTACGTATAATATGGGGTTAAAATATTATGAATGTTGATTAGATATTTACGTGTTTAACTTATGTGAAAAGATAAGTTTTTAGCTAACTATATTCGTTTATTAATTGATGTGGGCCAGAAATATAATACCACTTTAATCCAGAAAATGCCACGCAGGCAAAAATAATCCCGTTTAATCCAGAAAATTCCGTGGCAGTGAGATCGCTTCAGCGGTCTCTGTTTTAGTATTTTATATAGATTACATCAGTAAATTATTTTCACATTTATTTAATTTTGAAAAAATATTATATAAATTATATAAAAATTCTAAACATTTATTTTTATATGTTTATAAATTTTATTTTTGAAAAATCATCTTTTAAATTTTTTATAAAATAATACATTTTTAATGAATTTTAAAAACATGATTTTTTAAAATAAAAACCTATAAACATATTAAAATGAAAGTTTAGAATATGTATGTAATTTTTATAATATTGAATAAACGTGAAACTAATTTAATGATATAGAAAGTGTTATAGAGAGAGTTGTAAAAAAGATTTTGAATCGGAGAACCGGACACGGGCGTACAAGATGAGCGAAATTACCGACAAACACGGAGTATAAATCTTATGATACCATGGGATGGAATTAGACATGTCAAAACCCGACCTGACCCGATTGACCAGACCCGTACGCTCGGAAAATTCTGGGTCAAGACCCGGAAATTTTGACCCGAATTTTTTTTTCTGACCCGAACCCGGAAATTTTTCGGGTCATCTGGGTTTCGACCCGGTGACCCGATTGACCCAGTCATTTTGACCCGATTGATCCGGGTAGCCTGGTTGACCCGATTGATTTATAATTATATATGATTAATTTTTTTTATGAAGATTCCAATTTATTACATTTTATAAATACAGTCACTTGATCTTTCATTTTCAAATCAACTTTTATATTTATTTGTATTGTGTAATACTCCATCCGATCCATAATATTTGATTTTTGATCTTTCATCACATTTTTTAAGAAGATAAAAACTCTAAAAAGTATTAAAATATTAAAAACAACTCTATGCTTATTACTAATTCCATGAAATTATTTTTAAAAAATTATTTAAATTTTAAATTAAAAATTACGAGAAATAATAAAAATCAAGTATTTTAGATCAGATATATTATATAATTACAAACACTAGAACTTATGAACCACGTCTTTATTTTAGCATTTAAAAATTATCACAAAATTACCAAATCGTGATTTTTTTTAATTAAAAAAAAATTGACAAGCCTAAAATCAATCCGATTTGACCTGAAACCTGGTCCAACCCGAAGTCAAGCCAACCCGGATCTACCCGAGACCCGCTTTACCCGGAGGCTGTTTTACCCGAAATCCAAAATGACCCGACCCGAACCCGATCCGAATGACCCGATTGACTGGTATAGATGGAATTGACGAACATATAAAACCATAGCCATATACGGATGGGGGAAGTTTATTACAACTACTCTATTTAAAGAGAAATAAAATATTCCACCTTGCTCCCTACTAGTGGGTCGAGCCGGTCGGCGCAAGTCGATTAACCGAGTACGTGGCTCTTGCCGGCTGGGTTACGTGCTCGAAGTTTACCGCCAAAGGTGGGTTTCTCGCCATCAATAAAAAATATTCCCCCAAAAATGTTATAAATTTTTTTCATAACATCAGATTTTGAAGTCGATAGAATTTTTTTTACCTAAAATAGTTTGCAGACATCGGGGATAAGCAGATTCTATATGGGCTTCGAAAGCCGATTTTGATGGGTACGTAGGGCGTGTTTTCTCCCCCTCTTTTTTAAGAGGTGGAAGAGATGGAGGTGGGGAAATCTGGGTGGAGATAGGGCAAAATTTGCCACCTTTGTGAGAGAGGGTAGGCGAGGTGGAGGGGATGGGGTATCTAAATGAAGGTGGAGAGAGAATGGGGGAAAACACGCCCGTAGTGTTGGGACTCCAAACTATGTGGGTATATACCAAAAACAGCATGTCCGTTCATTTTCTAGCCAAAATAGCCGGCTCCGCTTCGGAAAGCCAAGATGGTAAAAAAAAAAAAAATTGACACGTCAGCTTTTTTTTTAACCGGAAATAATTCGAAGTCCCAGACTTCAACTGAAGTCTGGGACAACGAGAGGCCGAAAAAAGGCAGACGGCCTAACCGTCATGATACAACAAAAAAAAGGATAAAACAAAAAAAAAACCGAATACAAAAGATCATGGCAAAGAAGGCCAGCGGAGAGGAAGACGTAGGACACCGGATGGAGGCAGCGAATGCCGAGAACATGAGAAAGCCGAAGGACAAACACGACGTCTCGACGCTAGGGAGACAGAGGCAGAAACCCAATAGCGGAAAGGACGTCTCCTGGGGAAATGTGGATCAACAACCTTCCCCCAACTAGATGAGAGATCTTCGAGAATCACGAACACTTCCACGGTCAACACGAACATCAGGGTGCCCGAGTCTGCAACTTCATCCGAAAGCTAAACGAGACCACACCAAATGAACGACTCCACTTAGATGGATCTGGACTGAAATCGACAACTGGAGGCAAGCCATGCCGGATTTGGATGGAGATGGGAGAGGAGGGGGTATGGGTGATAGCCGACGACAACCAGAAAGGGGTGAACAAAAACGACAATCCAAAGTTCACCCACAACCGGAGACGAGGGAGAAGAGGTTGGGGAGGCTAGGATGTTGAGGGTAGCCGCAGCGGAACCAAAACCTCGGAGGAGGAACCGAATACAGCGGACGATGGCCAGCGTCGACGGCCTGGAGGTGGCAGACTCCACCCACCCTCATATTGTGATCTGTAAACGAGTTCGAAAAACATTTGAAGAAAGGGGCGTACCCTTTACTAACAAACACAGCCAAGGTAAACGTTCGATTATGTGAATTGATTATTATGAGAACCATGATCTCAAAGGCTAAGGTAAAGGAGGTCAGTTTCATTTTATTTAAAATAGTTTTTATTTTAATAAAATTAAAAGGGATTAAAAGGCTTTTAATTATATAGGCTTCTGAACAAGTCAAAGGGATTGTTTCTAGAGAACATCGGCGACGGTGGAGACAAGTCAACGGTAGAACGATTGGTGCACATCGATTGGTACGAGGGAACGGGAGGGATGAAGGCACTATGGCAGGTTTGATATTGTAACAGAAACAAGTTTGACAAGTTCAATTGGTGCGCATCGATTCACCTCTTTTTTTTTCTTTTTTTTTCAAGAGGAAACCGAAAACCAAACCTTCGGTCTTCAATAACCTTGTTTTGGTACAATAAGGCGATGAGACCGTGGATTCATGACAATAATACCCGAATCGGTAAAAGCCCTATGGTAATTTTTATGTTTGGTAAGGATTGTAGTAGATCGGTTCAAGAAAGGGGTCAGGGGTGACAAATTAAAGCCATCGAAGGACAGCCAAAACTCCCTTTCCTCAACCACTAACGAGCGAGGTGGCAAGAAGGAAGAAAGGGAGCCTTAAACGGTGAGTCTTGATAAAGTTAGGAAGGAGACAGTGGGGTGAGGTTGCGAGAGGGTGATGGCGGGGTTGTAGTGGTGGTGGGTTCAGTGGTTTCCCCTAATTTGTAGTTGTGAGAGTTATTAATGTTGTTGATTTGAGGTCGAGTTGTTAATCTCAGTTGTTCCTCGGTATTGCTGGTTTGGTTTGGGGTCAAGATCATGATCTCAGTTGTTCCCCAATTTAGTTGTTGAGGTAGAGATGAAATCGTGAGACCACAATTTGCAATTGGGGTCGAGAGATAACTCTCTCCGTTGTTCTCTGGAGTTGTAATTGTTGTTGTTGACCACTTAGATCAACAACGTATGGGATTTTGAGGCCATTGACGGTGCTCGGTGGTGTCACGAGGGTGGCCATTGATGGTGGTTGTGGCTTGTGAAGGTGGTGGTGGTGAAAGGAGGAGTTTGATTTTTGGTGGTGGTGTTTTAGGTTTTGGATTTCTAAAGAGAGAAGCTCTCTCTCTAAGGGTAGACCTAAGAGGTTGTATTTTCGTCAGCTTTTTTTTTTACCTAAAACATATCAAATTAATAATTTTCTTTTAAGAAAAATAAAATAAACATCTAGTTCAAGACATAAGGGTCAGAAGCTCGAACTCGAAGGGAAAATTGAAGGATGGTTGGGGATCGATAACCCAGTCGGCGAATTCTCGATCAAGAACAAGAAAGGGTGACATATCGGAGTTCGAAGGATGACAGAGGGTTGGGAACAACAATGCCCATTTTTGTGAAATCAAATTTTGCAAGAACAGTGGCCAATGAATCCCAATGGAAAGGTGTTTCTATGGCTACCCTCAGAGATTGCTAACTTGCAAATACACTAAAAATTCGGGAAAACAATTTTATGTTTGCCCATTATGGAAGGTTTGATTCCACTCTTTGGGTTATCTCGTATGTTTGTTTCAATTTTAAGCATTTCGAATTGGTTACAAATCTTAGGTTTTTTTTTAATTTGGTTGCAATTTTAGGGTGTTCGAATTTGGTTGCAATTTTAGGGTTTCTAAAGTAAATTTTGAATTTTCCCTTGAATAAGTGATATCGATTTCAATTTCTTATCATGGATTTGTCAACGTTGTTTTCGTTAATAACTTTGTACAGCGGCTGATTTGTCAACGTTGTTTTCGTGTGTTTTATTGCTGATTTGAATTAGGGGTGATTTTGTTGTCATGAATAAGCTACAATAACACATACCCAGTACACAAAATAGATATATTTACATACGCATGCATAGCTTCACCAGACCTTACATGCTTCAAAACTATCAACACCAGCCTTGACTATTACAAAGACTACATGACACTTACGTACCCTATTAGGCTATTACATGAGCTGCTAGATAAGCTTATTTTATCCCATAGAGGGAGACCTGGGTACATTAAAGACATATACGAACAACTTGATATACACATACCGATATGGTGCATACTACAAGGCCTTACAAACACACACATGTTATCACAAGCAATCATACGATCATCCACACAACAAGCCAAGTTTTCCAGAAAGGGAGTTACCTGCCACACAACTCTCCACGTTTTCCACTCCCAAAGAAAAAATAAAGACACGGCCACCAAAGGATCACTACTCATTCTTACCCCTCTTGGTACTTCCACCCATCAGTTTTGAACTAGCAGTCTCACCTTCCTCAACCCCGAGTTTAAATTTGCCAGACTCAGATTTGACCAAACCTTCGACCCCAAGCTGCTTAAACCTCAAGGTGGTCGTAGGCGAGCAAGAAGGAGCAACAAGAGGGTCAAAGCAGTCAAAAGAAACAAAACCAGGCTTACACAAATTTGGCAAAATGAACTTAGAAGACGCAGGGATATCTTGAAGCATTCGATCGAAATCCGCTTGTATAAAATTAGCAAGGAAACCACTAAAATCAATGATGTTTTCATAACTAACCTCCATCTCAAGCAGCTCTTCATCGTCGGCACCGTCGTACTCAGGATCTTGGAAGACTACTTCAATCAAATCATGGTTCACATCACCTAGGATTTCCACAAGAGGGGCATTAACATTCTCATCGACAGGGGCATCGATTTTAATCTCAACCTCCTTTATTACAGGCAAGACAGCTTCCGTCTCAACCTCTACTTCAACCCTTGGCTCTTCGATACTAGCATCAACAACAACATCTACATTCTCAATAACATGGGCGGTGGTGGTGGATTCCTCACCAGTTTGCATATAGGATTCTGTAGCAGAAGAACCGGAGCCATCATCCACATTCGCACCGAAACATTTCCACAGCTCAGCCTTAGAGTGGCCGAAGGAAGGAGGAGGGAGAGGACAAGATTTTTTCGGAGCAACAGTGGTCCACTTCCCACCATCATTGGAAGGACCAGCCTTCCCTTGGGCAGCCGCACCTTCCTCAGGTTCACCACCCAACACACCATCGGCCGGAATGCTACATACCCTGTGTTTGGGTCATTGCTCAAAAACATGCCCAGCCAACCCATGACAAACACAACCCTCGGGAAAATCCTCAAACCATAGAGGAAAGGCCCAAATTTCACCTTTCTCATTAGGCACCAACACCAGCTTACTAGGGATTTTCTTCAAATCCGTATTGATGCAAATCCCGGGGTAACGAAGCCTAGCCCCGTTGTGGTTGAAGGCCACCACCCGCAAAACCTTTCCAATACGATTCTTCTCAATGATGGAATTAAGGATGGATTCACTTACAAACTTCATCGGCAGACCAGGAATTCTAACCCATATATCCATCTCGGTTACATATTCAGACCAGGGATCGAAGTCCTGTTTCCATGGACGTGACGCACGAACATGAGTTGGCCAACCACATGAAAGGGTCTTCCCTCCCACACTTTGTCTCGATCTTCCTTCTTGTCAAACTTGAGCTCGAACCAGTGATTAGCCAATGGCACCAGTTGAAACCCGACACACAAAAACTTCCAGTCCATCTTGATTCTCTTTCTCACCTCTTTGGCTTCGATGGGGTTTCCTACATTTGTTGCAAACATGGATTTGTCAGACAAGCACGAGATATTTCCTTGCACATCCTCCTGGATTTCCTTCAACGTCTAGGCATCGATCTTGGACTTCTTCAGAAATCTGTCAACCAACTGTTGATTCACCCAAAGAGAGAAATTTCCTTTATTGGGATACAAACAGTGGGGTTTTTGGAGCCCTTGCGGGTGTTTTTGGTTGGAGGAACAAGAGACTCGTCCTCCAGGGGTTGTTTGCCCTTGTCCGAGGTGGACGAGGCCATAGCAATATAGACATCAACAAGAGAATTAGAACGGTGTAAGAAGAGAGCTAGGAAGAGGATACAACAAGAGATGAAGTTAGGGAGAATGTTCGCATACCAGATGTTCCTTATAAAGATGTAGGGGAGAGAAATCGAAAGCCAACCATCATTAGCCTTCAAATCACCATACCTCTGCTCCCAAATCGTGCAACAGAGCACAATCAGAGCAAGCAACCTTCTAATTGGAAAGAACCCATAATCAACCCCCCTCAAGATTGGAGGTCGAACGACTACTCATAGAGGGTTAGGCCAAGGAGAAGGGCGAATGCTTAACTCCTCAACCCAGAAATCCATCCAAGCCCTTACATCATCGGATCGAGCATTTACTCCGAGGATCAGTCCGTACCGTACTATTCGACCGCTCCTCATTCCCCTTCGAAGATATCCAATCTGAAAACCCAGCATCGCAAGCCAAGAGATATCACACAATCTTTCAATTGGTTCCTTAAACCAATCCTTCTCATTATTAATGCTTGAAACAATAGGAATTATAGGGAAGATTTGACAAGAGAAAGGATCTGAATCGGGGATGCATGTGGGATTAGGTTTACCAACAGAGAGATTTTCTTCAATTTGGGGGTTTCGAATGGGGAGGATAGAGAGCGCGTGTGGTGCGTTCATTTCGACTCGATTGGGGGGGGGGGGTTCTATATATTCCCATGTTATGAACTATGATCCCATGACATGCTAACCTCATGCAAGTACATATGAATAAGACCCACGACTATTGAGTTGGACTAAAGTCCAATTAGATAGATGATATTGACGACCACGCAAAAGGTTATCCCTCTTAGGAGTAACGAGGGAGAATGTTGTCTTTTTGAGGGGCGATTGATAAAAAAAAATTATTTGTTTTTGTTATAGTATATGTTTGCCCTTGATAGAGGAATAAAAAATTTTAAGGACTTCGTGACCTTCTGTTCTCCAATTGTCAAGGATAAAGTTCTAGTTTGCTTATTGTGTGTTAAGTACTTGTGCATTATAGTGGTGGTTACAAGAGCAAGTTGTGAAGGTCGTGTATCTTCGAAAAAGTCGTGGAAGAGAAAAGTGTTTTATGCTCAATGACAACATATCTTAAGCGTTTAACTGCTTATAAATATCTCGATGCAAAATCTTTATGTTAACTGTTTGTTTCAAAAGTTCATAGGTTGAGAAGGTAGTCCTCAAAACCTCCAAAAAGATTTATCGAGGTAGTCCTAAGAACCCTCGCTCACAAACTTGTCGAATGACGAGATAAGGGAATTATCGAATTTCAAAGCGGGATCAACACGATATATTTGTTGTATATATTGGAAGATCTGATTAGAGCCAGCTTTAGAGAAAATTAGAGACCTAGTATTGGTGGAAAAATATCTATTGTATTTGATATGGGAAATAATATTAGGAATGCATATTGTTTTCATTTCTTTTTTAGAAGATTTTATGTGACGAGTTTATTATAACGGGGGATATTTATAGACATTAAATTCGGAAGAAAAAGGTTTCTTCTTTCTTTCCAAATCTTACAAATATTCTAGGAAAACCTCTTGAAATATACATCAGTTTGCTAGAAAAAATCCTACAAATATTCATAATATTTTCCCCCTCAAATCAACAACAACCTATTGAGCATTCTTCGGGTGTTCAAGAGAGTGCCAATAGAAGTCCAACCCAAAATGCAAGGCGAGCCCATCAAGTAGAAGATATTGAAGATGTTATTATTTTTGTTATTTTTCATCTATATGAAATAAAAAATATCATTATCAAACAATTATTAATTTTATTTGTAAATAAAAATACCGAGGTAGAAAAAGTGGGGAATAAGGTAACCCATGATTGTAAGAGAAACTTCTAAAGAAGAGGTAGGCAAAATAAAAATTAATTTAAGGAAAATAATACATGATGTGTCAAAATATGATAAGTGAATGAAAATAAAAAGAGGTAAGAGGTAACCTTATGGTTGCCCATCGTCTAATCACAAATGTGGTTTCAAATTTGAAAAATATGTGATTTAGAATATATACGTGGTTTAGGTCTTGAACAATTTGTAATTCCATATTTTAGGAAGAATTGGTACAGGATATTAGTAAGGAGTGGTTCAAGCTTTTCCATAGATATGGTTCATGATAGACTTGAACAACATGTATTTTATGATTTTAGTTAGAAGAAGTGCTTCAAGATGTATTAACAAAAAGTGGTTCAAATAGTATATATATAAATAAATAAATAATTGAAGTGCATGGTTTTTTTTTTGTTCATCTTCTAATCACACGTGGTTTCATCCTCTAAGAGGTAACCTTATGGTTGCCCATCCTCTAATCACACATGTGGTTTCAGATTTGAAAAATATGTGATTTAGAATATATACTTGGGTTAGGACTTAAACAACTTGTAGTTCCAGATTTTAGGAAGAATTGGTAGAGGATATAAGTAAGGAGCGGTTCAAGCTTTTCCATAGATATGGTTCATGATCGACTTGAACAACATGTGTTTTATGATTTTAGTTAGAAAAAGTGCCTGAAGATGTATTAACAAAAAGTGGTTCAATTAGTATACAAATAAAAACAATCGAAGTGCATGGTTTTTTGTTGTTCATAACAAAATTTTAATTAGTCATCCACTCTAGTTAACTTATTGTTTTGTGATGGATCATAGAATATAAAAAAAAAAGTGATTCAACATTTTACACACATGTAGTTTAGGATTTTTAGAAGAAGTGCTTCAAGTTATTAACCATAAGTGATTTGGGTTTTTTCTTTTCAGATGTAATTGAAAACTTTTACAATACGCGATTCATGATTTTAAGAAAAAAAAATGATTCAGAATATTAACCAGAAGCGGGTTATGATTTTACCTTGGTCTTCCTCCTCTTGGTCCCGAATTGCAAGACCCATTCATTTATTCTCTGGCTGTGGAGGGTGACTAGAAACCATGATTCCTAAACTTTATTAGATGGATTTGAGTATTTGAATGAACGAAGTTTAAGCTTTTACTTTCACTTTGGGTCCATATTCTAAAATTAAAAAGAACATGTGGCATGTTATCATTAATCGTTTAAGAATTGGGAAATTCCGTTTGGTGCTCCTAAGGTTTTGACAATTCTGCTTGGTGCCCTAAGGTTTTATTTTGTCCGGATGGTGCCCCTGAGTTTTGTCACAAGTCCGCCTCATGCCCAAAACTCATATTTTCACTTTTTTAAATCAATAAAATGGCCCATTATTTTTCCTTATTTCACAAAACGACTTTTACTTTTAACAATGAACAAAATTACCTATTATTTATCTAAATTCAAGATAAAATTGAAAAACCCACCTTTATTTATAAAATTTAACCAAATCATATATTATTTCAAAAAATTTTATCAAAAAATCACCCTTCTTCCAAATTTTTTAAAACAAACTCATTACGGTTTTTAAAATTATACATAAGACATATTAGTTTCCATACTTTGAAAAACATAAAATAAAAGCACTCGTTATTTTCCAAAATAATATTTAACACCTATTGTTTTCCAAAATAATATTTAACCTATAATTCACTAAATTTTAACAATTGTAAATGCGGTTGATCATATGGTGGCTCAATATTTTGGTAGTATATTTTTTTTTCGGTTCAATCTATAAACCCATAATTTTTTTTGTCAATTTAATATTTAGCCACAATAGTTCATTGTATAAGAAAGAAATACATTATAATTATCATTTTCTTTTAAAATTAGGTCTTTGGGTTTCATGATCTGACCCGAAAATGTCGGATCGGATTGAGTTGACCCAACATGAACCATCCTAATTGATCAATCTAACCCAATACTCGATTAGAATTTTATTGAAAAAGTAATGTAAAAAATAAAGGGTGGATTGATGAATAAGACTATAAGAGGGTGGATTTTTTTTCCCCAATACTCAATTTGAATAAAGTAGAATTTTTTTAAAATCAAAATTATGGTTTTATGATTTTTTTTCCTTTTTGTAATTTATAGGTCAATTTGTAACAATGTGTGAGTTTTTGCTAAAATTTTGGAAATTATGTGTGATTTTATTGAAAAAAATATATAAGATGTTTTTTTTTTCACTTTTATGTTGGATTAGGTAAATAATAGGTAATTTTATTCATTGTTAAAAATAAAGGGGGTCTTGTGAAATAAGGAAAAATAATGGGCCATTTTATTGATTTTTAAAAAAGTGAAAATATGAGTTTTGAACCTGAGACGGACTTTTGACAAAACTCAGGGGCACCATTCGGACAAAATAAAATCTTAGGACAACGAGAGGAATTGTCAAAACATCAGGTGCATCAAACGGAATTTCTCTTAAGAATTTAACTATACTGCTATAGCCTCACTCTAAAAATAACCCAAAACTGGATTCGAACGGTAAGAGAAGGAGAGCAGTGCCCGCGTGCCGTCTCATATTAGTTATTACATACATCTAGCTCCCTTCCACCGCCATCACCCACCCTATGGACGGCCAAACCCTAGAGCCTGCGCAACCCCCCACCGGCGGCGCTGCGGCCATAGACGAGGATGACTCTGACTCCACCTCGCTCGATCTCACGAGTTACCAGCTCCACGATCTCGAATCCATCGAATTGCCCCAGGGTTTGATCGAGTTGGACCTCACGGCCAACCGATTGTCCAAGCTCGATCCTCGGATTGCTCAGCTCAATTGCCTCAAGAAGCTCTCCCTTCGCCAGAACCTCTTCGACGATCCCGGCGTCGAACCCCTCTCTTCCTGGGACGCCATCTCCGGTCTTGAAGTACGCTCCTGTTTTACCTAGTAAATGAATAAATAGAAATCTTTAGTCTTCGCGATCTAAATCCGTTGCTCATTGAAATTGTGTGTTTTGATTTTGTTATTTTTCTCATTGATTGGTGACAATAGTTCATCCACCGCCTCTGATTGGTTTTTTATGTGTTTGCGTTTATCCGTTCTCTTTGTTGATGGCGTAAGGAGATTATCATATTTGTGAAGCTTTGGCTTTCGAAAGGTGAGATGAAGCCATTTACAAATTGTAGGGAATCCTTGATGAAATAGTTCGAACAATCGGCTAGTTTGTAAAGGTCAATGAGATTTATAGAGGTTGTAGTTAACATCACTTGATTCACTCTCACTTTTGTTGCCCTTAATCGGACTAGGGGGTTGGTATCATATGTAAGTTTGTAACCCTTGGTGAAATGCTCTAGTTTGGAGTTGGTAATGCACTATGGCTTTCGTTATTATCTGCTTGGCCAGGAATTCATGATAAAGATTTTTAGGCATGGGCAATGTTTGGTAGGCTGTTTCTTCCTCTAGGTGGCATTGAAGGGGGGCATATGATGTATCCAGTCATTACTCTTGATGAGGCTGTTTTCAAATGCAAATAGTCTCATCCAACCTAACTGTCCCTTGATGAGTAAATGTACTGAGAAAATCCCAATCAGCGGTTCGGTCTATCATGCACATGCACAGATTTCCATCTTAGACTAGAGTTGTTTGGTTTGTACTTGAATACTTTCTTCAATGGAAACTGAGAAGCTAGAGCCATCAAGCACATTTTTGGCACACATTCGTCCTTTTGAGCATTGTTTGCTAACACTACAATCATCTCTTGTACAGGAACTAGTGCTCAGAGATAATAAGCTGATGAAGATACCTGATGTTAGCATATTCAAGAGCCTTGTTGTATTTGATGTTTCTTTCAATGAAATATCATCCTTGAATGGATTATCAAAGGTAGCAAGCACTCTCAAAGAATTGTACGTGTCCAAAAATGAAGTAACTAAGATGGAGGAGATTGAACATTTTCATCAGCTGCAAATTCTTGAACTTGGCTCCAATAGATTGAGGGTTTGTGTTCTTTTTTTTCTTCAAAAATTACTCTGCTTTATATGTTTTTTTTAGAGCTTTTTGTTATTGTTTTCTTGTTTGTGTATTGCTGCTCATATTTGCGAATATCTGGTTGTTAACCAACATCTCTGAGAAGCACAAAGTAATCTCTGAGGTTCCATAAATTTTAAGCTCTGATATGTGATCTCCTAATTTTTGCTGTTTGTTGCAGGTGATTGAGAATTTGCACAGTCTAACAAATTTACAAGAACTATGGCTTGGCCGAAATCGAATCCGAGTGGCAGATCTCTGTGGGTTGAAGCGCATCAAGAAGATTAGCTTGCAAAGCAATCGTTTGACTTCTATGAAGGGATTTGAGGTCTACTATTATATTACTGCAACATATTTGCATTGGTCATGTCTAACTGGAATTTTTGGCAGCTATCAATATATAATGTAATCTGTGTGCCAACTACCAGGAATGTGTAGCCTTGGAAGAACTCTACTTGAGCCACAATGGGATCTCAAAAATGGAAGGCTTATCAACATTAGTGAGTCTTCGTGTATTAGACGTGTCATCAAATAAGCTTACATCAGTGGATGACATTGGAAACCTTGCCAAGTATGTTGCACTCTTAATCATGTGAGGACTGCATATAGAAGACGAGAATGGTTCTTTAATATGACTTTGTATGCAGTTTGGAAGATTTATGGCTTAATGACAACCAGATTACTTCACTTGATGGCCTTGCTGAGGCTGTTGCTGGTTCAAGGGAGAAGCTCACTACGATCTACCTTGAGAATAATCCATGTGTATGTCCTACTAATCCATCTCCTACCTACTTTGTGCATACTGCCCTTGTGCATTACGTTTACTGGAACTCTTTTGGCCTGCTCCATTTCCTACCTACCTTGTTTAATTTATCTTGTTTCTCTGTCTTGCTCTTATTGTTCCCCAAACCTATAAATTATTTTAAGAGAGTGGCTATTCGCCTATTCTAGGAAATTAATTCAATCACGAAACAACTGCTCTTCATGGATTTATAAATGGGATGAAATGTTAAACTACAATGTTCAAAGCAAGTCAAGGTACGGTTTCATTCCTGTAGATGTAAAAGATCTGTCTGGCTCTGATAGAGCTGGATCTGATGCTTATCTTGCCTCGTAGTTCTGTTCATTTGGCGTCTTTCTAAAGTCTCCATTTCACAAGCACTTTTAATATGAACAACAACTATGGTGGTAAAAGTAGTTGGGTCAGTGCATAGTGGAGCGCTTAAAGATTGTGACTTGTTAATTATCCAGTGATGCACTTGGGAGTATCAAGGTTTGCTAACATCATGATGTCGAGAGGACACTACATTCCTGATTCATTAACTGTAAAGATTTAAACTATACAAGCAGTGTGACTTCACAGGCGCCTTGCTTGTGATTTGGTGATTCTTGTTATTTATCTCACTATCAAGTATCAATTCCAACTTGCTGAACATGACTCTGAGTGCTTTTCCCCGTTTCTAGATTCACTGATTACCATCTAGAAGCTCTCATTTCTATATTTGACTGGATGGTTGATTTTAATCTAAAGTTAAACTTGTTGTGCAGGCTAAGACCCCAAACTACGTAGCAACAGTCAGACAAATCTTCGCAAATATTGAACAAATTGATTCCGCAGTCTTTGCTTGAAGACTTCTGACAGAAAACATTCTTTCCTAGTGTGCCCGAAGAGTAGAAGTTTTTGATTCCTGAAGACTCAAATGTAGCAAGGTCTGTATACACTCCTGGCTTCTGTGGATCTTTTGTCGTTCTCCATTCTCAGCTGACAGACAATATCTTCGTGCTAATATACTTCCACCATTGCAGAAAAAGGAAACAAACAAATTGCTAGTTGTTTATCCTTACCGACATTACTGTACACAAGCTTTTGTTGTCATTTTCACTGTGGTTTTGGTTGAGTGGCTCGTTCTCATAACTAATGATTGATTATTCTCTTTTAAAGTTGCTTCTTATATCTTAAGCAGATTAATTGAAAATAAGCAATATATTTGTACACGTTTCTTTTGGAAAATAATAATGTTACAATTTTTTTCATTAAGTAAGAATTCGAGATCAGATATACATGTATCTCGATAGGTCAACAAGTCGGCAGACGGAAGGTTGTCGAAACATACAAAAGAAAACATAGAGATGCAATAAAACAAGTGAAAACGCACCGAGGGAGCAGGCCGGAGATCACAACGAGGAGCCGACGATGACCGGAGATGGTGCTCGACTCAGCAAAAATCGCATGATGAAGATGGTGCTTGACCGGAGAGGAGCTCGATTGGAGATGGAGTTCGGCCAACGACGAAACAACAAGGAAACCGAATCGGACTGAAGCGAGACCCATCGAAACCAAATCGAGACTAATTGTGTATAGGGGAAGGCGAGGTGACAGTGACGAGAACAACGGCGGTTGAATGGAGCATCGCCGGTGGCTGGGGATCAAGAGATTTAGGGAAGATGACGATCTATTGAAGAAGTTAGGGGCGCACGAGGGATTAACCCCAACGTGTTCTTTGTAGCCCAAAAAGGGAAATTGTTTGCCTCAATAATGTTACAATTGTATGTTAAAAAAAGGTCATGCTAGCAAAGGTAGTGTCCCGTTGTTAGAATCTATTTGCGGTCGCATGTTTCTCCATAATTCATTTGTCGTCGCTACAACCATTGCTAACAGCCTTTGGCCATGGCAAATTGTCATTGCTATTTTTTTGTAGTGTCTTTCAATGTGAGCTTAGGCTGTATAATGTAACTTACTTTTCATTCCCTCTGTTTTGTTATCAAATATTGAAACACGTCTCCACTTCATTGCTCCAAAGTCTGAGAAAATTATTATTGGAATTTTGTAGAAAAAAAATATATCACATAGTTAAATCATTTATAAACCAAAATTTTACAGCCACAACTAGTTATAGCAAAAAATGGATCTAAATTTTGGACTAAAATTGTTGGCACCTTCTCTGCGGTATGAGGTAAGTCGCAAGAGAGGGATGTTGGCTTAGGTAGGACCGAGTGAGTTCTAGAACTTATAAGAGGCAACACTTGGTGGTTTTCGATGACCTTTCGAGGTGAACCTTAGGTGGGAGTAGGGTTAGGACAGAAAAGTTGAGCGGTGATCGAGGAATTTTCTAGAGGCCGGAGGTGATGCCTATGATGTTTTGGGTAATGCGGGAAGCGTAAGGGGTGTCCCTTGTGAGTATTAGGGACATAGTATGAGAGGGTGCTCGGGCATGCGGTTAGAGATAGGAGTTGGCTTCTTAGAGGTGGATTTTTAGTGAGAGTGCTTGGCGGAATGGGGAGTAAGACTGGAGTATTAAAATGAATTAGGATTTCTTCTAGGGGATGTTATATGAGTTAATGTTGGTGAGTCTAGATGAAGACCGGTCTTGGCTTGAGAGTTGGATACGAGCGAGTGGGGATTGCGATTTTATTTTAACCGGTGATGATGTGGATTGTGATTTTCTTGGTTATGTGAATTGTTAATATGTATTGGCATGATATATTGTTGCATTGCTATCGTGCCATGTTGTTTTAGAAGCATGATATAATGTGTTATGATGTTATGTATGAATTATGAGATAATGATGTATTGCTATGCGAAAGAATGATGTTATATTATATGGTTAATAAGCATAATTATTGATATATTAAATGATGAATATGACTTGGAGTATGAATATGACTTGTATATATGAGATAATGGTGCATGATTGCTAAATGATCGTTATATGGCATTGTAATGAGTTGAGATAATGTCTGGTGAGTATGCTGACGTTTTGATGATTGATATACCGATTGACCTTCCCTTTTGCTGAATCTTAATAGCATGACCTTGTTTGTGTTGATGTGTTGATAATGGGTTTTGGTTCATTAACTCTATGAAAAAAATTCTCTATGACTAACCTTACAATACCAATGTTTGACATGATGAAACTTGTAATGACAATGTTGGATGTAAATTGGATAGGTTGATAAGGCGATTATGTGAATTTATGCGTTAAAGGAAAACCTCTATTATGACTGGTCCTATGATTGCGGTGTTGATATGCGATAAGTGAGATTTGACTTGTAGTGACGTACTAACTCCATGATACATAATTCGTTGATCTCTTGAGATGTGTGTTGTATGATTAGCTATGATGGTTCGATGATCCACTTGTTATGCTTTCAGTACGATGTAGAGATACATTTGTGACTCGTAGTATGATGTCGAGACTTTGTTATGACTTTTAGCATGCTTGAGATGAGTATTATGACTTATGGTATGGAGTAGAGATGTTATGTGACCTCGTTGGCACTATGATGGTATGTGTTTTGGGACTCGCCGTATGACGTATGGCTGGAGACACGCTGGTCTATTATATATGAGTCGGTGCAGTTTATGGTTGCTTGGATTGAGACTGGTAAATTGACTTGACTCTGGAAACTAGGAAGAAAATATGAGATTAGCCCTTAGAGGTTGATGTCTCCACCTCTTGAGTTTGGGATTTGATCAACTAAATCCGAATTTATGGATTTTTGAACGATTTTGAAAAAGAACTAACTTGGATTTCAAAAAGTTTTGAATGATTTTGGAGTTGAGAGGTTTTGCTTGATTTTGAAGGTTTTAGTCTCGATGACGAGACTTGTTTTTAGAGGTGCATGTATGTAAAGACTGGAAAATTTAATTATTATTCTGTTACCCATGCAAGAAGCAAGTAAGTATCAGAAAACAAAAAGCGGAAACATGCAAGAATGTTTCAAGAAACATAAACACTCAAGGAAAACCCTAGAATCTTTGGCCATGGAATGGATCTAAACCATGGTACGACAAGTGAGAGAGGAATGTCACCAAGCGTGAGCTCTTTATAGGTCCACCCAATGTCCTCACTTCCAAATCCACTTCCTGAAGTCAATAATGACCCAGAGAGGAATGAGAGGGACACCTAAGCTCTGGGCCACTTTTTGATTCGTGGCGATTGATACTTGACCTTTTAGAACGAAAGAAAACGATTTAAGAAAACTAGAAAATCAAACACAAGTGATTTACTTGGTTCGGTTAGAGCCTCCGTCCATGGATCCTCGGCCAAACAACTTGAGGTCGGAAATCCACTAAGAGGTAAAACATGTTACAGAACAGTTTGCCTCAGATCAAAGTCAAGGCAAAAACAAGCAAGAAATACAGATCTATGCATGCATCTTCAAGATAAGTAAAGTGAGGCAAGATAAAGGAAGGTAATCCCTAGATCCGGGGAACCAGGCCAGGTCGTCGTCGAAAAAACACCAGAGGAGAAGATCTTCACCGAAACTGAGGATGAGACACCTTCTTCTTCCTTCCAAAGGCTGGACCTAGAGTCTCGAAGCGAGATTCACTTTAGATCGGACCACCAAGGGCTTCGTCGGCGCTAGGAGATGAAACCCTAGCTTTATCTCCCTTGCATGTAGTCTCTCTCTCTCTCTCTCTCTCTCTCTCTCTCTCTCTCTCTCTCTCTCTCTCTCCCCTCTCCCCCCCCCCCCTTTTTAAAAAAAGTGAGCAGCTAACTTTCAAACCTTAGATCCAACTTCGCTTATATAGACAAGCTTAAGTCGGAACGTTGCGTTTCAATGGGTGACGCTTCAAGTGAAGCGCTAAAGCAGATCGAGCTCAACTGGAGGTTTGGGCCTTCCGCTTGGGCCAAGCCCATTCAGATTGTAACAAGTTGTAATAACATAACATATACATATATAGAGGATATATCATATGTACTCTGGCCTTAACGTGTATCATGTGAACACCTCTAGGCCTTTAATTAAGGTAGAATGGAAGGCTGAGATTATTCAAAAAAATTTGATTAATTGTAACGCTCTCCTTTGAAAGCGCTTCTCTAGCCACCGCCGCCGCCACTCATGGCCCTCCCATCCTTGGCTTTTGCCTTCTCCGACATCCCGTTACCACTCTCCCCGGCCTCTTCTTGCTCTCGACAGCAAGCCACCACCATCATGGTTCGTCCTCATTCCCCTTCCCGCACCACCACCGCTAGTAACCCAGAGTTCCGCCTCCGCCGACCTCGGTTGCTGCCGCAGCCACCGCCATCCTTGGTTCCGCTGCCCTCGGCTCATTCGTTGTACTCCGAGCTACTTCGTCTCTCTCCGACCTCCTGTAGGGCACTGTCGCCCCGTCAGCCCCCTCTAGGCCCTGCCTCCGACGCCAACCATTTTGGCCTCCGTTACCAACCGTCACCTGCTTCTCTTCTCGCCTTGCTGGTTCTCCGGCGGTCCTTCTCTGTTCCGCCCTTGTTTTCGGCCTCCGAAGGGACACCATCGGCTACGCCCTCCCTCTGCCTTCCTGTCTACGGTTGCTACGACCTTGGGTGATTGCGATTGTTCTATCGCTTCTTTCGTCTTTGAAAATACAATTTCCTTCTTGCTGGCCTTTATTCTTTCCTTTTGATCCTCCTACACCACCAGCCTTTTTGTTTGTTGTAGTCCGCTCTTTCAGTCGCTTTCTGGTTCATCTCTGCCTGGTTTCTCTTCCTTGTCTTGTTTTATATCGCCTCTTTTAGGCATATCCTTGTGGTAGCATGTCCTCGATTTTATTATCGTCCTTGAGGGTTGAGATGAGGTCTTGGGGTTTGATTGTGCATTGGTGTGGTTTGTGGTTGAATTGCGGGTTACTGTACTGTGCTATTCTTATTGTGTTGCAAGCTTCTTGTGAGCGATGATTGATATGTCATGTTCGATGACGTCGTGGACGTGCAATTGACATCTGAAGGCTCTTTGAGTCCATAATCTGAGGTGTCCGCTGGTCCCCAGAGTTCGCTGTGTGCGTTGTCCCTTTGGCCGATCGTTTCGTTCTTCTTTAGCTTGTGTTTCGCAGTGTAGGATGACTTGTACGTTCCTTGTTTTTTATTTTATGTCATTTAATTCTGTTATTTTATTTCTGTCATTTGATTCAGTTATTTGCTTCTGTTGTGCATGATGGTTAGTCCATCCCTCGGCTTTTTCGGTCTCTCGGTTTATGTAGGCTTGTCTAGAGAACTGAATTTCTTATCTTGCTTTAAAAAAATAAAAAATAAAAGACTCTCATCTTGAGGGCGTGACCGTACTCGAAAACCCTAACCCTGCAATTACCTTAAATTGGCAGTAGAGAGCCCAGGCGATTTGGAGGTGAGAGGGAGATCCGGGGCTGAGGTGAACGCGATGCGGAGACGAGAGGGCTATTCGGAGGTAGGACGATGGCGGAGCGGACAGCGACGGGCGTCCCAAAACAGCCTCCTTCGGCGGCTCGTGAGTCCATCAGCGCCTCGCTTTACCACTGTCCACGATCCGCGCCCCCTTCATCATGGCTATTGGCTACTGTAATCAGCCCACCGATGTCAACATCTCTCTCGCTTCCAATTCAGATGCCGATTCGAAGGTGAGATATTAACCCTTTTCACCTCAAATTTAAGCAAATTTAAACTTGAGACAAGTAAATACTTTTTTCTGCCCAGCCTATGTGCCCAAGAAATTTGGATTATTTTGTTTGCCTTTACTCTCTATCCTCAGGGCTTCACTTCAGTATGTTTCATTTTCAAGATCTAGAATGGGCTAGAATTGTACAAATAGCAATGGGTTTTCTCATGAAGGCTGTTGCTGTTGCTTGGTTGATGCGGTGCAGAGATGTGGTGAGCCAGGCGAAATGATATTGTATCGATCATCCCTTTGTGTAATTCTTTGTTTGAAATCTAAACACACCCTATTTATTAAACGGTTCTACCGATAATCAAGATTCAAGCATGATCCTAAAGTTTGGGGTTGGTTACGCATATTTATGGAACCATTAAGTTACAAAAAGGAACCCATAACATTTAATTGTGTCTAAACATATCATCAACATGAGAATCAGATTGATTTACATTGTGGCAGCTTGTTAGGACTCAACTCTCAAGCGGCCTATTCCTTGAAATAAATAATATATCGCGCAGTTTTGCGTCGACTCAATGATATTCATATCTATATATATATCCACACAGGGTGTGGTTCGAGTGTGCACACCCCTTAAAGTGTGCATTGTCACAAATATTATTCGGTGAAATTTGAAGCATTATTCGGTGAAATGTGAAACATTCAACCGAATACTGTTATGTTTTTTTTTCCGTTCAGCTCAGATGAAAAAGTCCCAATTCCACTGAATAATTTATAACATTCTACCGAATAATGTTTAGTTTTTTTATTTATCCATTTCAAATAAAAGAAACCTCAATTCCCTAAACAATAGTTACAATTTATATGAAATGCCTCAAATTTCACCAAATAGTGTTTCACATTCCCCTAAACAATACTCACATTTCACCGAATAATGCTTCAAATTTCACTGAATAATGTTTCACATTTCACCGAATAATATTTTGTGCACAATGCACACTTTAAGGGGCGTGCACAAGTTACCCAGTCTCTATATATATATAAAATACTAAAACAGAGATCGCTGAAGCGACCTCGCTGCCACGGAATTTTCTGGATTAAACGGGATTATTTTCGCTTACGTTGCATTTTCTGGATTAAAGTTGTATATTTTTCTGGGCCACATCAATAAATAAGCCAATATAGTTAGGTAAAAAACTCATCTTTTTAAATCAAATAATCTATCCAATATAACTTTATATCTTAATACCATTTTAATCTTTCTAGATCAAATAATCTATCAATATAACCTTATGATTTTTATAAATATTGCCGGCAATTTTTTTATTTTTTATGTTACCATTGCCTAATCCTTGATTAATCCAAACAAACAAATTTGATTCTAATTTTTTACCATCCGGATTGATCTTCATTAATTAGCTTGGAACTTGGATACTTCTTTGATCAATTTAAAATTGATATACTCCATACATCCCAAGGAGAAAATATAAAATTAAATTTTTGTTTCTCCAAAATTTTACATAATTTATATTTCTTTTCTTTATTATCTACTATCATTTATTGGAAATAGATACTACATAAAATCTTATCAAATTACAAAATCCTATCAAATATTTTCTAATCATAAAAAGGTAAAATATAATATAATAAAATAGGGGAAATTACATAAAACCACCCCTTAAATATGGATGTTTTCACTTAACCACCCATTAAATTCAAAATTACAAAAAGTCACCCTTTTAATGGTCTTTACTTAATAAAATGGATCACTATCTGAATATTTAGTACATCGTTTAGAAAACTTACCTTAGTAGGTAAAATATTTTTAGTAATGAAGATTAATCTTTTCTTTATCAAGCTAATGATAAACATATTTACATATGAAGTATATATATCAAATTAGATGGAAGATTTTTTTACGTCATTTTGTGAATGTTGATGGCTCCTTATTAGAAATAAAAAGATAATTATGAAACTTCTAAGATAGAAATAAATATCTTTTGAAAGAAAAAAAAAATGAAGAAGATGGAAATATAATTTAAAATTAATGTTTTTTTTTTGTAATATACATGCATATGATTAAAACATAATATAAATTATATATTTAATTATTTTTACTACATAGATTTATCACTTTACCCTTTATCATACATGGTATTATAATGAATATTTATCTTTTTTTTTTAAAGTTGTCACGAAGTAATTTATTTATATTTGCTATTTGCTAACCATATATTGATTTTAAATGAAAAAGAAGGTTAGTTTAGTTTATGATTAATTGAAAACTTCCAGAATAAAGATTCATTGAAATAATGTTAATCTTTATAATTTAATAAAAATTAATAGTTTAAAAATAAATTAAGGAAGTAATAAAATATTTTTTTTTAAGAAACCGCGCAAAGTCGCGGGCCACGATACTAGTAATAATATAATCTTCTATATAAAATACTAAAGCAGAGGCCGCTGTAGCGACCTCGCTGCCACGGAATTTTCTGGATTAAACGGGATTATTTTTGCTTACGTGGCATTTTCTGGAATAAAGCGGTATTATATTTCTGGGCCACATCAATTAATAAACGAATATAGTTGGCTAAAAACTTATCTTTTTAGACCAATAATGTATTGCCCACATCAATTAATAAAGGAATATAGTTGGCTAAAAACTTATCTTCTTAGACCAATAATGTATTGGTTCTCAAATTTTTTAAAAACAAAAGGATAAAACTTATCTACCCGTTGTTTATAAAAATGTATAGTTAAAAATGTAGTAAATTTGGTTAAGTTAGAAAACTTATTATAACGGATAAAACCTTTTGGGTCAATTAAGGATAAAATTTATATTTATCTACCCATCGTTACAATTTAATTGGAACAAAAAATTGGAATAAAGTGTTACTGTATAAAATATTAAAATAACGTGTCTTTCATCTGTGTATCTATCCTACAATTTATACTATATTGACTATTTATATTACCCTTGCCTAATCTGAACTAAAAATATATATTTACTATTATATATAATTTTTTGAAATTCTTTCACGCTTCACATTGAAGACTCTAATTAAGTAATATATATTTCTACAAAAATACGTAGTATATGTTAATATTAAATGATATTATAGATTTTGCTGGAGTTAGTAAAAAAAATCAATACATCCCCTTAATTAATATAAAAATATATAATTAAATAAGATAATATATTTTAAACTCTATTTTACATTTTTTTAAAATTATTTGTAATAAAACAACTAAGTATTTATTTATATCAAAAAGATTTGTAATCTATTTATTATTGCTTTTAAAATAATCTATATGTTCGAACCAAATTGTATCTTTTCTTTTATCTACAATAGTTTAAATTAATAATTTAATTAATAAGCATTAAATTTGGGAAAGATCTAAAGATTTCAACGAAACTATTATATATACATTCAGATTTCAGAAAAAAAATATAAATTAAACATCATTTAGTCAATACTCCGTATAACCTTATATCTTAATTAGAATATTTTTCTTCCATGCAATATTACAGCACGTTGCTAGGGAGGATATTTTATATATTTTTTTAGTGGTTGACCTTCCATTCAATCAATTGAAAAAAAATTAGTTTGTACAAAGAAAAGAGTTTGCACATATATCTAAAATAAAATTTTAACAATTTTAATTTAAAAAGGTTTTCGGAGTTGAAGTTTTTTTTTTAAAACTTTATATACGTTCAATGTCAAATTAATTACCTGTTATAGATATTAACAATTATATCGTAATATTTTTAACCAATTGAATTTTTTTCAGAGATAAGATTTTAATAAATTTTTTCTCCGTTTCTACTCAATGAATCAATATAACATATGCTTAAGATAAGAATTGATCCATTCCGTCAAAAGTTATGGATGAATCAATATAATATTTTAATATAAATATTTAAGAGCAAGGAGATTTTGTGTATTTATCTTTTGTGTATTTATCTTTTGTGTATTTATCCCATTCTTCTTTTGAATTAGCTTTAAAATGAATATGATTAAAACATAATATAAATTATATATTTAATTATTTTTACCACATAGATTTATCACATTACCCTTTATCATACATGGTATTATAATGAATATTTATCTTTTTTTTTTAGGCTGTTACGAAGTAATTTATTTATACTTGCTAACCATATATTGATTTTAAATGAAAAGAAGGTTAGTTTAGTTCATGATTAATTGAAACCTTACAGAATAAAGATTAATTGAAATAATGTTAATCTTTATAATTTAATAAAAATTAATAGTTTAAAAATAAATTAAGGAAGTAATAAAATATAATTTTTTAAGAAACCGCGCAAAGTCGCGGGCCACGATACTAGTAATATACTAAAACAGAGACCGCTTGAGCGACCTCGCGGTCACAGAATTTTCTGGATTAAACGGGGATTATTTTTGCTTAGGTGACATTTTATGGATTAAAACGGTACTATATATCTGGACCACATCAATTAATAAGCCAATATAGTTAGGTAAAAAACTTATCTTTCTAGATCACTGAAATTAATTATGACTATATTATTTTTTGTAAATATTCAACTTTACGTTTTATTTAGTTAGAAAACTTATCTTTTCAGATGAAATAACCTATCTAATATTTAGTCGATTATTCTAAGTTTTAAATCAAATTGAATATACATGTATGATAAAATCTCATGAACAATAAAATATCGGTGCTCTCTCTCACTCTCTACTATGTTCTACGTCTCCCCCCTTTCCTTATTTTTTGTTATCTTCCTTATCAAATAGTTTTTTTTTCCAAATAAATTTTTAGAAAAGAAATAAAACCTATCATTTAGTTAACCTAATCCTCATCTTTTAGCCACATCAAGTTAATTTTTTCATCCGGAATATATCTTTAAATCACAAATAAAATAATATTTTTTTTATCATATCAATTAATAAGTCAATATGGTTAGGTAAAAAACTTATCTTTTTATATCAAATAATCTATCCAATATTTGGTTCATTATTGTATGTTTTAGATCAAATTAAATATAATATATATTAATAATAATAAAAAAACAGCAATCTTTAGGTTGAAACCAATGGTTTCACTTAGCGGATATATTCAATAACGGAATTAGGGAAAACTCTAATGTACCCAATATTCCATTTCTAAAAGATCTTAGATGATAGCTTGAATTGCACCATAAATTGTGTCGGACCGAATACTTTCGATATATCCAATCGTTCATCCATGATAATATACATTTCTTGAACTAAATTCGAAATTAATCGTCATGTAGCTTCTTTCCTTCTTTTTTCTTCTTCTTTTTTTATTGATTATTTTATCCGAAAAATAAAAAGGATTTAGAAAGAAAAATAATGAATATTTGTTTGATTTTCTTTGTATACAATTATCTTCGTATATATAAAAATATCTTTTTTTTATCTACATCAATTAATATTGCATACGTGTCATATTATGGATTGATACGATATTATCTTTTTTTATCTATGTCAATTATTTATCAAATGTCATAATTTATCACCGTCAATATTTTTGTATACATATCACAATATCTGGTTCATTATTAATAAGTCAATACAGTATAATTTATCTTTTCAATATGTATATACCCCCATCAATATTTTTCAATAGATAATACGTGTCAAATTTGATGAGAAAATTTAAAAAAATGAATCAATGTATACCGCCGTCAAATTTTACAAAAGAAATCTATAATATCTATATCTATATAACATATTAAAACAGAGGTCTGAAACGGCATCTGGTACGATTTCGTTTCGTATATATATGAGATTTTTTTGGATTAAAACGATGTTATTTTTACATACGGGTCATATTCTGGATTAAAATTGTATTATTTTTTTGGGCCACATTTATTAATAAGTCAATATAGTTGGGTAAAAAACTTATCTTTTTAGAACAAATAATATATCCAATACAATATTATTTTTATTTGTAAAATATTATTTAACTTTGTAATCTAAAACATATATAATATTTAATTATTGTACATCATACATATTAATTCTAATCTGACTAATTTCTACGTTGCTAATTTTTTTTTAGATATTAATATTTTACTTTGTCCATTTAAACTAAATTTAAGGTTTATTTTCATCGACTTTAATGGGAATATTAACACGTTACTACCAGCAAGTATGTCGCAATTTTCTGATTTGTGAAATCTTGAAATTGCTTTTGTCCATTATCTTCACAAGATTAGCACACATTCATCGTAATATAATAATAATAAATTATATTGTAATCCGTATCATTTTATAGTATATTAAAATGCTCCCTTCATTTAACAAAAATACATTGATCACATGATACAAATTTTCATGTTTTTGTGAAAATTTTAGTATATTATATAGATTATAGAGAGTTTTCTCCCTTCCGTATTATATAGATTATAGGTAGTTCTCTCCCTTCTCCTTTTAATTTATAAGATTAGAGTGGTTTTTAAATCCTAACAGTAACTTAGAACTAAACGGTGATCAATTTCAGTTCGTAAGGAGAAGTCAACAATCGTACGTTGGATAAGTAAACAAAAAGTATTATCTATATAGTACCTTAGAAATTGTGAAAATAAATATAATAAATTGAATTTAAATATTAGTTATAACAACCATATAGATTTGATAGTATAGCGACAAATCAATTTATTTTATAATCTCTCTATTACTTATTTGACCTATATAAACTTTTATAGTAATAATTAAAATTTAATATTAATACCATTTTAAAATAAATATCAAATTTATCACTAGATATTGTTTTAAAAAATATCGTGTGATAATATAATAGCAAAAAAAATTTAATATGTTAATAAAAAAACTTAATATAAACAATACATAATATAATTATAAAAAAACCGCACAAAGGGTTACAGTATGTATATATTATTATACACAGATATGTTGTTTTTTTTTTTTTTTTTTTTTGATTAAGTAAGAATTCGACGCCCGGACAGACCCGGGGTCGATAGGCCGAAGAACTCGGCGACGGATAAACCGTCAATAAGATAAAGACATAAACCAACAAAAAGGTAGAGCCGACAAATTACAAGAGTGCAAATAAAGGCAAAGACTAGCAAAAGATGAAAGAACCGAAGCAGTGTGCGGCAACTCATCCATCAGTCGGTAGAGGCAACGCAGGGATCCCTGGGGAACTAAGTGGAAACCTCAGATTTGGGCTCTGTCAATGAGCCATCAGGTCTCGATCACGTCCACGACCTCTCGCACGTCGACAAATAAGAAGAAACACTGCTCAGAAACTACTAGCCTCGAAAGCCCCATCATCGCATCACCAAGCAATTCGGAAACCTGCCAAACACTACGGATCCAAATCGGAATTTCCTCACCTACAAAAATATCGTCAAGCCCTTACGGAATTTACTCAAACCCTTTCAGGTGGATTTACTCAAACCCTTTCGGAATTTTTGTCAAACCTTAGTGGATTTTGTAAAACTAGTTTATATAGGAATAAATAAAAATATTTATTTTTATTTATTCCTATATAAACCAGGTATTTTTAACAAATATTTTTTTTTTTTATCAAAACTTGGCGTGCAAGGGTGATGGTGGACCTTGCACGCCAAGCAATAGGCTTCCAACCTTGCACACGAAACCCCAGCGGCGCATCGGAGCACTAGGCAAACCAGATCCGGCGACGGGGAGCCGAAGGCAGTGTACGAAACGAGGTCGCGCGAGCAGCCATAGTCTGAACGGGGTGGTGCTACCAACTGGATTTTACACAAAACAGGAAACCATTTCCATTTTTTAATTAAAAGTTTTCCTCTTTCTTCTTCACCTTATTTGGGAAGAAAGAAAGACCCCCCGATCACGACCCAGGCGCAGCCCCAAAGAACCCCACCCACGGCACGTCGGTACCGACGAAGGCAAGCCGGGACCAGGGCTCGACGGACAAAGGGGGGCGACAGAAGGCCGGGGTGCCGACGGGAAGAGGCAGGCGGCGCCAGACCATGGCACGATGTAATCGAACGGGAAAAATTCACCACGAACCCGGGTATGAGACGAAAACGAAACCAGATCGCCAAAAAGGGGGCGACCAAGCCCAACACCAGTGAGCCCGGATAAGGAACGCCATGGAAGAAGACCAACAGAGTACGATCGGAGGAGGCGACGCCCAACTAATGAGACCACGGGGAC
Source organism: Persicaria tinctoria (assembly GCA_037127255.1). Lineage (NCBI taxonomy): Eukaryota > Viridiplantae > Streptophyta > Magnoliopsida > Caryophyllales > Polygonaceae > Persicaria > Persicaria tinctoria. The sequence continues at coordinate 54,030,492 of JBANSL010000006.1, read as the reverse complement.
GCCGGAAACACCAAATTGATAGACGAATCGGGGATAGCAGAGGACGGGACCCAAGATCAGCCTAAAACAAGGTCGATCGGAGCGCGAAAGTATAGATTGAGGACGATAGATCGAAATCTAGGGTTTGGGCTTCCGGGGGAGGGGTTCTCGAAAGGGCCTCACGCGCAGGCGCGTTCTTCCCTCTGTTTTTTCCCAAAATTTCCTAAGAATTAACACATACACAGATATGTTGTGATTTGGTTGTATGAAGTTGATATGCATCTGAGCTTTCAAGTTCAAAAAACCCAACTTCAAAGTTTGATAAAACCTAAATACAAAAATAAAACGGTAAAGGTAATGGGCTAATGGGCCCTGATCCAATGCCAAGCTCTCAAGATATAAAGCCTCCATTAGATGGAATGGGCTTCGTGGGTGACCCAATTGAGTTGTTCCAGCCCAACATCATTTTTAAATGTTGTCCCACTTTACTGTTTCCCTGTCCAAAGAGGTTTACGCAATCAGCAAATGTTTGGCATTAATTTTTATTTTTAAATATATGTTCAAGAAGCTGATTGACCTGAAATAATCGGACCTGTACCTGACCCGAATGACCTGATTGACAAGTTTACGTCTGTTCATGGAAGGAGTTGGGAATAGACTTTCACGCGTAGTGTTGAAGGATATAATTCGAAAGAATTTAACCATTAAAGATAATTAATAGTTAAAGATTTACCCCTTTCATTCAGGTCCATCCCAACTAAATAATTATTTTAAAAACAATCTTTGCTAGAGTAATGAAATTGTAAAATGCGTTAAGTACAGTACTGTTCCTGTTTGATAACAGGAAGAAAAATGAAAGGAAGAAGAAGATCCAACAGAAAAGCTAAACTGATTCTTGAATTGATTGAGATCGGTTTTACAGCAAGATACATGTATTTATAGATTGACCAATATACCCTTGCATTATATACAAATTTATATGCTAACAGATCCAAATCGACAAAGTCCACTGCTGATTAAACAAGGAGAAAACAAAGATAAGCTAAAGACTTGAGGTAGAGTTAATCCCAAAACCTAGTAATAGTAATCAAGATCCTTTTTTAAGCAAATTGATGATCGATGTTGGTCAAATGAAGTCATTGATAACCCCATTGCTTAATCGTAGGAACTTGGAATCATTAACTGATCCTAGCCTGGTAAACCAAGTTAATTATACTTGTTGGCTTCGAATCTTGTAAAGAATGACATATATAAGTGATTAATTATACAATTAATTATTTTGTACTGTAATCTTGATGATGTTGTTTAAATACTCCCTCCGTTCGGCAAAACTTGTCATTTTAACTCTCCACACAACTTTTAATAAAGCTAATAATTACACTTCTTTTTTACTAATTTACCCTCATTCATTACTCTACTTTTTACTTTATCAAAAATTACAACTCACAACACATCAATCAAATCAAGAGCATTTTAGTAAAGTAGAAACAAAAATATCTAAAATGACAAGTTTTTCCGAACAAAAACAAAACTCTAAAACGACAAGTTTTGCCGAACGGAGGGAATATTGATTAATTACAGTTAAAAAAAACTAGGTCAAGTTTATTGGTTTGACCCACGTACATCGTAGCTATCTTAATTTTTTTGTAAAACAGAAAAAAATTGGCTGAGAGGAAAGGCCCGCTCTAGCCAACAACATCCAGACGGATGAGATTAGCAAGCTCCGAATCGTCAGAAATCGATGAACCCGAGAAGTCGATATCAAGGTGCGTAAGATGGTCAGCAACTCGATCGGGTTCCCTAGATGTGGCGAATCTGGACAGAGGCAAAGCCGTGCAATGAGACTGATGAGTCAGAAATAAGCATTTCAATCACCCGAGGTGGAGTTCCGAGGCTGCTTGGATGCCTTTACAAAGTGCAAAGCCTTCAGCTCCAATGACCGAGTTCAAGGGCGATTGTGAAAGTTGTTTGGGGGTTTAAGCCATTTAGTCGCTTGTTGTTGGTTTCTAGATTTGATGTTGTTGTCGTTTGTCGTTTGGTCATTGTCCAACCGTTTAGCTTTGGTCCAGTTTGTGAATTGTTCCTTTGTATATGCAGCTATAGCTCTCGGATCAAGTCTTCTTGTCGAATAGAGTTTTATTTCGAAAATACCAAATACTCCACCAAATAGTGGTGAGTTATTTGGTGGCGAGTTTGGCGAAGTTTTATTTCCCCAGGTCATTCTTGAATGTGTTAAAGATTTCCTTGATGTTTAGTTATTGCAGTTGGTGTGAGCATAGTTTGGAAGCCAAGATGAGATCAATCAGATGCATGGAAGCACATGTGACTGGGCAAACCAGAAGTAGATGTGGAAGGTCTTCGTAGCTAGAGTCACAAAGTGGTTAGTTTGTAGGAATTCCCACCCCATGTTGGCCACTGCGACTGAAGTACAACTATCTTAATTATTACTCCATAAGACGTAGGAACTGATAAGGCTGGCCATATAATTCGGGTTAATCAATTTGGGCCAATATTAAGTCAGGTCACTCTACATTTTGATAAGTGCAGGTTAAGTTGAGATGAGATCATTACCGTTGCAATTTTAAGTGTTAGCTATCAGGGACGGAAGGAGGTCGGGGTGGGCTGAGCTTTGCTACAGCCCACCTCGTTTTCTCAGTTTTCCATTGACATATTACAACTATGATAGATAGACATTAAAATCTCCTAGCTCAATTGGTATATGCCTTTGCTTTCAATCACAGTTAATCACTAGACCCTAATTCTAGGGTTGTTGTTCAAGTCGAACGAGCCAAGTATTGCTAGTTCATATTCAGTTTATTTAGAACATAAACGAGCTTGAGCCGAACCTAAATTTTGACTCGATCGAGCTTAAAAATGTGCTCATAATCGACTCATTTAATAAATAAACTAGTTTAGTACCCGCACTATTGTGCGGTCTATTTTTTACAAATTAATACATTTAATATTAAAAAATATATAAAAAATTTATGTAAGTAAACTTTAAACTCTAAATACCCCTAAACATTGATAATTATTATATAGTTAATGGTAAAAATGAAATATATGGGAGCAGAACCTTATCTTTATATCTTTCAATTTGCAATTAATTACTATCGACATATATGAAAATCAAATCATAACCACCTGATCAGCAAATCCTATCAGTAGATATGATTAGTTGTATTTATCCTATCGGTATATATGATTATTTCTATTTATTAATTACTCTATCATTTATAAGGACATTAATTTGATTTGAAATTAATTAATTAACAAATCCTATCGGCATATATGAAATCATAACCACCTGATCGGCAAACCTATCGGCATATATTAATTATCGCCTTTCAGCTCCCATAGATTTGTTATCGACTTATCGGCATATATTAATTAGAGCACTTAATTAAATTAATTAGAGTAATTAATTAACAAAATAAATAAAAAAAACATACTTTAACAATCAATTAATCGGCATATCTTAAAAATAACCGGATAAGTGAGATAACAATCATAATCACCGGATAAATGGGATAACAATCAATTAATATTTTAATTTTTAAATCTAATTCTTTTTTATTATTAATGTAAATAATCTAATTAAGTAACGAATCCTAAAAAAAGTTTTAAAAAAAAACTCTCAACATTCAATTTCAAAATCATCCACATGGCGTAAGCGACTTATCCTTTAGTATTATATTGTTGATGATTTTTTTTAAAGTCGGAGGAAATCATCCACAAATCAATTTCAAAATCTTCCATCAGCATATAGCAAATCCATAAACTTTATGACAATAAACTCTCAATAATTACATCACACGGACAAATAAATTGCAAGAAACCTAAAAGACCAAAGAAAGGCCGGGAAAAAGAAGAGAGATTGGCAGGATTTTGGGGGACGCCATATACGTCTCTTTTGTCGTCAAATCAACGCTTGGCACAATTCGAAACCACAATCGACAAAGGCATCATCCCGCGCTTAGTCAACCCTTCAGAGACACCAAATCGAGGTCGTCATCTTGGGCTTCAGTTTATGTTGCTCGCTCTGATCGATGAGAACCCGACTCCGATTCGGAACGAGTTGTTGCCTCCTCTTAGCGAGCTTTGGGTTCGCATGCGAAACAACCTTTTCCAAATCCAGTAACCTACTCGTGGCGAGTGCAAAGAATGTTTAAGTGATTGGGATTGAGAGAAATGATGAATTCTTATAGACACAAACCAATACAATTAGATTATATGAACATGTACTTTAGAAGATTATGAGCTGAAAGCATTCATGCATGAAATTACACAAACAAAAAACTAACCTAAAATGAAAGGTATCACTGAACGTCGGGATGAATACCTCACGAACCGTGGTTGCGGAAAACCAAGAGAGACCCCCATTATACCACCTGTAAAATCAAGAAACGTACATTAGAATTAGAAAAAGTGAAGAAACTAACAAATCCTCGTTTCTTTCAACAAACCCTTAAATAGACACGATTTTTAAACTATTTATTTACAAAAAAATAATATATAGATAAACATGAGATTTTTTGGGGAAATATGAGATCTCATTATCCGTTTAAATCTTTTATAAAAAACAGATTTAAAATATTAAAAGATTTTCTAATTAGTTAAGATTTGGTTATATCCTCTCAATTAGATAAGGTAGGATCTAAATAAATCAATTAAAACAAATTTGTTATTATTCGGAAAATAAGTTTGTTTAGATTTTAACAATTAATTAACAATCAATTAACATAAATCAATTAATCTCCTAAATAAAAAAAGCTACATTAAAGGAGAAGCCGCCACATGTCGTAGGCGACTTCTCCTTTAGTATTATAAATCGATGAGCTTGAGCCGAGCTTTTTTTGAGCTTTAAATAGTTCTACTTGCTCATTATACAATAATTTAAAGGTAATTTTAGAAATTCCATAAAATTCGAGCTATTCGAGTTTAATTCGAACGAGCCGAGCTTTGGACCGAGCTTAAAAATGTGCTCATGCTTGACTCGTTTAGAAAATGAATGAGCTCGAGTCGAGTTTTTATTGAGCGAGTACGAGTCGAATTCGAGCTACTTGTGCTCGCATCACACCCCTACCTAGTTTGAATCTCTCCTACAACAACTACTTTTACATTTATTTTCCTGCCAGCTTGATTATTTTTATAGACATGCCCATCTTAATTATATATATTTCCTTCTTTATTTTGCATTTAATTAAACTTTCATTTTTAATGAAATTAATCTTGTACCTAGCTATTTTGCACTTTAATTCATGAAACTTTATATTTTCGACCTTAGTAACAACAATATTTTCTCACCGTCTGCAACATCCTCTCTACTGTTAAGCATTTTCATTTGAATGTTCTTCTAGAGAAGCTTCTAGAACTACCTGCAGGTCCTCTCTATTGTTAAGCTCAAATAGATCTTCAGTCAAATTTTCAATGACGTCTACAAAATTCAGAGAATCATCTTTAGGAAAGTGTTTCATAGCATTGAAAAGACCAAATTCAACTTTCTCACCGTCGAACTCGATTGACAGCGAACTAGCGTGGCAGTCAATCTTGGTTCTTGTGGTCTTTAGGAAAGGTCTTCCTAATATGATTGAGGCATTCCGGGCACCATTAATACTCTATCTCTATGACATAAAAATCTGCAGGAAGATTAGTTTGTCTACCATTGCCAATACATCCTCCACTACTCCTTTTGGATAGATTTGGGAGCGATCCGCTCGCTAAACAACCACTCTAGTTTCCTTCAAGGTAACTAATCCGAGACACAAAGACAAGGAATATGAGATAATATTTATATAAGCTCCTAAATCTAGAATAACATGATCGAATGTGGTGTCTCTAATCCTGCAAGGTATTGTAAACATGCTTGGATCGTTGCACTTCTCATGCATTTGTCTTCGAAACACTACAGAGACTTGTTCATTTAAACTTACCTTTTTTTCCTTTCTTCAGTCTCTATTTTCTATTAACTGTGCATAGATCCTTATAAAATTTAGGATTTTTAGGAATTTTAATCAAATTAGGAAGGGGAAGATTTACCTCACACTTTGAAAAGGTCTCACATATTTCACTATCATTCTTCATTCTCTAGTGGTCTTTAAATGCATATGGGAAGGGTGTGTGTAGCCTGAGATCGTCAAAAGGATGTACAGATGAGGATTCCTCGTCATGCTGAGCTTTGTGCTCGTTTTCTGTACGGCTCCGGCGTGTGCTGAAGGTAGGCGGTGGGCGCCGATACAAGTATTTTCAGGTGCGGGGTGCCGAACTTAAGCTTCTTGCTCTTCATTTTCTTCCTCGAGGATTGCTTATGTAGCCTTTGTTTTTCCTTTCCTCCCCTTTTGAGGTGCTTCGGCTCCTAGTTTTCCACTCTACGTCCTCTTCAACTACATCTGTTACAACTAGCGCTAGTATCATCCTCTGAGATGTCTTTTGCTATATACCTTATTTCTTCTTTCTTATCCATAGGATAAGGGATTATTGGAGGTGGATTTCTAGGGAGGTGTATTTGTTTGCTGAAACTGGTTTTCTGTGTCTTTTCCTGTATTTGAAAAGAAAAATCTCCTAGAATTAAGAGGTTATTAGTATTTTTACTTGACATGGGTTGCGCACGAAGGTCTTCTATAAGTTTCAGGATCTGATAATAGGTAACCTACTACTCTTTTGTGGCATCATTCTTATCCACGTGATGAACCATTTGAGTATTATGAGCTTTGCTTTACCAGTGAGCGGAGTTTGAGATTTTTTTTTGTAAATCTGCATAACCTCGGTAGGAGTTTTATCGAAGATGTCTCCTCCGTGTGTTATTGTGACTTGATCGCAATCTCTATCTAATAGTCCTTCGTAGAGATAGAGGACAAGATCTTCTCCAGTCGGGGGTGGCATAGTGGTGTGGAGCAAGGAGGTGGTATGAAGGTCCCGAGTTCGATCCCTACCTCTGCCTCTTTCGTTAGATGAAAACCCAAGGTTTTCCTTACTCCCTACAACTAGGTCAAGCCGGTTTACCTGATACGTAGCTATTGCCGACTGGGTCACTTGCTCGGGGTTTACCATCGAAGGTGGATTCCTCGTAAAACAAAAAGAGGATGAGATCTTTTTCTGGGATTCCATGATGCGGGAAACATGATATGAGCTGCCATAATCTCTCAAAATACTCATTCAATGTCTCTGAAAGGCGATGTTCAATTCTTGTTATTTCCTTCCTCATCTTGCTCCTTATAGTAGCATGGAAGTATTTTAATAAGAATTATTTCTTCATCTCTACCTAATTAGTGATACTTTCTGCCGATTGGCGGTATAACCAATCATTCGTTGCGCCTTTCAAGGTGAAAGGAAAAACCCTGAGCATGAATTGATCATCATTTAGTCCTGAAGTGTGGATGCTATTGCAGCTGTGACTTTGACATTTCGGTAAATGTATGTTAGGATTCTTCTTCTTCAGTCCATGGAATTCTGGCAGTAAGGTAAGGCAATATCTATTGAACTTTTAATTTGACCCTTTGTGAAGGTTAGAGTGCTTTATCGCAAGTGTATGTGACGCGTAATTAGGCTCTTTCAGTTGCCTTAGTGTTTTGGGTGTCGTCTCCGTAGTGTTCGTCATTTCTCCTATTTTTGAGATTAAAACAAAAGAAAAAAATCAGTAGTAAAGGTGCAGACTTTCAAGGAAGGTCAACTCAACTCAAGGGCTAAAAGATTCAAGTAATGGGTCCCTCGGTAATGGCCTCAAAATTTGATACGGTCTCTTCGTGGGTCATTAATTCCATCCAACGATAACCCACATTAAAAGCTATTATAGAAAGTAAGTCCATGTTGAAAACTCCACCTTGTATGATCTTGAGAACTAACGTGCAGGTGATCTAAAGAATGATGAAAGACAAAAAGAACCCAGACTAAAATGTTTTGATCACTTATGCATTTATCTAGTTCAATTTGTTATTTTACAGGAAAGAAATCAAGGCCAATCTTTTTGGGCCTAAATTATAATGGGTTCTATGTTGGGCTATATGATGAGACTTGGGCTTTATCGATTTATGTTTAAGTTTCTCATCTAACCCATTTTGTGTACTAGATACATTATGCATATTCTTTCTTGATTTCATCTTTCTATACAAGGAAAGAATTGATCCATGGCTGATCTTGCTTGGTCATGAAGAAAGTCTAAGGAACATCTCGGAAGGCACACAAGGATCTATTTTGGAAGGAATTCAAATATATTGGAAAGAATTTGAAATTCAAACGGTCTTCCCTCCAAGAAACTCTACAAGTCTTCCTACTATAAAAAGACGAAGGCTAAGAAGGATGGTGTCATCTACGCAACTAAGCAACCACGCAAGTATTCATAGCATCCTAAAGCTTCGTCAAGTTTCTCCTACATTCTCATAAATCTTAAGTTGGTGATCATTGTTTAAGAGTTGAGAGAAACACTAGCGCTTATTGTACAAGTCATTTGTTTCACGCTTAGAGTTTTCATACTCGATCAAAGCACACTTAGTGTGTGGTGTGAGCTTTTATTTCACTTGTAAGTTTGAGAGCTAGAATAGAAGCGGTGAGGCTTTGTATAGAGAAAGGGAAGTTTCTCTAGGAAGTTCTAGGCTCAAAGGAAGTGAAATAAGAAGTGTTTGAATCCTACGGATTGGACAATCCTAGGCGGGGACGTAGGCAAGTTGGTGCCGAACCTCGTTAACAATTCATGTGTTCATATTTTATATTCCGCATTTACTTTATCACATTTGATTTTACTTTGTCAAGTTCTGATAGCCTATATCAAGGTCTTGACAAGTTGCACTAAATTTCTATTGTTGCGAAAATCGTCCCTACTCTATTCATCCCTCCCCTTCTAGAGTATTATTCATCGCCTTATAGACTCTTAAATTGGTATCAGAGCTTGGCTCACTGTTTTGATTTAATAATCTTGTGAGTTTTCAGTATGTCTACCATAGGTGATGGAGGTTTTGCTCAAGGAAGGTCAACCAATAGACCTCCACTGTTCCGTGGCAATAAATTTGTCCACTGGAGATCACTGATGCAAATGTTCATCATTGATCAAGATCTTGAGCTATGGGGCCTGGTAAAAAATGGACCACACGTCCCTCAAAAGACTGTCGATGGAAAGCAAGTTGATAAAACTGAGTCCGATTACGATCAGACTGATCTCGAGAACATTGCTAAGAACTACAAAGCTATGACTCTATTATATTGTGCTCTGGATGCTAATGAGTTTAATCGTGTTTCAGCTTGCAAAAGTGCCAAGGAAATTTGGGATAAACTTATAGTTACTTATGAGGGCACAAGTCAAGTCAAAGAGAGTAAGATTAATATCTTTCTCAGGCAATACGAACTTTTCAAGATGAATCATGACGAGACAGTAAAGGAGATGTTCACGAGATTCACTCAAATTGTTAACAACCTCGACTCACTTGGGAAAACCTTCTCCAACCCAAAAAAAGTTCGAAAGGTTCTAAGAAGCCTTCCAAAAACCAAGTGGGGTCCCAAGGTTACTGCAATTGAGGAAGCTCAAGATCTCTCTACACTTCCATTAGATGATCTTCTCGGAAAACTTATCACTCATGAGATGATATTAAACGAGGAAGATGGAGAAGTACCCTCAACAACTAAGAACCTTGCTCTCAAAGCAAAGAAAGATTACTCACAATCTGAGAGTGATGAATCAGACGACGAAGATGACCCCTTTGCTCTCATCACACGGGGGTTAGCTCGAATTCTGAAGATGAAAAAACAATTTTCCAACCGTGAAAATGCCGATTCATCTAGATTCAAAAGCAAGTCTCCCAACACGTCAAAGAAACCAAAAGTGCTAACATGTTTTGAGTGTGGCGAGACAGATCATCTTGTAAAGGAGTGCCCTATGAAGAAAAGAAATAAGTTCAAGAAATATGAACAAAAGAAAAAGGCTATGCTTGCAACCTGGAGTGACTCAGACTCATCATGTGACTCAGACACCGAAAAGGAACAGGCTAATCTCTGTCTTATGGCTGAGCACGAAGGATCACAGACTCAAGACCTTGAACAAGTGGTAAGAAATCTAATGTCTAGTCCTCCCGATGTTCTTTCTGAAGTCCTAAGAAACATGATTTCTAATGAAGATGCTTACAACAGTGAAATCAACACCTTAAAGGAAAAGCTGATAGATCAACAGAAATGCAACAGTGATATGTCGCTGGAAATGAAAAATCTTGAAACATCTCGGACAGCCCTTGACATTAAAGTCAAGACCTTGAGCTTAGAAAATTCTGATCTCAGGCAAAGCCTCTCCTCTCTAAAGAATCGTAATGAGGATTTAGAGAAAGAGAAGGCAAAGCTAACCGATAAGTGTCAAGACTAGCAGACTTCACTCATTCAATTCACCAGATCTAAAGCCAATCTCGATAAGATGTTGGGTGAACAACAACTCTCTATTAATAGAAGTGGTATTGGATACAACAAGAATTTTCCAAAGAAACCTAGTACCACTTTTGTCAAAGCTAAAGGCTACTGGCGTTCACCTACTTGCTTCCATTGTTGTAAGAAAGGGCATGTTAGAGAAACTTGTCCATATAGGAGAAAGGATCCCTACATCATTATAAATACATTTCCAGTTCGACTTAATGAACAGATAAAACAAGTTTGGGTTCCTAAAGGGACAAGACTACCCAACATGGTCTATCCTCATTATGAATCTAAAACTATGTATTGGTCTAGCCGGAAAGGTTGATGTTGGTATTGCAGGATATCATCAAGAGCAAAGAGCCAAAATGGATAATGGACAGTGGATGCTCACGACACATGAGTGGAAAGAAATCTCTATTTCAAGATCTTAAGGAACAAACCACTGGAACAATTACTCTTGGTGATAAAGGGAAGTGCAACGTTATTGGTATTGGTAATATTGGTAATTCAGATAGTTGCATTAAAGATGTTTATCTTGTTGATGGATTAAAGTATAACCTCTTAAGTGTTTCTCAGTTGTGTGACAAAGGAAACAAAGTTGGCTTTGACAGACACAAGTGTGAAGTCAGGAATGAAGAGACTGATGATCTAATTCTCACTGCTCACAGGCACAACAACACTTATGCTGTAAATGCTAATCATATTACAGGAACAAAACTCAAGTGTCTCAAGGCCTTGACAGAAGATCCCAGCCTATGGCATAGAAGACTAGGTCATGTAAGCATGCACACCCTCAATAAGCTCAAAACAAGAGATCTTGTGAGAGGATTGCCTGATCTAAACTTCAAGAAAGAAGATCTATGCAATGCATGTACAAGAGGCAAACAAACACGCAGTTCCTTCAAACCTAAAAAGGTTGTAAGTTCCTCTCGTCCTCTTGAGTTATTACATATGGACTTGTGTGGACCTATGCGAGTCAAATCTCCAAAGGGTAAACAATACATTCTGGTTATTATTGATGATTTCTCTCGTTTTACATGGATCTCCTTTTTAAGAGAAAAATCAGAGGCTTTGCTCGAGTTTTCCAAACTTTGCAAAGAGTTGCAGACCTTGAAAAACATACCTATTGTCTCCATTAGGAGTGATCATGGTAGAGAATTTGATCAACTCAAGTTTGATTTGTTCTGTGCTAAGTATGGAATTTCACACAACTTTTCAGCACCTAGAACTCCTCAACAAAACGGAGTTTTGGAACGAAAGAACCGCACTTTGGACGACATGTCTAGAACAATGCTTTTGGAAAATGGTTTGCCAAAAATCTACTGGGCTGAGGCTGTTAATACAGCCAATTACATTTTGAATCATTGCTTGATTCGTCCCATTTTGAAAAAGACTCCCTATGAACTTTTCAAAGGAAGAAAGCCTAGCATATCCTACTTCAAACCTTTTGGATGCACTTGCTTTGTCCATAACAATGGCAAAGATAATCTTGGAAAATTTGACGCACGTAGTGATGAAGGTATCTTCCTTGGTTATTCTACTACTAGCAAAGCTTATAGAGTTTATAACAAGCGCACCAAAATTGTTGAGGAGAGTATCCATGTGGTATTCGACGAAAGCAACAATGGTGTGTTGAGTGAAGGTTTTGCAGATCTCAATCTAAATCATCATGATTCGGATGGAGAAGAAGAGGACAAGGCTGAAAATAAGCAAGACCAAGAAAGAAACATGCAAGAACAAATCCAAGACATCAACGAGCTATCTCAAGACCTTGAGAAGGGATTACAGGATCAGGATTCAGTCATTGAAGAATCCAACACTCAAACTATCTCTCAAGAACTTGAAGAGAGACCTGCTACTAGTTCAAACAATCAGGGTCCAAAGCTACGAAAATTCAAACATGCCTCTTCACACTCAGCTCAAGATATCATATCAGGTCCATCCTCTGGGGTACAAACTCGATCTAGATTAAAGAATCTTTATGCCTTTTATGCTTTTGTTTCTCTTATAGAACCAAAGACCCCAGCTGAAGCACTCAAGGACTCGGATTGGATCACTGCCATGCAAAATGAGCTAAATGAGTTTGAAAGGAACAAGGTATGGACTCTTCAACCTAGACCACAACACCAATCAGTCATAGGAACTAGATGGGTGTTTCGAAATAAACTGGATGAAGCAGGCAAGATCATTCGAAACAAAGCAAGACTTGTTGCTCAAGGATACAATCAAGAAGAAGGTATAGACTACGAGGAGAAATTTGCTCCTGTAGCAAGGTTAGAAGCTATACGTATATTACTTGCTTTTGCATCTTTCATGGGTATCAAGCTATTTCAAATGGATGTCAAATGTGCATTCCTAAATGGGTTCTTAGAAGAAGAGGTTTATGTTGCTCAACCACCAGGTTTTGAAAGTGAAGAATTTCCTAATCATGTGTATAAATTGGACAAAGCTCTCTATGGTCTCAAACAAGCCCCAAGAGCTTGGTATGAAAGATTGTCCAAATACCTTCTTGAAAATGGTTTTCAAAGAGGATTGATTGATAAAACTCTTTTCATCAAGACTCGTGGAAATGATCTCTTGATTGTTCAAATATATGTAGACGATATACTATTTGGTGCTACTAATGATTCCCTTTGCAAGGAGTTTTCTGAAATTATGTGAAGGGAATTCGAAATGAGTCTCATGGGAGAATTAAACTTCTTCCTTAGCTTACAAGTTCTTCAAACAAGTAAGGGTATCTTTTTGAATCAAGGGAAATATACCAGGGATCTACTAAAGAAATACAAAATGGAACAATCAAAGGTAGCCAAGACCCCTATGAGCTCCACTCTCTCCCTTGATCAAGATAAGAATGGTAAGAATGTGAACCAAAAAGAGTACAGAGGTATGATTGGATCACTTCTATACCTTACTGCTAGTAGACCTGACATAATGTTCAGTGTCTGTATGTGTGCTCGATTCCAAAGTGATCCAAAAGAGTCTCATCTTATTGCTGTAAAAAGGATCTTCAGATACCTAAATGGATCTCAAGACCTTGGGCTATGGTATCCCAAACAAGGTAACTTTCATTTAAAAGGCTACTCAGATGCAGATTTTGCAGGATACAAAGTTGATAGAAAAAGCACCTCTGGCTGTTGCCAACTCCTTGGTTCCTCCTTGATAAGTTGGCACTCTAAGAAACAGAATTCAGTAGCCTTATCAACTGTAGAAGCGGAGTACATTACTGCTGGTGCATGTTGCTCTCAGATTCTTTGGATAGCACAACAACTCAGAGACCTTGGAATTGATCTTAAAGGTATTCCTATCTTGTGTGATAATACTAGTGCTATTTCAATCACTAAAAATCCAGTGCAGCATTCGAGAACCAAGCACATTGATGTGAGACACCATTTTATAAGAGATCATGTGGAGAAAGGTGATGTATAAATATCCTTCATATCCACTGACTTTCAGTTAGCTGATATTTTTACTAACACACTCCCTGAAGATCGTTTCAATTTTATTAGATTGGAGTTGGGTATGCTTAATAAGGAAGCACTTTCTTAGGGGGAGCAATTGCTTCTTATTTGAAAGTCATGAATTCAAATGAAATCTCAAGACCTTGACTTTATAAGGTTTCTGGATGTTCATTCGAATAAAATTATTTTGGATCAAACTCTTGTTAATATCTTATGGATGTTCAATAAGAATATCTTTTAATGTTATGAGTTTATCTTGATATCTTTTACCCCTTTCAAAAATCGATTTTCACATATTTTGGTTCCCATTTTAAAAATATCCCAAATCTCTTTAATTCTTGCAAGTGGATGTGACACTTTGGGTTTAGAGAAATCAGATCATCATTACTTACTATTCAAGTGAGTTAATGAATCTGTACTTGCCAAATTGAAAAACTGGGGAGTCGATTCGGTTTCCAGATTATTTACTTTTTAATCTCTCCTTCCCCTCGGTCTAATCCACTCCTCCCTCACTCTCTCTGTGTTCTTTCTCACCGATTCCCAAAAACTCTCTCTCTGTTTCTGTAACAAAAATGGCGGGATCAAAGGGCTCCTCAGCATCTCCATCTCCAGCCCCCTCTGCCAAGAGATACAAGATGCCAGCCAACAAGGGGAAGCAAGTTATGGAGGAATTTGAAGAACACTAAGAGGATTCCAGCGAGAGATCACCATCTCCACCACCTCTGATCAGGAAATCCAAAGGCAAAGCTCCAGCATCTACAGCTACTGCTCGTCCTCTTCAGGTACCCTCTATCATTTCCCCAAATTGGTTTTGCAACAAAGAGGTTGAGGAGTCCTGGAAACAGGACTTCTGCAACCGTCGCTTATGCTTCTGTGATGCTGTCGATCTTAACCTCCTCCATTCCATGCCCTTTCCTTGCATTTCTCTCCTAAAATCAACCTGTTTCTGGACTTTGCTCAATCCTGGCAATTTTGCCTATCCCCGACTCACCAGACTCTTTTACGCCAACCTTACTGTTCATCGAGTGAATGGAACCCTAACCCTAGTTTCTAAGGTCAAGAACACCCGAATCCGTCTCTCTCCAGAAAGCTTTGCCCTCATCCTTGATCTTCCAACTGAGATTCCCACAAAAGAATTCCCAAGCCGATTTGAATGTCTCTCTCGAGCACGAGATGAATTCTTTCTAAAATCTCAAGGCCCTGGATCTTCATCCAACCTCAAACCCACTCACACTGCCCTTAACCTTCAAGCCAAGCTCATCTTCACCATTCTGGCTCGCTGTATCTTCCCACGCATCCATTCCAGGGAACTGGTGACCGAGAATCTTCTCGAGATCCTCTTCCTAATCATGAACGGATACGAGCCTGACCTACCCAAACTCATCCTCGACTACATGACCCATGTCTCTACCTCCTCTCGGCCTATGCCTTTACCCTATGCAAACCTTTTGCCCAAAATCTTTGAAGCCTTTGATATCGACACATCAGGAGAAGAAAAGCAAACCTATAGTGGGATTGTTGATGAGGGATGCCTAGATAGATTGGGCATTGCCAAAAATATGAGGGGGCAATGGTTTCTGAGAAAGGAAGCAAAGGGAAAACAGGTTGCTGAACCTAATTTAAGCGAGGATAGATTGGCTGCTGTGGAGACTGAGATTCAAGACCTTAGGTTTGATCTGAGTAGGATGTGGTCGGATGTGGTGATTCGCCAGGATCAGACTCATGAGCTCCTCTCGGTGGTGAACTGCAAGCTTGATCAGATAATGCTCCTCAATGCTCTCACCTACACTGCTACAGGCTCTATCATGCCTCTGGAGCAAGAAACCTACGATAATGTGCGTGAGAAGACTGGGAATGTCATCCTCAACTGTGAAAATCAAGTGAAGAAACGCCCTATCCTGCGCCCCACACATAGTGAACCCACCATTCTCACAGTCGAGCAATATGGTGTGGTTAAGAAATACATGGATGTGGAGCGTCAGAAACAACTTGCAGAGATGGAAAGGGACAAGGTCACCAGAGACGCTCTTGCAAGGTGGAGGAAGAAGTGCAGAGATGAGGTTAGAAGGAAATACCTTCCACCCAACAAGCAGTACCCCACCTTTGGCGATTGGGTTGAGGAAGGAGCTGGAATTTGCCCTCCTGAAGACCCTGATGCTCCTGGCGCCCCTGGTACATCCTCTGATGCTGGGCCCTCCTCTGCTAAGAAAGGCAAGAAGGCTCTAAAAGGCAAGAAGAAGAAGGCTGCAGATGGGGATTCTGACTCAAGGCCTTGATCTCCCACTCTCTTTTCTCCACTCTGAAAACTCATCTTTTGCTGCTCGTATTTTAAAACTCCTGGTGCTTTGGTTGGTGTTTCAGACATTTTCACCTCTCTGCCCTTTTGTTGGAAGACAAAAAGGGGGAGAATGTTTTGGTTGCCCTGCGTTTTGGCACTAGTTGGTTAAGTGCTTGTCGTTTTTAAAACTTCGATGATCCAAACATTTTTTTCCCTATATTATAATATGCTTATTTCCTCTTATGATTGCTGGAAATATGTTATGAATATTGACACAGGTTTTGTCTTCCATCAAGGGGGAGATTGAAGACTCCACCTTGATTGTAAGATCTTGAGAACTAACGTGCAGGTGATCTAAAGGATGATGAAAGACAAAAAGGCTGGGTTTCAAGGTCTTGAAACCCAGACTAAAATGTTTTGATCACTTATGCATTTATCTAGTTCAATTTGTTATTTTACAGGAAAGAAATCGAGGCCAATCTTTTTGGGCCTAAATTATAATGGGTTCTATGTTGGGCTATATGATGAGACTTGGGCTTTATCGATTTATGTTTAAGTTTCTCATCTAACCCATTTTGTGTACTAGATACATTATGCATATTCTTTCTTGATTTCATCTTTCTATACAAGGAAAGAATTGATCCATGGCTGATCTTGCTTGGTCATGAAGAAAGTCTAAGGAACATCTCGGAAGGCACACAAGGATCTATTTTGGAAGGAATTCAAATGTATTGGAAAGAATTTGAAATTCAAACGGTCTTCCCTCCAAGAAACTCTACAAGTCTTCCTACTATAAAAAGACGAAGGTTAAGAAGGATGGTGTCATCTACGCAACTAAGCAACCACGCAAGTATTCATAGCATCCTAAAGCTTCGTCAAGTTTCTCCTACATTCTCATAAATCTTAAGTTGGTGATCATTGTTTAAGAGTTGAGAGAAACACTAGCGCTTATTGTACAAGTCATTTGTTTCACGCTTAGAGTTTTCATACTCGATCAAAGCACACTTAGTGTGTGGTGTGAGCTTTTATTTCACTTGTAAGTTTGAGAGCTAGAATAGAAGCGGTGAGGCTTTGTATAGAGAAAGGGAAGTTTCTCTAGGAAGTTCTAGGCTCAAAGGAAGTGAAATAAGAAGTGTTTGAATCCTACGGATTGGACAATCCTAGGCGGGGACGTATGCAAGTTGGTGCCGAACCTCGTTAACAATTCATGTGTTCATCTTTTATATTCCGCATTTACTTTATCACATTCGATTTTACTTTTTCAAGTTCTGATAGCCTATATCAAGGTCTTGACAAGTTGCACTAAATATCTATTGTTGCGAAAATCGTCCCTACTCTATTCATCCCCCCCCCCTTCTAGAGTATTATTCATCGCCTTATAGACTCTTAACATGTGTTGATTCAGGGGACACTTAACCTCTTCCTATATATGTATTTCTCTTGCTCACGAATAAACAGGAAAAATGATGACGATGGAAGCAATTATGAAATAAAACAACTAAAGCAACAAAGTAAAGGTGGTTTGTTATCAAGTGTGAATGAATAAGTTCTTACAAGTAAAGGGGGGTTGATAATGCGTGTTTTGCATAGGCATATTAGGTAGTTTTAGCGTAGTTTAGGTTGCATATTTACATGTTTTATAGCATAAATCGCATTCATTATATTTTACTTGAAAAGTTCGGAATCTATGCGTTTTATGTCTATCTGTGCAAATTGTCGAAACCAATCATAACGAGAAGAGTGAAGCTACAGTCTAAAGCTATAGAGAGTCTAGAAGAAGTCAATAATCAAGGGGAAAAGAGAAGCCAAGACAAGAGCAAAAAAAAAAGAGAAAAAGAGTCATGAAGGAATATCTTCAGCACCCGTTGGAGTCGGCGCCCAATGCTACCCATCGGCACCCGCCGGTCCAGTATCTCAATAGATTCTGTACGAGGACTTCTATCGGGCCATTGGCCTTTGCTTACACACTAAGGAGGACGTCTTCTTGGGTTTCTAAGTACTATAAAAAGGACTCTCTTCTCAGCCATTCGACACATCTCACACACCATAATTCATTCATGACACTTCACTCTTTATTCCATCATTTTAGGATATTTCGGTAAGCCATGCTCAGCTAAACCTTTTATATAGTTTTTCACGCTTATATTCAATGCATTGGTTTATGACATGTGAGGGTTGTGTTTTACTATTTCATAGTTAATATATAGTTTATGCATTTTGATTAATTCATTACTCTTTGTTTGGAGCATGTTTATGTTGTTTATACATCTTAATTGGGCACTAAGATAGTTAATCAACTTTTCTAGGGATTATAGCTATTTCCGCTATTGCATCCCTTAGTCCTTTTTATAGTAGCTGACATATATTGAGGAACATGTTAGAAATCATGCATATGTAAAGGTATTGATAGGTACTAAGTGTTTTAGTCTCTTAAGAAGAAGAGATAGTTGGGTTGACAACCCGGTGAGACATCGAATAGGTGGGAGTGGGACACAAGAAGGGAACTAGTTAAATCCATGCAGTTAAAATTTTCCTCATAAATGGGTAAACATTGTCCACTCTGAATAAATGATCATCAATCGGATTGCTTCCACCTCATAGACACACGACAAGACATAAGATGTCCTCAATCAGCGATATGTGCACTTCAACGGGATATTATGGTGTCGTATCTCCCTTAAGAGGTCATACAAGTGATCCAACACCAACTTCGTGACATTCTACACAATATCACAAAGAATAACGTCAGTGAAATGACCATATATCTAGCACCTCCAACTTCATTGGAGTTAATGCTCGAGCCTCCTCTACTGCACCACAGACTTTGAGAAGTTGATCTTCCAACATCCTGTCGAGATGCTCAAAGAGAGTGTCAAACCCAATGGTGCTTGACTACATCTACCTCTTAATCATCACGTGACCCAAACTAATGATATTGTATCTGCTGGTGCAATGATTACCTAAATGAAAATACTTGTTAGTCCAATAATACATTAATTTCTCCTTGTGAACTAGCCATTTGTCCTCGACCTACCCCATCAACCTCATGTAAAGAGTTTTCTACTTGGCTTTCATTGCAACTAAGCACCAATTGTACAATTGGTGCTACCCAGACCCGATCAAGCACTTGGCTTGATTAGAGAACCTTGTCTGAATGGCCTTTGTCTATGCTATTTTCCTATTTGTCATAGCCTCTATGTTACTCATCACATTTCACTCTCACAATGTATGGTTCACATCCGGGAAAACATTTTATAATGCCTTTGGAAGACCAAGATTCCTATCATCCCTAGACGATGCTCTTAAAATCCCACAACTTGCCACAAAACCCATATGTATGAGTCTATTTTTTCACTTTTTATCATTGTGCAATCCAAGTGAAATGACTAATGTGCTCACTACACCCACTATCTCTAATAAAACCTTCTCGATTCTGTGTGAATTTTTTCATATAATAAACTAAATATTGAATATAATATAAAAAAACCCTGTAAAATATCCAATGCAACCCTGAGAGTCTAAAATGTATTTGAGGAAATATCCATTGCGAACTTGTTCTGCCAAAAGATACTAAGTCTGCGTTCGATCACCCAACAAATTCTTCTTCATTCGAGCCCATGCACCTTATATTTTCTCCTCCAAGCCTCATTTGTTGTATCATGAAAACGCAATTTCGTGAGTACATCTTTCGACCTCGGTCCTTCTTTAGTGTTATTTTCAACATCTTCCAATTCATTCATATTCAACCACCCTACGAATGAATGACCTATCAATTTAGACCGATGTTTGTGGTTGTGAACATTGTCGACCACATTAATCTTCCAACTACCTTTTGGATACACTCAACCAAGCAACTAAAATAAGCATATGCGTTTTTTGTTTGTATATTGAAATTGACACTTTTCTTATCTTCATCAATACCCATAACTCTACGTTCCTTTTGGTAGACTCTGTAATGTTCATATGCTGAAATAATTCTTCAATACCTCATATCGTGCTATTCCCACTACAAAAAACAAAAAAACAATTTTGCCACGCTTGGTAGTAATGGTAGAGACTTGCTGTGGCAATCAGGTAATAAAAATACAAATGAGTTATAGATGGTAGCATCGGCAATGCTTGTCGTGGCAATTGAGGCAATTTTTACTACAACAACGAATTTCCGTTGCTAATTTTGTTGTAGCTTGCTGATATTCGCGACGGGAAGGTGATGCCGTGACAAGAAATTTTCTTTTAAAACGGTGTATGTACATAAGAAATTGAAAAGAACCCTAATCCTCTTATCTTCTTTGTTAGCGTCGCTGCCTTCACTGCTCTTTCCCACAAAGTCTCCATCGCCATCTTCATTTCTTCGCCCCTTTGAATCTCCTATCTCCAGATCAAAGATGGGGAATAGTGACAAGCCATGGATCTTCTCTCTCATTCTCTTCATCTTCCTCCTCTTTCTTTTTTCCAAAGGATTCGTTTTGAGCATCTCTTGTTTCCTGATTAATTTTCCCCAATTTTCAATCTATACAAAAGGTTCGTTTCATGCCTCCCTCTCCTTGGTCCTTCATTGTCTCCCTGCGGGCTCTACTCTATTCGTCGCTGACTTTGTCGGCTCTATCACCGCTCTAATCGCTGATTGACCTTCTTCTTCGCCACTGTCAACCTATTCTACTCGTCATCTGCCACCCTAGCCTCCTCAAACCTGGCAGTTCGTAGAACAAGTAGAGTGGCATCTTGCTTAATCAAAGAGGGAAGTTGTACCAATTTGGGGTTCAGGTTGTAGTTTGGGGTTTGGAATGCGAGAATTGTTGTTTAAATTGGGGGTTTAGGGTTCAACTACTTCAATTTGACTCCTCAAATTTGATTTCTTAATTTCATTAAGGTTTAGAGTTCGTTGTGCTCTTGGATTTGAAAACGTTAACAAAGGTTTCAAGTGATGTCCCTTCTACCTGGGATCCTTGTGCTCTTCCTAGCTACTTTCTCCTTATTTGCATTTAATTTATAACTACAAATTAATTGGTGATGCATATTGCATACATGAAAACAATTTTTATTAGAATATGATAGGTTCTTCTATGTCTGAATTATTTGATGTTGTTACTTTTACCAATTACTACATTCTCTAGTATCTCTTAAAAAACTACATTACATTTTTTTAAGTCTTTTTGTTTAGAAAGAAAACCGTTATTCCTTCCCAATACCTTTGCAAAAACAAATGCCCTCTCTCACATTCTTTACCCTAAATGGATATTAAATAATAGCTTATAAATTGAGTTCGTAGATTTAACTTATTTTTGTTTCCCAATCTTCAACAAACTGGGGTAAATGTATTAAGGATAAAAAGGGTCCAAGACATTCTTAACGGAGAGGGATCATCTATGGTTCAAAGTTCCAACCTCCAAATCTATAATGTCAGTTTGAATGTAGACATAATTTTGATTTGTTTAATGCTTGATTTGGCTTCTGTATGGATATTCACTTGTTGTTGTTGTTTATAGGCTGGATTAGGTAAATTTGTATAATTAATGTAAAATTATATATTTATGTATATGTAAATTTATATAAATTAATAAAATTTTATTAATAGATAAATTTTAGGTGTATTATTTTTTTTTAAAAAATATCAGACTTTTTAGCCCGAGTATGAAGAATCTGGGCTAAAAAGCAGGGTTTTTTTTTCCATAAATAACTTAGCTACGGCAACTTGCCTTTTGGCAAGTGTGTCGTGTCTTGCACCAGGGGTCGCATAGCCGTCGCTTAGCCATGGCTAGATTTTTTTCCACGGAAGACTTCCATAGCTGCTATCATTTTGCCACCCTAGACTTGGCCACCCTCGTTTTCTGTGGCTACTGTCATGGTTAAATAGGTTTTGCCACCCCAGATTGGCTTTTTGCCATGGAAAATTGCCGATGCTAATTTGGTTTATTTTGTAGTGTCAAGGACATAAAATGATATTCAAAATATCTTCTACGAGCTCTCGTACGAACCAAATTTCTCAATGAATTAATGTCGAGCAACACTCTTTCAGTTGTAAAACTTATGGTGTTATCACTCCCTTTACTTATAACAACACGAATTTACACAATATGTGAAGGTTTTCTTTCTCAAAAAACTCTCTCGTTTCTGATATGTTTCTTTTGGGTTTCACTAGGCTTCCTCTTGATCGAACTGGACGCATTCCTCTTTGGAGGAATGTTGCTGGTTTTGATCTCTTTTCTCTACCCAAACTGGAATCCCCAAGATTAATACACGTACCACCCAAATCTCACAATCAAACTTACATTAAAAACCATCCTTACCCTCACCAAAAGTGTAATCTTGAAACCTGAGAGTTTCTTTGGAAGCTGGATTGGTGTACTAGCAACAACAATAACAGCAGGCAGTACCAATGGGTTGTTCATTAACTACCCACTCTTAATGTTGTCTCAGGGTTCCGAGGAAGATCGATTCGTTTCCCTCTTCCCCCTCAAAACACCTAAAACATCACACGAGAAAACTTCAACAAATCTCTACCAACAACTATCTTTGAAACTTTTCGCATTAACCATTATCAGAATGCTAACAATGTTTTTTTGCAGATATTTAGACAATAATTATACACATGCAGCAAACCTGATTGGCCAAGAGAGGGCGGCAAAGTGGATCTTAGGAGGATTAGTTACCCTCCTTGTCTTGAACTATGGAATGCAGTAATCACAATTAACGGGGAGCCTCCACTCATACCATTACCACAAGCAACAGATTGGTGAGAGATTGGTTTGGTATATTTCCAATGAATCTCCTCAAACGCCATGCACCACTCTCAATGGAAGAGGTATGATTATCTCTCGCAGATCTTTCCTCCTTATGATTACTACTAGATAGATCAATTCGTTTTTATGGTTGTATTCATGTATCTCAAGGTTTTTTATGGACTATAAGTACTACCCCTACTACGGTTATTCAATCTCACACCACTTCTTACCCTCCCTTTGATATTTCTTATTCCTTTGCTTGGCTTGCCATGGATCAACACCTTTCATTCGTTGAAACCTTGATCAATACTACTAGACAAGGTGTCAACTTTGAAACCGTTCCCATGCCTACTCCCACCACTGAACCTACTCTCTGTGTGGCCTTAGATAACTCAACTTTGCACTCCCAAGCTATTGATGATCAGGCTATCCATGTTGTTTCTCTGAGCTTTGCTCCTCCTGTTGAAGCTAACCAGAACCCAAACCAAATTGCTAATCCCTACTCCATCCCTGGAGTGAAAGATCTTCACTTTAAACTCTCCGAGTTCAGCCTGGTTGGCAGATTTGTCCAAAACCCCATTGACCTCAAACAAGTTACTGGGAAGATGAAAGTTGAATGGAAAAACATTAGGGGAAGATGGGGCGCTGATACTATAGGCAATGAATGGTTCATCTTTCGTTTCTCAAACAAAGAGGATCGAGCCATTGTCTGGACCAACCGGCCCTATCACGTCCCAGGCTCCCTCCTAGCTCTATATCCTTGGACTGATAGCTTCAACCCGATGGAAGAAGATACCACCAAAGCTGATGTTTGGATCCGCATACCAGGTCTCCCACACCAGTTTTACTCCACAGATGCCATAGCGCACATCCTCTCGGCTGGTGGAGTTGGCACCCTCGTCAAGATTGATCAGGTCTCGAACCTTAGGAACAAGATGCGGTTTTCCAAAGCCTGTGTTAAGGTGTCCTTTCTCTCTAAACTCACAACTTTTATTTTCATCAGGAAGAATGAGCATGAATCCCTTAGACTTAGAATCTGGTACGAAGATTTCTCTAATGGGTGTGGGTGCTATGGTGGTTATGACCACACCTATTAAGATTGTCCCTTAAATGCTTCTAGACCCCGTAAATTCAACCTTGCATTGGAAGAGAACCCCCAAATCGATCTTCTGTCCCATAACCCTCATATTGTTCCCAACAGAAATCCTGCTAAGCCTAGACTTACCAGTGGCTTGAGTGCTTTCACTCCCTATCACCAACCGAATGACTTCTCGGTCTCTCATACTATGATCCCTCGTCAAGGTGACTTTGGGCTTCTGTCCATGAATACCCCACCCCCAGCAACACCAAACTCCCTCCTCCCCTGAATGCAAATGAGAATTACTCTAATGAGCTGATCAACTATCTTATTACCTTGAACAATGTTCATGCTGCTAAGTTGTCTACTGAAACCTCTACCTCACCCTTCACCATTGCCCCTTCAATCCTTCATACTATCCTTGCCTCTGGTAGCCAACTCCCCCCTAATGCTAAATGTCTGGTTGATGGCACTCTTGAGGATCTGATCAAGTACCAACAGAAAGGCAAAATGGTTGATATGGGGAATGATACTGATGAATCCCACCTGTCTATGAGATCTGATCACTTTGTAGTTAGAAAGCTTGGAGGAATTGTTATCAGGCAACCTGAAAAGGATACCCACAACAGCGAAGGAAAAGTCACCAAGCGTAAGGATAAAGACGACACCAGTGAAGCCTCCTCTCCAGCTACCAAGAAGTCTCGTAAGAAGAAGAACTGATGATGACCAACGTTTGGCTGATCTAGAGTGGGACTGAGCACCCTGATGCTCATATTTGCTTAAATAAGACCTCACATCTCTACTGTCTATTGAATCTTTCCTATGTTTCCCTTTTGATCAAGAACAATGGTTTTATTTGTAGTGGTTGTTTTGTGATGCCCCTAAACTCTGGTCCATCCCAATCATTTTCAAAAGCTTTTGGGAGCTACTCTCTAATTTATCAGTTTATTAATGTTGTTGACCCTCTGTCTGCCACTCCTTACCATTATTCTCGTGTTTGTATTATTTGCTTCTGCCCCTGGTGTGATTTTGCCAAGACCCGGTGACAGATTCTTTGTGGTGTCCCTTCCTTTGTGTTTGGTGTTGTTTGTTTTCTTGTGCAGGTTCGTACTCCTAGCTACCTTCCAGGTTTGTTGCTCTCCCTCTACTACAATATTTGTTCTTTGCGAAGCCCCAAGCCTCTTTGTTATAGGCTGTTGGTGGCAAGCAACCCAACCCTCAACTCTAAACTTTACCAAAACTATATGTCCACAAGCCAAACTATTCAAACACTCACAGGTAACTCTGAGCAAAACTGCTGCAACAATAACAAAAGACCACGAAGTGGAGATCAACAATTGACCGAGATCTTTGGTAAGAAGGAGAGCTCAGATCCCCATCTTTCTCTCAAGTACTAGATAAGATGCAAAAGGTATAGTCTGTCTAAAAGGAGATGTTTCAAGCTATGTAAGTGTGTAAAAAAATATAGATTCTTCATCTTCAAGCTTACCTTGTACAAGCAGTATCAGCATAAACAAAATTATATCCATGATTAGTATTGGCTACTGTAATATTAGAGGCTTCAAACGGCCTCTTATGTGGTATGAACTCAACCATCTTAGATTTGTAAGCAATTTGGATATCATGGTCTTAGCTAAAACCAAAACTTCTGAACCCCCAACCGAAGAGCAAATTTGCACAGCTGGCTTTCAAAAAGGTCATTGTATTAACGCTCTTGGCTATAGTGGGAGTATTTGGATATTACATAAATCCAAAACCTTAAACAACTGTAAAATCATTGATCAAAGCAGCAGATCTATTAAGTTACAAACTAGAATTGATAATCTAGACTTCGCCATCGTCTTTGTTTATGCTCCATCTATTGAATCTGAGAAAGATATTTTCTGGCATGAAATATATGATATACCAGCTATGCATTGTCTTCCTCTCATGATTATTGGTGATCTAAACGATATTGAGAATTCCTCAGAAAAGAAAGGTGGTAACAACCCTTGTTCTGTTAAGTTTCGTAGATTAAGCAGAATCAAGGACGACCTTAATCTTCTTACAATCCCTTATAGTGGCTCAACTTTCACTTGGAGGAAAAACAGAAGAAGCACTAACAACACTTATGAAAGGTTAGACCGAGTTCTGGCTCACCACAACATAACCTCCTATTTTCCTAGTTTGATCACAAAACATCACTCCTTCTCCTTCTCGGACCACTGTCCTATGACAATTGAGATTGGGAAAACGAAGAAAAAACTAGCCACCCCCTTTAGATTCGAAATGGACTGGACTACTAATAAAATTTATGAAGATATTGTAAAAAAGTTTGGAACAACAAAATTTCTGGCTCCTTCGCCTTCAAACTAATTCTAAAACAAAAGCTTCTCAAGAAAAATACTAAGCACTGGTGTAAAAAATGATCTAATAACCTTACAAAATAGCTTTTAGAGGTAGAGCAACAGATAAAAAAATTTCAAAGTAAACTGCCATGGGGTATGATCTCAACCTGAGATGAGGCCAATCTTGCGAGATTAGAACACAAAAGAACCAGAATCCTTGAGTTTAGTCATAAATATTGGAAGCAAAGAGCGAAAATCAGGCATTTGCATCTCTCATATCGTAATACAAAATACTTCCAAACGTCTGCGAAAGTTAAAAGCTTTAGGAAAAATTTACTCTCCTTTGAATCTACGCAAGGACATATCTTAACAGACCAAGAAGATATCTTGGGTCAAATCACCCTCGATATGTCTGAGAGGTTCATCACTAACAATCCAAGGGCAGTTCAGCCACATGAAGTCTGGAATATTCAATCCTCAAATCTCAATAGCAGAAAACATAGGTCTGATAGCTCAACCAACTGATTTTGAAATTAAGACTACCTTTTGGGAATGGCAGAAGATAAAAACTCGTGTCCAGATGGATATCCCCCAGAATTTTATAAGAAATATTGGCATATTATTGGAAAATCTTGTTGTAAAGCTATTAAATCCTTCTTCCATTCCGATCATATTCTTTCTGAAATCAATCACATTTTACAACCCTTATTCCAAAAACAGACAATCTGACAAATATCAATCAATATCGACCAATCAGTCTCTGTAACACAATCTATAAAATTATCTCTAGGATTCTGGCAAATAGACTTAAACCGATTCTTCCTAAACTCATTAACCCCTATCAATGTGCCTTTGTAGAAGGGAGATCTAACCAAGATAATACTCTTATAGCTCATGAAATTTTTTATAGCTTTAAAAGAAAGGTAGAAATTGGTGGATGGCTCTAAAACTGGACATGGAAAAAGCTTATGATAAAATAAACTGGAGCTATATTGAAACTGTTCTCAGTAACTTTGGCTTCCATAACACTTGGATCAATTGGATTATGCAATGTATAACAACGACTTTTTGCTCAGTCTTAGTAAACAACATTCCGGGTAAACAATTCAAACCCAATAGAGGAATTAGACAAGGTGATCCGTTAGCTCCTTATATTTTTATTCTTGTTATGGAGGGTCTCTCTAGAGAACTTCAGAAGGAAGCCGTACAAGATGACGCCCTGATAGGAATTAAACTAACTAAAGATGGCACTTCTATGCTCTTTCTAACCTTTGCTGATGATACCTTGATTTTTGCAAATGCAGCCCATACTAGCCTCAACACTATCCAAAACATGCTAAATAATTTCTCAAATCTATCAGGATTAACCATTAACTATTCAAAAAGCTCCCTCCAATGTTTGAATAATGTCTCTCAAAACTTATCAAAAGATCTAGCTCAACACATGGGAGTACCCATTACTAGGACTCTTGAAAAATATCTAGGTATCCCCCTTATAAATGGCCGAATAAAGAACTGTGTCTTTGAGGATGCTATTCAAAACCTTAAGAAACAACTTTCAAAATGGAAGGCCTCTACCCTCTCACAAGCTGGACGAGCGGTGCTCATCTAGTCATATCTTAGCTCTAAAACAAACTACCTAATGCAAAATTTTCTACTTCCAAAAGGAATCTTGCAGCAGATAGATCAAATTAATAAAAAAACATTCTGGAATAAACTTAACTCTGAAAGATATACCCCTTTGATCAGTTGGGATAATATCTGTACTAGAAAAACCTTCGGGGGAATGGATATCAGAAAAGCAGAAGATCTCAATATAAGTCTACAAATGAAACTCCTTTGGAAACTCTATACAAACGAAAACAATATATGGGTCCAGATAGTGAATGAAAATATCTTCAAAAAGAAAACATTAGATCTGTCTCAAATCACCTTACCTCGTGGAAATTTGGACGACTTCTCTCCCTTTGGAAAAAATTTGAACATGGCCTCTACTGGATTATAGGAAACGACGATAATATAAATGCTTGGTCTGATCCTTGGGTCCCCCACATATGCCTAACACAATATCAAGGAAATCATAGTCAGTATATGAAAGTAAATCAACTCTTTACTAGGGGAAAACGTTGGAATACCCAACTGATTACGAAAATATTCCCTCTTGATATCCCCTCTAAGATTTTAGAACTACACATCCCTAATTGGGATACCCCGGATAAACTCATTTGGCGCTTTGATCCAAGTGGAATTTTCTCCACTAAATCAACCAAGAGCATGACAGATAATCCAACGCATCCTTCTTCAAACTATAGATGGATTTGGCAAATGGACCTACCCCCTAGAATCAAGACTTTTTTTATGGAAATTAGTAGTCGATGGCCTTCCTACTGCTCAAAGGCCCAATAAATACTTTAATCGAGTACCAAGCCAATGCTGCCTTTGCTCTCAAGCGGAAGAAAATTCTGAACACCTTATGAAGTCCCGCCCCTTCACTAGAAATATAATTTGTCAATTTGAACAGACACAGGGAAAGGCTTCCAAAATCTATATGGATCAGACACCTTTGATGTTGAAGACATCAAAATGGGAAATAAAAAATTTGAAAATTTGGTGTTTATTTGGAACACGGTTTGGGAAATTAGAAATGATATCATCTTCAGGAAAAACCCTCCAAACACAACAGAAAATATAGTCAGAAGAATTATTTCTAATATTTATGATTTGTCCCAAAGTAAAATGGAAAAACCTCCCAATAAATCTATAAATAGGAGACTTAAAGCTAAATGGAGCAGACCACCCGGAGCTATCTACAAAATTAATGTGGATGGTTCTGTCAAACCCACAGGTATGTGCTCGGTGGGTGGGATTACTCGGGACTCCCGAGGCCATGTCATTGATATGTCCCATCATGAAATTTGTAAGTCTTCTGTCACCCAAACTGAAGCCTTAGCTATACAGACAGGTTCGAACTTTAGAGCAAGCACTCAGGAAAGGACTCCGAAGAGTAATTATAGAGGGGCATAATTTACAGCTCATCAAGGCCCTCACCAGCAGCAGTAAATCTAGATGGGAAGTTACACGCCACATTGAGAGAATCAAGCAACTAGAAGCTGGTTTTGATCTTATCCAATATAGGCACTGTTATCGTGAAGCAAACCAAGTTGCAGACTTCATAGTCAGGAAAGGTATCATTTGTAACAATGCTACTATCCCCAACAACAGAAAGCTTTGTACCATCATCCTTAAGGATGATCAGGAGCTAGATTACAACTTGTGTAATCACTCCTATTTTTTGCCTACTATATATATATATAAAAAAAAAAATTAATTTACACAATGTAAAAAAGGCAAAAACTAAATAAATATACCAAATTAATTCCTATCACTAAATTTTTAAAATATAAATTATAATCTCGTTACTTCCTCACTAGAGTTGGTAGTACCCGACCCGATCCAAGAAGACCGATTCGACCCGAATCCGACTGATACCTGAATATATAAATAAAAAGTTTCGATCTGAGACCGACCGATCGACCCGATTGAAGCCCGAACCCGAAAGCCATCCAAACCTAATAAAATCCTAAACCTTATTATATCTAAATGGACCGACCCGAAATCAACCCAAAATTGCCCGATCCTAACGTATTCAAAATCCGAAATAACCCAAAACTGATTATACTCGACACCTAAAATAACTCAAACCTGATTATATCAAACCAATTAAAAAATCTTAGCGTTTCCCCTAAAATACCAAAAGCAACTTAAGTTTTTGATTATTTAATAATGGACGTTAATATTAATACTTTATATAATATTAAAAAATTCATAAAAATCTTAATACTTTATATAATATTTACCTTTTAAAAAATGTTCTAAAAAATTAAAAGACTTACGTTTTTTTAATGGATGTAGTATTGAGTAAGAATTGATAAACATTAGCTTAATCGATATAAAAAAAAAAATATCTCATAGGTAAAAACAAATTAAATAAATATGACTAAAAATCAAACTGATATTTATAACCCAAATTTTAAAATCAAATTGAAACTTCAATGAAATCAATGTTCGATTGGAATGAAATTTGATTTAATTTATCTAATGTGATTCATACAGGCTCGATTTGATTGAACCCGATTTGCCCAAACCCGTTTAGATCGAAAGTTGATTTGTCCGAAAAGAATATGACATGAGAACTCGATTGTATCCGATAAAATAATGACATAACAACCCAAGTCCGATATGACCCGAAACCGAAGAACATGATCCAAACCCGACGTGACTCGCATAATTAGCACCTAGCTATATAACTATACTCTTGACTCACTCCTTCGGTTCGATGTTTGCCTCTCCGCCAATATATTTTCCTCCCGACCTCAGCCGCTCCTCTCCTCTCTGCTATCCCTTGGCTCCGCCTCTCCTCAGCTGCTGAACCTGAACGGATCTCTTGGGCTTGTAGGTCGGTCTTGCTGCATCGATCTGAAGTCCACTATGCACGCCTTCGATCTGATGTCCTCGCTCTCATTCTCCATTATGAAAATTATTCACGCACTAATTTGTGTTATGGCTTATGGGGGATTTGTGGGTAGTACCCATAGGTCCTCGGTTCGGACCCCGGGATGACCGTTCTTTATTTACCAAATTCAAGGCTTATGGGGGCTTGGATTTGAGAAGTTAAGGGCGCGAGTTCTCAGTTTAAATTCGGTTTTTCAGTCCCTTCGAACCTCTGTCCATAAAAAAACCGGTGAACTGGTTTTGAGCCGGACTACGATCATCACTCCTGAAGAAATTAGGCGCCGGTTTCAACCTAAATCATTAAACTCAGTTCGTTTCTAGTCTGTTTAACCCATTTGGGCAAATTTAGTGTCGACTGCCATCTTCTTTAACTCTTTAAATGGTATTTGTTTACAACTCACCACCCATTCATCTATTTTTGTTACTTTATCATTAAATATATTCTATTTTAATATTTTTAAACTCAAATTTGATTGAAAATATATTCAAAATTTGAATATATTTATAATCAAATTTGAGTTTAAAAATATTAAAATATAATATATTTAATGAAAAATAAACAAAAATAGTTGAAAGGGTGGTGAGTTGTAAACAAATACCATTTAAAGGGTGGTTTTCTGTAATTTTGAATTTGAGGGGTGGTTAAGTGAAACACTCATATTTAAGGGACGATTAAGTGAAAACACTCATACTTAAGTGAAAACACTCATAATTTTGACGTCGGTGGCGAGGCGGATGGCCTCCTTGGCCTCGTCGACCTTGGATAGTTTGCGGAGCGAGGATGGAGACTCTACTGCCCTTAGAGGCGGAGCGGTGGCGAGGACGAGGCCGATGATGTTGGATCCACCGGTGATGAAGATCTGGTGGCTCTTGCTGGGGATCTTGATACGCGGGACGAGGGCGGACGATGAAGTAGATGAGGACGAATAGAGAGATGGGGAAGAGTAGGATGAGGAGTTGGTATCCATCCGCCATTGGAGGTGGAGTACTGAGATGGATTGATCGATTGAATCCTCTTCCTCCATCAAATCCCGGATTGAATTGGGTTGAATTTCGTCAAAACCCTAATCCGTTTCCCTAAATTGGATAATTCGTCATCATTTACAATTTGTTTGAAAAAAATAAAAAGGACTTACGTGCAATTAAACTGAAATCGTCTTGACAATAGTCGTTTTTAAATCTTGCCTAAAACCCCTATTGTATCAAAAAGGTAGACGGTATAAATCCGTAAATGACACACGCATTTTGCCCTATGATACTGTTGTGAGCCTAATCGGCCATGTTTTATAGTAACGTTTATATATCGATTCCTGCATACATTTCATTCATTTGGGCTAAGATAGTACAGAATCTATGTAGTTTATGTTTATTTGCCAAATTATGGAATCTACACCAGTTTCTGTTTAAATTCGCAGAATTCGAGGCATTTTACAGCAACTCTAAGGAAGGTCAGAAAAGCTCAGAAAATAACTACAGAAGTCCAGAATCCGAGAGTACAGAACCAGGACAAACCAAGCTGAAGCCAGGACTACTCTATGTCGAGTACACCTTACTCGATCTCGAGTAGATAGTCCGAGCAGACTTGGTCGACAAAGCCTGGTCGAGAAAGCTGAGCCAGACCAACCCGACTCCCGGAAAACAACTCGATCTCGACAAGACCTAGTCGAGATCGATGACACCTCAGCGCCACACCCGAAGTCGATGAGAAGAGGAGCTGATCGAGAAGCCGAGGACGAAGACGTCGAGCACATCTCTACTCGATCTCGATGAGACCTTGTTGAGATCGATGAGCCACCTTGCCCTAGTCCGAGTCCATGCCGAGGAGGGGTCCTCGACATCACCAGAGAGCCATCCTCGACCACAATCCTAGTCGATCTCGAGGAGAACCTAGTCGAGATCGACGACGCCCAGAACCACCAGATCCGAGCCAATTCGAGGACCAGCTAGCCGAGACGATGAGCCGAGCCGGTCGACCACAATCCTACTCGAGATCGACTAGACCCTTGTCGAGATCGAGTAGACCTCTAGAGACGCGTTACGCGGTTCGACGAATCCTACTCGACTTGGAGTTACTTGGGCACGAAGGAAGTCGAGTTGGCCGAGATCTATCCTACATCTATCAAGTCTATCTATTGAAGGAAGATTTATCAACATGAAGACATATTACCTAGTTTAGATTTATCTTTTCCTTTTAGATTTATTTGCTTTATTACTTTTATTTATCATTAAGCATTTTAGATATAATTTTAGATATAGATAGGAGATTATATCCTTGATTAGCAAGGAATAGAAGGCTATAAATAAAGCCCTAGGGCCTAAGCATTAATCATCTTATTCCAATTCAATTTCAGTGAGAGACAAGTAGTTCCACAGAGAAGTTTTAGGAGTTGTAAGGTTTTAAGGTTTTGGCGTTCAGCGAAAGTTGATTGCCGGGATTGTAAAGAATTTGAATATAGTTTAATGCAAGTTTATTTTCATTAATCAATGTATGCTATTGCGATGAGGCGTGAGTAGTCCACCCACTTCTGGGGCTGGGGTGAGCCCGATGGTGGCCATGTGAGGAGATGCGGTAAAGGTCAGATCTTTTTAAGCAATTCATCTTCTATCCCTATGAGCATGATTCTTTTGCGAGAGTTGAAGGTGATCCTTGTTTCTGTTATCGAGATCGAGTAGGCCACTCGAGGTCGACAAGCCTTCCCCTTCGTCGACTCCTGCATCCGCGAGCAGCCCACCACCAGAACCTGCAGCCTTGTCGAGATCGACTAGCCCTAGTCGAGATCGACCAAACACTGTGGTCCCCGATTCTGTCTCCGCGAAGGTAAGCCAAGGTATGGATCTTTCTTCTCCTATTTCCATTAAAGATCTATCTATACATGGGAGAGGTTTGCCTTGGTATGTGCGCTTATGTAGGATATCCAATGATGAGCCGAAGGAGTATGAATTTGGAGACAAGCTCTATGTCTCTAAATCAAAGGATCATTGGTTTCCCAATAAATTCACCAAGAAGCGGATGGGACCTTTTGTGGTGAACAAGATCCATTCTGGAGGATTGCAGCTAATGGACAAGAATGGAGTCCTATTTGAGGCCCATGCTACATGGGCCCTGCAGATGCCACCTTGAGCATACATGGAAAGTCGGCCTAGCGACTATAAAATCTAGAGCTTGTACATAGACTTTTTTTAGGACATTTTTTGGGACATTGTTTTTTGCTTGTTTTTGGTTTTTGAACATTTTTTGTTTTTTGATTTTTTTTCTTTTATGGGTATATGTCTTCCATACTTTTCAGGTCCATGGATAGAACCAAGCAATATTCATACTCGGCCCAGGAGGTGCTTCCATTCGAAATTTAGAGGCCCTGCACATCTGTCTAGTGAGTTTCTTTCTTTACCCTTGTTTTTATACAGTGAGGACACTGTAATGTTTAAGTATGGGGTGGGGGAAGGGCTTATATTATGCATATTTACTCAATTTGACATTATATGTGCATTATTTCTTTGAATTGCTACATGGCTATTTTGGAATGCATTATTGATTTATGTGGTTACATGCATTTTTTCCATATTTTGACAAATGACCCCCATTGAAAATTTTGGTTAATGTCATGGAAGTTTTATATTGAACTCGACGATGCAAAATTGGATTCATTAGAGATATAACATGAAATTGCCTAGTAAAGGGAAGTCACAATGAAGTGCATATTTTCTTGGAAACCATGAAAGGAGGTAAAATTTGAAGTTGCTTTTGACATGTTGCATGATAAAATGATGGAGGACTTTATATTTCCATATAATGCTCATATTGTTATAATCCTAGCCTTACCCATGCTTATGCATCACAAAAGCCATAATATGCCTTATTTCATATATTGCTCCACATGTTCTAAAATATTTGCCATTATTTACCTTATCCGGGGATTATGTTAAGAATGATGTTACATTATGGAGATTATCATGTAGTGTTTGTGATTATTATCTTATATGGAGTTTGGAAGGAAATTGTTTGAAATATATGGAAAATTTAATGAGTGAAAGAAAATCCAATCACCTCAGGAGATAAAGGTAGATTGACCCTGCTCTCTGAGATAATAGTTTGGAGAGATGGGACACATTGTGAGGAGTCCAAAGCACTAAGTATCCGGGGCCATTCATGACACCCATGTTTGCGACTCGCGAGAAGGCAGTGATGAGGTTAGAGAGGTAAAAGCATTATTATTATTAAAAGCATTATGAAAAGTGATGAATCTTATGGAGAAGGAATGTGGAAATTCAGTTTGGAAATACTTCATTTCCCCGGATCAAAAGCACCACATTGCCAAAAATTGCCCACCTTTAGCCTTTTACCAATCTACTCCTTATTTGAGCTTAAATTAAAGTCCTCTTGATTATTGTTGCTTTGTCACACGAATGAATGTTTTGCATAACCCTCCTTTTGTGAGTAGATGTTGCTTTGGTATAATTGCACATGCCTGGATTTGTGACACTAGTACCTTTTCGAGGATGGCAATTGACTGCAGGGTTATATGAGAATGAATCTAAGATGTTGAGAGTTTTGATTTCTTCCCCTGAATGCCAAATAAAGGTATTGCTTGAGGACAAGCAAGCCTAAGTATGGGGTGTTTGTTGTGAGCCTAATCGGCCATGTTTTACAGTAACGTTTATATTGATTCCTGCATACATTTCATTCATTTGGGCTAAGATAGTACAGAATCTATGTAGTTTATGTTTATTTGCCAAATTATGGAATCTACACTAGTTTCTGTTTAAATTCGCAGAATTCGAGGCATTTTACAGCAACTCTAAGGAAGGTCAGAAAAGCTCGGAAAACAACTACAGAAGTCCAGAATCTTAGAGTACAGAACCAGGACAAACCAAGCTGAAGCTAGAACTACTCTATGTCGAGTACACCTTACTCGATCTCGAGTAGAGAGTCCGAGCAGACTTGGTCGACAAAGCCTGGTCGAGAAAGCTGAGCCAGACCAACCCGACTCCCGGAAAACAACTCGATCTCAACAAGACCTGGTCGAGATCGACGACACCTCAGCGCCACACCCGGAGTCGATGAGAAGAGGAGCTGATCGAGAAGCCGAGGACGAAGACGCCGAGCACATCTCTACTCGATCTCGATGAGACCTTGTCGAGATCGACGAGCCACCCTGCCCTAGTCCGAGTCCATGCCGAGGAGGGGTCCTCGACATCACCAGAGATCCATCCTCGACCACAACCCTAGTCGATCTCGAGGAGAACCTAGTCGAGATCGACGACGCCCAGAACCACCAGATCCGAGCCATGTCGAGGACCAGCTAGCCGAGACGATGAGCCGAGCCGGTCAACCACAATCCTACTCGAGATCGACTAGACCCTTGTCGAGATCGAGTAGACCTCCAGAGACGCGTTACGCGGTTCGACGAATCATACTCGACTTGGAGTTACTTGGGCACGAAGGAAGTCGAGTTGGCCGAGATCTATCCTACATCTATCAAGTCTATCTATGGAAGGAAGATTTATCAACATGAAGACATATTACCTAGTTTAGATTTATCTTTTCCTTTTAGATTTATTTCCTTTATTGCTTTTATTTATCATTAAGCATTTTAGATATAATTTTAGATATAGATAGGAGATTCTATCCTTGATTAGCAAGGAATAGAAGGCTATAAATAAAGCCCTAGGGGATGAGCATTAATCATCTTATTCCAATTTAATTTCAGTGAGAGACAAGTAGTTCCACAGAGAAGTTTTAGTTGTTCTAAGGTTTTAAGGTTTTGGCGTTCAGCAAAAGTTGATTGCCGGGATTATAAAGACTTTGAATATAGTTTAATGCAAGTTTCTTTTCATCTATCAATGTCTGCTATTGCGATGAGGCGTGAGTATTCCACCCACTTCTGGGGATAGGGTGAGCTCGACGGTGGCCATGTGAGGAGATGCGGTAAAGGTCAGATCTTTTTATGCAATTCATCTTCTATCCCTATGAGCATGATTCTTTTGCGAGAGTTGAAGGTGATCCTTGTTTGTTTTATTGAAACGAAAGTGATCTTAATGCAACTTTGATTAATTATGTGAAAAGGGTTATTAACAATTAGGGTTTATGCGAAAGCCTCTATATGCCTATTTGTTAGTAACGAAAGTTATTTTGATGGAAAGCATGATCTTTTATGCCTTTATATGTTACTTTGCATGGTTATCGTTGTGGTGTTGATACCCTAGCTTTGGAAGTCTATTATATACTGAGTTTATTTCTGTCAAAAATCCGAGTTTTGGGTTCGAAATTGGCAATTTAAGTTTTCTGAGTTTTCTAGTCGATATAGAGGAGAGCTTGTCGAGATCGAGTAGGACTGTTGTCGATCTCGAGTACGATCTTGTCTAGGTCGAGTTGAGTTTGTGCTTCTGTTGTCGATTTTTGAGTTTCTGTTTCTGTTGTCGTTTGTCGATCTCGAGTGCCCAGTTGTCGAGATCGAGTGCCTCTGTCTTTGCTTTGTTCTTTACTTTCTTTCGATATTTTCTGTCTTTGTTTTAATTTCTGTTTTGCTTTTATTTCTGTCTTTCTGTTTCTGTCTTTTCTGCTGCTTGTTTGTGAG
This sequence comes from Persicaria tinctoria, assembly GCA_037127255.1. Classification (NCBI taxonomy): domain Eukaryota; kingdom Viridiplantae; phylum Streptophyta; class Magnoliopsida; order Caryophyllales; family Polygonaceae; genus Persicaria; species Persicaria tinctoria. Next base: position 53,993,180 of record JBANSL010000006.1, on the reverse strand, counting down.
ATCTGTTGCTACCTAAGAACTGCTGACGTGCTTCCTCGTGGATTCGATCCTGACAACCTTCTACTACAACGGGAGGAAGTCTTGTATTTATTTGCTGAGACAGGGAAGTTAGTCTGATCTATACTTTACATTTATTTCATACTTTACCATCCTCCTGCAACAACAAATACCCCGAAACTCCATTTCATGGCGGTTTCGCGTTTCTGCACATGAAGAAACTCCAAAACTCCAGGGAAACACTTCAGTAACGTTTCTGAGAGGTCAGAAACTTTGACCGTTTCGTTGAGCAAAAAAGTCAGAAACTTTCACCGTTTTCGTTTGGTCAGAAACATTTATGACTTGTGAGATGGTGTTTCCACTAATTTTATAGTTAAAAAAATAAAATAAAACCCTAAATCATACTTCCTCTTCCTCCCGTATGAAACTCTCGTTTCCTTCTATCCTTGCCGCCTACTTCTTCTCCATTTTCGGTAATCTCTCATCTCACTTGCTCAGTGCTCTCTCCCTCTAAGCTCTCTTCGGTAAACCCTCCCGTAGGAAAGAAAGACAAATAAAAGTAGAAAATAAAAGACAAAGCAAAGCAGAAACAAAAGTGAGGACACAGAAGCTACTCGATCTCGAGTAGCTGTCCTCTATATCGACTAAGGACAGTCGACAACAGAAACTCAGAAACGAAAACAAAACAACTCGACAGACAAATCAACTCGATCTCGACCACACCTACTCGAGATCGACTAGGGCAAGTCAAGACAGAAACTTCAGAAATCGACAAAAGGCAGAAACTTTACTCGACCTAGACCAAGCGTACTCGAGATCGAGTACAACCAACTCGAGATCGACTAACTCTACTCTATGTTGACAAGAATGCAGAAAACTCAGAAATTTAAATTGCAAATTTTCGAAACCAAAACTCAGATCTTTGACGAAATAAATTCAATATGCTAAAAGACTTCCAAAGCCAGGGTATCAACACCACAACGATAACCATGCAAAGTAACACACAAAGGCACAAAAGATCATGCTTTCCATCAAATAACTTTCGTCATTAACAAATAGGCAAATAGAGGCTTTCGCATAAACCCTAATTGTTACTAACCCTTTTTCACATAATTAATCCAAGTTGCATTAAGATCACTTTCGCTTCAATAATCCAAGTTGCATTAAGATCACTTTCGCTTCAATAATCCAAGTTGCATTAAGATCACTTTCGCTTCAATAAAACTATATTCAAAAGCCTTTACAATCCCGGCAATCAACTTTCGCAGAAAGCCAAAACCCTAAAAACCTTAGAACTCCTAAACTCTATGTGGAACTACTTGTTTCTCTCTAAAATCGAATTAATAAAACTGAGCCCCTAGGGCCCTATTTATAGCCTTCTAATCCTCGCTAATCAAGAATAGAATCTCCTATCTATATCTAAAATTATATCTAAAAGGATAAAAGATAAATAAATTGCATAATGGAAATAAATCAACTAAGGAAAACTATATCTAAATTAGGTAAAATATCTTCCAATGTAGGTAGAACTCCTCTTCCATAGATAGACTTGATGTATTTGGATAGAATCTTCCTCCTTCGGCCCCAAGGAATCCCAACTCGACTAGAACAGCCCTCGACGACGCGTTTCTGGAGACTGGTCTACTCGACATCGACAAGGGCTCATCGACCTCGACAAGGATTGGTCGTCGACTGGACTTCTCGGCTAGATCTGCTCGACAGGCTCGGATCTGTGTTCAGGGTTCGTCGATCTCGACCAACTCTTGTCGAGATCGAGTAGAGGTATGGCCTTCTCTGGTCGAGCAACTTCTCCTCGGCATGGACTCGGACTGGCACTAGATGGCTTGTCGATCTCAACTAGGGCTTGTCGAGATCGAGTAGGGTTGCTCGACATCCTCGTCCTCGGCTTCTCTCCTTGTCGACTCCGGGTGTGGTGTCTGGGCTTCGTCGATCTCGACTAAGGTCTTGTCGAGATCGAGTAACTTCCGGAAGTCGGGTTGGTCTGGCTCTCTCGATCAGGCTCTGTCGACCAGGGCTGCTCGGACATGCTCGTCGAGATCGAGTAAGGTCTACTCGAGATCGAGAAACCTTGACTCTCAGATTGATTCGACTGGTTCCGCTGCTTCTTGGACTTGGACTTCTGTAGCCGATTTTCGAGCTTTTCCGACCTTCTGTAAAACGCCTCGAAATCTGCGATTTAAACAGAAAATGGTGTAGATTCCATAATTTGGCAAATAAACATAAACTACATAGATTTTGTACTATCTTAGCCCAAATGAATGAAATGCATGCAGAAATTGACATAAAAGTTACTGTAAAACATGGCAGATTCAGCTCACAACAGTCATAAACATTTCTGACTTGTGAGATGGTGTTTCCACTAATTTTATAGTTAAAAAAATAAAATCAAACCCTAAATCATACTTCCTCTTCCTACCGTATGAAACTCTCGTTTCCTTCTATCCTTGCCGCCTACTTCTTCTCCATTTTCGGTCATCTCTCATCTCACTTGCTCAGTGCTCTCTCCCTCTAAGCTCTCTTCGGTAAACCCTCACGTGCAGAACTTTATCTTGATAACCCATAACTTAAGGAAGAGTAAGTTAGCTAAGTGTAGAAGATTGATGTTGACCATATTGATTACTTTGTGTTGTTCTTGATTATGTTGTTATTTTAAAACTAAATTACTTTTTTTTGTTGGTTTGCAAGACATTTAATATATTTGACATTTCTGTATTGAGTTTTGTTAAGGAGCTGAGTAAGGGGGACTGTTTATCATGGTATTGAACATTTTAATTTGTAGCCTTACTGATGCATTCAATGTGTATCACTTGGTGATAGGTTTATTGCTCTTATTTAGACCTTTAAATGAATATATAATTCATATTACCGTTTCCTCGGTGTTTCCATTTCCTACAAAATTTGGATTGCCGTTTTCCAGTTTCCGTTTCCGTTTTCGTTTCCCTTTCAGTTTCCGTTTCTGTTTCCGTGTAACATAGATTCTACCGAGCACATTATAACCCTAATTAATTAGTTAAATAAAACTAATAGATGAAGAATGTGCATAGGATCGGAGTGGAACACAAGAAGGAAATTAGTTAATTAAATCCAAGCAGTTAAAAGTAGTCACAAAAATAATGGCACCATATTTTTAGCCTTTAAACAAGCTTTTTTTATTCCCTCCATATCAATGATTTCACATGGCGCGCATATAAAATGTGTCAATCCGAATCTGGCATAGTACATTAATTAAGATAAATTTGGCTACCAGGTTTGAACTTTTTTTTTATATTACGATTTTTCTATCCCATATTTCAAGAGTATAGGTTAATAACACTAATTTAGAAACTTTTTAAAATTTTACTCAGTTTATTTATTTTTAATTAGATTCCAAAAGTCGTTTGCTTTTTTTATGAAATCTTTATCAATTTATACTCTTAACCAATGTTTTAAAAGGCGCTAGGCGGCCGCTAGGCGGTGGGTGGCCGCCTAGCGCCCAGGCGGCTAGGCGGGTGCCCAGGCGGCGTCTAGGCGGACTTAGAACAAACTTGATTATTTCCTAAATTTTGACGAATAACACTTGTCAATAATTCATATAATTTAATAATAATCCATATTATCACTCATAAACCCAAATTTGCGATGATTAACTAACACTAAAGTAAATAAATGCAAAAGTACACATTTGAATAACAACTCTAAACCTCCTAAAATCCAAAACTATAAGTTCGACTGAAAAGCAAATACATCCCGACTTGGGGGATAAAAAAAAACTAAGTCAACTATTCACATGCTTAGAAGCTCAAATTGAATAATCGTTGGATTAGGCGTGACTAGGCGGCACCTAGGTGAGCCCAAGCGGGGTCTAGACAATGCCTAGGCGGGCCCAGGCGGGGTCTAAGCGGCGCCTAGGCGAGACTAGGCGGTGCTTAAACGGATTTAGGCCTAGAGGACCGCCTAGGCTTAAAAATTCCTAGGTCCTGTACCGCCTAGCGCCTAGGCGGCGTCCAGGCGGCGCCTAGACGCGATTTTTAGAACACTGCTCTTAATCTATGTCTTAAGGTATATGATAGAAAAACCGTTTTGATGTTCAAACATTTCAAATATTTTGCATGGTAACCACAAACTGATAGCAGTAGTCGTAGTATAGTCAACTCAATTTCATCCTTATAATCCGTTCAATTGAGTTTAATATTTACAAGTGTGAATATATGAATTCAAATGATTAAAATCTGGTGTTGATTAAGATAAAGCTAATTGATTGTAACGTACGTATAGTCGTAGCCGTAGTATAGTTAACTCAATTTCCTCCTTATATTCCGTTCAATTTGTTTCCAAATTTTGTTCAATAAACATAGAAATTGATTGTTAATTACTTGGACTAAATTTTATTTGATTAATGGAATCAAAAAAAAAATATTATTTGATTAATTAATACCATAGTTATTTAAAATAGCCCACTCTTTTAAAAAGACAATAAAAAAAATATTCATACTCCCTTAGTAAAGAAACATAAGATTTTTTTTCTAACCATAAACTAGGTAAAAATTACCAATATAAAATTGATCAAATGATATAATCTATACCTATATCTATATCTATATAATAACTTAAAACTGAATACTTTCGGCTTATGTGGCATCCTCTCCATAATTCTCTCCCTCTTGTCCAATCAAATTTTTCCTTTTTTTTTCTTTTTTTCTTTTTTTCTCCATCTTCCTTGAATTGGTAAATAAAGAACGGCCATTCGGGGGTTCGAACTGGGGACCTATAAGTACTACCCACAAGTCCTTTCCGGTGAGCCATTCCGGGATGGTACTTTGTAATGAAAAACGCTTAGGGTTCAATTTCCATTTTTCATGCCTCCTCCTCTCTCTTCTTCTCCCGTTCTTTCTCCTACTTTCAGACGTCTGTGGTTGTCCCTTCTCGGCTCCAGGACTTGGCATGTTCGATGATGGCCTTTTCTCGCCTCCTCTTATTCTCCCGTTCTTTCTCCTTCTTTCAGACGCCTTGGTTGTGGTTGTCGCTCGCCTTGGTTGTGGTTGTCCTCTGGCGCTTTGACCTGCAACTCCGATTCGGGCTCCTAGATCGTGACCGAGTTCAGGCCAAGAATTATCACCCTCGACGGCCATGCCCACGATTGAAAGCCGGTTAACAGCCTGGACTTCTCTCTCCTTCCTGATCTTGGCAGACACCGGCGACGAGCGTGGGGGCGCGGTGAACGAAGCCGAAGATTGTTAGTTCGCGCGATTAGGTATTTATCCTATTTTTCATTTCAATTTTCCGAAATTTAGGATTTAATATTTGGATTTGGGGATTTGATTTGATTAAACTCTTGAATTTAGGGTTAGAGAATAAAATTTGGATAAATTGAAAGGCTACTTGAGGATATTCATAAGGCGATTTTATCCTAGCAATTTGGGTATTTTGTGAGTTGCTTTGGGGATTGTGTTCAAGGTTCTGGAGATTGGAGGGTAAGCCATGGTTTTTAGGTTTTGCGATTGTGGTCAAGGTTATGGAGACGCTCGACGCGGTGCTGGATGTAGGAGGTGTCTACGATCCGAGAAGAGACCGCTACGATCACCACGAGAAGGGATTCGATGAGGTTTTTGTCCATTGCTTCTCTACCAAGCTCACTAGTGCTGGTCTTATCTATAATGTAATTTACATAGTAAATTCATCATCATTGGTTTCGTTACAAGGTGTGATGAATTTGTCTTTGTTGGGACTTTATTTAGCATTTCGGAACCGAGATAATTGCCAAGGAGCTTCAAGCTGATCAAGGGCATCCAGACGTCTCCAGATTGTTTATAGGTGTCTACAAAAACTTCATGGAGGTAATTTCATCTGTGTTGTTTTGCTTTCCTTTGTTTTAAAGTGTTTCTTTGGGTGTTTCAATTGCCACTTAAGATGAAGTTTAAATTTAGAGATTGGTGTTTGCTAAGTTTTAGGTTGATATGGGAGCAATTTGGGCGATTTTATCCTAGCAATTTGGGTATTTTGTGAGTTGCTTTGGGGGGTTTATCCTAGCAATTTCTCCCATTTTGACATTCATAAGGCGATTGAAAGGCTACTTGAATGTTTATAATCTCTTTCTTATTCAATTTTGTCACCACTACTGATTTTGGGCTTCATTTATTACCTCAACGACATTCTTGAGTTGCATATTCAGAAGATTCACATTTCTTAACTACCTATGTTGTTGTTTTGGTAAACATCATTGCATTTTTTTAAATTGCTTGCTCCAATTGCATCATCTGTTAGTTTTCAAAGATTCACTACTAGAATTATGTTCATAGACATCGGGTATAAACCGATGTTAATAAAAAAAAATTCGACGTGTTAGTGGGTGGTGTTAAAAATCCAAACATTACCACATCGATTTATAACCGATGTCTATAATGATTTATAACATCGTTTCTCTTTGTAATATCGACTTAAATGCATGGATATAATTACATTTTGATTGATTCACCTAATGTTAAAACATTATTATTTTGCATTTTTAACTATCTAAAGATATGTTGAGCAATAAAAAAAAATTCACATTAACATCGATATTTTTTTTTTCCAAAAACAATGTTGTAATATCTTATTTACATCAGTTATAGGTGATTTCATGTTTATTAACTTTGCCTTTGTATTTTGTCTTGTTATTTCATTTAAAAATAGTATACAACATTCAATATTTATAAAAACAATGTTATATGTATATATTTAAATCAGTATATTTGAAAGAAATAATGTCTAAAAAGATTATAACATCATTTTCTTTATGAATAACAATGTTTAATTTCGCAAAAGACATCAGTTTTATTAGTCGTTTTGTTGTGTTTCAATACTTTTTAAAATCGTTTTTTATTCTATTAAATGATGTCTCATTTCCTGTTTGTTTACATTAATAGGCTACTTCTCAAATAATCTAAATCGGATCAAATACATGATGAAATAAAATAAATAGATTTGAATCCAATTCTTATTACATCAATGCCATCCCCAAAAGTATTGTATCACGAAAACACACTAAAACAAAATCAAGTTCTTAATTCATCATACATTATTTCATCAAGTTTCCTCATCTATCTAGCAATATTAACCAGATCAAACAAAATCAGCCAGTGAGAACAATAAGAACATTACATGGTAGTCCCACTCAGCAGCAATGAGACCCGTGAACTCAGCAGCAAGCAACTCAGCAAATGACATTTTTTGACCAATCACCCTGTGAAAGAAATAGTAACCAGAAGACATGTTCACTTACTGAAATAGTAACCAGATATCCAGTGTTCATAGGATAAAATTTGAGCATTGCTCGGTAAGGAACTATTCATCATCTAGACTTCCAAATTAAAAAGAATGCACACATGTCTAAATTATCTGAAATGCATAAACTAACAAACAATTCCAAACTAGGAAATCAATTGTTTAAATCTTCGTATAATATAAAAGCATGATTACTAAATGCAAAAGCGATTAGTTCTAGTGTACCTTCCAATAATAGAGGATAAGTACTTTTGCCTGACAAGAATATACTCCAAAACCACTGTAAAGACCACAATTTTTCTCCTCAAGGTAGTATACATGGGAAGATTTACACCACGAAAAGACTCCATGGTAACTAGCTTTCCAGTGGAAATAAGGAAGAGGCAGACATGGTTACAATAGTGAACAAGAAAATCCAGAATTTCCTAACTATTGGATTCACTGCATGATCAAGTAAACGTACCATATAAAGAAAATAGGTCAATGCAAGATGAAAGGTATGAGTTAATGTCTCCAGAGGCACAAGGGTTATTGGGTTATCAATAACACTCAATGATTCAGCTGCTGAAAATGAGATCATCTTCGATCGTCTCATCACATATAGGAATGAGATCATCTGCACAGTAGACATTAAGTAACATTAGACATTCTAGAGTAGAATAATAAATGAATTTAAAATATGCCTAGGGGTGCACTTTGTCCCCCACGATAATGGAGGCCATCACCTCATGCCTTCATGTAAGGGCCTCACTCATAGACTTTACATAACATGATGATTTAAACAAAAAAAACACCCCTTTTTCATCTAATTTTTATACAGAACATCTTTTTATTTTAAAAATTGTTTAAAACTACCTTCAGTAAGTTCATAAGTAAGACAAACAACACCTTATAATGATATTCGGTCAATAGGCTATTAAAATAAATATAGGGGGCAATTATACCCTTGTTAATAAGTAAAACTTCAAAGTTTTACACTATTACCCACAAAAGCATACTAAAATACATATTTACAGAAAAAAGAAACCCTAACTCAAATGAGGTTAAGGAACTATTGAGGACTAAAAAGAATAGAGATAGAGCTGATGAAGTATAGAAGACATGCCCCGTAACGGAATCAGGACTCAAGAAGATAAGCTTAATAACTTTAGAACTCCAATCTTTGTGCGTTTTTTAAGTAGACTAAGGCTTCTATTAGCAAAACACTCCTAGATGCTTGATATTAATGGCTGATTTAAACTAGTTATGAAGTAAGAGGTTTTTATTAGATATAGGACACGAGGGGTGGTTTTATTTCTAAAATTTACTTAAGAAATAAATATATAAAATTGTGCGTCATCTCATGCTCAGAAGGTGTGCTCCTCTCTCCACTTGCCTTACGCCTAGGTCATAGCTCCTAATTAACATATTTTGCTTATAGGAGGGAGTATTATTATCATCTATGAACATATCTTCCCAAATGATAAGGCTAGTCTGTTAAGCCATCCATTTCCTTCACTCAAAGCAAGTGTCTAACTATAATAAAAGGATCAACTTCCATGACATTTAATAGGCTTCAAATTTAAGTAAATATAATAGCATGATTTCAAGTGTAAACTAAGCAGGTATTTCAGGAAAGTTTGTTGCCCACGACCAATATCAACCAAAAAAGAAGGATTTTATTTATCAAACAAATAGTAAGAGTCTACCTGAAATAGTGTGATGACATTTGCAGATGGGAAACTGTTGTCTTGTTGAACAAAACTAGAAGCAGTGGAAGAAGGGAATGCAAGTCTTGATTGTAAAATAACCAAATGTAGTATCAAACTGAGAACATGTATGAACAAAAACAATTGAGCTCCTTTAGTTGGGGACTCAAGAATGCGAGTTTAACTTGCAGAGTTTGTTAAACGTCGATTTCCTAAACACAATTGATGATCCAAGGTGTCCTCTTCTCCCAGAAGGTTCTGCTATCCTATCCAAATTTAGAAAGAAAACAACCAGCAGCTCCACCAGTTTGAAAACTTAATTTCTTGGGCAACATAAAATGCTAAACATCAAATTTAGTGCTTCTCTTCGTATAATACACTACATCTTTGATCACATGGCTGATGTCCACCATCGAAGCCTCATTTAGCATTTGAAATAGTAACAATCCTACTGTAGTCCAGAATCAATATATCATACTATTAAATTGTCTTCTATGAATCCTCCATTAACAAATCTCTAGCTCTTTTGTTAAAGAAAAACATACCATGTATAGTTCACAAACAAAAGCTTTTGCAAACTACACATGCATATCATTACATTCCTATGAATATATATATATATATATATATATATATATATATATATATATATATATATATATATATATATATATATATATATATATATGTATGTATGAAACCAAAACAATTAAGGAAAAGGAAAAAAACTATTAAAACCAAAATAGTTTTTGAAGCTGGTGGCTTATCCTACTTGTGTATTTTTTCCTTTTACATATCATAATTTGAATCAAATAATGGAAAACAGACCTTAAAATTAAATTCAATCAAAGGAGTGGGATCTTTGGTTTACTCCAAACCACACACCATTTTCAATTTATCTCCTTCGTATAGAACTGTTGTCCTCAACAAATTCATGATCATCCTTAAACTCAGAATGTCAAACAATAGATAATCTTACAAGCACAAATTTTGTGATAGCTCCTGCATGCTTTTCAACTGCCATCGTAACAAAATTCAGTCTTGAAGCCTAAATCAAGAACCCTAAACCGATTTGAACCCTAAATCAAGAACCCCCTAACCCAATTCCAAACAAAAGAGGAACAAAATATAAAATAGGGTGTTTACCTTCTTGGGGAGATGCGCTCGTGAACCTAGGTAAACATGCTCATATTGTGGAGGTACGTATGAGCAAACTCATCTCGGTAGATCTAGGCATAAGCAGGAAGTCCCAATGTGAAGCATTGACAACCCTAGCCTAAGAGAGAGAGAGAGAGAGGGACATCGAGATTAAGGTGAGACGGAGAATGGCATGGGAGAGGAACCAGATCTAACAAAATACTTCGAGACTTACCTAGATCTTCCATCCTAACAAACAAACATCATCAGATAAATATTTCCCAAAGGTTTTACAAAAAATGGAAGATACCCAAAAAAACCCAAACAAGGAGGAGAAAAATCAAAAGACTTACCCAGATCTACGAAGGATTGTACTTGGTTCATCTCGTCAGCATGCTAAATCGCGCAGGTGGGGCCCCAGATCTGAGGGCGGGGAAAGAATGAGAGAGGGAAAGGAAGGAGAGCATGGGGCTGGGACTCGCCATGGCTGAGGATAGGAGTTCTTAGATGGAGAGAAGGTCGAGCAAGAGAGTGACAGAAACTGAGAATCAGTAGAAGAATGGAATGGAGAATAGTATCTAGGGATTTCAAATTTCAATTTCAATTGAGGGTGAAAATTTTTATGTGAAGTGAGTGGAAATTTTATAAAGCGGATTCACTTTTATTTTATTTTTTAAGTGTTGGGATCCAAGTGCTTTGGAGTTACATCTATTACCGCCTCAAATTTTAACCAAGTGTTGTAGGCGCGTTTTCGAATTTTTTTTAAAACGAAATTTTAACATCGGCCAAAAAGTAAGAGCGAAGTGTCAAATATCAATAACATCGACTATTTTGAAAACAATGTTGTAACTATTTTTAACATCAGACGTTTTTCTGACCGATTTAAAAGACCCGATGTCTATGAATACAATTCTATTAGTGAATGTTGCTTCTTTTTTTTTGGTAAACATCATTGCATTTTTTTTTGTTTTTTGTCTTCTCATTGACCATCACATTATATTTAATCCATTTTTAGTTTAATTGTCCAGGTCGCCCAGTTGCTTCTCTTGCATTCCATGCACAAGAAGAGCAGCTACCAGTAGCTTCTGGTCATAAGGTGGCAATCTTCGTTCACTTTGAATTAATTTTGTGTTTGAAGTTTTCATGATATTGACATTACAAAGTTACCTGCAGCGTTACCTGTGCATTTTCACCCACGTGCTGCGCCTTTTTTATTTACAACTGAGGTGTGATTTTTCATCTTGCTAGGCCTTATTTACTTTTTATCTTTCACTCTTGCTTATTTCTTCATCCGCTTTTGCTGATTTACATGTGAATGACCAGGTACCCACGATCACCACGAGAAGGGATTCGGTGAGGTTTTTGGCCATTGCTTCTCTACCAAGCTCACCAGTGTTGGTCTTATCTATAAGGTAATTTACATAGTAAATTCATCATCATTGGTTTTGTTACAAGCTGTGATGAATTTGTCTTTGTTGGGACTTTATTTGGCATTTCGGAACCGAGATAATTGCCTAGGAGCTTCAAGCTGATCAAGGGCATCCAGATGTCTCTAGATTGTTTATAGCTGTCTACAAAAACTTCATGGAGGTAATTTCATCTGTGTTGTTTTGCTTTCCTTTGTTTTAAAGTGTTTCTTTGGGTGTTTCAATTGCCACTTAAGACGAAGTTCAAATTTAGAGATTGGTGTTTTCTAAGTTTTAGGTTGATATGGGTATTCTGTGAGTTGCTTTGGGGAGTTTATCCTAGCAATTTCTCCCATTTTGACATTCATAAGGCGATTGAAAGGCTACTTCAATGTTTATAATCTCTTTCTTATTCAAGTCACCACTACTGATTTTGGGCTTCATTTATCACCTCAACTACATTCTTGAGTTGCATATTCCAAAGATTCACATTTTTTAACTACCTATGTCGTTGTTTTGGTAAACATCATTGCATTTTTTTAAACTGCTTGCTCCAATTGCATCAGCTGTTAGTTGTCAAAGATTGCTTCTTTTTTTTGGTAAACATCATTGCATTTTTTTTTGTTTTTTGTCTTCTCATTGACCATCACATTATATTTAATCCATTTTTCGTTTAATTGTTCAGGTCGCCCAGTTGGTTCTCTTGCATTCCATGCACAAGAAGAGCTGCCACCAGTAGCTTCTGGTCATAAGGTGGCACTGTTTAATTTCTTCATCCGCCTTTGCTGATTTACATGTGAATGACCAGGTACCCACTGTCTAATTTTAATATATTCCTTAATCTGTTAGTGATTCATGTTTCCGATAGTTTATGAGCTTCTTTCTCCTGTTCTCTATGTTTAGGACCCATGTGTCCCACATTTTCATATATAAGGTTATAGAGCTCTTTAAGTCACCCCAATGTGATGAAAAATAAGTTGGTATGATATATGAATAACTCCCTTTTCATTTCTTCCCTATTTTTTTATCCGTTTTTTAAAAGGTCCTTGAATAAAAATACTAAAGGATTGCTCCTCGCACTCTGCTGATTTTATACTTAATTCTATTTTTTGTCAATTTTTTTTCCAGGGATGTTGGTGGCAATACCCAAGAAAAAATCAGAAAACTGTTTTGGAGGGTGTGCACATTCTTTCACTGTTTTCCACTTTATGAGTTAAGAGGGTACTCCTTCGTGGCTTATTAATATACAGGTACATTTCATACTTACACTTTATTTTGTCAGATGGCACCTCTAATTTTATTTTTAAATTGATTTCTGGCACTCAAGTGGATGTCCCTACAATCAGTATCCAATCAATGGTCTCTTGCCTATTCCAATTAATGTTTACTTATTCTTTTTTTGAATCCCTATATAATTTCATATCTTCCATTATTATATTCTTTCCTAACTGAATTTGGCCTCACCATATTTCATGTTGTACACAATCAACGATTCTTGCCGATTTTCAAATTGTACAAAATCTTTTTATTTTGGATTATTCTCTTTTCCCTACTTTATTATATATATGTTCCTGTCAAGCTCTTTTCCTCCCACTTTCACTCATCGTTCATTTTCATCCTTGGTATCAATGGCGGGTTCAATTGTTCAATACACTAGCCTCACTGATATTTCTGAAGCATCCACCATAAAGGCGTTCCTACTTCGGGTGTTTTCTAAGCCTCCATATCCTGGGAGCCGATGTAAACCAGCGCTTCAGTTGATTTGTGTTGACGAACAGGTATGTGATGTTCCTTCACTTAATTTCTGTATCCATTATAATGTTCCACAAATCATTTGTTTATACGAACATCTTTGTTTGGTTTATTCTATTATAGGGACATCGAATCGAGGCTTCAATCAGCCCTAACTTGATATCGAATAGTGCCCAACACGTGAAGGAATTTGCGACACTTGCCTTTTCCAACTTCATTCTTGCGGCAAACAAGGCTACTTTCAAGTTCACTCCTCATCCCAATAAAATCATTGTGACTGAATCTACTCTCATCAAGCCCTACGATTCACCCCTTACACTTCCCGGTCATGGTTTGGCTTTTAAAGATTTCAAGGATATTTTGACCAAATCCATCCCATTGAATTGTTTACTTGGTAATGCATCCTATCTTTTCCAAACCATATAATTCTTTTTTGATTCATTTTATAGTTATTGTTTATGGTTATCCATATATTCTCGGTCCTTAAATTTGTAGTTTTTATCATTCGTTTGCATTGTTGTTTCGTATATGTTATTGGTGTTGTCATTTCATCCAAGGATTTGATCAAAACTGTCAAAGCTGACCAGTCCATCTCCAACAGATTGGAAATTACGTTGGAAGATACTCAGTGCGTAATTTGCATATTTTTATTCTAAAAATTACTGTTATGATACTTAGATATTTTTATTTATATGTTCTTCCGTGTTGGTTTTTTCTTTAGGCATGAGATCTTGCCAGAGTTTCTGTGGGATGGCTATGCCCTTGAATTGAACTCTCGCATAAATCCCTCGGGTGACTCTATTATTATGATATTGCAGTTTGCGAAGCTCACACTATATGAAGGTCGATATCTCATTTCCTTTCTTTTTTCACATTCATTACTCCTTTTCGCATACGACTGTTGCCTTTTTGTTGACTTCAGCTTCTTTGTTAAACTCGCCATTTGGTCCTAATGTAACTGTCAGGAACTGTATCCGTGTCGAATGCATTGTGGGGCTCCAGACTCATCATAGATCAGCAGCATCCTGCCATTGAAGAGTTCAAGAGGTTTCCTCCTTTGTCTGCTTATATTCCTTTCTGTACACATACCTGCTTATATTCCTTTCTGTACACATATACAAGTATCTCATTCATCTTTTGATTCTAATGGGTTCTTCGTAGTGGGTTTTCCGACGGATATTCACCTTCGCGCACCATAACACATATCCCTAGCCAGCCCTCCCTTTCAGCTGGATAAAAGTATTTCACCTCCTCTGAAAGAGTCACTCTCTTTATGCTTGATTCAAAAACTGAGGTAATTTTGTTTCTTCTCCTATTCCATTACTTCATTTAGAGGTGCTGAATCTATTTTATTTAGTTCTTGCTGAAATGGAATGTTCAAAACTAACGTGTTCTGATGTCCAAACATATAACAAAAATGACTAAACTCTTTTGTTGCCCATTTATCAATATCTTCTGTTCGATCTAGAAGTTGAAAACCAATAATTTCATAGGGTTGTTTCATATGGCTGTTAGTTGTAATTTTCATAGTGTTGTTTGATTGGATTAGATAATTTATGTTTTACCTACTCATATGCTTCATTTTCCACCGTCCACGTTCTTATTCTGTTTTCACTTTTAATGTTTCGCTATAGGATGGGTTCTGCACATTTGTTGCCAGGGTGGTCGATTTCGAAAAAAAGAAGATAAATGGTTCTACAATGCTTGCCTTAAGTGCAAGTCGAGTGTTGGTACAGCTGGAACGAGTTCCTACTGTGACACATGTGACCAACCTGTTTTATATCCAGTTCAGAGGTATTTACTCCTTACGTTCTTCCATTGCAATACACACTTTTTTATACTCCTAATATCGTCTCCAATTTTGAACATGTGTTTAACTGTTTTATATAAGTTCTCTTTGCACATAAAGGTTGAAGATGAAACGGGTACTGCCTCCTTGATCATGTTCGACAATGATGTCCAAAAGTTTCTTCGTTGTTCGGTTACTGCCTTGAGAGAGAAACAGGCTAAGCTATTATCTTTTCATCCTAATATTATACTATCTATTACATTACCTTACATTTCCCACAATTCAAATTCCGTTGTCCATCCTCATAACCATATTTCTTAAACTGTTAGGTTGGTGATGTGGATGCATTCCCCGAAGATTTTAATGTCCTTCTGAATAAGAAGTTTTTGTTTCGAGTCAAAGTGAAGGGTTCTTCCTCTCATCATGATAAAACGCACACCATTTGGAGCATGTCTGACGATTCTTCGCTTATTGACCAGTGCAACTCATCTACCCCTTCCTTGCAGGTAATGTATTTACAGAACTGTGCACAACTGTATTTGATCCGCTGTATTAAATATATACATACTGATTATCCAACTTTTTTCCATATCTACATCAACCGATCTATATTTTATTTACATGTATCATGTTAATATAATAAGTTAAAGTAAACTAACAACTTCTCACTATTTTTTACACTTAGGATTCGCATTCGGATGTTTGTTCTTCCGGCACACTCACCCTGTCTACTCCTGCCAAACAACTCCACTACATTGACATCGATAGCGGGGACGATGCTGATGACTGTCAGCTGTCAACAACGAGGCAGAAAAAGGTCGAGGTGAAGATTGAACCAGCTGCTGAAGCCTCTTGAAGTTCCTTTTGTCTACCTTCGTGACTGATTTAGGGAATGGTCTTTGTTACCGTATTATTATCATTATTATTATGTTTCCCCTCGATGTTTGATTCAGTACTTTTGAACCTATATTTCGTTTTGTTTATTCCATCCTTTTGAGTTTTGTTGTTGGTTGAATAAAATATATAAATATATAAATATTTAGACAATACCTCAGTATGTTTCATCTTTCTCTTCAATCAATGTCTTAAATTTCAGTTTTGCACCTCTTACCATATGGATCCTATAGTAATTATATTTGCAGACTAAATATCCGACGATTTTTTAGTTATGTTTAAATCTTCTAATATATTTTCCGTTAGCTGAGTAATTTTACATTGTATTCACTTAAATACTCAATAAATATTATATCACTTTACCTACTATTAAAGCTAATGTGACCACCCTAGCTCGATATTCAACTTGCAAATGTCAACCTCCCGATTTACTGATTGATCCATCTGATAATAGATAACTTATTACATCATTTGCTTAATTCCCTACTTCCAATTAATTTAGTGGAAACATGTATAACAATTACCACCGAAAAGCAATTAAGTGGAAACCTGCAGCCCGCTATATTTTCCACACCTAAATGCAACCCAACCCATACATATATTCTTTCCTTATTTTTTCCTTTAGCAATTTTTATATGTTTATTCTTTCCATATTTCAATGATAGATTGTAATCTCCATATCTCCACATTCCCTTTATCTTACTTCTGATTAGTTAAATGAATTATACAACCACTGTTCATTCTTCGCCAACGTTCCACACCGAATACCTTCACCTTCGCTATGACACCATCACACCAGCGTCATTCATCCCGGTGACCAGCACCGTAGAATCATTGCGCGCCATTTCAGGTGAGTAGTCCTTGGATAGGTCTGCGCCTGCACATTCATTGGCTTCAATGGAGAACGATGGTCCTCTCCGAATAACTCATCAGGGTATAATAATTATTATAATCCATGTTTAACGCATATTTTCTGCAGATTGCGGTACATCAGCCCCGACTTCATCTAAGCACCCGAGGACCCCTATGATGGTCATCTCCAATGGTAATATACATTTATTTTTCTCATTCTGTCGTACTTTATCTATAAGGAACTTACTTCTTAGATAAAACACTTGATTTTCTCATGCCTGCGTCCTTTAACTATAACCCGACTTCTATCTTTCGATAGAATGTCTCACACCGAATGAGCTTAGAATGAACCGACGGTTATCATTGGCATCAAAGTGTTAGGCACGGGAACAAGCTACTTCGGTGTGCACTACCCCATCTTCAGCAAAACGACCTAAACCTCCCATGCGTGTGCTTCCTCCTGGTATCTTCCTTTCTTTCCGAGTAATGTACTTTTATTTCCAGATATTTTCACGCGGTTGTTTTCCTTTTATCCATCCAAGGCCACTATCTCAGATTGTCAATTGTTCATTAATAATCATTTTAATCTTTATTGCTTGATTTGACTAGATTGTAGTGCATCAACACCGACTTCTTCGAAGCATCCGAGGACTCATATGAGGGATTGTAATGCATCAACCCCGACATCTTCTAAGCATCTGAGGACTCCTATGAGGTATATCTCTAATGGTAATATAAATTCTTTGTCTCATTCCGACCTTCTTTTACGGTACCTTATTACTTATTCAATTGTTCATTCTTACTAAATTTATTTCCTCCAGTTTACCTCAATCCCCCATTGCATACTCCCACAAATTGTCGGATTACACCTCTGCATGGTACGTACACACTATTATTCATTCTTATCTAATAAGTTTTTTTCATTTGGTTGTTGTTTTTCTTGCGTTATTTTTGTGCTAAATTTCCTGCGTGTTATCTTCCGATCCATGTAACAAAATATTTATGTGGGGCTTATTCGTTAGGCAACATTCAAGGTCGACCAGAGGACTCTCTCGAACGTCTCACACCGAAGGAGCGCAGGATGAACCGACGACTGTCTATGGCATCAAAGCGTCAATCACGGGATCAACCTCCTATTGTGCGCACTCCCACAAATACATCACAACGACAGAACACTCCTATCCATGACCTTCCTTCCGGTATTGCCATTGCTCTATATGGATTTTAATTCATGTTGTTTTCATAAACTTGCATATTTGGTGATATAAGTTCTATGTTTCTCTCTAAAGTACTCAAACTAATAAGTGCATTTCATAAAAACGTGCATCTAAACCTTTTAATCCAATTTTAGATCATGTCTATATGTTACAACACATTTTCATATTATTTTGTTGCACCAACTTCGTTTCAATATTGTAATGTTTATGTGCTCTCTAGATACATTTTTTGTCTTCACTTGCAAAGCTTCTATTGCACAATTATCCAAATTGCTACTGTTCCATAAATTCTAATGCTGATTGTGCTTCTATTTCGCACTTCTGTCAATGATACCTCATAGTTTCATAGGGATGTTGGTTGTGTTTGTTATTCTACAACATCTGCCCTTTCATTGGTTCTAAATTTCAATCAATGTGTTTATGTCAATTTCATCTTCATATTGCATTTCCTTAGTTATTTACAACATACATATTGCTAAATTCACAGATTGTGTCCTATGAAGGTCCTATTTGCCGAACTCACATATATGTACTTTAATATTTAGCCGAATTTCCAGAGTTTATACTGTATTTACATATATTTAAACTTCAATTACAACATGCTGAATCTATATATTGCTAAATTTATACACGAACTTTACCGGTTGTGAGAAATTATGTTTTCAGACAAATGGCTCATTCTCTTTTTAGTTGACTGGTTGTTTTAAGTTTATTTATCCATTGCATTATATGCTACATTCACATCTCTAATATATTGGGATACCATTGGTATTCGCAACACGATTCATGTTTTTTTCCATCTAAAAAACTGTTCACATCTACTCAAACCGTTGCACCAGCCAACTCTCCTCCTGTTACAACACCAATGACATTTGCATCAACTGGTATACTCTTATTCCACTTACTCTGATTTTTATCTTTATACTTTTACTTTATATATGTCTGTATATATACACAATATATGTATCTATTTGACGCGGTTTACACTTTACACGTTATTTTCTTTGTAGTTGATTATGCAACGCCTATATCAGGTTACCCAGATCAGATGGAAAACCCTACCACCGATGTTCTTAATGGTAATACGCATAATTAATACTCCGTATTGTTTTTCCACGACACCAAAATATGTTATATCTCGACGTTAATGAAGGCGTATATCTAATATATTGTGATATATGCTTACAGGTTATTATATATAAATGAATTTCTGTTTGCCTGCCACGTTATATGATTGTTTCTTCGATATATTATACATCATTATTTTTGTTTAGCCTCCTTATTGTACTAATAGTGTCATATTTGTTTGTTGTCGGTTGGTAGGGTATCATGATATTGGGCTTCCTACTTGGACTTGTGATTATTGCAATGCGATTATGTGGTACGAAGAACGAAGTGACAAGTCCCACAATCCTACCAAGCCAGCTTTCAGTTTGTGTTGTTCTAAAGGGAAGGTTGAGTTGTCAAAGGTCATTGAACCTCCCATTCTGTTGAGAGAGCTATTCTCAGGTGTTGATCCAAGGAGTAGCAATTTTTTCGAGTATATTCGGAGTTACAACAATATGTTTGCATTCACTTCCATGGGTGCAAAGTTTTCACCTCCTCCTGGTCATGGGCCTTACGTCTATCGTATACAAGGTCAGAATGTTCATAGGATCGGAGGTCTTATGCATGTTGACGGAGATTCCCCTAAGTTCTCTCAGTTGTATATATATGATACACCTAACGAAGAATCAAATCGCATTCGAGCTGCCAGGTTAGAACTTGCTTTTTCATTTACAACTTTAACTTTATGAGTGTCTCAATTTGATCAACAACGATAAATTTAATGCTCGCAAGCAAAGTGAATCCGAGGAATTTGATGAATCTCTTGTGGGTGATCTAAAATGTATGCTAGATGAGCATAACCCACTCGCTCAATCCTTTAGGATGGCCAGGGATAGATTGGTAAATGACATTTCTCAAACTGTTAAGCTGAAGCTACTCGGCAGGAGGGGTCGTGATGGAAGGAGGTACAACCTTCCAACTACATCAGACGTTGCAGCTATTATTTTTTATGACATCGGTTCTGAAAATGGTGGAAGAGACATTGTTATTGAGACACAAACTGGTCAACTGCAACGTATAACTGAGTTACATCCTTCATATCTTGCTCTTCAGTATCCTTTGCTATTTCCGTATGCTGAAGATGGTTACACAATCGAGATTGAACATCGTGATATTGATGGCACCGGTAAGAGAACTAAGTTGACTCTGAGGGAGTTTTTTGCTTATAGATTCCAGCACAGATTGACAGAGCAAGCACTTTATTTGTTCGCCCAGAAGTTGTTCCAGCAATTAGTGGTCGATGCTTACACTATGATTGAGTCCTCCCGTCTCTTATACTTTCGATTTCATCAAGATGATTTACGTTCCGATACTTATATGAACCTGTCTGTGGCGGCTTCGACTAGAAACACTGAACCTGCTTCAGCTGGCAAGCGTATTCTCCTGCCGTCATCCTTTACCGGCGGACCTAGATATATGATGCAAAACTATCAAGATGCCATGTCACTTTGCAAGTTTTTTGGTCATCCGGATTTGTTCATTACCTTCACTGGCAATACAAAGTGGCCGGAAATTGTCCGTTTATCTGAAGTCTTTGGCGTTCGAATCGAGGAAATATTTGATTTCTCATGCAGACTCTTTAGTGTCAAACTACATGAACTCATTAAGGACTTGAGATGCAATAAGATCTTCGACAAATGTAAATCAAGTATGTCATCCTTTCCCCCGATTCTGTATTCTACCAATTTGAAAGTTCACTGTATCTTTAAACTATCCCTCATTAAGGAAATACTGTAATGCACTTTAAACAATCTACAGATAATGTATAACCTATCTATAAAACATCTTACCAGATAAAATATCATATATATACCAAATGATATTATTACATATGGATGTTATCAAATTCTATTATGTTTGAACTCTTTATTATCTATAACACTACTGCTGATTTTTTTAAACACACCACCTTTTAATTATTTAAAACGGATGAATATTTACATGTGCTATTCTTCAATTTCCAATTAAGGTATCATGTGGCAAAAATTGGAAATATAATAAATATTTTTAGACAGTGAACAAAACTTAAATGCATTGCCATAAATTATTCCCCATTCCGCTTGCTTGTTCTCAACTCTAGATTCCTAACAAATGTCAGTTGAGTTCTAGCCTTCTAGGTTCCTCTCCCCAATCGGATTTATGCTGATTTCTTCTTGCCATGCTCTTCAATTCGATGGCACTCGCAGAAACTACGCCTTCTGGTCTGACCTTAGCCTAGAGTCGAGTTAAGTATAAGACACAAAATTTCTGATCACCGCTTCATGATCATTTCTAAGTGATAGCTCCCTAAGATAATAAATCTTTATTCTAAATGCAAGAAATCCATGACATAACCTAAATAATTTGCTTTTCAGTAGTATCAATTTCAATTAATGTGTTCATGTCATGTTTTTATTATCATTTTCTATAAAGCCTAGGCTCTCAACTTGACATCTGACTCTCTCCAACTCCTCTTTATTCCTTGCAAATACACTAACCTTTAAATTACATTCATTGTTCATTAGACAACTCCTAATCTAGATATCAAACACTGAAAACATCAGCACCTTCCCATTAAAAAAGATAAGCCTAAAACAGCCCTAAACCGATTCAAAACTACACTCACAAGCAGCATCAAAGTTAGAATTTGAACCCAACTATAAAATTCAGTACCGAACAATACCTTTACGTCCTCCGTCAGCATATGACTATGCCTCACAACATCCCTGAAAACATTACAAATCAGCCCCACAATCTGAAGTTTTTTTCCAACTCAACAATACCCAAATTTCGATCATAGAAAGATACCAGACTGCCAGCAAATAACAGCCCCCAGAGCTCCACCGCTATAGTTTTTAATGCAGCAAAGACATCATAGGAATTACATAACTCAAATAATGGAAATGTTTTGAAGACAAATCTAAAATATTAAAGCTCTCAAAACAAAGGGTTGGTCCTGCAATATTTTCTCAGAAGTTTGTGTGTGTTTCTCACCGTTGAATTTTTTTCCTTACGAAATTTCTATTTTTGCAGTTGTATATACTATAGAGTTTTAAAAACGTGGACTGCCCCGTGCTCATATTGTTATGTGGCTAGATAAAGATGACAAGTTGTCCACCACTGATGACATTGATAGAGTCATCTCCGCAGAAATTCCAGATCCGATCCACCACCCAGCTTTGTATGCCGCAGTGAAAAGTTTCATGATCCATGGCCCTTGCGGTCATTCCAAGACAAATGTCGTCTGCATGCAACAAGGGTCTTGCTCCAAAATATTCCCCAAGGGTATGTTGAAAGAACAACATTTGATGACGATGGTTATGCCTTATACAAGAGATCGAACACCGGTTTAACGGTTAAGAAGGGCAAGCACGAGTTTGATAGTAGATTTGTGGTTCCCTACAATCCATATCTACTACTCAAATATCAAGCACACATCCACGTTGAATGGTACAACCAATCAAGGTCAATTAAATATTTGTTCAAATACTAATGTATCCCTTGTCCAACAGTTTCTGGACTTGGGATTGAACTTCGTGGGTTTCAGTGGGATTCATTCTGTAAGCAGGCCTATTATGCAAAGAAGCCCCTAGAATGAGATCAATTTGATGCTCAATTCCTCTAACAGGGGGCAGATCGACATGCTGGTATGTCCTCAGGGAATACATCCTTATACTCTTCAATAAGAGATAGGATGTGAGGAGGGAGGGTAGCTCGAAGCTCCTCACTCAACATGTTCAACCCTTTGCATAGGAGCATGAAGGTTGTTTCCCCATCCGCAAACTCGTCTAAAAATGTACTCTTGGAAGCCAAGAATACCTCTCTAGGCCAAGTAGGGGTAGACACATGGCTCGGCTGAGCCTCCTTATCTAACTCACCTTTACTTACCTTCCGCTTCTCAATCTCATCAGCCACCTGGCTTGGCGTCATAGGCTTGAGAACTACATTCTTGCCCTAAAAAGTAAAGGAATATCTGTCAGTGAAGCCATCATGCAAGACCTTACGATCAAATTGCCAAGGACAACCTAATAATATATGACAGGCTTGCATATGTACTATATCACATAACACATTATCTTCATAATGGCCTAATTTGATATGCACTTTGACTTGCCTATTCACTTTCAGATTACCACAGTCATTCATCCAATGCAATCTATAAGGCCTAGGATGCTGAATAGTAGGGAGTTGTAATTTATCAATCATCTCTTGACTAGCTAAGTTACAACAACTTCCCCCATCAATGATCACTTTAACCACTTTACCCTTAACTAAGCATCTAGTATTAAATAGATTCTCACGTTTATTGTCATCACATGGTGCAGGAACAACACTTAAGACTCTTCTAGCAATCAATGATTCTCCATGTTCATAATCAATTCCATCATCATCCTCATCATTTTCATCACAAGAATTTTCAGACACATATTCACATGCTCCTCATTTTCACCCAAATGATCAACACTTAAGACTCTCCTAGCAGGTTAATGTTATGATCATTATCATTAGCATGCTCTTCATTTTCATCACAAGAATTGCCAGACACATATTCACCCAAGTGATTAATCATGAGAGTTTTCTTATTGGGACAATCCTTCATAACATGACCTCTACCCTGAAATTTAAAGCACACAATGTCCCTAGATCTAGTAGTAGAGGGGTTAAGATTACTCCTTTTGGGGCCAGTAGATACCCCAGACAAATCTCGTCCTGTCCAAGACATCTTGCCCTTGTCGGAAGCTTGTTGGGTGGTTCGGCTATCTCCCCTTCCTTGGGACTGGTTTGGCCAAGAGCTATAGCCTCCCTCAGGCCGCCTTTGGGGCTGTTGTGGCCTGCTTTGGCGCCATGGTTAGGGCTGCCCACTCGACATTCTTCCGCCTTGATTCCTGTATCTAGCTCCATGTTAAACTTTAATAGCCAAATGCAATAATTCAGTAGGAGTAGAGTAAGGAAAACAATCAATGTCCTGAGCTAAGGCGGGATGCAAAATACGAAATAACCTAGCATTTGTATCCTCATGATGTTCAACAATATTAGCTCGAGCCATGGTTTCTTGCATAATATTAAAGGTTTCCTGAACAGATTTATGACCTTGTTTAAGGTTTTCTAAGCATTGCCTAAGCTCTCTAGCATAGTGTTGAGGGACAAACCTATTTCTTATTAAAGCTTTCAATTGGTTCCAAGACGCGATAGGCGCATCAAGGGCTCGTCTTCTTTCCTTAATCAAATTATCCCACCAAATAAGAGCAAACCCTTGAAATTCTAAAGAAGCCAATTTTTGTCTCCCAGTCTATATATGCATCTGGATCTGTCTTACCATCAAAAGAAGAAATTTTTACCTTGACCTTACCTATGTCATCCTGATCAGGATCTCTAGACTCACGATATTGGTAACGTCCACTTCTGTCGTTCCGCCTCGGGCGTTGCTCCCAATAGTCCTCTTCTTGGAAGTCGTCGTCACGCTCCGAATAGTAGTAGTCCTCATGCTTGGCTCGGCCTCTCCCTCGTCCTCTACCATGTCCCTGCGCATTAGCAAACCCATTATTTCGACCATATCTCTCCCTTCGTGGAGAGTCGTCCTCATCAAATAAAGGGTTATCTATATTAGGATTAGGAATAGGGTTAGGGTTACGGACTTCCCTTTCATCGCGAGGCGGCTCATCACGCCTTGGATTACCTTGACCACCCACGGTGTTGGAACCGGTTGGTCTAGCCTCCACAACAGTCAATCTCGTAGCCATTGCCTCCATGCTTTCATTTAGTGCAGTCACGCTTGTCGTGATGTTGTTGAGCAAGGTGAGGATTTCAGGCGATGCGGTCGAAGCACTATTGCCATTGTTGGCGCTTTTCTCCGGATAGACATCACAAAGAAAAAGAAACAAGGAACTATGTAAAGGTTAGAAAATATAAACAACCACACCAAGTGTTTCGCTCCCACTCTTCTCTCTAATTGGTATGATAAGCTTGTTGGGGCAATCCGCTTTGGGCGAATCAACACTCAAGCAAGGACTTAACAATCAATAGAAAGTAATTAAGAGAAGCGACAACGAAACAAACAACCGACAAATCGCAGCACAAAAGTATCGAGTCAAAAGGAAGGAGTATCGACTCGATATCGACCTAGAAAGCTCGAAATTGACCCAAACCAAACTCGACAGACACTGTAACAAGGCTGGGGGCGGTATGGAATTTCACCAAAATTAGTCCTTGAAAAGTTCTTGCACTAGATCTCAACAATCTTGTTCGAGAGATCTCCTCCAAATCACTGGTATGGCTATCGAAATCGTGAGCATGAGCATGTAGATTCTAGATCCAAGTGGTTGTTTCAGGGCCCTTAGCTATTGTCCTTGAAAAATGACCCGGTCTGGCCCATTCCTCAAATGGGGTTTTTATGGGGTCCCTATCTACCAAAATTTTGACTTCTGGTTCCGGCGAACGAATAATCATTGAGTCCTCCTCTTTCCGGACTCGACAGTCAAAGATTTGAATGTATTCTTTTTTTTTTTTTGAAATTTTCAGACTCTTTTTTTTTTACTAATGCAAGAAACTATCTATGAAATAAAAGGACTCTTGAAAATTTAAACTATGGTGAAAGAAAAATAAAATTTATGTAACCCTAATGAAATATATATAGGTGATGGTTTGGCTAATATGGTAAGTAAATCTATCTATGCCTTTTATAATCTATGATAGAAAATATGAAATATATCTACCACAAATTTCAACAAATTAAATAAGGCAAGTGAACAAGATAGATCTAAGATAACTAAAGATAGAAACAAACTAGGGTTTGGGATTGTTTTCAATGAAGGCCGAAGGCTCCTGTTGCACAAAGAAGTCGGCTAAAATAGTGGGTGAAATCGGCTCCAAGGACTGATGTTGGTCACGGCTAGGCTTGTTTAAGGCTAAGGCAACCACAACAATCACAAACAAGGATTAGTAGCAATCAAATTCAAGAATTAAAGAAGTAAAAAAAAAAACCAAGAACAAGAAAGACTCTATTTTTGTAGGTTTTGTGTTTAGGGAAACAAAAGACACAACTTTGATGTCGGAAACCAAAGCTCTGATAGCAATTTGATACGGGGTTAGCCGTAGGATGACCCGATCTTCGACAATCAATAAACAAACTCAAGAACGGAAGCAAATACTCAAGAAAGAACACCGACGCAGCAAGAAAAAGGACTCGATGTGACTCAAGGGACTCGATATTGACTAGAAACAAAGAAGACAAGACTAAAAATTCAGTAATAACAAGACTCGACAAAAGTAATGGAAAAGACCGATAGATTGGGTGATTCGAACTAAGGTAGAACGAGATAAAGACCCCAGGCCTCCTAAGAGGGTATGAACCAAGTATCAACGACTACAAATCCCGCCTTTACAACCTTACACAACCAAGCGGACAACTTGGAGGCACAAGGAGAGGACTTGTGATTACCAAGATCACCAAGCTCTCGCGAAGTTGATGAACTCAAAGCAAACCACGTAAGATCTAAAACCAATTGTGCAATCGATGAGCAATGCTTTGAATCGATTGACTTTCTCACTCTTGTGTTTCACACAAAGACTAAAATTTCAATAAAGATTAATGGCAGTTCCACAATGTAGATAGTTGACTATTTAACATAATCAAAACTGATTTTCGGCTATTCTAATAAAAATAATTAATTTCGGCCCTAAAATAACATAATTAAATAAGGTCTCTAAAATAACAACTTAAGAAAGATCCATTTCGGCCCAAAGAGAATCCTAGGCGCACAGGGTGTCGGCGCCGAGGCCTTGGTGTTGGCATCGAGGGCAACAGTGAGCAATATGTGCTTCAGGCATTGGCATCGATGCCTCTGGTGTCGGTGTTGAGGCCATCAGTAAGTCCTATGCACATGTATGACTTATTTTAGGCTCCGAGAGTTGAACCGTGCTCGAGAACAAGGCATGACTCACGAACATGAATGAGTCGCGTTGAAGCTTCTTGACTCGGGCTCGAGTCATAGGTCAGTCTCCTAAGATGATTGGCGTGTCCAGAGGTGTAGAAGATGGTCTCGCATCATTAGGGCACAATTAAACGACCCCTGTTATGGCAAGAGATCAAATATGTGTGATATGAAAATCAGTTAGACATGCTAACTTTAGTTGAAATAAAAGCAATTGAACCACCCAGTATATATCATGGAAATCAAAAGGGCCTCATCCTAGGCCTCTCTCTCTCTCTCTCTCTCTCTCTTGGATTGTGAAATACCTCACCCTAGGCCTCTATTTATAGCTAATAAAAAAAACCCTATGATCAGCTACCTTAGTGTGCAAGAAAGGCCCAATGGGTCGGATTCATCCACGTGAAGAATCTGCTGAAGATATTGAATCGGCGGCGGGCGCGGACACGCATCGGCGGACGTGGATAGAGCGAGTTATTATGGCCCTGAGATAGGTGCCTAACAGTCGATCTCAATTCAATTGTGAAGAAGAAGAATAAGGTCAGAAGAAGAAGAACAGGTGAGGTGAAGATAGGAAGAAGAAGAAGAGAATACAGAAGGAGAGATTGGGAGGGAAGATATGATTTTATTTTTAGTCGTACCCATCCTCTAGGCACATACAAGTCTATTTATAGACTACAATCGACCATAACAGCGCCTTACCCATATAAAGCCTTGTCTCAAGGCTTAAAATGACTAACCATAACAGTGCCTCACAACTATGAAACCTAGCCTCAAGGTGTACAATTATCTAAGGACATATTTAAAACTGGGGGAATTGGTTGAGAATGTGAGCAACCGCTTCCCGAGTTGCATCTAAATCAGATAAGTTTTTCCACTTGATGAGCCACTCGGTCACTAGATCTCCATTCCAAAGCTTGTGCACTCTATCCATGACCACCAAAATTGTATCATTGCCTTGAGAATGAGGTAAGCCCTCCACAAAATCCAAACTGATATGATTCCAAGGCTTCTCATGTATGGGCAATGGATGTAGCAACCCTGGAGAAGACACATTCTCGGCTTTGCTTCTTTGGCACACATCACAGGACTTGACAAAGGTAGTAACATCCCCTTTCCCTTGCCAGTAAAAGAGACTCTTCATCTTGTGATAGGTAGCATGGATTCCAGAATGTCCTCCCATTGGTTCTTCATGTAAGGCTCTCAACAACTTATCTCTCAAGACATATTTTCTACCAATGAGTAATCTGCCCTTGTATCTCACTAAGCCTTTTGTGACAGTAAAAGGACCCGGATCACTAGACATAGCTTGTAATATCACCTCTTGCACTACCTTGCCCTGATCATAACTCTCCCAAATTTCAGCAATCCAAGCAGGTTATAGCACCGTCAAAGCAGCATATGTATTGTATTAACACCCTTGATAGCGCACATGCATCCTTATTCTCCACTCCCTTCTTATAGGTGATCTCATAGTCTAACCCAAACAATTTCCTTATAGCTTTTCTTTGCATGCACCTGGGTTGACAGTCTCTAATCATGGAGATGCCTCAAAGGTTGGTGATCAGTTTTGATGATGAACTTATGCCCTGATAAGTAATGTCTCCACTTATCAATTGCAAGTAAAATGGCCAAGAGTTCCTTTTCATAAGCTGCCATTAGTAAGTGCCTCCCTTGTAAGGCTTGACTGATGAATGCAATAGGCCTCCCATGTTGCATTAGCACAGCTCCCACACCAGAATCACAAGTGTCAGTCTCCACTACAAATGGAGAAGAAAAATCAGGCATGGCTAACACTAGGGGGAGAACTCAAGATCAATTTCAGGTTGTTGACTGCTTTCTCAGCATCCTCTGACCACACAAAGTTATCCTTCTTTAGCAAATCTGTCAGTGGCTTGGCAATGCAACCATAACCTCTAATGAACCTCCTATAATAGCAAGTGAGACCCAAAAAAAACCCTTAAAGCTTTGATATTTTAGGGAGGAGGCCATCTCAACATAGCTTCAACCTTTTTTGGATATGTGGACACACCTGAAGAAGAAATAATATGCCTCCAATACTCAACTTATTCTTGAGCAAATTCACACTTAGATTGTTTGGCAAACAACTTATTAGTTCTGATCACAGTTAGCATTTCTCTCAGGTGCTGAGCATGCTCAATCATAGTCTTACTATATACTAAAATATCATCAAAGAACACCAACACAAACTTCCTCAGAAAACTGCTAAAGACATCATTCATCAAACTTTGAAAAGTGGTAGGTGCATTTGTTAACACAAAGGGCATAACCCTGAATTCATAATGGCCATGGTGTGTATGAAAAACAGTTTTTGCAATGTCTTCCTCAACCATACAAACTTTATGGTACCCAGCATGCAAATCCAACTTAGAAAACACACATGCACCACTTAATTCATCCAACAAGTCCTCTATGTGAGGTATATGAAATTTATCTTTGAGAGTATAATGTCATTCAATTTCCTATAATCAATACAAAATCTCCATGTGCCATCTTTCTTCTTAACCAACAAGGTTGGGGAAGCAAAGGGGCTATGAATGGGTCTAATAATCCCATTAGCAATAATTTTTGAAACTTTCTTTAATTTCAATTTCAGTTTTCTAAAAATATGGGTACCTATAAGGCGTTGTAGCCATTGGTGCAGCTTCAGATTTTAGCTTAATGGAGTGTTCGTGGTCCCTCACAAGAGGCAGTTCCTTAGGCTCATGAAAGATGTCTTCAAACTCAGCAAGCACCACTGCAACCTCGTTAGGTAGTTGGTCATGTGTCATTCTGATGTTGCAGACCTGAGCAACCTGTGCCACAATTAAAGGGTGGCCACTATGGAAAAGTTTACTCGATTCCTTCCCTGTCAACATATTAACAGAAGTTGTCTAGGAGTCTTTCTCATCTTTGAATCCTTTAATCACCACCTGTTTGCCCAATTTGATAAAGGAAATCTGAACTTCAATAAAATCAAACAACACATGATTGTAACCAGCTAACCAATTCGTACCCAAGATCATGTCACACCCCTCCATTTTTAACAATCTGATGTAGTGCTCATAGCTGTTGCCCTGCATTTCCCAAACAAAAGCCTTGCAGACTTTGTTGTTGAACATGGTACCACTAATAGTATTGAGTTGCATCATCCTTGCTTTACAAGCTTCAAACCCAGTTTATCTAGCAACTCTTGAATCCAAGAAACTATGTGTAGCTCCACTGTCAATGAGTATGGTCACCTCCTTCCCTTTTACTGAACCTTTTACTCATATAGTGCTACCAGATGTATCCCCGGTAAGAGCATGAACATAGACCTCCTCATCTTGCTCGTCCTCTGGCCCCTATTTTTAAGTTGTCTCCTCTGACACTGGCTCACGATCTTGCACCTCTTGTGCAATTAAACTGAACAGCGATTGAGTTTTACACTTGTGACCATGAAAAAATTTCTCACCAAGCTTATAACACTGGCCCTTCTTGGTCTCAATTGTGTGCGTTGTACTCATCTCTGAAGATGAAGGTGTTGCCCCTTTGGTATTATCTCGATGAATTCATTGAATCCCCCTTGAAGGTTGAATTACGGGACCATGATGAAGTCTTACTCCCTCCAAACTGGGAACCTCCAGCATCAGGTCCATTGCATTCTTGACACCTGGAATAAAGCCTGGACAATTTTATGATGGAGGCGAGCTTGATCAAGAACCTCCGCCATTAAAGCTAGGCGTCCTAATTTCACCAAGGATTGGATCTCCATCTTTAGTCCACTGATATAGATTGACACGAAATAAGATTCTATGAGTTGTGTATTGAACGAAAACATGCCTGCTCGTAATTCCTCGAATCTTTCATTATAGTCTTCTAGATCATCTTGCTGCTCCTACTTGTTGAACTCGCCGACGATCTCATACCTTCTGCCATCGCGTAGCGTCGCCGGCCGGGAAAGAGATCTGATACCAAATTTGTTATGGCCCTGAGATAGGCGCCTAACAGTCGATCTCGATTCAATTGGGAAGAAGAAGAATGAGCTGAGAAGAAGAAGAATAGGTGAGGTGAAGATAGGAAGAAGAAGAAGAGAATACAGAAAGAGAGATTGGGAGGGAAGATATGATTTTATTTTTAGTCATACCCATCCTCAAGGCACATATACAAGTCTATTTATAGACTACAATCGGCCATAACACACCAGTCCTCCAGGATCTTCTGCGAGTGCTGCAGGATTGGCGGACGTCGCTCCTATGTTTTTCAGCTTATTTAGCTCTGTCTTGTAACGCACTTTCCTGAGTCCTCGATTGTCCGATTGATGGATATGAATATGCGTTAGAAAGCTCTTTTTGAGGATTACATACAACTTTCATGAAGAGGTCAGAACTTGATTCAAAGTGTAAAAATGCAAAAAGAGGGAGTTTCTCCAGCTGCTCCATCTTGTCGAACTTGTTCCCTTCCGCTTCCACTTCCTTAGCTTTTTCTACATCTTCTTGACATTCCTTTAAGCTTCCCAATGTGTCACATCTTCTAAAAAATAGCTCCGAAATCCTATAAAATGCAAAACACTTGTGTAGACATCCATATCGAAAACCATACGAAAACCTACAAAAGCGACTCGATTCTAACCTAAATGCAATGCTCTTGCACTCGAAATAAAACTATAAATTAAACATGCTAAAAATTCGGATATCCATATGTTTTTTGAGAAAATTTGCGCCGAAGGCGCAAATTTTCGGCCAAATTAGCCAAATGTACACACTTATGTAAATATTAGCAAACTATACAACATAAAACCCTATACAGATCTATGGATATCACTAACCCAAATCTCAGAACGCTCCCCCCTCTCTCTCTCCCATTTTACAGATCTACAAAAATCCGGCTTCGCCATCGATTTCCATCAAATTAGCCATGGCCGACGCGGAGCGGGGAGGCCAAATCCGGTGTGGATTTGGATTCGACGGCTACGCCGGAGTAGATCTGCTCCATTCGACGGCAACCTCATCATCGAGGAAGGCGGCGAAAATGGTTGAGGGTGCTACGGTGGTGAAAATGACGACGGAAGGGACTACGATGGCGGCGGAGGGTGCTACGGTGGTGGCTGAGAAACCTGTGATGGTTGTCGGCATCGACGACAGTGAGCACAGCTTCTTCGCTCTCTCTTGGGCTCTCGATCAATTCTTTGCCCCTCACGCTGCCTCCGTCATCGGCCTCGCCCGTCCTGGTAACTTCCACCTCCCTCATCTTCCTCTGATATGCAATTTGTGGTTTGTGTTCGATTGCGTTGTGGTTTTAACGTTGTTTAGTGTGTGAGGTTTTCAAAATTTCCAGTTAATTTGTTATTTGAAATCGAAGAATGTAGGATGCGCTGACAACATCAGGATCTGATGCTCCATTTCGGCCACCTGATGCTGTATCAAGATCTGTTCAACCTCCTGATGTTGTATCAAGATCTGCGAGATAGATGGTTAACCGTCAGCGCTGACAATCGAACGAGTGCAATCTTCCAAGGTGACCAAAACTTGAACCGAACGAGTGCAATCATCCAGTCATGGCTGCTGATGCAGAGCCTCTTGAGATCCTCCTCCACCTTCCATTGCTTTATGAAGCCAAGGTACTTGTTTACTGGTGTTAAATGTCACAAAGAAGACTAAAGGCATTTTGCCCTTTTAAATTCAGCCTTTCTAAATAGCAGTAGCTCTTTGGCTATTAGTCTTATATGCCCCCTAGAGATTCCAAGGCTTTTTGACCTGGGTAGAAATGGCTAAGTTTGTAACTGCAGTGACAGATTGACAGCGTGAACTTAAATAATCTTGATCCAACTCTAGTTTTGTTTATTTGCTTGGTTGGGTGGACTTAAATAATCTTCTTATTGCTAATAATTTCCATTGCACCTTGCGAGGAGACAAGTCTCTAGTAAATTATTGTCGGTGCCCTATTCCATGGTTGCCTACTTTTGTTCCAAATTAGCAGATCTCTCTATTTATTCATTTCTGACTCCACTTTCCCTTACAGTTGATTTTCTTTATCTTGGTACGTTGTCAAGTATGGTCATAAGATTTACAAATAACTTTCCCTTACAGTTGATTTTAGTTGGATGTTATATATGTATGTACAAGGAAGAGCTGACAAGGCCAGTCCAGGATGCAATTGAATTCATGCGCAAGATTGAGTCTCAGCTACTGCAGGTGGGAGCTCCGTCAGCGCTGACAACCGACTGTACGGAATCATTATCTGCCTTGAAACTACTTTTTGATCCAATGGGAGATGCATTTGGGCAAGTTCACTGCTAATTTTGCTCACCTCCGATGGCGATGACGTCTCTGTCAACATTGCGGCTACTCTTGGGCTCAAACTAGCTTCCTAGTTTTGCAAGTCCATTACCACTTGTTGCAGTCACAGCAATTGATTTGAGAGTTGGGTTGTAGGACTATTATCACCTTCTATCTCATAAGTCCCAGCAGCGAGTGCTGCACTGAGAGATTCGTCTGCTACTGCTGATGAATTTGCACAGTTGAAATTCGAAGAATTAGGGATTGGATAAGCCAATTTCCTTTGGAAAAATAAAAATAAAATTGAAATCTGTCATTGGATTAATCTGGATTATTTGTTGTTTTCAGTTTGATGGTAATTCCAGGTTGGGTTTGGAGGAATGTGGGATTATCTGTACTGTCTTGGCATCTACTGTAATTTAGATGAATTTGTCAACATTTAACTTGCTTGGTTAAATTGGTGATTTGGATCTAGGTTGTTGATTTTTTTTATTTTTTTATTGTGAATAATGCAATTTGTGAATATTTCTGAGAGAATTATCAGTTTTCATTTAGTAATTAATTTGCATTTTGTTTACTTTATTTAGTCTAGTTGTTTGGTCGTAATTAATGATCGATCTAATTTTTTATGTGAGTAATGCAATTTGTCTCCAATTTATTTTAGTGCTGACATCGTTTTTAATTAGATAACGGCGTCAACATTGCTGACGTCAATATTCCCGACGTCGGCGTC
Source organism: Persicaria tinctoria (assembly GCA_037127255.1). Classification (NCBI taxonomy): domain Eukaryota; kingdom Viridiplantae; phylum Streptophyta; class Magnoliopsida; order Caryophyllales; family Polygonaceae; genus Persicaria; species Persicaria tinctoria. Next base: position 53,959,184 of record JBANSL010000006.1, on the reverse strand, counting down.
AGCATTGACGTGCGAAAAAAAAAAACTTCCTTGCAAACGGTGTCAGCATTGCTGACGTCAACATTCCCGACGTCGGCGTCAGCATTGACGCGCGAAAAAAAAAAAAAACCTTCCTTGTAAACGGTGTCAGCATTGATGCTGACATCATTTTTATGCATATTTTTTTAATGCTGACATCGTTTTTAGTTGGATATTATATATGTAGGTATATACGTATGCTTGAGTCCTTAAAAATTGGTTTGTTTTTTAATGCTGACATCGTTTTTATGCGTATTTTTTAGTGCTGACATCGTTTTTATCCATATTTTTATGTAGGTATATATATTTGTCGACATCGTTTTTGCACTATAAGAGAAGGAGGAAGGACGTCAGCATCGTCGGCAAATTAGGCGTATTCGGTGTCAGCGTCAGCAAACTACTATTGAGAAGACTAAGAAGGGGATTGTCGTTCTATACTGAATTTGTTTTGATTGCTGATTGATATTCTTTGTTTATCACTACCAAAAAATAAAGTAAAATATTCATTTGTTTCTTTTTTTTTGTTACAACATTCATTTGTTTCATTGCTTTCCCCATTTTATATTTTATATAAAATTTCTAATGTTATTTGATCTCCGATGTCATCACCGTCGGCATCAGCATCCTCGTAAACGGTGTCAGCACTGCTGACGTCAGCATTTCCGACGTCGGCGTCAGCACTGACGCGCGGAAATAAAAAAGTCGGCATCATCATCCCTATAAACAGTGTCAACACTGCTGACGTCAGCATTCCCGCGCGTCGATTCAAAAAGCATGGAATTGAAACACAAACACGAAGAGCATATTGCAATTGCTAACGAAAGGCATATCGATTCAAAATTTGGTAACCAGAGGGTCTTAATCTAGCACATGCTACATAAAAACCAAATTGATAACAATACCAGTAACATGTATCTATATATTGGTGTAATAAAAACCAAACTGATGACAACACCAGTAACATGCTAAAATATCTATTTTGGGGCAAGCAAAATCAAATTCAACATACATTAAAATCGAATTCATTTAATGGTTAAAAAATCTGTGTTTGAATGTATAATTATGTATAGATATATACTTGACCTGTTGATTGCTTCTGTGAAAGGTTCATCCTCAAATCTACTCCCATGAACTGAAAACTAGGAAGAAGCCGATGGTATACAGCTGCCACTAAAATCATTCTTCCTGAAGAGATTGCAGACCATGTCAGCACAAGCCGATGGTCACCTTGGAAGACTGCTCTCGTGCACTCGTTCGGTTGTCAACGCTGACAGAGATCCAATAACATCCCCAAGGCGAAAGGAATTTGCAGTATGATGTTCATCTTTGAAATGTTTTACCAAAACTTTGGTTGCAGGATTCAGATTACTGCACAGGTTAATCCTGGTCGATATTCCTACAACCGCACAGCATTCCCGTCTCATTATTCCTTCTACAAGTCCTTAACCATCAGTTTTATACAGATATTGTAATCAATCAAGCAGCAACGATGAAGAGGAGAAATTAATCAAGCAGATGAAGAGAAGAAATTAGATTCGTAAAAGAGTGAGAGATACTTACAGATTCTCATTGAACACCTGGAAGGCGGAGACGATCTCGTTGAACACCTGGAAGGCGGAGACGATCCTCTGCGAGTAGAGGGAGGGCATCGACGGGAGGGAGAAGGACGCGTAGACACCGAGGCATGAATGGACGAGCCGCGCTGACATCGCCTCCGAGAAGTAGGCGGCGACGCGCTGCGCGGAGGTGCCGAAGGGGGTGGACCGCTGCGAGATCTAGACGAGGATCGTCTTGGCCTCCGGGAGGTTGTCAACGGAGACCGCCTCCGCGCATTGGAGGAGGAGAGTAAGGAGGTGGAGGCCTTCCTCGTCGCGGAGCTGTTGTCGGGGCTCCTCTTTCTTGTCTCGCGCGGTGGCGGCCGGCGAAGGCGCCGGGTTAGGGTTTGCCTTTTCTTTTCGACGGGGAGGAAATAGGCAATCTGTGGACGGAAATCGGGAAACGGAGGAGAGCGGCAATGGGAGAGATCGAGAGGGGAACAGATCTGAGAAATTGGGGGTGGTTTTGATTTCAGATTAGGGTTAATCGGGAAAGCACGGATGTACAGTATTGTGTATTTTTGCAAATTTCCCAAAATTGTGTATATTTGGCTAATATGGCCTCCATATTTGTATATTTGGCAAATCATCCCATGTTTTTTTAGCACCCCTTACATATTGATTTATTTTAATTATTTTTTCATTAATTAATTAGTGCCTGTCGTGAAAATAGTTTATGAAAAAAGGTCTTGTTGCTAGATCCTAGCAAGAGAAAACTGCCCTAAATGGGAGGGCACCGCTAAAATCAACGGACAACGACCAACACAGTAGTAACGAATATATACATATAATATGATTTTTTTTTACAGATATGTAATATTAATTAGTTATTTATAATATAAATGAATGTATATTTAGATCGAATTATTTTAATTACCAATATCTATCCTAAATAAATTAGTTAGTTAAAACAGTATGGGTTATATATGGGATTATTGGAGATCCTTAAAATCAAAACACAACTCGATGTACCAAAATTGTTTAACCAGCTAAACCCAAAACAAAAAAAAAAACCAAAAAATGCTAAAAACTTAAGATCAGATGGTAATAAGTTCTCCATTATTGTTAAGATCGAGTATTTGGAGAAACTCTTCACTTTCTGATATATTTGGAAGAGGGAACATCTCAACATCCAATTCAAATAATGACATAAATCATGATACCTTTTACAATCCATGGAGCCGTAGAAGCACAACACAATTTTTTTATTTTTATTTTGAAAAATAAATAAATTAAAGAAGCCAATCTTATAATTCACGGAATGGTATACTGATTTTGTAAACAAAACAAATCTCCCTGATGATAAATAAATTTCTATTTTAGCCCTTCTGTCAACAAAATTGTAAATCGGCCCTCTTTAAGGTTTTTCCCCACTTTAACTAGTACATCTCAAGTTCAGCGCACATATGAGAGATTGTTCTTTTTTTTTTTTAGTGGAGAAAGACAAAAGAAGTTAAAATTGGGAGGTTGCGAATTTAATGCTGCCACAAAGGAGGTTCAAACTCAAAGGCATTGGCAGGGCCCACCGTCTCGTCTTCCAAATACCCATAATACCCCTGCTGTAACCACGGCGGGTCCTCGTACCACCACCACCCGTCCGTCAACGTGTCCGAGTACACGAGACCGGCGCTCCTGATCGACTCCGGCGAGTCAATGTACCCGAGACTCGGGAGCTCCACGATCTCTCCCAGCTGGTGCTCCTCCGACGTGCACGAAGCCTCGGACGCCGAAGAGCTCTCGGCGCTCTCCTGATCGGGAGATGCAATTATAAGGTGATCAGGCATGGATGCGGCCTGGGAGGCGGCGAGCTGGACGTCGCGCGGGGAGGAGGATGAGGGGCGCGGGAGCGTGGAGGCGAGGTGAGGGAAGTTGAGGACCGCAGAGTCCCCCTTGAGAGTGAGGGCGGCCGCGTCGTGGGCGCGTGCAGCCATCTGGGGAGTTGAGAAGGTTCCAAGCCAAATGCGTGACTTCTTGCGGGGCTCACGGATCTCCGAAACCCATTTCCCCCATGTCCGCATCCTCACACCGCGGTACACCGGGTGCTTGGTGGCTGCTCCTGAGGCGGCCGAGGGCTCCTCCTTCCGGCCCCTCTTCTTGGTTTCGCATCGGGATTCCGATGAGGGTGAGGAGCTTAATACTCTGAGCTGATCGTCCGCCATTGTACGTAGGTTGTATTAATTAAGCTAAAAAGCTCTACACTAACCCTGTTTTATAATCTCCCTATGAATATATGATGTATATGATTGTTTGGCGTAGAGAGTTGAAATAAGGATATGATGATGAGAGAGGGAGAGAGATGGGTATATATAAAGACTAGAGATACGTGGATCGGATACGGACACGCACACATGGGATGGGACGCTGTATCTGATTTTTTTTTTTTTTTTTTACAGTATGCAAACATTCGGAGCTATTATAAAGAATGTAAACGCGCTCCGGGATCATCCTGACGGATGATGCACTACTACATAAATGATCTGATGTAACGGTTGATTGTAGCGGTTTAATTTATGTGGCGGTTTATGTGGCAGATTTATTGTTGTACCACCGTCCTAAACCCATTTTCTGTTTTGAAGGCTAATGTAGCGGTTCTCGTTAGTCTAATGTGGCGGTTTTATAAATTCTAAAAAATAAAGCAAATGTGACGGCCCTTTTTAGCAAACGTAGCGGTCTCCATAGGCGGGAGAATTCCGCGCTTCGTCCATTGGAAAAATTTTAATGAATTTTTTTAATATCAAAAAGTTACTTTTGCACCCTCCTCTCGCTCTACTCCATACGCGGCCTTTGAGAATTTCGATTAGGGTTTGAGACAAATTGCTCCTGGCGACCTTGTGCACAAGCGCTTCTGGTGCAACCTTTGATTTCCAATTTTCCAACGGTTAACCCCGCACCAGAAGCCAGCAATCAGTCGAGCAGTTCTTCCCTTCGGTGCCAACAATCTCTCCTTTTTCTGGTTTGTTTTCCATTGATTGTCTATTTGAACATATAAATTTCAATTGAACTTTTACTCTCTTTGATTTCACACTTGGTAAGCTAGGGATTGAAAATAGGGTTTTCATTCAAGTTAAGTGTCTCGTGATTTCTTTTTAGGTTTTGGTGATATTTGAGGTTAGGCTCAACCTATCACTAAAGACGGTGCTTCACCGTTCTCTGTCACTGCGATTCTTTGGCTGATAACGGCGTGAGGCTGAGCAAGGTCAGAGGAGCGGCTTCCCGGTGATAGAGGTTGTCTTGAATTGAAAAGGTACATAATTTACTTTCTCCCAAGTTATTTGTTGCCGTTTTAGCTTTATTGCTTTATGGAATCACTTGTTTTTAGCTCTTGGGAATTTGAATGATTTAATTTCGTTGTAGATGTGTTTTTGCCTTTTCTCTCTGATGCAGAGGGGTAAACACAATCTAATTATCAGTGTAAGGAAAAAGGGGTTTTCTTGCCTTTTTTTTTTGTTAGTCACACACATACACATTGTACCTGGAAATTACAGTGTTCTTCATCACACAACATCAAAGGATTTTAATGGTGACTAATTCAGCTATGGCTATATATCTAGTTGAGGGATGAAAGAGGTCCAATTTAATGTACAACTAGGACTATGAGTGTAAATTTTGGGATTGTTTAATTATTGATTCTGGAGTCTAGTCTGTAGATTTATTTTCACTTGACCTGCTGCATAAATCATATGATCTACAATATTTAAAAGGTGTTGCTGGCTATTTAAAATGGTTCACACATTTATCAACTAGTCTTATATATCTAATTAAAAGGTGTGAGAAAAAAAGTAAATTAAGAGCTTATTTTCACCACTAAATGAAGTTATCCGTTATACTGGACACTGACAATGTTAAAATTAAGGCTATTAAAGGGGCTCACAAGTATAATGTTAGAAAATGTATAATGTATTGGAAGATTACACCCACGCTACTGTCGTAGAAAAGTTGTAATGCTAGCAGATTAGATTGTTCATATTTATAGTTTTTTAGATTAGGATCTCATGGTCTATCCAAAACTTAGAGCAGTCACTTCTTGACTGGTAGAGAGTTTCTAAGATTTTGATGCCGCAAGGAGCCCCAATATAAATTCTTTCTTATCGAGCAAAGTTTTGGCTGATATGTTATCGTGTTTAGCTCTGTATTGTGTATGAAGAATAGTTGAAAAAGATTGCTGACAGGTCGAAGGAAAAACATTGTGAAAGCAAAGGGGATCCGAGGAATGCACATATTCCACATGGGGATGCTAGTAGTCCAGGTGGTAGCAGCCTGACTCGAGATAGGCGATGACCAGTCTGAAAGTGGGGGCATGGAACGTCAGAGGCTTCAATGGCTCTGGCAAGCACCAAATGGTGAATAAATTTATATACAGTAATACTATAAGTCTGCTAGCAATTTTAGAAACTAAGATGACAGAAAAGGGTGAGTCGGAGGTGGTAAAGAGCATGCCAAAGGATTGGAAAAATGTGATAAACCGTGTTGATACAGAAAAGGGGAGAATGTGGTTATGGTGGGATCCATGGGCTGTTACAGTGACGATACTGGCTATGGGGAATCAGTTCATGCACTATCAGGTTGTGAGCCAAGATGGAGATTTTCAATTTGCTGTTACATTTGTTTATGCTTATAACGAGAAACCTCAGAGAAGGGAATGCTGGGATGCGCTTCGACAGCTGAATATACAGAATACGGTGCCTTGGTGGTAATTGGTGACTTCAACTGCATCTACGAATTGGGTGATCGATGGCCCATAGTAGACATGCCCACAGACGATTTTTCGGAGATAGGCAGGATGATGGATGAGTGTGATATATCAGATCTTGCTTACACGGGGTGCAAACTCACATGGAACAACAGCCAGGTGGGACGAAGCCGGGTTGAGAGAAAAATTGACCGAGCTATGGTTAATGAAAAATGGAGAGATGTAATGCCCTTCACCAAAGCATCTTTTGATATGCCGTTGCTATCTGATCATTCACCTGCTGTGGTAACAATTAGAGAGACGTTACGAAGCAAAGGACACCCATTTCGTTTTAAGAATTTCTGGTGTGGAGAACTAGGATTTCGAAACATGGTAGCAGGGGTGTGGCGCCAGTATCACCGGGGGAGTAGACAGTTTATTCTCCGACAGAAAATGCAAGGTTTGAAAGAAACTTTAAAGGGGTGGGATAGGAGGCAATTTGCTGAAATCCGCCAACAGCTTGATCAGGACACGAAACGCTTGAGGGATGCCCAACTTGGCCTTCAGGCGAATCGTTCCTGTGAAGATCTCCAGCAGCAAGTAAAGCACTTCCAAAGATTAGTGGGGCACAATATGAGGAGGATTAAAAGCTTCTCTGATCAACAAGCGAAGCTCCACTGGCTAACCCAAGGGGAGGAGACTTCGAGTATGTTTTATAGGCACCTAAAAATCAGAAAAGGGGCAAACTCAATCATGTTTCTGTTTGATACAAATGGCATGAAGATTGAGGAACCAGGAGAGTTGGCTAAGCTCATTGTTAACTTCTATAAAGATCTGCTCGGCACGCAATCTGCTCGGACAGATGGGTTTGTGTTCCCTGTTGGGAGAAAACTGATGGAGGGGGAGACAAGCAGTATGACAGAAGCACCATCGATGAAGGAAATAAAGAGTTCAGTGTGGAACATTGGTGAGAACAAGTCACCCGGCCCGGATGGGTTTGGGAGCGCTCTCTTTAAAAAAGCATGGGACATTCTGAAAACTGATGTGAGGAAGGCGGTACACGAATATTTCCGAACGGGAGAGTTGCTAAGACAATTCAATCATACCTTCATCTCGCTTATCCCTAAAGTGGATAACCCTACACTTGTGAAAGATCTGAGGCCTATCTCATGCTGTAACACAGTGCTGAAGACGATTACAAAGATATTGGCGGACAGAATCAGGGGGGTGCTTGATGGGCTGATATCTGAGTCACAAGGAGCATTCGTACCCGGCCGGGCAATAAATCACAACGTGGCGGTTGCGACTGAGATCCTCAGAGGCTATGGTACGAAAGGGGTGTCGCCAAGATGTGCTTTGAAGGTTGATCTGCATAAAGCGTACGATACCCTGAGTTGGGAATTCATTGAAAAGTGAATGGAGTGCCAGAAGATTTCTTCCATGGGAAACGGGGTCTAAGACAAGGAGACCCCATGTCACCTTACATCTTTGTGCTGTGTATGGAAATTTTTGGGAGGATGTTGCGGAACATGGCGAGTAATTCTGAGTTTGCTTATCACCCAAAGTGTAGGGAGATAAATTTGGTGCACTTAGCATTCGCGGATGACCTGTTTATTTTCTGCAAAGCTGAAGAACGCTCTGTGGGCATGATTAAAAGCTGCATTGCGAAGTTTGCATCAGTGTCTGGGCTGGCGCCGAACATTGCCAAATCTGAAATTTACTTGGCTGGAGTTACAACCGACAAAGAGCTTGCAATAGTGGAGCTGCTGGGGTTCCGAAAAGATGAGCTACCAGTGCGTTATCTGGGCTGCCCACTGCATGATAAACGTCTAAAGATCGCCGAGTATGAGCCACTTCTTTCGCAGATTGAGAGGAAGATAAACTGTTGGGCGGCAAGGAACCTCTCCTATGCTGGTAGAGTTCAACTTATAAACGCAGTACTTATGGGTGTGCTTGGGTTTTGGAGCCAAGTCTTCATCTTGCCAGCAGGGGTTATCGATCGAATTGAAGGTATGTGTCGACGTTTTCTTTGGAATGGAAACTTGGAAGGACGAAGATACCTCGTGGCTTGGACAACAGTTACATTGCCCAGGGCTGAGGGAGGTCTGGGCATAAAGGAAATATTAGCTTGGAATAAAGCAATATTCGTGAAAATGGCAGCAGATATCATCCAACAACGCGAGTGTGTGTGGACGAGCTGGGTGAATGAAAATCTGTTAAAGGGGCAGGCCTTGCTGGAAGTACAGCTGACAGCAAGGGATTCGTGGCTATGGAAATGCACTGTGAGGGTTGCGCAGAAGTTCTGTACCCAGTATGAGGAAAAAGCCAGTATACTTGGCTTGGAGGGATCGGCGCTGGCAGCTCTTGAGAGGCCGGGTAAACACCTCCCGAAGCTTGCATATGAGGTGCTGAGGGGAAGGGGAGAGGCAATACCATGGGGTGAAATGATTTGGGTATCGCAACAATGCAAGAGGTGGAGTTTTATTACCTGGTTGGCAGCTCAAGATAGGCTGCATACACGAGAACGACTGTTTAAATGAAACGCAATACAGGCCTAGGACTGTGTGTTTTGTGGGGCGGAAGTAGAAGACAGAAATCACCTGTGGTTTGAATGTGCGTATTCAAGAGGGGTTGTGGACATTGTGATGAAATGGCTTGGTGTGACAGTCCGGTTTCCCACCATTCAGGGGTGGCTGTCCTGGTTTGCGGAAGGGGATGCGAAGAAGACGGCCATGTTCCAGTCATGGATGTATGCGATTACCAGTGTCATATACAACATATGGCATGCTCGTAATCTGGCAATTTTGAGGAATACGTATATGCGTATAGAGGAGACAGCGGGTTTAATTGTACATGAATGTAAAGAAAGGCTAAGGGTAAAGGGTAGATCCACTAGTAGAGTGGATAGGACTTGGAGAGAAAGGCTAATAGCCTAATCTACTCGGGTAGTTTTTTGGCTTTTACAAGTGGTTCCTAGTTTCGGACCACTTCTTTTTGTATGCCGGGGGTCCTTGGGACCTTCCCTCCGTTTGGAGATCTATATATTTACCAGTTCAAATGACTTCTTCTGTTCTTCGAGGTGAGGTGTTGGTATGCTTACAGTTGTTTTTGCTTCATTTTTACCATTTCCAAACAGTCACACCCTAGAATTAGCCTGGATAATTGTTGCACTGTGTTTACTTATTCTTCACATGTCATTGGTAATTAGCAAGTTTTTGCCTAGCTCGTATTATGTTGCGTTTGTGCTCAACTCTTTTATTTGATCTAAGCTTTGATCTTTATCGGTTGAATTGAATCTCAAATGGCCCCCAAATTTAATTATTATTATTCATATGCTTGTTGAAATTCCATGTTTTCTTTTGCTTTACGATTAACTTTGATCGACCTATCTAAGGGATTAATCAATTTTCAAGCTTTTCTACTGCTTTTTTACCTAATAGATTTAATTGATCCGATCCTTTTTTTTGCATGTGTTTTGTTTTTGTATTTTATCATCCATTGCAATTGGTAAATGATGTCTCCACTCTCCATTACGGTTGATACACACACACACACACACACACACACATGTATAAACTATAGTCTGTTCCAATCCAAAACCAAAATAGGCGAAAATGATGTCCGATGATGAAGAAATGAGCCTGACACCCACAGAGAAGCACTTGGGATCAGATGAGGCTATGCAGGACCTCTACAGTAGATGGTGCTGCCATCACAAGATCCTTAGGACACCTGAGAAGGTGAACCAGAGGTTTCAGACCTTCTGCCAAAATGTTTTTCACATTTTCAGACTAATCCAAAGGTTTCCCTCTTTGGGGTTTTACATGTCCTCTTACGACCAAAAGATTTGTTTGGTCACTCATCTATCTTGTTCTTGTCTGTTTGATTTCATCTCCATTCATATGTTTACGTAGACAAAAGCCTTTATGACGAATTCAGCCTCATTCCCATATGGAGGGACTTAGAATCAGACGAGGCAGTGTTGGACCTATACTATCGATGTTGCATCTGTCATTGCATACGCAGGACCCCAAGGAGATTCAACTGAGGTTCAACAACTTCAAGAAGAATGCGTTTCACATTTTTAAAATCAACCAAAAGGAGGATCTCTCTTGGCAAATTTGCTTGTCTATATATCTTGTGCGACAAAACAGATCTGCACGGTCTGTATTCAATCTCGATCTCCGCTCTTTTTTTTTTAATTGCTTTAGAAATAGTTTTTTTTATAACTAGCTTGATCTTCATTCTTGTGTTTGTGATGATGTATTTTTTGTTAGTGCTATGAACATTTGAAGAGGAAATGACTACTAATACTTGACGGTTAAATGACTTAAGTTTGTCTGCTACTTTGCACGATGGTTAGCTAAATTCATCTAAACATAAAGGCAAGCTAGATATATAATAGAATTACTTACCATTATAAATGTAGGAAATTGAGCAAAGGAGATTAGCTTTTTCAAATTTCTACAAATTAAATTTTTTAGTCGAAAAGCATCTTGCCTTTTCAGACACTCTAAATCTCTAAATCACACCTGCCTTTGAACAATTGAATTAAAATTAGTTTCTTTCTCTTCCCATATCCTCTGTCGAAGCCGTGTCCTCCAGTTGGCGTGCTAGACAGGTATTACTTGTAAGAAAATGGAAAGGTTGCTTGTTCTTTGCTAATATAAAATATCGTCTTTTTTTTATGGATACCTTGATTTTGAGCTTTATGCTATCTGGATTTCATAATATTCTGCCCACCAAGTTTCTGAATATACCAACTCAAGGTTTGCGAGATATATTTGGAGGCTATTCAGTTTTATTGTTAACAAAAGTTAATATAATGCAACATTCCTAACTACATTTTAGATACAATTACTGTCTAATAAAATCATTATAAGAATGTTCTATTGGCAATGTAATCGGGAACTATAACTTAATAAGTTTTGTTGGTGGTGGTTATAGGCTCTTTAAGACATCCTTTGGGGTTGATGAAGGAGAAATAGATGCGAGTCATGACACTTTTGGTTCTAGACTTTTGTAGATTCTCTAAACAATTTGGACATCAAAAATATTTGCTACGATAATCTCTCCCTTTCAGAAGTGATTTTTTTATTTTTTTTGCAGTTTCAATTTTAATTTGAAAGAATTTGAAGCTTTAATATGAGAACTACAAATGTTAATTCTTATGGACTACAACTTAAAGTAAACTCTTTATAAGTAATTTGTTTCTTCACAAAGAATCTGTTGTAAGTATAACTCCTGCATTTCTTTTTCTATATAGGTAGTGTCCCTTTGTTAAGTGGAACCTCTATGCACATATGCTCACGTTTCTGAATATACCAAATTAAGGTTAGTGAGACACATTCTCTAAAAATATGCGAGACCTTATTGTTCAAAGAGAGCAGGCGAAGAGGAATGTATGACACCTAATCCTTATGATCTTACAATTCTGATTGTCATGATTTAGTTTTTTTAGTCTTGATTTAACATCTAATCCTCTTGTTTGCACTCTTCTGTTTGTCCCTCTTATTTTTAGGGTTTTTTCCCCTCTAAATCATATAGTGTGCTTTCTAGATTGCAATTAGTAGCTTTTTACTGCACAAGTTGCATCTCACCTTGTATAAATTGAATGTTTGTGTGCCATGATTACTTCGATTACTTCTTGTTTCAAAACACGGTTTATCTGAGATGTAGTACAAATAGAATCCGATCTCTTCTCTTCTTTTTTCTTTCTTCTTTTTTCTATTTGTGATATCTGCTATGGCATCTATAATTGTACTTGAATAATATTTTAAAGTTTTTCTCATATATCAGTGAACATGTACACATGTATTCCATGGTCAGTCATCTTTAATTATCTTGGTTCCTTATTTGATATTGTTATATCAAACTCTGTTTTGATCATTGCTCTTTGTACCCAATGAATATATCTTTCATTTCTAGAGGCTTGCTACTCAGTTTAATTGCATGTTAATAAAAGTTTATGGAGATTTTCACCTTTGTATGCAGGTGATAAATGGCTTGCTTGATCCATTTGGCCAGAATTTGAGTGTTAGAGAAGATGGACAGGTTTGTTATCAGCTGCAATCTCTATCCCATGCTAGGTACTGTTTTTGCACTACACTCATGCATATGGCTAGTGACTGGTTATGAAAAACTAAATATATACTCGAGAAATCATTAACAATGAAATATGCAGTTTCTTAAGGATCTTTTTTAGGGACCTTATGCAAAGACTTGATATATATTACTCTTTGCATCAGACTTCATATGGTGATGTGACCTTATTCATAATTGGTTCATATGTTGAGATTGATTATTTATCTCTATCGAATTGCAGTGAGCCCACACATTGGCGAAGGTGATAAATAATAACTTACATATGATGGATTCAGATAAAAAGAGATGTGGCGAAACATGTGGAAAAGTTTGCTTTGTGTGCTTGGACATAGTTTGGTTTACTATGTAATGTTTTATTTCAATCCCATGAGCATTAATACATTACTGTAAGGTTATGTATGAATCTCAATGATATTATCTAGTTATAAAGATTATTGTATTTCATTTTCATGATGAAATGTATTAAAGTATAGTTTGTATTATATATTTATTATTTGATTACTTATTTATAGGTATTTATAGTGGTAAATGAACCACTACAGCAGGTCTTAAAGACCTCAAAAACCGCTACAATAGGCTAAAAAAACCATTACTTTTGATTATAAAAACCGCCACATTATGCCTTTGAAACTGTTACAACAGGAATATTAAACCGCCGCAGTAACCGCTGCATTTTGTAGCGGTTTTTCAGTTTTAGTGGCGTTTTTTCACTTCAAGCTAAAAACCGCAACAGTAGATATAAAAACCGCCACCTTTGACCTAATGCAGCGGCAGCTGATGTAGCGATTACAAAACCGCCACATTAGTCTTTAAGGAGCGGTTTTCTTATTTTTTGTGGCGGTTTTTGGCCGCTACTATAGTCCTTTTATGTAGTAGTGATGGTACAAAGTTCCCTATTAAAAGGGATAGTAGATCTATCACTAATGATACCCCTAGTGGCTATATAATCTACAACTTTGTTCGCTTCTCTGTAGATGTGATTGAATTCAACCTTTTCAAAATCTGCTTCCATGATCTTGATTTCTTCTGTCTGGCGCATAATCTCCCATCTGCTGTCTCTTCCTTTTGATAGAATTCTCATCAGCTCTTGGTTGTCTCCTTCTACAACGATCTTGTTCAAGCCTAATCTTCGAGCTACCTTCATCCCTATTATATCTGATTTGATATTGGTTAATTATACGTTAATTAATCCATTTCAATTATATATATATATATATATATATAGGGTTTACTTCAAATGTAAAAAGTCCTTAAAGTGTAAAATATGCTTATTGTGTAAAATTTGCTAATGGGCCTAATTTAATTACTAATGGGCCTAATTTTATTAGTAGAATATCTGCCCCCCTTGCCCATGGGTGTGCCCCCCCTTACCCCCCCTTCTCGGACCCCCCTTTCGTGGTAACACTTTCTGCTGTGCAAGTATAACTTGCTTTTGTGCACATATAACATCTTATTGTGCAAATATAAGTTTATTTTGTGCAGACAAATAATTCATTATGGGGTAAATTCGTAAATGTGTCTATTTCAATTATAAAAATTTATAATTGAAATATGTTTAATTTATGGGTAAATTGGTAAATATGTCTAATTTTATGGGTACATGCACTTTTTCCCGTTTTCGATACCTTTTGTGCAACTGTGAAGTGCATTTGTGCATCTGTGGAGTGCATTTGTGCAACTGTGGAGTGCATTTGTGCAACTGTGAAGTGCATTTGTGCAAGTGTAAAGTGCATTTGTGCAACTTTAATTGTGCAAATTTAAAGTAGGATACAATTGTGCAAATTTAAACTACAATTGTGCAAAAGTAAGATACAATTGTGCAGATGAAGAATACAATTGTGCAAATGTAAGATCATAATGCGCATTAATAAGTCAAAAGATGTGCTTTTGAAATCGATGTTTTAATTTTGTTTTTTTTTTTACTTTTGAGAGTTTGGGTTCACCTCTCGGATAATTTAGGTTGATATATGTAAGTTTGAAATCGATTTTTTTACGTATAAGCTTTTAAAATTAAAGTGCATAAATAAGATTAAAATGTGCATAATTAAGGTTAAAAAGTGCATAACTTAGATTATAATGTGCATGATTAACAATTTGCGATTGTTGCGCTCTTGTCTATTATGCAACCTATGTGGGATTTGAACCCACATCTTTTGTGCAAACACACATTGCTCTACCAATTGAGCTAATAGGCTGAATGGTGATTTTTATGCTAAAATAGAAGAACCTAATCGACCTAAAGCATATTGCAATAAAATTATAAAATTCAATTAGCTCATGATTCACAAACAATTTGACAATGCTATAAACATGAAATTAGCTCCAAATCAACCCAACAACACAACCATATCATCAGTTTAAGTCAATTTTGCTTTTGGCAAAAAGCCCCAAATTCTAAAACATATCGCAATCTAAAATTCTAAAATTCTAAAATTCAATTAGCTCATGATCCATAAACAATTTGACAATGATATGAACATGAAATTATCTCAAAATCAACCCAACAACACAACCATATCATCAATTTCAATCAATTTGGCTTTTGGCAAAAAGCCCCAAATTCTAAAACATATCGCAACCTAAAATTCTAAAATTCAATTAGCTCATGATCCATAAACAATTTGACAATGATATGAACATGAAATTAGCTCAAAATCAACCCAACAACACAACCATATCTTCAATTTCAATCAATTTGGCTTTTGGCAAAAAGCCCCAAATTCTAAAACATATCGCAACCTAAAATTCTAAAATTCAATTAGCTCATGATCCATAAACAATTTGACAATGATATGAACATGAAATTAGCTCAAAATCAACCCAACAACACAACCATATCATCAATTTCAATCAATTTGGCTTTTATCAAAAAGCCCCAAATTCCGCTCCTAAATCAAACCCTAGGTTTTCAATCTCAACCTAAATCATTCAAACAATCCAAATAACTGTAATAAACAAGTTTAGAGTTAGAAATCATACCAAATTCGAGTGGAAACAAGGAGAAAAATCGGGATTTCGAAGGTTTTCCGAGCCAAAAAGAACCGATTAGCGCTGTTGGGGAAGATGGCTCGGTGTGGGCTCGGCTGGGCACGAACCAAGGGGGTTCCGGGCTCGGGGGGTGGGCCTGAGGGAGGGGGTTCGAGCTGGCCGGGGCTGGTGGCCGGAGGTGGCTCGTGGGTGGCGTGGGAGGCCGACAACCGAAGCCGCTGTTGGCTCGACGGTGCTGCGAGAGACGCTCGCGTCTGGGCGCGTCTGGGCTCGAACCAGGCCGGTCCAGGGCTCGGGGGTTGCGCACCGGGGTGGGCTCGAGGGCGGCTGGTCGCTGGTGGCCGGAGGTGGCTCGTGGTGGGTGCGGGTGCGGGAGTCCGAGGGCTCGGGGTTGCGCGCGTATGTGTTGTGTTGATTTGAAAATTTTACACGTTAAGCAAATTTTACACGTTAAGGATATTTTACATTTTAAATTTTCCCTATATATATATATATATATATGGTTAAAATTTGGTAGGCCAATCAAGGATTTCGTACATGATAGGGGCTGATACGGTGGGGCTTAAGGGGGCCATTAATTCGCCTGTATTTAACTTACACAAATGGTCGATATACACCTTATAATTTATATTATTAGAGTATATACGTAAATATATAAGAAAATATGTTTTGGACATGAAGTGAAATGACCAATTAAGGAGAAACTGATTATATTATTAGTACCAAAAATAGTAGAATTATCATATACTTATATGTATCGTGAATAGTCCGGTATATTTAATTTCGTTAAATTGCTTGCTGTCATATTTTTATGGATCCCAACCAAACCTTGCGATAAACCGAACTTGACCTTATTTGACAATAAAAAAGACTTTGATCGGACACATTTTACTCGAAAAGCGAATGATACCCGACTCACATCAACGGTCGAGCAATAAGAACCACTTCAACCAAACCAAAACCAAAACAACTTGAAATTCATTTTTGACTAATCCAATTTGACATATCTGACTCGAAAGTGAGCATACATATATATTTTATCTGATATGATATGACCCGACCCATCAGTTACTTAATCTGAACAAATCCAACATGACTCACCCCGTTGATAACTTTATGTACAACTAATTAACTAAGAGTTTGATGCTCTTTATTTAACATTTGTTATAGTTAAGTATCTTGTCATTGATGCTTTTGCTTCAATTTTTTATAGATTTTTTTTTAAAAAAATTATGTGGACTTGCTACACAGAGAGGTTGACATCGTTCTATTTAACAGGTAGATTAGCTACATTGCCACTGATCGACCTATCTATCTTAACTTTCTGCCATGCCCCTGAAACTTACATGAATAAATCTCATGAACACAACAGTACGTGATATATATGTTCAACTTGAAACCAACAATTAATTACATAATTACTTAGTTTAATTACAAACTTATATACAGTACTATTCAACGTAAAAAAAAAAAAAAACTTATATAGTAGACAATATTTGAAGCCATCCCACAAATTAAATACGGAGTAAGAAGGTAATTTAATTCGCGCGTACAATGAATAATAAGGGAGGAAACGGAGGGAGTAATTTGGAAGGAGCAGAAAGCGACGTGCCCGAGGCAGTGGGCGGCCCCGCTTTCATTGTGGGTTCTTCCATCTTCCTTTAATTCCGTGGATTTGTTGATTTATTTTATGAATCGTATGGTTGGGTTGGATTATCAAGGGCGGGTGTCATTAATACTCTATTTAATTAATTAAGCTAAGATCCATCAGTAGGCAGTAGAGTATTAGTTATAGAGGTTTTGGGGATGGAGAGATTAATTGGTGTAACGTACAGCTTATAAATTAAAATATTCTAATTAAACTTGCTTCATCTGTACTGTACATATATGTATGATTGAATTAAGAGACGTCAGATAGATTGGACGGTGATCAACCCCCGGCCCCTTCGAAATTCTCGGCGGGGTTTATTGAATCTGCCACAACTTTTTACCGCAATAACATCGTTTAGGTTTCGCAGGTGGAGTCTGAAAGTCAAGTCCATGTCTATACTGTTGTTTGAAACTTGTGTAACCATTCCAGAATCCAAGTTACTTCGGCTTCCAACTTGCTGTTCTCTCTCTCTCTCTCTCTCTCTCTCTCTCCCTCCCTCCCTCTCTCTCTCTCTCTCTCTCTGTAAATTTGATTTCTTTTGTTCTAATGTAAATTTGATTTCTGATATCTTAATTAATTAGCTTTGATGACAAGGTTGGGTTGACCTAAAATCACATAAATTACATTATTTATCTTACGGACTATTTCATTTAAAAAAGAATAATTCCAGGCTCTACCTTGATTAACTATTTTTTTCTTTTAATTAGAGTATCTTCAACACCTTTTTTCTTTTCATTTCATTAATTATTATTTGACGTTATGGAAAATTGATCGGTAAAAATGGAAGGGTTAAGGAGAAGATGATACATAAGCATTAAGTTTTCTAAATTAAGAGTATATATAGATATATAGATATAGATAGTAAATATGTTAAGAATAAATAAAAAAATGTGAGAGGTTTAAAGAGATAAAGGGAAGGATCTTTCAAACTGAACTTTGATGCGGCTGTCAGTTCTTCTGACGTGGCGACTACAGAGATTGTAATTCAAGACCACTGCGGTTCTATTGTCTGATGTCGTGGTTCGCTTTGTGGGGATTCATCTGCTCTCAAGGCGGGGGCTTTGGCTTTTCACCAGGGTTTAGTTGCAGC
Organism: Persicaria tinctoria; assembly: GCA_037127255.1. Classification (NCBI taxonomy): domain Eukaryota; kingdom Viridiplantae; phylum Streptophyta; class Magnoliopsida; order Caryophyllales; family Polygonaceae; genus Persicaria; species Persicaria tinctoria. Next base: position 53,941,068 of record JBANSL010000006.1, on the reverse strand, counting down.
CCGCCATCTTAGGATTTCGAGACTCGAGGTTGAAGGTGATTGCCTGGCGGTCATCAATGCTATCAATAATATATGTTTGGATCTGTCCTTGGGAAATTGATATCATCATGGCGGACGCTTGGAAGCTGATTCAGGACATTCATACCTTCTCTTGTGTCCATGTGTTCAAGGAGATTAATATGGTTGCGGACAAAGTGGCACACCTTTGGCACTTCCTCCATCACGGCCTTCCTGTTTCTCATCCCGAGCTCCAGGTTCTCGTCCGAAAGGACGCCCTTGGGTGGTGGGTCAGCAAGGCCTGACTCCACCCAAACTCTTACCTTGTATAAAAAAAAAGATAAAGGGAAGAATATATAAAAATAAATAATTAAAACATGAAGTTTTACTATTCACACACGTTTTTTACTATTCACATACGCTTTTTAAGTGTGTGTATAGATAGATAGATAGATAGATATATAGATAGAGTAGATAGATAGATAGATAGATAGATACATAGATAGACAAATAGATAGTTACTCCATCCGTTAATTAAAACATGACGTTTTATTATTGACACACGTTTTTTTAGGTATTAAAAAACTATATAAAATATTAACTTTTTAAATAATTTTTTAAAATAATTTCATGCTACTTATTACAATGAAGTATGAATTTATAAAAAAAAATCTAAAAAAATGTGAAAATTTTATATAGTTTTTATCATTCTAAAAAAACGCAAATGAATAGTAAACGACAAGTTTTAATTAAAAAATGGGAGTACTAAATATATGTTAAGAATAAAAGAAAAAATGTGATTGGTTTAAAGAGATAAATGGAAGAACAAATAATTAAATAATTAAAGAAAATAAATATATTTTTTTTGAACGGGAAAGAATTCGAAGGAAATAAATGATTAAAAAGGGGAAAACCACTTGATTGATGGAAATGGGAGGATTAATGTAAAGATGACACATAAGGATTAAGTATTCTAAATTAAGAGTATACTAGTATAGTTCCCACCCCATTCCGTGATTTTTTTTTTAAAATTAATAATAAAATGAATAAATGTTATACAATTAAATAAAACATTAGTTTAATGTTTTGAATAAACTTATAAGAACAAACTAATAAGATAAGAGTATAATAGGCTCATTCAAGATAGACTCCATTGTGATAACATATAAAGATTTACAAATAGATATAATTTATAGATTAATTTAATATTTTGAATTAAACCCATAAACTTATAAGAATAAACTAATACGAAAAAAGTATAACAACCTCATTCACGGTGGACTCCGTTTTGTTTTTTTTTTATTAGGAAAGAATTCGGACGAGCGAACTCTACCCGCGACATCCTTACAGATGAGGTCTACAAGACCAAAATATATCATTGTAAACATCGACAACCCATGCAGAGTGGCAAACATGTGCAACCTTATCAGTCAGTCTATTGCCAAATCGGGGAACATGAAAGAAGCAAACTTCTTTCAAAGTCGATAATAAGAGTTTAACATCTGACAAGATCTTTTCAATTTCCCAAGGACATTTAGATGTTTTGTTTATGTGATTTATGATTATACTAGAATCGCCTTCAATGTGGATTTTGTTGATGCGGGGTTGTATAGCATGTAAGATTCCCAATTTTAGAGCAAGAGTTTCTGCTTTCAAGAGGATTTGTTTACCAAGTTTTTGATAACATATGTGTATCGGTCGCCTTTCCCAGTCCCGGATTATGGCTCCTGCAGAGCTATCATTGTTTGAAATAGTGGATCTATCGAATTTTAACTTGAGAGTTCCCCTCGGTGGTTTACGCCACATAATCTTACCATGCTTGTTTTTCTTCCTTAGGTGTTTGGAGTTTTGTGATCGGAGAGGGGAAGTCCTCATCTAGACTACTCTCCAATTGAGATGTTTTACACCAATTGTCCTTGTGAGTTTTAATAATGCGTAATGAACTATCTCTGTGAGGGATGGGGGCCTGCCTAAACACATGTTGGATCCGAATGTACCGGTGGACTCCGTTGTAATAGTATATAAAGATTTACAAATAGGTACAAGTTATATATTAATTTAATATTTTGAATTAAACTCATTAGTTATTTCAAAGATGAAAATTAATTGCAAAAAGGGGAAAAAAGTGATTGGTTGATAAGGAGAGGGTTAAGGTGGATGTGATACATAGGCAAAATTGTTCTTTTTTACGAGTTTATATAGATTTAGATTTAGATATAGAGAAACTCAAACCTCGTGAATAAGGTCATCTCTTATTATAGGACATTAAATGGATTTTGACCATTTTTTTTCTCCCACCATAGACCAAAACCCATATTGGCTAAAAAATAAAATAAAATTGGCCTATTAAAATGAAGGCCAAATTTGGGTTGAAGTTTTGGAATGCAAGTGTGAATTTCACATTTTATTTATTTATTTTTTATTGTTTAATATTAATAAAATTTATAAATCATACAATTAATTATAAATAAACTATCTAATTATCATTTTTAACAAAACTAAAAGTTAGAGTATTCGAAATATATTGACGAGTTCTTCGATATGATTATAATATTTAATATGTTTGGATTATCTTCGCATAAATAATAACTTTAGAAAAACATAATTTTTGTAGTATTATATCTTCATCAAAATCATACCTCATAAACAAATATTGAGTTGCATAAACTAATTCATTTGAAAGTAATTTAAAAAACCAAATAAACAAATCAAAACCATAATCATATATCTAATATTATGGCATATCCGCATCACTACGGCCAAAATGATTCCTTATTCCAAAGGCACCATTTTATTCGCCTTCATGCACATATTTTTCACTACTTGTTCCGGAGTTACTATTTGAGAATTGTAAATAACTACCAAAATTTTCATAATGACATGCACCTTGTAATTACTTTGAGATTGGTCAAAGTTACCATATTTCAATGTAGTAGGTCGTGTGAAGAATCAATGAAATTTGCATTAATTTATAGATAGTTTTTGTTGTGAGCTGAATCTGCCATGTTTTACAATTACTTTTATATCGTTTTCTGCATACATTTCATGCATTTGGGCTAGAATAGTACAGAATCTATGTAGTTTATGTTTATTTTCCAAATTATGGAATCTACACTAGTTTCTGTTTAAATTCGCAGAATTCGAGGCAATTTACAGCAGTTATGAGAAAAGGACTAAAAGCTCGGAAATCAACTACAGAAGTCCAAGGTCAGGAAGTAACGGAACCAGGATGAATCAGGCTGGAGCCCAGAGTTACTCGATATCGAGTTCTTTTACTCGATGTCGACCAAAGAAGCCGAGCAGTGCTGGTCGAGTAGGAGCTGATCGAGGAAGCTGAAGACGAAGCTAACCCGACTCCGGAGCTCTACTCAATATCGAGTAGTTTACTCGATATCGACAACACCCCTGATGCCATTCCCTGAGTCGAGGAAGAACGCTGAGTCGAGAAGCCGAAGACCTGGAGACGCCGAGCACCAGTTATTCGATATCGAGTAAACTACTCGATATCGACAACCTCAACAGTGCCTGTCCGAGCCATATCGGGGAGCAGTTCCTCGACCAAGACCAGCAACGCAGAAGTCGACACAGTTACTCGATATCAAGGACAACAACATCGCTTGTCCGAGCTAGATCGAGCACCAGCTACCCGAGATGCCTAGCAAGCTGTAGTCGACGACACAAGTTACTCGATATCGAGTACTTTACTCGATATCGAGGACCTCTATCCAGAACCGAGTCACACGGTGAGCTGTCCGTGTCGAGCTGGGATTACTTTGAGCCGAAGGAGTCCGATTCTATCCACACCTATCAACTTATATCTATGGAGAGGAGATTTACCCACACATGGAAGATTTACCTTTTTGGATTTAATTCCTTTATTCCATTTATTTATCTTTAAGTAAGTAGATATTTAGATATAGATATAGATAGACTTTCTTACCTTGATTAGCGGGGTTCGAGCACTATAAATAAAGCCTTAGGGGCTGAGTTTTATTCATTCCATCACACATTCAATTCCAGAGACAATTAGTCACATAGAGAGAGGAGGAGAAGAGGTTGTAAGTTTAGTTCTTTTTCATCAAAGATGTCTGCAATTGCGATGAAGAGCGAGTAGCCCACCCATTTCTAGGGTCGGGGTGAGCCCGACGGTAGCCATGTAAGGGGATGTGGTAAAGGTACGATCTTTTTATGCAATTCGTCTTCTATCCCTATGAGCATGATTCTTTTGCGAAAGTTGAAGGTGATCCTTGTTTGTGTTATTGAAGCAAAAGTGATCTTAATGCAACTTGGATTAATTATGTGAAAAAGGGTTAGTAACAATTAGGGTTTATACGAAAGCCTCTATATTCCTATTTGTTAATAACGAAAGTTATTTGATGGAAAACATGATCTTTTATGCCTTTATGTGTTACTTTGCATGGTTATCCTTGTGGTCTTGATACCCTGGCTTTGGAAGTCTTTTAGTTTATTGATTTTATTCACCAAAATCCGAGTTCTGTGTTCGAAGTTTGCATTTTTACAGTTGTTGTCTTTTACTCGATCTCGGGAAGTTCTTGTCGATATCGAGTTGATCTTACTCGATATCGAGGAGGGTTTACTCGACACTGTCTTTTCTACTGTCTGTTGTCGACTTGATGTAGTCGATATCGAGGACTGTGCTCGATATCGAGTAGCTTCTGTGTCCTTGCTTTATTTTCTGCTTTTGCTTTCTTATTTCTGTCTTTCCGCTATTCTGTCTGTGAGATTTACAGCTACCCGAGATCCGCTGACACACTTCCTTGTGGATCGATCCTGACTTCCCACTGCTGCATAGGGAGGAAGTCTTGTAATTATTTGCTTGGGCACGAATCTGGTTTGATTTATATTTCTATATTTTGAACTCGATTTCCTCCTACAACAAATTGGCGCCGTTGCCGGGGAAGCAATCATTCGCGCCTTAGGTAGTCAGATCTCACTTTTCTTTTGAGTTACTTCGCAGGTATATGCGCCGTTCTGGTCAAACACCTGAGTTTGACGCCTTAGACGAACCGGAGCGCCTTATAAACATCCAAGCTAAACTAAAAAGAGCCATGGCGACCGCAGAAACACAAGAACAGCTGGTTGAGAGGCTTAAGAGGGAACTAGCTGCTAAAGATACTGCTCTTACCGCTGAGAGAGCACGCATTACACAGAAAGTTGTGCGAAGGAGGCAATTGGAAGATGAGCTTTCCTAGTACCTGACCACTACAGACGATTACATGCACCCGACTCTCATAGTGCCTGAATCGGCCATTCTAATCCCTGAAAATAACTATGAAATTCGCACTCCTTTCCTTATTGAAATTAAAAATAATGCTTTCTTTGGTAGATTTAATGAATGCCCTCTTCAGTATATTACCAACTTTACTGATATGTGTCGTACTCTTGCTGAAGGTACCACCTTTGAGTACATCCTGATGAAGGCTTTTCGTTGGTCCCTATCTGGTCTAGCATTGAAGTGGCTTGAATGGCTGAAACCGCGATCCCTCACGGCATGGGCTGAATTAAAGCAGGAATTCCTCAACAAGTTCTTTCCTCCTGTCAAGACAGCACTCCTTCGCCAGAAGATTACTGCTTTCAACCAAAAATCTGGGGAGCCGCTGGCAAAGGCTTGGGAAAGATATAAGGATCTATTGTGATCATGCCCTACACATGGACAACAACCCTGCGTAGTTCAGGAGATCTTCTTCAATTCTCTTGACTTGGATGCTAAAGATAGGATCAACACATATACTCACTATGAGTATCTGACAATGTTGCATGTTGACGCATGGGCTGCTCTCGACAAGCTGACCAACTATGATAACAAGTATGGGACTCCAACCAACTATAATGAGAATACCTATGCTAGGCCAGCCCCGTCCATGCCCCTCTATGAGCCTTCTATGGAGATTGACCCAGATGTCAAAGAGCAATACTACAGAGATCGGAACCGCAAGCTACTCAAGCAAGTCAAATACCTTTTTGTCAACCAGGCCTACATCGAATGCAGATCACAGAGGCACACCACTACCGAGTGCCCACACACAGAACAAGTCAGGTTGGCAGAGTATCACGAAGAGGCAGCTTTCGCAGGGGGTCACAATCGCTATATGGGGGACCAAAGCTTCCAACAACCATATATAGCTCGAGGACATCCTAAAAGGGACCAGAAAAGGGATGATCTACAGACCATCCTAGAGGAAATACGGAGAAATCATTCAGACACCAAGCAATCCTTCAACTCAGTCTACACTCAGATACAAGGTGTCAACTCTAGGCTAGGGGAGATCGATGTCTGGAGAAAATCAATAGATACACAGATTGGCCAGCTAGCAGCAGGAGTCCCCAGACAGCCAGGTTCACTCCCAGGCTCTTCAGAACCAAATCACAAGGGGAAGACAGGACACATTGCTGCTGTAAAACTCAGAAGCGGCCACCAACTCCACGAGGCAGAGGTCGGAAAGCAGCAGGACGAAGGAAAACAACAACTCGATATCGACCAGACCTTGGTCGATATTGAGAAGAGGCAACTCGATATCGAGAAAGGTTTACTCGATATCGACGACAGAGTGGATCAGCCTTCATCTGCACAGCACAGCAACTCGACATCGAAGAACTTAGTCGATATCGAGATGAACCTAGTCGATGTCGAGGAGAATCACATCGACCTCGAGAAAGCTGCTACACCTCCGACATCTGTTCTGGCTCCAAATCAGAAAAAGAAGTTTCCATTCCCAACAAAATCTCCAAAGGATCCAGCAGAGAAGAAATTTCAGCGCTTCATCAAGATGCTTCAGAAGCTCAATGTCACCATTCCCTTCACAGAAGCTCTTAATGAGATGCCATCCTATGTCAAATTCCTCAAGGAGATTCTAAGCAAGAAAAGATCAATGGTTGAGATTACAGAGGAGTGCAGCCATATGGACATACTTGAGAAGAGGCCAGATCCAGGTAAGTTTGCTATAACCATTGGTTTTGGTCCATATAAAATTAATGCTTTATGTGATCTTGGAGCTAGTGTGAGTATAATGCCTTTAACGATATGGTCCAAGATTAAGATAGGTGCCCTAGAGCCTGTGGATGCTAGGCTTTATATGGCCAACAACACGGTGGTCATTCCAACAGGCATGGTGGACAATGTGCCAGTACAAGTAGGTAAATTCTTTGTCCCTGCTGATTTCTTAGTTATTGATATGCCGGAGGACCCTGCTTGTCCAATTATTCTAGAAAGACCCTTCTTGGCGACGGTGGATGCCAACATAAGCGTAAGGAAGGGAGTGCTCACTTTCAACATCAGCGATGAGGTAATTGAGTATTTCTTTAATAAAACTGAAAGGCATGCAGGTCCAATGGAAGAGGTAAAATCTATCTCAGCTGGTTACATCACTTGTGGGGAACCCAAGGTAATATGACTCCTGAAGAGCTGGAAAAGAGGGATATGGAAGCCCAGGTGGAGAAGATCATGACCATCCTGAACGAAGAAACAGAGAATCCACTCGACACAAACCAAGTTACCTCGATTTGGACTAACTATTTTTCGGATGCCTTGACAGGATGCAAGTATGGGGTCGAAGTCAGACAAAATTCCTCGACATCGAGTAATTTAGACGACATCGACCAAACTCAGCCTCCTCCACCAGCAGCAGTGTCGTCGAGCAGCCAACCTGAAGCACAACACTCCTCGATATCCCGTAAGCTACTCGATATCGACCAAAACCCCGCTGCCTCGACTTCGCCTTCCTCGACGCTGATTCCACCAGACTAGCAAAATTCCTCGATATCGACAAAACTGGTCGATATCGACCAAGCACGTCTTCCTCGACTCTAGCATCCTCGAGCAGCAGGCCACCAGAAGCTGAAAACTTGTCGATATCGAGTACTGTTCCTCGAGATCGACCAAATACAGTGGCCCCCGAATCCGTTTCTGCGAAGGTAAGCCAAGGTATGGATTTTTCTTCTCCTATTTTCATTAAAGATCTATCTATACATGGGAGAGGTTTGCCTTGGTATGTGCGCTTATGTAGGATTTCCAATGATGAGCCCAAGGAGTATGAAGTTGGAGACAAACTCTATGTTTCCAAATCAAAAGATCATTGGTTTCCCAACAAATTCAACAAGAAGAGGATGGGACCCTTCGTGGTGAACAAGACCCATTCTGGAGGATTGCAGCTGATTGACAAGAATTGAGTCCTATTTGAAGCCCAAGCTACATGGGCCCTGCATATGTCACCTTGAGCTTACTGGAGAAAGTCGGCCTAGCGACTATAAAATCTAGAGCTTGTAAATAGACATTTATTTTTTGGGACTTTTGGACATTGTTGCTTTTTGTTTGTTTTTTGGTTTTGAACCTTTTAGTTTTTCTATTGTGGGTATATGTCTTCTATATTTTTCAGGTCCATGGGGATAGAAGCAAGCTAAAATCGGACTCGGCCCACGCATTTTTCATCGATATTTTGAAGCCCTGCACATATGTCTAGTGAGTTTCTTTCTTTACCCTTGTTTTTATACAATGAGGACACTGTAATGTTTAAGTATGGGGTGGGGGAAGTGCTTACTTTGTGCATATTTGATATATTTGACATTATGTGTGCATATTTAGAATTTATTTCTTGGAATTACTTATACATGGCTATTTTGGAAATCATTATTGATTTATGTGCTTATATGCATGTTTTCCAAAGTTTGAAAAATTGACCCCCATTGAAAATTTTGATTAATGTCATGGCAGTTTTATATTGAACTCAACGATGCAAAATTAGATTAATTAGAGATATATCATGAAATTGCCTAGTAAAGGGAAGTCACAATGAAGTGCATATTTTCTTGAAAACCATGAAAGGAGGTAAAATTTGAAATTGCTTTTGACATGTTGCATGATAAGAGGATGGAGGACTTTATATTTTCATATAATGGTCATATGTTTATATTACTAGCCTTACCTATGCTTATGCATCACAAAAGCCATAATATGCCTTATTTTAATTATTGCTCCACATGATCTAAATATTGCCATTCTTTACCTTATCCGGGGATTATGTTGAGAATGATGTCACATTATGGAGATGTTATATGGTGTTTGTGTTGTTGTTATCATTATTGGAGCATGGTGGGAAATTGTTTGAAAAATATGGCAAATTTAATGAGTGAAAGAAAATCCAATCACCTCAGGAGATAAAGGTAGGTTGACCCTGCTCGCTGAGATAATAGTTCAGTGAGATGGGACATATGTGAGGAGTCCAAAGCACTAAGTATCCGGGGCCATTCATGACACCCATGTTTGCGACTTACGAGAAGGCAGTGCTGAGGTCAGAGAGGTAAAAACATTATTATTGAGAAAAAGCATATTGGAAGGTGATGAATCAAAGGAAGAAGGAATGTGGTATGAAAGTTTGGAAATACTCCATTTCCCCAGATCATTAGCACCACATTGCCAAATATTGCCCACCTTTAGCCTTTTACCAATCTACTTCTTATTTGAGCTTAAATTAAAGTCCTCTTGATTATTAATGCTTTGTCACACAAATGAATGTTTTTGCAAAACCCTCCTTTTGTGAATAGCTGTTGCTTTTTTAATTTTGCACATGCATGGATTTGTGACATTAGGACCTTTTCGAGGATGGTAATTGATTGCAAGGACATATAAGAATGAATCTAAGATGTTGAGAGTTTTGATTTCTTCCCCTGAATGACAATAAAAAGTATTGCTTGAGGACAAGCAAGCTTAAGTATGGGGTGTTTGTTGTGAGCTGAATCTGCCATGTTTTAAAGTTACTTTTATATCATTTTCTGCATACATTTCATGCATTTGGGCTAGAATAGTACAGAATCTAAGTAGTTTATGTTTATTTTCCAAATTATGGAATCTACATTAGTTTCTGTTTAAATTCGCAGAATTCGAGGCCATTTACAACAGTTCTGAGAAAAGGACGAAAAGCTCAGAAATCAACTACAGAAGTCCAAGGTCAGGAAGTAGCGGAACGATGACGAATCAGGCTGGAGCCCAGAGTTACTCGATATCGAGTTCTTTTACTCGATGTTGACCAAAGAAGCCGAGAAGTGCTGGTCGAGTAGGAGCTGATTGAGGAAGCTGAAGACGAAGCTAACCCGACTCCGGAGCTCTACTCGATATCGACAACACCCCTGATGCCATGCCATGAGTCAAGGAAGAACACTGAGTCGAGAAGCCGAAGACCTGGAGACGTCGAGCACCAATTATTCGATATGGAGTAAACTACTCGATATCGACAACCTCAGAAGTGCCTGTCCGACCCATATCGGGGAGCAGTTCCTCGACCAAGACCAGCAACGCAGAAGTCGACACAGTTACTCGATATCGAGGACTTTACTCGATATCTAGGACAACAACATCGCTTGTCCGAGCTAGATCGAGCACGAGCTACCCGAGATGCCTATCAAGCTGTAGTCGACGACACAAGTTACTTGATATCGAGTACTTTACTCGATATCGAGGATCTCCATCCAGAACTGCGTCACGCAGTGAGCTGTCCGTGTCGAGCTAGGATTACTTGGAGCTGGAGGAGTCCGATTCTATCCACACCTATCAAGTTCTATCTATGGAGAGGAGATTTACCCACACATGAAAGATTTACCTTTTTGGATTTAATTCCTTTATTCCATTTATTTATCTTTAAGTAAGTAGATATTTAGATATAGATATAGATAGACTTTCTTACCTTGATTAGCGGGGTTTAAGCACTATAAATAAAGCCTTAGGGACTGAGTTTTATTCATTCCATCACACATTCAATTCCAGAGACAATTAGTCACATAGAGAGAGGAGGAGAAGAGGTTGTAAGTTTGAGTTTATTAATGCAAGTTAGTTCTTTTTCATCAGAGATGTTTGCAATTGCGATTAAGAGCGAGTACTCCACCCACTTCTAGGGTCGGGGTGAGCCCGACGATAGCCATGTAAGGGGATGCGGTAAAGGTACGATCTTTTTATGCAATTCGTCTTCTATCCCTATGCGCATGATTCTTTTGCGAAAGTTGAAGGTGATCCTTGTTTGTGTTATTGAAGCGAAAGTGATCTTAATGCAACTTGGGTTAATTATGTGAAAAAGAGTTAGTAACAACTAGGGTTTATGCGAAAGCCTCTATATTCCTATTTGTTAATAACGAAAGTTATTTGATGGAAAGCATGATCTTTTATGCCTTTATGTGATACTTTGCATGGTTATCGTTGCATTTTTAAAATTTCTGTCTTTTACTCGATCTCGGGAAGTTCTTGTCGATATGGAGTTGATCTTACTTGTTATCGAGGAGGGTTTACTCGACACTGTCTTTTCTGCTGTCTGTTGTCGACTTGCTGTAGTCGATATCGAGGACAGTTGCTCGATATCGAGTAGCTTCTGTGTCCTTGCTTTATTTTCTGCTTTTGCTTTGTTATTTCTGTCTTTCTGCTATTCTGTCTATGAGATTTACAGCTACCTGAGATCCGCTGAAACGCTTCCTCGTGGATCGATCCTGACTTTCCACTGCTGCATAGAGAGGAAGTCTTGTAATTATTTGCTTGGGCATGAATCTGGTTTGATTTATATTTCAATATTTTGAACTCTATTTCCTCCTACAACAGTTTTAAGAATTTTAGCGGGGCATATGTATCGGTTATACTTTTTTCTTATTGTATCGAGCTGGTAGTTTTACAAGTGAGAATGGCATCAGAGAGAGAGCTTAGCGACAATACCAAAGAAAGGTAGTTACGGTCGGAGCCAGAGCTGCAGCCACGAGAGGCCTTTGGTGAAACACGTGGGAGAGAAACTTCTTAATCCCACTATAGATATTGATAATGCACATTTCTAATGGGCATTATAGGATAATTTAGTTGCATTTACATTGTAGAATATGCATGTTTTAGTGTTAATTTAGATAAAACTCTTTTTGTGGAAAAGTTCGGAATCTACGCTATTTCGGTTGAATTGTGCCGAATCGTAGATCCGACATGGTGGAAAGCAAGGGAAAGCTGTTAAACATGGCCAAGTGAAGTCAAGAAATCAAGCTAAGAAGAGAAAGAAAGGAGAAGAGAAAGAAAGAGGGAAGAACAATGAAGAATCGAGCTTCTGGGCATCAGTCGCTGTCAGCGAATGATACAGTCGCTGCCAGCGAGTAGAACAAGAATCCTGGAGCCCGGCAAGCCAGCGAAAGGAGGAGCCAGCGAGAGAGAGAGCCCGCGGGAAGAGAGAGCCAGCGAGAGGAGGAGCCAGCGACAGAGGAAGGGCAAGCAACGTCCGCTGCTAGCGACTAATCTCGCTGCAGCGAGACGTCCGCTTCCGCGGAAAAATCCGCTGCCAGCGAGAATCCACAGGACGACAAAGCTTCGGCTACTCGCTCCAGCGGATGGATGAACTCGCTCCAGCGGAAGGCGCGTCTCGCGGCAGCGGATTCAGCGGCTCGCTCCAGCGGAAAAGAAGGACTCGGAGAAGCTCGAGAAAACTCTAAGGCATGAAAGTCGCTGCCAGCGAGTGTGACAGCGAGGTGGTAGCGGAAATCCAACAGAAGCTCAATCAAGGTCATTCGCTGCCAGCGGAAATTTCTCGCTGCCAGCGGAATCTGACGCTGAATTAATTTAGGAAAGTTCTATCTTTTATCTAGTTTGTTTAGGAAGTTTCTATCTATTATCTACCTTTTATGGAAGACATTAGGTTTATAAATAGGATGTTCTAGGCTTAGTTTAATTATGTTTTCAATTGGAGCAATCACCATAGAAGAGAGGAGAGCTTAGGTAAGCCATGAGCGGCTAATTTTCCTAGTGTTTCACCTACGTTTTCGGAGACTTGGTTGGTGAATTGTGAGTTTTTAATTCAAGTTATCTTTCCTCTATTATAATTCCTTCAACTTCCTTGTGCTTATTGTTATGTTATTGATGTTATCTTGCTTGGCCGACTTGATAATATTGATTTCGTGCTAAGATTTAATGCTTTCATATTTGCGTTATTTCTATAGTAGCATGCATAAGATTGTGGATTCCGTGTTTGAAGCATGATTATGTAGGAAGTTGACATATATCTTAAACATCGATTTATCGTGTTTAATTGGTGTTATTTATGTGCTCAAGTTCTTGGGATATTGTGCTATCTCCTTGTTAAATCTTAACCGTGTTATGATTGCATTGAGGTGTAAGGGATTAATTGGACTCGTAGGACTTTTAATCCATATAAACCAAGACGAGAGGAATTTGTAGGAAAGTTAATAGCTTGAAAAGAATTCGATGATCGATAAGCCAACCAATGTCAAAGAATTCGTGGGTGGAACCGTTCTCTACTCTTGATTTTACAACAAAATTCCATCTTTACTTTACTTTACTTGTTCTTATTTAAAAGTCGCATCTTTTCCCACTTTTGTTACTTGTTGGTGATCAAATTGCATTGTGAAATCTTAAATCTCCCGAGGGTTCGACCCCTTTCTTGCCAATTATACTAATTTGTGAGAGTGGGAACTATTTAATTGGGAATCAACGATTTTCATCCCGTCAAGTTTTTGGCGCCGTTGCCGGGGAGATTTAATTCGATTTCTTTGTGTAGTTTAATCATCCCGTCAGATATGGATGAGCCGGAGTTAAGGAATCAACAAGGTAGCCCAAGACTGTTGTGAGCTGAATCTGCCATGTTTTACAGTAACTTTTATATCGTTTTCTGCATACATTTCATCCATTTGGGCTGCCATATTTTACATTAACTTTTATATCGTTTTCTGCATACATTTCATGCATTTGGGCTAAGATAGTACAGAATCTATGTAGTTTATGTTTATTTGCCAAATTATGGAATCTACACCAGTTTCTGTTTAATTTCACAGAATTCGAGGCAAATTACAGCAGTTCTGAGAGAGGTCGGAAAAGCTCGGAAATCAACTACAGAAGTCCAAGGTCAAGAAACAGCGGAACCAGTCGAATCAAGATAGGAGCCCAGCTTTACTCGATCTGGAGTAATCTTACTCGATCTCGATGAAGGTGTCCGAGCACAAGGCCTTGTCGACTAAGCACTGATCGAGAAACTGAGTCAGAGACAACCCGACTCCGGAAGCCCACTCGATCTCGAGTAAACTTTGTCGAGATCGACAAAACCTTGACACCATGTCCGGAGTCGACGAGCTGTGCCAAATCGAGGAGCCGAAGACGGAGAAGTCGAGCACCACCTTCCTCGATCTCGAGGAATCTCCTCGATCTCGAGGACCACCACAGCGGCTGTCCGACCCTGTCGAGGAGAAGTTGCCCGACATCACCGAGCTAGCCATCCTCGATGCCAGCCTTACTCGATCTCGAGTTCTTTACTTGATCTCGAGGAACCAGAAGCACACACCCGAGCCATGTCGAGTAGCTGCTACCCGTGATGCCCAGTCAAGCCATGGTCGACGTCAATCCTACTCGATCTCGAGGAAGCTTAGTCGAGATCGAGGAAACCGCGTCCGAAGCCGCGTTACGCGGTTTTGTTGTCCTACTCGGATTGGAAGTCCTTGGATCCGATTCTATCCAATTTGGCCGAGATCTATCAACAACTATCAAGTTCTATCTATGGAGAAGATTTACCACACATGGAAGATAGTTTCTTTTGGTTATTTGATGTCTTTCTTGATGATGAAGAGCGAGTAGTCCACCCACTTCTGGGCTGGGGTGAGCCCGACGGTGGCCATGTGAGGTGATGCGGTAAAGGTACAATCTTTTTATGTAGTATGTCTTCTATCCTATAAGCATGATTCTTTTGCGAGAGTTGAACGTGATCCTGGTTTGTGTTATTGAAGCGAAAGTAATCTTAATGCAACTTGGGTTAATTATGTGAAAAGAGTTAGTAACAATTAAGGTTTATGCGAAAGCCTCTATATGCCTATTTGTTAATAACGAAAGTTATTTGATGGAAAACATGGTCTTTTATGCCTTTATGTGTTACTTTGCCTGGTTATCGTTGTGGTGTTGATACCCTGGCTTTGGAAGTTCTTTATATATTGAGTTTATTTCTTCCGAAATCTGTGTTCAAAATCTGCAATTTACAGTTTCTGTCTTTCGGGTCGATCTAGAGTTTCTGTTGTCGATCTAGAGGAAAGCTTAGTTGATCTCGAGTAGGCTTTGTCGAGATCGAGTACTGTTGGTCTGGATTGAGTTTCTGTTTGTGATTCTGAGTTTCTGTGGTGTCGATTCTGAAGTTTCTGTTTTTGCTGTTTTTACTCTATCTCGAGTAGCTTTTGTCGAGATCGAGCAGTGTTTGTCCTTGCTTTTATTTCTAGTCTTCGCTTGTTATTTCTGTCTTTCTTTCTTTGTTTCTGTCTTCCATTTGCTTTTCTGTGAGATTTACAGCTCCCTAGGATCCGCTGACACGCTTCCTCGTGGATTCGGTCCTGACTTTCTCTTACTACATTGGAGGGAGTCTTGTAATTATATGCGTGGGCCTAAATCTGGTTTGATCTATTTCATTATATTTCATACTCGATTTCCTCCTAACAACAAATTGGCGCCGTTGCCAGGGAAGCTATCATTCGCGCCTTAGGTAGTCAGTTCTCACTTTTCTTTTAAGTTACTTCGCAGGTGTATGCGCCATTCTGGTCAACCACCTGAGTTTGACGGCTTGGATGAACCAGAACGCCTTCTACACATCAGAGCTAAACTACAAAGAGCCATGGCAGCTGCAGAGACACAGGAACAGCTGATCGATAGGCTCACAAGGGATCTAGCCGCCAGGGATGCTGCTCTCGCCACTGAGAGAGCAGGAAGGCAACAGGAAGCTGAGCGTGAGAGGCAAGCAGAAGCTGAGCTTGCCCTATACCCAACCACTGCAGAGGATTATATGCACCCGACTCTCGTCGTGCCTGAATCGGCCATTCTAATCCCTGAAAACAACTATGAAATTCGCACTCAATTCCTTATTGAAATTAAAAATCATGCTTTTCATGGTAGATTTAATGAATGCCCTCTAAGGCATATTACTAACTTTACTGACAAGTGTCGTACTCTTTCTGAAGGTACCACCTTGGAGTACATCCTAATGAAGGCTTTCCGCTGGTCTCTCGCTAGTCCTGCACTGAAATGGCTGGAAGGGCTGAAACTATGATCTCTCACGACATGGGCTCAAGTGAAACAAGAATTTCTGAATAAGTTCTTTCCTCCTGCCAAGACAGTACTCCTGCGCCAAAAGATCACATCTTTCAAACAGCAGCCTGGAGAGACGCTAGCAAAGGCATGGGAACGCTATAAGGACCTACTGCGATCATGCCCTACACATGGACAACAACCATGCGTAGTTCAAGAGAGCTTCTTCAATTCTCTAGACTTGGCCGCAAAGGACAAAATCAACACATATACTCATTATGAGTATCTGACAATGCCGCCTATTGATGCATGGGCTGCTCTCGACAAGCTGACCAACTATGACAACAAGTATGGGAGTCTAGTCAACTATGAGGAGAACCCCTACGCCAGTCCAGCACCATCCATGCCCCTCTATGAGCCCCCTAAGGAGATTGATCCAGATGTTAGGGAGCAGTACTACAGAGACCAGAATAAGAAGCTCCTCAAACAAGTAAAGTATCTTTCCGTCAACCAGCCTTGTATTGAACGCGGATCACAGAGGCACACCACTACTGAGTGCCCACACACTGAGCATGTCAGGCTGGCAGAACACCACGAAGAGGCATCTTATGCAGGGGGTCCCAATCACTACATGGGGGACCAAAGGTTTCAGCAACCACAATGGAACCAAGGTGCCCCTAGGAACCCCCCGCCCTACAGAGCTCCAAGACATCCAAAAAGGGACCAGAAAAGGGATGATCTACAGACAGTCCTAGAGGAAATACGGAGGAATCATTCAGAAACTAAGCAGTCCTTCAACTCCGTCTACACTCAGATGCAAGGTGTCAACTCTAGGCTTGGGGAAATTGATATATGGTGAAAATCAGTTGATACACAGATTAGTCAGCTAGCAGCAGGAAACCCCGGACAGTTAGGTTCACTCCCAGGATCTTCAGAGCCAAATCCCAAGGGAAAGACTGGACACATTGCTGCTATAAAACTCAGAAGCGGCCATCCACTTCAAGAGCCAGAGGTCGGAAAGCAACAGAACGAAGGAGAGCAACAAGTCGACCAGCAACAAGTCGATATCAACAAACACTTAGTCGATATTGACAAACACTTAGTCGATCTCGAGGAACAATTGGGCAACCCTTCATCTGGCCAGCACATCAACTCGACACCACAGAAACTGGTCGAGATCGAGAAGAATTTGGTCGAGATCAAGAAGGTTGCTACACCTCCGACATCTGTTCTGGCTCCTAATAAGAAAAAGAAGCTGCCGTTCCCCACAAAATCTCCAAAGGACCCAACAGCAAAGAAATTTCAGCGCTTCTTCAAGATGCTTCAGAAGTGCAATGTCACCATCCCCTTCACAGAAGTTCTCAATGAAATGTCATCCTATGTCAAATTCCTGAAGGAGATTCTGAGCAAAAAGAGGTCAATGACTGAAATTACAGAGGAGTGCAGCCATTTGGACATACTGGAGAAGAGGCCGGATCCAGGTAAGTTTGCTATATCCATTGGATTTGGTCCATACAAAATTAATGCTTTATGTGATCTTGGAGCTAGTGTGAGTATAATGCCTTTAACAATTTGGTCCAAGATTAAGATAGGTGCCCTAGAGCCTGTGGATGCTAGACTTTATATGGCCAACAACACGGTGGTCATTCCAACAGGCATGGTGGACAATGTGCCAGTACAAGTAGGTAAATTCTTTGTCCCTGCTGATTTCTTAGTTGTTGATATGCAAGAAGACCCTGCTTGTCCAATTATTCTAGGAAGACCCTTCTTGGCGACGATTGATGCCAACATAAGCGTGAGGAAAGGAGTGCTCACTTTCAACATCAACGATGAGGTAATTGAGTATTCTTTTAATAAAACTAAAAGGCATACAAGTCCAATGGAAGAGGTCAAATCTATCTCAGCTGGCTACATCACTTGCGGGAAACCCAAGGTAAGAAATATGACCCCCGAGGAGCTGGAAAAGAGGGATATAGAGGCCCAAGTGGAGGAGATCATGGCCATCCTAAAGGAGGAAACAGATAATCCAATCGACACGGACTAAGGTACGTCGTTATGGACTAACTATTTTTTGGATGCCTTGACAGGAACCAAGTATGGGGTCATAGTCGACCAAGATTCCTCGATATCGAGGACTCTAGTCGATCTCGGCCAAAACCAGGAGCCTCCACCAGCACCAGCGTCGTTGAGCAGCAACACTGAAGCACCAGACTCCTCGAGACCGAGTACCCTACTCGATATCGACCAAGACTCTGCTGCCTCGACTTCGCCTTCCTCGACGGTAATTCCACTAGAAGGCCAGAACTCCTCGAGATCGACCAAGCTAGTCGAGATCGACCACGCCTCACCAGCTCCTGCATCCTCGAGCAGCAAGCCACCAGAACCTGAAAACTCGTCGAGATCGAGTACTCCTACTCGAGATCGACCAAACACCGTGGTCCCCGATTTCGTTTCTGCGAAGGTAAGCCAAGGTATGGATCTTTCTTCTCCTATTTCCATTAAAGATATATCTATACATGGGAGAGGTTTGCCTTGGTATGTGCGCTTATGTAGGATATCCAATGATGAGCCCAAGGAATATGACGTTGGAGACAAGCTCTATGTCTCTAAATCAGAGGATCATTGGTATCCTAACAAATTCAACAAGAGGAGGATGGGACCTTTCGTTGTGAACAAAATCCATTCTGGAGGATTACAACTAATGGACAAGAATGGAGACCTATTTGAAGCCCAAGCTACATGGGCCCTGCAAATGCCACCTTGAGCTTAATGGAGGAAGTCGGCCTAGCGACTATAAAATCTAGAGCTTGTACATAGACATTTAATTTTGGACTTTTTGGACATTGTTTTTGTTTGTTTTTTGGTTTTGAACTTTTTAGTTTTTCTATTGTGGGTATATGTCTTCCACACTTTTCAGGTCCATGGATAGATTCTTTCATTCGAAATTAAGAGGCCCTGCACACCCGTCTAGTGAGTTTCTTTCTTTACCCTTGTTTTTATACAGTGAGGACACTGTAATATTTAAGTATGGGGTGGAGGAAGGGCTTACTTTATGCATATTTGCCATATTTGACATTATTTGTGCATTGTGCTTGAATTGCTTAGACATGGCTATTTTGGAATTCATTATTGATTTATGTGCTTACATGCATGTTTTCAAAAGTTTGAAAAAATGACCCTCATTGAAAAATTTTGATTAATGTCATTGAAGCTTTATTGAACTCGACGATGCAAAATTGGATTCATCAGAGATATAGCATGAAATTGCCTAGTAAAGGGAAGTCACAATGAAGTGCATTATTTCTTGAAAACCATGAAAGGAGGTAAAATTTGAAGTTGCTTTTGACATGTTGCATGATAAGATGATGGAGAACTTTATATTTCCATATAATGCTCATATTGTTATATCCTAGCCTTACCTATGCTTATGCATTACACAGAAGCCATATTATGCCTTATTTCATACATTGCTCCACATGTTCCAAATATTGCCATTCTTTACCTTATTTCTTATCCGGGGATTATGTTGAGAATGATGTCACATTATGGAGTTATTACATGGTTATTGTGTTTATCATTATTGGAGTTTGGTAGGAATGTTTGAAATATATGGAAAATTAAATGAGTGAGAAAAAATCCGATCACCTCAGGAGATAAAGGTAGATCGACCCTACTCTCTGAGATAATAGTTTGGAGAGATGGGACACATTGTGAGGAGTCCAAAGCACTAAGTATCCGGGGCCATTCATGACACCCATGTTTACAACTCGCGAGAAGGCAGTGCTGAGGTTAGAGAGGTAAAAGCATTATTATTGAGAAAAAAGCATTATGAAAGGTGATGAATCTTATGAGAAAGAATGTGGTATGAAATTCAGTTTGGAAATACTCCATTTCCCCGAATCATTAGCACTACATTGCCAGAAACTGCCCACCTTTAGCCTTTTACCAGTTCTACTCCTTATTTGAGCTTAAATTAAAGTCCTCTTGATTATTGTTGCTTTGTCACATATGAATTGTTTTGCATAACCCTCCTTTTGTGAGTAGATGTTGCTTTTATTTGCACATGCATAGATCTGTGACACTAGTACCTTTTCGAGGATGGTAATTGATTGCAGGGTTATATGAGAATGAATCTGATATGTTGAGAGTTTTGATTTCTTCCCCTGAATGACAAATAAAGGTATTGCTTGAGGACAAGAAAGCTTAAGTATGGGGTGTTTGTTGTGAGCTAAATCTGCCATGTTTTACAGTAACTTTTATATCGTTTTCTGCATACATTTCATGAATTTGGCCTAAGATAGTACAAAATCTATGTAGTTTATGTTTATTTGCCAAATTATGGAATCTACACCAGTTTCTGTTTAATTTCGCAAAATTCGAGGCAAATTACAGCAGTTCTGAGAGAGGTCGGAAAAGCTCGGAAATCAACTACAGAAGTCCAAGGTCAAGAAACAGTGGAACCAGTCGAATCAAGCTAGGAGCCCAGCTTTACTCGATCTAGAGTAATCTTACTCGATCTCGATGAAGGTGTCCGAGCACAAGGCCTTGTCGACTAAGCACTGATCGAGAAACTGAGTCAGAGACAACCCGATTCCGGAAGCCAACTTGATCTCGATTAAACTTTATCGAGATCGACAAAACCTTGACGCCATGTCCAGAGTCGACGAGCTGTGCCAAATCGAGAAGCCGAAGATGGAGAAGCCGAGCACCACCTTCCTCGATCTGGAGGACCACCACAGCGCCTGTCCAAGCCTGTCGAGGAGAAGTTGCCCGACATCACCGAGCTAGCATTCCTCGGCGCCAGCCTTACTCGATCTCGAGTTCTTTACTCGATCTCGAGTTCTTTACTCGATCTCGAGGAACCAGAAGCACACACCCAAGCCATGTCGAGTAGCTGCTACCCGTGATGCCCAGTCAAGCCATGGTCGACGTCAATCCTACTCGATCTCGAGGAAGCTTAGTCGAGATCGAGGAAACCGCGTCCGAAGCCGCGTTATGCGGTTTTGCGTTCCTACTCGGATTGGAAGTCCTTAGATCCGATTCTATCCAATTTGGCCGAGATCTATCAACAACTATCAAGTTCTATCTATGGAGAAGATTTACCACACATAGAAGATATTCTACCTATTTTAGATTTATTTCCCCTTTTAGATTTAATTCTTTAATTACATTTATTTATCTTTTAAGCTTTTTAGATATAGATAGATATATTCTATTCTTGAATAGCAAGGAGTAGAAGGCTATAAATAAAGCCTTAGGGGCTGGTTTTTTATCATTCAATTTCAGAGAGAACAAGTAAGTAGTTAGAAAGAGAGAGAGTTTGTGGCGAGGAAGGTAGAAAGGCGAAAGCGGATTTGGCTTATTTGGTTGTAAGCTCTCTTTGGTTTATTTTAATGCAAGTTAGTTTCTTTTGTTATTTTATGTCTTTCTTGATGATGAAGAGCGAGTAGTCCACCCACTTTTGGGGCTGGGGTGAGCCCGACGGTGGCCATGTGAGGTGATGCGGTAAAGGTACAATCTTTTTATGCAGTCTGTCTTCTATCCCTATAAACATGATTCTTTTGCGAGAGTTGAAGGTGATTCTTGTTTGTGTTATTGAAGCGAAAGTGATCTAAATGCAACTTAGGTTAATTATGTGAAAAGGGTTAGTAACAATTAGGGTTTATGCGAAAGCCTCTATATGCCTATTTGTTAATAACAAAAGTTATTTGATGGAAAGTATGGTCTTTTATGCCTTTATGTGTTAATTTGCATGGTTATCGTTGTGGTGTTGATACCCTGGCTTTGGAAGTTCTTTATATATTGAGTTTATTTCTTCTGAAATCTGTGTTCAAAATCTGCAATTTACAGTTTCTGTCTTTCTGGTCGATCTAGAGTTTCTGTTGTCGATCTAGAGGAAAGCTTAGTTGATCTCGAGTAGGCTTTGTCGAGATCGAGTACTGTTGGTCTGGATCGAGTTTCTGTTTGTGATTCTCAGTTTCTGTGTTGTGGATTCTGAAGTTTCTGTTTTTGCTGTTATTACTCTATCTCGAGTAGCTTTTGTCGAGACCGAGCAGTGTTTGTCCTTGCTTTTATTTTCAGTCTTCGCTTTTTATTTCTGTCTTTCTTTCTTTGTTTCTTTGTTTTTGTCTTCTGTTTGCTTTTCTGTGAGATTTACAGCTGCCTAGGATCCGCTGACACCCTTCCTCATGGATTCGATCCGGACTTTCTCTTACTACATTGGAGGGAGTCTTGTAATTATTTGTGTGGGCCTAAATCTGGTTTGATCTATTTCATTATATTTCATAATTGATTTCCTCCTAACAACAAATTGGCGCCGTTGCCCAGCCATTACGGCCGTTGAATACAATTGAAAAAAGGAAGTTTTGGAAACTATGGAGGGACACGCTCATCATCAAACTCTTCCACAAAGGCTCGAGTTTCATGCAACTACATAGGAGGCTTTCATAGAAGTGGGCGCTAACAGCCCCTGATAATGCATATTTCATATATGCATTATGGGTGTTTCTTATGGCTATTAGGTATTGGTTTTGTTATGTTTTGAGTCTAGTCCCGTTTATTACTTGTGAAGTATTTGAGTTCGGAATCTATGCGTTTTCAGTGTTTATTTTGCAGAATTACATTATGACCTTGGATGGACAATGAAAAGGGCTTTAGAAGCATGTTTTAGAGCACATGGGAGATGATGAAGAGCTAAGGAAAAGCAAGGAGGCACGACATTGGAATTCGTTGAAGGAAAATGAGGAACGACGAGCACTGCAGAGATGGCGCCCGCTGCCATTTCCACGGCGCCCGCCGTTACCCCAGATCTTGAATACAGGGTTTTGGATCCGAAGACAATTAATTTATATTATTTCTATTATTTTCCTCTAGGGTTTTGCCGGAACTTGTGGACCTTATTTAGGTTGTTTTCAGTTTATTTTGTCGTGTGTGTGGCTATTGTGTGAAACTATGAACACAATTAGAGAGAGAGAATTGGCCTATGAGTTTCTAAACTCATAGTTTCTCATGTGATTTAAAGACATGGTTGTTTGGATTGTGAGGATTTGATTTTATTTGGTTATTCATGTTCTTAGTTATCATCTTGTGCTTAATTTATATTTGTGTTTCTTTCTATGCCTGATCAACATGTTAGGAATTGCATCTCTAGCTATGAATTCGTTGTTGTTTTCTTGATATCAAACCAAGGTATTGATGATAGTGATGTCTCTTTGTATTTATAGTGGATGATTTCAGTTGATCTATGTTGAGGATATTTGATTAAGATTGAGTTCGGTATGCGCCTATTAGTCTTGATTGAATAGAGTCAATGTGCCAGTTGGTCTTGATTACTTGAGTTCTTAATGCTATTTTTAGTGATATCGAATAAGATGAGTGAATCTATGCGGATCTCTCAACTTTAGTCAAGTAGGCCTAAGAATATGAATAATTGATAAATCAATCTGATGACCATGAATTCCAACCATTGTCAGAGAATTACAGGTGAAATGTTCTTTCTATCTTGATATCAATCTGCTTTGTGATTTGCAATTTGGTTACTTTTATATTTTCTATTTGTCTAAAGGTTATTGATTTTGCTTTAAAGAGTCTTGTCTAGAGTTATTAAATAGGAAATCGTTTCTCTTTCTGGGTTCGACACCGGACTTTCTTTCTATACTAGTAGTTATTTGGTTTATCAATTGATTGATTGCCTAATCTATTGGTTGTGTGTTTAAGTTTGGATTTTTATCACTAGTTTGGGAAGGGTGAAATTGCCAACGACATTTATCCCACATCAAACTTCTTGGCGCCGTTGTCGGGGAGAAGAAAGGAGTTTGCTTTTCTTTAACTCTATCAATTACTCTTTATTTTGAGTCTGTTTTGTCTTTGCATGGTTCAAACTAGATATTCTGATTCATCGTCCTTGTCTTTTGATCCCGAGATTGAAAGATCTTTCCGATTAAAAAGGAGGCTCGAGTTTGAGACAAATGAAGAGATGACAGATGTTGTTGTTAATCCGCCGCCAAGGACCCTGAGAAACTTAAAGGAACCTGATTTGAGTACTCAACCACTTGCAATTAGTCTTCCTAATCTCCATAAGGGTTGAAGATTTGAGTTCAAGTCAAATTTGTCATCTATTTTGCCTTACTTTCATGGATTGCCTGGTGAAGAGCCAAACAAGCACCTTGCTGCTTTTGCAAGCGTATATGATAGACTAAAACTCCAAGGCTTGCTTGACGACCAATTGATGCTGAGAGTGTTCCCGTTTACTTTCAAAGATGCTGCAAGCGATTGGCTTTACTACCTACCCCCAGAAAGCATTACTACTTGGGTGCAATTGAAGAAAGCTTTCCTGCAAAAGTACTTTCCTGCGACTCGCCTCAACAAGCTTAAGAAAGAGTTGTCCAGTATTGAGCAATCACCTATGGAGAGTCGTTATGAGTATGTTGAGCGGTTCAAGAAGCTTAAGGGTAGTTTCCCGTAACACGGTATACCCGAGGATGATCTAGTGATATATCTTTATGAAGGCTTGCTTAACACCAACAGGAGTTTCATCAATGCTACTAGCGGAGGAGATATTTTGGATAAAACACCTCAAGAAGCAATGCAGATTTTCAAAGGGTTGGCTAATGCATCGCAACAATATAGGAGACACCAAGGAGTTAGAGGAGTTCATAAGTTGGATAGCTCGAGAGATGGACAAAAGGATGATATCGATAGGCTTATGGAGATCGTGAATAAGATGGCTATACAAATGAATCAACCCCATCAACCTAGACCTTATGGAGTTTGTGGAGATCCAACTCATTCGAATGATAAGTGTCACTTGATTCAGGAGGGCACATATGAAGTGAATGCTATGGATTATGGACCTTGCCGCAACTTTGGTAACAATTACAATCAAGGCTACAACTCAAACTACCAAAGTGGATTCTACGGGAGAGGCCAACAGCAACAAGTTCCTTTTCAAAGAGGACAATATGAGAATCGTCCTTGAAACACTCAACAAGATGATATAGATGAGACATTGAGGTTCCTATTGGACAAGCGAGTGTTCAAGAGAAGTTGCTGAGTCAAATGGCTAAAGAGATTTATGAATTGAAAGCGAAAGATTCGGGAAAGTTGCCATCACAAAAGGTAGTGAATCCGAAGGAAAATGTAAGTGCCATGATCCTCAGAGGAGGTAAACAAAGACGAAGTGAGGAAATTGAAGAGAGGCCCAGAGAGGAAGTTGATTTGGGAAATAAGGACGAAGTGACGAAATTGGAGACGCGCGAAGAAAGCTTCCAAAGAGTGGTCTTCTGAGGATCCAAAACCGGCGCCACCCTTTCCTCATGCCTTAAGATCTGATCGTAAGTGGGAAGATGAACAAATTCTTTACGACACCTTTTCTCATTATGAGGTAAATATTCAACTCTTTAATTTAATCAAGACTGTGCCTCACTATGCGAAATTTTTGAAAGAGTTATGAACGATGAAGTGCAAGCAAAGGATGAGAAAGAAGGAAAAGGTAAGTTTAAGCGAAAATGTTTCTGCTTTATTTCAGAAATTATTGCCGGAAAAATGCGGAGATCCATGCATGTTTACTATACTATGTGCGATAGGCAATGCTAGCTTCATGATGTGAGCCTAATTTGCCATGTTTTATAGTTACTTTTATATCGTTTTCTGCATACATTTCATACATTTGGGCTAGAATAGTACAGAATCTATGTAGTTTATGCTTATTCGCCAAATTATGGAATCTACACCAGTTTTTATTTAATTTCGCAGAAATCGCAGCAATTTACAACAGTTCTGAGAAAGGGGGAAGACCTCGAAGTCAACTACAGAAGTCCGAGGTCAAGGAGCAGAGGAACCAGGGCCAATCGAGCTTAAAAACAAGAAAATCGAGTCGACAACAACAGGTCGATATCGACCTCAGTTAGTCGATATCGAGTGAAGTTATCCGATTTCACCCAGAGTTACCCGGAATTGACAAGGCTGAAGTGCAGTGGTCGATATCGACTTAACCAAGTCAATATTGAGTAACCTATATCGAGCCAATGCCCCGGAATTGAGTCAAGAAGCTAAACAAGGAAAGACGTTGGTCGATATCGAGGAAACCTAATCGATATCGAGTAACAACCAAGTCGATTTTTACTTCTGGAGCCGAGATCGAGTTGCTGCTAAGAAGACGGAGAACAACTTGGTTGATATCGAGTAACACTACTCGATATCCAGTTGATCAACAGTGGAAAAAATCGAGCTATCCGGATATTGTTAAGGTTCTATCCCGAATCCGATGGAGATATTTTCGAGAGCAAATTCCATCAA
This sequence comes from Persicaria tinctoria, assembly GCA_037127255.1. Taxonomy (NCBI): domain Eukaryota; kingdom Viridiplantae; phylum Streptophyta; class Magnoliopsida; order Caryophyllales; family Polygonaceae; genus Persicaria; species Persicaria tinctoria. The sequence goes on along the minus strand of JBANSL010000006.1, from coordinate 53,914,742 downwards.
GATCTATCAAGTGCTATCAAGTTGGAGGAGATATTTCCCTACATTGGATATAGTCCTAGTTGATTTATTTCCTTTATTTCCATGTTTTAATCTTTAGATAAAAGATAGATATAGATTTAGATATAGTTTTCTTTCCTAATTAGAGAGGGAATGAAGTCTATAAATAAAGCCTTAGGGGCTAATTTCCATTCATTCAATTCTAGAGAAGGAGAAGAGGTAGTAAGTAGAGAGAGAGAGAGAGAGAGAGAGAGAGGGAGAGAGAGAGAGAGAGAGAGAGAGAGAGAGAGAGAGCTTGTGGCGAGAGCAAGGTGGAAAGGCGAGAGCGGATTTGGTTTGTTCGGTTGTAAGCTTTCTTTAGTTTGATTTTAATGCAAAGTTATTTCCTTTTATTATTGATGTCTTTATTGATGATGAAGACCGAGTAGTCCACCCACTTCTAGGGTTGGGGTGAGCCCGACGGTAGCCATGTGAGGTGATACGGTAAAGGTACAAGCTTTTTATGCAATTCATCTTCTATCCCTGAAAGCATGATTCTTTTGCGAAAGTTGAAGGTGATCCTTGCTTGTGTTATTGAAGCGAAAGTGATCTTAATACAACTTGTGTTAATTATGTGAAAAGGGTTAGTAACAATTAGGGTTTATGCGAAAGCCTCTATATTCCTATTTGTTAATAACGAAAGTTATTTGATGAAAAGCATGATCTTTTATGCCTTTATGTATTATTTTGCATGGTTAACGGTGTGGTGTTGAAACCCTGATCTTGAAAGTCTTTAGTTTATTGAGTTAATTTCGTGTTTACATTCGTTTTCATTTGAAAAGTTGCAATTTTAGTTTCTGTGTAAGTCGATTTCGAGCAGATTTGGTCGACATCGAGAAAACTGGTCGATGTCGAGTTGAGTTGGTCGAAATCGAGTTACTTTGCTGAGTTTTAGTTTCTGTTAGTCGATATTGAGTTATTGTGGTCGATTTTCTTACTCGATATCGAGTACTGGTAGTCGATATCGACTAAAAGTTGCTACCTTTGCTTTCTTTTATGCTTTTATCTGTTATTTCTGTCTGTCTATTTGATTTTCTGCCTATGAGATTCATCCGCTGCCTGAGATCCGCTGACACGCTTCCTCGAGGATCAATCCTAACTTCCCACTGCTGCTTTGGGAGGAAGTCTAGTAATTATTTGCGTGGGCACGAATCTAGTTTGATTTATTTTATTATATTTTACACTAGATTTCCTCCCTATAATAAATTGGCGTCGTTTCCGGGGAAGCAATCATTCACGCCCTAGGTAGTTAGATCTCACATTTTCTTTATTTTTTTATTTTACAGGTGTATGCGCCGTTCTGGTCACCACCTGAGTTTGACGCCTTAGACGATCCGGAACGTCTTATACACATCTATTCTAGACTGAAAAGGATCATGGAAATTGCCGAAACACAAGCTGAGATGATTGAGAGGCTTCAGAGGGAACTAGCCACCAAGGATACTGCTCTCGCCACTAAGAGAGCACACACTTCGCAGGAAGCTGAGCGAAGGAGGCAAGCAGAAACTGAGCTTGCCCAATATCCTACCACTGCAGAGGATTATATGCATCTGACTCTCGTCGTCCCTGAATCGGCCATTCTAATCCCTTAAAATAATTTTGAAATTGGCACTCCTTTCCTGATTGAGATTAAAAAGAATGCCTTCTATGGAAGATTTAATGAAAGCCCTCTTGAACATATTACCAATTTTTCTGACATGTGACATACTCTTGTTGAAGGTACTACTCTGGAATATGTCAAGATTAAAGCTTTTCGATGGTCTCTGGCCGGTCCAGCATTGAAGTTGCTTGAAGGTCTCCCTCCACGATCCCTAACAACATGGGCTGAAGTAAGGAAGGAATTTATCAACAAATTCTTCCCCCCTGCCAAGACAGCGCTCCTCCGCCAGAAGATTACAGATTTCAAACAGAAGCCTGGGGAGCCGCTAGCAAAAGCATGGGAACGATATAAGGATCTACTGCGATCCTGCCCTACACATGGACATCCACGCTATGTCGTTCAGGAGATGTTCTTCAATTCTCTTGATCAGGCCGCTAAGGATAGGATCAACCAGTATACTCATTATGAGTATCTGACAATGCCACCAGTTGACGCATGGGCTACCCTCGAAAAGCTTAACAACTACGACAATAAGTATGGGACTCCGACAAACTATGATGAGAATGCCTATGCCAGGCCAGCCCCATCTATGCCCCTCCATGAGCCTTCTAAGGAGATTTACCCAGATGTCAAGGAACGGTACTACAGAGATCAGAATCGCAAGCTCCTCAAGCAAGTCAAATATTTTTCTGTCAACCATCCCTGCATCGAATGCGGCTCACAGCGGCACACCACTACTAAGTGCCCACACACAGAGCAAGTCATGATGGCAGAAACCCATGAAGCGGTAGCTTACGCAGGGGGTCCCAATCGCTATATGGGGGACCAAAGGTTTCAGCAACCACAATGGAACCAAGGTGCCCCTAGGAACCCCCCCCCCCACCATACAGAGCTCCAGCACATCCAGAAAGAGATCAACGGAAGGATGATCTACAAATGATCCTCGATGAGATGCGCCAGAATCATGCACAACAGCAGCAGTCTACAAGCGCCATCAACAATCAGCTCCAGAACCTCAATACAATATTTGGAGAGATGGACATCTGGAAGAGGAACATAAAGACCCAGATGGGTCAATTCGCAGCACAAATTCCACGACAGACCGGGCAACTCTCTGGGAAAACAGAACCAAATCCTAAAGGGAAGACCGGACACGTCGCAGCCGTAAAGCTCAGGAGCTGGTACCAACTACATGTGCCAGAGGACGGAAAACAGCAGGACGAAGCTGAGAAACAACTCGATGTCGACCAACAGCAAGTCGATGTCGACCAAAATTTGGTCGATGTCGAGCAACATCAAGTCGAAATCGAGCAACGGCTTGGCCAAGATTCGTTTGCACACCACCCCAACACGAAATCGACTACAGTGGTCGATGTCGAGCAACATCAAGTCGACGTCGAGGAGAATCAAGTCAACACCGAGGATGCTGTAACACTTCCGACATCTGTTCTGGCTCCGAAGTAGAAATAGAAGCTGCCTTTCCCGATAAAATCTCCAAAGGATCCAGTAGAAAAGAAATTCTAGCGCTTCATAAAGATGCTTCAGAGGCTCAATGTCACCATACCCTTCACATAAGCTCTTAATGAAATGCCATCATATATCAAGTTCCTCAAAGAGATCCTAAGCAAAAAGCGGTCAATGGTTGAGATCGCAGAGGAGTGCAGCCATATGGACATACTTGAGAAAAGGCCAGATCCAGGTAAGTTTGCTATAACCATTGGATTTGGTCAATATAAATTTAATGCATTATGTGATCTTAGAGCCAGTGTGAGTATAATGCCTCTATCAATATGGTCCAAGATTAAGATAGGTGCCCTGGAGCATGTGGATGCTAAGCTTTACATGACAAACAACACAGTGGTCATCCCAATAGGCATGGTGGACAATGTGCCAGTACAAGTATGTAAGTTCTTCGTCCCTGCTGATTTCTTAGTTATTGATATGGTGGAGGACCCTGCTTGTCCAATTATTCTAGGAAGACCCTTCTTGGCGACGGTGGATGCCAACATAAGCGTTAGGAAGGGAGTGCTCACTTTCAACATCACCGATGAGGTAATTGAGTATTCCTTTAATAAAACTGAAAGGCATACAGGTCCTATGGAAGAGGTAAAGTCTATATCAGCTGGTTACATTACTTGCGGGGAGCCTAAGGTAAGAAATATGACTCCCGAAGAGCTAGAAAAGAGGGATACAGAAGCCAAGGTGAAAGAGATCATGACCATCCTGAATGAAGAAACAGAGAATCCAATCGACATAGACCCAGGTAAGTCGATTTGGACTAACTATTTTTCGAATACTTTGCCAGGTCTTAAGTATGGGGTTAATATCGACCAGGAGAAATCGACGTGCCCAGAAAACAACTCGATATCGACCACCACAAGTCGATATCGACCTACACATCTCGAGCTGACCCCACTAGTAGTCGAGCAGGAGAAAATCGACTCAACCAACTCGATATCGACTCACTGTGGTCGATATCGACCTCCACAGGTTGAGCCGATTCCCCATATTGAGCCGAGCCAAGCCGATTTATAGCAAAAGCACTTGATATCGAGTAACTCTACTCGATAACGACCTAGAAAAATCGACCCATCTCCCTCCATATCAACTGAGGTTCCACCAGAAGAGCTCAATTCCTCGATGTCGAGTAACCTAACTCGAAATCGACCAGACACTCAGGAGCTTCCGACATCCGATTCTGCAAAGGTAAGCCAAGGTATGGATCTTTCTTCTCCTATTTCCATTAATGATCTATCTATACAAGGGAGAGGTTTGCCTTGGTATGTGCGATTATGCAGGATTTCCAATGATGAGCCTAATAAGTATGAAATTGGTGACAAAGTCTATGTTGCCAAATCAAAGGATCATTGGTTTCCCAACAAATTCAACAAGAAGAAGATGGGGCCCTTCACGGTGAACAAGATCCATTCAGGTGGACTCCAGCTGCTGGACAAGAATGGAGTCATGTTTGAAGCCCAAACTACATGGGCCCTGCAAATGCCACCTTGAGCTTCATGGAGAAAGTCGGCCTAGCGACTATAAAATCGGACTAGGCCCAGCAGCATAGCACTCGATTCTGACGATTAGCACACCTGTCTAGTGAGTTTCTTTCTTTACCCTTGTTTTTATATACAGTGAGGACACTGTAATGTTTAAGTATGGGGTGGGGGAAGGGCTTACTTCATGCATATTTGGTTTTATTTGACATTATGTGTGCATATTTAGAGTTTATCTCTTGAATTGCTTATACATGGCTATTTTGGAAATCATTATTGATTCATGTGCTTATATGCATGTTTTCCAAAGTTTATAAAAATGACCCCCATCGATTTTTTTTTATTAATGTCATGGAAGTTATATTGAACTCGACGATGCAAAACTAGATTCATTAGAGATATAGCATGAAATTGCCTTGTAAAGGGAAGTCACAATGAAGTGCATTATTTTTCTTGAAAACCATGAAAGGAGGTAAAATTTGAAGTTGCTTTTGACATGTTGCATGATAAGAGGATGGAGGACTTTATATTTCCATATAATGCTCATATTGTTATATCCTTAGCATTACCTATGCTTATATGCATCACAAAAAGCTATATATATGCCCCATTTCCACTAGTAGAAAAAACACATTTTAACCCGCTACATAATAGGCCGGATGGAAAATATCCGGGTTCTAATAGGCTTAAAAATAATAATTATGCATTTTCTTTTTTTTTATATAAACTGAAAGTATAATATAACCCGGATGTATATGCACGCCCGGGCTGTTATATGTTGAGAGCTTCCCACCAGCACACATCAAATACCCCGGAGCTACAATATCCGGGTTAATATGCGATTCTAATAGCCCGGGCGTGTCCTCACCCACCGACGTTCGGGCTATAATTGCATGTGGCCACCAAAAGTCCAAATTAATAGCCCGCATCTTTAGGCCCGGGATATAAACAAGGGGCTTGAAGCGTAAAAAGAGCGCACATCTGAAAGGGCATCCGTTCGACCGTTCCCAAAAAAATAAAATTCAAAGGGGATCTAGGGTTCCCAAATTGAAAGAGCCAGAGCTACCTTCGTCAAATCAAAATCGCCGAAACTACGTTCCCCAAATTGAAATCCCGTCGTGCTCGTGGTTGTGTTCGTCTCTCGCCAAAGGATTCGCCATCGTCTGAGAGGGAGCCTTCGCCTCGCCAACTCCCGTCGTCCCTCTCATCGTTTCTCCTGCTGTCTCTCCGTCATCGCCATCTCTCCTTCTCTCATCTTTGTTGTCCGTCTCACTGAGGTTAGTTCAAACGCTCATATTGTAGGACGTTAGATTTGGGCGGAGATTATGAACATTTCAGCTTTCCCGTTGAAATTGTTGTCCAAATGAAGTTTGTACTCAATAAGTTGAAAGCTTTCATGAACAAGCTTGCCTTCAAATGAACTGGATTTCTAGGTCTTAGATTTCCTAAAGGAGTTCTCCGCAATTTCAAAAACACACAGTGATTAGGTATTTCTAGGTCTTTGGTTCCATTGTAAGTATTTCCTAAGAATGACTAGTGTTTCTCAAGTTTAGACAATGCCAACGGCCAACCTAATGTTCCTTATTAAATCTATTTAGTAGCGCCTATTTAACATTGTACTTTTTTGCTTATTGCTTGTATATAATCATTATCTTGCAAGTTGGCGAGTTTCTACATTTGTGGATGAAGAACATATGAATACATATTATCTTGAATTTTTTGTTAACACAGGTCTACTTTTTTGGACTGAAAGGTCCTTTGATTTCAGATTTATTTAAAATTCGTTAAAGTATTGTTATATTGTTTGAGATAATCTCGTAATTGGACTGGTAACGTGGTGTTGAACAAGTGCAATTCTTTGCTTATACGAGAAAGAAAAGGAATGCATTTCTTGGTTTATTATATGTATTTTGCATTTGTGTAAGCTTGTTATGATTTCTTGAATGTAAATTCAGAACCTGGAACTTGCAGCCCAAGAACAAAGAAGAGATAGTTGAGGGTTCTAGAGCAGGGAATTAATAACTAGAGACGAGCGTATAAGGTCTGATGAGTTTTAATCTAAAACTAATTGATAACTAGAGACGAGCATATAAGGTCTCAGAGGGAATTGAAGTGAAGTCTTATGCACATAAGGTCAATGAGCTCCAATGAAAATTATTTTGTGTACGAGCTCTTAAACTGGCTGTAAGGAACGAGCATCATCATAGTGTCAACTACTCAAAGTAGAATTGCAGTTTCATTGCTCAGTTGCTGAATTCAACTGGCCATTTTGTTTATAATTTGATATTTTACTGACTAAATTCATTTATTCTCTCGAGCATGAAAATTAAAATAAGAAGATGAAACTCAGTATAATTTCATTCGATTCCCTTTATGTCATTCCTACCTAAACACGGTAAACACCCCATAAGAGTATTATTTCACTTGCAAGGGTTGGCTGAGCTGTTGACAGGCAAAAGGCGTGTTTTGGAGCAATTGAGGCAAAATTCTAGCAACACCAGTTCAATCTCTTAGTCAGAAAATACACATGCTTTGATTGTAGATCTTTGAAATTATCCGAGGTCATAATGTCAGCATGTTGGTCAACACTCTGCCTTGTGCAAGATTTCTCCGTTTTCTTGTGGGATTGGGCTGCTTTATGGTTGTTCACTTGTTCATATGGGATTGGGCTGCTTTATGTTCTAATGTTAACCTCTAGAATCTGAATACATATTCTTTAAGACATCTAAATACAAGCGTTTTTGTTTTATCTGTGTATCATCAACATCCCTTATATATGCCTGATGGTTATTGTCGTTCTTAGTAGTGACGTGCTGTGAGTTTGATGATAAAGGGATATGCAGCCCCTCAACATTATCCTTCTTTCTTTGAGCTTCTGAATTTATTCTTTTCTCCATTAAGTTTAATCAATACGATACTACCTTCTAATGTTAGCAAGTCATTTATGTTTTTGGTCTGCGATACTGAGATTGATTGGATTGCATCGAACTATCTGTTTTATTCTTGCCAAATTACCATATTCACTTATGCTTTTGTTGATTAGTGAACAATGTCTTCCATTGCAGGACCACCATTGAATCCTTCTAGTGCCCATGGAATAATAATAACATTTCCAAACGAATCATCATGGACATTGCAACTTGATTACTTGTCTTTTCATTTGTTTTTGTCCAATAAAGTAGTGTAGAAATTGCTTATCAAAGTCAACTTCAAAGGAGTATATGATGACTGGCTATGTTACAGCAGCAACAATCAAGATGATGTTTCAAAGAGAACCAGATAAAAGAAGTAACAGAAACTCGCACAAAGATCACACATGAATACGCAAGATAGTTGGAAGGCAGAGCCATACACTAAAAAGGAAGGAACTACACACAAAACACTCAGATTGGATACCGTCTGGTTTGCATTTACTGCATTTAGTAGACATTTATAGTAGACATTTACAGTTAATACTCAACTTTATAGTAGTATTAGTATCTATTCACACATCTGAAATGGGAGCCAACTGATTTTGGCATATGATGATTTCCAGGTTCCATTCCACCTATAGTGGGAAGAGAAATGAATGCGGTAACCATGTCTTATACTCTTGAGGGTAAATTTCTTCTGTTTTGGCAGGAAAGTAGAGGCTCATCATGCTAGTGTGGGGACATCGATGTTGATGGTAAAATAGCATTCAGGCAAGTTCTACACTATTATTTCCTTACCATTATGTTTGCTCTACTATAGTTCATCATTGTCTTTTTATATCTTTAAGGGATTTATCAACTTTGAGATGTAATGGAGTTGGCAAATAGATCACTAACTTGTGCTCAATTTCTTCTTCTATATAGTCCTATGATAGCATTTTTTTTTTAATTCATGAATCCATAGAAACAACAGTTAAGCAATTACTGTGTGTCCTTAGAAACAAGATCTCTCAAGTAAGTGAAGAAAGTGTCAACATAAGTTAAGGTATCAACATGTTGAAGAATCTCGTGGTCATTATGTTCAAACCGAAAAAATGAATTGCCGAGTAACAAAAACAAAATGCAGATCATAGTATAATAATAGAGAAAGAGAGGGGCAAATAGATCTCATGGTCATATGTTTGTTTTCAATACTCATAACTTTATTTACAAAGGCAAATAGATCTCATAAAGAGATTTCCTCTAATTTTTAATCACAAAAAGCTATGGAAAATGGAATGATTTTAATGATATAGAATTCTGTAAACAAATGCAAGTAGGCACTGTTATAGAATTTTGTAAAGTTGGAATTTTTTAAACAAGGTATAATGTATATAGAATTCTGCAAGTAATGTTCTAATACCTGCTGATATTAATTTTATGATCTCCAACAAGCTGCTTATTGAGTGAATTTTATTTAGAATCTCCCAAATTGCACAGAAATGTGTGTTGAAGGTTTATCCCTGTTTAAGTTGATTTAATTTCCTCTATCTATTCGAAGTCTGTTTTTATTTTCCTCTCTGAGAAACTCCGAGTTTGATTGGGTTCTATCTTCTTCTTCTCTAATTTTTGCAGGGTGAAAGGAGATATTAGCTTCAGTCGGTCGCGATTCATGTGAGACGAAGAACCCACCGAGATTGATGGTCTAGCATATCATTTGTGTCTTTTAGATAATGAGAACGTATTTACTTTTATTTTTATAATCAACCTTGCATTGTGGGTATAGTAGATGGAATCCATGTACGTTTTTGGTACAATGTAGTTGTGCATTGATGGTATATTTGTATGTGCAATTGGTAACATCGATTGTTGGTGGAATGTGTCAGTGCTTGTGCTTTTGATTGTGATGTGAACATATTTGTAAAACAGGTGGAATAGGAACCATGTAAACCAGGTGGAATATGATCTACATAAAAGGGCCACTTAAAAAAATAAAGAAAGAAAAGAGCCCGGACCTGAAATATAATCAATTTTCATGCTGCAAAATGACAGATCAAAATAGCCCGGATCAAACAATCTCCGGGCTATATAATCTCCTTATGTGGGCCTTTTGATAGGGAAAATAACCCGGATGTAAAATATCCGGGATATTTGATAAACCAAATAACCCGGACATCCAATACAATCCGGGCTATAAAAGCTTTGAGTTTTTTTACGAAAATTTGACCAGCCTCTATTAGCCCGGGCGTGTATTTTTTGGGTCCGGGCTCTTTACCTATTATCACATTAAGCTGATGCCCGGACCCTATTTGCTCCATATCCGGGCTATATTATGGAAAACGCCCGGGCTAAAAAGCCTATTTTCTACTAGTGTTCAGTTATTGCTCCACAGGATCCAAATATTGCTATTCTTTACCTTATTTCCTATCCGGGGATTATGTTGAGAATGAAAGTCACATTATGGAGATTATCATATGGTATTTGTGTTGTTGTTATCATTATTGGAGTTTGGTAGGAAATTGTTTGAAAAATATGGAAAATTTAATGAGTGAAAGAAAATCCGATCACCTTAGGAGATAAAGGTTGATCGACCCTTCTCGCTGAGATAATAGTTCAGTGAGATGGGACACACAGGTGAGGAGTCCAAAGCACTAAGTATCCGGGGCCATTCATGACACCCATTTTTGCGACTCGCAAGAAGGGAGTGCTGAGGTTAGAGAGGTAAAAGCATTATTATTGATAAAAGCAATATGAAAGGTGATGAATCTTATGAAGAAGGAATATGGTATGAAAGTTTGGAAATACTCCATTTCCTCAGATTATTAGCACCACATTGCCAAACATTGCCCGCCTTTAGCCTTTTACCGATCTACTCCTTATTGAAGATAAATTAAAGTCCTCTTGATTATTAATGTTTTGTCCCTTATGAATGTTTTGCATAACCCTCCTTTTGTGAGTAGATGTTGCTTTTTAATTGCACATGCATGGATTTGTGACACTAGTACCTTTTCGAGGATGGAAATGAATCTAATATGTTGAGAGTTTTGATTTCTTCCCCTGAATGACAATTAAAAGTATTGCTTGAGGACAAGCAAGCTTAAGTATAGGGTGTTTGATGTGAGCCTAATTTGCCATGTTTTATAGTTACTTTTATATCGTTTTCTACATACATTTCATACATTTGGGTTAGAATAGTACATAATCTATGTAGTTTATGCTTATTTTCCAAATTATGGAATCTACACCAGTTTCTTTTTAATTTCGCAGAAATCGAAGGAATTTACAGCAGTTCTGATAAAGGAGCAAAAGCTCGAAGTCAACTACAGATGTTCGAGGTCAAGGAGCAGCGGAACCAGGACAAATCGATCTGAAAAACAAGAAAATCGAGTCGATATCGAACTCAGTTAGTCGATATCGAGTGAAGTTAGCCGATTTCACCCAGAGTTGGCCAGAATCGACAAGGCTGAAGTGCAGTGGTCGATATCGATTTAACCAAGTCAATATCGAGTAACCTATATCGAGCAAACACCCCGAAATCGAGTCAAGAAGCTGAGCAAGGAAAGACGTTGGTCGATATCGAGGAAACCTACTCGATATCGAGTAACAACCAAGTCGATTTTTACTTCTGGAGCCGAGATCGAATTACTGCTGAGAAGACGGAGAAAACCTTGGTCGATATCGATTAACACTACTCGATATCGAGTTGATCAACAGTGAGAGAAACCGAGCTACCCGGTTCTTGTTAAAGTTCTATCCCGAATCCGATGGAGATATTTTCGAGAGCAAATTCCATCAAGATCTATCAAGTGCTATCAAGTTGGAGGAGATATTTACCTACATTGGATATAGTCCTAGTTGATTTATTTCCTTTATTTCCATGTTTTAATCTTTAGATAAAAGATAGATAGATATAGATTTAGATATAGTTTTCTTTCGTAATTAGAGAGGGAATGAAGGCTATAAATAAAGCCTTAGGGGTTGATTTCAATTCATTCAATACTAGAGAATGAGAAGAGGTAGTACATAGAGAGAGAGAGAGAGAGAGAGAGAGAGAGAGAGAGAGAGAGAGAGAGAGAGAGAGAGAGAGAGAGAGAGAGAGAGAGAGAGAGAGAGAGAGAGCTTGTGGCAAGAGCAAGGTGGAAAGGCGAGAGCGGATTTGGCTTGTTCGGTTGTAAGCTTTCTTTAGTTTTTTTTTTAAATGCAAAGTTATTTCCTTTTATTATTGATGTCTTTATTGATGATGAAGAGCGAGTAATTTACCCACTTCTAGCGTCGGGGTGAGCCCGACGGTAGCCATGTGAGGTGATGCGGTAAAGGTACAAGCTTTTTATGCAATTCATCTTCTATCCCTGAAAGCATGATTCTTTTGCGAAAGTCTCTATATTCCAATTTGTTAATAAGGAAAGTTATTTGATGAAAAGCATGATCTTTTATGCCTTTATGTGTTATTTTGCATGCTTATCGGTGTGGTGTTGAAACCCTGATCTTGGAAGTTTTTAGTTTATTGAGCTAATTTCGTGTTTACATTTGTTTTCATTCGAAAAGTTGCAATTTTAGTTTCTATGTAAGTCGATTTCGAGCAGATTTGGTCGACATCGAGAAAACTGGTCGAGTTGAGTTGGTCGAAATCGAGTTACTTTGCTGAGTTATAGTTTTTGTTAGTCGATATTGAGTTACTGTGGTCGATTTTCTTACTCGACATCGAGTACTGGTAGTCGATATCGACTAGAAGCTGCTGCCTTTGCTTTCTTTTCTGCTTTTATCTTTTATTTCTATCTGTCTGTTTGATTTTCTGCCCGTGAGATTCATCCGCTGCCTGAGATCCGCTGACACGCTTCCTCGAGGATCGATCCTGACTTCCCACCGCTGCATCGGGAGGACGTCTTGTAATTATATATGTGGGCACGAATCTGGTTTGATTTATTTTGTTATATTTGAAACTCGATTTCCTCCCTACAACACTTCACCAAAGCTATGTTAGACCGAGGTGCTTCAATTAATGTTATGTCCTATAACTTATATATGTTTTTGGGTCTCAATTCATTGTCTGAAACTGGTGTTACTATACAACTCGCTGATCGCTCTAGTATTAAGCTTAGAGGAGTTGTTGAGGATGTGTTGGTAAAGGTAAATGATTTGATTTTTCCAGCTGATTTCTTCATTCTAGGCATGGAACAAGGTACGCCTGAAACCCCGATTATCTTGAGAAGGTCATCCTTGCGAATGGCTAAAACTAAGATTGATTGTTTTAAAGGTTCACTAACTATGGAATTTGAGGGTAGAAAGATTGAATTTTCTATATTTGAGCCTATTGTTTTTTCTGCCAATGATTCTGGAGATGTTCTTGACTGTAATGAAATTAATCACAGGAATGAATCAAATACTTTGTTAGATGCTTTTGCTAAATCGTTGAATCTTGAGTTCTTTAACAAAGATGAAACTGGTTTAGGGAAAGAAATTGAAAAGAAAATTGAGAATTTGTTTAAGTAGCATGAAAATGTGTGTCATTCAAATGTACCTATTGCTATTGCCTGTGAAAATTCGATTCCTAATACTGCTGAGATTTTTGCAATTGCAGGACAACCTCCCGGAGTTACTTATGCAAAGGAGGAATCGAATGATGCTATTGATGGCTATGTCGGAAAAGTTCCTAAAGTTCCACCCCTCGTTCTGAAAAGGACAAGTGTGGGGGATCTTGGTGGAATCACTTGATCAAGAGTGCATCACGTCGAGCCAAAGACGTGAAACAAATGACGCTTCTTGGAAGGCAACCCAAAGTAGTTAGGTATTATTTCTATTTCTTTTGCATTTGTTTTTCCATTCAATAAAGTATGATCAATCGTGTCAACGGATTTTGGAAGTTATGGTAAGTGAAACCGGTGTTGGGTTTAAGTTTTGATTGATTGCAAAGACGGAGTGCATTCTGTAGACACGGCACCCGCTTCCCCTACCACGATGCCCGCCACCTGTGTGTCGCCTGACAAATCCAAATTTTTGTAAATTTTGGAAAGGGAAGTTCTATCTTTATGTTTTTTATTATTTTCCAAATTATTTTTTTAGGACTAGATTATTTTCTTCTATTTTCTATTTTTTATTTTTCTATTTTTGTAAACCGGTGTTAGGTTAGATTATTTTCTATTTTTTTCTTAGGATTAGTATGTTTCTTCTATTTATTTTCTATTTTGTTTTAGGATTAGATATTTCTCTTTAGGATTAGTTTCTTTATTTCCTATGATTAGATTTATATCTATTTCTATTCTATTATGTCTAGACTAATATTTTCCTTTTTCTTCTATTTTTTTTTATAGATTTCCCTCCTACTTACCGTATAATATCTCTTCCTATATCTGTGCATAAATTAAATGTGTTGAAGAGAAATCTCAAGAATATCAAAAGCCTACTGGAATCCAATCCAACTGCCTAAAGCCTTATGTTTCAATCGATTCAACCCACCAAACCACTTTCCGCTACTACCCTACATCCACAAAAATCAATCTTTGCCATTCCATTCCCTTACCTATCACAAAAGAACCCTTTTGAAACCAAGTTGTTCGAGAAATTTGAAGTTTGGAGGAGTGGACGTCGGTTCCCCAACATTTTCACTCAGATTAGTGGTTCTGCGTAAACGGCGCCCGCCGCCTTTACAACGAACCCGTCTTTTGGTCGTTTTTGGTGATTTTCTTCGGTTTCTCCTCCAGTTTCTTGAATCATGTCAGGCGCTCCCACTATGGATGCCCCAACCTACTTGTCTAAAATAGAGAAGGAGTGGTGGTTTCAATTAAGGAATGCGAGTTATCGGTCAACGCGATTATTTCATCTGGAAACATTACAGAAGCTAGATCTTCATACTTCCGTATCTCAACTGCTGGAGATGGGAGGCCTTGCTAACTTCATATCGATGAGCGTGCCAACTTATCCTGTTTTGGTGCGTGAGTTCTTATCAAACCTAGAGGTGCGGTCTGATAAAGACATCCGCTTCATATTACGGGGCACAAAATGCTCCATTCAGAAACGATTGTTATCTCATGCTTTGGGAATGAACGTACATTGGCTGAGTCCATTGCGTCGGAGCTTATCGACTACTACACCAGCCGAGACTTCGGCTATTGTGTCAGGCCATGCTGAGTTGGCATACAACTTTCACGATTATTCAATTACGCACCATGGCCTTAGAATTTGCCATAGGGTGTTAACTCCTGCCTTCAATGGTTCAGCTGATCCGATGGTTATCCCTAAGAGGATGTGGTTGTGGTTACAATGTTTGACGCCAGGGGCTGAGTATGTCCCAGATTGGATATAGTTGTTTTTATCTGCTTGTGGGAACGTATTGCAAATAAGGGATGATATGAGTGCTCATGTGGTTACTTTTGGTGGAATGATTACCTTAATAGCACGCTATTTGGGTATGGATTTGAGCTCTTTGAGACCAACGATGATCTTGATATCCCCACTGAGAGCAGTTCTCTATTTGAGTTTATGGCGATTATTGATAGTCACTTGACTAGAATGGAAGACCAGCAGCTAAGAAGTTTTCGTCGACTACATGAGCATCAGTTGAGGCTAGAAAAGAAGATCGACAAGATTGAAGCATGTCTTCGTAAGCCTTGGGCATATGTGTCCTTTGACATCAATCAGCGGTCTGGAACCCAGACCCTGTCTTCACAGTAATTGGTCATTCATTTGCTTCTTTCAAACCCTTTATTTTTATATTTTCATTGTTCCTTTTTGTATTTTATGCATTAAGGACAATGCAACATGTAAGTGTGTGTGTGTGGGGGGGGGGGGTGGGGGTGGGGAGGGGGGAGATTGAAGTGAATTAGTTAGGTTAGTGCATGTTTGAATTTCTGTTTGTCTTTGAGTTTTTGTTTTTGAGTCTTTGATTCTTTCCTTTATGTTATTTCTTTTAGGTTATATAAAATGTCAAAAAAGAAAAAAATATAGAAAATGTCGAAAATAAGAAAAAAAAAGTGTTTTTGTTTTGTTTGTTTTGCATATTGTGTTGTCAAGTATACCCATCTTGATTTGAGTTTGTCCTAGCTAAAGTGTGAGTTTATGGTTTATGGTTTTGAGAAGATGTGATGTTATATGCTTATTTAGTCCCTCGTGTTTATGCATTTGATTTTCATGTATTGTGGCTCAAGAAGAAAAAAAAAAGCTTGGGCCTAGGGAGAATAAAATTCACCTAGGGGTAAAAGTAAGTTAAAAAAAATCCGAAAAAAAAAGAGAAAAAGAAGAAAAAAAAAGAAAGAATAAAGAGCCATTTATATTATGTTTGCATAATTAATGAGGAAGAATTGGGATTTATGTTGGTTGTTGTTGTTGCAGGAGGATGGTCAAGTATGAAATAAATGTACAATAAAGATCAGATTGACTTCCCTGTCTCAGCAAATAATACAAGACTTCCTCCCGTTGTAGTAAGAGAAAATCAGGATCGAATCCACGAGGAAGCACGTCAGCAGTTCTCAGGTAGCTGTAAATTCTCACAGAAGCAGCAGAAAGACAGAAACACAGCAAGAAAAGAAACAAATAAACCCGGCAAGGGCAACTAAAATAAAAGCAAGAACAAACAAAACAGAAATAAAAGCAAAGCAACAAACGAAAAGTAAAGCAGAAAGTCGTACTCGATCTCGACCGCAAGCTTGTCGAGATCGACAAGAGCAACTCGACACAGAGAACAGAAAGTAAAAATCGACAAGAGAAAACAGAAAGCCAACTCGACTAAGACAAACCCAACTCGAGATCGACAAGAGGTACTCGATCTCGACGAAGCTTCGTCTAGGTCGACCAGAAACAGAAAAAAAGACAGAAACTTTAAATTTGCAGAATTTCGAAACACAGAACTCAGATTTTCCGACAGAAATAAACTCAATATGCTAAAACACCTCCAAGGCCAGGGTTTCAACACCACAACGATAACCATGCAAAACAAAACATAAAGGCATAAAAGATCATGCTTTCCATCAAATAACTTTCGTTATTAACAAATAGGGATATAGAGGCTCTCGCATAAACCCTAATTGTTACTAACCCTTTTTCACATAATTAATCCAAGTTGCATTAAGATCACTTTCGCTTCAATAACACAAACAAGGATCACCTTCAACTCTCGCAAAAGAATCATGCTTATAGGGATAGAAGATGAATCGCACAAAAGATCTGACCCTTATCGCATCGCCTCACATGGCCACCGTCGGGCTCACCCCAGCCCCAGAAGTGGGTGGACTACTCACGCCTCATTGCAATCGCAGACATTGATTGATGAAAGAAACTGAATTGCATAAACTAAATTCAAAGCCTTTACAATCTTGGCAATCAACTTTCGATGTAAGCCAAAACCCTAAAAACCTTAGAACTCCTAAACTTCTCTGTGGAACTACTTACTTCTCTCTAAAATTGAATGAATAAAACTGAGCCCCATGGGCTTTATTTATAGCCTTCATTCCCTAGCTAATCTAGGAAAGGAGATATCTATCTATATCTAAATTGCTTAAAAGATAAATAAATGTTTAATGGAAATAAATCCATAAGGGAAAAAGATAAAACTAATGTGGTAGGTCTTCATGTCTTGATAGATTTCCTTCCATAGATAGGACTTGATCAATTCAGATAGATCTTTGATGGATTTGGATAGAATCTTCCGCCTTCGGCATCAAGCAGCGTCAAGTCTACTCTGACAAGGCTTCGTCGAGAAGATTCTGGAAGCTGGTCTAGTCGACCTCGACAAGGTCTCGTCGACCTCGACAAGGGTGGCTCGGCTTGGCTTGACTCTGCTCGATGTGGCTCGGAGTGGGCTCACTGGTGCTCGTCGATCTCGAGTTAGCCTAGTCGATCTCGAGTAGAGTTGAGTCATCGACTGGACCTCCTCGGGTAGATCTCCTCGGGTTGCTCGGACATGGCTCAGGGCGGCTCGTCGATCTCGACAAGAGTTAGTCGAGATCGAGTTGGGTCTTCGCTTCCGCTCCCGCGAGCTGGCTCTTCCGCTGGCAGCGGGTGACTTCTTCCGCGACAGCGAGTTTCCTTTTCCGCTGCAGCGAATGCTCCTGGTCGTCCTCGGCTTCGTCCTCGGACAGCTTCTTCTCGTCGACTCCGGATCTGGGCGTATGGGCTTCGTTGACCTCGACCAGGGCTTGTCGAGGTCGAGTTGGGTTCCGGAGCTCGGGTTGCTGGCTCTCTCGACCAAGGTCTGCTCGACAAGTTGGTGCCCGGACATGCTCGTCTAGGTCGAGTAGACCTACTCGATGTCGGGTAGACTTGACTCTCCGACTTGTTCCGCTGCTTTGACCTTGGACTTCTGTAGTGATTTTCCGAGCTTTTCCGACTTTCTGTAGAACTGCTGTAAATGCCTCGATTTCTGCGATTTAAACAGAAACTGGTGTAGATTCCATAATTTTGGCAAATAAGCCTAAACTACATAGATTCTGTACTATCTTAACCCAAATGAATGAAATGTATACAGAAATCGATATAAAAGTTACTGTAAAACATGGCAGATTTCGCTCACAACAAACACCCCATACTTAAGCTTGCTTGTCCTCAAGCAATACTTTTATTTGTCATTCAGGGGAAGTAATTAAAACTCTCAACATCTTAGATTCATTTTTCATATAACCCTGCAATCAATTACCATCCTCGAAAAGGTACTAGTGTCTCAAATCCATGCATGTGCAAATATATCAAAGCAACATCTACTCACAAAAGGAGGGTTATGCACAAATAATTTTTATGTGACAAAGCATTGATAATCAAGAAGACTTTAATTTAAGCTCATGAAGGAGTAGATTGGTAAAAGGCTAAAAGGTGGGCAATTTCTGGCAATGTGGTGCGTTTGATCCGGGGAAATGGATCACTTTCGAATTTTGAGTTTCATTCCACATTCTTTCTTCCATACAATTCATCACCTTTCATATTGCTTTTTTTCAATAATAATGCTTTTACCTCTCTGACCTTAGCACTGCCTTCTCGCGAGTCGCAAACATGGGTGTCATGAATGGCCCCGGATACTTAGTGCTTTGGACTCCTCACAATGTGTCCCATCTCTCCAAACTATTATCTCAGAGAGCAGGGTCAATCTACCTTTATCTCCTGAGGTGATTGGATTTTCTTTCACTCATTAAATTTTCCATATATTTCAAACAATTTCCTTCCAAACTCCAAATATGATAACAACACAACAACCATATAACATCTCCATAATGTAACATCATTCTCAACATAATCCCCGGATAAGGTAAAGAATGGCAAATATTTAGATCATGTGGAGCAATATTTGAAATAAGGCATATTATGGCTTTTGTGATGCATAAGCATAGGTAAGGCTAGGAATATAAACATATGAGCATTATATGGAAATATAAAGTCCTCCATCATCTTATCATGCAACATGTCAAAAGCAATTTCAAATTTTACCTCCTTTCATGGTTTTCAAGCAAATATGCACTTCATTGTGACTTCCCTTTACTAGGCAATTTTACGCTATATCTCTAATGAATCCAATTTTGCATCGTTGAGTTCAATTTAAGCTTCCATGACATTAATCAAAATTTTCAATGGGGGTCATTTTTCTCAAATTTTGGAAAACATGCATATTAGCACATAAATAAATAATGCATTCCAAAATAGCCATGTAGCAATTCCAAGAAATAATGCACACATAATGTCAAGTATGGAAAATATGCATAATGTAAGCCATTCCCCCACCCCATACTTAAACATTATAGTGTCCTCACTGTATAAAAAAAACAATGTAAAGGGTAAAGAAAGAAACTCACAAGACATGAGTGCAGAGCCGCAAAATTTTGAATGGAGCACCTCCTAGTCCGAGTATTAATGTAACTTGGTTCTATCCATTGACCTGAAAAAGTAGAAGACATATACCCATAATAGCAAAAACAAAAACAAAGTCTCAAATGTCCTAAAAAGTCTATGTACATGCTCTAGATTTTATAGTTGCTAGGCCGACTTTCATTAATGCTCAAGGTGGCATCTGCAGGGCCCATGTAGCTTGGGCCTCAAATAGGACTCCATTTTTGTCCATCAGCTGTAATCCTCCAGAATGGATCTTGTTCACCACGAAAGGTCCCATCCGCTTCTTGTTGAATTTGTTGGGAAACCAATGATCCTTTGATTTAGAGACATAGAGCTTGTCTCCAACTTCATACTCCTTAGGCTCATCATTGGAAATCCTGCACATTCGCACATACCAAGGCAGACCTCTCCCATGTATAGATAAATCTTTGATGGAAATAGGAGAAGAAAGATCCATACCTTGACTTACCTTTGCGGAAATGGAATCGGGCACCACGGTGTTTGGTCGATCTCGACTAGCGCTCCTCGAGATCGACGAGACTGCAGGCTCTGGTGGTGTCCTGGTCGAAGAGGCAGAAGTCGACGAAGAAGTCTGGTCGACCTCGACAAGCCTACTCGAGGTCGAGTAGGGCTCTGGCTCTGGTGGCTTGCTCCTCGAGGAAACAGGGTCTGGTGGCGCCGCTTGGTGGTCGACCTCGACAAGCCTACTCGAGGTCGAGTAGGGCTTTGGTCCTGGAGTCACCATCGTCGAGGAAGGTGCTGTCGAGGAAGATGGCTCTGGTGGTGCCGAGTGCTGGTCGACCTCGACAAGCCTTGTCGAGATCGACGAGGGTTGTCCGTTTGGTTGCTGCGGCGTCGAGGAAGCAGGATCTGGGCTCCCCGATCAGTGGTCGAGATCGACGAGGGTGTGGTCGACCTCGAGTAGACTCGGCTTGTCTGGTTTGCTGCTCGACGAAGCTGGCTCCTTGGTTTTGTCGAGATCGACTAGGGTTTGGTCGATCTTGACCCCATACTTAGTCCCTGTGTTCTCTTTGAGGATTGCCATGATTTCCTCCACCTGGGCCTCCATGTCCCTCTTTTCTAGCTCCTCGGGGGTCATATTTCTGACCTTAGGTTCCCCGCAGGTGATGTAGCCAGCTGAGATAGATTTGACCTCTTCCATTGGACCTATATGCCTTTCAGTTTTATTAAAAGAATACTCAATTACCTCATCGCTGATGTTGAAGGTGAGCACTCCTTTCCGTACGCTTATGTTGGCATCTACCGTCGCCAAGAATTGTCTCCCTAGAATAATTTGACAAGCAGGATCTTCTTGCATATCAACAATTAAGAAATCAGCAGGAACGAAGAATTTACCTACTTGTACTGGGACATTTTCCACCATGCCTGTTGGAATGACCACTGTGTTGTTGGCCATGTATAGTCTAGCATCCACAGGCTCCAAGGCACCTATCTTAATCTTGGACCAAATCGTTAAAGGCATAATACTAACACTGGCTCCAAGATCACATAGGGCATTAATTTTGTATGGACCAAATCCAATAGTTATAGCAAACTTACCTGGATCCGGCCTCTTCTCCAATATGTCCAGATGGCTGCACTCCTCTGTGTTTCCGCCATCGATCGCTTTTTGCTCAGAATCTCCTTCAGGAACTTGACATAGGACGGCATTTCATTGAGAGCTTCTGTGAAGGGGATGGTGACGTTGAGCTTCTGAAGCATCTTAATGAAGCGCTGAAACTTTTTCTCCGCTGGGTCCTTTAGGGATTTTGTGGGGAAAGGCAGCTTCTTTTTCTGAGTCGGAGCCAGAACAGACGTCGGAGTTGCTGCAGATTTCTCGACCAAGGGCTCCTCGACATCGACAAGGGTCTCGTCGAGATCGACTGGATTGGGTGCAGTCGAGGATTCTGGAATTTTCTCCTCGAGGTCGACGAAGGCTTTGTCGAGATCGACCACGGCCTTGTCGAGATCGACCACGGTCTCGTCGAGGTTGACTTGCTGTTCCTCGTCGTTCTACTGCTTTCCAACCTCTGGCTCTTGCAGTTGATGGCCGCTTCTGAGTTTTACAGCAGCGACGTGTCCAGTCTTTCCCTTAGGATTTGGTTCTAAAGATCCAGGGAGTGCTCCTGACTGTCTGGGGATTCCCGCTGCTAGCTGACCAATCTGTGTATCAACTGTTTTCCGCCAGATATCAATTTCCCCAAGCCTAGAGTTGACACCTTGCATTTGAGTATAGACGGAGTTGAAAGATTGCCTAGTTTCTGAGTGGTTCCTCCGTATCTCCTCCAGGACTAGCTGTATATCATCCTTTTTCTGGTCTCTTTCTGGATGTCCTGGAGCTCTGTAGGGCGGGGGATTCCTAGGGGCTCCTTGGTTCCATTGTGGTTGCTGAAACCTTTGGTCCCCCAGGTAGCGATTGGGTCCCCCTGCGTAAGCTGCATCCTCATGGTGCTCTGCCAATCTGACTTGCTCTGTGTGTGGGCACTCAGGAGTGGTGTGCCTTTGCGATCCGCATTCTATGCAAGGCTGGTTGACAGAGAGATATTTGACTTGCTTGATGAGCTTCCTATTCTGGTCTCTGTAGTATTGCTCCCTGACATCTGGATCGATCTCCTTTGATGGCTCATAGAGGGGCATGGATGGTGCTGGCCTGGCGTATGGGTTCTCTTCATAAGTTGCAGTAGACCCATACTTGTTGTCGTAGGTAGTGAGCTTCTCCAGCACTCCCCATGCGTCACTGGGCGGCATTGTCAGATACTCATAGCGAGTATAATTGTTGATTCTGTCCTTAGTGGCTGTCCATGAGTAGGGCAAGATCGCAACAGTTCCTTGTAGCGCTCCCATGCCCTTGCCAGCGGTTCCCCTTTCTGCTGTTTAAAGGCGGTGATTTTCTGGCGGAGATGTGCTGTTTTGGCAGGTGGGAAGAATTTGTTCAGAAACTCTTGCTCTACTTGGGCCCAGGTTGTGAGCGATTTTGCTTTCAGCCCTTCCAGCCATTTCAGTGCAGGTCCAGCAAGCGACCAACGGAAAGATTTCATCTTGACATATTCCAGAGTTGTACCTTTTGCAAGAGTACGACACATATCATGAAAGTTAGTAATATGTTCAAGAGGACACTCATTAAATCTGTCGTAAAAGGCATTATTTTTAAGCTCTATAAGAAATTGAGTGCGAATTTCAAAAGAGTTTTCAGGGATTAGAATCGCCGATTCAGGCACGACGAGAGTTGGGTGCATGTAGTCCTCTGCCGTTGTTGAATACTGGGCAAGCTCAGCTTGTGCTTGTTCCCTTGCTGCTCTCTCAGCGGCGATAGCAGCATCTTTAGCGTTGATAGCGGCATCCCTTGCGGCTAGTTCCCTGGTAAGCGTAGCGATCAGTTGTTCCTGTGTTTCAGCGGCCGACATGATCCTTTTGAGTTTGGAGTGGATGTGTAGGTAGCGCTCCAGTTCGTCTAAGCTGTCAAACTTAGGTGTTTGACCAGAACGACGCATACACCTCCAAACTAACTCAAAAAAACAGTGAGAACTGACTACCTAAGGCGTGATTGATAGCTTCCCCGGCAACGGCGCCAATTTGTTGTTGCAGGAGGATGGTCAAGTATGAAATAAATGTACAATAAAGATCAGATTCACTTCCCTGTCTCATCAAATAATACAAGACTTCCTCCCGTTGTAGTAAGAGAAAATCAGGATCGAATCCACGAGGAAGCACGTCAGCAGTTCTCAGGTAGCTGTAAATTCTCACAGAAGCAGCAGAAAGACAGAAACACAGCAAGAAAAGAAACAAATAAACCCGGCAAGGGCAACTAAAATAAAAGCAAGAACAAACAAAACAGAAATAAAAGCAAAGCAACAAACGAAAAGTAAAGCAGAAAGTCGTACTCGATCTCGACCGCAAGCTTGTCGAGATCGACAAGAGCAACTCGACACAGAGAACAGAAAGTAAAAATCGACAAGAGAAAACAGAAAGCCAACTCGACTAAGACAAACCCAACTCGAGATCGACAAGAGGTACTCGATCTCGACGAAGCTTCGTCTAGGTCGACCAGAAACAGAAAAAAAGACAGAAACTTTAAATTTGCAGAATTTCGAAACACAGAACTCAGATTTTCCGACAGAAATAAACTCAATATGATAAAACACCTCCAAGGCCAGGGTTTCAACACCACAACGATAACCATGCAAAACAACACATAAAGGCATAAAAGATCATGCTTTCCATCAAATAACTTTCGTTATTAACAAATAGGCATATAGAGGCTCTCGCATAAACCCTAATTGTTACTAACCATTTTTCACATAATTAATCCAAGTTGCATTAAGATCACTTTCGCTTCAATAACACAAACAAGGATCACCTTCAACTCTCGCAAAAGAATCATGCTTATAGGGATAGAAGATGAATCGCACAAAAGATCTGACCTTTATCGCATCGCCTCACATGGCCACCGTCGGGCTCACCCCAGCCCCAGAAGTGGGTGGACTACTCACGCCTCATTGCAATCGCAGACATTGATTGATGAAAGAAACTGAATTGCATAAACTAAATTCAAAGCCTTTACAATCTTGGCAATCAACTTTCGCTGTAAGCCAAAACCCTAAAAACCTTAGAACTCCTAAACTTCTCTGTGGAACTACTTACTTCTCTCTAAAATTGAATGAATAAAACTGAGCCCCATGGGCTTTATTTATAGCCTTCATTCCCTAGCTAATCTAGGAAAGGAGATATCTATCTATATCTAAATTGCTTAAAAGATAAATAAATGTTTAATGGAAATAAATCCATAAGGGAAAAAGATAAAACTAATGTGGTAGGTCTTCATGTCTTGATAGATTTCCTTCCATAGATAGGACTTGATCAATTCGGATAGATCTTTGATGGATTTGGATAGAATCTTCCGCCTTCGGCATCAAGCAGCGTCAAGTCTACTCTGACAAGGCTTCGTCGAGAAGATTCTGGAAGCTGGTCTAGTCGACCTCGACAAGGTCTCGTCGACCTCGACAAGGGTGGCTCGGCTTGGCTTGACTCTGCTCGATGTGGCTCGGAGTGGGCTCACTGGTGCTCGTCGATCTCGAGTTAGCCTAGTCGATCTCGAGTAGAGTTGAGTCATCGACTGGACCTCCTCGGGTAGATCTCCTCGGGTTGCTCGGACATGGCTCAGGGCGGCTCGTCGATCTCGACAAGAGTTAGTCGAGATCGAGTTGGGTCTTCGCTTCCGCTCCCGCGAGCTGGCTCTTCCGCTGGCAGCGGGTGACTTCTTCCGCTGCAGCGAGTTTGCTTTTCCGCTGCAGCGAATGCTCCTGGTCGTCCTCGGCTTCGTCCTCGGACAGCTTCTTCTCGTCGACTCCGGATCTGGGCGTATGGGCTTCGTCGACCTCGACCAGGGCTTGTCGAGGTCGAGTTGGGTTCCGGAGCTCGGGTTGCTGGCTCTCTCGACCAAGGTCTGCTCGACAAGTTGGTGCCCGGACATGCTCGTCTAGGTCGAGTAGACCTACTCGATGTCGGGTAGACTTGACTCTCCGACTTGTTCCGCTGCTTTGACCTTGGACTTCTGTAGTGATTTTTGAGCATGCAAGCAACTTGATCCCATATATACATGTTATGACGTTTATATGTTTGGTTATATTTTCACTGTTGATGATGTTGCTTTTGATTAGTAAAGTTGTGAAGGATTTCCTGTGGGATGCGTAGATGATATTTTTCCCTATGGTTGCTTGAGAACAAGCAAGAGTTAAGTGTGGAGGGATTTGATAATGCATATTTCATATATGCATTATAGGTGTTTCTTATTGCTATTAGGTATTGGTTTTGTTATGTTTTGAGTCTAGTCCCGTTTATTACTTGTGAAGTATTCGAGTTCGGAATCCATGCATTTTCGGTGTTTATTTTGCAGAATTACATTCCGACTTTCGATGGACTATGAAAAGGGCTTAAGAACCATGTTTTGGAGCACATGGGAGCTGAGGAAGAGCTAAGGAGGAGCAAGGAGATACGACATTGGAATTCGTTGAAGGAAAATGAGGAACGACGAGCACTGCAGAGACGGCGCCCGCCGTTACCCCAGATCCCGAATACGCGGTTTTGGATCCGAAGACAATTAATTTATATTATTTCTATTATTTTCCTCTAGGGTTTTGCCGACCCTTGTGGACCTTATTTAGGTTATTTTCAGTTTATTTTCCCGTGTGTGTGACTATTGTGTGAAACTATGAACACCATGAGAGAGAGAGAGAGAGAGAGAGAGAGAGAGAGAGAGAGAGAGAGAGAGAATTGGCCTATGAGTTGTTAAACTCATAGTTTCGCTTGTGATTCGAAGAGATGGTTGTTTGGATTGTGAGGATTTGAGTTTATTTGGTTATTCATGTTCTTAGTTATCATCTTGTGCTTAATTTATATTTGTGTTCCTTTCTATGCCTGATCAACATGTTAGGAATTGCATCTCTAGCTTTGAATTCGTTGTTGTTTTCTTGATAGCAAACCAAGGTATTGATGATAGTGATGTCTCTTTGTCTTTGTAGTGGATGATTTCAGTTGATCTATGTTAAGGATATTTAATTAAGATTGAGTTCGGTATGTACCTATTAGTCTTGATTGAATATAGTCAATGTGCTAATTGGTCGTGATTACTTGAGTTCTTAATGCTATTCTTTAGTGATATCGAATAAGATGAGTGAATCTATGCGGATCTCTCAACTTTAGTCAAGTAGACCTAAGAATTTGAATAATTGATAAATCAATCCGAGGACCATGAATTCCAACCATTGTCGGAGAATTACAGGTGAAATGTTCTTTCTATCTTGATATCAATCTGCTTTGTGATTTGCAATCTGGTTACTTTTATATTTGCTATTTGTCTAAAGGTTATTGATTTTGCTTTAGAGTTATTGAACAGGAAATCGCTTCTCCCTGTGGGTTCGACACCGGACTTTCTTGCTATACTAGTAGTTATTTGGTTTATCAATTTATTGATTGCCTAATCTATTGGTTGTGTGTTTAAATTTGGATTTTTATCACTAGTTTGGGAAGGGCGAAATTGCCAACGACATTCGTCCCGCATCAGCCCCATTCAAACTAATTGACCTGGGAAATTATTATTTCATAGTCAGATTCGAGAACAAATCGGACTATAATCTTGTGCTAATGGAGAGTTCGTGGATGTTGGTTGACAACTACTTCTCCAGTAGGAAGTGGACACCGAGATTTGACTCTAGCGTGGAACATATTTTGAAACTCATAGTTTTACTTGGGTGCGCATCCCTTACGTGGATATTGAATACTTCGATCGAAGAATCCTCCAGCGAAGAGGACAAACATTGGTAAGGTTCTGCGGATTGATAACACCACAACGACAGCGGATAGAGGG
Organism: Persicaria tinctoria; assembly: GCA_037127255.1. Taxonomy (NCBI): domain Eukaryota; kingdom Viridiplantae; phylum Streptophyta; class Magnoliopsida; order Caryophyllales; family Polygonaceae; genus Persicaria; species Persicaria tinctoria. The sequence continues at coordinate 53,888,051 of JBANSL010000006.1, read as the reverse complement.
CGCAGTTTGCAAGACTGAGCATAAAAGTTCATCTCTCAAAGCCACTGCTCTCTAAGTTGAAGATGGATGCTAAGACTTGACCTATCCAATATGAAGGCATCCGGATGATATGCTTCAAGTGCGGGAAAATGGGACATACTAAAGAAGAATGTGCGATCGGCGTTGCACAGACTACAAAGAAGGGGCCAGAAAAGGGTCAAGTTGGGAAGGGGCACGATGTGGCTCAACAGGGTTTAGGAGGGAGTGCCCATCTCTACCAACTCTGGGAACTATTTGGGGGTCCCGACTGCCTGCAGAAGGATGATGAGTGATCGCTATAGCGTCCTGATGGATAAGATGGCGATGAAGCTAAGGTATGGCAATCGAAAACTCTTTCCTTTGCAAGCAGAATTACCTTGGCTAAATATGTCCTATCGAGTCTACTAGTTTATGTGATGCATTCTTCCTTCGTGCCTAGGCTGGTTTGTGATGAGATAGACAAGATCATTTGAGGTTTCATATGTCGTTCGACCTCTGAGCATTAGAGGATCCACCTCCTCAAATGGGATGTAATCAAGAGTCCAATGGAGGAGGGAGGACTAGGTATATATAAGAGGATTAAGGGAGACCAATCAAGCAGTTCTCGCGAAGTGGTGCCCGAGGCTCCTACAGGCTGTAGGAGCCTCGAGCAACCAAACACTCTATGGAGCCAACTGGTGCGGGGTAAATATTACAATGGAAGACTCGACATCGATATGTTTGGTAAATAAAAGAGGCGTCCAACACTTGGAGAGCCATCATGCACATGTCTGAACTTCTGTTGCCTAGCCTGGACTTCATGTGGCAGTGGGCAATGGTCTCACCACCCAATTTTGGGTTCATCATTGACTAATTGAAGTTATGTTGATGGATGCTGCCACACCGCCGATCCCGAAAGAGAGATTGGGTGAACCCATTGGTGAGCACTAGGTGAATGAGAGTTGTTGGGACTCGCATTTATTTTTGACACTGCTGCCGACAGATATACCCTCCCAAATCTAAGCCATAATACGGGTCTTCGACGAGAAGGGAGAGAGGGATCACTTGTATTGGGGTCGATCGACGTCTAGGAATTTCACAATCGGATATGCGTTACGACGGCTAAACCAGAGCGACGTATGGGAGACTGGGGTTGGATGGAGGCATGTTTGGAGGGTGCCGACCCAATTGAAGATCCGGGCCTTCCTCTACCTTGTGGCACACAATGCCATTACGCGACGATCACCAGATTCGTGAAGGCTGGAACAAGATGGAAGGGAACACTCTGTCCAACCAATTCTACACCGAGGGGGAAGCAAAGACTTGGGTTTTTGCCAATGTGTTCAAGTAAGACAATTGGAGCTCCACCTTTGCACATATGTTGTGGTACGTGTGGAAGTGCAAGAACATTCTAGGGTTCGAAGCCAACGATCGGGTGCAGGGCCTATTGGCAATGGTGACTACCTAGACCAGAATTTCCACCAAAGTCAAGTCCATAAATATGACCTATCAAGCTAACAAAGGCTAACCAAACACACCCAACTCTACCCATGAAGAGTTGGCTCCTCCCCCCGCTAATTGGGAAAAGCTCAATACCGATGGCATTTCAAATGGGAACCCGGGCAATGCTGGGGGTGCACTGGCGGATCTAGGGGTAAGCTCGTGTGAGCGCGAGCCCACCCCGATCCCGGAAAAAATTACGAAAGGTTAACTATAAAAAAAATAAAAAAATAAAAATCTAAATAAATTAGAAGTGAAAATGGATCATAAAGTTTACATTGCCTAGTTTGTAAAGCATAGACGGAAAACTTTTTTCCACTTTATTAGAGCCAAAGGGTCAATTCCCACTTTTTCCATTTTCTTCAATTATTTTTAACTATCTTTTTAAATATAAGTTCAAATATCTTTTTAAATTGAGAATAATTAATTTCAAATAGTATTGTTTGTATTCTATTTTGGTCATTTATTACGGGTTTCCTTGAATTTTTTTAACTAGTTATAAATTTTATTCACTTCTAATAATATGGATAAATCTTTGAAATTTTTTTACATAACCCTTCACAATTAAATATATTTGAAGTTTCGCAAAACTCGTTTCATTATCACCTAATTTTTAGCCTAAATCTCACACACCCCTATATTACGGGCCGGCTTCGCCACTGTGGGGGTGGATGGATATCCCAGGATTCACCCGACAAGTTTCTATGGGCTTGCACATTCCATGGTGGAGTGTGCTCGGTCCTTTCGGCTGAAATCTGGGGGATATACCATGGGATTAATGTGGCTGCTAGGTTGGGGGTGTCTCATCTTATTATTGAAACTGATTCTCTGACAGCCTTTTGGTTTCTTGGTGACAAACCAAAAGGCCATGAGTACCTGCACTGATCAGAGGCGAATCCTCTTTAGGGCCAGTGGTGGCAGTTGTCCCCCCAATCGAAAATGATATTTAACATACATATTCCTCTCGTCGATAGGTTCAATTTGATATATTATAAGCTCAAATTCGATATCTGATTAAAAAGTTACAAGCGTTTCAAATTTCAGAACTGAATTACAATATTTCTCACATCTACCAAACCGATATATTTTTATTATAATTATCATTTATTAATTTCATATCTTAATAATATAACTATATTCGAGAAGTTCAAATTAGGAGCTTATATTGAAATATTTGAAAACAATGAAATAAATCATGCAAGTTCATAATGCATAATATTGATGATTTTTCCAAAAAGACAAAATAGGGTTTAATTTTACACACAATATTTTTTTTATCGTAATTTTTCACCCTCTTAACCAACAATTTCAGAATCCGCCACTGCAACTGATCAACCACCGTGCACGGTGCATCGACGATCTTGCATGGGAGGTGAATATCCGACTGGTTCGACGGCAGTTAAATATGACTGTTGACTCAATAGCAAATTGGGCTCTTTCTCTTTCTAGGGTGCTTTTGATGAACACCTGAGCCTCCCTAGTAGTATTGGCTTAGACCATTTGTTTGTACTTGAGGTTGAAACTCCCTGCTAATTTTTAGCTCTTTAATAATAAGGCACTAGTCATCATTTGAAGTAGAGGTGGGCACAAATCCCGCAAATCTCGGTCCCGTCCCGGGCCCGTCTCGGTCCCGTCCCGATCCCGGTGGAATTTTAAAAAAAAAAGTCAATCCCGTCCCGGTCCTGTCTCGCAAAAATTATGCGTGACGGGACGCGGGACGACCCGTCTCAATCCCGCAAATCCCATCCCGTCCCGTCACGCATATATTATAATAATAATAATACATTAATATGTTATATATACTGTAATATATATATAATCTATATATACATATATTGTATCACTAATTATACAGTGTATATACATATGTATAAACACACTAGCTAATGCTACTGCATGTAGCGCTACTGCAGGTGTGTATATAACTATGGGTTCGTATGGGACGGGGTTAATAAACTGACTAAAATTATAAACAGGGTAAAAATTTATAAACTGTTAGTAAAAGTAGTTAAAAAATTATGAAAAAATATAAACTCCGTATGGGGAGAAAAACAGTTTATTTGTAAAAAGTGGAGTTTATTTGGTTTTTATTAGGGGTATTGTGGTACTTTCAAACCAAATAAGATAAAAGAGAAGGGGTAAAATAGTAATTATGAAATATAAACCTCAAAATAAGCTTCAATCGGAAGCTTATTTATAAACCCTTTTTTTAACTGACTAAAGCTTATTTATTGTTCCCATACACCATTTAAACCTGTTTATTTTTTTAACAGTTAATAATTTCACGTTTTTTAGCTTGCTTATATGCAAGCCATACACAGCCTATATATACACACTTATATTATATGTGTATTTTATTTTATTTTTTTTGATAAGGAAATAATTCAAGGCCCGGATCTCGAGAGGCCGACAAACCAGACGGCAAGCCGTCAAAACATACAATATAGTAAAAGAAATACAACATAAAACAACTACCTAATACAACAAAAGAACTACATGAAACAAACCCGGAAACCCCAAACCCTAAGCAAATAAACGGACACAGCAACGAGAAGATGGAGACCCGACGTGGTGAAGTGGATAGCGAGCGCATGGGACAACACAGCTGACACGATGTCTCGCCGCCGGAAAGACGGAAAGCAGCAATCCACGTAGGGCAAAGACGACACCTGGGGAAGTGTGGATCACACGATGTTCCCTTCACCTAGATGAAGGATCTTCGGAGACCACGAACACCACCAACACGATCACTTCGATCAACCAGGGCCGCAGAACTGCTACTCAACCGAAACTATCCACGAACCAACAAACAGAACTCCAACCAACTCGAGAAAATGAAGCACGACCGCGAGAGGGCAAAGAGCGCAAGAGAACCGAATTTATTTCAGTTGTCTTATAATCGGAAAGATTTTATCTTTTTCCTAACGAGCAAAATTTGAAGCCCTCAAGTCTTTTTTCCTTTTCTTTATTATCATTTTCTTAAAAATCGGGTAACTTTGGGCCCAAGGAGTAGCCTTGGGCCCAAAGAACGAAATAGGGCTCAAAGGGGCGGGTCACCCCGGGCCCAAGGAGCAGCAAGGGCAACGCAGAAGAACGCCTCCCATCTCCACAAACCACACAGGGACCGCAGCCGGCGGGCGAACTCGGCGGACAAGGGAGGCGAAACGCCGGGAACGCATACGGCCTGGGCGCCAAGGAAGACGACAACCAGTTGTTTGAAAACGATTCACCAGACAGCTCCCGGAAAACGAATTCGGTGAAGGAAATCAAGGGGATTGGGAATAGCAACCGGCGAACAGTACGCTTTGGGCGAACGAGGATGGTGGTGGCGGTGATCGGCCAAGGATGGAGGTGGATGGGGCGGCGCTCGAGAGCTCGGTGAGGGTGATTTCGACCTTCATCAGAGGAACGGCTTCAACTCAAACGAAAGAGGAAGCACGGGGCTGCAACCAGGACCTGAAGCCCAAGGATAGTTCATACTCCGTAACTTTTAAAATCAGACAGATTTGGGTATCCTCGACCCTAAACCACAAGAACCGACAGCGGAGAGCCAATTGGCCATGGAGAAAGAAGGATTTTGGACAAACATCCAGGAACAAAAAAGCCCCAAATTGATCTTGCCTTTGAATGGAATCCGACTAGCCGGGAAAGTCGGAGACCAGAAGCTTTTGAGACACCCGGGGAGGGTGTGTTTGGGCTCCCGAGGGAGGGTTAGGCTCCCGAAGGAGGGTTGAAACTCCCGAAGGAGGATGATTTACTCGCCGCGGGGGACACCGACCGCCAGGGAGGTGCCGGAAAGGCCACCAGAGGGAGACCCCTGCTGCAGTTCCTGTTTATAACAAACCTCAACCCACTACAAAAAATAATGAAATTTGCCACGCTACCTAGCTTCGGAAAGGGCTTGCCGTGGCCATTGGTGACAATTGATACCTTTTGCTACTGATGGTAGCTTCGGCAAGGGTTTCCGTAGCTACGCTACAAAAAAAACAACAAATTAGCTACGACAGCTAGCAACGGCTACAGTTTACCGTGGCCATTGCCATACTTTTGCGATGGCAGATCTGAGGTCCCGTAGCAAAGCTTTTTATAATTATTTTTTTTATTAAAAAAATAGTACGGTAGATGGAAAATAATTTGTCAAACCCTAATCTACCTTTCCCATCCACATTACCTCTGCCTCCCAAAGAAGAACTCAAAATCTCCATTTCTGCCTCCCAAAGAACCCAGATCTCCACCTTTGCCTACAACCTCGATCTCATTATCTCGTCTTCCTCCTTATGCCTCTCTTATTCATCTCGAGATCTCTCTCTCCGTCTCTCGTATGTCGTTCTTCCTCGGATCTTTCTCTCTCCAGTCTCACTTGAACGAATTGAAACACCTTCTCCCTATGTCCATCAACCTTTGGATAAGCAGATCTGATCTCGCCGGTGCAAATCCCTCACGGCGTCGGCGAGCCGTTCGTTCCTACACCGCTTGTGCGCCGCTCACCACCACACCGCATGTGCGTCGCTCATCCCCATGCCGCCTATGTGTTGCTCGTTTGCTGCCATGAGTCCATGACCATCTACCTCTCTCTTTCTCGGATCTCTAGCATCTCCATTATTGGTAATCTCTTCAAACTCTTTTTTGGTTAGGGTTTGATTTAGGGAAATAGCGAATTAAAAATAGTATCATCCAAGATTAGGGTTTGTTTTGTGTTTGCTGAATTTAGGGTTCTTGCTATTTCACCCTCTAATTTGTCATGATTTTATTTGGATTGTTGGGATTTTGAGAGATCTTTAGAGAAATTTGGCGCTCTCTTCATGCTTGGTGGTGATAGAAACTCACTGAGAGAATTGACATTTATATTGTATGAAATAAAGCATCACCATGTGTTACAACCGGTGGTCCTCTTGGCTGCTCGACTTTATGGCAGGCTTCAAAGTAGTTTGTTTTGAATTCAATAGCTCTGTCCGAGATTCCCCCAATTTGTCACGTAGTTCATGTTTCTGCAATTCTAAATAATGCTTGAGTTTTAGCTGGTTAAATCAAGTTATTTCAAATATGAATGCATCCAGGTCATATGTATCATGGTTTCTAGTAACCAATGAGTGGGTGAGAAGCAGGATCTCAATGTAGTCACATTTGTCATTTCGGAATGTATACAATTTTTCCTTACCTTGAATTATTGATTATAGTATCTTATTAATTGTGATCTATTTGAACTTAAAAAAAAACTGCCCTCTATTTGTGAGGCAAACTTGCAGTTTACTTAGAGCTAGATTAACTGCTATTTTGAGACCTCTAGTTGAAAATATTGCTTTACAAACTGTCAGGACTTGTCTTAAACTTCATATTTTGTTATTCATGCATTTTTTTTTATCTTGCTTTCTCTTACTCTTTCAACTTATGAAACTGCCCCCTAAAATTTTACTGACCTTGCAGCTGCTTGTATGACAAGGGAATTGGCAGAATCAGGCAAGCAATTTATTACGACCATTATCAATGGTCTGATTTGGTAGCCACGTTTTCAACAGCATCAATTGATGACCTTCGCTCTGAGGTGCTTGATCCATCCTTGTATATTTTGATGCTACTGCTATTTCAAGTTTAGATTACTTTTCCTTGGAGTCGTTAGAAGAAATCTAGACTAGAGAAGTTCTTTGCTCGTTGTTATTCTGGCATTTTAAAGTGCAAGATGTATAATCACGGTTTCTCTTGGGAAATCTGTCTGGTAATGTGGCCTTAATATTTTGACTTTGGGGCTGACAATGACATTTAGTCATTATTAAGTCAATTATGCACCCCTAAGGAAACTTAATAGAGTTGTAGATAATCAAACAAAACCGTGTTCCATTCCTCCTGTAAGTCACATCTCATCAACCCTGAAGCTTTCTTCTAAGGAATTTTGTCTTTTCACTTATGGAGTCAATGGTTGCTAATTCAGTGTGTTCCGTGGGTAATGTGCAAGGAAGATGATGCTCCTGATCCTGTTGTAAGTGTCCTTCAGTGTGTGTTTTTAATCTATCTTGGTTTACTCACTTGAACATTAATGCTAGGTCGAGTTTCAATGGCTTTTACTGTGGTGTATTTTATCCTAACAGACCTATAAACCGCTAATGTGGACAGAGGCTTGGAGTGGCTGGTATGATCTTGTATTGATTCTTTTTCTCCCTTAACAGAAGTAAAAACCAGCAACTAAGATGATTACAGTCTTGCATTCATGAACTATGTAATATAACAGCTTAGTTTTTATGTATTCGTAACTTGTTCTTTAGGGCAAACATTCTTCATCGAAGTACAAAATGATGGTCTGTTGGATTGGTCAAATGGAATTGTTTAAAGTTCTATACATCAGTGATATAAGAACCTACTGTAAAAATGAGTATAGATAGTTTAGGTACCACTATTTGTACCGGTTTTCATCATGGCTTTCATCATCGCTTGTAGTTCGATATTTTAAGCTCATTTTTCTTCTTCTTTTTTTTTATTTGGAAAATTCTCCCTTCCTAAGATGCAAATATCAATGAGTACTACATTATTATTCATAATGAATGATGGCCATCAATGATTATAATGACCAAAGAAGGTTTTTCTTACGAATACATGCGAAGTGTTGTTAATGCTCCTCTTCTTTCTATATGTGACATCTTATTTATATGAATTTGTTTTCAAACATTAATCATCTTGTAGCTATAAACTTGAAGATTGTTTTCTTGCCTTTAATGTTCTTGGAAGCAATTATTCTAGTAAACAGTTTCAGGTACTTCTTTTTCCATCCATCTACTGGTTCTTTTTGTAAACCGATTAATTTCTCTACCTGCCTCAATCAAGACACGTGAATTATTTCTAAGAGAGTATTATTTAATTCCATTTGTTCAAGGATCCATGATTCTATAAATCAACTCGAGGATGGTTCTGTAAAAAAGGAAAAAGTTTTGAGAAAAGGCAAGAGTAAGAACAAAAACGGTCATCTGTGTAAAACATGACCTGTGAAATTCTGCATGAACGATATGATTCTTTCACTACTTGGTGTCATATGATTATTATTTTTGTTTGCCGCCCAAGATGAAAAACATAATTTTGAGCTAATCTTTACAGTCTTCAATGTTTTCTTACATTTTTTTTATCCTTATCTTGTGGATCATTTGTTTCCTTTTCATTCATATGCTTCTCCTCAATATGACTCTTAACTGTTGATAATTTAATTGCAGAATGTGCAGGGGACTTGTGTCTAGGGATGAGGAGAGCATGAGTGATGAAGCTATTTGGGAGACATTTGATGTAAGATCAGTTTACCTAGATGCTTTTTTTTTGGGGTCTGAGAGTTTATCAAGATGCTGATAGCCCATGTATTGCAAAAAATTAAATTTACGTTACACTTTCTTAGGCTTTTCTCTGTATTAATCACTTCTGCTGTTCCTTGATTAATATTTTAGGAAAACATGATATAGGATCCAAGAAATTGAAATCCATGAAATCGTTCTTTTTTTGTGCAGCATTTCTGAGTTGTTGTACCCAGCTGTTGCTTCTTTGGTATCCTCCCAGTAGGCTCTTATCAATATATTGATTCTGATTAATCATAGAAAAGCTCAAAGCTTATCAGGTTTCATGTATTTGTTAGCTTTTTCTGATTATATATGTAATTTTACATCCAGGCTTGTGTAAATTCTACTGAATTTCATCCAGGCTGGTGTAAATTTTTATTATATTTATGTAAATTTTGTATAATTAATGAACTTTACTGTATATGTAAATTTTGTATAATTAATAAAAATTTATTATGTGTCAATTGTGTGTATTATTTTATTTTTTTTTAAAAAAAATATTGGACTTTTTAGCCCGGGTCTAAAGAATCCGGGCTAAAAAGCAGTTTTTTTTTTAATTTCCACCCACATTTTAGCTACGACAGCTTGCCGTGGCAAATGTGTCGTATTTTGCCACCCCAAAATTCGTCACCCCCCCATTTGCCGTAGCTTAGCCGAAGCTAGAGGCCTTTTGCCACCCCTTAAATGCCTTTTGCCACGGTTTTTTACCGAAGCGAATTTCATTTTTTTTTGTAGTGACCAAATTTCCTTTTTCTATAGTTTTCCCTGTCAATTTTGACAAATTAGACCACTGTAAGTAGAAAAATTAGATCAAGTTTCTGAACTATCAAAAACCATTGTTGATTGTGCTGGATGTTGAAACAAAGAGATTGAAACACAAGATTTCAATCTGAATTTTTTGGGTTTTCCTCCCTCTCTCTAGACTTCTAGAGAGAGGGCTGATATTATATGTGTATGTAAATGTATAGAAAAATCCATGAAATATAAATTTTTTTGTATAGATTTATATGTGTTACGTCTTTGAAAATCGCAAAATATATAAGAAATTTTGAATTTTTTATAATCTATTTTATTCGAGGGACAAGGCCCGTCCCGTCCCGTGAGGGACATGGCCCGTGCAGGACGAAGAAAAAAAGAGTAAATCCCGTCCCGATCCCATCCCGCAAAAATTACGCGGGACGGGACGCGGGACGACCTCCGTCCCGTCCCGCGCCCACCCCTAATTTGAAGTCAAGAAAAAAAAATTAGCTCTTTAATAATAAGGCACTAGTCATCATTTCAAGTCAAGAATAAAAAAAGAATTTTAGCAGGGCAAATTTGGCTTTTGAGGGAAACTAAAAATAAAAAAAACTTTTTGATATTTTTTTATTCCTTTATTTTTTTGTCTTTAATCAATCCTAACTAAACTAACCCATATTCGGCCAAATAGGTAAGTACTTGGTCAAATAACAAGTTTTACACTTGATAGTAGACATGGTCACGGGTCGACCCGTGACCCGTTGGGTCGGTGACCCATCAGGTCAAGGTCAAAGGATTGAAGAGTCAGTTCGGATTGAGGGTTAGGGTCGGGGGAAAGTGAACCCATGACCAAGCGGGTCACAACCCGGTGGGTCAACCCATATATCGGGTCAACCCATCATTCCTAATTTTTTATTTTGAAAAAAATATTTTCTTTAAAGTTTATATATAATAATTATTATTATTATGTCTATTATTCTTAGAATAAAAAAAAAACACTCCCACCCTTCCCTTTTTATAGCTTTGTAAGACTTTCTCTATTCTCTCATTTACAATGTGGGACAAGAGTCTTATCTCACATTGGTTCCACATTGAAAATTCAGAGTTATGATGAGAAGGGATGAAGCTTTATATATGTGCACCCTATCTTCTCATAACTCTTACTTCACTTTAAGCTGTATTTCCTACCTTCGAAATGAAGTTTAGTTTTACAAATCTTACATCCTACATTTATATTGTAGTGAATGAAGGAGATTCTCATGTTTTTTTTTCCACTTCATATTGACATGAAGTGGATATACATATCATTTTTTTTATTATTATTTATTAGTCAAAATGTTAAAAAAATTATATTTTTTTTAAAATATAGTAACATGCCGAGTCAACGGGTTAACCCGAACTCGTCAACCCGTTGCTTTTTCGGGTTAGGGTTTGGGTCAACCAACCTTGACCGTTGACCAGGCGGGTCGTACCCGTCGACCCAGCGGGTCTGATCCGTGGCCATGTCTACTTGATAGTAGCCTGAAACAACTGGTACTCGGATGAAAGCCCTAGTACTAAAGCATGAACTCACTTCAACCATACATTGAACGAGACACACTAATTCTATATGTACTCCACCTTTGTGGTTTACAATCCCTACTCTTAAATATCGACGCCTATGTACAAGGATCATCCTCAAGCATGAGCTCACTTCAACCATTGTCTTATCTTTATATAAATGTTGAGTTGGAGGATAGCCTGTATATTTGTAAATGTATGTGATAAAGCTTTTGACGGATGGATGAAAGATTGATCTTAGAAAACATCAACCCATTGCCAACTGTTATTGGACCTAGAAATTCACCAAAACAACAAATAAAAGAAAATCATAAATATTGGTAATACAGTTTGAAAAGGTGTATAGAGCGAAGTCCCTGGGAAGAGGAACCTGAATAAGTGTAAGCGAGGTACATGCCAAATCATAAATGATCCAAATGCAAACAATGAACGTGCGCTCTTCCCTGTCCTCTTTATGTTTCCACTCCCTTTTTTTTTTTTTTTTTTTTCTCATTTTACATTTGTCACTTCATATTTATATTTTGAATTATTTACCTCACTCTTGAATGTAACGGTCCAGATATAATTATCCGGATTACGTTTCGAATGTGAGATCTTGCAATTCAGGTACGGGTCGAGGTTTCAAACCTCTTTAAACATTAGTATGAAAGCGGGGATTTCGAACTCCAAAACTATCGTAGAGCTGTTGGGAACCCTTAACCTGCCCTAATGACTAAGAGCTCGTTTGGTTGGCAACCTAAAAACCCAGGAAGTAGAACTTTCCAGGAAGTAGGAGAAATTCCTGTGTTTGGTTGGTGTTTTTGAAATTAAAAAACACAGGAATTCAACTTCCTGGGAACTTGAATTCCCCCAAAATGGAGGAAGTTCACTTACCTAGTCTCCCCTAGGTAAGTTCAACTTCCCCCATTTTTAACTTGGAAATTTCCATTTCCTGCATTTAATCTCCTAGAATAAAAAATCAACCAAACATATTTTTATAATTCCCGTCAATTGGATTTTCCGGGAATTCAATTCCCATGAATTAATTTCCCGGGAATTTCAATTCCCACATTGAACCAAACGAACCCTAAGTCGTAGAAATTCATTTAAGGAAGCGGAACGGAAAACGAAAATAAGATACAACTTGCCACGACAGAGCCGGGTCAAAACCAAAACCATAAGTATAATTGATAACCACTTAACCAAGTTAGCGGGTTAGACCGGTTCTTCTATTTCACCCAAGGAGATTTCCCGTCATAGAAGCAGTGAGCAAGCAAGAAGCAAGTACCTAACACTATCCACAAAGTCAGGCCCAGTATTCACCTAAGGGCCCTAAAGACTGCGCTGAGGCCATATAGCATGCATATACCTAAATAAAGAATGGTCTATTGCAGTACATGATTTAAACACACAAGAATGCTTTCATCAGGATATATAATGCAAAAAAATTGTAAAGGGCCCCAAACAATGTCAAGTGACATAGCCCTCTCCTACATCTGCCCCCCCCCCCCCCCCCTTCCCATTAGGACATACACTAGCTAGTTCGGTGCTATAGCATATCAATCTCATCATATATGTGTGCACATAGTCATAGCATGCTCATCATCATATCTCATCACCATACCATAGCATCATCATATCATCATCATAACATAACATCATTATCTCATCTCTCACCCGGTGGTGCTGGGATATCATATCATGCTCATATTGACGCTACTGACTCAGGGCAAACCCGATGAGACTGGGCTACCCTATGACCCTAGCAAAGACTCTAGGACACACAGATAACGGCCGTTCTGTTTTCAAACATACCAAGTAGCCAAATGCTCATTCACAAATGCAATCCAAGCATGATACTACATGGCATGCTTTATCATATGCAACACCTACACACTATATGACACATCGGCAAGAGGTCCAGGTTGCTGAGTAAGTCCCGTAGGATACTTACTTGGAAATGTCGAACAACAAAAGATAACGCAAGCAGAGTCCAACCAGCAATGATCGCCTATAATTACATAAATTCGATAATCTACTACACTACCACTCATACGCACATAATCGAGCCTCCAAAACGTTTCTAAACCAATCGAGAGTAAAACTGTTTCAAAGCCTTTCCGACACGATAAACATTAACAACACCATTTGACCATTTCAACTTCAATCAAAACCCTTGATAAATCTCACCAACAACATTTCCAAACTTCTTTCCCAAAACCAACTTCGATCATCAAACCAAGACAAAGAATCCCGACATTTGAAATGACATTCTTTAACATGTTTTCCAAGCATAAAATCTGATAATTCAAGTTCCGTCAAAACCCCATTTTGAATATTTAATATTAAAATAATATCTCAAAATCTCGTTCCCGAATCATCCTTATATAAAATATATTCGAAAAGAATCAGGTCAAAAATCGACAAGGGAGTCAAAAGCATAGGGTGGAGGGCTCGGCCAAGCCACTTGGGGCATGTCACGGTCGCAAGAGGGCCAGTCGCGGCTGCGACATCCTCCTAGATTCCCCACCGCGAGACGATTTCTCGCTGGCTGTGACTTGCGGTCGTGAGAGTTTGGGTTGCAGCTGCGAGAGGTCATCTTCAACCTCTGGCCTTTTTGTTTTGGCTCGCCGCGTCGACCATGGTTTCGCCGCAGCGAGATCGAAACAGGTCTTGTCCATTTTTGCTTGTTTTTGCTTGTTTCAAACCCGTTTTTGTTCAAACTTGTTTTAAAACCTTTCTTACTCAAAATACTACACAACCAATACAAAAATGACTCCAATCAAGACTAGAAGGGAGAGCCGAAGAGGGATTACCTAGCCTCTTGGAGGCTCTTCGAAGTTCTTGAGGGAGAGAGGTCTTTAAGGATTAGATCCAACGATTTCTTGCTACGACAGGGCCTAGGAAGGTTGAATATTAGTTAAAAGAGCACCTTTATTGAGAAACAACCTTGAAATCGAGATATTCAAGTGAGGGAAAAGTTACCTTTGCTCAAAACTGAAAAACGAGTGAAAAGGGGCTTGATTCCACACCAAACCACGATGGATCTAGGATTTCTTGACCTTGGAAGGTAGAGAAAGAAGTTATTAACACACAACAACAAATAGATTCCAAAAAGGAGAAGAAAAAAGGGAGAACAACACGTTTTACCAAGAAGACGACGTTTCTGGGCTCGGAGTCGCGGCGGCGAGGAAGAACACCGCGGCGGCGAGGATGAACTCTTGTTTCTGGGTTCGTGGTCGCGACAGCGAGAGAGGGTGTCACGACCCCGAGTTTTTGCAAATCCAAGCTCTTTGTTCGGTTTTGGCTTTCCGATCTTGATTTCGAGGTTTGTTTTGTGAGAATAGAACTTCTTGGGATGGATTTGAGGGTTTTTTTTTGGGTCTCAGAAACACAAAAGAGGAGAGAGAGTTGGGAGATTTTGGATTCAAGAGGAGGAAAATGAGGGTTTTGGTTTTAGGTTTTTGGTGGAGTGTGAAGATCCATTTTGGAGGCTAGATTTTCTGATTTTGGGGGTTGAGAAGTGAGTGATGGGAATGAGATATCATCTTAAGGATTGGTGTTTATATAGTGGAGGCAAGGGAGCTCACTAGGTTTTTATTTGATAGAAGACAAAACACTTTATGATGAGAGAGAGAGAGTGCGTGAGAGAGAGAGAGTAGGAGTGAGAGCGATTCCGCTCTTCCGACCTTAAATCCCGACATTCCATTCCACGACTCTAATTCCTGAAATCCGACGTTTCAAAACCCGAATGAAATTCCAAATTCATTTCAAACGACTCCAAATTCCTCAAAATCAAAATTAAGTAAATAAGGCTTAGAACCCCTTATATTCGAATTTTAAGAGTATGTCGGGATATTTCCAAGGGTTTTTGAAAATAGATATTGCTCGAGGACGAGTTTTTTCGAAACTTTCTCATTTTAGAAATTCCAAAAATCCGTTCGTTACATTGAATTCGTAAATAAAGAGCGGCCATATCCGGGGTTCGAACTGGGGACCTTTAGGTACTACCCGCAAGTCCTTTCCAGTGAGCCATTTCGGAATGGTTGAATTATTTACCTCGCTCATTCTTTCGGTTGTTGCACTTTTATCCCCAGCTTCAGCATATTTTATTAACGATAAATTTTTAGAAGTGTGTTGTACAAAATGTTAGTAGTTCAAAAATTACAACAACTTGTAACCATTTGAGTTTGAAAGAATTGTTCTAGGGCTGATGATGAAACAAAACTAGGTTGAAAGGTTGAAAAACAAAAGGCAAAGGTGGGTTTGAAAGACTAATGGATGATCAATCATAATGAGGTTGAAAGGATGAAAGGTGATAGATATAATATATAGATCGAGGTGGTGTTATATACACTGCAAATCCACTCCGTAATATGACATCATTAATTGAGTGTAGAAGTTGTCGATATTACTAGATGGTAAGTCATAGGATCAGGTTAGACCAAACTAGCTAACAACGTTGGATCAGACGTTGCTAAGATAAATATTTTATTAAAAAACAAAAAGGTACACATACAAAAAAAAAGTCCAAAGGGACGTTGTAACTTATAAAAAAACACACACGTACCCCTTTTGTTTTTCCATTTTTTTAAAACTATTTTGCGCTCTATTTAACCCATAGTAAAAAACATTCGATCCGTCGTTGCTAGTTCTACCCTATCCGATTATTCATTGGCTATTGAGCAATGTCAACAACTTTTTTACTGAACAGCAGCCCAACCCGACGTTGTTCAACATATAATATTCAACGTTCAAAAGGACGATAATTTAAGATGTATATAGTCCCTACAAATATATAGATAAGCCTAAGGGCTTAATTGTAATTAAGTCATTTTGAACTCCTATATATATTATAATGATAGCTAGCGAAGGCAACCCCATTGGGGATTATTCACCTCGACATGACATTAGCTTCTCTAGGCCGGGTTTTTTGAAATTTGTTCTAACCTATTATCAATGCTCTATCTCATCCTCCCCTTTCCACCGTCTGTTTTCTCTCCCTTCGATCACGTTTCTCTCCCTTCGACCAGAACTCACCTATCTCTCCTTTTTCAACGATACTCTATTGATCCCTTCTTTCATGCTTCTCTATCACTGACTGTTGTCCTTCCTGTCACCTCCTCTCCATTTCCCTCTACCAACCCTATATCAGTAGCCCTCCCTTCTCCGTCAAGCCCTAATTTGGCGAAATGTCACTAATTATCGTTGTTCACATTGTGTCATGTCATCGTCCTTGTGACGATACCTTGCCAATCATCGGCATAAGACGGCTATGGATTTCTATAATCAACAAAAATCACCCATCGTAGTTCCTCCCCCTCAAGATTATTCACGAAGGGGGTACTCGATAGACGTCTACATTATGCAACGCTTTTTTCTATCGGGATATCAGCCGCCCATTGTAGTTACTTCTCAAGGCTGGCTACCCGGCCTACACTTGTTCTCCTCTGCAGTACGCCCCTCCATCGAGGCCACACTCGAGCCAATAGAGGTTCCTTGGCCCTTCTCCGCACCGTCCAGGTCATACTCTTGCCACTACAAAAAAAAAATGCTTTTGCTACCCAACTTAGAAACGGCAAGAATTTCCCGTCACAAATACAGGGTTTTTGCAACGGCTTTTGCAACGGCAATAACATATAGGCGTAACCATCGCTACCTTTTGAGACGGCTAAATATTTGTCGTCACTAATATCTAAAACATCCAATACATATCCTTTTAAAAAACTCATTTGTTAATTGAAACCCTAGGTGTTGCCTTATCTCTTCGGGACTTCCGCGTTCCGCCAGTTCTCTCTCTTTCACTTTACCTTCCTCCAGATCTACTGACTGTTCTCTTGCCTTCCTTCCAAATCTCTGTCTCCTTCACATCCATTCTTCCTCACCATCAGATCCGCAGGAGCTTCGTCATCGCCGCGCACCTTGCCACCAACATCGCAGCTTTCCTCTTCTCTACACGTCATGCCTGAGACCACATGGACGCCCCATATCCTGTAGGTTGAAGCCCTCACTTTGCTCACTCCTCTTCTCTAAAACGCCGGATCTAGGCCGGGCTTGCACCTCCTCTCCTGCCATACCCACTGTCGCCGATTCGATTCGGTTAGTCATTCATCTGCCTCTCTTATCGATTTCAAAGTCCTTAAGAGATTCAAGAATCTCAGCCTCCCTCTCTTCTTTATCAGCGCAAGATGTGTATCGCCTGCCCCCTGCCGATGCCGATGCTAGAAGGCTAAAACGTTCTCCTTGCTATTGCCGGCGCCAAGTCGGAGTCAATCCAAGATTCGTCCCCGACACAACCTTGAAAGGTAATTGTTTTTCTCCTATATTGTAGTTGTAGTTGTAGATCTGAATTAGGGTTTACATTTTGTGGGATTCTAGTTTCAGTTTATGGTTTATTTACTGTTGGCGGTGGGGAATAAGGCATTAGAAAACCACCAGCAGGAAGAATATTACAGTAAAACGCTAATAGAAATCTAAATGGATATCATTTCAAAGTTTTTGGGTGTTCATTATACTGCCCATTTACTCGATTTTTGTTGGGGTAAACCCCTAAACAATGTAGAAACTGACGTGAAAAATAAGCATGAAAATGTATTCACCACAATTTGGATTCAGGGCAAAATGTACTTAGGGGTTTTGAAATATGGCCGGGATGTACTTAGGGGTTTGAAATATGGCCGGTCCTTTTCAGATTATTCAGGATCAAACAAAAATTGAACACAATAAAGGGAACGTTGATCAGGTTTGCTATCTGTGTATCCTTTTGTTTGTTGTAAATTCTCTTTGTTTGTATAGACTGAATGTTTAACTGTAGTAACTTAGGCTTACAGTGCACCTCTCATTCATTTCAATTTATATATGTGAACTAATAGTTTTTATATTGATCAGGTTTATGAAGAGGTGAAAATTAAGGCTAAGAATGTTGTTATATAGCATTGGTAAGTTGAGTTTTTGTAGTTTCTATAACGGTTGTTGTATGCAACTTATGATCTGAGCGGTTGTTTCAAAGTAGGTTTTTCTTTGGCCCAATTGTTCATACTTGTGATTAAATAATAGCTTATGCCTCTTTCTCATCCAGAAAATCACCCGACCGCGTTCATTCTAGCTTCGACTCGCCCTTCCAGAGTTCCGACTTCAACTCCAAATTCGATCAGTCCAGTATGTGCAGGTATCATTGCTGGATTTGCCGTGTGTTTCTTGTTGTTTGAACTCCAATTTGTTCTTGTTATTTGAACTATCTTTTTGTTTCTTGTGTGATTTGATTTGAACTATCTATTGTTTTGGTCATCTTGGTCTTCTTGTGAAGCCCTACTCCTTCTTTACTTCCTTCCATGTATAATTTTTTTTTATAGTATTCTTGGTATATCTTTACACCTCTCTTTTGTTTTATGATGTAACTTGTTGTATATTTTTTTCTATGCAGTAGCTTGTGGCCTACTTTTACTTCCTCAGCCCCTTCAATTAGTTTCTCATTTCTTCTTACCTTTCTAAATTAAGGTGGTTTATAGTTGAGTCCTTTTCCTTGGTGAAAACTTATTATTGTAACACTGATTTTAAAATCTTGCAGCTGTCGTGGGGAGCGAATTCCAGAGACACTTTTGCTCCAATTGGTAATGATTTTGCATGAAATTTAAACTATATAATTTTACAAATGTATGTTTACATCAATGCTTATTGAGTGTGTCATGATTCATTAACTATCGATTTGATGATACCTAAAATATCAGTTGGTATATTTGGTCACTGGGGATTTTCAGTTGTTTGAAAGTCTTATACTATGTAAGACTAGTAAGTTTATTGACGAAGAGTCTTAAAAGCTTCAGCCTTCAAGACTTAAATAGCCATAAAGACTAGTAAATTTATATTTATGCTTCCTAGGTGATGCAGGTTTACTAAAATGGGTTTACAAGCTCTCTAGACGCATTCATGTAAATTAATTGTTTCTAATATAACTAGTGTTACTAGGATTTTCTAGTAAAGCGGCTATTTGAGACAATAGTGCTACAAGAACCATAAAAAGTTTAACTGGTTGGAATTTCATAAAAATATTAATCAAAATAGGTGGAAATGAATGTCTTAATCTAATTATTGTACCTTTTTAGTCATTTTCTTTTGATCTACTGGCATTCTTTGCTTTGCTTCCCATTCTCATATATTGCCCAATATATTGAGTGCATGACTATATTTTACTTGTTTCATTAAAATCATTTGGTTCTCTATTATAGCATGTGTGCTGCATTCATCAAAAAGAGTTTACTGGAGCTGAAGCCCGAAGTTCAACTCCTTTATCAGATTGCTCAGAGGATTCACTATGATAAGATGGTCAAGTTTGGAACTTATATACTTGTTTTTGTTGATCTGAAATGTAAATCTTAAGATATCTTCTTTAGGTCATGTATGTTCGTGAAACGACTGAAATTGCATAATACTCTTTTCATGTATAAAAGTTGTTGATTTGAAATTTTTGATTATTGGAATTGGTATTCAATTAGGTCTTTGAATATTGGTAGACAAATGGCAATAATGGCATCACAATAAAGAAAGAAGCTGGGAAATTAGCTTTAGCAACGGCAAAATTGCCGTCGCAAAAAAAGATGCAAAAATAACAAAAAAATGGGGTTGAAATTTGCGATGGTCTCAGCCGTCGCAAAAGAGTATTTGCTACCCTAGGGCTAGCGACCCCTGATTTGCCGTGGCATAACCGTCACAAATACTTTTTTGCGACGACAATCTTACTTTTGGCAACGGAATTGTGCCGTTTCTAAAGCAATTTTTTTTGTAGTGTGCTGTGAGATGTTCTTTAATAAAAAATTTCAAGGAATGATAAAAATAATAGGTTTGTAACGATTTAAGATATAAGGTTGATAATTAATATAAATATTTTGATGATAATATTTTATTATTCAACAGAAAATATTTAATAACAAAATCTTATCATTATACATAATGAACTAAAATAATCAATCTTAATGACTAAAGATAAAACAATTCAAGGTACAATATTTATAAAACAACTTATGGTAAAATGATAGATTTTGTAACAACTTAAGATATGATATGGAAAAATTGGATGACATGTGGATAAAATAGATGAAGTTGTTGTCTAACGTGGCTTAAAACATTGAATTAATATATATTGAATCATCATTAATTGATGTGTTAAAAAACTAGGTCATATTGCACCAGAAAATGACACATATGTGTTAAAAAACAAGTTTAACTCAAAACATTGAATTAATATATAATTTATTCCTATATGTGAATCTTTTTATATTATATTAAATTAAAAGTGTGGGGAATATCGCTTGTTATAACTTCTCTTGTTTATTTAAGTGATTTTTATAAATTTATCTTTAGTTAAATCTTTTAAATATTGTTACAATGATATTATTATTATTTTTCTTTCCAATTAGATCCTTTTAAAATATCTATATCTATATCTATATCTATATATACTTCTTTAAATGAGAACCATTTTTTATGAGATGTTACCGACCACCATATTAATTATAGGTTATTCAACCAACATATAATATTGAAAATATGCTATAGTTTATTATCAAGATGTATCATATACATTAAAAAATCATATGTATTTATCTACTTCTTTACCTTAGCAAGTTTAATACACACCTACAAAAGACCTCCCCTTGCTCCTTACGTCTTTGTAATTGTAATGGAAAGTTTGGCTAGAGAATTACACCAAGAAGGACTAAGGGATGATGCTCTTATTGGTGTCAAACTGACAAAAAATGGAACCCCTATACCATATCTATCCTTTGCAGATGATACTATAGTCTTTGTAAAAGCTTCCGAGATAAAAATCTTAATACCATTCAAAATATGCTCAATGATTTTTCCAATCGCTCAAGCTTAACTATAAACTACGCTAAAAGCTCTATTCAGTTCTCAACAAATCTCAATCCTTCAACTACAAGATCGATCTCTTGCTCTTCAAATGCGCATACCTATATAAAAAACAATTGAAAAATATCCGGGACTCCAGCTAGTTAATGGTAGAGTTAAAAATTGTGTCTTTAAGGAACCCACTCAAAACCTAAGGAAGCAACTATCAAAATGGAAGTCCCCTTCAATATCTCAAACTGGAAGAGTCACGCTAATACAATCAAATTTAAGTTAAAAAATCAACTACCTGATGCGGAATTTCTTACTACCAAAAAGGATCCTTCATCAATTGGACCAAATAAAAACAATTTCTTTTGGAATAAACTACAAATGGAAAGATACACGTACACCACTAATAAGCTAGGACGCTATATGTAAGCCAAAAAATGAATGAGGTCTTGGAATAAAAAAAGCGGAACTTTTAAATGAAGGATTACAAATGAAACTACTTGGGAAAATCTACACAGATTTTAATAGCATTTGGGTTAAAATAATAAAAGAAAAATACCTATATTCTTCAAACATAAATGAAAGAGATAATCAAAACACATCTTCGCATTTTGGGAGATTACTATCCTTAAGGGAAAAATTCAACAAAGGACTACATTCGATAATAGCAAATGGTGATCATATAAATGTATGGAAGGATCATTGGATGGAAAATATTACTTTAGAACAATACCAAAATTTGGAAGATCCAAATATGAGAGTAGCACATCTAATAAATAATAAAAAACAGTGGAATTTACCTCTCATTCAGAAATTATTTTCAAATAATATTATAAATCAAATAATGCAAATACAAATCCCAACCTAGGACTCTCAGGATAAACTGATTTGGAAATTTGAAACTGATGGTATATTTAAAAAAAAAATCAACAAGCTTTCTAAACAACCATGAAAATATTTAAATTACCAATGACATAAAATGGATTTGGAGAACCAACCTACTACCCAGAATTAAGACCCTTCTATGGAAAATATTAGTGGATGGATTTTCTACTACCCAAAGATTAAATAAATACTCCCTCTGTTCGGCAAAACTTGACGTTTTACTATTCACGCACGTTTTTTTAGGAGATAAAAACTATATAAAATATCTAGTTTTTTAAATAATTTTTTTAACAATTTCGTAGTTATTATTAATAAGTACAAACTTGTTAAAAAAAGTTTTTTAAAAAATGAATATTTTATATAGTTTTTATCATTCTAAAAAAGCGTGCATGAATAGTAAACGACAAGTTTTGCCGAACGGAGAGAGTATTACAATAGAGTTTCAGATCAATGCTCCATATGTCACTTACAAGATGAAGATTCTACACACTTACTATTAAACTATCACTTTGTCAAAAAAAGTTATAGCTCAATATGAAATAATCAGTGGTAAGACCCTTCTTACACAGGCTGATAATAATAGATCGATATATGACATCCTAACAATAAATAAAGATTAAAATATAATTCAAGACTTAGGATTCATATGACAATCAATTTGAGAAGTTAGAAATAATGCTATCTTTAAAAATATATATAGCTCCTCCCCCACCAACAATATTAACTCATACACTAATCACAAATATCAAAAATTGGAATATTGATCTAGCTAGATCCAATTATAAAACCTACTCAATCAAGAGGGAGGAAAGCTAAATTGATTAAACCCCCGAGTCTTATCTATAAGATTAATATAGATGGCTCGGTTAATTCCATGGGCTCTTGCCAGGTTTTGGGGGGAGAGGGGGGGGGGGGGGGGGGGGTCATTTGTGACTCTGAGAGCAATATATTAGATGTATTCTTCCAAAATACATCTAAAGGTTTGATTTTAGAGACAGAGACAGAAGCAATCATTGTAGGAATGCAATAGGCAATCAGGAAAGGAATACAGAATGCCATTATTGAAGGTGACAATCAAACTCTAATCAAGGCAATCAGAAGATCTTTCAAGTCGAGAAGATCAGGCATATGGCTAGCTCTTTTGATAATATGCAGTTTAGTCATTGTTATAGGGAAGACAATAAAGTAGACGACGATATAGCAAGAAGAGATATCAATTGTATTAGGCCTACTTCCCCTCTTAACAGGGATATGTACTCCATCATCCTTAAGTATGATCCTGATAGTATGCTACGGTTTCTGTAGTGTATACCAAACGTTTGCATTAAAAAACACTCTTTTGGGAATAAAAAACATTTGACCAATAAGAGAGTAAATTAAATACACCTCCCAAAACTGTCTTCACCGATTATAAGCGGCTTGCATATGATAATTTCTTGGCAGCCCATGCATGTATGAGAGCTTTAAACTTGGGTAGAAGAGCCCCATACTCATGTATCAAAATTTGGTTCGAATTAATGTAATGGAACTCCCAAGTACCTCACCGGTACCCTCTCCTGAAGCCAAACAGTTTATTCACAATATCATCCGATCCGTGAATTGAGTGGCGCCCTAGCCACGTAAATCGTTCTTTTTTCACTGTTGACTTTCATGCCTGACATTGCAAGAAACTTCTCAAGACATCCATCCTTGTACAATGTTCATCGATGAAACATCAGCATGACAGGACAAAAAAAGATGATAAGCAATGGCTAGCTAATTAATTATTTCCTTATTTCACTAGAGAGCATGTATTGAATGAATCAACAGGTTGTTGTACTTTCATTTGAGTTATTTAACATTTGAATTTATTATCTTCAACAAATTTAGTTGAAAATGGATTGAATTTGAACATTTAATGTCATGTTATTTCGCTTTCCTATTCCGGTAAGCAGATTGTATGTTTTTTTTTTTTTTTTGAGAAAGTAGATTGTACGTTGGAACTAGGTTGGAACGCCCAATATTATATATGTTTTTTTTCTCTAAATTTATATTTTCTTATATAGAAAGAATTGAGAAAATTATTATTCCCTCCGTTAATTTAAACTTGTCATCTTATAAATATACACACTTATTAAGAAAGCAAACAAAAATACACTAGTTTATACCCCTAATTATTACTCTATTTTTTATTTTCTTAAAAACTACAACTAATAACTATCTAATTATTATAAGGACAATTTTATAAAATAGATAACAAAATATCTAAAATGATAAGTTTTTCTTAACAAGATCTACAACTAAAAAGATATGTTTTACTTAATAGAGGGAGTATAAATTATCGCATATAAATTAGTGAATTTTATAACTTTGCGCAGTACTTTGTCCTTTCCAAAGTAAATGTTGTAAATATTAGGGGTATGAATAAGACAAGCAAAATTTAGTGATGGACCAAATAACAAAGAGAAGTATTGGTATTGATAATCTCTTTAATTTATAATAAACTCACGTAATTTTCAAATTTCATAACAGTGATAACTGGTTTGAATTTACAAGAAAGTTCGTTTAATTTATTAGATATTTTATATAGGTTTTTTTATCTCATACAAAAACATATGTGAATAGTAAAATGATATGTTTTATCGAACAGAGAGTAGAAAAGAGACATATGTATTAAGAATGAAACGTCTAATCCCTCATACATATTTTACAATATATAGTTTTAATTATACATATTTTAGTACATGTATGGGATGGAATAGGATTTGCATGATAAGAAATTCTCATTTCGCGGCAAGTCGCGTATAATTTTGGTGAGAGAAGAGCAAGATTGGATTCATTTTTTTCACATTCCCATGGAATTGAGACGAGATTGGGACGAAACTGGAAGGAGATGGAAATTTGCAAAATCTATACACACTCATAATTAGATTTGATGACCGAAAAGAAAGTAGGGATTATGTTTATTGACAGGAGTAGTTTGGTAACTTTCCAAATTGGTATTGGTGAAAACAAAGTAAATGCGTCCACGTTGGGTTGATGGTCCAGGAATGGGTTATTTGGGCCTGCAAAATTTCTACGATCCCCAGCCTATTAATTACGTTTTTTGTCACGTGAAGTGGGTCCTCCCACCGCAAAAATTACTACTCATCTCACCCGTCCATCTTCTATAACTTCTCTTCTAGCTTCTTCTTTAAATTAAAACTCATGGCGCATTAAAAATGAATGAAACTATTACATTAACACTAACAGTATGTATTCTTGGATAGTGGTGTTGCAAAAGAAATTGAGATATAAGATACCAAAATATATGAAATAAAATACCAAAATATATAACATAAGATAAAATTTTCTAAAATGTGTTCTTCAATTCGGCATCCCTATAGGAGAATGGAATTATATCAAATGGAACAAAACAAACATAATAGAATTATAAAATTTGTACTAAATAAACAAGTGTAATCGTAATGTAATATGCGAGGATAGGAATGAAGAATTAAAAAAATGAAAGGAAAAAGACGAATTAAAGCATCCCTATAGGAGAATGTAATATACGTCGAGCCCCGATTACGACCACTAGTCATCATCCCCTCCTCAGATCTGGCACCACCATTGTTGAGGAATGAAGCCTACCCGCCTCAGATCTAGTGTTCACGACCAATGACAGCACCGCGGTAATTGTAGTTTCCTCCTCCATCCTTTCAGATCTGAGAATCCGCCCCCCACCTCTCTGTCTTCCGCATCTGAACCAACACTCACGTTCATGAATCCGCCGAGCACCTCTCCAAGTCTTCCGAGGCCAACCAAGAGATTCCACAGTCCCTGATGGGGTCCTTTTCTTTGATTGAATGGAGTTTGATTTCAATTAAGTTTTTATCTTTTAGTTTATTTGATTGGATTCTTAGTATAAATTTTGTGAATGAATTGTTGTTATGTTGTTCACTTGTACTTTTGGTTTGTCAAATTGTTGATTTTCACTGAATGCTGATGTTTTGTTAATGAAATTGGATGAGAAAGAGTTGAATATATGTATGATTTGAATTAATGGCAGTTCTAATTTGATTTGAATCTAAAAACTGTAAAACAATCTTCAATTCAAGGTATAAACAAAACAAAAAATAACCAAAATATTAATTAAAACTATTTTATTAAAACCAATCCAGTAGATAAAAGGTTATTTTATTTTAAAACAAATAAATAATTAATTCGAAAAAAATTAATAAAAGTAAAAATGTTTTTCGACTGAGGGGACGGATGATTTTGGTCATTTCAATGTACAAATCTGTGGCTTGAATAGGCAAGGGGATGAAAATGGTGTTGTCGCTTGAACGCATTGAAGGGATGGATGTTTTCAAAGTTTGTCGCCTTCACACTGAAGGGACGGCGTTCAGGAGACAACACTTCAGGCGACGGATTTCCGTCGCATAAGTGTTCAAGCGACCATATTGCTCTTAAGGCGACGGATTGTGTCCGTCGCTTGAGTGTCTATTTGGCATAGTGTCCCTAAAATGAAAGTAAGAAAGTCACATTACATAAACTTTTCCGTTTTAAGAGTTTACTAGTTCTAGTACCCGCACCTTGTGCGACTCTTTTTTCATATAATATATATGTTTATATTTATGAAATGATTGCTTAAGACACAATATATTATTTTGAGATCATATGAACCAGCTTATTTAAATGTTACTTCAACCAAAACCAAATCAATTGAAATTTAATTCAATTTATTACTGGTTAAATAGATGTCTAACTTAACCAAATAAGTCCTTAATCAAAATGATATAGTTTATCATAAACAATCATTTCATAAATATAAACATGTTATATAGAAAAAAACCGCATAATCAAAATGAAGCAAACATTTAGATGTAAAAAGAAGGAAACATATGATTGATTAGTACCGATACATGTTGAGAGGGTTACTTTATTAACACATAAATTTATAATCAATACCCCACTGAGTATACCGAAGTCAAGTTCATCCACGGGAGAGTGTAGGCGGTTCTTATTTAGTTGCTTAAGAAAGGTGTAGAAATAGCAAGAAGAGGTGAAGAATATAGATTTTGGGGGTTTTGGTTGCAAAATTCAAAATTTAAGTAAATAATAAAAAGCTTCTAAGGTTTAGAGATCACCACAACGATAATCATGCATGCAAACACAATAAATCACACAAAGATAACACTTTTATCTATAAAAGAGTCAACATTCGTCAACCAAGCAAAGAAATCAATCATTTTTCGCTAAATTAATTAACTTTACTACTTTTCATAATTAGGTCATTCAAAACATTCGTTTCAAAACCCTAATTACTATTCAATTCACAATTATCTCTTTCAATCTAATTGCAAATACGGAATTTCCCTAACTTTCGTTAGGTACTAGGCACAAGGGATAGAGAAAGGCACTCAATTCATGGATTGATAGCATTGAACATACATGTCTATCGTTGAGATCACCTTAACCCTAGAAAAAGGAAAACTACTCACACATTGTCATTACGAGCAAAGAAAAAGACATAGACTTTGGATAGGAGAAGACACTAAAATGAAAAATGAAAAAACTAAAAAATTGCGTCACAGACTCATCCACAACGTCACACAAAAACTACAAAGACGCGCCCAAGCGTTCGCCCAAACACGCCCTCCAAACAGCCCCTAGCAGCTCTCCTCCTCCTCCTTCTCTCTCTCTCTCTCTCTCTCTCTCTCCCTCTCTCTCTCTCTCTCTCTCTCTCTCTCTCTCTCTCTCTCTCTCTCTCTCTCTCTCTCTATCTATCTAAAATTGTGTGTAAAACTGATCCCAAAGGGTCCTATTTATACTAGAAAACCTAATTATGTCTTAAGAAACCGGAATCTCTAAACAAATCTATTTAAATCTTGGAAAATATGTGTAAAATCTTGTTCAGACGGCCTATACCGAGTGCACCCCCGATCGATATCGAGCACTGTTCACCTCGGTATGGCTTATGTTGGTCAATATTCGAATCTTCAATCTGTTAGGGGGTCCGTACCGACCCACCCCAGGTCGGTATGGTGGTCGGTATGACTTCTATTGGCTCAAATTCACATCTCATTCTTCTGATTTTCGGGTCGATACCGACCCACACGGGTCGGTATAGCGGTCATTATGAACATTTATTTTACGCTTTTCCAGCTCTGTCTTGCAACGCACTTTCTGGAGTCCTCATTTCTTCGATTGATGCATATGAATATGCGTTGGAGATAATGCATATATTTGTATAGGTGATGTGCGCTCAATTTACCATGCTTTACGCTTACATCTATTCCATTTTTTGTTCACATTATATATTTTTGGGTTAGAAAATTACATTATTTGTGTAGTTTATGTTTATTTGTGAATTATGGAGGTCTACACAAGTTTCTGTTTAATATTGCAGAATTCGTAGCAAATTCAGGGCAAAACCAAGAAGTGCTGATTTGTAATGAAGCACCAGTTATCGACTGAAGAGCCCCAGATATCGAGAGAACCTTAGCACAACCAAAGACACATGACCAGATATCAACCAAGATGACTCGATATCGAGTCCACCACTCGACGTCGAGTCCCTGAAGACCACTGAAGACTACCAGGAATCGACCAAGGCAATCGATATCGAGTTATTCTCACTCGATATGCACACCACATACCCGAAGTCGAGTGAAGATTTACTCAAGACTACACCATGGGTCGATATCGAGTCAAATGACTCGATACCGAGTGATATTCCAAAAGCGATCCGACCCTGAATGAGTCCTAATCCGAGGACAGTTGCTTACATCTTAAGGAAATGATCTTTTATCAAGTTTGATGGACATCTATCCTCTATGGTGAATTCTATATTTACCTAGGGGAATTTATTTCTTTCCATTTATTTAATTAAGCAAGTTTTATCTTTAAATAGATATAGATAGAAGATAGATAGATTTCTCTCCTTGCCTAGCAAGGGTTGAGCCCTAAATAAGTAACACTAGATAAATCCTAGGGTAATTAATTGTTCAACCCTTAGGATAAATAAAAAGATAAAAATATCTAAATCTTCATGTGTTGGAAATCTTCTCTCGGAAATATCTCCATCGGATTCGGGATAAAACCTTAACAAGATTCGGACTAGCTCGGAATCGGCCACTGTGGTAGTCAACTTCGACTAAGTCTGGTCGACGTCGAGTAGGATGTACTCGACTTCGAGTAGGCTTACTCGATATCGACCAACATTTCTTCACTTCAGCTTCCTTGGTCGATTCCTGGTTTTCAGCTCGATTTTTTGCTTGGTCGACTTCGACCAAAGTTGGTCGACGTCGAGTAATGTCTTGCCTTGTACTTGTCTTCTCGATCTCCTTTCTCCTCGTCGGACTCGAGTTGAGTTTCTGGTTTGGTCGACTTCGACCAATTTGGTCGACGTCGAGTAAACGTGTCAGCTCTCAGCATTTTTCTCTGTTCTTGAAATGCACTTTCCCGAGTCCTCGTTCGTGGGATTGACGCATATGAGTATGCGTTGGAAAGCTCTTTTCGAGGGATACAACTTTCATGAAGACATCAAAGCTTGATTCAGAATGATGAGTGGTGAAAAATGGCGTTTTCTCCAGCTGCACCATCCTTACCTTCTTCATGACTTTCGTTTAAGCTCTAAAGTGCGTTCGATTTCTGCGAAATTAAAGAGAAACTAGTGTAGACTCCATAATTTGGCATATAAGTGTAAACAACATAGATTCTGTATTATTCTAACCCGAATGCATGAAATGTATACATAAATCGATATAAAAGTCCATACAAAACATTACACAAAACATGGACATCAGCATGCATCTTTATGTGATTTATAATCTACACATATGTTTATTGTTGCGGTGATCCCTAACCTCAGAAGTTTGCACTTTTATTATCTTTGTTTTTATTATTTTCAGGTTAAATTCTACACATGTTACCCGATACCTACCACCTTACCTCTTCATCCCTCGACATCGACCAGCTCATAGTCGATGTCGACAACAACCTTACACCTTTTCTCGTTATTCTCGAACCCCGAAACCAACTAAACCTAGAACCGCTGACTTCTCTCCTGAAGAAGAACCAGACTCCACTATCCTATAGCTAGGTCTTGACTATAAATTTATTTGGTCGAGAAACTCTCTCATCAATAGGCATTATAGGTGGTCTTAGGTGCATTAGAGTATCCATATTGCATGTTTAATGAGCTTATTTGCATTATCGACGTTGGAACATCGACGTTCATACTCGAATTCACGATTCTGCAACATCGACGACCGCCGTTCTGACCGGCACCCGTTGCCACCCTCAATCTCCCAAAGCTTGTTTGATCGACGATTTCAATTACTAACACCACGATCAAGAAGGTTCCTTTTCCCCTCACTTGTGATATCGATTGAGTCTCACTAGATATGCACACCACAAACCCGACGTCGAGTGAAGATTTACTCAAGACTACACCATGGGTCGTTATCGAGTCAAATGACTCGATATCGAGTGTTAATCCAAAAGCGATCCGACGCTGAACGAGTCATAATCCGAGGATAGTTTGCTTACGTCTTAAGGAAAGGATCTTTTATCAAGTTTGATGGACATCTATCCTCTGTGGTGAATTCTATATTTACCTAGGGGAATTTATTTCTTTCTATTATTTAATCAAGCAAGTTTTATCTTTAGATAGATATAGATAGAAGATAGATAGATTTCTATCCTTGGCTAGCAAGGATCGAGCCCTATAAATAAAGCCCTAGGGGCTGGTTTTTCATTCATTCAAGTCATGTCGTCTTCGGGAGCAAATAGTTAGGAGGAAGAGAGGAGAGAGGCGAGAGAGAAGGAGGAGGAAGGAACAAATGGTTGTAAGTTTTAGTTTTATGATAAAGTTATTTTCTTTTATTATGTCTTTTTTCAAATCCCCTCTTCTAGGGTTAGGGTTATCCCAACATAGATATGTGTGTTTGATTTATGAATTTGTATGTCTTTATTATCTTCTATCTTATATGCATGATTCTTCTACGAGAGTAGTAGGTGATCCTTCTTTATGATATTGAAGCGAAAGTGATCTTATTATGAATTTGGATTAATTATGATAAAAGGGATAGTAACACTTAGGGTTTAAGCGAAAGCCTCTATATTCCTATTTGCTAATAACGAAAGTTACTTGATACAAAGCTTGCATCTTTATGTGATTTATAATCTACACATTTGTTTATTGTTACGGTAATCCCTAACCTTGGAAGTTTGCACTTTTAGTATCTTTGTTTTTGTTATTTTCCGCTTCAATTCTACACAGGTTACCCGATACCAACCACCATTCCCTCTCCATCCCTCGACATCGACCAACTCTTAGCCGACATCGACAACAACCTTACACCTTTTCCCGTTATTTCTGAACCCCGAAACCAACTAAACCTAGAACCGCTGACTTCTCTCCTGAAGAAGAACCCGAATCCACTATCCTATAGCGAGGTCTTAACTATAAATTTATTTGGTCGAGAAACCTTCTCATCAGTATGCATTATAGGTGGTCTTAGGTGGATTAGAGTATCCATATTGCATGTTTAATGAGCTTATTTGCATTATCGACGTTGGAACATCGACGTTCGTACTCGGATTCACGGTTCTGCAACATCGACGGTTGCCGCTCTGACCAGCGACCGCTGCCACCCTTAGTCTTCCAAAGCTTGTTTGTCTGACGATTGCAATTACACATGTTGGTTATTTGTGAGTTACATATGATTGATGCAAGTTTTTGTTTCGCCAATTGTTACCTTATCCACCCTTCAAATATATCCACTACTTGAAGCCTTTTGAGCCTCATTGACCATTTTTTATTGAAGCTCCACAAAACATATCCTAGCCAATGATTAGCCTGACCTTATCCGGGAATTAGGAGGAGAATTGGTGAAAAATCTATATATTGGAGTTGCTTTGAGTAGAGTTGATTGTGCATGGTTGCGCATAGCAAGAGGCATAGCCAAAATAAGGTAACCCTTCTAGCATATTAGAGATGATAAATTACTAGGGGCCTAAGGAGGATAAATTCACTTAGGAGTGAAAGTCTAGTAACTTGGGACTTAATGAGGATAAAATTCACTTAGGGGCAAAAGTCAGGTAGCTTAGACCCGGGGAGGATAAAATTCACCTAGGGGCAAAAGTAAGCTTAAAAAGAAAAAGAAAAACTCATCATATTTGAATTGAATGAAGATATTGTATTTGGCTATTGATAGGTGAAGAGCTTATTGCTATGTATTGAAGTTTTTGTCATTGGAATAGTTTGCAAAGTATGGAAGTTGTGGTGTTGTTCTAGTTGTTTGTTACCCCTCTTTCTCGGACTTTTAGCATCACCTGCCAAAATATTTCGCATGCCTTATGTTTCTACCAAAGCCTCATTACAACCTATAAAAGCCCTCATGGTGTGCTTGCAAGTAATGACATTCATGGTTGAGATTTATGATATGACTTCAATTTCTATGTAGCATAGGGCATATTTGATTGAGTGGGCTTAAATTGATAACCTTGGAATGCATGAAATTTAAGGTTGGATTAAATTGCATTGGATTGCTCATATATGTGCTAGGACGTTTGTTATCTTGTTCATGGCTCATATTGCTTGATGTTGCTTTTGTAAAATTATAGCATGAAGATCATATTTGTAGGATGATTAATTCTGTATTTGTTTTTTATTGCTTGAGAACAAGTAAAGGCTTAAGTGTGGGTCAGTTGGAGTTATGAGAATTTGTTCGCTTAATTCATGTTTAATTTGCACTTGTTATGATATATTAAAAAAATTTGTTTAGACATGAAGAAGTCTCTATCTCTATGATATACTCTATATTCGCTAGAGGACTAGCGAAGGTTAAGTGTGGGGGAGTTTGATAATGCATATTTTGTATATGCATTATTTGTGGTTTGCTGCATTAAAGTATCCATATTGCATGTTTAATGAACTTATTTGCATCGGTGATCATTTGGTATTCGAAGTGCGGAATCTACTATTTTAGTGTTTATTTGTAGATTATAAGATCCGAGCTTGAAAGGTGGAGAAATCATGGAGAAAATGAGTCTAAGAAGATCCAAGGGAGAAGCCATGAAAGAGCATGGAACAAGCCAAGGAAGGGTTAGAAGTCGAATTGAGAAGCTAAGGAGCACAAGAACAAGTGGGAATGAAGAACATGGAGAAATCTCATCTTTAAGGTTCTAAGAAGTTTGAATTAGCTTATGAGGTCTGCATAAGAGTTGTAATCCTTGAAAAGGACTTTCCAACGCATATTCATATGCATCAATCAGACCAATGATGAATCCAAAAAGTGTGTTAGAAGTTCAGTCTATTGAAGTTGTTAAAGCTGAAGAGCGGCGCCCGCCGTTAAATAATCGACGGTGCCCGCTGGTCTCAGTATTTCCGAATCTGCGACGATCAGCCGAATCTTATCTTATGGAAACTTTTCTCATTCCAATTGATAACTAATTCCATTCATAAAATAATTACAATTAAGAGAGATGAGAGGATGGGAAGTTTAGAGATTCAAGGCACATTATGCATACTTAGAATTCTTGTGGTTTTGCTATGATTCAAGACTTGGTTGATTGTGATATTTGATTTCTATGTTATTCATGAGTTTATTTATCACCTTGTTCTTCATTGATTATATTCATGATTCTTTCTATGACCGCGCAACTAGTTAGAATTCGCATCTATACTATGAATCCATTGTTGGTTTCTCGATAGCAAACAAAGTCATTGATCCAGTGATGTTTCGATTGCCTTTGTAGTGGATGGTAACAATTAATCTATGTCGAGTAGATGAAATTAGGTTTAATTGAGTTGTTCCTTTTTATTCCTGATTGTATTGGATAGATGTGCCAATTGGCCTAAGTACTCGGATCTTTATGCTATTCTTTCGTGATGCCACATTGAATAACTGAATTATATCTTTCCGGAACCATCTAGTCTAGAAAGTCGACATAAAGTATTGAAATCAACTCAAGGATCAAGTAAACCAACCAATGTTGTGAATTGTATGCGAAACTACACTTTCTATCTTTTATTCGCTCCTACTAACCTTTCTCATCGTCTATTTGCTTTCCTTATTGTTTATATTTATTCATATCATATCCTATCTTTATTTGCATAATTAGTAAATACACATTGCATTGAAATACTTGTTTCTCTGTGGGTTCGACCCCTTACTTATCCGCTATACTAGTTAGTTTGTTAGTTTGAGTATTATATTTCTTTGGAGAGTTGGAAACCAATGGCATTTCTGCTCCGTTAATTGGAAAGCTCTTTTCGAGGACTAGAACTCTAATGAAGACGTTAGATCTTGATTCGAAGTGGAAAATTGTGAAAAGAAAGAGTTTCTCATCGCTTCGATGCTTTTGCTCTTCCGTAGCATTTCCAATGACTTCATGACTTTCCGTTAAGCTCCAAAAAGCATCAATTCTTCTCCAAAATGGCTTCACGTCCTACAAAACACCACCAAAGCTTGTGTAGACCTCCATATCTCAATACGAAAATCCACTTAAACAACACACATTCCAACAAAAAAAACTAATAAAAGAGACTCAAATTGACTCAACAAGACTTAACAAAACATGACTTAAAACATAGACATCAAAACACCCTATACTTAGACTTGCTTGTTCTCAAGCAATAAACAATACCTACAACAATCTTTCAAGTCTTCGGCTTCTTTAAAAAGCAACTTTTAAGCGCAAATTATAAGAGTACATCAAGTGATTTTAAAGTCATAGCACATATATGAGCAATCCATAAGCAAAGGCAATTTAAATCCAACCTCACCGGGATAATATGTTTGCACTCAACTCTCAATGTGTTTACGGTTCAAAGAACATCTCTAAACTCAATTCAAAATACTCAAGTATCGTGAATGTATTACTTGCGAACAACATCATGAGGATTTTCATAGGGTTGTAATGGGGCTTTGGTAGGAACATAAGGGTAGGAAAATATTTTGGCTTGTGGTACTTGGGATCCGAAAACAAGGGTTTGTTATATATGACACCAAAATTTCCATACTTTGAAAGACCATTCCAGTGACAAAACTCCACTACATGCCAATGAGCTCTTTCTATTCAATATCCAATATGTTCTCATGTGTTTCGAGAGATGAATGATAATGATGATGACATGATTTTGCTTACTTTTGCCGCTAGGTGAATTTTATCCTCCCTAGGTCTAAGTTTCTTGACTTTTACCCTTACGTGACTTTTATCCTCCTTAGGTCGACTTTTATTCCTAAGTGAATTTTATCCTCCTTAGGCCCATAGTAGTTCATCATCTCTATTTAGCTCAAATTCCACCCATATATGCATACTTTAATCAAAGAAACTTTAACATTCTCAAGATTTTTCACCGATTCTCCTTATAATTCCCGGATAGGGTCCAGCTAATCATTGGCTAAGACATATTTTGTGGAGCTATCGAATATATGCTTCAAGGCTCATATTTGCTTCAAGCAAAGGGTAATGGAAAGGGTAGATAAGGTTACAAACATGGCTAAAAAAACATGCCTCAATCATTTGCAATTCACGAGAAACAAATAAATACAATACAATTATAAAAATAAGCATCTGAGAAGTATAATCACACATAAGAAGTAAATGGAATAAAGATATGAAATCCCTATAAGGCCAATTAAATGCACAATGGTTATATTTGTTGAATTACCATTAACTTAGGACCATATATGTTGGTTAAGTATAAAAATAAGACTAAAATAAATTGGGTTTTTAGTTATTTTTTGTTGATTGAAATCAGTTCTGGTACAGATCAATAACTGAATTAACTGCCAAAATTGATTTAATTGTAAAACTTATGTTAACCGTAGAAACTGAATTAACTGCCTGGCAGCTTAGTGAAGTCCCTCTATAAAAGGAGAGTTTCTTCACAAAAGAAAATAAGAAGAAATTTCATATTTGTTGTCTGAATTTTCTAAGGGCTTTGTTGTATCCTAAGAGGGAATTTGTCTAAAACCCTATCAGCAAAAAATGGGACAAATATCACTTTAAAGATATTCTGTCATGGAGGCCGGATCACAAGCAGCAGCCCTTACCCTAATCAATCAAGACTTTTTCTGTAACGGCCCAAACATATGATTCGGGTTACATTTCGAAGGTTGGATACCTTCTTTCGGATCTTGCATTCCAAGTACAGGTTGAGGTTTCAAAACAAAAGTGTTAGACTTGAAAGAGGGGATTTTGGACCCCCAAATACAATAGGGCCATTGGGTACCCCAAACATGTCCTATTGTCTAAGTCGCTCAAAATCATTTTTAGTTTGAAACGCATAACGAAAGGAAATCCAAAATACAACTTGCCACGATAGGGCCGGGTCAAAAACAAATACGGGAGAATCGAGTAAGGAAAACATCATCCAAATTATAATAGTCTGTAAGACCCCCTTCTGTAAACGAAGGAATGTTGCAACGCTAGTGATTACTTGGACTTTAAGGTCTTTGTAACCACCTTAGGCTTATAAGGACATGCTATCGTGCTCCCATAAACAAGATGATAACAAAATAAATATAAATAGTGGAAGTCTTAAAATAAAATAAATCTTC
This sequence comes from Persicaria tinctoria, assembly GCA_037127255.1. Lineage (NCBI taxonomy): Eukaryota > Viridiplantae > Streptophyta > Magnoliopsida > Caryophyllales > Polygonaceae > Persicaria > Persicaria tinctoria. The sequence continues at coordinate 53,851,690 of JBANSL010000006.1, read as the reverse complement.
TTTTTATTAAACGCATAATTCAAATTACAATATTCATTACAATAAAACCTTACAGCGGAAGACTTATTAAAAATAAACACTTAAAACTTTATACAATATTTTCTAAGAACTTTAAATAATTAAATCTCGAAAATAAAATGTCTTCTTACTCTTCTTTAACTTCTCTTCAGAGACTCGACCTTAACCTGCGAACCGGAGACTGGGGTATTGTACGAAGACAATGAACCCCTAGCCGTCCAAATTAACAAAGGACGGTTAGTTCGCGAGAACTAGCAAGTGACGGCTCGAAAACTGAGACTACTTCAGATTTATACTCATTGACCTTTAATGGTATGAATTTATACCCGAATGTGATTATTAATTATAATATTTTAGAGGGGCTAAAAATAATTGACAACACAAAATGACACGGATAATCCCGAAGGATTGAATAACATAAGAAGTGGGCGACAAGCACCCTTAGGAACCATATCCTAAGTACAGATGGGATATGATTTAGCTTGAATTAATTGTGATCACTATGAAGCCAAATGTCTATCACACACTTCACTCACTTCCTCACGTTGAAAAGCTTGCACACAACTTCACTTTCCTCACGTTGAATAGCTTGAACACAACTTCACTTTGCTCACGTTGAATAGCTTGAACGTACACAACTTTATATAACGTTACACATTTTAACACTTTGATCGGTTACATACTTCATACGACCCGCTTCTTAATTAATAATCAGACATATGATACCTGCCCCGCTCTCAATAGCAGATAACGACCTACTACCTTTTTATTCGGTAGTGTAACATTCCGATAGATAATATGTGCGCGTTCGGAATGTGTGAGTTTCATGAAACTTTAAGACCGGGGAATAACGGCCCCAACCTGACTATACCACAACACTTTCAGTTAACTTTACACTTTACACGATTCACGTTACTTTGCATTAATTGATACGTTTTACTTGAATTGGTATTGATTCAGTTGAGTTCCGATCGTAACACACAATCCTTACATTCTCATTATTTATTAACGACTTATTTTAAGTGATCACACAATACAAAAGTAATCCATATTATTTAAAGATAACATGGATGTCAAATAGAATAAAATAAAATAACGGATGGAAAAATCAACGAAATAATATGTTCTATACCTAACCATTTTAGCATGAAAGAACAATAATAAATCATGCTTTAAAGAAATGGTGGGTAAACTGTGTTATTATTTTAAGGTCAAATAATAACTTTACCCAATTTTACTTGCCAAATCCAAACTGATTGTTAAATAAATTACACAAAACAGGTTAATTGTAATTTATTTTATTTAACTTGGCAAGCAACCAAATGAAAGAAAACAACTAGACACGAAAGCACCAAAGTGAGCAGAAAGGCTCGGAAAGTCACTTGCTTGGATTGAAATTGCAAGTGCGTGTTTGAATGCTTTTATCTCGAATCGAAATCTCTGTACAGGCGTATGTGTTTCAAGGTGAATTTTGAGAAAAAAATCCAAATGCAATTCGAAAGCAAATACACCAAAAGGTGATGAATACATACTGTAAAAATGATTGTCACTTAATATAAACTCTGCGAGCAATAAGTCTCGAATGTTACAAAGGTCGACTGTTGAGTACATGTGGTCGATTATTGAGTACATGTGATGTGGTCGATGCATAAAAACAAAATCAAGACCAGTTCATGGCCTCTCACCGGTTCAGCAGCAGATGATGATGGGCCCATCCTCGGAAGCTAGTGGTCGATTGAAATTATTCAGCTGCGAAAGAATAAACCGACGTTAACTGAATAGCTTCACAAAATGACACACAGAAAAAAAAAATGTATGGTATTGGGCATTTTAAAGTCAAAGCCCGATGCATATGCCTATGAGAAGAATTTCAGCCCATGAAATTGCTGAAAATAAATAAAATATATAAAATCAGCAATTAATAAAGGAATAAATAAATAAATAAAATACAGCAGCTGATCGGCTATAAAATCAGCCATAGGATCATATATTTTCAGGAAAAAGGAAAGAAGATCATCCTAAAGAGGACTTAGTGACTGTACGTGTATATTGGGAGAAGGCAAGAGTATCCTCAAGAGTACACATAATAAAAAAAAAGGAAGGAAAGTAGGGATGGCTATCCATGATTTTCCCTATAAAAGGGGTCTGATTTTGGACTGCAGGGCAAAAAAAAGGACGGCTGAAAAAAAAAAGAGAACAGAAGGCCATACAAAAAAATCTCAACAGAGCACACATACAACAAGAAGAAGGCAAAGAAAGCCACCAAGGTAGCTCTCTCTACATCGGTTCCTACGTCTCTCGAGACCCCGCCCTTGCAAAGTTGCGGCTTTCGCTTGTGGCCTGGGTTTCGGAGTCAGCAAAAGCCCTCAATCGAAGACGAAGCTCTGCCGAAATTGACTCTCGAAACCCCGCCCTTGCAAAGTTGCGGCTTTCGCTTGCGGCCAGGGTTTCGGAGTCGTTAAATGGCCTCAAATAGGGCCGAAGTGCTGTCGAATTTGGTCCTCGAAACCCCGCCCTTGCAAAGTCGCGGCTTTCTCTTGTGGCCTGGGTTTCGGGATCGTCAAATAGCCCTAAAAGAGGGCGAAACGCTGCTGGATTTTTCCTAAACTAAATGACTGATTCAGACAGACAAATTGAAGACATTCATGCAAACCCAACGGAAACAACTTCACTGCTAAGGAAAAGAAATTGTAAGTAAAGAAAATGAATTCAATTTCACAAAAAGAACTAAATCCTAAGTCAGAACTTTTCTAAGGTCTGATTTTGGAAACAAAGGGTTCACCTTGAATAAACCAAGTCTCTGTAGTGAACTGGAGAAAAAAAAAAAAGCTTCTTTCTAAGCCTAAGTCCAAATATATGCAAATTGGCAAGCAAAGCTCCAAAACTGACAAAAGCTCTAAATCAGATAGAGGGAGAAAGGGCTAGTCGCTGGAGAATATTAGCAAAACAAACCTAACCAGGCAAAAGACGACAAATTATACGTATCAAGCACACCACTGCAGCAGACTCACAAAATTTTGCATAAAGCGAAACAAATCAAACTCAAGGAAGTCAGGAGATCGGAAGAATCCAGTTTCTTATCTTAACTTCAAAATACCTATAAGTTCATCAAAATCTTCAGTCAAAAAGAGGTTGATTGATCAAGAATACCTGATTCCAACGCTGTCTGCGTTCCTCGTTCCTTCGGTTGCTCAGAGTCGGGGTTCCTTCACCTCTCCTCAAACTCTTTGAGTCCCAGTCTTCAAAGTTTAAACTCCCTCTACTCCCTCTATCGATCGGTCCTAATTTGATCGGCCCCAGAGCGCACAAATTAAAAAACCCTAAAATCACAATTTCAAGAAAAAATTAGTGGAAAGTGGGAATTGGACCCCCAATTGAAACCACCATGACTAGGGGTTCGAGATTTGGGTGTGCAAATCACCAAATAAGCGGATTTAAGGCTGGAGATTTTAAGGAAAAGGTTGAACATACCCGTTTGGTATCGTCGTCTCGCATCTTCGTAGCAGCGGATTCGAAGGTGACGGCGTGCCTCTCGCGCCCCTTTTGACCGCCTAGGCCGAGGAGCACCGGGCTACTGGCGGCCTAACCTCCTCGCGTTCGTGCCGTCTCCGCCCTCTGAGGGATTGAGGCTGCGTTTCTGCCTGAGTTGCTCCTCGTGTAGCGCTAGGCTAGGAAGGAGACAAGAGAAAAAATAAAATAAAAAATAAAACTCTGCCTCATCTAAAAAAAAACGTAAAGGGGACTTCGGATTCGAGTTGACAAACAAACTCTAAACTTGACCCGGTTTACTGGTGGACCTATTTGAACTTGGGCCTCAATTTGCAATTGGGTTACAGTTGCAATGAAACATGGAGTAACCAATAATATACTTATATTTTGTATACAGTGCGAGCCCTTCAATTTTTTTTTTTTTAAAAAAAAAAGGAATTAGGCTCGGCTTTCTTAAAAAAAAAAAAAGAAAGAAAGGAAGCAAGGGGTGACTTTGTGGCTCTGCAGTAATCACCAACATGAGCCTCATGCTCTTCGTCAGCTATCTTCCAAAATCTCAAACCCTCCTGAAGCACGGGTTTCTGGTGCTTTCAATGGATGATGGCGGCGTTCGGGGTTTAATTAGCCCGGGTTTCGGTCGTCGCTGCTCTGGATCTTCGTTTGGAACATGTTTCAGATTTCGAAAGGTGGGGAAGAATTACAGGAAGTGGAAGAAGGGGGTTCGGCGTCGGTGGCGGTGGTGTTGTGCCCGGTGCCTCTGTCTCGCCGGGAAGGGTTTCCTTTGTCGCGTTTCGTCCTCTGGTGGCTTCACCTTGCGTCTCTGCAGTCGGTTTCGCCCTCAAGGTGACTCGAGTTGGCCTTTCGTCTGCGGTTTTCGCCCGCGCTTCGTCTCTTTGTCCGGTGGCTGTGTGTGAGTGGGTGGTCTCCATCCCGTCTCTTCCTGTGCTGTTCTGGTAGGGATCTCTTCTCCCTTCTCTATGCTTGAGGCTTCTTCACCCATGAACAGGTTGTTTCTCAAAATATCTCATCTGATTCTGCCTAATTGCATATTAATGTCCACGAAATTGGTCACCTTTTGGTGGTTGCAAAACCCGGTGCTAGAGGCTTATGCCTCTTCACCCCTTACCCCCCGATTTTCGGGCCCTGAAAAAACTTTGGTTATTGGGGCTGTTATGGCTCCTTTACCTAGTTCGAAAAAAATTGTGGCTCTTTGCCACACCCACCCCCCTGCAAAGGGCTTGAAAACTGAGTTCATACAACTCATTATCAAATATAGTGGCAAAAATTGTATGATTTTTTTCGTGTCTCCTGTCTGATTTGCTTTGGATGGAAGGTGGTGTTCTACAAGCTTACTTTTTGTTTTGTTGGATCCTTGGTGTTGATGGATTTGTTGGGGCTCAGCAATGGTAAACTAAAATCTGCGGTGAATAGTGTGGCCCTTTCACATCTCATCCGCCGAAAGGGTTTAAAAAAATTTGAACACAATAGTCTCGAAGTGGAGCCCTTCCCCTCGGTGACTGCTGAAACACAAAGGCTCATCCCTTCGTGGTTTACTGCGCTCTTGACTCTTGGCTTACTAAGCGGGTCTGTCATGACCTCTGACAGGTTCGTCCTCAAAAACTTTAATTTGATTCTTCTCACTTGTGGTATAAGATTTCTTCTGAAATTCACAGTTTTGATATATGATTTGATTCATATGTTGAGTTGGACACAAAACCACACCTTCCATTGGTGTCGGATCAAATCCGTGTTTGAGGTGTACACCTCTTCACGGCCCCTTACCTCCCGAATGGGTTCCAAACAAGTTGTGGGTATAGAGATCGTTAATGGTCATATCTATATTACTGTTGTGGAGGCTACTTCCACGACCGATTCATACTAGGGGTGGGCAAAATTAATTGAAATTGAAAAACTGATTTGAAAACCTGAAAAATTGCTCAATTTTACAATTAATTGTCTTGAAATAAAAATACATTTCAAAACAGTTAACTGAATTGTTTTCATATTACAATTCAAAACAATACCAATTAATTGGTACAATTAATTGAATTAATTGAAATACGTCCCAACCCTAGTCCCTGCATCAGTCTCTCCGTCATCTGGAATTTCGAAGCCGCTCCTCAGATATCGCCGATATCAAAGCTCCCCATTCGCTGTTGTCTCTCCGTCATCAGTCTCTCACTGTTGTCGCTTCTCCCCTTCGAAGCTCCTCCCCCCGTCGTAGCCTCGCGGGGTTCCAGATACCGATAGTACCATCAAGAAGACCACCAGCGATGAGCCCAAGGCTGAATTCCTCGGAATTGGAGGAGCTCTTACCCCAGGACAGCCGATTGATGCGCTCGGAGCTCGTGGACTGGCCAAAAAGTGGAAGCTTGGAGTCATCGGACTGGAAATAAAGCTTGAAGATCTCAAGAAAAGCCGAAGTGCTGAACGACGGATCCACCGCACCGGCCATGGTTCTAGCCGCCAAGTACGGAGCGTCGGGGGAGAGCGCCACCGACGCCGATCGGCCAACCCTCTTAAAGGACGCCATGGATTTGTATGATCTTCAGTACTAGTGCCCGAGCAGATCTGAGAGAACGGATCTAGCAGGGGTTTGGGAACTTGATCGAACTAGGGATCGTGAATCCCCAACATCAATTGGAAATAGAAATGGAATTGCAATTGCAAGTAGAGAGAAAGAGAGGGATTTGGCAAAGAAGGAGATCAGAGAGGAAGATGGTTTAATGGTGCGAGAGAAGCGTTTCCTTTCTTCATCTAATCGCCTCTGACTGATCGAAATTGCCAAATTGATTCATCGATCGAAATGGGGAATTTCAATTACCAATTAACCGGTTAACTGTATTGAAATTATAGTTAATTGGTAATCAGGTAATTGCCAATTTCAATTCAAATAAAATTATTGCATTTTGCTAATTGAAATATCAATTAATTGCTTAGCAATTAATTGAATTAGCAATTAATTGCAAATGCCCACCCCTAATTCATACGAGCTTCCGAACAATGGTGGGACTGAAGACATCGGAGTGACACTATGGCTCTCTGAACTGCCCCTCTCCCCTATTGCTGTTCCCCGAGTGTCTTCTTGGTTGGTGCTGCTTGGAGAAGGTAATCCTTTTTCCCCCGTGTTCAATATTGGCATGTGGGATATGGAAGAAACTTGCTGGACAGCCCCCCTCCTAAAGGGAATATACATGAGAAATCAAATATTGATAGACCATTTGAGCAAGGATTCTATTTCCACTCTACTCTTAATGCAGGTTATGTATAAAAAGTGTGATCTAGATGTTACGGCTGAAATCTTATTAACACTAGTATGCTCTATATGCTATTGCGATGTTGGTTTGACAGACAAGTATTCAATTTGCAATCAATTTGCAAACTCGTTGAGTATTCAGGTTTGGTTTAAAAACTGTCTTGAGTTTGCTTCCCAATTAACTGTCATGACAGTTTACTGGTTGGGATTGGGATTTCTAGCTGGAAATCCAAGTCGTGGGGAGTTATTCTCCCAACTTGCTGTTTGGTCTTTCCGGACTGTCACCTTGTTGTGTTGGGAATCTAGGAGTAATGTACTAATGTTCTATCTGCTCAATGTAATAGCACATCCGGGTGGGTCTCTAAGTGCTCAAAATGTAAGTTTAATCAAATAAGTAAGATGGGATGGTTTAGTTGGGTTGCGCCATTTGCCTGCCTACACCATTTCATTTGGTCTTATTGCCTTAAAAAACCAAAGAAATTGGGGTATTACCATTTTCAAACTTTAAGTCTCAATATAAATAATCAATCATCACATTCGCTACGCCGGCTCGATTTAAGGACTAACAAATCTTGTCCTTTTATCCTTATAGGTTTTTTATGAAGATTTGTTTCTGGAACTGTCGAGGGATTGGAAAATGAACCTTTTGGACAGAAATCGATTCTATGTGCAAAAACGACCACTTTCAAATTATGTCGTTAACGGAAACCAAAACACAAAATATACCCGATGACAAATTATGGAGAAACATTGGGTTTGACAAAGGGGTTTGGTCGCCGACTACTGGAAGATCTGGTGGAATTGGAGTCATTTGGAAATCTTACCAGTTGCATAACTTCTCTATTTCTGTAGCTATCCATGCTCCTCGCATCATCGGCCTCCGAATAGAGAGTCCCCAGGATGGATTTCCGATCCTAGTTCTGTTTGTATATGCACCGCCGACACCGGCTGATAAAGACACTTTCTGGGAAATGTTAAGAACAATTGTAAATGATTCCACTATTCCATGCATTGTTCTTGGGGACCTAAATGAAATCCTTTGCAGCTCTGATAAACTCGGCGAGGCTTCTACCCAGGTCTCCAGGTTCTCTCGTCTAATTGCCTTTAAAAATGACTGCTCTCTCATTGACCTTCCTACATTTGGGAACCCATTCACTTGGAGGAAGAACCCGGAGGAAGATTTCAATATCCGCGAAAAACTCGACCGGGTGCTTGTTCACCAACAGGTTCAAGCATCATTCCCCAATATGATAACCTATCACGGTGCTTTCTCCAGCTCGGATCACTGTCCAATTTCTATCTCTTTAGACGTCAACTCTATCTTCAAAGCCCCACCCTTTAAATTTGAAAACGCTTGGCTGTTTCGGAAAGATTTTCGTAACATAGTCAAGCAGTCCTGGAGAGCATCTTGCTCGGGCTCGGCTATGTTTCGATTAATGTTTAAACAGAAAATACTAAAGAACAAGGCAAAAGAATGGAATAAGACAAGCTTCGGCAACATCTTTCGTCAATTAAAAGACGTTGAATCTGAACTGCTTCATATTCAGTCAGTAGGAGCTGCCTCTTATTCTCAAGCAGTTCAAAAGAGGGAAATGCAGCTTCTCCTAAAAGGGGAGAAACTCCTTCTATTCCATAAAACGTTCTGGAGCCAAAGGGCTAAAACTAAGCATATAAAACTCTCAGACTCAAACACAGCTTATTTTCATCGAGTAGCCACAGGACGACGTCATAGAAAACAGATACGCAACATCCTCTCCGCCACTGGTACGCTGGTTGTGGGAGAAGAAAACGTCAGGAATGAGATAAAACGGGATTTCGAAAAGAGATTCAAGAAAGAGCCAACTCATAACGGGCTACTTAACGAAATGCTAGAACTTATACAACCGTCCATCACGCAAGAAGAAAATTGTTTTCTTACAGCAATCCCGAGTAACTCAGAAATTAAAGCTTCTGTTTTTTGTCTAGGCAGAAACAAGTCCCCAGGTCCTGATGGATTCACAGCTGAATTCTACACAAAATACTGGGATATAATCGGAAATTCGGTTATATGTGCAGTAAAAGGGTTTTTTCACTCCGGTAAAATGCTACGACAAATAAACCATACTTTTATTTCCCTGCTACCCAAGAGAGATAATCCCACGACTACTAGTCACTACAGGCCCATTAGCCTATGCTCCAATATCTACAAAATAATTTCCAAAATTCTAACAGAAAGAATGAAGAAAACTATCGGTAAGCTAATACATCCTCTTCAGGGTGCCTTTGTTTCGGATAGGGCTATACAGGACAACATCCTTATAGCACATGAAATCTTCCACTCTTACAAAAATCGGAGGGGTCGGGAAGGATGGCTGGAAATAAAGTTAGACATGGATAAAGCCTATGATAGGGTGGATTGGTTCTTCCTCAAAAGTGTGCTCCTTAAATTCGGATTCCATGATAGATTTGTTGCGTGGATCATGGAGTGTATTACGACCGTCTCTTTCTCGGTTCTAATTAACAATGGGCCTACAGAACTGTTTCTCCCATCTCGTGGAATTCGACAGGGTGACCCGCTATCCCCCTTCCTTTTCATTTTAGGGGCCGAGATTCTAGCACGAAAACTAACGGCGGAAGCTAGCATAGATAGATCTCAGCTGGGCTTTCCGATTGGACGTAACGGGCCCCGTGTTCCGTTCCTTTCCTTTGCTGATGATATCATCATCTTCTCAAAGGGTAGCATTGAAGCAGGGTCCAAAGTTCGATCGATCATTGACTCATACTGCAAGGTGTCTGGTCAAAAGGTAAATTACCACAAATCATGTTTCCAAGCAACTCGAGGGATTACGAATCAAAGGATCCATTAGTTGCGTAGCTGCCTCAACATTACTCAGGAAACCTCAATAGAAAAATACCTTGGATGTCCTATTATCAATGGCAGAGTCACAAGTAGTACTTTTGAAGATATCATCTGTAAATCTAAACAACAACTGACAAAATGGAGGGCGAATACTCTCTCTCAGCAAGGTCGAGCCACACTAATTAACTCCAACCTCTCGTCTAAGCCACTTCATGTGATGCAGAGCTTTATGCTCCCTGCTTCTATGCATAAAGAACTTGACCAGATAAACCGTTCTTTTTTCTGGAATAAGGACCTCCAATACCGGCCGCTAATTAGCTGGGACAGAATCTGCAAACCAAAACAATTTAAGGGTTTAGGAATTCATAAATCGAGTGATATGAACATCGCTCTCCAGATGAAACTATTGTGGAAGATTCTGGCAGAACCTAATAATGTGTGGGTTTCTTTGATCAGAAATAAATATTTGCGTACCACTAATATTTTCGAATACAGAAGATCGGGATCGTGCTCTTGGCAGCGGTCCAAACTATCGGAACTAATAGACAAATTTAAATCTGGACTAATTTGGTCTGTAGGAAATGGACACTCGATAAAATTCTGGACAGATAATTGGATCTCTACCTCCCCTATTCGGGCCAGGGAGGACTGCCCTTTACATTACAACCAGGAAGAAAAGGTTAGTGACTACATTTTGGGGGGCCAGTGGTGGAAGGAGAAACTACAACATAACCTTTCTAACAATCTGGTTCAAGACATTTTAGAGATCCCGCTTCCGGCATCGGAACTGCAAGATCGTCTTTACTGGTGGCCAGATAGGGAAGGATGGTTTACTACTGCCAATGCATACAAATTGATAACATCTCAGGTCTCTGCAACCCCGGACAATAATGATTGGATCTAGAAGATCAATATCCCTCCGAAAGTTAAAAACTTTCTTTGCAAAATGGCTCAGAATGGTCTCCCCACAACCGCTAGGTTATCTTCTAGGGGTTCGGCGGTACCCTCCACCTGTTCCCTTTGTAATTCAGCAACAGAGGACGAGGTCCATTTATTCTTGGAATGTCCTTTTATCACATCAATACACCAGCTACCGATCCAAGATCAATCAGTGGTTGCCTGCCTGATTACCCAGTCCCGGGATATCAGGCCTATTCTATCTGCTCTTGGGAAGAGCCTGAACTCCTTAACATTGACTAAACTTGCCTTCTCCTGGTGGTCTACATGGTATACAAGGAACCAATTTCTATTCCAGCAGATTGCAATCCCAAGGAGAGATACTGCTATAAAGATGATTAATAACCACATAGATAACTGGAATAGAACTTATGTACAGGAAACTGAATTCGAAGTGGAGTTGCGCACCCGCAGGCCACTCACGCCAAAACAAAGTTTCAAACAACGTTCCGTTCACTGGCGGAAACCTCCTAGGGGTACATATAAACTAAATTTCGATGGTTCCTCTCTTGCTAATGGTGACAGTTCAGCGGGGGTCATTATAAGGGATTGGGAAGGACAACCAATGTCCATTCAGCACCAGCGGCTCGGAAAACAAAATCCCCTTAAAGCGGAAGCTTTAGCTCTAAAATTGGGTGTTCAAAAAGTTCTGCAACTAAAAATCGACAATATCCAAATTGAAGGCGACTGCAAAATCATCATTGACCATTTAAACCGGAAATCTTCATGCCCATGGGAAATAGAACTAATCCTTTCGGATATCCAACTTCTACTATCGACGGTGAAAGAAGCAAGTTTCTTTCACATTCCTCGAATGGGCAATAGAGTGGCTGACAAGGTTGCACACCTTAGCCATTCTGCCCGAGGAGTCGATATTAACAATAATTTGGGTCTTCTTGGCCTCATCCGTAAGGATGCTGCCGGGTAGGACCATCCCACCCGAATTATTTCCCAATAAAAAAAAAACATACTTTGTTTCCACAAAGAAATATACGTGTTTAATCATGGATCTGACCCACAAAAACATAAAAAATTATGTTTGACGCAAATTAGAAATTGGGTTTGACGAAATCATAAAGTTAAACTCGTAAAATTTTATTGTCAATTTATTTTAGCGAGTCGGTCTCAAATTGGCTTCTAAACGAGGGAAAAGAAAACGGAGTCAAAACTCTAAATTAAATTTCCCTCAAATTCAAACGGTTCTTAAAAGAACTACGTGAATACTTGATGCTCTTTTATGAGTTACGTAGGAAGTCCGATAAAAGAAATATTGGATTCAGTCGCCCATTTCAAATCAAATTAAATTGGTTCTTAAAAGAACTACGAGTAATTTGATCCCGTTCCAAACGGGTACGTAGGACACTCGACATAAAGCTAAAGCTCGTCGGGTTCAATCACTAAAACCCAAAAATTAAATCAATTCAAATACTCTGAACTACGTAAGACTTGATTCTCTTCCAAGAGATACGTAGGCAACCCGTTAATATTCGGGTGCAGCCCAAATCACCAAAACCACTTAAGTCTTGGTGTCGATACGACTTCGAATCAAGAGGATAACCAAAAGGGGTCGAACTCAAAATTCTAAAAAAATTAAATAAAATATGTTTTACAATTATTCGCGCATTTTTGTTCAACAGTATGATTAACCTCTTCTCTGTGAATTAATGGAATTGAAAGCGATGTATGCCCCAAATAAAAGTACGGGTTAGAATCTGGAATTTCGAAAACTGAAAAGGGCATAAGTTGAAAACAATAAAAAGTATGGGAGGTTTGTGTAATTATTTCACCTTCTTCCTCCTCCCGTCACGCCCTTAACAAAGAGTTTCAATCGAGCTTTTGGCGACACTTCGGTGACTGCTCGCGGAGGCTATTGACAACGGCGGCGCACGAGGCTGGCGGGTACGGATATCTGGTGGCTGGGCGCTCCCCCTGGTGGCGGCTTGTGGCTCCGGCAGCGGCTCACTGTGGTCCGACGAAGATTCCGACGAGCCCGAATCCGAAATTGGGCGTTTTGTATTTAGAATGTTTTTCTAAAGAGTTTTTGAAGGGGATTGTATATTGATGGGTTTAGAACAAGACGAACTAGCTTGAGAGCTCAGATATTGGCTAAAATGGCGGACGAAACTAACGAAGGTCGAAAGGGGTTTTTATAGGCCGGGCTTTCAATGTGAACGGAATCACGAATTGAAGGCGTAATTGAATCGGAATTGATGAGAGGAATTAATATTCATTATCAATTCGGTCTTCCAATCTTATTTGCCACGTCAATTTGATGAATCTTTAGAACTAGGGTTTGTGAATTTGGATAGAGTTGGGGATTGATTCATCAATTAATTCAACATTTGCCACGTTTTTTATAAGATGGACTTAATTAGGTCTTAATAAAGCCATTTTGAAGTTGAAAATTTGAAGGGAGTAAACCTCCATTGGAGCTCTATAAGTTCCTGCGCGGTAACGTGAAAGAGAAGGAAGAAGCGGTTCAAGTGAACCGGCTCTTTTTTTTATTCGGTTCAGTGGAACCGGTTTAACGCAAGGTTGGTCTTCTTATATGTAATAATATAACTATATAAGGCTATTCATTTAATTTGAAAAAAATAGAGTAGATAAATAAATAAATAACTTATGATAAGTGATTTTATTTGAATAATCATTTCAAATGAAATTTCATAACATAATTATTTTACTAGAAATAACTTTCAAAATTTATAATCAATATTATTAAATCATAAATTCATTATAACCTTTTAGTTATAAAATATGTTAAATACAATAAGTCGTATTATAAATCATACTTATTTATTTAAAAATGATATCACATTGGGTATTGAAATAACTTAAGTAAGGCACCGTTGAAAAATCATAAACTCACATCACTATTTATAAAAGTCGTAATAATATGATAATAATAATGTTTTGTTTTAAAAAAATAATGTCAATCAAATTTTATGTTCTAATTACTAAGAACTGAATATTAAGGTATATATTTCGCAACAAATTCTACAAATTATTTTATTAAAAAAATTAACCTTATTTTTATTCAAATTAAAACAGAAATACCCAAAAATACTTTTGGGTATTTCATATCTCCCCCCTTAAAAATAAGTTTCGACCCGAAACTTGGACAAGAAAAAGGGTAGGAAGAAAGGATATGAAAAAAGAAGGTTGTGTAATTGGAAGCTTGGTTATCATGAGAGGTACGGGCTGATGGATGAATTCTTAGAGCTCGATTTAATGAAACACCGTTTGATGGAAAGAATTGGTGTCACTTCTCATTAGCTGACTTGGGACCCTTGTTGTCAATTTCTGAGACCAACCATGGAGATGACACTTGTAGATGATATACTTGAGCACGTCGAGGATCGAACTTGATATTTTTATGGTTAATTGAGTACACAAAGCTATGGTATTGCTCAAAGAGCAAACAACCTATTTACTTTCATTGTAATTGGTTGTTCACCGAACTCGTCCTGGCTAGAGTCTAAGAATTACTTATCCCACAATTGTCTCTTAACTTAGGCCTAATAATGTACTATTGAGATATTTTTCAAAGTTTTTTTTCCACGCTTTTGACGATATAATAAAATTTGTGCAAGTTAGTCAACTCTTATCACACGATGAACATGGTCTCCCAGTCTACCCTTGGCTTTCTTCTCAACCCCATATGGCTTCCTTTCCCAGGTTACCAAATGGTCACGTGATGGTTTCAAAGGCAGCCATTTTAGGTAGAAATGGCATCCTAATCAAGTGTAACGAGTGCTCCGTATGAAACGGGTTCTTCCTTGGGTCTTCTTCGAATTTGATGACTAACACGTTGTCCGGTATCTTATCTTCTTCTCGAACGCGGCTTATATTTTATATAAAAATAAATCATTAGGGATATTCTCTCAAACATTAGCCAACGACAGTTCAGAACACTCTTGAAATAATATCATCACGACATTACACCTAGATTAGATAGATAACGTATGGAGTCACTACTAAAGTCTAAACGGAAGAACACAACTGAAGCATAAAGTTTTACCCTACCAGTCGGGTAACACAAGGAATGGACTATCTTTCACCGAGCACATGATACACCAAAACGATTTAACTTCTTCACTATAGGAGAGTATCATTGGAATCACGAACACTTATACTCGTACTAGTATATGTAATACATAGCTTCGAAGTAGCAAAATGGTAAGGCATGAAACTGTTAGGAATATATCACTTGATGTGCTTTAAGTGGTTTAGATTCGATCTCGAGAAGTTTGTGAGTTGAGACATTGGACTTCAACATGATATAACAACCTTAAAAATCTTTCACGGTATACATATTAGTCAATTCACTTTCAAAACACTTTGAAATTTGATACAATACTTTATCACCTTAGGATTTATACATAATCCTAACTTTTTACCTAGAAAATTCACTTAAGAAAGCTTTTACGTATAATTTAGTACATACACCAACGATCAAAAGAATATTTTAAGAATAATCTTTAATCACTTGAACCCATGAAACAGATTTTAAATATCTAAAAAATTGTGGAAGCTCAACACATACTTTCAGGAATGAAGAAGAATCTAGTAAAATACCGACAACATAACATAATGTCATTTCTTTTAATTTTCTTTGAGTGGATTAGGATAAAAAAAATTTTTTTATCACATATATTCATTTTCAAGATTCACAATATCACACACCATTTGAAAGTTGAATTTCAAACTTTTTAACCCGATTTAAAGAAGCAAGAAAATATAACTAAAATATCTTCTCAATACACTGAAAACCATTTAATAATGTTAAGAAATGGTAACTTTAACCATTATCTTTTATCATACATTATTAGACGATTTATAAATTATAAAGGTTATGGATATTTATTCGAACACATTTTTAAACACCAAACACATATTCAGTTAAGAAATTTTATGAAGAAAATGTCGATGAGCCATTAAAAATATTTAAGGTGCTTGAAAATCTTGTCGGGATACTTGAGAATTTGGTTCATATATGATTTACAGATTTAAACGCTAAATTTCTTGACAATACATCTGAATGAAAATATTTATACTTGAATCGTTTATTCAAACACTTTCTTGATAATACACCAATACTTATTTGACACACTTGGATATACTTTATTTTAATATGATTTATAATTTCCACTTACAACCCTCGAAAACTGTTATGGAGGACTATAAAAATCTTATGAAATATTATCTCAATAACCCACTTTATGAAATTTTTATTGAAAACTGTTACCCTTGTTTTAACAATAAAGGGTATCTAGGATTTTGAAAACTCTAAACAACAAGTTCAAGGTTGTAATTTTTTTTAAAGGTATATATTTTTAAGTTTAATATTTCTCATGGAGAAAATCACATTGATTATTGTATTTCTAAAATACTTAGGTTGAAACAATATCTTGTATTTACAATTTGCAAGATCCTTCGGAAATGTTGTACAACCAAGATTCTTTCTATTACCATAGAGCTTTTAGATTATTTATTTGAAAAGAAAAAGACATTTTGTTTGTCTTTCGAAAACGAATACCAATACTAAAAGAAAGATTTTACCTTGAGTTTTGGTACCGTTTAGTTAGACCATTTAACTTTATTATATTTAAAACGTTATATAAGATATTTTAAGAAAATGCAATTTAAAACTCGTAAACGAAAATCGTTAGCTCTGATACCACCTTCTATAACACCCCCTTCTGTAAACGAAGGAATGTTGCAGCGCCAGTGATTACTTGGACTTTAAGGTCTTCGTAACCACCTTAGGCTTATAGGGACATGCTATCATGCTCCCATAAACAAGATGATAACATAATAAATATAAATAGCGGAAGTCTTAAAATACAATAAATCTTTTTTTTTATTAAACGCATAATTCAAATTACAATATTCAATACAATAAAACCTTACAGCGGAAGACTTGTTAAAAATAAACACTTAAAAGTTTATACAATATTTTCTAAGAACTTTAAATAATTAAATCTCGAAAATAAAATGTCTTCTTACTCGTCTTTAACATCTCTTCAGAGACTCGACCATAACCTGCGAACCGGAGACTGGGGTATTGTACGAAGACAATGAACCCCTAGCCGTCCAAATTAACAAAGGACGGTTAGTTCGCGAGAACTAGCAAGTGACGGCTCGAAAACTGGGACTACTTCAGATTTATACTCATTGACCTTTAATGGTATGAATTTAAACCCGAATGTGATTATTAATTAGAATATTTTAGAGGGGCTAAAAAAAAATTGACAACACAATTATTATGACAAGGATAATCCTGAAGGATTGAATAACATAAGAAGTGGGAGACAAGCACCCTTAGGAACCATATCCTGAGTATAGATGGGATATGATATAGCTTGAATTAATTGTGATCACTATGAAACCAAATGTCTATCACACACTTCACTCACTTCCTCACGTTGAAAAGCTTGCACACAACTTCACTTTCCTCACGTTGAATAGCTTGAACACAACTTCACTTTGCTCACGTTGAATAGCTTGAACGTACACAACTTCATATAACGTTACACATTTTAACACTTTGATCGGTTACATACTTCATACGACCCGCTTCTTAATTAATAATCAAGCATATGATACCGGTCCCGCTCTCAATAACAGATAACGACCTACTGCCTTTTTATCTGATAGTGTAACATTCCGATAGATAATATGTGCGCATTGGGAATGTGTGAGTTTCATGAAACTTTAAGACCGGGGAATAACGGCCCCGACATGACTATACCACAACACTTTCACTTAACTTTACACATTACACGATTCACTTTCTCATTATTGATTAACGACTTATTTTAAGTGATCACGCAATCCTCACATTTTCATTATTGATTCACTTTCTCATTATTGATTAATTGATACGTTTTACTTGAATTGGTATTGATTCAGTTGAGTTCCGATCGTAACACACAATCCTCACATTCTCATTATTGATTAACGACTTATTTTAAGTGATCACGCAATACAAAAGTAATCCACATTATTTAAAGATAACATGGATGTCAAATAGAATAAAATAAAATAACGGATGGAAACATCAACGAAATAATATGTTCCATACCTAACCATTTTAGCATGAAAGAACAACAATAAATCATGCTTTAAAGAAATGGTGGGTAAACTGTGTTATTATTTTATATTAAGGTCAAATAATAACTTTACCCAATTTTACTTGCCAAATCCAAACTAATTGTTAAATAAATTACATAAAACAGGTGAATTGTAATTTATTTTATTTAACTTGGCAAGCAACCAAATGAAAGAAAACAACTAGACACGAAAGCACCAAAGTGAGCAGAAAGGCTCGGAAAGTCACTTGCCTGGATTGAAATTGCAAGTGCGTTTTTGAATGCTTTTATCTTGAATCGAAATCTCCGTACATGCGTATGATTAACCTATTCTATGTGAATTAATGGGATTGAAAGCGATGTATGCCCCAAATAAAAGTACGGGTTAGAATCTGGAATTTCAAAAACTGAAAAGGGCATAAGTTGAAAACAATAAAAAGTATGGGAGGTTTGTGTAATTATTTCACCTTCTTCCTCCTCCCGTCATGCCTTCAACAAAGAGTTTCAATCGAGCTTTTGGCGACACTTCGGTGACTGCTCGCGGAGGCTATGGACAACGACGGCGCACGAGGATTGCGGGTACGGATATCTGGTGGCTGGGCGCTCCCCCTGGTGGCGGCTTGTGGCTCCGGCAGCGGCTCACGGTGGTCCGACGAAGGTTCCGACGAGCCCGAATCCAAAATTGGGTGTTTTGTATTTAGAATGTTTTTCTAAAGAGTTTTTGAAGGGGATTGTATATTGATGGGTTTAGAACAAGACGAACTAGCTTGAGAGCTCAGATATTGGCTAAAATGGCGGACGAAACTAACGAAGGTCGAAAGGGGTTTTTATAGGTCGGGCTTTCAATGTGAACAGAATCACGAATCGAATGCGTCATTGAATCGGAATTGATGAGAGGAATCAATATTCATGATCAATTCGGTCTTCCAATCTTATCTGCCACGTCAATTTGATGAATCTTCACAACTAGGGTTTGTGAATTTGGATAGAGTTGGGGATTGATTCATCAATTAATTCAACATTTGCCACGTTTTTGATAAGATGGAATTGATTAGGTCTTAATAAAGCCGTTTTGAAGTTGAAAATTTGAAGGGAGTAAACCTCCATTGGAGCTCTATAAGTTCCTGCGCGGTAACGTGAAAGAGGAGGAAGAAACGGTTCAAGTGAACCGGCTTTTTTTTTTAATTCGGTTCAGTGGAACCAATTTAACTCAAGATCCGTCTTCTTATATGTAATAATATAACTATATAAGGCTATTCATTTAATTAGAAAAAATTAGATAAATAAATAATCAAATAAATAAATAACTTATGATAAGTGATTTTATTTGAATAATCATTTCGAATGAAATTTCATAACATAATTATTTTACTAGAAATAACTTTCAAAATTTATAATCAATATTATTAAATCATAAATTCATTATAACCTTTTAGTTATAAAATATGTTAAATACAATAAGTCGTAATATAAATCATACTTATTTATTTAAAAATGATATCACATTGGGTATTGAAATAATTTAAGTAAGGCACCGTTGAAAAATCATAAACTCACATCACTATTTATAAAAGTCGTAATAATATGATAATAATAATGTTTTATTTTAAAAAAATAATGTCAATCAAATTTTATGTTCTAATTACTAAGAATTGAATAATAAGGTATATATTTCGCAACAAATTCTACAAATTCTTTTATTAAAAAAATTAACCTTATTTTTATTTAAATTAAAACAGAAATACCCAAAAATACATTGGGGTATTTCATAGTCTAGGGATATGTCAGTCTCTTGGATCAGTTGAACGTCCCATTAGAACACTCGTCATGGAAGCAAGGATCAAATGTCTAAAACTAACCACGAAGTCAGACCGAGCTTCTCATGCAGACCCTAAAGACCACGCTGAGGACATATAATACGCCTATACCTAGAATAAAGGATGCTATAATGCAGTATTGGAATTTAAATCACACAAGCATGCTGACAATTTATATAATGCAGAAAGCGATAAATGGATCCACATAGAATGCCAAGTGGCATATACCCCTTCTACCTCTCCCCCCCTTCCCGTTAGTGCAGAGATTGACCAGTTCGATCCTATAGGATATCATATCTCATCCTAGCATATCATATCTCATGCTCATATCATATCGTATCTCATGCTTGTATCATATCTCGCAGTATATAAATTACTCAAGGAGGACATCACCCGATGAAGCTGGGCTATCATATGACCCTAGCAAAGACTATAGGACTCACAGATAACAGTTGTTATATTCCAAACACATAAAGAATACGAATGCTCATTCATAAGTGCAAGTCCTAAGCATGATACTACATGGCATGCGATATGCAACACTTATGCACTATATGACACATCATCCATGAGCTTCGGTTACCGAGTAAGCTCCCGTTAGAAACTTACCTGAAAAGTCGAACAACAAAGAAACAACAGATAGCGGAAGTCCAAGCAAGTCTCAGATAACCTAGCATATGTACGAATAATAATGAAAGCAAGAAGTCTAATGTTTTATCTAACTAAGCATAAAGAATTTCACGTACGAAAAGCATTTCTAAAATCATCCGGTATTCGTTAATTCCAAAAGCCAAGATACTAGAAAGGTTAACATTCCATTCCAATTCCAACAATCCATATTCGTTAATTCATATAATCATCACATCTCAGTCCAAGGTCTCATATCAGTCCATAGTCACAAACCAGTCATAACACAAGGTCTAAGTTCAGGTCCAATTAAACAATCCAAAAGATCGGGTTAAAATAGGTCCAAGGCTCACTGAGTCAAAATAGTCCGTTAAAATAAGGTTCGAAAGGTCAGGCTAATCCGTTAGAGTAACGTTTGTGAATTACAATTGTCTCAAAGCCATTTTCCATTGTTAAGTCCAATTAATTAGTCAAAGTCGTATAGTTAAAGGAATCCTGGCATCTCGGTTTTTAAACAAAAAATATGTTTGAGAAAACATTTCCGAATACAAGTTAAAGGTCCTCATTAAAATATCTTGACAACTACAAATATGGTTCAAGCATTGTTCCAAAACATTTTGAAAGGCCTCCAAAATCTTTTTGAGTAAACCAAAATATCCCAACAATATTTAAATCGAACAAGTACGAAAACATTTCATTTCTTTTAAACCATACTTAATAAATGTTATAATAATCCCACGTAAAATATATTTAAAATCCACAACTTAAAATCATCAAACAATAACAAACCAGTTCAACCAAAATCGAACCAAAAGCCCAAGGGTTTGAAGAGAACTGACCTCGGCCAAAGGCTCAGGATGGGTTTCGTCGTGACGAAATGGCTGCTCGCCGCGGTGAAATACCCTCATGTGTTCTCAGTTGTGGAAGGCTCCTTTCGCCTGGGCGAACGAAGTGATGAGAGGTTCGTCCTCAAGAGAGAAGTCAGCGGTTTTAGATTTAGTGTGTTTTAGGGTTTAGGGATAGCGGGAACAGGTGATAAGGGTGGCTATCGACAAAGAATAGAGGGGTCGATGTCGGTGGATGGAGAGGGAATGGTGGTTGGTGTCGAGTAGAATGACAGGACAAAATCGTTGTGTTTCCTATCAAAATAAAACTCAAACCTACAAACTAGTATAGTGAGCAAGTAAGAGGTCGATCCCACAGAGAATCAAGTATTCCTATGTATTGTGTATTTACCAATTTATAGAAAAGAAGGGTTTTGAGTGGTTGATAATGAGAAATATTAACAAGTTAGGAGAATCAATAATTAAGAGAGTTTCACCTACAAATCTCAACCCTATTTGGTGAATTCGATCCTTGTTTCCTACTCAAGTTCTCTTCCTTTTCCAATCAAATGTTCTTATCTCGATTTAAATAGATTATTAGCCCTATGAGTTCTAATAATCCCTTACTCCTAGGCAATCTTAACACGGATTAAGGTTTAATCCTAGGAATAGCAATAAGTCTCAAGATGTATAAAGCTTATAAGCAATATCAATCCCCTAAAGAACTAATATTTAACCTATATAGTCAACTTCCTACACATTCAAGCTTTCTAACGAAGTCCACTAGAACATGTTTGCTACGAAAGATTAAGAATCATAACGAACAATTCAAAACCCTAGCGATGATGAGATCCTAGCAAGGTGATCAATCAAGATAGCATCAAACACCATAAAGCATTCAAGCACAAAGAAGATGAAACATATGATGGAAATTAGAACAAGAATAGAAAACTCACAATTCAACCAAACGGAGTCTCAAATCGTAGGCAAACCAAAATAGTTTAGCACTCCATTGTCAAACGATTGTCAAAAGATTAGATGTGATCCCTAAAACAACCTAAAACAAACCTATAAATAGGCCTAAGTACCGTCATAAAACCCTAGAAAGTGTTTCCCAAAGATAGGCCCAACTTAAGAAGGAAATAAAATCGGCGCTGAACCGGCCCAGGAGAACCGCGGGCGCTGCCCCCATGGCCGCGGGCGCGGCTTCTGCAGAGAGTCCTGAAATTCTGGCCGCACGTGCTGCCTCTGTGGCCGCGGGTACGGTTTTCTGGCTTCCCTTGTTCCTCTTGCCGCGGGTGCCGTTTTTCCTCTTGTACGCCCTTTGCCTCTTCCTTGTGCATTCCAAATTGGCTTCTCTAGCTCGTTCTCACCTCCATATGGTCCTCTCATGAATGACCTCCTTACTACTTCGGATCCTCAATCTACAAATAAACACTAAACTTGTGTAGATTCCGAGCTTAAACACCAAATGAGCAAACAAGTAAACTAACCCAATAAAATGCAATATATACATCTAAATGAACTTAAAACTACTCTATAATGCCTATCTAAATATACATTATCATAGAACATGTGTCGAATAAAAATAATAAAATATAACAAACAAAGATGCGAACTTCCAAGGTTAGGGATCACCACAACAATAAACATATGTGTAGATCATAAATCACATAAAGATGCATGCTTTATATCAAAGAATCGACTTTCGAAAATTCCAACAAGGTGATAGAAGCTTTCGTATAAAAACCTAATTTGTTTCTAACTTTTCTTAATTAGGATTAACCAACTTTCGCAAGAAAAATCTAATTACTATCCAACTTCATAATTAATTCACTTTCGCTTTATAATTGCAAATAAGGAATTGTCATCGACTGTCGCAAAGGATTAAGCTCATTGGTAGATGATGATAAAGACATAAAAATTCATTGATTTATAAATCAAACACACATATCTATGTTGGAATCACCCCAACCCTAGAAGAGAGAAATTAGAAACAAAACATAATGAAAGAAACTAACTTTAACATAAAATAAACTAAAACTTACAAAACCTTCCAAACGTTCCTCCTCCTCCTTCTCTCTCTCTCTCTCTCTCTCTCTCTCTCTCTCTCTCTCTCTCTCTCTCTCTCTCTCTCTCTCTCTCTCTCCCCTTGCGCCCGAACACGACTTGGCTTGAATGTCTGAAAATCAGCCTCCTAGGGCTTTATTTATAGGCTCTAATCCTAGTTATTCTAGGAAGGAACAATCTATCTCTAGCTATCTAAAACTATTTATCTAAAAGCTTAAGATAAAACTTGATAAATAAATGAAATAAATCTAATAATTAAACTAGGGAAATGTCTAATGTGGATAAGTTTCCTTGAACTTGATAGATCTTCACTTGATTATTTAGAATATCACGTGCCTTCACTTGCAAGTAACCCACAATGCTTGGACTCCACTCGATCTCGACTCGGAATGATTCTGGATAGTACTCGACATCGATTAAAGTACTCGACGTCGAGTAGAACTTTTAACCTCGTGATGTGATCGAGCTCGGGTACATGGTGGACTCAACATGAGTACTCAACATCGAGTAATCTACTCGACGTCAAGTAGTTCTCTTCTTCTCGAGTGGTTACTGCTTGATTCGGGCTCGACTTGGACCAAAGAGTACTCGACATCGACCAAAGTGGTCGACGTCGACTAGTCCCGTCAGCTTTTAGCATTCTGCTACATTCTTGAAACGCACCTTCCCGATTTCTCATTTGTCCGATTGACGCATATTCATATGCGTTGGAAAGCTCTTTTCGAGGTGTAAAACTTTCATGAAGACAACATAACTTGATTCAGAATGATGAATGATGAAAAGTGGGATTTCTTCCGGCTGTACCATCCTTAGCTTCTTCATGACTTTCCTTTAAACTCCAAAGTGCGTCCGATTTCTGCGAAATTGAACAAGAATTAGTGTAGATCTTCATAATTTGCAAATAAGCATAAACTACACAGATTATGTACTATTCTAACCCACATGTATGAAATGCATACAGAAATTGTTATAAAAGTCAATATAAAACATGGCAAATTAGGCGCACAACTCGAAGCTTTTATCACGGCGAAAGGCATGCTTCGTCTTCCCCGTCCTAATTCCCAGCGACGCTTCTCCCTCACAACTTCCTAGACCAGCAACGAATTTGGCCCCTTCTTGATGATGTGCTTGCCGGAGAATGTAAACGAAGAAGCCGGACTGCCACCGCACCAACCACATGAACAACCTCGACACTTTAGAACGACAACACACACCGTCGACCCAGAGGACAGTGGCCGGAAAGAACACTATCCAGGGACCTCACCAGAGCAGCGAACAGCCACCCAGGAGCCCGACGGTGCATATGCTTCCACACCCGAACTCGCCGACCTCACACCGCCGGCAACCAGCGGTGGAGCCCCTGAAATAGCCACCCCCCCGACCACCAGACCAAGCCAACAACCACATAATGCCGCCCCCACCATCATACAACCGGGAATAAACCCCAAGCACCCAGATCCAGATCTGCATAACAAATCTATGTAGATCTAGAACGGAAAATTAACAACCCACCAAGGAGAGGCGGCCACACAACCTACCATACCGCTTGGCCCTCGACCCTATGGACGACACCAGACCCTACGTAGCGACCAATCCCGAACAGCCCACTGGTAACCACGCCGGAGCATGACCCAGTTGCAAGGATTAAAAGATCCCTATGAGCTTAAAATTCCCACAAATTCTAATCCCAAACTCTCAACAGGTTAGAATTAAAGAAACCCCCGGATTTGTAGCAATATACCCCACAATTAAACAAGTAAACAAATCCAAGAGGGGAGGAGAGGATAGTGCAAAAGAGAGGAAAATCAAAGAGGACGGGGATGACCCTTGAGAGTTTCTCTCTCTAAATTTTCACTCTCCATCCAAACCTTCTTGATAATCCTTCTGACTGAGCGCATCTGCCACTACATTTGCCTTCTCGGGATGGTAGATGATATCCACATCGTAATCCATCAAAAGCTCTAGCCAACGTCTCTGCTTGATAATGCATATTTTAGATCGGCATTATAGGTAGGTCTTATTGCATTTAAGTAGTCTTATTGTATATGTTTTGATCTATTTCTATATTGTTCATGTGAAGTATTCGAGATCGAAATCTACACCTTTTTAGTGTTTGTTCTACAGTTTTATAATCCGAGCTTGAAGGGGGTCTTGGGAGATCTTAGAAACTGGTTTTGGAGCATAAAGAATGCCAAGGAAGAAGCATTAAGGGAGCAAGAAGTCAAAACATCGAAGCAAGGGAAGAATCGCGGAGCCTAAATAGAGGCGCTCGCCGGTGCCCCGTGTTCAGCAACTGCCAATTTTAGTCTGAAGATTATATTCTATTATTATTATTATTATATTATTATTATTATTATTATTTTCCTAGGGTTTTGCACGACTCTATTTAGGTTTTTTCATTCTATTCTAGTCGTGTGTGACATTGGAGACACAATATGCCGTTTGAGAGAGAGATGAGCGTTTCTTTGGCTATTATGAGTTGCTAAACTCGTAGTTTTGCCTATGATTCGACGACATGGCCGATTGGATGAATTGCGAGGATTTCATTTAAATTAGTTATTTATGAGTTTATTTATCATCTTTACACACACACACACACACACACACACAATTGCATCTATGCTATTAATCCGTTGTTGGTTTCTAGATAGCAAACAAAGTCTTTGATTCAGTGATGTTTCTATTGTCTTTGTAATGGATGATAACAATTGATCTATGGCAAGTAGATGTTATTAGGGTCGAATGGGTTGTTCCTTCAATTCCTAATTGCATTGAATTGATGTGTCAATTGGTCTTAAGTACTCGATTCGTTAATGCTATTCTTTAGTGATCCCACATTGAATAAGAGAGTGTATCTTTGCGGAACAATTGATAATAGGTAGTCGACATAATCTCATAATTAATATTGAAATCAACCCAAGGATCATGAACCTCAACCATTGTCAAGAATTATAGGTGAAGCGTTTCCCTGTCAAATTATCACTACTTTGTAATCATTACTCTATTTAGTTTATCTTGCTATTTCATTAGTTTGCTACAAATTATTTGCTATTATCATAAGAAATCATCAATAGAAATATATATGCGAATAGTCTTCTCTGGGGGATCGACTCCTTACTTGTATGTTGTAATAATCTTTTGGTTAAGCATTGAGTTAGGATATTATTACTATTTGGCGGGACTGAGCCAACGAAATTACAACACCATCATCAGACCCTCACCACTGCCTCATGTTGAGCTCCTTTTGGGTGAAAATATACATCAGGTTATTGTGATCCGTCATCACCTTGCACGATGTTCCATACAGATAATGCCTCCAAAATCTTTAGAAGATGTCATACAACTATGAGCTCTAGATCGTGCATGGGGTAGGTCTCCTCTCCAAGCTTCAACTGGCGTGAAGCATAGGTCTCCCTCTAATGCAGAACATAGGCCAATCCAGCTCGTGAAGCATCTGTATAGATCACGAAATCCTCCGTCCCATCCGGCAGTGCTAAAACTGGTCCGGTAGTCAGATTCTCCTTCAAAAAAGCTCAAAGGTGGCCTCGCACTCATCACTCCACACGAAGGGAACGTCTTTCTGAGTTAATTGTGTCAACGGTCTGGCAAGCTTGAAAATCCCAGGACAAATCACCGATAGTAATTGGCGAAACCTAGGAAGGAACAGATGTCTCATGCGTTCTAGCGCACCTCACAAGAAACTATGGCATCAATCTTCACCGGGTCCATGACGACTCCCTCCGCTGAGATAACATGACCTAGCAAGGTCACCTCTGAGATCCAAAAATCTCACTTGTTGTATTTGCCATTTAGTTATTACTTCTATAATGTCTCCAGAATGATCCTCTCAATTGCTTCTCATGGTCCTCTCTTCTCCTCGAGTACACCAAGATGTCATCTATGAAGACAACCATGAATCTGTCCAGATAGACTATGAACACCCAGTTCATATGCTCCAAGAAGGTTGATGAGGGATCTGTCAGCCTAAAAGCCATGACCAAGAACTCGTAATGACCATACCGCATCCTGAAGGTGGTCTTTGAATGTCCTCGGGCTTCACTCTGAGTTGATAGTAGCCGACCTTAAATCAATCTTTGAAAACACTACTACACCCTTAAATTGATCTATCAAGTTATCGATTCTCGGAAGAGGATAATGGTTCTTCACCATCGTCCGGTTCAGCTCTCTGTATTCTATGCATAGCCTTAACGATCCATTCTTCTTCTTGATGAACAGAACCGGCATGCCCCATGGTGATGCACTTGGTCGGATATAGCCCTTCTCGACGAACTCCTCCAACTGAGCCTTCAGCTCTACCATATATGTAGGTTCCATCCGGTTTGGAACTCGCGAGATCGGCCTTGTGGTCGGCTCCAACTCTATAGCGAAGTCAACATATCTCTATAGGGGTAGCCCTGACAGCTCATCTGGGAAGACATCAGACAGGTTATGTCTCTAGCTATCAATCCACCTCTAAAGTGGAACACTAGTATCTCGTGCAACCCTGGTCCAAAAGCCTCGCTGCTCAAACTACGCTGATGAGTGCCCCGTTCCTCTTCGGGTCACTCCCCTAGACTTGGTTCTCCGTCCCATCATCTGCCAAAATGGTCACCGACCTTCTTCGCAAGTTGATGATCGACTCGTAGTGGTCCATGAAGTTCATGCCGAAAATCAAGTCGTGCGTCTTCGGGGTCATCACAATCAGGTCGGCTAGCGGGCCACTCACGCTCACCTATACGGACGAGGCACCCTAGGATCTTACGAATCGTCCTAACTCTAGCCCCATCCGGCATACCCATAGTAAGGGATAGACCCCTCATGCAGCTCAGGATCAGCCTAGCAACGCACGCCTCTGCTATGAAGCAATGAGTAGCCCTAGTGTCAAACATAATACTCAAGCACGCATCTTAGAGAGATATGGTAGTGGGGGCAATGCCGGACCAGAGCCTTAGTGTCAAACATAATACTCAAGGCACTCAGAGCTGAACGATCCTCTACCCTCATCTGAAAGAGGCTGGGTAGTGGGGGCAATGCCGGACCAGAGCCTTTAGAAGTATGTTCTCTCTTGTACCCGGACCTAGATGGTCCAGCTGAAGACGAACCTCTGTCAACTCCATAACCAGATGGTCCATGGCCTCCTCTTACAGCTCCTCTATCGCCTCTACCTCTAGCAGAAGTACCTCATCTCCTATGGATCTAAGGATACGTCGGAAGTGGAGGGCTAGGAAGTTGCAAGGAGGCTAAGTGTAGGAGTTGTCGGTGGGGTCCTGCTACCTTGGGGGCAATGAGCATGTCGGTGAACCATACCTCCACAAGTGTAGCATCTGATAGACCGATTAGGAGATTCTCTCACATAGTGTCCTCTATTGAAACAGTCGTGGCATGTAATGCTCCGAACAGTAACATCTCTACTCATAGAAGCAGGTACTAGCGGTGGTGCCATCCTCGACACTCCTCCTCTAAAACCTCATTAAAACCCATCTCTAGGTCTCCACTCCCATCTAGCATCTGCAGGCCTCGACCTCTTTGCCTCAGGGCGACAGTGAGCATAAACGGTGGCGGAAAGAATCCTCTGTTGATCATATAGGAGGACGACCTCTACGAATCTCTCGAATGAAACATCTCCAAGACTCGATACATGTAGAAGGACGGCCGACAGTAATCTAATGGATAGCACCCTGATGCAACTCTCGTTAGTGGTGCAGAGATGAGCGCAATACACCAGTTCCCTCTTGAACTGGTAGACAATCTCGAATACAAAAAGTGAAGAGTCGTAGGTCGTATACATGAAAACCACCTCCTAAGTGGTCCGGGTCCCAACTGGACAATACTCTCTCAACATCAGTGCTTTGATGTCCTCGTAGCTCCACTCTGCTCAATCTGTCTTATAGACGAACCAGCAACCAAAAGCGTCTTTCCGCAAGAGACCCGCGGACAGCCACTGGAACTTAGTAGCCAAAGCACCGATGAACTCGAAAATGAATTCGATCTACCGAAACCACATCTCTATGTCATCACCGGCCTCTCTAAAGAAATGTGGCGGGTTGCAATGTCTTAAAGTTCTCACCCAATCGGTGCTCTTTTCCGGGTGTGCACCGACAGAAGACTCAGCTGGCTGCTCAATAAGAATGTTTATCTCTGACCTGGCGGGCTACTCAGTAGGGATCAAAATATCGGGTGTAACTGGTGGAGATCCTTTAAGAAATCCTCTAACCATCTTGATCAGCATAGCTCGGTCAAGTTGTCCAAGTGCAGCCTCCGGTGGAGGAGCTGGAATCTCAACGCCCTCTGGGACCTGAACCCCAACATCGGCCTCATCAGCGACTGTCTGGTGAAGGGGTCATCCGTTGCCTTGACGTGTCGGGACCCCACACCCAACTGGTATGTGATGTGTGTCAACCATGATCGCTAGACATGTAACGGTGAGCTTAACAACCAATGCGGAAACACTTAACGAGAATTAATATGATCCCCTTCGAGGGTGATTGCCCCCAGGCCTAGTTTTAAAAAACACAATCAAGCTATCTAGAAGCCGTCCTTCGAGGGGCGAATGACCAGAGGGGGCGACTACCTCTCGATTTCCATACCCTAACCCCGCTACTCCAACCACCAAAGTGCAAATTCCTTGGAGTCTTTCTGGCCCTTTGTAAAATATAAGCTAGGGTTAGCCTACCGTTCCCCAAGTTTACATCCAATAGGGATGGTCCATCCCCAATCTACCCATTTGATTACCTCCATTCCATTTTATCACCTTACGTTAGGTTAATTAAATTCATTTTCCCTTTTTGGAAACCTTTTTAAAATCCTTTGTAATGGCTCATTTGAACCCAGATTGCACAACCTGGCTCTGTTACCAACTTTGTAATGGCTCGAATATATTATCCGGGTTACATTTCGAAGGTTTGATACCTTCGTTCGAATCTTTCAATTCAAGTACGGGTCGAGGTTTCAAAACCAAAGTGTTAGACTTGAAAGAGGGGATTTCGGACCCCAAAATACGCAATAGGGTTGTTGGTTACCCCAAACATGTCCTATTGTCTATGTCGCTCAAAACCATTTTAAGATCGAAACGCATAACGAAAGGAAATCCAAAATACAACTTGCCACAGCAGGGCCAGGTCAAAACAAAATATGAGGGACGCGAGTAAGGAAAACAACATCCAAAGTATAATAGTCTGGGATAAGTCAGTCTCTCGGATCAACTAAACGTCCCATAAGAACCCTCGTCATGGAAGCACGCAACAAGCAAGGATCAAATACCTGAAACTAACTACGAAATCAGGTTGAGCCTCTCATACGGGCCCTAAATGACTCGAGGAAAACAACACCCGATGAAGTTGGGCTTATATTTTCAGTCTTTAAATATTTCAAATATTTAAAATACTATTTAAAATATTTTTGGTCGTTACATTTTCATACTTGATCGGTTTAATGAAACCAACTACAACCATTGGAAGGACCATATGATGTTCCTGCTGACCGCCATGAAGATTTCTTATGTGTTGGATGACAATTTGGAGGCAGTTCCAGATGCAACAAAAGATAAAGATCGGGAGATTAAGGACAAGAGAAAGAAGAGAGAAGAAGATGAAGTTCTATACAGAGGCCACATTCTGAACCGCCTCTCAGACAGACTCTACAATAGGTTTACTGTAATCAAGTCACCAAAAGAGATTTGGACAGCATTGGAGACAACATATAACAACGAAAAGCAATGGACATATAAGTTTCTCCTCATGAAGTATTTTGAGTTCAATATGAATGCAGATAAAACCGTTATGGATCAAGTTAATGATATGCAAAACTTTGTCAATCGAGTTAAGGATTTCATAAACATCTAAGGATGGAAGAGGAAACAAGGAGACAACACAACACACAAGTTGAGTATGATTACAAGATCAACAATGTTGTTGGTGAACACTCTCACATGAGTGTGGGAAACAAAAGGAAGAAGCCGAACGAAGCCGCAAAAAATAATAGGAACAAAAGGTCAAAGAAAGATGGAAAAGATACTAGACGTCTCTTTTGTGTTGTTGCAGGAGGATGTGTCAAGTATGAGATATAAATAAAATATAAAGCAAACTGACTCCCTGTCTCAGCAAATAAATACAAGACTTCCTCCCGTTGTAGTAAAGGCAGTCAGGATCGATCCACGAGAAAGCGTGTCAGCGCCCAACTTTCCAGTTCCAAAAAGCTTTCAACTTCGACTCAGGAAGTACTCGACTTCGATTAGAACTACTCGACGTCGACTACTCAGTCGGGTGAAAACTACAAAACAGAGAACAAAAGCAAAAACGAACGAAAACGAAGCAAGTCGAGTAGAACAGGGTACTCGACGTGGACTAGACCTACTCAACGTCGAGTAGAATTCAGGCAATGTCGAGTGTGCACTTTAGTGTAAAAACGTGACCATTGCAATGACAACAATCAAACAGCAGCAACACGAAAATTGTGGGAAATTCAATAAACTAAAAGCTCCTAGAATCGGGGTTACAACGCCACAACGATAACCATATAAAATAAGGCATAAAGGTATAAAAAATCATGGCTTTTCATCAAATAACTTTCGTTATTAATAAGTAGGAAAATAAAGGTTTTTGCATAAACCCTAATTGTTACTAACCCTTTTTCACATAATTAATCCAAGTTGTATTAAGATCACTTTCGCTTCAATAACACAAACAAGGATCACCTTCAACTTCCGCAAAAGAATCATGCTTGTAGGAATAGAAGACGAAATCGCATCAAAATAATGTACCTTTTCGCATCACCTTACATGGCTATCGTTGGGCTCACCCCGACCCTAGAAGTTGGGCGACTACTCGCTCTTAAACATGAATAAAGACATCAATAATTTCAAGAAACTAAATTGCATTAAATAAACTCAAAAACTTACAACCGTTCGAAGCTAAAACGTCTCTCAACACTCCACCTTCTCTCGGCTACAAGCTCTCTCTCTCTCTCTCTCTCTCTCTCTCTCTCTCGATGTAATTGGAACTAAATTGGAATGAATAAAACTCATCCCCCTAAGGCCTTATTTATAGTGCTACATCTAGCTAATCTAGGAAAAGAACAACTATATCTATATCTAAATCTTTCTATCTAAAAGCATAACATAAAACATTATTGATAAAGGAAATAAATCAATAAAGAAACCACGACTATTGTGGCTAGATTCCTTCCATCTTGATAGATCTTCACTTGATGTTGATAGAACTCACGTGCCTTGGTGTAGAAGCAAACTAATCAACTCGGATTCCACTCGATCTCGGACTCGGACTATTTCACTGGGCTACTCGACGTCGACCAGGTTACTCGACATCGAGTATGTTCTTCTCCTCCTAGGTTGCACTCGAGCTCGGGCACGTTCTGGACTCGACGTGTGTACTCGACTTTGAGTAGGTGTACTCGATGTCGAGTAGCTTTGGGCTCCTCGAGTGTTCTGCTCTACTTTGTGTGGAATTCTGTTCTCTAGAGTACTCTACTTCGACTAGACGTAGTCGACTTCGAGTAGAACTGTCAACTTTCAACATTCATCTCCGTTCTTGAAACGCACATTCCCGAGTCCTTGTTTTTCGGATTGACACATATGAGTATGAGTTGGAAAGCTCTTTTCGAGGGCTACAACTTTCATGAAGACAACAGACCATGATTCAGAATGATGAATGGCGAAAAGTGGGCTTTTCTCCAGCTGCACCATACTTAGCTTCTTCGTGACTTTCCTTTAAGCTCCAAAGTGCGTCCGATTTCTGTGAAATATAACAAAAACTTGTGTACACTCCATAATTTGGAAAATAAGTATAAACTACATAGATTCTGTACTATTCTAACCCAAATGTATGAAATGAATACAGAAATCGATATAAAGTCATTATAAAACATGACAAATTAGGCGCACAACAAACACCCCATACTTAAGCTTGCTTGTCTTCAATCAATACTTTTAATGGTCATACAGGGGAAGAAATCAAAACTCTCAACATATTAGATCCATTCTCATATAACTCTGCAATCAATTACCATCCTAAAAAATGTACTAATGCCACAAATCCATGCATGTGCATAAAAGCAACTTCTCACATAAAAGGAGGGTTATGCAAAACAATTCATTCATGACAAAGCATTAATAATCAAGAGGACTTTAATTTAATCTCAATAAGGAGTAGATTGGTAAAAGGCCAAACTTTCATACCACATTCCTTCTTCCATTAATTTCTCACCTTTCGCTTATTCGCCTAATGCTTATTTTCACTATAATGCTTTTACCTCCCTAACCTCAGCACTGCCTTCTCGCGAGTCACAAACATGGGTGTCATGAATGGCCCCGGATACTTAGTGCTTCGGACTCCTCACCTGGTGTTCCATGTCGCCGAACTTTTATCTCAACGAGCAGGGTCAACCTACCTTTATCTCCTGAGGTGATCGGATTTTCTTTCTCTCATTAAATTTTCCATAATATTTTTTCAATTTCCCGCCAAACTCCAATAATAATATAATAACAACACAAACACCATATAATAATCTCCATAATGTGACTTTTATTCTCAACATAATCCCCGGATAGGAAATAAGGTAGAGAATGGGCAATATTTAGATCATGTGGAGCAAATATGAAATAAGGCTCAATATGGCTTTTGTGATGCATAAGCATAGGTATGGCTAGGAATTTTAACATATGAGCATTATATGGAAAATATAAAGTCCTCCATCCTCTTATCATGCAACATGTCAAAAGCAACTTCAAATTTTACCTCCTTTCATGGTTTTTATAAAAATATGCACTTTATTGTGACTTCCTTTTACTAGAAAATTTCATGCTATATCTCTAATGAATCTAATTTTGCATCGTCGAGTTCAATTATAACTTCCATGACACTTATCAAAATTTTCAATGGGGGTGATTTTTATGAACATTGGAAAACATGCACATAAGCACATAAATAATGTATGAAATCCAAAGTAGCCATGTATAAGAAATTCAAGATTTAAGCTTTAAATATGCACACATTATGTCAAATATGGTCAAATATGCACAAAGTAAGCCCTTCCCCCACCCCATAAACATTATAGTGTCATCGCTGTATAAAAACAAGGGTAGACAAAGAAACTCACTAGACAGGTGTGCTGATCGTCGGAATCTAGTGCAATGTTGCTGCCGAAGTTGTCGATATCGAAGAGGAGTAGTCTCCTTCGAGTAAGAGTGGTCTACTTTGACTATGGCTACTCGACATCAAGTAAGGTGGAACCCCAAGGTGGCCTTTGTCCTCGACCACGGGTTCATTTCCTCGAGATGGGTGGTCGACGTCGAGTACGTTAACGTCGAGTACTTCTGCCGCTTCTTCGTACCTGTAAAAATTGTTAGGAAGAAAATATCCACAATAGAAAAACTTAAAAACAATGTCCAAAAACAAAAAACCCAAAAACAACAATGTCCAAAAATTCAAAAACTAAGTCTTTTATTTACGAGCTCTAGACTTTATAGTCGCTAGGCCGACTGTCTCCGTTAAATCTCAAGGTGGAATCTGCATGGCCCATGTAGCTTGGGCTCCAAATAAGACTCCATTTTTGTCCTTCAGTTGTAGTCCTTCTGAATGGATCTTGTTCACCGTGAAAGGTCCCATCTTCTTCTTGTTGAATTTGTTGAGAAACCAATGATCCTTTGATTTGGAGACATTGACCTTTTCTCCTACTTCATATTCCTTAGGCTCATCATTGGAAACCCTGCACAACCGCACATACCAAGGCAAACATCTCCCATGTATAGATAAATCTTTAATTGAAATAGGAGAGGATATGTCCATACCTTGGCTTACCTTCACAGAATCGGAATTTGGGACCTCGGGTTTTGGTGGACTTTGAGTACAGGTACTGGACGTCGAGTACTTACCTTCGTCTGGTGGCTTACTCATTGAAGGGTAAGGAGTCGAGGAGGAAGAGGGCTGGTCGACGTCGAGTACTGCTCGGCTTCGCGTGGTCCACTAGATGAAGGCACAGTCGGTGGAGAGCTCGGGTTCTGGTCGACGTCGACTAGATTACTCGACGTCGAGTACTTCTGGTCGACATCGACCCCAAACTTAAATCCTGGAAAGTGAATCGAAAAGAAGTTAGTCGATATCGACTTACCTTGGTCGATGTCGAGTAGGTTCTCTGTATCGTCGTTCAGGATGGCCATGATCTCCTCCATTTGGGCTTCCATATCCCTCTTTTTCAGCTCCTCGGGGGTCATTTTTCATACCTTAGGCTCCCTGCAAGTATTGTACCTGGCTGATATTGATTTGACCTCTTCCATAGGACATGTATGTCTTTCAGTTTTGTTAAAAGAATACTCAATTACCTCATCGTTGATTTTGAAAGTGAGTACTCCCTTCCTTACGCTTATGTTGGCATCCGTCGTCGCCAAGAAGGGCCTTCCTAGAATGATTGGACAAGTAGGTTCCTCTGCCATATCAATAACTAAGAAATCAACATGGAAAAAGAACTTACCTACTTGCACCGGTTCATTGTCCACCATGCCTGTTGGGATGACCACAGTGTTGTTTGCCATGTATAACCTTGCATCCACAGGCTCTAGAGCACCTATCTTAACTTTGGACCAAATTGATAAAGGCATTATACTCACACTGGCTCTCAAGTCACACAAAGCATTAAATTTATATTGATCAAATCCAATGGTTATAGCAAATTTACCTGGATCTGGCATTTTTTCTAGAATATCCATCTTGCTGCACTCCTCTGCGATCTCAGCCATTGACCACTTCTTTCTCATAATTAATCTCCTTGAGGACCTTGACGTAGGACGACATCTCGTGAAGAGCTTATGTGAAGGGAATTGTAACGTTGAGCCTTTGAAGCATCTTCACGAACCGTTGGAACTTCTTCTCTTCTGGATGCTTTGGAGATTTTGTTGGGAATGACAGGTTTTTTTTCGTCGGGGGTGCAGAAGGGTGGTCGACATTTGCAGAAGGGTGTTCGACGTCAACTAAAGGCTCCTCGACGTCGGGGGTGCAGAAGCAAACTAATCAACTGAGATTCCACTCGATCTCGGACTTGGACTGCTTCCCTGGGCTACTCGACGTCGACGAGGTTACTCGACATCGAGTATGGTCTTCACCTCCTAGGTTGCACTTGAGCTCGGGCACGTTCTGGACTCGACGTGATGCATATCAAGATGGCCTTTTGTGGGTCCAACAATGATCTTGATCCAGGCGAGCTCTCAAGACCGATTCGCCTGGATCAAGATCGTTGTTTGACCCACAGAAGGCCATCTTGACCCGCATCACGACGTGTGTACTCGACTTCGAGTTGGTGTACTCGACGTCGAGTGGCTCTGGGCTCCTCGAGTGATCTGCTCGACTTCGTGTGGAATTTTGTTCTCTGGAGTACACGACTTCGACTAGACGTAGTCGACGTCGAGTAGAACTGTGAACTTTTAGCATTCTACTCCGTTCTTGAAACACACTTTCCCGTGTCCTCTTTTTGCTGATTGAAACATATGAGTATGTGTTGGAAAACTCTTTTCGAGGGATACAAATTTCATGAAGACAACATAACTTGATTCAGAATGATGAATGGCGAAAAGTGGGATTTTCTCCGGCTGAACCATCCTTAGCTTCTTCATGACTTTTCTTTAAGCTCCAAAGTGCGTCCGATTTCTACGAAATATAACAAAAACTTGTGTGGACTCCATAATTTGGTAAATAAGTGCGTCCGATTTCTGTACTATTCTAACCAAAATGTATGAAATGCATACAGAAATCGATTTAAAAGTCATTATAAAACATGGAAATTATGCGCACAACATGTGTCACAAACCAAGACACTTCAAGAAAGAGTGCAGATTCTGGAGGAAAAAGCAACAAGAGATGGAAAACAAACAAGACAACATGGCTGATAAAAGATCTATGAAATTGGTGCGATGGTTTCTGACTTACAAATAGGCATGGTGACTGAATTAATCATGGCTGCAACAGTGATTACCAAGGGCTAGTGGTATGATTCTGGTGCTATAGTTCATGTCTGCAATTGACGAAGGAAAATTCGTTGATTTCCCTTTTCAAAATAATTCCCAAACAAACAAACTAATATAGTATGCAAGTAAGGAGTCGATCCCACAGAGAAACAAGTATTTCCAAGAATTGTGCAATTATTGATTGAAAAGCAAAATATGGGATAAAATTAAATAAAAGAAACTAATCTAAACAAATGCAAGTGATGGATAAAAGAGATGCTTCCACCCATAGGTTCTCAACATTGGTTGGCTTTATTGGTCATTGAATCCAATTAACGTTATTCTCTATGAATTCTTTTCATCTTAGTTTGAATAGATTAAAGCACAAAGAGCACAATTAATCCCTTATATCTTTATATGTGTAACCAAAACACAGAAGAGATTCAACATAAAGATAACATAAAGTCCTAAGGCATAAGAATAACATCAAGTAACCATGGTAATCGACGTTCAAGACTTATGTCAAAATCCCTACTTAATCATGATCAAATAAGGTTTTCGCAATCCTAAACATGCTACTATGGAATTCATTCAATAACGATAGAACAAATACCTAGCAAGATACTATCATGGTGATCAATCATAATAATATCAACAATAAACACAAGGAAAATAAAAAAGATATTAAAGAGAGAAATACTACTTTATTAGAAACTCACAAACAACCAACCAAGTCTTGAAAGTGTAGATGAAAACAACAGAGAATTAGTCAAGCATGGCTTACCTCACTTCTTTCTCTTTAATGGAAAATCAAACCCTAATGAATTGAATGAAAAAGTTCTCAATGATAAATGATTAGATGAATGCCTTCAAACGGCTGCAAATAAATATCTTATAGAACCTAAAGACGTCGGCCAAAACCCTATAACATATATATAGAGTTTTGACAAAGATAGAATTAGGCCGCGTTGCGCAGATCCGGAGATAGCGAAATCGGCGGGGGCTGCTCTTTTGCGGTGGTGAGTTGGTATTTTGCCGCGGAGAAATCTGTGCCTTTCCAGACTTGTAGAGCTTGTCGATAGCTTTTCAACTCATGTTCATAATAGGTAATTGGACATCTGAGTCCCTAGGAATTCACATTTTAAGTTCAACTCGCCGCGTGGACAAAATTTGCATCTCGCTGTCGTTTACGCTCTTAGACCTGTATTCCTTGCTCCATTGCTCCTTGTCTTGTCTTGGATCTTTAATGGCTTGTCCCTTAGCTCTCATTTTTTTGTCTCTTCTCAAGCTCTTCACCACGTCGGGACTACGATCTGCATAAATCCAATAAAATAGCATAGTTTCCAAACTTTACCACTAAAATTGCATAATTTGCAATTAACTATAAAACATGATTATATGAAAATGAAATGCATCTAAAACCATCCTATAATGCCTATCAAAATATGCATTATCAGCAATGATATTTTCCCATTTACAAAATACAAGCCTTCAGAGAATGATGATGGTGTTCTGATGGGAAAGAACGATACGGCTAAGGTTTTGGGAAAGGGAACTGTTCACATTCAATTCAGTTCTGGGAAAGGCATGAAGCTTTTAAATGTTTTACATGTTCCTGATATTAGGAAGAACCTATTTTCTGCAGGACTCCTATGTAAAGTGGGCATAAGGGTTGTCTTAGAATCAGATAAATTGATTTTAACCAAGGGTGGAATGTTCATAGGCAAGGGGTACTCATGTAATGGAATGTTTAAGCTCATTATTATGAATAAATCTTCTAATTCTTATTATATCATTGAGTCTTCTGATTTATGGAATTTAAGACTTACTCGTGTGAATTTTAGATCATTGAAATTTATATTTAGGAATGGTATGATTAGTGCAGATTTTAATCCTTCAAATCCAATTTGTGAAATTTACGTTCAAGAAAAGATGGCTAAAAGACCTTTTCCTATGGTAGAAAAATCAAACGAAATTTCAGAGCTTGTGCACTCGGATATTTTTTAATTAAATGGAGTGTTAATAAGAGGAGGAAATAGGTACTTTATTACTTTTACAGATGATATGTCTGGATATACTCATGTCTGGATATCCTTCAGAGAATAACCCCTTATACACGTCAATAGAATGGCTTGGCTGAGAGGAAAAATCGAACACTACGTGATATGGTGAATTCAAAGATGTTGAATGCCAAAGTGGCCTCTAATCCATGGGGTGAAGCACTGGGGACAGCATGTTATTTGCATAACAGAATTCCCTCAATAAGGACTAAGACATCTCCATATGAGATCTAGAATGGTAGACAACCCTATATAAGTTACTTAAAAGTATGGGGTTGTTTAGCATATTATAGGATTCCAGATCCTATAAGATGACTAAGTTGGGTCCTAAATCTTTGAAAAGCATCTTCTTAGGCTATGAAGAAAATTCTAAGGCTTATAGATTCTTGGATGTGGATTCCAATCAGATCATTGAAACCATATATGCTAAATTTTTTGAGGCAAAATTCAGTGGGGATTCAACTTGTGAAACTGCTGAAAATGCTACAAGATAGGATCCATCGACTTCATCAAGGAAAAGGCAATTTGATGAACCAATGGAACAAAGAAGAAGTCAAAGGATTAGAATACAACAACATTTTGGTCATGATTTTACATTACCAAATGATGTTGTACTTCTAGTTGAAGGAACTAGAGATGAGGTGATTAATGAAATGCCAATAGTATTTCAAGTGGAAGGGGATCCTAAGACATTTAAGGAGGCAATGTCCTCTAGGGATGCAGCGTTCTGGGAAGAGGTTTTGAATGATGAAACAAACTCAATTATGTCCAATAACACTTGCCTAAAGGATCAAAACCAATCTCAAGCAAGTGGGTATTTAGAAGAAAGTATAATACCGATGGTACCATCCAAACCTTCAAAGCTAGATTAGTAGCCAAAGGATTTAGACAAAAGGAAGGGACTGATTACTTTGATACATATGCACCAATAGCAAGGATTACATCGATAAGAGTGCTCTTCGCACTTGCTTCATTTTATAAGTTAGAGGTGCATCAAATGGATGTAAAAGTAGGAATTCGAGCCCATAATAAAAAATGGGTCACCCTATATACACCGCAAATCCACGATTAGCGCTGTTAATGAAACGTCGAATGTGACATTGTAGAAACGTTGGATTTCATGTTGCAGCAACGTTCGTTTCGACGTTGTCATTTGTCCTATACAACGTTGTGAATTGAAGGAAGTTGGGCGGATCGGACACTTTAGCAACGTCTAATCCGACGTTGCTAAAGTGGGCCTCGTCGGGCCAGATAGCAACGTTCAATACAACGTTGCAATATGAATACAACGTTAAGTCTGACGTTTTTAACACCAACACTTGGATCAACTTTGATGTTCTATTATCTTTGTTTTTGTTGTGTACTAAGTTGGAGAAAACTTAGTGCGATGTCTGCATCTTTCATTTTGTTGGGGCGTTTTGCCCCTCGCCGAGGGTTTTCAAATATGATTTGTGGTTATTTCAGGGAAAAAGTGGTTACATGAAAACGTTTAGACTGCCTCAGTTCTCATATTAATGATAGAAGATTATAGCAAAAATAACTTAGTTAAGAAGTTTTTTCGGGTCGCCGCCATGTCCCACCTCAGAGGAAATCATTGTTGTTCTCTTCCTCTGATGGTGAAAC
The DNA here is from genome assembly GCA_037127255.1 of Persicaria tinctoria. Taxonomy (NCBI): domain Eukaryota; kingdom Viridiplantae; phylum Streptophyta; class Magnoliopsida; order Caryophyllales; family Polygonaceae; genus Persicaria; species Persicaria tinctoria. Next base: position 53,811,068 of record JBANSL010000006.1, on the reverse strand, counting down.
ATTCTCCGGCGGCACTACGACGACCCGGAAGCAAGCGTTGCCTAAGTAGCTAAACATCAAACCCGCGCCTACCCGCACACCACGCGATCTCGCGAACGTATTCCATCTTTGTGCGAGCCAGAGTGCCCTGGAGTTGTTGCGCTCTACCCGGATGTTGGTGCCTCTCCTCCCTGCCCCATTAGTCCGCGTTATTCTTTCGACGCCCCCCAGCCTGTATTCTTCCTCGAAGTTGGAAGGCAGAGGCTGCAGATGTCAAGATCTACTTAGTGAGTTGGGACCGTTGTAATTCGGATGTGAGACCGAAGGGGGCTTACCGGTATTTGTGTGAGCGAGACTTCTTCTACCCACTAGAAAAAATCCCTAGGGCCGCTCCCTGTGACCGAGAAGAAAGGTCTTGGTGTGTTACCGGCCGCCATCTCTTCTTCCGTCAAACGAGATGTTGTAATTTCGACCCTCGCATGGCGTAATTTATAGTGGGAAATCCTTTCTCGTTTTTTGTGAGGCTTCCTTACTACAATGCCAAATATGACGTTGTTAAAACGTTACATTGAACGTTGCAGCAACGTTTAATTGGACGTTGTTACAACGTCATATTAAACGTTGTGTTATGTGAACTCCCATAACAACGTTTAATTGAACGTTGCTAATTAGGCCATCTGTAAATACATCAACATTTGCGTTATTGGCATACACGAAACACACATAATGGCATCAAGCCCAAATTTCTTTATCAAATATGCCAAGTTCAATGATGGAACCTATTTCATTGTTGAAGTGGGGAGACACCCTCGTCCGCCTAAGAAGGATGCTTGCAACTGCAAGCATATGAACTATACACATTATTTTCGTTGCAATCTACTTTCTGTGCAGGTTTCCCGCATCCTGGACATGTCAACATAGTTGCAGTTCGGGTGTCAGGAGTGTGACGACGATCCTACATCGTACTATACACGGATGATTGAGTAGATAACGGATATCCTGATCGTTTTGTACGACGACATGTCTCTGTCGCGTTGTCGCAAAGTAGCACAGTAAGTAGTTGATACAGTAGTGCGCCCTGCCCAAGATCTGATGACGACATATGCGTTCCAGCAGGTGCAGATTAGTATATACCCAAACATTCCTGAAGAGCCGGTTGGTAGTTGTTCCGTTTAATACAACAACCCTTATTGAAATGTAACATTAAAACCCGTTTGTCATTTTAGATATGGGGCCAACTGATGTTTGTTTTGGTTGAATGATTGCTTTTTTATATTGTTTCTACGTCTTCATAACAACAAACATTCAACTTTCAACTCTGAACTTCATAGACAAGAAAACAAACAAATACGACACGAATAATTCCAACTTTCATGACTCCTAAACATGGTGTAGAGGGCGACCTTCCTGAATCCGCAATGCTCTAAATCTATCAAATTGGTCTTGGAAGGGAGTATCCCATCCGTTGACGCTCGGGTGATGGTATGCCGTCCATTCATGCGTTGGAGGGAGTAAAGGAGTGTTGGGATGTAACCATATCTGCAAAAAGGGCAAAAAGTATAGTATAATGTTAAGTGGGGTAATTAATGATAGTTAATTTATGGTTGGAGCGAGATCATACTCACCGTTGCAAAATGATCTTGGTTCCCGATGCATGCCATGCCCTGATACGTTTGGGATACCCGATCCTTCGCCTGTGGGCTCAAGATCAAGAACCCCGAACTGTTGATGGCCCGATCTTGCAATATTCTTGATATCCTTGATGTTTACAAGTAGTTACAATAAAAGGGTTCGAACTATTGCGAAAGAAACGAAAACAAACAAACAAAAACTAAGGGAAACAACCACAGAAAAGACAAGTAACTGCGACGGCGCTGGAATGGCCGCGGGGCGGCCAAGGGAGCCGCGGGGCGGCCCGGACAGTGGCGACGGTTCTGGCCAGACTCAGCGACGGCTTCTCTAGTTTAGCGACGGTTTCTCAAGATGGGTTTGTGTTTGGACGTGTGTATGATGTAGGTGTTTGGGATCTTTGTGAATTGAATAACCAAAAACATAAGCTTGATTACAAAGGCTTTGGATTGGGAGATTGAAGAACCTATTTAATCCTAAAAAGGGTTCCTCAATATAATTTCAAATCGGAATAATTCAAAGCTTACAATGTTGTTTAAATAGAAAAACATACCAATTTTATCTTTGCAAAAGATAGAGCTTTGATTAGATAAAGATAAATAAAATATCTAAAGATATCTAATTCTTTCCTAAGATAAATCAAACCTAATAAAGATAGATAAATAACAACTTGGTGGAAAAGGAATTACCTAGATGAGATATTTTCCTTCCACCTTATTATTTCCTAATTGCATAAAATAAATATATCTAATTAATTAAATTCGAAATTAACTAAATAAATATGTGGAAATTCGTCCAAACAGTGACAGCTGCAAAGATGATGAATTTCGGCCATTCTCGACGTCGATTTTGGAGAAACCTTCAACGTCAAAGTTGTAGATATTTTCGTCCTCGTTCCAAAAAGGTATGGCACGAGCTTATCCGATAAATATGGACTCCGAACAAGCCGTTTTACTGAGACGTCGAAATGCTGTCAACCCATTAAGAACGAACCCAAATTTGAACATTAGCTCACCTTGCTCCTTTGGACCTTGTTCCATGGTGGAGTCTTCTTCCTCCTTTTGAGGATGACACTCTTCATCATCAATAGCCCTCGAATCGGTCTTGAGAGCTCGCCTGGATCAAGATCATTGTTGGACCCACAAAAGGCCATCTTGATATGCTTCATTCTCCCCTTCTTAGCTTCGATTCGTCCTCGAATCGAGTCATTGAAGAGCAGAGGGGAAGGATAAGCAATCAAAAAGTAACTTCCTTGACAATCCATTTGAGATGGCGCCAGCAGAATTTGAGGTAAAGGAACCTCAAAAACAACACCTGACATAGGGAACATTGAGCAATCAAAAGGAACAATATCAATAGGCTCAATAACCCTATGAACTTCAGAAGTCTCAACATTAGGAACATTCTCAAGAGGTACAATAGCTAATTCAAGAGAAGTGTCCCCAACGTCCTCATCGTTGTCGTCAGAAGCAACCACATCATCTTGCAGAAAATTACAGCCAGCTTGCAGATCAGAGACGAGTTATGCTACGCTCTTTGTTTCTTTGATGATACTGATGTTTTGATTTGATGGCTTGGGAAATCTGGGGAGGCGACTGGGATGATGATCCCGATCCATGGGCTGTACAACAACGACACCGACGAGAGTTGCAGAGACGAGCTTTGCAACAACAAGCTTGAGAGCGACAACGAGAGGCTCAAATGCATCACCTTTGGCTTCAAAGGCAAGAAGAAACCCATCGACAACAACAACAACTCCTTGAGTGTCAACGTCAAGCCGCAATTGAGGAGGAGAAACGACAACAACAACGTCGCCTCCGTCAGATTTGGCTTCTCCAACAACGAGAAGTTGAGGAGGAACGAAAACGAAAGTTGGAGGAAGCGGCCCAACGACAAGCTAATTGGCTTGATGACGCTTGGAGGAAGGCTTATATTCAGAAACTTCTTGATAGTCAGCCTCACGCGTCACCTACCTCTGAGATCTTGGAGATATCCTCCCCCGATGTGGACGTGATTTTTCTTTACTATACGGCCGACGGGAATTGCTTATTTTTAGTATTTCTTAGTTAGATTAGGATTGCTTATTTTTAGTATTTCTTAGTTAGATTAAATAAGATGGTTAGGAGAGTCTTAGGCTTTCTTAATTATCATATTTTATTATTTCATATATTAGGATTTTAGATTAAGTTTTATCTTCTAGGTTTATTTATCTTTAGGATTAAAATTCTATCTTTATCGACCTAAATTCTATCTTGCACGGTAGAATTGGTTCTTAGGTTTTCTATTTAAACATTGTAGTTCTATTGAATTAAATCAGATTGAATTAGAATCGAGAAACCCCTCTATAGGATTAAAGGGTTCTCGATTATCAATCCCAAAAGCTATCCGGTTCGTTTGTTCTAATACCGTCTTTAATCATCACCATCATCATCGTTCATCACCTTGATCAAAATCAAATAACACAGCCTGTGTTCTTTTTTTTAGAACCATCCAAGAAGAAAGACTCGGCAAGGCCTGGTGACACCGGCCTGCAGTCCGGCTCGCCCAGCGAGCACGGTTCCATCGCCGCCGCGCGCAACCCCTCGGCTCTCGCTCCTGCTTCATCGTCGCGTCGCAGCGCCGCTCACAGGTCCCAGCGATCGCGCTCTCGCTGTCTCGATCTCGCACACGCTCGCTCTCGCTGTCCCGCGCTCGATCGCCCCATTCGCCATCAGCAAGCCCGGCACCGATCCGCGTCCGCACACCCTGAGGAGCCCTCTCCTGTGTGCTCGGTCGCGTCCCGCAAGCGCGCGCCCTGACCTCGCACCAACAGCTTTCTTCTTCGCTTTCCTTTGCCTTCGTTCGGTTACTTTGTTAGTTTGATAGTTTAGAATTAATTAAGTTGAGTCCATCGATATATATTAGTTTGTTAAGTTTAGACTAGTTAGTTTATTTCCACTACTCCTAGTTGTTAATGTTCTTAAGTTAAGAACTTTTGCTTTTGTTTAGTTTATTAATTAGCTTAGTTAATTTTAGTCAATTCAAGAGAAATCAAGGAGCATAAGCAAGATCGACGCTTTTATTTTAGCAATTGGCCGGCCTAACCAATTGCTATACATCATGCCCAGTATGACCTCGTGAGGTGCGCCATTTGGTTGTTCGGTGTGCATAGGGAGGCATGTGAAGGGCATGTGCCAAGATAAGACGACAAGGGGCACCTGGTAGACGGTTGCGAACACAAGACCCATGATCGGCAACTCGATCCAGTATCTCCGGTCACCTCCCACTCCGCCGGAGTAACTCTGCATGTCGACAAACTCTCGGACCGAATACCCTCCCATGTAACAACCAGCGTAAAGGTGATCGTTATGCTCTAGATGGTTGCACAATAACCCTTTCATATCTGCGAACTGTGCCTCCCCTGGCTGTAACAAAAGCTGCGTCAAAGCTCGATATCCGCAGTGACCATCTCCCACGGTGTTGACGGCTGCCGCAATGTGCCTGAACATGAAAGGGTCCACATTGTTGTCTCTCCAGCTAAATACATAATACTGTGCGTCAGACGGATGTTCGGACTGTCGGTCTCTACTGCGGCGACCTGATCTGGCTTCCTCCCTTTCAAAATTCGCCTGATTTTGCTCAAATCACAAGGGATTTGTTCTGTACGGGTTCCTCCTCCCTCTACGTCTGCCCTTTGACCGTATGCTACCCCGCTCTGGTGGGTGCAGATCAGGGTCACAAGCTTCATTAGATGTAGTGTACGAAGCAGACCTGGCATAGGGTAAGATCACATTGTCTGATTCATCCCATGTCAGATCCATCCAAAATGGGTGGATGTCGTCAGGTGTTATTTGAACTCCTTCATCAACAAAACGCTGAACATCGTGCACACAATGTATCCCATAGCATATTCTCCAATAACGGTCGACGCACTCTGAAGCTACTGTTTTGTCGACAACTTTCCTCCAATGACCGTAGAGAAGTTCGAAACACTTCTTTGAAACCGCGTGCTTAATCTAATCGAATAAGGGGACTTCGTGTGCGTTAGTTGGCCACTTGAAACGATCTATCTCGAACGCAGTCTGGATATCGTGCACCTGACATTCATTCACCCGATGAATGGCATCCACTACGACACATAAATCACCAATGGACGAGTGTAATGCTTCCTTCAACACTTTATGTTGGCCTTCAACCCTAAACGATGCATCATGTGCTTGAGGTGAACGACTGTCGAAATGTAGTAAAGGAGTGACAAGGGTAACGATGAAAACGATATGCGTACCTATTAGTTGTCCTCGTTCCAAAGTGCAGGACGTGGTCGGTGTGACATCTGACAAGGCTCGTCCGGTGGATGAGCCACATTGTTTCCAGATACCCCATGACCCCGGGAAATGGCTGCCATTGGGCGTGAAGATATCTACGCCGCCTCTCGAACAACTCCTCCGTCGAAGACGAGAATAAACCAGCAAAGTAGATGTTGAACATCGGGGAAGACGACCCTAAGTGCAGCCAGAAGGCCCAGCTCCCGATCTGTCATGATCGAATCGGGTACCTTACCCTGAAAAATAACACGTAGGTTGTTGAGCACCCAAGTGCACGTGTCTGTGTCCTTGTAAGCCATAAAGGCATATGTGATGCAAAAGTTGTTTCCCGTTGGCGTTAAGCCGACTATCTCGCATAGCGCGACGTTGTACCTGTGGATGCGGTGCAGCAACGTACGCACATTAGCATATCACTATATATGGAAGAAATGTACAAAGACATATGATATAGTACTTACGCGTTGGTCTTGTACGTACTATCCATGACGACGACATAATGGTATTTGTTCAAGAGACAAATCCCATCTGGGTGTGCGAGAAAAAGGTCATTCAATACATTGTCATCGTCTGGGCTCCTCCTGAATTCGTAGTAGTAGCCCCCTTTCCCGGAGACGATGGAGGGTATCTTGGGTCATCGTTCGATTTCCTATCTCTTCAACGGCGAGCTTGTTGAGGGTGTTCTCCAGTGATTGCGCTGAGGTGATGCTATTCGCATCTGCTTGTCGTAGCCCGTACGAGATGGCCTTCGGCGGAGTTCCTATGTCTTTCATCCACTTGCACATTTTCTTCTCCCCTGGTGTCATTCTTCCCGCGTAAGCATGACCCTTCAATTGTTGAGGGAGCCCATGATTGTGCATTTCATTTTGCACGGTCATCGTCCACATACTCGGCCCCCCCTCATGACCGAGTAAGGAGAATGGGCAGTTGCTTAGTTTGCTCTGCGTGCTGCGAATCTGCTTCCCCCTTCTACGAAACACTTCATATTGCTCGCACTCTAACAACACGCCACCCGGACGGTTTGAAGCGGTCGACCACGATCGATTGATTACTAAGACCATGTTGTTCTTCAAGACGAGTTTCTTGAAATGGTCGACCATTTCGTTCCAGGATTGCCATGTACGGGTGTCGGTAAACGTACATGTAAAGTCTTGAAACTAGATAAAGGCATAACAACGTACATGCACTTGATATTACTTAAATGGTATATATTTACTTCGGGATAAATAATGGAAAAATACATAGAGACAGATAATACAACCATAGGATTTTACTTGTGGGACGACATTGCTTCGTCGTGGGGGGGGGGGGACTCGTGCCACCTCCATCACTTCTTCACTTTCTGAGGATGACATTTTCAAATCTACGAATGGAATATTAACTATTGTCTTGAATTGTGAGGTAAAGGGATGCATTCATTCAGTTTGATGGTGGAGGTATATAAGGGCCTAAGAGGGGGACCATACATGACGTCAATTACGCATTCTATGTGTCAGTCGTAAAAACGTCACATCAGACGTTGTAATTGGGAGCATTCCCCAATTACAACGTCCATTCAGACGTGTTAATTGGGAGCATTCCCCAATTACAACGTACAGACGTTGTAATTGGGAACATCCCCCAATTACAACGTCGGAATGGACGTTGTAATTAGGGAACCTTCCCAATTACAATGTCCGTTCAGACATTGTAATTGGGGCCACCATATAAGGCCCCATTGCCCCCCCCCCCCCCTCTACTTTATCACACCAAACACTCAACACCCAAAAAGCCTTCTACCATGCCTTCAACTCCGTAAAGTTTTGTGAAGACAGTTGAGTTCTCGGATGGCACCCGTTACACTATTAGAGTGATGAGGCACAGTGTGCCGGCTGAACGTCACATTTGCAACTTTAAGCACAGGAAATATCGCATTTTATTTCAATGCTGTTTATTTTCTATGCAATGTCATCGCTAGTCTGAGATGTCAAGGGTGGTGTATTTCCGTTGTATGGAGTCCGACCGAGACCCTAAGTCGTACTATACTCGCGTGTTGGTCCATACAAAGGATAACATCAAAAGTCTTTACAGTGATGTGAGTCGGGCGCGTATTCACAGCATTGCCGAGTACGTGGTTGACTTAGTAGCGCAGCCCGCCCAACAAACTAAGGAGACTTATGCGTTCCAACAAGCGCTGATTGAGATTCAACCAGCGGGACCTGCTGAGTCTGTTGGGAGCAATTGATCCAATTGATTTTGTGTATTCTACGTTCGATTTGGGGCAACTTTATATTTATTATATAAGTTATATATTTCATAATGCGCATTCGATGTGAACTCTATGTACTCTCCTTGATATTAAAATTCGAAACATTAACATATGAATCGTTTTCATATTCGCTTGAATAGAACCTACTAAGAAGATCAAAACATTAACATTTGAATCATTTTCATATTCGCTTGAATAGAATACTAAGGAGATCGAAACATTAACCTATCAATCATTTTCATATTCGCTTGAATGGAACTTACTACGAAGATCGAAACATTAACAGTTGAATCATTTTCATATTCACTTGAATAGAATACTAAGAAGATCGAAACATTAACATATGAATCATTTTCATATTCGCTTGAATGGACCCTACTAAGAAGATCGAAATATTAACTCTATATGTTCATATTCACTTTCAAAATCAGTGGATATCGGTTTAATTAACTCGACATCGATAAAATAATAAGGTCAACCTGCAACGTCGGAAAAAATGTTGCTATACCCTAGCAACGTTGAATCCAGCGTTGCTATCAACCCTTCCAACCCTAGCATATACCCTACGCGTAGGGTTGGAATAGGGCAGCCCTATGCAACGTTAAATACAACGTTGCTAACCCCATACAACGTTTAATCAAACGTTTCTAACCCTATGCAACGTTTAATCCAACATTGCTAAACCCCACCCCTAGGGTTCCCTTATGCAACGTTTCTTCCAATGTTGCAAAACCTTATGCAACGTTAGATTGAACGTTGTATGTTGAAGTGCCTATAAAAGCCACCCACACCCACACCCACAATCCATCCACCACAAACCCTTCCACACTATTACTACCTAATGTCGGCCCTCAATCATAGACTTCGCACTTACTTCACAAAAGATGCAGAAACGACAGAGGGGATCAGCTATCAGATTAGAGGGACGAAATACCGTTATCCACCCGATGCCAGTGACTGCAACTGCCAACACCGGATGTACAAGGGAGCATTCCCATGCTGCCTTTTCCGCATCACATGTCAGAGTGGCTCAAGGAGATCGGTGTCGGGGAAGTTCGGATGCCAAAACGACGCGGAGATTTATAGAAACGGCCGAGAGGCCAAACCTATCCGACATGGGCATAATCATTACGGAAATGATGGACATGTTCTATGCCGATGTATGTCGGGATTGTATCCGTGAAGTTACAGCGTACGTAATTGAGAGGGTGGTGGGTCCGGGAAATGATAGGTTGCGATCGTACGCGTTCATCGACGTACAAATCGACATCTCTACCAGTCTAGATGAGTCCGTTGGTAGTTGTACACCCAGTACCGTTAGCACCACGTAGTTGTATACTCATCGTATGTAATGTATGTAATATATGTATTTTCAAGGGGGGGGGGGGGGGGGGTGACCGGAGATCGGGGTATGTAATATATGTATTATCATTTTCATATTTGACTATGCCGGAAGGGTTTTTGGGAGATAGAGATGCCCGGAGACCGGCGTATGTACAATATGTATTATAGTTTTCATAATTAAATATGTATTATCGTTTTATTTATGTATTTTATGTTACTGTACCTACATTAATACGACGGTCCTCATTCCCTTTTATAGGGGTGGTTGAAACCTGGAAGTGGTCACAACGTCAAATCTGACGTTGTGCCAACGCTGAATCCGACATTGTTACAACGTCAATATAAACGTTGCCAAGCCCTTAGTTTGCCTCTGGGGATTTGGATGTTGCTAGAACGTCAAATGTAACGTTGCTAAGCCCGATGGAGCCCGTTTGGGATCCAGCCCGATGGAGCCCGTTTGGGATCCGACGTTGCTAAAACGTCCGTACCGACATTTTCGCAACGTCGGATCCCCTTCCCTTGGGCAATTTTCACCAACAAATGCAACGTCCAATTCGACGTTGCAGAAACGTCTAATCCAACGTTGTTGCAACGTCCAATCCGACGCGTCATTTGCGGTGTATATCGGAAACGCGTAAAAAATTAGAAATTCATCGGGCCCTGTTAGAACAACTCTTCAAATTGCTAATTTTTATTCATTTTACCGTTTAATAACTAAGAATCAGATCTTGATAACTAACTATTTGCAACTTGACATTTTTAAACAAACTTTTTGAGTAATGAAATATTATTTAATCGATGAAAATAGGAATATTTATAATCCTGATCCAGTAAGTTGCCTTATTTTGATTCCGTTCAAATTGAATTGGTATTGGCTTCATCAAAATTCTTGTGAAGAGACCCCCACAAAAATAAGTCTTGGACAATTTCTTTGTAAAAATTGTTCCTTATTATAAGTTATAATATGGAGGGAGTAAATAACAATAAGGATTTCTTGAAGTTACAATTCAAGATGAAAGATTTGGGGGAAATTGATACAGTTCTAGGTATTGAAATACTTAGAAATGGTGGGGTTTTCATTTTGACACAATCTCATTATATTCATAAGATGTTCGAAAACTTTAAGCATCTTATGATTAAAGAAGCAAATATTGTAACACCCTCGTCCCACATCGAATATAATAAGGATGTTGTGAGTGATTTATAAGTTATTCAAGCCCTATCTAGCTAACAAGAGCTCTTCCTTTTCAAGCTTCAAGTGAGGAAAACAAACCTCGGGTCTTACAAATACACCTTATGATCCATCATGTAAATTGTCAAAGAATGAAAATTCTCAAACTAATTATGCAAGTGCAATTGGAAGTCTGATGTATGCAATGCATTGTACAAGACCAGACATTGCATTTGCGGTTTGCAAGTTATCTAGGTATACTAGCAATCCTGGAATTGATCATTGGAAGCACTACCAAAAAAAAAAAGAAAATAGCCACGGTCAAATAGCCACGAATAGGCCACAAATGATATCGTGGCTAAATGGTTTAGTGACGGGCATAGCCACGAATTTTACGTTTGTCTCCATTCATGGATATATGCCTCATCGCTAAATACCAGATTTCCAACATCCGTGGCTCATAGCCATGATCTGGCAAGTCCGTGGCTAAGCCCATGGCCGGGTCAACCTCGAGGAATTCGCGGCTATAACCATGACATCAACCACAGTATGGTCGTGGCTGATGTTGTTGCCACGCACACACGTGTGAATCTCCATTGAGGCACAACGACTGTCGTGGCTAATTTTGTGGCTGGAGTCATTTCCATGTGTTGCTAATTTCGTGGCTAGCATGTGGCTATATTCGTGGCTACAATTTATATCGTGGCTATGCCCATGGCTAATGTCGTGTCTATTGTCGTGGCTACAATGTATGTCCGTGGCTAATACATGTGGCTAATTACGTTGCCACAACTTATTTAAATCTTTAAATATAATATATTTAATAATGCTGGACACAAATATACCAAAATAGAATACCATTCAACCATAGACATAATTTGTTCATTCTAAACACATCCAACACACAACCACCGGTTCAACCAACCAAAACAAAAACGTAAGTTTGACCATCCAAAACACAACCAAACCACAATCAAAACAGACCCAAAAGTTCAGCAGTATGTACGACATAGGAGTATACAAAAAAGTCTTAAGGTAGTGGAACCCAAAATAGCAACACACAACTTACTTTCACTTGTCTTTACCCTGACAGAACTACGTCATGGTGTTGAGGAGCTTCTCCTACCACTCTTCATTGGTCTTCCTACTCTCGCCCATTAGTTGCTCCCCAATAGGTACAATGTCTTGTCGGACGCTTGAGCTAACTTGTTCCTGCACTCGCTCTCCAAAGGACGACATTTCTTGTCTAAGGTTTGTGGTCACCAGGGTATGTACGTGGTCCCTTAACTCTACCATTCCGTTCCTCAAGTCTTGCCTCATGATTGAAAGCTCAGACATCACATATTCCTTCAAAGGGGCATCAGCAGAAGCTGCAACGGTTGGGGATGCAACTTATGGAATCGGTTTTGATTGTAAGATAGCTAGCGACTCTGATCTCATGCCGACAACCCGGCCTTTGTTCACACCTCATGTAGCCTTCATCCAAGAAGCATGCATATCAACCGAGTGAGATCCATTCTCAGAGATAGCGTCATCAAGCGGGGCTTCTTCTTCTTCTTCTTCTATCAACTGGTCATCACAACAAAGCTTTAGCAACACCCATGAACACCACATCAGTAACACAACATATAGAAAGCAGAAGCTAACAAAATAGCATGTTTAATACATCATCATAAATATAAACAAGCAAAACAGACAGTCACAAAAGCTGAATGAGAGTTTAAATTTTTTCGTGTAACATGTGGTGAGTAATTTCCTGCAATTGTAGGAAAGATGACATTTTCTTAACTACCCAAGCACTTTTATCAGCAGACAAACTGACGCTATTCATAAATAAAATACACAAACTAACTAATTTCATGAAACATGCCTAACAACCAAATCAATTTGGGGAATGAATAATTGAACACATTCAATTGGAAATGAGTTCTATACATACAGTCTTCATATACAAAACACCACTCCCCACAAAAAAAAACCACATCACATCATATAACTGAACACATTCAACTGGAAAGTCCATAAGCACAAAAAATACCTAAACATAAGCAGGTACCAAACACAGCAACATAAACCAAAAATTCAAATAGAATAAGTGTGAACCCGAAGAACATAACTAAACCATTCACATCACACATACATAACAACAAGGGTCACTTGATATTGTTACTTACCTTAGTTGGTTGACATTAAGTGCCAGCTCAAGAACCGTCTTTTTTCTTATGGCACCTTTCAAATGGGTAACTTGTGCACACCACTTAGGGTTTACTTTGTGCATAGTTGTGGGCCTTTGATTAAGATGAGATGGAGGGTTGAGATTAATTTAATTTTTTTTAATTTTTAATTAACAAAAAATGTGGGTCCCAGTAGATTTCAACCCACAAGAGCAAGAGGAGCGCGTGTGATTTTGGGAAATAAAAACCTAATCCCAATTTTATTCTTCTAGTTCATCGGTGAATTTGTGGTCTTCTTCTTCATCGATTTCTACCCGGAAATCACCGCATGTGGAGCCAAAGCGGACATCACCGCCGACGACTTCTGCTCGGTCATCTTCTGCCCCGATGGTCTTCTTCTTCATCGATTAGGAGAGGAGCATAGGAGGGCGGCGGCGATTGCGAGGCTACAGGGACATTGAGAGCGAAGAGGAAGGCCGGCGGCGGCGATTAGGAGAGGCGATCACGAACCAAGCATCGCTGCCTCCGATTGAAGGGCTTCTTCGATTGAAGGGATTATCCGATACTATCCATAGTTTGCAGTTTTATCTTGTTACCGTGCGTGTCCTGCCTTGATCTGTGTCGATCTGCTGCTGCTTTCGTAAATCGATGAAGAAGCCCTTCAATCGGAGGCAGCGATGCTTGGTGAAAAAATAATTTTTATTTTTTATTTTTTATTTATTGAAACCTATTTAAATTATTTATATTATTTTTTGGTGAAAAAATAATTTATATTTAGATTATTATTTTTTATTTATTGAAACCTATTTAAATTATTTATAATATTATATTAATGTATTCTCCGTACACGGAACGGGACCTACCCTAGTTATATATAAAAACGAAATTATCGATGAGGAAAATACACCTAGATAATTTGTCGGATGAGGGAGAGGGTCACGTGATTTCCCTTGGCTCCGCCACTGCCTCTAGGTGCGTCTTACATTTTATTAAAAATTGTACAAAATTTTAAAATGACATATTTTAATTACAGAGGGAATAGATTAAGCTCTGAAAATATTTCGAAAGCACTTTACAAAATGCAAACATTCACGACATTATCAATAATGATTGTCTTCGATCGTGTTGAACATGGAAACATGTTCTGAAATCTAAAAGTTCATGAATAGCTATTAGCTGCCCATGGCCATGAATCTAAGGCACATACCTCGTTGAAACCGAGTTCGGCATGCTGCGTCAAGGGATGCAATTCCCTGTTTTTGTTCATATTTCCTTATAATTATAATAAGCAAATAGAGCAAATATGGAAATTGTGCAGCTTTAAAACAACAATGAAAAAGTACGCGATTCCATCTCCTTATTCCAATTTCTTCCTTTTCTTATTCTCCTCCCCAAGCTCCACAAGCATGGTCAAGATAGCCTCACACATCTCCGAGCAGTCGGGATCGACAGGTGTCCTTTTGTTCCACGTCGAGTGTACCATCCACGCGTGATCAAGCTTCCTATCTGGTCTGATGACAACCGAGCCTGGCACCTCAGCATCCCGACTTGTGACCATCCCATCGCTCGTCTCCCCGTATCTGAGCAGTTCCAGCAGCATGCCATCAAACAAATAGCATTTTACAAATAACTCATACTTACCTTCCCCTCCATTTTGATCCAACCCGAATATATAATTGATCATGTCAGTCATCTTAAGCTAATCATGATCTCAAAGTTGCTAGTGTTGTGATTTTCTTGTACCTATAACTCAACATTAGTGCCTGTTTCGCCCATGTTTGTAAGTTATAAATACTTCTAGCTCAACATATGCTTGCTTCTGCTCCTAGACAAGTACAGAAGTTGCGGTAAACAAATTATTACTAAGCCAGCTTGTTGTACATTGCATAGTCAAGGTCTTGGGGGTGTACCTGAGCAACAGGAGGAGAGCGCAGATAGCCATAGCGGCAGAGATGGGGATAACCACAGGCAACTTGCGAGCTGCTTGGACTTGATCATCACAGGATCCTCCAAAACCAAAGCCGGGAAGAGACAGTGATGGGAGCTCAGCATGAGCAATCTGGGTCATGGTGGCAAGGACACTGGGACCTATCCTTGCTTCAGAGTGGAAAGAGATGAGAGGGATTTTCCGCGGAAGTTTATGTCTAAGGATGAACTCCCTTCTCTTGTCATACGTAAGGTCCTCTAATGCCCGCAAATCTCCCTTCAAAAGTGAAAAATCTAACTGTCATGTGATTAATCATCAAGTTGTGTAAACATTCAAAATGTATCTATCATAATATCATTTACAAGATAGAGAGGAACACACATACAAAAATAACACCATGTACGGGAGACACGGGGACACATACCTTGATCAGCTTGCAAACAATGAGTTCCATGATTATCCTGATTTGCTTGTCAGCAAACTGGCCTCTACGAAGTATATCCGAGGCAACAGGTGTCCCACCAAAAGGGCTCTGCACCAGAGCCAACCCTCCGACTTTGTCCTTCAAGTCATGCCAGTAGAGAGAGAGTGCAGCAGCTGCATCTACCCCACCTTTGCTGTGGCCGAGAAGAATAACACGCTTGCCTGAGCCCCAGAAAAGTTCCTCCACATAATGCTTCAATACCCAAGCATTTCTGTCCACAGATGCCTTTGAATTACAAGCGTTTAGATATTAGCAATTGAACATCTTGAGGGAAAAAAGTTGTTTTTAGAATAAAACTTAGTCATATTTCATCAAAATTTATAATAATGGCTTCAAGGGATTCTGTGAAGTGTTTCTACTTTCAATCTCGTCTGATTTTTCTCTCTTCGCCTGTGAATTTTTCATGTGGATATTTCAAATTTGTAGGGGAAATGGAATGCCTATGAAAATCCAGGAATTCAGAATCTACCTCACTGTGGATTTTGGCGATGTGACAAACAAGGCCCATCTTTGACAAGAACTTCTTTGTGCTCACAAAATACAAGGGACTGTGGTTGCTGAAAAGACCTGATTTTATGGCAAATTCAAACATTACACACTTCATATGCAAGCACTTTTCCGAATGGAGTTAGGAGAGACGGAGCAAAGAAGAACCAAGGAAAATATGCACATGTTCATTACCGGGGATCAGTAGATACACAAATGAATCGGGTAGCACATGTCTTCCCATCCTGACAAGCAAATACATAAATGAACCAAATATGTTAAGGTGCATCAATGCATGTAACGTAAATAGTTCTCTGCACAAAACAGTAAAGCACTCGGAGCATCAGGCTATTCGGCAATATTCCCTTTTAGAAATAGCAGCTTCGTAATGGTAGAAACTTAGGCACAATATATTGAATTTCCATCTGCATTATCTCCATGCACATTTCTAAACCTGAGCAATCTGAGGATCTAGATTTACTGGATACGAACTTTTTTTTTCGGGTAGAAATCGCAACTTCAATAAATAGAATATAGGTTGCCTACCTGATGTCTTGGAGAAGTTCCAGGAACCTAGGTGTACCATCTTTGGCGAGATCCATGCCAGGAGTTTGTTGCAGCCATCCAATATCATCTGATGATCCACGTAAGGTCTTCCGAACTTGAGATGTCAACCTGAACAGGGTATGGTTATAGACTCACCGAATGTCAACCTGATGCCTTGTAGGGCTGTTATAACACAAACTAGTAGTGGTGAAGTGTCCTCTACAGTAATACAGTTATATACTCACCGAATGACTCGAATCTTCAAGCATTCAGCATAGTCAACAAGACATCTCCAACAGGACAATGCTAATGTACGGATGGCTTCGAAACCACATAATGGTTGCACCAACCTAATGGAAAAATAGTTAGGATTAACAAGTGGCAGTTATTCAACAGCAAACACTTGGGTAAGAGACTGAAATCATGTCATCATGATCCTAATAGGGATACGAGACACGTCAAATTCATATTGAAATCACGCCCAGTCTGACATTGCTCAAGAAATAACCTATTTTGTTTCTACATTACATCAATTTCACTTTCTGGCTTAAAAGTACTTTTGGATTTAGCTTCATGGACATTGTTAGCTGAATGTCTAGTGTAGAACTTATCTCGTTAACTTACCCTAGATCTTGAGAAGCAGAAACACTTCCAGTTTCAGGCAAAGCAAAATACAAAACCAACTTACTGATACATATGAAGTTGGTAGCTCAAAATCGTACAAATTAAACCCAATCTAGAGAAGAAGAGTAACAACTTACCCTGGGAAACTGATATGTGTGCAACCATAATTCAGCTTAAAGGCTAGGCCTGGGGAGCATTTAACACCTGAGGATCCTACATGATGAGTTCCCGGAGATTCGACAGCTTCAGTGAGCTTCGACGGTGACAAAGAACACTCTGAAGAGGTCTTCCAATTTGTGGGGATCACTGGTGATGATGAATCTCTATACGGGTTAAATCCAATAGGTCCAGGGCATCCAATAACAAATCCATATAGAATTTCCTCTACAAGGAAAACCAATTCACATATCAATTTACTTAAGACCTCAACCAACCAAATTCTACATCTAGCACCAACAGTTGGAGATATATAGAGATTACCATGTTTGAACTCACCAATGAAGTGAACTAATTGACTGCTTATATAAGAAGTCAAGTTCAAAATCCTAGCAAAAACGTCATCCATTGATCATCATCTTCCAAGCTGCTCAGGGGGGGAAAGGTGAACCAAATTCCTTAACAGTTGAACTGGCACAAAATTCAAATCAGCTTTTGTGTTGAAGTGGTCAGATAAGGAATAAAGCATATCAAACAAAGAGAAAAATAACCATAAAATAAGATCATATATACATGAACTGTTGGAATCAAAACACATTCCCAAAAGCAAGGAACATGGAAGAGAAGATCTTGGGGAGCAAAAGGATTTATGCAAAGGGAGAAAGAAATGCAAATGGCAAAGTCAACAAATCCTGGATGTCACTTGGAAAAGAATCCACAAGCTTACATCTCCAAGTCCCCATGTCCAGTTAAATCGTAAATTTCTATGCCACTGTGCAAGTTCCAACCATATCCATTCACACCATTAAATTAATAAATACAATAGAAAAATAGAAACATTTGGGAGAAAGCCAGAAACCTTCCTTCGAGTCCTTCGATCGATCATTTTCCACAAATTGGACTCGGATAATCACGGGGGGAAATGAATAAAAATAGGAGAAATGTGAGATTTAGAATGATGACAACTCACCAAGAAACAATTCTGATCCAGTTGCAGAGGCCACGAATTGTGGCTGTGAGGTCACTCGAGATTTGGGGGTTTTTAAACTATTCTTTGAGAGAGATGAATCCAGAGAAACTCACATGTCAAGCACCCAAATTTTGAAGATGATGAATTGATGGTCGATCAGCGATTAAAATAAAATGAGGGGCGGCATGCCTTTGAATTTTCAATTCCCTTCCATAAATTCGGGGAGTTTTGAGCGCCAGACGCTGCCAAATTGGCATCCATTTCTCGTGACGATCCCACTTTCAGCTGCGATTCATTCTGATTTCGGGGCCCTGAATGCCATTAATATTTAATACCACATACCGCATTGCTTTCTGAGATATTCCGTATCACACAGAGAGGGAAGAAATGGAATTGTTGAATTTGAGGTAATTAGGGGGATTTTGATATGGGTTGGCCAGTTAATCAAGAATCAAGATGCAAGAAATGTGGGTCACTGGAACTTTGTTGATTTTTCTGATATTTTTTTGGGCGAGCAAGCTCTACCCGACAGCATCCTTACGGATGAGGTCTGAAAGACCAAGATTGTTGTGAATATCGACTCCCCGGACAGAGTGGCAAAGGTGTGCAACCTTATCCGCCACTCTATTGCCCAAGCGGGGAATATGAAAGAAAGATACTTCTTTCAAAGTCGATAAAAGGCTTTTAACATCTGACATAATCAGTTCGATCCCCCAAAGACATTTCGATGTTTCAAGTAAATGATTAATGATTATCCTAGAATCACCTTCGATGTGGACTTTATCTATCCTGAGTTGGATGACATTTTGGATTCCCAATTTTAGAGCGAGAGCTTCCGCTTTTATGGGGTTTTGTTTTCCCAGTTTACTGTAGCATATACGAATTGGTCTGCCCTCCCAATCCCTGATAATTGCACCCGCCGAGCTTACGGAGTTTGTTAGCGTGGAACCATCGAAATTTAGTTTGAAGGTGCCCATCGGTGGTTTACGCCATTTAGTCTTTACGGCCTTATTTTTGCCCTTTGGGTGGTTTTTTTTTTGTGTATGTGAGGGGGAGACCTGATCAAAACACTCATCTATCTGAGATGTTTTTTCTCCAATTGTCCCTGTGAGATTTAATAATGCGAACTAGAGTATCTTTAGGCGGGAAGACAACTTTTTGAAACACAAGTTGGTTCCGAGAGTACCATACTGACCACCAAACGAAGGCAAGCTCCACCTTGGCAGCGGGGGTAAGGTTGTTCCCAATGACCGAAAGAATAGGTCGTATGTCTCGCGAGAGATTAATCATACTGGATATTGTCGAGTTTGTGAGAGGAGGGAAATTAATTATGGAACGCACATAACCACATTCTAGCAGCAAGTGAACCTCATCCTCGACCGAACAATTGCACAAACTGCAGGTGGGAGGCACAGATGTCCCCCGCTGGGCTAACCTGGAAGCAGTTGGGAGACCACACTGGCAAAGTTTCCAAAGAAAGTTTTTGATCTTCGGCGGGATGTCCAATTTCTATATCCAGGCGTTGTCGTCTAAGTTTAGAGATGATTGGGATGTAATCAGTTTGTAAGCACTTGAGGTGGTGAACCAACCCGCCCTATCCGGCCACCAGTACAAGCGATCCTCAAAGGGAGACATAGGAAGGGGGATGTCCAAGATTTCTTGCACTATGCTAACCGGTAGTACATTGAGTAGTTTTTCCTTCCACCATCTACCTCCCAGGATGTAGTCACTAACGGTTTCCTCTATATTACCAATTTGTGGGCGATCATCCCTATTCAATGGACAAATGTCATATTCTGCATGTGTGTGATTTCACTGATTTGGCTTTTTTGTTTACTTAAATAAGAATTTGGGACCAGTTTTAACTTAATTTCGATGATCAACAAGTCGATAGACGGAAGACCGTTAAAACATACAATCGAAAATAAAAAATGTGTAATACACAAGTGAAAAGCGCCCCCTACCAAAGAGATACTAAGCAAAACCAAATCTATTATGTTGAGGATGTAGACTACGGATGAAGTCAAGCTCTGTCATGAAATAGCATCGCTGGCCAGCGATACATAAAGAATCCTTATGGGTAGTGAAGACGATCTTCGAAGAAGCTTCTTCCCGATCACGAAGTTGCCCCATACACAGCACCTCGACCTCAGTCAATCCCGACTTCGAATGCCAGAACCCCAATGAAGAAGAAGAACGCTTAGACGCCCCAATGCAAAGTCGCACGCCGCCCGAGCAAACCGCACCTTGAAGGATTGGTCAAAACGCCCTATACACACAAACAAACTCCTCGAAAGGGCTTGAGTTAAATCCCGAAAAAAACTTGAAATCCCGCTCGAAATAGCTTGATTTTAACCCCGATATAAAATGGTTCAAATGTAAAACTCTCTTAACATGTATGTGTGTATATAGGGGGAGGTTCACATGGAAACACCACTTATCACAGAAACACTCTTACCATTGAAACTTTTAAGGTAAAACTAATTTATATAACCCAAACATTGGTGGAGTGAGCAGAGAGCACCACGAACTTAATTTATAAAGTGACAAAAATAACCCAAACTTTCACTTGCTTGTGCTTACACCACCACCAATATCTTTGTTTTTAAAACAAAAAATTCAAATAGAATCTAAAACAATACTTTGAATAACTAGTTTTTTAATCAAATTTACACAAAAAGTACTTTTTAAAAAAAAAATGAAAAATAAATTATAATCAGCTTAAGATAATTGGAAAAAAAATCCTAATTTATGTCATTTTAAAAAAAAACCATAAATTGGGTTTAACAAATGATACAAATCAGAAATGTTTTTTTTCAATTAAAATTTTTAATTAAAAAACTAGGTTTATAATGTTTTGGTGCTTATTTGAACAAATATAAAAGTTAGGTAATCGTGTTTTTGAAAAAAAAAATGAGTGGTAGTGTAGCAAAACTTTTAATTAAAGATATTTTTCTGCAATTTTCTTAAGATGGATACTTTCTTTTTCTTTTTTAATTTACTCTTTATATAAATTTGATAAAAAAAAAAACTAGTTTAATGTTGTCTTGGGTGCTCTATATAAACTATCAAAGTTAAGTGTTATTTTATATTTTTAAAAATATATTGGTGGTGGTTTGAGCACATAAAACTGAAAGTTCACGTTATTTTTGTTAATTTGTTAAGTTTCTGGTGTCCCTGCACACCCCATTAAAGTTTGTGTTATTTGAAATAGTTTCTCTAACTTTTAATCCTAACCCTTCATTGTTAATCAATGATTATTAATAAGCGGTGGCAATTTTGAAATATATATATGTGAACTTTGGGCCTTTTATCGAAATTAATTAAGAGAGTTGCCCTTTCTCTTCTCTTCTGTCAAATGAGTTGTCCAACCATCCTTCTTCTCTTTCAGACGTAAAAACCCCCACTCCCTTCTCACTTTGATTACACGTTAGTCACCACCTCCCTTTCCTTACCCGTCCCCACGTCTCCCTTGCCGGGCGCTGTCGTCGACTCTTCCTTTCCGATCGCCGCCTCTCCCCCTATATTCTCACTAGATCCGCCAATAATCAATTTTGGGATGAAGACCCGATTCAAATAGCGCAAGTAGGTTGCCATCTTTTTATTGAATTCAGTTTTTTGTGGGATGAAGATCTGAATTGTTCTTTGCCCTTCGAATAGCTTATAAATCTTATCAGGTTCGAATTTTTTATTTTGATCAAATTAGTCGGATTTGATTATGGATATGGTTCAACGGCTCATTTTAATCTCTCATGAGTTGTTTTTTAATCAGTGTATTTTGATTTACCTATTTCAGATTGTGTTTGGGAAAATATTGAATTCATCTGATTTGGTGTAGCTGATTTCAATTATGTTTAAGAAACTTGTTATTGAATTTATCTATTGCAACATACTCTGACAAGGAATCTAAATTAAAAGACATTTGGTCTTTGTGGATTTGAGTGACTTGCTGGGAATTTCTTGCCATCTTTCTTTGTTGAGCTTATCAATCTCTTGATGAAAAATTATGTATGGTATGACTATCAATCTAATTATGCAATCGAAACTAAACTGATTCCTAATTGTGTTTGGACATTAAATGTTATCATAGATAAAAAGGGGTTTATTGATTTGGTTGTATGGGGATACAAGTATATCAGAAAGTCCTCCTTTTTGAAGATGTTGTGATGAATGTCTGAGATAAAGAGAGAGATTTGATCTTTGTCGGTACTTTGAGAGTTCATTGATTTGAGAGATTTCACTAATGAGAGGAGAGACATTTGGTTAGCCATCTTTTTAGATTGTTGTTGTATATCTATTTCTCATATAATAGTTAAGTTTTTGGTCTTATTGAATTCAGTTTTGTCACATTTCTCTTGGGTACCTTTTTTAGTCTATTAGCTCAAATAAGAGAGAAATGTGTTATTATACCGATGATATGGGTATGAATCTGTTAATGGGAGGGAATCGAGTCGAATAAATATAAATCTATATAAACTCAAATCAATCCCCTGTCCACACAAATAAATTACAAGACTTCCGCCCGATGTAGTGGTAGGGAGTCAGGATCGATCCACGAGGAAGCGTGTCAATGCTCACCTAATCGGTCTCGGAAAATACGTTCTCTGCGTCGACCATAAGTCACTCGACGTTGACTGAGATCCAGTCGATGTCAGCTGAGTTGCAGTCGATATCTTAGTGCTAACCTGCAAGAACCACTACAAAAAACACAGGAAATAGCCACGGTCAAATAGCCATGAATTGGCCACGAATGACCGTGGCTAAACGATTTAGCCACGGGCATAGCCATGAATTTGACGGTCGTCGCCATTCGAGGCTATATGCCTCGTCGCTAACAGCCACGAACCCAATATCCGTGGCTAATAGTCACGATCTGACAAGTCTGTGGCTATGTTTGTGGTCAGTTCGGGATCGTGTCATCCGTGGTTGTAGCAACGAAGTTAGCCACGGTATATGCCGTGGGTGATTTCGTGGCTTGGCACGTGCGGGATGTCTAGCGTCTATCGTGGTTGATTTCATGGAAACAACCGTGGCTAATTAGGTGGTTTAGTTCGTGGCTTTATTGTTGGCTACGTATGTGGCTATTCCCATGGCAGTATTCATGGCTAAGCTCGTGACTTTATTCCTAGCCATGTCCGTGGCCTTATTCGTTCTATGAGCTAGGAAATAAATTTAATATTATTTTACAAATATGTCACACAAACACATCTAAAATAAAACCATAAATTACACCATTCAAAATACATCTAAAATACACTAAAATATACACTCAAAAGTCAATAATACAACAAGTCTCAACATGCATGAATATGACAAAGACACCCAAATGAGATGTCGGAGCACCTACATAACAAAAATGAGACAACAAACCTTTCTACAACCACCGGCTTCCCCTTGTCCCATACACAACGATAGCTTCTTCTTATAGTATGCCAATGCAAGCCTTGGAAACTTGTACTTTAGTCTTCCTCATACTCAGTTGGAGATAACAGACTACCTTCCATTTCCCTACACATAACACAAAAAAAACCCAATATAATTAGCTAGGGACATAACAATATCTTTCTACAACTTAACAATGCATTGTCCTCACCAGAAAAAACAATGCATTGTTTGATTTCTTTCTACAACCAAATTTCAAATTAGACCGTGTATCAAATTCAATTTCAGCATAGACATTCTAAAACAAAATTGAATTTCATCATCAAATTAAAATTGTCTAGACGGACCTTTACAAAAGATCATTCCATGCATTATCATAGTTTACAAGATGGTTAGTCTTTGATTGTGTCTGATATGACAAATTAGCTACCTTATTACGTACTTATCAACTACTAGTCTACTACTAGCAAAAGATCACAACCGATAAACATGACCTTATATCACACACCAGCCGGCAATAACATAACATCATGTTCAATACATATATGTCGTGATAAGGAAATTGTATGTCTTCAAAAGGGGTGTAAATAATCAAATTTTATAGTTAAGAGTTCGAATTCATGTTGTATTATTTACCGAGTTAATTAAGTTTTTAGGTCATGTATGTTCTCATAAAAGTTTCGGACATGCGTGCCTTCAAAATTTATGCAAAAAATAGGCATATATAGGGTCCAATATAGAAAACTCACCCATTGTTTGGAAGATTCAGAGATAAGTTGAACCCTTATGTTTATAGCATTCCTTGAACCAATTGACAATCTGTGAACAAAATCAAATCTTTTTTGAACAAAATCGAAAATTTGAAATTAGGTATTAAAAATCAAATATGTGAACAATATGTGAACCAATTGAACAAATATGTGAACCAATTGAACAATCTGCATGTGAACAATATGTGAACCAATTGAACAATCTGTCTGTGAACAATATGTAAACCAATTGAACAATCTGTGAACAATCTTTTTGGACAATCTGTGTAACAAACTTTTATACCTGATCATGCTCTTGGAAACGAAATGCGTGAAAAGAAATTTATGTGAAAAAGAAATTTGTGGAACGAAGTTGAAATTAGGTATTAAAAATCAGGAAATTGGAAAATAAAAAAGCAGTGAAGGGACAACCTTGGAGGATTTGAGATTCAAGGCCAGGGAAAGGCGGAGCGAGTTGGAGGGCGAGATAGCGCAAGCGAAGGAGGCGGGGGAGACGGCGTCAGAGAATCGGCGGCCGGCGGCGGAGCGGTGGTGGAGCCGGCGGAGCGGAGAGGACAACTGCATAGTTGAGACATGGAGATTCTTTTCCTGTCACTTACAGATGCATAGTTGCCGACAAGAGAGAGAGAGAGAGAGAGAGAGAGAGAGAGAGAGAGAGAGAGAGAGAGAGAGAGAGAGAGAGAGAGATTACCGAACAAATTTGTCCAGACATGGAGATTCGAAGGAAGGAGGAAGGTTAAAGTTCAATCTCTCCCGCCTCGTTCTCCTTGATGCCGCCTTTTCCAATCTAACCGCCGACGCCAAAGTGCAGAACGACGAATGAGGGAGCGGCGAGGAGTCTGAATTAGGGCTAAACAACGAATGGGGGAGCGGCGAGGGGTCTGAATTAGGGAGCGGCGGAAGCTGCAGAATGCGAATCAAAGGAAGGTTGAGAGGGAGGATGAGCAAGAGGGAGGAACAGAGGAATGGTGGCAGCCATGGAAGCGAGAAGGCCGAGCGCGAGGAAGAGGAAGCGGTCAGGAGTCTCACATCTAAAGAGAAAATGAATCAACGAAGAGGGAGAGAGGAAAGTGGCCATGGAGTTTGCCTATCTGTGAAGCGGTGATTTTTAGGGTTAGAGTCTGCTTCAAATTTGGGCCCAAAATTTTAGGGGAAAATTTACCGCTAAAAAGTACATATGGCGGTAAAAAAATATTCGATAGTGTGAATTACTTTTTTTTCTTCGCAATTTTCATTTATAAAATAAAACTATCAATAAAACTATTTATTATTAAATATATATTTCAAATAATTTTTTATCCATTTTAATTAGATATTTGTATGTATTTATAAGATTTTACCCAACATCATTAAACTAGTTCAGTACGCGTATCTTACGTGAATTTTTTAAATTTTAATTTTAATATTTATAGGTTTGGTATTAAATATTCATATAAAAAGTTTTTAATTTCATAATATTCATACAAAGTTTTTTTCTTAAAATAAGTTTTTCTCAAATCTTATTGAATATCGTTATTTTTCTCTCATTTCGTACGTAGTTCTATAAAATTCATACATAAGGTTTTATTCAACATTTATTAGTCACTTATATGAGTTTTTCTTTAAACATACCCTTATAATATTCTAATAAGAATTTATTACTTAATACAAAATTTTATTCAACACTTATTAGTTACTTCTATGAGTTTTCCTCAAAACATACTCTTATAGTATATATTCTAAGATTTTATTAGTTACTATAAGGTGTTATTCAACCTTTATTAGTTACTTATATGATTTTTCCTCAAAACATACCCTTATAGTATTCTAATAAGAATTTATTACTTAATATAAGGTTTTATTAAACATTTATTAGTCACTTATATGAGTTTTCCTCAAAACCTACCCTTATAATATTCTAATAAGAATTTATTACTTAATATAAAATTTTATTCAACACTTATTAGTTACTTCTATGAGTTTTCCTCAAAAAAATACTCTTATAGTATTATACGATTTTATTAGTTACTACAAGGTGTTATTCAATATTTATTAGTTACTTATATGATTTTTTCTCAAAACATACCCTTATAGTATTCTAATAAGAATTTATTACTTAATATAACGTTATATTAAACATTTAGTAGTCACTTATATGGATTTTCCTCAAACCATGCTCTTATGTTATTCTAATAAGAATTTATTAGTTAATGTAAGGTTTGATTCAAAATTTATTAGTCCCATATTTGAGTTTTCCTCAAAACATACTCTTATAGTATTCTAATAATAATTTATTACTTGATATAAAGTTTTATTCAACATTTATTAGTCACTTATACTAGTTTCCTCAAAACGGTCTTATAGTATTATAATAAGAATTTACTAGTTAATATAACGTTTTATTCAACATTTATTAGTCACTTATATGAGTTTTCCTCAAAAATGGTCCTTATAGTATTCTAATAAGAATTTACTAGTTAAGATAATGTATTATTAAACATTTTTTTGTTAGTTATATGAGTTTTCCTAAAAACATACTTTTATAGTATTCTAATAAGAATTTAGTTGTTAATATAAGGATTTATTAAACATTTGTTAGTTACTTATATGAGTTTTCCTCAAAACATACTCTTATGATATTCTAATAATAATTTAGTAGTTAATATAAGGGTTTATTAAACCTTTGTTCGTTACTTATATGAGTTTTCCTCAAAACATACTCTTATTGTATTCTAATAAGAATTTATTAGTTAATATAAGGTTTTATGAAACATTTGTTCGTTACTTATATGAGTTTTCCTCAAAACACACGCTTATAGTATTCTAATAAGAATTTAGTAGTTAATATAAGGTTTTATTAAACATTTGTTAGTTAGTTATATGAGGTTTCCTCAAAACATACTCTTATTGTATTCTAATAAGAATTTATTAGTTAATATAAGGTTTTATGAAACATTTGTTCGTTACTTATATGAGTTTTCCTCAGAACACACTCTTATAGTATTCTAATAAGAATTTAGTAGTTAATATAAGATTTTATCAAACATTTGGTAGTTACTTATAGGAGATTTCCTCAAAACATACTCTTTTAGTATTTTATTAAGAATTTATTAGTCAATATAAGGTTTTATTAACATCTATTCATTACTTATATGAGTTTTCCTCAATACATACTCTTATAGTATTCTAATAAGAATTTATTAGTTAATATAAGGTTTTATTAAACATTTATTCGTTACTTATATGAGTTTTCCTCAAAACATACTCTTATAGTATTCTAGTAAGAATTTAGTAGTAAAAATAAGGTTTTATTAAACATGTATTCGTTACTTATATGATTTTTCCTCAAAACATATTCTTATAGTTTTCTAATATGAATTTATTAGTTAATATAATGTTTTATTGAACCTTTATTCAATACTTATGTGAGTTTTCTTCAAAACATACTCTTATAGTATTCTAAAAAGGATCTATTAGTTAATATATGGTTTTATTAAACATTTGTTAGTTACTTATATAAGTTTTCTTCAAATTATATTCTTATAGTATTTTAATAAGAATTTAGTACTTAATATAAGGTTTTAATAAATATATTTTCATTACTTACATGAGTTATCATCAAAACACACACTTATAATATTCTTATAACATTTTATTAGTTAATATATGGATTTATTCCACAATCATTAGATACATATATGATTTTCCCTCGAAACACACACTTATAGTATTCTTATAACAATTTATTAGATAATATAAGGTTTTATTCTACAATCATTATCTACTTATATTATTTTCCCTCAAAACACACACTTATAGTATTCTTATAACATTTTATTAGATAATATGAGGTTTTATTCCACAATCATTATCTACTTGTATGTTTTTCCCTCAAAAGATACACTTATAGAATTCTTATAACATTTTATTAGATAATATAAGGTTTTATTCCTCAATTATTAGCTACTTATATGATTTTTCCTCAAAACACACACTTATAATATTCTTATAACAACTTATTAGTTAATATATGGATTTATTCCACAATCATTAGGTACTTATATGATTTTCCCTCGAAACACACACTTATATATAATAATCTTATAACAATTTATTAGATAATATAAGATTTTATTCCACAATCATTATCTACTTATATTATTTTCGCTTAAAATACACACTTATAGTATTCTTATAACATTTTATTAGATAATATGAGGTTTTATTCCACAATCATTAGCTACTTATATGATTTTCCCTCAAAACCCACACTTATAGAATTCTTATAACATTTTATTAGATAATATAAGGTTTTATTCCACAATTATTAGCTAGTTATATGATTTTTCCTCAAAACACACACTTATAGTATTCTTATAACAACTTATTAGTTAATATATGGATTTATTCAATAATTATTAGTTACTTATATGATTTTCGCTCAAAATACACACTTATAGTATTTTTATAACATTTTATCAGATAATATAAGGTTTTATTCCACAATTATTAGGTACATATATGATTTTATCTCAAAACACTCAATTATATTATTCTAATAAGAATTTATTGCATAATATAAACTGAAGTAGAAAGTACGAATTGCATTGAATGACCTCAATTGAAAATAGTCACGACATTAGTCACGGTCACCATATTTGTGGCTACTAATGATGGACTCCTTCCTACGTCGAGGGCTATTAATTGGGGGTTCCATATTCCTTGGCCTTTGACTTACACTAATGGGCTTGACCCTTCTTGGGCTTTGTCTCTCTAATATTAGGTTTGACCATCTTTAGGCCCTACCATTATTTTTGGTGAGATTTTGAGGTTAAAAATTGATATTTTTTTTCAAATTAATTTGCTTTAATTTCTGAATTTCCTCAATTAGGATACACCAAAGGGATAATGGGCGTCTCCATGTTAGCGTCAAATACAGCCACGGACAATCCAACAGTGACTAAATTCGTGGTTGTTCACCTCTAACTCGAGTCATATATTGCTAATTGCCTCACATTCTTAGCCACGAATACAACAACGACTGTTAATTGTGGCTAAATTCGTGGCTACATTGCCACGTCAGGTTAGATGGCGTCAAAATTTGCCACAGAAAATGTGACAGTGGCAAAAGTCGTGGCTAATAGCCATGACACTAGCCACAACATTTATATTCATGGCTAAAAGCCACGACATTTTGGACACGAAATTATGTCTTTATCACTAGCCACGGATATTGCCACGAAGATTTTTATTCGACGCTAATATAGCTACGGCTTGTCAGGTCGTAGCTATCTTTGTGGCTATCAGCTACGGATGTGGCGACGACTTTATGATGTGGCTAAAAATCCGTGGCTATTTCCGGTGTTTTTTGTAGTGAAAAAAAACAAACACTCGACGTCGAGCAAAGGGCGCTCGCTTTCGGGTTAGTCAACTCGATATCGAGTGAGGTGCAGTCGATGTCGAGTCAAACAACAGAAAAACAGAAACAAACGTTGTCGGCAAAGATTAACCGAAGAATATAAGGATGGATTCGAAAGGTTAACAGAAATATAAACGGGGATTGTTATCAATATTATAAAAGATTTCAAGGCAAGAGAACTACCACGACAATAACCATGCAACTAACATACTAAAATCATGAAAGATATATGTTTTTCATCGAAACAGACAACTCTCGTCATCAACAAATAGGAATATAATGGCTCTCACATAAAATCCTAATTTGTTTCTATCCTTTTTATAATTAGGGCTAACCAACTCTCGTAAGAAAAAACTAATTACTATCCAAGTTCATAATAAATTCACTCTCGCTTCAATATCATAACCATGGAATTATCCACTACTATCGCAACGGATTTAAGCACATTAATTAAATAATTTCATCCACAAAACCTAGTAGCCTTTCTCTTTCTAATATATAGTTCAAGAGGGTAGGGAGAGACTAATTACTGCCGCACAACCACCGTCTCCCTCGCAGGCATTCGACCTCGCAGTCCACCGGCGACAGAATCCATGGCTGCTCTTCCCTCGACCTAGTGTTCTCCTTGGGGGTCCAATCTGTAGAAATACCAGGAGCAGGAACATGCGCCATCCCTGAATTATCCGAATTGGCATTGACGACGGTTGTTTTGGCTCGGGCGGCGGAGACACCATTGGAGGTGGAATTATGTCGGTGGTTTCCGTTAGGGTTTGAGCTAGCCACCATCAATAATCAATCAATTGCGAATAAAGAAAGGACGGCGAAAGCAAACAGAATCCCGAATCTTCCATAAGCATCAAAACTAAGAGTAGTGATGACACAACGGGAGGGAATCCATGGCCGCCTCTGCTTCACAATCCCTCATCACTGGAGACTTCGCTAGACCGGTGTCTACCGTCTCCCTTGCATGCATCTCACCTCGCAGCCACCGGCGATGGAATCCATGGTTGCTCCTCCCCCGACCTCGCAGCCCTCCATCTCCCTCACGGGCATCCGACCTCGCATTGAAGGTTTTCGATGTAGGATCGTTTGATTCCGGATTCTAATTATTCCTTTCCTTTCTCAATTTGGGGATTTCTTGAATTATTGTTTATTAAGTTGGTTTTGATCGAAGTAGATCTAGATTTAGTTGATTTTCACTAATTTTAGCATGAATGAATCGGTCTATTAAACATTCGTTTGCGAGGGGAAATCAGGAATTATTCACGTGTATGTGGCCGATTAAATGTACGTTTGTTGAAATTCAAACTCGTATAAAATGTTTCATGAATGTATCAACTATTCAGCAAGTTCAATGTCACTATTCATTGATAAATTGCTAATTTGCAATAAGATGTACATAGATTATTGATTGTTCATGCATTTACCAAATATTCGGCAAATTTAGAGTCACTATTAGTTCATAATTAGAAATTATTCATATGTATAGGGGCAGTTAGATGTAGGTTTGTTGAAATTCAAAGTTTGTTTAAAATTATTGATGTATTTATCGACTATTCGGCAAATTCAAAGTCACTATTCGTTGATAATTAGAAATTATTCATATGTATAGTGACAGTTAGATGTAGGTTTGTTGAAATTCAAAATCTGTCTAAAATTGTGTATGGATTTATCGACTATTCGCCAAGTTAAGAGTCACTATTTGTTTATGATAAGGATTATTCATTTGTAGGTGGGTAATTAGATGTGGGTTTCTTGAAATTCAAACTTTGTTTAAAATAATTAGCAATGAATTTATCGAATATTTAGCAAATTCATAGTCATTATTCATTGATAATCTGGAATTATTCGGTAATTTGTTCATTATTATTCATCGAACATACATCGCAAGCAAAATCTCATCCTCCCTACAAAAAAAAAACGTTACCTAAAAAAAAACAACACACGCGCTTTGCTTCAGCAAGTTGCCTAAAAAAGTGGTGGGGTCTATTGTTTTTTTTTAATAAAAAAGAAAAATCTCAATTAATCTCACACATCCATTTCTAATCAATCAATAACCTATATTTGTTAACACAAAACACAATAAGGGGTGGGTACACCTGCCGCAACCTCTATAGGTACATACATACATACATACATACATACATACATACATACATACATACATACATCTATACATACATACATACATACATACATACATACAATATATATATATATATATATATATAGGATAGATCGTGTGTAAGCAGAGGTTATCATGTAATTTATGAGCAAATAATAGCCGTGAGATGAGATAAATTAACGGATGAGATTCAATGGAAACTAAATAAAAATTAAACGAAAAACTGACGTAGCCCACACTAATATTTTACTCACTTTCCACAAACTTACGTGAGGCTCAATCGCTTGCCTTAAAAAAAATTTAAAAGGGAAGGACAATATTTATGATTTTATTCCTTTTTTAGATTTAAAAAAATTGGCCCAGAGCGTCTTGTAGTCTATCTACATCTTAATTTCCGGTCAATTAAGGAAGGACACTAGTCTACCAGTTCTTCATCCAATCTAACAGCTCGATCTAGCCTAGGTGGGTAGAATTCTTTTTTTTTTTTTAATTACAGTAATAATATGGATTTAATCATAGGTTGGTAAAAAAAATATTTTCAGGTTTTAATTATTTTAGAGATTATTTGTGTATAGGATTTATTATTGGGATGTATATTTTACATGAGGTTGGTTCCGGTGTACACAAGTCTTATCGTGTACACCAAAATTATTAATCTATTTATTCATAATTATTCGTATATAATTATATAATTATTCGTATGTACAAAGAGTGTAAAAATATATAAATTTTATTCTAACGAATAATCACCTAATAACACCGAATAATTTCATTTCAACGAATAATCTCCAAATATCATCGAATAATCAAAAGTCACTTTTAATTTCACTTGTTGATTTTGTTAATTCAATTGTCCAAATTTGTTATTCGGATGTATATTTTACATGAGGTTGGTTCCGGTGTACACATGTCTTATCGTATACACAAAAATTATTCGTCTATTTATTCATAATTATTCATACAAAGAGTGTAAAAAAATGAAAATTTTATTCTAACGAATAATCGTCTAATACCACCGAATAATTTGATTCCAACGAATAATCTCGCAGTACCAACGAATAATCAGAAGTTAGAAACATTAAGATTTTACAATATCTACGAATAATAGCCATGTAACTACGCATAGGGACAATGATAGTAACGAATAATTACTGAGCAAAGTGTAAAATTCATATATACAATTAATCTGATCTTCTTCAATTAACACCATTGCCAAACTGTAGCTGCATATCAATATATCATCATCTGCTCAAAGGCCCCAGACATTTGTTTGATACAAATAACCCTATAACAAACTGAAATCAATTTAAACAAATCAAATCCTAATAAATAACAAACTGGAAAAAAAAAATTTAAAAAAATTGCCCCAGTGTACATAATCCGCCCTAAAACACCTTGACTCATGAACCTAATTGAATTTCGAATGAAATCTTATATTTTTTACTCGTATTTAGATTGTCGGTCACTTCTGATTGTAATATCTTGCTCTTTCTCCTATAATGCTTCCGATTGAATAAGTTACGAACAACTGCAATTAGGGTTTATGTGTAATGTCAAATCAAGAAAAACAACACCAATATTGGGTACTTACCAGTTCAGCACACCATCACATCAAAGGTAGATGAAGAATCACAATATCAATTGGAAGATTTAGCCACATCTCAAAAGATTTTATTTGAATCGGCTATGGATGTTTTGAGATTTTTTTTAATTCCTAATTATTCAAAACAGAGGGGAATGATTTAGTTTGATGCACACGCGCCCTCCAAATACTCCAAATTTCCACTCTCAGCCTTTCCTTTTTAAAAAAAATTATTAATAACATTTAATCACATCCATCCATTTTCTGGTAATCAATGGCTAAAAATTGCTCACAAAATACATAGTAAGCATTGCTTACACAGGTATATATATGTGTGTGTGTGTGTTTCTTTCTCATAGACAATAGTTTTGTTAGTAGTTTGCTCTCCTTTCTCATAGACAATAGTTTTGTTAGTAGTTTGCTCTCATGTATGGGGAATCTATATGTGTGTGTATGTTGCATATATATTTGTTATGTAAATTGTGTTGATATGTATGTGTGTGTGTCATGTTTGAGTAACATTATCTTCCATATATTCCATGTTAATTATGTAAATTCGTGTGGGTGTGAGATGTTTGAACACCATTATATTCCATGTTAATTATATAAATTCTTTCTTATAGACATTAGTTTTAGCTATTGTTTTATTGTTTCTCACATATTCCAGCTTATTGTTGTCTATTTGTTTCTTATCTCTGCTATATAGAGAAAGTATAGATGATATTCTAATGTGCGCATGTTTTACCATGTTTTGCGCTTACTTTTATTCCGATTTCTGCTCATATTTAATACTTTTTGGTTGGAAAAGTATGGAATTTGTGTAGTTTGAGATTATTTGCAATATATAGAGGTCTACACAAGTTTTGGTTTAATTTCGCAGGAATTTAAGACATGTTGGAGCGAAATGGAAGAGGAGGAACCGAACTAGAATTTCACTCGATGTCTAGTGATGATCCACTCGAAATCTACTGGAGTGAAGTGGAATTTGGCTAAGTGTTGGACAAAGTAAGCTACTGATGATCCACTCGACATCTACTGAAGATGATTCAACGGCGAGTTCACATATCCACAATTGGAGCCAGGAGAAGAAAAGTCACTCGAGATCCATAAGATGACTCGATGTCGAGTGACCCTACTTGATGTCGAGTGAAACCCTAGTGGGTCGAGATGCGTTTTGACGGATCCGAATGAGAAGAAGATTGCTTACACATGAAGACAAGATCTTTTATTCTCAATGTACATCTATTCTTATGGGTTAAAATCCTTTTACCCTAGGGAACTTTTATTTGTTTATGTTATTTTAATTAAAAAGTTTTATCTTTGGCAATTAGGATAGAAATTTCTCTCCTTGGCTACCAAGGATTGATCTACTATAAATAAAGACAATAGGTCTAGGGTTTGAATCATCCAAGCAATTGAGCAATCAAGTTTGGAGTAGTTAGAGAGAGAAAGAGGAGGCCGAGTGGAGAGAGAGAGTTTGGAGCGTTTGGTTGCAATCTTTTGACAATTTCAGTTCA
The DNA here is from genome assembly GCA_037127255.1 of Persicaria tinctoria. Lineage (NCBI taxonomy): Eukaryota > Viridiplantae > Streptophyta > Magnoliopsida > Caryophyllales > Polygonaceae > Persicaria > Persicaria tinctoria. The sequence continues at coordinate 53,776,255 of JBANSL010000006.1, read as the reverse complement.
AGTTATTTTTTTTATGTCAATGATGGCGGTTTATATGATGAGGCGTGAGTAGTCGTCCCACTTCTAGGGTCGGGGTGTGCCCGACGATAGCTATGTAAGTATGCTTAATGTTATGATGCTTATGTAATTTTCATCTTCTATCTATCATTGTGCTTAAATCTGATGCGAGAGTAGTGGATAATTCCATGGTTATGATATTGAAGCGAGAGTAAATTTATTATGAACATGGATAATAATTAGGTTTTGCTTACGAGAATCGGTTAACCCTAATTATGAAAATGATAGAAATAAATTAGGATTTTATGCGAGAGACTCTATATTCCTATTTGTTGATGACGATAGTTGTCTATTTCGATGAAAAGCATATATTTTTCATGAGTTGAGTATGTTACTTACATGGTTATTTTCGTGGTAAATCTCTTGCCTTGGAAGCTTTTATAATATTGATAACAATCCTCGTTTATATTTCTGTTCATCTTTCGAATCCATCCTTATATTCTTCAGCCGTCCTTTGCTGACAAAATTCGTTTCTATTTTTCTGTTGTTTGACTCAACATCGACTGCACCTCACTCAATATCGAGTTCAATGACCCGACATCGAGTGCCCTTTGCTCGGCATCGAGTGATTTTTTTTTCTTGAAGGTTAGCACTAAGAGATCAACTGCCACTCAGCCGACATCGACTGGATCTCAGTCGATGTCGAGTAACTTCTGGTCGACGTAGAGAACGTGTTTTTCAAGACCGATTAGGTGAGCACTGACACGGTTCCTCGTGGAAGCTATCAATCACGCCCTTTTTAGTCTCTCTCACGTTCTCTTTTAAGTTCTATTTTGTAGGTGTATGTGATGCGTTGATCGCACACCCGAGTTTGATGATTTAGACGAGCCAAAGTGTTTTCTCCACATATAGTCTAGGTTGCAAAGGATCATAGGGGACAACGAGACTCTAGCTCAGTAGGTTGAGAGGCTTAGGCAGCAACTTGAAGCTGCAAATGCACGAGGTGACCGAGAGGAACAACAAAGAAGGTTGTTGGAGGCGCAAGTCAACCAATATCCTTAGACGGCCAAGAAATACATGCACCCGACGTTGACTGTGCCTGAATCGGCTATTCTTATCCCTCCCTCTAATTTTCTAATTAAAACTTCCTTCCTTTCCGAAATTAAAAAGGATCCTTTTGAAGGAAAAATTAATGAATGCCCTTTTACGCATATTACTACGTTTCACTACTAGAATTCTGTCATTTAACATCGACTGATTAAAATCAGTCAGAAAAACGTGTAATGTTAAATAACTTTTTAACATCGCTTTTAAAATTTGCGATATCAAAAATCAAATAGACACCAACTTGTTTTTTTTTACGGATGTCAAATACGAGTAATTTTTTGTAAAAAAAAAAGATTTTAAAGGCATGGAATTGAAATCCGAAATATTTGAAGACCCGCTCATTAAATTACTTGCTTAGAAAAATCCCAAACCCTTCTCCACTCCCACTGGGCGACTTCCTTCTTCTCAGATCCCATCCCTCGCCTCTCTCTCTCTCGTTCTCCCTGAATCTCACCCAAACCCTCGCCTCTCCCTTTTCCTTCCTTTGATCTTCCCCTCTTGCCTGATCCCTCGGAGTTCTATTTTCCACTCTCGTCTCGATTCACTTGCCCTTTCCTTCAAGTTCTCTCTCATGGAGCCTCGCGACACCGATAGCCGGAGGACTAGTGTTCATCGATGCGAAGGAGAGGAGGATGACCAGTCTCTGTCGACTGTGCGTGATGGCCTCCCTCGGTGATGACCGCCTTCCTCGTTGCTCTGCCCTCCTCCTCCCTCGATCGTCGGTCATCTTCACTGGTAAGTACTGAAGTACATGCCCTTCATTCCTCTCTTTCTCTACCTTGTGTCCTCAAGACCTCGATTGCTACTCGAATAGTCAGATCTAGGGTTCTCGTGGTCTGATTTCATGCTCTAATTCCCAGTTTATGTTTGAATCAAGGCTGAATTAATCCATTGAGGTTAAATGAAAATTAGGTTTTCAGGATGAATGAGGCTTTCAAATCCATTGAGATCTATCTCCCTTAAGATGGTTATATAAGTTTTTTCGATGCTTATGTATATTCATTGTATGTAATTTAATCTCTATTTCAATGTTTTGTTTGCTATGTCCCTGAAAAACCTTAGTAATGGTATAAGTTTTAAAAGGGAGATAGCAGTCTGAACATTGAAGGTGTAAGGAACTAAATTGAAAAACATATTTGTTTTTGTCACTAAACTACCATTTTGGCAAGGAACTAAATTGAAGGGAGATCGCAGTCTGAACTTTGAGACTAAGCAGCCTCCAGATTTTCAAACTGCTCAGAACCGGTAACTGACTTACCCATCTTGCATAGCTTTAACAACTGATCCTCATTTTGACCATTTAATGGTTGATGGTTCATTTGAATCAAACTCATTCCTATTTGGTTGATGCATAATGAGGAATAGTTGGAAACCTGATACCCATATTCTTTTCATTGTATAAATCTCCTATGCTAGTTGAAGCAATCTCCTATGGTGTCTATTATTTTTCATTGTGATCCTAAACTTTCTGCTATATCCTCATATACTCTTGATTTTGCTAGTGTTTTCCTTTTGTTTTCTGAGGTGTTTTCCTAAGATCTTGATGTGTTATCTGAACTGAATGTTATTTGAGTTCCATTTAGGAATGACAGTTTGTCAATTTATTTTTCAGTTGGACAGTTCGAAGGATAAGCTTCAATCACTCTTGGAAATATATTTCTTCTATCGGTGAAGACATGTCTATCAGAATAGTAAGTACTAGTAATTTCGAAGCCTGAAAAGGTGTCTTCATAATTCAGGTTTCCGATCAAATATCAATCAGCCTCTGCTCTCTTTCACCTAAATCTTTATAATCAGCCTCTGATTTAAATATGCTCCTATTGCTAGAGATAAGATGGTTTCATAGTGTTTAGAGTAGTTTTTATGTTAATATCCTTTATACTTTAAAAGTTATCTATAAACTTCTTTACTATGGTTTGGAACTTACTTCTTTTTCTCATTTTCTTTTCATCTATTTATATCCATTAAATTGTATTTCTTGTGTTCTCTCTTCTAGGCAGGCAGCTGTTGCCAAAGGAGAACCCCCCCCCCCCCCCCCCCCCCTTGGATTGCCTATAAAAGGTGTTGGGCAACATCCATCGGATGCACAACCTAAGGTTGATATCTTGCTAGTTTCTGATTTTGTTCTATGCTTGCACAATTATAAATAGAAGTTTTGACTTGTACAGATGGGTGGACCTCCCAATCCTGCGGATGCTTTGTGAGGTGAGCTCTGGAGGAAAAGAAGGACAGGATCTGGAAAGCATCAATTTATGGAAAATACTTGCAAGGTATGTTGCCCGAACTTTTCTTATAGATACATTGTCTTCTCTTCAAGTGCTAGCAGTGGTTCTGATTTCTTCCTGTTGATGAACCATACCTTATGTGCTTTGATTCAACATTAATTGAATATTTGAGATTTTCCAATTTTGTGTATAAATACTTGCAAAATATGGAGGAATGGAGGACACAAGAGGAACTTGGTGTAGCTTGTATAACTGTCACTTATTATAGTGCCTGATTGAAGTACCTAGTCAAATATATTTTGGTCTTGTGCATGCACAAGTGCTGAAGATTCACCTTACAGATCTAATTTGGTTGTACTTGTTTGTCCTCTAGATCCTAATTTGTCAACCTTGTCTTAGGTTTTTTTTTATTAACATTCTCCTAATCTCTGCTACCAAATGTCTTTGTCAATACTCCTTTGCAACATGTTCTTGGTCATGTACTCTGAATATCCATCCAACTGTTGCACGTCCTGCTTATTGTACTTCTGTGTAGTTATCCTTGTTTTCTTATTTAGTTGATCCTTTGCTAGAAGTCAGATAATTTCAGGCCGACATCACATGAAATTGTGCAAATAACCTTATTTTACTTCATAAGCTGAGTCATATCAGTTGATGATAACCTAAATGAAGTGAGTTGTGTCTCCTCATTCCTTTCAAATAAGCCGATTTTTGTGAAGCTCCTCTACTCTAAACTCCAAAACCATATTGGCTTAACCTGTGCAATTGCTGACAGTAAGATATATAATGTGAATGCAATTGATGTCATATACTATTCCTTGAATTGCTTAGCTGTATACTGAATAATGCAATTGTTTTAGCATAATGCCTTAGATAAATGCAGTTGAGATGTATGTAAATGCAGCTGAGATATGTATATAAATGCATCTGAGATTAAATGATTGCAGATGAGATGGTTATTTGTAAAGTTTTATCATGGACACCATTAGTAGCTAAGAGAAGTGTTTGGCATGAACAAGATGTACAAAAATTATTACTATTAGTTTATTTCCTTTGTTTCTTTTCCTTTTAACTTTCACATGCTCCGATCTTTTTGCTATTATGTAAGAACATTCTATCTAATTTAAAGTCTATTAGCTCAAATGGAAGAGCATTGCGTTCAAACGCAAAGATGCGGGTTCAAATCCCGCATAGGCTATACGATAATAAAAAAAACTGCATATATGTCATTTCACATCGGGCCATAGCCGATGTCTTTCCAAAAAAAAAATCGAGGTCTATGTGGGGGATGTAAAAAGTCAAAACATTTTAACATCGGGTAATAGCCGATGTCTTTGTATGTTATAACATCGGTTATATTTTATAATCAATGTTATAGGATAACAAAAACATCGGATTTAGAAATATAAACGATGTTATAATATACAAAGACATCGGGTTCTAGCCGATGTGAAAAACTTTTGACTTTTTACATCCCCCACATAGACATTGATTTTTTTTTTTTTAAAGACATCGGCTATTACCCGGTGTTAAATAACAAATTTCTAGTAGTGTTTGTTGACTTGTGTGAGACTATTAGCGATGGGAAAAATTTAGAATATGTCAAGTTAAATTCTTTTCGCTGGTCTCTTGCATGGAAAGCATTGCAATGGCTTGAGGGCTTGACTCCACGCTCACTCACTACATGGACGGAGGTTAAGGATGCGTTCCTTCACAAGTTCTTTCCTCCTTCCAAGACGGAAATGATGCGGTAGAAGATCACGACTTTTAAGCAAAAGCATGGAGAGACGCTAGCACGGGCATGGGAGCAGTTTCATGAGCTACTACAATTTTGCCCTACTCATGGGCAAACACCCTACGCGATTCAGGAGATCTTCTACAATTCTCTTGATGTGCCGAATAAGGAGAGGAACAACTCCTACACCTCCTATCGATACATTGAGTTTACACCGACGAAGGCTTGGGCCACCATAGAGAGATTTGTGGAATTCGACAACACATATGAGACTCATGTGGCTTCCGACGCGAGGCCTGCCCCATCTATGCCACTATATAAGCCTTCTAAGTATATTGATCGTGACGTGAGGGAGCATTTCACGAAAGATCAAGTACGGTGCATGTAGAAGAAAGTTAAGTTCCTCACCAACAACCAACCTTGTTTGGAGTGTGGGTCAGTCAAGCACAACACCGTCGCCTGCCCACATTACAAGCAAGTCTAGCTAGCGGAAACACATGAGAAGGCACCCTAGTTGAGAGGTCCCAACTATGGAGGATATCAACAAAATTAGGGATACCAACAACCCCAATACCAAAGGGACCCCTCATCTAATAGAGCACTAGCTTGGACACCCGGAGAGAAAGGATGACATGCACCTCATTCTTGACGTGTTGAGAAGGAATCACACCGAATACAAATAATAGAACAAGTGCATCCACACTCAGCTGCATGGCATTAATTCTAGACTTGGAGGGATCGACGTCTGAAGAAAGAACATAGAGACCCAAGTGGGTTAATTGGATGCACAAACTCCAAGACCATCTGGATCACTCCCTGGCAATCTGAGCCCAACCATAACCATCTGGACACATGGTTTCAGTACATCTAAGGAGTGAGCGGAAACTACAAATGCCCGAACACACGACAGAGGAAGGAGCTACTGGAATTCCAGTCGACGTCGAGCCATATCCAGTCGACCCATCTTCACTCGACGTTGAGTCACCCACTATTGATGTCAAGCCATCTGCACAACCATCCTAGAAACCAGCCTCTTCAATCGACATTAACCCACATGCAGTCGATGTCGAGTCACCCAACTCGACTCTAGCAACTACAAAGAAGAAGAAAACGCTGCCCTACCCATCCAAATCTCTAAAGTACCCCGCCGACAAGAAATTTCAACGTTTTGTGAAGATGCTTCAAGGGCTTAATGTCACCATACCCTCACCGAAGCTCTTTATGACATTCCATCATATGTGAGTTTCCTTAAAGATATCTTGAGCAAGAAGCGATCGATGACTGGGATTGCAAAGGACTGAAGCACGATTGAGTTTCCAGAGAAGAGAGCGGATTCAGGGAGATTCTTAGTCACCATTAGGTTAGGCCAACATCGCTACAAGGCTCTCTACGGCTTAGGAGCTAGTGTGAGCCTCATGCCTTTGTCTATCTGGTCAAAGGTAAAATTCGGAGCTTTGGAGCCCGTGCATATAAAGCTTTCCATGGCCGACAACAACTTTGTCACACCCACGAGTGTTATTGATGATGTCCCCATTAAATTCGGCAAGTTCTTTGTACCTACAGACTTCATAGTGCTTGATATGGCGGAAGATCCTACATGTCCTATCATCATTGGTAGGCCATTCTTAGCCACTACAGACGCCAACATCAGCATGAGAAAGGGGATGCTTAATTTTACTATTGGTGATGAGGTTATCGAGTTCTCCTTCAACAAGATCATGGAGAAGCTTGATAGAATTGAGGTAAAGTCATTGCACATTAAGGGAAGCTACATTCCTTGTGAGGAACCAATGCTGAGAAACTTGACTTCAGAAGAACTAAAGGAGAGGGCTATGGAGGCACGATTGGAGGACATCGTGGGAATCTAGAATCAACACACTGAGAAATAGTCGACATCGACTCATCCCAGTCGATATCGACTGCACTTGAGGAGCCAGAGAACATGCTAGAAGCTAACTATGGGGTCGGTACACTCGATGTCGGATCATTCCACTCGACGTCGAGTGGGCCACTCGACGTCGACCCATCTCCTTCACCTACACCACCATCGTCGAGTAAGAAGAAGAAGGACAACCACTAGATGTCGAGTGACCCTACTCGATGTCGGGTGTCCTTTCCATATATCGGATACGAATGGTGTTCCTCCCGATGCCAAGGTAAATCAAGGTATGGACATCTCTTTCCTGATTTCAATTAATGATTTATCTATTAAAAATGAAAGATGTATGCCTTCGTATGTAAGATTGTACAAGGTATGCGATGACGATCGTAAGGAATATGAAGTTGGAGATATGGTGTACGTCTCCATATCGAAGAGTCATTGATTCCCTAGAAAGTTCAAAAGAAGAAGGTGGGACCCCTCGAGGTTTGCAAGATCCACCCTATAGGAATGCAACTAAAGGACAAAGATAGAGTCATGTTTGAAGCCTAAGTCAAGTAGGCCCTACAAATGCCCATTTGAACGCCAAAGAGGAATTCAGCCTAATGACTTTAAAATCTAAAGCATGTATATAGATTATGTTTTTTATGGTTTTGGATATTTAGTTTTTTTTTAACTTGGTTTTGGACTTGTTTTATTCTATGGTTTTTTTTTTGGATTTTCTAACAAGTACAGGTGCAAGGGCAATAACATAAAAACCAAGGACGGAGTGCCGAAGATCCACTCAATATCAACTGGACCTAGTCGATATCAAGTGACCACATCGAGCATATATACACTCTATCCACTCGACTGACCTTGGAACCTTGTTGCCAGCTACATCGACTGAATGTGTACTCGACATCGACTCGTGTCAGCAACATACAACCCTTATTTTTAGTTTCTATGCATATTTCTAGTAAGTCTCTTCATTTACTCTTGTTTTTATACAATGAGGACACTGTAATGTTTACGTATGGGGTGAGGGAAAGGCTTACTTATACATAATATGATTATTTTTGCATTGCTTCATACATGGTTCTTTGGATATATGATTATTTATGTTTATGCTACATGTTCTTATCCAAAGATTATAATTTTATCACCCACATTGATTAGTATCATGAAAGTTATAACAAGGCTCTATGATGCTAAAGTATATTCATTAGAGATATAGCATGAAATTGCCTAATAAAAGGAAGTCACAATGAAGTGCATATTTTTTTTAGAAAACTATGAAAGGAGGTAAAATTTGGTGTTGCTTTTGACATATGCATGATAAGAGGATGGATGATTTTATTTTCCATATGAGCCTATATCTTAGCCTTACCTATCCTTATTTACATCACAAAAGCCATATATGAGCCTTACAGTATTTTTTATCCACATATGATACATATTGCCTTTTTTTTTATCTTATCTCCTATTCGGGGATTATGTTGAGAATGGAATTCATATTTGGAGTTATTATATGGTTATTTGTGTTGTTATTATGAATGTTGGAGTTTGATGGCAGGATGATGAAATTATGGAAAATTTAATAAGCGAAAGAAAATCTGGTCTCCTAGGAATTAAGGTAGATCGACCATGCTTGTTTGAGATGTTAGTTCGAGCGAAATGGAACACCAAGGTAAGGAGTCCGAAGCATTAACTATTCGGGGCCATTCATGACACCCATGTTTACAACTCGCGAGAAGGCAATGCTAAGGTTACAGAGGTAAAAACATATTAGTGAAAAAAAAAGCGAAGAGTGTTATTATGAGAGGATGATGGACGTGGAAATATTATATGATGGGAGAAAGTGGATTAAAGCAAGAAAGGAAGTTCGAGAAATTTATCCCCAGATTTAGCACCACATTGCCAAATATAGCCCACCACTATACCTTTTACCTTTACTTCACCATGTGCATAAAAGTCCTCTTGATTATTAATGCTTTGTCGCAGGAAATAGTTTTGCATAACCCTTCTTTTGTGTCAGATGTTATTCTTATTCACATGCATGGATTTGTTGGCATTAGTACCTTTGTGAGGATGGTAATTGATTGTTAAAGGGTACATGAGAATGAATCTATGATGTTGAGAGTTTAGTTTCTTCCCCTATATGACCGTTAAAAGTATTTTTTGGGAACAAGCAAGCTTAAGTATGAGGTGTTGATGTGCGTCTGATTTACCATGTTTTGCGCTTACTTTTATTTCGATTTCTGCTCATATTTAATACTTTTTTGGTTGGGAAAGTATGAAATTTGTGTAGTTTGAGCTTATTTGCAATATATAGAGGTTTACACAAGTTTTGGTTTAATTTCACAGGAATTGGAGACATTTTGGAGCAAAATGGAAGAGAATGAACTGAGTTGGAATTTCACTCGATCCGAATTGGAGACGTTTTGACGGATCCGAATGAGAAGGAGATTGCTTACACATGAAGACAAGATCGTTTATTCTCCTTAATGAACATCTATCATTATGGGTTAAAATCTTTTTACCCTAGGGAACTTTTATTTGTTTATGTTATTTTAATTAGAAAGTTTTATCTTTTGCAATTAGGATAGAGATTTCTTTCCTTGGCTAGCAAGAATTGATCTACTATAAATAAAGGCAATAAGCCTATGGTTTGAATTATCCAGACACTTAAGCAATCAAATTTAGAGTAGTTAGAGAGAGAAAGATGAGGCCGAGTGGAGAGAGAGAGAGAGAGAGAGGGAGAAAGAGAGAGAGAGAGAGAGAGAGAGAGAGAGAGAGAGAGTTTAGAGCGTTCGGTTGTAATCTTTCGACAATTTTAATTCAAGTTATTTCCTTTGTATCAATGATGACGGTTTATATGATGACGCGTGAGTAGTCATCCCACTTCTAGGGTCGGGGTGAGCCCAACGATAGCCATGTAAGTATGCTTAAAGTTATGATGCTTATGTGATTTTCATCTTCTATCTATCGCGTAAAATATAATAACTGGCACATTAATTTTATACGACACGTAAAACAAATATCGTAAGCTTTCTTACCCATTTTCGTTAATATACATTCTTTCCGGATTTGGCATGTGTCACCCTTTGCGTGGCATGTAATAATCAGTTGTTGTCCCGTGTTTCCTATTGTCTGGCATATAACTACTAATTGGGACCATCTTTGCTTCTAGATGAGTTTCAATGACGGTTCTTTTACTTTCCCTCTCAATTATCTCTCCCTGCTATTTTTAGGCGGGAAATGTCTGTGTATTTAATGTAGGGGTGGGCACAAATCCCGCAAATCCCGTCCCGTCCCGCATCCAATCCTGTCCCGATCCCGGTGGGATTTAGAGAAAAAAATTCATCCCGTCCCGATCCCGTCCCGCAATAATTATGCGGGACGGGACGCGGGACGGAGAGTTCGAATCCCGCAAATCCCGTCCCGTCCCGCATATATATAAAAATTTATATATTTATATATTTTAATTAAAATTAAAAAAAATATTTATATTATACCTTAACATTTATTTAAATCCAAAATTGAAAATTTAAAATAATAATAAAAACACTAAAAATATACTGGTAAGGACTTACTGATTTTTTTATGTAATGGGATGTTCATTCTTTTCTATTGATTCTTTGCTACTGTTGTGTATTTTCATTCTTTGGATTCAATTGTTGCTACTAGCTACTGATTTTGTATGTAATCGGACTATTAAGTTATAATGCATGACATTAATTTGCATATTTTTCTTTGTTATTTTTTGTTTGTGTTTTATTCATTTTTTACGAGGGACAGATCCCGTCCCGTCCCGTGAGGGATAAGACCCGGCGGGATTTGTAAAAAAAATATTCAATCCCGTCCCAATCCCGTCCCGCAAAAAATACGAGGGACTGGACGCGGGATTACCACAATCCCGTCTCATCCCGTCTCATGTCCACCCCTAATTTAATGCATGAGGGGGGCAACATTTAATGCATATGGAATAATCATCTCTCTCCTCTCCTTTTCCATACAACTCCCCCCATGGCACATCGCACCTACACTATGCCTTTCCTTTTTTTTTACTTTGTTAACTTAAAACCGAATGAAAAGGTATAAAAAATTTGCAAAACTAGCATTTTGCCCATCCCTTGCAATTTTCCCACTAGCAATGCTAGTTTTGCAAACTTGCCATCTTTATGGTACTCCCTCCGTCCAAGAATACATGGCCTTTTAGGCCTTGAAACTTTTTCGAAAATACATGGGCTTTTAGATGTATATGTACGTATTACCTCTAAAATTACTACCTTTTTTACTTGCTAAAATTAAATAAAACTCTTGGAAAATTAAAGAAAACCCTTGAACTTCCAATCACTATTTTAACATTTAATAAAAATGATGAGATTTAAGATGCAAAATAGGTTCCTTAATTAACGTGCATGAGCCTAAAAGGTCATGTATTCTTGGACGGAGGGAGTATAGTTTTGCAAATTTGCCATACTTTTTTTTTTCTATAATTCATTTCCAATTTATAATATTATAATTAAATATTATGTATGTATGTATGTAAAATCATAAGTAAGACAACCCTGCATCGACTATTGGAACTCCAGTCGACGTCGAGCCATATCCAGTCGACGTCGAGCCATATCCAGTCGACCCATCTTCACTCGACGTTGAGTCACCCACTATCGACGTCGAGCCATCTGCACAACCATCCTAGAAGCCAGCCTCTTCACTCGACATCGACCCACATGCAGTCGATGTCGAGTTACCCAACTCGACTCTAGCAAATACAAAGAAGAAGAAAACGCTGCCCTACCCATCCAAATCTCTAAAGGACCCCGTCGACAAGAAATTTCAGCGTTTTGTGAAGATGCTTCAAGGGCTTAATCTCACAATACCCTCACCGAAGCTCTTCATGACATGCCATCATACGTGAGGTTCCTTAAAGATATCTTGAGAAAGAAGCGATCAATGACTGGGATTGCAGAGGAGTGCAGCAAGATTGAGTTTCAAGAGAAGAGAGCGGATTCAGGGAGATTCTCAGTCACCATTATGTTAGGCCAACATCGCTACAAGGCTCTCTACGACTTAGGAGCTAGTGTGAGCCTCATGCCTTTGTCTATCTGGTCAAAGGTAAAAGTCGGAGCTTTGGAGCCCGAGGATATAAAGATTTCCATGGCCGACAACAACTTCATCAAACCCACGAGAGTTATTGATGATGTCCCCATCAAATTCGACAAGTTCTTTGTACCTACAGACTTCATAGTGCTTGATATGGAGGAAGATCCTACATGTCCTATCATCATTGGTAGGCCATTCTTAGCCACTGCAGACGCCAACATCAGCATGAGAAAGGGGATGCTTACTTTTACTATTGGTGATGAGGTTATCGAGTTCTCCTTCAACAAGATCATGGAGAAGCTTGATAGAATTGAGGTGAAGTCATTGCACATTAAGGGAATCTACATTCCTTGTGAGGAACCAATGCTGAGAAACTTGACTTCAGAAGAACTAAAGGAGAGGGCTATGAAGGCACGGTTGGAGGAGATCGTGGGAATCTAGAATCAACACACTGAGAATCAGTCGACGTCGACTCATCCCAGTCGATATCGACTGCACTCGAGGAGCCATAGAACATGCTAGAAGCTAGGTATGGGGTCGGTACACTCGATGTCGAATCATTCCACTCGACATCGACCCATCTCCTTCACCTACACCACCTTCGTCGAGTAAGAAGAAGAAGGACAACTGCTCGATGTCGAGTGACCCTACTCGATGTCGGGTGTCCTTTTCATATATCGAATATGAATGGTGTTCCTCCCGATGCCAAGGTAAGTCAAGGTATGGACATCTCTTTCCCGATTTCAATTAATGATTTATCTATTAAAAATGAAAGACGTATGCCTTCGTATGTAAGATTGTGCAGGGTATGCGATGACGATCCTAAGGAATATGAAGTTGGAGATATTGTGTACGTCTCCAAATCGAAGAGTCATTGATTCCCTAGCAAGTTCAAAAAGAAGAAGGTGGGACCCCTCGAGGTTTGCAAGATCCACCCTAGAGGAATGCAACTAAAGGACAAAGATAGAGTCCTGTTTGAGGCCTGAGCCAAGTAGGCCCTACAAATGCCCCCTTGAACGCCAAAGAAGAATTCAACCTAATGACTTTAAAATCTAAAGCATGTACATAGATTATGTTTTTTTATGGTTTTGGATATTTGGTTTTGTTTTGAACTTGGTTTTGGACTTGTTTTAATCTATGGTTTCTGTTTGGATTTTCTAACAAGTACAAGTGCAAGGGAAATAACATAAGAACAAAGGACGGAGTGCTGAAGATCCACTCAATATCAACTGGACCTAGTCGATATCAAGTGACCACATTGAGCATACATACAACACTTATTTCGAGTTTCTATGCATATTTCTAGTAAGTCTCTTCCTTTACTCTTGTTTTTATACAATGAGGACACTGTAATGTTTACGTATGGGGTGAGGGAAAGGCTTACTTATACATAATATGATTATTTTTGCATTGCTTCATACATGGTTCTTTGGATATATGATTATTTATGTTTATGCTACATGTTCTTATCCAAAGATTATTTTATCACCCCTTTTATCACCCCCATTGATTAGTGACATGAAAGTTGTAACAAGGCTCGACGATGCAAAAGTAGATTCATTTGAGATTTAGCATGAAATTTCCTAATAAAAGGAAGTCACAATGAAGTGCATATTTTTTTAGGAAACCATGAAAGGAGGTAAACTTTGATGTTGCTTTTGACATATGCATGATAAGAGGATGGATGACTTTATTTTCCATATCAGCCTATATCTTAGCCTTACCTATGCTTATTTACATCATAAAAGTCATATATGAGCCTTACATTATTTTTGCTCCACATATGATACATATTGCCTTTTTTTTTTAAATCTTATTTCCTATCCGGGGATTATGTTGAGAATGAAATTCATATTTGGAGTTATTATATGGTTATTTGTGTTGTTATTATGATTGTTGGAGTTTGATGGCAGGATGATGAAATTATGGAAATTTTAATAAGCGAAAGAAAATCTTGTCTCCTACGAGTTAAGGTAGATCGACCATGCTTGTTTGAGATGGTAGTTCGAGCCAGATGGAACACCAAGGCAAGGAGTCCGAAGCATTAAGTATTCGGGGTCATTCATGACACCCATGCTTACGACTCGCGAGAAGGCAGTGCTAAGTTTAGAGAGGTAAAAACATATTAGTAAAAAAAAAGGGGGAAATTGTTATTATGAGAGGATGAGGGACGTGGAAATATTATATGATGGGAGAAAGTGGATTAAAGCAAGAAAGGAAGTTCGAGAAATTTCTCCCCGGATTTAGCCCCACATTGCCAAATATAGCCCACCACTATACCTTTTACCTTTACTTCACCATGTGCATAAAAGTCCTCTTGATTATTAATGCGTTGTCGCAGGAAATAGTTTTGCATAAACCTTCTTTTGTGTCAGATGTTATTTTTATTCACATGCATTGATTTGTTGGCATTAGTACCTTTGCGAGGATGGTAATTGATTGTTAGAGGGTACATGAGAATGAATCGATCTATGATGTTGAGAGTTTAGTTTTTTCCCCTGTATGACCGTTAAAAGTATTTTTTGGGAACAATCAAGCTTAAGTATGGGGTGTTGATGTGCGTCTGATTTACCATGTTTTGCGCTTACTTTTATTTCGATTTTTGCTCATATTTAATACTTTTTTGGTTGGGAAAGTATGAAATTTGTGTAGTTTGAGCTTATTTGCAATATATAGAGGTTTACACAAGTTTTGGTTTAATTTCACAAGAATTGGAGACATTTTGGAGCAAAATGGAAGAGAAGGAACTGAGTTGGAATTTCACTCGATCCGAATTGGAGACGTTTTGACGGATCCGAATGAGAAGGAGATTGCTTACACATGAAGACAAGATCTTTTATTCTCCTTACTGAACATCTATCATTATGGGTTAAAATCTTTTTACCCTAGGAAACTTTTATTTGTTTATGTTATTTTAATTAGAAAGTTTTATCTTTTGCAATTAGGATAGAGATTTCTTTCCTTGACTAGCAAGGATTGATCAACTATAAATAAAGGCAATAAGCCTAGGGTTTGAATTATCCAGGCACTTAAGCAATCAAGTTTAGAGTAGTTAGAGAGAGAAAGAGGAGGTCGAGTGGAGAGAGAGAGAGAGAGAGAGAGAGAGAGTTTAGAGCGTTCGGTTGTAATCTTTCGACAATTTCAATTCAAGTTATTTCCTTTATATCAATGTTGACGGTTTATATGATGACGCGTAAGTAGTCATCCCACTTCTAGGGTCGGGATGAGCCCAACGATAGCCATGTAAGTATGCTTAAAGTTATGATGCTTATGTGATTTTCATCTTCTATCTATCGCGTAAAATATAATAACTGGCACATTAATTTTATCCGACACGTAAAACAAATACCGTAAGCTTTGTTACCCATTTTCGTTAATATATGCTTTCCGGATTTGGCATGTGTCACCCTTTGCGTGGCATGTAATAATCAGTTGTTGTCGCGTGTTTCCTATTGTCTGGCATATAACTGTTAATTGGGACCATCTTTGCTTCTAGATGAGCTTCAATGGCGGTTCTTTTACCTTCCCTCCCAATCATCTCTCCCTGCTATTTTTAGACGGGAAATGTCTGTGTATTTAATACATGTGGTGGCCAACATTTAATGCATATGGAATAATCAGCTCTCTCCTCTCCTAAAACTTCCCTCCCAATCATCTCTCCTTACTATTTTTAGGCAAGAAATTTTTTTAGGCGACAAAAAATTTCCCTCCCAATCAACTCTACATGTTTGCTTCGGAATTTTGGATTGTGAAATTGCTCTTAATAGGTTGCAGGAACAATTTTATCTTAAGTAATGATGCAATATCAAGATGGACAAAAACTCTAGTTACATAAGATCTTTTCTATTATATAATCAGAAGTTATTCTTTAGAGATGAACAACCTTGGTTACAGAATTGAAAAAAAACTAATTAAGCATAAGCTTACCGAACATGGATACTGGAAAGGGGATAAAATTAGCAAAGCATTTGTTTTTTCTTCTTTTTCAATTTAGGAAAGTAGATAAGCATGTTAATTAAGATTTCAAGTATAAATTATGTTAATGTTAATTAAATAAATGGGTTCCAGGTTGACCAATTGGAAGAAGGTTACATTTTAGGTTATAGGCGATCTGGATTGCTAATAACCGTCTCTTAATTACATCCCACTAACCCCACTATTAAGCTATTTATTTAATTAATAAAAAAATAAAATGAATGATATAATTAAGAAATAAAACTATATGATATACTTTTTTTTCTATAATTCATATCCAATTTATAATATTGTGCATAAATACATATTTTTGAAAATAAAAAATATTTAGAATTTTATTAATAAGCCTCATATATTTAGAATTTTATGATTAACCTTCAATATTTATAATTAATGGGATTTAAGATTAACTCTTCTATATTTATTTGTTTATTTTAAAGAAATTTCTTTACTTTTATTTTGAATGCATTAGCGGCCCTAGATTTTATATAGAGTACAAGTCTATGATTTTTCTTCATTTTTTCTTTATTATTATTGAGAAATTATTTGATTAAGGGATTATAAATAAATTTTCCAACAAACCATTATTTTGTCTGTAGATATTATTCCATCATTTCCATACCTAATGAAATTCTTTTGTGCATTTTTTAACATATCACTAACTTTAAAAAAAATACTTACTATAAATTTTTTATTGTAACCTACTGTTGTAGTACCCTATTTTTATCGTAACCTACTATTGTAACATGCTTTCAGTGTTACCTAATGTAACCTACTTTTATTGTAACCTACCTTTGTTGCAACATGCAGTTATGCAAATTGGCATGGGCATTATTGTAACCTGCTTTTGTTAAAACGGGATTCTTGAAGATATTATTTATTCGATAGGAAACCTAATTATTGTAACCATTATTGTGTCTGCAATCAATGTACCTAGGAAAACCTTAACAATGATGTTAGTTATGATATAAACTAGATACAAAAAATTAATTACAAGAATCGAAACATCTATATATAACGAATTAGTTACAATAATGTAATATTGATTACAAGGACAGTTACAATAAAATAGTTACAATAACTAATAATGGTATATTGGATCGTTTCAATTATTGTAGGTACATTGAGTAAGCTTTTGTTGGGTAGAGCAATTTTAGTGGGCTATAAGAATTATTGTAACCTAATTATTGTTAAAACCGTATTCTTGAAGATGCGTCTACAATCGTCAATGGAAGAGGAAAGATGCGTCTACAATTGTCAATGGAAGAGGAGCGTTAATTAATTGAAGAAGCGTGGAATTGAATGAGCATAAATGGAATGGAACGAGTGTAAATGGAATGAGAATTAATTAGGGATTTGTTACAATAAAATCATGGGCAAATATGTCATTGCAAAAAAAAGTATAACTAACAAAAATAAAATCTTCAATGCATGTTTACCAATAGAAAAAATTAAAAAAGGGATAGTTAGCTAATTGTCCCAATTTATTTTAGTTGATTCAATTTATTTTAGTTGTTCTACTTTTTTGAGCTAAAATTTTCACTGATGGACATTTGCTTGCAGATTTTTACATGAAGTTGTTGGAGTGAGAATTGCATGTGGGGCAGCTCAATCTGATGCTTCACCAACCGCTCCCTCAAAGATAGCAAATTAATTATTGTCTTACTTTGCCCCCCTTTCAAATATAAATTCTGTTTTAATGTGCTACACATTGAACCACGGTTTATAGATCTTCTAAATTTCATGTCTGGTAATGATGTATCTCTCTTCGTGCTTCAATCAAAAGTAAAACTCAAGTTTTCATGTCCAAAAAAAGGGATAGATGTGATTTAAAGCTTATTAGCTCAAAATGGTAGAGCGATGTGCGGTGGCGGATCCAGGATTTTTATCAGAGGGGGTTGAAAACTACAAAGGACGATAGGATTAATGCTACTCATTAAATAGGATCGATGCCTCTCATATATCAAACTTAGCTTTAAATTTTTTTCAAAACTATGTTCAGGGCTAAATAGGGTAAATGCTTTAGCTACCTATTAATCTTATGGGCAATTTCGAGGGTAAATGCCCTTAAAATTTAGATATCAGGTAAATTGGATGCTAATTTTTATATCAAAATTTACCCGATTTTTTGCTCACGCCAATTCATTGAAATTGAATAATGAATTATATTGGGACAAAACATTGACTTCTAAGTTCTAATATTGAATGTACACGAATCAGTCAGATTTACACAAATATGATAACAGAACACCCACATTGATCGAAAAACAGTGCAATACATTTATGCATCTTGAACCGCAAGCAACTTCACCAAAAAAGAGCCCCTATGAACCAAATAAGCCATTATAACTAATGTTATTTCCCATAGCCAACAAATCATTCATACCAAACTATCAATATATAAAATTCAGCTTAAAACTCCCTACTCTCAATCCACCAATTGATTATCAAATCCAAAAATTTACCCCAAATTGATTCTTAAATCCACATATTTATTAGTAAAATCACACCCTCTGTTCGAAATTTACTCAAATTGTTTCTCAAATCCATAAATTTTAATCTAAATTGATAGTCATCTCAGTGAAATGAACTTAAACACAATCTAATTAAAAGGTAGATGAGCAAAACTCACAAATCCACAAACTAGAATTCCAAATCACAAACCACAAATTCACAAATTTAATTCTCACCACAACCATAAACCACAATTTCAAATCACAAATCAAATGCACAAATTTTTTCTCACAAATCACAAACCCTAATCGAAATTTCCCCTAAATTGGTTATCAAATCCACAAATTATAATGTAAATTGATTCTCACTCAATTAATTGAACTTCAAAACAATAAAATAAAATGGAAGAGGAAGAAAACTAACCTTTGACCTTGAAGGTCTAGATTGAAGGAGGACAATGGAGATTTAAGAGGTGGTCTGTTGTGTGGGAGTGCGCCAGTGAGAGACATAAGAGGGGTTGTCGACTGGTTGTGCGGGTCGGCGGTGACAGGGTCGGCCGGGGGCCCGGAGGTGGAGCTTGCAGCGGCTGGGACTCGCTTCACTTTCGCTCTCTATGTGATGGTGACTATATGTGTTCGGGCCTGTATAAAAAGAAAAAGGGTTTTGGATTTTAAAAAAACAGATGGAAAAATAGAGGTAATGGGATTCGAACCTGGGCATGACGGGTTCCGTAGTAAAATCTTCTCGTGCTCTTTCCGCTGAGGCAAGACGCCTTTGTGATTTTACCTTACATCAATTTATATATATATATATACACACATACATACATACATACATACATACATACATAAAACTCTTTTTGGGTTAGGGGGGGCTTCAGCCATCCCGAGCCCCCCCCCCCCCCCCTCCCCCGTGGATCCGCCTCTGGCGATGTGCCATGCGCAATGATACGGGTTCCAATCCTATATAGGCTATTTATGGTTGCCTTCTTTTTGTTCTCATTCATGAATAAGATTATTAAGGGCAAGAATAAAATGATAAAGTGCATAAATAAGATGATCAAGTGGAAGAATACATTACGGCGTATGAATAATAATATGAAGTGCATGAATAATATCATGCAGTGCACAATTAAGATCATAAAAGCGCAAAAATAAAATGACAAAGAGACAAGAGACAAGAGAGTGATCGAGGAAAATCCTAATATAGACCATCTAGTGCTCGGATATCCAGACTAGTCGGTGTCCATACAAGTAATCACGGATAGAGTAGAAGTTAATTGGGGGGGAGGGGGGGGGGTAGTGGTGCCAAGATAAGTAGTACCTCAAATGTACATGATAATGCACTTAAGAGTGGGAAAAATGGACTCTTTGGGCCATGCATAAATAGACAAACCTGCTGAATGGCATAGTTAATATCCGAGCGGTAAACCTCAGATACAGCAAAGCACCTATGAGGCTACAATACAATGTCTCATTAAACAAAGGTTGAACTACCGTTTGAGTCGGTTTGGTGGTGGTCTCAATAAGAGTTGCAACAAGCTTGCAATTAACCATATTTGTCTTGGCAACAATATATCTCCTTTCATATATCTCCTCAGAGAGAAAAAAAGTCGGACGGAAATTGAGATATAGAGGCTCCTAAAAAGAAACTGAGAGACCCGAGATCAGTCATAGCAGACTCCTTCCTGAGGTGGTTAATAATGACAACTCGAAGTATCAATATAGATGAAGTAAGTATGATATCATCTACATATAAAAGGAGATATGCAAGTTGATTACCTCAGAGAAAAACAAATAGAGAGGAGTCACTCTTGCTATCGACGAAGCCAAGCTGAAATAGATAAGTAGCATAGCGAAGGTACCAAGCGTGGGGTGTCTATTTATGGTTATACAAAGACTTCTTCAAGAGACAGACATGGCTTGCTTTGGTCCTGTCAGCAAATCCAGGGGGTTAGAATATGTACCGAGTTTCATTCAAATGACCATATAGAAATATACATTATTTACATACATCTGAATAATTGGCAAGTTCATGGAAACAACAAGGTGCCATACGGTATGAATGGTAGCCGGTTTCACCACCGAATTAAAAGTTTCATCGCAATCCATCTCTACATGTTGGGAGCTGCCACCGATAACCAATCGCCCCTTATAGTGATCAAGAGTTTCGTTAGACCAAAACTTGTGTCGAAAGAGCCATATACACCGCACAATGTTGGCCTAGTGGGCCTATGAACCAAGATCCAATTATTGTTTGCTAATAAAGTCTTGTATTCATGAAGCATGACAACATTCCAATTCGGGTCTAAGGTGACTATTTTATAGGAGGTAGGAATGAGAGATATGTGAGATATAGAGAAATCGAAAATTTGGTTAGGGTGGAAGATATCACTCTTGCTTTGAGTTTGGATCTGGTTGGTTCTCTAGTTGGTGAAATGCTACAAGTCACATGACAGGGGCTTGAGGCGACAATATAGGGGTCGCAGAAGGCTGGATGTGTGCTTTAGGTGGTAGGTTATGGGAAACCTGTGGCTGAATAGGGTCTACAAGTTGTGTTATAGGATGATCGGATGCCCGTGTAGGAGAATTAATGGCATTAGGAGGGGGAGAGGGATATAGTTGGTGAAGGAGGTGTTGTTTAGGGTAGTCATCATAAGGGGATAAACTGTTTGAGGATTGAGGGAGACCAGAGAATACGACACTAGTCTCATCGAATATGACATGACGAGAGAAGATAACACATTTGCTAATGGGGCCAAACATCTAACCCCTTTTTATTGCAAGGGCAGGTTAGGAAGACACAAGGTAAGGATCGAGGTATAAGTTTATGAAGAGCGACAAATGCTTGATTGGGATAACATAAGCACCCAAACATACAAAAGGTGGTGGTTGTAGAGCGAGTGCGTGGTGTTAACGACATGCGACTTTGATAGCATATGGCAAATATGTCAAGGGGATATGGCTATGTAGAAGAAGATCTCTCATATAATTAGTGATTGTGGATAATTTGTTTGGCCTTTCCATTTTGAGACGAAGTATGGGGGCATGAGAATCTAAAAAGAATGTCATAAATGGAGAAGAAATATTTGAGGGCATTTTTGTTAAACTCACTGTCCATATCACATTGAAAATTTTAATAGATATGTTGAATTGGGAGTGAACGAAGATATGGAAGACAATGAAATGAGAAACAACTTCAAATTTGTGCTTGAGGTGAAAACCCCAAAGATAATTAGAGAATTCATTAATCAGCAGAAGCGCATAGTGAAAACCATCAAAAACAGGAGAAATCCATCACCATAAATAATGTCAAATGGAGCATACATAGGAGTAAAAGGAGGAGCAAATGACAACCTAAAGTGTTTGCTAAGCTGACATGCTAGACAACTAGTGGAGTTTGGTCCTTTATTGCAGGGAAGAAACATAGAGCTAAGACGCTTAAATCTTGAAGAGCCCAGGTGACCGAGACGGGCGTACTAGAGAGATACTGAACGGACAACAAAATAGAGACAGGCGGTTTTAGAAGGGGTGACAAGATGTATATTCGAGGTGACATGATAAAGTTCTTCAGTGCTATTACGTCTCATGACCGAGGCCCTGGCTTTGAATCTTTTTCAGCAAACCCAAAGCTACCAAACTCAATCGAGACATTATTATCTATAGTGGCGACGAATGGAGACAAGGTTCTTTGTTAAGTCAGGTGAAATGAGGATGTTGTTAAGGCTTAGTTGGGTGGTAGGGGTGGGTAATGTAGTTGTCTCAAGACCCAAGGTAGGAATGCGGTCATCATTATCGACAATAATGAATGGAGAAGACACTTGAAAGTAGGGGCGAAAATTATACCTTGTTTATACGACATGTGCGAAGTGGCACCACTATCCATGTATTAGTTCGGATCGAGATGCAACATGCTTAAAGTGTTGAAATCATGGGATGATTGCATCAGCTAGGAACTAAATAATGCTAAAGATCTCGCAACAAGGGTATGATATGGATAGTGCGGAGAAGGGCCAAGGAGCCCCTGTTGGCTCGGGTGTGGCCTCGGTGGAGAGTCATAATATATAGGAGGAAAGGTGTAGATTGGGTAGCCCTGAGAAGGAACTTAAATGGGCAGCTGGTATCCTGGCGACAGAAAACCCTGCGCAAGGTAGGCATCTTACGAGTACCCCCTTCATGAATAAGCTCGAGGGAAAGGAACTTTGATGGATGGTGGGTGTTGATTATAGAAGGCCATAATCATATTTTATTGGTGCTTGGTAGGGTATCGTCACAAGGAGAATGACAGGACATATAGTCTGCGATGATAGGTCCCAGTATGATGATGACAAGACTCAATGTGAACAACGATAGGCACTGACGAATCTACAGAATTAAGGTTTAGCAAAGGAGGGAGAGAAGTCGATGTAGGGTCGGCGGTGGGAGATGGAGAGTAGTCGATAATAAGGATAACGGAAGAAGAGGAGGAGTAGAGAAAATCGATGGTAGGCTAGGACAAATTTCAAAAACCTGATGAATAACTTCAAACAAGTGTTCCTTTTAATTGATAATCACTCTAAAATGTAACTTGTTTCTTTCTCCATTGTAAAATTGGAAAACCTCATCTAGTTGCAAATACAATACCCTTTGAAATGTCACCTTTGCCAATAACTTCTTCATCAAGATATTCGTCCTGTATTGCTCATCCAACCCTCATGACTATATCCATTAATCAACCTCTATTTTAGTTGAAGAGGTAAGGATTGACGGATCTAGGGGACTCAGAGCAGCTGAATACCCCTATTCCTGAAGAAAAAACATAAATATGGCTTAATTTAGTTGGTAAAGAGGGTTGCGAGTTCAGACTCTTTTAGCCTCACTTTTATTTTAAAACTTTTTTAGCTTGGTTTATTTCTACTAAAAATGCATGATTAAATAATTAATTTAAGATTTTCTCCAATATATTTAAACAAAATCATTGTTTTCTATATATTTACATATAAAAAATCTCATTTTTTGATAAATTTTGTAATTTTTTTGTATTTTTTTTATTAAAATAACTATTTAAATCACAAATTAATGTTTATTCTATATCTTTTTAAAAATCTTATTTTTCAAATATAGATGGAAAAAAATTGAGATTTTTTTAACCTCCCCCTTGCAACAATATTCGTGGATCCAGTAGTGAGGTACGGTGCTGTTCCCATAGAGTTGATTTAAAACTCTACCGGTAGAGTTAAATAAATCCCAGCCCTTGATTTCAATTAATGGCTAAGATCTATCAATATAATAGGATAATAGGAGATAATTAAAAAGGAAAAAAATCATGGAGAAAGTAACTGCCTGATACGCTACTGTTTGCTTGATACGCCTACATCCGGTTTTACTTCTTCCCGCCAGCTTCATTGCTTCATCAGTTATGGTGAAATTCATCTCCTCTCTACTGTAGTTTCATCATTCTATCAGTTCATTCTTCCTAATATTGACTTATATCAAATTCGGATTACTAATTTTGCACCACTTTATGGTCTTTGCAGGTTGATTCATTGTAATTCTATCAATTCAATGCACAAAGTTTCTCTCGTCCCAGTGTAGTATCAAAATAGACATGGAGACTTCGGTCGAATCGACCCCCAAAATAGGCATGGTGTTTGATTCTGGAGAGGATGTGTGGAAATTCTAGAAAGAATATGGACAAAAGATGGGATTTAATGTCCGCAAACATTATGAGAATAAGAATAAGAGTGGAGAGGTGACTTCGAGAAGATTTGTATGTGCTAAAGAGGGTCATCGTGCGATTGGCAAGGGAGATAACTTGGGTAAACGAGACCGGGCTGAAACTAGAACAGGATGCAAAGTACGGATTGGTTTTTCACTGATCAAGGA
Source organism: Persicaria tinctoria (assembly GCA_037127255.1). Lineage (NCBI taxonomy): Eukaryota > Viridiplantae > Streptophyta > Magnoliopsida > Caryophyllales > Polygonaceae > Persicaria > Persicaria tinctoria. Next base: position 53,751,928 of record JBANSL010000006.1, on the reverse strand, counting down.
AACAAAGAAATACAAAGTACATGATTTTGTATCCGAGCACAATCACCTCCTTCGTTTGCCAGAGACCAGTCACCTACTGAGGTCACAAAGATTGTGTTAGTGGCATAGTATGCTGTCATGAAATTTTCTATTTTGACAATGTCTTTGTTAGATTGTAATGACATCCTTTTTTTGGAGCTTCAGTATTATTTATTGTTTCTGTGCATTAATGCTGTCATGAAATTTTATGTTCCTTTTTGTGCAGCTGTAATTGCCAAGTTTTGGTTTTGGAATTTGTCTACATAAAGTAGTTTATGTGATCCATCTTGAATTGCCAAAAGATTTGAATCTTTTCTATATTGTTGATCATTTAGAGAACGAGTTAGAAGGAAGTGGAGATGATGTTGGTGGCAAGGGTCTGCGGATTGATGGTGAGGAGGGAATTGATTGCAGTGAGCGAGTTGTATCAGATGCTGAGTTTTTGAAAGGATCTGAATGGGGGGATGAGCTTCAAATTGAATCATCTGAACAGAGAGTTGCTTGTGAGACTGTTAATTCAGATGAGCAAGATTACCTATGATATGGAATGGTGATGCTAGAAGAAAAACAAACCTTCAACTCGTCAAGTGATTTGGTCTAGTTTATGTGATCCATCTTGAACTGTCAAAAGATTTGAATTTTTTCAGATGTTTTTTTCTATATTGTTGCATCTCATATATAATTTGGCAATGGATTCCATCATAGCCATTGACTGAAATCAATCAAATATATATGGATATATCTGTGGCTAAGTGCTTGGCTGACTGCACTTACTCAAGCTAAACTGATTTGTACAGGAACCAATTGCCCTGTAATTTTGCTTAATTAATTGAACTTGATTTAATAAAAATATATATGCATTTTAACATCAAAAACCACCCCCTTTTCCTATATTTTTTATGACAGTAAGTTGTTGGTAGTTGCTATCTTACTAATGTTTGCTGTAATTTTTATGACAACAAGACTTGTTCATTCGAGCGTTAATTACAAGTTTTGAAGCCTATGTGGGATTCGAACCCACACCGATGTGTAAAAACACATAGCTCTACCGTTTGAGCTAATAGGCTACGAAATTACATCATAAATCACAATAGATTAATTGTTCTTTACACAATGAGCCAAGGAAGTGCCCTTCCTCCACATCCCATGGTAGAAAGCCTACCTGAAATTTTGAAAACTCAGAGAAGACTACTGCTATGACTAAGCCTGGCAGAGTAGATATTGAACCATTGAATCAGTGGGTAATTTATCGTATTTTAACATGAATGACTGATCTCTAAAGAGACCATTACGGTATACTGTATTTTCATGTCATTATAGCACGGTCTAGGCTCATGTCAAGGTGATTTTATTGAGGTGTTAATATAGCACATATACTACTCCTGATTTTGAAGGTTTTTTTGCCTTGGCTCTTCAATTCATTGCAGGTTGTTCAGTAACACGAGTATATAAATATACAACTAATCCAAACAACCAAACTAGGCATTGGGAATCCAGTAACAGGGGCATATACTTACTCTTGTAAAAACTCAGGAATTGACAACAAAAATTCAGGATATACTATGCTAATTGACAACAAACAGTTCTCAGGGCATTGCCACACCATATTAATCAATGGACATTTTTGTGACAGGGTCATAGAACACATCTGCAACAAGGCCACAGGAAAGCCTCCCAACTCAACATTCATATTCAATCAGCAAGCAAAACCAAGTGTAATCAAACCAACCAACTTGCACAAATTAATTTAGGGATAGTAAGGAAATAAAGCCCTCATATTGATTGGGTAAATTAGAGGGCAAAACAAAGATTAGGATTTACAGATTGACAAATTAGGGTTCACAGACCTGATAGATCGAGGCATCTTCAAGAGGAGTTGCCTAGTCCGCCATCGAAATTCCGGATCTCTATCTTCAAAGGGAGGCAAACGACAGGCAAAGGTCAGAGAGGGAGCAATATCCATCGTGGAGCCTATAAGAGCCAGTTAGAAGCAAAGCTACGAGTTCTCCGGTCGGCGGGGCATTCCATATCAACGAGGCAAGAACGATTTAATGAAAGCCCGACCCAGCCATCGACGAGATCGTACGTCCGGACGACACCTTATCTCCTTGCACACCATTGATGGGTTGAGAAAGAGTTTGAGCCTTTGAGGCAACTCTTCGGCAGTCGACAGTTGCTCTCTCTGATTCTCTCCATAGTTTGTTTTCTTTTTTTTTTAGTCCTTTTTTTCTAATTAAAGATATAAATTTTAATTGTTTTAATCTCAGCCGTTAATCGAAATCAATCGACGAGATTTATTTAACTCTATGGTAGAGTTTTTAATAGAACTCCATGGGAACAGCACCGAGTGAGGTATGTCATATGACTCAACTTTCCGCTAATGGAATAGATCTTGCTACTCAACAGATAACTTCCAAGATAGAAACTCTTAAGTCAACAGATTTTTTAGTATGCAATATGAAATTATTTCCTAATAATGCATCGTAATTTCGGTGGGTCTTAATTGAAAAAAATTTCCTAAAAAAAAGCGTTTCTTCAAATCTAATTAAAAAAAAGCCAAAATAATTAAAATTTGAAAAATATTTTCAAGTTAGTACTATTATTCTATACCCAAAATCGCTAATACATTTAATTTATTTCTATAATAATACATTTAATTTATATATTGGTCTTTTTATGGATAAGAAGTTGGCAAAATTGCAAGAATATACCAAAAAAACTCACCCTTTAGCAAAAGTAAGCATTAGTCAAAATTGCAAAGGGGGAGGAAATTGTTATTTTTGCAATTTTTTGGGCAAAAAGTATAAAAGGTTTAGGTTAAGTAGAATCTTGAATTTTAATTGTTTTAAATTAATTTTTAGTCATTTTCATTAGTTAAAATTAAAAAATAAATTTATTTTTGAACTTGATTTAATTTTATCTATCTATAGACACCCACTTTATATATGTTTATGGGAAAAAAAATTGAAGTGAGATTATTTTCTAGACAGTTATTTATGTGCCGGATAAAATTCATGTGCTAATTATTATGATTTATGTGCCACCGACATCTAAACTTGTGCCATAAAAATAAATTTACATGCCAATGATATTTCGATGTCTACGGATTGCTAACAAATCCATGAAGTCCACGAATCATACAATGGGGAATCTTAAGTTGTTGACACGGTTTAGTATTCGGTTGGCACACAATATTAAGTTTTTGGCACATACTTCGTATTGGTTGGCATGCAACTGATAACTGAGTTGTCTGTATTTCCGATCCTTCTTCAATGACACCACTTCCACTTTCTCTCTCATCTGCGAAAAGCTGATCTTCCCTCTCTCTTATGCATTTAATGCTCCTTTCTCTTCCTTTTTCATTTAATGATCCCCTTTCTCTCTCTTTCTCTTCTCTCCCATCACATTTAATTTAATGGTGCAAATCCTCTACCCAAAACCCCTACCCCAACTCCTACCCCACAAAATTATTTTACTTCTAAATTAATATTAAAAAAATTAAAAAATATATATTTAGCTTCTACATAATTATGATAACATATTTGGAAAAAAAAATCTTAAACAATCAACTTATATTATTTTTAAAAAAATATATAGTAAACTCACTTCTTTTGAAAACTTAAAAAACTCTTTCTATCTCTTGGGAATTATTATAATTTTTGTAAGTTGATTTTTTAAGATTTTTTTTTTCAAATATGTTATCATAAGTATGTAGAAGCTAAATATATATTTTTTAATTTTTTAAATATTAATTTAGAAGTAAAATAATGGGAGGATTTGCCAAATATACAAATATGAAGGCCAAATTAGCCAAATATACAAGATTTTGGAAATGTTGACATCAGCAATGCTGACGCCGTCTACGAGAATGCTGATGCCGAGGACAATGACGTCGGAAATGCTGACGTCAGCATTGCTCACACCCTCTACGAGGATGACGACGCCGACAATGATGACATCGAAGATCAATATATTTGACGTATTAAGTCATTAAAAATATAAAAGGGGGAGAACAAAGAGACAAAGGAGTGTTCTACAAAAAAAAATGAATATTTTATTTTATTTTTGGTAGTGAGAAACAAAGAATAACGGTAAACAATTAAAACAAAGAATTTTTCGACGCCGACAATGCTGACCTCTTTCCTCATCCATCTCTTATATTGCAAAAACGATGTCAGCAAATATATACCTACACAAAAATATGCATGAAAACGATGTCAGCACTAAAAAATACGTATAAAAACAATGTCAGCACTAAGAAATAAACCAATTTTTAAGGAGTCAAGCATACATATATACTTACATATATAATATCAAATTAAAAACGATGTCAGCATTAAAAAATACTCATAAAAACGACGTCAGCACTAAAAAACAACCCAATTTCTAAGGACTCAAGCATACATATATATCTACATATATAATATCTAACTAAAAACGATGTCAACACTAAAATAAATTGGAGACAAATTGCATTACTCACACAAAAAATCAACAACCTAAAAAAAATCAGTAGCTAAAAGTCATTAACTTAAAAACATAAGTTACGCTTTCATACATCCTAAAACATGTAAACTATCCAAACAATGTCAGCACTAAAAAATAAACCAATTTTTAAGGACTCAAGCATACATATACACTTACATATATAATATCAAATTAAAAACGATGTCAGCACTAAAAAATACGCATAAAAACGATGTCAGCACTAAAAAATACGCATAAAAACGATGTCAGCACTAAAAAAAACAATTTTAAGGACTCAAGCATACATATATACTTACATATATAATATCAAATTAAAAACGATGTCAGCACTAAGAAATACGCATAAAAACTATGTCAGCACTAACCAATTTTTAAGGACAAACATAAAACCTAATGTACTTACATAAATTGATCTATATACCAAAGTTAATGGGTTTTGTCCCCTGAGATCCACTTGATTTTCATTTTTCAATTCATTATACATTGATACTCCATCAAATAGTGGGTAAAAATAATTAACTTAAAGCCTAACCCCCCCATTACTCACCATCATACTCCCTCCGTTAATCAAAACATGTCGTTTTAGACATTTGCACATTATTTAAGAAAGCAAATAAAAGCAAACAAAAATACACTTATACCCTTAATTATTACTTTACTTTTCCACTTTATTGAAAACTACAACTAACAAACATCTAATCATGACAAGGGTAATTTTGGAAAGTAAATACCAAAATACCAAAATACCTAAAACGACAAGTTTTCTTAACAAGGTTTTACTCCTAAAACGACATGTTTTTCTTAACGGAGGGAGTATATGACAGTAGCAAATTCAACAGTAGCTAATAACAGTAAAACAAATTCATAGAAATAAGAAAACCAAAAGCAAATTCAACAATGAATGTCTAACACATTGATACCTCTACCTACTACATCCACCAAGACAACCTAAATAGTGACACATTGTTGTAGCTTATACACCTCTACCTACTACATTTAGCAAGATACAACCTAGACAGTAATAGTGGAAGAATCTACCTACTACATGTACTCAGCAAATCAATTAAAAACAAACCAATCTCTTTATATGGAATCCAACACACCATGTAAAGAGATGATATCAATGCCAAAGAAAATTGGAATCCAGCACATTGTTGTAGCTAGCTAGTATTGTTAAAAAGTAGCATCAAAAGCCAAATTAGCAAAGCATCTCCTGCACACATGGAGTCCATCATCTTCTAACACCTGCTCGCTCCATAGAATTCAATAAGAGACAACAAATCTCTTAAACATCGGATTCAAAAGATTCAATTCAATATATATCAATCACAATCAAACAAAACGGATAAGCTGTAGCTTGCACAATTCAATTCAATATATATGCTGCACTGTCAGCAATGGAGGCCGGAGCCCCTTCTCCTAAATATATGCTGCACTGCTTCTTCTCAGAAAAAGGCCAATTTAATTCAATGATGACATACATACCTTAAGCATAGGGCATATGATGCCAAAATCGCGCAGATCTAACTCGATGAAGGCAGAGGATGAAGATGAAGGCAGAGCATGAGAGGAGGAAGATCTGGCTCATCGACGGAGTACCGAGCGGACTCCAATCGCACACATACCGGCCGTCGTCGCTCTCACTTGCAAGCGCAAGCACAATCGGCGGATCTGCGATAAATCCATCCGAGCGAGAGAGAGCGAAATCCATGGATCTGGATGAAGGCAGTCTTCTTCTTCCTCCCGGCTCTGGATGAAGACAGCGCCGCTCATCCTCAACTTCCTTGTCCCTCCGAATCAACAGGCAGAGCAACTCCTTGCAATTGTACGACGGCGCCGGCGTTGATCAGATGAAATCTATGATGAAGCTGCCGTAGCGGTGGTTCTCGCGAGCGAAGGAGGCAGTGGTTCTCCCTGGGGTCTCAGATTCGGCGATGAGCGAGAGGGCGAGGGCGAGGGAGGGGCATCAGATCTGGAGGATTTGAGAGACATCGATGCGGGGTGAGGATTAGGGTTAGATGTGTAGTTCCATATTTTTTCCCAAAACGTGTATATTTTGCTAATTTGGCCTCAAAAATAATTTTGTGGGGTATGAGTTGGGGTAGGGGTTTGGGGTAGAGTATTTCAACACCACATTTAATGCTATATCCTATCTCTCCTTTTTTTACTTGAATTAATGCTATATCTTTTCTCTCCTTTTTTTACTTGAATTAAAGCTATATCTTATCTCTCCAGCTATATCTTATCTCTCCTTTTTTTACTTGAATGGAAGATTGTAAAAACCCATTAGTTTTGCCATGGGGCAAAATGCTATTTATGCAAAAAAATTTAGGGGAAAGCTATTTTGCAAAGTGTACAGTATTTTGGTATATTCAATCATATTTTCTCTAAGAAGTTCGGTTAGGAAAAATTTCCTATCATATATCATTGACCCTATAAATTAAATTTTTAAGAAAATAATAATTTAATTTTAGAAAATCTTTCGCAATGAAGCGTATAGAAATATCATATATAACAATATTAACGAGTTATTCTTTCAATAATTAATTTTGTTGCTTCTCCTCCATTTCCTTTGTCAATAATTTGTTTTGTTTAATCCATATATGGACTTTATGACCAAGTAGTGGTATTATTAATCTAAGATTCTTGTCAATAATCCTTATTACACCCTGTTAGTTGCTTTTCTATGGATTATATGATCCCAAATCCCACTTACACACAACACATATGCCACCAAAAACACCAATATTAGCTTGTAATTAATTATCTATTTATCTTTATTTATTTTAGGACTCAAAAACTTTAAACGCTTAAACCACAATCACATTACCTCACAGGTGACCTCATTCTTCACGCCAATATATTCCTCCTCCTCCTCCGATCATCTCCAATACCTTAATGATCCCACATTCCCACCACCAAAGCGGCACCCTCCACCACCACAGCCGCCTGGAAGCCGCCGCCAACGAACAGCAAATGGCGAGTGAGGAGTTAGGACAGCGCCAGGATGCCATCACCAACTTCGAACCCAGTCTTGTTGTAGTGGTAGGCCTCCTGGCTGTCATTTTCTTGCTTACTGTCCTCCTCCTCCTCTACTTCAAATCCTGCCACCGCAACACCGCCACCTCCAGTCGCCCCTCAGTCTTCGTCTCCCAAGCTACAAATGCGAACACTCTGTCCGGCCTCGACAAGAAGGCCATCCAGTCGCTCCCATTCTTCCGGTTCGGCGCTCTCAGAGGCTCCAAGGAGGGGCTCGAGTGCGCCGTCTGCCTCTCCAAGTACCAAGAAGCCGAGCTCCTCCGCCTGCTTCCCAAGTGCAGGCACGCCTTCCATGTCGATTGCGTTGACCGGTGGCTGTCTAACCACTCCACCTGTCCCCTCTGCCGGAGCGATGTAGTGGCTAACGACTCCTCGCTGCTAGCTCGGTCTAACAGCAATCAGGAAGAAGCGGAAGATTCAATTTCGAATGGAGATTATAACTCGAGCTCAATTTCAATTGAGAACGATGTACTTGAGCTGTTCGTGGAGAGAGAAGATGAGGAAACACTGGATCAAGGCCGCGTAATTCGCCGATCATCTTCCAAATTCAGCATTGGAAGCAGTTTCGGGAGACTATTTGGCGGAGAAGGACGAATGCCGGCGGCCGTATGTGGCGCTGGAGCGGGAGATAGGGTTTTACACAAGCACAATCACAAGATCGTCTTCTCGGATGTGGTGTTCAAGAACAGGTGGAGCAACGTCAGCTCCTCGGATCTGATATTCCTCAAATCCGAGATGATACTCTCCAGCGACCGATTCTCCAGGGCCGATTCCAACAGAGACCAATCGGCGGCAAGAGGGATCGCAGAAACCAAACCACCTCAGAGCATCGGAGCGGAAGTGGAGAACAAGACACGGATATCGATCGAACTTGCAAAGAGGAATTCGAACGCGTCGTCATTGTCTCCGACAAGAGCGCTTTTAAATTCCGGTGGAGGTGGCTGTGTCGGAGATTCTGTATTGGTGGAAGGGAGAAGGTCGGTGTCGGAGATCACGCTGTACTCGCGGTGCAAGGAGGTCAGTGGTGCTGATAGGGCGGAGGAGGGGGAGAGAAAGAGGAAGATTTGGTTTCCGATTGCGAGGAAAACGGTGGAGTGGTTTGCAAATGGGAGGAGAGAACAAACAGACGCCACAACGCCCAGTCATCAAGCTGCTGTCAATGCTGTGTAAATAACTAACCGTTCGTTCATTTAATAATCTTCTCCATTGATTCATTAATTTCTTAACTCTCCTTCTAATTGGTTGGAGAAAGTACAGGAAAAAATCCGTAATATTTAATTTTTTTTTTTTTTTGCCGAACTGTAATACGAGATGAATTCGATGAAATTGATTACCAATACCAAGTTGGTGTAGTGGTTATAGTACACCTCACGTAAAGAGGTTTGAAGTTCGAATTCTGTTAGAAACATGGAGACGCTCGTAAATGGGAAGGTCAACCCCTCAAATGGGTCACACCGTATCCGATCCAGATATAGAGCGATTGAGTCGATCGAACTGGACTAAGATAAAAAAAAACAATTTGTGCTGATTAATTACGAACTACTCCCATTCAAAAAAAAATATAAGTAGATGCTTTAGAATTTGTACATTTTGTTACGTTTATAAGATACATCCTATATGGGTGATCAGTATATTTGTACTTACCTGTCTTGTACGCAAATTCGAACAATTGATTTAAAAAAAATAAATGGCTAGGACTGTACCATGTTGATAGATGATTCCCCTAAAAAAATTAGGGGAAAAGAAAGCCTAAAACCATGTGAAATGAGTGGATTAAATCAAATCTCAAAAAGTAAAACCCTAGCCCCACGTTTTTCAATCACTTGTACGCTTGAATTCCTGGTGGAAAGAGAAGCGGACATTCATGACGATCCCGGCGGCGGAGAAGGGCGAAGGTATGCCTACACAACATTCATGAGGAAAGGATTGTTTGTTGCTGATTATTGTTGGAGGGTATTGCTTATCGTCGTTGAAGGGGGAGTTCAATTCGGGACTACGGTGGTGAGACGAGGTGTCCGAGAAGAGCCGAGTTGAAGTACGCGCAGGGAGGCACGACCCCTTGCCGTCTGGGCTAGTGGTCGAAGGTGGAGGGAGGAGGCAGAGGAAATCGAAGTGACAATGGAGAAGACTGAGTCGTTGTTTGTTTGAAAATCGAACATGAATCGATCGAGAACATGGGCTTGACAGGGAGGAGTTGGCCGGAGCTTTATAGCGAAGTGGAAGACGACGTCGCCAAGGGCTGAAAGCAACGGGTATGGAGGAATCCTCCTCGACCCCGCTATGGTGGAATCCTCCTCGACCCTCCTCCTCCTTAAATTGAAGGCGACGGTGAAGGCGAGATCGAGCAGTGTGGTGGTGACGATGTCGGAATTCAGCGTCGGCGAAGAGGAAGGTGAAGGTGCCATCTTCTTCAATTTTTTTTGTGGGGGGGTTGTGTGGAATCTACTAAAGAGTTTTTTAGATGCAAAATTTAATTCATTATTCGTCAATTGTTCAGACGTATGTGTTGAATTTCGGTTACTAGTGGTGATGAGTTGGTCAATTATTCGGTGAAATCTGATTCATTATTCGTCAGTATATGGAGTCTTCGGTTTGACGAACAACATAGGAAAAAATTCATCGCACGGGTATAATTATACAAATAAAAATTATTCAGTGAAATGTGAAACATTATTCGGTCAAATATGAAGCATTATTCATATAAATAGTAAATATTGTTTAAGGACTTTAGGTTTCTTTTATCTGAAATTGATTAACTAAAAAAACAAATATTATTCGGTCGTATGTGACAAATTATTAAGTGGAATTGGTAAATTTTGATCTAAACTGGATGGAAAGAGATAACATAAGATTAGTAATTGCATAGAATATTTAATCAATGTTTGTTAAAATTTTTCTGACCCATAGGTGGGCATATATAGGTTAAGTTTATAGATAAACATTGACGTTCTTTACTTTGGTTAATACTTGCTAGAAATTAATATAAATATTTTAATTATAAGATTTTGTTTTACAATACATAATTAATCAATAATAAAATCTTATCATTAGATATAATGAAATAAAATAATCAATCTTAATCACTAAAGATAAAATAATTTGAGGTAAAATATTCATAAAATAAATCATGTTAAAATGATAGATTTTGTAACCACTTAAGGTATGAAACTGACACATAGGATGACACATGGATAAAAGAGATGGGGTCAGTCTTCAACGTGACTTAAATATATTGGATCATCATTAATTGACGTGTCAAAAAATCCAGGCTAGATTGAACTAGAGAACGACACATAAATAGTTTCGATCAGAGCCTGCCACATAGGATTTCCAAATCTCTGTTTTACTATTATATATACTAGTTGAGTGCCCGCACAATTGTGCAGATGATTTTTATATAATAATTTTATACATATATAAAATATTTATATAATTTAAAACACAATAGGATTCTTATCTCTTTATCAAAATTCCTTTTAAAATTTAAATAAATTTCATATTATCAGTCGTTCAACTAATGATTTCCCTTTACTATAGTTGCATTAATTCAATAATATATTATAAATTCCTAAATATATTATCTTTCACAACTAAAATAAACTAAACTAATTATTTTTATTCATAAATATTGCAATAAAGTAATTTATTAAATGGATCTCGATTAGATTTATATATTATCTCATTAATCAAAACTACAAAAGATTATATGTTTTTATTGAAAAAAGTAATTTAAAAGGAAAATCAATCGGTTAAGATTTAGAAAAAAAGAAAAGAACTAATTAATTAGAAGTAATTTGATTTATAATAAATAATAATTTACTTAAATATAGAAAAATATTTAATTGGTTAAAAAACAAATCTATATTAAAGGAGAAACCGCCATATGGCGCAGACGACTTCTCTTTTAGTATTATTAATTGATTATTGAAATATTGATATTGATTGGAAACTCTAACAAAAACCTCAAATTCCTCTTCAATATGGCAATGGGGAATTCGAATTCCATATATTCACTCCTAATTTGATCCCAACTCTCTATAGGGCCAAATCCATGGCAGAAATTTAAATTAGTGTCGGATCAAAACCCCTTATCAGCAACAAATCCAAATTCTACACTACATCTCTCGAATCAGTAACAAAATGTATCTGCTGCAAATTGGATCCAAATATCCTAATAAATTGCTAACAACGTAGCACCGGGTCATATACCACCATCTCTAGAGCTTTAAACTGGTTGAGAATCTATCTGTTGCAAATTGGATCCAAATCTACCCGATGGTATCCTTACGGATGAGGTCTAAAAGACCAAAATCGTTGTAAATATCGACACCCCAAGCAGAGTGGCAAATGTGTGCAACCTTATCAGCCACTCTATTGCTTGATCGGGGAACATAAAAGAATGAAACTTCTTTCATAGTCGATATTAAGAATTTAACATCTCATAATATCAGTTCAATTTCCCAAGGACAGTGAGATATTTTATTTAGGTGGTCTATGATTATGATGGAGTCACCTTCAATGTGGAGTTTGTCGATATGGAGTTGTAGAGCATGTTGGATTCACAACTTAAGAGCAAGAGCTTCCACTTTCATAGGGTTTTGTTTGTCAAGTTTTTTGTAATAGATGTGTATCGGGCGTCCTTCCTAGTCCCAAATTATTGCTCCAACCGAGTTGTCATTATTTGCAATTGTGGATCCATCAAAATTTAACTTGAGAGTTCCCCTAGATGGTTTGCGCCATGTAATGTTAGCATGCTTTTTCCCTTCCTTGGAAGATTGTAGTTTTGTGTGTGTGAGGGAAAACCCTCATATAAACTATTCTCGAAGCGAGATGTTTTACTCGAATTCTCCTTATGAGTTTTAATAATACGTAATGAACTGTCTCAATGGGGTGTGAGGACCTGTCTAAAAACATGTTGGTTTCGAATGTACCAAGCCGACCACCATGAGATGGATAGATCTACCTTGGCAACCGAGGTAAGGTTTTTTTTATATATATAAGGAAATAATCCAGATAGCAAAAGCTATTCGATAGCATCCCATAAGATGACGTCCTGGAGACCTGGATCAGTGTGGATGTCGCCAGATCTGGAAGAACGGCAAAGGCGTGTAACCTTATCAGCCGTTGTATTACCCGATCTGTGGATGTGCCAGAAAGATACATCCGCCATGTGCGACAATAATTTCCTAATATTAGCTGTGAGAAGTTCGATTTCCCACGAGCAAGAGCCCTTATGGTTGAGATGTTGAATAATTATTTGAGAGCCCCCTTCAATATGGATACGTTGGAGGCCAAGCTCGACAACCTTAATCGCATCCAGCCACAAGGCAATCGCCTCAGCCAGAAGCTGAGTCTGTTTTCCCAAAACTTTGTAGCCAATGTGTATCGGGTTTCCATTCCAGTCACGAATGATGAAGGCACTCGTACTATTACCACTAGACAGAGATGATCCGTCAAAATTTAGTTTGAAAACTCCGAAGGGTTTTTTTTCCCCTTTTTTCCTACTTTGTTTTGTTAGTTTTAGGGGTACACGGTATTGTCTCCCAATACAATTAGATGTTGCGGACATGTCACCTTCTAAGTTATGGGTCTTTGTCCATGTCGCTCTATACACTTTGGCTTTTGTTTCAATGACATGGTGACCATCTGCAGTTGACGAAGAAAAAATCATCTTGTTCCTACAAAACCATTTAGTCCACCAGCTAAAAGCCATTTCCTGTTTTTGCTTTCCATTTAGCTTCTTTCCTAGAAGGGCTAATATTGGTTTAATATCTCTATATGTTGTTATTGTTGTATTTATTTCCGTTCGGATGTTTGTCGGCATCCAACTGTACGTTGCGGTTTCCAATAGAGCATTCTAGGAAAACGTGTGTTTCATCCTCCACGGTTGCATTGCATAGAATACATGTGGAAGGAATAGAGACGCCACCTTGGGATAGTTTACAAGCAGCCGGGAGACCGTCTAGACTAATCTTCCACATAAGTTTTTTACTTTAGGCGAAACATCTGTATTCCAGATCCATGAGTTTGGGTCGAGGTCTTTCCTATTGTACCCAAAGATTAATTTATATGCACTAGAGGTCGTGAACCAGCCTTCTCTGTCAGGCCACCAATATAGCATGTCTTCCATTTGGTCTTGCGGAAGTAGTATGTTAATGATGTCAAATACTATCTCTAGGGGGGGGGGGGAGTATGTTACGGAGTTTTGATTCACACCACCGACCATTGGTTATGTAGTCCGATACCCGTTCATCGTCATTTCTTTGCATAGGAACATTTGGCTTGTCCGTTATTGGAAAAGTGTTTATCCTATTGTCGCTCCAGAATTTTATTGAGTGGTCATTTCCCACACTCCAAATCAATCATGTCTTAAACTTTTGAATAAGGAGAACTAGGTGTCACCAATTCCATGACGCCTCTCCCTGCTATATGTGTTTATACTAGAGGATATTCTCATTTTTTAGGTATTTATATTGGATTAGCTTTACCCATAGGTTATCTGGTTCAGCTAAAATTTTCCATATCAGCTTCATTGGCCTCATTCATGTATTTAGACTTGCGGATCCCCATGCCCCCATGTTTCTTTGCTCTGCAAATTCGATCCCAACTAATAAGCGAGCTATGTTGCGCATCTTTATTCCAAAAATGTTTTTATTGAGTTGATCTAATTCTTTGTGCACTCCAAATGGAAGCATAAACGATGGCATGGTGTATAATGGTTTAGCCGACATGTTTGAGCTAATCAGGACTGCACGTCCTTGTTGAGATAATGTGTTTGCTCTCCATTTTGTCAGCTGCTCTCTTGATTTGTAGATGATGTCTTCGAAAGTCTGTTTATTCACTTCCCCATTAATAATAGGGCATCCTAGATATTTCTCCAAACTTTTTTCATTTGTTATTCCTAAACTCCATTCAAGTTCATTTACTTTGCTATGGGGGATACCAACCGTAGCCTCGAAAGATGATTTGTTATAATTGACCTTTTGGCCAGAGATGGTTCAGTATTCCTTTATAATGTTTGATACAGTGTTACATGCTGACATTGTTCCTTTGGCGAAAATAATTATATCATATGCAATTGCAAAGAATGGGATTTTTGGAGCTTCACGCCCAAAGGAGAAACCAATCGGATCCCTACGGCCGAAGGAGGCAGTCGTAAGGGCCCGAGCAAGAATTTCTGAATCAAGAATGAAAAAGAAGGGGGGGGGGGGGGGGGGGGAGGGGGGAGGGGGTCCCCTTGCCTTAATCCTCGGGTTGGATGAAATAGACCAGTCAGTCTGTTATTCACCAGAACTGAGAAAGAAACCGTTGATATGCACTCCTTTATCCACGAGATGAACGTCGGATTAAAACCCAATTTTTCCATAACTGAAAGAATGAAATTCCAGTCCACTCTGTCATATGCATTCTCCATATCCAGTTTTACTACCATCCACCCTTCTTTGCCCTTTTTACCCCGGAAAGAGTGAAAAATTATGTGTGCTATCACCACATTATCCTGAATAACACGACCAGCAACGAACGCTCCTTGAAGCGGGTGTATCAGTTTTCCTATAACTTGTTTCAGTCTTCCAGTGAGGATCTTTGATATTATTTTGTATATGGTGGAGCATAGGCTTATTAATCTATATTGTGTTCTTGTCATAGAATTTTCACGCTTTGGAAGCAACGTTATAGAGGTGTGGTTTATCTATTTAAGTATTTTTCCAAACAGGAAAAATCCTTTGACTGCCCTAATAACAGAGGATCCAACAAGTTCCCAAAATGTTTTATAGAATTCTGCAGAGATACCGTCGGGACCCGGAGATTTATTATGTCCTAAGTTAAAGGTAGTTGTCTTAATTTCTGAGTTTGTGGATATTGCCGTTAACATTATATTGTCATCTGTTGTTATTTCATTGTTTATTAGTTGAAGATATTGGTCAAGCAATCCAGTGTTTGTTTGTTCCTTTCTGGACAACCGTCCCATTTAATGTGGTTGTAGCGCCTATTATCTTTCTATTACGTCTGCCAAAAATGATGCGGTGGAAGTCGGATGTGTTGGCATCGCTTAATTTTATATGTTTTGATTTAACTCTTTGACTCCGGTACTATCTTTTCTGGAAAGCCAGTAAACAGTTCTTTTTATTTAAGAGATTTATCTCTCTTATATTTTTCTTGTATTATTTGTTTGTTTGTGTTATAATGCGGATGATCTCATCCTCAACATTTTATAATTAGCTAAAGATATTACCAAAGGTCCTTCTGTTTCAGTCTTTTGCTTGATATTTTAGGAGTTTCATTTTCTGGACCAGCCAAAATAGCCCAGAGCCCTCCAGCCACACGCCAAGCTTGTTTGACAATGTTACGAAAATCGCTCCTTTGAAGCCACATATTTTCCAATTTGAAGGGAGGGGCCTTATGCGGCGAATTATATGTTGTATAGTAATAGGACAATGATCAGATGTTGAGAACGCCCCATTCATTGTATATAAGGAGGGTTTATATTGGAGGATTTGGTGTTGATAAAAAAGACAAGATCAATTTTTTCATGAATGTTATCATGCCCGGTGCGTTTTTTCCGCCTAGTGAACGGATTGCCAAAAGAAGGGATATCCAATAGGGAACCTTCGTCCTTGAAAACTTCAATTCTTCTAAATCGAGATGGGGACGTGAGAGCCAAGGGCGCTCTTGGCGCCAAGAGCCGAAGCCGGGGACGCCGACATCCATGGACCAAGCGCCGATGCTCTTCCTTTGCGCTAGTTACAGTGAGGAGGGTTGTGTATGGATTTGGTTTTGATCAAGGATCAAAGTGACGGTGATGGTGATTAAGTGCCGAAGGTGACAAGAACACAAGAACCGGATAACTTTTGGGATTGATAATTGAGAACCCTTTAATCCATAAAGGGGTTTCTCAATTCTATTCAATCTAATTTTCTTGAATGTAGAAAAGAGTTTAAATAACAAAGCATGTCAATTCTATCTTTGCAAAAGATAGAGTTTTGGCTTAGATAAATAAATATTAAATTCTAATAATACTAATAAATAAATCCTAGATAAATATTCCTACTTAGTGGACAAGGAAAACATCTAGAAGAGATAAACTTTTCCTTTTCCCTTTTATTCACCTAACTAAGTATTACTAAAAAATAAGACATTCCATAAATAGCTCCAACTAACACTAGTAGAAAAAACGTGATTTAGCCCGGGCGCTTTTGCTAATATAACCCGGATATGGGCAATTTGGGGTCCGGGCATCAGAGTGGTGTGATAATAGGTATACAGCCCGGACCTTTTTTTGCACGCCCGGGTTATTTGACCTGGTTGGTTTTCCACCCAAATTTTTGGAAGAAGACTTTAGAGCCCGGATATAGGTATAGAGTTCGGACTCCTTCCAAATGGCCGGGTTATTTTGTCATAATATAACCCGGATATTATAATATCCGGGCGATTTTATCCACCAAAATTCTCAAGAAAAAAGACTTTATAGCGCGGATATAGATAATATCCGGGTTATTTGGTACAATATCCGGGTTATTTGGAACCAATATCCGGGTTATTTGGTACCAAGATCCGGGGTATTTGGTACAATGTCCGGGGTATTTGGTAACCATATCCGGGTTATTTGGTTCAAAATCCGGGCTATTTGGTCAACATTATCCGGGCTATTTTGTCCATCTTATGATATAAATCGACTATATATCCCGTATATGAAGGTCCGGGCTGTTATATTTTATTTATGAATTTGAATAATATCCGATATATTTTCTTATTAATCCACCTATTGTCCCGTACGTTAAGGTCCGGGCTTTTTGCTTTTGTTTCAATTGAAATATCCAATTTATTTTTCTTATGATCCACCTGTTTAGTTTGGAGCAACACACAAATTTCCAAAACCATATTGAACCACATTCAACCATCACACACATTTCCATAACGACATTCAATGAACATACACAATTCCATCAGAAGCATCTGCTTACAATAAACTACCAACAACTAGTACGAGTCCATCATAACAAAAGTAAGGTCAAACCGATCATATATCCATAATACATTAAACTAGCTAATATGGTTTACCTAGAATCGATAAGCAAGTGCATAAGTGAGTAGTACGTCCCACAAAATGGCCAACAACTACCTAGCATGTCTTACCTGATCCAAAAACAAATGTTCTTACAGATTGATCGGAAGTTATATAGGGAGCTGATCTATTTGCATTACAAAATGGACAGCAACATTTGCACTTCGGCACTGAATTTGTTTCCCACACATCTGAAGACTTGACCGACCAGCTGGTGCAATCTGATAGAAAACGTAAGCATGTAGCCTGTTCCAAAACCAAAAAAAATATATATATGAATCATTGTTGGGATAAAAATTATATTTGCACATATATATTGCTACTAATATTCTTGAGGAGATATTATACATACATTATGATTATGATTGAGGACGTGGTAGACCAAAGTATTAATCAGTTCCTACATATTTAGAAGAAATTAAATATCAGAAACTATGAATCACACAATGGTGATTGATAACATAAGGCGGACAGTAACGATAAAAATAACATTGCAATGACTTTGTACTGCTTACATGATTAGGTTGAACACATTATCCAACCACTCTCTTTGGATTTCTTCGATATCCTTGTTTTCGTAAGTCGATTCGTCATTGAACCACTGAAACATAAAACAACATATATATCTTATATGAAACTAAAAAACCAGAAATAAAGTGCAACTCCAAGTAAGAAAGTGAAAAGCGCTACCTTGTGCGGGATAAGACAAGATCCTCGAGATATTATATCCCGAATAAACTTCAAAACGTAGTATCCACAATCCATTTTGTCAGTCGTTCGGGGACACTGAACATCACATCACTTGTATAAGAATATGAAATACATAATAACTTTCATGCTCATAATTTGACCAAAAAAATTATAAAAGAATATATTCTTAACCTTAACTACATGCCACAAAGGTTCTTTTCGGGGAGTTTTCTTGCCCAACTTGAAATATTTCAGTTTATAGCTCCTGGGAAGACAAAATATACATAGTTAAAAAAAGTATACAGTTTATAGCTCCTGAAAAATATATCACTTGTTTATAATAAAAAATGACTTACATTGCAACTAATTTCTCGACATCTGGTAGTGTTATCTGACCCAATGGATCAAGCCAATAGGCAGAACCCATATGAGGACTCATCACAATCAACACCCAGTGATGTCTACAAATACAAGCTCACTTTGGTTAAAATTGTTGACACAAATGACCAAGTATAAATATA
Organism: Persicaria tinctoria; assembly: GCA_037127255.1. Taxonomy (NCBI): domain Eukaryota; kingdom Viridiplantae; phylum Streptophyta; class Magnoliopsida; order Caryophyllales; family Polygonaceae; genus Persicaria; species Persicaria tinctoria. The sequence goes on along the minus strand of JBANSL010000006.1, from coordinate 53,733,109 downwards.
AGAACTGATTATTGCTTACTTGGACAAATATGGGGCAAAAAAGAGTTGACGCTTAACTTCGATGCCCATCGCATTTGCAATATAACCAGCCCTTTGGTCGAGGCTCTGACCATGTGGTGATATTTGATTTGGGCATAGCAATCTGAACTGGTCTTCAACAAGAGTGTCAAACAAATATCTACACAAACACCAAAATACACATTATGTAGTTAGGGTAAAATATGAAATTGAATCTGAAATAAAACATACTAACCTTAAATATAGCAGCACGTGAGAAGGTGTGATGTCTTTTCTATTGAACCATATGTGAAGATCATCTCTCCCAATGTCTACACCCGGATGAGCATATCTAAATATTTCAGTTGGAATGTCTACATGTCGCTCTTTTTGTGCCGGGAATTCTTCCACCATCCAATCGTATGCCTCCAACACACCTGGCACCGCTGAATTCACAGCACTGGGCCGAACTCCAGATTCGTGTGTCAAGATGTTTCCCTTACCCTGCTTACTTGAGGTTTGTGTGGCTTGTTTTGAATGCTTTGAGACCTTGTCAATCCAATAGGAAAAAAAACAAAGGGAAAAATATATATAAATCTATACAACCCACCCATAAATTCAAATTATCTCACATTTAAATTTATCTCCATCTACTGAAATAACTTACATCACAACTCTTCACAAGAGCTTCTGGCCATGCAATGAATTGTCCTATAGCGTCTTTCACAGTGGTGGCCTCATCCGTTGGGCATGGCAGCTTTTTCTCACCCATTATAGCGGTCACAATGGAGACCTTCACATAACCCTTCTCCAATGGTCGAGTATGAAGGAGACCCCCGCCTTTAGAAGACCGATAAACCTTGCCTTTCGCCACCGGTTTGTCAATGTCCACACAGAATAGTGCACATGATTCACAACTCTTCATTTAAATCATAAGAAGTTAAGGTTTTCATTCACGTATGCATATGAACAATCAAGTCTCGAGCATAATTGAATGTATTCAAATACTTACTTCTTCGTCTGATTTAATAGGGGTTGTCTTTAGGGCTGAACATGACGCTTTACCACTTTGGGGATTGGGTTGCGAAGTAGGTGATATCTGATCTTGTTGGAGTGGGTGACCTTGACTGACTTGTTGTTGCTTCTCCAACATCAAGTTTTGAATGACGAGTTCTAGTGTTTTGATCTTTTCCCCGAAGTTGTTCTCCATGTCCTTCATTTTCGCTTTGAGTTCCCTAACTGAAGACCCATCCACATTTTCCTTTGGTGCAGATTTACGCTTCCAATATTGAGTGATTGTTACATCTTGACCAACCCCCCTAATACGTCCAGGGTGCTCGAGCTTATCTAATGCCAATGATAGCACATCTCTCTGTCCACTGGTAACAAGTTGTCCAGAACTTTCTTGTTCCATGTAACTTTGCTACAGCGTACGAGTAAACCATTAAACCTTAAACGACATGTCTCAACATAAATTATAATCTGAAACCCTATATACATATTACTTACTATTTTCTCAATTGCAGACTGTGATTTTTCAGCATACATCCCATTTGACCCTTTCCTTGCCTCCATCCATAAGATTGCTCGTGGAACAGAGGAAGAAGGGTCCATGTTATGAGAAACAATCTGCACTTATCAAATTTTGATGACCACAGAGATTAATATTCTCACTGAAAGGATGTGAACAAAAGTAAACAACATTATGTACTTAAATACTTCAGTGTCTACGTACATATTCATTCCCAATGCCTGCATACCCCTTCCGGCCTCCCTTGTATGTGCAATCATTTTGGGATGAGAGTTGCTTAAACTTGTCACTTTTTTCCTAAACAAATGTAATAGATAAGATGCTAAATATTGACTAGATTTGTTCTTGTCTATGACACTGAACGCACCATTACAAATAAATGATCTCGTACCTTGAACTCATCAGAGTGGCGTATTTTTATAAATTCTGTCCATTGCTCCTGAGTGATGTATGTGTCATAGATGTCTGGAGGTTCTGTGAGAAGGTCTCCTGTTTTCTTGTCATGCATATGTAATCTCCCCAAGTCCTTTTTGAATGCCCTCCACAAATCATTCGCTTTTTTTATAACCCAACCCTTCATTTCAGATGGAATTACAAAGCCTCCCTACAAAGGACAAATAAAAAAACCAGAAATGGTGGCATTACAGCCCATATTACACTCCAATCCATCTCCCCTTTCACATAAAAAAAAAACAGAAATGGGAAATAAAGCAATCCAATTGAAGGCATAGAGTAACAGTTCAGATTTGACGTGTGAGAGTAACAGTCCTCCAATTGAAGGCATAGAGTAAAAGTCCTGACTTCATGAAGAGTAAAAATAAGGCATGCTCAGATTTTGAAGGCAAAGAATAACAGTCCCCTTTCACGTGTGAGAGTAACAGAAGGCATGCTCAGATTATTTTAGAAAACAGAAGCACCCATCAATGGCAAAGAGTAACAGTCAAGAAAAGATGCCCCTTTCCAATTGAAGGCATGCTCAGATTTATTTCGAAAAAAGAAGCACCCATAAATGACAAACAGTAACAGTCCAGACAGCAATAAGACAACTCAAAAAAAGACAAATATGAACAGTTAAAAGTAACCTTCTTTGTTGATCTATCAATGGACATAGATATCACATGTTGAATAACACCCAATCCAATTGAAGGCATGCTCAGATTTTTGTCGAAAATAGACAAAATTGAAGACAAAAAAAAATAGTCCATATCAAGTCATACATACCATCATATTGAAGACAAAAAAAACAGTCCAGAAGCTGTAATTTTCCAGAAAAATAGCATCTCATAAATAGACATCTTGCTCACCTGGACTATATATAAACCTCACCCCCTCAAGCTGGAATATGCATCCTCCACCATATACCCTCTCTCCCTAAAACTTGTATCCCTCAAACCTATCTCCCTCCAGAAAATGGCTTCTTCCTCTCACCATCGCCACCGCTCTGGCAATGGCCACGCATGCAACAACAACACAGGCGAGTCCTTGAGTGTTTTGGTAGTGACATAGTAATTGGTTTGAAATTTTCCAATGTATGTGATTATATGTTTTTTTTATACAGCTTCCAGGATGCCGCCTTACCAACCAGGGCTCGTCGTGGAGGTCATTGGAGCAGAGGAGGGACTGTTGGGGTCATTTTATGAGGCGGAAATTATTCGCAATATCAATAACACCCACTTCGAGGTGGAATTCCTAACTCTTGAACAAAGAAGAGGGGGGCGCCTTCTCAGGGAAATAGTTGATGTGGGCCGACTGCGTCCACTTCAGCCTCTGCCTGAGGATGACTATGATGAATATGTAGTTGATGACCTAGTCGATTGTAGAGCCAATGATGGGTTTTGGTATGGTCGAGTCACGGGGGTGAGGTGGACAGGGCAATATCGAGCTTACACGGTGAACTTCCCCTTGACAAGTGATACTGACGAGTATAGGAGCCACGAAATGAGGCCACACTTCGACTGGATTGGTTTCAACTGGTCTACACAACCGCATTTTCGGTGGATACTACGTCTGTAGGTTATTCGTCTGTTGGGTGATGTCTCTATGATGTTTTCTACCTTACTTGTTGTTGTATTGTGTTTGTTGGATCCTACTATGGTTTATGCATTTCCATCTTCTCTACTGTTTTCCGAACAAGAGGCTTGACCTCAGCATCTAATGTTGTGACCCTATTTGTAATGTTTTTAATCTAATGTTGTTATCTTGTTACAATGTTGTTTTATTATTTTCACTTTCAAAATATTGACTAGTATAGGCTTCGTACAATATGATATTCTCAACCCTATATCATGAACAGAAGGAGACCATATAAAACCACACAACTAAGACACCTATACTTACTCAAATAATCACACAAACGAGTAGCACAAAACTGATGGTCTAAGCCCCCTGTCAAGACCATCAGATTATGATGTCTCTAGTATAATTATTTAGAAGAAAATAACCTATTTTCTGGTAACTTTAGAAGAAAATATAAAGCCACACAACTAAGCAAATATAAAGCCACACAACTTTAGAAGAAAATAACCTATTTTCTAGTATAATTATTTAGAAGAAAATAACCTATTTTCTGGTAACTTTAGAAGAAAATATAACGCACATCAAGACCATCAGATTCAGATGCTATTCAGTGACAACACGTCAAGTCCAGGAACAAACAAACATATAAAGCACAACCAAGGAATCCGAAAAAACACAACACGATCATTGTTGATAAACCAATATAAAATAACGGACTAACCTGGATATCTTCCCATATAGCATCCTTCTCCTCCTCAGAAACAAGTTTCCAATTATCAACGGTGATAGGTACCCACTTCTTCACGGTAGTGCCAATGAAGGTTGATAATTTTGCTTTATTTTTGCCAATAGGTTGCCCTCTACTATTCAGTTGTATGGGTAATCGTTCACCCCCAGCTACGCCTTTTGCAATGTTCTTTAGCAAAGAGGCCCCTCTTGTCCTACGTTTCTTCTCGGGTGGATCATTCTGGATATCCTCACGCAAATCCTCACTTGGTTTATCAGACACACTCTTAGGCCGTTTTTTTGAAGACATTTCAGATTTTTTAGAAGGCATTTCAGATTTTGTAGGAGGCATCTGCACATGTAAAAAAATCAGTCAATTTTTGTGTGTTTGAGTGAGATAACATGGAAGTATATGACATAGAATATAGTTGAAGGGAACCAATAAACTAAACCATAAAGCATTGATAATTCAGCACTTTACCTAATAAAACTCCCAATATTATGAATTGCATCACTTAGCTATATGTGATCATATAAGTACTCTAATTTCTTATATACAAAGGAAATAATATATCGTACTAAGAAAGTAATAAGATGCAACCCCTTCTTACTACCTTCATTGTTGTTTTTATTTCGCTTCCTTGGTAAAAGAGGATGTGTGGATGAAGGGTTGTTTGGTAGTATCTCATCATTAACCCAAATCCCTTCTTCATGATCAGCTCGAACATAATTATCCTCTTCATTTTCATCTTCATTGGAGGGGGTAGGGAGGCATGCTTCGAATGAGCTACTACCCTCTTCACAGAAGACTTCATTTTCTTCACCAATGCCCCCCTTTGGTTTGAACAGTACAATACACCGGTTCATGTCAACAAGATCAGTGACATAGAAAATTTGCCTAGCTTGAGAAGCTAGTATGAACGGTTCAGTTTTATGGCCCACCTTATTCGGATCAACAGAAATAAACCCCATATCATCCACTCGAACTCCATTGTTACTATCAACCCATTTACAACAAAAAACAGGGATCTTCAGCTCTGGAGAGTACACTAACACCCATATCTACTCAATTACACCATAATATGACATACTAGCGTATACAGGGTTTTTGTCTTTTGCACTTGCAATGTGCATTGCTTGTGCCACCACGGTCACCCCACTGTTTTGTGTTGTTCTTTTGTCATCTCTTGATTTAGTGTAGAAAGTGTAACCATTGATGACAAAACCACTATAGCCCAGTACTTGAAATTTTGGCCCCTTTGACAGAAATTTCAATGTAGATGATACTTCTTCTCCAGATCTAAGGACCTCAAAAACTTTGTTCCGAAACCAATCAATAAAGGAGCGATTATGGTGCAATGTAATCCACTTTTCATTCTTCGCATATCTTGGATTACATTTTCTCAAATGCGCCATGTGCTCTTCAACAAAGGGCTGCACTTCTTCCATGTTCTGAAGGACATACAGATTTGCTCTAGTTAACGCCTCACGATCAGCAGTCAACACATGCCCTCCCAGAGTTCCTTTCCAGTTCAATTCTCCTAACAGTTTAGGCTTTGGAACACCAATGGAGTCAACATCTGCCAAATAATCTGTACAAAATTCAATAGCTTCTTCAACTATGTATCTTTCAACAATGCAACCTTCAGGACGATTTCGATTCATCACATACCCTTTTAGAATTTTCATATATCGCTCAAATGGGTACATCCATCGTAGATATACTGGACCACAAAGCTCAACCTCTCTAACCAAGTGAACGGTTAAATGAACCATGATATCAAAGAACGAAAAAGGGAAGTACATCTCTAACTGAGAAAGAATGACTTCAATCTCTTTTTGCATACCATGCAATTCACCGGGATCAATGACCTTACTGCATAACTTCTTGAAAAAAAAACACAGCCTAATGATGGTCTGTCTTACATGATTAGGCAATATGGAGCGAATGGCCACGGGTAGCAAGTATTGCATAAGTACATGACAGTCATGAGATTTCAGCCCCGTTAGCTTCAAATCTTTCATTGACACAAGGTTGCTAATGTTCGAACATAACCCATCCGGCACCTTTGTAGTACTAAGAAAGTTACAGACTTGTTTTTTTCCTCCTTACATAGAGTGTGGCAGGCAGGTGGTAAGTAAGTCTGTTTTCCTCTTTGTTGTGGTGCCAATTCTTCTCTGAGTTGCAGTAATTTGTAGTCATTTCTAGCACTGATTCCATCTTTGGTTTTCCCAGGCAAATTCAACAAAGTCCCAACCAAGCTGTCACAAATGTTCTGTTCAATGTGCATTACATCTAGGCAATGCCTGACCTCAAGATCTTTCCAATACGGAAGGTCAAAAAAAATAGATCTTTTCTTAAACCCGTCTAAATCATCATTTTTCGATAACTTTCCAAATGTCACATTCATGTCTTTGACAATCTGAAACACCTCTTCTCCACGCAGCGGTGACGGAGCCCTTTCCTCTTCAGAGCACCCATTAAAAGCTTTACGAAGCCTTCGGTATCTGTGGTTCGGCGGTAAAAACCTTCGGTGGCCAAGAAAAACATTCTTATGACTACCCGACAAGTATATGGAATAAGTATGTTTACCACAAATAGGACAAGCTTCATATCCTTTTGTACTACAACCAGCTAGATTCCCATACGCCGGAAAATCACTTATAGTGCAAAATAACATGGCTCTAAGACGAAATTGTTCATTACGATTGGCATCATGAACGTCCATGCCATTTTCCCACATGTCCTTCAAATCTTCAACAAGAGGTGCCAAATAAACATCGATGTCATTACCCGGTTGCTTTGGCCCTGAAATCAACATAGACAACATCAAGTACTTGCGCTTCATACACAACCAAGGAGGAAGATTGTAAATCGCCAACACCACAGGCCATGTGCTGTGAGTACTACTTAGAGTGCCATGAGGGCACATCCCATCTGTAGACAGCGCAAGGCGAATGTTTATGTCTTCATCTCCAAAATCAGGATACAACTCATTTATTTTTTTCCACTGTACAGAATCTGCTGGATGGCGGAGCTTGCCATCTTTTTCTCTTCCATTTGCATGCCAAATCAAATTCCTAGCATCTTCAATGTTTCCGAAGAGGCGTCGAAACCTTGTTCTAATTGGAAAATACCATACCACCTTAGCTGGAGCTCCATTTGCCTTGTAGCGCGGTTCACCACAATCCGAATTTGGGCATTTATCCAAGAATTCATGTTCCTTTCGGTAAAGAATACAATCGTTTGGACAAGCATGTATCTTTACAAAATCCATTCCCACCGAGCGTATAAGCTTTTTGGCCTCGTAGGTACTACCGGTAAGGCAATTATGGTCTGGAAACATTTCTCTCAAAAGCTCAAGTAACTCAGTGAAGCTCTTATCAGTCCATCCGTTGCCCACTTTTAAGTTAAACAACTTCAACACAGCAGACAATCTGGTAAACTTTGTGCACCCACCATATAAAGGCTTTTGAGCATCAGTCACAAAATTTTCAAACATTTCTGGACGATCAATATGAATCTGTTCATTATCATGAATCATCTCTTCTAATCGATCACCTTCATCGATGTCAACCATGTTGAAGTTTGATGTCCCACAGCTACTGGAATGGGTGGATGGCTTTTCTCCATGCCATATCCACACTTTGTAATCAAGATTTATTCCATCACAAACCAGATGATCCATTATGACGTTGACACTCCATGTCTTAGAATAATCACACTTTGTGCAAGGACAAAGAAATCTCATCGGATCAGCACCATGCTCAATTGCAAAGTTGATAAATTCTTTTACCCCATCCACATATTCCTCAGACATTCGACTAGCTGACATCCATGACTTATCTATCATTCTACATATGAACGAAAGAAACAAAGACTGATTCATATCATCCTATTTTGGAATAGTTTGCATAGTTATAACAATTTAACAATGAAAACTGTTTATATTGAAGAATTAAGCATAGTTTGCATAGTTTGCATTGTTCATCATAGGTTATACAACATAAGGTAACATTCCAGTATTAAGCATCAAAAAAGATAACATGGAAAATGGAAGTTTCAAGCAGAAAATACATACTAACACATGGCCATGTACATGTTTCTCACAAAGAAACCAATGACATAAAGCCGCAGATAATGAAGTAATCAAACCATCCATCTATCTCCATCTCTCACACACATATACATAGGAAAAACATCATAAATAACACCTTACGTACATTACATACATCCCTAAGTATGTGCAGGCTCTACAAAAATAAGCTACGGTGTTATGTATGAAGGAAGAAAAACCATAGCTGACCCTAGGCATCAAAATGTCATATAAAGTTTATTAAAGTATTGAGGATGAAATGACATCCAACAATAAGCAGATAAGAGAGTAAAATGTTATGGAAAATACCTTTCACCCTTCCTCAAATTTGTTATTAGTCCTGAATGCAGAGAGAACAGACACACCTTTGCCCTGGAAAGATAGGTTTGGATATGTTAGAATGCGATAATCTTTTGTTTTTGTTTAGATGTTTTACCATCATATAATCAATGGCCACCCAAGAAAATATCCTATATGATATTTTAACATGGATATTATAGGGTTATTTTGTACAATTTTTATAACTGAAATTCTAACTTAATCAATGGTTGAGTGGTGCTTTGCCAACAGTTTGAGGTTCAAGTGGTTTAAGGGGTTGTTTACTGCAATTACATACTATAATAAACAAGCTGTTTAGTACAAAATTGAAGGTTAAGCACTTAGTTAATCCTATATTCTTTTCAATTTGAATATTATTTCTTCCACAAAACATCATTCATCTCCTAAAGCCGTTGTTTAACACATTTATATGTGGAATAGGATCCCTAAAGCCGATATCAAAACCATTTAAGACCCCCTCCCTCCCCTTTGAAGGGTACCAATTTTTATAGTGGAATTTTGTAACTACCCACAAAATATTTTCCAGCCAAAAATATTGTCATAAAACCAGATAGTCAAATTCATCTACACAATCGATCAATTGACATCATGAAACCCAAAATGAACTGAAATTGAACCGATAATCAAGAACAATCCATAAACCAAGCAAGGAGGTCAGTGGTGTGGTGCCTGAGAGACAGGTTATCGAATGAGGACAATGACTTACCTTGTTCAGAAGCGGAGAGACAGGTCGCGAACAGGTGAACACGGTAACCCTAGGAACTGAAGATGCCGAGAGCTCAAGAAGGTGGCGACTGAGTCACAACCAGAGATGGCGCACGCGGAAGCCAGACGGCGACGTCGACGTGCTTGAGAGCTAGCCGCCGATTGACAACGACAGCTAGCTTGCGAACAGCTAGCTTCCTGAAGATGACGAATTTGGGTCTCTCTGAAATGAATTTGGGGCTCTGAATTTGGGGCTTTCAATTAATTTCAGATTGCGCTCCTTTTTTTTCATTTCCCGCTATACCCTTTATATCCCGGATCTATCCTACGGGCATTTTTGTACAACGGTGGAAATAGCTTCAAATACCCCGGATATTTAAGCCTCCCCACACGCCGGGGCAATTTTAACCACATAATATCCCGGATATGTTATGTGCGTGACTTTTGCTAATTGTTACAAGTAATCTTCACAGTCTAATAGCCCGGGCGTGTATCTATATCCGGCTTATATTCTCCTGACAATAAAAGAAAATATGTTTGAAGCATGTTATAACCCGTATTTTTGACATCCGGGCTATTATGTAGCGGGTTATATTTGCATTTTTCTACTAGTGTAACGTAGGAGTTACTAAATATGTAAAGAATATAAAAACTAATAATAGTAATAATAATTAAATAAATAAAATTCTTTTCTTCAATCCATGGTGGCTCCTTCTTCTTCCTCTTGAGGAGGACACTCGTTGCTATCAATGGCCCTCGAATCAGTCTTGAGAGCTCGCCTGGATCAAGATCATTGTTTGACCCACAAAAGGTCATCTTGATCCGCATCATTCTCCCCTTCTTAGGTTCGATTTGTCCTCGAATCGAGTCATTGATGATCAAGGGGAAGGAGCAACCACCAAAAAGTAACTTCCTTGCCAATCAACTTGAGATGGCGCCAGCAGAATTTGAGGCAAAGGAACCTCAAAAACAACACCTGTCATATGGAACTTTGAGCAATCAAGAGGAACAATATTAATAGGCTCAATAACCCTATGAACTTCAGAATTCTCAACATTAAGAACATTCTCAAGAGGTACAATAGCTAACTCAAGAGAAGTGTCCCCAACGTCCTCATCGTTGTCGTCAGAAGCAACCACATCATCTGGCGCAGCACTGCAGTCCACTTGCAGAGAGATTTCGGAGGTCTTAACGGAAGAGTCTGGAAGCGTATGACCCACCGTTGGAAAGCTCATCGAGTCAGCTTCGCAACAAGACTTAGATGACTCAATTCCGATATTGGAGTCAACAGGAATCTGCAAAATAAAATCATCGCGCAGTGCAGTCTCTTGGCCAACGAAAGTATCCGAAACAACCTCCTTTACCTTCCCGTCGGCCGTATAGTCAATTAAAATCACGTCCACATCGGAGGCGGATATCTCCAAGATGTCAGAGGTAGGTGGTGCGTGAGGCTGACTATTAAGAAGTTTCTGAATATAAGCCTTCCTCCAAGCGTCATCAAGCCAATTAGCTTGCCGTTGGGACGCTTCCTCCAACTTTCGTTTTCGTTCCTCCTCAACCTCTCGTTGTTGGAGAAGCCAAATCTGACGGAGGAGACGTTGTTGTTGTCGTTTCTCCTCCTCAATTGTGGTTTGACGTTGACGCTCAAGTAGTTGTTGTTGTTGTCGATGAGTCTCTTCTTGCCTTTGAAGCCAAAGGTGACGCCTTTGAGCCTCTTGTTGTCGCTCTAAAGCTTGTTGTTGCAAAGCTCGTCTCTGCAACTCTCGTCGGCGTTGTTGTTGTGCAGCCCATGGATCAGGATCATCATCCCAGTCGCCTCCCCAGATTTCCCAAGCCATCAAATCAAAACATCAGTAACATCAAAGAAACAAAGAGCGTAGCATAACCTGTCTCTGAATACCAATTGATGTATAGCAATTGGCTAGGCCGGCCAATTGCAAAGCTAAAAGAACGATCTTGCTTATGCTCTTCGTATTCCGTGAATTGATGCCAGCGTACACACAATTGAATTAAACTAATTAATAAACTACTACAGCAATAGTTCTTAACTTAAGAATTTCAAACAATTAAAAGTGACGGCAAATTATAAACTAACTAACTAAACTTAGAATTAATGAAATAGCCACGAAAGGGAAACAAGGAAAGCGAGGAAAAGAGAGGTGCGCGCGGCTTGGAGCTACGAAGGCTAGTCACGGTAGCTGGTGGGGGATGTCAAGCACACAGGAGCACGACTCCTCCGGGTGTGCGTAAGCGATGCCGGGGATAGCACTCGTTGAGAGCGAGAGTCTGGGAGTCGCGAGCGATGCCGCGGGAGCGAAGAGGACGCGAGAGCCAAGGGCGCTCCTGGCGCCAAGCGCCGAAGCTGGGGACGCCGACGTCCAGGGACCAAGCGCCGGTGCTCTTCCTTTGCGCTAGTTACAGTGAGGAGGGTTGTGTATGGATTTGGTTTTGATCAAGGATCAAAGTGACGGTGATGGTGATTAAGTGCCGAAGGTGACAAGAACCGGATAACTTTTGGGATTGATAATCGAGAACCCTTTAATCCATAAAGGGGTTTCTCAATTCTATTCAATCTAATTTTCTTGAATGTAGAAAAGAGTTTAAATAACAAAGCATGACAATTCTATCTTTGCAAAAGATAGAGTTTTGGCTTAGATAAATAAATATTAAATTCTAATAATACTAATAAATAAATCATAGATAAATATTCCTACCTAGTGGACAAGGAAAACATCTAGAAGAGATAAACTTTTCCTTTTCCCTTTTATTCACCTAACTAAGTATTACTAAAAAAATAAGACATTCCATAAATAGCTCCAACTAACATAGGAGTTACTAAATATGGAAAGAATATACAAACTAATAATAGTAATAATAATTAAATAAATAAAATATATTTTCTTCAATCCATGGTGGCTCCTTCTTCTTCCTCTTGAGGAGGACACTCTTTGCTATCAATGGCCCTCGAATCGGTCTTGAGAGCTCGCCTGGATCAAGATCATTGTTTGACCCACAAAAGGCCATCTTGATCTGCATCACTTTAAGCATACACTCACCTCAATTCCATATACAAGCATCAACTCAAATATTGACATTTATATCACAAAATCTCCACCGGATACGTTAATGCAAAAATAAGGACATCAAGAGGACTTTCGCTCAATGGAAACCTTCATAGAAGTTTTCATTCTGCGGGGTTGTAATGGGGCTAGGTAGAAACATAAGGGAAAGGAGTTGTATTTGGTCATATGGTGCTATAAATTCCAGGAAAATAAGATTCCAAAACTCCCAACATAACATAACCCAACTCAATAACATCAAGCTCACAAATGCACAACATCTCTCAATATCATCAAATCATATCTCATCTCATATCTTCTCATCATCTCACATATCATGAAATCTCAACACCCAACCAATATAACTTCTAACCAATATAAATCCAATTCTTCCTCATTATGCAAAAATAAAATAAATGACTCTTTATTCTCTTTTTTTTTTTTTCTTACTTTTTCTTTTTTTTGGATTTTTTTTCTTGTGAGCCGAAAATACGTGAAAATCAAATGCATAAAAATGAGGGAATAAATAAGCACATAACATTACATCTTCTCAAAACCATAAAACATAACATCACACTTTAGCTTCATTCTTCTCAATCTCCAAAATAGATTCCATAACCCACTCAAAATCTCAATTCCCTAGGAATAAGGGTAAGGCTCATCATAGGCTTAGGAAAAATAATTTTATGGAGCTATCAATAAAAAGGCTAAAGGCTCAAATTGGCTTCAAAGCAAGATATAACATAAGGTAGACATGGATAAATATGTGGCTAAAAGGTTGCCTCTATCATTTGAACTTATCAAGCAATGGACATGTATATAATCGGCCTTGAAAATAGATAACCATGGCAATACTCAATGACAAATGCATATGAAGAGTAAATCACACAAGAAAAGCAAAAGGAATATAGATGTGTCCCTTATAAGGCCAAAAATATCTCACTGGGACAAATTTTTGTCGAATTTAAAGCACACTCCCAAACTTAGATCATACATGCTCAATTACATATGCCTAGTCATATTTCACATAAAAACCAATTTTCAGGATAAGATCAAATCATTCCATAATTCCATGGGATTTATAAGATCATGCCAGTATAAAGTAAAAATAGGACAAACTTAAATTAGATTGAAATCTTTGATAACACAATATGCAAAACAACAAACAAGACTCACTTTTTTTTTTCTTTAATTTTTCGGCATTTTTCACTTTTTTTTTTCATTTTTGACATTTTCTATTACATAAATTCAAAAACAGAAATTCAAACATGAACTAACCTAACTAATTCACTTCACTTCCCCCCCCCCCCCCCCCGCCCGCGCGCACACTTACATGTTGCATTGTCCTCAATGCATAAAAACACAAAAAGGAACAATGAAATAAAAATGGCCTCATCATCAACTTATGTAGGCTTAGCGTCATCCTCAACAACTTCTTCTCTTACTATTACCTCTTCTTTTGTAATCTCAGCAGGCTCATCAACAATGGCCTCATCATCAACAACAGGCCATCGCCTCTCTAAACTATGCTCATTTGGATCCAATGGGAACTGGTGGTGATAGCGACTAAAATCTGACATCCTCAGGCAACATGGTAATTCCGCAAGTAGATAATTATGATGCTCCTCTGTTGGTCCTAACTTCCATTTGAAACACCAGGTTCCATCCGACCGTTGGGCCCATTCAGTCATGCTCCACCATTCCAGGCTGGCAAGATTGTAAACTTTCTTTCCACCGAGAGGCTACAAATCATCAAGATAAACACCCACTTGACGAGCAATAAACGATATCAAACCTCCGAAAATAATAAGGCGTTCAAGCCTCACATGAGTAGCTCTAGTCACCTCCATACAGTTTCTCAAAAATAGCTGAACCCAGTCAGGGATATACACCCCTCCCGGAGTCAAGAAACAAATATAGCTCCAAGCTCTCATAGTAACAATGGAATAATTCTCCACACCCAAGAAAGAGTTACAAAGTACCAAATAACACAACCTCAACGCAGGATGAGTAGTCGTGGATGCACATCGTTGTCGGCTTATCTCAAAAAACTGATCTGTAGCCTCTTTCCACATATCAAGAGGATTTGGAGCAGCCGACTCATCCCCAAATTTGGCATCAGTGGGTGTTTTGGTAACACCAAAAGCATGTGCAATGAGATCCTTAGTTACCACGAACTTCCGATTCCTCGGCTGAAAACGAATCTCCATATTAGAACAATAATCCAGGGTGGCCAAGAACTCTCTCACTAATACCGGATAGGTATAATCAGACACATCCAACAAATCACTCAATCCCCCCTCTCTAAGGAGTCGATGAACCTCCTCAAATAGTCCCAATTTCTTCAACGTCGGGGAGTGAAAGAATAGGGTGGATTCATATTCCCTTTTTTCAAGCATGAGCCGACGATCATCTTCTTCCCAAGACAGCAAATGGGGCTTCTTTATAACAGGAGCTGGAAGCATGATGCAACTCGAGGCAAAATCGAAGAAAAACCACGAAAACGACCAAAAGACGGGCTCTCTACAGGGAGAGCGGGCGCCGTGTCTAGGGCGGCAGGCATCGTGTACTCAGAACCTCAAATCCGAGTGAAAACGTAGGAAAACCGATGTCACACCCCTCCAAACTTGAAACTTTCTCGAACAACTTGGTTTCAAAGGGTTTTTTGGTGATATGTAAGGGAATGGTATGGGAAAGGTTGAATTTTGTGGATGTAGGATAATGATGAAAAGTGGTTTGGAGGACAGAATCAATTGAAACACAAGGCTTTAGGTTTCTGAAATGAATTCAAGTAGGCATTTGAGTTTTGTAGATTTCTTTGAGCAAGCTTGATTGATTCAAAATAGGAAGTAGCAATATATGGTGAGTTGAAGAGAAAATCTATCAAAAAGAAAAATAGAAAATATTTGAACTAGATAGAATAGAAATAGAAAAGATAGAAAATCTAATCCTAAGAAATAAGGAAACTAGCCTAAAAAGAAAAATAATCTAATCCTAAGATAAATGGAAAATAAGTAAAAGATAAAATAAACTAACCTAAGATAGAAAATCTTGGGAAGGTACGCCTGAAACCCCAATTATCTTGGGAAGGCCTACTTTATTGAATTGAAAAATAATTGCGAAAATAGAAATATTACAACCTAACTACCTTGACTTGCCTCCCAATAAGCGTCTTTGTTTCAGGTCTTTGGCTCGACGTGATGCATTTCTTGATCAAGTTATTCCATCAAGATCCTCCACACTTGTCATTTTCAAGACAAGAGGGGGAAATTTAGGAAATTCTTCAACATATCCATCAATTGCATCCATCGATTCCTTCTTGAAATGAGTTACTCCTAGAGGTTGCTCTGCAATTGCAAAAATCTCAACATTGTTAAGAATCGACTTCTCATAGGGAATAGAAATAGAATCATTTGAATTAGACACATTGTCATGTGACTTGAACAAATTCTCAATTTTCCTCTCAATGTCATCTTTCCCTAATCCAATTTCGTCTTTGTTAGAAGACTCAAGATTCATAGATTCAGTTTCAACAGAAGCATCTAATAAACCATTGGATTCATTCCTGTGATTACTTTCATTAGAGTCTATAACATCTACAGAATCATTGGCAGAAAAAACAATAGGCTCAAATATAGAAAACTCAATCTTTCTACCATCAAACTCCATAGTTAGTGAACATTCAAAACAATCAATCTTAGTCTTAGCCGTTCGCAAGAATGGCCTTCCCAAGATAATTGAGGTTTCAGGCGTACCTTGTTCCATGTCTAGAATGAAGAAATCAGCTGGAAATATCAAATCATTTACCTTTACCAAAACATCCTCAACAACTCCTCTAAGCTTAATATTAGAACAATCAGCGAGTTGTATAGTAACACCAATTTCAGATAATGCATTGAGACCCAAAAACATGTAAAAGTTACAAGACATAACATTGATTGAAGCACCTAGGTCTAACATAGCTTTGGTGAAGCTAGCATTACCTATTGCACATGGGATAATAAACATACCTAGATCTCCGCACTTTTCAGGCAATCGCTTCTGCAGTAAAGCAAAAACGTTCTCACTTAAACTTAGCTTTTCGTTCTTTTGCATCCTTTGCTTGTGTTTCATCGTGCAAAGTTCTTTCAGAAATTTCGCATAGCAAGCCAAAGTTTTAATCAAATTGAAAAGTGGAATATTTACCTCACAATGAGCAAAGGTGTCATAAAGAATTTGTTCATCTTCCCACTTGCGATCAGATCTTAAGGCATGAAGGAAGGGTGGTGCAGGTCGTGAAACCTCAAAAGAGACCACTCTTTAGAAGATTTCTTTGGGGATTGAACAACGTCAGAAGTCGGATCCGTCACTAGAGGCGGCGGGCGCCGTGGTGAGGGGTGGCGGGCGCCGTCTATGCAGTGTGTCTCCAATTCCGTCTCGTCCTCTTTATTTCCCAAATCAACTTCTTCCCTAGGCCTCTTTTGAACATTCCTAGTGGGCACATTCACTTGTTTACCTCCTCTAAGGATCATGGCACTAACATTCTCCTTTGGATTCACTACCACCTGAGATGGTAACTTTTTCGAATCTTTCGCTTTCAATTCACCAATCTACTTAGCCATCTGACTCAATAACGTTTCTTCAACACTCATCTTGTCCAATAACAACCTCAATGTCTCATCTCTATCTTGTTGTTGAGTGTTTCTAGGACGATTCTCAAATTGTCCTATTTGAAAAGAAACTTGTTGTTGTTGGCCTCTGCCATTGAATCCACTTTGATAGTTTGAATTGTAGCCCTGATTGTAATTGTTACCAAAGTTGCGGTGAGGTCCATAATCCATAGCATTCACTTCAGAGGTGTCCTTCTGAATCAAGGGACACTTATCATTCAGATGAGTTTGATCTCCACAACCACCACAAGGTCTAGGCTGTTGAGGTTGATTCATTTGCATAGCCATCTTGTTCACTATCTCCATAAGTCTATCGATATCATCCTTGTGTCAATTTCTTGAACTATCCAACTTATGAACTCCTCTAACTCCTTGGTGTCTCCCATATTGTTGTAATGCATTAGCCAACCCTTCAAAAATCTACATTGCTTCCTGAGGTGTTTTATCCAAAATATCTCCTCCACTAGTAGCATTGATGAAACTCCTATCAGTGTCAAGCAAGCCTTCATAAAGATATAGCACTAGATCATCCTTGGGTATACCATGTTGCGGACAACTACCCTTAAGCTTCTTGAACCACTCAACATACTCATAAAGACTCTCCGTAGGTGATTGCTCAATACTGGATAACTCCCTCTTATGTTTTTTGAGCCAAGTCGTAGGAAAGTACTTTTGCAGGAAAACTTTCTTCAATTGAACCCAAGTAGTAATGCTTTTTGGGGGTTGGTAATAAAGCCAATCGCTTGCAGAATCTTTCAAGGTAAAGGGGAACACTGTCAATATCAATTGGTCATCATTCAGGCCTTGGGGTCTAAGTCTATCACACACGCTCACAAATGTAGCAAGGTGCTCATTTGGTTCCTCCCCAGACAATCCAAGAAAGTAGGGCAAAATAGAAGACCAATTCGACTTATACTCAAATATTGAATCCTCTGGGAGATCAGGAAGACTTATTGCAAGTGGTTGAGCACTCAAATCAGGTTCCTTTAAGTCTATCAGGGTCCTTATTGGGGAATCAGCAACTCCGTCATCTGCCATCTCCTTGTTTGTCTCAAATTCAAGCTTATTTTTCAACCTAAGAGATCTTTCCATCTCAGAATCAAAAGACAAAGGCAATGAATTAGAAGATCTAGTTTGAACCATACAAGGACACAAAATACTCAAAGTAAAGAGTATTTGAAAGAGATAAAGAAAAGCAAACTCCTTTCTTTTCCCCGGCAATGGCGCCAAGAGTTTGGTGGTGGACGAACGTCGTTGGCACTTTCGCCCCGCATCAAATAGTAATAATATCCAAACTCAAACAAAAAACCAATAGATTAGACAATCAATCACTTTATAAACCAAATAACTACTAGTATAGCGATGAAGTCCGGTGTCGAACCCACAGAGAAAAACGATTTCCTATTCAATAACTCTAAGCAGAGAGTCTTATGACAAAGCAATGATTTGGACCAAGTAACAAAGATGTAAAGGTAACCAGATTTATGATTGCAAAGTAAATTGATATCAAAGTAGAGAGAACATTTCACCTGCAATTCTTTGACAATGGTTGGAATTCACGGTCCTCGGATTGATCTACTATGTCTCTAAAATAGCCATGTTGAAATGCACAGTTTAGTTCCATATTCTATACACTTTGCATATTTCGGGTTGGGAATATGTCAAATTTATGTAGTATATGCTTATTTGCCAGAAATAGAGATATACATAAGTTTCTGTTTAATATTGCAGAATATGGAGCCATTTCGGGAGAAAACCAAGAAGCAAAGACGAAGGCCACACTTTACTCAATATCGAGTATTTGTCCTCGATATCGACAAAGGAGTCCGGGCACATCACTGATCGAGGATCACCATGTCGAGAAGCCGAGGATAAAAGTTACCCCACTCCAGGATTTTCCTCGATATCGAGTTACTTACTCAATGTCGACAAAACCTTGAAGATCAGCCCGGAGTCGAGGAACACAAGCTGATCGAGAAGCCAAAGACGAAGACCTGCCGGGCCACACTTACTCGATATCGAGGAAACTCCTCGATATCGACAAGCCCAGAAGCATATTTCCGAGCAGTGTCATGAACCAGCCACTCGACCAAGCCAGGCCAGCAAGTCGATGAACCAAGTCTACTCGATATCGATGAAACTTGTCGATATCGAGGACCCCAGAAATCAGCATCCGAGCCTTGTTGAGAACCAGCTACCCAACATGCCGAGCCAAGCCAAGTCGACGCCACACTTTACTCGATATCGAGGAAATCTTTCCGGAAGCCGCGTACGCGGTTTGAGGTGTCCTACTCGGATTGGGATTCCTTGGGGCCAAAGATTGCCGAGTCTATCCGTGTCTATCAACAACTATCCATGGAGGAGAAGATTTATCCACTTGAAGATATTTTAGCCTTTTGGATATAATTTCTCTTTTTAGATTTAATTATGTTATTCTATTTATTTATCTTTAAAGCTTTTAGATATAGATAGAGATTTCTATCTTTGAATAGCAAGGATTAGAAGCCTATAAATAAAGCCTTAGGGGGCTGAGTTTTATTCATTCCATCACACAACAATTAGTAGTAGAGAGAGAGAGAGAGTGAGTGGCCAAGAGGAGTTGGTGAAGTGAGAGCGGAATTGGCTTCCTTTGGTTGTAAGCTCTGTTTTGATTTAATGCAAGTAGTTATTTCCTTTCAATCAATGTCTGAGGTTGCGATGAACCGCGAGTAGTCCACCCACTTCTAGGGTTGGGGCGAGCCCGACGATAGCCCTGCGTGTTTGAGGTAAAGATCCAACTTTTATCATATTTTGAGCATCTACTACTTGTTATGTGTTTATTACCCATCTAATGGAGGTCCATGCTAACAACTTGGATTGTAAACATAAAATTGGTAGAGAAAATTAGGGTTTCTTGAAAGAGTTGTCTAATTGTTGGAAAAGGCGAAAGCTTAGTCATTTGATGCGAATTATATGATTATCTATTTTATTCTTGCCTTATGTATGCTTGGTTATCGTTGTTACAAACTCCAATCTTGAAAGTTGTCTTTTATACAGTTTATTTCGAGAATCCCAAAAGCCTTGTTTTTACTTTGTTTTGTTTTCACTTTCTGCCTTCCTCGATATCGACTAGCACTTGTCGATATCGAGTTACCGATCCTCGATCCCAGAATCATCGTAGCTTTTCCTGTGCAGGTGATTGACAAGCCCATCCTCGAGATCGACGAGATTACTCGATATCGAGTAAGTTGTACTCGATATCGACCAACCACCTGTGTCTGCTGCTGCGCTGTTCGACTTGTCCGATCTTCTGTCGACTAACCCTAGTCGAGATCGACAACCTGTGGTCGACTTCTGCAGTGAGATTCCACCGCTGCCTAGGATCCGCTGACACGCTTCCTCGTGGATCGATCCTGACTTCCCACTTCTGCATCGGGAGGAAGTCTTGTAATCATTTATAAGGGACAGAATCCGGTTTGCTTTAATTTTAATCGTATTTTATATTTGCATTCTCGATTTCCTCCTACAACATCTATTGTATTAATTATTCATATTCATAGGTCTACTTGACTAAAGTTCAGAGATCTGCAGAGATTCACTCATCTTATTCAATATCACTAAGGAATAGCATTAAGGACTAAAGTAATCAAGACCAATTGACACATTGACTCAAGGCAATTAAGACTAATAGGTGCATACCGAACTCAGCCCTAATCGAATATCCTCAACATAGATCAATTGAAATCATCCACTACAAAGACAACGAAACATCACTATTTCAATACCTTTGTTTGCTATCGAGAAAACAACCACGAATTCATAGCTAAGATGCAATTCCTAACATGGTGATCAAGCATAGAAAGGAACACAAATATGATAATTAAGCACAAGATGATAATTAAAAATATGAATAACTAAATAGAATCAAATCATCACAATCCAAACAACCATGTCTTCGAATTACAGACGAAACTGTGAGTTTAGCAACTCATAGGCCAATTCTCTCTCTCTCTCTCTCTCTCTCTCTCTCCCCCCCCCCCTCTCTCTCTCTCTCTCTAATTGTGTTCATAGTCTCACAATAATCAACCACCAACTGAATATAACTGAAATAGTCTAATAAAGCCTCTCAAAGAGTCGGCCAAAACCCTAGTAGGAATAGAATATAATAATAGGAAATAATAGTTTCGGATCCATAATCGCAATTGCTAGAAACCGGCCCACGACGGACGCCGTGCAACTGGCGGCGGGCGTCGCCTATGCAGTGTTCGACTTTCCTCAATTGTCTTCAATAAACTCCAATGTCGTGCTTCCTTACTCCTATTTAGCTTCCTCCTTAGCCTCCATATGCTCCAAAACATGTCTCTTAAGCTCTTCCAAAGTCCATTCAAGTGTCGGAATGTAATTCTGCAGAATAAACACTAAAAAGGCGTAGATTTCGAACTCGAATACTTCACAAGCAATATACGAAACTAGACTCAAACAATAGCAAAACCACCACCTAAATGCAATAAGAAATACATATAATGCCTATATGAAATATGCATTATCAAGCGTATACGAAAATAATACAGAAAGAAATGTTTTCTTTCAGTTTTGATAGTTAATTGTTATAATGCGAGGTAGATGAATGTGTAGGGTAATTGTTTCGTGGGTAAGGTGGTGGGCGTTCCAGAGTACTCCTAGACACCCGATCGCCCATGTGTTGGCGACTAGACAACATTATCAAAACCTGCAGATTGCCAGGCATGATTGTTAGGGATATTTTCGGTTTTCGTCTCCGCCAGCGCTAGGAGCTTAATGTTTTCTCTTTTACATAACACATCGATACTTGTCCAAAAGAAGGGCTTGCAAATCCCCCCTACAGTTCTAGAAGAAAACCTTCATGAGAACCCTTTTTGTTCTAGGGTAGGCAAAGTAGCCTTAGGCAGAAAATATTTATTTCCCCAAACAATAGGTTCTCTATTTTTAAATTTACATTGAATAGTTCTAAGTTGTGTATTGTTATGAGTTTTGATCGCTTCCACCATTAGATATATATTGTTAATTAATTCTAAGTTTCCCAGTTGTGCTAACTCGATCCAAGTGGTGACATAATACAGATTACAAAACACGTTGGTGGTGAAATCAATATCCCACAGTAGATATAGATGGGATAATGTTTTCCTTTACACCAAAGCTTTGAGAAAGTGGTCGTATGAGAGCGAGTTTCATCTTTATTTTGACATTATCAAGACCTTGTTGCTTTCTACATTTAGGCTCCGTAGGGTCTGATATCCCCTTTAAAGCGACCGACCAAGGCATCTGGTCACCTTGTCCAACCAAATCAGTTCTAGGTAGGTCATCTTGTTCGACCTGGTTGGTGTTTGAACTTGATACATTGTGTTTGAGCACGTAATTTGTAGGTTTTATGTAAGATAAATGTTTTTTGTTGTTCCACTAAAGAAGGTTCAAATCAACTTTCAAGCAATTAAGGATGGAAAAAAGATCACCATACCTGGCTAGCAAATCAGTAGATTCACCCAAAATCAGATTCTCATAGCTATTTTTAGTAGCAATTCTTAGAGTCTGGTAAAAAACAAACACATAACAAGCATATAAAATCCATAAAATGCGAGTCAATGGATGAATTTCCAAAGCAGTCAGTATTGTTAATGGTGTGGCTATAGGCTTTGTCAGGGAGTACATAAACACTCCAAGCAAATACAAGCGCGCAACATCTGTGGTAGCTTGCATATGTGGATTTGTTTTTGTATTAAGTTTGGTGTCCATAGGTGTCGTCGTTGCATGTGCTAGCTGATGTGAGATGTTATTAGATTTTAAGTTAGTCGGTGTAGCTTTCCATTGAACGGTGTATGGCTCGGTATTTGCCCGGCTTATATGGCTACCCTGTTGGGAGCTAATTTGATTATAGTATGTGATCTTTTTTACAACTTTCTTCCACTGTGTAAGTTTCTTTATATTTGGTTTTGATTGGGGCCCTTTGCTGTCATGCTTTAAAGACCGAGATAGTGTTGATTGCGGGGTTTTGGGTTTTGTCATCCGTTTAAGCCTCGGATGAGCAATTGCATCACTAGTAGATTCC
Organism: Persicaria tinctoria; assembly: GCA_037127255.1. NCBI lineage: Eukaryota > Viridiplantae > Streptophyta > Magnoliopsida > Caryophyllales > Polygonaceae > Persicaria > Persicaria tinctoria. The sequence goes on along the minus strand of JBANSL010000006.1, from coordinate 53,709,929 downwards.
TTTAGATAAAGCCTTATCCATACAAGGCCTACATTAATAGTCACTCCAAATTGATTTACATACAAAGGATAGACTCGTAGAGCACCCAGCTAGGAGAAGGCGTTGTTTTTGTTTACTCCATGCTCCTTGGATGTTGGCGACTTTATTTTGATTAGGCTTTTGCATGGTGTACATGAGCTGCACTTGAGATAGGTTTTCATATATACACGTACTTCTTGTTCACATGGGTTATGCTTAAAGAGATTATACGAGAGCATGAAACAACCATCAATTTATTAGTTTCATGAATCTTCTTTTTTTCTCAAAGACCTCAAAGGAGATGAACCCTTTGGGAAGACAACCTCCAATGCAAAGAGAAACAAATTGTTCAGGGCCCTCCAAGCGGTGGTTCAAGTCGAGAGTTGGAGCCGAGCCGGCTACCAACACTCCCATATCCGCAGGGTCTGGTTCCCCTTTTGAATTGGTGTCCAGTTTGGTTTCGTATTTGACAAAAATATGTAGTTGCCATTCGAATTTCATAACAGCAAAAGCACACACGCACCCATAAGCTGTAATTTCATAAGCTTTCATCATGAGTGTGTTATCTGCGGGAGGGAAGTACCTGTGAACCGTCAATTCTTTAGCCTTGTTCGACACATCACAGTGCATCTCACACACCAGTCTCGTCAGGCACCAATATTTGAGAAAGAAGGACGCACCCCAAAGAACGGAAGAAAGCAAGCAACGGACTATGCCCCGTCGCAACCCCAACTGCCGCCAGCGCATGTCTTCCCTTAAAAGTCGATGATATTTCAGTCAATTGTCCAAGTCGATCACTTCTTTGTACCTCCAAATTAGCCAATTTTTGTAAGAGGTATAACAGTAGATGCACAACTTGATTTTTTTAGAGTGATAACTTCAACGGAGGCGTCGGCTTTCGATGTCACCAATCGAAAGTTATTGCTTGTTAGGATTGCTACTTTGGTGAATAGCCATGCTTGATTTGCCTTCAAAACGGCTTGATTTGTTGTTGTTGTTGGTTGCCGGCGGTGGATTTGAGAGTTAGGGTTCATAGCTGCGTTAAAGGGTATAAGGGGAATGGGGAGCGCGTGAGAGAGTGCGTTCATTCGGGGGCTCAGTTTCCATTTTTGTCTACATGCCGAGGTAAGGTTGTTTCTGATGAACGAAAGGATATGTTTTATTTCCAGTGAATGATTTATCATAGTAGATATTCTTGAGTCTATGTGTGTAGGTAGACGAAGGAGAGAACGCACATATTGAGATTCAAGTAAGAAGTGAACGTCATCTTCTAATGCGCAGTTGCACAGTTTACATGTGAAAGGTACAACAACCCCACGTTGGGCAAGCCTAGAGGTAGTTGGGAGGCCATCCTGACAAACTTTCCATAAAAAAAAATTTGATCTTAGGTGGAATATCCAAACTCCAAAGCCAGGCGTTATTGTCTACGTTCATAGAGGATTGAGTTGTGATTAGCTTGTATGCACTCGATGTGGTGAACCAACTAGCGATGTCAAGCCACGAATATAAACGATCCTCAAAGGGAGAAACTGGAAGTGGAATGTCCAGAATTTCTTTGACTATGTTATTCGGTAATACATTGTTAAGTTTTTCCATCCACCATCTACTACCTAAAATATAATCACTAACAATGCCTTCTATGCTATTAATATGGGGGCATTCCTCCCTAGACAACAGAGAGGAAGTTGTAATCCAATTATCTGTCCAAAATTTGATAGATGTTCCATTTTCTACTGACCAAATTAATCATGTCTTAAATTTATCAATGAGAGTTGTCAGTTTTGCCCATTGTCATGAAAAATCTTATCTTTTTTTTGTATTCAAGGATGTTATCTAAATGTAGATACTTGTGTTTAACGAGTGTAACCCATACATTTTCTGGTTCTGCCAATATTTTCCATAGTAGTTTCATTTGAAGGGCTTCATTCATCTCTTTCAATTTAATTCCTTAGCCCAATCCCCCCATATTTTTCCGGTCTATAGATCCTATCCCAGCTAATAAGCGGGCGGTGTTGAAGATCTTTATTCCAAAAGAATATTTTATTAATCTGGTCAAACTTTTTATGTATTGATGAGGGTAAAAGAAGAAGAACGTACATTGTGGTTCCCTCACACATAAATGTCTACGTTTTCATTATTCAAAATCGAAATTTTATTTTCGAGGAAATAGCTTATAATTAACCAACTTATCTCGGTGCATATGGGTTGGAATTTGTGTCTAGTTGAAAGGGGCTTATAATAGAATAGTTGGATTTATAATACTGATTTATTGTCTCGTCTCATCAAATTTTTTTTTTTGATTAGGTAAAAATTCGAGGCCAGACATACCTGGACCTCGAAGATCGACAAGTCGGCAGACGGATAACCGTCATAAAAAAAATACAAAGATGGTGCAAAATACAAGCAAACGAGCTCTACAAAGCGTCTCATCAATACATATATTCCTATGGTATCCGTCCACATGCATACTTGAAAAAAAAAAACAAACAAAAAAAAAACCAACAATATATTAAGGATGATTTGCATAGATATACCAAAAAAAAAATTTGCTTTGCAAAAATGTCAATGGGGGTATAAATTGCAAGGGGGTGTCAAAATGTTATATTTGCAAATAAAAATGTTACCTATCCAACCTTACCAGGTTAAAAAAATGAAGAATGCCGTCAGGGCTCATTCACACCAAATTTGAAAGGGGGACAAATGGGATGGTGACAATTGACTCAACTTAAGTTTTAATTATTTTAAACTAATTTTCAGCTATTTTTATTTGTTAAAATAAAAAAAAAATATTTTTGAGCTTAATTTAATTTTATCTATCTATAGACACCCACTTTATATATGTTTATTAAAAAAAATATTTCGAAATAAAGTTGGGTCTACATCGCATTTTGATCTCGATTTGGAGTATGGCATGGATAACCATTTGGATGGCAAAGACAACAATTTATCTGGCACGGAAATTCACACAACTGGCAAGATAAACAAGAAAACCTGGGCAGAACCGACAATCGTTGCTCCGAAGATGAAAGGTAAAGCTGTCGACGCGGAAATGGAGGAGGGGGCAATGCTCATAGAGGAGAGCGTGACGTTTGGGTCCATCATGAGCTAGATAATGGAGACAAGCAGGTACCCATCTCGGGGAGAGTTCCTTCGCCGGAAGCGCCGGAGGACATAAGCAAGTGTGGCGTGGCAAGGTGAAGAAATCGATGTCTAGTGGGATAACTCTTCTTTTGTTTAGTTGAATGTAGTATTTTGTTAGTTTGCTTGTAACTCACTGACAATTTGGGGCTATGGTTGTTTTGAATATACATAACGGGTCGTTTCGTTTTTTTTTTGGTGAACAAGACGAGAGCGAGCCCTCGGCCATAAATAAAAAGAAACGGACTACACAATAACAAGACGGGGGGGCGGGTAGCCCTCCCCCTATAATCATCCTCTAAAGTCCGAGTCACCTCACCCGGAGGATCCTCCAAAACGTGTAAACCCAAAAGAAAACTTAACAAGTGGTCTTCTTAATATGTCATAAGTGTGTTCAGATAATACCCATTTTAGCAATAATCATTGCCAATATATACATATGTCTAGCCAATCAAAATATTATTTATGCCAAAACATATAATATTACACAAATGACACAACTACACAAATGCTATGAATACAAATGTTAACATATTCATATGTCCCACAAATACACATGTTTAAATAATCTCAAAATGATAACTGACACAAGTAAAGAATGGAACAAACACTACACATACATACACAATAATGTCAACCATTAAAAAATTTATGTAATACACATATGACAACCCTAGAAACAAACCTACACTACTCTCAAATGACATCATCCAGTGTAATATTAATAGTTTCAATCACAACATACTTCAGCACATAGAAACAAATTTACAATGATGTACAAGTATAACCCATTTCGATGTATGCTTACTAGCCAGTAAATACTATTATCCAGCCAGTGAAAACGATGTCTTAGCCAATGTAGAAGTAACCCATGCCAGATCTCGTCTACCTCAGGAATTTCGCCGAATTCCTCCTCTTTCGATGCCTCTTCTTTATTGCTGTAAGATAAAAGCAATTAATTTAACTAAAAATCATGCTAAAAAACAAGACTCCACTCCATAGAATTTATGCATTGATTTATGCACTACTTTTGACATCCAATTTCAATTTGGATTGAGAGTAGATCATCACTAATACACTATTGAAATTCATAAGCCGGAATTGGAGTGGGTGATAACGATCTCCAAACTAACAATCGATAAAGTAGCTAGATCAGTCTTTAGGTAATATGGTTTTCCTCTATGAGATGACTCAAACAATTGATGATAGGAAAGAAACATAATAGAAGCTCAAGCTGCAGTGGGATCAAGATTTATACCTTCAATTTCGGAATGGAAGATCCCGAAGGTCAAACCAGTATAAGTGGGCATTCATAGGGGTTAAATCGTACACGTTGAGAGGTTAGGCCAGGGACAACGACGACGGCATTGGAGAGGGGCTTCCACGCGCCGCCTGAGCATAGGAGAGGGGCTGGTTCACAGTGGCCTGACCCGTATTCCCAACAGCGCCCCCGACAATTGCGTCATTCTGGAGCCTCGACCCATCAACCCCCGGGCACCCAGAGCCACCATTAGAGGACCCCGCACCAGGGATCGAACATTCGACCCCCCCCCCTAAGGTCACCCACTCCTGACAATTCAATTCAGAGCTTGCTAATCTCATAAGTCTGGATGCTCTTAGCTAGAGAGGGCCTTCCCACTCATCCAAATTTTTTCCGTTTAAAAAAAAAAGCATGCATTTGCAATTTTGCATGCGTGTATACATATATACATACACTTCTGTAAAAGAGCGGATAGTTGGATGTTCGGTGGGATCTCGACCGTCCGTTTTTAGGAGTTATCTACTACTTTATAACTTTGGTTGTTACTGTTGCTCATAAAAGAAGTTAACGTTTGTGAAATAACATTAACAATCTAAACTATATATAGGTCAAAATCTAAAAATCAAATTGGAGAAGCCGCCATATGTCTCAGTCGACTTCTCCTTTATTATATATAATAGATAGATATGAAAATACAAATATTAAAATATTTTCTTACCTCATATAATGCATTATTAAAGGAAAGTGTGTGATCATATTATCTGATTTTATTTCCCACATATATTCATTAATTCTTAATGTTGATATACATATTGGAGGCATTTACGCAACTATATAATGTCCAATAAACCATTATCAAGAACACGCTCTCAGTCAATTTACCCGAGCCGAGCTATGCTCTAAGGTCGTAGAATTTCATTCTTGCTCTTCTTCATCTCGATTACTGAACCATCATTATATGATTTATGTGTTCAGAAAGTCTTCATGAATTAGTTTCACTTTACTATTTAATATTTGTTTATTGTGTTTAAAGTGAATTGTAATTGAATCGGTTTAATTTTTTTTATAATGTTAAAACTGAATTATAAATGAATTGGTTTAATTTTTTTTATTGTAAAGGTTAATATTTTTCATTATGTGAAATTGAATTATAATTGAATCGATTTCATTATTTTTTATAATTTTAAAATTAAAATTTGAATGAATTGCTTTAACTATCATTATAGGTTAGCTAATTATGTCTTCCCTTTTAGTTGTGTTTAGTTGTGCCGTAGTGGTAATAATTATGTATGTATTTCAAACTATATTATGTGGTGTGTTTGAGTTTATTACGAGTTATCTTATTAAATCATTTTAATCATTTTTTTGTTAATTATATTGTATTTCTTTTCAACTAATTTATAAATTCAAAATAATTATGTTATGCATTTTTTCTGTAAATAAGTAGTACTTTGCTACTACGTACTTACTTCTTTTTTTTTTATCTTTTTTTTGGTAAACACTTACTGTATTTTGTAATAACTTTAATTTTCATATTACTACTTGCTATTTTTCAAGTTAATTGGATTATTTTTAATTATTTTTTACGAGTGACGAATCCCGTCTGATCCCAATCATGTCCCATCCAATGAAAGATAAGACCCGGCGAGATTTGAAAAAAAAACCAATTTCATTCCGTAAAAAATACGTAAGACGGGACGCGAGATTATCCCAATTTCGTCCCATGCCCACCCCTACTCCATTCCACCGCACACCTTCCCACACCCTTGGCTTTTTCATTGGCCAATTTGCTAAACTAGACCAAAAAATAGGCCTAATTGCACAATTAGACCACTAGCTCAAAAATTGGCGTAAAATAACCTCTCTACCCCCATGCAAATTTAACAACATGTTATTTTGCACTATTCATTACCGGGATTAGCAGGTAAGGGAGGGGAAAGGAAAACGAGTGCGAGGGCCGGCCCGGAGACTGAGAAGGAAGGCGGAGCGCCACCGGAGGAGAAAGGAGGCCGTCGGGAAGGAGGAGAAGGCGCCGGAGGCCTCCGGCGTTTGGCTGGCAACCCGCTCTTGCTCGTCTCTCGTCCTCGCTGTCTCGCTTTCGCTGCTCAAACTCCCTCCCTCCATGGTCCTCCTCTCTTCCTCGCGCGAGCAGCAGGCCTTTCGAGCACCGTGCGCCTCGCCCGGGTAGCTAGCAGGACCGCAACAACCGATGCCAACCCAGCGGCAGGTCCGAGCAGTGCCTCCGGCCACCTTTCTCTCCTCACTCCTCCATTGAAGCCCGTGAGTTTCTCAAAAATCCCCAATTTCTAGGGTTTTTCTAATTTGTTAAATTTGAGAATTTTGATAATGTTTTCATGAATTTGGGGTTTAATTGAAGGAATTTGGGGTTTAATTGAGAGTTGTCTCTGTTGATTCGGAGGGGAAGATGAAGAGAGAGGTTCCGATTTCGACGACGATGAAGATTCAGGTGAGTTTGGGGGTAAGGTTAACTCCAAATCTGATCCATTTGGTTCTGATTTCAGTCTCGATTTCGACACATTCGGTAAACCTAAAGTTAGAATTGGTGATTTATTGAACCCGATTTGGTTTTTGCTTAATTTTGATCGGTTTTGTGGAATTGATGTGAGGATATTTATTGCTGAACCAGGGTAGATGATTGATTTTGTATGTCTTGATTTCGCACTCGCCAACATGTGCTTCTTTGTTTCGTGATTGCAACTTGGTTGTTCTTTGGTTGATTTCGTGATTGAAACCTGGTAGGATAAATATACGATATTGGTATGATAAAATGTGATCACCGAAATTCCTAAGTGTATAACTTGACACTAATGGTAGGATAGATGTACACGAATGGTAAGATATATTTGTACTATTGGCAAAGAAGTAGAATTAATATTGACCAATCCACAAATCCCAGACTAGTAATCATTGAGGCATGAATCGACCCTAATCTCAATCTCAATTACAAATCCATAAATCCCAATCTCAACCCAATTTCTATCAATCAAAATTCATGAATTCAATCTAATTCAATGCTAGAACGACTGAATTAGAGCATCTACCCTTGGATATAATGTTACTTAGGTTTCCTTCATCTTCTATTGTACACTGGAAACCCTCTACCCTTGCTTGTTTTTCTGAAAAATGCGGAACATAATTTGCTACGGTTTCTAGCTTTATTTTCCTTGAAAGCTATTTAAATTGGTAGGATAGATGCACAACAATGGTAGGATAGATGAAAACTAATGGTAGGAGAAAAAAACGTTATTGGTAGGATCAGAATGGTAGGATTGATGGAAACTAATGGTAGGAGAAAACGACGATATTGGTAGAATCGGAATGGAAACTCAGTAATTCATGTATAACTTGACACTAATGGTAGGATAGATGCACACTAATGGTAAGATATATTTATACTATTGGAAATATGTAAATGCATAATTGACTTTACCACAACACAATATATCGGAGACTTATGAACACACACTCCGTATTAGCCCATGTGAGAGTCGAACTCACATCTCTGTGTGCAAACACAACGCTCTACCAATTGAGTTAATAGGCTATTTATCATCGTAATAGTAAAGACCAAGTATTTGATGAGTTACGAGGTAGTCCACCACCACCATAGCTGCAGTACGTGCCTCTCCCTTGAACACCAAGCTCCCACTCCCGGGAGCCCACCAACCGCCGCACACGACATTGATACATACCCTATCACCTGGGGTACGCCACAGGAATAGAGGATACATACCCTATCACCTGGTAGGATGAAAACTGTATCATTTCCTCGGATGCACGTGTGGCTTTTCCCCCGTCCTTTCCACCTATCTCCTGCTCTGCCTCACTTTTTGCAGGGCATGTTGGGGTGTTTGCGATCCTCCTCTCAAGCTTATATATGTGCTTGGGGAATACCCATCAATGCAATGATTGCATTTTCCCCTCATAAATGCTCCCCCCTTCCCCTAATGAAGAACCCCGTTTTGGCGCCAAAATTACACTAACAACCCGCCAAAATAGCTACGGTCAATCCATTCCAAATTTCTCCAAATTTTCAGGTATGGTATGGCATTTTAAGTCTATTGGTAAGATAACTATATGCTATTGGTTAGATAACTGTACCATATTGGTCAGACAGATGCTCTCCCTCTTCCCCCAATGAAGAACCCTGTTTTGGCGCCAAAATTTCACGGACATCCCGCCAAAATCGCTACGGACAATCCCCTCCATATTATCTCCAAAATTTCCATATATGGTATGACAAGTTTGGCCTATTGGTAAGACAGATATCTTCTATTGGTAAGACAGATGTGTTCTCTTGGTAAGCTAAACGTGTCCAGTTCCCAGAAATGAAGGTGATGCTTTGCCCTCACCTTTCCACTCGTCTCCTATGTTGGCTCCCTTTTTTGCAGAGCATTTAATAAGGAATGACACCCATCAATCAAGATTTTCTAAGAGTTGATTGACACCCTTAATTCAATCATTGAAATTTCCCCTCATAAATGCCCCCTTTTTTCCTACTTTATTGGAGCCACACCCCATGTCCAGCACCTCCCTCCTGATTTCTCTTTTTTCAAAAGATGGAGCTAAAGTGCTGCTCAACTCCCCTTCACCTGCTACCTCCACTGCCGGTTGGATTTTTACATTTGCAAAAATACACCACTTTCTACCCCTAGCCAATTTTTTAGGTACATGTCTAGTTTAGCCAATAGGCCCATTTTTTGGTCTAATCACTATTCACTACCATTTCCTCTTTTTCATTTCTTACCCCAACAGAAAATTCTAAAAAACCAATCCTACTATTGATGTGGTTTCACGTGCCTCGATTGGGTAATAAAGTGGCGGATAAGGTTACACATCTTTGTTACTATGCTCAGGACGTCGATATCTCAAACAACTCTGGTCTTCTTGACCTCATCCGTTAGGATGCTCTACGTAGTATCTCACCTGAATTCTTTAGTAATAAAAAAATAAAAAATTCTAAAAAACTAATTTAAAAAAAATTAAAAATCAGAAGTAGTACTCCGTATAAATTTTGGAAGAAATAAGAAGAGGGGGGAGGCAGGGAGAGAGAAATGGTGAGGATAATTCCGATGGCATCTACTTGTCGACCTCTTACCTCCTTCAGGTTATCTTCTTCCGCCACTCGCTTCGGGGTTTCTCTCTCCTCCTTCAACCCTTCTCAGAGATCCTCCTTTCTACATCTGGGTGGTGGTAAGATTTCTCGAATGCCCTCTTTCTTCTTTCTTTGTATCGGATATTTTATTGTTCTCTTTGGTTGTTGTTTGATGGAGTGCTTGGACTGATACTGTTGATTATAGGAAATCGGTATTGTCTTCTCTGTCTTATCCCCTTGAATTGGTGGTTGACTTGCTTTTCTCTGTTTCGATTGAAATCGAGAGATGAATTTCGGGATCTTTGTCACATTTTTGGTTGGATTTTTTAAATTTGGTTCATTAATTAGAGATACTTTTAGTCATCTTTTAGGGCATGTGTTTTAAACCAATATAGATTGAAATGAAATAATCAAGTGGTTCAGGTGATTAGTTGATTTAAGGTCCCATATTTCTCATTCTAAAAGTTGGTGGAGATGAGGTTGGTTTAATCTTTGGATGTGAATCTGGTTATTGAATGAGTACATTGATATTGTCTTCTAAAGATTGTAGTAGTGTGTTTTTGTTTTCAAGTTTCTGGAAGATATCCGGAACTAATGTTGGCAATTCATATTACAAAGTTGCGGTGTTTTGAACTACTAATGAGTAGTCGTACCAACAAGCTCCATGATTCAATTGGTAATTTGCTGCAGTACCACAGTCGCAGCATTTTGGTTTAAAACCGTCAAGGTTGCTAAGAGGAAACAATGTGACCACTGGTGGTGCTGGGAATGTGGTCCAGGCCAGTACGAGTGCGGGTCAAGAAGATGTGTTTGATTGGGTCAAGAAGGATAATCGAAGAATGCTTCATGTTGTTTATCGTGTGGGAGATCTTGATAGGACCATAAAGTATGCGTCAGCTCTAAGAGGTCTGCAGTGATTACTCTTATGCTGCACTTTTTGCCTATTTTTGATCGGAGTTGCTAATTTTTTAGATTTTATACGGAGTGCTTGGGAATGAAGCTGCTGCGGAAGCGTGACATACCCGAGGAGAGATATACCAATGCATTCCTTGGTTATGGCCCTGAAGATTCTCATTTTGTTATTGAACTTACCTATAGTGAGTCGTCTGATTACTTGTTATATTTATTTGTATATCAACAAATTAATAGCTTTTAATTCTTGAGATTGTTTAATTAAAGGTCATCTGATGTGTGATTTATGGTCTTCTCTTGATAAACTATCCTCTCAGATTATGGAGTTGAAAAGTATGATATCGGAAGTGGTTTCGGCCATTTTGGAATTGCAGTAGAGGATGTAAGATTTTCTCTTTCACCTTTTCCTATTCATCCAATTCATACTTGTTTTCCCACATGCCACTTATAAAAGTTTTAAATAAAACATCAAGGTCGGTTTGCAGGTTTATTCATAAATAAATCGTAAGATCCAGATAATTTTCCAGAATCGGAGATTTACAATGTTTGGTCCGCTAGCCTATAATTTCCCTTGATCATGAGTTCATGATATTTATATCTAGGACAGTTTGGTGATATTAAGCAACAGCGTTGGGAGAAAGATTCTTCACCCTTGCTGTTGTTGAGTCTCTTATCAAGTTGTATCATTCTTTTGTATGGGAGAAAGATTCTTCATCCTTGCTGTTGTTGAGTCTCTTATCAAGTTGTATCATTCTTTTGTTTCTCGGACATTTTTCCTATGAAGTACTCAAATTTGCGATCTCCTGTTGTAACTTTTCATAGGTCTCTAAGACTGTGGAACTTATAAAGGCTAAGGGTGGTAAGGTTACTCGAGAACCAGGCCCTGTTAAAGGGGGCAATACAGTAATTGCATTCATCGAAGATCCGGATGGTTATATGTTTGAGCTTTTGGAAAGAGGACCTACACCGGAACCTTTGTGTCAAGTGATGCTTCGTGTTGGGGATCTTGATCGTTCCATTCAGTTCTATAAGAAGGTCAGATTTGTGTTAATAGTGCTATTTCAAAAACACTTTCGCAATTAAACAATTATATGTATTAATCTTCTTGCTTTCACTGCCATAGGCTTATGGAATGGAACTTCTTCGCTTAAGAGATAATCCCGAATACAAGGTAAATATGAATTTTCCAACTCCTGAGACTATATCTTACTCTTTTTTTTTCTTTTCAATATAACTTTCGTCTTATAATTCGCGGGACAAAGGTTTCTTTCATTGTTCATGGGGTGCAGTTTCCTCAGTCCATATGATGATATGGAATTGCACTTTTTCTATGTTTTAATCTGTCTTTATTTCTCACCATAAATTACCTTTTCTTTAGTATGTGTCTTCTATGTTCTTGTTATTTCTAATGAAACAATGTGAATTCTGATTATGAACAAGGAGTGAGGAGTTTATGAACTAAATTTCAATTTTTTCCTCTCTTGAGGGGATGGATATTTAATGCTAAATGCTCATTTCTTTCTTCCAACTCACTGATATGGATGATGATGATGATTGTTTTTTGTGTTACTGTCTTTTCTTTTCATATTTGTTCTGTCAAGCAATGAACTCTTATATAGTGAACATGATTTTCATTGTTTCAGTATACAATAGCAATGTTGGGTTATGGTCCTGAGGATAAGAGTGCTGTGATGGAGTTGACATACAACTATGGGGTCACCGAGTATGACAAAGGAAACGCTTATGCACAGGTAAGCACCATTTTTTCTCCCTTTCCATGTTCCAATCCACTAAGCTTTGCAACAGAACAAGCATGGCAAAACCAACATGTATTTTGTTCCTCTCAAAAAATAAAAGCCACAGTCAAGCATCGCCCAACAGAAGAAAGATGGATAGAAGAGACAATCAACTTCTAGGCTCTCTCCATACATCAAGGCTATATGGTCTATTAAAAATTAAGCAAGTTGGCTTGATATGCATTACAGATTGCAATTGGCACGGATGATGTTTATAAAACTGCTGAAGCAATCAAACTCTCCGGTGGGAAGGTCACCCGGGAGCCTGGACCATTGCCAGGGATCAGCACTAAGATTACTGCATGCCTAGATCCTGATGGTTGGAAGGCGGTAAGACATTAAATTCTCGTACTTGAATCCTTTTAGCATCAACGAATTTAGGGTCTTGAGAAACTGCATCTGCATGCTTTAGCTGATGACGTTGATCAGTCTTCCTGATTCGTATTTCGCACTATAACTAGTGATAACTAATAGCGGTTTTGAGGAGATGCGTATTTGAATTATGGGACATGACAACTGAACAGGGCATTTAGATTCTGTTACTCAAGTGTGTTTTCCATAGTCATCAAACACCCATAATTAACCCTGTCCAAGTCTGTCTGATCTTGCTTGCTGACTTATTTGCAGGTTTTTGTCGATAACATAGACTTCCTCAAGGAGCTGGAGTGATTCGTAGTGATGAGTTGTGGTTTAGATTACAATGATTATAAAGATGAGTGTAGATTTCTGGTGTATTTGGTTTTAGTCAGATAAAAAAAGCTTCCATTTTCTGGTCTCATCCAGAACAAATCATCTTCATCATACTTCATCTTGTAATTTCTTTCAATAGTTTTTTGTTGGATAAGAGGGGAGCACATCAGTTATCAGATCCCATTTTTTGTAGATAAATATGTGCTCATTCAACAGGGCATAAGTGGGGAAGACCCATCTTTCACATTTCTCATTAGTTGATCAAGGTTATGATTCGTTTGGCAGCTTATTTGCTTCTTATAAGTTATAAGCAATCAACAAATCGCGCAAGTGAATTACTTTTTGGATATGCCTAGAAGAGTTATTGCATTCCTAAAACTATCCATTTGCTGGTAGCACCATCCATTTGCCAAAAATGTTTGATCATATCACCATTTGTCACTAAAACTATCCTTTGATTATAAACCCTTATCCGGCATAGCTTACTGATCCTACTCTTACAATAATATCTCAGGATATTTGTGAACGTTCTGTCTATGCTATTGAATCTGACTGATATTCAAGCAAGATCTTCTGAACATGAATGAAGAAAATAGAATTGAAAACAAAGAGGAAAAACGTTCTGGTATTTCATATTCATGGAAAATTACATTCAGAGGATGAGAGCGGAGTGAACCATTCCGGAAAGGACTTGTGGGTAGTACCCATAGGTCCCCGTCGATTCATCCTTAAAAGATTCACAGGTCCCTTGGTCATCTTATTTTCGCAAATGTTGTAGCGGGTATATAGTAACATAAATGAAAGAAATTCATTTTCCAACATCAAAAGAGAGTTCTGATCATCAAGAAAAAAGGAAGGATATATGAATCCACATTCCACAAACAAACAGTTAAAATAAAATGTTACAAAAATCAATACAATATAGGAAATCAATTAATGTTAAGGGATCACTTTCACAAAGTGATCGAAAACCCTTCCTTCATCTTTGAGGTTACAAATCTAGAATTGTGGAAGGGAGCATTCCTTGGGGAACTTCCCATTGAAGCGCTTGAAGTCGGTGCAGTAGTTGTAGATCATTGATGTGTTCCTTATCTGATTCAGCTGACCCAACTGGGCGGGGGTCAGCTGGCTGTACACTGTATTAGTCCACCAGTTTGCGGTCGTGTTGGAAGAACACTTGGTGATGCTCACTGTTCCCACATACTTGCAGGCCCTTGCCCTGTAGCGCCTGAAGCTCGCCACGAATGGGGAGAGCGTCCAGTTGGTCTTGATCCGCCCACCCTGGGTTGCCCATTGGTCCCCGTTCCACAGGCTGGCGAACGCCCTCATTGGCTGCGAGTCAGGGTAGTTGATTTCGGTGTCATGGTAGTTGCGGAACACTCGGATTGGCGTGCTATCAATGAACCACCTGAGACAACCATATATTGAGAAATCTATTAGTCCATCTATTAAAGTCCGATTTGGACGAATGACTGAGGGTCGTGTGCACGGGCGCACATGCGCTAATAGCCTAGCACACAAGCCGAGCAATGTTCCATTCTAAAGACAACTGGAGAAGCCCACATACTTATATAATAAGGCTTGTTATATGTTCAAGTTTCGATGTGAGACTCTTTAAAGTCTCGTTCACATCTCTCAACACAATCGCGGTAAAAGGCTACATATAGCCTAACATATCATGTAAATTGTAATGTAACATATTAGTAAGTAATATAACTTACACAACTTCATAGGGGTTCCAGTGGATGGTGTAGTTGTGGTAGGCAGTAGTCGGGTCGAACCACACCCTGAACTGCTGCTCCCTCTGCCCGAACCCTTGGGTGAAGATGTTGGTGTGGATGGTGTAAGGCTGGCCTGTTACATTCCCTAAGAACTCGAAGTCTATCTCGTCGTGATGGCTCCCAGAAGATGATAGCTGCACCAAAAGCCCAGATCCTAATCATAACCGTACCCCTCCCCAAAAAAAATATGAACTCCTTGTATTTCAATATAGAATACATGAACATATACGACTTACATAGAATGTGGTGACCGTTCCTGCGGAGTTGCCAGGCACAAACTTTATATTCATTTCGATGCTTCCATATAGGTATCTTCCCTTTGATGATATCCCTGCTCCTGAAATCACAACCAATATAATATACTACTATAAGAGTAAGCAAAAATGATTTCTAAAATGAGAAAATTAATTCGTAGATTAATTAATATCCAAAGTCTAATCAATTCAGTTACCTCCTTCTTTCTTGAGAAGGAGCTGAAGATCTTCAGGGCCAGTCTGGTTGGCACGCGAGGCGCCCCAGTAGAAGTAGAAGTTCTTCTTAAAGTTGGCAAGAACTACACATTGCTCCATCACCATCGCGAGGCACAACAGTACCAAAAAAACGCGTATGCTTCCCATTCTCAGTGATGGGTGGCTTCTCACGTCTGAATCGTTTGGGAGATGAAGAGGAATGGGCCGATCGAATGAGATGATTTGTGATTGTGCTCTTCCAGAATTGTATATATAAGCCTCCACCAAGCACCTAATAATATTCCTTGTATTAGCGTGTTTGCTGTTTGGTGAGTGACGGATTCAACTAATATAATAGATCGCATTCGAGCATTGCTTGTTCTGATTGATATTTGTTTGTTGTTGTTGACAGGTTTGAGGCTGACTTGATTTAGAGAGTTAAAGTATTGAGAGCTTTGAATTGGGACTGTTTGTTGTTTCCGAAGTCGTGCAATGAACAAATGTAGTACGTGTTCAACCAACGTGCTGTCCTCTGAGATTTTTTTTTTTTCTTCTTAAAAAAAAAAGTTGGTTTGTTTGTTAAGGTTTGGACCGAATCTGCAAACACGGAAATACCAACAAGAAATAGTGATTTCAAGCACCATTTTCTGGAATTCCATATCTAAAGACAAAAGTTTCGTTTTGCTATTATGTACGTTTTCATCAGTTGTCAAAAATGGTTTCCATACGTTATACGTACGTGTTAATTCAACGGATATAGAACAGTCCTCACTTGGTGCTTGATATGCGTTAACAATGGGCAGATACGAAGATTGAGATTAAGCATGATGGATGGAGCAAGAGAAGCAATGTTTACGAGATTTGTCCGTGAGGGACAAAAGTGTCCAGTTCAGCAAGCAAGAAATGAAAAGCTAATCTTTTGATCGAGTATATGAATACGTGGGTTGCTTGTCCAATCCGCTCGGAAAAATATGCGAGTTTGGACATAATAGTTGGTCCAAGCGGGTCGACAGGTCCGGTCCGGTAGGCCGGGCTTGCGCAAAGGGTGAAGCCCAAGCGGGTTGACAGCTGGTCCGACCAGGTTTTATCAGGGCCGTCCAATGACTTTTGGAGGCCCTGTTCAATATTTTCTAAACATTACTCAATATGTTTAGCAAAATACATTATTTACCATTCATGTATATTTTTTAGATAACAAAAACTATATAAAATATTCATTTTTAAAAATTTCTAGTTACTATTGTTTAAAATATATATTTCATATAGTGTTTATCATTAAAAAATTCGTGCATGAATTAGAATAGATTTTTAGAAACAATGATATGTTAAAAACAATTAGAATGAATTTTTTATCATCCTAAAAAAACGTTCATATCATTGTTTATCTTTTTCCAAACGAAAGGGAATATTAAATTTTAAAAAAATATGAAATAAATTAGAATGGATTATTAAAAATTATAAAAATATCATTTAAAAATAATTGTAAAAATAGATCAAAATAAAATTAATATAGGAATATTTTGTATGGCATATTAGATTTTAATTTTTAAGTCATTTTAATTCATTGTATTTGTATCGTTAAATATATGTTAGTATTTTTCACATTTTTAATACACATTGATTATGTTAAGTTTCAATTTACAAATCAAAAGTTAATGCACATATATTTTTTAAAGAATTTAATATTCTAGTTTATTGATAAAAAAGATGAAAAACGAAGAATTCTTTCTTCTTCCTTTTTAAATATGTCAACAGAAAAGTAATCAAAATAAAAAGAAATGAAAATTAAAACTTTGTTCCAGTTAATTATTTTTGAGGATATATGCAAATTATAGAGATTATTTGTTTAAAAAGAATTAACAAAAAGACTAAAAAATATACTCCAATATTTACCCCGTTTGGAAAAGGCAATCCAATTAATTAAAAGGGCCCACAAATGGCTACCACTGGGCCAGAATCTCCAATTGTTATCATGGGCAACATATTTATTATTTATAATAGTATAAACAGATGACTAATTGGGGTCCCATAAAAATATGGGGCCATATTTCATTGGGTTTTTTGAACACCCTAATGGACGGGCCTGTGTTTTATATTAATATTATATATATAAATTATATATATAGTATTATTATATTATTAACATAATTAAAGCATATATATAATTTCTATAATTTATAACTATATTACGGGTATCATACTACTACTAAGTGCTAGCTATTCTCAATCCTAAACACTCTTATCTTCAAAATCAAATCTGGTTGAGAAATAAGAGCTCTAATTGCTCTCTCTCGCATAGCTGAGTGTTGCTTGAATGTATTGGTATAATATAACGTGGATTTGTATTTGTTAGTAAGCTAATATTATCAAGATTTGCCTCACATTTGAAAGTATTTGTATAATGTTGTGATTTGCCTCTTTTATTTTTTATTTTTTAGTTCGATTTCGGGCAGAAAATAAATTTGAGACGCTAGACCCGCTGGGCGGTCCAACCCGTCAAAGAAGGCGGGCTTGGACAAGGCACTATGCCCTAATACCGAGTCTGGCCCAAGCCTGGCTCGGTGTATTGGGCTGAAAATATGGTAAAGCCCCAAACCAAGCCCGCTCAGCCCATCCCATGCTCAGGTCTAAATATATAGATATCGAAGGGATGGAAAGTACGGAGCTTATGGAAGGAGAAGATATCCTACTATAATACTTATAAAATCGGAAGCTAATTCCGCACAATATCAGGGACATCAAACTCTATCAACAATCTCCTACGCCAAGCTAATTCCGCACATACCTGACGAATTGAGTGATATTCTGCCTCTGCAGATGACAAAGCAACACATTGTTATTTCTTCTATTTCCAAGAAATGAGTGTAGCTAACAAAATAATATAGTTGTTAATAGATCGACGGGAGTAAAGGCAACTAGCCTAGTCCGAATAAAAAAAGCTTGTAGCTTGAGGGAGGATGATCGAGAGAGAAACAAGCCTTTGTACCTAGTACCCTTTTCGAAGACCATGAAAAGCGGCCTAAAAATGAGTAGTTCATGGAGCCTGCATGAACTGGCTAAGAAATTGAACCGAAAACGCGAGATTAGGCCGTGTATGCAGTATGCACTAAGAAGTTTAGCTTGCCCACCAGATGACGATAAGGTGTGGGATTGGCAAGCAGCTCCCCCGTATCTAGAAGAAGCAGAAGATGAGAAGGAAGGGGGGCAACTACAGGGGAGTCTTCACACCAGCAAAACAAGGTACAAATTCAATGCTAAAAAAAATAGTGGAGAGTACCCAAGTCCTTAAAACGACACTCGGTATCCAGAAAACCTTTGAGCGCATCAATCTTAGGCTGATTATCTCCGGTCACCAAAATATCGTCTACATAAATCGCTATGTAAACAGATTTTCCAGCAATTTTGTGATAAAAGAGAGGATAATCATTCCACGATTGACAATATCCTCTTGATCTAAACGCAGAGGACAAAAAGGCATACCACTGTCGTGAAGCCTGCTTCAAATCGTAAAAAGACTTCCGCAAACGACACACTTGTCTTGAAGAAGAGGTTTTCAATCCGAGAGGAAATCGCATGTACGCAGAGGATAAGCAGGTGTACCACTGTCGTGAAATGGCAATGAACTACTTAATAGCAACAAAAGCACTACCTTTGGTAGCCAAAAGCTGAACCCATGTGGTTCGTGTGTAATCATCGACGATGGTAAGAAAATATCTAAGACCAACATAGGTCTTGGTATGGTAAGGCCCCCAAATATCCAAATTAACCATCTCAAAAGCATCAACGTACTAATATTAATCAAAAGAAAAGGAAGTCTGGCTTGCTTAGCCCGTGGACGAATATCACAAACAAAGGTGTTTCTTAACTGAACAACATTAGAAGAAACAAAAGGAAACTTCTGCAATTTGGAAAATGAAAGTTGTCTCAACCTTCTGTGCCATAATTCAGGGCTTATTACAACTTAGACATTAGGAAAAGAAGTACGTAAAAGATTATCACTTTTGTCATTGTAACAACTCGACTATGTCTTTTTTCCCCTAATCAAGAAAAGATCTATGATCGCATCACCAATTTGCATCGGCATCTTCATAGTAGGCCCCTGTATATAACACCCAATAGGTGTAAAAATAACAAAACATTTCATGTGTTTGACCAATTTGCCTACGGATAACAGATTGCACATAAAATTCTTCACTAACAAAACATGGTGTACCACAAAACCATTCATGATCTCAACAGAACCGGCTGTATCAACAACGGTGGTTTGACTTGTTGGCAATGTGATCACAAATGGCTTTGATAGGTGATAAGTGGATCTATACACTGAGATATCATTGCACATATGTCCATTAGCCCCGATATTTATGATCCATTGAACACCGTAAAAAATAGTTTTTGATAGGGTAGTACCTGAAAACCCCACAAAGTCATCTGCAGATGGCTGGTTACCTCATCCTGCTGCATTTACCGACTGCATCAAGGTCATAAGTTGCTTGAGTTGCTCAATGGTGAACTCTGAATTTCCTGAAGCTTCAACTCCTCCTGCAAACTTTCCACCCTCATGCTTCTTTCCTTTATCTTTTCCATCTCTATTGTTGTCTACATATCCCGAAGGAAAGCCAATAATAATAATAATAATAAATCTCTTTACAGTGTGATTTTTCTTCTTGCAATTTGTACAAAACAACGGTTTTCTCTCAAAGGTGTTTTTGTTGCTGCTCATCTTGCTAAAGCCATTGTTCTCCTGTTCGGTTTTAGCCTGATCTGAAACTGCGATGTTTGGTTTGAACTGCGTTCCTGTATTAGCTGCCATGGACACAACATCTCCCGCAAAAATTCCAAATCCAGTAGTATCTCTTGCTTCCCTTTGCTTTTCTTCTTGCCACAATAGTGAATACACATGATTTATATCGGGCAATAGACTCATCATGAGTATAGGACCTCTGGTTTTTGTGAACAAATCTTTTAGCCCCATGAGCAGCATGTATAACCTTCTGATCTTGTTCGTACTTCAAAATTTCCTTAATAGCTCCGCACCTGCATCTAGGAAATTTTCGCACACTGTCCAACTCGTCCCATAAGGACTTCATCTCAGTGAAAAAATCATCAGAAATTTCGCGAGGTACCCCTGGGGTATTGCCATTTTCGCGAGGTATACAACTCTTTTGCATATTTCGCGTGGTGCCCCTTGGTTTAGAATCTTTTCGCCAAATGCCCTCCATCGTTAAATTTAACACTCTAATTGATGCCGTTAGTTTTCAATTAAAAAAAATAAAAAGAAAGAAAGAACGTGGCTTTGATTGGTTGAATGCCCCCTCTAGGGTTTTGATTTGTTGAATCCAAGACTCAATAGTTTACAATAACACTTCACCTCCCTCCTGCCAGACCACCACAAGCCCTCGCCGTCGGATTCCTCCTGCCCCAAGCTTGACGACCACCACCCCCATCACATGGGCGTCGGCATCCCCAATTGGCTCAGCAACGCCATCCTCCCAGGGCAGTCGCGCCCCTACTCCGGCGACGACGCCTCCCAGGAATCCGCCGACGCAGGTGGAGGGACCATTTTTCTCCACCTGCAGACGAATTAGGATCCCGGCCCTCTCGCAACCCTCGCCCAACAACCAGTGGTTGTCACGGTCGACGCTACCGACGATTGATGATTCCTCAGTGCTCTCGATCCCCAACCACGACGGTGACAGCGATGAAGGGGGTGGGAGTAAGGCGGAGATGGACAACGGCGGCGGCGACGGAGGAGATGGAGTGATGGTCAATTGGCAAAATGCCAAGTACAGAGCGGAGATACTCTCGCATCCACTTTACGAGCAGCTCTTGTCGGCGCACTTAGCCTGCCTGAAGATCGCGACGACGGTCACCGCCCTTTCTCTCGAGCCACAGTCACCGTTCTTTCCTCGAGCTTTCTGAAGCGGTCGATTGTCTTCTCTTCGATCTCTTCCCTGCACTTCTGTTCTCCTTTCCTTTTTTCTTTTTTTTTAATTGAAAACTAACGGAGGAGAATCAACTGGTCTGTTAAATTTAACGAGGGATGGCATCCGGCGAAAAATATTCGAAACCTTAGGGGCACTAGGCGAAATATGCAAAAGAGTTGTATACCTCGCGAAAATTGCAAAACCTCAGAGGCACCCCGCGGAATTCCCGAAAAATCATTAAAGGACTTTGCCCCTTGCTCCAAAGTGCTCAGGTCTTTCTGAACAAAGTATAGTTGTGGTAAGGTCCATCTGAACCGAGCGTCCAATTCCTCCCATATTTCATGTGTGGATTCAGTACATATAATACTCCTTCTAATATCAGCACTCAATCCATTAATCAACCACGATATTACCATATCATTACATCTTTCCCAGACTCGAATTTTAGATGCAACATCTATTGGTTTCTTAATTGCACCCGTCACAAAACCAATTTTATTTTTAGCGGAAAGTGCAATTCTCATAGATCTACGCCATTCCCCAAAATTTCTTCCATCAAAACCAGGAGTAACCAAAATCAGGGCCGGCCCTTGGACTAGGCCCAAGAGGCCTTTGCCTAGGGCCCCCAATCTATATAGGGCCCAAAGTTTTTAAAAAAGCCCATATGTATATTAGTATATATTAGATATGGGCCTGATGTTTTAAAAAAGCCCATTTGAAAAGTCCACTTGTTATCAAAAAATCAAATGGAGAGAGAGTTCCGGAAAAAACAAAAATATATATGTAAGGTACTTTCTTTTAGTTAGGGTACAACCGAGCCAAATTGCAAATTTGCAATCACCGTTTCAGAGACCCAGTTCTTCGTCTTCTCTCATTCTTGTGATTTGGGGTTCTTTTTCAGACTTTCACAAATTCACAAGGTAATCAATTTTGTTTTTTCCTTGAGTCTTTTTTCTTTCATTTAAACATCATGCAATTTGGAATTTGGAATTATCAATTGATTTATTTCTTATTGCTATTGTTAGACTGCTATCGACATCACATGGCTCCGGGTGGTAGGAGCTATCCTTCTGGTGCACAAAAGAGAAAAATCAAACAAAGGAGAGATGCATTGACTAAACAGATCAACCCTATTACCAGGTTCTACGACAAAAAAGGTAAACACACACAAACTTCTACCGATTCAGCTGCTGTACAGGAGAATGAAATTAGGAATGAGAATCATACGGGGGACATTATTGATGAAGACAGTGGTGATCAAGGAGAGAAAAATCCTGTCCTAAATGAGGAAGAAGATCTTGTTGTTGAAGCTAGTATTAGGGGCGGTGAGGAAGAAGAAAATCCTCTGCTAAACGAGGAAGAAGAAAATAATATAGGAGATGATCAAATCAAAGATGTTGATGGTGAATTTGATTTTCCATTTGACACTGATGATATTGGAAATTGGGATGAGATTACACAGAATGTTAGAAACTTTCTAGTTGAAAGAGGTCTTGATGCGGGACCATCTTCTACAGCTCCAGACACACCCATCATATTTGGAGAAGGACCAATGACTCGAGCTCGTGCTAAGAAGCTTCAGAGAGACTCATTCAACTTTGTGGGTCATGCATTATTCTCGAGCAAGGTTCAACTCCCCGAGCCTACATTGAAGAATTACATGTGCATAGGAGTTGCTGATGGTATCGATGCCGACACCAGAGGTATCGACGCCAACGTCTAAAACACATGTTTGAGTACTGAGGCCCTCGGCGCCAATACCCAGCCCTCGGCGCCGACACTAGAACACTTAGAATCTACATGGGCCGAATTGGGCTTATTTAAGTTGTTAATTTTAAGACCTTATTTATTTATGTCTTTAGGTGTTATTTTTATTATTAGGCCCAATAAGTTATTAGTTATTTTATTCTTATTATTTTCGGCCAGAACAGCCCTTGTAGGCTATATATGCCGTTTCCCTTCATTGAATCAGATTGGAACTTTTATGAACACACTTCTCTCATATAGAGTGTAAACACATCGAGTCTTTGTTGATTCAACTAGAGTTGTGCTCGTTGGTCATTGATTGATAATCTCAGCTTGGTTTACTTTGCCGTTCATCAACTTCGCAAGACTTGGTGAATCTAGTATCCACAAGCCCCCTCCTTGTGCCTTCAAGTTGTCCGCTTGATTGTGTAGGGTTGTAGAGGCAGGTTGTGTAGTCATTGGTATTGGTTCCTACCCTCTGAGGAGGCCTGGGGTCTTTATCTTGTTCTGCATAGATCGTTTCAGTCCTTATCGGTCGTGTCTTTCAATTCTTTATTGCAATTTCGAGTCTTTATCGAGTCTTGTTCACTTTCTTGAAGTCGACATTAAGTACAACCCCTGTTCTTGGTGTTCTTGTTGAGTCTTTGATCGATCTTGATTGTTCTTGATCGAATCTTGAGAGTCTTTCATTGCTGCGTCTTTGTTTCTTGTTAATTCTTGCTTGTTGTCGAAGATCGGACCAACCTACGGCTAACACCGTATCAAATTGGTATCAGAGCTTTGGTTTCCGACATCAAGATTGAGTCTTTTCTTTTCATAAACACAAAAACCCACAAAAAAGAGTCATTTTCTTGTTTTGGTCTTTTACTTCTTGTTCTTTATTTGATTATTGCACTAATCGTTTTGTTTGTGATTATTTGTGGTTGCATAGCTAAACACAAAGCCTAGCCGAGACCGTGGAGTCGAACAAGTGATGCGCACATACCCTTTGTGAACACCCATAGCCGACGGCATCATTGTCCCCATAGCCTTGCTTGGCCGACATCACAGACCACAAAAGATAAAACCCTAGTTTGTTCTATCTTTCTATCTTTGGCATATTTGATCTATCTTTTATCTATTTCCTTTTATCAATTGACTATTTTAATTCTGGTTTTTAGTGGATAAAATTCATTATATCTATCATATATCATAAAGGCACAAGATAGATCCTGTACCTAAATTAGCCATTCTATCTATATCTTTGCATTAGGGCTGAATTTTGTTATCCTTTCACCACTATCATCAAATGTTCGAGTCCTATACCTTATTTTGAGTTCTTGCATTAGTTTCAGATTTAAAAAAAAAACAGTAGAGAAATCACTCCGAAATTACAAAAAAAAAAAAAAAAAAAAGAGAAAGTGTTTGATAGTTGTTGTTGATCTAGTGCAAGAAAGCTCCCAAGGACCAATTGGTGAACCCTTCTCTCAGCCCTAGTCGACACACATAAATCCCCAAACACATACACCTCCACAAAATTGAAACCCTACCTTGCAACTACAACATCATAACTTAAGGTTTTCAATCAAAAGAGGTAAATTTCCAAGTTTTCTTTTGTTTTCTTATTTTCTTTTTGTTTCAAGCACTGATTTTCTTGTTCAAAGTGCTGCTGTGTGTGTCGAGTACTCTTTCACCTTGATCGAGTGCTGTTGTGTGTTCATTGATACTGTCGAGTGCTTGCTTTGATTGAGTCGAGTGATCTCAGGCCTTGCCGAGTTCTCTCTTGTGTGTGTCGAGTGATCTCAGCCCCTGCCGAGTGATCTCCTTGTTGTGTCAAGTTGATTCATTACAATTTCCCATCTGTTTTGCTTGAATCTAAGTTTGTTGCTTACATCGAGTTCTCTACAGCCCTTGTTGAGTACTCTTCTGCGTTGTTTCATTCACTACATACTTTGATTGCTTAGTTTTTGCTTGGTAGTTGATTTTCCCAAAGCGGATTGCCCTAGCAAGCGTGATATATCAATCACAGAGCGGAGTGTGAGCGAAACACAATTGTGAGCTGTTTATAAGTTTTACTAACCTTTAACTTAGTT
The DNA here is from genome assembly GCA_037127255.1 of Persicaria tinctoria. Taxonomy (NCBI): domain Eukaryota; kingdom Viridiplantae; phylum Streptophyta; class Magnoliopsida; order Caryophyllales; family Polygonaceae; genus Persicaria; species Persicaria tinctoria. The sequence goes on along the minus strand of JBANSL010000006.1, from coordinate 53,685,023 downwards.
CTTTGTTTCTTTTGTCTTTGTTATAATGTCTAACAATCAGGGAAACAATGGTGGTGGCAACGCCGCAAACTCGAGTGCTACTGTGACACCCGAGCAATTCAACACCTTGACGGCCAACATAGCCACCTTGACGGATACATTGGCTGCAATGCAAGCCAAGATGGCAGCTTGGGAAAGCTCTAGGCCTAGTGGTTCGAACACCATAGGAGGTCAGCAAGAGCGAGTTGAGATACCTCAAGAAGAAAGAGAAGTCGTTAATCCTAACCCTATTCCTAATCCTAATCCTCATGTCAATATTAATTTAGATAATCCTTTATTCAATGAAAACAACTCTCCACAAGGTGGGAGAAATGATCGGAATAATGGGTTTGTTAATGCGCAAGGTCAAGGACAAGGAAGGGGAAGAGGTCGTGGCTATCAAGAGCGTTTCTATTACTCAGAGCAAGATGATGACTTCCAAGAAGAGGAGTATTGGGAGCAACGCCCGAGACGGAATCAAAGGGGAAATCAGAACCGACCACCTAGGTTCAATGACGACGACGGAATGGGTAAGGTTAAGGTAAAGATTCCTCCTTTTGATGGTAAGACTGATCCATATGCTTATACTGATTGGGAGATTAAAATGGAACAAATCTGGAATTGTCATAATTTCTCAGAACCTAAGAAAGTACAACTAACTTCCCTAGAATTTCAAGGTTTTGCATTAATCTGGTGGGATAATCTTGTTAAGGAAAGAAAAAGATCCCTTGATGCACCTATTGCTTCTTGGGAACAACTAAAAGTGGACATGAGAAATAGGTTTGTACCTCAACATTATGATAGAGAGCTATTAAACAGATTAGAAAACCTTAAACAAAGTAGTAAAACTGTTGAGGAAACATTTAATGTTATGCAAGAAGCTATGGCTCGAGCTAATATAGTAGAAACTCATGAGAAAACCAATGTTAGATATCTTAGGATATTGCATCCCGCTTTAGCTCATGAAATTGATTACTTTCCCTATACTACTCCTACTGATTTGTAACATCTAGCTATGAAAGTAGAAAAGGGACAACGCTACAAGAGCCAAGCTAATAGGATGTCGAGTGGCCAACAACAAGGATGGCGCCAAAACCGGCCTCAACAGCCCCAAGGGCGCTCGGACGTGATTTCTAGGGAGTGAGCTCAGCAGCCCCAATTGAGAGGTGAGAGTCGACAGCCCCAGTAGCCCCTCGACGAAGGAAAAGGTCCATGGAATGGACGAGAATCGTCTGGGACATCTACTGGTCCCAAAGGGAGTAATCCTAACCCTTCTACCATTCGTTCTAGAGATATTGTGTGTTTTAAATGCCAAGGTAGAGGACATTATATGAAGGATTGCCCTAATAAGAAAACTCTCATGGTTAATCATTTAGGAGAATATGAATCTGAAAATTCTTGTGATGAACATGATGAGAATGCTAATAATGACAATGATCGGAACTTAAACCTTGTTTGTTATGAAAATGATGATGATGAGGTTGAATATGAGCATGGCGAATCTTTGATTGTTCGGAGAGTTTTAAGTGTTGTGCCTACACCATGTGATGATAATCAAAGACAAAACTTGTTTCATACTCGTTGTCTAGTTAAAGAAAAGGTTGTGAATGTGATCATTGATGGAGGTAGTTGCTGTAATTTAGCTAGTCAAGAAATGGTTGACAAATTGCATTTACCTACTGTTCAACACCCTAGACCTTACAAATGGCATTGGATGAATGATTGTGGCTTATTGAAAGTGAATAGACAAGTTAAAGTGCATTTTAAACTAGGACATTATGAAGATGATGTTTTATATGATATTGTGCCTATGCAAGCTTGTCATATTCTTTTAGGCCGCCCTTGGCAATCTGATTGTAAGGTTACTCATGATGGGTTTACTAATCGCTATACCTTTACTTTTCAGGGAAAGAATGTCATTCTCAAGCCCATGACACCTACGCAAGTAGCTGATGAGATTGAGAAGCGCAAGGTAAGTAAAGGTGAGTTAGATCAGGAGGCTCAGTCGAGCCAAGTGGATCCTCAAAGTCGATCTAAGAATGTGTTCTTGGTTTCCAAAAGCACATTCATGGATGAGTTTGCGGATGGTGGAACTATTCTTATGCGCCTTTGCAAGAGCTTGAGCATGTTAAGTGAAGAGCTTAAAGCTTCTCTTCCATCAAACATTCTTGCTCTTCTTGAGGAGTTTAAGGATGTGTTTCCCAATGACATACCACCAGGTCTACCCCCTATTCGTGGAATTGAGCATCAAATTGATCTTATTCCGGGGGCTGCATTTCCTAATAGACCTGCGTACCGTATGAATCCCACCGAGACCCAAGAGGTCCAAACCCAAGTCCAGGAACTGTTGGATAAGGGTTACATTCGAATTAGCTTAAGTCCTAGTGTTGTGCCTGTGTTATTAGTCCCTAAGAAAGATGGTTCATGGAGAATGTGTGTAGATTGTAGGGATATTAACAACATTACTATTAAATATCGTCACCCTATTCCTAGATTAGATGATATGCTAGATGAGTTACACGGAGCTTCTATATTTTCTAAAATTGATCTTAGGAGTGGCTATCATCAAATTAGAATGAAAGAGGGTGATGAATGGAAAATAGTCTTTAAGACTAAGCTAGGCTTATATGAGTGGTTAGTTATGCCTTTTGGTTTAACTAATGCTCCTAGCACTTTTATGCGTTTAATGAATCATGTGCTTCGAGATTTCATTGGAAAGTTTGTTGTAGTTTATTTTGATGATATTCTGATTTATAGCAAGTCTTCTAATGAACATGAATCACATCTTAGAGAAGTGCTTAAAACACTGAGAATTGAACGCTTGTATGCTAATTTAAAGAAGTGTGAATTATGTAATGAACAAGTGTCTTTTCTTGGATTTGTAGTAAGCTCTAATGGACTGCGTGTTGATGAATCAAAAATCAAAGCTATACAGGAATGGCCGACCCCCACCAACATAGGCCATGTACGCAGCTTACAAGGTCTTGCGAGCTTCTACCAACGCTTTGTGCGAGACTTTAGCACCATCTCAGCCCCACTAACAGAGCGTACAAAGAAAAGGAGTGAGTTCACATGGGGAGCAGCTCAGGAGGAAGCATTCAACACACTTAAGGACAAGCTCACTCACGCACCTCTATTAGCTTTGCCGGACTTTACTCAGCCTTTTGAGGTAGAGTGTGATGCTAGCGGAGTTGGAATTGGTGGAGTTCTTATGCAGGGAGGTAAGCCTATTGCTTTCTTTTCTGAGAATCTGAAAGGTGCTTGTCTTAATTACTCTACTTATGATAAGGAATTGTATGCTTTGTTTAGAGTACTTAAGACATGGTCTCACTATCTATGGCCTAGCGAGTTTATTCTTAGGACTGATCATGAATCTTTGAAACACTTTAAAAGCCAAGATAAACTTGATAGGAGACATGGTAGATGGATGGAATTCATTGAAACAATTCCTTATGTGATTAAGTATAAGAAAGGCAAAGACAATGTGGTTGCTGATGTATTATCTAGAAGACATGTTCTTTTAACCACTTTAGATTCTAGAGTCTTAGACTTTGTTTACATAAAGGAATTGTATGAATCTGATTTGGATTTTGGAGATATCTTTCGAAAATGCTTAGAAAAGGGTCATAATGATAACTTTTACATACATCAAGGATTCTTATTTCGAAAAGATCAAGTGTGCATTCCTAGATGTTCTCTACGATTGTTACTTGTTAGTGAAGCCCATAGTGGTGGATTAATGGGACATTTTGGTAGGGATAAGACATATAGCACACTGAAATCACATTTTTATTGGCCGCATATACTTAGGGATGTAGAACATTGCCTTAAGAGATGTATAGATTGCATTAAAGCCAAAGCTAAGCTTATGCCCCATGGCCTTTATACACCACTGCCGATACCCTCAGCCCCTTGGGAAGACATTTCTATGGACTTTATAGTTGGCTTGCCTAGAACTAAGAAGGGGAGAGATTCAATCTTTGTAGTGGTTGATAGATTCTCTAAAATGGCTCATTTCATTGCATGTCATAAAACTGATGATGCTACCAACGTTGCTAATCTTTTCTTTAGAGAAGTAGTTAGGTTGCATGGCGTGCCTAAAACCATTGTTAGTGATAGGGATGTGAAATTCTTAAGTCATATTTGGCGTACATTATGGAATAAATTGGGAACTAGATTGTTATTCTCTACTTCTAGCCACCCCCAAACTAATGGCCAAACTGAGGTGACTAATAGAACCCTTGCTACTGTCCTAAGAGCCATTATTAGGAAGAATTTGAAACTTTGGGATGAAGCCTTACCTCATGTGGAATTTGCTTATAATAGAACCATGCATTCGGCTACTAAAATCAGCCCATTTGAATGTGTGTATGGTGTTAATCCACTAACCCCTTTTGATCTTACTCCATATCCTATGAGAGACAAAGAATCCTTTGAGGCAGGTAAGCATGTCGAGTTCATTAAGGAGCTGCATGAACGAACTCGAGAGAAGCTGAAGATAAAGGCTGAATACAATGCCAACAAGGCCAACAAGGGACGTCGCTTGGTCACATTTCAGCCTGGAGATCTTGTATGGGTGCACTTAAGGAAGGAGCGGTTTCCAGAAGCCCGGAAGAACAAGCTATCACCTCGTGGTGATGGACAATTTCGGATCAAGAGGAGAGTGGCCGACAATGCCTACCAATTGGAGCTTCCTAGAGACATGGGCGTGAGCGCTACATTCAACGTCGCAGATCTAATCCCTTACTTCGCTGTGGATGAAGACTTGGATTCGTGGTCGAATCCTTTTCAAGAAGTGGAGGTTGATGCGGGACCATCTTATACAGCTCCAGACACACCCATCATACTTGGAGAAGGACCAATGACTCGAGCTCGTGCTAAGAAGCTTCAGAGAGACTCATTCAACTTTGTGGGTCATGCATTATTCTCGAGCAAGGTTCAACTCCCCGAGCCTACATTGAAGAATTACATGTGCATAGGAGTTGCTGATGGTATCAATGCCGACACCAGAGGTATCGACGCCAACGTCTAAAACACATGTTTGAGTACTGAGGCCCTCGGCGCCAATACCCAGCCCTCGGCGCCGACACCAGAACACTTAGAATCTACATGGGCCGAATTGGGCTTATAAGTTGTTAATTTTAAGACCTTATTTATTTATGTCTTTAGGTGTTATTTTTATTATTAGGCCCAATAAGTTATTAGTTATTTTATTCTTATTATTTTCGGCCAGAACAGCCCTTGTAGGCTATATATGCCGTTTCCCTTCATTGAATCAGATTGGAACTTTTATGAACACAATTCTCTCATATAGAGTGTAAACACATCGAGTGTTTGTTGATTCAACTAGAGCTGTGCTCGTTGGTCATTGATTGATAATCTCAGCTTGGTTTCCTTCGTCGTTCATCAACTTCGCAAGACTTGGTGAATCTAGTATCCACAAGCCCCCTCCTTGTGCCTTCAAGTTGTTCGCTTGATTGTGTAGTGTTGTAGAGGCGGGTTGTGTAGTCATTGGTATTGGTTCCTACCCTCTGAGGAGGCCTGGGGTCTTTATCTTGTTCTGCATAGATCGTTTCAGTCCTTATCGGTCGTGTCTTTCAATTCTTTATTGCAATTTCGAGTCTTTATCGAGTCTTGTTCACTTTCTTGAAGTCGACATTAAGTACAGCCCCTGTTCTCGGTGTTCTTGTTGAGTCTTTGATCGATCTTGATTGTTCTTGATCGAATCTTGAGAGTCTTTCATTTCTGCGTCTTTGTTTCTTGTTAATTCTTGCTTGTTGTCGAAGATTGGACCAACCTACGGCTAACCCCGTATCAGGTCCTAAAAGAGAGAATGATGTGGTCTTTCCATTAGATGAGTCAGGGAGACATTTTAGTTCTAGACACTACTTTCGTGTCTATCCTAATGGTGAAAAGAATAATCGAAGGTGGCTAGTTTACTCAGTTTGTCTGAATAAGATATTCTGTTTTTGTTGTAAATTGTTCAAGCAAGACCACAACAAGGCTTTATTAGGCCAATTAGCTGATGGAGGATTCAATGATTGGAAGAATTTGAGTGCAAGGCTTCAAAGTCATGAAAGAAATATTCATCACATTAGTTGCTTTAGTAATTGAATTGAATTAGAAACAAGATTAAAACAGAAGGCAACAATTGATCAAGCATTAGAAGAACAAATAAAGAAGGAAAAAGAGCATTGGAGACAGGTGCTCTTCAGAATCCTAGATGTTGTGAAAAGGCTTGCGAAAAATAATTTAACATTTCGTGGGGATAATGAGAAACTGTATGTGGAGAATAATGGCATTTTCTTACAAGTAGTGGAGATGATTGTTGAATTTGATCCGGTGATGCAAGCACATGTTCGACGTAGTTTGAAGAAAGAAACTCACTATCATTACTTGAGTCACAAGATCCATAATGAGTTTATTCAGCTACTAGCACATGATGTAAAGGCTTCGATCATTGCGGCAATTAAAGAAGCAAAGTATTTTTCAGTGGTGCCTGATTGCACTCCAGATGTGAGCCACGAGGAACAAATGTCTCTCATAGGTCGTTGTGTTGATGTTACATCAAGTCCGATTGTTGTAAAAGAGTTCGTTTTGGGATTTTTGAAAGTGGATGATACCTCTGGGCTTGGACTATTTAATGAGCTTACAAAGGCACTAAATTCTCTCACACTTGATATTGATGACATACGAGGGCAGGGATACGATAACGGAGCAAATATGAGAGGTAAACACAAAGGTGTGCAGAAGAGACTTCTTGAGGTAAACCCTAGAGCTTTTTACACGCCTTGTGGTTGTCATAGTCTAAATCTTGCAATTTGTGATATGGCTAATTGTACCCCTAAAGCTGATTATTTTTTTGGGGCAGTACAACGAATTTATTCATTTTTCTCATCGTCTAAAAAGCGATGGAAAGTTTTTAGGGATCATGTAAATGGTCTAACTCTTAAGCCACTATCTGAAACGCGATGGGAGAGTCGTGTAGAAAGTGTGAAGGCATTTAGATTCCAAGCTCTGAAAATAAGAGATGCGTTAGCTTACTTGGCAAAGCATGGTGATGATTCCAAAAGAAGGAGTGAAGCTGAATGCATGGCAAGATATGAAATGGAGAATTTTGAGTTCCTGTTCGGCATGGTTATTTGGTATGATTTGTTGGCTGCTATCAATATTGTTAGTAAAATTCTTCAAACTGAAGATATGCATATTGACGTTGCTATTAGGGAATTGGGGAATTTGATTTCTTTTATGCAAAAGTATAGAGAAACGGGATTTGATGAGGCCTTGATAATAGCTAAAGACATCGCAAGTGAGATGAACATTGAAGTGTTATTTCGTGAAAAGAGAACTCTACGAAGAAAGAAGCACTTTGATGATAGTAGCGATGAAGAAGAAGCAACACAATCAGCTTTGGAGTCATTCAAGGTCAGCTACTTTCTTTACATAATTGACCAAGCTCTTTCTTCACTTCAGAGTAGGTTTTAACAGTTCAAGAAATATGAAGCAGATTTTGGGTTTTTATTTAAAGTGGAGAAGCTGAGATCTATAGATGATGAGAGTTTGATGAAGTGTTGTAGGAATCATGAAGATTTGTTGACTTCTGGTGATGTTTCTGACATTCATGGAATTGATTTATATTCGGAGTTGTGATACATGAGAGGAGCTATACCCATGGAAGCAAAAACAGTCGTTGATGTGATGAACTATTTGAAGACAATGGATGGGTGTTATCCAAATGCTTGTATTGATTACAAAATTCTGCTAACCATACCAGTTACTGTTGCGTCGGCCGAGAGAAGTTTCTCAAAATTGAAGCTGATCAAGTCTTATCTTCGCTCAACTATGTCAAACGAGAGATTGAATAATTTAGCCATGTTGTGTATTGAAAAAGACTTGGTTGGAAAGCTAGACTATACATGCTTAATTGAAACTTTTGCATCCAAGAATGCAAGAAGGGTTGTTTTTCAGTAACAATGTTGTATATTTAGGTGACTTGTTCTTTATTTGAATGATTTTTTATTTTCTTGATGTGAATTTGTTATTGCTATATATTTTGCTAGTAGTTTTATGTTATTTAAGCATTTAATCTTATATTTCAATCATAGAAGTAAAAAAAAATTACAACTAAATTTTTCGATAAAGAGGCCCCAATTTTGACCCCGCCTTTAGCCCCGAAACTCTCAGGGCCGGCCCTGACCAAAATCACCCTCGGATGGTCACTCGGGTGTATGTAAAGAGGATCTGCGGTGTCGACTCGTAAATCATCCATGGACAGATTTCCGTAAATGAAGAAAACCAGTAAAATTGAAGAAGAGAAGTTGTAAAAAGGCGAGAATTAGTTAACCGAAAAGCGAAGCTCGTGATCTACACACCTGCTCTGATACCATATTCGAATTAAAGATCAAACAAGCGCGAGCTCCGATAGCTTGACGAAGAAGAAGAAAGTAGAAACCGAAAGATGCAGTTTGTATGTATTGCATTTGTTAGAAGTGAGTAACAACCGAAATACTGTATTAGGTTTTATATGGAATGGAAGACTGTTGGGCCTCAACAAAAACAATGAAAACAACCCAAATATAAAATATAACCCAATACAAACTCACCAATAGTTATACTTCGTCCATCTCCGGCCACAATTCCCCGAAATTGTTTCCAATGGACTCAGGCATCATCTTCATGTGATAGCAAGATCATATATCCTAACCCGGAATGCACTCCTATCAAAACTTATTTTCGATGGTTGATCCATACCCAGCTCCCTCAAAACAAGCAGCAGTTGATCAAAACATAAACCCCCGTCCATCACCCATTTCTTATCAGACTCCTCTTTAAATTGAAAATAAAATAGGTTGTCCTTCATTTCTCCAAATAAGAAGTCCCTCTTGGTTTTCCAGCTTCCACGCACCTTACATTGTTGCTCTTATTGTCTGCGCGTTCGGGGGTCTCGCCAACAACACCTTACCATAAAGTGTCAGGGCACTCTTCAGCGATTTCGGATCCCTAATCACCTCATCTCTATATATACATCGAAGCCTGTTCGATCGTTGTCAATTGTATCTTCTTCTTCCTTTTATCCCTCATCAATATCATAGCAATGAACTACCGTCCATACTCTGCCGAACCAAGCGCTAGCACTAATTCAGGAAGTGGTGAATCTCGCATTGAACTGGCGAGGAATACCTAGCTCACACAGCCCTGAACCGGAGAGAGATCGAAGCAATTGGAGCAATAGTGGGGTCACACCCTAATCGCATCAGAGCCCAGTAAATACACTGATGTTATAATGATTTAATTAAGTTTATTCATAAACCACCATAACAAGATAGGGTGGGTATCATTGCGCCACCAGAAGCATTCCAATTTGTCAAGTTTCACCTAATTCCCAATCAAACCTACTTTGTTCTTATCATTCAATTCCTTATTTTAATTCCTTTTAATGGTTGTTATTATCAATTTGAATTTCAAGATTCATTCATCATCTTCGTCCAGAGGATTTTGAGCAAATTAAAGTGTGAAATTTCAAATAACCAACAAAATCATAGCGGAATGAATTCCAGAGATGAAAACAGGCCTTTTTCTTGGCACGACTGGTGGCAGAATTGCGCCCTCATGCGCCACCATGCACCGGCACGATACAACAGGCTATCTTCCGAAAGCTACAAGAAAACGGCTGTCGCTATCTCCTTCTGCCTCTGAGATCAGAGCTCTACCAGCTCCACCAACGCCGAGATTCTTCTTCGTCCACCACCACGTTCTCGCCTCCGTTAACCAAGTTAGTAGACTCGGAACGTATGCTGACTAATAGTGACTTGTGCACCATGTTTGATCCGAAATCTGCCATGCACCAATCCTCGATCAGCGGCTTTATGATTCCCATATGTAGGTATAACACTAAAAAGATTCCAGCAGGGTGATGCAGGGGAAGTCACAAGAAGCGGAGAAGGAAGTTGGGAATGATAACCTTTTGTTGAGATGCGAATGAGACCAAAAGTGTCCCACATCGGAAAGTTGAGAAGACAAGCCCTAGTATATGATTCGGTGAGTGACTTCTTTTTATCGGAATTTTCGCCAAATACCCCTGAGGTAGTGAGCTTGGTGAGCTGATGACGATTCGATTCAATGGAACAGTGATCGAGCATCAGTCATCTTCTATCACAGGTTACCCTAAAGGGGTCTCCTTTGTTTTCCTTAATTGAGCAACAAAATGTTCAGAGAGGGTATATAAAGGGAAAAGGCATGACTTATTCCCCAAGAAAATGTAAAACAGGATTAACTAACATAACCAAAACATACTAATCACAACACTCCCCCTCAAGCTTGGAGTTGCTGAATTGATTGACCACTCTAAGCTTGGATAAAAGTTTCTTAGCTTGGTCTAGATTGAGCACTTTGGTGAAGACATCAGCAGGCCGATCTCTGGTGCTGATGTATTTCGCTTCAATTTCTTTGTTCATGACCTTGTCTCTTACAAGGTGGCAGTCGGCTTCAATGTGCTTAGTTCTCTCATGGAAGACAGGATTCCTTGCAATGTGAAGAGCTGCCTGATTGTCACAGTAGAGTTCTACAACATCTCCATTGCTCACATTTATATCAGTTAGCAATCTAAGAAGCCATGTTATCTCACAACAAGTTACATCCATTGCTCTATATTCATATTTGGCAGTGGACATGGCTACAAATGATTGCTTCTTAGTTCTCCACGAGATCAAGGAAGATCCCAGGAAGATACAGAACCCAGTTAAAGACCTTCTAGTCATTGGACAAGACTGCTAGTCAGCATCAAAATAAGCTCTCAACTTGAGATCAGATTGGCTAGATAATAAGATTCCATGTCCTGGAGCATACTTCAGATATCTCATAAGGTGTTTGGTTGCTTGCCAGTGTTCAACACAGGGTGCTTGCATAAATTGACTAAGCACTTGAACACTATAAGTGATGTCTGGTCCGGTGACTATCAGATATATAAGCTTTCCAAACAGCCTTCTGTACATATGAGGGTTCTTCAATTGCTCCCCCTCTTTTGATAGCTTGATATGAGAGTCTAGAGGAGTCTGTAATGGCTTAGCATTGTTCATGCCAGTGTCCTCTAAAATTTCCCCCCTCTTTTCAATTGCTCCCCCTCTTTTGATAGCTTGATAGCTTGATATGAGAGTCTAGAGGAGTGTACTTTCTTTGGTTGAGATAGATACCTTCCTGATTTCTGTCAATCTCAACCTCCAGAAAATATCTCATTTCTCCCAGATCTTTGATCTGGAATTGACTTTGCAGATGTCTTTTCAGTTTAGCTATCTCTTATTGATCATTTCCTGTGACAATCATGTCATCCACATAAACCAAGAGAGCAGTAAACAACTTCCCTTTTCTCTTGGTGAACAAGGAGTAGTCAGCTTTTGATTGAGTGTATCCTCCTGTGTGCATCACACTACAGAATTTTGCAAACCACTTCCTAGGAGCCTGCTTAAGGCCATATAAAGACTTGTTTAGCTTGCACACAAAATTTGAATTATTTGACTCACCATATATCTCCCCCTGAGTCCAATGATGCTCAGAAGTGGACATACCATTGGACTGTAGTTCTTTGAGAGTAGAGTAGGAAGAGGGAAGAGACATGTAGACCTCCTCCTCAAGATCACCATTGAGGAAGGAATTGGTGACATCAAGTTGAGCTACTGGCCAATTATAAGCTGCAACAACTTCTAGGAGAGTCCTTACTGAGATCATTCGAGCAACAGGAGCAAAGGTGATACGGGGTTAGCCGTAGGATGGCCCGATCTTCGACAATCAAGACTCAACGACAAGAACGGAAGCAAAGACTCAAGAAACAAGAACAAAGACTCAAAACGCAGCAATAGAAGACTCGACAAAAGTAATGAAAAGACCGATAGATTGGTTGATTCGAACTAAAATAGAACGAGATGAAGACCCCAGGCCTCCGTAGAGGGTAGGAACCAAACACCAACGACTATAAAGACCGCCTCTACAACCTTACACAACCAAGCGGACAACTTGGAGGCACAAGGAGGGGACTTGTGATTACCTTTATCACCAAGCTCTCCCGAGGTTGACGAACTCAAAGCAAACCAAGCAGGATCTATAACCAATTGTGCAATCGATGAGCAAGGCTTCGAATCGATTGCCTTTCTCACTTGTGTTTCTCACAAAGGAAGAATTTCTCATAAAATTGTACGTAGTTTTTACAGAAGAAGGAGGCCGACTAATATAACCTAGAAAGGCCGGTTCTCCCTAATTGATAATTAAATTAACAACTTAAAGAAATTAATTAATTAACCCTAAAAGTTTCCTAAAATAGCGTAAGTAGGAAAGTTGCTAAAATAGGAAATAAAAAAAGGTCAAGCCCTTAGGCAATTCGACTCCAACATAGGATTAAGATGGCTCGACGCTCTTGATTCCGATGCACATGTAGGTCTTCAGTGAAGGCTCGGGGAGTTGAACCGTGCTCGAGAATAACGCGTGACTCACAAACAAGAATGAGTCGCGTTGGAGCTTCTTAGCTCGAGCTCTAGTCATCGGTCCATCTCCGAGTATGATCGGCGCGTCCGGAGGTGTAGATGACGGTGTAGAAGATGGTCCCGCATCAACCTCCTCTTCTTGGAAAGGATTCGACCACGAATCCAAGTCCTCGTCCACGGCAAGATATGGAATGAGATCCGCACGTTGAAGGTAGCACTCACGCCATTAGTTCCAGGAAGCTCTAGCTTGTAGGCATTGTCGCCCACCTTCTGTAGAACCTTGAAAGGTCCATCTCCTCGTGGTGCGAGCTTGCTCTTCCGCTCGTTGGGAAACCTCTCCTTCGGCAGGTGCACCCACACTAGATCCCCAGGCTGGAATGTCACCAACCGAGGACCCTTGTTGGCCTTGTTGGCGTTGTACTCAGCCTTCCTCTGGAGCTGCAGACGCGTCCGTTCATGTAGGTCCTTGACGAACTCAACATGCTTACCTGCGTCAAAAGACTCATTCTCTCTCATAGGATATGAAGTAAGATCAAAGGGGGTTAGTGGATTAACACCGTAGACACATTCAAAAGGAGTTATTTTAGTTGAGGAATGCATTGTCCTATTGTAAGCAAACTCCACATGAGGTAAGGCTTCTTCCCAAAGCTTCAATTTTTTCCTTAAACTGGCTCGAAGGATAGTGGTTAGGGTCCTATTGGTCACCTCAGTTTGGCCATCTGTTTGGGGGTGACTAGAGGTAGAGAATAACAATCTAGTTCCCAATTTATTCCATAAAGTCCGCCAAAAATGACTTAAGAACTTAACATCCCTATCACTCACAATTGTCTTAGGCACTCCATGCAACCTAAATACCTCTCTAAAGAACAAATTCGCAACATTGGTAGCATCATCAGTCTTATGGCATGCTATGAAGTGAGCCATCTTAGAAAATCTATCCACCACAACAAAGATAGAATCCCTCCCCTTCTTAGTTCTAGGCAATCCCACAATAAAGTCCATAGAAATATCTTCCCAAGGGGCAGAAGGGATCGGCAGTGGGGTATACAAACCATGGGGCATAAGTTTAGACTTGGCCTTTAGACAGTCAATACATCTCTTAAGGCAATGTTCTACATCCCTAAGCATATGAGGCCAATAGAAGTGAGACTTAAGTGTGTGGTATGTCTTATCTCTCCCAAAATGACCCATTAAACCTCCACTATGGGCTTCAGTCACCAATAATAACCGAAGAGAACACCTAGGTATACACACTTGGTTTTTCCTAAACAAGAATCCATCAAAGATATAAAATTGGTCGGTAGGACCCTTATCTAGGCACTTCCCAAAAACTTCCCCAAAATCAGCATCATTAGCATACAATTCCTTAATGTATACAAAGCCTAAGACTCTAGAATCCAAAGTGGTCAAAAGGACATGTCTCCTGGATAAAGCATCAGCAACCACATTGTCTTTCCCTTACTTATACTTTATAACATAAGGAAATGTCTCAATAAATTCCCTCCATCTACCATGCCTCCTATCAAGTTTATCTTGGCTGTTAAAATGTTTTAGAGATTCATGATCAGTCCTAAGGATAAACTCACTAGGCCAAAGGTAATGGGACCATGTGTTAAGGACTCTAAACAATGCATAAAGTTCTTTGTCATACGTAGAGTAATTAAGACATGCACCTTTTAATTTCTCAGAAAAGAAGGCTATAGGCTTACCTTCTTGCATGAGGACGCCTCCAATCCCAACTCCGCTAGCATCACATTCAACCTCGAAAGGTCGAGTGAAATCAGGCAGAACCAGTAATGGCGCATGAGTGAGCTTCTCCTTGAGCTTGCAAAACGCCTCCTCCTGAGCTGGACCCCACTTGAACTCACACCGCTTCCTTGTGAGCTCTGTGAGAGGGGCTGCGATGGAGCTGAAGTCGCGCACAAATCTCCGATAGAAGCTCGCTAGGCCTTGGAAACTCCTCACATGGCCGATATTGGTAGGTGTCGGCCAGTCCTGGATTGCCTTGATCTTGGCATCATCGACTCGCAATCCGCTTGAACTAACTACAAAGCCCAGAAAAGACACTTGATCATTACAAAGCTCACATTTCTTAAGATTGGCATACAAGTGTTCTAATCTAAGAGTAGAAAGTACTTCCCTCAAATGTGCTTCATGTTCCTCAGGCGATTTACTATAGATAAGAATGTCATCAAAATAAACAACAACAAATTTACCTATGAAATTCCTAAACACATGATTCATTAGTCTCATGAAAGTACTAGGTGCGTTAGTCAAACCAAAAGGCATAACCAACCATTCATAGAGTCTAAATTTAGTTTTGAAGGCTGTTTTCCATTCATCGCCTTTCTTCATCCTAATCTGATGGTAACCACTTTTTAAATCAATTTTAGAGAAGATAGAAGAACCATGCAACTCATCTAACATGTCATCTAAGCGGGGTATAGGATGGCGATATTTTACAGTTATGTTGTTAATGGCCCTACAATCTACACACATTCGCCATGAACCATCTTTCTTAGGGACTAACAACACAGGCATAGCACTAGGACTCAAACTTTCCCTAATGTATCCCTTGTCCAACAGTTCCTGGACTTGGGATTGAACCTCTTGGGTTTCAGTGGGATTCATTCTGTAAGCAGGTCGATTAGGCAATGCAGCCCCTGGAATGAGATCGATTTGATGCTCAATTCCTCTGACAGGGGGTAGACCTGCTGGTATGTCCTCGGGGAAAACATCCTTATATTCTTCAAGAAGAGATAGGATGCGAGGAGGGAGGGTAGCTCGAAGCTCCCCACTCAACATATTCAACCCTTTGCATAGGAGCATGAGGGTTGTTTCCCCATCCGCAAACTCGTCTAAAAATGTACTCTTGGAAGCCAAAAATACACCCTTAGGCCGAGTAGGGGTAGACACATGGCTCGACTGAGCCTCCTTTTCTAACTCACCTTTACTTACCTTCCGCTTCTCAATCTCATCAGCCACCTGGGTTGGCGTCATAGGCTTGAGAACTACATTTTTCCCCTGAAAAGTAAAGGAATATCTGTTAGTAAAGCCATCATGCAAGACCTTACGATCAAACTGCCAAGGACGACCTAACAAGATATGACAGGCTTGCATAGGTACTATATCACATAACACATCATCTTCATAATGTCCTAATTTGATATGCACTTTGACTTGCCTATTCACTTTCAAATTACCACAATCGTTCATCCAATGCAATCTATAAGGCCTAGGATGCTGAATAGTAGGAAGGTGTAATTTATCAATCATCTCTTGACTAGCTAAGTTACAACAACTTCCCCCATCAATGATCACATTAACCACCTTACCCTTAACTAAGCATCTAGTATGAAAAAGATTCTCACATTGATTGTCATCACATGGTGCAGGAACAACACTTAAGACTCTCCTAACAATCAGTGATTCTCCATGTTCATAATCAATGCCATCATCATCCTCATCATAGGTAAGCAGATTAAGGTTTTGATCATTATCATTAGCATGCTCTTCATTTTCATCACAAGAATTGTCAGACACATATTCACCTACGTGATTAATCATGAGAGTTTTCTTATTGGGACAATCCTTCATAGTATGACCTCTACCCTGACATTTAAAGCCCATAATGTACCTAGATCTAGTAGTAGAGGGGTTAGGATTACTCCCTTTGGGACCAGTAGATGTCCCAGACGACTCTCGTCCTGTCCAAGGCGCCTTACCCTTGTCAGCAGCTGTAGAGTTGGTTCGGCCATCTCCTCTCCCAGGGGCTTGGTTTGGCTGAGAGGTGTAACCGTCATTAGACCGCCCTTGGGGCTGTTGTGGTCGGTTTTGGCGCCAAGGTTGGGGCTATCCGCTCGTCCATCTTCCGCCTTGGTTCCTGTATCTAGCTCCACGTTCAACTTTAATAGCCAAATGCAACAATTCAGTAGGAGTAGAGTAAGGAAAGCAATCAATGTCCTGAGCTAAGGCGGGATGCAAAATGCGAAGAAACCTAGCATTTGTATCCTCATGATGTTCAACAACATTTGCTCGTGCCATGGTTTCTTGCATAATATTAAAGGTTTCCTCAACAGATTTATTACCTTGCTTAAGGTTCTTTAGGCGTTGCCTAAGCTCTCTAGCATAGTGTTGAGGGACAAACCTATTTCTCATCAAAGCTTTCAATTGGTTCCAAGACGCGATAGGCGCATCAAGGGCTCTTCTTCTTTCCTTAATCAAATTATCCCACCATATAAGAGCAAACCCTTGAAATTCTAAACAAGCCAATTGAACTTTCTTAGGTTCAGAAAAATTGTGACAGTTCCAGATTTGTTCCATTTTAGTTTCCCAGTCTATATATGCATCTGGATCTGTCTTGCCATCAAAGGAAGGAATTTTTACCTTAACCTTACCTATGCCGTCCTGATCAGGATCTCTATGCTCACGGTATTGGTAACACCCTCCTCTTTCGTTCCGCCTCGGGCGTTGATCCCAATAGTCCTCCTCTTGGAAGTCATCATCACGCTCCGAGTAGTAGAACTCCTCCTGGAAGCCACGACCTCTACCTCTTCCTCATCCATGCCCCTGCACATTAGCAAATCCGTTATTTCGACCATTTCTCTCCCCTCGTGGAGAGTTGTTCTCTTCAAAGATAGGATTTTGCAAATTAAGGTGAGGGTTAGGATTAGGATTAGGAGTGTGGACGTCCCTGTCATAATTAGGAGGTTCGTTACGCCTTTGATCACCTTGACCACCAAGGTTATTAGAACCCGTTGGTCTAGCCTCCAAAGCTGTCAGCTTATCCATCATCGCCGCCAACGTGGCGTTAAGAGTGTTCATTGTGTTGTTGAACATCGCGACGGATATAGTTGCTTCGGAGGTGTTGTCATTGTTGCCATCGTTGGCATTGTTCACGTTGTTCACCTGATTGTTAGATATTTCAAATAAAGACAAACACGGAACTATGTCAAGATTAGTAAAATAAGAACAATCTCGCAAGTGTTTCGCTCACATTCTTCTCTCGAATTGGTATGACAAGCTTGTTGGGGCAATCCGCTTTGGGCAAATCAACACTCAAGCAAAGACTTAGCAACACAAGGTAAGGGATCAAAAGAATGAGCAAGAAACAAGACACGGAATTTTCCAACAGTGGCAAAAGTATCGAGTCGGTATGTTGACGTATCGACTCGGTACCTCGGGTGTCGACTCGATATGTCACTCGGCAGAAATCCAACAGAGGCAAAAGTATCGACTCGGTATGTGTATGTATCGACTCGGTAGGGTGGGTGTCGACTCGGTATGTTGGTGAAAGGCACTCGACACTTGCAAAGATCACTCGACACTTGCAAAGATCACTCGACACAGATATGTAGACAACTCGACACACAAGCAAACTTGGACTTTTACCTCTTGTTTTGATTCAACCCTTAGCAAGAATGTTGTAGTTGCAAGGTAGGGCTTAAAAAAAAATTTATGGTTTTGGGAGGTATGTGTTTGAGGATTTCGATTAGGGCTATGAGATTTTCACCGAAATTGGTCCTTGAAGTTCTTGCACTAGACTCAACAATTCCTTCTTTTTTTTTTTTTTGAAAGCTTACTTTTGCCCCTAGTGAATTTTATCCTCCTAGGACTAAGCTTTGAATGCAAATATGTTTTTTTTTTTAACTAATGCAAGAACTAACAATGAAATAAAGGACTCTTCTAAATTTAAACTATGGTGAAAGAAAATAAAAATTCATATAGCCCTAATGAAATATATAATTGAGGTTAGGCTAATTTAGGCAATTAAAATAGATATATCAAAAGATAGACCAACAAACTAGGGTTAGGGAACCTTTGTCGATGGATTGAAAGTCTGCCGATTAGAAATTTCTTTCAACCAGTGGTATCGATCGGCTGAACAAGCTAGGCACAATTTGGCTAGCTACTGTGGAATTGCCGAATTGAAGGCTAATTCAAGCAATTGTGTCAAAGGGTGCATGTAATCGGCTCCAATGAAGGTATGTGGGACACGGCTAATATGTGTTTAGGCCAATTGCAACCACAATCATCACAAACAAACAAAGGTTAATGCAATCAAATTAAAAAATTCAAGAAGTAAAAATACCAAGAACAAGAAAGACTCTATTTTTGTAGGTTTGTGTTTAGGGAATAACAAAAGACACAACTTTGATGTCGGAAACCAAAGCTCTGATGCCAATTTGATACGAGGTTAGCCGTAGGATGGCCCGATCTTTGACAATCAAGACTCAACGACAAGAACGGAAGCAAAGACTCAAGAAACAAGAACTAAGACTCAAAACGCAGCAATAGAAGACTCGACAAAAGTAATGAAAAGACCGATAGATTGGTTGATTCGAACTAAAATAGAACGAGATGAAGACCCCAGGCCTCCGTAGAGGGTAGGAACCAAACACCAACGACTATAAAGCCCGCCTCTACAACCTTACACAACCAAGCGGACAACTTGGAGGCACAAGGAGGAGACTTGTGATTACCTGGATCACCAAGTTCTCGCGAGGTTGACGAACTCAAAGCAAACCAAGCAGGATCTATAACCAATTGTGCAATCGATGAGCAAGGGTTCGAATCGATTGACTTTCTCACTTGTGTTTCTCACAAAGGAAGAATTTCTCATAAAATTGTACGTAGTTTTTACAGAAGAAGAAGGTCGGCTAATATAACCTAGAAAGGCCGGTTCTCCCTAATTGATAATTAAATTAACAACTTAAAGAAATTAATTAATTAACCCTAAAAGTTTCCTAAAATAGCGTAAGTAGGAAAGTTGCTAAAATAGGAAATAAAACAAGGTCAAGCCCTTAGGCAATTCGGCTCCAAGATAGGATTAAGATGGCTCGACGCTCTTGATTCCGATGCACATGTAGGTCTTCAGTGAAGGCTCGGGGAGTTGAACCGTGCTCGAGAATAACGCGTGACTCACAAACAAGAATGAGTCGCGTTGGAGCTTCTTAGCTCGAGCTCTAGTCATCGGTCCGTCTCCGAGTATGATCGGCGCGCCCGGAGGTGTAGATGACAGTGTAGAAGATGGTCCCGCATCAAAAGGTCTCAGAGTAATCCACCCCTTCAAGTTGAGTGAAGCCTCTAGCAACCAGGCAAGCTTTATGTTTGTCAAGAGAGCCATCACTCTTCAATTTCAGCTTGTAAAGCCATTTGCAAGTCACGAGGGACGGATCATCAGGGAGAGCCTGTATTGTCCATGTTCCATTCCTTTCCTATGCATCCAACTCAGCCAACATGGCATCACACCAAGCAGGATTCCTGAAGGCCTCATGCACAGATTTAGGCTCAGTGTAAGAGTTGGCATTGGCTATGAAAGTTTGATAAGAGGGTGAGCAAGATTGGTAATAACAAGCAGAAGATAAGGGATATAGATGCTTAGCAGTGGACACAGATGGTGCTGATGCAGAATCTGAGATGGCCATGTCCACATAGTCCTCACTACAAAAAAAAAAATGAAATTGGCCACGCAAGGTAGCTTTGACAATTGTTTTCCGTGGCAATTGATAGCCTTTTGCCACGGCAATAGCCATGGCTTCCGTTGAATCCGGAAAAATCCAACACATATGGAGCTGATGGTAGCTTCGGCTATGGGTGTCGTGGCAAAAGATATAAATTTACCCAAAAAAAAATGAAAAAAGGAAATGAAAATAGAAAAATAATTTCACCAGGCGCTTAATGAAATTTCAGAATCCCTCCAAATTTTCAGTTCTCCCTCGCTCGTTTCCCTAGCTCGCTATTCTCCCTCTATCTTCTTTATTCTTCTCCCTCGGTCCTCCCTTCGTCTCCCTCACTCTTCTCCATTAATCCTCCTCAGTTGTCATTCCTCTCTTCGAATTCTTCAATCCTCTCTTCGAATTCTTCATTCCTCTCTTCGAATTCGTCTCCCCTCAGTGGTGGCTGTCACGTCGGCGAGGTTAAGGTTTTAGTTTTTTCGATTAGGGTTGCAATGTGAAGGTTTTGACTTCTAAGATACCAGGTTTTCCCCCATCTACTGCAATTTCCTGTTGCTTTTACTAGAATTTTAGGGTTTGAGGTTTGAATTGTTGTGGCTTCTGTTTTTACAGGGAAGACGCAGTTGATTAATCATTTTTTAGTGAACAGAAGTTGGTATCTCGTCGATTTGCCTGGCTACAGGTTAGTCTTCCTCTTCCTGTTCTATGATTGGTCAAACAATGGGCTT
This sequence comes from Persicaria tinctoria, assembly GCA_037127255.1. Classification (NCBI taxonomy): domain Eukaryota; kingdom Viridiplantae; phylum Streptophyta; class Magnoliopsida; order Caryophyllales; family Polygonaceae; genus Persicaria; species Persicaria tinctoria. The sequence continues at coordinate 53,664,350 of JBANSL010000006.1, read as the reverse complement.
TTCTTCAACGTATTATATGCCAGATTCACTAGATTGTTGATTCAGGTCTGCAGTCTTTTACTTTTCCTAGTTTGTTTGTGATGTGGAAAGTTGTGAACACATTTACTTGTGCTGATTGATGTAGTATGAGTAAGGGTCCAAGGATCATGCTACAAGAAGAATGTGGCTTGTGGATTTATGCGTTTTTTGTAAGCTGTGAAGTTGTGTGTATACATATAGGGTAGTTGATGGCTTCTGAGTTGTGATTATAAATTGTAGGGGCATTCAAGCATTTGATTTACTGTATTTTTTTATAGTGCTCCTCAAAGGTTCTCAACCATGTATCTGATCAGCTGTTGGGATATATAAAACCCTTTGTTTTTTCCAAGTCCCAGCCTCTTAGCTAAATACAGTTAGAAGCTATATGAGACCTATTTGCATTATCTGAGCAGCCTTCTATGATTAGTTTGCTCGTACACAACTTATTGCACAAATTTCCACTCCATGATTAATCTCCCTTTAATAATGGCAAGTTCCAAAATAATCTGCACATATGCATGAAACAGTAGATGAGATTTATCTCATTAAGAGGTGTTGCCCTCATTAATGTTGAATAAATAGTGAGATGGGTAATCAAATGAAACTGGGAAGTTTTTCATCATTAATCAAATGAAAGAGAGATTATTCTCATTCTCTTAGATTTAGGAAGACTTGTGGGTTTTAGTGTCTTTTTTGGCATTGCAAGTTGCAACCCGGAACAGACTTTGTTTTAATGTCTTATTTTTTATTCTCTTAGATTTAGGAAGACTTGTGGATTTTAGTGTCTCCATTTTTATTTAAGTGGTTGAGTGTCTTTCTAACTAAAAAAACTTCACTACTGGGTATAGATGAAAATTACCTGTATGTTCAGCTTCTGCCAGATAATGGAGGCATTTTATTATCATTCTAGCTCCTAATGAATAACCTACTAGTGCCCTTTAACTCCTAATGAATAACCTACTAGTGTAACAGGCCTGAAGGAGTGGTATTAGATCATATTGACAATATAGACAGATTGTTTAGACTCGAATCATTAGGCCAAGAAAAAGTAGATAAATCCTTGTCTTTAATGACTGGCATACCTGTTCCCTTGCAACCCCTTCAGCAAGCAACTTTCCAGCTTTATCTGACCTAAAATACTCGACAAAGAAAACTTAATCAGAACAGATGAAATCTTTCACTGCCTTTTATTTAGCATCAAAAGCACATGTTGACATCTTAGTGACTGAGAAATGGTTTACATTTTCTTAGTTCACCAATGTCTATTCAAGTGTGTCAGACCTGTCAATAGCGATTGTCCATTTGATGTCTATGAAATTAGTAGCTGATTTTAGAGCTGCTGGCCATGCCAATGTTGTAAGTGTGCTTAGTACAGTCATCATTGCCCCTTGCTTCATTAACTTTATAGTGTTTATAGCAAGCCCTGAGTCAAGTAGCAATATTAACAATAACAAGACTTCGATAACAGTAGCAAGTAGTAAAAGAGGAATGACAACTAAGGAACAGGAGCGCTACTAGAAGGGAGCCAATCCTGTATTGAAGTGCTCATTGCAATTAGATTCTCATACTCTCACTGTAGTGCATACCTACATTTTCCAATATTATAATTTATGAAAAACATACAATAAAAAGTCAGCATGGTTGATCATGCATAGTTTTACTGATATAGTCATATGTCAGGAACTTTGATAAACATAAAAGTATAAAAACACAAGACGTGGATAGTTGAAGCAACAATGTGAATGTGAAGATAATGAGACATTCAATTTACATATCTTGCATGATATGGCATGTTGCCATTCGAAAATAATAAAAGACTAGTAAAATAATCTTTCTTGGTAATGCATGGATTCTTAGTAATAATAAAAGATTAGTAAAATAATCATTCTTAATTAGTAATACATGGATGCTTATGATATGGTATGATTGTTTCAAAAATTATACTACGTAAAAGATTAGTAAAATAAAAATATTGAGAATGTGAGTTGGTCATTCTCAATGCCCGCATGTCCCTTCTGGCCTCCCTTGAACTAAACAATCAAGATTAGCGCCAGCAAAGTTAAAACATCAAAGACACTTTCCCTGCTTGAACTAAACAATCAAAATAAAGCAAAGTTGAAACACATAACAAGCTGCATCCAAGACTATATGAAGAGCTTATATTGTATGAACGATCCCATTCTATGATTAGCTCCACATTTTTCTTATGTGATTCTGAGCAATTCTAAGACTTCACTCCACACTATTCTGAGCATGTTATATTCACATTTTTCTACTAGTGTCTACTGAGCTTACCTCCAGTGCTTCTGCATACTTCCTTTCGGTATGAATCATATGATTTTGTGCTTCTTTGTTTATCATCTCAATCCTATCCATAATTGCCTTTTGCTGCCTTTCACTTTCAGCCATATGTTTGTACAGTTGTATGTCAAGTTTCCTTGCCTTTATTTTTAACATATTCTGAACCTTTATAGCATGTAATTAAAAAAAATCAATACATGTTAAATGAATTCCCACACACTGAATTACTGAGAAAATTTATTCAAATATGATGTTGTTAGTTTTAGCAATTCCATGTGGAACCAACATAGCTGTCACCATAGCCAAATATATGCATGATACCGAGATGAAGAAAATCATAATTATAAAAAATTTCTGTTGCAATCACTGTGTTTTGCTTATCTGCATTCTGCATCCTATGGTATAATCAGGTAAAGGTGGTTGCAATCACTGCATTTTGCTAAACTTCTATTGCATTCTACACGTTGCTGGCTCGTTTCCTCTGGGTGAGATATTGGAGTATATTATGACTGGCTCTTTTCTAGTGGTATGTTTCTATGCACCATAATTGGTATCCTTATTCTATGATAAGCTCTTTCTTATTTGTTTGATGACTTCTAAATATAGTTAAAAGAATCACCCCTACCTATAGTTAAAGCTACTTGAGAATATTTTCCTTTGTAAATTTCACCAAATGTTATATTTTAGGTCTAAACTTATGGTTGTCTTGGAAAAATCTAATGTCTTTGATTTGGTGCTTAACTATTATTATTATTTTGTTAAAGTATCCTTAAAAATTTAGTTTAAAATTGCATATATCATTTGCACAAAGTTTCAGTTCTAGTTGTAGCTGTATATAGAACCTTTCTATTTGTACTAGGATATGCATCAGATAGACTCTAAAACCCTGCTTAGTTGAGTAAAACGTGCTCAACTAGTGTCGTTTATTTTCTATCACCAAAAGTAGGTGATTGAATAAGATATTTTAGTCAATATCTTATGAGCAATGCATAGAATGCATGCCACTCGAAAGTAGAAGTGGATCTGATCCTTCAACCTGAGTTCTCAGAATCTCCACAGATAAGGCTGCACTTGATTTATTTATAAAATATTACAATAATCCTATTGATTTAAATATGAAATTAAAGAATAAATCAATCTAGGTGTTACCTTTTCTCCAAACTTGGAGAAAAGGTAACACCTAGATTGGGTTGCACTGGAAAGTAGAAGTGGATCTGATCCTTCAACCTAGAGAAGTATCCTCCTCCTGGAGTCTTGCCACCTGATTGGGTTTGGCTCCTTGCATATTGGAGAAGCCGTGATGCCCGGGTATTATGACCTTTTCCCCCTTCTCTTCAATGGTCCATATGCAAAGAAATGTGCAACCCCTTGTAATGTCTTCATGTGTCTAGAAACAATCGGAGCAAAACTCAAAAAATCGAGATAAGCATGGACCGGCGCATATCACCGGGCGTAAGTCATTTGCTGAAGTAAGACATGAGGTTCGTATGTGTAGGTTGCCTGATTTTATGCATCTTAGCTTATTGCACTACTTTCGACTATTTATCCATGAGGTTTGTATTTAATCTGAGTTAGATTTGTTCCATTTATATAGAGGTGCAAATCCAAACAACCAACTAATAAGATGAGCTTGTGGATTTCATCCCGGAATGCAGACGATCCTGACGTTATTGAGACCATTGTAAGGTTCTTCAACCTTTTACTTTTCTGCATGAGATAGTTACTGATTTTTTGTAACTAAGTTGCCATCCTTGAGCTTCATATGTTGAGCTACTTTGACAATGTAGAAAGACTTCAATGACCTCTTAGAATTGGAACCTGAGGATCAGCATGAGCTTGATGCCGTGAAAGATAAGATATTCCATCAGCTCATGGGACCTGATGGTCATGGATATTGCCGAACATATGGTGCTAGTGCCCCTCCGCGTTTGGTGCATAAGTCTTCATCAAGCACGCCTCTTGTTGCTGTTAGAGAGCTGCGTGAGATTGCCCAACAGTTAGAACTGAACCTCAAAACCCACTTAGAGACCCACCTAAAAAACCACATAGATACCCAAGTAGAGAAGAGAATTCAAGACTCGAGGTCTGAATTGATGGTGAGTAGCCGGTTCAATGATGTGAGAGGCTCACATTCACACCAACAGGCAATGTTCTAAAAGACGCTTGGCGGATGCTTGACGGTGAGGTACCATCAAGCGTCAAGACGGTCTGGCGGCCTTATTGGCGGATTCTTAGCGGATAAAACGGTTTTTGGTTATTTTCTTATATTTAACTCTTGAACATATTTAAAACTCATATAATGTAATAAAATATGCATTTTCAAAGTCATTAACATCTTCAAATAAAAAAAACATCGTACAAATCAAATAAACATCATGATCATTTTAACCGTTGTTAGATCCAAATGTAAAATCAAATATAAAATATCATAAACATGTTTAAATAAACATCACAATTCATAGTTTCTACATTAACAACACAAAACAACAAATAAATCGTCAAAGTGTCAAATGCCAAGAAACGCCAAGCACCTTGGCGGTGTCTTGACGGCTAGCCTACGCCAAGCGTCTTGACGGTGTCTAGGCGGATGCCAAGAGCGTTTTTTAGAACAGTGCCAACAGGTTAGTGAGCACTTGTTTCAATTGAGTGCTAAGGAAAATGAATCAGCAAAAATTATAGGACAGCAAGTTTCAACACATTGCTTTATTCAATTCTTTTAAAGACCTATACTGCAAATAACATAAGATTTTCATTGCTTTATTTTTGTTTATAACATTAAACATGGATCGAATATCATTCTATTATGAAACTTCCAACTGCACTTTTAGTCCATCGTCATGACATGTCCATTTTTAATCTTCAGATTAATCTTCATCATCAACTCTATAGAAAAGGCTGCAAACATTATGGAGTTGAGTTTGTGATGATGATGATGCTTGTTATTTATATTTCAGAGTTTGTGTGTTTGACCCTCTTTTTCTTGCTGGCCACTGGTTGGGACTTGTGAGTTGTGACTGCATGCATATTGTGGTGGGATGCATGTTCTGTGCAGTATAAAGTTTTTTTTTAATCCAGTCTTTTTTTACATGTATTTCAGTATTTGTATATAAATTGGATAAGCTAAGTTGACATAAGTGTTCGCCTACTTGATCAGAAGGTTTTACATGTTATGCTTTTATCTTGTAGGCAAGTGTTCATCAGAAAATTCCTAGGGAGTCAACTGGAGAAGGCTGCACTATCGTATCCACCAACCAAGCTGCTCTCAACACATCCACTGAACCAGAAGGGGACACCGAGCAATCTGCTCGTGGTGAGAATGACAAAGACGCTGTCTGACATGGACCTGCTGTATGTTAACGTCTTTTGTCCGCTTGAAATACACTTTGGGGACTTCACAAGACTTTTTTAGTCTTAGGCTAGCCATATGTATGTTTGCATCTTTTGTCGGCTTGAAGTAGATGTTGAACTTTCCATCTTGTCAGTAAATGGCCTTTTGTACAAAATATACAATGTAGCTTGAATGTTTGGCTGATATGGTATTTGGAAGAATTTGTTCAGGTGTGCACTTTTGATCTTTATAATAGTACACAATATGCAAATATACAGCAGCTGACCCGTAGCAACGGCTACTAGCCATGGCAAACAAATATTAAACATTTCAAAACAATTTAAAATTGAATATAGTAGCTACGGCTTTTAGCCGTCGTAAAAAAAAAAAAACTTAATCTAGTAGCTACGGCTGGTAGCCGTGGCAACCAAATGGAATATGGGAAAATTTTTACCCGCCCTAAATATGGCGCCAAATTTGTAGTCGTGGCAACCAAAGGAAAAAGGCGCCAAAGGGACCTTTTTTTCACAAGGCGTTGCACCCCGTCGCAAATGCAGTAGCCACGGCTAATAGTCAAAGCTACCAAAATTTGCCACCGCTGAATTCGCCACGCCCTCATTAGCCGTCGTAGAGCCGTAGCTACAACCCTTTTGCCACCACATGAGGCCCTTTTGCCACGACTTTTTGCCGAAGCTAATTTAATTTTTTTTTTGTAGTGCCTGCAACCAGTTTGGAGGTTTGTGGTCCCTGCTTGAGCGTCTGACAGCTTGAGGTGCAGTATCATCAAACTGTGCAGAGATTGGAGAGGGAGAGTAGTCAGCTATTGAGATAGGACCAGTGGTGTTTTGACTGGTGTGAAGGGAAGGAGAAGAGGGAGGAGAGGGACCATGACTGCTGTCAGATGAAGGTCTTTCAAAGACAGGAGGGTGATCAAAGGAGGGGTAATCCAGAGGGAAATTTTGATCAATAAACTCAGGAAAGGAGAGAGTTGGTGGGGGATGAAAGGTTGTATATGTGTATAGCCTGTATGGGAAAATATGCTCATAGAAAGCTACATCATATCCCTGCTGATCAAGATTTTGTGAGACTTTAAATTGTAAAGTTTGTATCCTTTCTTGCCATTGGGATATCCTAAGAAGACACAAGGATCAAATCTTGGACATAATTTGGTTTTAGGGGGACCTAAGTTAGTGGCAAAGCAGAGGCTGCAAAAAACTTTCAGATTGTCATAAGAGGGAGGTTTAGAGAAGAGAATTTCATAAGGTGATTTGTTGTGAAGAATTGGATTTGGAAGTCTTTTAATAATGTAGGTTGCTGTGAGTATACTTTCACCCCAGAAATGTGTGGGCAGGCAAGATTGTATCATAATAGATCTTGCAATCTCAAGAATATATCTATGTCTTCTCTTCACTCTCCCATTTTGCTGTGGTGTATAGACACAAGAGGTTTGGTGGATGATTCCTAGAGAATTTGTGAGGCTATGAACTTCAGAGTTCAGAAATTATATACCTTGATCAGACCTTATGGTCTTGACCCTTACATTGAATTGGGTGTGAATCAATTGAATAAAGGATTCAAGATGGCCAGCAACTTCACTCTTGTGTTTCATTAAGAAAGCCCACACACTTCTACTTCTATCATCCACAATGGTAAGAAAGAACTTGTGACCAGAAGATGTTGCCACATCATAAGGCCCCCAAACATCACAATGTATAGTCTCAAAAATATGACCAGCAGTAGATAAACTTAGAGAAAATGAGCATCTTGTTTGTTTAGCTAAGTGACATATGGTGCAGTCATGATCAAAAACAAAAGAAATGTTTCCTTTAATGGAATCAATATGCTTAAGTTTAACAAGAGGGGCATGCCCTAAACGCAAGTGCCATAAGGTTGTGTTGTTTGGAACACTTTCTGTGTTTTTAGGTAGAAACAAAGGTAAAGTAGTAGCAGAGATGTGGTTGGGAAGAGCAGCTGACAAGTTGAGTTCCCTTGGGAGACTTCCAGAAGTTGCAGGATCCAAGTAGAACAGGCCATCCAGATATCTACCATGAGCAATCATCTTCATCCTTGCTGGGTCCTGTATGACACAAAATTCATAGGTAAGATTGATATGAAATTTGTGTTCTCTGACAAGTTTGGTCAAGGATAGGAGATTGTACTGGAAAGATGGAGCACACATGATATTTTTAAGGGTTAAGTTAGGTAGCACAATGGTGCCAATATGGGTTATGGGACATGAGTTTCCATCAGGAAAGAATATGGCTGCATGTTTGGGTGAAGGTCTAGGGTCTTCTAGGATGGATAAATTAGGTTTCATGTGATCAGTGGCACCACTGTCCATGATCCAAAGTTTGGTGGATGCCTTTTGTGCATTAAGACAGAGTTTACCTGCAAAGTGTGAGCCATGAAAGAAAGTGTCAGCTTGCTTTAGGAGAGAAATGAGTGAGCCAATTAGCTTGTGATGTTCAGGAGATAGAGCTCCTGCCCCCTGGAACTCCTGTGAGGCATTGACAGAGGCATTGTCCTTAGCAGAATTGAATTGTCTTTGATCTGGCTTCCTTGGAGTCTCAGATGATCGTGGCTTCTGCATTTGAGGTTTGAATTTGCTCTTTGGGTGCCAGATTGGATACCCAAAGGCTTCCCAGCATCTATCAGATTTATGGTTGCCTGAGCAATGAGTGCATTTCTCACGCCAGGGCTTCTCATCCTCTTGCTTAGCCATCAAAGAGGTGACTGAGGATTTAGGGAGAGCACGCTTTTTTGCTGAAGCTTTGCTTCCCAATTCATTCTGGAGAAGCATTGAGTGAGCACCACTTGCAGTGGGGAGAGGCATGTTCATTAGGATCTGTCTTCGAGCACTCTCATACTTGTCACCCAAGCCCATCAAGAACTGCATTAGTCGATTCTCCTGCTCAGCATCCTCTGCCTGTTTCTGCATATTACACTCACACTTACCACATTGGCATTTGATGGAGGGCACTACAACCGACAACTTCTATCATAGCCCTTTCATCCTAGTGAGGTATTCAGTGAGCTCCAGACCATCTTGGCTACATTCCGGAATTTCTCGCCTAATTTGAAAGATTAGAGGGCCATTCTTTTGCCCATAGCTCTCCTCGAGATCTTTCCGCATCTCAAGAGCAGTATCATACTCATCAATGGTGCGATAGATGTCTTTAAAGAATGTGTTTAGCATCCATGAGCAGACCATATCGTTACAACGATCCCATTGCAAAGCATTTTCAACAGATCTAGACACATAACCTTCAATAGCCCAGAGTTTGTTCTTTACAGACAAGGCTTTCATGAACGATTTCCTCCATCGTCTGTAGTTGTCCCCAGTTAACTGAATGGTAGAGAGAACCATACCTGAGTTATCAGAGGGATGTATGAACAACAGGTTTTGCAAGTCAGTCATGGTAATCTGATCCCCACGATGACGTTCACTGCCAGGAGTATGAGATCCTTGTTGCTCCATGACTCAGAGAGAGCGACAGACAGCAGAGGAAGGGCAACACAAGGATCTGGGAAGTAGTGAGAAGAAGAGAGGAATAAGACAGCGAGCAGCTCAGCAATCGGTTGTCCTCAGCTCTGATACCATGATGAGCTGATGACAATTCGATTCAATGGAACAGTGATCGAGCATCAGTCATCCGCTAGAAGAAAGGGAAAGCGAATTTGATGGAGACATAAGAGAGATTGGGAAATCAATCACAGGTTACCCTAAAGGGGTCTCCTTTGTTTTCCTTAATTGAGCAACAAAATGTTCAAAGAGGGTATATATACCCGGTTATTACAAGGGAAAAGAAAAAGGGAAAAGGCACGACTTATTCCCCAAGAAAATGTAAAACAGGGTTGAATGTAAACAGGATTAACTAACATAACCAAAACATACTAATCACAACATAGCTTAATGGACATTTTGTTTTTTAGAGCTTATGATTTTCTATTCACAAGTTTTCAACAACTACTCCAACAGTCTATTCACAAGTTTTCATCAGCTACTCCAACAGTTAGGCTTACCAAACCTTATACGAGCTTATTAACATATAAAATAACTTAATATTATTTAGTTTTTAGCTCCTTAAAATACGTGTTGAAAAGTCAAACCTCATATATTTTTTTACTCTAGAGAGTATTTAACAGAAATAATTCACCAGCTTCAGTTACCTCATCGGCTTCAGCTAGCACATGAGCTAGTATTTTGCCATAAGGAACCATATCTTTTTTTTTTTTGATACAAAGCAAGAATTTGGGTGGTGTCAGATCCTACTGATCCACCACCCAATAGCGTCCTTTCGGACGAGAGCAAGAAGCTCTGGATGAGAAGCAAATGGCCCTTGAATCTGTCGCAGGCAAAGATGTGCTGCTTTGTCCGCCACCCGATTGACTTCTCGAAAAAACATGGGTGACAGAAGAGGATTCAAAGGAGTGGAGCAAAAGAAGAGCATCGGCGATCACCAAATCAATCTCCCAAGGACACGTCCAAATCCCTTTGATTGAGTTGATAACCGAAAGACTATCCCCTTCCACTTCAATCTTCGAGATCCCCAACTCTAAAGCAGCAGACAGTCCCAACCGAAGAGCCAAAGCTTCTGCCTGCAAAGCAGAAACAGAACCACACAATGAGGCGTTGCAAGCCCGGACACTACCATGGTGGTCTCGAATGACAAAACCCGCCGCATCATCTCCTGTGGACAGTTTTGACCCATCAAAATTTATCTTGAAATACCCCTCCGCGGGTTTCTTCCAACGAAGATTCTTTTTCTTCCTTTGTTGCGGCATACTTACAGGTTTCATTTTTTCTATTTCTTCCCAATGAAGTGTCTTAGATTGGTTCCAATTTTGTAGTTGGAGTCTTATGTACCCTTCATGTTGTTGACCGTTCATGTAATTTTGATCATCGAATACTACTTTATTCCTAATTGTCCATAAACTCCACCAGATCAATGATAACGAGGTTGTTTGAGATTTAGTGAGTCTGGTAAATATTTCCATTACCGCTTGTTTCATATTTTTATTGGTCGTGTCCACTCTTCGAATTGTTGTTTCAATGTTTCGATCAATCTTTCCAATCAGATCAAGAGAATGGGTGCATTTTGTAAACAAGTGTTCTGCATCTTCAACCAAATGGTTGCAAAAAATACAAGGGAGAGGTACTGCCACACCCTTTTCAGCAAGTCGTTTCTTCGTTGGAATTCCATTCATCACTAGTTTCCACAGAAATTTTTTTACTTTCGGGAAGCAATCCATCCCCCAAATCCATGTCAATTCGCTTTCGTGGAGTCTATCGTGTCCTGTTACCATTTCTAGGGCAGTTGAAGTGGAGAACCAACCGTTGCGGCTGGCTTTCCAGTACAATCTATCTTCAATTTCATTCATCGGAATTTGTATATTTAGAATTTTGCTTATGATGTTGTGCGGAAATATCTTTCTTAATTCTTCAACTTTCCATTTTTTTCCAGGCCCTATATATTGTTCCACATTCTTTTGTTCATCAATTGGGTTGTTCGAAATATTTTTCCCAAGTAGTTTCTCTCCTACAATCCACTCATCTTTCCAAAATTTGATTGTTTTCCCATTCCCTACTTGCCAAATCAACCCTTCACAAAATTCATTTTTAATTTCCATTAGTTTCTTCCACTGCCAAGATGTCTGTTTTCTTTTTTCATATTCCCATAATGGTGCATCCTTCATGATCGGATCTTCGAAGAAGACACCGAACCGGCTCTAAAATCACCGAATCTCACGATCGATCCTAGTACCGAAATCCTTTCAACACTCAAGAATCTCACTTAAGTATTTTGAGGAAAATTGGCTAAAACAACGAACACATAAAATGATAGATTAACAAAGGAAAACTTAGAAATTAACAACAAATGAAAATATCCCCCAAATTCTTCTCCCCCCTAATCAGTGGCGTGTAAGCCCCTTTTATATTGTACTTCTATCCTAGAAAATAGAATGTATGTAATCCAAATTTGGCAAATTAAAACCAAATTAATGGAAAAGGTTACTATTTAAACCAGATTTGGCAATTTAAAAACCAAATTAATAGAAAAGGTTATTAATGCAGATGGAATGAGTCAAGAATTAATTTGATGGCATTCCATGGTTGACGTTTATTGAAGTCGATCGTTACTCTTCATGGTTGGCTTTCAATATTATCTTCAAGTATGCTTTTAAGGTTGGTTGTAATGCAATTGAGTCCTTTAACGTTCTCATCGCAAGGCTGGTCTGTGGCGCCTCTACTTGCAGTAGCGGGCTCGGGCTTGAGTTGGATCAAGGTAGCCATGGGTGGGTCGTGATGGATCTCGAATAAAGCCTCGTTGAACACAAGTTGTCCAAGGAGCCTAGCACGCGTCCTAGTGAGAGGCGGGGCCGGCGTGTCCCCTAGTTCTTGGTTGCCGGTACTTGATGTGTGGATCACATCATCCTCCTCCCCTTGGGAAGGATTCGACCCCGAATCCGTTTGCTCTTGTAGGAACTCTGGACCTGCATAGAAAGGAGACAGGTCTGAGACATTGAAGACATCATGAACACCATACCTGTCCGGAAGCTCGATGCGGTATGCATTGTCGTTGATCTTCTCAAGGACTTGAAAGGGACCGTCAGCTCTTGGCTTCAATTTGGATTGTCGGAGTGAGGGGAAGCGATCTTTGCGGAGGTGAACCCAAACGAGATCGCCCACCTCGAAAAGTACTTCCTTTCGGCCTTTGTTGGCTTGTCGGGCATATTGTTCAGTGCGCTTCTCTAGTTGTTGGCGCACTTTGTTGTGAAGTTCCCGTATGTGTTGGGCTCAAGTGGTGGCATCAAAGTCCTCATGGCTCGTCATAGGGCGAGGTGCAAGATCGAGAGGAGTCGTAGGGTTAACGCCGTACACTATTTCAAAGGGTGATCGTTTGGTCGCTGAATGAATAGCCCGATTGTAAGCAAATTCGATATATGAGAGACACTCTTCCCACCTGCGTATGTTAGTGACAAGCATAGTACGAAGCAAAGCCCCTAAAGTTCTATTAACCACTTCCGTTTGACCATCAGTTTGAGGATGAGATGATGTAGAAAACAACAATTTAGTCCCCATTTTAGCCCACAAAGTCTTCCAAAAGTGACTTAAGAACTTTGGATCACGGTCAGACACTATAGATTTTGGAATCCCATGTAATTTCACAACATTATCAAAGAACAAATTAGCAACATGTGAAGCATCATCAGTTTTAGCACAACCAATAAAGTGGGCCATCTTCGAAAATCTATCTACTACCACCAAGATGGAATCATGTCCTTTCCTAGAACGAGGCAAACCTAGTACAAAATCCATAGAAATATCCTCCCAAGGTGAATTAGCAATGGGTAATGGCAGGTATAATCCATGTGGGTTAAGTTTAGATTTAGCCTTCTTGCATGTGGTACAACTAGCACAATACTTCTCTACTTCAGTTTTCATTTTGGGCCAATAGAAGTGCTCTTTTAAAATTCCTAGGGTCTTAGTAATCCCAAAGTGTCCCATTAGTCCTCCCCCGTGTGCCTCTAGTACTAGTAAGGTTCGCATAGAACAAATAGGGATGCACAAGCGGCCAGACTTAAACAAGTAGCCATCTTGGACATTATAGGGTGGTTTGGCTTGTGACGCATTCGAACCTAGGCATTGGTTATATATCTCATGAAAATTGGTATCCGCTGCATACAAATCACGAATCATAGCGAATCCTAGGATGCGAGCATCAAGAGAGGTGATGAGAGTATACCTTCGTGACAAGGCATCAGCAACGACATTGTCTTGTCCTTTCTTGTATTTGATGATGTAGGAGAATGACTCGATGTACTCAACCCACTTGGCATGACGTCGGCTGAGCTTGGTTTGTCCCCGAAGATACTTCAAGGCCTCATGGTCGGAGTGTATGACAAATTCCCGGGGACGAAGATAGTGCTCCCAAGCTTTCAAGACTCGAACCAAAGCATAGAGCTCCTTGTCGTATGTGGGGTAGTTTAGGGCGGCGCCACCAAGTTTTTCACTAAGATAAGCGATGGGCCTACCTCCTTGCATAAGTACACCTCCAATGCCCACACCAGATGCATCACACTCGATTTTGAAGGTAGAAGAAAAATCAGGTAGCACAAGAAGCGGCGCTTGTGTGAGCCTATCTCGGAGCATGTCAAATGCAGTAGCTTGTGCTTCTCCCCATGTGAAGGGTACCCCCTTTTTTGTGAGCTCGGTGAGGGGAGAGGCGATGGTGCTAAAATCTTTTACGAACCGACGATAAAATCCAGCCAATCCGAGAAAGCTTCGGACTTGGCTCATGGTAGTGGGTTGCGGCCACTCTCGAATAGCTTTGATCTTCTCATCATCGACTTGTAGGCCATCTTTCCCTACAATAAAGCCAAGAAAACCCACAGAATCCGTGCAAAATTGACATTTCTTAAAATTCACATACAATTGATCTTTTCGCAGTACTAGTAGGACTTGTCTCAAGTGTTCGGTATGTTCTTCTAGGTTCTTGCTATAGATTAAAATGTCATCAAAATAAACTACAACAAATTTTCCTAGAAATTCTCGTAACACATGGTTCATTAGCCTCATGAAGGTACTAGGGGCATTCGTTAATCCAAAGGGCATGACTAACCACTCATATAAACCATATTTAGTTTTAAAAGCGGTTTTCCATTCATCTCCCTCTTTCATACGAATCTGGTGGTAACCACTTTTAAGATCAATTTTAGTGAAAATCCTAGCACCATGTAGCTCATCTAGCATATCATCCAATCTAGGTATAGGGTGGCGATATTTTACCGTAATTTGGTTGATAGCTCGACAATCTACGCACATCCTCCAGGTCCCATCCTTCTTTGGCACTAGAAGTACGGGGACGGCACAAGGTCTAAGACTCTCTCTAATATATCCCTTGGCCAGAAGTTCTTGGACTTGTTGTTGGATCTCCCGTGTCTCTGTTGGGTTGGCTTGGTAGGCGGGGCGGTTTGGGATGGTAGCCCCAGGGAGGAAGTCGATTTGGTGTTCGATGCCACGAAGCGGGGGTAATCCCGCAGGTGTCTCTTCAGGGATTAGATCCTTGAATTCTTCGAGCAAACTTGCAATGGGAACAGGCAAACTGGACAGGCTAATGCTTGATAAAGACAAGTTAGATGTATAAATAAGTAAGAGACAAACGGAACCTCCCTTAATTGCCTTCCGGGCGTCATTTGCCCGAGCAGTGTAAAGGCATAACGGGTCGGCGGTGGTGGTTGGAGTTCCTCCGAGGACAAATTTACCTTGCTTTGCTCTTTCTTCTTCCTCCTTTAGGACCCTTCGTTGCTCGCGGGCGACATGATCGACTATGATTTCATGCGGGGTCAAAGGCAGTAGTTTTACCTTTTTACCATCTCGGGAGAAGGAGTATTCATTGGTGTACCCGTCGTGGATAGCCTTTCGATCATACTGCCATGGCCTTCCTAACAGTAGGTGGCACGCACTAATGGGTAAAACATCACAACGCACTTTATCTTGGTATGGGCCGATGGAGAAGGATATGTCGGCTTGTTCCTTGACGCGGAGAGGGGCGCTTGAGTTCAACCATTGTAGGGTGTATGGTTGGGGGTGCTCACATGTGGGGATAGCGAAGCGGTTCACAACTTCTTGGGAGATGATGTTGCAACATGAGCCTCCATCGATTATTAAGGTGCAAATCTTCCCTTCAATGGTGCATCGAGTGTTGAATAAGTTCTCTCGTTGGGACACATCAGGTGCCTTTTCGCTAGCACTCAAGGACCTCTTTATGATGAAGCAATCACCGCTAGGGGCCCGAGCTTCGATCTCTTCGTCATCTTCATTATTTTCTTCTTGGGACTCTTCGCAGGCGGCGTGGGGATCGGGAATGATGTCTCCAAAGGCGTTGTATAACACCTTCTTCTTGTTGGGGCACTCCCGAGCAAAGTGGCCGGTCTCGTAACAATGGTAACAACGGATTTCACGCGAGCGAGGGTTGGTGGTGGTCGTAGGTGGGCCGGAGCTGGCCACGCTGGCGGTGGGACGGACGGTGGGTGTGGTAGCATGCATCGGCGTCAGGATTGGAGGGCCAGTGGGGGTGGATGTTGTGGCGTTGCGGGGTGCACGGGAGGGTGGTGTGGACTCAGTACCATCGGGCCATCGTCGGGTGGAGTTGCGGCGAGCTTGGATGGCGTTGTAGGTGTGGGTGGCATGGTGGAGCGCATGTGTTATTTCGGTATGGGGAATCTGCTCCACAACTTGTGAAATATCGGGGTTCAGTCCTCCAACAAATTTGGCAAGGATGTACTCGTCGCTTTGGCGTATTCCTGATCGTTGCAAGAGGGCTCGTAGGTCCTTGTAGTACTCGTCGGGGCTTCGTGGGCCTTGGCGGGTTCTCTCAAGCTTGAGGAGGACTTGTTGCTTGTAATCTTGGGGTACAAATCGACGTTTCAAGGCAAGGCGGAGCTGTTCCCATGTGGTGATTTGAGGGCGGTAGGTTTGACGACGCTCTTCACATTCTTCTGTCCACCAAGTAAGAGCAAAGTCAGTAAAGTGAATGGTGGCGAGGTCGACCTTCTCTTGCTCGGTGTAGCGATAATAGGTGAAGACTTGGTCTGCCTTGGTCTCCCAATCAAAGTAGGTGTCAGCATTGGAAGTTCCGGAGAATGTGGGAATTGTAAGCTTGATGCCATGAGTACGTCGGATGGTGGGGTCGTCTTGACGACGATAAGGAGGTGGTGCGGTGGGTGGAGGGCCATCTTGTTCAAGCCCATCCTCATCGAAGTTGTATCCACAACGGTGGGGTTGAGGAGGAGTTGTGTTAGGGGGTCGACCTACCCGGGGAGTCGGAATAGGGCCGGCATTGTGATGGGTTGGTCGAGGTTGTATTGGTGGAGGATGAGTATGGTGCAGGGGAGACGTTGGGCGGTAGGTTGGGTGATTTTGTGGCGGGAATGGTGGTCGGGGCCGGTAGAAGGTGTTAGGTCCGACCTCGTATTGGTAGCTTTGTTGATTGTAACGGGGGTCATAGTATGGTTCGTGTGGGTAGAGGGGGGTATGGCCATTGTTATGGAGAGGTCGGTATTGGGGTGGAGGGATTGGTTGATCGAATGGGAGTTCGTTATGCGGAGGTGATTCTTGTGGTGGGGGAAGGTGATCATGAGAAAGAGGCGGAGGTTGTGGTGTTATCGTAGAAGGGTTCTCGATGTGAGGTGCATTATTAGGATTGGAACAAGGGGAAGCCGTATGGACGGAGGGTGGTGGAGTTGGATCGGGGTTGGCGTGATTGGAGACTCGTTGGGCTTCTAGTTGTGCGCGAAGGGTAGCCAACTCGTGATTTTGTTGATCGATTTGGGATTGTTGTTCTCGACGTTCTACTTGTTGGTCTAGCCGAAGTTGTTGTAGTTCAGCCAAGACTTGGGCTATAGTGGGCTCGACTTCTTCATTGGAGATTGTCATGGTGGTGAAATATTGCCCTTGGAAACCTAAATCAAGATCGAACAAAACACAACGACACTAGCCTCTCGGCGAGTATTTGCAATGTCCAACACTTAACTTAGTGTTACGCAAAAACAAATGAAAACCCGGATCAATGTGAAAAGAAATGAAAGTAGATGCGAATGAATTTCAAAACAAAAAAAAATTAAAATAAATTGAGATAACTACAATGTCTTGCTTCTTTCTTTCTCTTTTTTTTTTCTCTCTCTGTTTTTTTTTTAGATGCGGTGATTAACCGAAGAACAATTCAAGATAGTTTACCTTATTTTGGCTATCCTTCTTGAATATTTTTTTTTTTGGCCCCAACCGAAGGACAATTCGAGATAGTTTACCTTATTTTGGCTATCCTTCTTGAATTTTTCTTTTGTCCTCTCTCTCTCTCTCTCTCTCTTTTGATGACAATATGGAATGGTCTCACTGGTACATGCAATAAAAAAAAATGAAGGGAAAATAGGGTTGATCCAAGGTAACTCAAATAGTTTTTGAATAAAACTAAGAGAAGGTCAAGGAACAACAATTCGTACCCCGAGAGCTTGAGGAACTAGCGTCGTAGGCTCTGATACCACTTGATGGGATCTTCGAAGAAGACACCGAACCGGCTCTAAAATCACCGAATCTCACGATCGATCCTAGTACCGAAATCCTTTCAACACTCAAGAATCTCACTTAAGTATTTTGAGGAAAATTGGCTAAAACAACGAACACATAAAATGATAGATTAACAAAGGAAAACTTAGAAATTAACAACAAATGAAAATATCCCCCAAATTCTTCTCCCCCCTAATCAGTGGCGTGTAAGCCCCTTTTATATTGTACTTCTATCCTAGAAAATAGAATGTATGTAATCCAAATTTGGCAAATTAAAACCAAATTAATGGAAAAGGTTACTATTTAAACCAGATTTGGCAATTTAAAAACCAAATTAATAGAAAAGGTTATTAATGCAGATGGAATGAGTCAAGAATTAATTTGATGGCATTCCATGGTTGACGTTTATTGAAGTCGATCGTTACTCTTCATGGTTGGCTTTCAATATTATCTTCAAGTATGCTTTTAAGGTTGGTTGTAATGCAATTGAGTCCTTTAACGTTCTCATCGCAAGGCTGGTCTGTGGCGCCTCTACTTGCAGTAGCGGGCTCGGGCTTGAGTTGGATCAAGGTAGCCATGGGTGGGTCGTGATGGATCTCGAATAAAGCCTCGTTGAACACAAGTTGTCCAAGGAGCCTAGCACGCGTCCTAGTGAGAGGCGGGGCCGGCGTGTCCCCTAGTTCTTGGTTGCCGGTACTTGATGTGTGGATCACATCACTTCATGTATTTTTCTTTAATTATTCTAACCCAAATATTGTTCGGTTCAGCCAAGATTTTCCACAATAACTTCATTTGAAGTGCTTTATTCATGTCTTTCGATTTGTTTAGTCCTAACCCGCCATATTTCTTTGGTTTACATATTTTATCCCATCCTATCAATGACTTATAGTTCATGTCCTTATTCTAAAAGAAGGATCTGTTAATTTTATCTAGTTCTTTATGCGTGTCGGTTGGTAGTCCAAAATTTTGCATCACATAGTAAGGTTTAGTAGCAAGATTTGTTTTAATTAGAACAGCTCTTCCCTGTTGGGAAAGTGAGTTTGCCTTCCATTTTGTCAATTGAGATTTTGTCCTTTCCACCGTGTCTTCAAAAGTGTTCCTGTTTACTTTTCCATTTATAATGGGGCACCCTAAGTACTTTTCAAGTGCAGTATGGTTGGTGATTTGAAGTATATTTTGAATATTCTGTTTCTGTTGGTTCGTGACCCCTGAAGTTACTTGAAAAGCTGATTTGTGAAAATTTACTTTTTGTCCCGATATGCTACAATATTCATCAACGATTTTTTTCACTTGGATGCAAGATTCTGAGCTTGCTTTGGCAAATATCATGATGTCGTCTGCAAAAGAAAGAAATGGTACTCTAGTTCCCGATTTAGTCATCTCAAATCCTATCGTTTTTCTTGATTCATTACTTGTCATTTGTAGTTTCCTTGCAAGTATTTCAGCTCCAATAACAAAAAGGAGCGGGGAAATTGGATCGCCTTGTCTAAGTCCCTTCTCTGGTCTGAAAACATTTGTTGGTCCATCGTTGACAAGAATGGAATAGGAGACGTTTTTCACACATTCTTCAACCCAAGAGATGAATCTTGAGCAAAAACCGAATTTTTTCAGAACTTGGAAGAGGAAATCCCAATCAACCCTATCATAAGCCTTTTCCATGTCTAACTTTAGTGCTATCCATCCCTCTTAGCCTTTTCTTGATTTGAAAGAGTGAAAAATTTCGTGTGCGATTAGAACATTGTCTTGTATTGCTCGCTTTGCTACAAAAGCCCCTTGTAATGGGTGTATAATCTTTTCTAGAACAGTTTTCAATCTATCCGCAATAATTTTGGCAATTGTCTTATAGATTGTAGAGCACAAACTAATTGGTCTATAATGGTTCGTGGAGCTTGGGTTTTCACATTTTGGGATAAGTGAGATAAAAGTCTGGTTAATCTGTTTCAAGAGGTTTCCAGAATGGAAAAAACTTTTGATCGCTCTAATTACATCGGGTCCAACAATATCCCAATATTTTTGATAAAACTCTGCTATCATCCCATCTGGGCCCGGTGATTTATTTTTCCCAATTTCGAACATCGCTTTTTTAATTTCTATATTTGTTACCGGTTTTATCAACAATTCATTATCATTTGTAGAGATTTATGGATCGATTAATTAGAGGTATTCATTGAGTAACTGTGTGTTAATATTGGTTTTTTTATATCTCCTCTCAAAGTCTGTTTTAATTTCTTTTGCTATATTTTCCTCTCCTATTATCTTGGTTCCTTCTGTCGTTGTTATTTCTCTTATTGTTTTTCTGTTTCTTTTTCCAGTAGCTATCTTATGGAAGTACCCTGAATTCGTGTCTACAAGTTTGAGGTGCTTAGTTTTCGCTCTTTGGTTCCAGTAAATCTTATGGTATTGAAGAATTTTATCTTTTTTATTTAGTAGTCTAGTTTGCTTCAAGCTGGTTTGTGTATCTTGTGTTCTGGCATTTTGTTTTTGAATTTGAATCAGGTTGTCATCAATTTCTTTGAGTTGTCTGAAAATGTTCCCAAAAGATTTCCTACTCCACTCTTTAGAGAGACATTTGAGAAGGAGTGTTTTCTTAACAAGTTTAAACATGTATGATCCTGTGACATTTACTCGCCAAGCTTGTTTGACAATGTTTCTATAATCATTTCTGCTCATCCACATTTTCTCAAACCGAAATGGCTTTCCTTTGTAGTTGTTATCTAATCGAAGTTCTAGGGAAATTGGACAGTGATCTGAAGATGTGAATGCATGATTTGTTGTCAAAATTTCAGGAAACCATTGCATGATTTGGGAGTGGACTAGAACTCTATCAAGTTTTTCGTATATGTTATCAATATCCGTTTTGTTTTTGCGCCATGTAAACTCGTTTCCTAGCGTCGGAATTTCCATGAGTTCACAATTGTTCTTAAAATCTCGAAGACGTTTGAATCTATTTAGGCTAGGCGTGTTTCCACCCCATTTTTCACTAATGCTCTGTATTTCATTCAAATCCCCAAGAACAATGCATGGGAGATTAATGTTACTAATATGACTTGTGAGTTTGTTCCAAAACTCATTTTTCTCCCTTTCGTTTGGTGGAGCATAGACAAAGAAAATGGCTAGAACCACATTTTGACTTGGGATCGAGATTTTAAACGAAATAAATCTTTGGTCTTTTACCAAGAGTTCTATTGTTTCGTTGTGTAATTGGTAGCTTTTCCACAACACACAGATCCCACCCGATCGTCCAACCGCGGGAACCCATTCAATTGAATCGAAGCCAAGCTTTTTCCAGATTTTCTCGTCTGGTTGTCGCTCTGTCTTAGTTTCCATCAATGCCAATATCTGTATGCTTTGGATCTTACAAAAACTGTCAACCTCTGCCCATAGATTCCTACGAGCAATTCCACAGGAGTTCCAAGAGCTAATCTTCATTTATACTTTTGATTATAAATTGGGGTCTCTCTCTGTGTTCTGTTTTTCTATGGGCTTTTTTAACCTTGGTATGCAAAGGTGCAGAGTTTTCAATTTTCTTTTGTAGGTCTATCTTGTCAAAGATTTGAGAATGTGGTTTCAAAATATTTTTTATCTGTCTTTGTTTGTTCTTTTTTCTGTAGTCCATTTTATCTTTCTCATTTTTCTTCTTAGAAATATGCCTTCTTGTTTTAATTTTGGTATTAATTTGTTCCTTATTTTCTTGTTCAGTGAGCTTTGATTGTTTAATCAGTTGGTGAGGGAGAAGGAGTTGTTGGACGAAATTCTTATTACTTATTCCTTATCGCTTCTTTTGGTCATTGTTTCTTTATGTTGTTGTCACAACATGCATAAAGCTATTTTGTTCGATTCCTTATCTTTTTCTGAAAGGAGCAGAGGACCATTGGATGCATTATCATGTGAGTTCTTTTGTCGGTTGGGTTTGTTCATGTGGCACACAAGGTAGACACAAATGAGTTCACATACCCAAGCCGGGATAAAACCAGCCCCAACAGCACCAGCGAAGGTGAGATAGAAAAGCACAGGGTCGTAAGAGTTGAAAAAGAACAAGAAAGCACACCTGGTGTCAAGAGAGATGTTATGTTGAGAGCCTATCATCATTTCCATTTTGTTCATTTGATCTCTTTGCAATTTTTCCTCCGAGCATTTAGTTGGCTCATATACCTTGTCAATTTTGTCTACAAGTATTGATCAATGCTCAACAGGGCACTTGCAAATCTCCGGAGCAATGAGAAGATTTGTGCAGGGTTCAATTTTATTTGGTCGAGGCTTCCTCCTTGTCATGGACAGCTTCCAAATAGCCAGGAAATCAAAGCAAAATCCATTAATCTTTATCATAAAATCCACTTTCAAGGCTACATACATAACACTGTACCACAGATAACTAGACAAAAAGAAAAGCCATAGTTGATATTCAAACTGACAGTCCGGATTACATTTTCTAAGGATGCCACATATCATGCCATGGGTTTTCTTTTGATCTAATCTTTGGTTGTTCTTAGATGTTATCAAAGGGTCTAAACACAGATCATACTTGTGGGTCGACTTAAGGTCAAGCACAATAAGAAACAAGGTTGAACATTGAGGATTTGATAACCATTTTTCACAAATGCAATTATCCCAAAACTTAGATTGGGTGCAAGCAATCTGAGATTCAAAGGGAATTTCAGCATCATGGGCATCTCTTTCAAATCTTTGGCAATTGTTCAAAATATCAAAGTAATGCAACGGTAGACGTTTTTCCACATAGTCATAATCTAGGAGGTGGCAGGAGAATTTGAAGGCTCGGAAGAAACTGAAACAGGACTCCCCAACAGCCAAGTTCTGAAAAATCTTCAGGTTTTTGTCACACCAGACGACAGTTGTACCAATGTATGGTTCAGTGGGCAGGTTCATATTGTCAGGCAGCTTGTTAAGATCTTTCATCTGGGTCAAGTTTTTCAGGGAGATTCTTACCCGTTCTTTATTCAAAGTTTTGATAAGTTTAGAGCTTTTGATATTCAAGCAATTTGATAAATCATACAGGCACAACAAATCAACAAGGGTACTAAAATATGCAAGGAGTAGCAACACATCAATTAAGGGGTTCATGATATTTTTCTTTTCATCTCTAACACACACAGATTCAGGTAAGCAGAAGCCAGAACAGTCGGGTAAAGGGTTCAGGTTCTTAGAATTGAAGGGGAAATTTCCATAAAATTGAGACGAAATTTGCAATTTCAATAGATCAAGTTTGGTGTTGCAAGCAGTCCATCTATAAAATGATAAGTCAACAGAGTGGGAGAACCTGTAATAGGGCAACGCAGCTACGAGTCTCGGGATAGCCATTTCATGAGACAACCACACCACATGCGGGAGAGAGAAAGCGGGTAGGGCCGTGACCCGGAGGACCCGGACCACAACAGAGAAACTAGAGAACCCCGAGCGCCAAAATCTCCACCGCTTCCACTTCGGCCGCCGGCACCAGAAGAAATGACCATAGGTCGATTTGTGATTCGCCATGACAATAGTTTCTTTCGGGCTTTTGGTTTCTGAGATGCATCTGCCTTCACCGTCTTCTTTCTTCTCAGCCGTCTTATATTCCTTGGAATTTATCCTCAATCTGGAAGCAAGACAGAGGGAGCCTTTCCGAAGCTCCCAAGTCGACGTCGCATAAACTTGTTTCAGCTCTTTGATTTTGGGTTTGTGTTGGCGTTCATCTTCTTTCAAGCGCTTCTTGATTTTTTTTTCCAGCTCCTCCTTCAATTTGGCGGTGAGAGTCGGGGATCTGAATGAGTATTTTCCAATCCCGCATATAGGAGTCCAGATTTTTAGCCTTGATGCATCTCCGGCGAATGGGTCGTCGATCTTCCGGTGGTGACCATGGTGGCGGCGGTCTTGATTTTGGGCTCTAGGGTTTCTCTTGGGAGTCTCTCTCTCTAGTTTCTCTCTCATCTTTTCCCATAAGGAACCATATCTAGTTGGCTGCTAAATTTCCGGTTAAATAAAAAAAAAATTTATATAGTAATTTTTTTTTAAAAGTTAAATCCAGCCAATCAAAATCGTAGTGCAAAAAGTACATTCTTTTTATATAGGCAAATTGGATGGAAGTGCAAGGAAGGATACAAGCCTACAACTGGTTTGGTTAATTAACTCCAAATCCTTCGAGAAATGATAAGTTTATAGGACCTTTTGGTAATTTGTGTTGATAGGTCACATGTTAATGCCAAGGAAGTGGAGGATTACGATCCCTTCATTAATCTAAGGGTGTGTATGGATGCAATTTTAGTAGTTAATAAACTACTAAAATTGGGGGTTGAAATTTTTAACCTTGTATGGGGAAGGGTTTATTAGGAGATTTTAGCTTATTTGGGGGTTTATTTAATAAGCTATTTTTGATAGCTTTTTGGGAGTTTATGTGGTTTATTTGATTTGAAAATACCATAATACCCCTAATAATAACAAAATAAACCTACACTTTTTACAAATAAACTGATTTTCAACCCATACGGAGTTTATATTTTTTCATAAATTTTTAACTACTTTTTACCAACAGTTTATAAATTTTACCCTGTTTATAATTTTAGTCGGTTTATTAACTCCGTCCCATACGAACCCTAAATGTCAAGAATCCTGCATGAAACAACTCAACTAGATTTGGTGTTTGGCAACTCATCAAACTTCAATTATTTAAGTGAAAAACAATGCTACAAATTTTGACCAATCCTCTCTCTGTGTATGTGTATTGAATTTTTGTCAAAGAAAAAATGACTCATCACAACAATATTTAAACACCCTCGATCAAATATAATGAACGATCATGCAAATTATGCAATTTTAAAATTCAAAAAGAAATATAAAAAAATGAGACATTTTGAGTTCAAAATATATCGAGAATTTTTCTTGATGGGCAGTGTTAATGACACCACAAAAAAAGTTCTTTATCTTTCGTATTTGAACATGGAAGGTTAGAGATATAATATGCTAGTTTTGCAAAATTTGGAGGGGCCATCATTTTGCAAAATGATACTCAATATACCAAAAATTCCTACCCTTTGCAGAAATGTCATCCCCCCATATAAAATATGGTAAATGTCAAAAAGTGAATTTTTTTTTTTTGCAAAAATAACAGGTCAAGGTGACCTTGTATTGTGGGTTAATGGATTTGGGCAGGCTTTTGAAAATTTGGAAATCTTTGGGTGAGATTTAAGGGATTAGGAAAGGAGAGAGGGAGTTCAATCTTCAAAAAATCAAAACTGCAGACAGGGAGAGAGAGAGAGAGAGAGAGAGAGAGGAGACGCGAAGGAGGAGGAGAGAAGTGGAGGAGGCGGCAAATTTCGTTGAGCGTTCTGGCGATTGAGCAGCATAGGCGGAGGCGGCGACTGAGAAGATGCGGCGACGACTTCCAGTGAGAGAAGAAAGTGGAGGCTGTTGTCTTGAGTATTTAGGTTGCTTGTTATGTGAATGTGCACTCTTTCGTTTTCTTCTAATTGCATCTTTGTTTGAACACTTACTCATTTCCATTCTATGTACATTTTGGGGAAGTTTATGAGATTAATAATATCTGACAAGGCTTAGTCTTCCATTGGCTGAGACATCGGTTTTATTGGCTAGACAATAGTAGTTACCTGCTAGTAAGCGTAAATCACATATATTTGGGGTTCACATCTCAGACACCCAAAACGGACAACCATATACTGTAACTGACGTACATATATGCAAAATAACAAAAATCAACCTTCTGCAACTTAAAGAATGTCGTCTATCCTAGATATCCTTGAGGTGGGAAGTTCCTAAGGTAGACGAGATCTGGCAGGGGTTAGTCTTATATTGGCTAAGAGATCGTGGTCGCTGGCTAGACAAAAGTAGTTACTGGCTAGTAAGTGTAAATCGCAACTTTTTTTTAGGCCTAGCGAAACCACTTCCCCTTTTCCAATTTCGACACGTGTCCCCCACCCCCTCTTTTTTTCCCGCTTGTGAAACCTGCTATCGGGTGAGCAGTTTTTGCAAAACTAACATTTTGCCATCCCCTTGCAATTTCTACCCCATGGCTATTTTCCCTATTTCAACGGATGATATTTTAGATTGTAAAATACTTTCCAATAATATAAGAAAATCTTTTAAGTTACAATTAAAATCTACTATTTTAAGTTATAATTAGTTTTTACCGTAATTTCAATAATAAATAAATTCAAAATATTCATCTTAATCTATCTTTATTATATTGGTTTTTATCATAAATATTTATCATACTTTTTCCTATTTCTTAAAAATCTATTTTATTTTAAAAAAAATTATTGTGTTGAATTTATATATAGTTACCTTAATAATATGTATTCAATAATTTTTTAATATTATTTTTGGGCCGAAAAGTTTCTTATGAGAATTAACTATAAACTACCTTATTCTCTGAAAATATTTTTATGGCAAAAGAGTTTTTTAAATTTTTAATATATATTTTTGTGGGTAAAAATTATGCAAAGTAGACCAAAATAAAAATAAAGGTTGGAAGAATGTAGGCAATTATTGAGATTTGTAAAAGTGTGGTGCTGTTTAGTTTTGCCAATTACTTGTGGGGACATTAAGAGGTAAAAAATGAGAGAGAAAAGTGGGAAAGAGGGAAGTAAATGGAGGGGTTGTACCTGCAAAAGCAAGCAAGTAGGGAAACCTATAAGACCAAGTTTTCTGCTTGTAGCCTTGGCGCCCAAATTACCACCACTTGCACCCAGGGAGAGATGGAAGAAGAAGGTGATTGACGGCACCACCACTTGTATCTTATATAAGCTTTCAGAAGCCCTCAATCCAATGATGAAATCACCATTAATGATGAAGGAGCTTATAAGAAATGCTTGGAGTTGAAGAGCCGACCTCAATTGAAAAAGAAGAAGGTTTCATCCCAATCAGCAAATAGCATTAATATGGAGGAGCTCGTTAACTCTTTAAATTCATAAGCCCCCCATAGAAGTAGAAGCAGACTGACCTAACTTTTATCAGGTGGTCACGTAATCTGTTATGATTCACCTTCACACCAAAGCGATAAATCCTAGCACCCGAGTGTATTGTCCTAACAAGCATGGTCAGATCTGCAGATTGTGCTATGCATGCAGTTGAGACGATGAGTAAGTGTTTCTTTTTATGTTGTCGGATTATGGGTATCCCTATACTTCATACACCTGTACTTCATGGCTGACTTGCTCTCCCTCTTTCTAATGAAATAAGGGACAAATTGTTTGAATATATGATTGAGATATTTGGAGGATGGTGGGCATGTGAAGGGTGCAATTGGGTCTTCAAGGGTAGGAAGAGCCATAAAGTCGTAGTCATGAACGGGAATATCGACTACGATTCTCCGAATCAATTGCTTATGGACAAGTTTGTTAGTGACAATGACCATAAAGAGGAAGTGCATAATGTTCTTTGTTACAATGACCATAATGTCGTAGTCATAAACGGGAATATCGACTTCTGCAGACTTGTTCTTCGTTTAGGCTCACTTCTTCTTCTCAAGACCTCTTTAGATCTTCATGTAAGCTTCTTCGATCGACTATATTTCCTCATCCAATGCATCATCACACCATGTCTCCTCCTCGGATCCACAGTTACCTGAAATAATCAATAAAAGCGTGTAGATTTCGACTCTACAAACATAGAGAGGAAATATGCAAATTATACTTAAACCATGCATGATATGCATCAAAACTAAGCTAATGGCAACCTATTATGACCATCGAAATGCATGCTATCAAGTGGTGATGATGCTCGTAAGAAGCTCAAGGGTATGGTTGCGGACGGAGGGGATGAGATGCTAGTTCATTCACGTGCGACTTTATCGGATATGGATAAGAAGAAGGACCTTTCTCCACTCAAGCCAAGGGCCGAGCAGACAATCGACGATCTACTTGCGTCTGCAGAGCGCTTACAGCCGTCGATGGGGACGCCCCCGGCCGACGAGCACGACATCTTCTGGAAGGGTCTGCCGGGTTGGGATCGTTCGGGCGATGCGATGATGGGGTTGCAACCTTCTTTAGAGCTCGCTGATGTTTTGAGTGGCTGTATTACCGACGTAGTCGGTGGGCGACGGGCCGACATGGGTAAACCGCCTACTCGTGTTCCACCGACCATCCCGGAGGCATCTACTTCAGCCGTTCCGGAGACTTCTACTTCGGCCGTGCCGCCAGCAGCTTCTACATCCGGCACACACAAGCCCGAGCCTTCGACCTCCGCCACACCAGCGGCGGTCTCCTTGGGCTCTGCAGATGATGTGATCCCTGACGTCATTGAGGAGGCTGACGACGGTCAGGAGGGGCAGGCTCAGGGCCGGGGGGGCCCACAGGTCGACCCTTTATTGCCGCCGGGAGAGCTGTTTGTGTCTTACAGGCATCACCGTGCGTACCAGGTGTGGAGAGATCCTACGGTGGAGCTGCCACTGCTGAAGTTCCACCACCGGGCGACTCACTTGCAGCCTTTCGAGCCCTACATATTTGAGGGCCCGGGGACCTGGGTGCAGGATCTGCTCCCGTCCGGCATCCCCCAGCTGAGGTCCCTCCACTAGCAGTGTGTCGACGAGTTCACCTGCACGGCCTTTTTGGAGCATTGGCACCCGGAACCAGCTCCTTCCACTTTCCATGGGGCGAGATGGCACGCTCCACGATGTTGCCTGTCTGATGGGACTTCTGATTGATGGCCAGCCCTGCACGTCACATCTGCCCGCGGGCGCTTTGGTCCCCGCCATCGCGGAGTACTACAAGCTCACCCCTGCGACTCTGAAGTCGTACAGACACGCTGGTACATCGCCGTGTTTGCCCCGGGCCACAATAGGTGGCAGGACCTGCAGGACGAGGGTCGCTTCTACAGGCTGGCCGAGCACAGGCGCACCAGCGAGGATTGCCAGGCCGGTGTCACTGCAGATTACTTGCCTTGGTACGCGTCGCAGAGCCGGCCGTACGTGCTGCCGACCACGCCACCCCATCCCGACCCGCCGGCGCCCGTCCACCCTATCGACATGGACCCATGGGTAGACCTCCCTTAGCCTCCTGTCATCCGTCCGGCGCTGTTAGCCCGCTTTCGTGAGGTCGAGGGCTATTTGAGGGCCCTGGCTAGCGACCCTCGCATTGAGTAGCTAGTGGACGAGGTGACGAAGATTTTGGATCATGCTGTACGCCATCCTGTAGACCAGTGATGTATCTTTGCAGTTTCTATATTGATATTATACTTTTATATTACGGATTTTGTATCTATCTCTATATTTATATCTCGAGTAGACTCTTCTCATTTCTTCAGAGTCATATTGAACGTAAACATCAAAAACGAAAACCTTAATATGATAAGGTTGCCCGATAACGAAAACGAAAACGTTAATATGATAAGGTTGCCCAATAACGAAAACGTGAAACCAGATTATGTATGTTGTTTATAATGTTTTCCTGCATATTTTGGTTAGGAACTTCCCTCGGGATTTGTGAAGGAGCACAAAAACAGATTGTCGAGTAGTAATCAAGCGGTCTTGGACGGGGGCGTCGAATCGTCCAGGCGGGGTTCTCCTTGCTTGCGAGCAGTTTGGGGAGTGCCGACCACGCAATCGAAGATAAGTGGTTGTCCATTCTCCCTACACGGACACGAAGCTCCGCCGGGTCACTGGGTTATGACGGTAACCCACGATGTTCATAACCACGGGCTTTCCACGAGCTTGAAGGGTCACGCCATCGCCGGACAGATGACAGAGGGGGAAAATAAGATGGCGAGGTGGATGAAGGAAGTTGGCACTCCTCCAAAATCCATTGGGTACGGATTGAGGCAGTTGGATGAGACCGGCGTCACGTCAAGGAAGAGCCTTACCAATACGCTCGCCATGGTGGTCGCCGAAGAAAGAGGTAGTCGGACGATGACCCAGGATACCTTGCACCATCTGCGGGAAAGAAGGTACTACTACGGCTTCAGACGACATCCGGATGACGACAACGTCTTGAGCGACCTCTTCCTCGCGCATCCCGACGGGATACGCCTTCTCCGAAGGTTCCATTACGGCATCATAATGGACAACACGTACAAAACAAATGCGTAAGTTACTTAATTACGATTACATTATTGCACATATAGTCAATTATAAAGTATTTTATATGTAACATATTTACACTTGCAGGTATGGGATTCCTTTGTGCGAGGTGGTCGGGTTCACACCCTCAGGCAATACTTACTGCATCGCCTATGCCTTCATGTCGCAAGAGAACGAAGACACATACGCCTGGGTGTTGCGACAGCTTCAGATCTTGCTTGGGACGGTTCAGCCTCAAGCTATCATGACTGATTGAGAGCTAGGTCTCTTGGCGGCGCTGAATGTTGTCTTCCCCGATGTCCAGCATCTCCTTTGTTGGTTACACGTGACGAGAAGATGCGAGGAAGCTGCTCTGAAGATCACGAAGAATTTAAACTACGTTGGCATCTTTAAGGGAAATTGTTGGGGGCTTTTCGAATCGAGGTCGGAGGAATCATTCAACCGATGTCGTCGGGCGCTACACGCTGCATGGCACCCATTCCCAGGTGTGGTGGCGTATTTAGAGTCGGTTTGGCTTCCATACAGCAGGAGCATCGTACGATGCTACGTAGATAATGTCTTCCATCTCGGCACCCGTACGACAAACAGGCACAACCTTACTTCATATCTCCCGTTACAATATGATATAATATCGAATATTTAGTGGTATGCACTTCAATGTGTACAGAGTTGAGGGTCAACACAAGGTTCTGAAGGAGGCACTTCACTCATCGACTGGTGACTTCCGCATCGTGATCGATGCAATCCATAGAGTCAACGATTGTCAACTGCATGAGCTGCAAACTGCTTTGGAGATCGACCGCTTCAAATGGCCAACAGCGGCGTATAAAGTCAACCTTTTCGATGAGGTAAAGACTTTAATCTCAAAAAAGTGCTTCGATTATCTGTACAAGATGTGGCAGGACGTCGTAAACCAAAAGGTTCCTCCGGTATGTACGGACCGACATTGGAGGGTTTGTTACGGGATCCCTTGTGTCCATGAGATTCAGGCATACGTCAACTCCGGTATTCCGATACCCGCCGAGGACATCCACCCGTTCTGGATGGATTTGTCATGGACTGACCTCGACGACACCCCACTACCGTATGAGCTGTCATCTTCATACACGGCTTCCAACGATGTATGCGAGGATGAGCTGCACCCACCCTCATCAGCAAGCGTCCGAAGGAAGGGGAGGCCTCGGGGGTCGAGGAATGCCTGCAGAACCAACCCGTTGCCATACGAGGAGGTAAGGGAAAGGTTTGAGAGAGAAGAAGCGCGTGCTGCTCGAAATGCTGCTCGGCCTCGTCCACAAGCGACCTCAGCCCGACGTGGACATGATGATGTGTTCGAAGGGTTCAACTAGGGTCGAAACAACGTTGATCCCTTCATGCTCGGTCATATTGAGACGGTGAGGGACACTGTTGGAGATGGTCATTGTGGCTACTGTGCTTTGGCGGCTTTGACATCACCGATCGGCGAGACTGCTTTCCCGGAACTCAAAACGTTACTATGCAATCACTTGGAGGATCACGCCGATCTGTACGCCGGTTGTTGTACGGGAGGGTACCCATTCCAGCAGTTCGTCGACTACCAGAGATGGACGGGAGTTGTGCATGGTGATAGGAGACGGTGGATAGAGCTACCCATTATGGGATTAGTATTTACAACGGTATATCATATTCCTCTCGTCGTCCTAGCTTGGCATCTTCCGTTCACATGTCTCCCCATGATCTCGCCGACACCTGCTAACAACCCTCAATCAGCAACTCTTGGTGTAGCATGCATCGGAAACCAAGACCATTTTGCCGCGGTACGACTTCAAACGTCTTTTTTATTACCTATTCATGCTTTTCATATATATGCCAATACTCTAACTCTAATTTTTTGTTCTCATAGATCTGGTTGCGTCCTAACGCTCCTCTTCCGCCGCCTCCGCTAGAATGGGTCGAACATCATCATCCGAGCGTCGAAGGATGGGATGCTCCGTTTCAAGCTCAGATTGAGAGATTTAGAGCCTTGCGTGCCGAGTTCGGCCGTCCTTTACTATTTTCCCAGATTGTATTGCACAACTTTATTAAAATTATGAATGTAAACCTTTTTTTCCGTTCCTTGTAACGTTATTCGCATATTATCCGAATGAAAACCTTAACAATTCTTGTGTTCTATTTATTTTGACCCTAAATACTTCAAATCCACTAGCTAAACATTTCAATTTTATCAATTAACATTACAAAACCGTCGAAAAACCTAACCCTAACCTTAAACCCTAAACCCTAAACCCTAAACGCAAAACCCTAACTAGGGTTTGCACATCCTTAACAACGTGCAAGTATTGCACGTCCTTAAGGACGTGCTTGCACGTTGTTAAGGACGTGCAAAGCTTTCCTAGTGGAGGTGCACAGTCCCAGACTTGCACGTCCTTAGGGACGTGCAAATCCTTAATCCGGATTTGCGGTGTATATAGCAACACCCAAATTAAAATAGGTTAATTAGCTAATTAAATGTTTAAAAGGGGTACAAAACACCAAATTTTCTCAAAAATTTATAGGGTCTTTCTATTTAGGTCATTTGATAAGAAGTTAGTTGGAAAAGATTCCTTATCAAATAAAGCATTTCCCTAAAAAATCAGTATTAAAAAAATGCTAAAATAATTAAATTAAGGAGAATCATTCCTAATTAGACTTCTTAATATATACCCTGAGACATAGAATAGAAAATTCAAAATATTTATTAATATTACTAATTCTGCTAGCATTTTGCTGATGTGTCACGCCCATAATTAAAGTTGAATTTTTTATTCAAATGAGATTTTCTTATTGGTCAATATTATTATGGAAACTTTAAAATATTTGTTTCTTATTTTAAATATGATTTGAATCCATTCCTTTTTTTATTTTCGGTTATATTGCCATAAATATTGAGAGATGTTTCCATTTTTTTTTCCGAGTGCAATATATCTATCTATTATCTGTTATCTATCTATCTATCTATTAATATTACTAATTCTGCTAGCATTTTGCTGACGTGTCACGCCCACTATTAAAGTTGAATTTTTTATTCAAATGAGATTTTCTTATCGGTCAATATTATTATGGAAACTTTAAAATATTTGTTTCCTATTTTAAATATGATTTGAATCCATTCCTTTTTTTTTTCGGTTATATTGCCATAAATATTGAGACATGTTTCCATGTTTTTTTTCCGATTGCAATATATCTATTATATATCTATCTATTATCTATTATCTATCTATCTATCTATTAATATTACTAATTCTGCTATCATTTTGCTGACGTGTCACGCCCACAATTAAAGTTGAATTTTTTATTCAAATGAGATTTTCTTATTGGTCAATATTATTATGGAAACTTTAAAATATTTGATTCCTATTTTAAATATGATTTGAATCCATTCCCTTTTTTTTTATTTTCGGTTATATTGTCGTAAATATTGAGACATGTTTCCATTTTTTTCCCGATTGCAGTCTCTTTTCGGTTATATTGCTGATGTGTCACGCTCACAATTAAACTTGAATTTTTTATTCAAATGGTATTTTCTTATTGGTCAATATTATTGCTGAAATTTTAAAATATCTGTTTCATATTTTAAACATATTTGTTTCCTATTTTGATACTAAAATATTTTGTAATTTGATATGTTGTATGTCAATTTGTGATCTATTTTAATCGTCTACGTACATTGAACATTCGTCAATTCTTGGCTGATTTTATTCTTGGATATTGAAATTGTTGATTAATCATTTTTAACCGATTGCAATATTCCCCACAATGCCTACATACAACGAATATGTAATAATCAATTTGTAAATATTCGATTTCAAAAATTAATTATAAAAATCAATTAGAGCCAAATAAGTGTTATTTTATAATTTAATTATTTTAGACATCTTAAATGACTATCGAAAAATAAATAATATTTTAAGACTCACAGGCATTACTAATGCTTATTTTACATCTTGGATGAGGCTTCTTAGATCACTTTTCTACCTTTAAGGATCTTTTTTTTACCATCTTACCTTTATTTTCACTATTAATTTCTCTATCTTTCTAACCATCTTTCTCATGAAAATAATGAATAAGTTATGTACATCTACATATTTAACTTCAAAATTATTCACACAATCATGTGCTTATGATTTTTGAATATTTGTACGGGAGCTTATATTTTACTTTTTTAGATCTATGCTAATGATAATAATTATATATTTATTTCAAATTATATTAGATGGTGTGTTTGAGTATTATTACTACTTTACCTTATTAAATAATTTTCAAAATTTGTATCGTATCTCTTTCCAACTAATTTATAAATTATAAAAAAATATTTTATACATATTTTTGTTGTAAACACGTATATATATATCAATATAGTATTATATAGATATATAAAATGATGTTCAAATTAAAATGGATCAAGCTCTCGTGCCTTCAAGGCACGGATATTACACTAGTATATTCTAAATATCAAAACATGGCAATTTCATTAAGTTTCTAAACAAAAATATGGCACTTAAGAATGTAGACGTAAAATCTTAATCATATAAGCTTTATTTCCAATATAAATTTTATAATTAAATACGAAATCCACACGGGCTATGGATGACGAGTGGGAGTGAATTGAATAATCAGATAAATGCAAAGCTAGATAATCTTTCAAATAAGTTAATTTATTTCCCCTTGATCTCCATTTTTGGTCCAAAATAATACTTCTAAAGATATATTGCCTTGACCATCGCCATCAGAGAACCATACAGATATACATATACTATACAGACCACCGTAATTAATAGATCGATTCCGATTCCATTGAATTAAAAGTGGATTTCTTTTTCAAATAGCAATTATTAAACTCTAGGAAAAAAAAACAAATAAAATACAAAACTATATTGATTTTCAATCTCCTTAAATTGTGAGATTCAAATCTTTTGAATTCTACTATATATAAAATTAGGATTTTTTCTATCCGATACCTTTACAAAAAATGCAAGGACAATACCCTAAATTAAATTTTTTTAAAAAAAAAAATTTGATTAGTTCAGCTTTGTTTTTAATTAGATTTTTATGGTCGCTTGTATTTTTTGTAGGTAATGTTTTCCAGTTTAGAGCTTTATCCGATGAAATTATTATCAACTTTATCGAGATTTATGGAAATCCCATAAATTTGAATTATATGAAGTAGTTTGATTATGCTAATAGAAATACAGTGAACAACATGCTAAATTAACAAATGAAAAAAATAATTAAAAGTGAATTATTATGTCCTCCTTTTAAATGATATTGAATTAATTATATGGAATCCCAAAGTGCGCTGGACAGGAGAGAGAGGGGCATAAAATCTTAAAAGGGACTGTGTATATATAATTGGAAGAAATCTCAACATAATCTGATCCAGCGATGCAACATTAATAATAGCTTTGCTCTCTCTCTCTCTCTTTCTCAGAACAAAACCTTTTATTTTTCTTTTTTTCCTTTTAGGGGGTTCTTGAGATCGAGTATATATATATATAGGGAGAGGGTCTTGCCTTTGGAGAGGGCTGGATCGCCTTGATTCTTCAATTCTTGTATTCACACCCACCAATACTGTTTCTATCTCAAGTTGTGGGATTCTTCTGATTCACTGCAGAAGCCGGCCAGAAACCAATCAATAAAAAAAAAAAAAAAAGAGTTGATTTGTTTTAGTTCAAGTTGAAGATGAGTGGAAGTAAATTGGGAGGAGGAAGTTCAGCTTCATCAGCATCATCAAGGAGGGGGAAAAAAGGTGGGGGCCACAACTCTGATAAGCCCAAGCAGCCACAAAGAGGCCTTGGTGTTGCTCAGTTGGAGAAGATTAGGATCCATTCTCAATTGGTATTCTATTTTAGTAATTGAAATGTTTTTGGCACTGTGATTTTATTATAGATTGCTATAAATTTTATGTGAATTAATGGATATGAGGGGATTTGGGGGAGCAGGAGGAGTTGAATATGCAGGCCTATTCAGCAATGCAAACATCCATGGCAGGAGCTCCACCGTCTCAATTTGCTTACTCATCTTCTCAACCTCCTTATGGGTATCCACCTCAAATGATGGTATGTGCCTCATTCATTGTTCATTACCTTGTCTGTCGTCATCGTCATCATCATCGATTAATCATAGTAAGATAACTATATCATCGATCTGAATCTTATGCACCCTTTTTGTCCATATATATGGTTGACTACATACCTAATTTAGTGGATTGTTTGTAAGAAAATTTTCCGTATATTTATAGATCAGTGCAAAAAAAATATGTATGAAAGTAATTGATTCAAGTTGAAAATCTTAGATTTAATTTATAAGTCTCTACCCAAAATCGATCCTAATTAACCACATCTACATATATGATTTGTTCTTGTACATGTGTTTCTCCAGATGGGGTTTGCAGACATGGAGGGAGATCGATCAAACCTAAGATTTGGTGAATCTCAATCTTGTAATCAACCAAGGTACACTATTAGTAAATCAAATCTTTTCAAACAAAGTGCCGTCTTATTCACTCAAAAATGTTCAAAATAACCAAAACTAGTATATATATATTAACTTTACTTAACTTGCTTGATGTTGTGCGATGGATAAGCAGGTGGAACCCTAGCCAGGTAGACAACCTTGGGCCATATGATCAGCACAGCACAGCCACAAGGCACTTCATTGATACCATGGAGGTATGCAATATATTAATTTTAATTAAATACCTACTTGTCTTCAACATCTATATATATATATATATTTACAGTTGCAATTACACAATACATATATATGGAGTTATCCCATTTCGATTACAAATAACCCATTGTATTATAATCCGTGTGCTACGTATTTCTTCTATTGCTGACGGGTTTTAGTCTTTTAGATGACACTTCATTCATTAAGATATATATAATTCTATATCCATCGATTGTTAGCGCAGCATGTGGTTAATTATGATCGAACAAGTACTTGTGTTGAGATTTTTGTTTAATTTTATGGCGATTAGGATCCAGGGCAAACCACAATGAGGAACTATTGGATGAGTATGAACGAGTCGAACAGCCAGAACCCTGCAGGTTCAGATGATAGCCAAGACTTGGATTTAGAGCTCAGACTGTGAAGATGGAGAGATCCATCTGCTTCAATTCTTATGCACAAATTAAAAGATATATATATAGATAAATATCCCACCGTGAGGAGAAAATCTAGCTTATTTATTTCACTTGATCGATCATGTCCTCCAATCCATGTGATTCATCTTGTACGTAGATTTTCTTAGCCTGGGTGTTAGCACCTTATTCTAATACTAGCTCAACTTTTCGAATTGCTTGTATGCAGAATGCATACCATGAATGTCCAATGCCTTAGATTGAAAATGCTGCATATATATGTAGAATTAGGTTCTGTTTGGTATAAAATTATATAAGTTAAACGAAATGGAAACAAATTTTGTATCATAAAATATATTATAGAAAGTTTTGTGAGTTTAAATGAGAGAAGAATTCTCATATTTTGATGAAGAATAAAATCAAAATGGTAAGAATTATCGAAAGTATAGGGGACATGATTGCCCCTCCTTCAATTCAAATTGGTGATCTAAATGAGTGACATCACAAATTTTGTATGAAAAGAGGAGATTAGGGTACTGATTAAAATTTCTAACAATTTACCTTGAATTACACAGACTATATTCATCTCGTTTACGTTTACCTTTATAAATTACGGGTCTTAATGTTTGCTGTTGATTGGCTCGAAGCATGCTTATTCCTGACTCCGAGCCCAGTCCCTTAACTTACTTTTTTCTCTACCACATTAGCTTAAGAACCTCATTCTAACTTTTTATTATTTGAACTCTCATTCATGTGCTCGACTTTCATACCTTCAAGTTACATTTTACTATTTACCTTTTTCAATTATTCTATTATTATTATTATTATTATTATTATAAAAATATATTGCAAGAAATTAGTGGACAACCGAGATACAGGTTCGTGTAGAAGAGCCAATTCGCTTGGCCCTAAACATTTTCGCTCTTTATTTTTTTTCTAGGTGGCACTATTAGGAGCCCGAATGCTCCCCAATGTGTGTACTATTAGAATTTGTTTAATTTACTGATCTCAAAGGAAAAGCCAATCTGGCAGTATCATAAACATACAAAAAAACTTTTGCTTCATTTTCACCACAGCATTTTGATAAACATAATTGATAGTCACTATATCTAGATATGACATATATATACAATTTTGCCCTTTTTTTTTTGGTTCTCTTGATTTTTAGAAGATCGAGATTATAAGAATGGAGATCACTTATTTCAAATTTTTTTTTTTTTTTACAGTAGACAATAAGTAGATCGACAAAAGCAATCTTGAAGCCATTAAAAGATGGCTTGAAATACCCTACGCAGATGGTCTCCATAAAAAAAAAGACCTAAGGTTATAATTACATAAATTTAAATCTAACATTTAGAAATAAGCATAAGTTAACATTAAAAAATTCTGGAAAATTAAAATTCTTGATCCTTTAGATTTGATCTGGCGGCAGATTAATCGGCTTACATGCAAGCCGAGGGTGCAGTAGATGTGGCATTGGAGTCTTGCGAGGCGGTGACTTTGCTCATCAATGTTGCATGTGAACATTCGGATTGAAGGTTGAAAGACAAAAAAATATGATCTTTTGCAAAAAAGGTTTTGTTTTAAGATTTTAGGGTAAAGGGTAGGTAAGTAGGGATTTGTTGTGGGTGTGTGGAGGGAAGACCCTGGACAATGCCTTTGGATTTAATAGATTTGAGATTGAATGGAGAGCAGGTTTGGTTTTCAAAATGGGAGTTTTCCAAGGCTGCTGATGTAGGAGGGAGCACACCATAGATTTTGACAGATCTAAGCAGATCTAGACAGTTGGAGATGAGGGGGAGAAAGAGCAGACATGGGGGAAGTTTGGGAGGTTTGGGAGCGTGGAGAGCCGCCCTTGGGTGGACACAAGGAGGGCCGCTAGAGGAAGCGACACCAGACAAGGAGTCGAGGCTGGAGGGAGAGTGGGCCGCTTGAAGGAGGCGGACGATGGT
This sequence comes from Persicaria tinctoria, assembly GCA_037127255.1. Classification (NCBI taxonomy): domain Eukaryota; kingdom Viridiplantae; phylum Streptophyta; class Magnoliopsida; order Caryophyllales; family Polygonaceae; genus Persicaria; species Persicaria tinctoria. The sequence goes on along the minus strand of JBANSL010000006.1, from coordinate 53,625,568 downwards.
TGTGAGGGGTAGTGAGGCGGTGTCGGAGACCTCCCCGAGAGATACGCCGGGACTGAGGTAGCGCCTAAGCCGGAGGAGGAGACAACGCCAAGGCCGCAGGAGGTTGCTAGGGTTTCAGGAGGTTTGTTGAACGGTGGAGGAGGAGACCGCGAGGCCTGGAGACGACTAGTGGAGAGATGTCGGCGGAAGGATACCGGTGGCCAGGAGGTCGAGGAAGGGCGACAAAGCCGCCGCCACTAGAACCCACCACCACCGAGACCCGATGGGAGTGGCCAGGTCAGAACCCACCGCTGGGGTGTGTGTCGAAGCCACCAAGTAGTCCGTCGGGGTTGGCCACCGGAATCAATCTCTAGCTAGCACGTATCAAGATTAATTATTTCAAAATCATTCCTAATAAGGATTTTTAACCTATATCCTTAATCAATCTCTAGCTAGCAGGATTGGAGTACTAACTTTTGATCAATTTTATAAATTTATTATCCCTCTGTTCGATAAAACTTGTCGTTTACTATTCACGCACACTTTTTAGAATGATAAAAACTATATAAAATATTCATTTTTTTATAAATTTTTCTAAACAAGTCTGTACTTATTAATAATAACTACGAAATTGTTAAAAAAATTATTAAAAAAATAGATATTTTATATAGTTTTTATCTCCTAAAAAAGCGTGCGTGAATAGTAAAATTACAAGTTTTTCCGAACGGAGGTAGTATTAACCTTTTAAAGTGTGCGTTGATAATATATGATATGTTTTGCTCAATGAAGAGGGTAGTATGTAATTAATTAATGAAATATGGAGTACTAATTAACTTTTGATAATGTTTATAAATTTATTATTATATATTATTGTGATTATATTAAATTATTTTAGTTTATGTAATAGAAAAACAAACTAAAATATATAATTGATATATATTAAATATTATATAGTTTGTCAATATATTACAATGATAAATAATTTCGCGAGGTAACCCGGCCTGAGGTTATGCACAATTCAGGTGGTAAACAAGGGTTTAAGTTATTTTGCATGCAGGTAACCCTGGGATATCGAAATTTTTTGCCTCGCATCCAGAAGTTTTACTTTGTCTACTTAAAAATTGATTTTAAAGTTATGGGCGGGTGAGTAGCGTAATATTAACAAAATTTGTGGATTATTTTTCATAAGTACCAACATTGAAAAGATCTAGTTCGAAGGATTGAGAAGATGGAGAATAGTGTCACAGTGTGAGGAGAAGCCGATAGCAGAGGCAGACCGAGGACCTCATGGTGGTGGCTAGCGACGGGTGCAAGAGGGCCGGCGGCAGCGCAACCGTAGGTGGTGGGTGGTGGTGTTGTGGAGACTCGGTCGGTAGTGGTGGGTTGCGATTAAAGATTAGTTTTAGGATTTCGAAAATTTGGAATCGTATCCCTCGAAAGTTCCATGTATTATCTGTCAATTTAGTTCTTATTGAGTGGGATTAGTGATCTATGTTGTGAAATTGAGCTCAAATTATGGTTGAAGCTTCGAATTTCGAATTTTATGGTTAAGGGGTTCAAAAAGTTGGGGGGTTTTTGGTTGTTGTTTGTAGGGGTCTGAAAATTTTAGGTCTCAAGTAATAGCTCAGATTATATGGTCCTACACTTGAACTAATCTATATAGTGAATGGAAGACTAATGTTGTTCAAGTTGAAAATTTATTTATGGTTGCTCCTTTCTTCTACTTGCCTTCAACTCTTCCCATTATGAAGTTGGCTTTTTATGAATGAAGTTAAACTTGTTCTTATACTTTCTCTATTAAAAATTTGTCATTTGCAGTGTCAAGATTAATCTTCATTCACTTTTTTGTGTTTTTGTTAAATTCTCATTACGGTTCTCTCTTATTTTGTTTAAGGTAATGGGCCATTTGTAGAATATGCATTTCTTGATTAGACGTTGTTTGCATATTGGGAGATAAAATAGAGTTACAGATGCGTTATAACCATTCAGAATTTGAAATAGAGGTTGAGGATCCAGATGAAAGCAATATTCTCGATGTATATGTCGACATGCTTGTAGGGGTTGTACGGATTGGGATGATTCTTCCGGAGCACCCAACGCTATGGGGTGATTTGATGGATATGTTGAAAAAGTCACATGAGAAGAAATTGTTGAATTTGGCGATTGGGTCAGCCGAGATACATAGTGATATTCTACAAATGGCCCTTGGTTTTATGGAAACCAATAGGCTTTTGAAGAAACCATCAAGTACAACATGAAGTTGTTGAATTTGGTGATTGGGTCAGCCGATCACACCTAGTGATATTCTACAAATACCTTTCTAACTTTGCAGTCACTTCATCCTCATAAGAAAAAGTCGGCTACTTCTATAAGAAGAGGGTTATATGTCCTGAAAGTTGCAAAATCTTCTAGGTCCTCAAGGAGTGAACCTACTTCCGGCAATCTTAGTAGAACAAGAGATGTTGATTTTGTTTTGTTCGTGCTGATTGTAAATGTACAAGCTGATGAAAGGGTTGGTGATGGTGCTGAAAATGATTAGAAAGTCGTCATGGTTGTTTAAGAGGGGGTTCTTATTTCATCTCAAAATGATGATAGGCTAGAGTTGAAGTTGTAGGTTCTGTTGATAGTCATGAGAGGGTTGAGGTTGACGTACACACTGATAATATACAGCTTGATGTTTTCATAGAGGGTGATATGGACATCGATCAAGAAGACTACTTTGATAGAGTTTATGAGAGACTTTTGTGTTCAAGGGGGAGTCGTCGTTGTAGTTATAAAGAATAAGCACAATAGGTATATACAACACACGGTGCTGATTCAGAGTGTGCATGGAGAGTTCATGCATCGACCTTGGCAGATGAGAAAACGTGGGCAATAAAAACATTGACAAGCAAGCATACTTGCATGAGATTACACTTTCATAATCCTATGGCAATACCCGATTGGGCATCTCGAAAGATTTTCCTGGATGTGCTTGCAAATGAAAACATCACGGGAAAGACCATTAACAATATATTCTTCCAATCCTTTGACATTAAGTTGAAAAACACGTCCTTATACCAAGCGACGAAGCTTGCTGAAAAAATCCTTCACGGGTATGAAGATGCATCATATGCTAGTTTGCCTAGTTATTCATAGATTGAACATGGAACTTTCAAGGGATGCAATTCCAAAATTTTGAAATCTTAAAACTAACCTTAAATCACAACCCTCCACCACTGCCATCCACCGCACGCGCCGCTCCTGGCCCTCTCACACCCCTCACCAGCCATCGCCTTGAGGTCCTCTACGTGACTTTGCTATCAACTTCTCCTCCCATTGTGACACCCTTCTCCATATTCGATCTCAATCCTTCGAACGAGATCTATCTTTCAATGTTGGTACTTGTGAAAATAATCCACAAATTTTGTTAATATTACACTACTCACCCGCCCATAACTTTAAAATAATGATTTTTGGACAAAGTAAAACTCCTGGGCGCAAAGCAAAAATTTTCGAAACCCCAAGGTTATTAGACGAAATATTTGAAACCCTTGTTTAGCACGCGAATTATGCGTAACCTCGGGTTACCTCGCTAAATTTCCTATAATTAATTGATGCTTTGAATTTTAAATTATACCATACAAGACACCATGACTATACTAATACAATCATTAAAATGGAATAGTTTTAGCCTAGGTGTCATCCATATTTATTTTAGCTATTTAAACCAATCACAATTTCTTCCTTCCATTTTTTTCCTTCTTCTCATTATCTTTTTAAACCAATAATATTCCTTTTATTTTTAACCAATCAACTTTGACTAAAATTATATCTAAAAATATATATTTTCTTAACATAATAAACAATTGGTTGTAATTCAAAAAATTAAATAAATTACATCTGATGTTTACTGTTACTCTATACTAGCCTAAATCATTTAGTTATTAATATGTTATATATATATATATACACACACACACATTAAAAAAATGACATCTAAATCTTAATTTTAGTAATACACCATTATCTTTATATATATATGTCATCTATTCAAGCAAACTTTTCTTTACATGTCACATCTTTATATCGAGGTCTTAAGAGGTATCAACCAATGTCACCAAATCCTCTCATGTCCATTCTTCTCATTTGGAACCAGAAAAGGAAGAGTTCTTATGACATGAATGTGAATCACTAGCTTATAAATCACTCTTAACATTCTTATTATATCTTATCTGGGACGTGGTCACTACGCCATTTTGCAAGTTAGGCGACGTACATTTATGGGTTCGTCACTTGAGAATCATTCATGCGACGTACCATATATGTGTTCGTCACATGAGTCGAATCCAAGGAAAGTCAAAGGATATCGAAGCTCAGGCGACGAAGTTATCATTTGTTCGTCGCTTGAGTAAATTTAGGCGACGAACGTATGTAGAGTCGTCACCTGAGTGAGAGTCGGTAGGCCCACATTAAATTGCATGAGGTTGTGGTGACGAAGTTTGAATGAGTACGTCGCCTGAATGAGGGGTAGGTCTGACACATTTATTACTATATCACCTAGGCGACGAACATATGCTAAGTACGTCACCTGAGTCGTTACTGGCAGACATTCAAGCGACGAACATAGCACATGTTCGTCACTTGAGTTCCTAAAACAAAGGCGCCAAGTTTCCCCGCGCTAAATTTGAGAAGAAAGTGATGTATCTATATAAAATCAAAAGATCGAGTCTTGTATATCTATATATGATTTTGGTAGATAAAATATTTAAAAACAGCTCAATGTAAAATGATAGATTTTGTGCGTAACCACTTAAAGTCTTAAAATATAAAAACTTAATTAGAAAAATATTATAATATTTTTTAATTAAGTTTTTATATTTGTGATCGATATTACGGTGAAGATCAAAGTTTTGAGACCAAGATTTGAGTATGAGATCGAGATTTGAGACTTAGATTGATATCAAGATTTCAAATTTGAGATTTGTCATTAAGATTTGAAAACAAGATTAAGACTAAAATCAAAGTCGACATTTTATATTGAGATTTTATTTTTTAGAACTGAGGGGGAGAAATGATATTTGAGATTGAGATTAAGTTTGAGATCGAGATTTGAGATGCAGATTGCGAATTGAGATTTGTCATTGAGATTTGAAATCTATATTAAGTTCAAGATCGACATTTGATATTGAGATTTTATATTTGAGAATTAGAAGGAGAGTTGATATTTGAGATCGAGATTAAGTTTGAGATGGAGGTTCGATTTGAGATTTGTCATTGAGATTTGAAATCAAGATTAAGATCAGGATCGACATTTGATATTGAGATTTTACATTTGAGAACTGAGAGGGAGAAAGTTGATATTTGAGATTGAGATTAAGTTTGAGATCGAGATTTTAGATGCATATTGCGATTTGAGATTTGTCATTGAGATTTGAAATCAAGATTAAGATTAAGATTAAGATCGACATTTGATATTGAGATTTTATATTTGAGAATTGAGAAGAAGAGTGGATATTTGACGTTGAGATCGAGATTTGAGATTGAGATCGCGATTTGAGATTTGTAATTTGTCATTGAGATTTGAAATCAAGATTAAGATCAAGATCGACATTTAATATTGAGATTTATATATTTTATAATTGAGAGTGAGAGTTGATATTTGATATTGAGATTAAGTTTGAGATCGAGAATTGAGATGAGGATTGCGATTTGAGATTTGTCATTGAGATTTGAAATCAAGATCGAGATCAAGATCGACTTTTGGTTTTGAGATTGAGATTAAGTTTGAGATCGAGATTTGAGATTGAGATCACGATTTGAGATTTGTGAATTGTCATTTAGATTTGAAATCAAGATTAGGATTAAGGTCGACATTTGATATTGAGATTTTATATTTTATAATTGAGAGTGAGAGTTGATATTTGAGATTGATATTAAGTTTGAGATCTAGATTTGAGATGGAGATTGCGATTTGAGATTTGAAATCAAGATTAAGATAAAGATCGACTTTTTATATTGAGATTTTATATTTTAGAATTGAGAGGGAGAGTTGATATTTGAGACCGAACTAATGGTTGTGATCGAGATTTGAGATTGAGATCGTGATTTGAGACTTGCCTTTGAGATTTGAAATCAAGATTAAGATAAAGATCGACTTTTGAGATTGAGATTTTATTATTGAGAATTGAGAGTGAGAGTTAATACTTGAGATTGAGATTAAGATTTGAAATTCAAATTTGAGACTGAAATCAAGATTAGGATCAAGATCAATATTTGAGATTGAGATTTGATATTTGAGATTTGTATCGAGATCAAGTTTGAGATTACCACTAATAGTCTAATATGGACATTTCATATTTGACATTTGAGATTATGATTGAGATAAAGGTTGAGATCCGGTAGAATAGAGGTTTAAGATTGAGATTCATATTAATAGAGTTCTAATTTTTTAGAATATATTGGTTCTAATTTTATAGATAATCGATCTAATAGAATAACAAAATTTTATATTTAAATATATAAGTGCTATAAAAATTAAAAAAAGATCATACAAATATTAATTCAAAACTTATTTTTGATAAAGTTAATATTAAATATACAATATTTATATTGAATATATTTAGAAATAACTTTTTTGGAAATGTATATTTGATATATTCTATTTACATTTTCATTTATATAATATATATATATATATATATATATATATATATATATATATATATCCTATTTTTATCTAATATAAATTACACAATATCATTTCATACTACATTTTTTCAACCAATGGGATTAATTCAAAACTTATTTTTGATAAAGTTAATATTAAATATACAATATTATTTCATTATATATTAATCACACAATATCATTTAAATATTTTTTTGATTAATTCAATTTTTTTTAATAATTTTAATATTAACTATACAATATTATTCAATTTTATATTAATTACACAATATCATTTCATACTACTTTTTTTACACATTGGGATTAATTCAATACTTTTTTTTAATAAAGTTAATATTAACTATACAATATTATTTCATTCTATATTATTTATACAATGTTATTGGTTAAATACGCGCAATGGCGCGGGGTCTGTACTAGTTTTATATTTATACAAGTTCATGTATTTTTTTTAATACTACAATGTTATATTTATAAAAGTTATTAGTAACAACACAAAAGTTATAAACATATAAATATTTACTATATAATGTTATAAACATATAGATATTAATTTATTTATCGGGATAATTTTTTACTGGGGAGTTGGCGGGATAATATTCCGCCCAAATTTCGTGAAATTTTGTAAACCCGCTAATCGGATAACCCTAAATCTATCTCCAGCCAAAATCTCACCACCCGCCTCCCATTTTCAGTGAGAGCTGCCTCATTCTCCTCTCTCCGCTTCTCATTCTCTGATATCCCTGCCTCGCCTTCGCCATCGCCTTCTTCGTTCTCACCACGCTCTCATACCGCCTTGCGCGCCCTCGACCTCTCCGTCTTGGTCTGTGACCCAAAGTCACTCTCTCTCATTCAGATCTGAAGCTGTCAGCAACAGGGAAGAACATTGGAAGTGCGCCTCAGGTCCGACGCCGCCGGCCACCGCATAACAGACGCCAGGTGACACCTCTCCCTCTCGTCGCCCCTCGTCTTCTTCCCGGCTCCCTCCTTTGCTCATCGTTCTGATTTCAGGTATTCTTCTCCTCGCTCCCTCTTTAGTCCTTGCTGGTTTCTGATTTTAGATTAGCTTCTTGATTTTAGTATAAACGAAGCCTGGAATTAGTTTAGGCAGGTACCAAAATGAAATTAATTTACAGTGATTCAAGTTATTTGAATGGGAATCTGTCACCATCTGATAATCTGTGTGTGGTGTTTTGTGATGAAATTATTTGAATCTGTGAAAGAGGAGGCAATTAAAAACTGCAAAAGTATGGATTGGTTGTGCTTAAAGTTTGGAGATTTCTTTTATCATGAAGTCCTCCTGTACTGTAAACAAAGTTGGTAGAACTCAATCTTATTTTATGCTATACTGCTATAGTTCTGAATCTTTATTGTTATTATCAGTTTTGTAGTTCAGTTTTTACATCTTGAGATAGTAGGAAAAAGTTTAATATTATCAATCTACAGATAATTTCTGTTCTTTGTTTTATTATTATCACTGATTATTTTAGATGTTTTCGTACTTAGATTTGACAATAAGAAATCAAATTTTAGGTTATTAGTGTTGAGACGTTTGATTAGAATATCAGATGCACAATAGTTGTGAATATAGTTATTGATATGCTTCCAATATCCTGTGCTTTTATATCCTCCACTCGAAACTTGCATCAATTCATCATAGATTCCCATGTTAGAAACCTTTTCAAAAGAAATTTGAAGCATTTTGTATCTCAAGAGTAATAGAAACTATTGAACTGTTGTGTTGATGGTTTTTTCACAATTTGCTAAAGCATGCATTAAACAGGTTACGAAGGTCAAGCCTCACATGATTCTCGGTCTCTATGGGGTTGGTGGTATCTTTACCAAGGAGGTGTGTATATCTTCTTCTTCTTTTTATCTATTATTTGCACTACTTAGCATATGTTATGGGTTGAAGGCTTTTAGACCTGCTGCTGTCATCTGGCTCACCCTACCGCATTACAAGTTCCTACAAATTTGCATCTATTCAAAGAGGGTATATATTGAATGGATCATCAGATTGAATGCCATCCTATGAATTTTAATATAATTGTGGATATGTATTGTCAGGATTATGCAAATTGCAATGGAGGTAAATGGATCATCAGATTCAATAAGGCTGATTTTGGGAAGATCTTGCAAGTAATTTCGTTATACTTCAACAGTTGTGAATTTCCGTTTAGAGCTTTGTTTTGTCACAGTTAGCATTTCATCATTGTCCTTATCCCTTTTTTAGCAAAAGTTTATGGGTTATATTTCTTCTATTTAGTAAATGCCGGTGCTTAAATTTCCTTATCATGTGCTGTTTTTGCCTATCTGGGCTACTGACTTATGTTAAGAAGTCATCTTGAAAATAGTTATCATGTGCCCCTGTTTGTTCCTTCATCTTGAAAATAGCATTGGTAGGTAGGTGACCAACTTGAATTCAGTGAGGATGTATGTGGAGCAGTTCTAAGCGTTCGTTTCAGTGAGGATATATTGAGTGCCTGGAATCGCAATGCATCTGACCATCAGGTTTACTTCTGCTGCTGCGGCTTAGTTTAATCCTCAAATGGCATACTCGAGGCTTATTATTATTTTTGATCTTGCTTTGTTATTCTTATGCAGGCTGTAATGTCTCTGAGAAATTACAGCTGCAAATATTGTTCTTCTTTGAATCTGTAGGCAGCTGAGAGCCTAAATCATTGGGGCTGGAGCTTATCTACTCATATGCACAACTTCGCCAACTCATAAACAAGCCGGTAGGAGACTCTTGACCACTAAATTTTTTTTTGGTAGTATTTGTGTGGGAAGTGTGAATGTATAGGATGTGCACGAATGGTTGTAAACATATGAATGCTCTTAGCATTCGACATTTTTTTGTTGTAAACCTTGAATGCACGTGTTTGGAAGTGTTGTATTTGTGAGCTAGTTTTTGTATAGTATGAATGGTATTTTGGTTTAGGTTTTGTGCATTTGGTATGTTGAAAACAGGGGTACCAACAATTTTGTAAAGATATATTTTTTTATTATAAAATTTAGGTGACGAACATAGTATATAATAATTGCTTGAATTTAAAAAAAAAATCTCAAAATTGATTCAGGCAACAAATATTGATAATATTATTGGTCACCTGAATAACTTGGTGACGAACATCCTAGGCCTTTCACAATCTCAAGTGATAAACACTTACGTCACTTGATTGGTCAAGCAACAAACATTTTTGGTCACTTGAATGTTCAAGTGACGAACATATTTGTCCCCTGAATGGCCTTTCTGACAATGTTTGCTATCTTTTAGGCGACGAAAACTTGGTCACCTGAACCGTCCGGGCCGAGCTTTTGTCGGGCTTTGACTTCTATGTGCTGAATCACTTTCAGCGACCAACTTTGATAGAGTCGTCACCTATAAGCTCAGGGGGCGACGCTCAGGTGACGACCCTTCAGGTGACGACTTTTCGTCACCTGAATTCTCAGGTGACCCAATTCGACTTTCAGGTGACCATTTATGTCCGTCACTCAAGTTGCAAAATGGCGTAGTGGGTGTTACAATCTCCTCCACTTAGTTAGACCCAAGGGACTTCCCTTTGGGAGGAGCCTACCCGAACATACTATTGGAATACCTCCGAGCATTATATCCGATGTAGGACGAGGTGTTACAATCTCCCCCACTTAGTTAGACCCTAACATTCTTATTAATTATGTCTTATGTGGGACGGGTGATACAGTCTCCCCCACTTAGTTAGACCCAAGGGACTTCCCTTCAGGAAGAGCGTACCCGATCATACTATTGGAATACCTCCGAGCATTATATCTGATGTGGGACGATGTGTTACAATCTCCCCCACTTAGTTAGACCCAAGGGATTTCCCTTTGGGAGGAGCGCACCCGATAATACTATTGGAATGCCTCCGAGCATGGAGCTAGTCGGCTTTGATACCTTCTATATGCCTCAGGGTCTCAAGAAGCGTAAGCCAATACCAGTTAGATCTTTTAAGTCCATTGTTCTCATTTGGAGTCTGAAAAGAAAGAGATCTAGTGACATGAGTAGAACTTAAATCACTTTTATAAATCACTCACAATATTCTTATTATATCCGACGTGGGATAAGATGTTACAATTAAATATATTTGAATAAATAAATAAATAAACTTTTCATATAATTTACTTATAATCATTCAGAAAATAATAATCTACACAAATCAAACCTACACCACTCTATTTATTTTCAAAATAGATTGCAGTATTCATAACTATTTTATTAAATTTCAAGCCTATCTAATTATTTTATCTTAATTCTTGTTAATTTTTTTTATCATAATAATATGTTTTATTTTATAAATATATAAAAAGTGCATCAGGGAGAACTATTATCGTATTTAATAAAATAAAGCCCTAATTCAGTACCACCAAAATTGAACTTTTAGGAGCACTAATACTTTTACACTATTTAACTTCATTCCCTTTCACAGTTTCACTTTGTTCTAGTGATGAAATCAAATTAATGAGTCAAAAGTCATTATTAATATTCTTTTGTTGATCAATGTGGCAATGTATATATTTTCATTTCATGTTATCCGTTAGCATGATTACAGTTCATATATAGTCCAATCTATGGTTAGCCAAATTATAATTATAATTATAATTATAATAAAACATAAAGGACCTAAAACTAAATAGAAACAATATTTAGGTCCAGAGTTGTATCTAGGGCCGCGTACCGGAGAACGTACACATGCTCTCCTCTCTCGTCTTACTTGTTCTATTCGTCAATAACTTTGTTTCAATATATTATAAGTTTAAATTTAATGTTCAAGTGAAAAGTTATAAACGACTTAAAACATATATTTTTATTATGAATATATTTTAATAAATCGCAATATTTTTACATAGTACTTAACTTGGTAATTTGATGTTGTAATAATTTAGTTCAAGAGGTTCAAAACAATAGTTATTTTACTCAATTTGAAAATTAGATACAAAAAACTATGCAAAACTATTCGTGTTAAAATTTTTTACATCTAGAGAAATCGCTCATCCTGGATGCCCCTTAGAGGAGGTAAATCATGATAACTCAACCAGTAACAAGGGTCTGAGATCAGTGCTTACAAAGAGCCTCCTTATTTGAGAGGTTGCTCACACACCGTCGTTAGTGAGACTCGATCCTTAATCCTTACTCCAAATGCCACCCCTCTAATTACACATTGTTATGTACTAAGAAAACAACAAATTAATTGCAAATTCACTCATTATATTTCAAAAGTGGTATTTTTAGTCGAAACAATGCTTCATATATATATAGACTAAAATGAAATCGTATTGTTTGTTTAAAGATGAAAAATATACAACAACAAACGACGATATTTAGAACAAAATTAAAACACCGTCCTTTGAAATAAGTGCATGCTTTTTAGATTGAAGATAAATTATGCTCCATCCGATGAAATTATGGGTCCGTCACTCTGTTTGGTTCAACAAGAAGTCAGTGTCAAAATATTTCGGTCAACTGATGTAGGGTCTGATTTGTTTGGGAGAAGCTAGGCATACTATGGAATATCATGAGTTTATGTTTGATTTTGCTATGTGGATACTAAAGTAATGTGAAACCAAGATTGATGATACTAGAAGCAAGTTGATCGAGTGCATGCATCTCAACATCACACTTGATTGAATAGGGCAAAACTTGCCATTAATTCAAGGTCACATAGTATACACTTTGTCCTTACTACCCAAATGGAAGGACTCTCGTTTTTCACAAATGTAAGACTTCTTCAAAGATTGTATTAGCAACACTAGTTATATTAGCTAGGTAGAATAATGTGCATAATAAAAATATAATACAAAATTTACGGTGAAAACCCTTCAAATACATGCAAATTTTAGATCAAAACCATCGATCACCTTCTTTAATTTGCCTTGTCGAGGATATCAAGTATGTCTACTTTTATTATTAATAAGGACAAATAATACTTCACCTACAACTCGTAGTGTTGAGTTATTGATCATGACAATTAAAATAACCCTAAGCAAAACTACCCGACCCAAACTTCGAAAAACAACCAAAACAACGAAACAAACTAACATAAAACAAAAACAAACCACACAAGGGTCGTCGTGCTCAGAAACCCTCATTTTCTTTGACAGCGTACACCAACAACAATACCTCCGTTTTCAAGCTATCAGGTTTTCCTCAACTTCTTCAAAGTCTTTTCCTTTGATTTTAGCACGAAATTTTCCATGGAAATCAATATTACATAACTTATAAATTTAAACATTACTTTTTCTCCAATGCAAGAACCTCCTCAAAGATGAAAATAATGCTCAAAATACATATATAAAATGGCATTTTTAACCGAACGGTGGAAATATATGTCTATATAAGGTAATTATGTCCTTGGATTATTACGAAGGAAAGTAACACCAACCACATCGGCGTGTACTCAATCAGATATGCCTTACACCATCTGTAACAATAAAGTTACCTTTTCTCTATTTTTTTCTCTCCCTTTATGGTATTTTGACACTTCATTTAGTTTATTTATTTTTTAAAATAATTTTTTACTTCATTCTCTTTTTCTCATTTATCTATATCCAACCTATAATTTCATTCAATCATAATATTATTAGTTAAATAAAAAACAGAAAAATAAATAACCTATCAACTTTTGCATATAAGACACAAGCTCTCTATACTTTCCTTTACCTTAATATTTTGCATGTAACTATAGGATTACCTTATAATATATTACTTTGGATGTGGATGCTTTTACATCTTCTCTTCTTTTGGGTGATATCTTCGAATTTCGATAGCCCTTTACGATTTTATAATTCCTTGCGTAACATTCACGGGATATCCTGATTAGGCCTTACTTTATTTTAGTTTTACGCCTTCACATTAGTACGAATTCACAATTAATCATCAAAATACGAACAGACAATTCCAATCCACCCTTCGCAATTAACGATGGATGGTAAAACAAGAGCAAAAAAAAAATACTATTAACCATCTCTGTTTGACAACATTTTCAAAAAATAAAATAAAAATCTGAACAGTACTCTTTGAAATTATACCATCATGATCGAGCATTTAAGAGACTATTAACCATCTCTGTTTGACAACTGAGTTTTTTAGGGGAAGGAAGGGATGAAAAATTGAAAAAGGAAAATGAAGCGAAGGTAAGAGGAATAAAATTCACTTTCATATCAAATTCCACCATTTTGTTCTCAAAAAAAAATTCCACCATTTTAATGGGTTGTGAAATCCTATTAAATTGAGCTGCTACTCAGATTTGTGATCTCTTCCCTTTCTCTCAATTGCCCAACCAAACACCAAAGTCATTTCCTTACATCCCCGCCTAAAAATCCCATCAAATCCCATTATCCAAACAGAGAGTTAGAGTTTGCAGAAAACCTCTAAAATGGATAGATAAATAAATATTAAAATCTCAACTTTTTTTTAACTCTAACCGTTTATCTATTTTTACCTATTTTATATTAAGTAAATGTTTTTATATATTATAATTATTTATTTATTTATTTATTTAAGATAAATATATAGAATTTTATTTTCTCTTTCTAATTCTAGAAATATAGATAATTTTCTTCCCTCTCCCCCCAATTCTTGGATTCTATAACTTATAGTGATAAAATCTCTTATTCTATTTTCGAAAACTATCTATTTTCTCTAAAATAACATATATAGTTGTTTGAGATGGATTGGCTTTTTAAAAAAAAAAAAATTTCCACTCAAGTACAAACATATTTATTATATGGGATTTTTAAACTCATGTCTAATAAATTAATAAGAAATGTATTAAGAGGATGGATGTTGGAGTAAGACCATGAGAATGATGCCTCATTTCGAGGAAAATGTGCACATGACAATAAAAAACATATTTAGTCTAAATAATGCTCATAAAATGTCTCATTTAATTTACTCAAAATGTAAAATATTAAATTTTTGTATAAACAATTGATGCACATAAAAATATAAAATGGCATCATTTTCACAAAATGTGAATTATATTATATTTATCAAAATGTTAATATGTCTGTTGGGGTTGATAATCGAGGATCATGTCCATTGGCACATTTGCTTTAAGATCAGCATATATGCATGGTAAAATTCCATTCTAAAATCAATTAGTAATAAAATAAGTAACACATGCCACCGACTTATATCATAGACTTGTATTATTGTAACAATTGAATACAGATAAGTATTTCCATTGGTACTGAATTCACTAGAAGTATGTATGAAATTCTTTGTATGAAATGGTTTTATTGTGATATGAATAAAGAAAATCGTGGTCGGTGAAATGGAAGATCTTCGTAATGAAACTAACAAAGAAGATGAAAAATTAGCTCATCAGATATACTCCTATAAGAAAGATGAAGTAAAAGATAATAAGATTAGGTCCATATACTATGGAAGAGGTTCAATAGTTCAAACTGATCGATATACTATCCTAAAGTCTTATAAAGGTTATGAAATGGGTTTTGGCACAAAACTCTATAGTAAGAACATAAGAGAGAAGACTAGAAAGACAACCTTATATGACCTGAATCAGAAAGAGAAAGAAGCTAGAATATGCAATCAGACATACGTGAGTTATTTGCTCTTTGGCATGCCAAATGGTGTGCCTCTCATCGAATTGCTAATGAACAGAAGCTGGTTAAAACGAATTATTAGAATACTTATCTTGTATGTTATGGTCTCTATGTATGAATCTGTGTTGGCAAAACAAATTGAACTGAATTTGAATTCGATGTACAGACCAGAAGCTGCTCAAAAGAAAAGAATGAGCTACAACAAAGAAAAGACAACGGCTCCCACAAGAGAAGCATGTCGAAATTCCCTTGAACAGAAACTTGCAATCTCTGAATACAATCTAAAACAGAGTGCCCGAGAACTTGAGAGCAACCAATGTATTAAGACCTATTGGATCCTTAAAGTTTTGTACCCAATGCTGAATTTGGGAAAAAAGGAAAGTGAAAACATAACCATATTGAATCTCAGAAATAATGTATTAATATGTCATTGGATTGGTGATTTGTGGAAGCAACCTTCTGCTTTCCTTCACTTCTGGTATAAAGTTCTCCTAGAAAATCCAAGGCAAAGAATCATACAGATGGCAAAATTTGCATCTACTCCAAGGAGCTCAAGAACACGATTCACAAACCCTGAATTGAAGAGTAAGGACCTCAGAAATGAAAAAAGGATCAGGAAAAATAGACAAAGGAGCAAGAAATGGAATATACTCTCACTTGATAATTATCGCCCTTTCCTATATATTAATCCACTCTTTGACAACCGTGAAAAGATTAAGTACTATTGTACTTATAGAACCGACATAACCAGATACATAGACTTTCTATTGAACATACAAAGAAAATACTATATAGCTTCTCTTGAAATCAAAAGAAAAGGAAAACATGGAAAATATTGCAGAACAGAAACCCCCAAATCAAAAAGTTTAATATGAGATTATGCTCATGGTACATATGCGGTATAGGCCGCAAAAACCTATGGTCGGAAATAGATTCCTTTTGTAAAATTGAGAAGATTCAAATAATTGCATTACTTGAAACAAAAACTCAAAACCAACCACACGAATCGGTGTGGAAAAAAGCTGGATTTGATCAAATGATATGGGCACCAGCAATTGGAAGAGCAGGAGGTATTTGTGTACTTTGGAAAAGTCAGAACCTACAAGGCGAAACATTGGAAATGATACACACAGACCAAAGATTTATAGTGATAAGATATGAAAATATACAAAGAAATATTAAGTTGGCAATGTACTTTGTCTACAGCCCTCCTCATGAGGTCGACAAACCAGATTTCTGGACATCTTTACAGCAACATGTCCTAAGTATGGACTACCCATGTCTGATCATGGGTGATCTAAATGAAATTCAAAATAGCTCGGAAAAGATAGGTGGGGTGGAGCCTCATCCGAATCGTTATAGAACTCTTACAAAATTCAAAAACAATTGCTTCCTACATGAAATACCCGCAATTGGAAATGTGTTCACTTGGAGGAAAAATAGATCTGAAACTAATAACATCCTTGAAAAACTTGACAGGACCCTTATACAAGAACCAATCTTGAACTGGTTCCCTAATATTCGCACGAAAAACCATGCATTTACGTTTTCAGATCATTGTCCAATTGTAACTGATTTAGACAATCTAGAACAACACAAAGCCCAACCATTTAGATCCGAAAAGATGTGGTTAGAAAGACAAGACTACAGAAATATTGTAACACAAGCATGGAGGGCCCAATTCACTGGCTCCCACATGTACAATCTAGTCAAGAAAACTCAAAACTTGAAAAGACTAACAAAAGAATGGAACAAAAAAACTTTTGGAAACATCTTCAGACAATTAAAAGAAATAGATGAACAACTAATAGAAATACAAAACAACAGACCACTTCAGCAATCACGAGCCGACATTAAAAAACAGAATAGAATCATAAAAAGGAAGGAAGAAATCCTCAACTTTCACAAACAATACTGGAGCCAAAGAGCAAAAATAAAACACCTTAAACTATCAGACACAAACTCTGGATACTTTCACAAGGTAGCGACAGGAAGAAGGAACTGGACAAATTAGGGGTGGGCATGGGACGGGACGGGACGGGATTGGGGTAATCCCGCGTCCCGTCCCACGTATTTTTTGCGGGACGGGATCGGGACGGGATTGACTATTTTTTTTCAAATCCTGCCGGGTCTTATCTCTCATGGGACAGGACGGAATCGGAATGGGACGGGACTTGTCCCTCGTAAAAAAAGATTAAAACGCAATCCAAAAATAATAAATAGAAAAGTTCAGATTAAAATCATGCATATAATCCCATCTCATTACGAAAACAGTAGGCTGCCAAATTCCATTGCAAAACTCATATATTGAAAATACATAGCCACAACAGTAGGTAATGTATGCTTCTAACAACAGTAGGTTACTCACTAATCACTACTAATGCCAACTGTTTGAATTAAAATTATGAATTAATGTTTTATTATTATTTTAAATTTTGAGTTAAAATAAAAATGAATGTATAAAGCATAATATAAATATATTCTTATATATTTTTATTAATTTTAATTATATATATATATATATAATTATATATATATGCGGGACGGGACGGGATTTGCGGGATACGAACTCTCCGTCCCGTGTAATTTTTGCGGGACGGGATTGAAATTTTTTTTCCTAAATCCCACCGGGACGGGATGCGGGACGGGACGGAATTTGTGGGATTTGTGCCCACCCCTAGGACAAATATCAAAGAAATCTCGAATGCAGAAGGACAAGTAATATCAGGAGAAGAAAACATTAGAGCGGAAATCAGAGAAGACTTCATTCAACGTTTTAAAAAACAGGAAGTTGACAATACAACACTTGAACATTATTTAGAACTCTTAAACAGAGAAATAAATGACTCTGATAACCAATAACTGATAAAAGAAGTCACAAACTCTGAGATCAAGAACGTCATTTTCAACATGGGAAAAGACAAATCACCAGGTTCGGACGGAATGACGCCTGAGTTCTACCAGTGCTACTGGGATATAGTAGGACCAACTGTTACAAAGGACATAAAAGGTTTCTTCCACTCCGGAAAAATCTTGAAACAAATTAATCAGACATTCATTACTCTAATACCGAAAACAGAAAACCCGACAACGACTTCTCAGTATAGACCTATAAGTTTATGCTCAACGATATACAAGACAATTGCAAAAATACTAGCTGATAGACTAAAAAGGGTAATGAATAAGCTCATTCACCCCTTGCAAGGAGCATTCATATCAGAACGAGCTATCCAAGATAATATCCTTATTGCCCATGAAATTTTCCACTCATTCAGACAGAAAAAAGGAATGAACAGTTGGATGGCAATAAAACTAGACATGGAAAAGGTCTACGATAGAGTTGAATGGAACTTCCTCTTTCAAGTTCTAAAGGAATTCGGTTTTTGCACCAGATTCTGTAACTGGATCGAGCAATGCGTCAAAACTGTTTCCTTTTCAATCCTAGTCAATGATGGACCATCGGAACCCTTCAACCCAGAAAGAGGCCTACGACAAGGGGACCCACTATCCCCACTCCTTTTTATTTTAGGAGCAGAAATACTAGCCCGAAAACTACAAACAGAAAGCAACCAAGCAGACCAAGAAATAGGATTCAACATTACGGGTTTGGGTCCTCGAATTCCGTTTCTATCATTTGCGGACGACATGATGATATTTGCAAAAGCATGTAGTTCATCTGCGATCAAAATTAAAAGAATTATTGATAAATATTGCTCGATCTCGGGCCAACTTGTTAACTTCCACAAGTCGGCTTTCCAAACGACACCAAAAGTACCGGAAATTCAGAAACAAGAAATCCAACGTCTAACAAACATCATATATCAAAACAAATTGGACAAATATCTTGGGTGTCCAATCATAAATGGAAGAGTCAATAGAACAACCTTTGAAGAAACGATCTGCAAGAGAAAATCACAACTATCAAAATGGCGAGCTAACGCGCTAACCCAAGAAGGAAGAGCCACTCTCATCAGAACGAACCTAGCGGCAAAACCAAGTTTTGTCAAGCAAAACTTCATGCTCCCAAACTCGATGAACAAAGAACATGATCAGATAAATAGAACTTTCTTTTGGAACAAAGATATGTCGTATAAACCGCTTATAGGTTGGGACAAAGTATGCAAACGAAAAGAAAACGGTGGAGCTGGAATCCATAAAACGAAAGACATGAACTCAGCATTACAAATGAAACTGCAGAACCAGAAAATATTTGGGTCCAAACCATTTCCCATAAGTACTTGAAAGATGAACATATTCTAAGCTACAAAAGGAAAGGAAACACGTCTTGGCAATGGACAAAACTAATGGAGATAAAAGCAGAATTCTGTAAAGGCCTCATATGGCAGATAGGAAATGGAAAAACGATCAACTTTTGGACTGATAGATGGTTGGATAATGAAACACTAGAAAATAGATGTCTTTTACCTGATAGAATCAACAAAAGTGACAAGGTTAACAAATACATAAATGAAAATAGATGTTGGAACACAATCGGACTTAAGGACATGTTACCGACACCAATCATCGAAAAGATCAAAGCAACATTCATCCCAGAAAACCAAATAGAGGATAGACTATATTGGAGAAAAGAAAAATCAGGATGGTTTAGCACTGCTAGTGCGCTCCGACACACTACAGAAAACAACATAATCACAGCACCGAAAACAGCATGGATCTGGGCAATAGATACAGCTCCGAAAATAAAGAATTTTCTATGGAAATTGTATAATAATGGAGTCCCAACAAAGACTAGACTGAACGATAAAGGAGTGGCCCTCCCTTCTACATGCGAACTATGTGTTGCAATCGACGAAACCCCACTTCATTTATTCACTCAGTGTTACATTGGTAGAAACCTCATACGAAAAATCGACCCTGAAATAGAAAAACGACTAGACGAATTAGATAGAAATGAACAAGACATAAAGAGAACTATGTCAATAATTTTTGAAACCAAAACCCCAGAGAAAAGGAAGAAACTAGCGACTGCTTGGTGGTGCCTTTGGACATCAAGAAATAAGAAAATATTCGATAATGGAAACAACGTAACTATCCAAAACATGGAACATATGATAAGACAAACAATCCTAAACTGGGAAAAAACGAAACACTTGGATAAACCAAACATTAATGGTACCCCAGAAAAATCAGAAATCCGAAAGAAACGCCATATGCGATGGAATAAACCACCTGAAGGAACCTTCAAAATAAATTTCGATGGTAGTCACAACTTCCATGGTTCTTCTGGTGCAGGTTTTATCATTCGCGACCACATGGGTTCGCTGGTTGGGTTCGGAGGCAAGCAGGTTACACTCGGCTCGCCGCTCAAGACGGAAGCTATGGGACTTCTTTTGGGCATCCAGATGGCGAAGGAGTTGGGTTTGACTAGCATCCACATTGAAGGTGACAACCTGACTGTGATCAACGCAATCAAGGGATGCTGGTCCTGCCCATGGGAAATCGAGATGCTCACCACGGACATTCTCCTACTTCTCCGGTCCATTGAGAATGTTAGCTTCTCGCATTGCTTTCGGGAGATCAACAGATGTGCTGACCAAATCTCTTGCCTCTTCCAGTCGGACGCATCTCCTAATGCTCGGGTTGATAGACACCTTTGTATCCCCGTCCGCAAGGATGCTCTTGGGTGGTGGTCTAGTAGGGACTAACCTCACCCAAATCCTTATCTGTATAAAAAAAAAAAAATGAGTTCAAGCACTTCTTTTGTGGTGCTAATGGTGCATCAAATTTCATAGCTAGATCTAGTGACATTTGCAATATATCTAATATTCCTTTTAATAGGGAATTCTATAATATCATCCGAAAGGATAATCAGGGTGACATTATTTTTTAGAACAACCCCTTTTTGCCTATTAAAAAAAAGGATAAGGATATAATGACATATCGTCAGGCTAATCACGTACTCTCGCCAAATTAGAGTCTATTGGGACTGATAATTGAAGGTTGTTTGCATATCTATTAATATTACTAATTCTGCTAGCATTTTGCTGACGTGTCACGCTCACAATTAAAGTTAAATTTTTTTATTCAAATGAGCTTTTCTTATTGGTCAATTTTATTATGGAAACTTTAAAATATTTGTTTTCTATTTTAAATATGATTTGAATCCATTCCCTTTTTTTTATTTTCGGTTATATTGTCGTAAATATTGAGACATGTTTTTTTTTTTTCCGATTGCAATATCTATTAATATTACTAATTCTGCTAGCATTTTGCTGATGTGTCACACCCACAATTAAAGTTGAATTTTTTAATCAACTATCCCTTTTCTTATTGGTCGGTTTTATTGTCAGGATTTTTGAATATATGTTTCCTATTTTAAGTTTAACGCAATCATCTACATTGAACTTAATTTCTTATTGGTCGGTTGTATTTTTAGAAAGTTTAAATATATGTATTCCACCTTAATTTATTAGAATCTTCTTCAAAATGTTAATTAATGTACA
The DNA here is from genome assembly GCA_037127255.1 of Persicaria tinctoria. Classification (NCBI taxonomy): domain Eukaryota; kingdom Viridiplantae; phylum Streptophyta; class Magnoliopsida; order Caryophyllales; family Polygonaceae; genus Persicaria; species Persicaria tinctoria. The sequence goes on along the minus strand of JBANSL010000006.1, from coordinate 53,603,870 downwards.
TTAAATTTTAAATATTTTTTTATTATATATATTAAAAGTAAATTTTGATCGAATATGTTTAATATTTTTTTTCTAATGTTAAAATTGAATTTTGATTGAATCGGTGAATTGTAATTGAATATGTGATTTTTTGTTATACATTTTGTAGTTTAACTTTACTGTAAGTTTAATATTTTTATATTATGTTAAAAGTGAATTCTGATTGAATCGATCGGTTGACTATTTTTTTATAATGATAAAATTGAATTGTGAATGAATCAGTGATTTTCATAATGAAGTTACAACCGAAATTGTCATTTGAGTTGATTCATGAGATATACCGTATGATTAAATAAGCATAGTTTATCTCCATAATAGTATTACATGTGATTGATTTTTTTATATAAAACATGCTTATATAGAAATAATGATTATGATTTTTATAGATTACAAAAAATCAATATTAATAATCATAATGAAGATGTGTTATCTATATGACTTCAATATATATATAGCTGAACAATACTTCTAAAAAGTTACATATATGACATACTACTCTGGATATAAAATTACGCGTCTTTAAGGCGCGGGTATTACACTAGTATATTACTAATTCTGCTAGCATTTTGCTGACGTGTCACGCCTTGGCGTGGCCACGGGTTACGGGTCAACCCGTGACCCGCCGGGTCGTACAGGTCAATGACCCGCCGGGTCGTTGACCCGGCGGGTCCGGGTTGGCGGGTGGGGACGGGTAGCGGGTTAGGGTTAGGGTCGGGGAATCCGTGACCCGTGACCCGGCGGGTCGACCCGCCAGGTCAACCCGCTTTTTAAAAAAAAAAAAAATTTGAAAAATTTATTTTTAATAAAATAAATTTATAATATTATGTAAATTATGTAAATTATTCTTAAAATAACTCACAATAATACATAAACTAATATGCAAAATGCAATGTGAGACACATAAACCCCATCCCTTGTCCTTTTATAGACTTGGAAGGCTTCCTTCATTCCCCTCATTTCCAATGTGGGACAAATGCTTTGTCCCACATCGAAAATATGGAGATAGAATGAGAAGACATGGGGCTATATATATGTATCCTACCTACCACATTTCTTCCACTTCACTTGTTTCCTACATTTTCTACATTGGAAATTAAGTTGGAAATAAAGTTTGAGAAATATATTCTCATATTTTTTTCTCTTACATTACACAATGAAATTATTGTGGATGAAAGAATTAATATGGAGATATAATCTTCCTACATTTTTAACACTTCATATGAAAGTGATAAAATGTGTTGTGAAGATAAAATCTTTACATTTTATTTATTTATTTATTTATTTTAATAGTCATTTTTAAAAAAAAAATAGTTTTTTTTTTTAAAATAATGTAACCCGCCGGGTCAACGGGTCGACCCGGCGGGTCAACGGGTCGACCCGAACCCGTCAACCCGTGAGATTTACGGGTTAGGGTTTGGGTCGGCCAACCCTGACCCTTGACCCTTCGACCCGGCGGGTTCGACCCGTGGCCACGCCTAGTCACGCCCACAATTAAAGTTGAATTTTTTATTCAAATGAGATTTTCTTATTGGTCAATATTATTATGGAAACTTTAAAATATTTGTTTCCTATTTTAAATATGATTTGAATCCATTACTTTTTTTTAATTTTCGGTGATATTGCCGTAAATATTGAGACATGTTTCTATTTTTTTTTTCCGATTGCAATATACTCATAATTCGTCTACACACATTGAACTTAAATTTGAATCTTGGTATATTTTATTTTTGGAAATTTATACTCTACATAGACCCATATCCAACTGTCAGTTTATAAAATGCTACGGAGTATAAAATAACTTTCACATATGTTCATATTTTCTCACCAACCAACAAGTATTTCATTTTTCAATAAATTAATCAAAGATGTAATCGGATTGCCTGCATTCATTATCTTAACAGATTGAATTCATTTAAATATTTGTTTATTATATCACATTTATCCCAATCATGTTAAAATTTACTACTCTTTCTATTCGTTTAGCTAAATATGTTGTTTAATACTTATTCACGCTTTGTTAGGATGGTAAAAATTATATAAAATATTTTTTTTTCAATTTTTTCATAAATTATTTTCGATAATAGGTAATCTATTTATAATATTAATTCTACTATCATTTTGCTGATGTGTCACGCTCACAATTAAACTTGATTTTTTTTATTGAAATGGTATTTTCTTATTGGTCAATATTATTGCTGAAATTTTAAAATATCTGTTTCTTATTTTAAACAAATTTGTTTCCTATTTTTATACTAAAATATTATTTAATTTGATATGTTGTATATCAATTTGTGATCTATTTTAATCGTCTACGTACATTGAACATTCGTCAAGTCTTCACTGATTTTATTCTTGGATATTGAAATTGTTGATTTATCATATTTAACCGATTGCAATATTCCCCACAATGTTTACATACAACGAACATGTAATAATCAATTTGTAAATATTCGATTTTAAAAATTAATTATAAAAATCAATTAGAGCCAAAAAAGTGTTTTTTTTAAATTTAATTATTTTAGACATCTTAAATGACTATCGAAAATAAATAATATTTTAAGACTCACAAGCATTACTAATGCTTATTTTACATCTTGGATGAGGCTTCTTAGATCACTTTTCTACCTTTAAGGATCTTTTTTTTACCATCTTACCTTTATTTTCACTATTTATTTCTCTCTCTTTCTAACCATCTTTCTCATGAAAATAATGAATAAGTTATGTACATCTACATATTTAACTTCAAAATTATTCACACAATCATGTGCTTATTATTTTTTAATATTTCTACGGGAGCTTATATTTTACTTTTTAGATCTATGCTAATGATAATAATTATATATTTATTTCAAATTATATTAGGTGGTGTGTTTGAGTACGTATCTGTATTATTACTACTTTACCTTATTAAATCATTTTCAAAATTTGTATCGTATCTCTTTCCAACAAATTTATAAATTATAAAAAAATACTTTATACATATTTTTGTTGTAAACACATTTATATATTAATATAGTATTATATAAATATATAAAATGATGTTTAAATTAAAATGAATCAAGCTCCCGTAACTTCAAGGCACGAGTATTACACTAGTTCATTCTAAACCTAACACATAAGCGCAATACATTTATTTATTTATTTTGCTAATAAGCGCAAGACATTTTATTGTAAAACCAATCGATAATAACAGAAGTAGTCCGGCCAATCTATATCTATAATCTATCTATCTATAATATATATATACAAAAAAAGTTGTGTGCAACATCATTAATGTGAAAGTCATTATTGCCTATTTTAAAACCATTGTATTTTGTAAAACCTCTAATTGACCTATTTTCTTCCCGCCTAGGTACAATTAATTAGTTTGCAAATTTCTATACAATATAATTCTATCATGCAATTCATTAACATACGTTTGGACTCTATCTTCAAATTAATTACCTAGGCGTTACCCATACCATTAATTTTAATTAGGCGTTTCACACAATCAATGTGATGATGCTTTCATTCAGCCGTTAAAAATAAAAGTTATTACTATCACAGCCGTTTCACAAAATGTATCATTCAATCGTTTTGTAAACTATGGATTTCATCCTCCATATATAACGGTCAGGACTCGATCTTCATATTGGGCATTTAACGAAATCAGACATTTCAGCCTTCATATATAGGGGTATGCCCTGCTAATGCCCCATTCACAATTCCAAATACATGATAACACGGTGAAGGAAAGAAAACTTGAGCTGACAGAGTCTTAGCACAACAACCAACAGGAACTCCAAGTCTCCAACACAGGTAACGTACGTACAATACCCAAATTTGTTCGTATCTTATCTTAATATACATATGATTGAAATTCTTTCACTCGATCTAAATGCATATGTCTTCCCGTTAACGCTATGGCCACAAGCTCAAATGTTACTATAAAGGATGAACCACACACTTCTATTGGGGATTCGATGAAGGGAATTGAAAGACGCCAAAATCAAGGTGATGATTTGACGAAAGTGGGATGTGCATAAAGCGTTTGAAAAATACATTAAACACTTATTTCATTGTTTCTGGTGAAAATGTAAGCATTAACCACTCCTTGCACACACCTGTACCAAACACAAGTTACACCGTATTACATACTACGTATTATATATCCAAAATGTTCTACTTGCTTGTTTATGCGCTAACTTGATCTGTGCATATATAGGGGCAAATGGCAGTACTTGTATTTCAAGCACCTTGTACCTTATGCCAGTGAAAGACGACGACAACAACAACAACAACGAATATTTTTGTGATGCCAGTTAAGAACTTTCAATTTCAAACCCAAATACAACGTAACAGTACTCCTCTTTCATTCCTATCACCCCTCTATATATAATTCATTATATTAGTATGCGCATATCTGATCCTATCCCCCTTTATAGATTGCATGGAATTCAAAGGCATCACCTTGACAGAGTTCCATTAATCCATTTAAGCAAAGAAGACGTAACATTTCCCAAATCCTATAAAAGAAAAAACAGCAACGTACATATCCCCTCCCCCTGCTTCTTTGAATTGATAGTCAACTTTCCCCAATTTATGCAACTCACCACAGCTAATATATACTTCCCCATGAACTCTTATCTTATCTACGTACAACACACATAATGTATGGTCTCTTACAAGACAATGCTAGCTTTAAGCACAAACCTTAGTCACCTTAACGTACTATATATTGGCCGGAGAATGCAAACTAGAGAAGTTTATCCCTGCAGTGTGTTTAATTATATTATGCCATGCTTGCTAAATTGTATACCCTGATGACCTGATCGATTAAGATGGCTATATATATATATATATTAAACATGAACTGATTGATATGGATATAATTTTATTTACTTGGAGGCATTTCTGTCGTACGTGAACATAAATTTGATCAAGAGTTTGGATTAATCTTCATATCCATCAAGACATCAAGTGGATGGAGAGGAAAGGAATTACGTTAGGGTAATATCTTATTCTTATATCACGAGTCTATTACGTCTGAATATGAGATTAATTTATAGGTTTATACAAGTAGCTTACACCAATCAAACTCAATTCACACCAGTCACAAAATTCACAATACCAAGTATTTACAAATCTAATTTTAATATAATGATTTGGATATAACTAAATAATTAGGTCATTATGGAACTAAATTTAGATAAAGTGATATTATTACTCTATATATCTTTACCAATTACAAATTGGTGTAATTTTTGTAGGGCGTGCTACATATATCCCATGCCAATAAGTTCGATGTTCAAATTGATCCCCACGACTGAAAATATCACTTTATTTTATTTTTCACAGTTTTATTAAATTTATTTTGATTTGTATTATTTTATTTAAAAATGTTTAGTTGTTTTGTGCTATATCCCATTAAAAACAAATGACAAAAAATAATGTTAACTACGTTGTTACTAACATTTTTTCCACAATATAACTATATTTTGCCTCTTTTTTGTCGTTGAGGAACACTATATATATCTTGCTTTTTAGTTTATCAAAGTTTAGTAATTTCTTCCCATTAAAATTGAAAGAATTAGGCTGAAATAATTGTAGAATCTGTATTGCAAGACAAAAATTATGGGCAAAACAAACAATGTGGCCAATAAAAATAATTTACTTATTAGATCAAATATATCATTTTATTATTTTTCAATACACAATAATTTCAATCCCACAAAATTTCATTGGAAAATGAATTTCAAAGTCATATTTGAAGGTCATCCAATATTATATGGTTAAGTTTTATTGATTAATTTACAATGATAAGACGCATAAAATTATGAAAGTTTTTTTCCTTTATAACTCCTATAATAATAATAACCAACAAAAATATACCCACAAACCTTTGATCTTATTTCCGTTAATACGAACCAAATATATAAAGCTTTAATATAATACAATTCAATTTTATTGAACTATGTACGCACGGGCATGCCCACTAGTAACATATACAATAGACTCTTACATTGTTGAAACTTTTAATATGGGGTAATTTTATCTCTCAACACATCAAATTAAATATCTACACTAAAAAGAAGAATATCCAAAGGACTCGGCGCTTACCGTTAACTAAGGGGCCGGGGTGTGTTAGTAAAAAGAGAATCTAAAGGGGCCGGGGGAGAGGAATAATGAAAGAGGAAAATGGAATAAGGAAATCTTGAGAAATCCTTGGCATCCCAACAACTGATTTGGAGGATTTGAATATACTATTGTTCGATGCATGTGGTTGGTGTTACTATATGTACTACTGATGACTTTTAATTACTAGGTCGTTTTTATTTATATGTATATATATTAATATTCACCCCATTCACATTTTGTTCCACGTTACCAGCCATTAGTGCACATCCTATAAATTAATATATAAATTAAAATTTGGCACAACTCAAATCAACATATTGAGTAGCTCGACTGTGTCTGTGTATGGCTGCCCAATTTAATCGGTTGAAATTAGGAAATTGTAGTTGTTAAAAAATTAAACCGGCTTAATTGGTGTATGGTCACCAAAATTAGTCAAAAACTGGTTAAAAGCAAAGGTTTAAAAAAAAGCCGAAGATACAAGCTTATTTGGAGCTTTTTTTTCAATAATTACTATTTTATCCCTTCTTTTTTATCTTATTTGATTTGAAAGTATCACAATACCCCTAATAAAAAACAAATAAACTCCACTTTTTACAAATAAACTGTTTTTCACCCCATACGGAGCTTATATTTTTTCATAAATTTTTAACTACTTTTACCAACAGTTTATAAATTTTACCCTGTTTATAATTTTAGTCAGTTTATTAACCCCGTCTCATACGAACCCTGTATATATATGATTCCTTGTGGGAAACCCCCCATTCTACTGTATGGCCGGCAGATTGGAAACTATGATCGAAAGAAAAAAATAATTATAATTAATATCATCCTCATGACAAGTTGTTGATTTGAAGTTGGAAATCAAGAAAGAAAGAAGAGAAAGAAGATGTCACTATCTATCATGCGATGAGATGTCGTGGCACTTGTTGTCTCTCCGTTCATATTCTCATTATTTGCAATCTATTCTTGGGTGTAACGGCCCGGATGTAGAAAACCTAGGTTATGTTTCGAAGGATAGAATCCTTTGTTCGGATCTTACGCACTAAGTACAGGTTGAAGTTGAAACGAAGGATTAGTGGAAGAAAGTGGGATTTCGAACCCAAATCATCGTGTGTTCCGTTGGAGACCCGGAGTTAACAACCCTCTACCTAGAGGTGACCACGGGTCACGGGCGAGTCATACGGACCATTAATCCGATTGGTTCCGGTCAACGGTTGGACGGGAAGGCGGGTTAGGGTCGGGGTATTTTAATTTTTGACCCAATGGGTCAAGTATTTTTGGCAAAATAAAAGGGAAAAAAAAGAAAAAAAGAAGAAGAAGATCGTGAGTTCGAACGGAGACCCAGAATTAACACCCCTGTACCTATAGGTGGTCACGGGTCATAGGTTAACCCGTGACCCGGTGGGTCATACGGACCATTGACCCGACGGGTTCGGGTCAATGGGTTGGGTGGGAAGGCGAGTTAGAGTCAGGGTATTTTAATTTTTGACCTGACAGGTCAAGTATTTTTGGCAAAAAAATAAGGGAAAAAAGACGGAAAAGAAAGAAGGTAAATGGTAGTTATCAAAATCCACCTTGCAAATCAAATGTCACACCTAATCTCTAAACTCTTTATGAATATTTGTAGATGGAAACCAACCCTGACAAAAGAACGCGCCATCTCACACGCCTTCACCTTCTCCCCCAAAACCTAAATGACACCGAAACCCTAGAAACGAAAATCGATCCCTTCGATTCCTATCCAAGCTATGTTGGATCCTCAATATTGCTTTATTTCTTGATCAAAACACAAACAAAGCACAATCCCCTAAAGTAGCGAGCCTCTTCACCCATAATGATGATAAACACCACCAATTTCTGACTGCTTTTGTTAACCTTTTACTTGATTGGAGGGATCTTGTACTTGTTCTTTGATTTTGGATTTGGAAAGCCTCTCCTTTTGAGCCCTACAACCATAGCCCTCTGCCAATTTTTATCTTTCTCCAGAAAAAGGGCATCAAATATGAAAATCAAATTATCTCTTTTGCGTTGAAAGGGTTGACTTCCTTCTCTGATGGTGATTCTGGATCTGTTGGAGCTCTGGGCTCAGTTGGCTTTTTCCTCTACCCTTCTAAGTGGTCTTATCTCTCTTGGTTCTCCTTTGTGGCCTCCCTTCGGCTTGCACCCTCTCACCGGTTCTCTTAGTTGGTCGTGCCCTATGTCGCTTCTGGAAGTGCATGCTTTTCAGCTTCACTCCATCTTGTGTCAGTTCATCCCAAATCCCAAGTACCGTACACTTATGATTGCTTCTGGATGTCTGGTAAGTCCTCTAGCCCCTTTGTTATTCTCTGCTACTGGTATGTTCTATCTGCTGTGATATCTCTCTCAACCTCTTTCAAAACCACCCATGGTGTTCTTGGAATCCCTACCCAGTTCCTCTATATAAACACTAACTGCGAGCATTTATTTGCACAATAATTCAATCTCTATTCTCTTTGTCATTGCTACAATCGGCTCTTCTAAAAAAATAATTGTTTTCTTGTTTTCTCCATTCCTTGCTTTATAATGGAGAAAGAAAAGGGAAATCCCCATGGGGATTTCCCAATCCACCAATGGGTGGATTATCCACCCATTGGGAAGCCTATAGGCGACACCCTACCCAATCCACCAACTCAGAAGGTGCCTTCGGGCTCTTCTAACCAAAATACCCAATCTACTGCCTCACTTAAACATGATAAAGGCAACGGCAAACTCAAGTTTTCGACCTTTTTTTGCTGATCTTGCTAAGTTCAGCACCCCAGTTAAGCCAAAACCTAAGTGCATTCTATATGGTAGACTGTTTAGAGCTTCTATGGAGTTAAAAAAAGTCAAACCCAAACTTATTGCTAATTGGAGGGGGCTCTTTGGGGACCTTGTGTTTGTGAAGCTCCGTAATCATTTGTTTGAAATCAGCTTTGCCACCTCGAATGATCTGTTGTGCATATGGGAAGGTCGTCCTTATGATGTATATGAACATCTTCTCATCTTGTGTATGTGGAAACCAGATTTTGATCCATTGCTTGAAACACCCTGAAGCTTTCCAAACCATCATCAAACACCCTGAAGCTTTCCAAACCATCATCAAACACCACAAATTTGAAACCTATATCAAAACAGACCCCTTTGTTGATGTAAACTTCAAATATGCCAGGGTTTTCATAAACCTTGATGTCTCCAAGACAATCTCCAACATTGTCCTTGTACCCTCTTTTGCTAATCAAGCCTCCACCCATGTTGTATGGTTCGAAGAGTTCCCTGAAGGTTGTGGTAACTGTGGTGAACTCACTCACCTCTTCAACCAATGCTCACACAGAGTCCCCAACCCAAAGAAAAAAAAAACCATTCGCGAACCCAGCTGAATGCACAACCACAAAGCTTAGTAGAAGTGGGTGCAGGTCACCAAATAAGGCGAGCCGATCAAGTTACCCAACCCCATCACAACTTTTGGCAATAAGCCATACCTTTCTGGTAATGGTGGTGTGAGCATTTCTTTTGAGGCTTTTCCCACTCTTCTTCACACTGGCTCTACTTACTCTGAACACCATGAGCATCAAGGATGGAAGTGCGGAATCACTCTCTCTCTCCCTCTCTCCTTCTCTCTCCTCTTTATGTGTTTTGCCTTCTAGCTAATTAAAACCCTGATGGGTCTCTCCCTCTCCCCTATATAAGGAAGACCAACCCCTAAAGGGATTCTCAAGCCACAAAATTCTAAGCCACCACAAGAAACCCTAGCCTCCAAGATCCCAACTTGAAGATAAAAAACCCCAAAATCCAAAACAACTCAAAATCCTCACTTTTCGCTCATTGAATCCATGTCTGTCTCCTCTAATCTTCCATTTCTTGTTTCTCATACCCTATATAGTCTCTAAACTCCCTCAAGAAGATCTCCTCTCAAGAAAACAACCCCAAAATCAGATTCAGATCGTCGTTTCCATCGAAAAGGGACATCTTTAGGCAATCTCGCCGCCGCGACTAGGCCTTGTCGCCGCGCGAGTATGAACCCAGAAGAACAAGTTCATGTTCGCCGCCGCAAGTTCATCTTCGCCGCCTCGAACAGTACTCTCGCCGCTGCGAGTTCAGCATCCGAATCCGGCGACGTCTCGGTAAAATCCTTCGTTCTCCCTTGTTTCAACTCCGTTTGTTTCTACTTGCTCCTCACTCTCTCCTCTACCTTATGAGATCAAGAAAATGCCAGATCTAACAACTTTTGAAGTGGGTGGAGCCCATGCTCTAACATGAAGAGCAACAAAAAAACCACCCAACTATGTTGTTAATGATCTCTCCAAGATTTCATCCTAGGACTACCATATCTCGGCTTATCCTAGACATCTTTTGCAACTATCTTGCCTACATTACTACTTTTTGTCTTAACTGGTCGCTCCTTGGGAACTCTTGGAGAACTTATTTGCCTTCAAAAAGTTTTAATTGCCAGTTATAGTCTTTTGCTGTAAATTACTCCACTGGAACTATCTACTATAATGTTGAATGTTGGTTTATCATTAGTAGCAAGCGATCTAATCTATGTAATGCTATGGGAATTTAGCCTGTCAAGGCCTTAATCTATATTCTATCCTTTATTATTTCAATTTGCAAAATCACTTGTTAAAATTACAAAATCCATGTGTTGCAACTGGTGAACTGTCTTCTTTACTCCTCACTCGTAATGCTCTGAGAGATTTCAGTACAAAGGTCTCATATATGCTTAATTATAATACTACCAGGGATACTAACCAAATATTGAGTCTTTGAAAGACTCCTAATATACGCTACCTACAAGTACTACTGTACAACAAAGTTATCCATTCTGTTATTATCAAGTCACCCAGGACCTTAAAAGATCTCGTGCTCCTTTCGCGGGACTACTCTCAACAAGAACTCACCTTCTCGCCTCGCTTCCACGTTGAGGTAGATCCATCCGTTGCCCACCTTGAGCTGCAACGATCACACACCCTTTGATGCCTTGTTATTTTGGACAAACTCTCTTGCGAAAGCAATACCCAATGACATCCCTAATTCAAGCACATGTTATACAATGAAAATAAGTTATTGGAATATTCGGGGTCTTGCTCGGAAAAACATATGGACTCAAATTGACTCGACATGTAAAACTGAGCACATACAAATACTAGCGCTAGCAGAAACAAAACTCCAAACACCTCCAAAGGACTCTATGTAACATAGTGTGGGCTTTGATAATATTCGGTTTTGCCCTTCAGCTGGACTCTCTGGAGGCCTTTGTCTTTTATGGAAATCCTCTCACCTAAACAAGGACTCGTTTACAATCATTTCTTCGGGAGAGTGGTATATTCTATTAGAATACCATAGCGATAATCGCAATCTAACATTTACAATCTTATTTGTCAATGCACCACCACACCAGCACCAAACAATAGCATTTTGGAATGAAATAATCACAATAATCCTATCTAACCCTCACCCATGTATTATCGTTGGAGATCTTAATGACATTTTATGCTCTTGATATGCGATATATTCCATAGCGCATTTAGTAGTTTTTGTCATCACTTACATGTCATTATGAGAGATATTTGTGTGAACTTGGTGATTCGGAACATGTTGAGGAAGTTGAAGAAATCATGCAAGTTACAGAGTTGAAGAAGATCGGAAGCAGCTGGAAGACTGTTGAGTCTGACGCGGCCGCGCTGCACCCAACGCGCCCGCGCTACTACTCGGAGCGCCCACGCTGCTAGGAGGAATTGGCCGCGTCAAGGCAACAGATGGAAGAGTGAAGACGAGGCTGGCGCGCCCGCGCTGCTACATGGCGCGCCCGCGTCAGTCCCTGAAGACGGATTCTTATCCGAGTTTCCGTATCTTATTAGTTTTAATATTATATTTTTACGGGATGTTAAACCCGACTTAATTAGTTTATATAGGCCGAGAAGGCAAAAGTAGAGGATTAGGTTATTTTTCCAGAGACGTATTTTCCCTTTTGTTCATCTCACAAACCCTATGGAGAACTAACTCTCCTTTGTTACACTTGGTTCTTTGAAGCCTTCAATTGATTTGGTTGTGAGTGTTCTACTCTTGTTCGTCCTTTGTTAATTGTTTCGATCTCCTGAGTTTATTGCTTGATTGCTTATTATTGGTTAATCTGGATTGATCACCTAGGTTTATCGATACTAGTCATATTGCTAGGGTTTCCAATTCCAGGTTTGGGGTTGTAGATTCATTGTAGCAAACACAATCTCCATACGCGGGTTGCTTGTGGTAGATTGTGAAGGAGATTCGATTACAGGCTATTTTAACGGGTTGTTGGAATCGCTTGTATCTCATTATAATTCATGTTTGAATGCTATTGCTTTATTATTTGGTGAAGGTTTTCCCTTGTAATTTGGTGATAAGTGCTTTTAGGACTGGTAGGACTAAAAGCTATTACACGATCTGAATTGAGAACAATTACTGGACATTAGAACTTGAGATTCATAGAATGCGATGATGAACCATCTCAATTGTTGTGCGGATAATTACCTGGTGTGATACATTTCCATCATATATTCACAACCTCTTATTGCAACTTGTTTTGTCACCATTGCTCACACACAAAACTCCCCCTTGAATCGGTTACTTTTGGGTAATAATACTTGCTCTTACAATTGATTCTGTTTCCCTGTGGGTTCGACCCTAACTTACCTACTATACTTGTTATAGCTTGCATCTTAGGAATTTACTTTGATTTGGCATAACGACTTTAGGCCTGTCAAATTTGGCGCCATTGCCGGGGAGCAGCGCGGGCGCGTCGAGTGGCAGCGCGGCCCCGTCGGGGTGTCAGTCTCCTGGTGGTTTTCTCTGACGGGCGCGGGCGCGTTAGGGGTGGCGCGGCCGCGTCGGCGATTTCTGCAGATCCAGAAATCGTCGAAAGCAGTTGTCGATGTGGAGCCCACCGATGTTCCTCCGGTGCCGATTTGTGGGGGTCCTGGTGCGGGCGCGTTGGTGGCTGAGTGCGACAGGAGTGAAGAGAGAGTGTGGGTATGGGTTAGATTGGGTGTGAGAGGAGAGTGGGAGGAGAGGATGTTTGAGAGGGATGTGTGGTGTGAGGTGAGAGAGTGTGGGGGTGTAGGGTTTTGGTGATGATGATGGGGGATCTGATGGGCTTGTTTTGATGGGCTTGAAGCTGGCGGGCTGGCCCGAAGTGGGTTTTCCAGCCCGTGGTCGGATTATTTTTTTTTTTTTTTTGACGAAAATTAACACTGCGGGTGCAGTGGGTCCGAAATGCGGGTGCAATTCGTCACCAGAAACTCCGTCTTTATTACCTACAAGTTAGAATAAAATTGAGTTAAAGGAAAGAATGCAATACCTTGGGTTGCCTCCCAAGCAGCGCCTTTGTTTCATGTCGCCGGCTCGACCAAGCCTTTTTGACTATTCTAACTCTGCATTTGGCTCCTCCAAAACTAACTCATCCATAGCCTCCTTTGTGAACTCTTCATAGTATGTCTTAAGCCTTTGACCATTTACTTTGAACTTGTTGTGGCTATCCGAGTCATATAACTCTACAGCTCCATGTGGGAAAACTTCAGCAACAATGTATGGTCCCCCCACTTTGACCTGAGCTTCCCAGCGAAGAGTTTCAGGCGAGACTGAAAAAGTAGGACTTTGTCACCAGCTTTAAAGTCCTTCCTATGGATGTGCTTGTCATGCCATGCCTTGGTCTTCGCCTTGTAGATTGCCGCATTATCATAGGCGTCCAACCGTAACTCCTCGAGCTCACCTAATGATAGGCCTAAAGTCGTTTATGCCAAATCAAAGTAAATTCCTAAGATGCAAACTATAACAAGTATAGTAGGTAAGTTAGGGTCGAACCCACAGGGAAACAGAATCAGTTGTAAGAGCAAGTATTATTACCAAAAGTAACTGATTAAAGGGGGAGTTTTGTGTGTGAGAAATAGTAACAGAACAAGTTGCAAGTAAAGGTTGTGAATATATGATGGAAAGGTATCACACCAGGTAATTATCCGCACAACAATTAAGATGGTTCATCATCGCATTCTATGAGTCTCAAGTTCTAATGTCCAGTAATTTTTCTCAATTCAGATCGTGTAATAGCTTTTAGTCCTACCAGTCCTAAAAGCACTTATCACTACATTACAAGGGAAAACCTTCACCAAATAATAAAGCAATAGCATTAAAGCATGAATTATAATGAGATACAAGCGATTCTAACAACCCGTTAAAATAGCCTGTAATCGAATCTCCCTCACAATCTACCACAAGCGACCGCGTATGGAGATTGTGTTTGCTACAATGAATCTACAACCCAAGACCTGGAATTGGAAACCCTAGCAGTATGACTAGTATCGATAAACCTAGGTGATCAATCTAGATAAATCAATAATAAGCAATCAAGCAATAAGCTCAGGAGATCGAAACAATTAACAAAGGACGAACAAGAGTAGAATACTCACAACCAAATCAATTGAAGGCTTCAAAGAACCAAGTGCAACAAAGGAGAGTTAGTTCTCCATAGGGTTTGTGAGATGATGAAAAGGGAAAATACGTCTCTGGAAAATAACCTAATGATTCTCTACTGCCTTCTCGGCCTATATAACCTAATAAAATCGGGTTTAACATCCCGTACAATTATAATAATAAAATATTAAAACTAATAAGATAACAGAATCGGATAAGAATCCGACTCCAGGACCGACGCGGGCGCGCCAAGTGCAGCGCGGGCGCGCCACTTGTAGCTTGCCTCTTCTGTCTTCGTCAGCAGCGCGGCCACTTCCTCCTAGCAGAGTGGCCGCGTCGGGTAGTAGCGCGGGCGCGCCAAGTGCAGCGCGGCCGCGCCAAGGTCTTCAGTCCTCCAGCTGCTTCCGATCTTCTTAGCTTCTGTAACTTGCATGATTTCTTCAACTTCTTCAATATGCTCCGAATCACCAAGTTCACACTAATATCTCTCATAATGTCAGGTAAATGATGACAAAAACTACTAAATGCGCTATGGAATATATCGCATATCAAATTCCCCCATACTTAAACCTTTACTCGTCCCGAGTAAGCATAGAAGCTAGCCTACTCTCACTATAAATCTCAAAGGTTCACAGACAGTACAAGGAAAATGAACACTAAGTACTAGTAGTTTTCACCATCTCACCAATCAGCTCAAAAGACAATCAAAATAGGAAATAAGAATTACAATTGTATCTCAACCATCTACACCTTATAGCTCCCAGTGGCCTACCCGAAAACCTCCTTATAACTCCTCTTCTTATGTCGCCTTCGCCAAGAGATCAATCCTAATCACTCAAAGTAAACGCTCATCTTGCCAAGGCGCCCTTTCGGGTTTTCACCAGGCCACTCATTTTTTTTTTCAGGGATGGTACTCACATAACAATCTTACTTCCCTCAAGCCTCATATTGCCAAGCCTAAGGCTCGCCAGACTACCTGCTTTTTGCCTGAGTCGCCCTTCCAGGTTTTCAACTCATCCCAGGATTTTGATTGCTTTCTTTTTTTTTTTTTCATTTTTTCATTTTTTTTCATTTTTTTTTTCTAAATAACAAATGCAGAATCTGTACACAAATAATGCTGAAATAAAATATGTACATGATGTGTGAATCCTTTCCCTCCCCCATACTTGAATGAAGCATTGTCCTCAATGTGAAAGAAGACAGAATTAAGTAGGGAGAAAGGAAACAGAAGGACTCACTGAGGTGGTGGATAGTGGCGAGAGTAGTCCTCTCGCATGCGGTGCAGCTCCTCCCTCATCTCTTTGAACTCGCCGAAGCCCTGTAAGATGTCGGCCTGCTGGTGGAGAATCTGGTTTGTCACTGTCGTCAGACTCCCCACGTCTTGGCGCAAAAGGCCAATCTGATCAACCAGGTAGCCCCACTGCTTGGGCTGCTGATAAGTATCCTGAGAAGCTTGTGCAGGCCAAGGGGTCCACTGGTGCGCGTCCTGCTGGCTCTGATATGCTGGTTGAGAATCCCAACCGTGCTGATAAGCAGGCGTCTCCTGATATGGGCTCTGTGTGAAGCCCTGTGTATCTGCCTGAACAAACGCCTGCTGAGCCATAGGCGCATCCTCCATCGTGGCAGCTCCAGCTGTGCCACTGCTTCTGCCTACCTCCATGCGACGCCTTCTCCCCAGAAGTGACGTCGGAAAGTAATCCGCCTCAATGTACCAGTCAGACCAAGATTCTGACCAAGGCAGGGGCTTAGGGAGCCTGAACTGATGCTCCTTCTTCTTGCCCGTGCACCAAATGGCTCCCCCATCCGGTGCAGTATCCAGCATCAGACATCTCCGTAGATAATCCTCAGTATAGGTCCTCGCGATGACCTCTGTCTCCTCCAGCTCAACCAAACCATTCTGCCCAACGCATGCAGCAATGGCGACTCGAGTAATAAGGCCGCCCTGAACCATTTCTGGTCCAGCGGCACTGCGATCCCTTCTGATCCTGTCGAGGCCATCGAAAAAGAGCATAACCCAGTCAGGCGTATAATCCGCAGTAGGCACTGCGCTGTAGGCAAATCTCAGATGCGTCATGGAAAGCTTGGTGTCTGTAATCAGCCCATAGTACGTCCCAGCAACGATCTTGCACAACATCCGGAAGATAGGATGAGTGATCCTGCTGTTGTATTCGTTGCTCGTCAGAAAATCCTCTCCAGACACCGCTTTGAAGAAAGCAACAAGGTCGGGGTCGGACACAGCTGTGGCCCATCCATCCGTTGGGGCTTTAGTAACCCCCAAAGCTTTTCGTAGCCTTGATATAGAAGCCCTGTAGGTGGTGCCATTATATCTGAACGAAACCCCTCTAATGTTGTGATCTCTCAGGTGAACCTGATAAGTGGCGAGGAATTGCTTGCTCAGTTCCGGATACCCTACAGCTCCCAAATCCAGAAAACCACTAATACCGGCATGCTCTAGACATTGCTCCATACATTCTAGCATCTGAAGCTTCTGAAGGGTAGGTCTATGCAAGTATTTGGTAGAACTGACACAGCTGACCTTATTGTAAATCGCCAATTCCTCATTAGACAAATCTAGCCCATGATCAGATCTACTCGTCTCCTCCTCCGATGAACTCATACTTGATATATAATACGAAGAAATCGGAATCGAAAGAAGAACAGCGGAAAGAACTCACGAAGAACAGCTCGGCGCAGGGGGCAGACGCGGGCACGCTGAAGGTGGCGTGGGCGCGTCGAAATCAGCGTGGGCGCGGTGGGAGCAGCGTGGCCGCGTCGAGACTGTATGCTTCCTGGTGGGTCTTCTTTAACAGCGCGGGTACGCTAGGGATGGCGTGGGCGCGTCGGGAGTAGCAGCGCGGGCACGTTGAGAGCAGCGTGGCCGCGTTAGGGTTGGCGTGGCCGCGTCGGAGCTCTCTTCAGATCTGAACGTCGGCGAAGACGGCTTCGTCGATGTGAGGCTCGCCGAGATTTCTCCGGTGCCGGCTTGTACTTGGCCTGGTGGGGGCTGCCGCCGGCGGCTGTGTGCTTCAGGGAGGACCGAGATGTGGTGGTCCAAGGTGGGGGCGGCGATTGTGGTGAGGAGAGAGAAGGGAGTGTTTGGTGAGGAAAGTTTGAGAGGGATGTGTGGTGAGGGTGATGTGGGGGCTGATGTGTGGGGTGTAGGGTTTTGGTGGGGCTGATGGGCTTGAAACTGGTTTTTTTTTTTTTTTTTTTTTTTTTTGACGAAAATTAACACTGCGGGTGCAGTGGGTCCGAAATGCGGGTGCAATTCGTCACCAGAACTCCGTCTTTAGTACCTACAAAATAAAATAAAAATAGAGTTAAAGAAAATAATGCAGTTCCTTGGGTTGCCTCCCAAGCAGCGCCTTTGTTTCATGTCGCTGGCTCGACCAAGCCGTTTTGGCTATTCTAACTCCGCATGTGGCTCCTCCAAAGCTAACTCATCCATAACCTCCTTTGTGAACCCTTCATAGTATGTCTTAAGCCTATGACCATTTACTTTGAACTTCTTTTGGCTATCCGGGTCATATAGCTCTACCGCTCCATGTGGGAAAACTTCAGCAACAATGTATGGTCCCCCCCCACTTTGACCTGAGCTTCCCAGCGAAGAGTTTCAGGCGAGACTGAAAAAGTAGGACTTTGTCACCAGCTTTAAAGTCCTTCCTATTGATGTGCTTGTCATGCCATGCCTTGGTCTTTGCCTTGTAGATAGCCGCATTATCATAGGCGTCCAACCGTAGCTCCTCGAGCTCACCCAACTGTAGCTTCCTGTGGTCTCCAACTTCGTCACTCTGCATATTGATTGTTTCACAGCCCACCAAGCCTTGTGCTCCAGCTCAACAGGAAGATGACATGCCTTCCCATAGACAAGTCTGAAAGGAGACATCCCAATTGGAGTTTTGTAAGCAGTGCGATAAGCCCATAAATCATCATCAAGTCTCAAACTCCAATCCTTCCTGTTAGGATTCACGGTCTTCTCAAGAATGGCTTTGACCTCTCTATTGGACACCTCAGCTTGGCCATTCGTCTGTGGATGATATGCGGTGGAAACTCTGTGTGTGACATGATATTTCTTAAGCAAGGCAGTCACAGTTTTGTTGCAGAAATGGGTACCTCTGTCACTAATCAGCGCTCTAGGAATACCATGCCTGGCAAAAATATTGCTTTTCAAGAACCCTGCCACAACTTTAGAATCATCAGTCCTGGTGGCCTTCGCTTCCACCCACTTGGAAACGTAGTCCACCGCAAGCAAAATATATAAATTCCCACAAGAACTAGGAAAAGGTCCCATAAAGTCGATACCCCAAACATCAAAGATTTCGCAAAAAATCATTGGTGATTGTTGCATTTCATTCCTTTGGGAGATATTCCCCATTCTTTGACACCTATCACATGCCT
The DNA here is from genome assembly GCA_037127255.1 of Persicaria tinctoria. Taxonomy (NCBI): domain Eukaryota; kingdom Viridiplantae; phylum Streptophyta; class Magnoliopsida; order Caryophyllales; family Polygonaceae; genus Persicaria; species Persicaria tinctoria. The sequence continues at coordinate 53,584,874 of JBANSL010000006.1, read as the reverse complement.
TGCAGAAAGAATAAGCATCTTTAAAGATATGTGGCCAATAAAATCCAGATTCAAGTACCTTTCTAGCAGTTTTATTAGCACCAAAATGTCCCCCACATGCTTCAGAATGACAAAATTCAAGAACAGATCGTACCTCATTATCTGGAAGACAACGACGAATGACCTGATCTGCGCAATGTTTCCAAAGGTATGGGTCATCCCAAATATAGTGGTTGGCTTCTCTTCGAACCTTCTCTGTCTGGGCCTTGGTATGACCCGGAGGAAATTCTCCACATACTAAGTAGTTCACAATGTCCCGGTACCAAGGACTGACGGAGTGAAGTCCTAGAACGGACTGAGGAGATCGGAGAAACAATGACGTGGGCGCGTCAGAGGGAGACGTGGCCGCGTCGGAGGTCAGCGCGGGCGCGCCTTGAAGCAGCGCGGGCGCGTCAGATTGCAGCGCGGGCGCGTCAAGCCTCCAATGTGTTTCTGTGCTCTCGAGTCTGCATAAGGTGTCGTCCGGAAACGTTCCTAAGATGGGTTTTTGTGACTCCGGCTTGTCCTCCTCATTCACCAATCTGCTCAAGTGGTCAGCCACCAGATTCTCCGCTCCTTTCTTGTCCTTAATCTCCACGTCAAATTCGCTGAGCAACAGGACCCATCGAATCAATCGTGGCTTTGTCTCCTTCTTTGTCATCAAGTAGCGAAGGGCTGCGTGATCTGTGTAGATAATCACTTTAACCCCAAGCAGATATTGTCGAAACTTCTCTAGTGCAAACACCACAGCTAGCATTTCCTTCTCAGTGGTGGAGTAGTTGCGCTGTGCTCCATTCAGAGTCATGGAAGCGTAATGGATCACATGAGAGGCTCTTCCCTCTTTTTGGCCTAGCACTGCTCCCACTGCATAGTCGCTCGCATCACACATGATCTCAAATGGGCGAGACCAGTCTGGTGCCTGGATGATTGGTGCACTAGTGAGGCGTCCTTTCAACTGGTCGAACGCCTCTTTGCACTCTTGTGTGAGTGCAAAGGTCACATCTTTCTTCAGAAGCTCGCATAAGGGTAAGGATATCTTTGAAATGTCTTTGATAAACCTGCGATAAAAACCTGCATGGCCTAGAAAAGAACGAACTTCGCGCACATTAGTAGGATAAGGCAGAGATTGAATTACATCAATCTTTGCCTTATCGACCTCAATACCCTTTGCAGAGACTATATGACCTAAAACAATTCCTTGTTCTACCATAAAATGACACTTTTCAGAGTTCAAAACCAAATTAGTTTCAACACATCTTTTTAATACTAGTGCCAAATGGCTCAAACAAGTATCAAAGCTATCCCCATGTACTGTGAAATCATCCATGAATACTTCAATGAAATTTTCAATGTACTCAGAGAAGATACTAACCATACATCGTTGAAATGTCCCGGGTGCGTTACATAGTCCAAATGGCATCCTGCGATATGCAAAAGTACCGAAAGGACATGTAAAAGTAGTCTTCTCCTGGTCCTCTGGCGCTATAACCACCTGAAAATAACCAGAATATCCATCAAGAAAGCAATAATAGGGGCGCCTAGCAAGGCGTTCTAGCATCTGATCAATAAAGGGGAGAGGGAAGTGATCCTTCCTGGTTACTGTGTTCAACTTGCGATAGTCGATGCACACCCTCCAACCTGTTTGTGTCCTGGTAGGGACCAACTCGCCTTGTTGATTCTGCACAACAGTAATCCCTCCTTTCTTAGGGACAACTTGGGTAGGACTCACCCACTGACTGTCAGAAATTGGGAAAATCATGTTAGCTGATAGCAATTTCAGCACTTCCTTCTTCACCACATCCATCATGGGAGGATTGAGCCTTCTCTGTGGTTGGCGTGATGGCTTAGCTCCTTCCTCCAGCAGGATCCTGTGCATGCATGTAGATGGACTGATTCCCTTGATGTCAGCGATGGTCCACCCCAATGCAGTTTTGTACTCCTTTAGAACCTCTACTAACTTTTCCTCCTGCTCCTCTGAGAGCTTACTTGACACAATAACTGGTAAAGTGTCATCAACTCCTAGGAAAGCATACTTGAGATGACTAGGGAGTTGCTTGAGTTCAATTTTAGGTGCCTGCACAACAGATGGAACAAGCACTTCGCTTGGAGTCAGTAGATTGGGGCCAACGCCCAAAAGAGTAGGGGACTCACCTTCCATATTCATATGGGCTACTAATTCCTGCATGTTAGATGAGATTGAAAAATCTGTATAGGACTCATCAATATCATTCTCAATAATTGACTGCAACTCATCTTCCCTAGAAATATCAAATAGATCTTGAGCTAATGGTTCAATCACATCAATAGAGCACAGAGACTGGTCATCAACAGGATGTTTCATAGCCTTATAGAGATCGAATTCAACCTTTTCTCCATCAAATTCCATTGTTAGTGTCTCAGAGACACAATCGATTTTTGTCCTAGCAGTTTTAATAAAAGGTCTACCTAACAGAATAGGTGCATCATGCTTATCGTGTTCCATATCCAGGACAAAGAAATCTGCAGGAAAAATCAGTTTATCGACCATAAACAAAACGTCTTCAACTACTCCTTTAGGGTACTTATTAGACCTATCAGCTAGTTGCACAACTACTCCAGTTTCATGCAAAGGTCCTAAATCTAGTGATTTGTAAAGTGAGTAGGGAAGCACATTTATGGAAGCACCCAAATCAAGCATAGCTCTATCAAATTTTACATCTCCAATGACACAAGGGATAGTAACCATACCTGGATCAGCGCACTTTTTCGGCATTCTCCTCTGAAACATAGCGGAGACCTGCTCACTTACTTTCACCTTCTTTTTCCCTTTCAGCTTCTGATTCCTCTTTACTGTGCAAAGCTCCTTCAAGAACTTGGCGTACTTGGGCACAATTTTTATCATTCTCAGCAGAGGAATGTTCACCTGACACTTGCTAAATGTCTCAAACAGCTCTGAATCATCGATTATCCTCCTCTCCTTAAGTGCCTCAGGGAACGGAGGTTTTGGTTTCTCAGACCCGAGAGGGGGAAAATTCGGTCGAACATAAGTATCGACATAAGGTTCAGATTCAGGCGGGATTGGACCAGGTGCGGGCGCGCCAGAGGTAGGCGTGGGCGCGTTAGCATCAGGCGCGGGCGCGTCACTTTCCGGCGCGGGCGCGCTGCTGGCCGGCGCGGGCGCGCTAGTGGTGGGCGTGGCCGCGTTGGCCTCCGTCGTGTTTTCCTCCTCGGATTCCTGACTTCTCAGCTCCTTTCCATTCCGAAGAGTTATAGCACTGACGTTTTCCTTTGGATTGACCACTGTTTGAGATGGTAGACCCCCTGACGTCTTCGCCTCTATTCTAGTGACTGCTTCAGCCATTTGCCCCATTTGCTTCTGTATATCCTTTATGCTCGATTCAGTTGTCTGAACATGCGCAGTAAAGTGCTGTGTCAGGGTATTGAGCATGGACTCAGTGGATGGAGCGTTACCCTGCTGCCTCTGATTGTAGGGAGGTGGCTGCTGCTGATGTGGTTGGTTTGGTGGATCCCTCCATCTGAAATTCGGGTGATCTTTCCAACCTGGGTTGTAGGAGTTTGAGTAGGGGTCATGTCTGGGTCTCTGAGGTCCATTTCCACCTATAGCACTCACTTCAGCGGTGTCTCTCTGGAGTGTAGGACACGCATCAGTTGGGTGGAAGTCATCATCACAGAATTCACAAGCCTTGAGTTGTTGAGGAGTCCCTTTCAGAGTGAGTCTCCTAACCATATCCTTCAATTCAGCAATATCATTGGCTTGGTTAGAGTCTACCGAGTTGACTCCTTTCTTTCTGGTGGACTTCCCAAAATTCCTAGTCCCCTCAGCCATTTCCTGAATCTTTTCCATAGCTCCCTCTGGCGTGGCATTCAGAATATTTCCTCCGCAGGCGGCATCGATCATCCTTCTATCAGATTCCAGCAATCCCCCATAGATGTATAAGACTAGGTCCTTCGTGCTGTAGCCATGGAAAGGGCAATTAGCACACAACTTCTTGAACCTTTCATTGTAATCATAGAGGGTCTCATCCTCCTCCTGCTCTATATTGCTGATTGCCTTCTTCAAGGTGTTCTCCTTCTTAGCAGGGAAGAATTTCTCCAGGAAGGCCTTGTGGAGCTTAGGCCAAGTATCGATGCTCCCAGTAGGAAGGCTGTAGTACCAGTCATCCGCAGCATCGACCAGCGTGAACCCAAAAGCTCTCATCTTTATCTGTGCTTCAGTTATATTGGCTGGTTTCATGCTCATGCACACATTATGAAACTTCCCCATGTGCTTGATGGGGTCCTCTCCAGCCGATCCATGGAATTTTGGCAGTTGGTGAATCAGCCCAGACTTAAGCTCAAAATGGTTGTCATCCCTTATAGCAGGGATTGTCACAGCAGGTGCCTGCTGTGTGATGTTTGATGCTGTCAGCTCTCGCAGCGTCTGGTTAGCAGCCATTGGATCGGGTTGGTGGTGTTGTTCTCTAAGACGGCGGTGGTATGTCCTGTCAATTTCCCAATCAAAAGCAAAAAGATGGGGATCAGTAGCACGAGTGCGAACCATGCAAGAGGTTCACACCCAAACAGGTAATAAAACAAACAAGAACAAAGATTAACCGTTTCCCCGGCAACGGCGCCAAATTTGACAGGCCTAAAGTCGTTTATGCCAAATCAAAGTAAATTCCTAAGATGCAAACTATAACAAGTATAGTAGGTAAGTTAGGGTCGAACCCACAGGGAAACAGAATCAGTTGTAAGAGCAAGTATTATTACCAAAAGTAACTGATTAAAGGGGGAGTTTTGTGTGTGAGAAATAGTAACAGAACAAGTTGCAAGTAAATATTGTGAATATATGATGGAAAGGTATCACACCAGGTAATTATCCGCACAATAATTAAGATGGTTCATCATCGCATTCTATGAGTCTCAAGTTCTAATGTCCAGTAATTGTTCTCAATTCAGATCGTGTAATAGCTTTTAGTCCTACCAGTCCTAAAAGCACTTATCACTAAATTACAAGGGAAAACCTTCACCAAATAATAAAGCAATAGCATTAAAGCATGAATTATAATGAGATACAAGCGATTCTAACAACCCGTTAAAATAGCCTGTAATCGAATCTCCCTCACAATCTACCACAAGCGACCGCGTATGGAGATTGTGTTTGCTACAATGAATCTACAACCCAAGACCTGGAATTGGAAACCCTAGCAGTATGACTAGTATCGATAAACCTAGGTGATCAATCTAGATAAATCAATAATAAGCAATCAAGCAATAAGCTCAGGAGATCGAAACAATTAACAAAGGACGAACAAGAGTAGAATACTCACAACCAAATCAATTGAAGGCTTCAAAGAACCAAGTGCAACAAAGGAGAGTTAGTTCTCCATAGGGTTTGTGAGATGATGAAAAGGGAAAATACGTCTCTGGAAAATAACCTAATGATTCTCTACTGCCTTCTCGGCCTATATAACCTAATAAAATCGGGTTTAACATCCCGTACAATTATAATAATAAAATATTAAAACTAATAAGATAACAGAATCGGATAAGAATCCGACTCCAGGACCGACGCGGGCGCGCCAAGTGCAGCGCGGGCGCGCCACTTGTAGCTTGCCTCTTCTGTCTTCGTCAGCAGCGCGGCCACTTCCTCCTAGCAGAGTGGCCGCGTCGGGTAGCAGCGCGGGCGCGCCAAGTGCAGCGCGGCCGCGCCAAGGTCTTCAGTCCTCCAGCTGCTTCCGATCTTCTTAGCTTCTGTAACTTGCATGATTTCTTCAACTTCTTCAATATGCTCCGAATCACCAAGTTCACACTAATATCTCTCATAATGTCAGGTAAATGATGACAAAAACTACTAAATGCGCTATGGAATATATCGCATATCACCTAACTGTAGCTTCCTATGTTCTCCAACCCCGTCACTCTGCATATTGCATTGTTTCACAGCCCACCAAGCCTTGTGTTCCAGCTCAACAGGAAGATGACATGCCTTCCCATAAACAAGTCTGAAAGGAGACATCCCAATTGGAGTTTTGTAAGCAGTGTGATAAGCCCACAAAACATCATCAAGTCTCAAACTCCAATCCTTCCTGTTAGGATTCACAGTCTTCTCGAGAATGGCTTTGATTTCTCTATTGGACACCTCTGCTTGGCCATTCGTCTGTGGATGGTATGCGGTGGAAACTCTATATGTGACATGATATTTCTTAAGCACGGCAGTCACAGTTTTGTTGCAGAAATGGGTACCCCTGTCACTAATCAGCGCTCTAGGAATACCATGCCTGGCAAAAATATTGCTTTTCAAGAACCCTGCCACAACTTTAGAATCATCAGTTCTGGTGGCCTTCGCTTCCACCCACTTGGAAACGTAGTCCACCGCAAGTAAAATATACAAGTTCCCACAAGAACTAGGGAAAGGTCCCATAAAGTCAATGCCCCAAACATCAAAGATTTCGCAAAAAATCATTGGTGATTGTTGCATTTCATTCCTTTGAGAGATATTCCCTAATCTTTGACACCTATCACATGCCTTGCAGAAAGAATAAGCATCTTTAAAAATATGTGGCCAATAAAACCCAGATTCAAGCACTTTTCTAGCGGTTTTATTGGCACCAAAATGTCCCCCACATGCTTGAGAATGACAAAATTCAAGAACAGATCGTACCTCATTATCTGGAAGACAACGACGAATTACCTGATCAGCACAATGTTTCCAAAGGTATGGGTCATCCCAAATATAGTGGTTTGCTTCTCTTCGAACCTTCTCCGTCTGGGCCTTGGTATGATCCGGAGGAAATTCCCCACAAACTAAGTAGTTCACAATGTCCCGGTACCAAGGGCTTACAGAGTGAAGTCCTAGGACGGACTGAGATGGGCTGAGACGGAATGACGTGGGCGCGTCAGGGGTCGACGCGGGCGCGTCGGTAGTCAGCGCGGGCGCGCCATGGAGCAGCGCGGGCGCGTCAAAGGTCAGCGCGGGCGCGTCAGCTGTTGACGTGGGCACGCCAGACTCCAGTGTGCTTTTGTGCTCGAGTCTGCATAATGTGTCATCCGGAAACGTGCCAAAGATGGGTTTCTGTGACTCCGGCTTGTCCTCCTCATTCACCAATTTGCTTAAGTGGTCAGCCACCAGATTCTCCGCTCCTTTCTTGTCCTTAATCTCCACGTCAAATTCGCTGAGCAACAGGACCCATCGAATCAATCGTGGCTTTGTCTCCTTCTTTGTCATCAAGTAGCGGAGGGCTGCGTGATCTGTGTAGATAATCACTTTAACCCCAAGCAGATACTGTCGGAACTTCTCTAGTGCAAACACCACAGCTAGCATTTCTTTCTCAGTGGTGGAGTAGTTGCGATGCGCTCCATTCAGAGTAAATTCCTAAGATGCAAACTATAACAAGTATAGTAGGTAAGTTAGGGTCGAACCCACAGGGAAACAGAATCAGTTGTAAGAGCGAGTATTATTACCAAAAGTAACTGATTAAAGGGGGAGTTTTGTGTGTGAGCAATAGTAACAGAACAAGTTGCAAGTAAAAAGGTTGTGAATATATGATGGAAAGGTATCACACCAGGTAATTATCCGCACAACAATTAAGATGGTTCATCATCGCATTCTATGAGTCTCAAGTTCTAATGTCCAGTAATTGTTCTCAATTCAGATCGTGTAATAGCTTTTAGTCCTACCAGTCCTAAAAGCACTTATCACTAAATTACAAGGGAAAACCTTCACCAAATAATAAAGCAATAGCATTAAAGCATGAATTATAATGAGATACAAGCGATTCTAACAACCCGTTAAAATAGCCTGTAATCGAATCTCCCTCACAATCTACCACAAGCGACCGCGTATGGAGATTGTGTTTGCTACAATGAATCTACAACCCAAGACCTGGAATTGGAAACCCTAGCAGTATGACTAGTATCGATAAACCTAGGTGATCAATCTAGATAAATCAATAATAAGCAATCAAGCAATAAGCTCAGGAGATCGAAACAATTAACAAAGGACGAACAAGAGTAGAATACTCACAACCAAATCAATTGAAGGCTTCAAAGAACCAAGTGCAACAAAGGAGAGTTAGTTCTCCATAGGGGTTTGTGAGATGATGAAAAGGGAAAAAAATACGTCTCTGGAAAATAACCTAATGATTCTCTACTGCCTTCTCGGCCTATATAACCTAATAAAATCGGGTTTAACATCCCGTACAATTATAATAATAAAATATTAAAACTAATAAGATAACAGAATCGGATAAGAATCCGACTCCAGGACCGACGCGGGCGCGCCAAGTGCAGCGCGGGCGCGCCAGCCTCGTCTTCAACTCTTCCATTTGGTGTATCAGCGCGGCCATTTCCTCCTAGCAGCGTGGTCGCGCCGGGTAGCAGCGCGGGCGCGCCAAGTGCAACGCGGCCGCGCCAGATAGCATTTCCCGAAAATTCCGTCTCGAATTAGCTCTCGACGCCAACATGAAAGTTGTAGCTCTCTGAAAGAGCTTTCCAACGCATGGTCATAATAGTCGATCGGACAACCGAGGCCTCCAGAAAGTGCAAAACAAGTTCAGCATGTCTGGCGACAATTTCTGCAGACTTGTTCTTCGTTTAGGTTCGCTTCTTCTTCTCATGACCTCTTGAGATCTTCATGTAAGCTTCTTCGATCAACTAGACATTCTCATCAAATGCGTTATCAACTCATGTCTTCTCCTCGGATCTACCATTACCTGAAATAATCAATAAAAGCGTGTAGATTCCGACTCCGACAACATAGAGAACTAATATGCAAATCATGCTTAATCCATCCATGAAATGCATCTTAACTAAGCTAAATGCAACCTATTATGCCTACCTAAATGCATGCTATCAAACTCCCCCACACTTAACCTTTGCTTGTCCTCAAGCAATGATAGAATGAACATGAATCAACGCATCCCACAGGAAATCCTTTCAAGTTTCAACCTCATCAAAAAGCAACATCATAGCAGGTGAAAACATAAACCAAGCAAACAAACGTCATAGCATGTATTCCAGTGATCAAAGCTCAAAAGTAGACGTCATCCAACCTCACCAGAAATATGTGTTTCACTCATGTGTTTAGGCTTTTAAGTACAACTCTCAACTCAAACCATTCATGCACTAAGCTCATAGACATTGACCACCATATCACCAATTCTCTACCGAAATGTCATTACTTGCGGGACACAATAAAGAAAATAAAATGCAACAATTGTTTTTTTTTCTTTTCTTTTCTCTCTTTTTTTTTTCTTTTTCTTGTCTTGGTGCTTTCCTTACGCGAAGCACAAACATGGGTGTCATGAATGGCCCCGGTCTATCAACACCTCAACTACTAATATGAAGTCCACTTGAACACCTTTTGACGCAAGTTGCAAACATGGGTGTCATGAATGAACCTGGTTACTCAATGGTCAAGCTTCTTTCCTAGTGGATAGTTTTCAACACCTTTTTGCGCGAATCATACCCATGGGTGTCATGCATAGATCCGGTTACTAAGTGCATTAACCATTGCCACCTTATTCACTAAATATTCACAAATTCAGCAAAAGACTCAAAATATAACATAAACTCCGCAAGCAACAAACATGTGAGTCGGTCTTTAAAAATAGATACTGCAGTCAATACCAAGAGGTAGCAACACTAAGCGAGTAATTCACACAATTGAGCAAAAAAATCAAATAAGGCCAAACATTCTCACATAGTCATGTTTTTAGGACTTCAATCATACTTTAGCTCAATCATACATGCTCAATTATATTTGCTAGCTCACGTTCCACAAAAATCAAATACAAATAATAATCAAAACATCCAGAACTCCATGGGATTTTTATGAATCATGCTTGAAATTTAAAATAGAGGACAAACTAAGCCAGATGGGTATTTGAATAACACATATGTATGAAATGCATGCTCTATTTTTGGATTTTTCTGATTTTTTTGATTTTTTGATTTTTTTTTTAAATACGAAAATAAATAAAAATTAATAAAAATGATTACAGAAATTAAACATGATGCATAAATTTAAATATGATCTCCAATATGCATCTATATATAGAATTTCTCTCCCCCACACTTAAAGTTTTCATTGTCCTCAATGAAACAATAAAGACAACAAAAGTAAACCAAATACAATCAGGGTGAAGGAAAAGAAAAAGGGAAAAGAAAGAAAAACTTACCTCGGGTTGCCTCCCGAGAAGCGCCTTTGTTTCAAGTCTTTGGCTCGACATTTTAGTTGTCCATTTAAGACTCATTCAGACATCGTCAGTGCCCTCAGCAGCAAATCAAACTCTTGTGCACACCATCTAGGTAAGCGGGCACTACATACGAATAAGTTGAAGTCAAAGTACGTCATCAACTCCTCATAAGCCCGAGCATGACTCCCCGCCGCGGGTATGTAGAACCACCAATTCAGTTCCATTGGCGGTATGTCAAAATAAAGAGCCCAAGGATCAACATAATCACCGAACTTCTCACCATTGCAAAAGATATCAATTCTTTGCTCAGGAGCCACAGAAATTAGCTTCGGACTTGGTTCCTTGATAGGCGAGCTCGAGACAATCTCATCGAATGAAGGAGACAATAAATCACATGGGATCTCATGCGTCGACTCATGACACTCCATATCAGGAAGTAGTGTACTCTCCTCTTCATCGCTGAAGAAACTGTCATCGTCTGCGAACATATCCTCCTCCGCCAAAACATTATCATGCTCATAGCTCAAGGGTATGAGAGGTAGCGGAGTAGACTCAGATGAACTCAATGAGGGAGGAATAGGAAGCACGCAATAACCTTCATCTTCATGACTTTCTGAGCTTCCCTTAGGTGTGACAAACAGGTCCTTGCCACTCCCTAGGGTGTTCGTGGTGAGGCTCTCTATCAGGTTAACCACCGGTTGAGACGGTAGTTCACCTGCTTCACAAGTTGGTATCTCATTCCCCACTTGGACCATTTGGTGCACTCGTTCACCCAATTCCGCGATCTGCTGACACAATTGCTCATTCTCCTCATAAGAGGACATGGATAGATCATCCGAAGGTGCGTAAAAGTAATCCATCGGTTGAGGTTCTTGGGCAAATGACACTTCCTGCAAGGCCTGGTGACCCATGTAGCAGATAAGATCCCAAATTCCCATCAAACCTAACCCTACTAGACTTCCTCCGCTCATATATATAGCACGTGCCTTTGTCTCAGCATTCATTCCCTCTACAACGCAGACAACCATATCTCGCAAACTATCATGGAAACCCCGCACATTGCGGATGTCCACACACCTCTGCAACCTATCGAGATATAGGTGAAAATCTTCACCTTCGAACTGCGATAATCTCAACATGTTAAACTGTTAGTAGCATATGTGTTGTGAACCGTAAGATAGGTTCACAACAAAAGTTAGTAGCTAAATTAACACACAAGACAAACACACAGGTAATAAGACAAACAAGAACAAAGATTAACCGTTTCCCCGGCAACGGCGCCAAATTTGACAGGCCTAAAGTCGTTATGCCAAATCAAAGTAAATTCCTAAGATGCAAACTATAACAAGTATAGTAGGTAAGTTAGGGTCGAACCCACAGGGAAACAGAATCAGTTGTAAGAGCGAGTATTATTACCAAAAGTAACTGATTAAAGGGGGAGTTTTGTGTGTGAGAAATAGTAACAGAACAAGTTGCAAGTAAAAAGGTTGTGAATATATGATGGAAAGGTATCACACCAGGTAATTATCCGCACAACAATTAAGATGGTTCATCATCGCATTCTATGAGTCTCAAGTTCTAATGTCCAGTAATTGTTCTCAATTCAGATCGTGTAATAGCTTTTAGTCCTACCAGTCCTAAAAGCACTTATCACTAAATTACAAGGGAAAACCTTCACCAAATAATAAAGCAATAGCATTAAAGCATGAATTATAATGAGATACAAGCGATTCTAACAACCCGTTAAAATAGCCTGTAATCGAATCTCCCTCACAATCTACCACAAGCGACCGCGTATGGAGATTGTGTTTGCTACAATGAATCTACAACCCAAGACCTGGAATTGGAAACCCTAGCAGTATGACTAGTATCGATAAACCTAGGTGATCAATCTAGATAAATCAATAATAAGCAATCAAGCAATAAGCTCAGGAGATCGAAACAATTAACAAAGGACGAACAAGAGTAGAATACTCACAACCAAATCAATTGAAGGCTTCAAAGAACCAAGTGCAACAAAGGAGAGTTAGTTCTCCATAGGGGTTTGTGAGATGATGAAAAGGGAAAAAAATACGTCTCTGGAAAATAACCTAATGATTCTCTACTGCCTTCTCGGCCTATATAACCTAATAAAATCGGGTTTAACATCCCGTACAATTATAATAATAAAATATTAAAACTAATAAGATAACAGAATCGGATAAGAATCCGACTCCAGGACCGACGCGGGCGCGCCAAGTGCAGCGCGGGCGCGCCAGCCTCGTCTTCAACTCTTCCATTTGGTGTATCAGCGCGGCCACTTCCTCCTAGCAGCGTGGTCGCGCCGGGTAGTAGCGCGGGCGCGCCAAGTGCAACGCGGCCGCGCCAGATAGCATTTCCCGAAAATTCCGTCTCGAATTAGCTCTCGACGTCAACATGAAAGTTGTAGCTCTCTGAAAGAGCTTTCCAACGCATGGTCATAATAGTCGATCGGACAACCGAGGCCTCCAGAAAGTGCAAAACAAGTTCAGCATGTCTGGCGACAATTTCTGCAGACTTGTTCTTCATTTAGGTTCGCTTCTTCTTCTCATGACCTCTTGAGATCTTCATGTAAGCTTCTTCGATCAACTAGACATTCTCATCAAATGCGTTATCAACTCATGTCTTCTCCTCGGATCTACCATTACCTGAAATAATCAATAAAAGCGTGTAGATTCCGACTCCGACAACATAGAGAACTAATATGCAAATCATGCTTAATCCATCCATGAAATGCATCTTAACTAAGCTAAATGCAACCTATTATGCCTACCTAAATGCATGCTATCACACTGCTCCCACTGCATAGTCGCTCGCATCACACATGATCTCAAATGGGCGAGACCAGTCTGGTGCCTGAATGATTGGTGCACTAGTGAGGCGTCCTTTCAGCTGGTCGAACGCCTCTTTGCACTCTTGTGTGAGTGCAAAGGTCACATCTTTCTTCAGAAGCTCGCACAAGGGTGAGGATATCTTTGAAAAGTCTTTGATAAACCTGCGATAAAAACCTGCATGGCCTAGGAAAGAACGAACTTCGCGCACATTAGTAGGATAAGGCAGAGATTGAATTACATCAATCTTCTCCTTATCGACCTCAATACCCTTTGCAGAGACTATGTGACCTAAAACAATTCCCTGTTCTACATAAAATGACACTTTTCAGAGTTTAAAACCAGATTAGTTTCAACACATCTTTTTAACACTAGTGCCAAATGGCTCAAACAAGTATCAAAGCTATCCCCATGTACTGTGAAATCATCCATGAACACCTCAATGAAATTTTCAATGTACTCAGAGAAGATACTAACCATACATCGTTGAAATGTCCCGGGTGCGTTACATAGTCCAAATGGCATCCTGCGATATGCAAAACTACCGAAAGGACATGTAAATGTAGTCTTCTCCTGGTCCTCTGGCGCTATGGCCACCTGAAAATATCCAGAATATCCATCAAGAAAGCAATAATAGGGGCGCCCAGCAAGGCATTCTAGCATCTGATCAATAAAGGGGAGGGGGAAGTGATCCTTCCTGGTTACTGTGTTCAGCTTGCGATAGTCTATGCACACCCTCCAACCTGTTTCTGTTCTGGTAGGGACCAACTCACCTTGTTGATTCTCCACGACTGTAATCCCTCCTTTCTTAGGGACAACCTGTGTAGGACTTACCCATTGACTGTCAGAAATTGGGAAAATCATGTTTGCTGATAGCAATTTCAGCACTTCCTTCTTCACCACATCCATTGGCGACTCCGCTGGGGAGTAGATCTGATAATGGGTTAGAAATGTCTGATGAGGAATGGGCTATTTACAATAAGGTTAGCTGTGTCAATTCTACGAAGTATTTGCATAGAGAGACACTTCAGAGACTTCAGATGCTAGATTGTATGCAGAAGTGTCTAGCTCACGCTGGTATTAGTGAATTTTTGGATTTGAGAGCGGTAGGATACCCGGAACTGTGCAAGCAGTTCCCGGTGACATATCAGCTGTACCTAAGAGATAACAGCATTAGAGGGGTTGCTTTCAGATACAATGGCACTACCTACCGGGCTTCTACAGCAAGGTTGCGAAAGGCTTTGGGGGTCACTAAAGCCCCAACTGAGGGATGGGTGACAGCCGCGTCCGACCCAGACCTTGTTGCATTCTTCAGAGCGGTGTCTGGAGAGGACTTCTTGACCAGTAACGAGTACAACAGCAGGATTACTCATCCTGTCTTCCGTATGTTGTGCAAGATCGTTTCTGGGACATATTATGGGCTGATTACAGATACAAAGCTTTCCATGACGCACCTGAGGTTTGCCTACAGCGCTGTGCCTACTGCAGATTATACGCCTGACTGGGTTAGGCTCTTTTTCGATGGCCTCGACAGGATCAGAAAGGATCGCAGCGCCGCTGGACCAGAAATGGTCCAGAGCGGACTTATTACTCAGGTGGCCATTGCTGCATGCGTTGGGCAAAATGGGTTGGCGGAGCTGGAGGAGCAGGTCATAGCAAGGACCTATACAGAGGAGTATATACGGAGATGTTTGATGCTTGATACTGCACTGGATGGGGGAGCCATTTGGTGCACGGGCAAGAAGAAGGAGCATCAGTTCAGGCTCCCTAAGCCCCTTCCGTGGTCTGAGACTTGGTCTGATTGGTACATTGAGGCCGATTACTTTCCGACGTCAGTTCTGGGTAGAAGGCGTCGCATGGAGGTGGGTAGCAGTAGTGGCACAGCTGGAGCTGCCACGATGGAGGATGCGCCTGTGGCTCAGCAGGTTTTTGTTCAGACAGATACACAGGGTTTCACGCAGAACCCACATCAGGAGATGCCTGCTTATCAGACCCCGTCTCACGGTTGGGATTCTCAACCGACATTTCAGAGCCAGCAGGACGCACATCAGTGGGCCCCTTGGCCGGCACAAGCTTTTCAGGATGCCCATCAGCAGCCTCACCAGTGGGGCTACCTGGTTGATCAGATTGGCCTTCTGCGCCAAGACGTGGGGAGTTGACGAAAGTGACGAACCAGATTCTCCACCAGCAGGCCGACATCCTAGAGGGCTTTGGCGAGTTCAGAGAGATGAGGGAAGAGCTGCGCCGCATGCGAGAGGACTACTCTCGCCACTATCCACCCCCTTAGTGAGTCTTTCTGTTTCTTTTCTCCCTACTTATTTCTGTCTTCTTTCACATTGAGGACAATGCTTCATTCAAGTATGGGGGAGGGAAAGGATTCACATATCTTGTACATATTTTATTTCAGCATTATTTGTGTACAGATTCTGCACTTGTTATTTGAAAAAAAAAAAAAAAAAAAAAAAAAAAAGAAAACAAAAAAATGAAGAAAGCAATCAAAATCCTGGGATGAGTTGAAAACCCGAAAGGGCGACTCAGGCAAAAAGCAGGTAGTCTGGCGAGCCTTAGGCTTTGACAATATGAGACTTGAGGGAAGTGAGAATGTTTATGTGAGCACCATCTTTGGAAAAAAACGGAGTGGCTTGGTGAAAACCCGAAAGGGCGCCTTGGCAAGATGAGCGTTTACTTTGAGTGTTTAGGATTGATCTCTTGGCGAAGGCGACATAAGAAGTGGAGTGATAAGGAGGTTTTCGGGTAGGCCACTGGGAGCTATAAGGTGTCGATGGTTGAGATATAATTGTAAGTCTCATTTCCTATTTTGATTGTCTTTTGTGCTGATTGTTGAGATGGTAAAAACTACTAGTACTTAGTGTTCATTTTCCTTGTACTGTCTGTGAACCTTTGAGATTTATGGTGAGAGTAGGCTTAACTTCTATGCTTACTCGGGACGAGTAAAGGTTTAAGTATGGGGGAATTTGATATGCGATATATTCCATAGCGCATTTAGTAGTTTTTGTCATCACTTACATGTCATTATGAGAGATATTTGTGTGAACTTGGTGATTCGGAACATGTTGAGGAAGTTGAAGAAATCATGCAAGTTACAGAGTTGAAGAAGATCGGAAGCAGCTGGAAGACTGTTGAGTCTGACGCGGCCGCGCTGCACCCAACGCGCCCGCGCTGCTACTCGGAGCGCCCACGCTGCTAGGAGGAATTGGCTGCGTCAAGGCAACATATGGAAGAGTGAAGACGAGGCTGGCGCGCCCGCGCTGCTACATGGCGCGCCCGCGTCAGTCCCTGAAGACGGATTCTTATCCGAGTTTCCGTATCTTATTAGTTTTAATATTATATTTTTACGGGATGTTAAACCCGACTTAATTAGTTTATATAGGCCGAGAAGGCAAAAGTAGAGGATTAGGTTATTTTTCCAGAGACGTATTTTCCCTTTTGTTCATCTCACAAACCCTATGGAGAACTAACTCTCCTTTGTTACACTTGGTTCTTTGAAGCCTTCAATTGATTTGGTTGTGAGTGTTCTACTCTTGTTCGTCCTTTGTTAATTGTTTCGATCTCCTGAGTTTATTGCTTGATTGCTTATTATTGGTTAATCTGGATTGATCACCTAGGTTTATCGATACTAGTCATATTGCTAGGGTTTCCAATTCAAGGTTTGGGGTTGTAGATTCATTGTAGCAAACACAATCTCCATACGCGGGTTGCTTGTGGTAGATTGTGAAGGAGATTCGATTACAGGCTATTTTAACGGGTTGTTGGAATCGCTTGTATCTCATTATAATTCATGTTTGAATGCTATTGCTTTATTATTTGGTGAAGGTTTTCCCTTGTAATTTGGTGATAAGTGCTTTTAGGACTGGTAGGACTAAAAGCTATTACACGATCTGAATTGAGAATAATTACTGGACATTAGAACTTGAGATTCATAGAATGCGATGATGAACCATCTCAATTGTTGTGCGGATAATTACCTGGTGTGATACATTTCCATCATATATTCACAACCTCTTATTGCAACTTGTTTTGTCACCATTGCTCACACACAAAACTCCCCCTTGAATCGGTTACTTTTGAGTAATAATACTTGCTCTTACAATTGATTCTGTTTCCCTGTGGGTTCGACCCTAACTTACCTACTATACTTGTTATAGTTTGCATCTTAGGAATTTACTTTGATTTGGCATAACGACTTTAGGCCTGTCAGCTCTTATCACATATCGGGAAGGGGCCAACCCTACACCCTCAAGATTCCAAAGACTCACAGAATTCATGCTCAGACATGATCTGATAGATCTCCCCACGACCTGGAACCAATTTACGTGGGGCAAAAGCTTCCAGGCAAAAAACAACACCTATGAAAAATTAGATCACTTTCTAGTTCATAAAAATATATATGCAATGCTCCCGCATCTAACCACCAAAAATCACGTCTTCACAACATCCAATAACACTCAAATAACCTTAAACTTCTTTCCAAACGAAATACCAATAATGCAACCCTTTAAATTTGAATTAGCATGGACAAAACACAAGGATTATGAAAACTTGGTAAAGCAGGCTTGACGTCTTAACCCTACTGGCTCCAATCTTTTTAAACTAGTGAAACGCCTCCATGAGATCAAAAAGAAAAGTAAGCTTTGGAGTAAAACAAACATTTGGGAATATCTTCTAACAAATTGCTAACACTGAAATTGATCAGCAACGTCTATAATATCAACTATTCATAAAATACGGCGAAAACACATATATGAAGCATAAACATCTACTAAATAAATACAACCATCTTGTGAACTTTTAAAAAACCTATTGGGGATATAGAGCAAAGCGACTCCATATTAAAAAAATGGATACTAACTCCAAATACTTTCATCGTGTCGCAACTGGGAGAAGAAGCCGAAATGTAATAAAAAAATCTTGTCACCAAGGAAGATATTACCATTAACACAATATTGAAAATAGAGATGAAATTAAGTTTGATTTTTCCAGCCGTTATTCTGCTACATCTCAAACACAGAGGAATTGCTGACTGTTAGATCACATCACGCTAGCTCTCACAAGAGTAGACAATGACTAGCTAACTCAACCAATTTCGAACTCTGAGGTTAGAACAACTGTCTTTTCGTTGGCAAGAGACAAATATCCGGGCCCTGAAAGATTTTTTACGGGCACATTATTGGCTCCTCCGTCATCAAAGATATTAAACGTTTTTTATCCTGTGGGAAAATCCTTAAGCAAACAAATCACACCTTCATTGCTCTAATACCCATATGCGATAACCCACAAACGAGTAATAACTTCAGACCCATTAGCCTTTGCTCAACCATCTACAAAATAATCTCTAAAATCTGAACTAATAGATTACGATAAATTCTCCCCAAACTAATTCACCCACTTCCAAGTGCTTCCATAGCTAATCGCTCCATCCAAGACAATATCCTTATCGCAAATGAATTATTCCACTCTTTTCAACATATTAACACTACTAGAAAAACACAATTAGACATCTGTTGTCAACAGATGTCTTTCAAAAATATTTCCGATCTCTTTGTGCGTGTAGTAAAAGATCAAACTTTCCACATCGGTTTAAAGTAGATGTCTTTTCTTAATTAGAACCCCTCAATTTTGGTTATGACATATTCACTTGTTGATGAATATCTATTATTTGTCATTTGAAAACATGTGATGATGTATTCCTAAAGCAAAAAAGTGACATTTACATCTTTATTTATAAAATAAGTAATGTCTTAAAACAAAATAGACAACAATTTTTGTTTTAGTGATCATGTTTATAATCATGTCCGATATATAATTTATGATTTTATATTGTTTTAATTTTACCGACCACATGAAATAGATGAATAACTGATGTATTTTCATATTTTTGACATCGCATTCAGGGTATTCATTCTCTGTGTATTAATTTCATGTTGATCATGTGTGATATTATATTGTTCTAAAATAATGCACTATTGTTATTGTATACCTAGAAGATGTTGTTTCTCACATTTATATCAATTTTTTCAAAATAAAATGATGTTGTTGCTGCAATAACACATCGATTTATTTGATAGATAGCGATGTTAATTTGACAAATATATATCAGTTTATATATTATTTTAATGTTCAAACTGGTGTTGCACATTGATTTAAATGAATGAGCTGATGTGTGTAATTATATTGGAATCTGTTTCCATAGACTGATCTGATGTTAAAGATATGAGCACACTACTATTTTCATATATAATCCGATGTTTTATATTTGAATACACAACACGACACAACACGCTTTTGTCAATAGAACTTCGCATTTGGTTTGTTATTTGAAATGATAGGTCGTTTAATGAAAACATGTACATAAATACTAGCATCATATTATAACATTTACAAAATACACCACTTCTATTCATAGCCACTAAATTGGCTAGTCACAACATCTCAAAAAAAGACAAGGCTAGCCTACATATCTACGACAAACATTACCTAGCTAGCCACAACATCTCAAAAAATGTACAATCCCTTGTTGATAAAGCCCATCACCATGAGCAATCAGCAAAACTTTAATAGATCTGAAAGAGAATATTGTCAATGGCAAAAAATTAGAAAAAAAGTTTGAATACTGTCAGAGATGGGAGCATGGCCAAACAGCCCTACAAGTTGTGATTTGAAGGATATAAAATAGAATAAGACACAGATATCCTCTAACTAGCAATGGTTACAACTCTGTATATTCATGAAGTTGAAGAAGATACATATGCATTTAACAACACAAAACCAATTAGAACCTGACAACCTTATTTTCATTGGCAAAACAAACTTGACAACCTTATTTTCATTGTTGCCTCTACATATACATTTAACAACACAAAACTAATTACAAAAGACAATCACTTGGTTGTTGAAGGATCACTGCACTACTTGCAACAACGTAACACTAGTAAACAACATATGGTGTTTCCAAATTTAATTCATCAATCAAAGACAAACTTTTACAAATCTGAAACTTATTATAGTAAGAAGGTAGGACAGATAACATAAAAATTATCAAAATTAGCATTAGAAAGGGAACATGGTTCAATTCAACCCCTTCAATTTGACAATCCTAATCCTCAATCTAAAGGTCCTCACCATAAATTTAAAGCCCTTCATCCTCAATTTGAAGGGCATAACTATGAATTTGAAGAGCTCAATTCTCAATTGCAAGGGAATAAACATCCATTTGAAGGCGTAAATATGTAATTTAAACACCAAGCCTTTCAAATTAAGCACAAACAATTCAAACTACAAGTCTAACCCATTACAAAAACTCTTTAAAAAAGTGAGAAGAGATATGAGAGCTCACAAGGAGGACAAATGAGGAACTTACCAGCGATTTGTACACAAGGAAGTAACACAACAGCGGTCGCTGAAATCTGAACAAATAGGTATGATATTAGGGTACAAATATAACCGAAACTTGGCTACAAACAATAAATGCAGGTGCAACAAAAACAGAAGGGAAAAGATGCACCTCAATGTGAAACTAAGAACACCACATTTGATGTCACTATTGGAGGTGTTTTCAGAAAGCAATAGTTAAAACTGTGCAGAATAAGGTATCTTCTTAATAAATGCAACTATATCAAAACTAAAACAAAAAATTAGCAACCAACTCTAACTTTAATTGGGAGTAAAGAAAACCCAATTACCAAAGGAAACGAGTCTAACTCACCTCTGGCCTTGCAGATAGGAAGGGATGTGAGGAGAAAAAGAGGATGTAGTGGCACAATTCAACTGACCAAATTGAGATCCATCATCGGAAGCTTTTGGAGTCATTATCTGCTCCAACCACAAAGGATGAGTCATTAATTATGAAAAATGCCATAATCCACATAAATAATTGTCATTTTAAACAAAAGATGACTTCAATGGTTGTGAAGGCATCAAACATGTACGAAGCATGGATAGATTATACCTCCAAAATCCGACCACATTAACTCCACTTTGCTTAGAAGGAACAAGTTCAATCATGTAATTTGTAGGAGATAGCAACCAATCCATTCCTTTTTTCCATTTGTTCTTCTTTTCTTCTTGCAGGGGCTCTAATTTTCAAAGCTCTCCAAAGACAGTGCTGAAGATTTGTCTTTGGGGTGTCATAAAGTAACAACATAGAAAAACCAACAGATTTAAAAAAAAAACTACCGAACCAGTAATTATGAGGAAAGAAGAACCCTTTCAAGAACATATAAAGTGGACTGGTTCAGTATACATGGAGGATAGTCTAAACTGAATGCAACAAGGAGATCTACCTGCAAGATTTTTTATGGCAGTTGACAGTGCCAAACCAGGAGATTTGCCCTTACTTCATTCACTCACATCCTCACCTAAAAGCAGCTCTGCAAACTTCTCCTTTATTGCATCCACGTCTGAAAACTAAATGACAGACTTTGTTTTCTCCGTGGTGTAGTAATGTCGGGGACTCTCTTCAACATTCCATGTCTCGACTTCTTGATCATCTTTCCTAGTCCACCGAGATGGATAGGATCCAAAAGCATTGCTAGAAGAACAACTGGTGACTTCATCATCCACGGAACCAATTGCACAGTCATCTTCTCTGCTTTCTTCACTTTCATTTACATGACAGCTACTGTTGAGAATACAACTCTCCAGACCATCATAATATAATCAAATTAATTAACCCACGTTCTATGACTATCACCCTGGCTATGGAACAACTCTTACAACACTACGCTGATATTAAACATAAACCAACAACTCACATCACTATTGAATTTTCATCTTATACTGTCCAAAATGGATTATGGAAAAAAAACTATGTTTCCACGCTCAATGCAATCGTGTAATGCTAAGAACCATTTAACCATGTTCATCAGCCGTTGTGCCACGATTGATGCCTTGTTCTTTTGGACAAACTCTCTTGCGAAAGCAATACCCAATGACATCCCTAATTCAAGCACATGTTATACAATGAAAATAAGTTATTGGAATATTCGGGGTCTTGCTCGGAAAAACATATGGACTCAAATTGACTCGACATGTAAAACTGAGCACATACAAATACTAGCGCTAGCAGAAATAAAACTCCAAACCCCTCCAAAGGACTCTATGTAACATAGTGTGGGCTTTGATAATATTCGGTTTTGCCCTTCAGCTGGACTCTCTGGAGGCCTTTGTCTTTTATGGAAATCCTCTCACCTAAACAAGGACTCATTTACAATCATTTCTTCGGGAGAGTGGTATATTCTATTAGAATACCATAGCGATAATCGCAATCTAACATTTACAATCTTATTTGTCAATGCACCACCACACCAGCACCAAACAATAGCATTTTGGAATGAAATAATCACAATAATCCTATCTAACCCTCACCCATGTATTATCGTTGGAGATCTTAACGACATTTTATGCTGTTATCACAAATCGGGAAGGGGCCAACCCTACACCCTCAAGATTCCAAAGACTCACAGAATTCATGCTCACACATGATCTGACAGATCTCCCCACGACCTGGAACCAATTTACGTGGGGCAAAAGCTTCCAGGCAAAAAACAACACCTATGAAAAATTAGATCACTTTCTAGTTCATAAAAATATATATGCAATGCTCCCGCATCTAACCACCAAAAATCACGTCTTCACAACATCCAAAAACACTCAAATAACCTTAATCTTCTTTCCAAACGAAATACCAATAATGCAACCCTTTAAATTTGAATTAGCATGGACAAAACACAAGGATTATGAAAACTTGGTAAAGCAGGCTTGACGTCTTAACCCTACTGGCTCCAATCTTTTTAAACTAGTGAAACGCCTCCATGAGATCAAAAAGAAAAGTAAGCTTTGGAGTAAAACAAACATTTGGGAATATCTTCTAACAAATTGCTAACACTGAAATTGATCTGCAACGTCTATAATATCAACTATTCATAAAATACGGCGAAAACACATATATGAAGCATAAACATCTACTAAATAAATACAAACATCTTGTGAACTTTTAAAAAACCTATTGGGGATATAGACCAAAGCGACTCCATATTAAAAAAATGGATACTAACTCCAAATACTTTCATCGTGTCGCAACTGGGAGAAGAAGCCGAAATGTAATAAAAAAATCTTGTCACCAAGGAAGGTATTACCATTAACACAATATTGAAAATAGAGATGAAATTAAGTTTGATTTTTCTAGCCGTTATTCTGCTACATCTCAAACACAGAGGAATTGCTGACTGTTAGATCACATCACGCTAGCTCTCACAAGAGTAGACAATGACTAGCTAACTCAACCAATTTCGAACTCTGAGGTTAGAACAACTGTCTTTTCGTTGGCAAGAGACAAATATCCGGGCCCAGAAAGATTTTTTACGGGCACATTATTGGCTCCTCCGTCATCAAAGATATTAAACGTTTTTTATCCTGTGGGAAAATCCTTAAGCAAACAAATCACACCTTCATTGCTCTAATACCCATATGCGATAACCCACAAACGAGTAATAACTTCAGACCCATTAGCCTTTGCTCAACCATCTACAAAATAATCTCTAAAATCTGAACTAATAGATTACGATAAATTCTCCCCAAACTAATTCACCCACTTCCAAGTGCTTCCATAGCTAATCGCTCCATCCAAGACAATATCCTTATCGCAAATGAATTATTCCACTCTTTTCAACATATTAACACTACTAGAAAAACACAATTAGACATCTGTTGTCAACAGATGTCTTTCAAAAATATTTCCGATCTCTTTCTGCGTATAGTAAAAGATCAAACATTCTACATCGGTTTAAAGTAGATGTCTTTTCTTAATTAGAACCCCTCAATTTTGGTTATGACATATTCACTTGTTGATGAATATCTATTATTTGTCATTTGAAAACATGTGATGATGTATTCCTAAAGCAAAAAAGTGACATTTACATCTTTATTTATAAAATAAGTAATGTCTTAAAACAAAATAGACAACAGTTTTTGTTTTAGTGATCATGTTTATAATCATGTCCGATATATAATTTATGATTTTATATTGTTTTAATTTTACCGACCACATGAAATAGATGAATAACTGATGTATTTTCATATTTTTGACATCGCATTCAGGGTATTCATTCTCTGTGTATTAATTTCATGTTGATCATGTGTGATATTATATTGTTCTAAAATAATGCACTATTGTTATTGTATACCTAGAAGATGTTGTTTCTCACATTTATATCAGCTTTTTCAAAATAAAATGATGTTGTTGCTGCAATAACACATCGATTTATTTGATAGATAGCGATGTTAATTTGACAAATATATATCAGTTCATATATTATTTTAATGTTCAAACTGGTGTTGCACATTGATTTAAATGAATGAGCTGATGTGTGTAATTATATTGGAATCTGTTTCCATAGACTGATCTGATGTTAAAGATATGAGCACACTACTATTTTCATATATAATCCGATGTTTTATATTTGAATACACAACACGACACAACACGCTTTTGTCAATAGAACTTCGCATTTGGTTTGTTATTTGAAATGACAGGTCGTTTAATGAAAACATGTACATAAATACTAGCATCATATTATAACATTTACAAAATACACCACTTCTATTCATAGGCACTAAATTGGCTAGTCACAACATCTCAAAAAAAGACAAGGCTAGCCTACATATCTTCGACAAACATTACCTAGCTAGCCACAACATCTCAAAAAATGTACAATCCCTTGTTGATAAAGCCCATCACCATGATCAATCAGCAAAACTTTAATAGATCTGAAAGAGAATATTGTCAATGGCAAAAAATTAGAAAAAAAGTTTGAATACTGTCAGAGATGGGAGCATGGCCAAACAGCCCTACAAGTTGTGATTTGAAGGATATAAAATAGAATAAGACACAGATATCCTCTAACTAGCAATGGTTACAACTCTGTATATTCATGAAGTTGAAGAAGATACATATGCATTTAACAACACAAAACTAATTAGAACCTGACAACCTTATTTTTATTGGCAAAACAAACTTGACAACCTTATTTTCATTGTTGCCTCTACATATACATTTAACAACACAAAACTAATTACAAAAGATAATCACTTGGTTGTTGAAGGATCACTGCACTACTTGCAACAACGTAACACTAGTAAACAACATATGGTGTTTCCAAATTTAATTCATCAATCAAAGACAAACTTTTACAAATCTGAAACTTATTATAGTAAGAAGGTAGGACAGATAACATACAAATTATCAAAATTAGCATTAGAAAGGGAACATGGTTCAATTCAACCCCTTCAATTTGACAATCCTAATCCTCAATCTAAAGGTCCTCACCATAAATTTAAAGCCCTTCATCCTCAATTTGAAGGGCATAACTATGAATTTGAAGAGCTCAATTCTCAATTTCAAGGGAATAAACATCCATTTGAAGGCATAAATATGTAATTTAAATACCAAGCCTTTCAAATTAAGCACAAACAATTCAAACTACAAGTCTAACCCATTACAAAAACTCTTTAAAAAAGTGAGAAGAGATATGAGAGCTCACAAGGAGGACAAATGAGGAACTTACCAGCGATTTGTACACAAGGAAGTAACACAACAGCGGTCGCTGAAATCTGAACAAATAGGTATGATATTAGGGTACAAATATAACCGAAACTTGGCTACAAACAATAAATGCAGGTGCAACAAAAACAGAAGGGAAAAGATGCACCTCAATGTGAAACTAAGAACACCACATTTGATGTCACTATTGGAGGTGTTTTCAGAAAGCAATAGTTAAAACTGTCCAGAATAAGGTATCTTCTTAATAAATGCAACTATATCAAAAC
This sequence comes from Persicaria tinctoria, assembly GCA_037127255.1. Taxonomy (NCBI): domain Eukaryota; kingdom Viridiplantae; phylum Streptophyta; class Magnoliopsida; order Caryophyllales; family Polygonaceae; genus Persicaria; species Persicaria tinctoria. Next base: position 53,558,986 of record JBANSL010000006.1, on the reverse strand, counting down.
TAAAACAAAAAATTAGCAACCAACTCTAACTTTAATTGGGAGTAAAGAAAACCCAATTACCAAAGGAAACGAGTCTAACTCACCTCTGGCCTTGTAGAAAGGAAGGGATGTGAGAAGAAAAAGAGGATGTAGTGGCACAATTCAACTGACCAAATTGAGATCCATCATCGGAAGCTTTTGGAGTCATTATCTGCTCCAACCACAAAGGATGAGTCATTAATTATGAAAAATGCCATAATCCACATAAATAATTGTCATTTTAAACAAAAGATGACTTCAATGGTTGTGAAGGCATTAAAGATGTACGAAGCATGGATAGATTATACCTCCAAAATCCGACCACATTAAATCCACTTTGCTTAGAAGGAACAAGTTCAATCATGTAATTTGTAGGAGATAGCAACCAATCCATTCCTTTTTTCCATTTGTTCTTCTTTTCTTCTTGCAGGGGCTCTAATTTTCAAAGCTCTCCAAAGACAGTGCTGAAGATTTGTCTTTGGGGTGTCATAAAGTAACAACATAGAAAAACCAACAGATTTAAAAAAAAAACTACCGAACCAGTAATTATGAGGAAAGAAGAACCCTTTCAAGAACATATAAAGTGGACTGCTTCAGTATACATGGAGGATAGTCTAAACTGACTGCAACAAGGAGATCTACCTGCAAGATTTTTGATGGCAGTTGACAGTGCCAAACCAGGAGATTTGCCCTTACTTCATTCACTCACATCCTCACCAAAAAGCAGCTCTGCAAACTTCTCCTTTATTGCATCAACGTCTGAAAACTAAATGACAGACTTTGTTTTCTCCGTGGTGTAGTAATGTCGGGGACTCTCTGCAACATTCCATGTCTCGACTTCTTGATCATCTTTCCTAGTCCACCGAGATGGATAGGATCCAAAAGCATTGTTAGAAGAACAACTGGTGACTTCATCATCCACGGAACCAATTGCATAGTCATCTTCTCTGCTTTCTTCACTTTCATTTACATGACAGCTACTGTTGAGAATACAGCTCTCCAGACCATCATACGTGATTATTCCTGAAGTTGTTTGGCTAGATATTAGTACTCCAATCAAATTGCCTTATTTACTTACTAGAAGCTTCAACAAGATAAAATTTAGAAACATCAATTTCAACCTACAACAAGACTATTTGTCATTTTGCTCTCCCTCAAACCTTCAGCACATGGTTTCGGCCTAAATTGTGAAAATATAAAGACAGTCACAACTCATCATTCCGTAGAACCTTGAGCTGAGTGGGTTTATCATATGATCAATTCAAAACAACTTATCTTTTCATTGTCAAATGTTTTCGTCCTTCACAGTTTCAAAGGAAAAAAGCTAACCTAATCTAACAGCAGCAGCAAAATAAGGGAGTGAAGAGAGGAAGTACCGATCATCTCATTGGAATTGTCAATCAAAAGACACAAGGCTCTGAAACTCCTTTTGGCCTTGCTGCCTCGACAGGGCTTGCTGTCGTGATGGGGCATATATATTGACACATGTATGAGGCATATGTATAGAGCATATATATTCTTAAAACCAAAAGGAACTAAAGTTGAAAAGTACTAATTTAAAGTACTAATTTATGTCATTCAAAATTTCCAAAGGACACAACAAAATTTACCCCAAAAAATCAGCAATAGAATCCATTGGCAAATTTCTCAAAATGACTCTTTATTATCATAGAGATGATGAATTAACCAGAAGCATAGAAAACATCATCATGTATTCACAAATTTTAAGATAATAATGTTGCTTTTCAAACCTGAAAGAAATCTCACCTTCTTCTTTTTCAAATCTTTATATACTGTTATCCTCAATGGGAGAAACAATGAAGCGTATAAGGCAATCCACTTTTGATCATCCTAGCATATTCAAAAAAAGATGATTGGTTTCAGAACCGAGGCCAGAAACACATAAATGAAACCCTAAAAATCTGAATCTAGATCTAGAGGGAACGAGAGAGAAGTAGTTGTCTTCTTCGTTGAATCAAGATCTAGAAGGATTTTATGAGAGTGAGAGGAGGGAGATGATTACCGAACATCGTCAGAGGCGGTGGTTGAGTCGTCATCGGAGGTGGGGGATTGCTATTGACTTTTGTGTGAGAAACTCTATCAGATCTGCATAAAGAGACGGAGGATTTCGTGGGGGGGAAGAAGACCAGAGTTTGGTTTTGAGATCTGGAGGGTGAAAGATAGAGGTCGGGGTTTGGATGTGGTACGTTGAAGAGGATAAAGGCAGGCATGCCCTCCTTGGGGAGCTTCTTGCCAGCCTTTTGCTTCTTCTCTGTCGGTGCCTTCTCTACAGGCTTCGTCTCTGCGGGGGCTTCGTCTCAACCTTGGGCACCATTGGAAGAGGGAGGAGAGAGATTAGGGTTTGTGTTTGGTGCAGTGAAAGAACGACGGGGTTTGGGAGAGGGAGATGGTAGTATAAATTTTTCCCAAAGCTAATTGAATAAAGTGGGTAAAATTAAAGTGTTAGAAATTTCCCCCAAATTTGAAAACCCCTCCCATTTTTTTCTAAGTTATTCAAACCCGTCTGTTTTCATTTAGCAAATTGAAACCCGTGCGTTGTAATTTATTTCAGAATTAACAATTCCACATCTGTCAAAAAATGCAACTGTTGTCTAATTTTTTTTAACATCACAAAATTAATATACGATGTAATAGAATAATTTAACATCAGACATTTTGTTGACAGACTTAAAATGCATGATGTCTAATTGCATAATTCTAGCAGTGTAAGGGGTCAACTGGATGGATGACAGTCGAATTGGATATGGAAAGAGCCTTTGACATGGTTCACTGGGATTTTCTGTTTAAAATCCTGGATAAATTTGGATTTTGCAGCAATTTTTGTTGTTGGATTAAGGAATGTATAACAACAGTAACCTACTCGGTTCTAGTTAACAATGAACCCACAGACTTGTTCACCCCATCCAAGGGCCTGAGGCAAGGAGACCTACACCGATTTTTTGGTCAGCGTATTAATTTTCATAAATTAGCATTTCACACTACACCGAACACGGGAAACACTATAATAAACACCATTAAAAATGAACTTCAAATACCTTATACAACCAATCTAGGTAAATATCTAGGATGCCCTGTCATTACCAGCAAAGTCTCCAACTCCACCTTCGAAGAGATTACAAACTCAAGTAAAACACAACTAACAAAATAGATAGCAAACAATCTATCATAGGCTGGAAGATGCACATTTATCAAATCCAACCTAGCTGAAAAACCTTTACACATAATGCAATGTTTCCTACTCCTGTCACATATCCAAAAAGAGATGGACAAGATTAAGAAAAACTTTCTCTGGAACAAGGGTCCGAAACACAAACCCATTATTAATTGGTTTGAGGATTGCAAATCTCGATCTAATGAGGGCATAGGCCTTCGCCTTTCTTAAGACATGAATAAGGCTCTTCAACTAAAACTTCTTTTCAAAATACAAGCAGAAACGGAAAACTCTTGGGTCAAACTAGTATTTTAAAAATATTTGAAAGACAAGCAAATTCTCCATTATGAGAAAAAAGGGAATGTATCCTGCAAATGGTCAAAACTAACCTCTTTTATTCCCTTCTTTAAAAGCGGTCTGAGATGGGGCATTGCTAATGGGAAATCAATAAACTTCTGGGATACTAATAAACTAGAGAACACTTTAAGCAACCTTGTTAGCACGGAAACTCTGGAAAATATTATACAAACTCCGATTCCAAAACATATTCACCAAAACAGGCTATACTAAGCCCCCAGTAAAAACGGCTGGCTCTCAACTTCTTCGGCAATGGATTTCATCGACAGAGCAAAAAATCACTCCATAGCGTAATTGCACTGGATATGGAAACTAGACGTGTCCCCAAAAATCAAAGATTTTTTGTGGCGCAACTTAAAAATGGCCTACCTACATCTGGCAAACTAGCCTCTCGCGGAGTTGGTGTTCCCACTGATTGCCCTCTTTGCGGAATGAACTTCAATGACACTAATCATTTATTATTTCATTGCCCAACAATAACTCACACAATACAACATCTCTCTCCTAAAATCTATAGCACACTTCGCGGTGTCTACGACACCACTACTAACAAAAGGAATCATTTTGTTCTCTGTACACCTCCCTAAGTAAATCGTAATTTTCATCACTCGCTACAACCTGGTGGTGTTCTTGGTATTTCAGGAACAAAGCCCTATGAAAAATTAGATCACTTTCTAGTTCATAAAAATATATATGCAATGCTCCCGCATCTAACCACCAAAAATCACGTCTTCACAACATCCAATAACACTCAAATAACCTTAAACTTCTTTCCAAACAAAATACCAATAATGCAACCCTTTAAATTTGAATTAGCATGGACAAAACACAAGGATTATGAAAACTTGGTAAAGCAGGCTTGACGTCTTAACCCTACTGGCTCCAATCTTTTTAAACTAGTGAAACGCCTCCATGAGATCAAAAAGAAAAGTAAGCTTTGGAGTAAAACAAACATTTGGGAATATCTTCTAACAAATTGCTAACACTGAAATTGATCAGCAACGTCTATAATATCAACTATTCATAAAATACGGCGAAAACACATATATGAAGCATAAACATCTACTAAATAAATACAACCATCTTGTGAACTTTTAAAAAACCTATTGGGGATATAGAGCAAAGCGACTCCATATTAAAAAAATGGATACTAACTCCAAATACTTTCATCGTGTCGCAACTGGGAGAAGAAGCCGAAATGTAATAAAAAAATCTTGTCACCAAGGAAGGTATTACCATTAACACAATATTGAAAATAGAGATGAAATTAAGTTTGATTTTTCCAGCCGTTATTCTGCTACATCTCAAACACAGAGGAATTGCTGACTGTTAGATCACATCACGCTAGCTCTCACAAGAGTAGACAATGACTAGCTAACTCAACCAATTTCGAACTCTGAGGTTAGAACAACTGTCTTTTCGTTGGCAAGAGACAAATATCCGGGCCCTGAAAGATTTTTTACGGGCACATTATTGGCTCCTCCGTCATCAAAGATATTAAACGTTTTTTATCCTGTGGGAAAATCCTTAAGCAAACAAATCACACCTTCATTGCTCTAATACCCATATGCGATAACCCACAAACGAGTAATAACTTCAGACCCATTAGCCTTTGCTCAACCATCTACAAAATAATCTCTAAAATCTGAACTAATAGATTACGATAAATTCTCCCCAAACTAATTCACCCACTTCCAAGTGCTTCCATAGCTAATCTCTCCATCCAAGACAATATCCTTATCGCAAATGAATTATTCCACTCTTTTCAACATATTAACACTACTAGAAAAACACAATTAGACATCTGTTGTCAACAGATGTCTTTCAAAAATATTTCCGATCTCTTTGTGCGTGTAGTAAAAGATCAAACATTCCACATCGGTTTAAAGTAGATGTCTTTTCTTAATTAGAACCCCTCAATTTTGGTTATGACATATTCACTTGTTGATGAATATCTATTATTTGTCATTTGAAAACATGTGATGATGTATTCCTAAAGCAAAAAAGTGACATTTACATCTTTATTTATAAAATAAGTAATGTCTTAAAACAAAATAGACAACAATTTTTGTTTTAGTGATCATGTTTATAATCATGTCCGATATATAATTTATGATTTTATATTGTTTTAATTTTACCGACCACATGAAATAGATGAATAACTGATGTATTTTCATATTTTTGACATCGTATTCAGGGTATTCATTCTCTGTGTATTAATTTCATGTTGATCATCTGTGATATTATATTGTTCTAAAATAATGCACTATTGTTATTGTATACCTAGAAGATGTTGTTTCTCACATTTATATCAGTTTTTTCAAAATAAAATGATGTTGTTGCTGCAATAACACATCGATTTATTTGATAGATAGCGATGTTAATTTGACAAATATATATCAGTTCATATATTATTTTAATGTTCAAACTGGTGTTGCACATTGATTTAAATGAATGAGCTGATGTGTGTAATTATATTGGAATCTGTTTCCATAGACTGATCTGATGTTAAAGATATGAGCACACTACTATTTTCATATATAATCCGATGTTTTATATTTGAATACACAACACGACACAACACGCTTTTGTCAATAGAACTTCGCATTTGGTTTGTTATTTGAAATGATAGGTCGTTTAATGAAAACATGTACATAAATACTAGCATCATATTATAACATTTACAAAATACACCACTTCTATTCATAGCCACTAAATTGGCTAGTCACAACATCTCAAAAAAAGACAAGGCTAGCCTACATATCTACGACAAACATTACCTAGCTAGCCACAACATCTCAAAAAATGTACAATCCCTTGTTGATAAAGCCCATCACCATGAGCAATCAGCAAAACTTTAATAGATCTGAAAGAGAATATTGTCAATGGCAAAAAATTAGAAAAAAAGTTTGAATACTGTCAGAGATGGGAGCATGGCCAAACAGCCCTACAAGTTGTGATTTGAAGGATATAAAATAGAATAAGACACAGATATCCTCTAACTAGCAATGGTTACAACTCTGTATATTCATGAAGTTGAAGAAGATACATATGCATTTAACAACACAAAACTAATTAGAACCTGACAACCTTATTTTCATTGGCAAAACAAACTTGACAACCTTATTTTCATTGTTGCCTCTACATATACATTTAACAACACAAAACTAATTACAAAAGACAATCACTTGGTTGTTGAAGGATCACTGCACTACTTGCAACAACGTAACACTAGTAAACAACATATGGTGTTTTCAAATTTAATTCATCAATCAAAGACAAACTTTTACAAATCTGAAACTTATTATAGTAAGAAGGTAGGACAGATAACATACAAATTATCAAAATTAGCATTAGAAAGGGAACATGGTTCAATTCAACCCCTTCAATTTGACAATCCTAATCCTCAATCTAAAGGTCCTCACCATAAATTTAAAGCCCTTCATCCTCAATTTGAAGGGCATAACTATGAATTTGAAGAGCTCAATTCTCAATTTCAAGGGAATAAACATCCATTTGAAGGCGTAAATATGTAATTTAAATACCAAGCCTTTCAAATTAAGCACAAACAATTCAAACTACAAGTCTAACCCATTACAAAAACTCTTTAAAAAAGTGAGAAGAGATATGAGAGCTCACAAGGAGGACAAATGAGGAACTTACCAGCGATTTGTACACAAGGAAGTAACACAACAGCGGTCGCTGAAATCTAAACAAATAGGTATGATATTAGGGTACAAATATAACCGAAACTTGGCTACAAACAATAAATGCAGGTGCAACAAAAACAGAAGGGAAAAGATGCACCTCAATGTGAAACTAAGAACACCACATTTAATGTCACTATTGGAGGGGTTTTCAGAAAGCAATAGTTAAAACTGTGCAGAATAAGGTATCTTCTTAATAAATGCAACTATATCAAAACTAAAACAAAAAATTAGCAACCAACTCTAACTTTAATTGGGAGTAAAGAAAACCCAATTACCAAAGGAAACGAGTCTAACTCACCTCTGGCCTTGTAGAAAGGAAGGGATGTGAGGAGAAAAAGAGGATGTAGTGGCACAATTCAACTGACCAAATTGAGATCCATCATCGGAAGCTTTTGGAGTCATTATCTGCTCCAACCACAAAGGATGAGTCATTAATTATGAAAAATGCCATAATCCACATAAATAATTGTCATTTTAAACAAAAGATGACTTCAATGGTTGTGAAGGCATCAAACATGTACGAAGCATGGATAGATTATACCTCCAAAATCCGACCACATTAACTCCACTTTGCTTAGAAGGAACAAGTTCAATCATGTAATTTGTAGAAGATAGCAACCAATCCATTCCTTTTTTCCGTTTGTTCTTCTTTTCTTCTTGCAGGGGCTCTAATTTTCAAAGCTCTCCAAAGACAGTGCTGAAGATTTGTCTTTGGGGTGTCATAAAGTAACAACATAGAAAAACCAACAGATTTAAAAAAAAAACTACCGAACCAGTAATTATGAGGAAAGAAGAACCCTTTCAAGAACATATAAAGTGGACTGCTTCAGTATACATGGAGGATAGTTTAAACTGACTGCAACAAGGAGATCTACCTGCAAGATTTTTGATGGCAGTTGACAGTGCCAAACCAGGAGATTTTCCCTGACTTCATTCACTGACATCCTCACCTAAAAGCAGCTCTGCAAACTTCTCCTTTATTGCATCAACGTCTGAAAACTAAATGACAGACTTTGTTTTCTCCGTGGTGTAGTAATGTCGGGGACTCTCTGCAACATTCCATGTCTCGACTTCTTGATCATCTTTCCTAGTCCACCGAGATGGATAGGATCCAAAAGCATTGCTAGAAGAACAACTGGTGACTTCATCATCCACGGAACCAATTGCACAGTCATCTTCTCTGCTTTCTTCACTTTCATTTACATGACAGCTACTGTTGAGAATACAGCTCTCCAGACCATCATACGTGATTATTCCTGAAGTTGTTTGGCTAGATATTAGTACTCCAATTAAATTGCCTTGTTGACTTACTAGAAGCTTCAACAAGATAAAATTTAGAAACATCAATTTCAACCTACAACAAGACTATTTGTCATTTTGCTCTCCCTCAAACCTTCGGCACATGGTTTCGGCCTAAATTGTGAAAATATAAAGACAGTCACAACTCATCATTCCGTAGAACCTTGAGCTGAGTGGGTTTATCATATGATCAATTCAAAACAACTTATCTTTTCATTGTCAAATGTTTTCGTCCTTCACAGTTTCAAAGGAAAAAAGCTAACCTAATCTAACAGCAGCAGCAAAATAAGGGAGTGAAGAGAGTGAGTACCGATCATCTCATTGGAATTGTCAATCAAAAGACACAAGGCTCTGAAACTCCTTTTGGCCTTGCTGCCTCGACAGGGCTTGCTGTCGTGATGGGGCATATATATTGACACATGTATGAGGCATATGTATGGAGCATATATATTCTTAAAACCAAAAGGAACTAAAGTTGAAAAGTACTAATTTAAAGTACTAATTTATGTCATTCAAAATTTCCAAAGGACACAACAAAATTTACCCCAAAAAATCAGCAATAGAATCCATTGGCAAATTTCTCAAAATGACTCTTTATTATCATAGAGATGATGAATTAACCAGAAGCATAGAAAACATCATCATGTATTCACAAATTTTAAGATAATAATGTTGCTTTTCGAACCTGAAAGAAATCTCACCTTCTTTTTTTTTCAAATCTTTATATACTGTTATCCTCAATGGGAGAAACAATGAAGCGTATAAGGTAATCCACTTTTGATCATCCTAGCATATTCAAAAAGAGATGATTGGTTTCAGAACCGAGGCCAGAAACACATAAATGAAACCCTAAAAATCTGAATCTAGATCTAGAGGGAACGAGAGAGAAGTAGTTGTCTTCTTCGTTGAATCAAGATCTAGAAGGATTTTATGAGAGTGAGAGGAGGGAGATGATTACCGAACATCGTCAGAGGCGGTGGTTGAGTCGTCATCGGAGGTGGGGGATTGCTATTGTCTTCTGTGTGAGAAACTCTATCAGATCTGCATAAAGAGACGGAGGATTTCGTGGGGGGAAGAAGACCAGAGTTTGGTTTTGAGATCTGGAGGGTGAAAGATAGAGGTCGGGGTTTGGATGTGGTACGTTGAAGAGGATAAAGGCAGGCATGCCCTCCTTGGGGAGCTTCTTGCCAGCCTTTTGCTTCTTCTCTGTCGGTGCCTTCTCTACAGGCTTCGTCTCTGCGGGGGCTTCGTCTCAACCTTGGGCACCATTGGAAGAGGGAGGAGAGAGATTAGGGTTTGTGTTTGGTGCAGTGAAAGAACGACGGGGTTTGGGAGAGGGAGATGGTAGTATAAATTTTTCCCAAAGCTAATTGAATAAAGTGGGTAAAATTAAAGTGTTAGAAATTTCCCCCAAATTTGAAAACCCCTCCCATTTTTTTCTAAGTTATTCAAACCCGTCTGTTTTCATTTAGCAAATTGAAACCCGTGCGTTGTAATTTATTTCAGAATTAACAATTCCACATCTGTCAAAAAATGCAACTGTTGTCTAATTTTTTTTAACATCACAAAATTAATATACGATGTAATAGAATAATTTAACATCAGACATTTTGTTGACAGACTTAAAATGCATGATGTCTAATTGCATAATTCTAGCAGTGTAAGGGGTCAACTGGATGGATGACAGTCGAATTGGATATGGAAAGAGCCTTTGACATGGTTCACTGGGATTTTCTGTTTAAAATCCTGGATAAATTTGGATTTTGCAGCAATTTCTGTTGTTGGATTAAGGAATGTATAACAACAGTAACCTACTCGGTTCTAGTTAACAATGAACCCACAGACTTGTTCACCCCATCCAAGGGCCTGAGGCAAGGAGACCTACACCGATTTTTTGGTCAGCGTATTAATTTTCATAAATTAGCATTTCACACTACACCGAACACGGGAAACACTATAATAAACACCATTAAAAATGAACTTCAAATACCTTATACAACCAACCTAGGTAAATATCTAGGATGCCCTGTCATTACCAGCAAAGTCTCCAACTCCACCTTCGAAGAGATTACAAACTCAAGTAAAACACAACTAACAAAATAGATAGCAAACAATCTATCATAGGATGGAAGATGCACATTTATCAAATCCAACCTAGCTGAAAAACCTTTACACATAATGCAATGTTTCCTACTCCTGTCACATATCCAAAAAGAGATGGACAAGATTAAGAAAAACTTTCTCTGGAACAAGGGTCCGAAACACAAACCCATTATTAATTGGTTTGAGGATTGCAAATCTCGATCTAATGAGGGCATAGGCCTTCGCCTTTCTTAAGACATGAATAAGGCTCTTCAACTAAAACTCCTTTTCAAAATACTAGCAGAAACGGAAAACTCTTGGGTCAAACTAGTATTTTAAAAATATTTGAAAGACAAGCAAATTCTCCATTATGAGAAAAAAGGGAATGTATCCTGCAAATGGTCAAAACTAACCTCTCTTATTCCCTTCTTTAAAAGCGGTCTGAGATGGGGCATTGCTAATGGGAAATCAATAAACTTCTGGGATACTAATAAACTAGAGAACACTTTAAGCAACCTTGTTAGCATGGAAACTCTGGAAAATATTATACAAACTCCGATTCCAAAACATATTCACCAAAACAGGCTATACTAAGCCCCCAGTAAAAACGGCTGGCTCTCAACTTCTTCGGCAATGGATTTCATCGACAGAGCAAAAAATCACTCCATAGCGTAATTGCACTGGATATGGAAACTAGACGTGTCCCCAAAAATCAAAGATTTTTTGTGGCGCATCTTAAAAATGGCCTACCTACATCTGGCAAACTAGCCTCTCGCGGAGTTGGTGTTCCCACTGATTGCCCTCTTTGCGGAATGAACTTCAATGACACTGATCATTTATTATTTCATTGCCCAACAATAACTCACACAATACAACATCTCTCTCCTAAAATCTATAGCACACTTCGCGGTGTCTACGACACCACTACTAACAAAAGGAATCATTTTGTGCTCTGTACACCTCCCTAAGTAAATCGTAATTTTCATCACTCGCTACAACCTGGTGGTGTTCTTGGTATTTCGGGAACAAAGCCCTCATTGATAAAGTCAAATCAAACCCTAAAACAATAGCATCCTTCATAAATGATCAATTAACTAAATGGGAGAAAACTAAAATTGATGACATAAGCTCTGAAAGAGACACATATAACAACGCTTCGGATACATGCACCGCAAATCCGCACGTTAATTACGGTGTGAAAGGTAGATAGACCCTAAAGCGTGCCTACGTGCATGCCCGTATTTTAAAAAAAAAAACGTGTATGCACGTCGTATTTGACGTGCATGCACTTTGTTAACCAAGTGCACTTTTGCACATCGTTAACAAAGTACATTCACATCGTTAACAAAGTGAACTTTTGCACATCGTTGACAAAGTGCATGCACTTTGTTAACGAAGTGCATGCACTTTGTTAACGAAGTGCATGCACATCCTTAATGACGTGTAATATTTTCACGTTGTTAAGGACGTGCAAACCCTAGTTTGCTAACGACGTGCACAGTTCCACGCTTGCACGTCAATAAGGACGTGCATGCACGTTAATAAGGACGTGCAAATCCTTAATCATCATTTGCGGTGTAAGTAGGCACTTATGGATTTCTTATTAGAGATAGTTTGGGTTGTACTCTATATGCAGAATCTGGTCCCTACCCACTCGCTTCTGTTATTGGATCAGAATTCTATGCCCTGTGGAAAGGTGTGCTTAAGCTCGTAGAATTAAATATTTTGCATGTCTGCATTGAAGGTGATAATCTCGGTATTATTAAAAGCCTCAAGGTAGGTGTGTCTCGCATTGGTGAGATAGAGATACTCCTATCCGACACTCTATGCGCCCTGAGTATGTTTTTTGAAATCGAGATCTCTCATGTTTTTAGGGATATCAATCAAGCTGCTGACCAACTATCTCACCTTGAGATTGTTTACTTCGGCTTGACCTACCCCTCAGACGCAGTTCTATGTAGCATCATCCGTAAGGATGCTCTTGGCTAGTTGGCTTCGCCAATGGCCAAATTCTTTCCTGTTCAAAAAAAAAAAAGAATCCACCTTGCAACCTCTATGCTTTCTCTTGGGTGGCACACCGCCAAGGCAAGGTGTCTTTCTTGTCAAATTTTCCTTGTTTATGTATATATACTAACAGTTGACATCTCCTACTACATATGTATACTCCCCTACCTACTCCACAAAAATATTTTAACATTTATTTTATTTTAAAAATAATTATAAAAATTATAATGATATTAATAACATCTATTTTAATATATTTATAAAATTTTATTTTAAAAAAATCAGGTTTAAAAATTTTTAATAATTGTATTTTATTAAATATTGCCTTTTTAATTTTTAAAAATGATAAAATATTATTTTTCAAAATAAAATTTTATAAATATATCAAAATATATGTTAGTAATATAAATATAATTTTTTTAAGATAAAATAAATGTGAAAATATTTTTGTGATGTAGAGAGTGGTGTAGGAGGTGGAGTAGAAGATCTCCACTAATACTATTGATACGTTTGGAATCCCCGATCCTTCGCCTGTGGGCTCAGAATCAAGAATACCAACTTGTTGATGGCCCGATCTTACAATGCTCTTCCAATATCTCCTGATTGAACAATTAATTGAATTAATTAATAAACTAATTAAAGCAGCAGAATTCAACATAGATAATTTAAACTGAAAACAATAGCGAAGAAAGAGATGAGGGACGTGGATGATCAAGCGCGCAAGGGGTTCCGGGTACGCGAGGTCAGGACTGCGCGTCTCAGGAGTCGTGCTCGCTGGGAGCGAAGACCAGACGCGGAGCAATGCCGAGGACGCGGAGCGAGGATGCCGAAGGTGTGTAGGTGCGCATCCGAGAATGTCGGGGATGGTAGCGCTCACTGCAAGCGAGATCGAGGATGCGGAGGCGAGGTCGAGTACGCGGAAGCGAGAAAGATGGCACCTGCGAGCACTGAGGAGCCCAAGGACCTGGTGCAGAGGCCTTCGGAGCCTGGTGCCGATGTCCACAAGCACTGGTTCCTCCTTTATTATGGCGACAGATTGCGCTAGGGTTTGTGTTGTTGGATGATTCCCGATTGTGAACAAGGTGATAGTGATGGTGAAAGTGTGCCGAAGAACATAGAACACAAGACCAAGATAGTGTTTGGGATTGAAATCGAAGAACCCTTTAATCCATAAAGGGGTTCCTCAATTCCATTCAATCTGAATAATTCAAAGTACATGAGTTTGTTTAAATAGAATCTAAGAACCAATTCTAATCATGCAAGATAGAATTTAGGTTGATAAAGATATAATTTAAAACCTAAAGATAAAAGTAAACCTAAGAAGATATAACTTTAAAACTTGGTAGACAAGACTTATCTAGAGGAGATATAGTCTTCCACATTATTAATCTAATGACATAAAATAACAACTAATTAGTTGAGTGGATAAACTAACTCAGCCCATCCAAGAGGTACTCGTCCCACTCGACATAAGGGATGTTCCACTCGACATGGGCCTGCATTGAGTGTGCACCGAGTGTTGTCTTCGTGATGGGTGGTGACGAGTTTGCATGAGCTTTGTTTGAGGATGAAAGCTCAGCTCTTGTTCCGGTGGTGTAGTCTTGAGAAAAGTGATCGACGGTGCCCTGAACCATTGCTCCAATGTTCCTTGGTAATGGACAAGAAGGGCTTTGGTTGCATCTTTTATTCTCTTGGCCCTTGCACGAGTGATACGACCATCGAATGGAACCTTCATGTTGTCCTCAATGTCACCAGGAGTCATCGACAATGGCACTACATCATTCTCCTCCACTTGATTTCGATTTGTCCTCAAATCGTCGTCAGGGTCATCGTGAGGCATGAACAAGGATAGATCGGTGACGTTGAAGGTAGACTGAACACTGTACTTGTCGGCATGGAGATCCAGCTTATATGCATTAGGACCCATCTTCTGAACCACCCGAAATGGTCCATCTCCCCTGGTGTCCAGCTTAGATTTTCGTTGTCGCGGAAAACTTTCCTTCCTGAGATGCAGCCATACCAGATCACCAACGTTGAACTACACATCCTTGCGATGCTTGTCCTTCGTTGCCTTGTATTGTGCAGTCTTCCGTTCTAGCTGCGCCATGGTACGCTTATGCAAGCGCTTGATGAAGTCCACTTGCTTAGCTGCATCCAAGCTCTCCTTTTCCTTGAGAGGCCGAGGCATCATGTCCATTGGGGTTAGTGGGTTTCGGCCATACACTACTTCGAAGGGGGTCTACTTGGTTGCTGAGTGCCTAGACCTGTTATAAGCAAATTCAACAGATGGTAGGCATTCTTCCCACCTCCGGAGGTTAGTTGGCATCATAACTCTAAGGAGAGCCCCAAGAGTTCTATTTTTAACTTCAGTTTGGCGATCAGTTTAGGGGTGACAAGAAGTAGAAAATAATAGTTTTGTACCCATCTTAGACCATAAAGTTTTCCAAACTCAGCTTAAGAATTTAGAGTCACGATTAGAAACGATAGATAAAAGAAATCCATGTAAGCGAACAACATCTTTAAAGAATAAGTGTGCAACATGAATAGCATCATCCGTTTTGTGACATGGAATGAAATGAGCCATTTTTGAAAATCTGTCTACAACAACAAAAATAGAATCATGACCCTTCGAAGTTCTAGGCAATCATACAATGAAATCCATAGATACATCTTCCCAGGGTGCATTTGAAATAGGTAACGGTTGATATATACCATTTGCATTGGATTTTGATTTAGCCTTAGCACACGTGACACAACTTTTGACAAATCTAAGCACACAATTAGACATTTTAGGCTAAAAGTAATGTTCCTTTAGTTCAGCTAGTGTTTTTTTTTTAAACCCCCATGTCCCCTAGACTCATGAATTTCTTGAGTTAACAATTGTCGAATAGAAGAAGATGGGATACAAAGCTTGCCCATCTTAATCAAATAACCATTATCAAGAAAATATGAATCAACATCACCTTTGGACACACATTGAGCATAAATAGTTTTAAAGAAACCGTCATAAGCATACAATTCCTTTATCAAAGCAAAACCCAACACATGTGCATCCATATGGTTTAAGAGGAAATACCTGCGTGATAGCGCGTCATCTACCACAATATCCTTTCCCTTCTTATGGTGAACCACATAGGAAAAAGGTCTCCAGAAACTCCACCCATCGAGCAAGTCGCCTGCTGAGCACTTCTTGTCCCTTGAGGTACTTCAGAGTTTCATGATCTGAATGAATCACAAACTCCTTAGGCCAGAGGTAGTGCTGCCATGTCTGTAAGCAGCGAACCAGCGCGAACAGCTCCTTGTCGTAGGTAGAATAGTTGAGCTCTGCGGGGCCCAACTTCTCGCTGAAATAGGCAATGGGGCGCCTATTTTGAAGCAGAACTCCACCAATGCCAGTGTCAGAAGCATCACACTCGAGTTCAAAGGGTTGTTGGAAGTTGAGTAGTTGCAGCACTAAGCATGGGTGAGGCGATCATTGAGAGCGTCGAATGCCCTCTGATGTGTGTCTGTCCAGCGAAATGTCACATTCTTCTTGGTCAGCTCATGCAGGGGGTGGCAATTGTATTGAAATCCTTGACGAAATGTCGATAGAAGCCAACAAGGCCCAAGAATGAGTGGACATGTTTAGGAGTATGCGGTTGGGACCACTCTTGTATAGCGCGAACCTTCTCCTCATCCACATTCAATCTAGATGCAGACACTATAAAACCAAGGAAAATGGTAGACTCGGATGCAAAAGAACATTTCATTTAATTGGCATATAATTTCTCTTTTTTAAGACAATCAAATACCAATTTGAAATGACTAAGGTGATTATGCAGGTTCTTACTATAGATTAATATATCTTTAAAATATACAACGGAAAATTTTCTTAAGTATCTCCTAAGGACATGGTTCATAAGCCTCATAAAAGTAGAAGGAGCATTTGTTAACCCAAAAAGCATTACTAACTATTCATATAAGCCATACATAGTTTTAAAAGCCGTTTTCCATTCATCTTCATGTTTCATCCTAATTTGATGATAGCCAATTCTAAGATCAATTTTAGAGAAAATACATGCACCATATAATTCATCAAGCATATCATCTAATCGAGGAATAGGGTGACGATACTTAACCATTATTTGGTTGACTGCACGGAAATCAACACACATGCGCTAGGAGCCATCCTTCTTTGGAACCAAGATGACAGGCACGGCGCAGGGGGAGAGACTTTCTTGAACAAAGCCCTTATCCATCAGCTCCGTGACTTGGCATTGCAGCTCTTTTGTTTCCTCAGAACTAGCTCTATAGGCAGCGCGATTAGGCAAGGTTGCGCCAGGGACAAAGTCAATTTCATGCTCAATCCCACGAATAAGCGATAATCCTTGTGTAGATCAGCTGGAAGGACATCTAGATAATCCGGCAATAGAGGAGAAAAAGGTGCAAGAATATGACTCAGATCCACAACATTTATCAATACCTCTTTCATTACCAATAGGATGTGAGGGCGATGAGCATTCTAGGTGACGGTCTCTTTCTGAGGTTGAGAGACCAACGAACGGCATTCAACAGATCCCTTGAGCGGGGAATGAGAGGGTTATGTCGAAGTAGAAGGAGGGGGGTGAGGCTTGGAAGCCACGGGCGCGGCGGTGGTGGCCGCAGGGGCGGTGTGTGTTGCCGAGCTCCCCTTTTGCTTCTCCTTCCGTTGGGCCTCCTTTTGAACGTCCTGCTGTTGTTTCTTGTGAACATGTTCCTTCAAAACAGCTTGAGGCGAAAGGGGTAGAAGAGTAACTATCCTCGATCCCATTAAAAGTGAAGGCATATGTATTCGCACAACCATCATGTATAACAGAACGATCATATAACCAAGAACGACCTAGTAAAATATGACTACAATCCATTCTAGCAACATCACATAACACCTTATCATGATATGATCCAATAGAAAATGAAATGAAACATTGTTTGGTAACCATAATATCAAATCCATCATCAGTTATGCCATGTAAACCACAGTGAGTAGCTCTAGGAGTAGTAGTCAAATGTAAGAAATCCACTACGTTTTCGTTGATGAGATTGCAGCAACTCCCACTGTCGATGATGACGCTCAAGGTAGCCTCGCGAACCACACACTTGGTGTGGAAGATGTTCTCCCTTTGATCAGCCATGGGAGACTCCTGAATGTGTAGGCCCCTGATAACTCCCTCCCTTGATGAAAATCGAAATAAATTTCAAAGGCCTTGACAGGATGTCTGTGTTAAAGGTCTTGGAGCTTTAACGGTTGATGAAATCCAAAACCTGTTCTACATGTCCGAATATTATTTAATATTATTATATACTTCCCTTTATATTATATATGTGCAACTAATCTTTCAGGAAGTATCTTCGAATTATTTTCTTCCTTGTGATGCGTGTTGAGAAGTTTCAAATCGGAAAGATCGTGGCTTCAAAAGTTTCCATGTTTAGAAGATCTCGAAGATGGCCATGATCTAGACCAGCCATTGGAGAAGATTCTTGGCGCCGATTTGTCTAAATATATAGAGAAGGAAGATGAAGACAGAACACACAAGTGTTACACGAGCTTTCATTCATTCAAGCGAGATCTGTCTTCCAAGTGTACTCTCTACTAGCGCTCAAGAGTTTGTTGTTTCATTTCAAAGCCTTTGAGAGTTACACTGTGAGCTTATAGGATATATTCATTTATAGTGTTACTCGAGAGTTTGTAACTCGTGAAGTTGCACTAGGCTATTGATTTGTGAGAGTAAGAGGATTGTACTAGATAGCTGAGAGAGGTGGGGCTCTTCTAGATTGGTCTAGTACTCCAAGGGAACGTGAGTTGACTAGATTGCAATTGTATAGGAGAGAGGCTTCTCGGTGAGCTATTAGGATCCTAAGGTAAGCGAATCAATAAAGCCTTTTGAATCCTAGGGTTGTGGAAGAACCCTAGGCGGGGACGTAGGCAAAGTTCGTGACGAACCTTGTAAACAATTACTTGTGTCCTTTATCTATTGCTTTACCTTATTTCCACACTTGGTTCGATTGTCTAACTTTGTGATTCAGGTTTAATCTCAAAGGGTTTTATACGAGCTCCAAAATTCTTGAGACTTTCTGCGAAAAACGGGCATACTCTATTCAACCTCCCTTCTAGAGTATTTCTATATTACTTTGTTTTACATTATCGAACCTTCAATTGGTATCAGAGCTTTACTCACTGTTTTTGATTTAACAATCTTGTGAGTTTTCGATCACGTCTGGTGAAGCAAGCGGAGGATTTGCACAGGGAAGGTCCACGAGTAGACCACCACTCTTTGTAGGAAACAACTTTGTCCACTGGAGATCCTTGATGAAAATGTTCATTATAGATCAAGATCTGGAACTTTGGAACATTATTGAGAATGGTCCGAAGATTCCAGAGAAAGAAGGACCAAATGGAACCAAAGTCGCAAAGAAGGAGTCTTAATACATCCAAGCAGATCTTGAACTCGTCTCCAAAAACTACATGGCTATTAACTTACTTTATTGTGGTCTTAGCACTGATGAGTTTAACCGTATTTCATCTTGTAGGTCAGCTAAAGAGATTTGGGACAAACTAGTCGTCACCTATGAAGGAACAAGCCAAGTGAAAGATACCAAGATCAGCATCTTCCTTCGAAAATATGAGCTCTTCAAAATGAAGTCTGATGAGTCAATCAAGGCCATGTTCACACGATTAACTGAAATCACCAACAACCTTGACTCTCTCGGAAAGAGCTTTACCAACGTTGAGAAAGTGAGGAAGATACTGAGGTGCCTCCCAAAAGAGAAATGGGGTACTAAAGTAACAGCTATAGAGGAAGCACATGACCTCACTACTCTACCCCTTGATGACCTTCTTGGGAAGCTGATCACGCATGAGATGATCCTAAATGAAGACGATGGAGAACTTCCAGCTAGCACTGAGAACTTGGCACTCAACTCTAAGAAGGATGAGCCTAAAGATGGATCTGATTCCGAAGAAGAGGATGACAATGAGGATTATCCTTTTGCTCTTATCACAAGAGGCCTCGCTCGAATTCTCAAAATGAAGAAGCAATTCAACAGCAAGGATGGATCAAAATCTTTAAAATTTCGAGGTAAGCCTCAATACAACAAGTATAAAAAGAAGACTAAATCGTTGTCTTGTTTTGAATGTGGTGAAATAGATCATCTTGTAAAGGACTGCCCTCAAAAGACAAAGAGCCAGTCCAAGAAGGGTGACAAATGGAAGAAGAAAGCCATGGTGGCAACTTGGAGCGATTCTGACTCTGACTCCGATGATGAGAAGGCCAATATTTGTCTTATGGCCTCAGAAGATGAATCCCACGATGAAAAGCTTGAAGCTACTGTAAGAGAACTTATGGCAAGTCCAAAAGAGGTATTATCGGAATTCCTTTCTAATATGATTGCCAATGAAGAGAAACTTATTGCCCAAACTAACATTCTTAGTAAGAGAAATGTGGACCAGGAAAGAACTATTGATGATCTGTCTATGAGGGCTACAAGTCTTGAAGCTTTTTATTCAGGTCTTGACATTAAAGTCAAGACGCTTGACTCAGAGAAATCTGAACTCAAGCAAGATCTCTTCTCTCCAAAAAATGAGCATCATGACTTAGAGAACCAGAAGATATCCCTGAATAATAAGATTCAATATCAACAGATAGCCCTCATAAGTTTTACCAAATCCAAAGGTACTCTCGATAGGATGTTAGGTGAGCAACAAAGTTCTCTAAACAAAAGTGGTATTGGTTACAATCCAAGGTTTTTAAAGAAGCAACACATTACCACTTTTGTAAAGGCAAAAGGAAGCAGAACCTCTCCTATATGTCACCATTGTGATAGAAAGGGACATGTAAAAGAGACCTGCCCCTATAGAAGAAAGGATCCATATATTATTCGCAATACATTTCCTGTTCATTTGAGAAAAGAACGGATAACACAAGTTTGGGTTCCAACAGACTATTTTACCTAATATGGTTTACCCCAACAATGGATCCAAATTTGCTTATTAGTCTAGCCACAAAGGTTGATCTTTGTCTTGCAGGAGATCACCAAGGTGAAAGAACACAAATGGATTGTTGATAGTGGATGCTCGAGGCATATGAGTGGGAAGAGTTCTCTCTTTCATGATCTAAAGGAGCAATCCACGGGAACAATCACTCTTGGTGACAAAGGAAAATGCGACATCGTTGGTATTGGTAGTGTTGGAAGTGATTCCAGCCATAGTATTAAAAATGTCTATCTTGTTAATGGTTTAAAGTATAATTTGCTTAGTGTCTCTCAATTATGTGATAGTGGCAACAATGTCAGATTTAACAAGAAAAGATGTATAGTGTGCAGAGAAGATACAGGTGAAGTTATATTGACTGCATATCGTTACAATAATATATACGTCGTAAATGTTGATCAAGTGGCACAAGGAAGCTTAACTTGTCTGAAGGCTTTGACGGACGATCCAAAGCTCTGGCACAGGAGACTCGGTCATGTGAGTCCACATACACTACAAAAGCTTGTGTCCAAAGGGCTTGTAAGAGGGCTACTGTTGTTGCAGGAGGATGTGTCAAGTATGAAATAAATATGAAATATAGTTCAGACTGACTTCCCTGTCTCAGCAAATAAATACAAGACTTCCTCCCGTTGTAGTAAGAGAAAAGTCAGGATCGAATCCACGAGGAAGCACGTCAGCAATTCTTAGGTAGCTGTAAATTCTCACAGGCAAAGCAGCAGAAAAGATAGAAACACAGAAAGAAACAAATAAACCCGGCGAGGGCAACTAAAACAAAAGCAATGAACAAACAAAACAAGAAAAGAAAAAGCGAAACAGCAAATAAAACGAGGACACAGAAGCTACTCGATCTCGAGTAAGCTGTCCTCTAGATCGACAAGACAGTGGTGAAAACAAAAAACAGAAACGAAAGCAAACAACTCGACGAAGACAAACGCAGATTTTCGACAGAAATAGACTTCAATATATTAAAAGACTTCCAAGGCCAGGGTTTCAACACCACAACGATAACCATGCAAAACGACATATAAAGGCACAAAAGATCATGCTTTCCATCAAATAACTTTCGTCATTAACAAATAGGCATATAGAGGCTTTCGCATAAACCCTAATTGTTACTAACCCTTTTTCACATAATTAATCCAGGTTGCATTAAGATCACTTTCGCTTCAATAACACAAACAAGGATCACCTTCAACTCTCGCAAAAGAATCATGCTCATAGGGATAGAAGATGAATTGCACAAAAGATCTGACCTTTATCGCATCGCCTCACATGGCCACCGTCGGGCTCACCCCAGCTCTAGAAGTGGGTGGACTACTCACACCTCATCGCAATAACAGACATTGATTGAAAAGAAATAACTTGCATTAAACTATATTCAAAAGCCTTTACAATCCTGGCAATCAACTTTCGCAGAAAGCCAAAACCCTAAAAACCTTAGAACCCCTAAACTTCTATGTGGAACTAACTAATTGTCTCTTGGAATTGAATCTGAACTGGAATGAATAAAACTGAGCCCCCTAGGCTTTATTTATAGCCTTCATTCCCTAGCTATTCTAGGAAAGAAGATATCTATCTATATCTAAAATTATATCTAAAGCTTTAAAAGATAAATAAAATGTTTTAAGGAAATAAATCAAAAAGGAAAAGATAATTCTAAAGTGGGTAAGTCTTCATGTCTTGATAGATCTCCTTCCTTGGATAGATGATGATAGAATCGGATAGATCTTCGCGCCCAAGCAACCCCAAGTCGAGTAGGATTCATCAAAACCGAGTAACGCGGCTCTGGAGGTCTACTCGATCTCGACCAGGGTCTTGTCGATCTCCAGTAGCCCTCGTCTGTCTCGAGTAGCCCTCGTCTGTCTCGAGTAGCCCTCGTCTGTCTCGAGTAGCCCTCGTCTGTCTCTAGTAGAGGTGGTTTGCGTCTTCGTCTTCGGCTTCTCGGCTCGGCACAGCTCGTCGACTCCGGACATGGCTCGTCGATCTCGACCATGGCTACTCGACATCGAGTAGGATTCTGGGAGTCGGGTTGTCTTTGACTCAGTGTCCTCGATCAGCTCTGCTCGACAAAGTTTCGTCGACCAGGTCTCGTCGAGATCGAGTAGATGCTAGTCGATCTCGAGTAGAGTTTTCTCAGCTTTCTGCTCTGTTCTTGAAACGCACTTTCCCGAGTCCTTGTTCGTCGTATTGACGCATATGACCATGCGTTGGAAAGCTCTTTCCGAGGGCTACAATTCTCATGAAGACATCAAAGCTTTATTCAGAACGAAGAATGGTGAAAAATGGCCTTTTCTCCAGCTGCACGATTTTTAACTTCTCCATGAGTTTCCTTTAAGCTCCAAAGTGCGTCCGATTTCTGCGAAATATAACCAAAACTTGTGTAGACCTCCATATATTGCAAATAAGTGTAAACTACACAGATTCTGTATTATTCTAACCTAAATACATGCAATGTATGCAGAAATCGATATAAAAGTAAGTGTAAAACATGGCGAATTAGGCTCACAACAAACACCCCATACTTAAGCTTGCTTGTCCTCAAGCAATACTTTTAATTGTCATTCAGGGGAAGAATTCAAAACTCTCAACATCTTAGATTCATTCTTATATGTCCCCTGCAATCAATTACCATCCTCGAAAAGGTACTTTTGTCACAGATCCATGCATGTGCAATTTAAAAAGCAACATCTACTCATAAAAAGGAGGGTTATGCAAAAACATTCATAAGTGACAAAGCATTAATAATCAAGAAGACTTTAATTTAAGCTCATGAAGGAGTAGATTGGTAAAAGGCTAAAGGTGGGCAATTTTTGGCAATGTGGTGCTTTTGATCCGGGGAAATGGATTATTTCCAAACTTGAGTTTCATTCCACATTCTTTCTCCATTTGATTCATCACCTTTCATATTGCTTTTCTCAATAATAATGCTTTTACCTCTCTAACCTCAGCATTGCCTTCTCGCGAGTCGCAAACATGGGTGTCATGAATGGCCCCGGATACTTAGTGCTTTGGACTCCTCACAATGTGTCCCATCTCTCCAAACTATTATCTCAGAGAGCAGGGTCAATCTACCTTTATCTCCTGAGGTTATTAGATTTTCTTTCACTCATTAAATTTTCTATATATTTCAAACAATTTCCTTCCAAACTCCAAATGATGATAACAATCACAAAACGTCATATGACAATCTCCATAATGTAACATCATTCTCAACATAATCCCCGGATAGGGTAAAGAATGGCAATATTTAGATCATGTGGAGCAATATATGAAATAAGGCATATTATGGCTTTTGTGATGCATAAGCATAGGTAAGGCTAGGATTTCAAACAATGAGCATTATATGGAAATATAAAGTCCTCCATCATCTTATCATGCAACATGTCAAAAGCAACTTCAAATTTTACCTCCTTTCATGGTTTTCAAGAAATAATGCACTTCATTGTGACTTCCCTTTACTAGGTAATTTCATGCTATATCTCTAATGAATCCAATTTTGCATCGTGGAGTTCAATATAAGCTTCCATGACATTTATCAAAAATTTCAATGGGGGGTCATTTTTCTCAAATTTTTGGAAAACATGCATATAAGCACATAAATAAATAATGCATTCCAAACTTAGCCATGTAGCAATTCAAAGAAATAATGCAAATAATGTCACAATATAGAAAATATGCACAAAGTAAGCCCTTCCCCCACCCCATACTTAAACATTACAGTGTCCTCACTGTATAAAAAACAATGTAAAGGGTAAAGAAAGAAACTCACAAGACATGAGTGCAGAGCCGCAAAATTTCGAATGGAGCACCTCCTAGTCCGAGTATTAATGTAGCTTGGTTCCATCCATTGACCACATCGCCATAGCTCTTCCGTTCCATTGGTTGATTTGTTTGCTTCTCCACCACAGCAAAACGGTGGAGTGGGAAGAGATATTTCCACCTCATCATGTGGAGCAGCATGCCACTTTGCTAGGACCCCATACTTGAACACAAACATCGATTGCTCAAAATTGTCAGGAATGGCCTTCACCTTATAGGGTAAAAGCGGCCTTGAAGTACCATGGGCAACGACGTCCGGATTTTGCGTTGGTGGCTCTTCTTCTTCTTGGGATCCTTCCAAAGATTCTTCAAAGATAGATAGTGAAATAGAGGAAGGACATACCTGGGTTTCTGTGGTACAGATGATTTTGGCTGGTGTTTCTGGATCAGTCCCTCCAGAATGTGTATATGTCGAGTCCAGGTAATGTTCCCGTCTACGCAACACAAGCTTAGCTTCTGCCTGCCTCGCACGCTCGACTTCTTGTTCCCTCGCTGTCCTTTCATTGGCGATAGTGGCATCCTTTGCAGCTAGCTCCCTGGTAAGCCTTGCGATCAGCTGTTCTTGTGTTTCGGCAGCAGCCATGGCTCTTTTCAGTTTAGAATGGATGTGTAGGATGCGTTCCGGATCATCTTAAGGTGTCAAACTCAGGTGGTTGACCAGAACGGCGCATACACCTGAAAAGTAACTCAAGAGAAAAGTGAGAACTGACTACCTAAGACGCGAATGATTGCTTCCCCGGCAACGGCGCCAATTTGTTGTTGCAGGAGGATGTGTCAAGTATGAAATAAATATGAAATATAGTTCAGACTGAATTCCCTGTCTCAGCAAATAAATACAAGACTTCCTCCCGTTGTAGTAAGAGAAAAGTCAGGATCGAATCCACGAGGAAGCACATCAGCAATTCTTAGGTAGCTGTAAATTCTCACAGGCAAAGCAGCAGAAAAGATAGAAACACAGAAAGAAACAAATAAACCCGGCAAGGGCAACTAAAACAAAAGCAATGAACAAACAAAACAAGAAAAGACAAAGCGAAACAACAAATAAAACGAGGACACAGAAGCTACTCGATCTCGAGTAAGCTGTCCTCTAGATCGACAAGACAATGGTCAAAACAAAAAACAGAAACGAAAGCAAACAACTCGACGAAGACAAACGCAGATTTTCGACAGAAATAGACTTCAATATATTAAAAGACTTCCAAGGCCAGGGTTTCAACACCACAACGATAACCATGCAAAACGACATATAAAGGCACAAAAGATCATGCTTTCCATCAAATAACTTTCGTCATTAACAAATAGGCATATAGAGGCTTTCGCATAAACCCTAATTGTTACTAACCCTTTTTCACATAATTAATCCAAGTTGCATTAAGATCACTTTCGCTTCAATAACACAAACAAGGATCACCTTCAACTCTCGCAAAAGAATCATGCTCATAGGGATAGAAGATGAATTGCACAAAAGATCTGACCTTTATCGCATTGCCTCACATGGCCACCGTCGGGCTCACCCCAGCCCTAGAAG
Organism: Persicaria tinctoria; assembly: GCA_037127255.1. Lineage (NCBI taxonomy): Eukaryota > Viridiplantae > Streptophyta > Magnoliopsida > Caryophyllales > Polygonaceae > Persicaria > Persicaria tinctoria. The sequence goes on along the minus strand of JBANSL010000006.1, from coordinate 53,532,992 downwards.
TGGGTGGACTACTCACGCCTCATCGCAATAACAGACATTGATTGAAAAGAAATAACTTGCATTAAACTATATTCAAAAGCCTTTACAATCCTGGCAATCAACTTTCGCAGAAAGCCAAAACCCTAAAAACCTTAGAACCCCTAAACTTCTCTGTGGAACTAACTAATTGTCTCTTGGAATTGAATCTGAACTGGAATGAATAAAACTGAGCCCCCTAGGCTTTATTTATAGCCTTCATTCCCTAGCTATTCTAGGAAAGAAGATATCTATCTATATCTAAAATTATATCTAAAGCTTTAAAAGATAAATAAAATGTTTTAAGGAAATAAATCAAAAAGGAAAAGATAATTCTAAAGTGGGTAAGTCTTCATGTCTTGATAGATCTCCTTCCTTGGATAGATGATGATAGAATCGGATAGATCTTCGCGCCCAAGCAACCCCAAGTCGAGTAGGATTCATCAAAACCGAGTAACGCGGCTCTGGAGGTCTACTCGATCTCGACCAGGGTCCTGTCGATCTCGAGTAGCCCTCGTCTGTCTCGAGTAGCCCTCGTCTGTCTCGAGTAGCCCTTGTCTGTCTCTAGTAGAGGTGGTCTGCGTCTTCGTCTTCGGCTTCTCGGCTCGGCACAGCTCGTCGACTCCGGACATGGCTCGTCGATCTCGACCATGGCTACTCGACATCGAGTAGGATTCTAGGAGTCGGGTTGTCTCTCACTCAGTGTCCTCGATCAGCTCTGCTCGACAAAGTTTCGTCGACCAGGTCTCGTCGAGATCGAGTAGATGCTAGTCGATCTCGAGTAGAGTTTTCTCAGCTTTCTGCTCTGTTCTTGAAACGCCGTTTTCCGAGTCCTCGTTTGTCGTATTGACACATATGACCATGCGTTGGAAAGCTCTTTTCGAGGGCTACAACCCTCATAAAGACATCAAAGCTTGATTCAGAACGAAGAATGGTGAAAAATGGCCTTTTCTCCAGCTGCACCATTTTTAGCTTCTCCATGAGTTTCCTTTAAGCTCCAAAGTGCGTCCGATTTCTGCGAAATATAACCAAAACTTGTGTAGACCTCCATATATTGCAAATAAGTGTAAACTACACAGATTCTGTATTATTCTAACCCAAATGCATGCAATGTATGCAGAAATCGATATAAAAGTAAGTGTAAAACATGGCGAATTAGGCTCACAACAGCTACATGAGATGGACTTCAAAGGTATTGATATGTGCAATGCATGCACACGAGGTAAACAAACACGTAGCTCTTTCAAACCCAAAAAGGTTGTAAGTTCTTCTAGACCTGTTGAACTTTTACATATGGATTTATGTGGTCCTATGCGAGTCAAATCTCCCAATGGTAAAAAGTACATGCTAGTTGTTGTTGATGATTTTTCTAGATATACTTGGGTTGCATTTTTAAAGGAAAAATCAGAGGCCTTATTTGAGTTTTCAAAACATTGTAAGGAGTTGCAAACTTTAAGAAACGAGCCCATAGTGTCAATTCGGAGTGATCATGGTAGGGAGTTTGATCAACTTCAGTTTGATTTATTTTGTGCTAAATATGGCATCTCCCATAACTTTTCTGCTCCTAGGACACCTAAACAAAACGGGGTTGTGGAACGAAAGAACTGCACCTTAGAGGATATGGCCAGGACTATGCTTTTAGAAAATTGATTAGCTAAAACCTATTGGGCTCAAGCTGTTAACATAACTAACTATATTTTGAATCGTTGTCTTATTCGTTCTATCTTAAAGAAAACTCCTTATGAACTTTTCAAAGGCCGCAAACCACTTATATCTTACTTTAAACCCTTTGGCTTTACTTGTTTTGTTCATAACAATGGAAAAGATAACCTTGGGAAATTTGATGTGCGTAGTGATGAAGGAATATTTCTTGGCTACTCCACAAGTAGCAAAGCTTATAGAATCTTCAATAAAAGGACCCATTCAGTTGAAGAAAGTATACATGTTATATTTGATGAATGCAATGACGGTTCTTTGAGTGAAAATGTTGCAGATATAGATCTTAACATCCATGCGGAGAACGAGGAAGATGATGATGCTGCCACCAAGAACACAGAGAAGAGGAACATGCAGGAACCGAAGAATTGGCCCAAGGTGTTGAAGATTCTTCCAAAGCCATTGGTGTCCAATCCAATAGTGTTGAGACGTTAGAAACTGCTGTAACTGAACCTAAAAGGACCACGGAGTCAGATGTACCACAAGTCAACCCTACTAGTGTGACGAATCAAGGAGATGAGACTAGCAAAAGAAAATTCAAATACTCCTCATCACACTCATTAAAGGATATCATTTCTGACCATACTTCTAGTGTTCAAACTCGTTCTAAACATAAAGATCTTTGTGCTTTTCACGCGTTTGTTTCTCTTATTGAGCCAAAGAAGGTAGATGAGGCACTTCAAGAGCCAGATTGGATCATTGCTATGCAAAGAGAGCTTAACGAATTTGAAAGAAACAAAGTCTGGACCTTGAAGCCAAGGCCAAAGCATAAATCAGTCATTGGCACACGATGGGTATTTCGAAACAAGCTAGATGAGAATGGTAAGATCGTGAGGCACAAGGCAAGGCTTGTTGCTCAAGGCTACAATCAAGAGGAAGGTATTGACTACGAGGAGACCTTTGCTCCCGTAGCCAGGCTTGAAGCCATTCGTATATTATTAGCATTTCCATCTTTTATGAGCATAAAGTTATATCAAATGGATGTCAAGTGTGCTTTTCTTAATGGTTTCTTAGAAGAAGAAGTTTATGTGGCTCAACCCCCAGGTTTTGAAAGTTTGGAATTTCCCAATCATGTTTATAAACTTGACAAAGCGCTTTATGGTTTGAAACAAGCCCTAAGAGCTTGGTATGAGCGCTTGTCAAAATATCTTTTAGAAAATGATTTTAAGAGGGGGTTGATCGACAAGACTCTTTTTATCAAGACCAAAGGAAATGACATTTTGGTTATTCAAATTTATGTTGATTATATATTATTTGCTACTACTAACACATCTTTGTGCAAGGAATTTTCTAACATCATGTGCAGTGAATTCGAGATGAGCTTGATGGGTGAACTCAACTTCTTTTTCGGATTACAAGTTCATCAATCCAAGAAAGGGATCTTTGTCAACCAAAGCAAGTACACTAAAGATCTCTTGAAGAAGTTCAAGATGGATCAATCCAAAGCAGCCAAGACTCCCATGAGCTCAACATTGTCTCTAGATCAAGACAAGACTGGGAAAAGTGTCAATCAAAAGGAGTATCGAGGAATGATTGGATATTTATTATATCTCACGGCTAGTAGACCTGACATCATGTTTAGTGTTTGCATGTGTGCTAGGTTTCAAGCTGATCCTAAAGAATCTCACCTCGTGGATGTGAAGAGGATCTTTCGATATCTCAATGGCACTAAGGAGCTTGGACTATGGTACCCAAAGCAAAAGGATTTCACATTAATTGGATATTCTGATGCAGATTTTGCAGGCTATAAGGTGGATAGGAAGAGCACATCAGGATGTTGCCAATTCCTAGGAGCATCCTTGATCAGTTGGCACTCAAAGAAACAAAACTCAGTCGCTCTATCCACTACAGAAGCCGAATACATTGCGGCTGGAGCCTGTTGCTCCCAAATCCTTTGGATAGCTCAACAAATGCGAGATCCTGGCATCAACCTCAAAGGCATTCCCATTAAGTGTGACAATACAAGTGCCATCTCTATCACTAAGAATCTTGTTCAGCATTCAAGGACCAAACATATTGATGTAAGGCATCATTTCATTCGAGACCATGTTGAAAAAGGTGATGTGTCCATTTCGTTTATTTCAACTGATTATCAATGGGCTGACATTTTTACTAAGCCTTTGGCAGAGGACAGGTTCACCTTCATTAGACGAGAAATTGGGATGCTTAACAAGGATGCACTTTCGTAGGGGGAGCATTCCCTTTACGAAAGATAAATTCTACTTAGTGTCAAGACCCTTGAGAATTATGTCAAGGTTTGTGAACTAAATGGTAGATCATATATATCGGATCACATATATTTGGTTAATATCTTTTTAGATATTTAATCAAGTATATTCTTTTCGGATTTTAAAATCTTCTATTTATGTTATATTTTTAAACCGTTAAGATATCTTAATTTTGGAACTAAATATTTCGGTTATTCAGTCCGATTTTGATGGAATAATTTGAATTTTGAATTGGAAACTTTTCAAATTTTGACAATGATATCATTACCCTCCCTTGGAACTCTAATCCCGTCCCATCACTCCATCATATCTCTCTACTTAAACCCAATTCTGTACCCGATTACATCACAAACCTAGAACTGATCCAAACCCTTTCACCTTCTCCTTCTTCAATCTCTCAAAGAAAACCCTAGCCGATTTCCTCCATGGCACCCAAATCAAAGAAAGCTTCCACACCCAAAAGACTTGGCACTACCCCCAAGGAACGTCAGGTCACTGCCACCTCTCCCACACCTGAACCCAATCCTCAAGCCATTGTACCAACTGTTGTCCAGAGCACCATCGCTGAGAGCACAACCACTGTTACCAAGAGCTCTCAAAAGCCCTTTGCTAAGAAGCCCCTCAGTGCGAAACAGAAAGGGAAAAAGAAGATCTTGGCTGAGGAGGTGGACGAGGAAGAGGAGGAAGATGATCTCGACGCCAGTATAGAAAGAGATGCTGCCAAGGAAGCCGAAGAGGAAGCCTTGAAGAAAAAAAAGGCCGATGAGGAGGCCGAGCTTGCAAAGAATCTGGCCGAGGAGGAAGCTGAGAGGATTCGGAAGGAAGCCGAAGCAGAGGAGGTTCCATTTGAAGAGGAGCTTGAGGAAGAAGACGAAGAGCAAGACAGATCTGGAGAGGACGAGGAAGCTGAAGGAGATGAAGCGGGGTCCGGTGAGGACTCGGGGTCTGAGAAAGAGGAGGAAAAATCTCCCTCTCATTCTCCTCCTCCCCCGTCTCCAAAGAAGCGGAAAGCCCCAACTACTGTCAAGCCTCCATCTCCCAAGCGCACCAGGAAGGGCACCCTCAGAGGTCTTGAGGCGCCTGCCAAGAGACATGCTCCAACGATTGCTCACAGGAAGAACGCCGATCCACCTGCTTACATCCAGGTAAACAAATCCTTGCCCTCCTCTTGATTTGAAAATGCTGAGACTGCTGGTAAGTGGGTAGATGAGTTTCGAACTCGTAGGATTTGATGTTCTGATTTTTTGGATATTGAGTTCTTCGAAGCTTTGAAGCTACCCTGCATTGATCTTCTCAAAAAATCCCCAGCCTGGACCCTTCTCAATCTTGAAACCGTTTACTATCCCCAGCTTACCCACCTGTTCTACATAAACCTAAAAGCCAAACACGACGCTAATGGTTGGTCTTTGGAGTTTGTTGTCAAAGGGGTTAGAATCTCTTTCAACTCCAATGACTTTGCAGATTTCATTGGCCTACCTATCCCATGTCCACCTTCTGAAATACACCCCTCAAAAGAAAACTGCATCATCCTTGCCCGAGCCAAGTACCTCTTACCCGAAGCATCCAACAGCACCTCAAAGCAACTTACCCACTCATCCCTTACCCTTGAGGCAAAAATCATATTTAACATCATTGTTCGATGCCTCTTACCCCGTCTTAACTCTGGCTCTCTCCTTACTGACAATGCCATGGTCCACCTTTACCGTATCCTCAATGGCCTTGATCTTGATCTAGCCAACACCATTTTAGGATCCATAGCTCACACAAGAAAAGCCAGGAAAGGAACCCCTTCCCCTTTGATACCCTATTGACCCCACTCTTCAAAGCTTCTGGAATTGATTTCAAAAATGAAGAACAACAGCCTCATATGGGTAAGTTCGACTCCAATAGCCTTGAAAAGATTGGCATCACTCGGTCTCCCCAAGGGACCTTGAGTCTTGCCACTCCTTCAAAAGCTCTTCCCACTGCTTCAGCCGTTGATGAACGCATGGATAACCCGGAGTTGGGCTTGGAGCTAGGAAGTTCGCCAGGATATCAAGAAGCTGCACATGGAGGTTATGACGGAGATGAGCCGGATAATCAAGATGTTGCAAGGCCTGTGGACGAGGCTCACTGATGATGCTCCGGACGATAAAGCTTAAACCCTACCCTACCCTACCCTATCCCATCCCTGAAATCTGATACATTGCTGGTTTTTGGAAACGATTTCAAAATGTTTGGTGACTGTTTTACCTCCTCCCTCTGTTGAAAAACAAAAAGGGGGAGATGATCTGTGGTTGTTTAGACTTGAAAACCTTTCTGCTTGAAGGTCTTGAAAGACCTTGGTTTTTGATTTTCGGTTTTCGGTTGGATGGATTTTTTCATGCTTTAAAAATTTTTATCCAACATTTGTCTAACCCATGCAGGTACTTAGTTCGATTTCACTTTTATTACTTATGCTTCACTAAGTTGCAGGGATGCACATGTTTTGTCTTTCATCAAAGGGGAGATTGATAACTCCCTCCCTTGATGAAAATCGAAATAAATTTCAAAGGCCTTGACAAGATGTCTGTGTCAAAGGTCTTGGAGCTTTAACAGTTGATGAAATCCAAAACCTGTTCTATATGTCCGAATATTATTTAATATTATTATATACTTCCCTTTATATTATATATGTGCAACTAATCTTTCAGGCAGTATCTTCAAATTATTTCTTTCCTTGTGATGCGTGTTGAGAAGTTTCAAATCGGAAAGATCGTGGCTTCGAAAGTTTCCATGTTTAAAAGATCTCGAAGATGGCCATGATCTAGACTAGCCATTGGAGAAGATTCTTGGCGCCGATTTCTCTCAATATATAGAGAAGGAAGATGAAGACAGAACACATAAGTGTTACATGAGCTTTCATTCATTCAAGCGAGATCTGTCTTCCAAGTGTACTCTCTACTAGCCCTCAAGAGTTTGTTGTTTCATTTCAAAGCCTTTGAGAGTTACACTGTGAGCTGATATGATATATTCATTTATAGTGTTACTCGAGAGTTTATAACTCAGGAAGTTGAACTAGGCTATTGATTTGTGAGAGTAAGAGGATTGTACTAGATAGCTGAAAGAGGTGGGGCTCTTCTAGATTGGTCTAGGACTCCAAGGGAATGTGAGTTGACTAGATTGCAATTGTATAGGAGAGAGGCTTCTCGGTGAGCTATTAGGATCCTAAGCTAAGCGAATCAATAAAGCCTTTTGAATCCTAGGGTTGTGGAAGAACCCTAGGCGGGGACGTAGGCCAAGTTTGTGCCGAACCTCGTAAACAATTACTTGTGTCCTTTATCTATTGCTTTACCTTATTTCCGCACTTGGTTCGATTGTCTAACTTTGTGATTCAGGTTTAATCTCAAAGGGTTTAATACGAGCTCCAAAAGTCTTGAGACTTTCTGCGAAAAACGGGCATACTCTCTTTAACCCCCCTTCTAGAGTATTTCTATATTACTTTGTTTTACATTATCGAACCTTTAGACCCGACGATTGACGATGTAGAAAACGTCCTGGAAGTCGCTGGTGTCGATCTCGTCGTTAGGCTCAATCGGCTGGTCCTCCTCCACTCACTCGAAATTACATGGTCCTCGATAGTCTTCTCCTCATAGTAATGGTCCCCCAAATCATTGAGAAGGACCTTCCTTTTCTGAGGGCATTCGCGAGAGACATGCCCAGAACTACCACAAGTGAAGCAGCGAATGTCTTTGGTGCGTTCCTTAGATGGTGCAACAACTCATCTAGTTTCAACCTGATAACCCAGTTGAGGTGAGTTGAAAACTCCAGTTTGTTGCATAGAAGGGTTAGTAGAAGGTCTGGGTTGACTAAAAGAAGCAAAGGGGGCAAATCTGCGACCTTAGGAGGTCTGATCAAACTGTGTCCTCTGTCGTTGCTGCTGCTGCTGCTCATACAGAAGTTGTGCCTTATGAGATAAAGTGTTAATATTCCTAATAGAATGTGAAGGTTCGATAATTTAAAAACAATGTAATAAGAAATACTCTAGAAGGGGGGTTGAATAGAGTATGCCGGATTTTCGCAGATATTCTCAAGGCTTTTGAAGCTCGTGCCAAACCCTTTGAGAAAACCTGAATCACAAAGTTAAATAATTCGAACCAAGTGCGGAAATAAGGTAAAGCAATAAGTAAAGGACGCAATGAATTGTTAACGAGGTTCGGAACGAACTTGGCCTACGTCCCCGCCTAGGGTTCTTCCACAACCCTAGGATTCAACAGGCTTTATTGATTCACAAAGCTTAGGATCCTAATAGCTCAACGAGAAGCCTCTCTCCTATACAATTGCAATCTAGTCAACTCACGTTCCCTTGGAGTCCTAGACCAATCTAGAACAGCCCCACCTCTTTCAGCTATTTAGTACAATCCTGTTACTCTCGAGAATCAATAGTCTAGTGCCCACTTCCTGAGTTATAAACTCTTGAGTATAACACTCTCTTGAAATATATCCTATAAGCTCACTGTGTATCTCTCAAATGCTTTGAAACAAAATATAAGACTCTTAAGAACAAGCAGAGAGAACACGCTGAAGAGAGATCGTAAACTTGGGGGCTGATTGTGCAATGATATTCTTGAAGTGCGTCAGTCCTCTCTCTCTTCTTCATCTCCTTTATATAGTGAAGATCATCGGCACCACTTGAGGAAGGAATCTTCTCCAACGGCTAAGAGAGGATCATGGCTTGAGTGCAATCTTCTATCTTTGGAAACTTCGGAAGCCATGATCTCGATATGATCTTTATCAGCTATGAACGCTTTAGGAAGGAGATATAATTGAAATAGCTTCCTGAAAGGTTAGTGAATATATAATAATGATATGGAAGCATATAATAACATAATATAATATTCGGACATAATATAATAAAGTACAGGTTTTGTATTTCATCAACACAGCTGTTAGCTTCAAGACCTTTGACACAAACTGTCTGTCAAAGCCGTTGAAACTAATTCCGATTCTCATCAAGGGAGTGGAGCTATCAATCTCCCCCTTGATGAAAGACAAAACCTGTGCATCCCTGCAACTTATTCAAACAGATATATCATAAGCACAATCGGACTAAGTACCTGCATGGGTTAGGCAGATGTTGGATCATAAGTTTAACATGAAAAACCTCCAACAAAGTAAAACAAAACAATGTCTTCCAAGACCCTTGCTTCACAACATTTTTAAAGTCTAAACCATCAAACCATCTCCCCCTTTTTGTCTTTCAACAAAGGGAGGAGTTTAAAGACAGTTACCAAAATCAGACTTACCAAAATAATTCAAAATTCAAAAGTTCCTTTCAAATCTTAAAGGCAAGAAAAGATTTATCCGATTTTAAAATAATTTCCACAAATAAACTATACTCGGATAAAATAAAATCAGTAACAAATAAAGAAGGTTAAAAAACCATTAAAACTATATTTGATCAAGTATCTAAAAAGATATTAACCAAATATATGATCCGTTATATGTGCTCTACTGTGCAGTTCACAACCTTTGAAATGAGGTTCAAGGATCTTGACACTGAGTAGAAGTTATCTTTCGTAAAGGGAAAGCTCCCCCTACGAAAGTGCATCCCTGTTAAGCATTCCGATCTCACGTCTAATGAAGGTGAACCTGTTCTCTGCCAAAGGCTTAGTAAAAATGTCAGCCCATTGATAATCAGTTGAAATAAAGGATATGGACACATCACCTTTTTCGACATGGTACGGTCTCTAATGAAATGATGCTTTACATCAATATGTTTGATCCTTGAATGCTGAACAGGATTCTTAGTGATGGAGATGGCACTTGTATTGTCACACTTAATGGGAATGTCTTTGAGGTTGATACCAAGATCTCGCATTTGTTGAGCTATCCAAAGGATTTGGGGAGCAACAGGCTCCAGCTACAATGTATTCGGCTTCTGCAGTGGATAGAGCAACTGAGTTTTGCTTCTTTGAGTGCCAACTGATCAAAGATGCTCCTTAGAATTGGCAACATCCTGATGTGCTCTTCCTATCCCCCTTATAGCCTGCAAAATCATTCTCATCTAGCTTGTTTCGAAATACCCATCGTGTGCCAATGACTGATTAATGCTTTGGCCTAGGCTTCAAGGTCCAGACTTTGTTCCTTTCAAATTCATTAAGCTCACTTTGCATAGCAATGATCCAATCTGACTCTTGAAGGGCCTCATCTACCTTCTTTGGTTCAATAAGAGAAACAAACGCGTGAAAAGCACAATGATCTTTAAGTTTAGAACGAGTTTGAACACTAGAAGTAGGGTGAGAAATGATGTCATTTAAAGAGTGTGATGAGGAGTATTTGAATTTCCTTTTGCTTGTCTCAGCTCCTTGATTCGTCACACCAGTAGGATTGACTTGTAGTACATCTGACTCCGTGGTCCTGTTAGGTTCAGTTACAGTAGTTTCTGACGTCTCAACACTGTTGGATTGGACACCAAGGGCTTTGGACGAATATTCAACACCTTGGGCCAATTCTTCAGTGTTAAGAATCGGTTCTTGCATGTTCCTTTTCTTTGTGTTCTTGGTAGCAGCATCATCACCTTCCTCATTCTCTGTTAAGATCTAAATCGGCAACACTTTCACTCAAAGAACCGTCATTGCACTCATCAAATATGACAACAAGCATGTACTTTTTACCATTGGGAGATTTGACTCGCATAAGACCACATAAATCCATATGTAAAAGTTCAAGGGGTCTAGAAGAACTTCCAACCTTTTTGGGTTTGAAAGAGCTACGTTTTTGTTTACCTCGTGTGCACGCATTGCAAATGTTAATACCTTTGAAGTCCATCTCAGGTAGCCCTCTTACAAGCCCTTTGGACACAAGCTTATGTAGCGTATGTGGACTCACATGACCGAGTCTCCTGTGCCAGAGCTTTGGATCGTCCGTCAAAGCCTTTAGACAGGTTAAGCTTCCTTGTGCCACTTGATCAGCATTTACGGCGTATATATTGTTGTAACGATATGCAGTCAGAATAACTTCACCTGTATCTTCCCTGCACACTATACATCTTTTCTTGTTAAATCTGACATTGTTACCACTATCACATAATTGAGAAACACTAAGCAGATTATACTTTAAACCATTAACAAGATAGACATTTTTAATACTATGGCTGGAATCACTTCCAACACTACCAATACCAACGATGTCGCATTTCCCTTTGTCACCAAGAGTGATTGTTCCCGTGGATTTCTCCTTTAGATCATGAAAGAGAGAACTCTTCCCACTCATATGCCTCGAGCATCCACTATCAATAATCCATTTGTGTTCTTTCACCTTGGTGATCTCCTGCAAAACAAACATTAACCTTTGTGGCTAGACCAGTGAGCAAATTTAGATCCTTTATTGGGATAAACCATATTTGGTAAAATAGTGCCTTTGGGGACCCAAACTTGCGTTATCCGTTCTTTTCTCAAGTGAATAGGAAATGTATTGCGAATAATATGAGGATCCTTTCTTCTATAGGGGCAGGTCTCTCTTACATGTCCCTTTCTCGCACAATGGTGACATATAGGAGAGGTTATGCTTCCTTTTGCCTTTACAAAAGTGGTAATGTGTTGCTTCTTTAAAAACCTCGGGTTGTAACCAATACCACTTCTGTTTAGAGAATTTTGTTGCTCACCCAACATCCTATCAAGAGTGCCCTTGGATTTGGTAAAACTTATGAGGGTTGTCTGTTGGTCTTGAATCTTATTATTCAGGGAGATCTTCTCGTTCTCTAAGTCATGATGCTCATTTCTTAGAGAGGAGAGATCATGCTTGAGTTCAGATTTCTCCGAGTCAAGCGTCTTGACTTTAATGTCAAGACCTGAATAAGAAGCTTCAAGACCTTTGACCCTCATAGACAGATCCTCAATAGTTCTTTCCTGGTCCACAGTTCTCTTAATAAGAATGTTAGTTTGGGCAATAAGCTTCTCTTCATTGACAATCATATTAGAAAGGAATTCCGATAGTACCTCTTTTGGACTTGCCATAAGCTCTCTTACGGTTACCTCAAGTTGCTTATCATGGGATTCATCTGCTGAGGCCATGAGACAAAGGTTGGCCTTTTCATCATCTGAGTCACCTGAGTCGGAATCACTCCAAGTTGCCACCATGGCTTTCTCATTCCATCTATCACCTTTCTTGGACTGACTCTTCGTCTTTTGAGGGCAATCTTTCACTAGATGGTCTGTTTCACCACATTCAAAACAAGACAAAGGTTTAGTCTTCTTGTCATATTTGTTGTATTGAGACTTACCTCGAAATTTAGAAGACTCTGATCCATCTTTGTTGTTGAATTGCTTCTTCATCTTGAGCAGTTGAGAAAGACCCCTTGCAATGAGATCAAAGGGATCATCCTCATCATCGTCCTCATCATCAGAATCAGACACATATTTGGGCTCATCCTTCTTAGACTTGAGCGCCAAGTTCTTAGTGCTTGCTGGAAGTTCTCCATCGTCTTCATTGAGAATCATCTCATGTGTGATCAGCTTCCCAAGCAAGTCATCAAGGGGTAGAGTGGTGAGATCTTGGGCTTCTTCTATGGTTGTCACTTTCGGGCCCCATTTGTCTTTTGGGAGGCACCTCAATATCTTCCTCACTTTCTCAACATTCTCAAAGGTCTTGCCGAGAGAGTCAAGGTTGTTTGTGATTTTCGTGAACCGTTTGAACATAGCCTTAATAGACTCATCTGGCTTCATTTTGAAGAGTTCATACTTTTGAAGGAAGATACTAATCTTGGGGTCCTTCACTGGGCTAGTTCCTTCATAGGTGACAACTAGCTTGTCCCAAATCTCTTTAGCTGACCTACAAGATGAAATACGATTAAACTCATCAGTGCTAAGACCACAATAAAGTAAGTTAATAGCCCTATAGTTTTTGGAGACGAGTTCAAGATCCGCTTGGATGTATTCAGACTCCTTCTTTGCGAATTTGGTTCCATTTGGTCCGTCTTTCACTGGAACCTTCGGACCATTCTCTATAATGTTCCAAAGTTCCAGATCTTGATCAATAATGAACATTTTCATCAAGGACCTCCAGTGGACGAAGTTGTTTCCTACAAAAAGTGGTGGTCTAATGGTAGACCTTCCCTGTGCAAATCCTCCGCTTGCTTCACCAGACATGATTGAAAACTCACAAGATTGTTAGATCAAAAACAGTGAGTAAAGCTCTGATACCAATTGAAGGTTCGATAATGTAAAACAATGTAATAAGAAATACTCTAGAAGGGGGGTTGAATAGAGTATGCCGGATTTTCGCAGATATTCTCAAGGCTTTTGAAGCTCGTGCCAAACCCTTTGAGAAAACCTGAATCACAAAGTTAAACAATTCGAACCAAGTGCGGAAATAAGGTAAAGCAATAAGGAAAGGACGCAACGAATTGTTAACGAGGTTCGGCACGAACTTGGCCTACGTCCCCGCCTAGGGTTCTTCCACAACCCTAGGATTCAACAGGCTTTATTGATTCACAAAGCTTAGGATCCTAATAGCTCACCGAGAAGCCTCTCTCCTATACAATTGCAATCTAGTCAACTCACGTTCCCTTGGAGTCCTAGACCAATCTAGAAGAGTCCCACCTCTCTCAGCTATCTAGTACAATCCTCTTACTCTCGAGAATCAATAGCCTAGTGCCCACTTTCTGAGTTATAAACTCTTGAGTATAACACTCTCTCGAAATATATCCTATAAGCTCACTGTGTATCTCTCAAATGCTTTGAAACAAAATATAAGACTCTTAAGAACAAGCAGAGAGAACATGCTGAAGAGAGATCGTAAACTTTAGGGCTGATTGTGCAATGATATTCTTGAAGTGCGTCAGTCCTCTCTCTCTTCATCATCTCCTTTATATAGTGAAGATCATCGGCGCCACTTGAGGAAGGAATCTTCTCCAACGGCTAAGAGAGGATCATGGCTTGAGTGCAATCTTCTATCTTTGGGAACTTCGGAAGCCATGATCTCGATTTGATCTTTCTCAGCTATGAACGCTTTAGGAAGGAGATATAATTCAAATAGCTTACTGAAAGGTTAGTGAATATATAATAATGATATGGAAGCATATAATAACATAATATAATATTCGGACATAATATAATAAAGTACAAGTTTTGTGTTTCATCAACACAGCTGTTAGCTTCAAGACCTTTGACACAAACTGTCTGTCAAAGCCGTTGAAACTAATTCCGATTCTCATCAAGGGAGTGGAGCTATCAGAATGAATAGCCAAAGAATTTTTAATAGGGATATTAAGACCAACAAGAAATTGGGTACACAAAGCACGTTCAGTAAGATAAACATTAGCCTGATGATCGAGTCGTTCAAGCTCGTCTCTGTATTCCATGGGTGAGAGATGTTGGGGCCAAGTTTCAACATGTTACTTACCCTGACGACAGCGCATCTCACGAGTGGAGAACTGACGGAGGGAAAGTCGTTGATTCACCTCGCCAAAAATAAATCCCAAACAAACAAACTAGTATAGTATGCAAGTAAGGGGTCGAACTCTAGAGAATCAAGTATTTCTAAATATTGTGTATTTATCAATATAAAAGAAACGATTTTTATGAATGAAAATAAAAGAAAATAATATTGACAAAAGCAAATAAAGGATAGAAGAAAAGCGTTTCCACCTACAAGTTCTCGACTTTGGTTGGTTTTATTGATCATCGAATCCTTTTCAAGTTATAATCTTTTCCTACGAATTCCTCTCGTCTTGGTTTAAGTAGATTAAAAGTCCTACGAGTCCAATTAATCCCTTACACCTCAATGCAACCTTAACACGGTCAAGATTTAACAAAGAGATAGCAAATAGTCCCAAGAACTTGAGCATATAAATAACACCAATTAAACACGGTAAATCAATGTTTAAGATATATGTCAACTCCCTACATAATCATGCTTCAAACACGGAATCCACAATCTTATGCGTGCTACTACGAAAATAACACAAATACGAAAATATTAAATCCTAACATGAAATCAATATTATCAAGGTAGCTAATCAAGATAACATCAATAACATAATCAATATCACACAAAGAAGTTGAAAGAATTAAAGAGGAAAAATAACTTGAATTAGAAACTCACAAACCACCAACCAAGTCTCGAAAGTGTAGGCGGAAACTACAAAATTAGCCAAACATGGCTTACCTAAACTTTCTTCTCTTCAAAGGTGATTTCTCTACTTGGAATTAATTCCTTAAAAACTTAAGCCTAGAACGTCCTATTTATAAGTCTAATGTCTTCCATAAATAAGGTAAAAGATAGATAAACTAGATAGAAACTTCCTAAACAAACTAGATAGAAGATAGACTTTCCAAATTTAATTCAGCGTCAAATTCCGCTGGCAGCGAAAATTTCCGCTGGCAGCGAATGGCGTCAATCAAGCTCCTGTTGGATTTTCGCTACCACACTCGCTACCACACTCGCTGGCAGCGAATGTCCATGCCTTAGAAAACTTTCAGCTTCTTCGGTTCCGCTTCCGCGAGTCCACCCTTCCGCTGCCGCGAGAGTCTCCATTCACTGCCGCGAGAGCTTACATCCGCTGCAGCGAATCCGGTCGTCCGCTAGCAGCGACTCCATTCGCTGGCAGCGAGTTTCCTTTCGCTGGCAGCGAGTCATGCTGCTCCTGGACATGCTTCCGCTGACTCCAGTCGCTGGCAGCGAGATGCCATTCGCTGGCAGCGACTCATGCTCAGGCCGGCCACCTTCTCGCACATGTTGTTGCTGACTTGATTCGCTGCAGCGGAAAGGCATTCGCTGGCAGCGAAAATCCAACAGAACAAAATCACGTAGATCTTAGAAAGAGCTTTCCAACGCATGCTCATATGCGTCGATCGGACATCCGAGGCCTCCGGAAAGTGCGTTACAAGTTCAGCTCGCCGGGGGGACAGCTTTCGCGACTCGCCCTCGTTTTCGCTCTTAGACCTCGATTTCGTTCTCCGTTGCTCCTTGGGTTGTTCCATTATCTTCGGAACTTCTTCCTTAAGCTCTCCAAAGTCTCGCCTTAGCCTTACTTAGCTCCGTTCTCGTACTCTTTGCCTCGGATCTACGAATCTACATAAAACAATCGAAATAGCGTAGATTCCGAACTTTTCCACAAAACGAGCGCTAATCTAATTAACAATAAAACATGAATATAGGACAATGAAATGCATCTAAACTAACTTATAATGCCTATTGGAACATGCCTTATCAAACTCCCCCACACTTAACCTTTTGCTTGTCCTCAAGCAATGCAAAAACAAGAGCAAAACCATCATACCATAAATATGATCTTCAAGCACTAACCTTGTCAAAAGCAACATCAAAGTGGAGGAGCCATGAACATGAAAGCTAACATCCTAGCAAGTATATAAGCGATTCAAAGCAAAGGCACATCTCATCCAACCTCACCGGGATTATGTGTTTACTCTCACTCTCATGTGTATAGGCTTAACAATGTATTTCTCAACTCAATCCAAAATGCAAAAAGCTACATAGAAATTGGCACATATATCACATATTCTCCACCGTGGATGTCATCACTCATAAGAAACATCAAGAGGTCTTTTATCAAGGTTGTAATGGGGCTTGGTAAGAAATTAAGGTAGGAAAATATTTAGGCTTGTGGTGCTAAAAATCCGGGAAAAAGGGATCCCTAAGAATAACCGGAAGAACACTAAAACCAAATACTTCCAAATCAAAATAACTCAAACTTTCACTCTTAAAACACTCAACAAAAGAACTTTCTCTCAACCATACATTTTTCTAACTCTCACATTCATAATAAAATAAAAGGCTCTTATTCATGCTTTTTTTTTCTTTCTCTTTTTCTTTCACTTTTTTTTTTCCAATTTTTTTTTTCTTTAGAGCCAAAACAATAATGCACAATGTGAGGACTAAAACCAAAATTACACACTCGTCCAAAACTTGTAACTCTCTTAACAATATCTTCTTTTCCACTCAACTAGATCAATCATTCACCAATTCTAATCCTAATTCCCGGATAGGGTAAGGCTCATCATCGGCTAAGATAAATTTTTGTGAAGCTTCAAAGAAAAGGCTAAGGCTCAAATTGGCTACAAGCAAAGGACACATATGTAGGGTGGATATGGATAATAATATGGCTAAGAAAATCATGCCTCTATCATATGAAACTCATAAGTAATAGACATATAAATTCGACCTCAAATATAGATAACAATGTCAATCTCAAGAGGTAATTGCATAAGGAGAGTATAATGTCACACAAGAAAGCAAAAGGGAATAAATATGATGAAAATCTCTATAAGGCCAAAAATTCTCACTAGGACAAGTTTTGTTGGATTTCAATAATGCCAAAAAGAATCATACTTGCTCAATTGAACTAACAAGTCACGCTCCAATAAAAATCATCTCAAGTATGTGACAAGGCTAGGCAATTCAATCATATTATGGAACATATATGGTAAAACTCATAAAAATAAAATAGAGGACAAACTAAGGCAAGATGGGTATTTGAAAAACACATATATGCAATGCATGATCTTTTTGGATTTTTTATTTAATTTTATTTTATTTTTCCGATGCAATAAAATAGCCAAAAAAATACACATGAATGCATAACGGAAAAATAAATATGAATGGATGCATGAATCTATGAATGCAACCCTCCCCCACACTTAAATTCTTCATTGTCCTCAATGAAAATCAAAGACAAAAAATCATAAAAATATGAGAGAAAGAGGGTAAAGAATAACTCACATCATGGGAAAAGTTTTGATGGCGAAGATGATGAAGCTCGGAAGAAGAACGGTGAAGAACGACAACAACGAAGATGGACGAACCACGAGCACGGATGAATGAAGATGGCGAAGAATGACTAAGATTGGATGCGACGACAACGGACGAAGACTAGGCATCACTGCTGGATTCGCTGGCAGCGAGTGTTGGTTCGCTGTCTGCGATCTTGTTCACTTTTCCCTGCATTGTTAGCTCAAAATATCCAAAAGCATCTATCTACCATATAAAATAATTAGGAAATTTCTAATTTATTAAACAACAAAACTAATTAAATAACTAGGAATTGAAATAACTAATTTAGGAAAACTTACCTCGGGTTGCCTCCCGAAAAGCGTCCTTGTTTATCGTCATAGACTCGACGGTTTATTCGTCCATGTGTTCAAGACTCACTCGGACATCGCCAATGCCCTTTTTAGCAAATCAAACTCCGGTGCACACCATCTAGGTAGGCGAGCACCACATATGAAGAAGCCGAAGTCAAAAGATGTGGTGTTGAAGAAGGTCTCCAACTCTTCATATGCTCGAGCATGACTTCTCGGCGAGGGTATGTAGTACCACCAACACAGTTCCGTTGGTGGTTTGTTGAAATAATGCTCCCAAGGATCTACATATTCACCAAAATCCACAAAAGTGTCAAAAATATCATTACCTTTCTCAAAAGCCACAGAAATCGGCTCCAAACTTGGTTCCTCAATAGATGAGTTGGGGATGATTTCTATTGGTGGAGTAGGTGCCAAAATACATGGTTCCTCATGCGTGCACTCACGAGACTCCATGTCAAGAGGTATCGGGCTCCCTTCTCCATCATCGATTGAACCATTGGTGCTTGCGTCTTGGCTTCCCTCATGTATCTCGCTCGCCATTGGTTTGAAAGGTAAGGGTGTGGATGCCAACATGTATTCTTCTTCCACCTTTTCCATGTCACCCACACAAAGGAAAATATCCCACAATTCCGGCCAATCCAAACCATAAAAACCTTCGTTTTTCAAAGATTGGGCGAATTCTCGTATCTCGGGAAACATGCCATCTTGAACGCAAAGTACTTGTTCTTTCAAATCATCTTGGATACCCCGTGAAGCACGGTCGTCCACTAAATCTTGCACTCTTGTGAGGTAGTGGTGAAAGTATTCTCCTTGGTATTGCCATAACTCCAACTTCATTGCAAACAATTAGAACCGAGGTGTCGTGAACAGTAAGATAGGTCCACGACGGGGATAGATATATATAAAAATATTAATAAAAACACAAAACAAAGAAATAAACTTGATTCCCCGGCAACGGCGCCAATTTTGACGGAGGGAAAGTCGTTGATTCACCTCGCCAAAAATAAATCCCAAACAAACAAACTAGTATAGTATGCAAGTAAGGGGTCGAACCCTAGAGAATCAAGTATTTCTAAATATTGTGTATTTATCAATATAAAAGAAACGATTTTTATGAATGAAAATAAAAGAAAATAATATTGACAAAAGCAAATAAAGGATAGAAGAAAAGCGTTTCCACCTACAAGTTCTCGACTTTGGTTGGTTTTATTGATCATCGAATCCTTTTCAAGTTATTATCTTTTCCTACGAATTCCTCTCGTCTTGGTTTAAGTAGATTAAAAGTCCTACGAGTCCAATTAATCCCTTACACCTCAATGCATCCTTAACACGGTCAAGATTTAACAAAGAGATAGCAAATAGTCCCAAGAACTTGAGCATATAAATAACACCAATTAAACACGGTAAATCAATGTTTAAGATATATGTCAACTCCCTACATAATCATGCTTCAAACACGGAATCCACAATCTTATGCGTGCTACTACGGAAATAACACAAATACGAAAGTATTAAATCCTAGCATGAAATCAATATTATCAAGGTAGCTAATCAAGATAACATCAATAACATAATCAATATCACACAAAGAGGTTGAAAGAATTAAAGAGGAAAAATAACTTGAATTAGAAACTCACAAACCACCAACCAAGTCTCGAAAGTGTAGGCGGAAACTACAAAATTAGCCAAACATGGCTTATCTAAACTTTCTTCCCTTCAAAGTGATTTCTCTACTTGGAATTAATTCCTTAAAAACATAAGCCTAGAACATCCTATTTATAAGTCTAATGTCTTCCATAAATAAGGTAAAAGATAGATAAACTAGATAGAAACTTCCTAAACAAACTAGATAGAAGATAGACTTTCCAAATTTAATTCAGCGTCAAATTCCGCTGGCAGCGAAAATTTCCGCTGGCAGCGAATGGCGTCAATCAAGCTCCTGTTGGATTTTCGCTACCACACTCGCTACCACACTCGCTGGCAGCGAATGTCCATGCCTTAGAAAACTTTCAGCTTCTTCGGTTCCGCTTCCGCGAGTCCACCCTTCCGCTGCCGCGAGAGTCTCCATTCGCTGCCGCGAGAGCTTACATCCGCTGCAGCGAATCCGGTCGTCCGCTGGCAGCGACTCCATTCGCTGGCAGCGAGTTTCCTTTCGCTGGCAGCGAGTCATGTTGCTCCTAGACATGCTTCCGCTGACTCCAGTCGCTGGCAGCGAGATGCCATTCGCTGGCAGCGACTCATGCTCAGGCCGGCCACCTTCTCGCACATGTTGTTGCTGACTTGATTCGCTGCAACGGAAAGGCATTCGCTGGCAGCGAAAATCCAACAGAACACCATCACGTAGATCTTCGAAAGAGCTTTCCAACGCATGCTCATATGCGTCGATCAGACATCCGAGGCCTCCGGAAAGTGCGTTACAAGTTCAGCTCGCCGGGCGGACAGCTTTCGCGACTCGCCCTCGTTTTCGCTCTTAGACCTCGATTTCGTTCTCCGTTGCTCCTTGGGTTGTTCCATTCTCTTCGGAACTTCTTCCTTAAGCTCTCCAAAGTCTCTCCTTAGCCTTACTTAGCTCCGTTCTCGTATTCTTTGCCTCGGATCTAAGAATCTACATAAAACAATCGAAATAGCGTAGATTCCGAACTTTTCCACAAAACGAGCGCTAATCTAATTAACAATAAAACATGAATATATGACAATGAAATGCATCTAAACTAACTTATAATGCCTATTGGAACATGCCTTATCAAGAACCACCAAGTGCGAGCCATACTTGTTAGATGTAATATAACAACTTCCAACTTTTCTGTTTCCTCATTGCGCAGATGTTCAAGCAAATAATCTGTATGATTCTCCAAAAAAAGATAAGATTCAGGATCATTAGTACCATAAAAAGTTTCTACTTTAATTTTAACATCGCGCCTTTGGATAGCCTATGCATTATGAAATCTAGGACGACCAAAATTAGGGGGAGGTAAATCATCAAAGTTAGGATCTACCTCTTGGTATACGTCCTCCAAGTGGGGCATGTCGTGCAGATCAGCGTTGTTGCGACTGTCATCCCAGCTAGATCCGATGCACAACGGATTCGTGTGCGATTGTTGGGGATGAGGTCGGCCCTGCTGGTGATGCTGAGGGAGTGTGCGTTCTCGACAGTCTTGGTTACCGCTAAAGCCCGCTAGATGATCGTTATCATTATCTCCGGCAAAAGGATTAGGCGCATCATACTTAAGCTTAAAGTGTAACTAACCAGAAGGGTGTGGATTACCTGATTTGGGGGGGGGGGGGGTATTACTTGAGGGAGAGTTCTTACCTGTAGGGGGTATATTACCTGAAGGAGGGGGGGTTACCACCTGACGTCGGTGTAGATCCATAAGCCTCATTCTGTCTCAACTCCTCGAGCTGCGGAGTAATGGTTGTGTTGATCTGGGCCGAGAAATCAACATGGTCCTGAGCCTTTTCAATGGCCAAGCGATTGGTGAATTGGGCTATTTCAGTCGCAATCATGGACTGTATTTCGGCTGTAGTGAGTGGCGTAGGAGGGGTAGGGGAAGGGTTGGGGTCGTTTCCGTTAGACATGTTCCTACAATATCAGAAGAGCAACAAGTAAACGGAGCAAGAAAGAGGCGAGAATGCAAGCCCTATTGATTCCTAAGAGTGATTTAGTTTTAAAAATCAAAGAGGCGAGAAAAACAAGGCACAATATTCAGTAATCTTCCCTGGACACAGGATTTTGCAATATTGAAGACTTCAAGAAAAGATCAAATTGCAAAAGGAATCAGCCACAAGTCGGATATCATGGATAGCAAGTATAAACAAGCGAGTAATGTGAACGAAAAAGAATACAATGTGATGCAATAATAATCGAACAAGATGATGGTATAAGCACTGCAATCACAAGGGTAAGCAAGTGCACACACTCCGTCAACTATTATCTGATGGTTGCAACACGGTTAAGAGAAAAATGGGTGTGACCAAGGCTTCTGTGTCGGCACAGCACAAAATCACACAAAAGTAGGGTTCTTTTTAATGCTTTAAACCAAATAGATCATCTAACAAGTAGCAAATAAAAGGAAAGAACAAGATGCAATGAGTTACTAACTCAATCAAAGTTAAAGATGAATGCTTGTTTTTTTTACTAAATCGTCGCTGTAATAGGGTTGTAGAAGCGACAAGCATGAGAGCACAAAGAGAAAATAAAAATTAACTAAGCTACGATGATCTAAAAGTAAGCAAAAATAAAGAAAATAAGGTAAATAGGCTAGAAACTGGAAAAATTAGGGTTCTTTGGTGGTGCAAGTTCATATAATGCTTTAATCCAAGAATCATAATCATAGGCATGATATGTAGCAAAAAGGAATAAAAGATCAAAACTTGCAATCAAGAACTCAATATCTACCAAATTAAAGATCCAAACAAGAAAATAACTAAAATAAAGTGCCAATTTTTTTAGGGTGAACAATAAAGATTCAAATTTTATGCAGCGGGAATGGTGAAAAATAAGGCTAGAAAATAAATCACTCAAAAAAGAATCAAGACTGTAAAGAACTTGCATAAACCTGAGAATCCGATACCACTTGATACGTTTGGAATCCCCGATCCTTCACCTGTGGGCTCGGAATCAAGAACACCAACTTGTTAATGGCCCGATCTTGCAATGCTCTTCCAATATCTCCAGATTGAACAATTAATTGAATTAATTAATAAACTAATTAAAGCGACGGAATTAAACTTGGATAATTTAAACTTAAAACAATAGCGACGAAAGAGAGGAGGGACGCGGATGATGAAGCCCACAAGGGGTTCTGGGTGCGCGAGGTCAGGAGTGCGCGTCTCAGGGGCCGTGCTCGCTGGGAGGGAAGACCAGACACGAAGCAAAGTCGAGGACGCGGAGCGAGGATGCCGAAGGTACCCGGGTGCGCGTCCGAGAATGTCGGGGATGGTAGCGCTCACTGCTGGCGAGATCGAGGACGCGGAGGCGAGGTCGAGTACACGGGAGCGAGAGCGATGGCGCCTGCAAGCACCGAGGAGCCCAAGCACTTGGCGCCAAGGCCTTCGGAGCCTTGTGCCGATGTTCACAAGCGCTAGTTCCTCCTTCCTTATGGCGACGGATTGCGCTAGGGTTTGTGTTGTTGGATGATTGCCGATTGTGAACAAGTTGATGGTGATGGTGAATGTGTGCCGAAGAACATAGAACACAAGAGCAAGATAGTGTTTGGGATTGAAATCGAAGAACCCTTTAACCCATAAAGGGGTTCCTCAATTCGGATCCATTCAATCTGAATAATTCAAAGTACATGAGTTTGTTTAAATAGAAACTAACAACCAATTCTAATCATGCAAGATAGAATTTAGGTTGATAAAAGATATAATTTAAAACCTAATAGTAAACCTAAGAAGATATAACCTTAAAATTTGGTGGACAAGACTTATCTAGAGGAGATATAGTCTTCCACATTACTAATCTAATGTCATAAAATAATTAACAACTAATTAATTAAGTGGATAAACTAACTCGGCCTATCCAAGGGATGTTTCACATAAGGGATGTTCCACTCGACATGGGCCTGCATCGAGTGTGCACCGAGTGTTGTCTTCATGGTGGGTGGTGACGAGTTTACATGAGCTTTGTTTGAGGATGGAAGCTCATCTCTTAATCCAGTGGTGTAGTCTTGAGAAAAGTGATCCAAGGTGGCTTGAACCTTTGCTCCAATGTTCCTTGGTAACGGACAAGATGGGCTTTGGTTGCATCTTGAATTCTCTTGGCATTTGCACGAGTGATAGGACCATCGAATATTAATGAAACCTTCATGTTGTCCTCAATGTCACCAGGAGTCATCGACAATTGCACTGCATCAACTATAAAGCACACTCAATTCTTTTGGCATTTTCCTTGTTTATGTATAGATAATATAAAGAACACTTTATTCTTTTATAAAAAAATAAAGAAAGCAGTATAATTCGAACCTATGACCACTTGCTTCCTTCCACAAACACCTCACCACTACGCCAAAGAAGATGTTATGTTCATCTTTGCACTCTTTAAAATATAACTCTTTCAAAAAAAAAAATTGAATTTTTTTTTAAAATAGGCCAACCTGGCGGGTCAACCCGGGTCAAATAAACCCGCCAACCAGCGGGATTAGCGGGCTAGGGTTCGGGTTGGGTAAACCCAACCCACGACCCGGTGGGTCCGACACGTGACCTACCTGTACCTATCCTAGAGCCTAAGTCGTGAAAAATCATTTAGCATTTAAACCATCATATCAAAAACTAAATAAAACCATGGTGCTACGACAATGTCAGGTCAAAATAGAAATTCGAAGTCCTGAAATCCCAAAACGATCATAGTTTATGAAGGAATCAGAGTCTCAGAAGCTCTCCCTCACATGTCCTACATAAGTCCCACGTCGGTCACAGAAGCATGCAAGCATCATACGTACATCAATCACATACTGAAAAAAGATAGACGAGCATAGGATTAGTTTGAGGCCCGCACTTGGCTGATCCCCACATATAAGCACACATATACGTTGTTCCTAATATCATCCTTCTAATGCAGAATGTGATTTAACACACAAACATGCTGACAATTTATATATATATATAGAATCTGTAAATCAGGATCCTACATAGAATGCTAAGTGGCATGTCCCTCTCCTACCTCCCCCCCCCCCCTTCCCGTTAGGGCTGAGACTGGTCAGCTCGTGATCGCATTCCATTTAACCATACCATTATTCGTTCATCATGCTTATATTTATTCATCATGCTCATATAGGTGTTACACGTGACTCGATTGATTCAGTAGAAGACCCGATGAGACTGGGATGTCCTATGACCCTAGCAAAGACTCTAGTTACTTCACAAATAACGGTTGTTCTGATTACATAAACATTCAGAATAAGAATGCTCATTCATTGGTACAAGTCCTAGCAAGGTAATACATGACATGCTCTTATGCTTATGCAACACCTAGTATATCATGCACATATAAGCAAGGAAGTGGTTCTGTTCAATCTGAGTAAGCTCCGAGAGGAAATTTACTAGAATAATGACAGAGGAGAAATCTCATTGGTTTTCACCTCGCCAATGAAATATAATACCTAACTAACTAGTAAACTAGTATAGCGGATAAGTAAGGGGACGAACCCACGGAGAAATAAGTATTTCAATGCAATGTGTATTTACTAATTATGCAAATAAAGATAGGATATGATATGCATAAAGTTAAACAATAAGGAAAGCAAATAGACGATGAGAAAGGTTAGTATTGCAAATAAAAGATAGAACAGTAGAGTGTGTGGTTTCGCACACAATTCGCAACATTGGTTGGTTCACTTGATCCTTGACTCAATTCATTGCTATTCTTAAACTTATGCCGACTTACCTAGACTAGATTGTTTTGCAAAGGTACAGTCACTTATTCAACGTGGCATCACGAAAGAATAGCATAAAGATCAGAGTACATAGGCCAATTGGCGCATATGTCCAATGCAATTAGAACGTCAAAAGGAACAACTCTCCTAACCCTAATTGCATAAGAATCGACGTAGATCAATTGTTATTGTCCCTTACAAAGGCAGTCGAAACATCACTGGATCAATTACTTTGTTTACTATCGAGAAATCAACAATGGATTCGTAGCACAGATGCAATATATATCAATAATAACAAGATGATAAATAAACTTATAAATAACATATAAATCAAGTCTCACAATGAACCAACCAAGTCTTGAATCATAGCAAAACCACAAGAATTCTAGGTATGCATAACGTACCTTGAATCTCTAACCTTCCATCCTCTCATGTCTCTTTATTATAATTAGTTTTTTTAGAGGAATGGACGATTGAATAAAGCTACTGCATATGTCTCATATATGGCTCAAAACCATCCGCCGAAACCCTAGGAAGAATAGATAAAAGTTTTTGTAAGATAAGATTTGAATGTTCTTCGCAGATTTGGAAACAGCGAGACCGACGGGTGCCGGTGTTTTAGCGGTGGGCGCCGCTCTTTAACTTTGACGGCTTTGACAAACTAGACTTATAATGCCCTTTCTAGAATCATCGTTTGTCCGATTGATGCATATGAATATGCGTTGTAAAACTCTTTTCAAGGACTACAACTCTCATGAAGACCTGAGAAGCTAATTCAAAGTGTACGAAATCCAAAAGATGAGGTTTCTCCACTTCCTCAGTTTATGCTCTTGTCTTCATGCTTCTTACCTTCCCAATTCGGTCTTGGATCTTTCATGGTGTGTCCCTTAGCTCTTCTTAGCCCCCTTTGCTCATGATTTCTCCACCTTTTGAGCTCGAAACTTCGAATACCAAATGATTAATAATGCAAATAAGCTTATTAAACATGCAATATGGATACTCTAATGCATCTAAGACCACCTATAATGCATATACATAATATGCATTATCAAACCCCTCCACACTTAAGCTTTGCTAGTCCTTTAGTGAACATAGAGTAGATCATAGAGATAGAGACTTCTTCATGTCTAAACAAAATTTTTTTAATATATCATAACAAGTGCAAATTAAACGTGAATGAAGAGAGCAAATTATCATATGATATAACTCCAACTACCCCACACTTAAGCCTTTGCTTGCCCTCAAGCAAAACAAAACAAAGCAATAAACAAACACCCCAAAAAACATATTCAACCTGGATTCGCCTCATCAAAAGCAACATCACAATTGAGTGCAAACATGAACAAGGTAGACAAATATCATAGCATGTATAAAAATGATCAAGTAGCCCGCATGCTTATCCATCCAACCTCACCAAGGAAATGTGTATCTGTCGCTCTCATGTGTTTAGGCTTTGCAAAATAACTATCAACTCATTCATTATACAAAAATCTACATATGCATTGACATTTATATCACAAATTCTCCACCAAATACGTTAAAGCAAATAAGTAACATCAAGAGGACTTTCGCTCAATGGAAGACTTCAAAGAAGATTCCATTTGGCCGGGTTGTAATGGGGCTTTGGTAGGAACGTAAGGCATGGGAACCATTTAGGCTTGTGGTGCTTTGGATCTAGAAAAAAGGTTAGTTATATACAACACCAAAACCTTCATACTTCCCAAAACAATTCCAATAACATAAACTCCAATACGTAACAATGAGCTCTCATAACATAAGTATCATCTCTCAAAATAACATAAGACTCTCAAAACATCAAAAACACTCAAAAGATGATAATCCTCAATATCAAACTTCCAACCAAACATTTATCCAACTCTCATATGCAAAACTAATAAACAAGGCTCTTTATTTCATAACTTTTTGTTTTCTTTTTTTTTTTTTTTCTTTTTTCGACTCTTTTTTTAATTCATTTTTTTTCTTTTATTTTCTCATTTATTTTCTTTTTTTTCGACTCTTTTTTTCTAGCCAAAAGAAATACAATACAATATGAGGAAAATAAGCAGATAACATTACATCTCCCTCAAAGACTCTCAACAATAAGCACCCATAGTTTTTTTTCTGAACTCAAAATAACATCCACAACCAACTCAAAATCCCAATTCCCAGTTAGGTCAAGCTTATCATAGGATAGGATACATGAATTTTGTGGAGCTTCAAAAGAAAAGGCTAAAGGCTCAAATTGACTTCGAGCAAAGACATAATGTAGGGTAGACATGGATAAAATGTGGCTAAAAGATGCCTCTATCACTCGAAACTTATAAGCAATGAATAATGTATATAATAGGTCTCAAAAATAGATAACCATGTCAATACTAAGAGGTAATTGCATATGATGAGTAAATCACACAAAAAAAGCGAAAGGAAAATAGATGTAATCCTTTATAAGGCCAAGAATTCTCACCAAGACAAGAATTTCTTGGATTTCAATCATCCATTATAGTAGAAGAATCTTAAAATAGATAAACCATATACTTTCATAACCCTAATTCATCCACTCCAGAGTGCCTTCACTATTTTAGACCTATTAGTTTATGTTCAACTATTTACAACATTATATCCAAAATAATCAAGATAGACTTAACAAGATCATTCCAAAACTCATTCATCCGCTCCAGAGTGCCTCCACCTAGGATAGGACAATATAAGATAATATTTTGATTGCTCATGAAGTATTTAACTCCTTCTAGAACAAGGAAGCATGTAATGGTTGGATCCCCATCAAATTTGACATGTATAAGGCATGGGAAATTTTGTTTTGTGTTCTTCGTAGATTTGGTTACAACCCCATATTTATAGGTGGGATTACGGAGTGCATCACTACAGTAATCTATTCAGTTCTCAATGGATATGAAACTACTATAAAAAAAGACAAATTCTCGCGGAAATGGTCCCAAGTAACTCACCAACCTTCTAGGCCTTTTCAAAGAAGGGCTTAGATGGACAATTGGAAATGGTGAATATATTAATTTCTAGAACGACATTTGGATCGGTGATAGGCCACTAGCGAATTTAGCTTTCTGTGGGTAAAATAATGATATTGACCCAAGTGACAAAGAAAGCTCAGTTCGATCCTTCACATGATGATCTTTACCCAGGAGATCTCTATGCATATGTGGATGTGTTAGGGTCTATATAAAAATATTCAAACCAAGAGCTTGCAATGTCGGTTCAGGCAAATGCATGACGTTTTTAGCCTTTTTGCTCATTTGTGTCTTTTACGTCTAATTGTTTTCTTTCCGTTGGGTGCTTGCCAAGTTAAATAAAAAAAATTACAATTCACCTGTTTTGTGTAATTTGTATAACCGTTAGTTTGGATTTGGAAAGTATAATTGGGTAAAGCTATTATTTGACCTTAATATAAAATAATGCTCCCATCCGTTCGGCAAAAGTACGACACATGTCAGTAAAATTGGGTAAAGTATCCTTGATACATTATTATTTGACCTTGGAGTATAATTGGGTAAAGTTTGGATATAGAAAGTATAATGTATCAAAGTTTTATTACACAATTAAATAGATATATACGAGTGATCTGCATTCAATACAAGGCTGGTTGATAGAAAGATAATTTACTTGTTTGAGGAGCATCTTATTCTAATCTCTGTAGTACTGTTCCCTTACATCTGGATCAATCTCCTTAGGGGGATCATAGAGGGGCATGGATGATGCTGGCCTTGCGTAGGGGTTCTCCTCATAGGTGATTGGAGTCCCATACTTGTTGTCATAATTGGTAAGCTTGTCGAGAGCAGCCCATGCGTCAGCATGCGGCATTGTCAGATACTCATAGTGAGTATATATGTTGATTCTGTCCTTTGCAGCCAAGTCCAGAGAATTGAAGAAGATCTCTTGAACTATGCAGGGTTGATGTCCATGTGTAGGGCAGGATCGCAGTAGATCCTTATAGCGTTCCCAAGCCTTTGCCAGCGGCTCCCTAAGCTGCTGTTTGAAAGATGTGATATTCTGGCGAAGGAGCGCTGTCTTAGCAGGAGGAAATAATTTATTGAGAAATTCCTGCTTTACTTGAGCCCATGTTGTGAGGGATCGTGGTTTCAGTCCTTCTAGCCACTTCAATGCAGGACCAGCCAGAGACCAACGGAAAGCTTTCATCAGGATGTACTCCAAGGTGGTACCTTCAACAAGAGTACGACACATGTCAGTAAAGTTGGTAATATGCCGCAGAGGGTATTCATTAAATCTACCATGAAAAGCATGATTTTTTATTTCAATAAGGAATTGAGTGCGAATTTCATAGTTATTTTCAGGGATTAGAATGGCCGATTCAGGCACGACGAGAGTCGGGTGCATATAATCCTATGCAGTGGTTGGGTATAGGGCAAGCTCAGCTTCTGCTTGTTCTCTCCTGCTTTCTCAGCGGCGATAGCAGCATCTTTAGCGGCCAGTTCCCTTGTAAGCCTCCAGATCGTCTAAGCCGTCAAACTCAGGTGGTTGACCAGAACGGCGCATACAACTGCGAAGTAACTTAAAAGAAAAGTGAGATCAGACTACCTAAGGCGCGAATGATAGCTTCCCCGACAACGACGCCAATTTGTTGTAAGGAGAAAATCAAGTTCAAAATATAAAATATAATTCAAACCAGATTCGTGCCCTGCAAATAATTACAAGACTCCCTCCCTATGCAGTAGTGGGAAGTCAGGATTGATCCTCGAGGAAGCGTGTCAGCAGATCCTAGGTAGCTATAAATCTCACAGAAAAGCAAACAGAAAGACAGAAACAAAGAAACAAAGACAGAAATAACAACGAAAGCAAAAAAACAAAAGCAAAGACAGAAGCTTGTCGATCTCGACTAACACCTACTCGAGATCGCCTAAAGACAGTGAGGACAAAAATTTCAGAATCAACAACAGAAACTCGATCTCGCCTAACTCTACTCGATCTCTACCAACAACCAACTCGAGATCGACAAAAATTTATCGAGATCGACAACAAAACAGAAACTTGTAAATTGCAACTTCAATTCACATAACTCATATTTCGGAAGAAATAAATCAATATATTAAAGACTTCCAAAGCCAGGGTATCAACACCACAACGATAACCATGCAAAGAAACACATAAAGGCATAAAAGATCATGCTTTCCATCAAATAACTTTCGTTATTAACAAATAGGAATATAGAGGCTTTCGCATAAACCCTAATTGTTACTAACCCTTTTCACATAATTAATCCAAGTTGCATTAAGATCACTTTCGCTTCAATAACACAAACAAGGATCACCTTCAACTCTCGCAAAAGAATCATGCTCATAGGGATAGAAGACGAATTGCATAAAAAGATTGTACCTTCACCGCGTCACCTAACATGGCCACCGTCGGGCTCACCCCGACCCTAGAAGTGTGTGGACTACTCGCTCTTCATTATCAAGAAACTCATCAAATAACAAAAGAAACTAACTTGCATTAAATTAAACCAAAGAAAGCTTAGAACCGAACAAGCCAAATCCGCTTTCGACTTTCCACCTTGCTCGCCACAAACTCTCTCTCTCTCTCTCTCTCTCTCTCTCTCTCTCTCTCTCCTACTTACTTGTCTCTCCAATTGAATTGGGATAAGATGCCTAATGCTCAGCCCCTAAGGCTTTATTTAAATCTAATTATCTAAAGACTTAAAGATAAATAAATTTAATAAAGGAATTAAATCCAAATAGTGAAATTATATATAAAATAGGTAAATCTTCCATATGTTGATAGGTCTTCGGCTCCAAGCAATCCCAATCCGAGTAGAACAGCAAACCGCGTAACGCGGCTCCGGGACACGGATCCTCGATGTCGACCAACTCTACTCGAGATCGAGTAAGAGTGACGTCGACTTCGGCTTGGCTGGGTATCTCGGGTAGCTGGTGCTCGATCAAGCTCGGACATGCGCTGTTGGGGTCCTCGAGATCGGGTAACTTCCTCGAGATCGAGTAGATTGGTGCTCGGCGTCTTCAGTCCTCGGCTTCTCGACTTGGCACAGCTCCTCGACTCCGGACATGGCATCAGGGTTTTGGTCGATATCGACTAGTTTACTCGAGATCGAGTAGGGCTCCGGAGTCGGGTTGCTTCGTCTCTCAGATTCTCGATCATTCTCTGCTCGACCAGGTGTGCTCGGATATTCTTTGTCGAAATCGAGTAAGTTAACTCGAGATCGAGTAAAGGTGGGCTCCGGTTTGATTCGTCCTGGTTCCGCTGCTTCTTGACCTTGGATTTCTGTAGTTGATTTCCGATCATTTCCAACCTTTCTTAGAACTGCTGTAATTTGTCTCGAATTCTACGAAATTAAACAGAAACTGGTGTAGATTCCATAATTTGACAAATAAACATAAACTACATAGATTCTGTATTATTCTAGCCCAAATGCATGACATGTATGCAGAGAACGGTATAAAAGTTATTGTAAAACATGGCAGATTCAGCTCACAACAAACACCCCATACTTAAGCTTGCTTGTCCTCAAGCAATAATTTTATTTGTCATTCAGGGGAAGGAATCAAATCTCTCAACATCTTAGATTCATTGCCATATGTCCCTACAGTCAATTACCATCCTCGAAAAGGTACTAGTGTCACAGATCCATGCATGTGAAAATAAAAGCAACATCTACTTATAAAAGGAGGGTTATGCAAAACAATTCATATGTGACAAAGCATTAATAATCAAGAGGACTTTAATTTAAGCTCAATAAGGAGTAGATTGGTAAATGGCTAAAGGTGGGCAATTTTTGGTAATGTGGTGCTAACAATCCGGGGAAATGGAGTACTTCCAAATTGAATTTCATACCACATTCTTTCTCATAAGATTCATAACCTTTCAAAATGATTTTTCTAAATAATAATACTTTTACCTCTCAGACCTCAACACTGCCTTCTCGCGAGTCGCAAACATGGGTGTCATGAATGTCCCTGGATACTTAGTGCTTTGGACTCCTCACCATGTGTCCCATCTCGCCAAACTATTATCTCAACAAGCAGGGTCGATCTACCTTTATCTCCTGAGTTGATCGGATTTTCTTTCACTCATTAAATTTTCCATATATTTCAAACAATTTCCCGCCAAACTCCAAATAATGATAACAACACAAACACCGTATAACATCTCCATAATGTAACATCATTCTCAACATAATCCCCAGATAAGGTAAAGAATGACAATATTTAGATCATGTGGAGCAAAATATGAAATAAGACACATTATTGCTTTTTGTGATGCATAAGCATAGGTAACGCTAGGATATAACAATATGACCATATATGAAAATATAAAGTTCTCCATCCTCTTATCATGCAACATGTCAAAAGCAACTTCAAATTTTACCTTCTTTCATGGTTTTCAAGAAAATATGCACTTCATTGTGACTTCCCTATACTAGGCAATTTCATGCTATATCTCTAATGAATCCAACTTTGTATCGTCGAGTTCAATATAGCTTCCATGACATTTATCAAATTTTTTTCAATGGGGGTCATTTTTCTTAAAATTTGGAAATCATGCATATAAGCACATAAATCAATAATGAATTCCAAAATAGCCATGTGTAAGTAATTAAAAAAACATTGCACAAATATTGTCAAATAAATTAATTATGCACAAAGTAAGCCCTTCCCCCACCCCATACTTAAACATTACAGTGTCCTCACTGTATAAAAACAAGGGTAAAGAAAGAAACTCACTAGACAGGTGTGCAGGGCTTCATAATATCGAATGAAAGTGCCTGGGCCGAGTCCATTTTAGCTTGCTTCTATCCATAGACCTGAAAATTATAGAAGACATATACCCATAATAGAAAAACTAAAAGTTCCAAAAACAAAAACAAACAAAAGCAACAAAGTCTCAAAAGTCCAAAAAAATAAATGTCTATTTACAAGCTCTAGATTTTATAGTCGCTAGGCCGACTTTCTCCATTAAGCTCAAGGTGGCATTTGCAGGGCCCATGTTGCTTGGGCTTCAAATAAGACTCCATTCTTGTCCATCAGTTGTAATCCTCCAGAATGGATCTTGTTCACCACAAAAGGTCCTATCATTTTCTTGTTGAATTTGTTAGAGAACCAATGATCCTTTGATTTGGAAACATAGAGCTTGTCTCCAACTTCATACTCCTTAGGCTCATCATTGGATATCCTACATAAGCGCACATACCAAGGCAAACCTCTCCCATGTATAGATTGATCTTTAATGGAAATAGGAGAAGAAAGATCCATACCTTGGCTTACCTTCGCAAAAACGGAATAGGGGACCACGGTGTTTGGTCGATCTCGAGTAATAGTACTCGATCTCGATGAGTTTTCAGCTTCTGGTGGGTCGCTGCTCATGGTTGCTGGAGTCGAGGAAGCTAGACGTTGGTCGATCTCGAGTAGGGTACTCGATCTCGAGGAATTCTGCCCTTCTGGTGGAGTCAGCCTCGAGGAATGTGAAGTTGAGTCATCGGAGTTTTGGTCAATCTCGAGCAGTCTACTCGATCTCGAGGAGTGCTCGGCTTCTGTTTAGCTGCTCGACGATACTGGTGCTGGTGGAGGCTTCTGGTTTTGGTCGAGATCGACCACAGTCCTCGATATCGAGGAATTCTGGTCGATTACGACCCCATACTTGCATCTTACCAAGGCATCTGAAAAATAGTGAGTCCATGTCGACGTACCTTGGTTTGTGGCGAGTGGATTTTCTATTTCTTCGTTCAGGATGGCCATGATCTTCTCCACCTGGGCCTCCATATCCCTCTTTTCCAGCTCTTCAGGAGTCATATTTCTTACCTTAGGCTCCCCACAGGTAATGTAGCCAGCTGAGATAGATTTTACCTCCTCCATTGGACATGTATGCCTTTCAGTTTTATTAAAAGAATACTCAATTACCTCATCGCTAATGTTGAAAGTGAGTACTCCCTTCCATACGCTTATGTTGGCATCCACCGTCGCCAAGAAGGGTCTTCCTAGAATAATTGGACAAGCAGGGTCTTCTTGCATAACAACAACTAAGAAATCAGCAGGGACAAAGAATTTACCTACTTGTACTGACACATTGTCCACCATGCCTGTTGGAATGACCACCGTGTTGTTGGCCATATAAAGCCTAGCATCAATAGGCTATAGGGCACCTATCTTAATCTTGGACCAAATTGTTAAAGGCATTATACTCAGACTAGCTCCAAGATCACATAAAGCATTAAATTTGTATGGACCAAATCCAATGGTTATAGCAAACTTACCTGGATCTGGCCTCTTCTCCAGTATGTCCAAATGGCTGCACTCCTCTGTAATCTCGGCCATTGATCGCTTTTTGCTTAGAATCTCCTTGAGGAATTTGACATAGGATGGCATTTCATTGAGAGCTTTTGTGAAGGGTATGTTGACATTGAGCTTCTGAAGCATTTTGATGAAGCGCTGAAATTTATTTTCTGCCGGGTCCTTTGGAGATTTTGTTGGGAAATGTAGCTTCTTTTTCTGATTCGGAGCCAGAATAGATGTCGGAGGTGCTGCAGCTGGATCAATATCGACTGGGCCCTTCTCGATATCGAATTCTTTTTCCTCGATATCGAGTTGACTCTGCTCGATATCGGCTAGATACTTGTCGATATTGACTTGTTCCTCAGCCCCTTCGTTCAGCTGTTTTCTAACCTCTGGCTCTTGTAGTTGATGGCCGCTTCTGAGTTTTACAACGGCGATGTGACCAGTCTTTCCCTTGGGATTTGGTTTTGAAGATCCTGGGAGTGAACCTGATTGTCTGGGGACTCCTGCTGCTAGCTGACCAATCTGTGTATCAACTGATTTCCACCATATATCAATCTCCCCAAGCCTAGAGTTGACCCCTTGAATCTGAGTGTAGACGGAGTTGAAGGACTGCTTAGTTTCTGAATGACTCATCTGTATTTCCTCTAGGACTGTCTGTAGATCATCATTTTTCTGGTCCCTTTCCGGATGTCCTGGATCCCTATAGGGCGGGGGTTCCTAGGGGCACCTTGGTTCCAATGTGGTTGCCGAAACCCTTGGTCTCCCATGTAGCGATTGGGACTCCCTGCGTAAGCTGCCTCTTCATGGTATTCTGCCAGCCTGACTTGCTCTACGTGTGGGTACTCAATAGTGGTGTGCCTCTGTGATCCGCAGTCAATACAAGGCTGGTTGACAGAAAGATACATTACTTGTTTGAGGAGCTTCTTATTCTGATCTCTGTAGTACTGTTCCCTTACATTTGGATCAATCTCGTTAGGGGGCTCATAGAGGGGCATGGATGGTGCTGACCTGGCGTAGGGGTTCTCCTCATAGGTGACTGGAGTCCCATACTTGTTGTCATAATTGGTCAGCTTGTCGAGAGTAGCCCATGCGTCAGCAGGCGGAATTGTCAGATACTCATAGTGAGTATATGTGTTGATTCTGTCCTTTGCAGCCAAGTCAAGAGAATTGAAGAAGATATCTTGAACTATGCAGGGTTGTTGTCCATGTGTAGGGCAGGATCGCAGTAGATCCTTATAGCGTTCCCAAGCCTTTCCCAGCGGCTCCCCAGGCTGCTGTTTGAAAGATGTGATCTTCTGGCGATGGAGCCCATGTCGTGAGGGATCGTGGTTTCAGTCCTTCTAGCCACTTCAATGCAGGACCAGCCAGAGACCAACGAAAAGCTTTCATCAGGATGTACTCCAAGGTGGTACCTTCAGGAAGAGTTTGACACATGTCAGTAAAGTTGGTAATATGCCGCAGAGGGCATTCATTAAATCTACCATGAAAGCACGAATTTTTATTTCAATAAGGAATTGAGTGCCAATTTCATATTCATTTTCAGGGATTAGAATGGCCAATTCAGGCACGACGAGAGTCGGGTGCATATAATCCTCTGTAGTGGTTGGGTATAGGGCAAGCTCAGCTTCTGCTTGTTCCCTTCCTGCTTTCTCAGCGGCGATAGCAGCATCTTTAGCGGCCAGTTCCCTTGTAAGCCTCGCAATCAGCTGTTCCTGTGTTTCTGCGGCCGCCATGGCTCTTTTTAGGTTAGCTTGGATGTGTAAGAGGCGTTCCGGATCGTCTAAGTCATCAAACTCAGGTTGTTGACTAGAACGGCGCATACACCTGCGAAGTAACTTAAAAGAAAAGTGAGATCAGACTACCTAAGGCGTGAATGATAGCTTCCCCGACAACGACGCCAATTTGTTGTAAAGAGAAAATCAAGTTCAAAATATAAAATATAATTCAAACCAGATTCGTGCCCCCGCAAATAATTACAAGACTCCCTCTCTATGCCGTAGTGGGAAGTCAGGATCGATCCTCGAGGAAGCGTGTCAGCAGATCCTAGGTAGCTATAAATCTTACAGAAAAGCAAACAGAAAGACAGAAACAAAGAAACAAAGATAGAAATAACAACGAAAGTAAAAAAAACAAAAGCAAAGAAAGAAGCCGGTCGATCTCGACTAACACCTACTCGAGATCGACTAAAGACAGTGACGACAGAAACTTCAGAATCGACAACAGAAACTCGTTCTTGCCTAACTCTACTCGATCTCGAACAACAACCAACTCGAGATCGACAAAAATTTATCGAGATCGACAACAAAACAGAAACTTGTAAATTGCAACTTCGATTCACAGAACTCAGATTTCGGAAGAAATAAAATAATATATTAAAGCCTTCCAAAAACAGGGTATCAATACCACAACGATAACCATGCAAAGAAACACATAAAGGCATAAAAGATCATGCTTTCCATCAAATAACTTTCGTTATTAACAAATACGAATATAGAGACTTTCGCATAAACCCTAATTGTAACACTGTTTTCAAAACATATCTGTTTTTCAAAACGTTTTCTCTGTGCTTATGTGTTAGTTTCATTATCTATTAGCTTATTTACTATTCTAAGCCTTCAGTTGAACAAACTATCTTGTCTTCGGTTGGAGACCCGGAGTTAACACCCCTGTACCTAGGGGTGGCCACGGGTCACGGGCGAGTCATACGGACCATTGACACGATTGGCTCCGGTCAACGGTTGGGCGGGAAAGCGGGTTAGAGTCGGGGTATTTTAACATTTGACCCAATGGGTCAAGTATTTTTGGAAAAATAAAAGGGAAAAAAAAAAGAACATCGTGAGTTCGAATGGAGACCCGGAATTAACACCTTTATACCTATAGGCGGTCACGGGTCACAAGTTAACCCGTGACCCAGCGGGTCATACGGGCCATTGACCCGACGGGTTCGGGTCAACGGGTTGGGCGGGAAGGCGAGTTAGAGTCAGGGTATTTTAATTTTTGACCTGGCAGGTCAAGTATTTTTTGGCAAAAAAAGAAGGTAAATGGTAGTTATCAAGAATCCACCTTGCAAATCAAATGCCACGCCTAATCTATATCCTCTTTATGAATATTTGGAGATGGAAACCAACCCTGCCAAAGGAACGCACCATCTCACACGCCTTCACCTTGTCCCCCAAAACCTAAAAAACACCGAAACCGTAGAAACGAAAATCAATCCCTTCAATTCCTATCCAAGCTATGTTAGATCCTCAATATTGATTTATTTCTTGATCAAAACACAAACAAAGCACAATCCCCTAAAGTAGCGACCCTCTTCACCCATAATGATGATAAACACCACAAATTTTGACTACTTTTGTTAACCTTCTACTCGATTGTAGGGATCTTGTACTTGTTCTTCGATTTTGGATTTGGAAAGCCTTTCATTTCGAGCCCTACAACCATAGCCCTCTGCCAATTTTTATCTTTCTCTGGAAAAAGGGCATCAAATCTGAAAATCAAATTATCTCTTTTGCTTTGAAAGAGTTGACTTCCTTCTCTAACGGTGATTCTGAATATGTTGGAGCTATGGGTTTAGTTGGCTTTTTCCTCTACTCTTCTAAGTGGTCTTATCTCTCTTGGATCTCCTTTTTGGCCTCCCTTTGGCTTGCACCCTCTCACCGGTTCTCTCAGTTGCTCGTGCCCTATGTCGCTTCTAGAAGTGCCTTCTTTTCAGCTTCACTCCATCTTGTGTCAGTTCATCCCAAATCCCAAGTACCATACACTTATGATTGCTTCTGGATGTCTGGTATGTCCTCTAGCCCCTTTGTTACTCTCTGCTACGGGTATGTTCTATCTACTATGATATCTCTCTCAACCTCTTTCAAGACCACCCATGGTGTTCTTGGAACCCCTACCTAGTTCCTCTATATAAACACTAACTGCGAGCATTTATTTGCACAAGAACTCAATCTCTCTTCTCTTTGTCATTGCTACAATCGGTTCTTCTAAAAAAAAAAATTGTTTTCTTGTTTTCTCCTTTCCTTGCTTTATAATGGAAAAAGAAAAGGGAAATCCCCATGGTAATTTCCCAATCCACCAATGGGTGGATTATCCACCCATTGGGAAGCCTGTATACGACACCCTACCCAATCCACCAACTAAGAAGGTGCCTTCGGCCTCTTCTAACCAAAATACCCACTCTACTGCCTCACATAAACATGACAAAGCCAAGGGAAAACTCAACCTTTCAACCTTTTTTGTTGATCTTGCTAAGTTCAGCACCCCAGTTAAGCCAAAACCTAAGTGCATTCTTAATGATAGACTATTTAGAGCTTCTATGGAGTTCATTAAAGTCCAACCCAAACTTATTGCTAATTGGAGTGGGCTCTTTGGGGACCTTGTGTTTGTGGAGCTCCCTAACCATTTGTTTGAAATCAGCTTTGCCACCTCGAATGATCTGTTGTGCATAAGGGATGGTCGTCCTTACGATGTGTATGGACATCTTCTCATCTTGTGTATGTGGAAACCAGATTTTGATCCATTGCTTGAAAATGTTTTCGAGATTGATATGTGGGTAAGGCTCACCCTCCTACATGGTGAGCACAAACACCCTGAAGCTTTCCAAACCATCATCAAACACCACAAATTTGAAACCTATATAAAAACAGACCCCTTTGTTGATGTAAACCTCAAATATGCCAGGGCTTGCATAAACCTTGATGTCTCCAAGACAATCTCCAACACTGTCCTTGTACCCTCTTTCGCTAATCAAGCCTCCACCCATGTTGTTTGGTTCGAAGAGTTCCCTGGAGGTTGTGGTAACTATGGTGAACTCACTCATCTCTTCAGCCAATGCCCACATAGAGTCCCCAACCCAAAGAAAATAAAGATAACCATTCGCAAACCCAGTTGGATGCACAACCACAAAGCTCAGTAGGAGTGGGTGCAGGTCACCAAATAAGGCAAGCCTATCAAGTTACCCAACCCCATCACAACTTTTGGCAATTAGCCATACCTTTATGGTAATTGTGGTGTAAGCATTTCTTTTGAGGCTTTTTCACACTCTTCTTCACCTTCAATGGATTCAAAGAACAACTCTACTGATGAGCAGCCTCACACTAGCTTTGCTTACTCTGAACACCATGAGCATCAAGGATGGAAGTGCTGAATCACTCTCTCTCCCTCTCTCCTTCTCTCTCCTCTTTATCTGTTTTGTCTTCTAGCTAATTAAAACCATAATCTGTCTCTCCCTCTCCCCTATATAAGGAACACCAATCCCCAAAGGGATTCTCAAGCCACAAAATTATGAGCCACCACAAGAAACCCTAGCCTCCAAGATCCCAACTTGAAGATCAAAAACCCCAAAATCCAAAACAACTCAAAATCCTCAATTTTCGCTCATTGAATCCATGTTTGTCTCCTCTAATCTTCCATTTCTTATTTCTCATACTCTATATAGTCTCTAAACTCCCTCAAGAAGATCTTCTCTCAAGAAAAAGACCCCAAAATCAGATTCAGATCGTCGTTTCCATCGAAAAAGGATGTTTTTGGGCAATCTCGTCGTCGCGACTAGTCCTTGTTGCCGCGCGAGTATGAACCCAGAAGAGCAAGTTCAAGTTCGCCGCCGCGAGTTCATGTTCGCCGCCGTGAACAGTACTCTCGCCGCTGCGAGTTCAGCATCCGAATCTGGCGACGTCTCGGTAAAATCTTCCGTTCTCCCTTGTTTCAACTCCATTTTCTTCCTCGTTTGTTTCTACTTGCTCCTCACTCTCTCCTCTACCTTATTAGTTCAAGAAAATATCATATCTAACAACTTTTGAAGTGGGTGTACCCCATTCTTTCCTCTCTCACTGTTTTAGGGGAAGGTAAGTTGTCCCTGTTCGAATTCTCTCATTTTGGATCTAAATCTTTGTAAATATATTTTTTAACCTAGATCTATCTCTCTTAGGGCCTGTCATAGCAAGGTTTTGTCAAATCGAGACTCTCTTCCTTCAGAATTTCAAGGAGCCTCAAAGGCGCTACGTAATCCCTCTTTCGCTTTCCCCTCTAGTCTTTGTTAGAGGGCTTTTGTGTATCTATTTGAGTTGTTTTCCGTATTTGAGTGGTATTTCAAGTTAGAAACATTTTAAAACAAGTTTGAACAAAAACAGATATAGAACAAGCAAGAACGAGCAGAAGCGAACAAGGTTGGGTTCGAGCCTCGCCGCGGCAAAACCATGGTCGCCGCGGCGAGGATGAACCCAAATTCCAGTGGTGAATATGACCTTTCGTGGCCGCGACCGCGGGTTTCGCAACCGCGAGATCCTTCTCTCGTGGCCAGCGAAGGCCATCGTCTTGCGGTGAGAAAGTAGGAGCGTCTCCCGACCGCGACCGGTCCTCTCGCGACCGCGAGATGTCCCCTGTGACTTGATCGAGTCACACCTTGCCTACTTTGGGTGCCTTGTTGGTTTTTGACCCGATTCCTTTCGAATATGTTTTAGATAACGGAAGATTTTAGAAGCAGGATCTTGGGATATTATTTTATTATTAAATGTAAAAATGGGATTTTGGGGGAATTATCGGGTCTTATGCTTGTAAAACTTGTTAAAGAGTGTCATTTCAAATGTCGGGATCCTTTGTCTTTGTTTGATGATCGAAGTTATTTTTTGGGAAATGAGTTTGGAAATGTTGTTGGTGGGATTCATCGATGGTTTTGATTGGAGTTAAACTGGTCAAATGGTCTTGTTAATTGTTATCGTATCGGAAAAGCTTTGAAACGGTTTTACTCTCGCTTAGTTTTGGGAAAGGTTTTGGGAACTCGATTTATGTGTGTATGAGTTGTAGTAAGGTAACTTATCAAATTTATGTGATTGTAGGTGTTTGTTGCTTTTGGATCTCAGCTTGCGTTATCTTTTGTTGTTCGGTATGCCACTTGACATTGTCTGGGGCCCTTTACAGTTTTTCCGCATATTATTATATTTGATGAAAGCATGCTTGTGTGTTTAAATCCTGTACTGCATTAGACCATCCTTGATTTAGGTATACGCATGTTATACGGCCTCAGCACGGTCTTTAGGGCCTGCAGGTGATTGCTGGGTCTGACTTCGTGGATAGTGTTAGGTACTTCCTTATTTCTTGATCCATGCTTCTATGATGGGAATTCTTCTTGGGAGAAATCGAAGAACCGGTCTAACCTGCTAACTTGGCTAAGTGGTAATCAATTATTCTTATGGTTTTGGTTTTGACCCGGCTCTGCCGAGGCAAGTTGTATCTTATTTTCGTTTTCCGTTCTATTTCCTTAAATGAATTTCCACGACTTAGTCATTAGGACAGGTTAAGGGTACCCAACGACCCTATGATGGTTTTGGGGTTCGAAATTTCCGCATTCATACTAATGTGTAAAGAGGTTTGAAACCTCGACCCGTACTTGGATTGCATGATCTGAATGAAGGTATACGACTTTCGAAACGTAACCCGGATATTTATACTTGGGCCATAATAAAATCCATGGTGACTTCCCTCCTTTTGAACTGTTATCTAAGGCTTCTTTTCACTCCATTCAATCCACTTACACTATAATCAAACTGCTCTCCTCCACGGAGATGCCACCGAAGGATCACTCCAACTCTGCCTCGATGAAGAGGAAAGGCCTTGTCAGGGAAGAGGACTGATGTGAGTCTAATTTTCCATGTTTTATAGTTACTTTTATATCGTTTTCTGCATGCATTTCATACATTTGGGTTAGAGTAGTACATAATCTATGTAGTTTATGCTTATTTGCTAAATTATGGAATCTACACCAGTTTTTGTTTAATTTCGCAGAAATCGAAGCAATTTACAGCAGTTCTGAGAAAAGGAGAAAAGCTCGAAGTCAACTACAGAAGTCCGAGGTCAAGGAGCAGTGGAACCAGGACAAATTGAGCTGGAAGCAAGAAAATCTACTCGACAACATTTTGTCGATTTCGGAAAAGCTTAGTCGATATGATATACATTCAAGTCGATTTCCACTCGGACAACAAAGAATTGAGCAGAGCTGAGATATTTTTAGTCAATATCGAGGTATTTTACTCGATATGGAGCAAGATGAAATCAAGCTGAGCACCAGACATCAACAAAGTGAAGTTGGGTGCTGAACATGTTACTCGATGTCGAGGAAATTTCCTCGATATCGAGGAAAACCCAAGTCGATGTGCCGTCCAAAAGCCGGAATCGAGTTGCTGAGTAGAAGAAGAAGAAAGTGATAGTCGATATCGAGGAATTCTACTCGATATCTAGGAAATCCCTAGTGGCCGAAGTCGAGTAGTCCGGATCTTGTTAAGGTTCTATCCCAAAGCCAATGGAGATATTTTCAAGATCAAATTCTATCAAGTTCCATCAAGATCTATCAACTCCATGGAGGATTTATCCACAAATTAGATATAATCCTAGTTGATTTAATTATTTATTTCCATGTTTTATCTTTAGATTAAAGATAGATAGAATTAGATATAGGTATAGTTTTCTTTCCTTGTTTAGCTTGGAATGAGGGCTATAAATAAAGCCTTAGGGGTTGATTTCTAACCATTCAATTTCAGAGAAGTAGTTCCACATAGAGTTTAGGAGTTCAAAGGTTTTAGGGTTTTGGCATTCTACGAAAGTTTGAGTGCCGGGATTGTAAAGACTTTGAATATAGTTTATGCAAGTTATTTCTTTTCAATCAATGTCTGCAATTGCGATGACACACGAGTAGTCCACCTACATCAAGGGTTGGGGTGAGCCCAACGAGAGCCATGTCGGTGGATTAGCGATTGGAAAAGGAGGTATTTTATCATTATCTTATTCTATTACATGTGCTTCATCTTTGATTGTGAAATTAAAGAACTCATGTTGTGAAACTTGGGTAGTAATTAGGATTTCTATTCGGAAGACTATAAATTCTAATTATGAAAAGGAATAGACGCAATTAGGGTTACTTGTCGGATTGGGTGAAAGCCTTCTCCTTTATCGATAAAGTCACTGCCTTTTATGATTTATATTTTGCTTTCATGGTAATCGTTGTTGCGAACCCTAATCTTGGAAGTTCTCTTTCATCCATCGGTTAAGATTCGAATTTTGCACTTATTTTACTTTCTGTCTTCCTTGATTTTGACCAAACTGGTCGACATCGACATCTCACATTCGATCAAGAAAGATCGCCGTCGCTTTTGGTTACTGTAGTTTCCTCGATCTCGGCAAAAATTCCTCGACATCGACGAAATTACTCGATATCGAGTAAAACTTCTCGAGATTGACCAAAGTCAGTAGCTGTTGCCTGCTCTGTTTCGACTTGCCTGACCTTCTGTCGACTAACCCTGGTCGAGGTCGGGTAATCTGTGGTCGACTTCTGTCATGAGATTCCTCCGCTGACCAGCTTCCTCGAGGATCGAACCTGACTTTCTTTTTCTACATCGGGAGGGAGTCTTGAACATTATTTACTGGGATCCAATCGGTTTGCTTTGCTTTATTCGTATTTCAATTGAAATCTCGATTTCCTTCCTACAACAAATTGGCGTCGTTGCCGGGGAAGCAATCATTCGCGCCTTAGGTAGTTAGATCTCACGTTTTCCTTTAAGTTTTGATTTTGTATGTGTATGTGTCGTTCTACTCAGCCACCTGAGTTTGACGCCTTAGACAATCCGGAACGCCTTATACACATCCATTCTAAACTGAAAAGGATCATGGCAACTGCCGAAGCACAAGATGAGATCATTGAGAGGCTTCAGAGGGAACTAGCTGCCAAAGATACTACTCTCACCGCTGAGAGAGCACGCACTACGCACGAAACAGAGAAAATGAGGCAGGTGGAAGCTGAGCTTGCCCAATACCCTACCACTGCAGAGGATTACATGC
Organism: Persicaria tinctoria; assembly: GCA_037127255.1. Classification (NCBI taxonomy): domain Eukaryota; kingdom Viridiplantae; phylum Streptophyta; class Magnoliopsida; order Caryophyllales; family Polygonaceae; genus Persicaria; species Persicaria tinctoria. The sequence continues at coordinate 53,488,494 of JBANSL010000006.1, read as the reverse complement.
ACCCGACTCTCGTCGTGCCTGAATCGGCCATCTTAATCCCTGAAAATAATTTTGAAATTCGCACTCCTTTCCTGATTGAAATTAAAAATAATGCTTTATTTGGTAGATTTAATGAATATCATCTTCAACATATTACCAACTTTACTAATATGTGCCGTACTCTTGCTGAAGGTACCACTTTGGAATATGTCATGATGAAGGCTTTTCGTTGGTCTCTAGCTGGTCCAGCATTGAAGTGGCTTGAAATCTCCGTCTATGATCCCTCGCAAAATGGGCTGAAGTGAGGCAGGAATTTCTCAAGAAATTCTTTCCTCCTGCCAAGTCAGCGCTCCTTCGCCAGAAGATTATAACTTTCAAACAGAAGCCTGGGGAGCCGCTAGCGAAAGCATGGGAACAATATAAGGATCTACTGCGATCCTGCCCTACACATGGACAACCACCCTAAATAGTCCAGGAGATCTTCTTCAATTCTCTTGATCTGGCCACTAAAGATAGGATCAACACGTATACTCATTATGAGTAACTGACAATGTCGCCAATTGAAGCATGGGCTACCCTCGACAAGCTTACCAACTACCACAACAAGTATGGGACTCCAATAAACTATGATGAGAATGCCTATGCCAGGCCAGCCCCATCCATGCCCCTCTATGAGCCTTCTAAGGAGATTGACCCGGATGTCAAGGAGCAGTACTACAGAGATCAGAATCGCAAGCTCCTCAAGCAAGTCAAGTATCTTTCTGTCAAGCAACCCTGCATCGAATGCGGATCACAACGGCACACCACTACTGATTGCTCACACACAGAGCAAGTCAGGATGGCAGAAAACCAGGAAGAGGTAGCTTACGCAGGGGGTCCCAATCGCTATATGGGGGACCAGAGGTTTCAGCAACCACAATGGAACCAAGATGCCCCTAGGAACCCCCCACCATACAAAGCTTCAATACATCCAGAAAGGGACCAGCGAAAGGATGATCTTCAGATGATCCTTGATGAGATGCGCCGAAATCAAGGAACCATCAACAATCAGTTCCAGAACATCAATACAAAATTTGGAGAACTGGACATCTGGAAGAGAATCATAGAGACCTAGATGGGTCAATTCGCGGCACAGATTCCACGAGCTACCGGTCAACTCCTTGGGAAACAGAACAAAATCCCAAGGGGAAGACCGGACACATAGCAGCCGTAAAGCTCAGGAGCGGGCACCAACTACACGAGCAAGAAGTCGGAAAGCAACAGGACAGAGCTGAACAACAACTCGACAACGACGAACAACAACTCGATATCAACCAAACGTTGGTCGATGTCGACCAAAACCAAGTCGACGTCGAGGAATAGCTTGGCCTAGGTTCGTCTGCACAGCACTCCAACTCGACATCGAGGAAACTGGTCGATGTCGAGCAGAATCAAGTCGACGTCGAGGAGACTCAAGTCGACAACGAGAACATTGGAACACCACCGACATCTATTCTGGCTCTGACCAAGGAAAAGCTGCCTTTTCCGACAAAATCTCCAAAGGACCCAGCAGAAAAGAAATTTCAGCGCTTCATCAAGATGCTTCAGAGGCTCAATGTCACCATACCCTTCACAGAAGCTCTTAATGAAATGCCATCATATGTCAAGTTCCTCAAGGAGATCCTAAGAAAAAAGCGGTAAGTGGTTGAGATCACAGAGGAGTCCAGCAAGATGGACGTTCTTGAGAAAAGGCCAGATCCAGGTAAGTTTGCTATAACTATTGGATTTGGTCAATATAAATTCAATGCTTTATGTGATCTTGGAGCCAGTGTGAGTATAATGTCTGTAACAATATGGTCCAAGATTAAGATAGGTGCCCTAGAGCTTGTGGATGCTAAGCTTTATATGGCAAACAACACGGTGGTCATCCCAACAGGCATGGTGGACAATGTGGAAGCCCAGGTGGAGAAGATCATGGCCATCCTGAACGATGACACAGACGATCCGCTCGACATCAACCAAGGTAAGTCGACATCGACTAAGGTAAGTCGACGTTGACTAATTATTTCTCGGATGCCTTGACAGGATGCAAGTATGGGGTCGATGTCGACCAGAATTCCTCGACATCGACGAAATTGGTCGATATCGACCAAAATTAGAGCCCTCCACCAGCAGCAGCTTCATCGAGCACTCCACTGGAGCCAAGGACTCCTCGACATCGACGAATTTGGTCGACATCGACCAAACACCTATGTCCTAGATTTCTCCTCCATCGACGAGCAATCCACTGGAAGCCAAGGACAACTCGATATTGACCAATTTGGTCGACATCGACCAAAAATCTTCGTCCTAGACTTCTCCTCCCTCGACCAGCAGTCCACCAGAAGAGCACAACTCCTCGATATCGAGTACTATTACTCAAAATCGACCAAAGCTAACGTCCCCGAATCCGATTCTACGAAGGTAAGCCAAGGTATGGATCCTTCTTCTCCTATTTCCATTAAAGATTTATCTATACACGGGAGAGGTTTTCCTTGGTATATGTGATTATGTAGGATTTCCAATGATGATCCTAAGGAGTATGAAGTTGGAGACAAGCTCTATGTTTCCAAATCAAAGGATCATTTGTTTCCTAACAAATTCAACGATAAGAAGATGGGGCCCTTCATCTTGAACAAGATCCATTCCGGAGGATTACATCTGATGGACAAGAATAAAGTCCTGTTTGAAGCCCAAGCTACATGGGCCTTGCAAATGCCACCTTGAGCTTAAAGGAGAAGTCGGTCTAGCGACTATAAAATCTAGAGCTTGTAAATAGACATTTATTTTTGGGACTTTTGAACATTGTTGCTTTTGTTTGTTTTTGGTTTTGAATTTTTAGTTTTCTATTGTGGGTATTTCTCTTCTACATTTTTCAGGTCCATGGGGATAGAAGCAAGCTAAAATTGGACCAGGCCCAGCAACATAGCACTTGTTTTTTATACAGTGAGGACATTGTAATGTTTAATTATGGGGTGGGGGAAGGGCTTACTTTGTGCATATTTGACATTATTGGTGCATTATTTCTTGAATTGCTTATACATGGCTAGTTTGGAATTCATTATTTATTTTTTTGCTTCTATGCATGTTTTCAAAAGTTTGAAAAAAAATGACCCCCATTGAAAATTTTGATTAGTGTCATGGAAGCCTTCATTGAACTAGACGATGCAAAATTGGATTCATTAGAGATATAACATGAAATTTCCTAGTAAAGGGAAGTCACAATGAAGTGCATATTTTTATTGAAAACCATGAAGGGAGGTAAAAATTGAAGTTGCTTTTGACATGTTGCGTGATAAGAGGATGAAGGACTTTATATTTCCATATAATGCTCATTGTTATATTCCTTGCCATACCTATTCTTATCCATCACAAAAGCCATATTATGCCTTATTTAAATTATTGCTCCACATATTCTAAATATTGCCATTCTTTACCTTATTTCCTATCCGAAGATTTTTTATGGTTGTTGTGTTTATCATTATTGGAGTTTGGCAAGATTGGTTGAAATATATGGAAAATTTAATGAGTGATAGAAAATCCGATCACCTCAAGAGATGAAGGTAGATCGACCCTGCTTACTGAGATAATAGTTCAGTTAGATGGGACACACAATTGAGGAGTCCAAGGCACTAAGTATCCGGGACCATTTATGACACCCATGTTTGCGATTTGCGAAAAGGCAGTGCTGAGGTTAGAGAGGTAAAAGCATAATATTGAAAAAAGCATTATGGAAGGTGATGAATCTTATGAGAAAGGATGTGGTAAAGAAAGTTTGGAAATACTCTATTTCCTCGGATTATTAGCACCACATTGCCAAAAATTGCCCAACTTTAGCCTTTTACCAATCTATTCCTTATTGAGCTTAAATTAAAGTCCTCTTGATTATTAATGCTTTGTCACTTATGAATTTTTTTTGCATAACCCTCCTTCTGTGAGTATATGTTGCTTTTAAATTGGACATGCATGGATTTGTGACACAAGTACCTTTTTGAGGATGGTAATTAAGTGCAGGGTTATATGAGAATGAATCTAATATGTTAAGAGTTTTGTTTCTTCCCCTGAATGACAAATAAAAGTATTGCTTGAGGACAAGCAAGCTTAAGTATGGGGTGTTTGATGTGAGCCTAATTTGCCATGTTTTATAGTTACTTTTATATCGTTTTCTGCATGCATTTCATACATATGGGTTAGAGTAGTACAGAATCTATGTAGTTTATGCTTATTTTCCAAATTATGGAATCTATACCAATTTACAGCAGTTCTGAGAAAAGGAGAAAAGCTCGAAGTCAACTACAGAAGTCCGAGGTAAAGGAGCAGCGGAACCAGGGCAAATCGAGCTGGAAGCAAGAAAATCTACTCGACAACATTTGGTCGATTTCGACAAAGCTTAGTCGATATGTAGTACAGTCAAGTCGATTTCCACTCGGACAACAAAGAATTGAGCAGAGCTTAGTCGACGTCGACAAAGCTTGGTCGACGTCGAGAAGTTTTGTCGAGATCGAGTTGAGTTTCTTGAGTTTGCTTTCTGTTAGTCGAATTAGAGTGCAGTTGGTCGATATTTTTACTTGATATCGAGGAACTGTAGTCGATATCGACGGGTTTCTTTGCTTTCGTTTCTTTTCTGCTTTTCTTTGTTATTTTTGTCGGTCTGTTTGATTTTCTGCCTGTGAGATTTGCTCCTATCTGAGATCCGCTGACACACTTCCTCTAGGATCGATCTTGACTTCCTTTTGCTACATCAGGAGGAGGTCTTGTAATCATTTGCATGGGCACGAATCTGGTTAGATCTATTTCATTATATTTTAAAATCGATTTCCTCCTACAACAAGGACATTGCATGCTCCAACATGAAGAGGAGCAAAAAAACCACCTACCCATGATGTTAATGATCTCTCCAAGAGTTCAGCCTAGGACTACCATATCTCGGCTTATCCTAGACATCTTTTGCAACTATTTTGCCTACATTACTACTTTTTGTCTTAACTGGTCACTCCTTGGGAACTCTTGGAGAACTCATTTGCCTTCAACAAGTTTTAATTGCCATTTATAGTCTTTTGCTGTAAATTACTCCACTGGAACTCTCTACTGTAATGTTGAATGTTGGTTTATCATTAGTAGCAAGCGATCTGATCACTACTACAATTAGGATATATTGTTGCACTTAATTGCAGTGGTTCATGTATTGCAGCGGTTTATGCAACGGATTAGTCTATTGTGGCGGTTCAAGTGGCGGATTTAACATGTCTTATTATAGTACCTATGGTAGCAGTTTTAAAGACACTATTGTGTCGGTTTTTGAGCTATTGTAATGGTTTTTTTTAGCAATTGTGGCGGTTTTAAAAAACACTTTTTTTCCCACCTAATGAAGCGGTTTCTAATACCTAATGAAGCGCCTCCAAAATTTCGTATTGACGCCTTCCAAACGCGCCATAATTTATTTCCTTTAAGCTAAATTCATTTTGAATATTTATTAAAGGAAAAAGGAAATATGTTTTTTAATTAGGGAATACATTTTTAATAAAAATAAAATAAGACTAGCGGTGCAAAGTGCAATTGATCAATTCGATGAAGTTCGGGGTGCTAGGGTTAGGTCACATATCTCTCGAACAAACCCTTTGCGGAACGAGCAAAGGGCTGATTGGGTGACATTGCGACTGATTGGGCTGATTGGGTGGCGTTGCGGCTGATTGGGCTAGGGTTAGGTCACATATCTCTCGATCACCTGAATGGCTGATTGGGTGGCGTTGCGGCTGATTGGGCGGTCGGCAAAGTGGGCGGACAACTTTTTTGGCGGAATCGACCACCCGGAGGGCTAGTTGGGTGATTGACTGCTTGTTAAAAGGGCTTGTTTGGCCGAATCGATCACCTGGAAGGCTGGTTGAGCGATCGGCGAGGCTTCATCAAAGAGGGAGACCAACCTGGGGGAATCGAATAGCTCGTGTTGGTTGGCGATCGAAATGCATCACATTGAAGCGAGCTAGTGCTTCGAACTCGAGCGACTTTCGGTTCGAATAGGGCGAGCGTTAACACTTTGAGTGGCCTGGTAAGTTAGGTCATCACATTTTTTTTAATTGGTTGTTATTTTTGTTTCAATTTGATGTTTCAAATAGAAGTGAAGAATCAATTCCTCTAGGGCTAAATTAGGAATGACCTTTAAAATCTAGATTTGTTTAAGAACTTTAGGTCTCCTCATTTGAGACATGTTTTTGTATTTGCACAAATAGATGTCGAATGTGCAAATTTGATCCGATTTCATCTTCTGGCTTCTAAAATTGATATGGAATGATTAAAAGAACCGATTGATTAAAGAGGCCATTTATCATGCTTGGAAATGGAAAATGATGAACAAGTACACTCTACATGACCCTCTATTTCTTCCACCATGATAGGCCAATCTGCTTATGTACTGAATGACATTAAACCCATGAGTGACCATTCTTTTTTGCCCCTTTTTTGGCATTTGATGGGTCTCAAATGTACCTATATCTAATTTGGGTCATTTGATAATCAATAAATTCTTCATATATTCCTACCTATAAATGCAGATGCAATGAAATTTATATTATATATAAATTCACAACCCATTGAGTATATAAAAGTGATGTTTAGTGAAGTATATATATAGAGCATATATTAGGGAAAACCTTTTCTTTTTTTAAAGAAAGGCAAGCCACAACCATTCGTGTGCAAGTTTATTATTTTAAGTGTGATATTTAAATTATTATTCTTTAGATGATTTCTTTAAATCAGGCTCTTCTCATTTGTCTTGTTTTGCCTATTCTATTGACATCTCTTTCTTTAATCATTTATCTTTGGGCATCTTAGGTATTCACCTATTTGAGTGTCTTCCATTTTCTGGCACGTGCACAAGGGACCTCCTTGATCTTGTTTGTTGAAGTCTTAGAAGTAGTGAGGTATGTTCATTAGCACTCCAATATGAAATTTCTGGGAAATTAAAACATTTTGACCATCCATAATCATAAAACTTTTTGTATAGTTCTTATAATTGGTTAGAATTGGATTCCTCGTATCATATGGGTAGTGTCATTTATTCTATCATAAGCATAAAACTTTTGGCATCTTAGGTATTCACCTAATGTCATTTTGTCTTGTATAGTTGTATAGATGGCGAAGAAAGTCAAGGCTTCTCATCAGCAAGCTCATATCCCAGAATATGAACAGTAGAGGATGATAACAATAGCAGGAAATTCTGCAAGAATGAAAGCGGTTGGTTTGAATATCTTGGTGAACAAGGATTTGAAAGACAAGTATGAAAGACAAAGTAGGGGTATTGTGGATGAAGTTCAGGAAGAAGAAGACATGAATTGCCAACCTAAGGTATCCAAATGTTAATACTTATACTACCATGATGAAGATGATTAAATCAGTACATTTTTTGTAATCGTACTCAAACCACCTTTACTGAAAATCATATAGAAATTTTTACTACGTAAGTATGAGTATGTTTGCTGTAAAAAGTTATAGGTAGCTTTTCCAGTGAGTCAAGTATGGAAACTTAAGCGACATCTGATATGTATTAAAACCCAATGGATATTAGAAGCCATGTACCATATTTTTTTGTTGTGTGCTTTGCTGTTTTTTCTATTTATTAGGTTGCTTTCAATATTTGCAAGACTGAAATTAATGGCATCCTTTGTTGTGAAACTTTTGCTTCAAATGAAGGCATCTTGGATTGATCCTTCTAAGTCCTTAAGTTGTGTAGGTTTTAGTTATCACTAATCTATCCTCTTGGATACTCTATGAGGTTTTTGAATTGGTAATTCTCACTGATATTTTTCATTGTCTAGGTTCAAACGAATATTCATAATGCAAAAGGTAAGAAAGAACGAGAACAACTGATCCAAACATTACCCATGGCTGAATTTTCAAGATTCAAATCTCAAGAGCGCCCACAACACCACAAGAAAGGTAAGCATAAGCCACCTATCCTGAGCAAAGACAGTACAAGAAGTAAAAGCCAACCACCACATAATCTGCTGGAAAATGGGCAAAGGAAAAAGCAACCATCTTATGCAAGTGTGAACCAACAAGATAATCCGAATAATTATTGTCCATCGGGTTCTCTTGCAAAATTTCTAAGCTTGAGGAAAAGAAAGGAGTGAAGAGGAAAACAAAGCAAGGATACGAGAGTGCAGGATCTAGATGAGGAATCGTCAATGGATGAGGAATATTTGAGCTTAAGGACATGCCAAGAATCGAGAGGACAACAAAGCAACGATATGGGTCCCCGTATTGTACATGATGATTTGTCTTTGGATGATGAAGATTTCAACTCACAATTGCTAGCAACTGTGAAGGAGTTCGAGGGGAATGATGCTCAAGAAGTGGAAGAAAGCTACAGAAATGAAGAGGCAATTGTAACTGTTGTGGTGGCGGGAAAAGAGAGTGTAGGTAACTTCTGATCAAATTGCTTCAAATTATTATTTATTCTTGAGTTAGCTTCTGATCAAATTGATCTAATGTTAACAAGTCACTCAAGAGAAGAGGCATCGAGGGAGAACCATTTTGGTTGAGGTCCATGCTCGTACAAAAGAAAATTGTCTTCCTATCATTTTGAATTCTTATTGCCAGCCAATGGGGCCTACCATAGCTATTGTTAGTGAGCATAGACTCTTCCTCGGAACCGTGGCTAGAAATTATACCTTAACACCATTGAATTTTATAAGTTGGAAGTATGTTCCTACAAAGGAAAACATTTGGGAGTATGTGAAGGTAATGTGTGAAGCTTTGCACTGTTTTTTTATAGTTATGTTATATTATAAGTGCATATACTTACTCCACTTTATATTATTTTGTCATCAGAAATGATATATTATTCCAGAAGAGGGAAAGAAATGGGTGCTTTTGACGGTTAATGATATTTGGCGGACTCACAAATCGAGAGTGAAGGCAGATTACTATACTCCATATGTAGGAGCAACCACGCAGGAAAGGTTGGCCCAACGACCTGATATTATACCAGTTTCTCACTTTACATAACTGAGGAAGTCTTGGGACTCTGAACACCCAAAGGTATGCATTCTTGATTCAACTTATGAGTTGTTAGATCACATAAAAATTGATAGCATGTTATTATTTATATAGACTGTTGTGCAAATTTAACGAAGTTTGGTGCAATGGTCAATTACTTAAACATGTAAATTCAGCGGGAAATCAGTGCTAAAAACAAAGAAAACCGTCAAAAGCAAGGAGACATGCATAACATGGGACCAAAATCATATGCTATGTTACGTCATGAGATGGTACCTTGTTGTTGTGCTTAGTTATTCATGTTGCGTGTGAATATTTTTGGTGGTGGACTTGGTGTTAAGAAGTGGGAAAGAAGACACCATCTGTTAGGATGAGGTGGGGTTCATGGTTCAGACTTGACACTTTATAAGAAAGGTATATGTATAGTGATCGATTCGGTTAAGAAAACCCCTAACCGCAACTCATCATTCTAATATGATAAACATACCAATATATGGTTTGATGGAAATCGAACTCTTGCTTTAATGACAACAACACTTTCCAAATGAATTTCATCGTGTGCTAGCTACCTAAGTAACTTAACTTCCTTAATCAATAACACATTAATGATCGTTTTCTATAGCTAGCTCAACCTTTTATTATATATATATATATATATATATATATATATATATATATATATATATATATATATATATATATATATATATATATATATTCATCTATATTGTACGTACGTTATATATATATTGTGTATATATAGCTGTGAAAGGTTGCGTGATTGTGATCTGGGAATGCCCTCTTTGGGCATTTTTTTTGTTGTTGTTCTAAACAGCATCTGGACATGCAGTAGTTTGTGCAGGTTGTGCATGGATTTGTTTGTGTAGTTCTTTGTGTATCATTTGGTTTGTGTGCATTTGGCTTGTGTGCATTTGGCGTGGCAGTTTTTTTGGCCTCTCTTTTGTGAATCTTGATATGAGGTTGTGTGCCTTTGGTATATATGGCCAAAAATAGTGGTAGGAAACTTGACATCTAATTTCTGCCTGCATAGATATGCTGTGATGTTGCTGAATATGGATTCACCTGCTGCAAGGTTACATTTTTTTTTTTTATTCAAGTTTCCTGTTTATGAATAGGTTGAATGCCACTATGATGCGGCTACTTATCAAAATTTTGTTTTCATTTCAGCTTGCCATTAATTTGATTCCACTACCCAATTAGCAGTGATGCTTATCAAATATTAGCGGAAATATATTTGATTCCACTACCCAATTTGATACTTCGGACTTTAACTAGTTTATTATGCTTTTGAAACATAGATACAGTACACTTAAATGTGTCTTTTGTTAATGAATTTTGGATATAATTGAATTTTATATGTTCAAATATTAGCGGAAATATATTTTGCATGTAATGAATATGATACTATGGTTATATATATTGTCTATTTTGTTAAGTAATTTCTCATGTATATATATATAACATTTTCATTTATCTATTATATCAATTATTTAATTACTATATATTCATAAATCACATTACAGGGAAATTAATTGCAAATATACAAACCGCTTCAATAGAGTTTAGTAAACAGATTAATAAACCGCCACAATTATATGTCACAGTAGAATAAATAAACCGCCACAATAGAGCTACAAACCATTGCAATAAGTATAAAAACCACTTCTATAGCTAAAAAAACTGACACAATAGACCTTTTAACCGCCACAAAAGATTGATAGAACCACCACATTAGCTTCCTCTAGTGCAGCGGTTTTCAGCTCTATTGTGGCAGCTCATCATCTTGGTAAAAAAACCGCCACAATAGGTTCTAAAACCGCCACAGTAAGGCGCGCAAATCCAACGCGACCTAATAACACGGCAAAAATCCGCGACAATAGTCTTTAGGTGGTCGTTTTCATGCATATTGTGGCGGTTCTGAGCCGCCACAATAGGCATTAACTGTTGTAGTGGATCTATGTAATGCTATGGGAATTTAGCCTGTCAAGGCCTTAATCTATATTCTATCCTTTATTATTTCAGTTTGCACAATCACTTGTTAAAATTACAAAATCCATGTGTTGCAACTGGTGAACTGTTTTCTTTACTCCTCGCTCGTAATGCTCTGAGAGATTTCAATACAAAGGTCTCATATATGCTTAATTATAATACTACCAGGGATACTAACCGAATATTGAGTCTTTGAAAGACTCCTAATATACGCTACATGCAGGTACTACTGTACAACAAAGTTATCCATTCTGTTATTATCAAGTCACCCAGGACCCTAAGAGATCTCGTGCTCCTTTCGCGGGACTACTCTCAACAAGAACTCACCTGCTTGCCTCGCTTCCACATTGAGGTAGATCCATCCGTTGCTCACCTTGAGCTGCAAGGATCACACACCCTGTACTATTTCTCTCAATTGTATTACTGATTTGGTCAAGCTTCATGTAACCTATTAATTCTCAGCATTCTCACTTACATGATTCTTTATCAAATATATTACTTTGCTTAGCTAGAAATTAGGTGGATGACTAATTTATCGATCTGCTATTATGCACATACATAACATAATCAAATTAATTAACCCACGTTCTATGAATATCACCCTGGCTATGGAACAACTCTTACAACACTACGCTGATATTAAACATAAACCAACAACTCACATCACTATTGAATTTTCATCTTATACTGTCCAAAATGGATTTTGGAAAAAAAAAACTATGTTTCCACGCTCAACGCAATCGTGTAATGCTAAGAACCATTTAACCATGTTCATCAGCCGTTGTGCCACGATTGATGCCTTGTTCTTCCGGACAAACTCTCTTGCGAAAGCAATACCGAATGACACCCCTAATTCAAGCACATGTTATACAATGAAAATAAATTATTGGAATATTCGGGGTCTTGCTCGGAAAAACATATGGACTCAAATTGAATCGACATATAAAACTGAGCACATAAAAATACTAGCGGTAGCAGAAACAAAACTCCAAACACCTCCAAAAGACTCTCTGTGACATAGTGTGGGCTTTGATAATATACGGTTTTGCCCTTCAGTAGGGCTCTCGGGAGGCCTTTGTCTTTTATGGAAATCCTCTCACCTAAACAAGGACTCATTTACAATAATTTCTTCGGGAGAGTGGTATATTCTATCAGAATACCATAACGATAATCGCAATCTAACATTTACAATCTTATTTTGGAATGAAATAATCACAATAATCCTATCTAACCCTCACCCATTTATTATCGTTGGAGATCTTAATGATATTTTATGCTCTTCTAACAAATCGGGAAGGGGCCAACCATGCACCCTCAAGATTCCATAGACTCACAAAATTCATGTTCAGACATGATCTCATAGATCTCCCCACGACTGGGAACCAATTTACGTGGCGCAAAAGCTTCCAGGCAGAAAACAACACCTATGAAAAATTAAATCACTTTCTAGTTCATAAAAATATACATGCAATGCTCCCGCATCTAACCACCAAAAATCACGTCTTCACAACATCCAATCACACTCAAATAACCTTAGACTTCTTTCCAAACGTAATACCAATAATGCAACCCTCTAAATTTGAATTAGCATGGACAAAAATCAAGGATTCTGAAAACTTGGTAAAGCAAGCTTGGCGTCTTAACCCTACTGGCTCCCATCTTTTTAAACTAGTCAAACGCCTCCATGAGCTCAAAAAGAAAAGTAAGTTTTGGAGTAAAACAAACATTTGGGAATATCTTCTCACAAATTGCTAACACCGAAATTGATCTGCAACATCTATAATCTCAACTATTTATAAAATACGGTGAAAACACATATATTAAGCATAAACATCTACTAAATAAATACAACCATCTTGTGAACATTCAAAAAATCTATTAGGGATATAGAGCAAAGCGACTCCATATTAAAAAAAATGGATACTAACTCCAAATACTTTCATCGCGTCGCAACTGGGAGAAGAAACTGAAATGTAATAAAAAATCTTGTCACCAAGGAAGGTATTACCCTTAACAGAGTATTGCAAATCGAGATGAACTTAAGTTGGATTTTTCCAGCCACTATTCTGCTACATCTCAAACACAGAGGAATTGCTGACTGTTAGATCATATCACGCTAGCTCTCACAAGAGCAGACAATGACTAGCTAACCCAACAAATTTCGAAGTCTGAGGTTAGAACAACTCTCTTTTAGCTGGCAAGAGACAAATCTTCGGGCCCTGGCGGATTTGTTGCGGGCACATTGTTGGCCTCTACGTCATCAAAGCTATTAAAGGTTTTTTCTCCTGTGGGAAAATCCTTAAACAAACAAATCACACCTTCATTGCTCTAATACCCAAATGCGATAACCCACAACCGACTAATAATATCAGACCCATTAGCCTTTACTCAACCATCTACAAAATAATCTCTAAAATCTTAGCTAATAGATTACGATAAATTCTCCCCAAACTAATTCACCCACTTCCAAGTGCTTCCATAGCTAATCGCTCCATCCAAGACAATATCCTTATCGCAAATGAATTATTCCACTTTTTTCAACATATTAAGGGGTCAACTGGATGGATGACAGTCGAATTGGATATGGAAAGAGCCTTTGACATGGTTCGCTGGGATTTTATGCTTAAAGTCCTGGATAAATTTGAATTTTGCAGCAATTTCTGTTGTTTGATTGAGGAATGTATAACAATAGTAACCTACTCGGTCCTAGTTAACAATGAACCCACATACTTGTTCACCCCATCCAAGGGCCTTAGGCAAGGAGACCTACTATCCCCGTACCTCTTCCTCCTTGTCTCACAAGTTCTCGCTAGAGGACTACAATCTGAAGCGAATGTACCAGGTAGCCACCTTGGCGTATCAATCAAATGACCATGCTACAAGATCCCTTTTTTGGCTTTCGTTGATGACATCATCATTTTCGCTTCCGCTACGAAAACAGTCTATGACCAAATCAACTTTATATGGAAAAAAATATTTTTTGGCAGTTGAGGGGAGAAAAATCAGATTACTTTCATGCTCTTTTTCTTTTTTTGGCCGAAAAATTCAGTTCACAGTTGAGAATTCAACTTCATACCCCATTACCCTACTTATGGAAAAGTAAAGGTTTGAGTTGTTGAAAACTCATATTAGATGGCCATAAAAATCAGATTACAGAGGGAAAATTTTTAGATTAAATTGAAGGTCCTTTTATAGGCAGAAGGCAGTCCATTGCACTACTGAAAAATCTGATTATTGTATTTGTAAGAGAAAAATCTGATTACTTTCATGCCCTTTTTTGGGCTCTCTTCATTTCACTTCTTACGGAAAATTCATGTTCTGAATCACAAATTAGGGGTGTTCTGTGTAACAGTAACTGCATATCAAGTGAAGGTAAACATCAATAAGAAAGAGGTGCTGAAAGTGCATATTACAGTGCTGAAAATATTCTGAGTACATTGCTAAAAAACCAACAGACAAAGGATGTTCACAACCTCAAAACAAAAAGACACTTCTGAACATAGTAAAACGTTTCACTACGATATTTTATCCATCTCAAAACACAAAAAACACCCACTACTTCGTACAATATTACTGATTTCCTATTCCATTCATCTCTAAAATACGCATGGTTTTCTCTACGAGGTCATAGTCACAAGTGATTTATTTAGGAAGACAACCATTCCTTTCTAACATTAGCTTATCTATGTGAGCAATTTGACAATCATTGGACCCTTCAACTCTGATGATCCTCATCATACATAACTACAAAGACAAAAACACATGGTTGATCTTTTTCGGTGGATACTCATTGAATGCTCTGTAAATTGCACCGATTAGTTCATCTACCATTTCGGAGGATTGAATGGCATTAAAAAAAGCCAAGATCCAACACATTCAAATCCGGAGAGTTTGTTGGTGGACAAATCAATTTGATGTCGAACCCATTTTGGGACGCAACCCCTTGAAACTCTACCTTATCAGGGCGGACATGTGTTCTTACATTATCTTGTTGAATAAAAATTGGCGTGTTTGCATCCTCTCTCGACTACTTTTCTCGAATAGCAGGAAGCACCTTTTCTAGCAGAAACTTTCATATTGTTTCCTTTGTTACTACAGTTATTGGTTTGGTTACCAAGGTCTCGGCTTCTCTGTTTTGACTTCGCCTTAATGCAGTCTCAATTGTCACAAGTGGAAACACTCCAATTTTCCCAAAAAACACTTCATTTCTTTCCTCATCAAACCGCGACCTTGCAATAGCCGTTAGAAACGTTACTTTCTCGATGAAATTTTTACTTTGGCATGAACGCAAAGGATCACTTTCAGTTGGAAGCAAGTAGTAGTTTCTTAACTTCTTTGTCATGCAGAATCACTTCTCATTAATGTGTACCATGTTGTACATCCCTAAAAAATAAGAAAAGAAAATCAGATAAAGAGGCAGTTGTAGAAAATGGAGGATCTGATGTCCATAACCATAATGATGATGATAGCTCTAGAAAATGGAGGCAATTGCAGACAATGGTTGGTTCAACACATGCAATACAAGGTTCATTTTAGTCTGATGCAGTTACAAATTGGAAGGAAATCCTGAAGGTTGTCGAGGAGTCTGGTGCAATTACAAATTGTAAGGCACCGGAAATTTCTGGAGTATTCTTTTTAATTTCATGATATGGCTCATAATTGCTGCCAATTGTGCAAGAACTGAGCTCATCATCCCTATAAGCTTCAAGAGCTTCATGTGGCAATTCAAACTTTGCGACAACATTTAAAGTATCATCCCGTGTAATTGATGATTCATCATTTTCCTTGTCTTGACTGGTACACTCATCAATAACATGAATATCATGCCATGTTCAATTGCTTGATTTTGCATTTTCAATTGGGATATCTGAGATTGAATTTGGTGTTTGATTTTGCTTATGCTTGATTTGCTGGGTTTTTTTTGCTTGATTTTGCTGGGTTTTTTTGCATGATTTTTCTTTTTCAGTTGATGACCTTGCAAAATCCATTTTCTGTGTGCTTGATTGAAAATTTAGGATAATGTAATAGGAAATTGTGAAATTGCTGACATCCATTGACACCCCTTGCAAATATTGTTGTCTTTAATTTGGGTGTCCTACTTTAGCCTTGCAGGTTTTGCACCAAAGACTATTAGCTCAATATGGTACAATAATATGCCTATGCACAATGATGCGGGTTCAAATCCCGCAAATGCTATCTATTTGGTATCTCTTAATATGTTTCTCTTTGCAAATAAGAGTATAAGATGCAAAAATAAAATTGTAATATGCAGTTGTGCAACTTTGAAGTGCAATTGTGCAACTTTAAAGTGCAGAGATATGATTGAAGTAAAAGTGGAACACGGATATTATGGCAGGTAGTATGTCAGATTAAATGAGCATTTAGATTTTTCATCCATAGGCATTTCCATTGAGCTTATTTGATTCCAAACTCTTTCTAATTTCTAAGTTAACTAAATCGTAAACTTCAAATTGAAACTAATTCGACATTTTCATCCCAAAACATACATTCAAATCAAGCAATTCTTTCTAGTTGTTATACATAGGCTCAAACAAAAACAATAGTACCTAAATATAGAATCCATCATAATAAAAACACATTCAAGTTGTTAATCTCCAAGTAAGAGCTCACCGCTCCATCTAATATCCTAGAAGCTACATAAGTGGTTTTGGGCATATTTTTTACACAATGTTAGTTGTTAGGCGAAATCACATTTTCATCACTAAAATTGCAAACACTGTTGACACTGGCTGTTTTCTCTAATGAACAAAATAGAAAAGATGCTGAAACAACCCTTAATTTCTTGAAATTTGAGCTATTAATCATTCATGTATGGATCAATTTGATTTCTTTGTAACTCTATAAACACTAAAATTTTGAACACCGCTGACACTCATTGTATTCTCTAATTAACAAAATATAAAAGATACTACCACTACAGTTGTGCAACTCTAAATTACAGTTGTGCAACTCTAAAATATGGTTGTGCAACTCAAACTACGGTTGTGCAACTCTAAACTACGGTTCTGCAACATTGCACTACGGTTGTGCAACTCTAAACTACGGTTGTGCAACTCTAAAATACGGTTGTGCATCTCTAAAATATAGCCGTGCAACTCTAAAATAGAGTTTAAGAAGAACCAAATTAGATTAAAAAGTGCAAAAATAATATTATAATGTCCCTAATTTAGATTTTTAGTTTAAGAAGAACCAAATTAGATTTTAGTTTGTGAGGATTTAGAATCAAGAATGCTAAACCGTTTGAGAACCTTTTCAATATAATCAACCTGGGAAAGCATGAGCTTCCTCTTGTGTTTATCCATAAGGATCATGACCCCTAGAATTCTCTTGGCATGGCCAAGGTCTTCATATCAAAGTGTTTCATCAAATTTCTTTTAGTGTCAGATATGATTCTCATAGATGCACAGACAAGGAGAATGTCATCCACATAAAGCAGAATAAACAAGGGAAATTTAGTAGTAACACCTTTGATATACAAGCATGAATCATGTTCACTTCTAATAAAACCAAGAGATCTCATGCAAGAGTTAAATTTTATGTTCCATTGTCTTGGAGAGTGTTTTAGACCATAAATAGACTTTTTTCTCATGAAAATAGTTTCATCCAGATCACCATGAAGAAAGGCAGTCTTAACATCCATTTGTTCAAGTTCCCAATAAAAGACAGTAGCAATATAAAGAAGTAATCTCAGGGTTTTTTATTTAACAACTGGAGCAAATATGTCATTATAATCTAACCCTTCTCTTTGATTAAACCCTTTTGCTACAAGTCTAGCTTTATACTTAGGTGGTTCATCAGATTTTATCCCTTCTTTGACTTTAAAAACCCACTTATAGTCAATAGTATTATCATGCTCAGGTTTAGGAACAAAAATCCATGTTTTATTTGCTTTCATAGACTCAAGTTCTTCTAGCATAGCTTTAAACCATTTCACATAATCAGAGGATCTCATAGCAGATTCAAAAGTCACATGAATAATATTTTTAACAATCTCGGAAGCAATATAAGCAAACTCAACAATATTAATATCATTTGTATTCCTTCTATTAGGAATTGTAGTTCTAGGACTCCTATCTCTAGCAAGTTGATAGTCATGCAGCACAAAATTATCAACAAAAGGCACAGATGCAACAGAAGAGGAAGAAGTAGCAGCATGCTCAGACATAGAAGGAACATCAAGAGTATTTGAAGAATTAGAAGAAGAAGAACTGGGAGATTCAGAGGTAGAGGCAGAGGATTGAGGGTTTAGAGGTACTCCATAAGTCGTGCTTTCTTCATTTTCTTCAGGTTGTTGTTCTTCATCATTCTCTCCTCCTAATTGTTGTGTTTGCTGTAATGGAGCATCAGCTGGGATTGCTTTGTTTGTAGGAGGAGATTTAAAGTGAGTTGGGACATAGCCCATGTCAAACTCATCATCTCCTTCTTCAGAGGTTGTTGACGAGAGGGTTTCTCGACCAAATAAATTTATAATCAAGACCCCCGCTATAGTATATGGGAGTCAGGTTTGTCCTCAGGAGAGAAGTCAGCGGTTCTAGGTTTAGTGTGTTTTGGGGTTCAGGGATAGTGGGAAGAGGTGATGAGGGTGGCTGTCGGCGTCGACTAAGACTTGGTCGATGTCGAGGGAATGATAGGAGAAGAGGTGGTCGGTGTCGGGTAACTTTGCAGGATAAAAATAATAAAATAAAATAAATAAAGATGCAAACTTCCAAGGTTAGGGATCACCACAACAATAACATATGTGTAGATTATAATCACATAAAGATGCATGCTTTATATCAAATAACTTTCGTTATTAACAAACAGGAATATAGAGGCTTTCGAATAAACCCTAAGTGTTACTACCATTTTCTTAATTAGGATCAACCAACTTTCTCAAGCAAAGTCTAATTACTATCCAAATTCATAATTGATTCACTTTCGGTTCATAATTGCAAATAAGGAATTGTCCTCGACTGTCGCAAAGGATTAAGCACATAGGTAGATGATGATAAAGATATATAAATTCATGGATTTATAAATAAAACACACATATCTATGTTGGGATCACCCCAACCCTAGAAGAAGGAAATTAGAAACAAGACATAATTAAAGAAACTAGCTTTAACATTCAAAATAAAACTTAAACTTACAACCGTTCGTCTCCTTCCTCCTCCTTCTCTCTCGCCTCCTCTCTCTCTCTCTCTCTCTCTCTCTCTCTCTCTCTCTCTCTCTCTCTCTCTCTCTCTCTCTCTCTCTCTCTCTCTCTCTCTCTCCTCTCTCCTTGCGCCCGAAGACAGCTTTGCTAGAATGAATGAAAATCAGCCCCTTATTTATAGGCTTCATTCCCTCTCTAATTAGGAAAGAATTACCTATCTATATCTATATCTATCTATCTAAATTATTAAGATAAAAATATGGAAATAAAGAAATAAATCTCTAAGGAAATTATATCTAAAGTAGATAAATGTCTTCTCCTCTTGATAGCACTTGATAGAATTTTATGGAATTTGATCTCGAAAATATCTCCATCCCCCTGGGTCAACTTGATATCGAGTAGGATTGAATACACCGGAATTAAAAAAAGGCTAAAATTGCCTTTTATGGGATTGAATACACCGGAATGTGTACATGATACATTCATATGAGTTTTTTTAGGTATACAGTGTGTGTGTGTGTGTGTGTGTGCGTGTGTGTGTGTTTGTGTGTGTGTGTGTGCATATTGGTTCCGGTGTATTCAGCCCTTAATGTGTGTCATGTACACAAATCTGAGCCGTTGATTGAATAAAATTGATGGCTGAGATTAAAAGACAATTTTAGCATTTTTTTTAATTAAAAATCGGTGGGACCCACGCTTTTTCTTGCCCACTTGCTGAATTGGGGGCGTGTGTGATGCACTCTCTTGACATTATTCGATGGTATATCTGGATTATTCGATCGTATCGACGGATTATGCGATGGTATCGATGAATTATTCTAATTGGCTACCACCTTGAAAACGCCCTAAACTTTTAACTAATAATTATTCGCTTGTGTGTGTGTATACATATTGGTTCCGGTGTATTCAGCCCTTAACGTGTATCATGTACACAAATCTGAGCCGTTGATTGAATAAAATTGATGGCTGAGATTAAAAGGCAATTTTAGCTTTTTTTTTAATTAAAAATCAGTGGGACCCACGTTTTTTCTTGCCCACTTGCTGAATTGGGGGCGTGTGTGATGCACTCTCTTGACATTATTCGATGGTATATCTGGATTATTCGATCGTATCGACGTATTATGCGATGGTATCGATGTATTATTCTAATTGGCTACCACCTTGAAAACGCCCTAAACTTTTAACTAATAATTATTCGATGATATTGCTTGATTATTCAATGATATCGCTAGATTATTCAATGATATCGCTTGATTATTCAATGATATCGCTTGATTATTCGATGATGTTACAATATTATTCGGTTGTCATTTTAACAAATAACTAAATATTATTCGATGGTATTGTTGGATTATTCAATGGTATCACATGATTATTCGATAGTATATGCATTTTTCATTCATATGAATGCCAACAACCTAAAAAAAACTCATATCCTTAAACACAAAATCGGTTGAGATTAATTGGTGGCTAGGATTTGTGGCTAGGATTAGATGTAATCTAATCCTAGGGACTGTATACACACACACACATATATATATACAAATGAGTACACAAATCATAGCCACCAAGGGACTGTATACATGATACATACCGCCTTGGTGGCTAGGATTTGTGTACATGATACACACCGCCTTGCTGAAAAAAAATTGACGCAGGGACTGTATACATGTATACATGTATGAAGGGACTGGATACACACACACACCACTAGAATGAATGAAAATCACACACACACACATGTATGATACACACCGCCTTACTGAAAAAAAATTGACCCAGGGACTGTATACATGTATGAAGGGACTGGATACACACACACGCCACTAGAATGAATGAAAATCACACACACACACACACATGTATGTGTTTATGTATGTATATGTATATGTATGTGTGTGTGTGTGTGTGTATATATATATATATATGTGTGTGTATGTAAATATATATATATATATATATATATATATATAGGGAGTGGTTCCAGAGTGCACACCCCTTAGGGTGTGCGTTGTGCACAAATATTATTCGGTGAAATGTGAAACATTATTCGGTGAAATTTTAAGCATTATTCGGTGAAATGTGAAACATTCTACCGAACACTGTTATGTTTTTTTTCCGTTCAGTTCAGATGAAACGTCCCAATTCCACTGAATAATTTATAACATTCTACCGAATAATGTTTAGTTTTTCTATTTATCCATTTCAAATAAAAGAAACATCAATTCCCTAAACAATAGTTACAATTTATATGGAATGCCTCAAATTTCACAAAATAATGTTTCACATTCCCCTAAACAATACTCATATTTCACCGAATAATGCTTCAAATTTCACTGAATAATGTTTCACATTTCACCGAATAATATTTTGTGCACAATGCACATCCTAAGCCTTGTGCACAAGTTACCCATTCTCTGTATGTATATATATATAGGGTGAGGTTAAAGTGAAAAAGGGGCTTAAGATGAAAAATTCGCTTAAAGTGAAAATGAAGGAAAACAACACACGCGTCCCGGTTCTTTAAAAAAAATATTCGTCCGGGCCGTTAAAAAACAAGAAGTGGAACCCCAAACAGTGAAAAACGCAGAAACATCCTTCTTCCTCCTCTCGCTTGGCACTTCTTTTGCCTTCTATTCGATCGACGCTCAATACATTGAGATCTGGATGATAAGAGGTACAATTTGTCATGGATTCATCATCTCTAAAGAGGAGAAGTGGAACCCCAATCCAATTTGAGACTGCAGTACTCTCTTTCTCTTTCACCTTTTCAATTTTAGTAACTAAAAACCCTAAATATGGATTTATGTCAGTTGTTCTGATTGGATTTGGATATTTTGCTCAACTCTTGTTCTAAATGTCCGCGTTTCGGTTCAATCTATTTGGAATTTGGATGTTTGTGGATTTGATTTCAGCTCCTGCTTGATTTTAGAATAAATATGGATTTATGTCAAGGAGGAACCAATTTAGGGTTTTTTATGCTATTTTTTTTTAAAATGTGCATTGCTAAGAAATTTTCTATATACATATTCAAATACACTAGTTCAATTTGTACCACCGTTGTTTTTACCACACTGTTGAGTGTAGGGTCTCTTTGTTTATTGTCTGGTTAATTTTAGTATGGATTGAGATTGTGGAAACGAGAATTGCATTGGCTGGGCAGCAAGAGATGCATCCGGGTTCCTGTCACCATACAAATTTTGTCGGCGATTTGTTGCTCGAGACCTTAGTGTTTTTGTGTTTGAGTATGGAAGATTTGTGTTTTCTGGCTACAGAATTGTAGCTAGGGGCATTGAAGGATGATAGGAAAATACATGTTAATGCTATTTTGCTTTCGTAATTTGAACTAGAGTGTTGGAGTTGATGATATTTCGATAAAGATATCACACTGTGGAGTCTGCTATGTTGATGTGGTTTGGTCCAAGAACAGATTTGGAGATACCAAGTATCCACTTGTTCCCGGGTAAGATTCACGGCACAAGAAAAACCTCGTAAAATAGGGCAAGTCAAAACAGATTGGCCTATTTTCCCTTAGGGCTCGATAGATGATTTGAAAATGCTTAGCCAGTTGTTGGAAAGAGGGTGCAATTTTGGGTTTTTGTAATCATGAGGGTGTTGCTTTCTGAATGATTGCTTTCAGTTAAAAAAAATCTCCATTTCTCTGTTGTTTCATTGAGTTATTTCTGTTTGGTTGTGTTTTATGATTTTTGCATATGCTAGACATGAGATTTCTGGTGTCGTGAAGGAGGTTGGTGCGAATGTTGACTGGTTCAAAGAAGGCAATCATATAGGACTAGGAACTTATGTGCATTCCTGCAGAGAGTGTGAGTAATGTAACGTTGGAATGGAAAACTATTGCTCTGAAGATGTAGTTCATACTTTCAATTCCATCTATACAGATGGTACAGTCACCAAATGGGGCTACTCTAGCTTCATTGTTGCTCATCAGAGGTGTGTATGATACGTCTGCATATACAATGCACTCGCTCTTTTTCATATGACCATGTCTCTTAATCATTGTTATGACGATTGAGAAATTTTGCTACTGATTTTCAAGGTATTGCTATAAGATTCCCGAGAACTACCCTCTAGAAATGGCGGCTCCTCTGCTGTGTGCTAGAATCACCGTCTACTCTCCCATGAAGCGCTATAAGATGAATCAGCCCGGAACTTGAGAGATCTGGATTTGTCGAACTTTTAGGGATTGTTCACTAACCACTAAAAGTTACATCTAGGTGAGAGTTTTTGGTGTTATTGGTAAAAGCATGTAACAAGATAAGGTATCGAATTGCTGAAGCCAATCGCTTGTTTAATAAGATGCTTCAAAGACAGATTTGTGTTTTGAGCAACTCCATTGATGTTGTTAGCTTGCTACTTTTGTTATGTGCAATTTTAGTTTGAAAAAGTGCAAATATAAAAATGAAAAGTGCAATTTTAGAACTCAAATGCTCTTAGCTTGTCCATATTTTGAATTAGGTTGTTACTTGTGTTAAGATCCATAAGCTCAATTAGGAATGAGCGCTTGACCGATTGTTGTTCAAGAGATTGGTGGTTCGACTCCACTTGGATCTATCTATTATTTTAATGTTCAAAGTTTATTTATGTACTTTATAATCATATTCATGCACATTATAACCTTATTTATGCACTTTATAATTTTAATTGTGCACTTCATATTTTTATCATACACTTCATCATTTTATAACCTTTTTTTATGCATTTTATTCTTGCACTGTATAATCATATTCATGAACGGTAACAAAAAGAACACAACCATAAATATTATTCTTGCACTTGCTGGTATTAGGTATGCACTTTATAGTATTATTCTTGCACTTCTGGTTGGTGTTCAATATATATGAAAGTTAGAGATGGTGTGATCATGTCCTAGTAAGTTCGAGAGGGCGTGTTCATGTCCTGGTAAGTTACAAAAGCTAAAGATGCTCCAGAGCGAGATTGATTTGAGCCTGAGATGGGTTACCTTTCCATTGCAACACTTCAACCTTCTAGCTTATATTTTCACTTTATAACATTATTGTTGCATTTTGTAATTTTATAATTACATTTTTGTTGCCTGCCTAGCTGTATCTGGTCCTCTCATCTGTAGAATTATCCTCCATTAATAAAGTCGAAAAATCATATCCGTTCAACCAACTCCACATAAAGCTTGCAAAACAATTGAATTCAAATAATTGAAGATGACAATTCACCTAGCAGATGAAATAAAATATGTTGAATATCTGATCATTCACACAATCATGAAAAGCATCAAGCAAATAACAAACCACTTTATACTCTTATTTATTCACTTTATTTTTGGGAGTTGAAACTACCTAAAGTTGCACTTCTATCTCTTGCTTTTGCACATATATATTCTAAAGTTACACTTTATACTCTTATTTATGCAATTTTTAATCTTGTGTTGTAATCTTATTTATTCACTTTATTAATTATCTTAGTCATGTACTTTGTACTCTTATTGAAGCACTTTATTCTATATCAATGGATTAAACAACATCAAAATGATATTGATTAGAGAGATGTCCTCTTGGGAGCATCTAGTTAGATAATCTTAATTGTGCACTTTATATTATTATTCATGCACTTCATTGTTTTATTCTTGCACTTTTTCAGTTTATTTATGCACTTTATAATCTTAATTGTACACTGCATACTATTTTATTCATGCACTTTATCAATTTATTTATGCACTTTGTTATTTTAGTATTGCAATTTATAGTATTATTCTTGCACTTCTTTATATTAAATGTGCACAATTACACCTTGTATATGCACATTTTTAAATGTGCACTTTATAATATTATTTTTTTCACTTTATAATCATATCCTAGGACTAAGATCTATAAGCTCAAATTGGAAAGAGCGCATGGACAAATTTTTGTTCAGGAGGTTGGTGGTTCGACTCCACCTAGATCTATTCATGCAATTCGGAGTGTTATTCATGCAATTTATAGTTTTATTTATACATTTTATAATCTTATTTATTCACTTTGTATTTGATCAGAAGAAGAAGTAAACACTTATTGATAATAGTTATGCACTTTATAATATTATTCTTGCACTTTTATTATATTAATAGTGCACTTTAAATTATTAAACGTGCACTTTATAATATTATTTGTGCATTATTCACGCATTTTACCATTTTACTTATGCACTTTATAATCTTAATTGTGCACTTCATACTCTTATTCATGCACTTCATATTATTATTTATACACTTCATCATTTTATTCTTGCACTTTATCATCTTATTTATGTATTTTAAAATCTTAATTGTGCACTTCATAATCTTATTCATCCACTTCATATTATTATTCATACACTTCATAATTTTATTCTTTCACTTTATCACCTTATTTATGCACTTTATAAAACTAAAATTGCACATTATATTAGATAGGAATTTTGCTCTGCCTAGGTTCCAAGGACGAACCACGGGTTCTCGAAAGCACCTATGATTACGCACCTTGCAATGCAATAGGCTAGAAAAATGGTAAATTATATGAAAGCTTACTCTAATCCAGCCCTTGTCTTTCCGTTGAAGTGGAAAATTCAGCATAACCCCGGACATTCATTAAGGAGAAAAAACAAGCGCACCTGATACAACCAATGAGTAAGGCATGCTAGCTTATAAAATTTCTTCTTCTTCATGAATTATCTCCAATTCAAGAAGTTTAATATATACAGAGAGATGATGTGGACAACAACCAACAGTGAGAGGCGCCCCACAGTCGGGTCAGTAAACATGCAGATCTATAACTTCAACCCCCCCCCCCCCCCCCAAAAAAAAAAGAGTGTCCTAAAATTGGGTCTCCACCTTTTCTGCCCAAACAATTATCATGGATTATTCTTTCACTAGTAATAAGAAATCGTAAAGTTCTAAGCTTCTGCATAAACACCGCATACTATGATTGCCAGAATGAAGAACCTGATAGGCAGAACTTTGCTCCTAAGTGAATTAGAAGTTGTAAACTTTATAGAATTTTGAGACACACACTCCAAAAGAAAAGCAGAAGCTTAACATAAAAGTTCAGATGATAAAAAAACGTAACACCTCAATACTTGCCAAATCTAAAACCATAAATTTAAAAACACTTTAGGATTTTTGAGGTTGCAAAGTCACATTTTGTGAGCGTGTCATCTAAAGCTATTTCTAAAGTTTCAAATCTAAAATCGAAGGATATGAACCTTATTTTGCATTATTGACACTCGAAATACTCTCCATATAACCATATACAGAAAGGAATATCTAACTATATTTGAAACAGAGAGGAAATCTAAGAGTTGATAGAGTACCAACAGTTGGTTACAACTATAATCAAACTCCAACTCCAAGGGAAGCATAACCCCGGACATTCATTCCACAAAAATGAATCCAACTCTTTATTTTATTTGGAAAGTGTACTAACCCAATCAAACTTGACCTGAGATTATTATGGTTAAGATGGAGCATGTTTCACCCAGAACCACAAACTACCTAATGTACAAATCAAGCAAGCTCATCTAATCGTAAAAAGACTAACTCGAATTTGGTCAAGCTAAGAACAATAACAGGGAAATCATAACGTACACGACTATGAATTAGCGCAGACAATCAAACATTCTAGATACAAGTGACGCAACAAATAACATTTAGAGATGGAAAAAGCATAGGTTATCAGGCTTGGTAATTTTCTTATCAAGCAATTAGACAGGTACTTTTCTTCAATCTGTCAATCGGTTGTTGGCAGCAAAAGGCTATCAGGCTTGGTAATTTTCACCTCTCCATTTATGGACTTTGATCAGTCAACATGGATTCCTAGGACAACAAAAATAAATAGTTGCACTGGCATCACCTATAATGTCTGAATGAATGAATTATTTCAAGCAAATCTGATAAACTATACCCTTCTCCAACAAGGAGAATTTTCAGTTCGACCATGAAGAAAATTAAGCAGCTTCAATTGCAAATCAAAAACCCTACCTGTAGAACAATATACTTGCAAAACCGGGCTATATGCAATAGACCAACCATTGAAAACCTTCCCAGGTCACTCTATCATTTTGACGGGAGCTCTTAATTGAAGACATTAAAAAAACTGATCAATTTGATGCTTGTTTCTAGAAAAGAAATACAAAATTGGAATTAGATAAACTCAATTCCACTGTCAAAAAAAGCTATTGGATTTGGTCAATATAAATTCAATGCTTTATGTGATCTTGGAGCCAGTGTGAGTATAATGTCTGTAACAATATGGTCCAAGATTAAGATAGGTGCCCTAGAGCCTGTGGATGCTAAGCTTTATATGACAAACAACACGGTGGTCATCCCAACAGGCATGGTGGACAATGTGCCAGTACAAATAGGTAAGTTCATCGTCCCCGCTGATTTCTTAGTTATTGATATGGCGGAGGACCCTGCTTGCCATATTATTCTAGGAAGACCCTTCTTGGCGACACTAGATGCCAACATAAGCATAAGGAAGGGAGTACTCACTTTCTACATCAGCGATGAGGTGTATGAGTATTCCTTTAATAAAACTGGAAGGCATACAGATCCCATGGAAGAGGTAAAATATATATCTGCTGGTTACATTAACTGCGGGGAGACTAAGGTAAGAAATATGACTCATGAAGAACTATAAAAGAGGGATATGGAAGCCCAGGTGGAGAAGATCATGGCCATCCTGAACGATGACACAGACGATCTGCTCGACATCAACAAAGGTAAGTCGACATCGACTAAGGTAAGTCGACGTTGACTAATTATTTCTCGGATGCCTTGACAGGATGCAAGTATGGGGTCGATGTCGACCAGAATTCCTCGACATCGACGAAATTGGTCGATATCGACCAAAATTAGAGCCCTCCACCAGCAGCAGCTTCATCGAGCACTCCACTGAAGCCAAGGACTCCTCGACATCGACGAATTTGGTCGACATCGACCAAACACCTATGTCCTAGATTTCGCCTCCATCGACGAGCAATCCACTGGAAGCCAAGGACAACTCGATATCGACCAATTTGGTAGACATCGACCAAAAATCTTCGTCCTAGACTTCTCCTCCCTCGACCAGCAGTCCACCAGAAGAGCACAACTCCTCGATATCGAGTACTATTACTCGAAATCGACCAAAGCTAACGTCCCCGAATCCGATTCTACGAAGGTAAGCCAAGGTATGGATCCTTCTTCTCCTATTTCCATTAAAGATTTATCTATACACGGGAGAGGTTTGCCTTGGTATGTGTGATTATGTAGGATTTCCAATGATGATCCTAAGGAGTATGAAGTTGGAGACAAGCTCTATGTTTCCAAATCAAAGGATCATTGGTTTCCTAACAAATTCAACGATAAGAAGATGGGGCCCTTCATCTTGAACAAGATCCATTCCGGAGGATTACATCTGATGGACAAGAATGAAGTCCTGTTTGAAGCCCAAGCTACATGGGCCTTGCAAATGCCACCTTGAGCTTAAAGGAGAAGTCGGTCTAGTGACTATAAAATCTAGAGCTTGTAAATAGACATTTATTTTTGGGACTTTTGAACATTGTTGCTTTTGTTTGTTTTTGGTTTTGAATTTTTAGTTTTTTATTGTGGGTATTTCTCTTCTACATTTTTCAGGTCCATGGGGATAGAAGCAAGCTAAAATTGGACCAGGCCTAGCAACATAACACTTGTTTTTTATACAGTGAGGACACTATAATGTTTAATTATGGGGTGGGAGAAGGGTTTACTTTGTGCATATTTGAAATTATTGGTGCATTATTTCTTGAATTGCTTATACATGGCTAGTTTGGAATTCATTATTTAATTTTTTTTGCTTATATGCATGTTTTCAAAAGTTTGAAAAAAAATGACCCCCATTGAAAATTTTGATTAGTGTCATGGAAGCCTTCATTGAACTAGACGATGCAAAATTGGATTCATTAGAGATATAGCATGAAATTGCCTAGTAAAGGGAAGTCACAATGAAGTGCATATTTTTATTGAAAACCATGAAGGGAGGTAAAAATTGAAGTTGCTTTTGACATGTTGCATGATAAGAGGATGAAGGACTTTATATTTCCATATAATGCTCATTGTTATATTCCTTGCCATACCTATGCTTATGCATCACAAAAGCCATATTATGCCTTATTTCAATTATTGCTCCACATATTCTAAATATTGTCATTCTTTACCTTATTTCCTATCCGGGGATTATGTTGAGAATGATGTTACATTATGGAGATTTTATATGGTTGTTGTGTTTATCATTATTGGAGTTTGGCAAGATTGGTTGAAATATATAGAAAATTTAATGAGTGAAAGAAAATCCGATCACCTCAAGAGATAAAGGTAGATCGACCCTGCTTACTGAGATAATAGTTCAGTTAGATGGGACACACAGTTGAGGAGTCCAAGGCACTAAGTATCCGGGGCCATTTATGACACCCATTTTTGCGATTTGCGAAAAGGCAGTGCTGAGGTTAGAGAGGTAAAAGCATAATATTGAAAAAAGCATTATGGAAGGTGATGAATCTTATGAGAAAGGATGTGGTAAAGAAAGTTTGGAAATACTCTATTTCCTCGGATTATTAGCACCACATTGCCAAAAATTGCCCACCTTTAGCCTTTTACCAATCTATTCCTTATTGATCTTAAATTAAAGTCCTCTTGATTATTAATGCTTTGTCACTTATGAATTGTTTTTGCATAACCCTCCTTCTGTGAGTATATGTTGCTTTTAAATTGGACATGCATGGATTTGTGACACAAGTACCTTTTTGAGGATGGTAATTAAGTGCAGGGTTATATGAGAATGAATCTAATATGTTAAGAGTTTTGTTTCTTCCCCTGAATGACAAATAAAAGTATTGCTTGATGACAAGCAAGCTTAAGTATGAGGTGTTTGATGTGAGCCTAATTTGCCATGTTTTATAGTTACTTTTATATCGTTTTCTGCATGCATTTCATACATATGGGTTAGAGTAGTACATAATCTATGTAGTTTATGCTTATTTTCCAAATTATAGAATCTATACCAATTTACAGCAGTTCTGAGAAAAGGAGAAAAGCTCGAAGTCAACTACAGAAGTCCGAGGTCAAGGAGCAGCGGAACCAGGACAAATCGAGCTGGAAGCAAGAAAATCTAATCGACAACATTTGGTCGATTTCGACAAAGCTTAGTCGATATGAAGTACAGTCAAGTCGATTTCCACTCGGACAACAAAGAATTGAGCAGAGCTGAGATATTTAGTCGATATCGAGGTATTTTACTCAATATCGAGCAAGATGAAATCGAGCTAAGAACCAGACATCGACAAAGTGAAGCTGGGTGCTGAACATGTTACTCGATGTTGAGGAAATTTCCTCGATATCGAGGAAAACCCAAGTCGATGTGCCGTCCAATAGCCGGAATCGAGTTTCCGAGTAGAAGAATTCTACTCGATATCTAGGAAATCCCCAGTGGCCGAAGTCGAGTAGTCCGGATCTTGTTAAGGTTCTATCCCAAAGCCAATGGAGATATTTTCAAGATCAAATTCTATCAAGTTCCATCAAGATCTATCAACTCCATGGAGGATTTATCCACAAATTAGATATAATCCTAGTTGATTTAATTATTTATTTCCATGTTTTATCTTTAGATAAAAGATAGATAGAATTAGATATAGATATAGTTTTCTTTCCTAGATTAGCTGCGAATGAAGGCTATAAATAAAGCCTTAGGGGCTGATTTCTAAGCATTCAATTTCAGAAGAAGTAGTTACATAGAGAGAGGGTAGAGAGAGAGAGAGAGAGAGCTTGTGGCGAGAGCAAGGTCGAAAGACGAGAGCAGATTTGGCTTATTCGGTTGTAAGCTTTCATTTTAGTTTATTTAATGCAAAGTTATTTCCTTTTATTATTGATGAGTTTCTTGATGATGAAGAGCGAGTAGTCACCCAACTTCTAGGGTCGGGGTGAGCCCGACGGTAGCCATGTGAAGTGATGCGGTAAAGGTTTGATCTTTTTATGTAATTCGTCTTCTATCCCTGTGAGCATGATTCTTTTGCGAAAGTTGAAGGTGATCCATGTTGGATTTATTGAAACGAAAGTTATCTTAATACAACTTGGGTTAATTATGTGAAAGGGTTAGTAACAATTAGGGTTTATGCCAAAGCCTCTATATTCCTATTTGTTAATAACGAAAGTTATTTGATGAAAAGCATGATCTTTTATGCCTTTATGTGTTATTGTGCATGGTTATCGTTGTGGTGTTGAAACCCTGATCTTGGAAGTCTTTAGTTTATTGATTTATTTCTTCTAAATTCGTGTTCTGCGTTTGAGAAAGTTGCAATTTTTTAGTTTCTGCACAAGTCGATCTCGGGGAATTTTTGGTCGACGTCGAGAAGTTTTGTCGAGATCGAGTTGAGTTTCTTGAGTTTGCTTTCTGTTAGTCGAATTAGAGTGCAGTTGGTCGATATTTTTACTCGATATCGAGGAACTGTAGTCGATATCGACGAGTTTCTATGCTTTCGTTTCTTTTCTGCTTTTCTTTGTTATTTTTGTCGGTCTGTTTGATTTTCTGCCTGTGAGATTTGCTGCTATCTGAGATCCGCTGACACGCTTCCTCTAGGATCGATCCTGACTTTCTTTTGCTACATCAGGAGGAGGTCTTGTAATCATTTGCATGGGCACGAATCTGGTTAGATCTATTTCATTATATTTTAAACTCGATTTCCTCCTACAACAAGGACATTGCATGCTCCAACATGAAGAGGAGCAAAAAAAACACCTAGCCATGATGTTAATGATCTCTCCAAGAGTTCAGCCTAGGACTACCATATCTCGGCTTATCCTATACATCTTTTGCAACTATCTTGCCTACATTACTACTTTTTGTCTTAACTGGTCACTCCTTGGGAACTCTTGGAGAACTCATTTGCCTTCAACAAGTTTTAATTGCCATTTATAGTCTTTTGCTGTAAATTACTCCACTGGAACTATCTACTGTAATGTTGAATGTTGGTTTATCATTAGTAGCAAGCGATCTGATCACTACTACAATTAGGATATATTGTTGCACTTAATTGCAGTGGTTCATGTATTGCAGCGGTTTATGCAACGGATTAGTCTATTGTGGCGGTTAAAGTGGCGGATTTAACATGTCTTATTATAGTACCTATGGTAGCAGTTTTAAAGACACTATTGTGTCGGTTTTTGAGCTATTGTAATGGTTTTTTTTTAGCAATTGTGGCGGTTTTAAAAAACACTTTTTTTCCCACCTAATGAAGCGGTTTCTAATACCTAATGAAGCGCCTCCAAAATTTCGTATTGACGCCTTCCAAACGCGCCATAATTTATTTCCTTTAAGCTAAATTCATTTTGAATATTTATTAAAGGAAAAAGGAAATATGTTTTTTAATTAGGGAATACATTTTTAATAAAAATAAAATAAGACTAGCGGTGCAAAGTGCAATTGATCAATTCGATGAAGTTCGGGGTGCTAGGGTTAGGTCACATATCTCTCGAACAAACCCTTTGCGGAACGAGCAAAGGGCTGATTGGGTGGCATTGCGACTGATTGGGCTGATTGGGTGGCGTTGCGGCTGATTGGGCTAGGGTTAGGTCACATATCTCTCGATCACCTGAAGGGCTGATTGGGTGGCGTTGCGGCTGATTGGGCGGTCGGCGAAGTGGGCGGATAACCTTTTTGGCGGAATCGACCACCCGGAGGGCTAGTTGGGTGATTGACTGCTTGTTAAAAGGGCTTGTTTGGCCGAATCGATCACCTGGAAGGCTGGTTGAGCGATCGGCGAGGCTTCATCAAAGAGGGAGACCAACCTGGGGGAATTGAATAGCTCGTGTTGGTTGGCGATCGAAATGCATCACATTGAAGCGAGCTAGTGCTTCGAACTCGAGCGACTTTCGATTCGAATAGGGCGAGCGTTAACACTTTGAGTGGCCTGGTAAGTTAGGTCATCACATTTTTTTTAATTGGTTGTTATTTTTGTTTGAATTTGATGTTTCAAATAGAAGTGAAGAATCAATTCCTCTAGGGCTAAATTAGGAATGACCTTTAAAATCTAGATTTGTTTAAGAACTTTAGGTCTCCTCAGTTGAGATATGTTTTTGTATTTGCACAAATAGATGTCGAATGTGCAAATTTGATCCGATTTCATCTTCTGGCTTCTGAAATTGATATGGAATGATTAAAAGAACCGATTGATTAAAGAGGCCATTTATCATGCTTGGAAATGGAAAATGATGAACAAGTACACTCTACATGACCCTCTATTTCTTCCACCATGATAAGCCAATCTGGTTATGTACTGAATGACATTAAACCCATGAGTGACCATTCTTTTTTGCCCCTTTTTTGGCATTTGATGGGTCTCAAATGTACCTATATCTAATTTGGGTCATTTGATAATCAATAAATTCTTCATATATTCCTACATATAAATGCAGATGCAATGAAATTTATATTATATATAAATTCACAACCCATTGAGTATATAAAAGTGATGTTTAGTGAAGTATATATATAGAGCATATATTAGGGAAAACCTTTTTTTTTTTTAAGAAAGGCAAGCCACAACCATTCGTGTGCAAGTTTATTATTTTAAGTGTGATATTTAACTTATTATTCTTTAGATGATTTCTTTAAATCAGGCTCTTCTCATTTGTCTTGTTTTGCCTATTCTATTGACATCTCTTTCTTTAATCATTTTTCTTTGGGCATCTTAGGTATTCACCTATTTGAGTGTCTTTCATTTTCTGGCACGTGCACAAGGGACCTCCTTGATCTTGTTTGTTGAAGTCTTAGAAGTAGTGAGGTATGTTCATTAGCACTCCAATATGAAATTTCTGGGAAATTAAAACATTTTGACCATCCATAATCATAAAACGTTTTGTATAGTTCTTATAATTGGTTAGAATTGGATTCCTCGTATCATATGGGTAGTGTCATTTATTCTATCATAAGCATAAAACTTTTGGCATCTTAGGTATTCACCTAATGTCATTTTGTCTTGTATAGTTGTATAGATGGCGAAGAAAGTCAAGGCTTCTCATCAGCAAGCTCATATCCCAGAATATGAACAGTAGAGGATGATAACAATAGCAGCAAATTCTGCAAGAATGAAAGCGGTTGGTTTGAATATCTTGGTGAACAAGGATTTGAAAGACAAGTATGAAAGACAAAGTAGGGGTATTGTGGATGAAGTTCATCGCGTCGCAACTGGGAGAAGAAACCGAAATGTAATAAAAAATCTTGTCACCAAGGAAGGTATTACCCTTAACAGAGTATTGCAAATCGAGATGAAATTAAGTTGGATTTTTCCAGCCATTATTCTGCTACATCTCAAACACAGAGGAATTGCTGATTGTTAGATCATATCACGCTAGCTCTCACAAGAGCAGACAATGACTAGCTAACCCAACAAATTTCGAAGTCTGAGGTTAGAACAACTCTCTTTTAGCTGGCAAGAGACAAATCTCCGGGCCCTGACGGATTTGTTGTGGGCACATTGTTGGCCTCTACGTCATCAAAGCTATTAAAGTTTTTTTCTCCTGTGGGAAAATCCTTAAACAAACAAATCACACCTTCATTGCTCTAATACCCAAATGCGATAACCCACAAATGACTAATAATATCAGACCCATTAGCCTTTACTCAACCATCTACAAAATAATCTCTAAAATCTTAGCTAATAGATTACGATAAATTCTCCCCAAACTAATTCACCCACTTCCAAGTGCTTCCATAGCTAATCGCTCCATCCAAGACAATATCCTTATCGCAAATGAATTATTCCACTTTTTTCAACATATTAAGGGGTCAACTGGATGGATGACAGTCGAATTGGATATGGAAAGAGCCTTTGACATGATTCGCTGGGATTTTATGCTTAAAGTCCTGGATAAATTTGAATTTTGCAGCAATTTCTGTTGTTGGATTGAGGAATGTATAACAATAGTAACCTAGTCGGTCCTAGTTAACAATGAACCCACATACTTGTTCACCCCATCCAAGGGCCTTAGGCAAGGAGACCTACTATCCCCGTACCTCTTCCTCCTTGTCTCACAAGTTCTCGCTAGAGGACTACAATCTGTAGCGAATGTACCAGGTAGCCACCTTGGCGTATCAATCAAATGACCATGCTACAAGATCCCTTTTTTGGCTTTCGTTGATGACATCATCATTTTCGCTTCCGCTACGAAAACAGTCTATGACCAAATCAACTTTATATGACCAAAAATATTTTTTGACAGTTGAGGGGAGAAAAATCAGATTACTTTCATGCTTTTTTTTTTTTTTGGCCGAAAAATTCAGTTCACAGTTGAGAATTCAACTTCATACCCCATTACCCTACTTATGGAAAAGTAAAGGTTTGAGTTGTTGAAAACTCATATTAGATGGCCATAAAAATCAGATTACAGAGGGAAAATTTTTAGATTAAATTGAAGGTCCTTTTATAGGCAGAAGGCAGTCCATTGCACTACTGAAAAATCTGATTATTGTATTTGTAAGAGAAAAATCTGATTACTTTCATGCCCTTTTTTGGGCTCTCTTCATTTCACTTCTTATGGAAAATTCATGTTCTAAATCACAAATTAGGGGTGTTCTGTGTAACAGTAACTGCATATCAAGTGAAGGGAAACATCAATAAGAAAGAGGTGCTGAAAGTGCATATTACAGTGCTGAAAATATTCCGAGTACATTGCTAAAAAACCAACAGACAAAGGATGTTCACAACCTCAAAACAAAAAGACACTTCTGAACATAGTAAAACGTTTCACTACGATATTTTGTCCATCGCAAAACACAAAAAACACCCACTACTTCGTACAATATTACTGATTTCCTATTCCATTCATCTCTAAAATACGCATGGTTTTCTCTACGAGGTCATAGTCACAAGTGATTTATTTAGGAAGACAACCATTCCTTTCTAACATTAGCTTATCTATGTGAGCAATTTGACAATCATTGGACCCTTCAACTCTGATGATCCTCATCATACATAACTACAAAGACAAAAACACACGGTTGATCTTTTTCGGTGGATACTCATTGAATGCTCTCTAAATTGCACCGATTAGTTCATCTACCATTTCGGAGGATTGAATGGCATTAAAAAAAGCCAAGATCCACCACATTCAAATCCGGAGAGTTTGCTGGTGGACAAATCAATTTGATGTCGAACCCATTTTGGGACGCAACTCCTTGAAACTCCACCTTATCAGGGCGGACATGTGTTCTTACATTATCTTGTTGAATAAAAATTGGCGTGTTTGCATCCTCTCTCGACTACTTTTCTCGAATAGCAGGAAGCACCTTTTCTAGCAGAAACTTTCATATTGTTTCCTTTGTTACTACAGTTATTGGTTTGGTTACCAAGGTCTCGGCTTCTCTGTTTTGACTTCGCCTTAATGCAGTCTCAATTGTCACAAGTGGAAACACTCCAATTTTCCCAAAAAACACTTCATTTCCTTCCTCATCAAACCGCGACCTTGCAATAGCCGTTAGAAACGTTACTTTCTCGATGAAATTTTTACTTTGGCATGAACGCAAAGGATCACTTTCAGTTGGAAGCAAGTAGTAGTTTCTTAACTTCTTTGTCATGCAGAATCACTTCTCATCAATGTGTACCATGTTGTACATCCCTAAAAAATAAGAAAAGAAAATCAGATAAAGAGGCAGTTGTAGAAAATGGAGGATCTGATGTCCATAACCATAATGATGATGATAGCTCTAGAAAATGGAGGCAATTGCAGACAATGGTTGGTTCAACACATGCAATACAAGGTTCATTTTAGTCTGATGCAGTTACAAATTGGAAGGAAATCCTGAAGGTTGTCGAGGAGTCTGGTGCAATTACAAATTGTAAGGCACCAGAAATTTCTGGAGTATTCTTTTTAATTTCATGATATGGCTCATAATTGCTGCCAATTGTGCAAGAACTGAGCTCATCATCCCTATAAGCTTCAAGAGCTTCATGTGGCAATTCAAACTTTGCGACAACATTTAAAGTATCATCCCGTGTAATTGATGATTCATCATTTTCCTTGTCTTGACTGGTACACTCATCAATAACATGAATATCATGCCATGTTCAATTTCTTGATTTTGCATTTTCAATTGGGATATCTGAGATTGAATTTGGTGTTTGATTTTGCTTATGCTTGATTTGCTGGTTTTTTTTTGCTTGATTTTGCTGGGTTTTTTTGCATGATTTTTCTTTTTCAGTTGATGACCTTGCAAAATCCATTTTCTGTGTGCTTGATTGAAAATTTAGGATAATGTAATAGGAAATTGTGAAATTGCTGACATCCATTGACACCCCTTGCAAATATTGTTGTCTTTAATTTGGGTGTCCTACTTTAGCCTTGCTGGTTTTGCACCAAAGACTATTAGCTCAATATGGTACAACAATATGCCTATGCACAATGATGCGGGTTCAAATCCCGCAAATGCTATCTATTTGGTATCTCTTAATATGTTTCTCTTTGCAAATAAGAGTATAAGATGCAAAAATAAAATTGTAATGTGCAGTTGTGCAACTTTGAAGTGCAATTGTGCAACTTTAAAGTGCAGAGATATGATTGAAGTAAAAGTGGAACACGGATATTATGGCAGGTAGTATGTCAGATTAAATGAGCATTTAAATTTTTCATCCATAGGCATTTCCATTGAGCTTATTTGATTCCAAACTCTTTCTAATTTCTAAGTTAACTAAATCGTAAACTTCAAATTGAAACTAATTCGACATTTTCATCCCAAAACATACATTCAAATCAAGCAATTCTTTCTAGTTGTTATACATAGGCTCAAACAAAAACAATAGTACCTAAATATAGAATCCATCATAATAAAAACACATTCAAGTTGTTAATCTCCAAGTAAGAGCTCACCGCTCCATCTAATATCCTAGAAGCTACATAAGTGGTTTTGGGCATATTTTTTACACAATGTTAGTTGTTAGGCGAAATCACATTTTCATCACTAAAATTGCAAACACTGTTGACACTGGTTGTTTTCTCTAATGAACAAAATAGAAAAGATGCTGAAACAACCCTTAATTTCTTGAAATTTGAGCTATTAATCATTCATGTATGGATCAATTTGATTTCTTTATAACTCTATGAACACTAAAATTTTGAACACCGCTGACACTCATTGTATTCTCTAATTAACAAAATATAAAAGAAACTACCACTACAGTTGTGCAACTCTAAATTACAGTTGTGCAACTCTAAAATATGGTTGTTCAACTCTAAACTACGGTTGTGCAACTCTAAACTACGGTTCTGCAACATTGCACTACGGTTGTGCAACTCTAAACTACGGTTGTGCAACTCTAAAATACGGTTGTGCATCTCTAAAATATAGCCGTGCAACTCTAAAATAAAGTTTAAGAAGAACCAAATTAGATTAAAAAGTGCAAAAATAATATTATAATGTCCCTAATTTAGATTTTTAGTTTAAGAAGAACCAAATTAGATTTTAGTTTGTATAAATAAAACTATAAATTTCATGAATAACACTTTGAAATTGAATAAATAGATCTAAGTGGAGTCGAACCAACAATCTCCTTTACAACTATTTGTCCAGACGCTCTTTCCTATTTGAGCTTATAGATCTTAGTTCTAGGATATGTTTATAAATTGCAAAAATAATATTATAAAGTGCACCAAAAAATATTGTAAACAGTAGCTTCAAGCAAAAAAAATGTATCTATCCTTCAAAACTAAAGCAGCTGGACTATTTAATTTATTACTCAAGACACAGGTGCTTCGATACTAATACTAGATGGTTTCTAAATGACCAGATTACAACTTC
The DNA here is from genome assembly GCA_037127255.1 of Persicaria tinctoria. Classification (NCBI taxonomy): domain Eukaryota; kingdom Viridiplantae; phylum Streptophyta; class Magnoliopsida; order Caryophyllales; family Polygonaceae; genus Persicaria; species Persicaria tinctoria. The sequence continues at coordinate 53,449,527 of JBANSL010000006.1, read as the reverse complement.
CTGTGTAGTAGAAACAAGTCCTACTAAAAGCACACCACATGTTTAATATTTGACTTGCATACAGCTAAAAAGCTATATACACACCCTTAAGCACACTCATCCTATGCTTCTCAACGTAACAAGTTAGGCCATGACCTCTTGTTCAGCAGGCTTTGCCTCTTCCTTCTCAGCAGGCAGCATAAGGATACTATACAAGACAAAAACAAAAGATATACTATCAAACATAACGACAAGGTTAATTACTTCATTGGAGTTGCTGACTGCATCACCATATCAAGCACTTTAATTGCATATTGGGTAGATTCTAATTTTCTTCCAGACAATAACTCATTCAAATGATGAGTATTTGTTTGTGCCACCAGTTTAATGGTAACTCTGAACTCCCTTTCCCTGTTAGACAGTTTAAGCAAATGAACGCAAAATAAAAAAATGCACAAGCATTGTATAGAGCATAATCAGAAGTGAGAATAGGAATCCTGGACGGCCTGAATCATCCTCAACAAACATAACAACAAATTCCTTAGAGCTAAATGGAAACGGACCAGCTTTGTAAAGACTCTTCTTGCCATCACATGCAACTAGTAATGAACTAGATTCTTTACTTTTATCCTTCAACTACTACTTCCCAAGCAAACATTGATCCCCTTCCAACAACTTGTGACAAATTGGTCATCAATCAAGCATAACAAACCCTGAAATAATGAACCCAGTGATCAATTTTAGGAATCACTCATCAAATCTGCACAGCCATACCTAAATCAGATGTGTAGTTTCACAAATTCCACTATAGAAAGACCGAGTACACTGAAAATCAAAGGAGCAAGAGGGGAAAAGTGCATGCTTCAGGCAAAACTATTAGAGAAAGAGGGAACAAACCTAATCCGGTAGCCATGGTTGATGATTGAAGAAGAAAGGGAGGAAGTTGCATCACCGCCGAAAGCACAGAACACCCGGTTGTTGGAGCAAACATAATCAGTGGAAAGCCTTCAGAATTCTACTGAGAACCTAACAACAACATCACATTCACATTCTACATGAAAATGATTCCACTTTCATTCACAAATCAAAGCCATTAATTTTGCAATTACATGTTCGTTGATTTTCGTACAATATTTGTGAATCGCATGCGTGCAGTACCATAGGAGCAATTGACGAATTTAAGTATTGTATTGCTTCGTGCATCAAATCTAGAATCCCCAAAATCGAGGCATGAAAATCAAATTGAGGAGGGAAATTTAAGCACAAATCAACTAAAGAACAAACCCTAACTCTAATTGGGAGAAGAAAAGTAGGAATTGAAGATATACATAAATAAAAAAGAAGGAACCTTGTTCTTGATGGAAGAAAGCACATCAACATTCAACACAGTGGAGGAGAGAGATAGAGTACCGTCGGAACCTTGCAGGATGTGAAACCGATGTCGGAGATCTGATGCCGAGGCTGAAGATCGAAAGTCGGAGAGAAGCATAAGATAATAAGCGAATTGAAGGAGCGGGATCAGGAACTGCACAAAATTCGGAGAAGGAAAATGAGATGTACCTGAAGCTGGAGCCATCTTTTTTTTTTTTTTAAAGGTAAATATATTATAATGGGAAGAAAATATTTATAAGATAAGTTTGGACCATAGGCCTAACTAGTAGATTCCTAAGTTAGCCCTGTAGTGAGTAAGGCTCACATCCTAAAGTGACGATAGGGGTGGTTAGGACTAAGTCCTTGTGTGGATCCTATCTCTTCAAGCCACGGCCATCAGAAGTCGGACACACGCCTCGAGTGTAGCATGATATACCTTCCCCTTTGGCTATGCCATCAAGGAGGCTATATCACATTACACTAAGCACCCCATTTCCATGTTCTACATGCCTTGATATAGTCCAATAGCCCTAAAGTAAAAAACAGTCTTACACTCCTTTCATATTAGGCAAAAAGATACAAAAGGTTGCCTAGACATGTAAATCACGAGTCTATGTTGCTGCTGAATTGCATCTAAAACGAATGTTTCCTTCAAAAACTTGTGCATGCATTGCCATCATGCTCTTGTTGGGTTATGCCATTGAAATCTTCCTTTATCAGACCCTCTTGAAGGGTGATGGCTGAGTTGAAAAGAAGAGAGTGTGTGTAGCTCAGCGCTTTGTACACATGAAGCTTTATGAGGTGCACAATCTCATCCGGCCTCTTAGTAATGTTCTCAAAAATCTGCTCGTTCCTTGTTTTCCAGATGTGGTAAACCGTAGCTCCGAGTCCTATTCTTTTTGCCTTTGATATCCAACTCCTTCCTTTTGCCTCCTTTTTCATCCACTTTAGTGCTCCTTGTAAGGTATTCATCTCCCTCCAAATGCCTAGCCATGATTTAACCTGTGACCAAATTTGTGAAGAGAAATTACAAGCAAAAAAAATATGTTCATGAGTTTCAGGAACTTGATTACAGAGTTTGCAATTAAGGTCAACTTCCCTTATTTTGATTTTGTCTTTCGTGGCCAGCCTCCTTCTTGCAGCTAGCCATAAGATGAAGGCTTGTTTAGGGATAATGTTAGAGTCCCATACCACCGAGACCCATGGAGGTTTAGGCATCTTTCTTCTGAAATGGTCATATGCAGCGTCTATTATGTACTTTCCTCCCTGACACCAAGAACTTAGGAGTGGGATAGCTTTCTCTCTTGAACCTGAAAATGTTAGTAACTGATTTTTTATGTCTAACACCTTTTTAATCAGAGGCGAGTCATTTTTTTTATGTGCTTCCCAGCTCTAGATGTCGCATTCTTGAAGGTATTGGTGATGGATCCATCTGATCCACAAGGTGTCCTTTTTTTGCCAAATATCCCATAGCAATCGAGAGAGGAAAGCCGTATTCCAAGACTTAAGATCTTTCAAGCCCAGTCCTCCTTCAGATTTTGGTACACACACATCCTTCCATCTGATGCTGTGAGATTTCCAAATTAACTTTGCACAGAAACTATTAATCTTATTAATTAGAGTCGAAGGAAATTGCAAAATGGAGAACCAGAAAGCTTGAATTCCTTGCAAAACTGCTCGAATGAGTTCTACTTTCCATGCATAGGAGAGAGTTTTGGAGTTCCAATAACTTATATTTGTAAGCATTTTATCAAGGAAAGGTGAGAATTGGGATATTGTCAACCTACCAGAAGAGATGGGAATTCCCAAATATCTAAAAGGAAAGGCACCTTGGGCAAAACCAGTCCGACCTACCAAATATGCTTTATCTTGATCTTTTACTCCTGCTAGGAAAAAAGAGGACTTTGTTGCACTTACCTCTAGGCCTCACACTGCAGTGAAATGATCAAGAGCATCTAATAGAATTATGTCATCTGCATAGGCTAGGTGAGAAATCTGGAGCGAAGAGCATTTAGGGTGAAATCTGAACGATGGTAGTCCTGTCCTACATTTTAAGACTCTTGAAAAGTAATCAACAGATAGAACAAAAATAAGAGGGGAAAGGGGGTCCCCTTGTCTTAAGCCTCTCTTTCCTTTGAAAAAACCCTGCATGCTACCATTTACATTGATTGAAAAAGAGGTTGTGCAGATGCATTCAATAATCCAAGAAACAAATTTATGAGGGAAGTATAAAGCAAAGAGCATTTGTTCAATAAATTTCCATGATATTGTGTCATAGGCTTTCTTGAGATCCAAGTTTAAGATGCATCTGGGACTAATTCTTTTCCTAGTATATTTTCTATATCTCCTGGAGTAGCATGATGTTTTCACTCATTAATCATCCTTCAATAAATCCTATCTAAGAAGGGGAGATCAGGGATACTAGTCCAGGCCTTAATCTAGACGCTAGGATCTTAGTGATAACTTTGTAAGTGACATTGCAGCATGAGATAGGCCTAAAGTCTCGTACTATGTTAGCATTTGAGGATTTGGCTATTAAAGCAATACAAGTGTGGTTGATCTGCTTAAGGAGTTTGCCCGAAATAAAAAACTCATGAACTGCCTTGGTGAACTGATCTCCTGTAATATCCCATATGTCTTTGAAAAACTTAGAAGTGAATCCTTCTGGCCCTGGAGATTTCTCATCGCCTATATCCCATAGATCTTTTTTAACCTCTTCTGAAGTGACTTGTTGGATTAGTGCCTCATGTCTGTCGTCTTTCAATAGTATACCCCCATCTCACACAAAACTTAGGTCTATGCATTCTGTTTCTCTGTTGGACCCAAACAATCCCATGTAAAATTCCTCAAACTGAGAAGCCACTTCTTCTACTGACATTGTTTCTAATCCATCATCCTTGATTAGTGCATTGATGTGATTCCTCCTCATGTTTTTCTTCATCATACCATGGAAATATAAATTACATTTATCCCCTTGGAAAGTATGTTTAGCCTTGGCAAGCTGTGAGTTGAATTTGTATTCTGCCTCTTTTAGTCTCCTTGTGTTCTTTTTGGATGTCTCCATAGCCTGCAGTAGCTCATCTAAGTGTGGATCCTCTCTCAAGGCTATAAAGTTCCTTTCATATTCTTCTTCAGCTCTTTTTGCCCTACTTGTAATATCTGAGAAATGTCTTTTGTTCAACTCTTTTAAAGGTTTTTTCAGATTCTTCAGCTTCTTGCATAAGATGTATTGCTCAGCCCCTCTTCCTTAAAGTTCCCAGTTATCTCTGATTGTATCACTGAAATTTTCAGCCTGCCCCCATATATTAAAGTATTTGAAGGTGTTGCTTTCCACTTTTTGTTGCTCTAGGACTTCCACAACCACTTGGTCGTGATCACAAAATGCCTTTGGTACAAGATAGGTAGCCTTACAATAGAACTGAGATTCCTCCCAATCCTCATTTACCATAACTCTATCTATCTTTGTGGATTTTTTTACCGTGAAACCAAGTGTGCTCTTGCCCTGCCATCATAGCATTCTTTAGACCCATTTATGTACAACAATCCCAGAGGTCTGATATTTCATAGGCAATTCCTGTTGACCCATTCTTTCTTTCACATGATCTCATTATCGCATTAAAATCCCCTTGAATCAACCATCGACCTTGTCTTGCATCAGCTTCTGATTTCAGATCATTCCAAAGCTCTCTCCTTCTGATTATTGTGTGCAAACCATATACCTGAGCAAATTCAAAAACCTTCCCAGTTATCTTGCATTTCACCGGTCCACTTATCATTTGAATAGTTGTCTTTCTATGCTGAAATTCTACCCTAGAAGGGTCTCTGATTAGCACAATCCTTCCTGCATTACTGTACTCAAAATTGTGTCTATAATGCCACTGATCGAACCCCTTTCCCATAATCTCATCCAACTTTCTCTGGTCTAATTTTGTTTCCACTATTCCTAAAAGAGAAATGCATTTCTCTCTTAGGAAACACCTCAAAGCTTTTTGTTTGGGGGAGCTATTAAGACCCCTGATGTTCCAAGAGCCCAATATCATCTAGATTTCTTTGAAAGGGTGCTAGGCCCTTTGTCATGATATGCACAATCTGTTATATTGTTTCCCTCTGTGTTGAACTGATTAAGTGAGAGACGCTTGCTTATCCTTTCACTTCTCCTTGCCTCAATCTGATCTTTCTCATTGTGACAACTCTCCTGTCTGATCTTGTCATTACTGATCTCCAGTTCCTTTTTTTTTCCTTTTGCCATAGTGTTTCTCCGACTGTATTTCTTCCCAAGAAACACTTGTTGTAAAGGTACAATTTGTAACTGGGGTTCCTTTTCTTGCTCCATCTGTGCATAGGTCATCTCAGTACAATTTGTTAATTTGTCCATAATAGTGAATAATTTGCGGAGAAACACTGTGCATCTCATGACAAAGGGCATCTCTGGAGATTGCTCGCTCTGTAAGAGATGGACGGGAGAGAGTGAGAGAGAGGGTGAAGGTGGTTAGGGATGGACAATTTGTTAATTTGTCTATAATAGTGAATAATTTGCTAATTAAGACAACTAATTTTAACAATCCACTAAACGCCCCATGAATTAATACGCAATATTAGGAATTCAGTCAAAACATTAACGAATTGATAGTTGAAGAACAACATTAAAAACGTTCATTACAACATGAGTATAACAAATCTACTAAACAGACATATACGAGTGAATAATTATTCATTTACGAGCGAATAATCAATCCAACATGACCGAATAATCAACTGGTTGTTTATTCAAATAAAAATAGGTGGGCCACTTGGATGTGAGTGATTACACGCGCCCTCCCTTTGGATGTATAGAATTCATGTGGTGGGTCCCAGCTATTTATAATTAAAAAAAACAGAAAAACCCTTCATTTATCTAGGTCATCCTGCTCATCTTTATGAATGATTAGGATTGGAGTACATAATACATCGTAAGGACTGAGTACACTTGAACCACCCTATACATACATACATGCATACATACATACATACATACATACATACATACATACATACATACATACATACATACATACACACACATATATATCCACTAAGAAGTGATATTTTAGCTGAGCAATGAGAACATATAATCTCATCCCTTAATTTTAATCTAATGGCTAGAATTAGACAAGAAATTTAAAATTGCACGTGACCATTATTATTGCACTTGAATACTCATCCTTGATTTTGATAACAACGCGTGTCCTCACTGAGAATTTGTTTGTCCTCCTCATTAAGCATTTGCTTGTTTTCTCTTTCCAAAGGTTAATTTGCAACCCATCTATCCCTTTATATATGAATCAAGCATCTTTTCCTGATTTTTTTTTAAATATTGTTTCAATGAGCAAGGGGGTGAATTATCAGGTACCCATCTTTTATCCGATGAGGAGCCGTGAACACGCTCTTCACCGTTGACGCCACCGTCAAGAGGATGACCACTATACCAAAGAGCATCTGGTTTTTACAAAGTGGTATCAGAGCTTGAGTGTCCCATTTCTTCTTTTCTCTCGTCTCTGTAGACGTGGGAAATAGATCTAGGGGTGTGGACATTGGGCATGCTGCATATAGTTGACACTGGTCGGGCGTTGTTCCTCTCCCGTCCGACGTACCATACTGTTTTCAAAACATATCTGTTTTTTTAAAACATTTTCTCTATGCTTATGTGTTAGTTTCATTATCCGTTAGCTTATTTACTGTTCTAAGCCTTCAGTTGACCAAACTAACCCTGTTTTTCTTTTCTGTCTCATGTACCATAGCAGATTCCTATGTCAAAATCAAGCCATTTGATAGCAAGATAGATTTTTCCATGTGGCAGGTCAAGATGAAAGCCATCTTGATCAAAGAAAAATGCTGAAGAGTTGTTTCACCAGTCACTCCACCCTTCACACCACAGGGAGACCCTTCAGTACAACAAACACCTCCTACAATTCCACCAGTTCCTCCAGAAGTTTTAGAACAACCACATGCCGAGATTATGCTAAGGCTCACAGATTATGTGGCCAGACAGGTAGTCAAGGTAGATGACCCCATGGCCCTTTGGTTAGCCCTAGAGGACTTATTTCCTGTTAAATCCCTGCCTAGTTGCATATATCTACTCTGTAGGCTCTTCACTTTTAAAATGGACACATCTTTTACATTAAATGATAATCTGGATAAGTTTTTAAAAATGACACAAGATCTAGAGAGATGTGATGATATCATTAAGGATTCTCATCAAGCCATATTGTTATTAAACTCATTGCCTTCACAGTTTGATCATTTTAAGGATGTCATTCAGTTCTCAAGAGAGCCTCTCACTAAGGAACGTATAGTGGAGACTATCTCTGAGAAGAATGAGATGCTCAAAGTGTTCAAATCCAAGCATGGTGTCAAGTCTGACACCTCTGAGAAATCTGAGGTTTTGTTTGCAAAAACAAACAAACCTAAGGGCAATAAGTCTAAAAAAAAAAGGAAGATGAAAATTCTAATGCTTCTAATCCTGAATCCAGTTCCAAGGTTCCCAAGGATTCCAAGTGCAATTATTCTAGACACCTTGAACACTGGATAAAGGACTGCAGGAAGAAGAAGAGGGCTGATGAAAATAAACTCAAGAATTCTATGTCTGTTTCTTTGCTTGAGTATGATGTTGGTAACTATCCTAATGAACTTTCCATATGTATTTCAGAAGATAGTGATCCATCCTCCTGGATTCTTGACTCTAGTTGCACTATACATGCCACACCAGTCAAAGTTTGCTTTGATAACATTGATTAGAGTAGGAGAGGGGTGGTCAAACTTGGTGACCATCACTCTCTTGCCATCAAGGGAGTGGGTGATGTATCACTGAAAATGTTTGATGGGAATGTTGTCACCCTTAAAAATGTTAAATGAGTACCTGAATTAAGGAGGAGTCTTATGTCTGAGTCTGTTTTTTATTGCATGAATTATGACATCACCACTAGTAATGACATTAAAAGAGTTCTCTGGAATGGAAAATGCATTGTTAAGACCATTAGAAAGAAAGGCTTATATCATGTCATTACTCCTGAAAATGAATGCAATCTTCTTGCCAACTATGCATACATGACTTCTTATTTAACAAAGTTGTGGCATATTAGGCTTGGTCATATTGGAAACAAAGGTCTTTATTATCTGCAAAAGCATGGTCTGTTATCTGCAAAACCTACTGACTTGTCTTTCTGTGAGAACGGTATCTTTTGAAAGGCTACTAAACAGGTATTCCCCAAGTCCTTGTATATTGCCAACGAGCCCCTTGAGTATGTTCATTCAGACTTATGGGGGCTTGCACATGTGGACAGAATTGGTAGGAAGAGATACTTCATTTCATTTATTGATCACTTCTCCAAGAAAGTTTGGCTCACTCTTCTAAAAACAAAAGATGAAGCTTTTCAGGCTTTCAAAACCTGGAAAACTAAAGTGGAGCTTCAAACTGGTAACAAACTTCTGTGCTTCAAAACTGATAATGGACTTGAGTTTTGAAATACTGCCTTTGAGGATTTTTGCAGGGAGAATGGCATTAGAAGGCAACTCACAGTGCCTGGCACCCCTCAGCAGAATGGTACTGCTGAGAGGATGAACATGACACTGTTAGAGAAGGCCAGATGTCTTCTCTTCACAACAGGCATGAACCACAAGAGCTGTGGATTGGTAAGAAACCCAGCTTGTCATACCTAAAACCTTTTGCTTGCACAACTTATGCACAGGTTTCTCAAGGCAAGTTTCAACCTAGGGCCCTCAAAGGTGTCGTACTTGGGTATCCAGAAGGAGTTAAGGGCTTTTAAATCCTCCTTATACAACCTAGAGGATATAAAGTCATTGTCTCTCGAAATGTTACCTTCAATGAATCTGTATTTCATTTTAAAAGGGTTCTAACACCTAGAAATGAGAATACATGTAACTCTGATCAGACCTCAAAGTTCTTTGCACCTAATGACCAGTTGTTGTCATCCACAAATGTTGTGAGCCTAATTTGCCATGTTTTATACTTACTTTTATATCGTTTCCTGCATACATTTCATACATTTGGGTTAGAATAATACAAAATTTGTGTAGTTTATGTTTATTTGCAATATATGGAGGTCTATACAAGTTTTTGTTATATTTCGCAGAAATTGGACGCACTTTGGAGCTTAAAGGAAACCCATGAAGAAGCTAAGGATGGTGCAGCTGGAGAAAAGGCCATTTTTCGGTATTCATCATTCTGAATCAAGCTTGGATGTTTTCATGAGAGTTGTAGCCCTTGAAAACAGCTTTTCAACGCATGGTCATATGCATCAATCCGACGAAGGAGAACTCAGAAAAATGCGGTTTAAAAATAGAGCATAAAGTTGATAGATTTAATCGATATCGAGGACTTTTAGTCGATATCGAGGAAGCCCAAATCGAGCTGGAGTCCCAGAAATCGACAAGGATGCTGAGCCAAGAACATTCAAGTCGATATTGAGGAGATCTACTCGATATCGAGTATAAATCAAGTCGACAAGCATCTTGGGAGCCCAGATCGACGAAGAAGCTGAAGACGGAGAAGAGTTGGTCGATATCGAGGAAATTTAATCAATGTCGAGTAAAAACAAAGTCCACTTTGCTCCTGGAGGCCAGAATCGAGTTGCTGAGCAGAAGACGAGAAATTGCTAGTCGATATCGAGCAATCCTACTCGATATCGAGTTGACCCAGGCGGCGGATTCCGAGTTTTCCGACTTCTTGTTAAGGTTCTATCCCGAATCCGATGGAGATATTTATGAGATCAAATTCCCTCAAATTCTATCAAGTGCTATCAAGAGGAGAAGACATTTATCTACTTTAGATATAATTCCCTTAGAGATTTATTTCTTTATTTCCATATTTTTATCTTAATAATTTAGATAGATAGATATAGATATAGATAGGTAATTCTTTCCTAATTAGAGAGGGAATGAAGCCTATAAATAAAGCCCCAGGGGGCTGATTTTCATTCATTCTAGCAAAGCCGTCTTCGGGCGCAAGGAGAGAGGAGAGAGAGAGGAGGCGAGAGAGAAGGAGGAGAAAGGAGACGAACGGTTGTAAGTTTAAGTTTTATTTTGAATGTTAAAGTTAGTTTCTTTAATTTTGTCTTGTTTCTAATTTCCTTCTTCTAGGGTTGGGGTTATCCCAACATAGATATGTGTGTTTTATTTATAAATCCATGAATTTATATGTCTTTATCATCATCTACCTATGTGCTTAATCCTCTGCGACAGTCGAGAACAATTCCTTATTTGCAATTATGAAGCGAAAGTGAATCAATTATGAATTTGGATAGTAATTAGACTTTGCTTGCGAAAGTTGGTTGATCCTAATTAAGAAAATGGTAGTAACACTTAGGGTTTATTCGAAAGCCTCTATATTCCTGTTTGTTAATAACGAAAGTTATTTGATATAAAGCATGCATCTTTATGTGATTATAATCTACACATATGTTATTTTTGTGGTGATCCCTAACCTTAGAAGTTTGCATCTTTATTTATTTTATTTCATAATTTTATCCTGGAAAGTTACCCGACATCGACCACCTCTTCTTCTATCATTCCCTCGACATCGACCAAGTCTTAGTCGACGCCGACAGTCACCCTCATCACCTCTTGATCCCGCTATCCCTGAAACCCAAAACACACTAAACTAGAATCGCTGACTTCTCTCCTAAGGACAAACCCGACTTCTCTATACTATAGCGGGGGTCTTGATTATAAATTTATTTGGTCGAGAAACCCTCTCGTCAATAACCTCTGAAGAAGGAGATGATGAGTTTGACATAGGGTATGTCCCAACTCACTATAGATCTCCTCCTACAAACAAAGCAATCCCAGCTGATGCTCCATTACAGCAAACACAACAATTAGGAGCAGAGAATGATGAAGAACAACAACCTGAAGAAAATGAAGAAAGCACGACTTATGGAGTACCTCTGAACCCTCAATCCTCTGCCTCTACCTCTGAATCTCCCAGTTCTTCTTCTTCTAATTCTTCAAATACTCTTGATGTTCCTTCTATGTCTGAGCATGCTGCTACTTCTTCCTCTTCTGTTGCATCTGTGCCTTTTGTTGATAATTTTGTGCTGCATGACTATCATCTTGCTAGAGATAGGAGTCCTAGAACTACAATTCCTAATAGAAGGTATACAAATGATATTAATATTGTTGAGTTTGCTTATATTGCTTCCGAGATTGTTAAAAATATTATTCCTGTGACTTTTGAATCTGCTATGAGATCCTCTGATTCTGTGAAATGGTTTAAAGCTATGCTAGAAGAACTTGAGTCTATGAAAGCAAATAAAACATGGATTCTTGTTCCTAAACCTGAGCATGCTAATACTATTGACTATAAGTGGGTTTTTAAAGTCAAAGAAGGGATAAAATCTGATGAACCACCTAAATATAAAGCTAGACTTGTAGCAAAAGGGTTTAATCAAACAGAAGGCTTAGATTATAATGACATATTTGCTCCAGATGTTAAATAAAAAACCCTGAGATTACTTCTTTATATTGCTACTGTCTTTTATTGGGAACTTGAACAAATGGATGTTAAGACTGTCTTTCTTCATGGTGATCTGGATGAAACTATTTTCATGAGAAAAAAGTCTATTTATGGTCTAAAATAGTCTCCAAGACAATGGAACATAAATTTTGACTCTTGCATGAGATCTCTTGGTTTTATTAGAAGTGAACATGATTCACGCTTGTATATCAAAGGTGTTACTACTAAATTTCCCTTGTTTATTCTGCTTTTTGTGGATGACATTCTCCTTGTCTGTGCATCTATGAGAATCATATCTAACACTAAAAGAAATTTGATGAAACACTTTGATATGAAGACCTTGGCCATGCCAAGTGAATTCTAGGGGTCATGATCCTTAGGGATAGACCCAAGAGGAAGCTCATGCTTTCCTAGGTTGATTATATTGAAAAGGTTCTCAAAAGGTTTAGCATGCTTGATTCTAAATCCTCACCTATACCCTTAGGAGGGCACCTTGTTCTGAGCAAGGCTCAATGCTCTAAAACTTAATATGAAAAGAAAGACATGTTTAATGTTCCCTATGATGTTATTGTTGGTTCAATCATGTATGCTATGTTATGTACTAGGCCTGATTGATCTTTTTCCATTAGCGTTCTTAGTAAATACATGTCCAATCCTGAAATGCCATACTGGAATGCTATGAAGTATTTCCATACTGGAATGCTATGAAGTATTGTCTTAAATATTTGATCCAGGCGACAACTCGAGGACGAGTCGATTCCAATTGTAGGAGAATGATGTCATCCTCAAGCGGAAGAAGAAGTGATGTGATCCTAGTCGTCAATGAGCTCGAATCCTTTATCTTACAAAGCTATGTTTCCGGGGCCGAATATCAACTCTCGTTTGAGAAAACAGCATGGCGACACTTTGGTATTTTGGCTCATTCTGGCTGTATAAAATTCCGATTGAGGCCGGTGAGCACTTGTTGGAAAGCTATTTTAAGTGGCTACAACTTTCATGAAGAAAACTTTTCCTAAATCAGCCTCGGAGATGCTCGTATTTTACATTCTATTCAGTAGTTCAAATATGGACGATTTTCATGCTTTTATTTCTATTAAAAGAAATCTCACATCGATTAGCGATGCTTTGGGGCTATATTTTCATCCTATATATTTCTTGTAAAACTTTCATTTTAAATAAAGTCAAGTTGAGTTTAGTTAAAGTTTGAGCCACTAATAGCTTCCTATGATTCCGGGTTAAGGATCGAGTTCTTGGTGAGAGGCTAAGAGCGAACCCTTTGGTGAGAGGCCGAGGGTGACACCCTAGTGAGAGGCGTAGGGGATTCAAGGGTGAGAGGCCTGCGAATCTTGCTCCACATATCCCTTCTTTTCAGTTCCCAAAAATCCCAAAATTTAGCCCCACAAAAAGTGTGTTCGAAAGCTCGAGCCTTGGTCGATCCGGTCCTCGGATTTCATCAAGAAGGCTCCACCTTTGGAGTCGTTAAAGAAACGACATTAATTATTTTATTATTTATATTTCGTGTTTTTAATATATTCTATTTTTAGTAACTCCTATGTTTGTTGGAGTCTAATTATAGAATTGCTTATTTTTTGTATTTCATAGTTAGGTTAAATAAGATAGTTAGGAGAGTCTATCTTTAGGCTTTCTTAATTATCATATTTTATTATTTTATATATTAGGATTTTAGATTAAGTTTTATCTTCTAGGTTTACTTTATCTTTAGGATTAAAATTCTATCTTTAAGAAACCAAAACGCTATCTTGCATGGTAGAATTGGTTCTTAGGTTTTCTATTTAAACATTGTAATCTCTTTTGAATTAATCAGATTAAATAGAATTGAGGATCCCCTTTATGGATTAAAGGGTTCTCGATTATCAATCCCAACCACTATCATTACTATTGTGTTCCATCGGTCATCACCATCACCATCTTGCTTACTGTCGGCAATAAGAAATTCAAACAACATCCTCAACCTTGAAAGTCGTCGCAAAAAGAAAGGAAACTCATTGGAGGCCTTTCGCAGGCTCGCACCTCCTCGAGTTGTCGCCTGGATCAAGATCGTTGTTTGACGCACAGAAGGCCATCTTGACCCGCATCAATTGGTGACGTAGTTCGGTTACCCTACTCTACGAAGCCTCAAGAGGGAGAGACTCAAACCCATGAATCCACTAAGTATGATTGAATACAGGTCATGGATACAGATGATGGATAAACTAGAAAGCAACCCTAGATCTAGCGGCTCAAGCAACATGTAATCAAGGAGAAACAAGAAAAGGAACAGATACTCCCTTCACTCCATCTGAGAAGACGAAGATGAACAGAAGCTCGTGAAGAGCCGAGGTTGAGACCCAGGCAGCGTCTCCTTCTTAAGTCAAGCACGGATTCCTGGGATCACATCAAGATCTTGAGAATCAAGCTCGTCGAAGTGTGGAACAGCAAGCGTCGCCGGATCGCCCGAATCGCCACTAGGGTTACTCTCTCTCTCTCTCTCTCTCTCTCTCTCTCTCTCTTTCTCTCTCTCTCTCTCTCTCTCTCTCTCTCTCTCTCTCTCCCTCTCTCTCTCCCTCTCTCTTTCAGAAGCAGAAGCGATGGAATGAAGCTCTCAACCCTTTAGGGTTTCCAAAGACGACCTGAGCCCCAACTAAAGGAAACGTAGCGTTTCAATCAAGCAAGGTCACGGGCTTTAGCGAGCAGTTGGAAGCCTTCAGAAAAGGATGGGCCGAGAGAGCAGAGAGTTGGGCCGTAGCTACAGAAATGGGCGAACGTCTTCAGCTTATGCTTAAGTCCTTGAACCATCCTGGAGTGAGCTAGGCGCCATGGAGCCCTTGGGTCTTAGTCGGGGTCTCTTCCACTTGACTAGTACTCGAGCCACCTTAGATCCGGTCCTAGATTCTATCCTAACCATCCATGTATCCATAGCCCCTAGTACATATGCATCTACATTACATTAGGCATAACAATTTTCCCTCCTAATCTAGCCACCATATGTGGTGCTCAATCATTTAAATAAGGAAAAATGAGTTTAAGTCTTCGATCCGTCTGTCCTCGGCTCGTGTACCTGCATGGTTAGTGAACATCAAGTATATGAAGAAAGTTCATGCAATAGTAGAACTTGCTAGAAGGAACTATCTTCGTGCCAAAATCAGCTGGGTTGAGCTCTCCCTTGATCTTCTTGACGTCCAGTGCCTTGTCTTCGACCCTGTGCCTGATGAAATGAAACCTAACATCTATGTGCTTGGTTTTCTCATGATACATAGGGTCTTTAAACAGATACCAAGCACTTTGGCTATCCATGTTTATAACAGGTATAAATTTCTTTATGAAAAGCTCTCTAAGAATGCCTTTCAACCTGATAGCTTCCTTTGCAGCTTCAATTGCTGCCATGTATTCGGCTTCAGTTGATGATAAGGAAACCACATATTGTTGTTGAGACTTCCAGGATATGCAATTGCCTGCCCAGGTGAAGTAATAGACAGTGGTGGATTTCCATGTATCCTTATTGCTGGCATAATCAGAATCCACATACCCTTGGAGATCACCAGCAGGTGCATAATATGAGTACACAAGGCCAACATGATTAGTGCCATTCAAATATTTAAGCAAATACTTCATAGCATTCCAGTATGTCATTTCAGGATTGGACATGTATTTACTAAGAACACTAATGGAAAAAGATAAATCAAGCCTAGTACATAACATAGCATACATGATTGAACCAACAACAACAGCATAGGGAACATTAGACATGTCTTTCTTTTCATATTCAGTTTTAGGGCATTGAGCCTTGCTCAGAACAAGGTGCCCTCCTAAGGGTATTGGTGAGGATTTAGAATCAAGAATGCTAAACCTTTTGAGAACCTTTTCAATATAATCAACCTGGGAAAGCATGAGCTTCCTCTTGTGTCTATCCCTAAGGATCATGACCCCTAGAATTTTCTTGGCATGGCCAAGGTCTTCATATCAAAGTGTTTCATCAAATTTCTTTTAGTGTTAGATATGATTCTCATAGATGCACAGACAAGGAGAATGTCATCCACATAAAGCAGAATAAACAAGGGAAATTTAGTAGTAACACCTTTGATATACAAGCATGAATCATGTTCACTTCTAATAAAACCAAGAGATCTCATGCAAGAGTCAAATTTTATGTTACATTGTCTTGGAGACTGTTTTAGACCATAAATAGACTTTTTTCTCTTGAAAATAGTTTCATCCAGATCACCATGAAGAAAGGCAGTCTTAACATCCATTTGTTCAAGTTCCCAATAAAAGACAGTAGCAATATAAAGAAGTAATCTCAGGGTTTTTTATTTAACAACTGGAGCAAATATGTCATTATAATCTAACCCTTCTCTTTGATTAAACCCTTTTGCTACAAGTCTAGCTTTATACTTAGGTGGTTCATCAGATTTTATCCCTTCTTTGACTTTAAAAACCCACTTATAGTCAATAGTATTATCATGCTCAGGTTTAGGAACAAGAATCCATGTTTTATTTGCTTTCATAGACTCAAGTTCTTCTAGCATAGCTTTAAACCATTTCACAGAATCAGAGGATCTCATAGCAGATTCAAAAGTCACAGGAATAATATTTTTAACAATCTCGGAAGCAATATAGGCAAACTCAACAATATTAATATCATTTGTATACCTTCTATTAGGAATTGTAGTTCTAGGACTCCTATCTCTAGCAAGTTGATAGTCATGCAGCACAAAATTATCAACAAAAGACACAGATGCAACAGAAGAGGAAGAAGTAGCAGCATGCTCAGACATAGAAGGAACATCAAGAGTATTTGAAGAATTAGAAGAAGAAGAACTGGGAGATTCAGAGGTAGAGGCAGAGGATTGAGGGTTCAGAGGTACTCCATAAGTCGTGCTTTCTTCATTTTCTTCAGGTTGTTGTTCTTCATCATTCTCTCCTCCTAATTGTTGTGTTTGTCGTAATGGAGCATCAGCTGGGATTGCTTTGTTTGTAGGATGAGATCTATAGTGAGTTGGGACATAGCCCATGTCAAACTCATCATCTCCTTCTTCAGAGGTTGTTGACGAGAGGGTTTCTCGACCAAATAAATTTATAATCAAGACCCCCGCTATAGTATATGGGAGTCAGGTTTGTCCTCAAGAGAGAAGTCAGCGGTTCTAGGTTTAGTGTGTTTTGGGGTTCAGGGATAGTGGGAAGAGGTGATGAGGGTGGCTATCGGCGTCGACTAAGACTTGGTCGATGTCGAGGGAATGATAGGAGAAGAGGTGGTCGGTGTCGGGTAACTTTGCAGGATAAAAATAATGAAATAAAATAAATAAAGATGCAAACTTCCAAGGTTAGCGATCACCACAACAATAACATATGTGTAGATTATAATCATATAAAGATGCATGCTTTATATCAAATAACTTTCGTTATTAACAAACAGGAATATAGAGGCTTTCGAATAAACCCTAAGTGTTACTACCATTTTCTTAATTAGGATCAACCAACTTTCGCAAGCAAAGTCTAATTACTATCCAAATTCATAATTGATTCACTTTCGCTTCATAATTGCAAATAAGGAATTGTCCTCGACTGTCGCAAAGGATTAAGCACATAGGTAGATGATGATAAAGATATATAAATTCATGGATTTATAAATAAAACACACATATCTATGTTGGGATCACCCCAACCCTAGAAGAAGGAAATTAGAAACAAGACATAATTAAAGAAACTAACTTTAACACTCAAAATAAAACTTAAACTTACAACCGTTCGTTTCCTTCCTCCTCCTTCTCTCTCTCTCTCTCTCTCTCTCTCTCTCTCTCTCTCTCTCTCCTATCTCCTTGCGCCCGAAGACAGCTTTGCTAGAATGAATGAAAATCAGCCCCCTAGGGCTTTATTTATAGGCTTCATTCCCTCTCTAATTAGGAAAGAATTACCTATCTATATCTATATCTATCTATCTAAATTATTAAGATAAAAATATGGAAATAAAGAAATAAATCTCTAAGGAAATTATATCTAAAGTAGATAAATGTCTTCTCCTCTTGATAGCACTTGATAGAATTTTATGGAATTTGATCTCGAAAATATCTCCATCCCCCTGGGTCAACTCGATATCGAGTAGGATTGAATACACCGGAATTAAAAAAAGGCTAAAATTGCCTTTTATGGGATTGAATACACCGGAATGTGTACATGATACATTCATATGAGTTTTTTTAGGTATACAGTGTGTGTGTGTGTGCGCGCGCGCGCGCGTGCGTGCGTGCGTGCGTGCGTGCGTGCGTGCGTGCGTGTGTGTGTGTTTGTGTGTGTGTGTGTGCATATTGGTTCCGGTGTATTCAGCCCTTAACGTGTATCATGTACACAAATCTGAGCCGTTGATTGAATAAAATTGATGGATGAGATTAAAAGGCAATTTTAGCTTTTTTTTAATTAAAAATCAGTGGGACCCACGTTTTTTCTTGCCCACTTGCTGAATTGGGGGCGTGTGTGATGCGCTCTCTTGACATTATTCGATGGTATATCTGGATTATTCGATCGTATCGACGTATTATGCGATGGTATCGATGTATTATTCTAATTGGCTACCACCTTGAAAACGCCCTAAACTTTTAACTAATAATTATTCGATGATATTGCTTGATTATTCAATGATATCGCTAGATTATTCAATGATATCGCTTGATTATTCGATGATGTTACAATATTATTCGGTTGTCATTTTAAAAAATAACTAAATATTATTCGATGGTATTGTTGGATTATTCAATGGTATCACATGATTATTCGATAGTATATGCATTTTTCATTCATATGAATGCCAGCAACCTAAAAAAAACTCATATCCTTAAACACAAAATCGGTTGAGATTAATTGGTGGCTAGGATTTGTGGCTAGGATTAGATTACATCTAATCCTAGGGACTGTATACACACACACACACATATATATATATACAAATGAGTACACAAATCATAGCCACCAAGGGATTGTATACATGATACACACCGCCTTGCTGAAAAAAATTGACGCATGGACTGTATACATGTATGAAGGGGACTGGATACACACACACTGTAAGACCCGGGGTCCTAAGAGGCGCCAGCCCATGCCATCTAGCCCTCTCAGGTCCGTTGTCCTCACTTGGAGCCTGAAAAGGAAGAGCTCTTGTGACATGGGTAGGGCTTGAATCACTTATAAATCACTCCCAACATCCTTATGATATTCGATGTGGGACGGGGGTGTTACAATCTCCCCCACTTAAAGCACTGACGACCCCGTCAGGCCCAAGGGACTGCCCTCCGGGAGAAGCGTACCCGAGCATACTGTCGGAGTACCTCCGAGCCCGGAGTCGGCTCTGATACCATCTGTAAGACCCGGGGTCCTAAGAGGCGCCAGCCCATGCCATCTAGCCCTCTCAGGTCCGTTGTCCTCACTTGGAGCCTGAAAAGGAAGAGCTCTTGTGACATGGGTAGGGCTTGAATCACTTATAAATCACTCCCAACATCCTTATGATATCCGATGCGGGACGGGGGTGTTACACACACGCCACTAGAATGAATGAAAATCACACACACACACACACACACACACATGTATGATACACACCGCCTTACTGAAAAAAAATTGACCCAGGGACTGTATACATGTATGAAGGGACTGGATACACACACACACGCCACTAGAATGAATGAAAATCACACACACACACATGTATATGTATATGTGTGTGTGTGTGTATATATATATATATATATATATATATATATATATCACATATGTATATGTATGTGTGTGTGTGTAGGGTGAGGTTAAAGTGAAAAAGGGGCTTAAAGTGAAAAAAATGCTTAAAGTGAAAATGAGGTAAATTACACGCGCTGGAGAAGCAGGCAAGCAGCGTTGCACTCGGACGCATGCACCCACACCCACCATGAGCCACCTTCAGCCACCAGCGACCAGCTGCCCTCGAGCCCACCCCGGTGCGCAACCCCCGAGCCCTGGCTTGGCCTGGTTCGAGCCGCCCCGACGAGCCCAGACGTGGCCGGCCTGTTCGATGTCCCACCAGCGCGCAGCTTCGTTGTCGGCCTACCACGCCGCCCACAAGCCACCTCCGGCCACCAGCCACCACCTGCTCGAACCCCCTCCCTCAGCCGCACCCCCCGAGACCGGAACCCACATGGTTCGAGCCCAGCCGAGCTCACACCGAGCCCATCTCCCCCATAAGCGTTGTTCGACATTTTTGGCTCGAAATACCTTCGAAATCCCGATTTTGCTCCTTCTTTCAACTCGAATTTGGTATGATTTCTAACCCTAAACTTGTTTATTACAATTATTTATATTGTTTGAATGATTTAGGTTGAGATTGAAAACCTAGGGTTTGATTTAGGAGCGGAATTTGGGGCTTTTTGCCAAAAGCCAAATTGATTGAAATTGATGATATGGTTGTGTTTTTGGGTTGATTTTGAGCTAATTTCATGTTCATATCATTTTCAAATTGTTTATAGATCATTAGCTAATTGGATTTTAGAATTTTATAGTGCGATAAGCTTTAGAATTTGGGGCTTTTTTCCAAAAGCCAAATTGATTGAAATTGATGATATGGTTGTGTTGTTGGGTTGATTTGGAGCTAATTTCATGTTCATAGCATTGTCAAATTGTTTATGGATCATGATCTAATTGGATTTTAGAATTTTATTGCGATATATTTTAGAATTTGGGTTTTTTTTTTTGCCAACATCTAAATTGATTGAAATTGATTATATGGTTGTGATCTTGGGTTGATTTGGAGCTAATTTCATGTTCATAGCATTGTCAAATTGGTTGTGAATCACGAGCTAATTGGATTTTAGAATTTTGTTGCGATATGCTTTAGGTCGATTAGGTTCTTCTATTTTAGCATGAAAATCATAATTTAGCCTATTAGCTCAATTGGTAGAGCAATGTGTGTTTGCACAAAGATGTGGGTTCAAATCCCACATAGGTTACATAATAGACAAGAGTGCAACAATCGCAAATTGTTAATCATGCACATTATAATCTTAGTTATGCACAATTGTATACTACTTTTGCACACTCCTATCTTACTTTTGCACAATTGTATTATTAGATATGCACAACATAATGTTACATTTGCAAAACATAGTGTTATATTTGCACAACTTAAAGTTATATTTTGCACAATATAATGTTATATTCGCACAACATAATATTATATGTGCACAACGTAACATTATATTATTAGATATGCACAACATAACGTTACATTTGCAAAATATAGTGTCATATTTGCACAACTTAAAGTTATATTTGCACATAATAATGTTATATTCGCACAACATAATATTATATGTGCACAACGTAACATTATATTATTAGATATGCACAACATAATGTTACATTTGCAAAACATAGTGTTATATTTGCACAACTTAAAGTTATATTTGCACATAATAATGTTATATTCGCACAAGATAATATTATATGTGCACAACGTAACATTATATTATTAGATATGCACAATATAATGTTACATTTGCAAAACATAGTGTTATATTTGCACATCTTAAAGTTATATTTGCACAATATAATGTTATATATGCATTATATCATCTTATTTGTGCACATTATCATTTTATTATTGCACTTTATAATCTTATTCATGAACGGGAACACAAAAAAAACAACCATAAATAGTTTATGCGGGATTTTGAACTCGAACCTTTGTGCATGGGCACATCACTATACCATTTTTTGAGCTAATAGGCTTTTAATGGCACATGTTGCATTAAAGTACAAAACTGTCATAAAATAACGGTCCATAGAGAAAATTTTTGGTAGAACACATTATGAAAATGCACATTTATTAATAATAACATTTATTGTATTATTTGTTCACTTTATATTTTGTAATCTCATCTTTTTCCCTTTTTAAAATAAAGACAAAAATTCTGATGTAACATTCTTGTTGTATTTTTTTAATATTATAGTTGCACCTAACAATATTATTTCAAATAAAAATTATGGGCTAAAATCTGTAATTTTCATAATTGAAATAAGGGCAATATTCATATGAATTGAATGTTTGGGGGAGGCGTGTGAAATTTACCCCATAATTAGGGTCATTTAACCATTTTCCCATTTACTCATAACATTAGGCTCATTTACACCAAAATTAGGCCCATTTATTCATTACTCACTTAATTAGGCCCATTTACCTTTAAATTAGGCCCATTTACATCCAAATTAGACTATTTTCACTTTAAGAGGGATTTTCATCTTAAGCCCCATTTTCATTTGAACCTTTACCTATATATATATATATATATATATATATATATATATATATATATATATATATATATATATATATATATATATATATATATATATATATATATATATATATATATATATATATATATATATATATATATATATATATATATATATATATATATATATATATATATATATATATATATATATATATATATATATATATATATATATATATTGCACAAATATTATTCGGTGAAATGTGAAACATTATTCGGTGAAATTTTAAGCATTATTTGGTGAAATGTGAAACATTCTACCGAACACTGTTATGTTTTTTTTTCCGTTCAGTTCAGATGAAACGTCCCAATTCCACTGAATAATTTATAACATTCTACCGAATACTGTTTAGTTTTTCTATTTATCCATTTCAAATAAAAGAAACATCAATTCCCTAAACAATAGTTACAATTTATATGGAATGCCTCAAATTTCACAAAATAATGTTTCACATTCCCCTAAAAAAATACTCATATTTCACCGAATAATGCTTCAAATTTCACTAAATAATGTTTCACATTTCACCGAATAATATTTTGTGCACAATGCACATCCTAAGCCTTGTGCACAAGTTACCCATTCTCTGTATGTATATATATAGGGTGAGGTTAAAGTGAAAAAGGGGCTTAAGATGAAAAATTCGCTTAAAGTGAAAATGAAGGAAAACAACACACGCGTCCCGGTTCTTTTAAAAAAAAAATTAGTCCGGGCCGTTAAAAAAAAGAAAAAAAAGAAGCGAACCGACTCAAACAGTGAAAAACGCAGAAACATCCTTCTTCCTCCTCTCGCTTGGCACTTCTTTTGCCTTCTATTCGATCGACGCTCAATACATTGAGATCTGGATGATAAGAGGTACAATTTGTCATGGATTCATCATCTCTAAAGAGGAGAAGTGGAACCCCAATCCAATTTGAGACTGCGGTACTCTCTTTCTCTTTCACCTTTTCAATTTTAGTAACTAAAAATCCTAAATATGGATTTATGTCAGTTGTTCTGATTGGATTTGGATATTTTGCTCAACTCTTGTTCTAAATGTCTGCGTTTCGGTTCAATCGATTTGGAATTTGGATGTTTGTGGATTTGATTTCAGCTCCTGCTTGATTTTAGAATAAATATGGATTTATGTCAAGGAGGAACCAATTTAGGGTTTTTTATGCTATTTTTTTTTTAAATGTGCATTGCTAAGAAATTTGCTATATACATATTCAAATACACTAGTTCAATTTGTACCACCGTTGTTTTTTCCACACTGTTGAGTGTAGGGTCTCTTTGTTTATTGTCTGGTTAATTTTAGTATGGCTTGAGATTGTGGAAACGAGAATTGCATTGGCTGGGCAGCAAGAGATGCATCTGGGTTCCTGTCACCATACAAATTTTGTCATCGAATTGTTGCTCGAGACCTTAGTGTTTTTGTGTTTGAGTTTGGAAGATTTGTGTTTTCTGGCTACAGAATTGTAGCTAGGGGCATTGAAGGATGATAGGAAAATACAGGTTAATGCTATTTTGCTTTCGTAATTTGAACAAGAGTGTTGGAGTTGATGATATTTCGATAAAGATATCACACTGTGGAGTCTGTTATGTTGATGTGGTTTGGTCCAAGAACAGATTTGGAGATACCAAGTATCCACTTGTTCCCGGGTAAGATTCACGGCACAAGAAAAACCTCGTAAAATAGGGCAAGTCAAAACAGATTGGCCTATTTTCCCTTAGGGCTCGATGGATGAATTGAAAATGCTTAGCCAGTTGTTGGAAAGAGGGTGCAATTTTGGGTTTTTGTAATCAAGAGGGTGTTGCTTTCTGAATGATTGCTTTTAGTTAAAAAGAATCTCCATTTCTCGGTTGTTTCATTGAGTTATTTCTGTTTGGTTGTGTTTTATGATTTTCGCATATGCTAGACATGAGATTTCTGGTGTCGTGAAGGAGGTTGGTGCGAATGTTGACTGGTTCAAAGAAGGCAATCATATAGGACTAGGAACTTATGTGCATTCCTGCAGAGAGTGTGAGTAATGTAACGTTGGAATGGAAAACTATTGCTCTGAAGATGTAGTTCATACTTTCAATTCCATCTATACAGATGGTACAGTCACCAAATAGGGCTACTCTAGCTTCATTGTTGCTCATCAGAGGTGTGTATGATACGTCTGCATATACAATGCACTCGCTCTTTTTCATATGACCATGTCTCTTAATCATTGTTATGACGATTGAGAAATTTTGCTACTGATTTTCAAGGTATTGCTATAAGATTCCCGAGAACTACCGTCTAAAAATGGCGGCTCCTCTGCTGTGTGCTAGAATCACCGTCTACTCTCCCATGAAGCGCTATAAGATGAATCAGCCCGGAACTTGAGAGATCTGGATTTGTCGAACTTTTAGGGATTGTTCACTAACCACTAAAAGTTACATCTAGGTGAGAGTTTTTGGTGTTATTGGTAAAAGCATGTAACAAGATAAGGTATCGAATTGCTGAAGCCAATCACTTGTTTAATAAGATGCTTCAAAGACAGATTTGTGTTTTGAGCAACTTCATTGATGTTGTTAGCTTGCTACTTTTGTTATGTGCAATTTTAGTTTGAAAAAGTGCAAATATAAAAATGAAAAGTGCAATTTTAGAACTCAAATGCTCTTAGCTTGTCCATATTTTGAATTAGGTTGTTACTTGTGTTAAGATCCATAAGCTCAATTAGGAATGAGCGCTTGAACGATTGTTGTTCAAGAGATTGGTGGTTCGACTCCACTTGGATCTATCTATTATTTTAATGTTCAAAGTTTATTTATGTACTTTATAATCATATTCATGCACATTATAACCTTATTTATGCACTTTATAATTTTAATTGTGCACTTCATAATCTTATTTATGCACTTCATATTTTTATCATACACTTCATCATTTTATAACCTTTTTTTATGCATTTTATTCTTGCACTGTATAATCATATTCATGAACGGTAACAAAAAGAACACAACCATAAATATTATTCTTGCACTTGCTGGTATTAGGTATGCACTTTATAGTATTATTCTTGCACTTCTGGTTGGTGTTCAATATATATGAAAGTTAGAGATGGTGTGATCATGTCCTAGTAAGTTCGAGAGGGCGTGTTCATGTCCTGGTAAGTTACAAAAGCTAAAGATGCTCCAGAGCGAGATTGATTTGAGCCTGAGATGGGTTACCTTTCCATTGCAACACTTCAGCCTTCTAGCTTATATTTTCACTTTATAACATTATTGTTGCATTTTGTAATTTTATAATTACATTTTTGTTGCCTGCCTCGCTGTATCTGGTCCTCTCATCTGTAGAATTATCCTCCATTAATAAAGTCGAAAAATCATATCCGTTCAACCAACTCCACATAAAGCTTGCAAAACAATTGAATTCAAATAATTGAAGATGACAATTCACCTAGCAGATGAAATAAAATCTGTTGAATATCTGATCATTCACACAATCATGAAAAGCATCAAGCAAATAACAAACCACTTTATACTCTTATTTATTCACTTTATTTTTGGGAGTTGAAACTACCTAAAGTTGCACTTCTATCTCTTGCTTTTGCACATATATATATTCTAAAGTTACACTTTGTACTCTTATTTATGCAATTTTTAATCTTGTGTTGTAATCTTATTTATTCACTTTATTAATTATCTTAGTCATGTACTTTGTACTCTTATTGAAGCACTTTATTCTATATCAATGGATTAAACGACATCAAAATGATATTGATTAGAGAGATGTCCTCTTGTGAGCATCTAGTTAGATAATCTTAATTGTGCACTTTATATTATTATTCATGCACTTCATTGTTTTATTCTTGCACTTTTTCAGTTTATTTATGCACTTTATAATCTTAATTGTACACTGCATACTATTTTATTCATGCACTTTATCAATTTATTTATGCACTTTGTCATTTTAGTATTGCAATTTATAGTATTATTCTTGCACTTCTTTATATTAAATGTGCACAATTACACCTTGTATATGCACATTTTTAAATGTGCACTTTATAATATTTTTTTTTCACTTTATAATCATATCCTAGGACTAAGATCTATAAGCTCAAATTGTAAAGAGGGCATGGACAAATTTTTGTTCAGGAGGTTGGTGGTTCGACTCCACCTAGATCTATTCATGCAATTCGGAGTGTTATTCATGCAATTTATAGTTTTATTTATATATTTTATAATCTTATTTATTCACTTTGTATTTGATCAGAAGAAGAAGTAAACACTTATTGATAATAGTTATGCACTTTATAATATTATTCTTGCACTTTTATTATATTAATAGTGCACTTTAAATTATTAAACGTGCACTTTATAATATTATTTGTGCATTATTCACGCATTTTACCATTTTACTTATGCACTTTATAATCTTAATTGTGCACTTCATACTCTTATTCATGCACTTCATATTATTATTTATACACTTCATCATTTTATTCTTGCACTTTATCATCTTATTTATGTATTTTAAAATCTTAATTGTGCACTTCATAATCTTATTCATGCACTTCATATTATTATTCATACACTTCATCATTTTATTCTTTCACTTTATCACCTTATTTATGCACTTTATCAAACTAAAATTGCACATTATATTAAATAGGAATTTTGCTCTACCTAGGTTCCAAGGACGAACCACAGGTTCTCGAAAGCACCTATGATTACGCACCTTGCAATGAAATAGGCTAGAAAAATGGTAAATTATATGAAAGCTTACTCTAATCCAGCCCTTATCTTTCCGTTGAAGTGGAAAATTCAGCATAACCCCGGACATTCATTAAGGAGAAAAAACAAGCGCACCTGATACAACCAATGAGTAAGGCATGCTAGCTTATAAAATTTCTTCTTCTTCATGAATTATCTCCAATTCAAGAAGTTTAATATATACAGAGAGATGATGTGGACAACAACCAATAGTGAGAGGCGCCCCACAGCCGGGTCAGTAAACATGCAGATCTATAACTTCAACCCCCCCCCCCCCCCCCCAAAAAAAAAAGTGTCCTAAAATTGGGTCTCCACCTTTTCTGCCCAAACAATTATCATGGATTATTCTTTCACTAGTAATAAGAAATCGTAAGGTTATAAGCTTCAAATTAAACACCGCATACTATGATTGCCAGAATGAAGAACCTGATAGGCAGAACTTTGCTCCTAAGTGAATTAGAAGTTGTAAACTTTATAGAATTTAGAGACACACACTCCAAAAGAAAAGCAGAAGCTTAACATAAAAGTTTAGATGATAAAAAAAAGTAACACCTCAATACTTGCCAAATCTAAAACCATAAATTTAAAAAAACTTTAGGATTTATGAGGTTGCAAAGTCACATTTTGTGAGCGTGTCATCTAAAGCTATTTCTAAAGTTTCAAATCTAAAACCGAAGGATATGAACCTTATTTTGCATTATTGACACTCGAAATACTCTCCATATAACCATATACTGACAGGAATATCTAACTATATTTGAAACAGAGAGGAAATCTAAGAGTTGATAGAGTACCAACAGTTGGTTACAACTATAATCAAACTCCAACTCCAAGGGAAGCATAACCCCGGACATTCATTCCACAAAAATGAATCCAACTCTTTATTTTATTTGGAAAGTGTACTAACCCAATCAAACTTGAGCTGAGATTATTATGGTTAAGATGGAGCATGTTTCACCCAGAACCACAAACTACCTAATGTACAAATCAAGCAAGCTCATCTAATCGTAAAAAGACTAACTCGAATTTGGTCAAGCTAAGAACAATAACAGGGAAATCATAACGTACACGACTATCCATTAGCGCAGACAATTAAACATTCTAGATACAAGTGACGCAACAAATAACATTTAGAGATGGAAAAAGCATAGGTTATCAGGCTTGGTAATTTTCTTATCAAGCAATTAGACATGTACTTTTCTTCAATCTGTCAATTGCGGTTGTTGGCAGCAAAAGGCTATCAGGCTTGGTAATTTTCACCTCTCCATTTATGGACTTTGAGCAGTCAACATGGATTCCTAGGACAACAAAAATAAATAGTTGCACTAGCATCACCTATAATGTCTGAATGAATGAATTATTTCAAGCAAATCTGATAAACTATACCCTTCTCCAACAAGGAGAATTTTCAGTTCGACCATGAAGAAAATTAAGCAGCTTCAATTGCAAATCAAAAACCCTACCTGTAGAACAATATACATGCAAAACCGGGCTATATGCAATAGACCAACCATTGAAAACCTTCCCAGGTCACTCTATCATTTTGACGGGAGCTCTTAATTGAAGACATTAAAAAAACTGATCCATTTGATGCTTGTTTCTAGAAAACAAATACAAAATTGGAATTAGATAAACTCAATTCCACTGTCAAAAAAAGCTATATACACATTAGAGTCTACAATTCATATAAATATCCATCCAAGACAAACCAAAACAACAATTCGAACTCCTTGCTGCAATAAACCCTAATTGCGCTAATCAATTAAAGTCCAACCTCGGTGAGAGAGATATGAACTGGAAGAACTAACCGGCGAATAGAACGAGACGAAATTAATCGGCGGTGAGGAGCGAGGAGAGTACAGGACTAAGTTGGAGGCAAATTTGAAGGTTTATGGTTAATGGACTGGCGGACTGCAATCTGATATTTTCGAGGAGAGAGAGAGAGAGAGACGAAGATTGGGCCTTTTTTTCTTTCTTTTTTTTAATCAGTCCGCGCCCCAAATTTACATATTAGATCCATTTTCACTTTAAGAGGTTTTTTCATCTTAAGCCCCTTTTTCATTTGAACCTTTACCTATATATATATATATATATGTAAAGGCTCGGATTTTCAAATCCTAATTTTCTGGAATAAGAGAATTAAAAATGAAATTAAATCGGTTTTAAAACTTGTTTAGCGGATTCCGACCGGAGTATAAATTTAACAAACAATTTCCGTTCTTTTACCTCGAAAATTCAAAATAATTATCGGATGGTGATATCCTCGTCGGTTTTAAAAATCTAATTAATCGAGAAAACAAGATTCAAATAAACTAACTGTCAGGAAATAATTTTGGGGTTCGAAATTCGCGTATTCGTAATTTATTTCCGGGTTTTAACCATTCCCACACTCTAATGTCTCTATCCCTCACCCACTCCCATCACTCACCTTACCCTTCAAATTCAATCCACCCCTCCCCCGGTCATTCATTCATTCAATCATCACCATACCTTCACCTGCTCCTCGCGCCTTCACCATCACCCTCGCTGACTTCGCCATCTTCATCACGCATCACCTTCACCACCACCTGCTCTCCTCCACGGGTCCGCCACCATCGTCACCTTCACCCCCGTTACCGATCACCACCGCCGAGCACCTCCGTCCTCCTTTCTCCAAGGCCACAGCAGCTGAGATCCACCAACCCGACGTCCCCAAGCGCCCTACAGCAACCCCGGTGCTCCCAGCGCCACCACCGAGCCACCAAGGCTTCGTCGCCTCCGTTTGAGCGCAAACCAATCTTCCGGTAAGCCGTTCTCCTTCGTTTCCGATCCAAATCACCCCCGAGCTCTTCCATCACACTCACCCATATCCGGCGCAGGTCCGACGAGCCATCGAGAGCCACCGATAAAGCCCAGAACTCCGATCGAGCGCTCCGAAGTCGCGAACATGTCGGTGAGCTTCCAAGCCTCATTTCATTTCTCATTTGATTTCGTTCCTCCTTTCGATGCGTAGAATAGTTGGGCGAGTGAGCGAGAGCTTTGTGCGAGACTATTGGGTTAGCTCGAGAGCTCCGGCGAGCTCGAGAGAGAGGCGAGAGCGCGAGCGAGCTCAGCTAGACGAGGCTGAGCGAGGGCAAGGTAGCAGCGAGCGGGGAGTGTGAGCGAAGATGATCGAGTCGGCTAGGATGAGCGAGAGGTGAGGAGTTGGCCACGAGCGAGGTCAAGCAGGGCGGCGCAACGGCTGGCCTGGCGCTCGTCGGAGCCATGGCGGGCGTTTGAATCAGAGGAGGAAGATTAATTGGGGGCCCTACCTCCTTGCTTGGTATATTTCATTTGTTAATATTGAACCGGTTGGGAATTATAAATAAAACGTCGGTTCGGTTGGATTTAAATGGTTTCGGTTCGGGTTAAAAGCGTTGGTTCGGTTCGGGTTTATTCGTTATATAACTATTTATTTAATTTATTAATTAATTGTCTAACCAATTCCCGATAATTGATTATTTTAGAAATCGATTTGTGTGTCGGTATTTAAAAAGGGCTCGGTTTTAAAGTATATAAATCGAATTCTTTAGTAACGGTTGAAAATTTTTAAGTCCCTAGAAGGATGATTTTAATTAAAGTAAAGTATGCCAGGATTATTTAATTGGATTTTTGGAAGTAGTTTTAAAGATTAAATATTAGATGAATTTGAAATGGCTAAGTATAAATTTGAAGAAATTGTTTTGACTAACAACTGGACTAGCTAGTGAGATTATATGGATTGAAGTATGATTGGGCCAGTTATGGAAATGACAGTGGAGTAAGATGATATAAGATGTTGAGATAAGTTGAGATAAAGGATGCTGATGATGTTATGATTAATGGATTGATGAGAATGTTATGTAGTGGTAAATGGATCCCATTTTGTGCAGTTTACTTATGCATATTATTAATAATTGTTAGGTGATCTGTAACCTGCTTGCTTGTATCTTGCTGCTTTTCGTCTTGCTGATCTGCTACTCCAGGTAAGTTCTTTGAACTTACTCATGATGGGCGCTCTATGCACTGGGTGTTATATAGTAGGCTAGTGTCCATGCACCATACGACTTAGAATCATGCTTAGGAGCTAAAATGAAAATCATATGATTGCTATATGTCCTTGCAAGAGAACGGTCGTTATCTGTGATAGTCCTAGAGTCCTTGCTAGGGTCATAGGGTAGCCCAGCCTCATCGGGTACCCTGAGTCAATCGAGTCTATATGAGCATGATATGATAGCCAGCACCATCGGGCAAGCGATGAGATGATATGATATGATGATGCCGTGGTTTGTGCACCACCACGAGGAAATTGATATGCTATAGCACCGAACTGGCCAGTCTCCGCCCTATTAAAAGGGGGTGGAGGTACGAGAGGGACATGCCACTTGGCATTCTGTGTGGATCCATTTATCGCTTTCTGCATTATATTAAACTGTCATTATATATATGTGATTTAATTTACGCATGACATTACGCATTTCATCTTAAGAATAGGATGCTTATTATATGCCTCTCAGAGTGTGTTTACATACGCGCATGAGTGACCTGATGATTGACCCAGATCCCCCTTATTTTTTTTAGATTCAGGTAACTGTTAGCCGCTATCGTTGCTTATGTGGATGCTTGGCGGGTTCAGACTTTTGGCGTTAGATCGAGAGGTTGAGAGACCACCACACTTCCTCTCTTTTATACTCCTTTTCGGATTGTATTTAAACTCAACCTTATTTTTGCTTTCGCTCGATTTCACGATTAGACTAAGGCAGGTATTTGATCCCCAATGGATCCGCGATCTTTAAGGGTTCGAAATCCCTTCTTTTAGTACAAATATTTTGTTTTAAAACTCAACCCGTACCTGGATTGCAAGATCCGAACAAGGGGTTTTATCCCTTGAAACGTAACCCGGAAATCATAATTCTGGGTCGTTACAAAGATGGTATCAGAGCCCAGGTTGTGCAATTCGGGTACACAAGGGTCGAGTGTAAGTTTTGAAAACAGCCCACGAGTTTCAAGGACTTTTTGAAAAGGATTTAAAGGGGCAAAATTTATTTAAGATGCTTAACTAAAATTGAACTAAGTAATGAACTCGACTTGTAATAAATAAGGAAAATCGACCAAACGGGGACACGAGTGGGTAGTAAAGGCGGTAGACCACCCCTATTGGGTGTAGTTGGGAACGATAGGCAAAATACTAGCTTTCTCTTTACAGAGGGTTCAGAAGACTCCAAGGAGATTGCACCAAGGTCGTTGGAGTGGCGAGTTAGGTAGGATCGCGAGGTTTTTGCCCCTCCGGTCAGTCGCTCCTCGAAGAGTGACATTAGATAGTTTGATGTGCTTTATATATTGAGACTGAGTATGATCTCCCTCGAAGGAGGTCATTATAATTGTCATTGACTAATTCTATGCTGAGTGCTTGATATGCTAAAGTCTGATTGGTATGCCTAACAATTAAATGTGTTTTGACTGATCTGTACAAACGGGATAGTGGGAGTACCCTTAATTCTATGTGGTCAACCCAGCTTGTGTGAAATAGCCCCTTCCACTATGTTTGTTAACCCTTTGACGGTTCTATCGAGTCTTTCTCCCGGATGTCAGTATCTTTCATCGGAATCGGGTTGGTAAACACATTGCGTCAGAAACTCATGTATGTATATGGAGGTTGTCTGAGTGAGTATTGGAAGGTAGTTCTTGATGTCATTTTGAATCAAAAGTAAGGTGTTTCCGGGGTTGTCTTCCTTGATTCTTATGATGATCAATCGAGGTTTTCTTGCCATAAAGAGTCGTACGTACCAAGGTCCCACGAGATATAGGGGTGATGAGTAAGTTGGGGAAGGTCAATGGTTGCCCTTAGGGATCTCTGTCCAGTTGTAATGGTGACTCTCTCTGAACTGCATGACATGATTTTGTAACCTCCTGCATGTACCTTGCAAATGCTCAATTGTAAAATGTTGCTCAGGTTATTATATCTTTGATTAGTTACATTGATCAAGTCTTGTGTTATGCCTCACTCTCTATTGTGATTACGTTGTCATAGCATGCCTACTTGACTTATTGTATTAATTGTACTAATGATTGATTGGAAGCATAAACCACATGATATGAACCTACATGATAATTGTATTCTCCTAGGTTAGGTCCATAATAGCGTGATAAACTCTTCTTCGTGTGAATGCCTGTAAATGATCTCTTTATCATACTAGCTCATGACGCCTTGATGCTTATTGCCCGTTTTATGACAAGAATCTACAACATGCCCATCTATTCTGTATTCGTCAGATTGTTGTTTTGCACTTTATATTGTGGTGTGATTAGTGCATTGGAAGGGGAGTATGTGGTATAATTGAGTCTTGATGAATGCATGCTTTAATGTTTATGAATTCATGATGGCCATTGTGTGAGGTCAAGTTACACATGTTACGTCTCTATCATCCCAGCATGTCTTACTCAGTATGTTGCATCGTTATACTAGTGCATGAATGTAAATGTCATGTGTTAGGAAGCCGTATGATTAATGTTCTCTCTGTAAATAGGTTTATGATAGTGTGATCGTTCAGTTCTGGTATCATGATAGAGTGAGTTCCTTACTTGATGGATATGTGTTACAACTTGATGTCAACATGCCTTATATGATACGTAATTCCAAGTAAATGTTAAGATGATGATCCTTAATGTAAATCTGTGGATGTATGACCTTCTGTACCCATGCTTGCCTCATTGATTAGGTCCCATGTTACACCTTGATTCATGTCCTGATTATATGTCGCCTTCGCATGTCTAATTGACCTGTTGTATTGGTCGTACTAACGACTGATTTGAAGCATGAATTGCATGATAAGTGTCTGTATATAGTTATTGTCTTCTCCTAGATTAGGCCCATGATAGTGTGCTACACTTCCCTTGTATGAATGTGGTAAGATGATTTCCCCTGCATGATTAGTCGATGTTACCCGTGGTTGTTGACTAAATTAGTAGTTCAATTGTGATCATGCTATTTGATGTGATGTCTTGGTAAATGCATGCCTTATTCAAATGGTTGTTGAGTTGGAATACATACCTTGTATGCTAGTCATATTGCCTGTTGCGTAGGCTTGTATTATGAATTGCTATATTCCCCCCATGCTTCTATATCGACGGACTATGTTCATAGGATTTCTTGCACATCGATGTGTTGGTCATTCAAGCGCATGTATGTATCGAATGTCGTGTTAAGCCTTTAGTATCATGTAGGGTCCCTGGTTGTGACTTGTGTGAATTTATACCTTGCTTGCATTATTGCTGATTCCCTCTCGAGCCAGGTCCCTCATAGTGTGATCATTTCCTCTTTCTATAACCTTGAAATATCTTACTCATGCAAATTAGATTGATGTTGAATTCGATGATCAATTGCTTTATGTGATGGTTTATCCTGGCATGCTTACATGTTAGCACTCGGTAGTGTTTCCCTATTACCTTATGAATTCCTGTAGTGTTGGCATAGATGTATGATTTGACACCTCGCATGATTACACACCACGTTATATCATTTCGCATATGCATGACGCATGAATGTTAAAATGAATTTAGTTGAGTTACCTTGATTGTGGTCATGGTTCGATATGTGCTAGTAAAATCTTGTAGGGCTTATGGTTTCCAATATGACTCACTAAATGATTACATATTGTACCTATTCTATGATGTGATAACTACTGTACCTTTATATGTGTCCCATGATGATTCGTTCCTAGCATGATTATAATCTATTGCCATGATGTCCTTCTTGTTACTTTTTATGATGCCTCATGTTTCGTGAACATCCTATTGAACTCATTTTAATGACTCTTGACTATGCTTGTATCACATTATGTGTCGCTAGTATCATGTAGGTCATGCACTTTCTAAATGTACCTCATCATATGATTACGTGCCATGCTTGACCTACTATATGACCAGTGTGTTCGGATGAGATAGTTACTAGGTTGCTCCTATATGTTCTCGTATGACACTTAATCTAGTTGTTATGTTACACCTCACCATGCCATATTTGACCTCACCTATTGATGCGTACACCATGCTTGTGCATTCTTTCATATACACCATACTCGTCATCGTCGTTAAACCCCACATGACCTCGAATCCTGCATGATCATTCTTGATTCCGCATAACTTGCTTAAGTTGCTAGGCATATCTGCTTTCATGGAATAATAGACTACTATCTTGTCTCGCATGCATCAATATAGGAATCGATCGTGTCGTTGGGAATGAATACGAATGTTGCTCCCCTGAGATAGGTACATGTTAGCGTGGATTAGTGTGATTGATATGCTCCATGATGAATTCGTGTTTGGTTGTCGCGATTATAACTTAATGGACTTCCATAAGGGCATCGTTGCTATTCTCAGGTCGAAGTTTCGTCTCTAGTTGTCATCTTTAGGGTTGGTCTGTGTTTGTTCCGAAAGGAACATTGGGTTGTCTGCTCTTGTCCCTCCCCTATCTTCGCTAACTTGAACTCCTACGCGACACGTTGGACGAGCGACCGCATGAAAGAGGAAATGGGAAGTCGGATAGCGATAGAGCAACGTCGCGGAGGCGTGGGCCCATAACCCACGGGCCTCAGGATCAACGATTTCAGCAGGACAAGCACGTTTTGAGGATGACGATTACTGAGTACGATATGAACTACGAGCAAGAGTGTCCTTCGTTTAAATTGCCAATCCTTCTAAATTAGTTGATGGCGATATTGCACTGACCTGACGATGAAGTTTACGTGTTGATGTGCTTACTTGGTAATGAATGTTTCCTGAGGGTCTAGTGATTATGATTATATCATTCAATGCCTTGCAGTTCTTACATAATATGATGTCTTGATGTGTTGCTACTCTATATTGCTAAGCATGATCTGAACTCTTGTGCCTATAAAAGTATGAACTGCGAATGTTGAGGAACCTGAATTGTTATCTGATAAGGTTATGTTGAAACTTGCTAGCTTGAATTGACTATGTTCATATGTGGTGTTTTGCAATAATTTTAAGCATAATAGCAAATTGAGACTTGTTGACTTATGATAATTTGGGAATTTTCTTGCTTACATGACTTGTTAATATGTACTGGCATGATGTTAGATAGCGACCATGAGGAACTTGGTATGGAACAATACTACATGTTGATATGCAATATTGAAATCTAGTGAAAGTGACAAATGCTATCATGATATATTGATGATTTGCTAACCTGTTATGTTGTTGTAGAAGCATGTTAGGATGTGTTGCGACATGATATATGAGATAATGATGTGTTATTATATGAAAGCATGATGATGTATTATATAGTTAAACATGATTATTGATACGTCAAATGATGAACATGACTCAATGGTGCCTGGTTACTAAATGATCGTCATTCGATACTGTGATGAGTTGAGGTGATGTGTTTTAGGGCATGCTGACATGTTGGTGAATTATATACTACTTGAACTTCCTTTTCTGAATCTTAATAGGCATGGCCTTGATGTGTTGATATGTTGACATGATAAATCTGCTATGACTGGTTCTACTTGTAGTGCGATGTTATGCGATTTTGAGAATTGATGTGTACTGACATACTAACCCTGTGACACCTAGCCCATTGATCTCTTGACATGTGTGCTTGCATGATAACTTATGAGAATTCGATCATGGACTTGTGATTCCTTCAGTATGATGTAGATATGCCTTATGGCTCGTGGTATGATGTTGAGATTTTGTTATTGCTTTTGACATTTTCTGAATGGATGGTATGATTTATGTTATGGGTAAAAATGTTATGTGGTTGAGATTATCATGATTGATGTTGAGATTTGCCACATGAGAGGTGGCTGATGATGTTATGAGTTGATGAGTTGGTTTACTTTTGTTCATGCTGAATTGAGAATGATGATTGATTTGATTCGGAAACTAGGAAGAGAATATGAGATTAGTCTTTAGAGGTGGATGATTCCACCTCTCGTGATGTGAAATTGCTTGATTAATGTCGGGTAAGGGAATTTTGAATGGTGTTTAAAAAAGGACGGAGTTGGATGTAGAGAAATCGAACGCGATTGATAACTTCAATGATTTTGAGACCAAACCTTTTCAAACAAAGGACGCTCTTGGAAATTAACCGAGATTGCATTATGACGTCCCACGAAGTGGATACAGACATTTTATAGGGGCCCTTATAGACTGCTTGCTAAGACCTAGTGGAGATGCTGTAATGCTTTTTGAGTTATGATATGACCGAGAAGTCGAAGTAAGGATGTGGTAGGGGCCCATATTACATTCTTACTACGATTTATTGGGGATATTATGATCACGACAACGGTACTGTGAGGATCTCATGGGGGCACTTGTGAGGTGCTTACGGGATCAATGACATGATCCTTGGACTCACCAATTTAAAACATCAATCCCCTATTTTTAAAATGATTTTAGTCTCGGGGATGAGACTTGTTTTTAGAGGTGGATGATGTAAAGGCTCGGATTTTCAAATCCTAATTTTCAGGAATAAGAGAATTAAAAATGAAATTAAATCGGTTTTAAAACTTGTTTAGCGGATTCCGACCGGAGTATAAATTTAACGAACAATTTCCGTTCTTTTACCTCGAAAATTCAAAATAATTATCGGATGGCGATATCCTCGTCGATTTTAAAAATCTAATTAATCGAGAAAACAAGATTCAAATAAACTAACTGTCAGGAAATAATTTCGGGGTTCGAAATTCGCGTATTCGTAATTTATTTCCGGGTTTTAACCATTCCCACACTCTAATGTCTCTATCCCTCACCCACTCCCATCACTCACCTTACCCTTCAAATTCAATCCACCCCTCCCCCGGTCATTCATTCATTCAATCATCACCATACCTTCACCTGCTCCTCGCGCCTTCACCATCACCCTCGCTGACTTCGCCATCTTCATCACGCATCACCTTCACCACCACCTGCTCTCCTCCACGGGTTGGCCACCATCGTCACCTTCACCCCCGTTACCGATCACCACCGTCGAGCACCTCCGTCCTCCTTTCTCCAAGGCCACAGCAGCTGAGCTCCACCAACCCGACGTCCCCAAGCGCCCTACAGCAACCCTGGTCCTCCCAGCGCCACCACCGAGCCACCAAGGCTTCGTCACCTCCGTTTGAGCGCGAACCAATCTTCCGGTAAGCCGTTCTCCTTCGTTTCCGATCCAAATCACCCCCGAGCTCTTCCATCACACTCACCCATATCCGGCGCAGGTCCGACGAGCCATCGAGAGCCACCGACAAAGCCAAGAACTCCGATCGAGCGCTCCGAAGTCGCGAAAATGTCGGTGAGCTTCCAAGCCTCATTTCATTTCTCGTTTGATTTCGTTCCTCCTTTCGATGCGTAGAATAGTTGGGCGAGTGAGCGAGAGCTTAGTGCGAGACTATTGGGTTAGCTCGAGAGCTCCAGCGAGCTCGAGAGAGAGGCGAGGGCGCGAGCGAGCTCAACTAGACGAGGTTGAGCGAGGGCAAGGTATCAGCGAGCGGGGAGTGTGAGCGAAGATGATCGAGCCGGCTAGGATGAGCGGGGAGTGTGAGCGAAGATGATCGAGCAGGGCGGCGCAACGGCTGGCCTGGCGCTCGTCGGAGCCATGGCGGGCGTTTGAATCAGAGGAGGAAGATGAATTGGGGGCCCTACCTCCTTGCTTGGTATATTTCATTTGTTAATATTGAACCGGTTGGGAATTATAAATAAAACGTCGGTTCGGTTGGATTTAAATGGTTTCGGTTCGGGTTAAAAGCGTTGGTTCGGTTCGGGTTTATTCGTTATATAACTATTTATTTAATTTATTAATTAATTGTCTAACCAATTCCTGATAATTGATTATTTTAGAAATCGATTTGTGTGTCGGTATTTAAAAAGGGCTCGGTTTTAAAGTATATAAATCGAATTCTTTAGTAACGGTTGAAAATTTTTAAGTCCCTAGAAGGATGATTTTAATTAAAGTAAAGTATGCCAGGATTATTTAATTGGATTTTTGGAAGTAGTTTTAAAGATTAAATATTAGATGAATTAGAAATGGCTAAGTATAAATTTGAAGAAATTGTTTTGACTAACAACTGGACTAGCTAGTGAGATTATATGGATTGAAGTATGATTGGGCCAGTTATGGAAATGACAGTGGAGTAAGATGATATAAGATGTTGAGATAAGTTGAGATAAAGGATGCTGATTATGCTATGATTAATGGATTGATGAGAATGTTATGTAGTGGTAAATGGATCCCATTTTGTGCAGTTTACTTATGCATATTATTAATAATTGTTAGGTGATCTGTAACCTGCTTGCTTGTATCTTGCTGCTTTTCGTCTTGCTGATATGCTACTCCGGGTAAGTTCTTTGAACTTACTCATGATGGGCGCTCAATGCACTGGATGTTATATAGTAGGCTAGTGTCCATGCACCATACGACTTAGAATCATGCTTAGGAGCTAAAATGAAAATCATATGATTGCTATATGTTCTTGCAAGAGAACGGCCGTTATCTGTGATAGTCCTAGAGTCCTTGCTAGGGTCATAGGGTAGCCCAGCCTCATCGGGTACCCTGAGTCAATCGAGTCTATATGAGCATGATATGATAGCCCAGCACCATCGGGCAAGCGATGAGATGATATGATATGATGATGCTGTGGTTTGTGCACCACCACGAGGAAATTGATATGCTATAGCACCGAACTGGCCAGTCTCCGCCCTATTAAAAGGGGGTGGAGGTACGAGAGGTGTTGTGAGCAGAATCTGCCATGTTTTACAGTAACTCTTATATCGATTTCTGTATACATTTCATGCATTTGGGCTAAGATAGTACGGAATCTATGTAGTTTATGTTTATTTGCCAAATTATGGAATCTACATCAGTTTCTGTTTAATTTGCAGAAATCGAGGCATTTTACAACAATTCTACAGAAGGTCGGAAAAGCTCGGAAAATCACTACAGAAGTCCAAGGTCAAAGCAGCGGAACAAGTCTGAGAGTCAAGGCTACTCGACATCGAGTAGGCCTACTCGACATAGACCACCATGTCCGGGCACAGCTTGGTCGACAAAGCCATGGTCGAGAGAGCCAGCAACCCGAGCTCCGGAACCCAACTCGATCACGACGAGCAGTGGTCGAGGTCGACGAAGCCCAGACGCCCATATCCGGAGTCGGCAAGGAGAGAAGCCGCAGGACGACCAAGAGCACTCGCTGTCAGCGACCCAACTCCCTGCCGCGGAAGGGACCAGTCGCTGCCGCGGAAGAAGCCACCCGCTGCCAGCGGACAGAGCAACTCGACGAGACCTAGTCGGCAAACCTTACTCGAGGTCGACTAGGAATTGTCGAGATCGACAAAGACCTTGAGCCATGTCCGAGCTTGCCGAGGAGAGACACTCGAGGAAGGCTAGTCGACAGGGCAACTCTTGTCGAGATCGACGAAGCCCACTCGAGGTCGACGAGAGCCCAGTGACTCAAGTCCGAGCACATCGAGTAGAGGAGCCAGCCAAGTCCAGTCGACGAAGACTCCTTGTCGAGGTCGACAAGACCTTGTCGAGGTCGACTAGACCGTGTTCCAGAATCTTCCCGACGAGCCTTGTCCGAGTAGACTTGGGGTTCCTTGGGCGCGAAGGCGAAAGATTCTATCCAAATCCATCGGAGATCTATCCGAAGTTGATCAAGTTATATCTATGGAAGGAAATATATCAAGACATGAAGACTTACCTTAGTTAGATTTATCTTTTCCTAGTTGATTTAATTCCATTATGTCTTTTATTTATCTTTTAAGCTTTTTAGATATAGATAGATATCTTCTTTCCTAGAATAGCTAGGGAATGAAGGCTATAAATAAAGCCCATGGGGCTCAGTTTTAATCATTCAATTTCAGAGGAAGAGAAGTAGTTCCACAGAGACAGTTTAGGAGTTTGAGGTTTTTAAGGTTTTGGCAGTTTGCGCAAGTTGATTGCCAGAATTGTAAAAGCTTTGAATTTAGTTAATGCAAGTTGTTTCTTTTCAATCAAAGATGTCTGAGTTTGCGATGAAGAGCGAGTAGTCCACCCACTTCTAGGGTTGGGGCGAGCCCGACGATAGCCATGCATAATTGAGGTAAAGATCCGACCTTTATCATGTTTTGAGCATTTTCCTACTTGTTGATGTGTTTATTGCCCATCTAATGGAGATCCATGCTAACAACTTGGATTATAAACATAAAATCGGTAGAGACAATTAGGGTTTCTTGAGAGAGTTGTCTAATTGTTGGAAAAGGCGAAAGCTTAGTCCTTTAATGCGAATTATATGATAATCTGTTTGGTTCTACCTTATGCATGCTTGATTATTGTCGTTGCAAACCCCAATCTTGGAAGTCCTTTTACATTCAGTTTAGTTCAAAACCCTAAAAGCATTTGTTCTTTATTTTCTTTATTTTTGTTCGTTTTCGTCCCTGCCCTTGTCGATCTCGACCACCCACTGGTCGACCTCGACGACTGATTCTCGACCTAGAGTCGATGTTGCTTAAGTGTGCAGGAATCGACGAAGCCCCAACTCGACCTCGACGAGCCTTACTCGACCTCGAGTAGCTCTTTGTCGAGATCGACCACCAGTTCCTGTGTCTGTTGCGCTGTGTTCGACTGCCCGAGCTTCTGTCGACTAGACCCTAGTCGAGCTCGAGGACTCCTGTTGTCGACTGCCGTCCGTGAGACTTTCCGCTACCTAGGATCCGTTGACACGCTTCCTCGTGGATCGATCCTGACTTCCCGCTGCTGCATCAAGAGGAGGTCTTGTATTTATTTGGCATGGGTATAAGCTGGTTTGAATTATATTTCTATATTTTGAACTCGATTTCCTCCCTACAACAAATTGGCGCCGTTGCCGGGGAAGCTATCATTCGTGCCTTAGGTAGTTAGTTCTCACGTTTCTCTTGAGTTAGTTTGCAGGTGTATGCGTCGTTCTGGTCAAACACCTGAGTTTGACGCCTTAGACGAACCGGAATGCTTTTTTCACATCCGAGCTCAACTACAAAGAGCCATGGCGGCCGCTGAAACACAAGAACAACTGATTGCCAGACTTACCAGGGAACTCGCCGCTAAAGATGCCACTATCGCAAATGAAAGGACAACGAGGGAACAAGCAGCTGAGCGCGCAAGGCAAGCGGAAACTGAGCTTGCCCAATATCCAACCACTGCTGAGGATTATATGCATCCGACTCTCATCGTGCCTGAATCGGCGATTCTAATCCCTGAAAACTCTTTCGAAATTCGCACTCAATTTCTTATAGAGCTTAAAAATAATGCCTTTTATGGCAGATTTAATGAGTGTCCTCTTGAACATATTACTAACTTCCATGATATGTGTCGTACTCTTGCTGAAGGTACCACTCTGGAATATGTCAAGATGAAAGCTTTCCGCTGGTCGCTCGCTGGACCTGCACTGAAGTGGCTAGAAGGGCTAAAACCAAAATCACTTACCACATGGGCCCAAGTAGAGCAAGAGTTTCTCAACAAATTCTTCCCACCTGCCAAGACATCACTTCTCCGCCAGAAGATCACCGCCTTTAAAAAGCAGAAAGGGGAACCGCTGGCGAAGGCATGGGAGCGCTACAAGGAACTTCTGCGATCTTACCCTACTCATGGACAACCACCCTACATCATTCAGGAGATCTTCTTCAACTCTCTTGATCAAATCACTAAGGACAGAATCAACAATTATACTCACTATGAGTACCTGACAATGTCGCCAAGTGACGCATGGGGTGTGCTGGAAAAGCTCACTAACTACGACAACAAATATGGGTCTACTTCAAACTATAAGGAGAACTCCTACACCAGGTGATGTGATCCTCGACGATGGTAGCTTGGTCAATGAACCTGGAGGAGAATATGACACCGTTGATGGATCTTGGAGGGATGAACATGTGATCCTAGCGTTGACAAGGCAACCTCGGAAGTTCT
Organism: Persicaria tinctoria; assembly: GCA_037127255.1. NCBI lineage: Eukaryota > Viridiplantae > Streptophyta > Magnoliopsida > Caryophyllales > Polygonaceae > Persicaria > Persicaria tinctoria. Next base: position 53,406,712 of record JBANSL010000006.1, on the reverse strand, counting down.
TACCTTGGACGACATCATATTTCCGGAAGAAGAAGACATCAAAGTCTTATAACTTGATCAACCGACATCTGCTCGCTATTTTGGCTCTAACTGGAGTTGTGTTTGTCCGACGAAGACGCAAGAGGACTCGTTGGAAAGCTGATTTCGAGGGCTATGACATTGTTGAAGATGTCCCCCACCAATTCTACTCCGAAGATGGTCCTAAATCTCGTTCTTTGCAGCAGCTCTAAGCTGGACAAAATTTGAAGTTGTTTCTTTATCCCACATCAATTACAAACATATGGAGATGCCAATAAACTCCTATATATGTGTAAACACTTTTCATTTGAAATTAAGTTGAATTTTGAGAAAAAGTGAGCCTTTTAGCTTCCTGTGATTCGGGTTAAGAATCTCGTTCTTAGGTGAGAGGCCGGGAACAAAACCTTCGGTGAGAGGCTGAAGGAGATTCCTTAGTGAGAGACGACGGAATCAAAGGGTTGGAAACACTCGGAGTGCGAGGCCGAGAGTGTGGAAGATCGAGTGTTGGAGAGAGCTCGGAGTGCGAGGCCGAGAGCGATCTTGCATCACATATCCCTCAACCCCATACCCCTTCTTTACCACCATTCTAAGGCCTTCCACAGCCCCATTATCACCTTCAATCCCACCCAAAACGTCACTCCCAAAACAGCCCTCAATACCTCTCAAAAGAACCCAATTTCGGAATCGTCTCTGCACAGGCGACGTCTCGGTAAAACTCGATTTCCCGCTTCGTCTGAGATCCAATTGACGAGATCTGCCCCAATCCGCGACCGGGACTTCAAGATCTACAAAAGTAGTACTCGCACGTTTCCAGAAGCCCAGCCAATCGACGGGAAATCGGCATTCTTTGCCGACTGATCTGCTGCTTCAGAACTGCAAACAACTTCCCGACTTCTCGGAACTCTCGTCGCCGGTCCTTTTGCTCGAGCCCGGGTTCGAGCACATCAAGTGGTATCAGAGCAACGACAAGGGTTCCTTAAGCTTTCGGGGTACGAATTACTATCTCTTCGCTTAATCTTTAGTTTTTGCAAAACTTGTTTGATTAGGCCCGAGAGATTGCAATTTGTTCATCTATTTCTACCATCTTTCACCACGGAAAACTAGTCATTTCTATCTATCCATCATTCTACCGCCTGTTTGGTTCTTGGTGCTTGTTTCAGTATCAGTCTTCTCAGTATTTCATCGACCTACATTGTCTTTGACTGTTTGTGCTTCATCCAGAACCGTTCAAACACAATTTGTGTTCATTTCCTTCCTTGCTTTCTCTGATGCTTGAGTGGCCTACTGGAATGTTACATTAATGCCATTGTTGGTTGAGCTGCCCTTATTTGATTAAAGGGCAAGCAAAAGTTCTGGGTTTTCATTTCATTTATTCAAAAAAAAAAAGAGCACTGTGTTCCCAAAAAAAAAAAAAAGTTTCAATAAAAAAAAAAAAAAAAGAGGTGCCACAGAAGAAAAAAAAAAAAACATCATATTTGTGAATTAGCTTTAGTCTACCAAGCTTCGTATATATTACTTAGTTTCTTTCTAGATTGCAATTTTAATTTTTTATTCGGGCTAGATCACTTGTTTTGCATTACCTAAGGACCATAGCGGGTTTTGGTAAATACTCGTCGAAAGGCCCTTGTTGAAGTGCTCGAAGGATACTCGTTAGGCTTATTGTGCTTGCTATTGTGCGTTGGTGTTTTCGTTGGGTGCTATTGATCATTTTGTCCCAAGTTCTACTACTAGCTTGCTTTTGTCCGAGGGTGAATTTCAGGTGGTTGATTGCTATTGTTGGTGCTAGTTGCCGCTAGCGATTATTCAGGTTCTTGAGTGTCGTGCCCTTGCATTGGGAAAAGGAGAGTGGAGAGTGTTGCCTGCTGCAACAGAAAAAGGAGAGGTGAGAGCAACACTGAGTAGTGTTGGAAAAGGTGAGGGAGAGGAGAGAACCATCCAGAGTAAGTAGCGGAAAGCCAAACACCGAGGAGATCTATTGTTAGTAACTGCTATTATATCTGTTGTTTGCTCATTTTGCAGGTTCTGAAGTCTCATTCTTTTATGGAATACATTATAGTGAGGCAAACACTTTAAACACACGGGCGGAGTGTGTGAGAGAGTGTGAGCGTCCACCAAAGTGAGAGAGAGATTTACATTTTCTCTAACTTGACTTGTTTGCTTGTTTTGTATGATGTCGCATCATTTAGGCCAGCCTAATATGGTGCATGGTGGAGGAGGCACCACTACGATCAAGGCGCTAGCAACCCGGATTGGACGGATGGAAGATGATGTAGCTGAGATCCTACGACGCCTGCCTTCTACTCCAAAGAACAAGGTCAGTGACATCGACATACATGATGACCCGCATCAATTGAGACGAGACCGAGAAGGACATAGTGGAAGTCATCATGGGCACCATAAGCCTCGACATGAGTCATCTACATGCTTTGAGAGGACTCCTTCTAGAGAGCACCGTCGAGATATGCGTGGAAAACAGGTTGACATTCAGACATCATTGCTACAGATTGAGAAGCTAAGACAGGGTCCTCGCTCTCCCGATGATTACTACAAAGATCTTCGTGCTCTCCTGCAATATTCTGGGACAAGGTATGATGAGGCTTATATACTTGCTAAGTTTCTTGGAGGGCTTAATTCGGATGTGGCAGAATTTGTCTTGCGCTCTCATCATACCCATGTTGTTGATGCTTTGAACCATGCTACTCATGTCTATGAGAAAGTTCTAAAGAAGATTATCGTTGCTCCTCCTTCTCGACGTTGCTCTAGTCGAGATAGCACCACCAAGCATCCTTCTGGCCTTAATTCACAACGAACAAAGACATTGTTGGCCACCGCTATGAATTTTGTCTCTATAGCCACACTAATCCCTACAACACATGTTGTTAGACCCAAGTCTGGTGTTGTTTACAAGGACTGCCCACCTAGCCCCAAACTGGAGGTCATCGAACCTCTCGTAAAGAAGGAGGAACTAGAGATCACACCGCACCTTGCTAGAGAGTTAAATGAATCTACAAGGAAGAGGAAGATGGACACTTATCCCCCCATAGGGCGACAATTCTTACCTGAGGTCGACGATTCTTGCGACAAACGAGATGTTATACAAGGGAGTCGAGTTTGTGTACTTACTATGCTTCCTAGTGATTTATTTTTGTTGTCCTCATCTTATATGGTTAATTTGGTTGCTAGGGAATACTGCATGCGAGACAAGGAAAATGCTTGGAAGGTTGTAGAGCCACTGAAGTTAGTTTTAGGGCCTTCAAAGGACCCTGGGAATCAACTAGTCACTCGTTTGCAGGATGTTAGCCGAGTTACCCAGCGGAGTGGTGTTTCTTACTCTTTTAGTGATGTTTTGATTTCTCAAGTGTTATTTGGTCCTTCTTCTATGAGTTTTCTTGGGATTCGTGCAGGTACATGTTTGCTAGGCGACCCACCGGATTCGAGGTCGAATCCTTTTAAAGGGAGGGAGGATGATGTGATCCTCGACGATGGTAGCTTGGTCAATGAACCTGGAGGAGAATATGACACCGTTGATGGATCTTGGAGGGATGAACATGTGATCCTAGCGTTGACAAGGCAACCTCGGAAGTTCTTACCTTGGACGACATCATATTTCCGGAAGAAGAAGACATCAAAGTCTTATAACTTGATCAACCGACATCTGCTCGCTATTTTGGCTCTAACTGGAGTTGTGTTTGTCCGACGAAGACGCAAGAGGACTCGTTGGAAAGCTGATTTCGAGGGCTATGACATTGTTGAAGATGTCCCCCACCAATTCTACTCCGAAGATGGTCCTAAATCTCGTTCTTTGCAGCAGCTCTAAGCTGGACGAAATTTGAAGTTGTTTCTTTATCCCACATCAATTACAAACATATGGAGATGCCAATAAACTCCTATATATGTGTAAACACTTTTCATTTGAAATTAAGTTGAATTTTGAGAAAAAGTGAGCCTTTTAGCTTCCTGTGATTCGGGTTAAGAATCTCGTTCTTAGGTGAGAGGCCGGGAACAAAACCTTCGGTGAGAGGCTGAAGGAGATTCCTTAGTGAGAGACGACGGAATCAAAGGGTTGGAAACACTCGGAGTGCGAGGCCGAGAGTGTGGAAGATCGAGTGTTGGAGAGAGCTCGGAGTGCGAGGCCGAGAGCGATCTTGCATCACATATCCCTCAACCCCATACCCCTTCTTTACCACCATTCTAAGGCCTTCCACAGCCCCATTATCACCTTCAATCCTACCCAAAACGTCACTCCCAAAACAGCCCTCAATACCTCTCAAAAGAACCCAATTTCGGAATCGTCTCTGCACAGGCGACGTCTCGGTAAAACTCGATTTCCCGCTTCGTCTGAGATCCGATTGACGAGATCTGCCCCAATCCGCGACCGCGACTTCAAGATCTACAAAAGTAGTACTCGGACGTTTCCAGAAGCCCAGCTAATCGACGGGAAATCGGCATTCTTTGCCGACTGATCTGCTGCTTCAGAACTGCAAACAACTTCCCGACTTCTCGGAACTCTCGTCGCCGGTCCTTTTGCTCGAGCCCGGGTTCGAGCACATCACCAGGCCAGCACCATCTATGCCCCTCTACGAGCCAGCAAAGGGGATTGACCCAGATGTCAGGGAGCAGTTCTACAGAGACCAGAATCGCAAGCTCCTCAAGCAAGTCAAATACGTTTCTGTCAATCAGCCTTGCATCGAATGCGGATCACAGAGCCACACCACTACTGAGTGCCCACACACAGAGCAAGTCAGAATGGCAGAAACACATGAGGAGGCAGCATATGCTGGGGGTCCTAATCGCTATATGGGGGATCAAAGGCCTTATCAACAGCAATGGAACCAAGGTCCCCCTAGGAATCCTCCACCCTACAGAGCTCCAGGGCATCCAGAAAGGGATCAAAGGAAGGATGATCTACAGTTGATCCTTGAGGAGATGCGCCAGAATCAGGGCAACATCAACAACCAGTTCCAAAACATCACCACCAAATTTGGGGAACTGGACATCTGGAAGAGGGGAATTGAAATTCAGATGGGACAGATTGCATCGCAGATCCCACGACCATCCGGCAAGCTCCCTGGGCAAACAGAACCAAATCCTAAGGGGCAAACTGGACATGTCGCAGCTATCAAACTAAGGAGTGGGCATCAAGTACACGAGCTAGAGGTCGAGAAACAGCAGAGCCAAGCAGAACAACAACTCGACCTCGATGAGCCCGTACTCGATGTCGACAAGCCTGTTGTCGAGATCGAGGAGCCTCTGGCCGACGTCGACGAGACTGCATCTTCTCCGACGGCTGATCTGGCTTCGAAACAGAAAAATCCACTTCCTTTCCCTTCTAAAACTCTTAAAGATCCCACTGCAGGGAGATTCAATAGATTTGTTAATATGCTGCAAGAGCTAAACTTTTCTATCCCTTTTACAGAAGCCCTGCAAGAGATGCCTGCATATGTCAAGTTTCTAAAGGATATCCTGAGCAAGAAGCGATCCATCTCAGAGATCGCAGGCGAATGCAAAGTACTCCACTTCCCTGAAAAGAGGCCTGACCCAGGTAAGTTTTCTGTTACTGTGGGTTTTGGACAATATAAATATAATTCTCTATGCGATTTAGGAGCAAGCGTGAGCATCATGCCTTTATCAATCTGGCGGAAGGTTAAGATAGGATGCATAGAACCTGTGGATGCTAAATTATACATGGCAAACAATACTGTGGTCATCCCTACAGGTATGGTTGAGAACGTCCCTGTCCAGGTTGGTAAATTCTTCGTTCCGGCTGATTTCCTTATTATTGATTGTGCTGAAGATCCTACTAGCCCTATTATTCTTGGTAGACCATTCTTAGCTACTGCAGATGCCACGATTAGTGTTAAGGATCGATCACTCACCTTCACCATAGGCGATGAGGTTTTGGATTTCTCTTTTGGCCCTGCAAAAGAGGAGATTTCTTGGCTGGAGGTGAAAAGCATCAGCATCAACGGGACTAAGCAAACAGCGGAGGAGGGAGCGAAAACCGTACTCGAGATCGACAAGCCCTCGTCGATCTCGACAAGCGCCCTACTCGACCTCGACGAGTCTTCGTCGATGTCGACCACCACCACAGAGCCTGAGACTTGCCCAGAGTCTAAGTATGGGGTCCCTGTACTCGACCTCGACCACCAGTACTCGACATCGAGTAACCCCAAGCCCAAAAATTTCTGTTTTGGGTCCGAACAGGTAAGTGAAGGTATGAATTCTACTCCCCCTCAGTCTATAATTTTTAATGATTTGAAGGGAGCTAAAACACCGTGGCGAGAAAATTTGCAGAAACTGAAGGCTACAAGGAAGAAAAAGAAAGAGAAGGGAGATGATGCAAGCAACCCCCTGTCCGCTGATCTTGCATACTATCATCAGGACCTAGGTGATCCAAGAGAAGGGCCAAGCATGAGCGGGCCCCACAAAAATGGTTCTTGAGCGCAAACGGAGAAGTCGGCCTAGCGACTCTAAAATCTAGAGCATGTATATAGACTTTATGAACTTTTTGGGACTTTTATTTGGTTTTTGGTTTTTGTTTTGTTTTTGGTTTCATGTTTTTTTTAAAGAACTTCATATGGATAGTCTTGTTTTTGGTATAGAATCTAACACTTGTAGGTCGGCAAGCATATAAAGGATCGCGAAAAGTGGAGAAAGAAGTCCCTGAAAATCAGTCGGAATCGACGAAGGCCAAGTCGACGATGACGAAGAGGAGAAGCCGAGAACTACTCGATCTCGAGGAGGCCAACTCGACATCGACGAGACCAAACACTCCTCGACTTCTGATTTCACTAGACGCAGAGCAAAGCTACTCGAGATCGAGTACCTTGTACTCGAGATCGACCAGCAGTCTACTCGACCTGTGCAGTCTAGATCTCCTCGACATGATCATGTGAGTTCCTTCCTTTACTCTTGTTTTTATTCGTTTTATACAGTGGGGACACTGTAAATTGTAAGTATGGGGTGGGGGAAGGGCTTACTACGTGCATATTTGATTTATTTGATCATATTTGATATATATATGCATTATTTCTTTGAATTGCTACATGGCTATTTTGGAATGCATTATTTGATTTATATGCTTATATGCATGTTTTCCAAAAATTTGAGAAAAATGACCCCCATTGAAATTTTTGAAATAATGTCATGGAAGCTTTATATTGAACTCGACGATGCAAAATTGGATTCATTAGAGATATAGCATGAAATTGCCTAGTAAAGGGAAGTCACAATGAAGTGCATTATTTCTTGAAAACCATGAAAGGAGGTAAAATTCGAAATTGCTTTTGACATGTTGCATGATAAGATGATGGCGGACTTTATATTTCCATATAAATGCTCATATGTTTATAATCCTAGCCTTACCTATGCTTATGTATCACAAAAGCCATAATATGCCTTATTTCAAATATTGCTCCACATGATCCAAATATTGCCATTCTTTACCTTATCCGGGGATTATGTTGAGAATGATGTTACATTATGGAGATGTGGAATGAAACTCAAAGTTTGGAAATACTCCATTTCCCCGGATCAAAAGCACCACATTGCCAAAAATTGCCCACCTTTTAGTCTTTTACCAATCTACTCCTTCATGAGCTTAAATTAAAGTCTTCTTGATTATCAATGATTTGTCACTTATAAATGTTTTTGCATAACCCTCCTTTTGTGAGTAGATGTTGCTTTTACATATTTGCACATGCATGAATCTGTGACACTAGTACCTTTTCGAGGATGGTAATTGATTGAAGGGACATATAAGAATGAATCTAAGATGTTAAGAGTTTTGAATTCTTCCCCTGAATGACAATTAAAAGTATTGCTTGAGGACAAGCAAGCTTAAGTATGGGGTGTTTGTTGTGAGCGGAATCTGCCATGTTTTACAGTAACTCTTATATCGATTTCTGTATACATTTCATGCATTTGGGCTAAGATAGTACGGAATCTATGTAGTTTATGTTTATTTGCCAAATTATGGAATCTACATCAGTTTCTGTTTAATTTGCAGAAATCGAGGCATTTTACAGCAATTCTACAGAAGGTCGGAAAAGCTCGGAAAATCACTACAGAAGTCCAAGGTCAAAGCAGCGGAACAAGTCTGAAAGTCAAGGCTACTCGACATCGAGTAGGCCTACTCGACATAGACCACCATGTCCGGGCACAGCTTGGTCGACAAAGCCATGGTCGAGAGAGCCAGCAACCCGAGCTCCGGAACCCAACTCGATCTCGACGAGCAGTGGTCGAGGTCGACGAAGCTCAGACGCCCATATCCGGAGTCGACAAGGAGAGAAGCCGAGGACGACCACGAGCACTCGTTGTCAGCGACCCAACTCCCTGCTGCGGAAGGGACCAGTCGCTGCCGCGGAAGAAGCCACCCGCTGCCAGCGGACAGAGCAACTCGACGAGACCTAGTCGGCAAACCTTACTCGAGGTCGACTAGGGCTTGTCGAGATCGACAAAGACCTTGAGCCATGTCCGAGCTTGCCGAGGAGAGACACTCGAGGAAGGCTAGTCGACAGGGCAACTCTTGTCGAGATCGACGAAGCCCACTCGAGGTCGACGAGAGCCCAGTGAGTCAAGTCCGAGCACATCGAGTAGAGGAGCCAGCCAAGTCTAGTCGACGAAGACTCCTTGTCGAGGTCGACAAGACCTTGTCGAGGTCGACAAGACCTTGTCGAGGTCGACTAGACCGTGTTCCAGAATCTTCCCGACGAGCCTTGTCCGAGTAGACTTGGGGTTCCTTGGGCGCGAAGGCGAAAGATTCTATCCAAATCCATCGGAGATCTATCCGAAGTTGATCAAGTTATATCTATGGAAGGAAATATATCAAGACATGAAGACTTACCTTAGTTAGATTTATCTTTTCCTAGTTGATTTAATTCCATTATGTCTTTTATTTATCTTGTAAGCTTTTTAGATATAGATAGATATCTTCTTTCCTAGAATAGCTAGGGAATGAAGGCTATAAATAAAGCCCATGGGGCTCAGTTTTAATCATTCAATTTCAGAGGAAGAGAAGTAGTTCCACAGAGACAGTTTAGGAGTTTGAGGTTTTTAAGGTTTTGGCAGTTTGCGAAAGTTGATTGCCAGAATTGTAAAAGATTTGAATTTAGTTAATGCAAGTTGTTTCTTTTCAATCAAAGATGTCTGAGTTTGCGATGAAGAGTGAGTAGTCCACCCACTTCTAGGGTTGGGGCGAGCCCGACGATAGCCATGCATAATTGAGGTAAAGATCCGACCTTTATCATGTTTTGAGCATTTTCCTACTTGTTGATGTGTTTATTGCCCATCTAATGGAGATCCATGCTAACAACTTGGATTATAAACATAAAATCGGTAGAGACAATTAGGGTTTCTTGAGAGAGTTGTCTAATTGTTGGAAAAGGCGAAAGCTTAGTCCTTTAATGCGAATTATATGATAATCTGTTTGGTTCTACCTTATGCATGCTTGGTTATTGTCGTTGCAAACCCCAATCTTGGAAGTCCTTTTACATTCAGTTTAGTTCAAAACCCTAAAAGCATTTGTTCTTTATTTTCTTTATTTTTGTTCGTTTTCGTCCCTGCCCTTGTCGATCTCGACCACCCACTGGTCGACCTCGACGACTGATTCTCGACCTAGAGTCGATGTTGCTTAAGTGTGCAGGAATCGACGAAGCCCCAACTCGACCTCGACGAGCCTTACTCGACCTCGAGTAGCTCTTTGTCGAGATCGACCACCAGTTCCTGTGTCTGTTGCGCTGTGTTCGACTGTCCGAGCTTCTATCGACTAGACCCTAGTCGAGTTCGAGGACTCCTGTTGTCGACTGCCGTCCGTGAGACTTTCCGCTACCTAGGATCCGCTGACACGCTTCCTCGTGGATTGATCCTGACTTCTCGCTGCTGCATCAAGAGGAGGTCTTGTATTTATTTGGCGTGGGCATAATCTGGTTTGAATTATATTTCTATATTTTGAACTCGATTTCCTCCCTGCAACAAGAGGGACATGCCACTTGGCATTTTGTGTGGATCCATTTATCGCTTTCTGCATTATATTAAATTGTCAGTATATATATATGATTTAATTTACGCATGACATTACGCATTTCATCTTAAGAATAGGATGCTTATTATATGCCTCTCAGAGTGTGTTTACATACGCGCATGAGTGACTTGATGATTGACCCAGATCCCCCTCATTTTTTTTAGATTCAGGTAACCGTTAGCCGCTATCGTTGCTTATGTGGATGCTTGGCGGGTTCAGACTTTTGGCGTTAGATCGAGAGGTTGAGAGACCACCACACTTCCTCTCTTTTATACTCCTTTTCGGATTGTATTTAAACTCAACCTTATTTTTGCTTTCGCTCGATTTCACGATTAGACTAAGGCAGGTATTTGATCCCCAATGGATCCGCGATCTTTAAGGGTTCGAAATCCCTTCTTTTAGTACAAATATTTTGTTTTAAAACTCAACCCGTACCTGGATTGCAAGATCCGAACAAGGGGTTTTGTCCCTTGAAACGTAACCCGGAAATCATAATTCTGGGCCGTTACAATATATATATATAGGTAGAGGAAAGGGTAGTAAATAGACCAAAAATTGGGCCTATTTCCACAATTACACCACAAGGTCAAAAAATGAGCCAAAATGGCCCTTCTACCCCCAAGCAAATAAATTGTCCGGTTTTTTGGCACTATTTGTGACCGGGTGTAACAGGTGTATCGGTGTGCATGAGGGAGATCTGAGAGGAGAGAAGGAGATCCTGTGATGCTTATGCGGCGACGGGAGGCTGACGATGGTGTTGGCCGGATGGCAGGCGTAAACCTGGCAGCCCGCTCTTGCTCATCTCTCGTTCTCGCTGTCTCGCTTTCGTTGCTCAAACTCCCTCCCTCCATGGTCCTCCTCTCTTCCTCGCGCGAGCAGCAGGCCTCTCGAGCACCGTGCGCCTCGCCTGAGTAGCAAGCAGAACAACAACAACCGATGCCAACCCAGCGGCAGGTCCGAGCAGTGCCTCCGGCCACCTTTCTCTCCTCACTCCTCCATTGAAGCATTTGATGTGAGTTTCTAAAAAATCCCCAATTTCTAGGGTTTTTCTAATTTGTTAAATTTGAGAATTTTGGGAATGTTTGCATGAATTTGGGGTTTAATTGAAGGAATTTGTGATTGGAATAAGATTGATTGAGAAGATACAGTGCCATTGAGATTGAGGGCTCTTGAGTTGTGTGCCTTCAAATGGAAAATATGAGTTGGAAGAACGAAAAGTATGTGCACGAGCATTTGGGGTGGAGAATTGATCGACTTCTTGAGTAGTAGACTGGGTCTGTGTTGATTCCCCAATTTCTTGATCTGGGTCTGTGTTGATTTATGCCAAATCATCTGTATACTTGCTAGTTTCTCTTGCATTATATTAAAGGTCAGCTCTTTCTTTCATTTGTATCTAATTTCAGAACTGATCTGAACATGGTTTTCTGTTGATTTGCTTTGATTGTGTTGTCTTTTATGGAATTGATTTGGTAGCTCTTACTTCTTGCTAGGGTACTAGATGATCTTGTGGGTATTGATCTTCATTACTTTGGATGGAGATTTGGTGTTGCTATTGACTGTTTGCTTCTCCAGTTGTGGCTTGTGGGTTTTGATAAGAAATTGATCAATTAAAGATTGCATTTTTGTTGGCAAGCTAAGATCTTGCTTTGGTCAATCTTGCATGTTGTGATTGGCCTGGAGAAATGAAATGTATATCCTTTCTCAGTTTTGATTAGCTCCATTTGCATCCTCTTTGACACTTTGCTAAACATATCTTTGTTTCGCGCAATGTGTTGATCCTTGATAAGGAGCTTATTACTGATAAGGGTTCCCCATTGTGTTTCTTGTGCAGTTAGCTTGAGATTTTTGTTTCATGTTTTTGGGTCATTGTTGCAGGGAGTTTATGCTTCTTTTCGAGTTGCATTGGTAAGTTGAGTTGTTTTTTCGTCGTAGTCATTAAGATTATGGGGAGGGGAAGAGGAAAAGGAAAGAAGCGGACTGTCATTGCTGTCAATGATGATCTTGGCCATGGCGAAGAGGATAAGCTTCCTACCTCTAAGAGAAGAGGGAGGCCACAGAAGTCGCTGAAGGGCGAGGTGTTAGACAAGGAAGAAACTGAGAAGATATAAGATGACAAGAACACCACAAGTTCAACCACGAGCAAAGATTCCACGGAAGCCGCCACTGATAAGGGAATGAAAAGGAAAAGGGCAACACCGGCGAAACAAAACTCATATCCTGTTAAGGAGGTGGAGAATAGCTCAGGGGGCAAGCATAGCAGTGATTCCAATGGCAACTTCGTCAAGACTGTGGGGTTCAGACCAAATGGAAGCCAGAGGAAAAGCAAGCCTTGTCGAGCTGCTGAAGTTGGAGTTAAATGCAAATGACAATAGGGTGCATGTCGAATTGCTCGTGTCTAATAGTTGTATGTACTTTTTGTTACATGCCTGCATTTTCATCAGTAACGGATCTAATGCTTGTTCTTAATGAAATTTCTTCCTAATGCTGATTTTCTCTCATCTTTGATTTTGGTATAACTGTATAAGCCAATTAAGCTCCTTTCTGCTATACTTATTATTTAGCATTTTCACATGATACTTCTGTTGCTTTCTTTTTGCTGCGACTCACATAGATACCTTACAAGTTAAACACTTTTTATACAAGAATCACAAGTTACTTATAAAATTATGAACTTGGTAGGAGATATATAGACTAGTGGTAGGACAAATTTGTGAACCTCGTAGGATAAATATACGATATTAGTATGATAAAAATGTAATCACCGAAATTTCTAAGTGTATAACTTCACACTAATGGTAGGATTGATGTACACGAATGGTAAGATATATTTGTACTAACTATTGGCAAAGAAGTAGAATTAATATTGACCAATCCACAAATCCCAGACTAGTAATAATTGAGGCGTGAATTGACCCTAATCTCAATTACCAGTCCACAAATCCCATTCTCAATCTAATTTCTATCAATTAAAATTCATGAATCCAATCTAATTCAATGCTAGAACGACGGGATTAGAGCCTCTACCCTTGGATATAATGTTACTTAGGTTTCCTTCATCTTCTGTTGTAGACTGAAAACCCTCTACCCTTGGTTGTTTTTCTGAAAAATGTGGAACATAATTTGCTACGTTTTCTAGCTTGATTTTCCTTGAAAGCTATTTAAATTGATATGATATATGCACAAAAATGGTAGGATAGATGAAAACTAATGGTAGAAGAAAACAACGATATCGGTAGGATCAGAATGGTAGGATTGATGGAAACTAATGGTAGGAGAAAACAACGATATTGGTAGGATCATAATGGAAACCCAGTAATTCATGTATAACTTAACACTAATGGTAGGATAGATGCACACTGATGGTACGATATATTTATACTATTGGAAAAATATAAATGCATAATTGACTTTACGAAAAAAAATTACTTCCACATGAATCTCAGAAAAGCAAAAGGAGAAGGCAGGCTCCACAGGCAAAGACTGAAGTTATATGAGCCACAGATGCAAAAGCTATACATGGATATATCGTGTGTGATGATGAATCTCAAGATATGGTCCCTATCCTTGATAAAGTTAGTGCTGCACTGAAAGACAAGATCCAAGTAGTGAATATTGACACTCAGAAGTACCCAGTCATCGCTGACAAGTTCATGATCATCATGTGGAAAAAGAAAATTGAGTAAAACCTAGTCTGGAGAGATTTATGAATTTGTCTTACCATGTTCACATATTTGTCCTACCACCAATGTATATATTTCCTGTCATGTTCATAATCGTATAAGTTCAAAGAGATTTATGAATTTGCCCTAACATGTTCGTAAATTTGCCCTACCGTTAGTATATATATTTTCTGCCAGGGTCATAATTGAATAAGCTTAGAGAGATTCATGAACACATACTCCGTATTAGCCTATGTGAGAGTTGAACTCACATCTTTGTGTGCAAACACAACGCTCTACCAATTGAGCTAACAGACTATTTTCAATGGGTTCTTATGATCGTCTAGGCATCAAGAAGTGATAATTTCACAGGAAGCAAAAATAGCGCTTGAATTTGTAATCTTAATTTTTCAAGTTATGCAATTGATAAAAAAGAGAGAGTATAAATTACGAACTCTCTGCAACTGGTCTCATGAAACCGTCACTTTGGGGTAGTTCTGTTATAAGAAAAAGGAACCACTACAAAGGATAGGTACAAGATGACTTACCCATCGCTGCCAGTGCCACCACCAAACTTGTTGCACTTTTCATGGAATGGAAAGACAGTTGAACACTATTGGCAGACCATAACTGTACTATTGGTAGGATGACAACTGTATCGTTTCCTCGAATGCACGTGTGCCTTTTCCCCCGTCCTTTCCGCCTCTCTCCTGCTCTGCCTCACTTTTTGCAGGGCATGTTGGAGTGTCTGAGATCCTCCTCTTAAGCTTATATATGTGCTTGAGGAACACCCATCAATGCAATGATTGCATTTTCCCCTCATAAATGCTCCCCCCTTCCCCCCAATGAAGAACCCTGTTTTGGTGCCAAAATTACACTGACAACCCGCCAAAACAGCTACGGTCAATCCGTTCCAACTTTCTCCAAATTTTCAGGTATGGTAAGACATTTTAAGCCTATTGGTAGGATAACTATATGCTATTGGTTAGATAACTGTACCATATTGGTCAGACAGATGCTCTCCCTCTTCCCCCAATGAAGAACCCTGTTTTGGCGCCAAAATTACACGGACATCCCGCCAAAATCGCTATGGACATTCCCCTCCATATTATCTCCAAAATTTCAATGTATGGTAGGATACGTTTGTCCTATAGGTAAGACACCTGTCGGCTATTGGTAAGATATTTGTCCTTTATTGGTAAGCCAACTATTTCCAGTTCCCAAAAATGAAGGTGATGCTTTGCCCTCAACTTTCCACTCGTCTCCTATGTTGACTCCCTTTTTTGCATAGCATTTAATAAGGAATGACACCCATCAATCAAGATTTTCTAAGGGTTGATTGACACCCTTAATTCAATCATTGAAATTTCCCCTCATAAATGCCCCCCCTCCATTTTCCTACTTTATTTGAGCCACACACCATGTCCAGCACCTCCCCCTCCTGATTTCTGTTTTTTCAAATGATGTAGCTACAGTGCTCAAATCCCCTTCACCTGCTACCTCCACTGCCGGTGGTATTTTTGCATTTGCAAAAATACACCACTTTCAACCCCTTGCTAATTTTTTAGGTACATGTATAGTTTAGCAATTAGGCCCCTTTTTTGGTCTTGTTTAGCAAATCGGCCTATATAGGTCAAGGTTCAAATGAAAATGTGGATTAAGATGAAAAATTTGCTTAAAGTGAAAATGGTCCAAATTGAAGGTAAATGGGCTTAATTTAAAGGTAAATGGGCCTAATTAAATGAGTAATAGATAAATGGGCTTATTTAATGTGCAAATGGGCCTAATTTTATGGGGTAAATGGATAAATAGGTAAATGACCCTAAATATGAGATAAATGTCACCACCTCTCCCATATTTTATATTTCTACCAATATCGCCCTTATTTCAATTATAAAAATTACATATTTTAGCCCGTAATTTTTATTTGAAATAATATTATAAGGTGCATCTACAAGATTACAAAATGCAACAAAATATGCTACATCACATTTATTGTCTTTATTTTAAAAAGTGAAAAATATGAGATTATAAAATATAAAGTGAACAAATAATACAATAAAGATTATTATTAATAAATGTGCATTTTCCTAATGTAAAGTAAGTTTTCTACCAAATATTTTCTTTATGGATTGCTATTTTTATGGCGGTTTTGTACTTTGATGCGAAATGCGTCATTAAAAGCCTTTTAGTTAAAAAAATGGTATAACGATGTGCTCGTGCACAAAGGTTCGAGTTCAAAATCCCGCATAGGCTATTTATGGTTGTCTTCTTTTTGTTCCCATTCATGAATAAGATTATAAAGTGCAATAATAAAATGATAATGTGCACAAATAAGATGATATAATGCGTATATAACATTATGGTGTGCAAATATAACATTATGTTTTGCAAATATAACATTATGTTGTGCATATCTAATAATATAATGTTACGTTGATCACATATAATATTATATTGTGCGAATATAACATTATATTGTGCAAATATAACATTATATTGTGCAAATATAACTTTAAGTTGTGCAAATATAAAACTATGTTTTGCAAATGTAATATTATGTTGTGCATATCTAATAATATAAGGTTACGTTGTGCACATATAATATTATGTTGTGCAAATATAATATTATGTTGTGCAAATAAAATGATAAGTGCAAGAATAAAATGATTAAGTGCAAGAATAAAATGAAAAAGTGCAAGAATAAAATGAAAAAGTACATGAATAAAATTATGAAGTGCACAATTAAGATTATAAAGTGTATAAATAAAATGATAAAGTGCAAGAATAAAATTATAATATTATAAAATGATAAGTGCAAGAATAAAATGATGTTGTATGAATAAAAATATGAAGTGCATGAATAAGATTGTGAAGTGCCCAATTAAGATTATAAGTGCATAAATAAAATGATAAAGTGCATGAATAAAATGATAAAGTGCAAGAATAAGATTGTAAAGTGCACAAATAAAATGATAAAGTGCACTTTGATTTATTATTTATGCACTTTAGAATATTCAAGATGCATCTTATAGAATTTAAACCCGATAAAAATTATGGGCTAAAATTTGTAATTTTTACAATTAAAATAGGGCAATAATTTTATAAATGAAAGTATGGGGATGTTTTTTGTAATTTCAGCATCTCCTTCCTCCTCCCGTGTGTTGCTAAAGTACCAATGGAGATCGGCGAACACAGGTCCTCGTCGATGGCTGCTGGTGGCGCGTCAGGGGAAGACCGGCAACAGAACAACGACGCCGCTTTAGTAGGTAGTGGATCCGGCAAGACAGCTCCGATTCCCGGCGACAAGAACCTCCTCTTGTTGAACTTCCGATTTTCGCGCGGCCAGCTACGATTGCAATCGAGGAATCAATCAATTTGTCGAATTGCAAAGACTGATTAGTCGATTTTCGCGAGGAATCAATCAAGTGCCATTCGATTGGAATTCGATCCCGATAATTGAACATGTGGAACAGCACTGGGAGATCCAATTCGATTCCGAAGATCCAATTCGATTCCGATAATTGAACCCTAAGGAGAGTTAGGAACCGAAATCCGAGCACCTGCGAGACCGGGGCCACCGCGTTGCCGAAATCCGACGTCGTCGCGAGGTAAGGGGCAGCCATGGCGGACGAGAGAGAGAGAGAGAGAGAGAGAGAGAGAGAGAGAGAGAGAGAGAGAGAGAGAGAGAGAGAGAGAGAGAGAGCCATGGCGGACGAGCGAGAGAGCGTTGCAATTAGGGCTGTAGACCGACTTCAGTTTTTTTTTTTTAAATTAGGCCCATTTTCAGTTTAAGGAGTATTTTCATCTTAAGCCCCTTTTTCACTTTAACCTCACCCTAGTATATATATATATATATATATATATATATATATATATATATATATATATATATATATATATACACACACATACATATGTATGTATATATATATTTGTATGTATATATATATATACATACATACATACATACATATATATATATATATATATATATATATATATATATATATATATATATATATATATATATATATATATATATATATATATATATATATATATAGGGTTGGGTTCGGGTACACACAACTCCAAAAGTGAGAAGGAAAGAAGTGATTTGATTGGTGCATAGGGTATTAAAATAATTTTAAAAAACACGTAAATTTTTTTTTCCAACCGGCGCGCATCTCGTCCCAACACAGCCCCAACCCAGAGCCCACGCTCCCCCACTCGCAGGATGAACAAGAGCTTGCGTGTGTACACTACGCTCCATATACATACACGCTGGCGCCCAAAGTTAATGTGAAAAATACGGAAAATTTTGGAATTGAACACAAGACCTCTCGTTTTCACCAACAACACTCCAACCATTACACCCACCAATACAACTTCCGTGTCTTTCATGTATATTTATTTTATTTTACTATTTTTATTAAGGGAACTTTCTTGTCTTTCATACATATTTATTTTATTTCACTATTGTTATTAAGGTAATTTACTTGGTTTAAAACCTTAACCACTTGGTAGAAAAACCCTGAACCGACCAATTGGTATAAAAAACATGAACCACTTGGTATTAAAATACCGAACGACTTAGCATTGAACCCCTGAACCATTTGGTATTAAAACCGTGAACCACCTAGTTTAAAACCTTGAACCACTACTCTTTATTTCATGAACCACTATTCTTTATTTCATGATCCACTACTATTTAATAATTGTAAAATTGCCATTCTTAATTTATTTTCTTTTAATATTTATGTTTTATTTATTTACTTATTTATTTTTAAAACAAAAGAAGTGGTTCATCAAGTTATCAACTAGTGATTCATCAATCTATAAAGAAGTGGTTCATCAAGTTATCAAGAAGTGGTTCATCAAGCTATAAAGAAGTGGTTCATGGGCCCATAAGAATTGGTTCATCAAGTTATTAAGAAGTGGTTAATCCAGCTATAAAGAAGTGATTAATGAAGCTATAAAGAAGTGGTTCATCAAGTTATCAACAAGTGGTTCATCAAGCTATAAAAAAGTGGTTCATGGGCCTATAAGAAGTGGTTCATCAAGTTATCAGGAAATGGTTCATCAAGCTATAGAGAAGTGGTTTAGTCACTGAACTGCTCTCTATTCGGTCACTGAACCATTCTCTATTCAGTCACTGAACCACTCTCTATTCAGTCACCGAACCACTCTCTATTCGGTCACTGAACCACCCTCTATTTAGTCACTGAACCAACCTCTATTTAGTCACTGAACCAACCTATTTAGTCACTGAACCAACTTCTATTTAGTCATTGAACCAAACTCTATTTAGCCATTGAACCAAACTATTTAGCCACTGAACCAACCTCTATTTAGACACTGAACCAACCTCATTTAGTCACTGAACCAACCTATATCTAGTCACTGAACCAACCTCTAATTAGTTACTGAACCACTCTTAATTTTTTATAATTAAATTTTTTAGTCACTGAACCACTCTTTATTTATACGTGTTGAAAGACTTACTAAGTGGGTTCAAAGTTTTTATGCAATCTATAAAAATAATTCAATACAATATACCACTTTAACATATGTTGATTCAATGCAAGACCACTTCCAAACCTTCCCGTTTTCAATACAACATTACATTTATGCTTAGCAATATAAGCGGTATAGCATAATTTTTACAGTAAAATGTTTCTTTTAGAAACATGTAACTGTAATTTTAATTTTAATTCATTGATGTCCTCCCAGTAAAACAGCTATTGGTAAATAAATAGGACCTCCACTGCTGTAACAAAGGAAAGGGCAAGCTTCGATGCCACATGATTGGCTGCAACGCCACCTTCGTCCTCTCCTTCTCCAATCTCACCTATAGCATAAAGATACACCCCAAACTCAAATTTCCCCAGCTCTTATCGGCGTTCAGAATGAATTGCGGAGAGAACTTGAGAATGCGCGAGGCCTTCGAATGAATCTGAAGAAATCTAGACCGGAGAGACACCAAAACCATGAGAACCAATATGATCACAGTTTCCCGAGTCCAGCGAGGGATCAATTTCTGATCCAAATCAGACACCAATCAAACAACTAAATTAACAGGGCAAAGAAGAACACGGAATCAGATGATGGAACAGTAACCATAAATTTTTACAAAATCCACACAGAAACATGAAAAATCTAAGAAAGAAGCGGGAGGTAATCAAGCGCTCACCGTTGTTCGAAATCGGAAGCGCTTGGCAAGCACCGCCGATGTGTGTTCGACGACACCGAGGGCGAATTAGATGGCGCCTCCTTCTCCGGTTTCGTCTTCAACCTCTCCGACGTTGTTGGTGTTGGTGGATTAGATGGAAGAACGGGGGACCTCGAATACGACATCATGGATGTTGGTGGAAACCATTGGAAAGACCGATTGAAGACAGAAGAAGGCGAGGAGGAGGGAGGAGAGGGCGGAGATCCGAGAGAGGAGTCGAGCCTGGCCTCGTAGAAGCGCGTGAGAGGATTTTTTTAATGTAAAATTTAGATCCGTTTCCACCAATCATATTACTTCTTTCCTTCTCACCGGACCGATTACTTCTCACTTGAACCCTCCCCTATATATATATATATAGAGAGAGAATGGATCAAATGTTTACAAGTCTTAACATGTTTTGTGTTAACAAATAATGACCATTGATCTAAACAAAATAGAAGGTCACGATTAATTCTTAATTTTAATTATTTATATTTAAAAAATAAGTGGACCCCATAGAAAACATATCTCAATCTTATAACAGGCGCGTGTGGATGTCAGAGTTTTTTAAGTTACGAGGAGCGATGGATTCCCAAAAGAACCCTAAAAAACCTAGCAACCGATCAAGATGATTGGTATCCTCACGAGCCAATTCTCAATCTGGGGTTGAATTTTGATCGATTTGAGGGTCTGTTCATTCAATTTCCAGATCGCCATTGTTGGGTGTCAATTGATGCTAGTGGTTGTGCAGGTATTCACGCCGGAGGTTGCACGGAGTCTCGAGTTCTCACCTTCACTGTCATCCTATTGTCGTTGACTTGCTGCCCGATTGTTGTGTCGATCAAATCTCGAATTGCTATTGCCAGAGTCCAACCTTCAATCTACGCCATCCTCTTCTTGCCCGGAGTCATCTTCCTCGTTGAATTTCAAGGGTCAGACTTAATCTCCATGGAATCTTATTTCTCTCTCCAATTGGAACAATACCGTGGTTAGATTCATATTTTTTTTTATCAGAGGTTAGATTCATATTTAGTTAGGATTTTTGTATTACTTTGTTCTAGTTTTAATTGAGATTGGAGCACTGATTTATGTATTAAAATATTTAAAATTGTTTATGAATTTATCGACTATTCGGCAAGTTCAGAGTCACTCTTCGTCGATAATAAGGAATTATTCATATATAGTTTACGTGGGTAATTATTAGACGTGGGTTTTTTGAAATTCAAACTCTGTCTATTGTTTATGAATTTACCAACTATTCGGCAAGTTCAGAGTCACTATTCGTTGATAATAAGGAATTATTCATATTTATCTAGGTAGAGTATTCGTTACTATTTAGTTATTATTTCATGTAGAGCCACTATTCGGCAAGTTTATAGTTTGTATTCGTTGATAATACAAAATTATTCATATGTATTTGATCAGAATAAGGAATATTGTATATAGATTAGTGGTTGCTCATGATTCTCCTCCTTATTCGATCAAGAATAAGGAATTATTCATTGGTATGCAATAAATATTCGATGGAATGAGATAGGTTATTCCTTACTATTTAGTTATTATTTCATGTTCAGAGTCAATATTCGGCAAGTTCATATTTTCTATTCGTTGATAATATAGAATTATTCATATGTATTTGGTTAATTAGATGTGGAAAATCAAGAATTACATTTACATACTCTTCCAACCCAGCGAATAATTACTATCAATTTAGCGAATAATTACTATCAATCTAGCGAATAGTTGCAAAATTGGCCAACCCTTTTGCTATTATCTAAATGATAACTCCTCTTTACGGATGAATAATAACGATTAATTTAGCGAATAATTACTATTAACCTAGCGAATAGTTGCCAAATTGACCAACTGTGTTTCTACCAAAAAAAACGTTACGCCACAAAGTTCAAGCAAAATCTGGAAGTTTAGAGTCATTATTCGTTGATAATCTGGAATTATTCGGTAATTTATTAGGAATTATTCATTGAACACACAGTGCAACCGAAATCTCCCCCTAAAAAAAACGTTGTCTCGAAAAAAAATTCAACGCACGCGCTTCCTCTTAAGCAAGTTGGCTATAAAAGTGGTGGGGCCTACTCTTTTTTATTTAAATAAAAAGAGAAAATCTCAATTAATCTCACCCATTCATTTCTAATCAATCAATGGCTTAGATTTGTTAACACAAAACACAATAAGGGGTGTAAACACCTGACCCAACCTCTATATATATATATATATATACACACACACACACATATGAGTACATATGATCCATACAATTTACCATATACTCGTGGAATATTTTTATCATATGAGTACACAAAAAGAATCTTTTTCGATTAATATTTTTATCATATGCTCGTGGAGTAGGGTGGGTTGATCGTTAATTAAGGGTGATAATATTTGCACCCATACAATTTACCATATACACCACACGCTGCCCCTCTTGAGTCACATATGTGTGACTCAAGAGTCGTAGGATACTTTATATATAAAAACACCTTGCGCCTCTTAAGTCACACGTATATGACTCAAGAGGGGCATGGTCTATTTAAAAAAAAAGATATGTAGTGTATATAGTAAAATTTTGGGTGTAAATATCACTTCATTTAATTAAATACTACCACTACTTTGTATCAATTACTTCGAGGTAACAAAAGCTAGCTGCCCAGCAGGCGCTAGAGAATGATGGAGCAGTCCTGACCCCCACTCCCCTTCGGTTCTCTCTCTGGTGCAAGATGATAATGCATATTTTATATGGTCATTTATAGGTAGTCTTAGGTGCACTGAGTATCCATATTGCATGTTTAATAAGCTTATTCATATTCTTGATCATTTGATATTCGAAGTTCAAAATCTACAGTTTTTAGTGTTTATTGGTAGATCTTATGATCTGGCCTCGAAAGGAGGAGAAGGTATGGAGCAAATGGAAAAAGAAGAGCTAAGGAACAATTGCGGAAATAGAGAACATGGAAAAATGACATCATTAAGGTTCTGAGATGTTGGAATTAGCTTCTTATGTCCTCGTGAGAATCGTAGTGCTTGGAAAGAACTTTCCAATGCATATTCATGTGGGTCAGTTTGCTGAAGTTCAGTGTGCTGAAGCTCCATAAAGTGCATTACAAGTTCAGTCTGCCAAAACTCTCAACACTGCATACGGCACCCGCCGGTCTCATTATTTCCGGATTTGCGAGACGTGTCCCAATTCTATCTTTGTGGAAACTCTACCTATTCTTCCTAGGGTTTTGGCCGACGCCTTTGAGCCCTATATTATTCATATTTTCAGCAGTCATTCAATCAACTAATATTCCAATAATGCATTAACTCAAAGAGATGAGAGGATTTAAGTTTAGGGATTCTTGGTACGTTATCCTTGTGGAATTCTTGTGGCTTTGCTATGATTCAAGACTTGGTTGGTTGATTGTGAGACTTGATTTCTATGTTATTCATGAGTTTATTTATCATCTTGTTCTTCATTGATTATATTTATGTTTCTCTCTATGACTGGCCATCTAGTTAGGAATTGTATCTATGTTATGAATCCAATGTTGGTTTCTCGATAGCAAGCGAAGTCATTGATTTAGTAATATTTCTATGCCTTTGTAGTGGATGATGACAATTGATCTATGCCGAGTAGATGACATTAGGATCGAATGGGTTGCTCCTTTGTTTCCTAATTGCATTGAATTGATATGTAAATTGGTCTTTTTAACTCGGATAGTGAATGCTAATCTTTAGTAATATTGAACAAGATAATTGTCTCCTTGCAGAACAATCGATTAAAGGTAGTCGGAATAGGCTAATTAGGAATGATATCGAAATCAACTCAAGGATCAAGTAAATCAACCAATATTATGAAGTGTAGGCAAACCACACTCTTATCTTTTATCTTCTCTTTATTCCCATTCACATCTTTATCATAGTTTATTTACATTTTTCATTGCCTATTTACACTCATATCTCATTCATATTTGCATAATTGATAAATACACATTGCATTGAAGTACTTGTTTCTCTATGGGTTCGACCCTTAGTTATCCGCCATACTAGGTTGCTAGTTCATTTGTTAGTTTGGGTTATTACTTTTGGCGAGGTGGAAACCTAACGACATTCCTCCCACCACAACACAAAATTATTCCTGTATAAATAAACATTGAAAAATATTTTTTTTAATTCTATACCCTTATATTAATATGTTTATAAAGTTTGATTACAAAAAATCATGTTTTAAAAAATAATAAAAATTATTTTCTAAAATAACTAAGTTTTAATTATCTGTCTTTTTTAAAAATGAATTTTCATAATAAAATTTTATAAACATATCAATATAAGGGTATAGAATCAAAAAATAATTTTTCAAAATTTTTTCAAAATTTATTTATAACCGAACTAATTTTATGATGCACTATAGGGAGCACCGAGGGAGGGATGAATGGGAGCAGTTGTGGCGAAGCAACCACCATGTACGAGTTTGGATCATCTACAACAATATGTAAGACCTTGGTGTAACACAAAATTATTTGTGTTATATTTTAATGATAAAAAAATGAAAAAAATTATATTTACATTGTATATATCAATTAAAAAATATTTGTAAAAAAATTTAATATAAAATAATATTTTGAAAAATATTAAAATTAAAAGAGTCGTTATGATAGAATATTAATTACAATAATTATTTAAATACCATTTTTGTAAGAAAAAAAATGCACATATAAATTATTAAACATGTAAAATGTAAATATAATTTTTTTAATTTTTTTTAGCATTACAAAATAACTCAAATAATTTTGTGTTACACCCAAGGTCTTAAGTAGTATTGTAGATGATCCAAACTCACCATGTACGCGTTGGGTCCCACGTGTGGATCCCCTTCAAAGCGTAACACGTGGCCCTTGTTCCAATCAGCACGGTCCTTTGAGGCTTCATATTAGCCCTAAATTAAAATATAATATGTTTCCGTGAATAAAATAAAAATATTTTACAACTAGTATCCTTCGTATTAATACTATAATATATGCTTTGATGATATTATATTGTACTTTGGATATTGTAGATTATAATATTTGATTTGATTCATTACTAGTTATACTTAATTTAGTTGGTTTTTTTTCTATGAAGTTAGAGAATTAAACACAGACACACAAATGCAATGCCAGCTTGCGAAAATATTATCATATATAATTATGGTTGTACTGGAATTTATTGCAATATTTTTATTCGATTTCGATCATGAAATCAACCAAAATATGATCTAGATTTCATACAATTTAAATCCGGCCTAGTTCTATATCGAATACTAACCTTGATCCATGAGCGCTTCGCAGCGGAATACGTGAACCGTTAATCGATTTCTCGCCCAGCCTTCACCTTTCTTTGTCTCCGATGAATGAGACTCTTTCCTTACTTCTCATGTCAATTGTAGACGTCCTTAGGAAAACTAGTGAACGTGCATGTAAAGAAGAGAACGATCTTTTACATTCCATAACTGCTCTCTTATTTATTTTCCGTAACTGTTCACCAATTTATTTTCCCTATTAATAATCCTTTATGATATAGTCATCCATATCAATTAGTGTATTATAGGCAAGGATGAGGGGGTACATAATTACCCCCAGATTTAATTATTTTACCGAGATCGATCCATCACAGTCTCGACTTTTATATTAAATCTATCACCATAATAGATATGGACTAAATACTCAATTAAACCTGTAACGGTCCGGGATTATGATTCCCGAGTTACGTTTCTAGGGATGAAATCCCTCGTTAGGATCTTGCGCCCAGAGTACAGGTTGAAGGTTTGAAATCGAATATGTGTAATTTAAAGTGGGATTTCACACCCAAATCCGGAAGGTCTGTTGGAGACCCCGGGGTAAACCCTTGTACCTGTCCTAAGTCTACAACGCGGAAACTCCTTTATCATGCAAAGGGCATAAGTTCTGAAAACGATACAACGGGTGCCACGACATAGCCGGGTCAAAACAGAATATAAGTAGGGAGAAATCCCAAAGCATGAATCTGGTGAAGTCAGGTTTCAAACAGTGTATCGGGTACCTGAAACTATACCACCAAGTCAGGCCAAGAGTCCGTCCGTAGGTCCTCTGACTGCGTTGAGGACATACGCCTATACCTAGAATAAATGATGCCTTCATGCAGTATTGAAATATTAACCACACTATCATGTTCATAATTCATATACGCAGAATATTAAGTAAGGCCTTAACAAAGAATACCAAGTGCTATATCCCTCTTCTACCCCCCCCCCCCTTCCAGGTACGGTGGAGACTGGCCAGTTCGATTCGATAGCATCTCAAATCTCATCATCATATCGTGGATCTTGCGAAAAGAAAATAATAATGTTGATAATAGTAAAGGTGTTACAACGACTCGAATGACTCAGGACGAAACCCGATGGAGTTGGGTTGTCCTATAACCCTAGCAAGGATTCTAGGACTTACAGATAACGGTCGTTATGTATTCAAACGCAAACAGAATATGGATGCTCATTCATAAGTGCAATTCCTAAGCATGATACTACATGACATGCTTTTATGCATATGCAACACCTACATACTATATGACACATCAGGCAGGAGGTACTGGTTACTGAGTAAGCCCCGGAGAACTTATCTGGTTAATAGATCGGCAACATGAGAATCCAGCACACAGTAGTCCAAATCACATAGTATCACCTAGTACATAATGGAATATACATAAGTCTACATCCAACTATTAAGCACTCAAGCACACCTCAATCAATAGAGCAAGTAACATATTATGAAAGTCTTTTCATCGCATCATCCCCTCCTCAAGACCACATCATTTTCCATAAATCATTCAACCAATTCCGCATGTTCATATACATCATTTCCGCATATACCTCAACGGTTCATCCAAATCATAAGACATAATTTGCGTGACATAAAATCCTACTAGATCGTCATAATTATCCAACATTTAATCTCATATAATAATTCACCACAAGTCATGCTATTAGTCATACATATCATACTGTTAGTGAAACAATCATATTATCATGCTAGTTAGTCATCGAATAAGTCTTATTCCCAAGTTAGTTTCAAAACCGTTTGAAATCCCACTTAAATAGTTAAGTATTCCGACCCTTGAAAATACTTGCGAAATTGCTTTTTAAATTTATTTATTAGATTACTTTCCAACCTTGAAATTCTTTTCCAAATTCTTTATAAATCTTGAAGTCCCAATAATATATTTTAAATTTCAAATAGTATTACATGATATTTTAAATACCATTTATTTAACACTTTTATAAATTATTTCCAAATCCCCTAAAATCCCGACCATTTTTATTTAATAAATCAACCCTTATAATTCTCCCAAAATATAATAATTTATCTTTTAAATCCTTAATTAATATTATAATATATTTTAATTACCGTTAATTAGTTAAATAATAAACGGATAACCCGCACAAAACCGAACCGAACCCGTATTTATAAACTCCCAACCGGTTCAATTTTAACATAACAAGGAGGCGGGGCCCACGGGTCCCAATAATATACCGTTGTCATGATCATAATATCCCCAATAGAACGTAGTAAGAATGTAATATGGGCCCCTACCACATTCTTATTCCGACCCTTTGGCCATATCATAACTCAAATACTTGTATCCACTTCGTGGGGCGTTATAATGAAAACTAGAGTCACATTAGTTTCTTAAAATCCAAGTTAATCTCCTCTGAAACACCATTCAAAATTTCAAGTTCAACGTTAGTCAAAATCATTTCCAACTTCTCAGTTCATCCTACCATCCACCTCTAGGGATAATCACATATTTTCTTCCTAGGTTCCATGTCAGAGTCAAATTTCACCAATTCGGTTATAACATCCTAGCAATTCCTATTCAAGACATCATATAACATAATAATCGTACAACATAGAAATCGCATCACACATTCCTAACCAGGTCATACTCATGTCACGGAAAGTCACATACCATAACATATCTAGCATCGTATTATATATGGAAGGATTTATCACATCATCTCATGGAAGTTACACACCATATCAATCAGATAAAAAAGTCATATCAATCATATAAGCACATCATACTCATGCTAACTATCAAGCGTCATCGCATTAGAGGAAAAAAAAAGTGCTTTCGTACACTAGCATTCCATCGAGTTCAGAGATAACTATGTTAGTACTAACAATTCACTATTGTCAACGACCATACATCATAGAATCAACATCGTCTATAACATAAAATTTGCACCACATTCGCCCCCAAGTGAAGCATACGCTAGATCACAACATCAAGAGAACCTGCCTATAACTACCAATCATGGCAAGACACGACCACTACCCATCAGCTCTTGCATAAAGATCAAATTCACCGAGGTCTACCAACCCAAACCACTACTAGTTCTAGATACCATTGCATCCTGCTCTCATACAACCTTTCTAGCCTCATAACTATTCGCAATCAAGGCCGAATACCCCAAACCAACTATTAGGTATCCCAACTCCAATGTCATCAAGCCATCTAAGGGCCAATCCATTTCGACATCCCGATCTCAAGTCTTAGCTTCCACTCGACCATCTAAACTATTTCTGGGAGTTCCCAATCACACGGTTTCCTGATCCGACAAGCTTAACAACTTGACCAACTACGTACCAAGACTCCTTATCAAGCGCACCCTCGTCCTAGGGGTCCTCTACCGGTCCCATCTTGGCCTTCTCAGAGAGATCCCAAGTCCCTAACTGAACCTCCCTTGCGATCGATCTAGATGCTTCTTAACAATCTCGCTTACTCTTCCTAGGCTCTCAAGACTCCGTCCGACCATCATCTCCTAAAGAGACATCTCCAATCACCTTGCTAACTTAATCATACTTCCCACACCACTAACCACTCTCACTAACCATCTACCTCTAAGAATCCAACTCATACAAGTCATCTCACACCTGTCACTCTCGACCAACTCTTACGCAGAAATCCATCTCGTACTACTCCCAACCACGAATTTCCAAGACCCTCATCACTAGAGCCTATCCTCAAAGACCAACCACTGATTTTACCTACTCATCCCCTTCCGAATCTCATGAAACCTGAACCAATCACGACTCCTCAAGTCGGCCTACTCTAGGTCCTCATCTCTTCAATATCCGAATTTACCTTAAGTTACCACTCCTTAACCACGACCATTATCCCCAACGAAACCTTATTTCACCCTAGCTCGAATTGCTCATAACATCGCAACTTGACCAATTCTCCCACGATTTTCCCACCGATAGAATTCCCACTTAACTCCTATGACATCCTCGTCCGAATTTCCTAAGTACCACAACTTCACCAACCTTCTAAAATCTCTTATCCTCTAGCGTCCTCAATACCTTCTGCTTTGCATAGTTCCCAAATCCATACTCATAATCTCCATATCTCAACCTTAAGCCCACAGTCTTACTAGGAATCTCAACTACATCTTTGCCTAGCTACGAGCCTTTCCTCGAAGACTCATCTCACATTCTCAAATACCTGAATAGCCACAATAACCTCCACTCATAAATTCCCCAAGCATTACCAATCCTATCTAAAAAAACCCCAAATACTCATCACACGAACAACCCTGATATGAACAACCTAATATCCCCGATCGATAATTTCCCAAGCAACCTCGTACTACTCTTCCTTGGCAATTCCTTAACCTCATCCTTTACCGAAATCGCTCCCACTCACAACACACACAACCTAGTCCCAAGTTCTACGATTCCTTAGACGTTCCTTCGTCGATCATCCTCGATACTGCCCACGATCCGCTCCTAGACTATTTAGACACCTTCTTTCGCACACCAATCCGTCTCACCGCACCTCCCCTCAAGAATCCCCCAATCAGCTCCTAGATCATCCATCCACCTCTAGAACTATTCTAAATACCTCTACCCACACCCAATCTCAAGATCACCCTAATGAAACTAGTCCAAACCTCAGCCAACCACTCTCTTATACTACCCGCACCCACTACTTTCCTATACTTCCACCTCTAACTACGACCTACCTAGAAGCTCATTTGAGAACCCCATGCCACTATCTACTACCTCCTACGAGTCCTAACTCACTCGGCTCTACCTAAGTTAATGCATCCATCCTGCCCACCCTCTCTCTCATCTCATGACCAAGAACAAATATTTCAATCCCTCTATCACTTTCTGACCTAGCTTACCGAAGAATCTCTCGACTCATCCCCAAGAAGAAGCACCACCACACATATAACCCATAACCTACTCACCAGCAAGTCAGTATACCAAGCACCAAGGCACATCCGTTATCACACATTCAATTATGTAAGTTCTAGGCCTATCACACAACATCAATTCTGATTAGTATAGAAGCATCCACGATTTGAATTAAGAATTATCTTCCTCGTGTGAGATGGGAGGAACCAGTTCACGACTGTCATCTTTGCAGCATATTCGTCCTTTTTACCATCGGTGGCGTTTTTCCTAGGGCCTAGGGGTCATGGACCCATCACACTTCCGCTGTGCCGCTCCGGTGCCACTTGGTTGTCGGTTATTTCTTGCATATGGGCGCTCATCGAAGGATCATAAGGGTTAGAAGTTACGAAGATAGGGTAGAGACAAGAGCGGACAACACAACTTCCTTAAGAGTTCAGACATGGACCATGACTAGGGACGACGAGACCAAGGATAAGATCCCAACCCGAGAGTTACAACGATGCCCTTATAATTATGGCACGCAAACACATAAAAATCAAGAGATATCATCACATTATTTCACACTAGTATGCACCTATCTCAAGGAATATCGATTTACACATTCATAACATGTTCATATAATCATCTTTATATGTGCGCAGAACAAGCTAGCAACCTATCATTTCATTCAGCAATCATGCTTGACCGACTAAGAACATGTATGCACAGACTGACATGAGACATATATATGGCACAAGTTATGCAAGATCTAGCAAGCATCACAGGATATCATATGCACGACTTATCACTCATTTAGATACACAATTAAGCAAGTCATAATATTACGGAAAGCATGCTAAGATATACCTTAAAAATCATGCTATGGGTATGGTCAGTTCATGCAGGGTTGGTATAGCAACTATCTCATCACATACATCCATATTCGCATAGTTAGACTAGGACATCGCACAATCATACGAGGGCCTATAACTGGGAGGTATATGCCATACATGATACTAGCAATATTCATTAAACATGTACACAATCAACGAGGTTCAATTAGGTTAATCTAGGATGCTCTGTCATCCAATTCACATTTTAACATACAACGAGAGTTGACCACACTATCATGGACCTAGTTCACGGGGAGACAGTAATCATGGGAATTCAATACATACGGCACATACATTTACTCATAAGTGCAACCATGCAAGGTACCCGACAAGTCATGCTGAATAATACCAATATATCATGTCATGAAATCACAAAGAGGCTATCATTATAACTTTCTGGAATTCTCTAAGGGCAATCACCGACTCACCACCCCATTTCCCCGTGGAACGCTAGTATGACTCGCTAGACACAAGGACATTCACGTTGTTTCCGAGAGAAGATGGTAGAATTCGTGTTTAGACTCTTTTTGCAAGGAGACACGGTTGACCATTACGAGACTCAAGATGGATGACTCCATAAGATAAAGCACTCCTAAATCAGAAAAATGTCGATAATCAACCTCAGGTAACCCTCACATCATACACAATCCCCGAAAGTAGTTAGTTGACCGACCCAATTTCCCGTAGAGAATGTTGACATTAGGTATGAGACTCGATGGACATCTATGATTGGAATACAAATAGGACTCAAGTCAAGAGGAACAAACACTCTCGACCCTTACTATCACATCCAAGTGCTTTTGTGGGACGGATGACGGAATCGAGATTATCAAGGGAGGGTTGTACTATGGAAGAACCATTACGACAAGATAGAAAATCTGATTACATAAGAACAAGGTTTCCTCCCGCTATCCCGTTTGCACATACAATCATTTACTTGTTCAAGTTAAGGCATTCTGATTAGTTCGCTATCCTAAGCACAATAGGACTCAACACAGAAGCAATCAACAAGATTAATATGATCCTCTTCGAGGAGGATCGCCCTCGGGCCCAATTGCATATATATATATAACATAAGCATAGAGACGATCTATGCCGTCCTTCGAGGAACGAGTGACCGGAGGGGCAAATACCTCACGGCCTCCTAGCCCGTGCTACTCCAACCCTCGGGCTCCTTGAAGTCTTCGATACCCGTCTCTAAAAAAAGCTAGTATTTTGTCTACCGTTCCCCGAATTCTACATCCATAAGGGATGTCTACCGCTTAGGTCTCTACCCACGAGATTGTTCCCCCTCTATTCATTTTAGGTTTAAGTCCAATTAAATTCATTTTGCCCTTTTAAAAATATTTTCCAAAACCATTTGAAAACTTTGGGCGATTTTCAAAACCATCTTCAACCTATTGTACACGGATTGCGAAACCTCAGCTCTGATACCACCTTTGGAACGGCCCGGGATTATGATTCGCGAGTTACGTTTCGAGGGATGAAACCCCTCGTTAGGATCTTGCGCCCCAAGTACAGGGGTAAGGTTTGAAATCGAATATGTGTAGTTTAAAGTGAGATTTCACACCCAAATCCGGAAGGTTCGTTTGAGACCCCGGGGTAAACCCTTGTACCTGTCCTAAGTCTACAACGCGGAAAATCCTTTATCATGCAAAGGGCATAAGTTCTGAAAACGATACAACGGGCACCACGGCATAGCCGGGTCAAAACAGAATATAAGTAGGGAGAAATCCCAAAAGCATGAATCTGGTGAAGGTAGGTTTCAAACACTCACTCTCCACCATATGAATGGACCCCGTCATAACAGCACAAAATCAAATAGTGTATCGGGTACCTGAAACTATACCACCAAGTCAGGCCAAGAGTCCACCCGCGGGTCCTCTGACCGCGCTGAGGACATATAATACGCCTATACCTAGAATAAAGGATGCCTTCATGCAGTATCGAAATATTAACTATCATGTTCCTAATTCATATATGCATAATATTAAGTAAGGTCTTAGCAAAGAATACCAAGTGGTATATCCCTGTTCTACCACCACCTCCCTTCTAGGTAGGGTGGAGACTGGCCAGTTCGATTCGATAGCATCTCAAATCTCATCATCATATCGTGGATCTTGCGTAAAGAAAATAATAATGTTGATAATAGTAAAGGTGTTCCAATGACTCGAATGACTCAGGACGAAACCCGATGGAGCTGGATTATCCTATAACCCTAGCAAGGATTCTAGGACTCCCCGATAACGACCGTTCTGTATTCAAACGCAAACAGAATAAAGATGCTCATTCGTAAGTGCAATTCATAAGCATGATACTACATGACATGCTTTTATGCATATGCAAAACCTACATACTATATGACACATCAGGCAGGAGGTACTAGTTATAGAGTAAGACCTAGAGGACTTTACCTGGCTAGCAGATCGGCAACAGGAGAATTCAGCATACATTAGTCACAATCACATAGTATCACCTAGTACATAATGGAATATACATAAGTCTACATCCAACTATTAAACACTCAAGCACACCTCAATGAATAGAACAAGTAACATATTATGAAAGTCTTTTCATCGCATCATCCGCTCCTCAAGACAACATCGTTCTCCATAAATCATTCAACCAATTCCGCATGTTCATATACATCATTTGCGTGATATAAAATCCTACTAGATCATCATAATTCTCCAACATTTAATCTCATATAACAATTCACCACAAGTCATCCTATTAGTCATACATATCACACCGTTAGTCAAACGGTCATATTATCATGCTAGTTAGTCATCGAATAAGTCTTATTTCCAAATTAGTTTCAGAACCGTTTCAAATCCCAGTTAAATAGTTATGTATTCCGACCCTTGAAAATACTCGCCAAATTCCCTTTTAAATTTATTTATTAGATTTATTAGATTACTTTCCAACCTTGAAATTCTTTTCCAAATTCTTTATAAATCTTGAAGTCCCAATAATATATTTTAAATTTCCAATAGTATTACATGATATTTTAAATACCATTTATTTAACACTTTTATAAATTATTTCCAAATCTCCTAAAATCACGACCATTTTTATTTATTAAATCAACCCTTATAATTCTCCCAAAATATAATAATTTATCTTTTAAATCCTCAATTACTATTATAATATATTTTAATTACCGTTAATTAGTTAAATAATAAACAGATAACCCGAACCAAACCGAACCGAACCCGTAATTATAAACTCCCAACCGGTTCAATTTTAACATAACAAGGAGGTGGGGCCCACGGGTGCTGACTGGACAGGTCCCCACGGCTGACTCATCATCTTCCTCCAATTCAATTTCGAAAGGAGCTCCCGCTTGAAGCTGCTCGACGCATGTGGCCTGCGCTCCGCCACGCCGCCGCTGCGCCTCGTCTCAGCCTTGGCTCGTCCGGACTCGCCACAGGTTAGACCCTCGCACATGTCTCCTTGTGTTCGCTACTCGTCCTCTCGCACACGCTCACGCCGACCCTCACCTTGCTCTCTCGCTCATCAACACTCGTTGCGCCCATTCGAGCTTGCCGGAGCAGTCATCGGAGATCTCGAGCCCGACCAAGCATTCCACACTCAGCCCATGCTCACTCCCGACTAGCCTAAGCATCAAAAAAAGACTAAAAAAAACTAATCGAAATGAGGATAAATTCGGAGCTTACCGAGATGGATTTTTCGCGACTTCGAAGCTCTCGATCGGAGTTCTGGGCTTCGTCGGTGGCTCGCGATGGCTTGTCGGACCTGCACTGGACATGGGTGAGTGTGATGGAGGAGCTCAGGGGTGATTTGGATCGAAAACGGAGGAGAACGACTTACTGGAACGAAGCTTCGCCAAACAGAGGAGGGAGGAGCTTCGGTGGCTCGATGGGAGTTCCTGGGCGGCGTCGGGCTGCTTTACTGCTCTCGAGGAGGAGGAAGGAGGGGTGTGCTCTGGTTTGGGCTCGATCAGTGGTTGCTGGCGACGGTGATGAAAATGATGGCGGATGAGTTGTAGGAGATGGTGGTGGAGGGGTTCGGTGGTGTGAATAGGTGATGGTGTGGGATGGTGAAGTCGAGAGAGAGCGGGAGTGATGGTGAGGTGTGCGCAAAGTGAAGGAGGGAGCAGGTGATGATGGTAAATGGTGAATGACGGGGTAAGGGGTGACATTTGAAGAGGTATGGTGAGGGTAGAGTGTGGAAATGGGTAAACAATTACCCGGAAATAAATTCCGAATATGCGAATTTTGAATCCTAAAATTAGTTCTCAAATGTTAGTTTCCTCGACTTTCGCACTCTCGATCAATTAGATTTTTAAAATCGACAAGGATATCACCATCCGATAGTTATTTTGAATTTTCGAGGTAAAAGGATAGAAAATATTCGTCAGAATTTTATATTCTGGTCGGAATCCGCTAAACGAGTTTTAAAACCGATTAAATTTCATTTTTAATTATCTTTTTCCAAAAAAAAATTAGGATTTGAAAATCCGAGCCTTTACAAAATCTAGACACATGACCCACTTAAAACGTTTCTAAACATTCTAACATTCTCCCAATTGGCTCGTGTGACGACTTGATGGCTTAATTGAAACTTTAAATGTACAACTACAATGAATAAAGTCCATATAACATTAATAGCCTATAAAACATTCGAACTGATCGAATCATGGTGGTCACAATTCATTGAGCGACATGATTCCTTCCGTGTATCACTGAACAATCCAAATTCAATTATTCTTTAAATATGAGAATAACTATAAGCCTCAAAAAACATTTCATCAAGAAACTATAATCATGCATAAACACCATAATGATAACATGTCTGATAATGCAGAACCATAACCATAAGTGTATGCAAAAAGTGTCATAAACATAATGAGCTAAAATCATAATAGAAAGGCTCTATTAATAATGCATATACGCGCTCTACATGGCTGGTGAACGCCTTGGGCGTCAAATCCTTAGTCAGCGGATCTGCGATCATGAGATCCGACTTGATATTCTCTAAAGACACTCTATGTTTCTGTAGTTCCTTCTTCACCGATAAGAAATTCAACTCCATGTGCTTAGCACCCTGTAAGTACTTGTCGTTCTTTGAGAAGAAGACGGTTGCGGTTTTATCACAACAAATTCTCAGCGGCTTGGCTATACTGTCAACAGTTCCAAGACATGAGCTAGGTAAAGTTCCATATCCACAATGCATGAATCAAGGCCTCAAAGCATGCCACAAATTCAGCCTCCATAGTGGAAGTAGCAATGACAGATTGTTTTTCACTTTTCCATGATATTGCCCTACCAGCTAGTAGGAACAAGTAACCAAACAACGATTTCCTACTATCAACGCATATGGAAAAATCTGAATCTGAATATCCAATTACCTCAAAATGACTGGATCTCCTATATGTAAGCATGTGTTCCTTGGTGCCTTACAAGTACCTAAGAAACTTCTAGTGGTCCAATCTAGAGTTACTTTGATATCGGGTCGAGTACAAGTCTGAACATAGTTCAAACTCCCCACCATTGATGCATAGAGAATACTCTCCATTTCCATCCGTTCCAAATCATTTTTAGGATATTGCATTTTACTGAACTTGTCATTTTTCTGTATTGGAACTATCCCTACAAAGCATATATCCATTCTGTACCACTCTAAGATCTTTTGAATATAACTCTTTTGAGACAATCCCAACAATCCTTGTGTTCTATCACGTAATATCTCTATCATAATCACAAAGGATGCCTCACCCGAATTCTTCATTTCAATGTTCTTTGAGAGATACTTCTTTACATCATGTAACATACCAATATCATTTGCAGCTAGCAGAATGTAATCAACATACAGAACTAAAATAACAAACTTGCTCCTACTAATCTTCATGTAGATATATCGATCAATGACGATCTCTACAAAACCATATGGCGTGATAGTATCATCAAACTTTAAGTACCACTGTCGGGAAGCTTGTTTTAGTCAATATATTAACTGTCTCAGCTTACACTCCAAGTTTTCCTTTCCTATGGACAAAAACCCTTCAGGTTGGTCCATATAAACTTCTTGCTCTAGTTCACCATTGAAAAAGGCCGTTTTCACATCCATTTGGTGAAGCTCGAGATCATAATGAGCCATCAAAGCCAAAATAATTCTCAAAGAGTCCTTCTTTGAAATTTTAGCGAAGGTCTCCTTGTAGTTAATGTCGCCCTTCTGGGTGCAGCCTTTAGTAACAAGTCTAGCCTTATACGTACCTTTCAATGTTCCCTTTTGAGTCTCTTTTAGTCTCAAAGACCCACTTTGACCCAACTGTCTTGAAACCTTCAGGCAACTCAACCAAATCCTAGACTTTGTTGTCACCCATCGACTGGATTTCTTCCTTCATGACATTTAACCACAAATCAGAATTGTCACTTTCCACGACTTTCCTGAATGAGATTGAATCTTCATCAATGCTTAAGTCACATTCATATTCAAGACCATTGTTGACTCCACCTTGTTGAATATATATGTGATATATTTTTGTAGGGATGATGGAAGACAAATAAGGTAATATTTTTATGCAAATATCAATTATATTATGTGGTTCTATTATCTGATTTATTATTCTCGGAATATATTTATTTGGCTCACAAAATTATATATGCTATATATATTTTAATTGGGCGGATGTTCTAGAAGATTTGTTTTTGAATATATGTTTATTTATTTGTTTTATTTTTTTATAGAAAATATTTGAAAAAAAGTGGTTGATATTGTGTGCATGATTTTATTGTTATCTAGATATTTGTTTGAGTTTAAACATGTGCAGGATTTAAGATACAATGGTAATATTTGTTACCGCACATGTGCACCTATTTTCTGGGTGAAATTTAATTTAAAGGAGAGCTGATTCTGTGGAAGTAGAATCGAGAATTCGAATTCAAACAACTGGAATATATTTGAATTCTTGTTGAAGTATGTGTGCAACAAAAAATCAGATTTGGTGGTATTAATTCAAACTTCAAACGGCCAAAAATCAGCCCCTACAACCTATAAAAGGGAAGGAGCAAGTGGTGAAGAAATACAACACACAAGAACGGTTCTAAAACACAAAGACTACCCTATTTCCATCAGCTTCTCGCTGATTTATTCTCTTTCTCTCCCTCACTGTAATTGCTTTTATTTCTAGTTATGAGAGAAGAAAAAACACAAGTGATATATATGGGATAAATCATTCTTGTTATAATAATAGTATCCCAATGCTCAAACGTATACAAATGTTGGCGTTATTAGGGCTTTTATTTCACTGAAATTTAGGTTGACTAGATAGTAGCGGGTTAGGCTACAAGAGGATAGAAGAAGGGAAGTTCTTCTAGGTTGTATCTAGGACTCAAACTAGAAATTTGTTATTTCACATCGGGTAATAGCAGATTTCTTTAAAAAAATAAAATTGATGTCTATGTGGCGGATGTAAAAAGTCAGAAGTTTTTCACATCGGCCAGAACCCGATGTCTTTGTATGTTATAACTTCGTTTATATTTTTAAATCTGATGTCCTTGTTATCCTATAATATCTATTATAAAATATAATCGGTGTTATAACATATAAAGACATCGGCTATTACCCGGTGTTAAAAAGTTTTGACTTTTTACATCACCAACATAGACATCGGTTTTTTTAAAAGAAATCGGCTATTACCTGATGGGAAATGACATATTTGCGGTTTTTTTTATTATCGCAGTCTATGCGGGATTTGAACCCGCATCTTTGTGTTTGAACGCAATGCTCTACCATTTGAGCTAATAAGCTTTAAATTAGATAAAATGTTCTTACATAATAGCAACCATTAAGTAAAGTTACAAAACAAAACAGAAGTAGTGAAGCTATATGGGAGCTAAAAGATTTTTATCATTCAAGACTCAATGACAGAACCAGCTATATAAGATTTCGTTCAGTTCTTCAACAACATAAGTTATGTTGTTGCCATCTATGAGCTCCAAAGGCAAGGATCAGTCTACTAAGCAGCATGTAAGAATATGATTTGCGCGCTATCGTAAGTGTGCAAGGATCATCGGCTCACAATAACAAGGCTTGAAACCGAAAATGCATAGGTGTGAAGGAAATTTCATTGATGATCTATCAAATTATCTCTTTTAAGACGAGGAGAACCAACATGATGAAACACATTATCATGAGGACTCTGGCACATTTCACCATCCCACCGTGTTTTTTATTCCTATCTGCCTGCAGTTGAGTTCACCTAAAATTCAAAGGTCTATTGAAGATATGGTAAGCTGAGTACAATCAAGTAAATGAAAAGGGAGTTTACCTTCTGCAGTTGTCTGAACGCTACCTCGACTGATGCTGCGACATTCTTAATGTTGTAGTCTATCCTATCAAATATCGTTCCTTGCATGCAGATAGAATCGTGGATTGAGTTTGAGCCAAGATTGAGTTTGTGAGTTGGTAGAAAGTTTGTTGGCACTGACTTGGTCTATCACCAACACTGATAAGTTCTTCATGAGTTGGGAAAGCTCATTGACCGATGTTGCTACCTATAGACATAACAAGAGAGTAAAAGACTGATTTTGAAAAGCCTAATTGCCTATGCCGAGCTTATGTAAAAGGTAATTATGCTTGAAATACTCGTGGCAGTGGTCGACTTTCTTACCTATAGACATGGCAGTGGTCGAATTTCTTTGATGATATGATCACACACCCCGCTCGTCTATGTTTGTAGATTTTGGGCTCTACTTTCTTTGACTCTGAGTATACCATTGTTGTTCATCTATGCATGGTCGACTTGCTCTATTGCCTTACTCCTTAGTCTGCAGTAGTTCCTAACTGGGTGTAGCTATTTCCGGGAGCTTGTGACAGGGCTCGCTCGAACCATCGAGAAAACCGCCCTTTTGGTTGTTCCTTTCGGAGGCATGATCCCTCTGTTAGCACTATATTATGAGATTCATATGAGCTCATTGCAGTTTGAGAGTTCTTCCTACACTTTTGACATCGGTACACTTGTGTCTGCACATATGATAGACAAAGTTCAGTTGTCATATGCGCTAGAGAGATTCCATTGGTTGTCTGGACCTCAGCGGACACATCATCAGTATCTACCTACCATCTTACATGTGGGTCCTACTCTGGTTGATTTTCTTATGCGCCACGTAGTTGCTGATAAGGAATTACGGAGATCTACTGATCAACTAGTTACCTTGAGAGCAAGACTGAGGAGATGCAGATTGAGTTGTCACCAATGGTTGTCCATGATAGCACGCGTATTACTTGCCTGGAGGGGAGACTGACGGATTTTGAGGCACAACAGACAGCACAACTGAAGGAATTGGCTCGAGCATAGGATAATCTAGCAGGAAAGATTGATCAACTTCAGAACATTTGTGTTGGTTTATTACATCATCTTCGTCAACAATCTGGACCCCAGACTCCATCTTCACATTGATAGGTTAGTTATTCCCTTCATTCATCCTCGGTTTTATTTCATTGTTCTTTTTGTTTATGCATTGAGGAGAATGCAACATTTAAGTGTTGGGGTGAGTGATTTATGTTAGTTTAGTTCCTTTAGTTTAGCTCATGTTTATGTTTTATGTTTCATGATTATTAAAAGTTGTTATTTATTTTTTAGTTTATTTATGTTTAAGTTTTTATATCAATTCATGCATCATGTTGAAGTTTTATTTGTATATTATAAAATCATATAAATCCCTTGGAATTCTAGATGATTTGACATTGTCTTAAAATTGTTTTTTTATGTGAAATATGATTTGGCATAGGTAATTGAGCATGTATGATCTAAGTTCCAACGCATGATTCATATCCAACAAAACTTGTCATGGTGAGAATTTTTTACCTTATAAGGGATTACATCTATACTCCTTTTGCTTTTGTTGTGTGATTTACTCTTCCTATGCATTTATCTATGAGTATTGACATGATTATCTATTTTCAAGGCCGATTATATATATGATCATTGCTTGAGAAGTTTCAAATGATAGAGGAACATTTTAGTCACATCTTATCCATGTCTACCATAAGTTATATCTTTCTTTGAAGCCAATTTAAGCCTTTAGCCTATTTTATTTGTCGCTCCATAAAATTCATTATTCCTAGCCTATGATAAGCCGTACCTCCTCCAGCAATTAAGATTTAGAGTTGGTTATGGATATTTATTTGGAGTTGTGAGAAAAAAGCTAAAGTGAGATTATTATGGCTTATGGTTTGGAAAAGATGTAATGTTATGTGCTTATGTGTTCCCTCGGATTGTATTGCATTTTATTTGGCTCAAGACAAAAAAGAGTCGAAAAAGAAAAAGAAGAAAAAAAAGTGAATAAAGAGCCTTGTTATCTATTTTTGCATATGAGGAGGTGGATCGATGTTTGGTTGATAGTTTTATGAGATGGGTGGTTTATTTGAGCATATTTGAGATTATATGATATTTGATGAGATGTTGATGTATTTTGAGAGTTTATGAGCTTATTTCTATATTTTTAGAGTTATTAGACATTTGCTGAGAGTTGTGTTCTATTGTGAGCTTAATGTACTTTTGAGTTGGTTTGTGTTATGTTGGGAATTTTAGGAATCTTATTTTCCCGAAATTAATAGCACCACATGACCAAATACAATTCTTTGCCTTTATATTTTTACCAAGCCCCATTACAACCCCGCTGAATGGAATCTTCTTTGAAGGATTCCATTGAGCGGAAGTACTCTTAATGTTCTTATTTTTACTTTGATGTATCCGATGGAGATTTTGTGATATAAGTATCAATATTTAATTTGATGTTTGCATATGGAATTGAGTTGATTGTATGCTTAAAAACTTAAACACGTGAAAGCGAGAGAAACACATATTTTCCCTTGTGAGGTTGGATTGATATAAGCATGCAAGCTACTTGATCACCCACATACATGTTATGAAGTTTTTGTTCCTTGTTCATATTTGCACTATGGATTGAAGTTTCTTTTGATGAGGAAAAATTATGAAGGAATCTCTTGTGGCATGCATTGATTGTGTTTATGTTTCATGGTTGCTTGAGGACTATCAAGAGCTTAAGTGTGGAGGGATTGCATTTATGTAGTCATATTTCATATGTTTTGGTCTATTTTTATATTTTTCATGTGAAGTATCCGAGTTCGGAATCTATACCTTTTTAATGTTTATTCTGCAGTTTAACAATCCGAGCTTGGAGAGGATCTTGAAGAAGCTTAGAGACTGATTTTGGATCATAAGGAAGGCTAAGGAAGGAGCATCAAGGGAGAAAAGAGTCACAATGTCGAAGGAAAGGAAGGATTACGGAGCCTGAAGAGCGGCGCCCGCCGATCTCCTGTATTCAGCGATTGTCGATTTTAGTCCGAAGATTCTATTTTCATTATCATAATTTTATAATTTCCCAAGGGTTTTGCACGAGTCTATTTAGGTTATTTTTATTCTATTGTTGAGAGAGGGTTGTTTTGGAGAGATGTGTGTGCCGTTTGAAAGAGATGAGTGTTACTTGGGCTATGAGTTACTAAACTCATAGTTTCGTCTGTGATTCAAAGACATGGTTGGATGAATTGTGAGGATTTGATTTCAATTTTTTATTTATGAGTTCATTTATCATCTTATTCTTATTGATATGTATTTGTGTTCCTTTCTATGCTTGATCACGATGTTACGAAATGCATCTATGCTATGACTCCATTGTTGGTTTATCGATAGCAAACAAAGTCGTTAATTTAGTGATATTTCTATGCCTTTGTAGTGGATTATAACAATAGATCTATGTCGAGTAGATGTATTAGGGTCGATTAGGTTTTTCCCTTGTTTCCTAATTGCATTGAATCGATGTGTCAATTGATCTTAAGTACTCGAATCGTTAATGCTATTCTTGAATGATGCCGCCTTAAATAAGAGATTGTATCTTAGTGGAACAACCGATAATAGGTTAGTTGACATAAACCCGACCGCAACTAGTAGAAAATTGGGATTTTACCCCATGGCCTATTACCCCGGATCTCATAAATGTGGGGTGTAATAGCATAACAAGCAAGCTTTCTTTCAACCTTTTTAATTGAAATTAATATACCCCGGATCATATAAAAAATATCTGGGGTATATTATGTTGGGATATTAGTTGAACTGGATTTTATACCCCGAGCGTTTTTTTAGACAAATATCCGGGGGTATATATTGTTTTCACCCCAATAAAGATGATTTAAATACCCCGGGCGTTTTCTCAATGGGGTATATACCCTTCTTTTACCCCAAAAAATATAAACACCACTTAAATATGCGGGGTATAAGGTTAATGATTTTTAATGAGATTTTCAGACCTAGGCAAAGAATTCTCAGGACTCGGGGGTGCGGAAAAGGTTTCATTTCTCCCTATCCACGCCTCCTCACAGTGCGTGCTCCGATTCCTCACCGACTCCTCACCCGCGTGCTGTCCTCGCCGAATCCTCACCCGCGCGCTCGCCTCGCCGACCGCAATTACAGACACCTTCTCACCTCGCAGACTTGTCACCCGCCGACCTCAATCACTGACTCCTCTTCGCAGTCATCCTCTTCGACGCCATCCTCTTCGATGTCATCCTCTTCTTGAAGAAATTTTAAGCCTCCTCTTCCTAGGTAAACAAACCCCTAACTTTCAGATCTTTCAAAACCCTAATATGTATTCGCCCTCTTCTTATTAGAACCCTATTTTGCAACTTTCAGCTTCATTGTAACTCTTAGCACGCCAATTTGCTCAGGTTCTTGCTCGATTTCCACCCAGGTGAGGTGAATCTACAATTTGCTCAAGGTTTTTGACCTGGAAGTGCTGAATGTGTGTTGTGATTTGGGGGTTGATTGCAGGGAGTGTATTGAGTGGAGGTGGTAGTGTGCCTGCTCCAAAGGCACCAGCGGAGGCTTGAGTGAACATGGTGAATGAATTCCAAAGAGGAGCCATGTCTACCCGTCTCGGAATCCCCATGATCTATGGCATTGATGTTGTTCATGGCCACAACAATGTCTAGAATGCCACCATCTTCCCTCACAGTGTGGGGGGTTGGTGTCACCAGGCAAGCCACAAACACAAGCTGAGATTGAATTTTTGTCTGCTATACTGCTATTTTTATCTTTATGAAGTTGAAATTGAGAAACAATTTATTTGAAAATGTAATAGGGATCCTAACCTTATCAAAAGGATTGGAGATGAAACTGCACTGGAGTTAAAGCTACAGAAATTCCTTACAACTTTGCTCCCTGTATTGCGGTATTGAATCGAATCCCTATTCTAAATTATGGATCAGTTGATTTTATCATTGTCGTCAGCCGAGGATTTCTCATTGTATTTGTTGCAGGTTCATAGGGATCCAAGACAGGGAAGGTGCTATGAGAGCTAGAGTGAAGACCATATAATAGTTCAGATGATGACCGAGATCATCCTTGGCTTGCAAG
The DNA here is from genome assembly GCA_037127255.1 of Persicaria tinctoria. NCBI lineage: Eukaryota > Viridiplantae > Streptophyta > Magnoliopsida > Caryophyllales > Polygonaceae > Persicaria > Persicaria tinctoria. The sequence continues at coordinate 53,362,315 of JBANSL010000006.1, read as the reverse complement.
TAGAAGCTCCGGCTGATTATCTAAAGGGGTTTCCCTATGTAGCTGGAAAGTAAGAGTCCTTGATACAATCTTCATATTTATGACAAACTACTATTGTTATATAACTATGAACAATTAACCAAGTAAAGGAAGAATGTGACTAATACTTTTACTAAATTTATATGCCCAATACCTTGATAAGTGATTATGTTGCAACTTGCAAATATAAAGGATACACTTCCAGTGAAATAGGACATATTTCTAGTGGTGGGGACATATTTCTAGTGGCGTGGTGTTTGAAATGGCTTTGGACATCATACTTTATCCGGTCATTGTCGCTATTTATGTATTTTGGATTTGAGAAATTTAGGTTACAGAGTATTATAACTTAATAATGTTGTCTAAGAACTTGAATAGATATGAAAATAAATCTAAGAGAACTGTAAAAAGCAACCCTTTATTTCTACATGATGTTGCTTAAATATTTATACCTAAACATGTTCATGATTACCAAATAGACCTTCAAGAGCCATATGTACTATCAATAAATTGCACTTCTTTAACAAACACATCTGAAGTGTTTGTGAAAGTAGTACTGCCAACTAAAGGAAGATTATACTTCATTTGCATTTATTTTGTGAGGATGTAACCTTTATATATCCTTATCTATAGATACTTCAAAAGATCCAATCTAAGAAGAAGGTTAATGGTTCAACTACGACTTTAAAGCAAATTCAAGAACTCTATTGTAGGGATGAATCATCATGCAAAATAACGTAAGAAACCAATGCTTAATGCTTTCAGTTCAGCTTAGTTAGCAGTTACTATACTTGATCTGCTTCTTTGCTCATGTTTATCTTGTATTTACAGTATAAGAGTTTTGATCACAATCAGGATTGTTGATACACCTTTGTCTGATTCTCTAATTGATCAGGCTACTAATAAGTGATGAGCTAGACTATCTCATTACAAGAGACCGGGCAGTTCAGCATGAGTTTGTTAAGTACTTAAATGCAACACTATGTGAAAAATCACAAATCAGGCAGCAAGGGTTTCTAACTTGGAGCTTTGTTGTTTTGAAATAGGTACTTCCTTACCAAGTCTTTCAACCTCGAGCATTGGAACTATGTGCCAGAGTAAGTATTGGTTATTTAACTCTTACTCAATTTGGACATTTTGTGATCTTATATATCGAGTTAGCAATGCAGCAAAATTTCCATACCCATCAGCATAGCATTGCTTGTTTTGCTGAAGCAAGCAAACTAGTAATTGCCTTGAAGTACCTCTAGCCTTAAAAAACTACTAATTTCCTATGCTGGATATTTGGGCATTCGATTAGAATGACAACTAAGCTATAGATTTCCAGCAGAATACTCTTGCCTGTTTGCCACCTTATTATTAAGCAGTTGCTTACTTTTAACTAATGACTAACAACAATTAAATTTTGGTTGACAGAAAGTGGCAGACGCATCTAGGGATATGAGAAGAGCACTTTTTAATTGCATTTTCAGGTATGAAGTATAACATGCCTGATATTAGTAGTTAGTATCCAAGAATTCTGACATTTGGATTGATTATTCGACAAGAGACTGAAGTTAGGCCTATTGATGAGAAGGGGCTGAAATATAACAGCCAATGTTTGTTAACAACCCCATAATTGATAATGTATGTAACTAGTTAAGTCAGTTCATTGCACTTTCCAACCATCTGTGATATATTAGATGCAGTACTCAATCAGCTTCTTGGACCATATGTTTCACTTATAGACTAAAGTTATGCCTCTTTCATATTTATTTTTTCTTAGCACATGATACAATCTTTGCCTCTTTTTCAAACATCATTGAAGCTAATTGCTTACCTAGCTTGTATCTTCTTGTGGTTGCAGGTCTACTGCTTTCAATGGGTTGGCGAGAAGAGAACTGAGAATCAACCAATAGTATGAGAACATACACTGAGGTGTGTGATATTATTGTCATTCTTCAAAATTTATGCTTGTGGCATTTTTAGTTAAGCATGAAATCTGTAAACACTGGACATCTGAACATCCATGAGGTAGAGCTTGTTGAGTGTTATGAATCAACTGCCCTTTGCGAAAGGATATTTCTTGATTAGACTAGCATTTGCGTTTGGTCCTTTAGAAGTTGTGAAATTGAGTCAAGAACACTTTTTTTTTACCTATATTATTGTAGTGGGATAATTGTCTGAATGAAATAATTAATGGGGATTGGATTTAAACTTGCTTTATAAAAACCACTGTCAAATATGGAGAAAAAATATCAAAATATTACTAATATAAAAAGGTGGTTTTCACTTTTCAGCTAGAAGCCTAAAACTAGTCCAGTGAATCCCTGCTTCTTTTTTATACTTGTTGAATCTAGAAATCAGAGATAACGAAGTAGTTTAATGCTAGTGATGTATAACTCATCATTTATTATCACTGCATAAAAATGAATTGTCTAGTAAAATTTCCTGACATAGTATCAAGAGAAAATAATGATAGTAATGAATTCCATTTTATCAATCTAATGCACATTCTGTTAATCTTGATCATTTTTTTTAGGCAAGGCTGATTACAGTATCTCTGGTTTTGGAAGAGGTTTTAGACCATTCGCCTTTTGATTCTGAAACAACGTTGCAAGACATATCAACTCGTCTCTTTCTAGCGTCTTTGAAGGGTATTGTTCATTTATGTATTATGAAGCCTAGTTGGTTGTAAGATACTATTCTAGTTTTGTCATTGAACATATTCTGATCCACTGCCTTAGCTTTTCTGAATGACATTGCCTTAGCCTTTTTGAAGGACATTGCCTTAGCTTGGTCTGAATGGCATTGCCATAGCTTGAAAATGTGTAAATAGTTGGAACTTTGTTTAATGTATGTGTCGTTCAGTTGTGGATTTACTGGATGTCTATATATTGCTTTGAATGGATGGGAATTATAGGTCAAATAACAGCTTGAATTAATATTGTAATATACGATTTGATATTTAAATTTTTTTTTATATAAAAAATAATTATATATCCCGGTTCATATTTATCCGGCATATATATCATGACATTAACAAACTCCATACACATAAGAGGCATACACCCCGGATATTAGATGAATATACCCCGGGCTTTCTTTTTGAGAAAATTGGGTAAAGGTATATACCCCGGATTATATTGGTTTTATACCCCGGATAAAAAAATTTATAATCCGGATTGGACAGACTTTATACCCCGGATATTAGCATAATATACCCCGGATATTACTGTAATATACCCCGGGCGTGTTTTTCTTATCACTTTTTTTGAAATTTGCTTAGGTTATATACCCCGGATTTTTAAAAATATATCCGGGGTATAAAGTTAGACCTATTTTTAACCCCACCCTACCTGAACCCCGCAGCATTATATTGTCAGGTCCGGGGTATATGTATAAAAATATCCGGGGTATATTAACTATTTTCTACTAGTTGTACCCTGTATATATATATATATATATAGGGAAAGGTTCTAATGAAACGGATAATACGTATATATAGGGAAATGTTCTAATGAAACGGATAATACGGTGTAACGGTGAAACGAATGAATATTGAGTCATATTCATATGAATATTATGTTATATGAATATATAAATATGAATATTATGTTGTGTGAATATGAATATGATTTAAATATGAGTATATGAATATGTTATTATTTATATTCACGTAATATAAAGTGAATAACACAATATTCATATCCACACACCACAATATTCACATATTCATATCCACATACTGCCATATTCATATTAATATAATGCAATATTCATTCGTTTCACCGTTTCACTGTATTCTTTGTTTCACTAGAACTCTTGCCTATATATATATATATATATATATATATTGTAGGTTCGACTTCCTACTGCACTGATATGCTAATCTTTTGGTTGAGCATTGAGTTAGGATATCATTATTATTTGGGCAAGTGAAAGCTAACGGTGTTCGCTCCGCACCATTCTTATTCTTTCAAATTCTTTTTTATTTATTTACTACAATTAATATGGTCATCCCAAGTAATTTGGAACCTGATGCGGATTAAGATGACCTTCTGTGGGTCCAACAATGATCTTGATCCAGGCGAGCTCTCAAGACCGATTCGAGGGCCACTGATGGCAAAGAGTCTCGTCCTCAAGAGGAAGAAGAAGGCGCCACCATGGAAGAAGATTCAAGATGTATATCGAGTGGGCCTTGGCCCATGTCGAGTGCTCTTGAGGCCCATGTCGAGTAGCTTGAATGTGTGGGCCGATTCTAGTCTTCAAATTAGTTTATTATTTTATTAATTATTATTTTATGCAATTTAGATAAATAAGGTGGAAATTAATTATATCTCTTCTAGATATAATCCTTGGCCACCAAGTTATTATATTTCTATCTCTTAGGATTTATTTATCTTTAAGTTATTTCACTTATCATTAGATAGAATTAATCTATCCAAACCCCTTTCCTTTGCAAGGAAGGATTGGTTAGATAGATCATAGTTTTACTATAAATTCATGTTCCGCACTTTGAAATTAATCAGATTGAATTAGAATTGAAGAAACCCTTAACGGAATTAGGGTTCTTGTTCTTCGATTATCAATCCCAAAAGCTATCCGGTTCGTTTGTTCTAATACCGTCTTTAATCCTCACCATCATCATCGTTCATCATCTTCACAATCACCGGGCCATTGATCAACCTTGATCAAATATTAATCAACACAGCCATAGCCAACCCATCGTGACAAGGAAGGAGACGAGCGCTTGGTGTCATCGGCGTCGGCTTCCCGGTGCTCGGCGCCTAGCGTCTAGAGCGCGCCTGCTCTCGCACGTCTGCGTTCTCGCTCCCGCGCTTGGATCTCGCTCTGCGCCGGCTGCGCGTCCCCGGCTCCGCGCTCACACGCCCTGAGGACTCATCGCCCCTGCGTGTCCGGATCGTTTCCAGCGAGCCGCCACCAGCCCTGGCGCATCCCTCGCCCTTGCTTTCTTTGTTTACCTTTACTTTCGCTGTTACTTCGTAGCTTAGGTTTAGTTGATTTCCATCGCCATTAGTGTTGGAAGAAACCTGTTGCTTTAGTTAGTTAGTACCTAGTTTAGTTTAGACTTCATTAAGTTCCGTCAGTTTCTAATTGCTAGATTTCTTAAGTTAAGGAAATATTGTTTAATTAGTGTTAATTTAGTTATTTTCCGTAGCTAATGATAGTTTAATTTTCTTAATTTATAAATTATGTTCCTTTTAGTTAAGTTTAAGTTTAATTAGTTTAATTCTATTGTGTAAATCAGGAGATATCAAAGAGCATTGCAAGATCGGAGCAAATATACGACGTGGTTCTTGATCTGAAGCCCACAGGCGAAGGATCGGAGCAAATATACCCCACTTTGGCCTTATAGGGTGGTATTATTTGGAATGTCTAGAATACTCTGCAACAAGGTTATTCAATCATATCACTCTACACACTTTGGCCTTATATGATGATGTACAGGGGTTACTAACAAAGGGAGGGCTTGAAGATTTCCTTCATCAAGAAGCACCCACCTACCCGGATTTGGTACGATAATTTCTAGAAAACTTTGTGATAAATGGGCAGTGGACCTTTACTTTAAGCTTAGGGCCTCAAATATCACCTCAGATGGGAAGACGTCTGGACAGCCTTCGTAATCACAATCGAGCCTTCACGCCATTGGTGGAAAGATGCAGTAGCAGCAAACCCAGTCGTTACATGGAAAGAGGCCATAAGAACTGCAATTAGGGCTGGCACGGTACCATGGTAAATTTTTCATTACCACGTACCGTACCGATACCCCTCGGTATGGGATTTTCTGTACCACCTACCAACCGAATAGTTTCGGTACCGAAACTCTTGGTACCGAAAGTATCGGTTACCGAATGTCGGTACCGTGGTAATCGAAGCCACTATTTTCATTCTTCGATTTTCGTTTTATACACTGTGGTACCATCGGTACCAATGGTACTAATGACAGATTATGCTTGAAAACGAACCGACTATCCTTGATACCAACGGTACCACGGTATTTTATTTAAAAAATAAAATAAAATATATGTTTTATTTTTTTTTAAAAAAATAAATTTATATTCGGTACCAACGGTACCATGGTATTTGGGTTGCCCATACCGTTACCGTACCGACTATCCTTGGTAACGAGACTTCGGTTACCGATTCAGTCGGTTACCGACTTCTTGGTACCAATGACCTGTTGGTACGGTTGGTAATCGGTTGGTATGGTAACTTTCGATTACCATACCAACCCTAACTGCAATGCATGGTGGATCCTGATGTGCGCTGAATTTGTCATGTTTTACATTAACATTTATATCGATTTCTGTATGCATTTCATATTTCTGGGTTAGAATAATACATAATTTGTGTAGTTTATGTTTATTTGTAAATTATGAAGATGTACAAAAGTTTCTGTTTAATTTCGCAGAAATCCGACGCACTTTAAAGGAAACTCATGAAGACATTGGAGAAGCTAATTAAGGAAGAGCAAGGGATGGTGCAGTTGGCGAAAACGCCACTTTTCACCATTCATCATTTTGAATCAAGTTCTAATGTCTTCATGAGAGTTGTAGCCCTCAAAAAGATATTTCCAACGCATATTCATATGTGTAAATCGGACGAACGAGAACTCGGGAGATTGCGTTTCAAAACAAAGTAGAATGCTGAAAACTGTGAATGAGGTCGATATCGACCTAACTTGGTCGATATCGAGTATAGTATTGGTGGAAATCCACTCCAGAAGCCGAGATCGAGTGAAGCCGAGAAGACGAGGTCAATATCGACTGAACATGATCGATATCGAGTGGAAAACAGAATTCCATTCTGAGTCAATCCGAGTCTGTTGTTGTAAGAGGAAGGTCAAGTATGAAAATAAATATAAAATATCAAATCAAACCGACTCCCTATCTTAGCAAATAAATACAAGACTTCCTACCGTTGTAGAAGAAGACAGTCAGGATCGTATCCACGAGGAAGCGTGTCAGCGCCCGCCTTTTCAATTCCAGAACTCAGCACGATTTTAACAAAACGAGCACTCGATATCGACCCACCTAGTCGATATCGACCACTACGTCGACAGAAACTGTAAAACACAGAAAAAAGCAGAAACAAAAACGAAAATAGACCGGTCGATATCGACCTATACCACTAAATATCGATCACTAATTTCGACCAACAGTGCTCAATTTCGAGTAGACACAGAACCAAAGATCGAAATTTTTCGCAAGACAAAACTCAAAACAGATGAAGTAAAATCAATAAACAAAAGACTTCCAAGATCAGGGTTTCAACACCACAACGATAACAATGTAAAATAACACATAAAGGCATAAAAGATCATGCTTTTCATCAAATAACTCTCGTTATTAAAAAGTAGGAATATAGAGGCTTTCGCATAAACCCTAATTTTTACTAACCCTTTTTCACATAATTAATCCAAGTTACATTAAGATCACTTTCGCTTCAATAACACAAACAAGGATCACCTTCAACTTCCGCAAAAGAATCATGCTCGTAGGGATAGAATAAAAATTTGCATCAAAAGATTGTACCTTGACCGGATCACCTCACATGGCTACCGTCGGGCTCACCCCGACCCTAGAAGTTGGGTGACTACTCGCTCTTCATCATCAAGAAACACATCAATAACAAAAAAACTAAATTGCATTAATGAAATCAAAGAAAGCTTACAACCAATCGAAGCCAAATTCCGCTCTCAATTCTCCACCTTCTCTCGCCACAAGCTCTCTTCCTCTCTCTCTCTATGTAACTAATTGTAACCGAAATTGAATTATTGAAAACTCAGCCCCTAAGGCTTTATTTATAGGCTTCATTCCCTAGCTAATCTAGGAATGAAATATCTATCTATATCTAAATTTTCTATCTAATAACAATATTAAGATAAAACTTGGAAATAAAATAACTAAATCTATAAGGAAACTATTGACTAAACCAAGACCAAGAAACATCTGTCAGAACACAAGAAGTACCAAACAAATAAGTAAAAAACAAAAACAAGAAGACTTTATTATCCGCGGACGAAGGTCCAAGAACCTACTAATAAAAAACATCCGCGGATGAAAAAGAATAGATACGTGCAGGTGATCATGCCCACATCCCACGAGTATAACACGTGTTGAAAGAGGAATGCCACATGGCATGACATGCAGGAGAGTCGAAAGTCAATAAATAGGGAAAACTTCATTAGAAAAGAGGACTTTTTGGAAAACAGGAGGAAGATAGGAGGGCGGATTAACATATTGTGAACCCGGAAGAAGGAAGATAAAGAAGCAATCACACGCGAAGGAGAAGTCTGATAAAAAAGAAGAAAGTACACATTATGCACAAATGTCAATCTCCGCAGATGTAAAACCTGTCCGTTTTTAGTGTAGATTTCTATTAAAAGTTGACGTTAGTAAACCCCAAGACGTTCAACGACGACAGGTATATTGAGCCTGATTTCCAAATTGTCTAGGAAAAACTCGATAAGGGAACTATCATTCACAATTAAAACAGGATTAGCTTAAAACTTCCCGCGGCACAGGTTGGGCCGCGTCGATTCCTTCGACGCGGGTCAGGTAAGTCCGTTGTGAAGGATGTACATTATATCACGTAAGTTCCCGGGCCCCACGTAAAAATGGTGGTCTTTCATTTCGAGGCTTTTCACTGGCGCCGTCTGAGGGAAGCCCCCTCACACTAAGGGGTTTCCAATTTTTATTTAATTAAAATCCACAAATGTAAGTTTTCAGATATCTAACATCAAACTTTCTGCCGCGATAGGTATAATTCACAATAGCAAGGAAATGGGTGATAGCCAAAATCACCAGACTCAGAACATGAGTCAAGGAGATCACCAAGATCAAGAAGCCTCAAGCATGTATGTCCCGCTGACGCCCCTAACTAATCCTAATACCGAGACGGGGGAACAGAACCTTGATACTCCTCCTCAACCCTACGGTAATCAGTATGGATTAGACGGAGGATTCTTCCCACAAAACTTCTGGTATTATGAAGCACGACACGAACAGCCAAATCCTTTTCAACAGGAGCAGGCTCAATACTATAACTATGATCAATGGGGACAAAATCCGCGTCAGCAAGGAAATTATAGGCCAGAAGGACAGTACGGGAATTTTGATCGTCGTAACACTGTTTTTGAAAATCCCAGTAACTGGAACTATGGTTTTCAGAACCAAGAAGTACCATACCAGACGTGGCAAGATGATCACTATCACAGAGAAGGTAAACATCGACGCGGAGATCGATCAACAAATGTTTCGACCTCGACTAAATCTGACTCTGTGGAAAAAAGAAACGAGAATGCACTAGTCGGATTCCCGTCAGTGTTTACTCAAGAGATCTGCTCCGCGACAGTACCGAAGCGATGGAGAGATGTGAACCTCATGAAGTATGACGGAACAATTGATCCTGAAGATCATCTCTGTCATTTTGCTACTGCAATGGGGATTAACGAGTACAATGACGCCATGTTATGCAGAACGTTCCCTTCAACCTTAACAAAGATCGCACTAACTTGGTTCACCAACCTTCCCAAAGGGTCCGTGGCCAATTTCGCCCAAATGTCTCACATCTTCACTTCTCATTTTGGAAGTGCGCGGTCGAGAAAGAAGACTATGCTAGATTTGAATTCCATCAGGCAGGGAGCTGGGGAGTCCTTGGGGCATTTTTTCACTCGTTTCACCAGTATGGTAGTCCAAATCCCTAACTTCAATCACGAATCAGCTATTATCATACTTATGGGCAATTTAGCTGAAGGGGATTTTAAGACATACTTATTTCGGAAAAAACCCACAAGTTATGATGACTTAAGAGAGCGAGTCTCCAGACAGATTGAAGCGGAGGAAGCAGCCGCGTCCAGCTCAAAGGCGAATACTGGGAATTCGGGACCTTTTGGGAAATTGGTAGGAAAATTCAGAAAGGAGAAAGCCAAGCCTCCTAGACATCATTCGGATGCAGTAGATTTCCATCCCCATCGTGATGAAGTGCATATGAACTTAGAAAGGGGTCAAGGATCTTGCCGTAGAGAGGATCCTCCGCGTGCCCATCATCCACGAGAAAATCAATACAGAAGTCACGATGTGAGATCTCCGCCTAGAAGGGAGAACCGACCCGATCACAGACCTCGATGGGAGGACAGAGGTCCTAGGTTTGATGAATCCCGGAATCCACAAGAACGATTTGATATGCAACATGATCCGCGCAGAAATCTCCCATTCCATAACCGGGGGAGAGGGAGAGGAAGAAGAGGACGCGGAGGGAGGTACAACAACACACCAGTAGCTCAGAGATCTGTCAATCAAAGAGAAGCTCGAAAGACAGAAGGAGGTCAGATACCCGAACCGGAAGGCTTCATCAACACCCTTGCAGGAGGTTTGTCTATGGCCAGGTCCAGCAGGCAGGAAAAAAGAAACTATGAGAGGGAAGGAAGACAGCCACCATCCGCGTCAAGTAGAAGAATTTCTCTCGCGCAGCATGAAAACATTTCCTTCACTCCGAATGACGCGGAGGAAATAAGAATGCCACATTCAGACCCACTGGTCATTCACGCACATATAGCTGCCAAAACCGTCAAAAGAGTATTTATTGATACCAGGTCTTCTGTGGACATCCTATCGTGGGAAGCATTTTCTCAAATGGGAATCTCCGCGGCTTCACTGAAACCGTATCCAGGAACGCTAATCACATTTTCAAGAGGAGAAGTACAGGTTGCCGGTACAATCGAGCTTACAGTGGTTCTAGGGACACCTCCTAACAGGCGCATGGAAAATATTGTGTTCACAGTAGTGAAAATTCCCACCGTGTATAATGCTTTGCTGGGCCGTGTCTCGCTCTATAAATTCCAAATGGTAGTTTCAATCTACCACTTTTTTGGGAAATTCCCGTTACCAGGCGGAGGAATAGGTGAGGTCCGCGGACAACAACCAGAAAGCAGAAGCTGTTACTTAACCTCCATCAAGAAGAATAAAGAAGTAATGTGTGTAAGTGAGAATTGCCAATCCGAGGTCGGAGACAGTGACTCAGCTGAATTCTCAGAAGCTGAATTGGAAGTTCGGCCGACAGAAGTCAAGACATCTACCGCAGATGAGAAAATTGCATTTACACCCTTCTCTAACTCAAAAGAAAAAGTCTATCTGGGACAAGCATTGGAAGCAAGAGAAAGAGCTAGAGCTTTAGAAATCATAGCAAGGTCAAGAGACATCTTTGCATGGAGTCCTCGAGACCTGCTAGGTGTCCCGCCTGCAATAGCTTTACATACTTTAAGAATTCGCCCGGGAACGAAACCTATAGTGCAGAAGAGGAGATAAATGGCACCAGAAAAAGCTGCCGCGGCAAAGGAAGAAACTAATAAACTTTTAGAAGCCGGCTTCATAGAGGAAGTGGAGGATTCTGAATGGCTTTCAAACGTAGTCCTGGTGAAAAAATCCAATGGAAAGTGGAGGATGTGTATTGATTTTACTGATCTTAACAAGTCCTGCCCTAAGGATAGTTACCCACTTCCATCCATAGATGAACTTGTCGATGGAACCGCGGGAAACAAAGTCCTTAGTTTTCTTGATGCATACTCAGGGTACAATCAGATCAACATGGATCCTTCAGACAAAAAAGCTACGACTTTCATCACCAGCCAGGGAATCTTTTGCTACCGCGTCATGCCTTTTGGACTCAGAAATGCGGGGGCAACGTTTCAGAGAACAGTCGATCGGATCTTTTGTAATCAAATTGGCAGGAATGTTTCAATTTATGTTGATGATATTGTCGTCAAAAGTGAAAGAGCAGAAGATCACGCAGCGGATCTACAGGAGACTTTTGATTCCCTTCGAAGAGGAGGCTTGAACTTAAACGCAGAAAAATGTGTCTTTGGGGTTGATTCTGGGAAATTCCTTGGGTTTATGGTTAGCCATAGAGGAATTGATGTTAATCCTGAAAAAGTTACAGCAATTCAGAATCTTCAGCCACCGCGGACGATAAAAGAATTACAATCTCTAAATGGAGAAGTGAACTATTTGAGCCGTTTTTGCTCCTGCCTGGCGGATAAGTCGTTGCCTTTCTTTGCTCTACTCAAGAAAAAGGGACCGATACGGTGGACTCCTGAATTGCAGGAAGCCTTTGAAAATTTAAATGTGACGTTATATACAGAAATGTGACGCGTGCCAAAGGTTCGGAAATCTTAATCACCGTCCTTCTGAGACAATGAAGAGTATAACCGGAGCGTGCCCTTTTTCTATTTGGGGAATGGACATTCTCGGTCCATTTCCCACTGCTCTTGGACAGTTGAGGTATGTTTTGGTCCTAGTTGATTACTTCACCAAGTGGGTAGAAGCCGAAGCAATGGGATTGATAACCGCGGAAAAGGTGAGAAAGTTTTTATGGAAAAACGTTGTTTGCCGCTTCGGAGTACCCGAAACAATAATTACAGACCATGGGCCACAATTCGATTGCGAAACGATCAGAGATTTCTGTGCGGGGCTGGGCATCAATCTTAAAATCTCCTCCGTAGCTCACCCTCAGACGAATGGGCAGGCGGAAACAACCAACCGACAACTGTTACATGGGATACAAAAGAAGCTTGGCAACACAGCAAAAGGGCGTTGGGTAGAACTCTTGCCATTAGTGCTCTGGTCTTACCGCACATCAACGAAGACTCCCACTGGAGAAACCCCATTTTCTTTAGTCTTTGGTATGGACGCGGTCATCCCAGTAGAGAGATTGATACCATTGGCATGGATCATAACCTATGATCCGGATATCAATGATGAAGCACTGGAGTTTGAGCTCCATCTCATAGAAGTACGCCGAATGGCAGCTGCTTTGAAGGAGCTAGAATACAAGAGGAGGCTCTCCAAATATCAAGATAAACGAATCTCCCCGCGACATCTTAAAGAAGGAGATTTAGTGTTACGACAAGCTACGTCAGGAGGGAAGTTGGATCCCAACTGGGAAGGACCGTATATTATTGTCAAGGAAGTCCAAAAAGGAGCATATAAACTCAGCACTCCCGAAGGAATCATCCTGAACAAGACTTGGAACGCGGACAATCTTAAAAAGTATTATGTGTAACCATCAAAACAACTAAGTAAATATAAAACTAAGTCGCCCCCGCAAAAATCAAATAAAGCGGTTAAAGGGCGCTTTCTATGATGATTCGCATTTAAAATGATACTTCGTATAAAGTCCTGAGACGCTGGAGCTTATATCCGCGTCAGGCCTCTGATCGAATCCGCATTCTCAGAGATGATACTTTGTTGTAAGAGGAAATCGAGAATGCAAAACAATAAGTAAACAAAGTAAAGCAAACCGATCGAATCCCAGCAAATAATGTTCAAGACTCCCTCCAAATGTAGTAAGAGCAAGTCAGGTTCGAATCCTCGAGGAAGCTGGTCAGCGGATCCTAAGCAGCGGTGGAATCTCACGGACAGAAGTCGACCACAGTGGTACTCGACCTCGACTAAGGGCTAGTCGACAGGGGTCAGGCACAGTCGAACACAACAGCAACTCGGCGAAGTCTACTCGACCTCGACTAGGCATACTCGATCTCGAGTAGGACCTTCGTCGACTTCGGCTTGTCTCGTCGAGTCCCTGCACAATTGAGCTACGACGATCTGGGATCGGAGGTCAGTGGTCGAGGTCGACCAGAAGCTGGTCGAGATCGATAAGGGTGGGAAAAACGTAAAAACAAATGCAGAATTCGGTTTTGTGACTTTATGAATGTGGGGAACTTCCAAGATTAGGGTTTGCGACAACGATTACCATGCAAGAGGAATATAAATCTCGCGATAATAATCCTAATTGCATCTATTCCTTTTCATAATTAGCATTTATAATCTTTCGAATAGAAATCCTAATTACTACCCAAGTTTCACAACATGAGTTCTTTAATTTCTCAATCAAAGATGAAGCACATAGGAAATAGATTAAGATAACGACAAAGTACCTCCTTCCGCAATCGCTAATCCGCCGACATGGCTCTCGTTGGGCTCACCCCAACCCCAGAAGTGGGTGGACTACTCGCTCTTCATTGCAATTGCAGACATCATTGATTTGAAAGAAATAACTTGCATTAACTAAATTCAAAGCTTTTACAATTCCGGCAATCAACCGTCGTAAACTGCCAAAACCTTAAAAACCATAAACTCCTAAATCGTCTCTGTGGAACTACTTGTCTCTGACTGAAATTGAATGAATAAAACTGAGCCCCATGGGCTTTATTTATAGGCTTCTACTCCTTGCTAATTAAGGATAGAATATCTATATCTATATCTATATCTTAAAAAGATAAATAAAAGACATAAATGAATTAAATCTAAAATTAGGGAAATATATCTAAATTGTCTCAAGTGGATAAAACTCTCTTCTTCATGATAGATGTGGATAAATCAGATAGATCTTGCTTCTCCTCGGCTCCAAGGACTCTATCTCGAGTAGGACTGCACTCAGCGCGTTACGCGGCTTCGGGAAATCCTCGTCGACCTCGACAAGCGGTGGTCGACCTCGAGTAGGAAAAGTCGTCGACTGGGCCAACTTCGTCATCTCGGCTAGCTGGTCCTCGACAAGCTCGGACAGGACTCCTGGCGCTAGTCGATCTCGAGGAGGTCTCCTCGATCTCGACGAAGGTTGTGTTCTCGACTTGGTCTTCCGAGGTTGTCGAGTCGGATGTGGGTTCTCAGACTTGTCGACCTAGAGGAAGCTTCCTCGATCTCGACGAGCAGATCATCGGCCTGGTCCTCACGGGTAGCCCTTGTCGACATGCTCGGACACTGTCTCCTGGGCGTGGTCGATCTCGACAAACGCTTGTCGAGCTCGAGTAGGTTTTTGCCTTGTGTTCTCGAGCAGTGCCTCTTCGACTTGGCTCGGGGAGTGGGGTCTGGCTCTTGTCGACCTCGAGTAGAGCTACTCGATATCGAGTAGGGTGTTGCTCTGCTCCGCGTTGTCTGGTCAGGTCTCTACTTGACTTCAGTGTGTCCGGGCTTGGCTTTGTCGACATAGACAAGAGTCTAGTCGATATAGAGTGGACTTGCTGCTTCCGTCTTTGTTTCTTGGTTTTCTACCGAAATGTTTCCATATTCTGTAATATTAAACAGAAACTTATGTAGATCTCCATTTCTAACAAATAAACATATACTACATAACTTCGACATAATCCCAACCCGAAATATGCAAAATGTAAAGAATATGGAACTAAAATGTGCATAAAAACATGGCTACTTTGGAGACATCAAATCACCCCATACTTAGACTTGCTTGTCCTCAAGCAATATCTGAACAATAACCAAGACCTACAACACATCCTTCAAGTCTTCGCCTTTGTTAAAAACAACATCTTCAATAGTAGCAATGCAAGACAAGTGAATTTAACGTCATCACACATATATGAGCGATCCATAGGCATAGGCAATATAAATCCAACCTCACAGGAATAATGTGTTTGCACTCAGCTCTCAACGTGTTTAGGCTATGTGTTTCAACTCTCAACTCAATTCCATATACAGTCTCATAAACATTGCAATTTAAATATGAATCCACTTCGCAACCAATTATGAAAATGCAACAAGAATTATCAGGAAGACTTCGCTCAATAGAAGTCTTTAAAGAAGATTCCATTCGGCGGGGTTGTAATGGGGCTTGGTAAGAAATAATAAGGTATGGAATTATTTGGCCATGTGGTGCTAAATATAATTCGGGAATCAAGACTCCTAAATCTTCCAACACTACCAAACCATAACTCCTCAATCATATGTATAACCCAAATTCTCCAATTTGTCTCAATGGAGTATATAACCTTTCAAACTCTCTAAATCTCTCCCAAATATGTAACTTGCAATTTAATGAAAGAAATAAGGTAAATTTGGCTCATGCACTTTATTCACTAACATATGTACTTCTTTTTCTTTTTTTTTTTCAGATTTTTTTTTTTGTTTTTTTTGAACGAAAATATAAAATAATAATACTAGTGCATTTATAATGTGAGCCAAAAAATCCTTTTACATAATATGCTTAGCAAGATAAAAATGTATAACCAACCCATATCTCAATAATTTCCATGATCCTCCTTGAAATGCAACATAAGCTCATTCTTTCCTCAAATCATCATCCCAACCAACTCTAAGTCTTAATTCCCAAATGGGGGTCAGGCTCAATTTGGCTAAGGATAATTTTGTGAAGTTTACAATAAAAGTCTCAGGCTAATGTTCTGGCTTCAAGCAGGGATAATGCAGGGTAGGTAAAGAGAGGATAAAAGTGGCTTAAAAGGTGCCTCCATCATTTAATTCTCATCAACATAAACATATAAATGCATTGGTCTTGAATAACTATCACAACATTTAGATATGCATAGGAAGAGTAAATACACTCAAGAAAGCAGAGGGATTTTTAATGTTCTCCCTATAAGGCCAAAATTCTCACTGGGACAATTTCTGTTGGATTTTAACCTTTAGCTTAGGATCATATGTGCTCAATTTTATCACAAGTTCACAATCCACATAAAAACCATTTTTGGGGACTTAGGCTAAACCTTCCAAACACGCCATAGGATTTACATGATCAAGTCAGTCATTATGTATCATCATAGGACATCTAAGTTAGGGTATATAACAAATAATGCAAAAATTTAAACATACAATTTTTTTTATTTTTTCGACATTTTTTTATTTTTTTTATTTTTATTTTAAGCCTAAAGTATAAAATTCTAGACATGCGAAAAGAAATAAATAAAGTGCAACTAATTAACTTAGCTACCAAAGTTATGCCATGTCTAAGAAATCTATTACAACCCTTTAAACAAAGCTTTTAAAAGATACACATAAATTCGCAGCATATAACCAAATAAAAATCCCCTGTACAGTCCTTTCTCCCACCCCATACTTAAAATATACAGTGTCCTCACTATTAAAGAAATAAAATCAAAGGGGAAGGGAAAGGAAACTCACAGAGGTGTCACTGGTGTGGTGGTGGTGGATCATAGGGCGGAATTGTGGGGTCAGCCTGATATTCAGAAGCTCCTCCATGGGAAGAGCTACCAGGCTGATAGTTGGGCCCTCGCTGGAAATATTGGTGTAGTCCCTGAAAGCCTTCTCGCATCTCCGTCCTCATTGCGTCATGGCCTAGTTGGAGGTTGGCCATCTGGTCCCTGAGGAATGCCAACTCAGCTAGCACTGTATCTGATGGTCCGCCGTAATGATGCTGCGGCTGGGAATGGTGGGAGTGCTGAGAGTGGTGGGAGTGCTGAGAGTGGTGGGAGTGCTGAGAGGCATGGACACTGTCTGCCTCATCGTCGTCATCATCCTCCTCCATGTCTGCTGTGTACAGAGGCTCATCCCTCAGTGTCGGGTCGGCGGTAGGGTCAATGGTGGGATGATATGCTGCCCCTGTCCAGGTAGTGTACCAGTTGCGGACTCTGTAGGGGTTCATCCGCTCCTGCTGAATAGCAGTGTGGTGGGTAAACTGGACCCAAATGTTGTTCCGGCGGGCTATGATATGGCCTCTCTGTAGGGACCCAGTGTCGATCCTCATGAGTCGTCGTGGAGAGTATGCCGCAACTGGGACCTCTAGGTAGCGTGCCAAAATGGCCACCATGCACCCATCATAAATGGCTCCTGTAAAGTCTCTCTAGCGGAAAATGCAATGCCGGAGCCATGCGTGGGCGAGTGGTAAAGGATCAGACTCGAATAGGATCCGTCAGAGACACTCGAGCTGTGGCTGGGTGGGTTGGCTCAGCTCTGGCCGCGCCCATATCGTGCTACCTAGAATCCTCAGGATGGTAGCAAATAAAGGGTTGACAATGGAGGAGGAGCGGGTGGTTGGCTGTAGGCTCCCAGTCAAGTAACGCCACATCTCTGTCGTGTCTCGTATGTGGAATGGTGCAGTGGTGCGGCCAAAAGAAAAGGCATCACTGATCTGGTGGAGGGTACATGTGTGGAGATCGTTGCCTAGTTGAAAGCGGACTCTCCGCTCTGAGGCAGGCGAGTCTGGTACCCTGTGGAGAGTGGCCAAAAACTCCCCTGTTAGGACTGGGTAATGGTGATCTAGAGGCATTAATAGGCCTTCTGCCCCAATCAATCCAAAGGCCTGTTCCAGCCAGTACTGCATTCCAAGCTGTTCCATTGACGGTTGGTCGTACCAACGGGCATTTGTAGCCCGTCCTGCAATATGTTGTGCGAGAGCGAACTGGTCTGCATCGTCAATGTGTAGGTCGTCCATTCCTGCAATAGATAAATAGCCTTATAAGATAACCACTTTAAAATAAAATAACCCCATACTTAGTTCATGAACTATCCCAAAAATGTAGCAAATAGGTATATGGAAGCATATATTATCAATGCATGAAATAATTCATATAAGGAATAAAAAATATGACTTATATATGAATTGAAATAATAACCACAAAATCCATGAAATTTCCATATATGGCATAATATTGGTCAAATAAATTTCATGAGTTTTCTTTGATAATATAAATGAACTAAATATGGAATCCTGTATAAAATCAGCCCACCAAACATAAATATTACCAAAAATAGCAACCCTAATCATAAATAACAATTGTCCACACAAATTTCAAACCTTAAACATTCAATACATAACTCAAGATCCAATCTCTACCTAAGTTCTCAAAAAATATATGAATCTGAATTTTAGAGAGAAAAGAGGGAGAAGTCATACCTTGAATCCAAATAGAGGGCAGAAACTGTAATTAGAGAAAATTAGGGGTTGTTCTTAGGAATACTGCAAAAGAGGGCTTGGTGGTGGTGCGGTTTCCAGATCCGGGCTCGGCGGTGGACAAGGAGGTGGATTCGGCTCAGATCTCGGCTCGGGTGGGTGCGGGTGAAGGAGATCCGGGGTGGATCTGGTCTCGGCGTAGGCAGATCTGGGCTAATCCAGGTGGGTGGTGAGCGACTGGTGGTTCTGGGTGCGAGATCCGGGAAGGGGAGGGCGAAATCCGGTTTCGGCGAGAGTAGATCTGGGCGGGGGTGGCCGGAATTGGCTCTGGTGATGTGTAATCCGGCTCGGCAAGGGTCTCTGTGGGCCGAAAAAAAAAAGAGAGGTGGCCGGATCTGTGCTTGGGAGGCCGGAAAATCAGTAAGGTGGCCGGATCTTTGGTCGTCGACGGTGGACCTGGGCAGGAGCGGAGGTCGAGGACGAGAGGCTGTACGTCTGGATACTCGGGCTCGGCGAGGGTGTGGTGGACTCGAGGAGATCTGGGCAGCGAGAGAACGAGGAAGAGTGGGAGCAAGAGGTCGAGGAAGAAGGTGAGTGCTAGGAGGCGGCTCTGGGTTCTTGTCGAGGTCGGGGAAGGCAGAGGGAAGAAGGAGATAGGGTTCCACAAGGTAAGGGTTTTTATTTCTCTTCTCTTATTATTTTATATATTAAAATATATTCCAAAAAAATAAAAAATATAAATATAATTTCTGAAAATAAAAATTAAATTCTAAAAAATCTGGAAAAATTACCTATATTATTATTATTTTTATTTAGAAAGAAAGAAAACTTACCTGAAACCTCCAACTTACCTGCATGGCTTACTCGATCTAGACGAACCTGACTGATATAGATTCCTCTTGAATGCCTGAATGGAACCATGAAGAGATTATGCACGAGTGCTAAGAAAATGAAAAATAGGAAAAGAAAATAAAGAAAAATAGGAAAGAGTAAGAAAAGCGGGTTGCCTCCCGAAAGCGCTAAGGTTTAAGTCGTTAGCTCGACCAACTTCCCTGTTCTAGACTTTGACTAACGCCAGGGTGGCGCGAATCTCCTCTTCTGGGTCTTCTTTGTCATAGTATTTCTTGACCCTGTGCCCATTTACTTTAAAGGTGGTGCCGTCAGTGCCAATTAGCTCTACTGCTCCATGGGGGTATATGTGGTGAACCAAGAAAGGTCCACTCCATCTTGTCCTTAGCTTTCCTGGAAATAGGCGCAGTCTAGAATTATATAAAAGCACTTTGTCACCTACCTCATATGTTTTTGGCACCAGTTTCTTATCATGCCATCTCTTGGTGCGCTCCTTGTAGATCTCAGCATTCTCATAGGCTTTCAATCTCAATTCCTCCAACTCCTGTAAATCAATAAAGCGTTTCTTACCTGCCTCATCGAGATCCATGTTGAGCTCCTTGAGAGCCCACATTGCCTTATGCTCCAGCTCGACAGGTAAATGGCAAGACTTGCCATAAACCAAGTTGTAAGGAGTTGTTCTCAGCGGTGTTTTGTAAGCCGTCCTATAAGCCCATAGCGCATCATCAAGCTTAGATGACCAATCCTTCCTAGAGCGAGAGACTGTTTTCTCCAAGATGGCCTTGATTTGACGATTAGAGACTTCCACCTGACCACTGGTTTGGGGATGATAAGGTGTCGCCACCCTGTGTGTCACCCCATACTTAGCCAAAAGAGCCTCAAATCCTCTCTCGATGAAATGTGAGCCACCATCTGAAATAAGAACTCTAGGAACACCAAAGCGAGGGAATATGTTAGTTTTAACAAACTTTGAAACTACCTTCGCGTCGTTGGTCCTAGTTGCAACAACCTCCACCCATTTAGAGACATAGTCAACCGCCACCAGGATGTATTTGTAAGGTCCTGAAGGAGGGAATGGTCCCATGAAGTCAATTCCCCATACATCAAATAGCTCGACCTCCAAAATTCCTGTGAGTGGTGTCTCATTCCTCCAAGTAATGTTGCCTGATCTTTGGCATTCGTCGCATGAAGTGACATAAGCCTGCACATCCCTGAAAAGATTAGGCCAGTAAAAACCACATTGAAGTACCTTAGATGCAGTTTTGAAGCCTTTGGCATGTCCGCCTGTAGGGAGAGTATGGCAATGGCGAATGACACTTTCCACCTCCTCCTCCGGAATACAACGTCTGAAGATATGGTCCTTCCCTTGTTTGAATAGGTAAGGATCATCCCAATAGTATTGTTTGACGTCGTGGAGGAATTTCTTCTTTCCCTGTGAAGATAGGCCTGACGGAATCTCATTTCCTACAAGGTAGTTAGCAAAATCCGCATACCAGGGTACCTTTGGTCCTTTTATAGCATGTATATCATGAATAGGACTAGTAGGAGGTGTAAAGAAGAAATCGTCACCGGAATCTAATCGAAGAAGCTCACCTGAAATCTCACTTGGGACTGGTCGATCTCGAGTTGGGCTCCTCGATCTCGAGGAGGATCGTCGAGTCAGCTTCGTCGATTTCTAGTGTGCCTGCAGGGGACAAGGTAGTCGACCTCGACGATGACTGGTCGAGATCGGGTAGGCTCAGAGGACTTACAGTGTCTGGAGGGCTAGTGCTTGTCGACCTCGAGTTGGGCTCGTCGAGATCGAGGAGCTCTGTGGAGGTCGACTGGATCTGCTCGGCTTCTGGTGAGTCGTTCAGCTCTGCCGATAATGCGTCGTCGAAGATCTCCTCCTCGCTTAATTCTGCTACGGCCAGCTCCTCATCTGCTAGCACAGATTCTGCCTTTCCTTCTTCTTGGATCAAGTGTTGTTCTGCAGGTTCATTACAGGAGATAAAATTAAATTTTGAATATATAGCTTTAATTTCCATTACCTCTTCTGTGTCTGGGTTGAAGAAGTATTCAATGATCTCATCTCCGATGGTGAATGTAAGGATTCCCCTTTTGACTCCAATGTTAGCATCAGCAGTTGCCAGGAAAGGTCGCCCTAGGATGATGGGGCAAGCTGGATCCTCTGCCATCTCTACTACAAGAAAATCTGTAGGGACAAAGAATCTACCAACTTTAACAGGAACATTATCGACAATACCTGTAGGGATTACCACGGTGTTGTTGGCCATGTAGAGTTTGGCATCAATTGGTTCCAGGGCACCTATTTTCACCTTTGACCAGATGGATAGGGGCATGATGCTAACACTTGCTCCTAAGTCACACAGTGCTTTAAATCTATGACGACCAAGTCCAATAGTGATAGCAAACTTACCTGGGTCAGGTCGCTTCTTAGGGAAATCCATCTTTTTGCACTCCTTAGCAACCTCAGTCATCGATCGCTTGTTGCTGAGAATCTCCTTGAGGAACTTGACATAGGCAGGCATCTCGTGCAGTGCTTCTGTAAAAGGAATAGTAACATTCAGACTCTGAAGCAATTTCACAAAACGCTGAAACTTACCGTTTGTTGGATATCTTTGGTTTTTGGAAGGGAATGGGAGTGTCTTTTTGGTGTTATGAGCCATAACAGCTTCCGGAGGTGGTGAGGGCTCAACGACCTCGGCATGGTCCTTCTCGACCTCGACAACAGGCTCGCCTCGTCGATCTCGAGTTGGCTAGTCGACTTTGGCTCGTCTGGCTGTGCAGCTGCGTCAGAGCTTCTCTCTTCCTCTGTGTCGAGTAGAGCTTTGTCGATGTCGACTAGGCTTCTGTCGATGTCGATGACAGCCTCGCCCTTGTTTTCTGGCTCGTGCAGTTTGTGACCGCTCCGCAACTTTACATCAGCTACATGTCCGTGCTGCCCCTTGGGATTTGGTTCTGTATGGCCTGGGAGCTTCCCGGATGGTTGTGGAATCTGTGCCGCGAACTGACCCATCTGAGTCTCGATGTTCCTTTTCCAGGTGTCTAGCTCTCCAAATTTTGCATGGATATTCTGGAACTGATTGTTGATGGTGCCTTGATTCCGGCGCATATCTTCAAGAATGAGCTGTAAATCATCCTTCTTTTGATCCCTTTCTGGATGTCCAGGAGCTCTGTAGGGCGGGGGGTTCCTAGGAGGACCTTGGTTCCGTTGAGGTTGATAGAACCGACCCATCTGAGTCTCGATGAGTCTCGATGTTCCCTTGGTTCCCTTGGTTTCTGGATGACAGCCTCGCCCTTGTTTTCTGGCTCGTGCAGTTTGTGACCGCTCCGCAACTTTACAGCAGCTACATGTCCGTGCTGCCCCTTGGGATTTGGTTCTGTATGGCCTGGGAGCTTCCCGGATGGTTGTGGAATCTGTGCCGCGAACTGACCCATCTGAGTCTCGATGTTCCTTTTCCAGGTGTCTAGCTCTCCAAATTTTGCATGGATATTCTGGAACTGATTGTTGATGGTGCCTTGATTCCGGCGCATATCTTCAAGAATGAGCTGTAAATCATCCTTCTTTTGATCCCTTTCTGGATGTCCAGGATCTCCGTAGGGCGGGGGGTTCCTAGGAGGACCTTGGTTCCGTTGAGGTTGATAGAACCTTTGGTCCCCCATATAGCGATTGGGACCCCCTGCGTAAGCCACCTCTTCATGAATCTCTGCCATCCTGACTTGTTCCGTATGCGGGCACGCAGTAGTAGTATGCCGTTGTGAACCACATTCGATGCAGGGTTGGTTGATAGAGAGATATTTGACTTGCTTGAGGAGCTTGCGATTCTGATCTCTGTAGTACTGCTCCTTGACATCAGGGTCTATCTCCTTTGATGGCTCATAGAGAGGCATAGATGGGGCTGGTCTGGCATGGGCGTTCTCATCATAGTTTGTAGGAGCCCCATACTTGTTGTCGTAGGTAGTGAGCTTCTCTAGCACACCCCATGCGTCACTTGGCGGCATCGTCAAATACTCGTAGCGAGTATAATTGTTGATTCTGTCCTTAGTGATTTGATCAAGAGAGTTGAAGAAGATCTCCTGAATGATGTAGGGTGGCTGTCCATGAGTAGGGCAAGATCACAGCAGCTCTTTGTAGCGTTCCCATGCTTTTGCTAGCAGTTCCCCAGGCTTTTGCTTGAAAGCAGTGATCTTTTGGCGGAGGAATGCTGTCTTGGCAGGAGGGAAGAATTTGTTGAGAAATTCCTGCTCTACTTGTGCCCATGTGGTGAGAGATTTTGGCTTCAGCCCTTCAAGCCACTTCAGTGCCGGTCCAGCCAGCGACCGGCGGAAAGCCTTCATCTTGACATATTCCAGAGTTGTACCTTCTGCAAGAGTACGACACATATCATGAAAATTAGTAATATGTTCAAGAGGACACTCATTAAATTTGCCGCAAAAGGCATTATTTTTAAGCTCTATAAGAAACTGAGTGCGAATTTCAAAAGAGTTTTCAGGGATTAGAATCGCCGATTCAGGCACGATGAGAGTCGGATGCATATAATCCTCAGCAGTGGTTGGATATTGGGCAAGCTCAGCTTCTGCTTGCCTTGCGCGCTCAACTGCTTGTTCCCTTGCTGTCCTTTCATTGGCGATAATGGCATCCTTAGCGGCGAGTTCCCTGGTAAGTCTGGCAATCAGCTGCTCCTGTGTTTCAGCGGCCGACATAGCTCTTTGTAGTTTAGCCCTAAAGTGAAAAAGGCGTTCCGGTTCGTCTAAGGCGTCAAACTCAGGTGTCTGACAAGAACGACGCATACACCTGCAAACTAACTCAAAAGAAACGTGAGAACTGAGTACCTAAGGCGCGAATGATAGCTTCCCCGGCAACGGCGCCAATTTGTTGTAAGAGGAAATCGAGAATGCAAAACAATAAGTAAACAAAGTAAAGCAAACCGATCGAATCCCAGCAAATAATGTTCAAGACTCCCTCCAAATGTAGTAAGAGCAAGTCAGGTTCGAATCCTCGAGGAAGCTGGTCAGCGGATCCTAAGCAGCGGTGAAATCTCACGGACAGAAGTCGACCACAGTGGTACTCGACCTCGACTAAGGGCTAGTCGACAGGGGTCAGGCAAGTCGAACACAACAGCAACTCGGCGAAGTCTACTCGACCTCGACTAGGCGTACTCGATCTCGAGTAGGACCTTCGTCGACTTCGGCTTGTCTCGTCGAGTCCCTGCACAATTGAGCTACGACGATCTGGGATCGGAGGTCAGTGGTCGAGGTCGACCAGAAGCTGGTCGAGATCGACAAGGGTGGGAAAAACGTAAAAACAAATGCAGAATTCGGTTTTGTGACTTTATAAATGTGGGGAACTTCCAAGATTAGGGTTTGCGACAACGATTACCATGCAAGAGGAATATAAATCACAAAAGGCGGTAACTTTATCGATAAAGGAAAAGGCTTTCACCTAATCCGACAAGTAGGAATACAAATCTCGCGATAATAATCCTAATTGCATCTATTCCTTTTCATAATTAGCATTTATAATCTTTCGAATAGAAATCCTAATTACTACCCAAGTTTCACAACATGAGTTCTTTAATTTCTCAATCAAAGATGAAGAACATAGGAAATAGATTAAGATAACGACAAAGTACCTCCTTCCGCAATCGCTAATTCGCCGACATGGCTCTCGTTGGGCTCACCCCAACCCCAGAAGTGGGTGGACTACTCGCTCTAAATTGCAATTGCAGACATCATTGATTTGAAAGAAATAACTTGCATTAACTAAATTCAAAGCTTTTACAATTCCGGCAATCAACCGTCGTAAACTGCCAAAACCTTAAAAAACTTAAACTCCTAAATCGTCTCTGTGGAACTACTTTTCTCTGACTGAAATTGAATGAATAAAACTGAGCCCCATGGGCTTTATTTATAGGCTTCTACTCCTTGCTAATTAAGGATAGAATATCTATATCTATATCTATATCTTAAAAAGATAAATAAAAGACATAAATGAATTAAATCTAAAATTAGGAAAATATATCTAAATTGTCTCAAGTGGATAAAACTCTCTTCTCCATGATAGATGTGGATAAATCGGATAGATCTTGCTTCTCCTCGGCTCCAAGGACTCTATCTCGAGTAGGACTGCACTCAGCGCGTTACGCGGCTTCGGGAAATCCTCGTCAACCTCGACAAGCGGTGGTCGACCTCGAGTAGGAAAATTCGTCGACTGGGCCAACTTCGTCATCTCGACTAGCTGGTCCTCGACAAGCTCGGACAGGATTCCTGGCGCTGGTCGATCTCGAGGAGGTCTCCTCGATCTCGACGAAGGTTGTGTTCTCGACTTGGTCTTCCGAGGTTGTCGAGTCGGATGTGGGTTCTCAGACTTGTCGACCTAGAGGAAGCTTCCTCGATCTCGACGAGCGGATCATCGGCCTGGTCGTCTCGGGTAGCCCTTGTCGACATGCTCGACGCTGTCTCCTGGGCGTGGTCGATCTCGACAAACGCTTGTAGAGCTCGAGTAGGTTTTTGCCTTGTGTTCTCGAGCAGTGCCTCTTCGACTTGGCTCGGGGAGTGGGGTCTGGCTCTTGTCGACCTCGAGTAGAGCTACTCGATGTCCAGTAGGGTGTTGCTCTGCTCCGCGTTGTCTGGTCAGGTCTCTACTCGACTTCAGTGTGTCCGGGCTTGGCTTTGTCGACATAGACAAGAGTCTAGTCGATATAGAGTGGACTTGGTTTTCTACCGAAATGTTTCCATATTCTGTAATATTAAACAGAAACTTATGTAGATCTCCATTTCTAACAAATAAACATATACTACATAACTTCGACATAATCCCAACCCGAAATATGCAAAATGTAAAGAATATGGAACTAAAATGTGCATAAAAACATGGCTACTTTGGAGACATCATACTTCGTATAAAGTCCTGAGACGCTGGAGCTTATATACGCGTCAGGCCTCTGATCGAATCCGCATTCTCAGAGATGATACTTCGTATAATGTCCTGAGACGCTGGAGCTTATATCCGCGTCAGGCCTCTGATCGAATCCGCATTCTCAGAGATGATACTTCGTATAAAGTCCTGAGACGCTGGAGCTTATATCCGCGTCAGGCCTCTGATCGAATCCGCATTCTCAGAGATGATACTTCGTATAAAGTCCCGAGACGCTGGAGCTTATATCCGCGTCAGGCCTCTGATCGAATCCGCATTCTCAGAGATGATACTTCGTATAAAGTCCTGAGACGATGGAGCTTATATCCGCGTCAGGCCTCTGATCGAATCCGCATTCTCAGAGATGATACTTCGTATAAAGTCCTGAGACACTGGAGCTTATATCCGCGTCAGGCCTCTGATCGAATCCGCATTCTCAGAGATGATACTTCGTATAAAGTCCCGAGACGCTGGAGCTTATATCCGCGTCAGGCCTCTGATCGAATCCGCATTCTCAGAGATGATACTTCGTATAAAGTCCTGAGACGATGGAGCTTATATTCGCATCAGGCCTCTGATCGAATCCGCATTCTCAGAGATGATACTTCGTATAAAGTTCTGAGACGCTGGAGCTTATATCCGCGTCAGGCCTCTGATCGAATCCGTATTCTCAGAGATGATACTTCGTATAATGTCCTGAGACACTGGAGCTTATATCCGCGTCAGGCCTCTGATCGAATCCGCATTCTCATAGATGATACTTCGCATAAAGTCCTGAGACGCTGGAGCTTGTATCCGCGTCAGGCCTCTGATCGAATCCGCATTCTCAGAGATGATACTTCGCATAAAGTCCTGAGACGTTGGAGCTTATTGCTTCACAACAGGTCTTTAATTAAATCCGTATTCTCAAAAGATAGCACTTCATTATTAATCAGATCATTAAAGTTGAATGTCTGATCAACCTTTCAAAGGACCAAACCCATCGATAAACCACAGTTAAAATATTACAAAAGAAATACTCTTTTGGGATTCCCAAAAAGTATCATGATTATTGAAAGAAATTGCAGCGGTTGACTCTTGATTAAAACAAGCATCCTTCAACCTATACCCGCGGAAAACGCCCTGGGATAATGCGAGTTCTGCCCTGACTTAAACGAAACCCATTTGAGGGGGGACCATCTGACTCTGAAGAAGCCCACTCCACGTCCACCTCATCTCCCACGGCATCCAAGATCTGGACATCGAAGCGGTTCTCACCTTTATGAACAAATGTAAGAGAAGAACCAATATGGATGCTATGAGTCTCAGCAAAGTCATTCCAACCACCCCTCAAAAATGGGACATTATAGTCTCCACGCATAACCTCGACAGGAAAATCACGAAGAATCCTAGTAGATAGGACGATACTCCTGGGAAGACCTGGCCCAAGTCTATCTTCGAAGCATAAGGGCAAGGACTAACAAGAACAAACAGATTTCAAAAGATGCTAGCAGATAAACTAATTTGATAAAAGGTAAAATCAACAACAAATCAACTAACCAAACGAAGAAGTTGCTCAGGAAAGCTAATTCTCTCAGAGAATGACCAAGGTAAACCATCCATGGAAGGCATCATAAAAGTACAGCAATGGGTTCAATGGTTTCTTTACTACACTCTCCTTTTTATACAACAAAGATCTAAACATGTGTCGAGAAAAGACTGAAAGTATTGAACACATATGTTTGAGATGTCACGTCATTGGGACAAAAACTACAGTTGCCATGCATAAGATAAATAGTAAATATTGTTACTCAATCTCTCAGAAATCCTGTAAAGTGAACATCGTGACAAATGAACCTCGAAAAACTTAATATGCATGATTAGAGAAATTCCCAGAAGTAGCTACCGTGAGCTAGCTAAACCTCTACATTTTGAAACGGATAGAAAAGCCTAAAACCTTACTTAGATCCAAGCATTTTTTAAGAACCATTCGAAATTATTTCAGGAGGGACCCGATCCTCATTATTTCCCCCACGCGGATCAACCACCTGAACTTCGAAATGAGCCTCGCCTGTATGAGTGAAAATCATAGAAACCCCCTGCTCAAAGCCATGTGAGTCTACAAAGTCCTTCCATCCGCGGCCAAAGTAAAGAAGACCACCATTACGCCGCTCTATGCAAACCATGAAGTTATGTAATAGATAGGACGATAGAAAAACGTGACCAGGGATAGCATCGGCATATTCCTCCTCAAACCGAAGTGGAAGTAACTAAAAAAGAATAAAGAAGTATTAGTTAAAAGTAAGTTTTCTAAAGATAACCAACGTAGTTAGCTCACCAATTGTAGGAACTGTTCTGGATAATCAATCGCTTGAAAGAAAGCCCAGCGGGTTCCTAACTCAACAACCCCATCTGCTCTAAAAGACAAAGGAGGAACTATAATAGATCCCCGCATATCGATGAGGTTGGGAAAAACAGTATAAAACTCCTTACTTATTAGCCACAGGGGGACAATCATACAAAAAGAAAAAGAAACACATGCGCGACATGCAACGGGTGGCACAACTGTCAAGGGCACGCGTCCATCTTTTTCAAGACAAAATTACCAGGTGTAAAATCTTTTCCCAAAATCGATAAAAGTAAAAATTCAAAATTAAAATTACTTATCGGTAAGGAGCGACGAAACCAAAGACAGGGAAACCTTACGAGACGAGTATAAAAGCTCACCCAAAACACCCAGGAGTAAAGAGCAAACTTAAAAACAAAATGGATCCAAACTCACAGCCTAGGGCTTTCTACAGAGTCATTATGAGGGAAGAACAACTTCAAACCCTTCGCCTCCCTCTCACTTATGTCCTAATCGACGAAGACGCTCATACTCAGGCTAGGCTCTGGTCCCGTTCCAACCAGGAACACGAGGTAAAAGTAGACAAAGATGAAGATGGCCTCTTTTGGCTAACCCAAGGGTGGCGCGACTTCACACAAGCAAATCGAGTCAATGTCGGGTCCGCGTTGATCTTCACCTACATGGGAGATTCCATCTTTGAAGTCGACGTTGTCAGCCCAGATAGCGAAGAGAATGGAGAGATAGGCCGTCCTTGATCTCCCAATAGATTCTCCGCGTCAATTATGTAACAAGCTTTAGGGGATCCAAACCCTATGAAAGGTTTCTGTACGCACCTTCCATTATTAATAATAATAAGGATCCCTTCCGTTTATTGTAGATTGATGAAGTATGAGAAAATGGTGAGGAAACTGTGAAGTCCCTTTTTCACTTTATTTTGATCCACTCAAAAACTTATATTAAGAAATAAGCTCGAAGAGCTACAAGAGGACTACGCGTAAATAACTCAATTAGAACCGCAAGACGAAGAGACCGAGTCCAAGGTTGATTTAGGTTCGTCTACGACTTCGCGACGCGGACCAACTTGAAAGGAGACATTGCCCTTATGAAAAAACATCATCGCACTTCCTATCCCCAAGTGATGAAGCGTGAGGAATTCATCCCAACCATTATCAATTTGAAAAAGACCATTTTCACTCCATGAAACGGCCACTGGGAAATCGCGGACGAGATAGGACGAAAGAAAGGCCCATCGAGGCGGGAGAGGTCCATACTCAGCCTCAAATTGGGGAGGCATAACCTACATATAAAGCAAGTCGATGCTTAAGTTGATACAACTCAAAATTCATTTAAAACAAAGAATAAAAAGATACTCACTAGCCGAGAGAGTTGCTCCACATTCTCAATCTTTAAAAAAAAAGGCCCACGGATTAAAATTCCCAGAGGACATGATACTTGTAGTAACACGACTGGTTAATTCAACTCAAGAAATCACAAAGGATAGAGATCGGAGCCTTAAGAAGAAAAATTCATCCGAAGAAATAAAGACAAGTGGCGACGAATCTTGGACACCAGGATAAACCCTTTCAACACTTGGAAGGTCCAGAATGTTAATACATAAATATTTACTACGAACGAAGCATGCAAGAAACGCAAATGTTTTAGCCAGAGAGATCTTCAACCTTTTTTCAAAACAAAAGAAGTATCTCAATGACGCACCAAAAACCAGGAAACCATATATAGATTCCCAATGTTCACCACCACCCAAAAAACCCAAAAGAAACAAAGGATTTCAAGAAGAATTTGCCTTCTCATTTTCTTTCTCCGCTTCATCATCGTCATCGCTCTCGGAATAAGAGTCTTCCGCGTCCATCTCCTCATTCGAAAGGCCCCAGTCAACACTCTCCAAACTAGGCTCGAATTTTTCCAAAGGGACACCTGGGTTATTTGATGAACGCGTCACGCTCTGGTTGATCCCTGCAACCATTCCCTTCCGAAAATAACTAAAACATTTGTCTTTTAGGATACTGGAGCCCTTTGGAGTCTGGAGGCATGTCTTTGCCACTGAAGATAGGAAAGAGATACCAGCCTCGGTTTTGACCCATTCGAAGGACATATGCTTCAAACCCTCAGGACTCTGAAGCCATTGTAGAGCCACATCCTGACCTGATCGCGCCTTTACGATATCAAGCTCCTGTTTGGTCATAGATAACTCCTCTGGAAGAATTGAAAAGTCTTCCTCCATCTTGTCTATGATAGCCTGTTTAGCTTCGAGAAGCTTCTGTGAGGCAACATCAGAAGCCTCTAGCTCTTTGACGCGTGAGGCAGCAGAGTTTGAAGAAATTTTCAAATCATCATACTTCTTTTGTAAAATAGCCATAGCTTCCCTCAGATGCTGCACTTCCCCATGAAGATCAGCCGATCTCTTTTTAAACTTCTCCACTGAAGCTGGATCCCCAACTGTATTCCCTAAGATACGGAGCTTGTGGTTCAATTTTTTGATCTCCTCATCCTTCTTCCTGAGATCTTCTTCTCCGCAGACCATACATCTCTCAACGTCCGGCTGGATCACCCTTAACTGTAAAATCGAAGTAAAAATAAGAGGATAAGAAAATGGGACGCGTCAAGTAATTAAAGAAAATTAATAAGAAACAACAAAAAGATCTAAACTTACCCACTGTATTAAACGATCAAAGTAAGCAGAGAGAGTGACAGGGTCCATGCGTTTAATATATCCTTGCTCCGGGAGGCAACGCTTCTTGGCCGGAAAAGTAAGGCCTTGCAAGTCAACTAGATCAAAACCAGGCATGGGAAATTCACGAAGCGTAGCCACACCTTCCAGAAAGAGCTCCTTTTTATCTGAAGCAGTTGACCCAGCAGCCATGGAAAATTTTCTCTTTTTGGATCTCGAAGATTCTGGCACGGACGGACCAGTACGTTCCTCTCTAAGGGCAGGAACCAATGATGAAGATTCAATTAAAGCGCCCGTCTCATCTGCGACACCCATATCAACAATTGGTGTCACTTCCAAGACAGGAGGAGGAGCAGGAGGATCATCGGCTACCGAACTCGGTTTCTTCTTCTTTCCCGATTTGGCTTTATGCCGCTTCAAAAGCGCATCCAAATCCATTTTATCTGTAAAACACAATGCACTTTCTAATAAGTTATCCATTCTAAGAAAGGTAAAATATGAAAGTACAAATTATTAAACAAAGAAGCCACCTAGTTGCGGACGAGGCATGCTCAAGCCAGCCATCTCAAGACGTAACGCGAACAACATTTTATCCCATGGAAATCTAGGAATATGAGAAAAGGACGACTTGAACTGAGAAAGATTGGAAATTTTTGGTTTTGAAACAGAGCAAAAAGGCCCTGGGACCGTTCGGCAACCAAAGCCTTGTCCGGATTTGTCACGGACCAAAAACCACTTATATTTCCAGTTTGGTTTACTAGACAACCTCTCCATGTATTTACAACTCGAGTTGCATTGATAAAATCTTGTGTCTTGAGTCCCCTTTTTTAGAGAGAAAATGCTGAGCATCAACTTCAATGAGGGGGCAACACTGATCTCCTTACATCTCATAACAAAACTTGTAAAAAACATCCAACCATTGGGAACAATTTGAGTAGGACTCAGGTTGTACTCCTCCAAAAACGTCGAGAAAAGGGGATGAAGAGGGAGCCGGAAACCTTGAGATAGACTGGCTGCATATACAACTAAGCAGTCCTCGTAAGCATCCAGACATCCACCTCCTTCCTCGGGAAGACAGAATTCGACACTCGATGGCCATGGAAAAACTTGCGAAAGGGCATCAAGGTCCCCAAGATTTAATAGGGTAGTGCAACCCCTCAATTTACTCACTGGAGATCTCCATGGATGAATCCTTTCGAGCACAACTGGTGGACGGCTGGTTGGGGGAGGAAGAGGTCTGAAATCCCCCAAAAAGAGACAAGAGTCAAGATCCTTCAAATCGTACGCAGGGGTATCCAAATCACTCAAATTCTCCTTAGAACGGATTACCTTAGGAGCTTCCGCCAAACCAATGGGGGAAAGCTCATAAGGAATCCAAACTTCTTCTGATTCTTGATTCGCCGACTGAGACACGGACGATATCCCCGCGTCCACGGAAGAACTAGCACCCGAATTATCCGCAGCCATTGTATTCTCACCATCCACGCATCCCTTCGAATAAGAAGAAACTGAGTAAGGTGAAGAATAGTAATCAGGGTCAGAACGCTTCCGACGCCTTCTCACCTTGATTGGGCTACCATTAGGTCCGATTCGATCCGGTGTAGACGCGGACGTAGAAGAAGATGACCCTGACGAAGAATCATCAGAGGAAGAAGAAGAACTCCCTGAGGAGATAGAAAACGGCTCCGGAGACGGACGCGCTTGAGAAGATGAAACAACATCACCTCTCCAACCTTCATCCCTCTCAAAATCTTCTAGTGAGTCACCCTCCTTGTTGAGATTAGCCATTTCTAAAAAGAAACTAGAAGAAAATTGTACGAAAACCTTTACTAACGCACATAAAAGTTCCATCCGAAAAACACCTCTGAAACAATTCCACACCCAAATCTACGATCCAAAGGATAAAAAATCAAAGAATTCAATAAGGAAAACTCAAGAACAGCCAAGAACAAAAAGAATTACCTCGCGGAAATTGAAGAAAACCACCAGGAACTTCAAAACAAACCACCGGAACCCTAGAAGACCGCTGCCGAAAAACTAAAGATAAGGATTAAAGATCGCGAAAAGTGAAAAAAGACTAATGTGGGTGAAAAAGAGAACGGAACAGGGTAACTTATAGGAGAATTACTGACGTTTGAAATTCCAAACATAAAGGGGCCCAATGGGCCCAAATTGGGCCATGACTCAATGAAAAAGAGGCCCATTAACCCCATCAGAATCAACAACGATAACAAAACCGCAGATGTTTATATTTTGTATCGATCCGCGTCAATTACTAGACATAATCAACACGGACCGAGGAGCTGTGACTAAACCAAGACCAAGAAACATTTGTCAGAACACAAGAAGTACCAAACAAATAAGTAAAAAACAAAAACAAGAAGACTTTATTATCCGCGGACGAAGGTCCAAGAAGCTACTAATAAAAAACATCCGCGGATGAAAAAGAATAGATACGTGGCGATCATGCCCACATCCCACGAGTATAACACGTGTTGAAAGAGGAACGCCACGTGGCATGACATGCAGGAGAGTCGAAAGTCTATAAATAGGGAAAACTTCATTAGAAAAGAGGACTTTTTGGAAAATAGGAGGAAGATAGGAGGGCGGATTAACATATTGTGAACCCGGAAGAAGGAAGATAAAGAAGCAATCACACGCGAAGGAGAAGTCTGATAAAAAAGAAGAAAGTACACATTATGCACAAATGTCAATCTCTGCGGATGTAAAACCTGTCCGTTTTTAGTGTAGATTTCTATTAAAAGTTGACGTTAATAAACCCCAAGACGTTCAACGACGACAGGTATAGTGAGCCTGATTTCCAAATTGTCTAGGAAAAACTCGATAAGGGAACTATCATTCAAAATTAAAACAGGATTAACTTAAAACTTCCCGCGGCACAGGTTGGGCCACGTCGATTCCTTCGACGCGGGTCAGGTAAGTCCGTTGTGAAGGATGTACATTATATCACGTAAGTTCCCGGGCCCCACGTAAAAATGGTGGTCTTTCGTTTCGAGGCTTTTCAACTATATCTAAAGTGGATAGATCTCTCTTGTACTTGATAAATCTTCCATTGAGTTGATAGAATATCTCTTGCTTCATGTAGAAGAAAGCCCTCTTAGAATTCGGACTCGGACTGTTCGAAATCGGCTATTGAGGACTGGTCGATATCGACCTAGTTTGGTCAATATCGAGTTGATTTCTCGGATTCGGCTTCTGACAACTCGATTTCGGCTTCTGGAGGAAAATCAACCTGTGCTGACTCGATATCGACTAGATGTGGTCGATACCGACCTCTTATTTTCTTCTCCACTTCTGTGGTTGATTTCAGGGCTTTCCTGCTCGATTTGATCTACTCGATATCGACCAAGTCGGGTCGATATCGACCTGTTATGTCGAGTGCTTCTTTCCTCGTTCTTTGCTCGATTTGTCATGGTTCAATAACTCTTGGACCTCGAACTTTCTGTAGTTGACTTCGAGCTTTTCATCCTTTCTCTGAATTGCTGTAAAATGCCTCGATTTCTGCAAAATTAAACAAAAACTAGTGTAGACTCCATAATTTGGCAAATGAGCATAAACTACATAGAATATGTACTATTCAAGCCCAAATGCATCAAATGAATGCAGAAATCGATATAAAAGTAAGTGTAAAACATGGCGATTTAGGCTCACAACAGAGTCCGAAGTCCGGGTTGGGTTACTTGCATTGGAAGGAAAGATTTTTTATCTAACATGGAAGATATTTATCGTATCTAGAAATTCCCTAATTTACCCACGGAGAATTTAAATAGATAGAAATAGATAGATAGATAGAAATAGATTGAGAGAGAATTGCTCCTTCTTTGGATAGCAAGGATTGTAACCTGCAAATAAAGCCATAGGGGCTGGTTTTTCATTCAATTCAAGGGAAGTCGTCTTCGGGCGCAAGGAGAGAGAGAGGAGGAGGAGGAGGCGAGAAAGGAGGAGGAATGAGTTGTATGGTTGTAAGTTTAAGTTTTAGTTTAATATTAAAGTTGTTTTCTTTTATTATGTCTTGTTTCTAATTTCCTTCTTCAAGGGTTGGGGTGATCCCAACATAGATATGTGTGTTTGATTTATAAATCCATGAATTTGTATGTTTTTATCATCATCTTCCTATGTTCTTAATACTTTGCGAGAGTTGAGGAAATTCTTTATTTGTGATATTGAAGCGAAAGCGATCTTATTATGAATTTGGATAGTAATTAGGGTTTATTTGCGAAAGCCGACTAATCCTAATTAAGAAAAGGTAGTAAAACTTAGGGTTTATGCGAAAGCCTCTATATTCCTATTTGTTAATAACGAAAGTAGTTTGATATAAGGCATGCTCTTTTATGTGATTCATGATCTATACATATGTTTATTGTTGTGGTGATCCCTAACATTGGAAGTTTGCATATTTAATTATTTTATTTCATTATTTTTATCATGCAAAGTTACCCAACATCGACCACCTCTTCTCCTACCATTCCCTCGATGTCGACCAATTCTTCTCGACATCGACAGCAACCGTACACCTTTTTCCGCTATCCCTGAACCCCAAAACACATTAAACCTAGAACCGTTGTCTTATCTCCTGAGGATGAACCTGACTCCACTATCATATAGCGGGGTCTTGACTATAAATTTATTTGGTAGAGAAACCCTCTCGTCAGATCCAAATTTGTGGATAAGGAAATCACATATCCACCATTGAGACTCTATCTGAAGGTGTTGAACAATACTTTCTTCGAGAATAAAAACACATATAAGATCTCCATTTCTAAATGGGAACGACTCTACGCCTTGACCCCTGAAGCAAACATGGTCCCAAACTGGGTTGAGATGTTGATATATGCATGTTCGGAGGCGACCTACGCAGATGAAAGGCAGTAATTGGATTTGGAGGTGAAGGTTCGATAATATAAAAACAATGCAATAAGAAATACTCTAGAAGGGGGGTTGAATAGAGTATGCCCGTTTTTCGCCGTAAGTCTCAAGGTTTTTGGAGCTTGTACCAAAACCTGTGAGATTAAACCTAAATCACAAAGTTAGACAATCGAACCAAGTGCGGAAATAAGGTAAAGCAAATAAGTAAAGAACACGAGTAATTGTTTACGAGGTTCAGCACAACTTGGCCTACGTCCCCGCCTAGGGTTCTTCCACAACCCTAGGATTCAAAGGCTTTATTGATTCGCTTAGCTTAAGATCCTAATAGCTCACCGAGAAGCCTCTCTCCTATACAATTGAAATCTAGTCAACTCACGTTCCCTTGGAGTCCTAAACCAATCTAGAAGAGCCCCACCTCTCTCAGCTATCTAGTACAATCCTCTTACTCTCACAAATCAATAGCCTAGTGCAACTTCCCGAGTTATAAACTCTCGAGTAACACTATAAATGAATATATCCTATAAGCTCACAGTGACTCTCAAAGGCTTTGAAATAAATAACAAACTCTTGAGTGCTTAGCAGAGAGACACTTTGGAAGACAGATCTTGCTTGAATGAAAACTCGTGTGTAGCACTTGTGTCTTTTTTTGTCTTCTTCCTTCTTTCCTTTATATACGAGTGGAATGGCGCCTGAGGATCTTCACCAACGGCTCTAAGAATCAGGCTTGATCTTCAATCTTCTATATATGGACACTTCGAAGCCATGATCCGTTTTGAATAGGATCTCCTCATATGCACCAAAGGAAAGAGATAATCTCGAATATACTTCCTGAAATGGTTAGTCCAACATATATATATAATATAACAGAAGTATATAATAAGATAAAATAATATTCGGACAAATAATATAGGTTTTGTATTTCATCAACTGTTAATGCGCCAAGCCCTTTGACACAAACATCCTGTCTAAGCTCTTGAAACATTTATTTCAATTTCCATCAAGGAAGGGAGTTATCAATCTCCCCCTTGATGAAAGACAAAACCTGTGCATCCCTGCAACTTAGTCAAACATAGATAATAAAATAGAAATCAGACTAAGTACCTGCAAGGGTTAGACAAATGTTGGATCAAAAAATTTTAAAGCATGAAAACACTATCCAACCGAAAACCATAAATCAAAAAACCAAGGTCTTCCAAGACCTTTAAGCAGAGGTTTTCAAAGTCTAAGAACCACAGATGATCTCCCCCTTTTTGTATTTCAACAAAGGGCGGAGGTAAAAACAGTCACCAAAAAAGTTACCAAAAGTTTTGAAAACATTTTCAACAAACCAGCAACGTATCAAGTTCTCAGGGGTGGGATAGGGTGGGTTAAGATAGGTTTAGTCATCCGGAGCATCATCAGTGAGCCGCATCCACAGTCCTTCTAGCATCTTTGAAATCCCGCTCATCTCCGTCATAATCTCCTTCTGCAGCTCCTTAATATCCAGGCGAACTTCCTCCAAGCCCAACTCTAGGTTGTCCATGCGTTCATCGAAAGCCGGAGCAGTGGGAAAGGCTTTTGAAGGAGTGGCAAGACTCAAGATCCCTTGGGGAGACCGAGTGATGCCAATCTTTTCAAGGCCTTTAGAGTCGAACTTACCCGTATGACGCAGTTGTTCTTCATTTTTGACATCAATTCCATAAGCTTTGAAGATAGGGGTCAAAAGGATAGCAAAGGGGAGGGGAGAGCCTTTTCTAGCTTTTCTGGCATGAGCCATGGTTCCAAGGATAGTGTTGGCCAGATCAGGATCAAGGCCATTTAAGATGCGGTAGAGCAGGACCATAGCATTGTCGGTAAGGAGTGAGCCAGAGTTAAGACGGGGTAAGAGGCATCGAACAATGATGTTAAAAATTATTTTTGCCTCAAGGGTTAGGGATGAGTGGGTGAGTTGCTTTGAGGTGCTGTTGGATGCTTCGGGTAGGAGATATTTAGCTCGGGCAAGGATGATGCAGTTCTCTTTTGAGGGGTGTATATCAGCGGGTGGAACTGGGGTAGGTAGGCCAAGGAAGTCTACAAAATCATTGGAGTTAAGAGAGATTCTAACCCCTTTGACAACAGACTCCAAAGACCAACCATTAGTGTCGTTTTTGGCTTTTAGGTTAATGTAGAAAAGTCGAGTAAGCTGGGAGTAGTAGACAGTCTCAAGGTTAAGAAGGGTCCAGGCTGGTGATTTTTTGAGGAGCTCAATGCAAGGTAACTTCAAAGCTTCAAAGAACTCAAAATCTAAAAAATCAGAACAACTAATCTTACGAGTTCGAAACTCGTCTATCCACTTACCAGTAGTCTCAGCATCTTGAAACCAAGAGGAGGGCAAGGATTGATTTACCTGGATATAGGCCGGGGGGTCTGCATTCTTTCTGCGCGCAACTGTTGGAGCAGCTCTCTTGACAGGCGCTACAAGACTCTTGACAGTGCCCTTCCTGGGACGCTTGGGAGATGGAGGCTTGACAGGAGCAGGGGCTTTCCACTTCTTCGGAGACGGGGGAGGAGGAGGAGAAGGGGAGGGAGATTCTTCCTCCTCTTCCTCAGACCCCGAGTCCTCACCGGACCCCGCTTCATCTCCTTCAGGTTCCTCGTCCTCTCCAGATCCCTCTTGCTCTTCTTCTTCATCTTCCTCAGGATCCTCCTCGGACAGAACCTCCTCGGCTTCGGCTTCCTTCCGAATCCGCTCAGCTTCTTCTTCGGCCAGTTTCTTAGCAATCTCGGCCTCCTCATCGGCCTTTTTCTTCCTCAAGGCTTCCTCCTCGGCTTCCTTGGCAGCATCTCTTTCCAGGAGGGCGTCTAGGTCATCTTCCTCCTCATCCTCGTCTGGTTCCTCAGCCAAGATCTTCCTCTTCCCTTTCTATTTAGCACTGATCGGCTTCTTAGCAGAGCGCTTTTGAGAGCCCTTGGGAACAATGGCCGAGCTCTCGGCGATGGTGCTCTGGACGACAGTTGGGACGATAGCTTGAGGAGCGGGTTCAGGTGTGGGAGAGGTAGCAGTGGCCTGACGTCCCTTGGGGGTGGCGCCAAGTCTTTTGGGTGTGACAGCTTTCTTAGTTTTGGGTGCCATGGAGGAAATCGGTTAGGGTTTTTTAGAACAGATGAGA
Source organism: Persicaria tinctoria (assembly GCA_037127255.1). Lineage (NCBI taxonomy): Eukaryota > Viridiplantae > Streptophyta > Magnoliopsida > Caryophyllales > Polygonaceae > Persicaria > Persicaria tinctoria. Next base: position 53,322,839 of record JBANSL010000006.1, on the reverse strand, counting down.
GGTTGAAGAGGGAGAAGGTGAAGGGTTTGGATTCGTTCTGAGTGTGGGTTGTGATCGGGTACATTATTGGGTTTAAGTAGAGGGAGTGATGGGACGGGTTTAGAGATACAAGGAAAGAAATCATTACATTGCCAATTTGAAAGGTTTTCAAATTCAAATTCAAATTCAAATATCCATTAAAATCGGATTGAACAAACCGTGAGATTAAGTTCCAAAAATAAAAGATCTTAACAGTTAAGAAAATCACAGAAATAGGCAATTTTGAAATTCAAAAGAAATATAATTGATTAAATATCTAAAAAGATATTAACCAAAAATATATGATCCAATCAATGTACTCCACCATTTAGTTCACACACCTTGACATAGTTCTCAAGGGTCTTGACACTAGGTAGAATTTATCTTTCGTAAAGGGAAAGCTCCCCCTACAAAAGTGCATCCTTGTTAAGCATCCCAATCTCTCGTCTTATGAAGGTGAACCTGTCCTCTGCCAAAGGCTTAGTAAAAATGTCAGCCCATTGATAATCAGTAGAAATAAAAGATATGGACACATCACCTTTTTCAACATGATCTCTAATGAAATGATGCCTTACATCAATATGCTTAGTCATTGAATGCTGAACAAGATTCTTAGTGATGGAGATGGCACTTATATTATCACATTTAATTGGAATACCTTTGAGGTTAATGCTAAGATCTCGCATTTGTTGGGCTATCCAAAGGATTTGGGAGCAACAGGCTCCAGCTACAATGTATTCGGCTTCTGCAGTGGATAGAGCAACTGCGTTTTTTTTCTTTGAGTGCCAACTGATCAAAGATGCTCCTAAGAACTGGCAACATCCTGATGTGCTCTTCCTATCCACCTTATAGCCTATAAAATTTGCATCAGAATATCCAATTAAAGTGAAATCCTTTTGCTTGGGGTACCATAGTCCAAGTTCCTTAGTGCCATTGAGATATCGAAAGATGCTCTTCACAGCCACGAGGTGAGATTCTTTAGGATCAGCTTGAAACCTAGCACACATGCAAACACTAAACATGATGTCAGGTCTACTAGCCGTGAGATATAATAAAGATCCAATCATTCCTCGATACTCCTTTTGATTGACACTTATTCGAGTCTTGTCTTGATCTAGAGACAATGTTGAGCTCATGGAAGTCTTGGCTGCCTTGGATTGATCCATCTTGAACATCATCAAGAGATCCTTAGTGTACTTGCTTTGGTTGACAAAGATTCCTTTCTTGGATTGATGAACTTGTAATCCCAAAAAGAAGTTGAGTTTATCCATCAAGCTCATCTCAAATTCACTGCACATGATGTCAGAAAATTCCTTGCACAGAGATGTGTTAGTAGCACCAAATAATATATCATCAACGTAAATTTGAATAACCAAAATTTCTTTTCCTTTGGTTTTGATAAAAATAGTCTTGTCGATCAACCCCCTTTTAAAATCATTTTCTAAAAGATATTTAGACAAGCGCTCGTACCAAGCTCTTGGGGCTTGTTTCAAAGTTCAAACCATAAAGCGCTTTGTCAAGTCTAGAAACATGATTGGGGAATTCTGAGCTTTCAAAACCTGGGGGTTGAGCCACATAAACTTCTTCCTCTAAGAAACCATTAAGAAAAGCACACTTGACATCCATTTAATATAACTTTATGCTCATAAAAGATGCAAATGCTAATAAAATGCGAATGGCTTCAAGCCTGGCTACGGGAGCAAAGGTCTCCTCGTAGTCAATACCTTCCTCTTGATTGTAGCCTTGAGCAACAAGCCTTGCCTTGTTTCTCACAATCTTACCATTCTCATCTAGCTTGTTTCGAAATATCCATCGAGTGTCAATGACTGATTGATGCTTTGGCCTAGGCTTCAAGGTCCAGACTTTGTTCCTTTCAAATTCGTTAAGCTCACTTTGCATAGCAATGATCCAGTCTGGCTCCTGAAGTGCCTCATCTACCTTCTTTGGCTCAATAAGAGAAACAAACGCGTGAAAAGCACAAAGATCTTTAAGTTTAGAACGAGTTTGAACACTAGAAGTAGGGTCAGAAATGATATCCTTTAATGAGTGTGATGAGGAGTATTTGAATTTCCTTTTGCTAGTCTCAGCTCCTTGATTCGTCACACTGGTAGGATTGACTTGTAGTGCATTTGACTCCGTGGTCTTGTTAAGTTCAGTTACAGCAGTTTCTGACGTCTCAACACAGTTGGATTGGACACCAAGGGCTTTGGACGCATCTTCAACACCTTGGGCAAATTCTTCAGTGTTGAGAATCTGTTCCTGCATATTCCTCTTCTCTATGTTTTTGGTAGCAGCATCATCACCTTCCTCGTTCTCTTCATGGATATTAAGATCTATATCTGCAACTCTTTCACTCAAATCACCGTCATTGCATTCATAAAAAATAACATGTATACTTTTTTCAACTACGTGGGTCCTTTTATTGAAGATTCTATAAGCTTTGCTACTCGTGGAATAGCCGAGAAATATACACTACTAGAAAAATGCAATTAGACAACTGTTGTCAACAGATGTCTTTCAAAAAAATTTCAGATCTCTATGTGCGTGTAGTAAAAGATCAAAACTTTTGACATCGGTTTTAAGCAGATGTCTTTTCTTAAATAAAACAACTATTTTATTTTTAATATAGATATAAATCAACCCCTCAATTTTGTTTATTACAGGTTCAATTGTTATTAAACCTTCGTTATTTTTCATTTATAAGTTTTTGAAGATGTCCGCACCAAGCCTAAATTTTACATTTACATCACTTTTTTCAAAATAACCAATGTATTAAAATAAAATAGACATCTTTTTATTATACTGATTACGTTTATATTAATTTCATATATATAATGTGTGATTTTATATTGTTTTCAAATAATATACCACATGAAATATGTGCACATCCGATGTATTAACATGATATAGACATCATTTTAGATTTTTATAAAGATGTTGTTATTAGCAATATATATCAATTTATATTAACATTGTGATGTAAAAATATATGTTACACATCGATTTAGATTATTTAGACGATGTCTATAATAATACTAGCATCGTTTTTATGTAATGATTCGATTTCACATCTATAATTAGATGTCAATTCGTTTGATAAACAACATACTTTTCTCATTAAATAAGATTTTACAAATGATGAGTAGTTTAATGAACATGTCGTACCGGCATTTGAAACCAAACTTATCCGAAATCAACATTTACAAATGTTTTACAAATGATAGGTACTTGAAACATACAATTTTACAAATGAAGAGGACTTTGAAATCATAATTGAAGCAAGAGTTGCAGATTAGGTAACACTAAGTTTCAAACTAGATTATCTGAAGATCAAAATACAACCTTTGACAGCTAGGTTTTAGCATCAAGAGCAAAGCATGCTGTCATTACTAGCGCTCAAAGGTGTGTTGGAACTACTTTTGCTTAACTTGTCGCAACTTTGGCTGCAACAATAAATATTGGTACTATAAGTCCTATTCTTATTTCCTTGTTGTCCACAAACATAGATTCTCTACGTTTCTCTGACCTGCTCTTTTTCTATTTTTTCAGATGAAACTTCATCCAACAGCTCAAATTTTGTATTCTTCAGCAGCTTCCAGAATAACTTGCTGGCAGATGGTCTAGGCACAGTTGATGAAGATCACCTGAAATGTTACTGTAATTCATGTAAACCAAGTACTGTGAAAGTCCCAATTTCATCGATGTGATACGAGAAAAACCAGTTATGGTTTTGTAGTATGTAAAGGTAGCCATTCTTCCTGTTATTAAAAATGGACAATTGAAAGAACTAGAGAGGGTACAAACCACAACGCACACGAAACACAACCCGTCGATAGCTAGCGGGAATTGAACACAATCTTTTGACAGAAAATGACTATTGAATCATGGAATAGCATGTCACATACACTAGCTTTTCTTCATATTGAATTAGGAGAAATTATAGAAACTACTCACTATATCATCCATTTTTCTTCCTATTTTTACAAAATGCAATAACAGTTTGCATCAAAGTGTAGTTATCTACATGTTGAAAGGAGAGCAGTGGACGAAGAAAAAATTACCTCTTTAGCAATCTGTTTCAGAATCTCTGTGATCTCGGAGGAGTCAGGTCCTACCGTTGGATCTTTCTGCTAGCATCTTTCGAGCAGGTGGGGAAGCTTTGGATGAGTACCCTTTCGAATAGGCGGGCGCATATTTTACTTTATTTTTACCTGTTGCACTACTCCAACAGCCGCCTGTAGTGAGGTTAAGCACTCGTATGGAACCTGCAAATTTAAGATCATAGTCGTATTCATAGATGGACAATTGAAGGTCCTGATTATTTCAATGCAGCCAATACCTTTCAAGTTAGCAAATCCCATAGCACAACTCTAAAACTGAAAATATCAGCTTTGTGATCACTAATCATATGGATTGTGTTCAATGACCTGGTATTCCCAAATGAAGAAAATAGTGAGCATCTAGAAAATATTGTAAACACTAATGCAAAAAGTCAACTTGACAGGAAAGAATCATGATCAATGTACTAGGCTAAAAGACAATATATGCAGAAATATTCATCAGTGTCAATATCAGATTACCGATCACGGGTCAACACGAAAAATTAACCAAAAATGCTCACCGTGCATTGCCAAAAGGCAAAATTCAGAGTTGGAAGCTAGTGCCAGAAAAAACTAACAAGCAGAAAGTTGACCTACGAACGGCAAGTAGCAGCAACAGATCTCACTTTTGACCTACCAATGAATGCCTTTGTGTGGATAATCTGTCATACATATGAAGAGCAAAATCATCATCTAAAGCCATTGACAAGAGAGCCGCCATAACTTGAATGCATGTAAAAAATAAACAAAAATGGTTGGGATTCAAAAAGATGTTAGTTAGATTTTGTTGTTTTCACACGACGCTTCTCACTCACAAAGTACACAATATAATAAAGCAGCTGAAATTAAGTATCTTAAAGAATAATGTCAAGTTATTTCCCCTGCAAAGAGACATTAAAATAGCAGCTAAGGTATTCCAAGAAGAAGCAACAAATCCAGCAATTCTCTGCGACGGGTCCCTTTAGCAAAGGAAAACTATAGTTACAGTAACTAAATAAGCCTTCATATCAATTAGGATGAGATGACTAGATCCTAAACACTAACCATCTTATTTCCTATTTTTTTAATGGAAGAGTAGAATCTCGAAAAATGAATAGGATATGATTAACTATTAAATAGCAGGTATCTAACTTATTTCCTATTTTTTTAATGGAAGAGTAGAATCTTGGCATAAACCATTAGAATCTTGGCAACACCTCAACCCAAATTATCATATGCTCAGTTTTTCCCAATCAATAAATAAGTCACTGCAAAAAATGAACATACCGAATCAGAGGAAGAAAGAGAACAAAAAACGTACAGTTTCCAAGCCAAACTGGCATGGACAAACAAATAGATGGCTACCACCAAGATGAACTTTGAAAAAGCGGTGACAATGGTGTAGACAGAAGCAATAAAGGGAGCATGCCATACTTTAGAACAGAAAACATATAGAATCAAATAGGATATTACAAGGCAAAACAGATCCAGAGGATTACAACAAAAGCATTTAAAGAAGTAGGGATAAATTACATACTCGACTGCTCCAATAACCCTAGATTAGAGAATGAAATTAAACCCTAGATCTGAAAATTAGAGAATGAAATTAAACCACGAAAACCCTTGATTTGAATTTGAGAGGAGCATTCGAGGTCTCAAAACTCAAGGGAAAGTTGAAGGGATATGGAGGACGTGAGTGCTTACCAGAGAAAGTTACCGGCGGCGGAAGGAGCAAGAGGGCTAAGCAACGAGGGAGGCAGTCATTGTCGTGGTTAGGCCCTCGCTAGCAGTCGATAGAGAAGCCACAAATGAGAGCCATAGAGAGACAGAGGGAGAGATCTATAGAGGGTGAGAGAGGGCTTACCGTTAAGGGTTCCAAGAGAGAGGGCCACCATCTTCATAGTCGCCGACTAGAGCGAGAGAGAGGAAATGAGACAACAAGTGAAGTCGATGATAGGAAAATGATGCCAGTGATGGGAGGAGGAGGTCAGAGCAAAGAGAAGGAGACTAGATTTGGATGAAGGAGGCCAAATTTGGAGCAGAGAGAAGGAGACGATGATACGAACTGAGAATGGATGGGGTTGTGTTTGTGTCTTGTGTTAGACAGGGAGTCGGGAGAAATAAGGTTTGGTCAATCCGTTCAACCAAGTCCGGGAATGGTTCCTCTTTTCATTATGGGCGGGGTTTTAAAAAAAAAATTAAGTATAGGCGGGCGTTCAAAGTTCAAACACTTAGAAAATTTTATTGGGCGCGCGCGTTTTATGTTTTTAAAATTAACTATTTAACATATGTCAAAAAATTCAACTGTTGTCTTAATTTTTTTTAACACCACAAATTTATTATCTGATGCAATAGCTGAATTTAACATCGGTTGCTTTTTTGACAGACTTAAATCACATGATGTCTAATTGCAATATTCTAGTAGTGATACCTTCATCACTACGCACATCAAATTTCCCAAGGTTATCTTTTCCATTGTCATGAACAAAACAAGTACAACCAAAGGTTTTAAAATAAGATATAAGTGGTTTGCGGCCTTTGAAAAGCTCATAAAGAGTTTTCTTTAAGATAGAACGAATAAGACAACGATTTAAAATGTAGTTAGCCGTGTTAACAGCTTCAGCCCAATAGGTTTTAGGTAATGCATTTTCTAAAAGCATAGTCCTGGCCATATCCTCTAAGGTGCGGTTCTTGCGTTCCACAACCCCATTTTGTTGAGGTGTCCTAGGAGTAGAAAAGTTATGGGAGATGCCATATTTAGTACAAAACAAATCAAATTGAAGTTGATCAAACTCCCTACGATGATCACTCCGAATTGACACTATGGGCTCGTTTCTTAAAGTTTGCAACTCCTTACAAAGTTTTGAAAACTAAAATAAGGCCTCTGATTTTTCTTTCAAAAATGCAACCCAAGTATATCTAGAAAAATCATTAACGACAACTAGCATGTACTTTTTACCATTGGGAGATTTGAATCGCATAGGACCACATAAATCCATATGTAAAAGTTCAAGGGGTCTAGAAGAACTTACAACCTTTTTGGGTTTGAAAGAGCTACGTGTTTGTTTACCTCGTGTGCACGCATTGCACATGTCAATACCTTTGAAGTCCATCTCAGGTAGTCCTCTTACAAGCCCTTTGGACACAAGCTTATGTAGCGTATGTGGACTCACATGACCGAGTCTCCTGTGCCAGAGCTTTGGATCGTCCGTCAAAGCCTTTAGACAGGTTAAGGTTCGTTGTGCCACTTGATCAGCATTTACGGCGTATATATTGTTGTAACGATATGCAGTCAGAATAACTTCACCTGTATCTTCTCTGCACACTATACATCTTTTCTTGTTAAATCTGACATTGTTACCACTATCACATAATTGAGAAACACTAAGCAGATTATACTTTAAACCATTAACAAGATAGACATTTTTAATACTATGGCTGGAATCACTTCCAACACTACCAATACCAACGATGTCGCATTTCCCTTTGTCACCAAGAGTGATTGTTCCCGTGGATTGCTCTTTTAGATCATGAAAGAGAGAACTCTTCCCACTCATATGCCTCGAACATCCACTATCAATAATCCATTTGTGTTCTTTCACCTTGGTGATCTCCTGCAAGACAAACATCAACCTTTGTGGCTAGACCAATAAGCAAATTTGGATCCATTGTTGGGGTAAACCATATTTGGTAAAATAGTGCCTTTTGGGACCCAAACTTGTGTTATCCGTTCTTTTCTCAAATGAACAGGAAATGTATTACGAATAATGTATGGATCCTTTCTTCTATAAGGGCGGGTCTCTTTTACATGTCCCTTTCTAGCACAATGGTGACATATAGGAGAGGTTCTGCTTCCTTTTTCCTTTACAAAAGTGGTAATGTGTTGCTTCTTTAAAAACTTTGGATTGTAACCAATACCACTTTTGTTTAGAGAGCTTTGTTGCTCACCCAACATCTTATCGAGAGTGCCTTTGGATTTGGTAAAACTTATGAGGGCTGTCTGTTGGTCTAGAATCTTATTATTCAGGGAGATCTTCTCGTTCTCTAAGTCATGATGCTCATTTCTTAGAGAGGAGAGATCTTGCTTGAGTTCAGATTTCTCCAAGTCAAGCGTCTTGACTTTAATGTCAAGACCTGAATAAGAAGCTTCAGGACCTTTGACCCTCATAGACAGATCCTCAATAGTTCTTTCCCGGTCCACAGTTCTCTTAATAAGAATGTTAGTTTGGGCAATAAGCTTCTCTTCATTGGCAATGATATTGGAAAGGAATTCCGATAATACCTCTTTTGGACTTTCCATAAGTTCTCTTACAGTAGCTTCAAGCTTTTCATCGTGGGATTCATCTTCTGAGGCCATAAGACAAATGTTGGCTTTCTCATCGTCGGAGTCAGAGTCGGAATCACTCCAAGTAGCCACCATGGCTTTCTTCTTCCATTTGTCACCTTTCTTGGGCTGGCTCTTTGTCTTTTGAGGGCAGTCCTTCACAAGATGATCTGTTTCACCACATTCAAAACAAGACAACGGTTTAGTCTTCTTTTCATACTTGGTGTATTGAGGCTTACCTCGAAATTTTGAAGACTCTGATCCATCCTTGTTGTTGAATTGCTTCTTCATTTTGAGAATTCTAGCAAGGCCTCTTGTGATAAGAGCAAAAGGATCATCCTCATCGTCATCCTCATCTTCGGAATCAGATCCATCCTTGGGCTCATCCTTCTTAGACTTGAGTGCCAAGTTCTTGGTGCTAGCTGGATGTTCTCCATCGTCTTCATTAAGGATCATCTCATGCGTGATCAGCTTTCCAAGAAGGTCATCAAGGGGTAGAGTGGTGAGGTCCTGGGCTTCCTCTATAGCTGTTACTTTTGGACCCCATTTCTCCTTTGGAAGGCACCTCAGTATCTTCCTTACTTTCTCAACGTTGGTAAAACTCTTGCCGAGAGAGTCAAGGTTGTTGGTGATTTCTGTGAATCGTGTGAACATGGCCTTGATTGACTCATCAAACTTCATCTTAAAGAGCTCATACTTTCGAAGGAAGATGCTGATCTTGGTGTCTTTCACTTGGCTCGTTCCTTCATAGGTGACGACCAACTTGTCCCAAATCTCTTTAGCTGACCTACAAGATGAAATACGGTTAAACTCATCAGTGCTAAGACCACAATAATGTAAGTTAATAGCCCTATAGTTTTTGGAGATGGTTTCAAGATCTGCTTGGTTGTATTCAGACTCCTTCTTTGCAACTTTGGTGTCATTTGGTCCATCTTTTTCTGGAATCTTCGGACCATTCTCTATAATGTTCCAAAGCTCTAGATCTTGGTCTATGATGAACATCTTCATTAAAGATCTCCAGTGGACAAAGTTGTTTCCTACAAAGAGTGGCAGTCTGCTTGTGGATCTTCCCTGTGCAAATCCTCCGCTTGCTTCACCAGACATGATCGAAAACTCAAAAGATTGTTAGATCAAAAACAGTGAGTAAAGCTCTAATACCAATTGAAGGTTCGATAATATAAAAACAATGTAATAAGAAATTCTCTAGAAGGGGGGTTGAATAGAGTATGCCCGTTTTTCGCAGTAAGTCTCAAGGCTTTTGGAGCTTGTACCAAAACATGTGAGATTAAACCTGAATCACAAAGTTAGACAATCGAACCAAGTGCGGAAATAAGGTAAAGCAAATAAGTAAAGAACACGAGTAATTGTTTACGAGGTTCAGCACAACTTGGCCTACGTCCCCGCCTAGGTTTCTTCCACAACCCTAGGATTCAAAGGCTTTATTGATTCGCTTAGCTTAGGATCCTAATAGCTCACTGAGAAGCCTCTCTCCTATACAATTGCAATCTAGTCAACTCACGTTCCCTTGGAGTCCTAGACCAATCTAGAAGAGCCCCACCTCTCTCAGCTATCTAGTACAATCCTCTTACTCTCACAAATCAATAGCATAGTGCAACTTCCCGAGTTATAAACTCTCGAGTAACACTATAAATGAATATATCCTATAAGCTCACAGTGACTCTCAAAGGCTTTGAAATAAATAACAAACTCTTGAGCGCTTAGCAGAGAGACACTTTGGAAGACAGATCTTGCTTGAATGAAAACTCGTGTGTAGCACTTGTGTCTTTTTTTGTCTTCTTCCTTCTTTCCTTTATATACGAGTGGAATGGCGCCTGAGGATCTTCACCAACGGCTCTAAGAATCAGGCTTGATCTTCAATCTTCTATATATGGACACTTCGAAGCCATGATCCATTTTGAATAGGATCTCCTCATATGCACCAAAGGAAAGAGATAATCTCGAATATACTTCCTGAAATGGTTAGTCCAACATATATATATAATATAACGAAAGTATATAATAAGATAAAATAATATTCGGACAAATAATATAGGTTTTGTATTTCATCAACTGTTAATGCGCCAAGGCCTTTGACACAAACATCCTGTCAAAGCTCTTGAAACATTTATTTCAATTTCCATCAAGGGAGGGAGTTATTATGAGGGTTAATAACCTTAATAGATGACTGACTTCGGATCGATTACGACGACCTCAGCCCCGCCAAAGAAGGGGAGTTCTTACTATCCCTATCCTATATGAGGAAGTTGAAGATATTGGATGGACAGACTCCTCCGTTCACATGGAAAGCAGAGAATGGTCACTGCCTATAATTGCCAAAGGTACAAACTATGGTAGACTTATATTTCCCATCAATGATTTTTCCATCGACGACAAAAGAAATACAGATGCAGAAAGAGAGCAAGGACAACACCACTAAAGCACTCTCATTTAATATAGAACCTATTGATGACCGGTCTTTAGTCTCGTAAACCGTATAGAAATAAAACTCAAACCTACGAACTAGTATAGCAAGTAAGTAAGAGGTCGATCCCACAGAAAATCAACTATTTCTCAGCAATGTGTATTTACCAATTAGTACAAAGGGGGGTTTGGGTTGATTGAAATAAGAAAGAAAATAAAATAAACTATAAACAGATTGATGCAAAACAATTTAGAGAAGATCGTTCTACCTAAAACTAGGGGTGGCCACGGGTTACGGGTCGACCCGTGACCCGACGGGTCGTACGGGTCAATGACCCGGCGGGTCATTGACCCGTCGGGTCCGGGTCAACGGGTGGGGTTAGGGTCAGCGGTTTTGAAACCCGATGACCCGGCGGGTCGACCCCGCTGGTCGACCCGGCTGGTCAACCCGCCATCCCAATTTTTTTTTTGAAAAAAATATTTTTTTATGTTTATAATAATTATTATGTATATTATTCTTAGAATAATTCATAATATATAGACATAAACTAGTTTGCAATGTGCAATGTGAGTCAGAAGCACTATCACCCTTCCCTTTTTATAGCTTTGGAAAACTTCCCCTATTATCTCAACATTCAATGTGGGACAAGACTCTTATCCCACAATGAAAGTTGAGAGTTAGAATGAGAAGGGATGGAGGTCTATATATATATGTGTACCCCATCCTCCCTTAACCCTCACTCTTCACTTTAAGCTTTATTTCATATATTGAAATGAAGTAAAGTTTGAGAAGTTTTATATCCCTACATTTATATTGTAGTGGATGAATGAAGTTTTATAGAAATATAAAATTTCTCATGTTTTTTTCCACTTCATATTAAAATGAAATGGATATAAAAAGGGATTTGTAGAAAAAGTCTTTACATATCATTTTTTTTATTAGTAAAAAATATTATAAAAAATTATTTTTTTTAATTTGGGAATCCGTCGGGTCAACGGGTCGACCCGAACCCGCCAAGCCGTGGAATTCCCGAGTTAGGATTCGGGTCGCCCTTCTCCGACCCTTGACCCGGCGGGTCGAACCCGTCGACCCGTCGGGTCCGACCCGTGGCCACGCCAACCTAAAACTATCCACTTTATTTGGTTGAATTGATATTGTAACTTATTCTCGTCCTTTTAAGTTTCCTATGAATACCCTTGTCCCAACCTAATATAGTTACTAGTCCAACCAGTTCTAGAAACCCTTATCAATCAAACAGTCGCTAAAGAAGAATTCAACCTAATTGATAGCTTTAAGTTTATAGATTAACCAAGGAATTTACAGTCCCTAAAGAGGGATTTATCAACACATACAACTTCCTACCCATTCAATTAGTTCAACCAACCTTAAAGGAACAAGTTTGTTACTTAGGTTAAGGTTCACAACTAGGAATCTACAAAACCTTAGCAAAATAATTGATTTTAACTAGTTGCGCGGGCTAGATAGAATAAAACAATCAAACATTCAAGTACGAAGAAGTTGAAACATTCAAACAAGATTCAGAAACTCACAATCAATCCAATTAAACCTTCAAATTGCAAGTAGAACGAAGAGAGTTTAGCCGCTGATGGCGAATATCTCTCTCCATCTCCAACTAAAATCTTCTTGAATCGTAATCTAATGAATCAATTAAAATCTAGGGCTAAGCCCCTCTAATCTCCTTAATTTCGTGTCCATTGTCAGCCACAAGACAATTAGATAGATAAATAGGGTTTAGAATAGAAATCTGTCGCTGAAGTCCAAAACGCGTCGCTCTGGGCAAATACAGCAGCCGCAGCACTAATGCGGCGGCCTCAGCATGAGTTTTCTGTGACAATTATGCAGCGGCCGCATCACTAATGCGGCGGCAGCAGCATATGGTGGCGCCCGCTGCATTGGTCTTTTACGGAAAATCCACTTTGAATTAGCTTTCGACGTCAACATAAAAGTTGTAGCTCTCTGAAAGAGCTTTCCAACGCATGATCATAATAGTTGATCGGACAACTGAGGCCTCCAGAAAGTGCAAAACAAGTTCAGTATGTCTGACGACAACTTCTGCAGACTTGTTTTTCGTTTAGGATAGCTTCCTCTTCTCAGGACCTCTTTAGATCTTCATGTCAGCTTCTTCGATCAACTAAACATCCTCATCTAATGCGTCATCAACCCATGTCTCATCCTCGGATCCATAGTTACTTGAAATAATCAATAAAAGTGTGTAGATTCCGACTCCACCAACGTAGAGAGCAAATATGCAAATTGTACTTAAACCATGCATGATATGCATCTTAACTAAGCTAAATGAAATCTATTATGCTATAATAAAAAAAACAAATATAGAATTGATCATCACACAAATAAGATCTTCATGTTATAATTTTATAAAAGCAACGTCAATGAATAAGAGCCATGAATAAGAGAACAAACATCCTAGCAAGTATATGAGTGATCCAATTGTAAAGGCAAATTTAATCCAACCTCATCGGGATAATGTGTTTCTCTCATGCTCAATGTGTTTAGGCTTTAAAGTACAACTCCCAACTCAATCCAAAATGCTTTATACACCGTGAAAGTCATCACTTGCAAATAACATCATGGGGACTTTTATAGGGTTGTAATGGGGCTTTGGTAGGAACATAAGGCATGAGAAATATTTAGGCTTGTGGTGCTAAAAATCCGGGAAAAAGGAACAACAACCAACCAGAACAACACCAAAACTTCCATACTTCGCAAACCATTCCAATAACATAAACTCCAATACACATCAATAAGCACTCTTCGATTTCAATACCCATACAACTCATGCATTTTTTCCATTTGGATGATGACTTCTTTTCTTTTCTTTTATGCTTATTTTTGCCCCTAGGTGAATTTAATCCTCCCTAGTTCCAAGCTTACTAGACTTTTACTCCTAAGTGAATTTTATCCTCCTTAGGCCCCTAGTAATAAGTCATCTATATTATGCAAGAAGGGTTACCTTATTTCGGCTATTCCTCTCGCAATGCACAACCATACATACATCATCTCCAATCAAAGCAACTCCAACATAAAGATTTTTCACCAATTCTCCTCCTAATTCCCAGATATGGTCATGCTAATCATTGGCTATGATATATTTTTGTGGAGCTATAAGAAAATAATAGGCTTTAAGGCTCAGATTGGCTTCAAGAAAAGGATAATGAAAAGGATAGATAAGGTATAATATGGCTAAAGAAAACATTCCTCAATCATTTGAAATTCACAAACAACCAACATGTGCAATATGGTATTGAAATAATAAGCATATGGAGAGTATAAGCACACAATAAAAGCAAAATGGAATAATATGTAAAGTCCCTATAAGGCCAAAACAAACTCACAAGGGTTATATTTTTGTAGATTTCAATTTAACCTCAACTATGAACCATACTTGCTCAATTATATTCTCAAATCACATTCCAAAAATCATTTTCAAGCAATTTAATCAAATCATGGGATTTACGCAATGAGATCATAAAAATAAATTAGAGGACAAACTAAACAAAGATGGGTATCTTTAATAACACATAAATGCAATGCATGATATTTTTGTGATTTTTTTTTCAACTGTGATATATGAGTAAAAATAAATATGAAAACATAAATAAACATGATATGCAAACTCTATCTATATGCAATGCAATCCCTCCCGCACACTTAAACCTTTCATTGTCCACAATGAAACATAAAAGATAACAAAAAACATAAAAACATAGAGGAAGAGATGAATGAAATACTCACAATGCGGTGGATGAGTCTCTATAGGTCGGATCTGAGCATTGCGACGGGTTAAAGGTGGCGACCTTTCCTGAAAGGTTAGTCTATCCAAAAACTAAAAACAACTATCTAATGCCTAACGGAAAACCAAATTTATTGAAAAGAAAACTAGCTAACTAGGAATTGAAATAACTAAAACTTACCTTGGGTTGCTGATAGGCTAAAACCTAAACCGCAAGTGTACGGGTTCAGTTGTAGTATATCGAGTGTCGTATCCACATGGAATATGTGGTATCGATTGTCAATTTAAACAGATTTAACTAAGCCAAGAAAATAAGACCGAGACAAAAGTTTATAGGGAATGGAGGAAGCAACCAACTTAAAGTAAGCAACTATACAAAATTGGTAGTAAACAATGGATATGAGGCAAATCTAGGGTAAAAGATCACCACAACTTAAAGTAAGCAACTATACAAAATTGGTACTATTAATATTCATACCACCTTGTCTGAATTTGTTGAAGGTAGATTGTCTAAGGTAATCGCAAATCTCCTTTCGGAATCAAAGTGAATGTGTCCAAATTTGTTAACAATCACCTTTCGGACCCAAGCAACCAATTTAGACCCTTTAAGTTATTAGAATTCTAGATGATAATCATATCAACGTCGCCTTTCGGTCTCGATCGATATCAAAATCATCTAAAATATCTATGACCATCTATAAATCCTCAAGAAGCTTAATTTTACTTTCGATCAACTAAACATTAGGTTTAATCCTATGGTTCCGATTGATCCAATAGCTTTTCGGCCTAAATTCACCATCTAAATTCTAATTTAGGGTTTTAGTCTTTCGAGTTCAAACCCTAAATCAGTTCTAATCAATTTTCATCAATTAAGGCTGGCGCAATAGGATTAAATCACAAATCGCCAGACAAACGAATATCAATCTCAACACCACCAAATCATCGTTTGGATCACCCTAACCCTACAACGGAGAAATTAGAAAAGCATAATATAATAAACAATGAACTAGATTATAGACATAAATAGATCAAAGTTTAGAATAAAATGCAAACCAAAATTTCCGTCCTTGATCCAAAGTGTATTATACCGAAAACAAAACCTAAAATCTAAAAGACCAAAGAGGCCGAAGCCATGTCTGCGGCAAAGTCTCCGAACTCCCCCCTGTTGCAATTCCAATCGAACTACATATATTGTAATTTAAGAAAATTACAATTTTATCCCACAAATTTAAATAATTAAATTGCACCCCAACACCCAATTATAGATTAACTCCACCAAATAGCTCCAAAATTGAGCAACTTCCACAACTGACAATTTAGCTGCTCGGGTCCGATCCAAAACGCTCGACGCTTTATATTAAAGCTTTGTTTTCCTCAATATTAGCCTCAAAATGCCCGAAACACATAAAAACCAGGTGTAGACTCCGAAAATGCAAAATAAAATAAATAAAGTATAAAATATGATAAATAATCATGAAAATGATCTAAACTAATACGCAAATGCAACCCTAAAATATGACTAAAATAGATGTTATCAGTTGCCTCCCGAGAAGCGCCTTTCTTTAATGTCATTGGCTTGACTTATTCTCAATCTCAAGACCATATCTCTCAGACATCGTCAAGGCCCTCAGTAGCCTATCATATTCATGTGCACACATCTTACAAGGCACATCATATCACAATAAATTGAAAGCATAAAATGTGGAACTCAAGAAACCTTTCAATTTATCAAAGAGTCTAGAATGACTCTCTACAGAAGGAATATGTTTCCACCAGCACAGTTCCGCTGGTGGCTTTTCAAAATAATGATCCCAAGGGTTTGTATATTCACCAAAATTCATAAAAGTGTATGATATATCAATACCTTCTTCGGGAGCCACAAAATTCGGCTCGGTAAATGATTCCTTGGTAGGCAAGTCAGGGATGATTTCTTCGGATGAGATAGGAGCCAAAACACTTGGATCCTCATGCGTGCACTCATGAGACTCCATGTAAGTGAGCATCGGGCTCTCATCGATCAAACCATCATTGTTTGTGTCTTGGCTTTCATCAACTTGAGGAATAAAGCATTTCTCTACTACCAACTCACTCACCGGTTGATTAAGTTGGTTCGATTGTTCTTCAAATCGTTCCATCCTTTTAAGCACCTGCTCCAACATAACCTGGCATGTGAAAGCTTCTTCCAGCTCCACCTGGTGACCCATGAAGCACAAAAAATCCCACATCTCTGATAAGTCGAAACTTGCCCAACCTCCGTTACTCATAGACTCGGCAAATTCTTTGGTCACAAGAATCATGCCCTCAAGTACACAAACAACTATATCTTGCAAACTATCTTGGTAACCTCGTGCATAACGGGCGTCCAATAAATTATGCACTGTTGTGAAATAATGGTGAAATTTTTCGCCTTGATGCTGCATTAATCTCATCTTAAAATGTTAGTAGTAGAGGTGTTATGAACCGTAAGATAGGTTCACAACAAAGTTAAGCTATATAGAATAATCGACAAACACAGAAAACAAATAAATAAACTTTGATTCCCCAGCAACGACGCCAATTTGATGAATTGATTCTAACTAGTTGCGCGGGCTAGATAGAATAAAACAATCAAACATTCAAGCACAAAGAAGTTGAAACATTCAATATAGAAAATAAGGAACAAGATTCAGAAACTCACAATCAATCCAAATAAAGCTTCAAATTGCAAGTAGAACGAAGAGAATTTAGCCGCTGATGGCGAACATCGCTCTCAATCCAACTAAAATCGTCTTGAATCCTAATCTAATGAATCAATGAAAATCTAGGGCGAAGCCCCTCTAATCTCCTTAATTTCGTGTCCAATGTCGGCCACAAAACAATTAGATAGATAAATAGGGTTTAGAATAGAAAAATGTCGTTGAACTCCAAAACGCGCCGCTCTGGGCAAATGCAGGGTGCCGCATCACTAATGCGGCGGCCAACATGAGTTTTCTGTGACAATTATGCGGCGGCCGCAACATATGGCGGCGCCCGCTGCATCGGTCTTTTACGGAAAATCCGGTTTGAATTTGCTCTTGACGTCAACATGAAAGTTGTAGCTCTCTGAAAGAGCTTTCCAACGCATGGTCATAATAGTCGATCGAACAACCAAGTCCTCCAGAAAGTTTTAAAAAAGTTCAGCATGTGTGACGACAACTTCTGTAGAGTTGTTATTCGTTTAGGCTCATTTCTTCTTCTCAAGACATCTTTAGATCCTCATGTCAGCTTCTTCGACCGACTAGACATCCTCATCTAATGCGTCATCAACCCATGTCTCATCCTCGGATCCATAGTTACCTGAAATAATCAATAAAAGTGTGTAGATTCCGACGCCACCAACGTAGAGAGAAAATATGGAAATTGTACTTAAACTATGCATGATATGCACTTTAACTAAGCTAAATGAAACCTATTATGACCATCTAAATGCATGTTATCACCTATCTACAAAAGACTGTGCGAGTTGGAAGAATAGAGTAAGAAGATCTTCTTAAAAATAAGGGAAGTCCATATGGAACAAATTTGTTTGCTTGCCGCCACATGATGTGCGCTTAATTTGCCATGTTTTACGCTTACATCTATTTCAATTTATGTCTATATTTTACATTTTTGGGTTAGTATGTTATAGAATCTGTGTAGTTTGTGTGTATTTGTCAATTATGGAGTTCTACACGAGTTCTTGTTTAATTTCGCAAAAATCGAGACATTTCTGGAGCGATTCAGAGAAGAAGAAAAGAAGCTGGAAACCACTCGATGTCTACTGAAGAGTCACTCGACATCGACCAAGTGACTCGATGTTGAGTGAAAGCTAGAGCCACACATCGAGCCAAGTGAAGAAGAGACTCGACGCCCAGCACCTGATTCAACATCGAGTGGATCCACACTTGACCCCCACATCTTGAGTCGATGTTGAGTGGAGCCCAGACCCGAGATCGAGTACAAGAGCACTTGAGACATTGAAGACGACTCGACGCCTAGTCCCTGACTCGATGTTGAGTGCATTGTAGTACCCGATCCGACGCTGAACCGAGTCTGAATCCGAGTGGCCATTGCTTCTATATAGAGAAAAGGATTTTTCATCAACATTGAAGACCATCTACCCTTTGTGGTGAATTTCTAATTTACCAAGGAGATCTTATTTCTTTCCATTTATTTTATTAGAAATGTTTTATCTTTAGATAGATTTAGGGTGTGTTTGTTACGGGGTGGGAGGGGATGCCTCTGGTGGGGATGGGTTTTCGGGGTGCGCGTCGACGTGTTTTGCAAGGGGTACGAGGGGATGGAGGAGGATGGGAAGCAGGGGATGCGGGGGGGTGAGACGGGGTAAGAGATCCACCTGATTCAAGGAGGATTGAGGGGATAGGAAGGTGGGGGTGCCCAGATTTGCCCTTAATTCACCGTCTCCTCTCTCTCTCTCTCTCTCTCTCTCTCTCTCTGCGTTGATGGAGATGTTTCTCCTCTAGCCGCTTCTCCCCAGTCGTCACCGTCGACCGAATCCCGTTGCCGGCTCCTCGCCTCCTCCTCCAACGCGTTTAATTTCTAATTAAATCGAAACCTAAAAAAAAAAAGTTAAGATCGATCGACGGAGAAGGAAGTCCTAGATAGAGTGCTGGACCTGCTGGGGCCGTCGGGGCTGGGGTGTTGGTCGCTTACAATGGTGGCTGCTCCACCAGATCATCAACCAACCCACCAACACCGTCATCGACATCAACTCCATCAATCGCCGAATCTGGGTTCATTCCATGATGCATGTTCTCTCTCCCCGGGTGGCTGCTCCACCGGATCATCGCCGAATCTGGGTTCACTCCATCAATCGCCGAATCCGCGCCGCCGGTCTCGCCGCCGTTCTCATCCTCCTCTCGCCGCCAACAGGGCTCTTCCAATCGGACGATTGACGACAAGGGAAGAAGATGGGCTTAAATTGAGGGTATGTGGGAGGGACATTTTTGTCCTTTCATGTCAATAAGTAGGGGTAAATATGTCTTTCTCAGTGACTTCCATCCCATAAACTTTAATCCACAACCAAACACGAACGGAATTAAACTGAATTCAAAATTCCACCCGGTCCACCCCGAAATTACATCCCCATCCCTTCCATCCCCAAAAATTCTATCCCCATCCACCTACCTCCATCCCGTTGCCAAACACGCCTTTAGATATAGATAGATAGATTGCTCTCCTTGGCTAGCAAGGATTGAGCCCTATAAATAAAGCCCTAGGGGCTGAGTTTTTAATCATTCCATCACACAATTAGTCTAGGCAATAGAGAGTAGAGAGAAAGAGAAGGCCGAGTAGAGTTGGAGAGCGAAAGCGTTGTGGCTTTGTTCGGTTGTAATCCTTCGACGTTATTTCAATTCAAGTTTATTTCTTTCTAATGATGATGATGTCAATTGTGATGAGGCACGAGTAATCACCCTACTTCTAGGGTCGGGGTAAGCCCGACGGTAGCCATGTAAGTTTATGCTCAAAGGTATGATTTTTATTGCAGTTTCATCTTCTATCCCTTTTTGCGTGATTCTTCTACCAGAGTAGTAGGTGATCCTTATTTGTATTATTGAAGCGAAAGTGATCTTAATATGACTTTGGATTAATTATCAAAAAAGGTCGTAAACATTTGGGTTTATGCGAGAGCCTCTATCCACCTATATCTTAATAAAGAAGGTTATTTGATGAAAAAGCATAATCTTTTCTGAATTTGGCATAAGTCTGAGCTGATATGGTTATCGATGTGGCATAATTCACTGACTTTAAAAGTTTCTTAACTAATTGAATTCAAAACAATCAACATGCGTTTATTTCTGTTCATATATCTTCTTATTCCTCCTTTATTTTTTCGGACGTTCTTTTCCGACATTTGTTATTTTTGTTTTTACATGTACAGTTTTCACTACACACACTCAACATCGAGTCACCACTGAGTCGACATCAAGTGGCCTTTCACTCGATGTCGAGTTGCTTATTTTCTGTTGTGCAGGTTTTTACAGGGCATCGATTGTTCGAGTTGATATCGAGTCATCCGAGTCGATATCGAGTCAACTTCTAGTCAACATTAAGGGCTGATTTTGGAACTATTTTTTTGAGCACTGACATGCTTCCTTGTAGATACGATCCTGATTCCCTACCACTATAGCGAGAGGATTTCTTGTATTTTTATTTGCGTGGACTTGAAAATCGGTTTGAATTTATATTCTATATTTGTTTAGACTTGATTCCTTCCAAATAAATTTTGGCGTCGTTGCTGGGGAAGTTATCAATCGCGCCCTTTTTAGTTTCTTTTTATGCCCTTTTTCTTTTTAATTTTTGTTTTGCAGGTGTATGTGAGGCACTGATCGCACACCGAAATTTGATCCACTTCTCGAACCAGAATGCTTCTTTCATCTTCAGCAAACGCTAAGAAGAAGACTGATGTCGTTCGACAACGAGAATGAGGTGGAACTTACGTCGCAGCAGGAGCTTGAGCAGCTCCGCAAACAAATAGAAGAGCTCACCGCCACGCAAACGGAATTCACACAGAAAGAGGTAGAATTTGCATGAAATCAGCAAAGGTGGGAGGCGAGGGTGGATCGCAACGCCCAAGACCGAAGAGAGCTCGAGGAACAACTATTCGGCATCCCTCAGAATGCGAAAGAATAATTGCACCCTACTCTGGCAGTGCTAGAATCTCTTATTATTCTCTCTCACGTTTCTTTTGAAATTAGACCTTCTTTTATTTATGAAATTATGAGGAATTAATTTGAGGGAAAGCCCAATGAATGACCTTTAGAGCATATTACAATATATCTAGATTTATGTGAAACTATTGTTGATTGTGCTTATCTATAATATCTTAAACTAAAGGCTTTTTGTTGGTCACTTGCAGGAAAAGCTTCACATTGGTTTTAGGGTTTGGCCCCAAATTCCATTTGCATGTGGGTCGAACTCAAGAACTTGTTTGTTAACAAGTTCTTTCCACCAGCCAAGATCGTGTAGCTCAGGCAAAAGATTACGGCTTTCATGCAAAAGCCAGGGGAAACACTTGCACAAGTCTAAGAGCGCTACAAACGCCTGCTCAAATCTTGTCCTACGCATGAGCAAGCATCATACGTGATCCAGGCAATCATCTACAACTCCATGGACGCACCTACAAAGGATCGGATCAACACCTATATCTTTTATAGGTATCGTCAGTACACACCACAATGTGCTTGAGATACCTTCGAGAGGTTAGCAAATCAACAACACTTATGAGACTCCTAAGGCCTGCCCCATCTATGTCGCACTACGAACCGTCGAAGAAGATTGATCTCGATGTGAAAGATCAATTCCATAAAGACCAAGTACGCCGCCTTACAAAACAAGTTAAGTTGTTTACTAATAACCACACACCGATCGGTGTGTTGATAGGCACAACACCGCCTATCCACACACCGATCAAGTTTTGATTGCAGAGACACATGAGGAGGCGCGCTACGCGAGGGGTCCTAGCTACTCAGGACAACACCAGCAATAGAATTAGGGTTATCGTTAATCCCAATATCAAAGAGACACCCCACCTTACAGAGTTTCTGGACACCCGAATAGAGAATCAAAGAAAGATGACTTGCACATCATCCTCGACGAGATGCGACAGAACCATGCTGAATTCAAACAAGCCAACATCTTCGTCCATACCAAATTGCATGGCATCTACTCGCAACTGGGAGAAGTCGATATTTGGCGGAAGAATATTAAGACCCAAGTGGGTAAATTGGCTGCATCAATCTCCAAACCATCTGAATCACTCCCCGGATCATTCGAACCCAATCCCAAAGGTAATTCTGCAAGACACGTGGGAGCAATGAATCTGAGGAGTGTGCGTCAACTGCAATTGCCCGAGCCACCAACGGAAGAGGAAGCCATTGTTGAGCCAGTCAATGTCGAGTCCACACTCGACATGGTTATTCAAGTGTGTGACTAAGTGATAATAGCAACTAATATACCAAAGGCGCTGACATTGCACAAAAATTGCCAGACGGGCCCTGAGAGTTTCTCCCAACTGAACACCATTGCAAGAGGAAATAAGTGAGAGCGGTAAAAAAAAAGATGAAGAACAAGAAGCATAAATCATTATCAATACAAACCATGCACCCATGTTTAACCAAAGAGAAATTTTTGAAGATGAAAAGTGAGTTAAGTAACCCTACACCTAGATTTCCTGAAAGTGAATCCAAACAAACCCTATATCTACAAGTTAAAATCTGAAATAACAAAAAGTTCACATTTACAATCTGAGATACAAAAAGAAAAATTGCAACAACGTCTCTCGTCGCTTAAATTCAAAGGATAAAAGCCACCAGCCCTCACCAATCTAGCAATTTCAGTGTATGTCAATCTAAGAAAGTGTCATCATCGAGCAACGGAAGCTTCATTCAGTCTAGAAGAACAAAATATATGAAGATGCTGAAAACAAAACTTCTCAACCTTTCAAAAAAAATGTCCTGCAACCTTCATTCAATCATTCACCCACAGAAACACAATCATCGAGATTATAAACACATTCATCGCCTTTGGTACTTCCATACATAATGGTATGTCAATTCATCCTTCCGGCATAAGATGAAAAATCAAGACAGGATGCATGAAATCAAGATAGGATTAAACAACATGAACAAATTGGGATAACTGAGATGAAAAATTAAGGCAAGATTTATAGAAATTTGTCAAGAGTCAATACTCCACCAAAAAAAAAAAGGAATACAATTATGAATACATAAACAAGATCTCATCAAAATTCATAAAACCCTTTGATTCTATCATAAACGAGATGTCATAAAAAATTGATGACTATTGAATCATTTTCGTAAATTTGCATAACTTATTTAATGCTTCAACATTTAAGTCCACCATTTTATGACACATGTAACAGTCATCAAAAAGTATAAATTTCACAACAGATCAAACATAGAAGCAAAACAAAGAGATAACACACCTGAGAGCTTAATGAGCGACAAAGGATTCAGGCAGATTGAGTGATGAACCAACCTAATTAGAATCAAGAAAGCAATTAGATACCAAAATACAACACATATCCATATTTTCCTAATTGGTGATATCTATCTTCTTGTATAGTTCAACATTTTCTTGATGTGTGAGATTTGCCTGCAATAACAACACACAAACCAATGCTAGTGGCTGGACTAGCAGTCAGATGGTAGGCAACAATGGCACTGATGACAACAATACCCACAGTGGTTCAGAGAAGATACAACAAACACAAGTAGATCATATAAACAAAAAATGTTTAACAATTGCATAATACGTGACAAGATCCAATTAAAAGAATGGAGCTCCAGACCATTACTGAAAAGAAAACCCATTCAATGTAAATGTGAAGATGAATTGAGAGTACTCAACAACTTCAATTTTCTTAAGGGCACAGAGTGAAGCCTCTCCTGGCGGGCCTGATAGGAGAGAATCAAGGTGCTCTCATACCGGGGAGATCGATTGCTCAGAATTGTGTTGTAGCTCTGGAAATTGAGTACTCTTAAGATCGACCTTCAGAAAACGTATGATTATATTAGTTGGGACATTGTGAAAGCTGCATTGGAATATTCGAAATTCCCCGAACAGCTTGTGAGAGTGATAATGGGATGTGTTACCTCCTCCTTCTTGGTGATCATCAATGGGGTGCCCGAAGATTATTTCCGAGGGAAGAGAGGGCTAAGGCAAGGTGATCCCTTCTCACCTTACCTAGTCATGATTTGTATGGAAGTGCTAAACCGAATGTTGCTTGAAGCTACTCAAAACACGGACTTCAACTTCCATCCAAATTGTAGGGAGATGTCTTTGTCTAACCTTGCCTTTGCCGATAATTTACTACTGTTTTGTAGAGCAGATAAGCGGTCCATACAGATCTTGCAAGAGTGCTTAGATGGGTTCTTTGCTGTGTCCGGATTGAGAATCAACGTTGCAAAGAGTACTTGTTATGTGGCGGGTGTGACTGCACAGGTCATAACTGAGCTTGGAACCCCCCTCCATGCTAGGTGTGTCAACATTGCTGAATATGATCCCCTATTTTAGAAGTTTGTGAGTCGTATTAAGGTATGGGCTACTAAGAACATATCCTATGCATGACGACTCCAACTGATCAAATCTGTAATAGGGGGTATGCTATCGTTTTGGAGTCAAAACCTATTGATGCCGAAAGCTGTCATTGCACACCTAGAGAGCTTGTGCCGATGTTTTCTCTGGAGTGGGCATGCTGGAAGTAAAGCTGGCATTATAGCGTGGGCTAAGGTCTCCAAACCGTATGGGGAGGGAGGGCTTGGCATCAAGCAACTTGGCGTTTGGAACAAGAGTTTGTTTGCATCATTGCTTGGAGATGTTGTGCTGCACAGGGAAAATATATGGACCAAGTGGGTGTCTTATAACCATCTCAAGCGAGCTGACATGTGGGCAGTCCAAGTGAAGGCTTATGATACGTGGTTGTGGAAGGGGTTGCTCGGTTTTCGGGATGAGCTAAGTGACGCCTAGGTGATGGTAAATGGTAGCCTTGCTGCTCAGTTTATAAATGGTAAAGGGGGAGTTTATTGCAGGGGTGTCTATGAGGCTATTTGGCTTCAGAGCCCTCTTTTGGACTGGGGTGATCTGATATGGCGAGGGGAGCAATTGCGGAAGTGGTCGTTCGTGACTTGGGTTGCTTCCCACGATTGCCTCAAGATGGGTATGGACCGATTTTCTAACTAGTTGTGTACCTATCTCTTGGGGAAGAGGAATCAAAGCTCACATAGTTCTTTACATTCGTTCTGATCCATACTTACCTTATCCTATGCTAGGACTCTTCTCCTTGCTTTGAATCTGAGCTCTTGACCATTGTGTCATCGTCAAGTTCTTCATCCGAGTCTGACTCGATTAAGTGGTCTTATTTTTAATTCCCATCTCCGCCCTCTTCCAATCGTTTACGAAAACTTGATCTTCCAGAGTCTCGGACAAGAGTCTTGATCTCTTCTCGCTTAATATTTGACCACATTGGCTAACTGTTGTTGCAGGAGGATGTGTCAAGTATGAAGTAGATATGAAATATAGATCAGACTGACTTCCCTGTCTCAGCAAATAATACAAGACTTCCTCCCGTTGTAGTAAGAGAAAAGTCATGATCGAATCCACGAGGAAGCACGTCAGCAGTTCTTAGGTAGCTGTAGATTCTCACAGAAGCAGCAGAGCAGAACAGACAGAATCGCAGAAACAGAAAGAAAGAGCCAAATAACCCGGCAAGGGCAACTAAAACAAAAGCAAAGAAATAAAGCAAAACAGGAAAAGACAAAGTGAAAACGAAAAGCAAAGCAAAGACTTGTCGACCTCGACAATAAAAGTAAAGACAGAAACTTTAAAATTGCAGAATTCAAACCGAAACTCAGATTTTCGACAGAAATAAACTTCAATATATTAAAAGACCTCCAAGGCCAGGGTTTCAACACCACAACGATAACCATGCAAAGTAACACATAAAGGCATAAAAGATCATGCTTTCCATCAAATAACTTTCGTCATTAACAAATAGGCATATAGAGGCTTTCGCAT
This sequence comes from Persicaria tinctoria, assembly GCA_037127255.1. Lineage (NCBI taxonomy): Eukaryota > Viridiplantae > Streptophyta > Magnoliopsida > Caryophyllales > Polygonaceae > Persicaria > Persicaria tinctoria. Next base: position 53,296,668 of record JBANSL010000006.1, on the reverse strand, counting down.
AAACCCTAATTGTTACTAACCCTTTTTCCCATAATTAATCCAAGTTGCATTAAGATCACTTTCTCTTCAATAACACAAACAAGGATCACCTTCAACTCTCGCAAAAGAATCATGCTCATAGGGATAGAAGATGAATCGCACAAAAAATCTGACCTTTATCGCATCGCCTCACATGGCCACCGTCGGGCTCACCCCAGCCCCAGAAGTGGATGGACTACTCACGCCTCATCGCAATAACAGACATTGATGTATAAAAGGAAACTTGCATAAAACTAAATTCAAAGCCTTTTACAATCCTGGCAATCAACTTTCGCAGAAAGCCAAAACCCTAAAAACCTTAGAATCCCTACTTACTGAATGAAATTGATTGTGTTTCTGAATTGAATTCATAAAACTGAGCCCCATGGGCTTTATTTATAGCCTTCATTCCCTAGCTATTCTTGGAAAGAAGATATCTATCTATATCTAAAACTTTATCTAAAACTTAAAAGATAAATAAAAGTCATAACATAATTAAATCCAAAATAGGAAAATATATCTAAAGTCTTCCATGGATAGATCTTCTTCTCTTCATGATTTGTCTTGATAGATTAGGATAGAATCGGCAATCTTCGTGCCCAAGCAAAGCCAAGTCGAGTAGGATTCGTCAAGTCGAGTCACGCGGCTCTGGAGGTCTACTCGATCTCGACTAGGGTCTTTGTCGATCTCGAGTAGCCCTCGTCTGTCTCGAGTAGCCCTCGTCTGTCTCTAGTAGCCGGTGCTCGACAAGGCTCGGACATGGCTCGGAGGTCTAGTCGATCTCGAGTAGCCCTACTCTGTATCGAGTAGGATTCGTCAACTGGCTGGCTTGGTCGGGTGGCTCTGCTCGACAAGGCTCCTATGCGTGGTCGATCTCGACTAACCCTCCTCGAGATCGAGTAGAGGTGGTCTGTGTCTTCGTCCTCGGCTTGGCACAGCTCGTCGACTCCGGACATTGCTCCTCGATCTCGACCAAGGCTACTCGACATCGAGTAGGATTCCGGGAGTCGGGTTGTCTCTGGTGTCCTCGATCAGCTCTACTCGACCAGGTGTGCTCGACCAAGGCTCGTCGAGATCGAGTAGATGCTAGTCGATCTCGAGTAGAGTTCTCTCAGCTTTCTGCTCTGTTCTTGAAACGCACTTTCCCGAGTCCTCGTTCGTCGGATTGATGCATATGACCATGCGTTGGAAAGCTCTTTCCGAGGGCTACAACTCTCATGAAGACATCAAAGCTTGATTTAGAATGATAAATGGTGAAAAATGGCGTTTTCTCTAGCTGCAACATCCTTAGCTTCTCCATGAGTTTCCTTTAAGCTTCAAAGTGCGTCCGATTTCTGCGAAATATAACCAAAACTTGTGTAGACCTCCATATATTGCAAATAAGTGTAAACTACACAGATTCTGTATTATTCTAACCCAAATGTATGCAATGTATGCAGAAATCGATATAAAATTAAGTGTAAAACATGGCAAATTAGGCTCACAACAAACACCCCATACTTAAGCTTGCTTGTCCTCAAGCAATACTTTTAATTGTCATTCATGGGAAGAATTCAAAAACTCTCAACATCTTAGATTCATTCTCATATGTCCCTGCAATCAATTACCATCCTCGAAAAGGTACTAGTGTCACAGATCCATGCATGTGCAAATATGTAAAAGCAACATCTACTCACAAAAGGAGGGTTATGCAAAAACAATATAAGTGACAAAGCATTAATAATCAAGAAGACTTTAATTTAAGCTCATGAAGGAGTAGATTGGTAAAAGGCTAAAGGTGGGCAATTTTGGCAATCTGGTGCTTTTGATCCGGGGAAATGGAGTATTTTCCAAACTGAATTTCATACCACATTCCTTCTCCATTTGATTCATCACCTTTCATATTGTTTTTCTCAATAATAATGCTTTTTTCAATAATAATGCTTTTACCTCTCTGACCTCAGCACTGCCTTCTCGCGAGTCGCAAACATGGGTGTCATGAATGACCCCGAATACTTAGTGCTTTGGACTCCTCACAATATGTCCCATCTCTCCAAACTATTATCTCAGAGAGCAGGGTCAATCTACCTTTATCTCCTGAGGTGATTGGATTTTCTTTCACTCATTAAATTTTCCATATATTTCAAACAATTTCCTTCCAAACTCCAATAATGACAATAATCACACAACAACCATATAACATCTCCATAATGTAACATCATTCTCAACATAATCCTTGGATAAGGTAAAGAATGGCAAATATTTAGATCATGTGGAGCAATAATTGGAATAAGGCATATTATGGCTTTTGTGATGCATAAGCATAGGTATGGCTAGGAATAAACAATGAGCATTATATGGAAATATAAAGTCCTCCATCATCTTATCATGCAATATGTCAAAAGCAGCTTCAAATTTTACCTCCTTTCATGGTTTTCATCAAAATATGCAATTCATTGTGACTTCCCTTTACTAGGCAATTTCATGCTATATCTCTAATGAATCCAATTTTGCATCGTCGAGTTCAATTTAAGCTTCCATGACTTTATTAAAAAATTTCAATGGGGGTCATTTTTCTCAAAATTTTGGAAAACATGCATATAACCATATAAATCAAATAATGCATTCCAAAATAGCCATGTAGCAATTCAAAGAAATAATGCATATATATATATATATATATATATATATATATATATATATATATATATATATATATATGTCAAATATGATCAATATGCACAAAGTAAGCCCTTCCCCCACCCCATAATTAAATATTACAGTGTCCTCACTGTATAAAATCAAATAAAAACAAGAGTAAAGGAAGGAACTCACAGGACAGAACATCGAGGTAGACAAAACTTCTGGGCTGGTCGAGTAGGCTTGTCGATATCGAGTACCCCTTACTCGATATCGAGTAGCTCTGTCTGCGTCTGGTGGTTTTCTGAAGTCGAGGAGCGTCTGGGGCTTGTCGATGTCGAGTACGTCTACTCGATCTCGAGTACAGTCTGGGTTGCTCCTCCTTGTCTTTGTCGACTTGGCCTTCGTCGATTCTGACTGGTTCTCAGGGACTCATTCTTTCCACTTTTCGCAATCCTTTATATGCTTTCCGACCTACTAGTGTTAGTTTCCACACAAAAACAAGACTATCCATATGAAGTATTCTAAAAGACATAAAACGAAAACCAAAAACAAAAACCAAAAACCAAAAAGTTCAAAAGTCCCAAAAGTTCATAAAGTTCTATATACATGCTCTAGATTTTTTTATAGTCACTAGGCCGACTTTTCTCCATGAAGCATTAGCCTGGCTCATCTTTGTCCGGAGGTATAGGTGGGTCTGGTGGTTCCTCCGGTGGTGGGAAGCGTGGGATGTCATCCGGAGGCATCATGTGAAGAAGCTTAAATCTCCCCGAGCGAATGCTCCATGGCTTCACCCATCCATCTTTCTGGGCTCCAGCTGACATGCATAAGGGAAGAGGTATTTCCACCTCATCCTGTGGAGATTCATGCCACTTTGCGAGGACCCCATACTTGAATACAAACATCGGTTGCTCAAAATCGTCAGGAATGGCCTTCACCTTATAGGGTAAAAGCGACCTTGAAGCACCATGGGCAACGACGTCCGAACTTTGCGTTGGTTGCTCTTCTTCTTCTTGGGATCCTTCCAAAGATTTTTCAAAGATAGATAGCGAAATCAAAATAGAGGAAGGACATACCTGGGTTTCTGTGGTACAAACGATTTCGGCTAGTGTTTCTGGATCAGTTCCTCCAGAATGTGTATATGTCGAGTCCAGGTAGTCGATGTTGACTGGCTCATAGAAGGGGACATTGTCGAACCAACTTGTCATTGTTGATTTGGGAGATTTAGCGTAATGTTCCCATCTACGCAACACAAGCTTAGCTTCTGCCTGCCTCGCACGCTCAGCTTCATGCTCCCTTCCTGCTCTCTCACCGGAGAGAGCGGTATCCTTGGCGGCTAGTTCCCTTGTAAGCCTCTGAATTAGCTGTTCTGGTGTTTCTGCGGCCGCCATGGCTCTTTTCAGTTTAGAGTGGATGCGTAGGACATGTTCCGGATCATCTAAGGTGTCAAACTCAGGTGGTTGACCAGAACGGCGCATACACCTGCGAAGTAACTCAAAAGAAAAGTGAGATCTGACTACCTAAGGCGCGAATGATTGCCTCCCCGTCAACGGCGCCAATTTGTTGTTGCAGGAGGATGTGTCACGTATGAAGTAGATATGAAATATAGATCAGACTGACTTCCCTGTCTCAGCAAATAATACAAGACTTCCTCCCGTTGTAGTAAGAGAAAAGTCAGGATCGAATCCACGAGGAAGCACGTCAGCAGTTCTTAGGTAGCTGTAGATTCTCACAGAAGCAGCAGAGCAGAACAGACAGAATCGCAGAAACAGAAAGAAAGAGCCAAATAACCCGGCAAGGGCAACTAAAACAAAAGCAAAGAAATAAAGCAAAACAGGAAAAGACAAAGTGAAAACGAAAAACAAAGCAAAGACTTGTCGACCTCGACAAGAAAAGTAAAGACAGAAACTTTAAAATTGCATAATTCAAACCGAAACTCAGATTTTCGACAGAAATAAACTTCAATATATTAAAAGACCTCCAAGGCCAGGGTTTCAACACCACAACGATAACCATGCAAAGTAACACATAAAGGCATAAAAGATCATGCTTTCCATCAAATAACTTTCGTCATTAACAAATAGGCATATAGAGGCTTTCGCATAAACCCTAATTGTTACTAACCCTTTTTCACATAATTAATCCAAGTTGCATTAAGATCACTTTCGCTTCAATAACACAAACAAGGATGACCTTCAACTCTCGCAAAAGAATCATGCTCATAGGGATAGAAGATGAATCGCACAAAAAATCTGACCTTTATCGCATCGCCTCACATGGTCACCGTCGGGCTCACCCCAGCCCCAGAAGTGGATGGACTACTCACGCCTCATCGCAATAACAGACATTGATGTATAAAAGGAAACTTGCATAAAACTAAATTCAAAGCCTTTTACAATCCTGGCAATCAACTTTCGCAGAAAGCCAAAACCCTAAAAACCTTAGAATCCCTACTTACTGAATGAAATTGATTGTGTTTCTGAATTGAATTCATAAAACTGAGCCCCATGGGCTTTATTTATAGCCTTCATTCCCTAGCTATTCTAGGAAAGAAGATATCTATCTATATCTAAAACTTTATCTAAAACTTAAAAGATAAATAAAAGTCATAACATAATTAAATCCAAAATAGGAAAATATATCTAAAGTCTTCCATGGATAGATCTTCTTCTCTTCATGATTTGTCTTGATAGATTAGGATAGAATCGGCAATCTTCGTGCCCAAGCAAAGCCAAGTCGAGTAGGATTCGTCAAGTCGAGTCACGCGGCTCTGGAGGTCTACTCGATCTCGACTAGGGTCTTTGTCGATCTCGAGTAGCCCTCGTCTGTCTCGAGTAGCCCTCGTCTGTCTCTAGTAGCCGGTGCTCGACAAGGCTCGGACATGGCTCGGAGGTCTAGTCGATCTCGAGTAGCCCTACTCTGTATCGAGTAGGATTCGTCGACTGGCTGGCTTGGTCGGGTGGCTCTGCTCGACAAGGCTCCTATGCGTGGTCGATCTCGACTAACCCTCCTCGAGATCGAGTAGAGGTGGTCTGTGTCTTCGTCCTCGGCTTGGCACAGCTCGTCGACTCCGGACATTGCTCCTCGATCTCGACCAAGGCTACTCGACATCGAGTAGGATTCCGGTAGTCGGGTTGTCTCTGGTGTCCTCGATCAGCTCTACTCGACCAGGTGTGCTCGACCAAGGCTCGTCGAGATCGAGTAGATGCTAGTCGATCTCGAGTAGAGTTCTCTCAGCTTTCTGCTCTGTTCTTGAAACGCACTTTTCCGAGTCCTTGTTCGTCGGATTGACGCATATGACCATGCGTTGGAAAGCTCTTTCCGAGGGATACAACTCTCATGAAGACATCAAAGCTTGATTTAGAATGAAGAATGGTGAAAAATGGCGTTTTCTCTAGCTGCAACATCCTTAGCTTCTCCATGAGTTTCCTTTAAGCTTCAAAGTGCGTCCGATTTCTGCGAAATATAACCAAAACTTGTGTAGACCTCCATATATTGCAAATAAGTGTAAACTACACGGATTCTGTATTATTCTAACCCAAATGTATGCAATGTATGCATAAATCGATATAAAATTAAGTGTAAAACATGGCAAATTAGGCTCACAACACTAACACGTTGCTCCACCGCTAGTGTTGAGCAAGGAGCGGCGAATATTTGACGAGCGATAGCCTACAAAGTAGGAAATTATGATCTCTCTAGGTGGCTCCGTCATTCTATAATGTTGAATTCCTCTTTCTCTAAGATAGGGTCAATACATAGGACATATTACTTACTAATCTACCAAAATTGACACAAATCATATATGAAACAATGCCACTATGAAACATTTGATCAGAATCACAACCTTAATGCTTATAGTTTCAAGCACAATGCTACTATGAAAACGTTCCCAACAATAAGAAATGTCTAATTGAAGTGCTACTTGGATTCATTATAAGACAAGGAAGAAACAAACCTGATGATAACAGTCAATGATCTGTTGCTCACTTAGGCTCACAAGATTCAGTAGCAAGAAAGTGAGCTCCTTCCAAAGCACTAGTGGCACTGAAACTCTAGCATGATCCACAAGAACCCTGGGACATTTATCAAACAATCAAACAGGTTGTAGCTTGATAATCAAACACAGAATCAGAATAAAACATACCCATTAAACCTAGATATCAAGCAAACCACCGTCACAAAACAGATCAATTTCAAAATAAAAATAGACAAACAATTGACATCATATAGATGTCAATCAGATTAGCAGGTACAATCAGCTCCTCACATATAGGCAAGACACGACATTCTGAAATTTAGCAGTTTCCACCAAAACAAAAAATTTAACGGCTACTATATGCTAATACAAGAAAACGTACCAAAACTCGAGCAGCACAAATTTAACGGGTATTGTTTGGCCATATGAGCCCGTCTAGCATCTTTTTTCGAGTCTCTTGTGTAGTGAACACGAGTTGCACGTGTGATAAGGTACTATTGCAGAAGATGCTTCTGGAGGAGGCGGAGGCGGTGGTGGCAGTGGGAGAGGAGTCAAATCATTCATCATTACAAACTTGTTCATGTCTGCTATAAGCCGTTTCCGCTCCCTGTACATGCGATGGCGCTCTCTGTTCTTCATGCGTCGGTACATTAGATCTTCAACACTTCTGCTTTGTTGTATTTGATTGAAGGACTCTGATATTGTATGATCATTTTCCCTGGATGCATTCATGTTCTGCTGTTTCTCCATTTTCAGAAGGTCAAACAAAATGAACCCAATCTATAGAGAATGTTGCCAAATCTACGGAAAATATAGTAGTCACAGCATAATGCTTTGTCTATTTCCACTTACGCAGGAGTCTTTTGAATGAGTACACTGGATTTCTTGACCGCAATTTTACAAAAATGAAGAATAACCCAAGCAGCTCAATACCTCAGACAGAATCTTGTATCATCAGTTGAAATTATATAACTTGCTATCACAAAACTGAATGATGTTAGAACAAATGTTATGGGTGAGCACATTCAATTTATACAGATTTTAAACGAAGCAGATAGATTAACAAAGTAACGAATTGAAATAAATTATCAAAGAGCTTGAAACGAGAGATCACATACTCTAATTTGACGAAATGAAGACAAGCATAGACTATTCATATTATTTCATCCTAAAGATATCCGCACATGTGCAACATCTACAACCTGAATTCGACCACATTTTTTCTTGTATGTATTTGTTTAGACATGAGATGTCAAAACCCAAACCTCATAAATTCCTAGTGTTGTCTTGCAAAGTACTGTTTACAAGATAATTCTAAAAATAAATAAACTAATTTGTCTAATTACAATTTCATTCCATATTTCAACAAAGAATCCAGCCAAATCTGACATATCGAACACCAATTTCTCACAAAATTGAAGAACTCACCACACCGTGTTGATCCTTCACGACCTTAACAACGCCAAGAGCCTGCAAATCGACATCCTTGGGGAACTTATTATCGCGGAAGAGCGTGTATCAAGGGCTAGGGTTTTTCAACCGGAACACCAGCCTCTAATGCTCGGAACTTATTGAGGCCCAACTTGTAGGAGCGGCCGACAACACTGTTGTGCTCTTCGATGAACAGGCGGTTATCGTTGAAGATCTCAGACCGCGTTTCGTTGTCTTTGCTGATGGTGTTTAAGGTTCTCGGTGGGTGTCTTTGTTGATGGGTGTCTTCGCCTCTGCATCCAGTGGGGAAAAGAGGCTGGCCAATTAGGGTTCCGGTGGAGAAACGTCGAGAAGAGGAAGATCCAATAGATACCAGAGGGTTCTGAATTTCTGATGGATCCAGCGAGATGAGAGGGAGAGAGGGGAAAGCGAGTGGGTGACCGTGGTGATATGAAATTGGTTTAGAGGGGAGACGGCGTCGGTGTATCGGCATTTTTTAAAATAACTCCCGAAGTTCTTTTTTGAAATTGAAAAAAAAGGTAAACACTCCTTTTACGGGAGTTTTTAAATTAACCCCCAACCGACTGTAGTATTACGGGTGTTTTTTTAAACCACCGGTAAACTTCTGCCGAAAAAGCTCCGTTTTGTCCTAGTGCCTATGAGCACTTGTTGGAAAGCTATTTTAAGTGGCTACAACTTCTATGCAGAACACTTTTGCCAAATCGTCCTTGAAGATGACCGAAAATGTTGTTCTTTACAACATTGTGAAATCTGGCAGCTTGTTGGAAATGTGTTTGTTGAAGACGGAATGCATTCAATGAGACCGAATAAATTGGTACAATCAAGATGCATATGTTAATACTTATTGATGGTCTTGAAGGTTGCTGACTCTTCTCCTTTCCGTCCCTTGGTTTCCCACCTCCTTTTCTATCATTCCGAGGGAGCTCTTATATTATCCGCTCAATAAGTGTTTTAGCTAGCCTTTCGCCTTTCATTTAGTATTGTTTTTCCAATATAAAGAGCTTGTATGCTCACTTAGAAGTCAGATTTGAGATTAATGAAAAGTGTGTTTCCTTTGAATTGAGATTCTGACGTTTGAGAGAGTGAGTTTAGTAGATCTGGTGGTGAGATGCTCTAAGATCTAGCAATCCATATCCTTGTCTTTTATTTCCTATAAATCCCCAAAAATCACCCCACAAAAATAGTGTTCGAAAGTTCCAGACTTGGTCGATCGATCCTTCGAGTTTCATCAATTGGTATCATAGCTAATCGACTTGAGCCCTTCGAGCTTTGCGTATGTGTATTGTTTGTTATTTTCTAAAATGTCCAGGAGATCAAGATTAGAGTTGTTGTGTGACAACTACATTCGGTGGGCTATTTGGGCCTATTACGATGGGTACCTTCGCTGGGAAGACATGGATGGTGATACCTATGATATTGTTCATCAAGAACTTTGTAGGAGATATCGAAAGTAAAGAGCTCGAGAGATCGCTCAACAGCAAGAAGTCGAGCGAAGGGATGCATTAGAAGATGTTCGTGTCATAGTAGAAAATCTCATCGCCGAGTTAAATGCATGGTCACCTCACTACTAGAATATTGCAATTAGACATCATGTGATTTAAGTCTGTCAAAAAAGCAACCGATGTTAAATTAAGCTATTACATCAGATAATAAATTTGTGGTGTTAAAAAAAATTAAGACAACAGTTGAATTTTTGAACAGATGTTAAATAGTTAATTTTAAAAACTTAAAACGCGCGCGCCCAATAAAATTTTCTAAGTGTTTGAACTTTGAACTCCAGCCTATACTTAAAAAAAAATTTAAAACCCCGCCCATAATGAAAAGAGGAACCATTCCCAGACTTGGTTGAACGGATTGACCAAACTTTATTTCTCCCGACTCTCTGTCTAACACAAAACACAAACAGAGCCCCATCCATTCTCAGTTCGTATCATCGTCTCCTTCTCTCTGCTCCAAATTTGGCCTCCTTCCTCCAAATCTAGTCTCCTTCTCTTTGCTCTGACCTCCTCCTCCCATCACTGGCATCATTTTCCTATCATCGACTTCACTTGTTGTCTCGTTTCCTCTCTCTCGCTCTAGTCAGCGAATATGAAGATGGCGGCCCTCTCTCTTGGAACCCTAAACGGTAAGCCCTCTCTCACCCTCTATAGATCTCTCCCTCTGTCTCTCTATGGCTCTCATTTGTGGCTTCTCTATCGACGGCTAGCGATGGCCTAACCACGACAATGACTGCCTCCCTCGTTACTTAGCCCTCTTGCTCCTTCCGCCGCCGGTAACCTTCTCTGGTAAGCACCCACGTCCTCCATATCCCTTCAACTTTCCCTTGAGTTTTGAGACCTCGAATGCTCCTCTCAAATTCAAATCAAGGGTTTTCGTGGTTTAATTTCATTCTCTAATTTTCAGATCTAGGGTTTAATTTCATTCTCTAATCTAGGGTTATTGGAGCAGTCGAGTATGTAATTTATCCCTACTTCTTTAAATGCTTTTGTTGTCATCCTCTGGATCTATTTTGCCTTGTAATATCCTATTTGATTCTATATGTTTTCTGTTCTAAAGTATGGCAAGCTTCCTTTATTGCTTCTGGCTACACCATTGTCACCGCTTTTTCAAAGTTCATCTTGGTGGTAGCCATCTATTTGTTTGTCCATGCCAGTTTGGCTTGGAAACTGTACGTTTTTTGTTCTCTTTCTTCCTCTGATTCGGTATGTTCATTTTTTGCAGTGACTTATTTATTGATTGGGAAAAACTGAGCATATGATAATTTGGGTTGAGGTGTTGCCAAGATTCTAATGGTTTATGCCAAGATTCTACTCTTTCATTAAAAAAATAGGAAATAAGTTAGTGATTCAAAGTATATCCTACCATATAAGTACAAGAGAGATCACTAGACGGCCTATGATCTTTGATGATTGATACATTTGTCGCTTGTTCCTTTTGTTAAGAACTTGTGGTGATATGCATTATTTGTGTAGAGCTAGAACCTTGTGCCTTTGGGTTACCTAAAGTTTGTTTTATTTTCCTATTTTCCTATTTTCATGTGTTATGCTTTGATACGCATAGTCACATCTTTTATTGTGACTTGAAATATTTATAAAGCCAATTCATTTTGTTTTGTTGTTTTAGTTTAAATCATTGTTAAATCATACTCCTATTCTTCTTCATGTATATGGCGACTTTCTAATGAATTTTGAATTGCGTAGTTTATTACAGGCGGTCGTACGTGCTTATGGTGTAATTGTTTTGGTTGTGGTTGTTGGCTATGGCTATATTTGGTGGAAGTTAATTGGCTTGCTGTTTTTCTTTTCCGGTTATGAAAATAAAGAGTTAGGTGTATTTCGTCGGTCTCTCTCTCTGTTTGATGTTAAGTAATGTGGAGTGACATAGATTTCTCTAGGGAATTCAACATATCATTATGCCTGCATTGCATTAGTCAGTTGTATACATAGCACATACACGTTCATAGCTCATATGTAATTGATACCTGCAATGTAATAGTTAATCATATCCTATTCATTTTTCGAGTTTCTTTTTTGTGGGCTTCATTAGAGGATTATGCCATCATTGTATGGGGTAAGAATAAAAAGATGGTTAGTGTTTAGGATCTAGTCATCTCATCTTAATTGATATGAAGGCTTATTTAGTTACTGTAACTATAGTTTTCCTTTGCTAAAGGGACCCGTCGCAGAGAATTGCTGGATTTGTTGCTTCTTCTTGGAATACCTTAGCTGCTATTTTAATGTCTCTTTGCAGGGGAAATAACTTGACATTAATGATACTTAATTTCAGCTGCTTTATTATATTGTGTACATTGTGAGTGAGAAGCGTCCTGTGAAAACAACAAAATCTAACTAACATCTTTTTGAATCCCAACCATTTTTGTTTATTTTTTACATGCATTCAAGTTATGGCGGCTCTCTTGTCAATGGCTTTAGATGATGATTTTGCTCTTCATATGTATGACAGATTATCCACACAAAGGCATTCATTGGTAGACCAAAAGTGAGATCTGTTGCTGTTACTTGCCGTTCGTAGGTCAACTTTCTGCTTGTTAGTTTTTTCTGGCAGTAGCTTCCAACTCTGAATTTTGCCTTTTGGCAATGCACGGTGAGCATTTTTGGTTAATTTTTCGTGTTGACCCGTGATCGGTAATCTGATATTGACACTGGTGAATATTTCTGCATATTTTGTCTTTTAGCCTAGTACATTGATCATGATTCTTTCCTGTCAAGTTGACTTTTTGCATTAGTGTTTACAATATTGTCTAGATGCTCACTATTTTCTTCATTTGGGAATACCAGTTCATTGAACACAATCCATATGATTAGTGATCACAAAGCTGATATTTTCAGTTTTAGAGTTGTGCTATGGGATTTGCTAACTTGAAAGGTATTGGCTGCATTGAAATAATCAGGACCTTCAATTGTCCATCTATGAATACGACTATGATCTTAAATTTGCAGGTTCCATACGAGTCCTTAACCTCACTACAGGCGGCTGTTGGAGTAGTGCAACAGGTAAAAATAAAGTAAAATATGCGCTCGCCTATTCCAAAGGGTACTCATCCAAAGCTTCCTCACCTGCTCGAAAGATGCTAGCAGAAAGATCCAACGGTAGGACCTGACTCCTCCGAGATCACAGAGATTCTGAAACAGATTGCTAAAGAGGTAATTTTTTGTTCGTCCACTGCTCTCCTTTCAACATGTAGATAGCTACACTTTGATGCAAACTGTTATTGCATTTTGTAAAAATAGGAAGAAAAATGGATGATATAGTGAGTAGTTTCTATAATTTCTCCTAATTCAATATGAAGAAAAGCTAGTGTATGTGACATGCTATTCCATGATTCAATAGTCATTTTCTGTCAAAAGATTGTGTTCAATTCCCGCTAGCTATCGACGGGTTGTGTTTCGTGTGCGTTGTGGTTTGTACCCTCTCTAGTTCTTTCAATTGTCCATTTTTAATAACAGGAAGAATGGCTACCTTTACATACTACAAAACCATAACTGGTTTTTCTCGTATCACATCGATGAAATTGGGACTTTGACAATACTTGGTTTACATGAATTACAGTAACATTTCAGGTGATCTTCATCAACTGTGCCTAGACCATCTGCCAGCAAGTTATTCTGGAAGCTGCTGAAGAATACAAAATTTGAGCTGTTGGATGAAGTTTCATCTGAAAAAATAGAAAAAGAGCAGGTCAGAGAAACGTAGAGAATATATGTTTGTGGACAATAAGGAAATAAGAATAGGACTTATAGTACCAATATTTATTGTTGCAGCCAAAGTTGCGACAAGTTAAGCAAAAGTAGTTCAAGCACGCCTTTGAGCGCTAGTAATGACAGCATGCTTTGCTCTTGATGCTAGAACCTAGCTGTCAAAGGTTGTATTTTGATCTTCAGATAATCTAGTTTGAAACTTAGTGTTACCTAATCTGCAACTCTTGCTTCAATTATGATTTAAAAGTCCTCTTCATTTGTAAAATTGTATGTTTCAAGTACCTATCATTTGTAATACATTTGTAAATGTTGATTTCGGATAAGTTTGGTTTCAAATGCCGGTACGACATGTTCATTAAACTACTCATCATTTGTAAAATCTTATTTAATGAGAAAAGTATGTTGTTTATCAAACGAATTGACATCTAATTATAGATGTGAAATCGAATCATTACATAAAAACGATGCTAGTATTATTATAGACATCGTCTAAATAATCTAAATCGATGTGTAACATATATTTTTACATCACAATGTTAATATAAATTGATATATATTGCTAATAACAACATCTTTATAAAAATCTAAAATGATGTCTATATCATGTTAATACATCGGATGTGCACATATTTCATGTGGTATATTATTTGAAAACAATATAAAATCACACATTATATATATGAAATTAATATAAACGTAATCAGTATAATAAAAAGATGTCTATTTTATTTTAATACATTGGTTATTTTGAAAAAAGTGATGTAAATGTAAAATTTAGGCTTGGTGCGGACATCTTCAAAAGCTTATAAATGAAAAATAACGAAGGTTTAATAACAATTGAACCTGCAATAAACAAAATTGAGGGGTTGATTTATATCTACATTAAAAATAAAATAGATGTTTTATCTAAGAAAAGACATCTGCTTAAAACCGATGTGAAAAGCTTTGATCTTTTACTACACGCACATAGAGATAGGAAATTTTTTTGAAAGACATCTGTTGACAACAGTTGTCTAATTGCATTTTTCTAGTAGTGCCTCTTAAGAAAAACACCCTTCATGTACCCCCATCAGTGGCTCCGTCATCGACGTGTGATTCTTTGGTGCCCATAGCTCCACTGCCCCATCATTCGAAGCTCGTAGAGTCCTTGGTTCTTACCCCCGATGTCCCTATACCTATTTTCGATTCCAAGGCTCCTGAAATCTCAACACCCATATCCAAAACATCACCGATCACCCCAAAATTTCTCAAAATCATGGACACCCCATGGATGGATGTCAGACCAAAAAATTTGTCATGCTTGCCATTTATGTTTCCATCACCGACATTCATGGGCAAAGAGGAGAATGTATCGGATTCGAGGTCGAATCCTTTTCAAGGGGGAGAAAACATATTACCATATGGGCCTGAATCATACGAAATTTCAATTGAGAAAACAGCTTGGCGATACATCGATATTTTGGATCCATCGGACTGTATAAAATTCCGATTGAAACCTCACTAGTACAGAAATCACATCTCTCAGGGTTTTTTTTACAAGGAGTACGGGGGTTTTCTAGCCGCCTTTATTCGCGTCGCTGAGAGATAATTTTCGGTAAGGGGTTTTTATTAAAACTCCCGACATAACGCATTTTCAAAAACGACATCCTGGGTATACGTTTCAAAGGGGTTTTTAAAAAAACCCTGAGAAATGCACTTTTAAAATTAAAAAAAAAAAGGTTTTCCACCCGGTCTAACCCGGATTAGAAAACCCATTTCCAAAACCTCATTTGAATAACAAATATCATCTTATCATATCATGAAACAATCTAGTACAATATACTAACAAGCTGGATAGTTATCAAAACTCAATGAAGAGAGCCTAAGTCAATATATAGACCAAATTACTTACTAGTCTCACAAACTGACACAAAACATATATGAAACAATTAGGACGGTAAACATTTGTTCAGAATTAAAACCTAAATGCATACAGTTTCAAGCACTATGAAAAATGAATGTCATAAGTAAATCAAAATGCTCACCAACAAGAGGGCCATTTTCAACAAGGTTTGGAACGATCTAATCTTCGTCAAGACAATGTTGAAATTCACAACAGATGCAATGTTCTAGGTTGCAAGTTCCACGATCTCTACTGGTATATAGATAGTCTTCCTCTTGCATCAACCCACTATTCTTCAAGATGTACTCAGGCTCTGTCATCAACCCACCAATGCAGCCAGAGTCACAAGCACTCCTCGGGATCACACTGATTCATAATGAGCTTAGTTAGAGCTTCAGTCTAATACTTACGAACATTGAGATCATAAACTAACACCGGTTTGATGAAGGGGCTAAAAATAGCTTATGAAACCATCCAATACAATGTAATAACAAGTTGGACAATCATCGAAACCTAGAGATGAGCCTAATACAAAGTCAATATATAGACCACATTACTTGTCTCAGAAATTGACACAAATCCTATATGATACATTTAGGACTCATTCATAACGAGCTTAGTTAGAGATTCAGAGAAATACTTCCTAACATAAAGATCATAAACTGCCAACAAAACTCAGATATCGATGAGCCTAAGATAGGGTCAATACATAGGCCATATTACTTACTAATCTACCAAAATTGACACAAATCATATATGAAACAATGCCACTATGAAACATTTGATCAGAATCACAACCTTAATGCCTATAGTTTCAAGCATTATGCCACTGTGAAAACGTTCCCAACAATAAAAAATGTCTAATTGAAGTGCTACCTGGATTCATTATAAGACAAGGAAGAAACAAACCTGATGATAACAGTCAATGATCTGTTGCTCACTTAGGCTCACAAGATTCAGTAGCAAGAAAGTGAGCTCCTTCCAAAGCACCAGTGGCACTCAAACTCCAGCATGATCCACAAGAACCCTGGTTCATTTATCAAACAATCAAACAAGTTGTAGCTTGATTATCAAACACAGAATCATAATAAAACATACCCATTAAACCTAGATATCAAGCAAAACACCATCACAAAATAGATCAATTTCAAAATAAAAATAGACAAACAATTGACATCATATAGATGTCAATCAGATTAGCAGGTACAATCAACTCCTCACATATAGGCAAGACACGACATTATGAAATTTAGCAGTTTCCACCAAAATAACAAATTTAACGGCTACTATATGCTGATACAAGAAAACTTAACAAAACTCGAGCAGCACGAATTTAACGGGTACTGTTTGGCCGTGTGGGCCTGTCAAGCATCTTTTTTCCAGTCTCTTGTGTAGTGAACACGAGTTGCACGTGTGATAAGGTACTATTGCAGAAGATGCTTCTGGAGGAGGCGGAGGCGGTGGTGGCAGTGGGAGAGGAGTCAAATCAATCATCATTACAAACTTGTTCATGTTTGCTATAAGCCGCTTCCGCTCCTTGTACCTGCGATGGCGCTCTCTGATCTTCATGCGTTGGTACATTAGATCTTCAACACTTCTGCTTTGTTGCATTTGATTGAAGGACACTGATATTGTATGATCATTTTCCCTGGATGCATCCATGTTCTGTTGTTTCTCCATTTTCAGAAGGTCAAACAAAATGAACCCAATCTACAGAGAATGTTGCCAAATCTACAGAAAATATAGTAGTTACAGCATAATGCTTTGTCTATTTCCACTTACACATGAGTCTCTTGAATGAGCACACTGGATTTCTTGACCGCAATTTTACAAAAATGAAGAATAACCCAAGCAGCTCAATACGTCAGACAGAATCTTGTATCATCAGTTGAATTTATATAACTTGCTATCACAAAACTGAATGATGTTAGAACAAATGTTATGGGTGAGCACATTCAATTTATACAGATTTCAAACGAAGCAGATAGATTAACAAAGTAACGAATTAAAATAAATTATCAAAGAGCTTGAAAAGAGAGATCACATACTCTAATTTGACGAAATGAAGACAAGCATAGACTATTCATATTATTTCATCCTAAAGATAGCCGCACATGTGCAACATCTGCAACCTGAATTCGACCACATTTTTTCTTGTATGTATTTGTTAAGACATGAGATGTCAAAACCCAAACCTCATAAATTCCTAGTGTTGTCTTGCAAAGTACTGTTTACAAGATAATTCTAAAAATAAATAAACTAATTTGTCTAATTTCCCTTTCATTCCATATTTCAACAAAGAATCCGGCCAGATCTGACATATCGAACACCAATTTCTCACAAAATGGAAGAACTCACCACACTGCGTTGATCCTTCACGACCTTAACAACGCCAAGAGCCTGCAAATCGACATCCTTGGGGAACTTATTGCCGCGGAAGAGCGGGTACCAAGGGCTAAGGTTTTTCAACCAGAACACCAGCCTCTAATTCTCGGAACTTATTGAGGCCCAACTTGTAGGAGCGGCCGCCAACAGTGTTGTGCTCTTCGATGAACAGGCGGTTGTCGTTGAAGATCTCAGACCGCGTTTTGTTGTCTTTGCTGATAGTGTTTAAGGTTCTCGATGGGTGTCTTTGTTGATGGGTGTCTTCGCCTCTGGATCCAGTGGGGAAAAGAGGCTGGCCAATTAGGGTTCCGGTGGAGAAACGTCGAGAAAAGGAAGATCCGAGAGATACTGGAGGGTTCTGGATTTATGATGGATCCAACGAGATGAGAGGGAGATAGGGGAAAGCGAGTGGGTGACCGTGGTGATATGAAATTGGTTTAGAGGGGAGACGGCGTCGGTGTATCAGCATTTTTTAAAATAACTCCCGAACGTCTTTTTTTAAATTGAAAAAAAAGAAGGTAAATACTCCTTTTACGGGAGTTTTTAAATTAACCCCCGGCCGACTGTAGTATTAAGGGTGTTTTTTTAAACCGCAGGTAAACTTCTCCCGAAAAAGCTCTGTTTTGTACTAGTGCGTATGAGCACTTGTTGGAAAGCTATTTTAAGTGGCTACAACTTCTATGCAGAACACTTTTGCCAAATCGTCCTTGAAGATGACCGAAAATGTTGTTCTTTACAACATTATGAAATCTGGCAGCTCGTTCGAAATGTGTTTGTTGAAGACGGAAAGCATTCAATGAGACCAAATAAATTGGTGCAATCAAGATGCATATGTTAATACTTATTGATGGTCTTGAAGGTTGCCGACTCTTCTCCTTTCCGTCCCTTGGTTTCCCACCTCCTTTTCTATCATTCCGAGGGAGCTCTTATATTATCCGCTCAATAAGTGTTTTAGCTAGCCTTTCGCCTTTCATTTAGTATTGTTTTTCCAATATAAAGAGCTTGTATGCTCACTTAGAATTCAGATTTGAGATTAATGAAAAGTGTGGTTCCTTTAAATTGAGATGCCTTCAACATCCTCTGAGGTGAGATGCCAAAGAGAAACCCGTTTGTTGAATCATTGCCGGTGAGATGCTTGTGATTTATTCTCAAACAAAGACTCCATCATTCGAAAGTGAGATTCCGATGTTTGAGAGTGTAAGTTTAGTAGATCTGGTGGTGAGATGCTTCAAGATCTAGCAATCCATATCCTTGTCTTTTATTTCCTATAAATCCCCAAAAATCACCCCACAAAAATAGTGTTCGAAAGTTCGAGACTTGGTCGATCGATCCTTCGGGTTACATCAGAGGGTGAATAGTAGGATTCATGGCAACTCGGAGGGAAACTCAGGAGAGCCTTCAAGGGCGACAATATTTAGAGAGATGAGAGTGAAGAGCGATGTTCAGGAGGAGAAGGGAAATGGGAACAACACGGAAGGAGAAGTTGCGGATGCTTAGGGTTTTAGACGGGAATCTCATGGGCGGGTGTTTAAATTAGTTCATAACTTAATTCCGCGCCTTTTATAAAAAGTTTCAAAACAAATATTTAACATCGGTCTAAAATATAGGATGATATCTATTTTATTTTGGAAAAGTGACCAAAAATAATACACATTATCCTCTGTAAACCAAGAATAATACGTTCTTTAAAAATTACTGATTTGTATACAAACTATGATCTGATAAACCAATTTTGATATGGCCATCATTTCCGGCCAAAATTCCGGTCTAAGTGCTGATTTTGAAGTCGGGGATAAACTTTGGGCTTAAAATCTAGTTAAACTAAAATTTAGGGAAAAATGTTTAATGAAAATTTCCATCTTCTTCCTCAGTTCCTCCCTCACTCTTGACCTCTTCCCATGGATTATTTGAAATATAGATCTCTAGCCTTTTGACCTTCGTATCAAATTGGAACCGACGTCGGGAATGGAGTCAAGTATGGAAGCAACCTTGCCTCCTCTCTCACTGCAGGTGCCCGCTTGACTGCCTCCGCTCATGCTCTTCTCCATTGTTCCTACTGCTCAAAAGCCCTCTGGAGCTTCACTTACCACCATTTTGATGACAATTTGCTAGAAGTGTTGCGGTTAATATTTTTGTCGATCATTTTGGGGAAATCTATTTCAATTTCACCTTTTAAAAAATTAGGGTTCTTGAGTTCAAAAGTTGAAATCCATAAAATTAAATTTATTTGGTTTAAATTGCTACTGCTAATTATGTGTATAAACATAACATGATTTAAATCTATAAAACCTCTATGAAAAATTAATGATTTGTGTTCGAACCGATGGTTAATTCATGTGCTTCTTTTACGCGTGCTCCGTCTCTGTCTCTTGATTTCAAACCTGTAACTCTTTGATTGTGTTTTCAATTGGATTTTGTTACCGCTCGATCTCTAGTTCTTTTTTTAAAGCCTTTGTGAAGAATGTTTATGATTGTGTTATATATCCATGATCTGTGATTTTTTCTGAGTTTACAGTTCACTTTCTTTAAACATTTCTCCCAGATATTTATGTTAATTACATTCTAAGCCCAAAATTTATACCTGACTTCCAAATCAGCACTTAGGACGGAATTTTGGTCGGAAACGATGGCCGTATCAAAATTGGTTTATTAGATCATAGTTCGTATACAAATCAATAATTTTCAAAGTTCGTATTATTTTTGGTTGACGAAAGATAGTTTGTATTATTTTTGTTCATTTTTCCTTTATTTTAACATCTCAAATTTAAAAACCGATTTTAAAAACTATTTAACATGGCAGGTTTTTCTAACTGATGTTAATGAGCTGATGTTAAATAGCATAATTCTAGTAGTGATAATTTAAAAGAAGAATAACAACCCAATCTCAACCAAGTTATGCAATTCACAAATTAGATGGATCGCATTCACAACAAAACCATCATGCAACTGAACCCGATCACTTGAATGGACACAGTGATCAATAATCTTTCCGCAAACATCGCAACCCCAAGATCAGTAGCATCAGACTAAATTAGGCAGGGCCCAATAAACAATAGGGGGAACAGATAGGCGTACCTAGACGTGGCCACGGGTCGGACCCGTCAGGGGGTACGACCCTAACCCTGACCCGGGGTTCCGACGGGTCGGCGGGTTCGAAGTGGCGGGTCGGCCACGTGCAAACAAACCGGGTATCCAACGGGTTTTGCGGGTCGAACCGCCGGGTCAACCATTTTAAAAAAAAATTGGTTTTATACCCAAAATAAAACTCAACCCAAGTCTTTCACCACACTTTCGAAATGGAAAGATTTAAGGTTGACAAAACATGGTATATATATATATATCTTCATTTCACTCCATCATTTTATCACACTTTAGATGTGGGAAAGAAAAAGTTGGATTGTGGGAATGACTAGTAGGGGTATGAGGATCTATATATAGAGAAAATAGAGGTACATAGCACACTTTCGATGTGGGACAGAAATATGGGATATGAAAGAAATTGTGAGAAATTGATGTTTCGACGAATCAAATTATATGATGTAAAATGTAATGTAATTAAAGTATTTAAATTATATGGTGGAATATAATGTAATTTAAGTTTTTAGATTATATGATGTAACATATAATATAATTAAAGTGTTTACCTCTTAGGATTTAATGAAATGAATAAAACATGGTGATGAAACATCATGATACAATATATCAAGTTATGTTGGATTAATCTTTCTATTTAATTTAATTAATAGTTGTGTTGATCCATTAATCAATCATAAGTGTTTTATTTTACTTGCATTATTATGTTAATTTCTTGATCAATGATTTCAAATCTAGGTTCATCTTCATATAGATATGTTAAACTTTCTCGTTTAAAGTTGAATTAGCCACATTTTGTGTAT
The DNA here is from genome assembly GCA_037127255.1 of Persicaria tinctoria. Classification (NCBI taxonomy): domain Eukaryota; kingdom Viridiplantae; phylum Streptophyta; class Magnoliopsida; order Caryophyllales; family Polygonaceae; genus Persicaria; species Persicaria tinctoria. The sequence goes on along the minus strand of JBANSL010000006.1, from coordinate 53,275,218 downwards.
ACACATAATGATGATGTTATTGAAATTACATACTTGGGTTGCTTGTTATGACATGAAAAGACACATTGAAAAAGTATTACCCAATATTATATTTCATTCTTGTGTTTGAAAATCCGAAGTTCTATATCATTTTCAAAATAAACGAAAACTCAACATTAATGACACCATACAAGTGTAACGGCTTTATCAACAACGATATTTGTATTATTTGAAATTATATCATAAAGACTTCTAACTTAGTATCATATAGAATGATATAGAATGATTTAATAGTGGATCCACCAAATAATACAAATGTTTAAGTTATTTTGTTGAACTTCACACTTTCTTGTTACCTGTTCGTTATTTTAATCTTTCATAATTGATAGGTTCAATATTTTTTTTAAAATAATATTTATATAAAGTGTAGTACTAGTGTTTGTATATAATAAAAAATTTATAAGTATGAATTGACATGAAAAAACCTAATGGTAGAGATTGAAGACATGGTGTAGTTTCAACCCTTGTTCTTGTCCCACATTGAAAACTAGAGGAAAGGGGGAAGGGTGCTAAGTCTATAAAAATAGAACCATGGGGGTTAATTGTCTCACATTTCCATTGCATATTAGGTTGCATATTAGATTATGTAATATTATGAATTATTCTAAGAATAATTTATATAATTTACATAATAATTATAAATTCATTTTATTAAAAATAAATTTTTCAAAAAAAATTATTTTAAAATGGCGGGTTGACCCAGCGGGTCGGACCGAGTCGGACCCGTCGGGTCGACCCGCCGGGTCATGGGTTATCTTTTCCTCGACCCTAACCCTAACCCTCAACCCGAGCCAACCCTCGGACCCGTGGACCCTGACCCGGCGGGTCACGGGTCGGGTGGTGGCCATGTCTAGGCGTACCTGCACTTACCATCGGTTTGAAAATTGGTGGACTCTCAGATAGGGATTGGGGTCGAGAAGGAGCAGGCGGCAAGGGCTGAGTGCAGGAGCTCCGCCAATTTGATGGAGGCAGCCCTGGACAATCCCACGGTGATGGACGCGAGCAGAGGCGAGAAATTCCAGCGGTTCTGGGAAGTCGCCGGTGGTGAGGTAGTAGAGAAATTCTAATGATTCTAGGAAGTCGTCGGTGCGGTAGTCCGACTAGGGTTTAGGTGAAGAGGGCCGTGTGGTGATGGAATGGTGGTTGCTGCTACCGGAGATGGTGGCCGGCGGTAGAGGTAAAGGTCATGAAGAAGGGGCGGCACTCAAGCGAGCGGTGGTTTGAGATGGGTCGTGACTAAGGAGAAAGGAAAGGAAGGGTTTTGATTTTTTTTTTATACGAAAATTAAAAAAATATAAAAATTAATCCTAACTAAAAAGAAAAAGGAAAACCTTAACTAGTGATGTTTATGTTATTAGCATGACTTATTCTTAATGTCAAATCCTTACCTATCAGACATCGTCAAAGCCCTCAACAGTTTGTCATATTCCTGTGCACACATCTTTCACAAGACGTCATAGCACACTAATAAATTGAAATTATATAATACTATATAAGTTTAAAACCCCTTCAATTTATCAAAGTTATAACTCTCTACTGAAGGAATATGATACCACCGGTTTAGTTCCATTGGTGGCTTTTCAAAATAACAATTAAAAGGATCAACATAATCACCATTACCTTCCAAATTGCAAAAGTAGTTTGCCTTTATTACCTCTCGAGCCTCAGCATGTGGCTCTAGACATGGTTCTTCAACATGGGAGCTGAGAATGAATGCATCGGATGGAGTAGGAGATACAACACCTGAAACCTCATGGGTCGACTCATGAGATTCCATGTCAAAAAGCACTAGACCATCTTCTCCATCGTCAAAGAAACTATCGTTATCTGCGAACAAATCCTCCTCGTTCTGAACATCATTATCATGTTGAAACCAACTATGAGGGAATGAATTAAGCACAATGAATTCGACAGCATCTTCCATTCTTGCATCCTTCAATGTCTCATGGGATGGCTGGATCGGTTGGCTTTCTTTATCAACTTGCGGGGTGACCATTTGCTCAGCGATTATCTCGATTGATGTTTGAGTAAGTTGGCTAATTTGTTCCCCCAAATTTTTTATCCTCTCAGCATTCTCCTACACCGCTTATGTAAGGGCTTGGATCGCATCATCCAGGTGTGTGACAGAGCCCTCCATTGGTGGATAACACATGGTGAGTAACCCCTCATGTGCAACATGGTAACCCAAATAACAGAAAAAATCTCACAACCCCGACAAGCCTAACCGTGCTAGGCCTCCGTTACTCATGTACTCAGGAAGCGCTCGTTTCCCATCAGCCATCCTGTCAATTATGCAAAGAATCATATCTCAGATGTTGTCTTGATAACCCCATGAATTACGAATGTCAACATATCTCTGCAATCTGGTAAGATATTGGTGAAAGTTCTCACCTTCAAACTGCAATAACCTCAACATCCTAAAAGTTTGTAGCAAGGGTGTTATGAACCGTAAGATAGGTTCACAACAAATTAGATATATACAATAACTCGCAAACACACAAAACAAAAAAATAAACATTGATTACCCGACAACGGCGCCAAAATTTGACAGGAGGAAACTGTTGTTGTTCCTATCAAAAGTAAAACACAAACCTACAAACTAGTATAGTAAGCAAGTAAGAGGTCGATCCTACAGAGAATCAAGTATTTCTAAGCAATGTATATTTACCAATTAGTAGAAAAGAGGGGTTTTTATGTAATGAAAATAAGAAAGAAAATAAAATAAACTATAAACAAATTAATGGAGATAACAATTAAGAAAATAATTTCATCTATAAATATCCACCTTAGTTTGACTAGTTGATCCTCGATCCTTCTTCAAGTTCTCTTTCCATCCTATTATTGTTCCTGTTCTGATCTTGTGTGAATTACTAGTTCTACGAGTCCTAGTAACCCTTACTAATTAAATAACCCTAACACAATAAAGATTAAACCTAATAGTAGCATTAACATTAAGGATTAACTAGGATACATGCAACACCAAGCTACGAGTCAGCATTTAACATATAATTGATTCTCTACACACCAATTTAGTCCTACGAGTCCTAAAAAGGCATGATTGCTACTATGGATTAAGGTTCACTGCGAGGAATCTACAAAATCCTAGTAATAATCTCAACTAGTTGCGCGGACCAGAAGAAATCAACAATATTCACAAAAGAATCAATACGAATCAATAGGAATAGAACAAGAATATAAATCTCACAATTTTAACAAACCGAAGCTTCAATTAATAGACGAAACGGAGGAGTTTAGTTCTCCATAAAATTAAAACAAAACATAATTAGAGTTTAGGGTTAAAGTCAGTCGGCCACGTTACTCACGTTCTCACGACTTCCCTAATGAATGTATATATATAACATACTACGAATTCTTTAACCTAAGCGCGTGTTTGACAAATTGGGGTTTTTTTAGGACTTGGGTTTTTTTTCGAAGGTGGAGTTTATTTAGTGTATATGGAGGTGTGGGAGGTGGAGATTTTTTTAAAAAAATAACCTTGTAAAAAAGATGAAAGGTGTTTGGTGGTTTTAAGGCTTATAAAAGGATATTATAGAGAAAAAGTCTAAAATGCCCTTCGTAAACGCTAGGGGGGGCAAAAGGGCCAAAGAAAGTGGAGGGCAAAACTGACCTCTCAAACCTCCACAAAAGAATAAACTTCACCTTAACCTCCCAAAGCTAGGTGGGGGGCAACTTCCATTTTCAACAAAAATAAACTCCACCTTAAGCTTCTCCAACCCATGACAAAGCTCTTGCCAAACATGTAGGAGATGAGTTACTTGTTTTTTAACCTCCTGAAGCCCCAAAAACCCCCACCTACAACTACTACCAAACATGCCCTAAATCTATCTATTTATAATATATATATATATATATAAAGTAACTAAGGTATCCGATGGATCTGTAGTTAAACGTCCTTATGCGACCTCGTTTGAATCGTATAGGTGCTTAGCGTACGTTACTAGGGAACTTCAATCCGTTGGTGCCAAATCCGTCATATTAAGGCAAGTAGTTTGGTTCAATCAGTGCATTTCTGCAATTTCGTGCCTTTTAATTGTTGTCTTTCGTGTCTTTTATAAATCCCATGCTATAAGTTCGTGATAAATATGCAAGATAAACCAGTTGTTGCTATTTATCAACTCCTTAATCTCACATAGCATGACAACTCGGGTAATTATAATTTGATCCTGTTATTTGAGAAAATTATATTAAATGCCCGAACTTCCTAAAAGCATGATTTGTTCATTTTGTTTCCTTCATGCTAGTTAAGTATGGTATATTATTGGTTTTGAATATCCATGCTTGTCAGTGATATTATTTCGTGCACCTTATAGTTTTAAAGTGCACAACATGCCCTTTTGTGGTCACCTAGGATGAAATTGTGATTTAATGTTATTGTGTATTACTATTGCAGTATTATTATTATTGAATTGTGTTAAATAAATGGAAAATGGTAAAGTCAGGTCAAGGTTGAGTATACCTTGCTCTATAAACGTCTCATGAGATGCCCCTTCGAAATTGCAAATCTCTCGAATGGGTACACTACCTAAGGGTAGTAGGTCGTCTGCCCGTTATATGCGACCGAGATCGGTATCACTTGTCCTAAGTAAATAATAACGTTGTGTATAATTATTATTATTGTTATCGTGATGTACATTATGGTATAAATAGGTGACCCATTTTCAGTGAAGTTATATCATATTCTATCCGTACTCGAAATATGATTCCCTAGGATCTCCGGATCCGCATCCCATTCAAACACTCGGTCCTTTTGGATCATCCCGTTATTTTATTTTATTTTAATCAAATGAGTCAGGTTCCACATAAACAATTACTCTTAATTCATATTTTAGTCTACAATCACCAATACCCTTTATGGTCAATGGGTGGTAGACGGAGTCTTGAACATTTTTACTTTCTGCTACTTGCTAGTCGTAAAAAGACTAACCGTCCTATTTTTCTCCTTTGGACGGTTGGGGTCCCTGGTCTACATACTACACCTCAGCCGTCGATCCGCAGGTTTAGGAAAACGGTCTTGAGGCGCTGAAGAATAAAGGATTTCATTGTTTTTCAGTTTTATTGTGTTTTTGAATTAAGGTACATACTTTTAGAATTTATGGGATTTTATTTATTTATTCCGCTGCTACTATTTCATTATTTCAGTTACTGTTGTTGGACCCCTTTGTTTTGGGTAACTTATTTTATTTAGAACATTATTTTATATTTAAGTCTTCCGCTGATTTAATATTTGTATGTTATCATCTTGTTTATGGGAGCATGGTTGCATGTCCCTATAAGCCTAAGGCGGTTACAAAGACATTAAAGTCTGCGTAATTGCTGGCGCTGCAACATCTCTTCAGTGTATTAAGAAGGGGTGTTACAGAAGGTGGTATCAGAGCTTTTGGTTTTATAAAATGAAAATGTAGGTTTTTGATACTTCAAAATGAATTTAAAAGTCCTTTTAAAAGGTTTTAAAATAAAATGAATTTAAAATTTTTAAGAAAATGTACTTTATAGTCCGAGTGTAAAATGATGTTTTAATTTTAAAAGTCAAGCCCTCAAGTACCTAACCTGTAATTATAGAGTCATTAGTATTCCATTCTTTAAGTACAAGTCAACTTGGGTATTGACACACTATTACTCTTACTCTTAGATGTCTGCGATCTCTACGGGGGCTAGTGCGGTGACGGGGAAGAGAGTCGCTCCGGACAAGAATGAAGAGGATGAAGTGAATGGGCCCATATGGGTGGACTCTGGAAGTGACTCTAGCGATGATTCAGACTACGACCCAACAGGTGCAGTTCTTGGGAAGAATGTCATTCGTGTCCTCCGTTTAGGAAAGGACCATCCACCGCCAAGCTATGGAGGCGAAGATGGTATGATTGTCCGAGAAGTAGGGGTTACTCCATGGGTTCCTACCTACGACCAGTTCTGCTATGATGAGATCACTTGGAGGTTGGCTAGATTCTCACAGGTTCATGGTCAAGGTACTCTGGAACATATTGAGGAGGCTGGGAAGCTCATGGAGGAGATCATTGAGCTTCGAGGAAAGCGACTCCAAGGAACCCCTGAAGGACAGGAGCACGAAGAGCGACGTGCTAAGATGCTTGAGTCGTTAAGGACCCGTGATGACTATGAGAATCAGAAGCTAGAAAGATTTAAGAAAGCGGGAGTGCACTTTGTCTACCGGTTCTCTAGTGAAAAAGGGATAGAAGGATGGTACTCTGTCAAGGGTACTGGGAACCTTAAGCACAAGAAGCCCAGAAACACCTAAGTTTCGATCACCTGTTCTAAGCCTTCACACTTCTTGCAATAATGGGCAAAGGACCTGCGTGTCCATACATGCCCCTAGCAACTCTGTGTCGTATTATTCCCCGCATTTGGTAGTTTTAAACTCTCTTTAACTTTTATTCAATGACATGATACTATATAATGCAATTCGATATATATCAGGGTATTGTGAGTGATTATGTTCTTGTTAAACCATTGGTACTATGCGAATAAATGGAGTATTAATGACACTGATTTTGGGCTTATAGATCATGAACACTCGAGGCGTTCGTCGTCGCCCTGTGACATCGTCAGAGAGGACTGTAAGTCAGGCGAATGGGAATCAGGTGGATGAGGATTCCATTCCACTTACGGGCGAGGGGACCAGAGAGCAGTCATTGGCTGATCGGGCTGCTTCTGTACGGTTGAGAGCTGAATATCGTGCTGCAGCTGCTCGCCGACGGGTTGCCAGACAGGATAGAGGCTCAAATGGGGCCCAACGCGAGCCTAGTCAACCCGAGCCTAGTCGAGTAGAGTCCAGTCGTATGCCCAGCCCTGTTGCAAGCCATCAGAGTGGGGGTAACCATTCCGTGAGTCACAGGAGCGGGTCTATCAGAACTGCAGGGGAGAGCTGGCGTGAGGAGATGGTGCAGATGATGCGACAGTTAGCGCGGGAGGCAGTGACGGAGGTCATGGCTGGAGCGAACCCACCACCACCTTCGCCACCTTTACGGACTCCGCGACAAGCACCACTAGTCATTGAGACTCCTGCTCCAGGCAGAGTGACAGATCTGGGAGACTCTTACTTCCGAGCACTCAAGGCGGTGAATGCTATGAAGCCGGATGACTTCAATGGGTCAGGTGAGACATTTGTCGTAGTTGAATGGTTGACCCATATGGAGAAGCTGTTCAGAGGTATTGTGTGCACAGATCAGGACAAGGTGCATATTACTGCTGTTCGTCTGAAGGGCGAAGCTGGATTATGGTGGGAGGCTGCTAGATTGGGATGGGAGGCGAACCCGACTTGGGAGGCCTTCAAGCAGTCCCTCACAGATCATTACTTTGCACCATCGCTGAGGATTGAGAAGAGGAGGGAATTCTTGACTCCTGCCCCTCTAGGAATGAGGATGGCTGCGCTGGTGACCCGATATTATGGGTTACTACCTTATGCTGGAGATTTGGTCAGGACTGAGGCAGACCGGATTCATTACTTCCATGAGTCCTTACCTGGCCGCATGAAGCTGCAGATGTTGCATAGAGACTACCCTACCCTAGAGGCTTACATTGATGCTGGGTATAGGGTGGAGGCCACGATGGATGAGACTCGGCGAAATCAGGAGTTCACCAACAGAAAGAAGGGGCACCAAAAGCATTCTGGTGTCAAGAGAGCTGCAGAATCTGCCCCAACTGGGGGTGTGAGTGGGGGCAGAGCCCCAACTGGCCAGACCGGAGGGCGCTCTCACAATACTGGTGGGAGGCAGGTGGTATGTCACAATTGTGGCAAGGAGGGTCACATCAGACCTGCCTGCACGGAGGCATTGAGGATTTGCCGAGGCTGTAACAAGCAAGGGCATATGATACGGTTCTGCAAGGAGACGAATGGTATTCAGTCTCGTTCTTACCAGGCATCGGCTGTTGCACCGAAGACTCAGAACCAGGGGCAGTTCAGGCCTCCACAGCAACAGCGTAACAGTCAGTCCTTTCAGCAGAGGACTCAGGCTCCTACGGGATCACAACCGACTGTGAATAAGGGAAGCAATGCAGCTGGGCCTTCCAACCCTGGGAAGCGCCTATATGTGATGAGGCAGGAGGTAGATGCTAACGCACCAGTGACTCAAGGTATTATTTACCATCATACCGAGTCCATCGATATTTTATTTGATTCTGGTGCTACCCATTCCTTTATTGCTGAGAAGCTTGTTGATTGGCTTAAGCTAGGTAGTGTGCCTTTAGATGATCCTTTTGTAGTCGGACTCCCTGATGGGGGGACAATGATAGGAAAGAAGGTGTTGAGCAGATTTCCTATCACAATTGGGGGTCGAGAGTTCGACGCCAATTTAGTGGTGATTCCGCTTATGCCGCTGGATATCATCTTAGGTATGGATTGGTTAGGGCAACATGGCGCGGTGATTGACTTCGAGCGGAGGATTGTGACCTTATCACCGGATGGCACATGCGTGTGCAAATTCCGAGGGCGCGTTTCCGTTGAGAACGGCCATATTATTAACATGATGCAGGCAGCGAGGCTACTGCGACAAGGCTGTGTGGGTTTGTTATGCTATCTGCAGGACTCAAAGCCTAAGGCAGTCACAATCTCCGATATTCCAGTGATCCGGGAATTTCCCGACGTATTTCCTGATGACATTACCGGGTTACCACCGCAACGCTTTGTTGAGTTCACTATTGATCTGGAACCAGGGACGTCTCCGCTCTCCAAAGCCTCCATATCGTATGGCTCCCCTTGAGATGAAGGAGCTGAAGTCTCAATTGGAAGAGCTGTTGGAGAAGGGCTATATCAGGCCTAGTGCGTCGCCATGGGGGGCTCCAGTATTGTTTGTGAAGAAGAAGGATGGATCCTTCCGGTTGTGTATTGACTATCGTGAGCTGAATAAAGTGACGATCAAGAACAAGTATCCGTTGCCGCGAATTGATGACTTGCTAGATCAGCTGCAGGGATCACGAGTGTTCTCCAAGATTTATCTTCGTTCTGGGTATCATCAATTACGGATTCGTGAGGAGGACATTCCGAAGACCGCTTTCCGGACTAGATACGGGCATTATGAGTTTGTGGTGATGCCCTTTGGTTTGACCAACGCACCAGCCGTGTTTATGGAGTTGATGAACAGGTGTTTTCACGACTATTTGGACAAGTTTGTCGTGGTGTTTATTGATGATATTTTGATCTACTCTCCGAGTGAGGAAGCTCATGAGGAGCATCTGCGGACCGCATTGACAGTGTTGCGACAGCATCAGCTCTATGCTAAGTTGTCCAAGTGTGACTTCTGGATCAAGCAGGTGACCTTTCTAGGTCATATCATATCTGAGGAGGGAGTGATGGTAGATCCTCAGAAGATCTCAGCAGTGAAGCATTGGGCTCAGCCGAAGAACGCGAAGGAAGTCGGAAGCTTTCTGGGACTAGCTGGATACTATAGGAGGTTTGTGGAAGGGTTCTCTAAACTTGCCCAGCCACTCACCTCTTTATTGAGGAAGTCCCAGAAGTTCATGTGGAATGAGAAGTGCGAGCACAGCTTTCAGGAACTGAAGAAACGGTTGACCACTGCACCGATTCTAGCATTGCCGAGAGATGGGGAAGGATATGTTGTGTACAGTGATGCTTCCAAACAAGGTCTGGGTTGTGTGCTTATGCAGGATGGTAGGGTGATAGCATATGCTTCTAGGCAACTTAAGCAGTATGAGGAGAATTATCCAGTGCATGATCTGGAGCTAGCTGCTGTGGTCTTTTCTTTAAAGATTTGGCGACACTACCTCTACGGTGTTCGCTGCCAAATCTTCACGGACCATAAGAGCTTAAAATATGTTTTCACCCAGAAGGAGCTCAATATGCGTCAGAGGAGATGGTTGGAGCTTATCAAAGACTATGACATTGAACTTCTCTATCATCCGGGGAAGGCCAATGTTGTAGCGGATGCTCTAAGCCGAAAGTCTCAGCATGAGGCTATGATCGCATGTTTGACAAAGAGACCTGTTTTGCGCCAGGATTTGTTAAAGTTGGGTGTTGAGGTGTGGTTTGAGAAGAATCGTGGTCAGCTGTGTATGATAGAGGTGCAGTCAGATTTGCTAGAGAAGATTAAGGCAGCGCAGGTCGAAGATACTGCATTGGTGCGTCTGTGTGCCGACTTCTTTGAGGGCAAGGCCCCAGGTTTTATTGTTCAGGAGGATGACTCATTATGGTTTGGGAAGCGGATTTGTGTTCTTTGAGGGCAAGGCCCCAGGTTTTATTGAGAAGGGACCTAGAGTTCCAGGTCGGTGAGAAAGTTTTTGTGAAGGTCTCGCCGACGAAAGGAGTGTTCTGTTTTGGGAAGAGTGGGAAGCTGAACCCTCGCTTTGTAGGACCATTTGAGATTCTCCAGAAGGTGGGCACGGTTGCTTATCGTTTAGCTTTGCCACCTACCGCTCATCCGGTGCATGACGTCTTCCACATTTCCTTACTCCGGAAGTACGTGTCTGACCCATCCCATGTCTTAAGCTATGAAGACATTGAGGTCCGACCTACAGGGACCTATGAGGAGGAACCAGTTAGCATCCTAGAGTGACGGGAGAAGCAACTCAGGAACAAGGTTGTGCCTCTAGTAAAGGTGCTCTGGTCTAAGCACGGAACTGAGGCAATGACATGGGAGACAGAAGCGGATATGAGAGAGAGATTTCCTTATTTGTTCTCTGGTTAAGTTTCGGGACGAAACTTCTTTTTTGGGGGGAGATATGAAATACCCTCGTATTTCCGTTCATTGAATTTTCGGTTATGATTGAATAAATGGCGGAATTATTATCATTATTTAAATGTGTCATAATTCACGAGTTAGTGAGCTCACATTTTTATAATATAGTAAGTGAGGAAGTAATTTATTTAATGTATTTAAATAAATTAAACTATTCGCAAATATTACCTATATATTATTTACGGGTAAATTGGAGAATATCTAACTATACATATACATACATATATACGTGTGTATATAAAATTCTTATATATGGATGTAAATAGATATATGTATACACTAGTCTTACCGTTATAAGCCGAATTAGTGGATGAATTCATCGGATCCGGTTAATATTAAGGAAGCACATATAATCAGGGAGATACTTGCCATAGTGAATTGGCCATATCTCCGTGATTGGCTTGCCTTAACCATCAATCCTTGACTTTTAAATTAAGGATTCAACCCTATTACTCACCCTCACCGTTCAACATCACCATCCAAAATCCATTCCCTCTACTGGTAGCCGATTAGCAACCCCGATCGGCAGCAGGAGTGCAAGGCGACGACAACTCCAGAGAAGCGTACGGAGGCGCATCACTCATCTGAAGTCGGCGTTCACTTCTCTGCAGTCAAGGGCCACCGCCACCGCCACCCTCACACACGCTAAGGGCTGGTAAAGGAATCTCATTCGCTACTTCTCAACCCTGTATATTCATATACACCCTAAGTGTTGATTCCTTACTTTATAAAACGTTTCGGCTCATCTCGATCGCAGGTCTGACCCATTCATCCACTGTTCTTCCTTCCTTTGCCTTCCTCCCACGTCCTACCATCACCCCCGGTAGCGGTAAGTCATCCATTGCCCCGATCGAAATTTAATCATTATTAAAGTCGCGTCGCCCAACTGACCAAGGAGTCGACTTTGTGATTAATTTCTGCAGCAACCAGATCTCGATTCAAGCCAAGATCTGAATCAAGTCAGGCGTGATACTTCCAAGTCTGATTGGTAAGTTGACTCCAACTTGTTTCGGTATCTCGAAACCATATCGAATCGCTGCTGAGCATGCATACTTGCACATATGAGTTATGCTGTCAAGTGACTTTTGGGGTATGTCTTCTGCAGCTGTGAAGGTTCGATTCTAGTTGTGACCTTGATCGAATCGGACGGTGCAATACCGACTACACTTGGTAAGTTGAAGGCAACTCATTTTACAGATCTGAAAGTGACGTGAAATGATGTCGAACTTACTTGCTTGTGTGTTGTGGGTACGTGGGTATGAATGCTTGCAGAACACCAAGGCGTGTTCGGGACTCGAGTGGACGTGGGTTGATTCGTGTTTCTGTAGGAGAAAGTAAGTACCGACTATATATATATTTATAATATATATATATATATATATAAAGTAACTAAGGTATCCGATGGATCTGTAGTTAAACGTCCTTATGCGACCTCGTTTGAATCGTATAGGTGCTTAGCGTACGTTACTAGGGAACTTCAATCCGTTGGTGCCAAATCCGTCATATTAAGGCAAGTAGTTTGGTTCAATCAGTGCATTTCTGCAATTTCGTGCCTTTTAATTGTTGTCTTTCGTGTCTTTTATAAATCCCATGCTATAAGTTCGTGATAAATATGCAAGATAAACCAGTTGTTGCTATTTATCAACTCCTTAATCTCACATAGCATGACAACTCGGGTAATTATAATTTGATCCTGTTATTTGAGAAAATTATATTAAATGCCCGAACTTCCTAAAAGCATGATTTGTTCATTTTGTTTCCTTCATGCTAGTTAAGTATGGTATATTATTGGTTTTGAATATCCATGCTTGTCAGTGATATTATTTCGTGCACCTTATAGTTTTAAAGTGCACAACATGCCCTTTTGTGGTCACCTAGGATGAAATTGTAATTTAATGTTATTGTGTATTACTATTGCAGTATTATTATTATTGAATTGTGTTAAATAAATGGAAAATGGTAAAGTCAGGTCAAGGTTGAGTATACCTTGCTCTATAAACGTCTCATGAGATGCCCCTTCGAAATTGCAAATCTCTCGAATGGGTACACTACCTAAGGGTAGTAGGTCGTCTGCCCGTTATATGCGGCCGAGATCGGTATCACTTGTCCTAAGTAAATAATAACGTTGTGTATAATTATTATTATTGTTATCGTGATGTACATTATGGTATAAATAGGTGACCCATTTTCAGTGAAGTTATATCATATTCTATCCGTACTCGGAATATGATTCCCTAGGATCTCCGGATCCGCATCCCATTCAAACACTCGGTCCTTTTGGATCATCCCGTTATTTTATTTTATTTTAATCAAATGAGTCAGGTTCCACATAAACAATTACTCTTAATTCATATTTTAGTCTACAATCACCAATACCCTTTATGGTCAATGGGTGGTAGACGGAGTCTTGAACATTTTTACTTTCTGCTACTTGCTAGTCGTAAAAAGACTAACCGTCCTATTTTTCTCCTTTGGACGGTTGGGGTCCCTGGTCTACATACTACACCTCAGCCGTCGATCCGCAGGTTTAGGAAAACGGTCTTGAGGCGCTGAAGAATAAAGGATTTCATTGTTTTTCAGTTTTATTGTGTTTTTGAATTAAGGTACATACTTTTAGAATTTATGGGATTTTATTTATTTATTCCGCTGCTACTATTTCATTATTTCAGTTACTGTTGTTGGACCCCTTTGTTTTGGGTAACTTATTTTATTTAGAACATTATTTTATATTTAAGTCTTCCGCTGATTTAATATTTGTATGTTATCATCTTGTTTATGGGAGCATGGTTGCATGTCCCTATAAGCCTAAGGCGGTTACAAAGACATTAAAGTCTGCGTAATTGCTGGCGCTGCAACATCTCTTCAGTGTATTAAGAAGGGGTGTTACACTTATTCCCATATTTTGCCTTTCTATTGAAAAATACACAATTCTTGGAAATACTTTTTTCTCTGTGGGATCGACCCCTTACTTGCATCCTCCTATACTAGCTTGTTTGTTTGGGAATTATTTTGATAAGGGAAATCAACGACTTTCCCTCCGTCATTTTGCTTATATTTTATGAATTGGTTAGAGACATGTAAGGGTTGTTTTTAATACTATTTTATAGTTATGGTTTATGCATATTTGGTTATTAATTACTCTTGTTCTTATATGTTAAGTTGTTTACTTGTCTTAATTGGCCACTAAGATAGATAATCAAATGCTAAGAGATTATAGCTAAATCCTCTATTGCGATCCTTAATCCGATATAGTAGCAAACATATCTTGATGAACATGTTGTAATTCATGAATATGAAATAGTAATAACATACAGTTTAGTGTTATTCTTACCGGATCCGATAGCTGGATTGACAACCAGGTGACACGTTGAAAATGCAGGAAATACATGAATTATATGCTTATGTGATTAGGGACTTTTTTCTTCTCGAACCTTATGCAAGAGTTTAGGGAATTGATAGTGATCGAATCAAGAAGCTATTCAATTATGTGCACAAACCGACACTAAGATATCCAAGCATAACCAAACGACCCAATGATCATGGAACTACCAATATTGCGAATATAAGTGAAACTATATCCTCTTTCTTATTGATTACTTTGCAATCATTACTTTGTTTACTTTATTTTTGCTCATCATTAATTTCACTCTCGTTACGAATTGCTTGCTTGCTTGCTTAATATGTTTGTCCAAAGTCACACGCACTCTGTGGGATCGACATGTACTTGCTGCTAATACTAGTTATTAGTTGAAGGTATACAATTCAGATTTAGGGTGTAGAACACACGATATTCTGTAAGCACTAAGCTCCATTTTAATTACTATAAAACATGCAAAACAAATTGTTCACCTGTTATACCTCAACTACCAATAGGGACTTTACAAAAGCAATATGTATTTACCTAGATGTTCTATAGGAAGCAAAATTGTTTCCATTAAAATATGTCGGTTGGAGATTCTACATCTGCCAAACAGAAAAGAAATCAAGTATAAGTTCCAGCTCTAAAAATGTACATATTTTAGTTGGAAGTGTTTACTTGTTTTGCTAACTACCTGCATATTTAGGCGTCTCCGTCGAATGTAAGTGGACATGAGGAATTTTCTGATTGATGTTCAATCCATTTTGAGATGGGGCCGCAATACCATTGAAATGATCTTTTTGTAGGTTAGCCAGTTGCTTCTCAAACCCAACATGAGGATGCATAGTAGAAGCCGTGAAATAAGTATCAGCTTAATTAAGCATTGATAGCCGTTGATGATGAATAGAATCGGAATGTGGCACAATTTCCTACAATAAAGCCAAATGTCAACCCCTTTCCCACTCATGCAATCCGAAGTGATTCAAGGAGAAGAAATCAACTTTGAAGACAGGTTCCTTTATAAAACCTTTGAAGACTAATTCCGTTCCAAAACCTTTGAAGATGGATTCTGTTCCAAAACTGTTGAAGATGGATCCCGTTCCAAAACCTTTGAAGAAGGGATTAGCATAATATCATTCTTCACATGTTTTTGACCTAGGACAAAGTCCTTGGATGCGTCTTTGATAAAGTTTGTTGTTGAGACAAGACCAAACTTTAGAGAGAAACTTCCGGTTATAATCTCAGGACGGATCTTGCTTTCTGATGGCTCCAGCATAATTGTTTCCTTCAGCACTGCTCAAGCATCATCCTCAGTTGCAGTTTGTTTGGAGCAGGGTAAGATAGAATCCAAGAAACTCATTTTACATGAGAAGTCTGAAAGTGCTTGATAATGTATGTCATAGAACAGAGGATAAAATATTCAACCATAGTATTGTGAAAGTTCCGTGAGAAAATATACATTCAAAATTAACCCATGCGTTTGTGATAGCAGTCTCTAAATGTCTGAAGTCATTCGTGGAATGTATTCTGAAGAGTTTAGCAGCTAAGCTCCTGACCCATCTCCCGCTCAATCTTTGCCTAATGCTATTTTCTGCATTATGGAAAAATATTACATTTACTTGTAATAAAATGGTAATGAAATTTCTCATTAATTCATGATTTTAAAATACACTTTGTCAAACCCGGCCTTCATATAATGAAACAAACGCATTAGCTTGTTAATTCATTTTGAATTTTAACTCAAACTAGCATAATAGCACTCCTTGCCAAAAATACAATTAATTAAACTCAAGACACTAGTTGAATTGTGACAATAAAATTAGCTACCAACTATTTGAAAACAATGAATCTAGGGCTCGGCACAACTTCCTTCAACTTCTCTTAGATGAAAAAGCCTTACACTAACCTAGACAGTGATTGCTTTTCATATATGACTTATGAAATTTGTGTTAAGATCACTTACCAAAGGAGTAAGAAGTAGAAGATCGATCACTGTCAAGGTTATAGATCACTAACCTAGAACAAGCTTTTCTCTGGGGCTTAATAGCCTCATCGGAGTTGTCACTAGTATCTTCTCACTCTTAATCCTATTGGTTATAAGAGTCATAGAACAAGTTGGAGCTCTCTATATCTTTGTCAATGATGTCATATGCTCTTATCTGATTTTCCCTTTGTAATCTATCTTTCTCTGCCAACATACAAAGCCAAAATTCAAGAAAACCTCTCAGTGAGTCAACAACCATGCAAGAAGGATCTCAATTTTTGGTGAAACTAGCAAATCAAGAAACCTTAATTCAACGTCTGCGGAGCAGTTTAGAGGATAAACTAATCAGAATTAACCCTAAAATACCACAACTACCCTATTGTTATTTGCTCGTGTATCTCATCTTCCCAAATCTTCCAAAAACACTCTTATCCCTGTGTAGAAGATGAAGAAAAGAAAATGGAGAAGATGAAGACAAGGAAACGTAGAAAAGTTAAAATGAGAAAAAAAACCTTTGGTAGTCACCAAACGCCATCAAGACAAAATCAGCTCGGCACTAAGTGAACATCTTCGATTAAAGAACTAGCGAAACCTTAGCTCGAACCTTGACCAAACCTTCAGAAGCTATGGGGTACCTTGGAACCTAGATTTGAAATCTGGGTGGCTTAGAGTTCAAATTAGGTAATGAAGATGACGGATTTTAGAACCTCATCGTCGGATTGACAAAAACCCTAAGGAGAGTACCCCAATGGAAAAAGGTGACAGAACGAAAGCGAGACTAGCTTCGTGGCAGACCACGCTCCAGAATTTGAAGCCTACGACAGTCTGGAATTCGAAGTCCCCGGGGTCGTGACCGTCGAGGGAAAAGAATGGAGGAGAACGAAGGAAGGAGAACGAGGAGAATGAGGAGGAGAATGGAGAGAGGGGTACAAGCGGCTAATTTTTTTAGACGGAGTATAACACGACCAATTTCTTTTGAATGAGGTATAATTACCTAATTAGATTTTACTAAAGGTATATTTGAGCAAATTTCCTCTTTAAAAAACTAAACTAATTAAAATTTAAAAAACATTTTCAAGTTAGTACTATATATTTAGGGGTGTGCATTACCGAGTATCCGACACGACCCGAAACCGTTTCGGATACCCGACACGAAACCGTTTTGGATACCCGAAACCGTTACGATCTGATTAATACCGGGTATCCGACATGAAATCCGAAATGGTTCCGTCTCAGATAGCCATGTAATCTGCCACGAACCATGTTTTGAGATATCTTCAAACTGAGTTTCTATTCAGAGAGCATCATGAAGCCAATTAAAGATTGGGAGAGAGATATTTCCATGACTCCATGAGAGCAGGGCCATATCTAAAGCAAGAGATTGAGAGATATTGCCGAGAGACAGAGAGATTTGAAGAGAGAGCACCGTGAACACCGTAGCAATGACTGGATGTAATATTGGAAAATCTAAACCATTTCGATTTGGTTGAAATCGCAAATTTCCATCCAGATCTAGACCAAATTGAAGATTTCGAGAGAGCAGGGCGTCAGAGATTTAGAGAAAGAGAGAGAGAGCTCGAAGCCGTAAATGCCGCCATCGTCTGCCGCCACCTGTCAGAGAATTAGAGAGCGCGTCCCGACCTCCGCGTCACAACTTTCAGATCTAGGCTTAGGTTTAGTTGAAACTTGAAAGTGGGCAAGGGTGAAACTGTGAAAGAGATTTATACAGTTTAAATTTGAAAGTTTAGCCCTTATGTTTTTGTTGGAGATGATGTCGGCTGAGAGATAAGAGAATAAGGGTTTGGTTGGAGATATTAAAAATAAAATGGGACTTGAAAGGGAAAAAAATGGGTAGACTAAGAATCGAACTCGGGTGATAAGTGATAGGCTTGTATTATGTTAGGCCCAATACCAACTGGGCTAGCAAATATTTGTGATATTTCTAGTATTGTATTTATAGTAGTAGTGTACAACAGAACCTATAAATTTTTTTAAAAAAAATTATCGGTTCGTGTCGGGTACCCGATAAAGGGAAATGCCCGATCTGAACACGAACCAATTATTGCCGTGTTTTACCGGTTCGTGTCATTTTCGCGTCGTGTTATTTTTGGATCGTGTTTTTTCGTGTCGTATCGCCGTGTTTTCATGTCGGATCAGTCGTGTCGGAGTTTTTTTGCACACCTCTATATATATTATCCTATGTCATTGGGTATAGGATAGAAAAATCATTACTAAAATAGGGTATCTGGATTGATATGAAATAATAAATAGTTGATCTTGAATATTCTATTGATCTGGTCTATGTTGAAATCCTTTCTGTCGTCTAAACATTTATAAAATATATATACTCCCTAAGTTAATTAGACTATGTCATTTATTATTATTAGGAAAATTTCACGAGGTACCCCTCGGATATCGCTTAATTCATGCGGTGGCCAATTATTTTACCCCTTTCACGTGGTACCCCTGATGTTTTACCCCTTATGTTTTGAATTCTTTCACCTCGTGCTTTCCCCCTTATTTTAACAGCTCTGTTAGTTCAAAATAAAAAAAATCAAATCAAATCAATTGAATTTCTCATACCCGCACTCCCCGTCTTTTCATCCCATTCAACCTTTGAACTTCCAAGGCAATAATTCAACTTCGAAGGCTATCCCCCGGAGAGTCAATTAGAGGGATGGGACCACCAAAAGGCGGCATATCGATTTCCCAAGAAGCGTTCGATGATGTGGTGAGAGAGAATATGGAGGATTTAGAAATGGAGCTAGATGAGGCCCTCCAAGAGGCCATCGATATCCAGGGCTAGTGGCCGAGCCAAACGGAAGACGCACAGACTGGTGGCCGGAGTTGCTGGTCACTAGCGTTGGGGCCTGGAGCCAACAGAACCCGTTGTCCACGAACTAGTCCGTGAGCAGGGATCCAGCAGACGCCATAGCCAAGCCCAAACTCGCAGCCAAAAGACGCCACCACCGAACCCACTCCCTAGTCCCCACTGGTGGTTTCTCGCTTTCTTTTTTTTCTGGAATTTAGTATAAACCCTAAACTTCGACCTCTTTTTTACTCCAGTTTTCCTTTCTCTCCTGCTCTTTCTTTCTTCTCCTCTAGTCCTCTCAATTCCAACCTTCTCGTTTTTTATTTTTGTAGATTTGGGATTTTTCAGTGATTGGATTTTAAGGGTACGCCTTTGAGGAAGGCAATGGAAGTGACGACGACTTCCAGGAAGGCAAGTAGACCATGAGCCATCTCATCTGGCAAATTGAATTGAAACTAAAATTTAGGGCTCAGAGCCTCAGATTATGAAAAAGAAAAACGAGAAGGTAATTGAATTGAGACCTTGTGCAGATCGGATTTCTCAAACTTGTGGGGATCAGATTTCTAAAAATTGGGTCTAGTTCGGCCAGTAGCATCGAGTCCCCCTCCAGCCCCAACACCGGCGACCGACAGCTCCGACCACCAGCTTCTGTGTCTTCCGTCTCCTTGAGAGGTTCTTTTCTTCGTGTCTTCTTCTCTTTCCCCGTTTCAATTGATTTTATTTTCAACTAACGAAGTTTCTTTTTTGTGAGAAACAACTAACGGAGTTGTTAAAATAAAGGGAGAAGGGCACGAGGTAAAAGGATTCAAAACCTTAGGGGTACCACGTGAAAATGGTAAAAACAATTGATCACCGCGTGAATTAATCGATACTTCGAGGGTACCTCGTGAAATTTTCGTTATTATTATTCGTTTTTAAAAAGGAAAAAAGACCAAAAATAATACAAACTATCACCCGTGAACCGAAAATAATACGAACTTTAAAAATAACTCATTCGTATACAAACTATGACATAATAAACCAATTTTAATATAGCTATCAAAATTCCATTAGAAGTGCTGATTTTGCAAACGAAAATAAACTTTGGGCTTAAAATAAAATTAACTTAAAATTGAAAATGCAGTAAACCTGCAAACTTGTGAAAACTGAAAACGATGAACGCTTGAAGAACTTCCATGTTCGATCTGGATCTTCCGATGAAGAACAGGGTGAAAATGGTAAAAACAATTGGTCACCGCGTGAATTAATCGATACTTCGAGGGTACCTCGTGAAATTTTCGTTATTATTATTCGTTTTTAAAAATGATAAAAAATTATATAAAAATTAATTTTTTTTATATTTATATAAATTTATACTTAATAATAATAAGCATAAAATTGTTAAAATTTAATATTTTATATAGTTTTTTTTTACTAAAACGTTATGATTACATACGGAGTATTATGTATCTAGTTTAACAATGAGAGAGGGGTTACGCAAGATGCGGCAATTGTTTGCGAGTTTACGCTGACGGGGTGTAGCATGCTCACATTATTATTATATATTATTATTATTATTATTATACTCGCTAAAATAGTAGTAAAACATTTGCTTACTAAACTTCAAAATTGTGTATTATACAACCAAGTATTATTTTATTAATGAAATTATAAACATCAATTAAAAATTTAAACTCCAGTGACCCCGAACCGGGTCCTCTAACTGAATCCATATGTAATTAGGGGCGGATCTAGAAAATTTTACAGGTGGATACAAATTTTTTATAAATTATTTTTATAAGAAATAATTTAGAAAAAAAATATTAAGAGAATATATTAAAATTATTTCTTAATATCATTATAAACAAAATCTTATTACTTAATTATGAAACACTTATAAATTATATAAGAATTTTAAAATATTGAAAATTGGATTAAAAAAAATTAAAGGAAAAAATGTCTTCAATGGGATTTGAACAAGGGTTAAAGGTGAGATTTCGCACCTAAAAACCAAGAGGGATCATTGGAATCTCCGAGGTAAGTCCCTTGTACCTACCCTATGGTCTAAGTCGTAAAATCTATTTATCGTGCAAACCAACAAAGTTTCCAAAAATCATACATAAGGTTGCCACGGTGGAGCCGGGTCAAAACATGATCAAAACATTCAAATCAAAATCGTAAATAATTTAGTGAAGTCAGAGCCTCAACTCTCTCTTTCCGCCAGTCAAAACCCCGCGGTAATGAAGCTAAATCAGCATCAATAGTAGTAAGCATAATAGATACCTAAAACAATATATAGTGGGCGGGATCAGATCGATGCCCGCTTTGGCTCTGTCCCCCACAATAAGTACACACATACGCTAAGTCTAATAACATGCTTCTAGATGCAATACAGGAATAATAGCATATCCTGTTCCTAATTCACCAATGCAGAATAATGCAGAATAAACATAAGGCCTTAGCAAAGAATACCAAACGGTATATTCCTCATCCTATCCACCGCCCCCTTTTCCGATAGGGCGGAGACTGACCAGCTCGTGAATGCATTCCATTCCATTAATGGGATCATGTCCGTATTGGTACCCAACCCCGTGTAGCATGCTTTTCAATTAATCAGAAATGAATGTGGTCTTAGAAGAGAAAATAAGAGTAATGCGGATAATAAATAGAGTGTGGTAATAAAGTTGTTGTCATGAGTCGAACGACTCATGTGTTTGAAAGAAAATGAAATCAGAGCTGGAGAGAGATTGGGTTCAAAGTGAAGAGGGGACCGATTGGGAATCAAACACAAGAGAGGAGGTGCAACAGGTCTTCGACAAAATTCAGAGAGGTGAGGTGTGTTGTTTGGGTTGTTTGTTTTCCAAAGATGGGGAATCAAGAAAGGAGGGAGGGAAGTAGGGATATGATTTTACCCCAATAGGGGGAGATGAGTTGGAATTGGATAAGGATGGGTGAAAGAGGACGGAATTGTGGTCCTAAGTCGAAAATTTGAATTTTCGCCGATTGTTCTTCCAAATTCCGCTCTCTCGGCCGATTAGATTTTTAAAACCCGAATAGGATATTGCCAACGGAAGGAATTTTCGAATCTCGGGGTGAAAGATGGAATCGATCTTTAAAAGTTCAAAATTGGGCCGGAATTCGCTAAAAGAGTTTCAAGTTGGATTTGTTAAATTGAGGACGAGTTTTCCTTAAACAACCCGAATTAAATCCATTTTAAAATCATTTTTAATTTCCTTTTTCCGAAAATTGGGATTTTAAAATCTGAGCCTTTATAGATTTATTCAAATCATAACAATGTTTAAGATAAGGTGAGTCAATGACACAATTCTTATTCATTCTTATTCATTCTAGGGGCATAAATTTTGTCACGAAAACTCCAATTCGAAGCAACAAGAAGGAACAATCATATAAGAATAAACGTCAAAAGAGGGGGACATCCTAAATCTTATTCTCAGCATGGCAAAGTTAAATAAATTATTGACGAATACTGTCAAATCTTCTAGGTAACAAAGACAATGTCAATTCCCAAGAAAATTGAAATTTAAAGTATCCTCCAGATCACAAACTTTATAACCATAGAAAAATATTTAGGATGTCCAATTGTGAATGGGAGAATGAACAAAGAAACATTTGAGGGAATTCTATGTAGAACAAAGAGCAATTGTGCAAATGAATGCCAAATTCTCTATCACAAGAATTAAGAGCTAATTTACCAGCAAAACCATACTACCTAATGTAGAAATTTATTTTTCCCGCAAGCATACACAAGGAATTGGACCAAGTCAATAAGACTTTCTTTTGGAATAAAGACTGAAACTATAGATCACTCGTTAGTTGGGATAGAATATGTAGAACTAAAGGAATGAGAGACTAGGACTTAATTAGAAAATCAAAAGACATGAATAAAGCACTTCAAATAAAAATTCTTTGGAAAATTCTAGATGAGCTGGAAAACATATTTAGGTAAGAATCGTCAAGGAAAAGTATGTGAAAACCACTAGTATTTTGGAGTACAGAAAGACACCAAATGCTTCCTAACAATGGAAGAAATTAAAGGATTTAAGAGACACTTTCAAAAAGGACTCATATGGAATGTAGGAAACGGGAAATCAGTCAATTTATGGAGAAATAAATGGGTATCAATTGTACCAGTCATGGATAGGAGTGGACTTTTGCCAAATGCCCAACTCAACAAAAAGTTGAGTACATTGACCATAACAAAAACTGGATCGAAAGTAAGATTTACCAAGCACTCCCATCTCACATTGCGGGGGGAAGTCATAAAAATCCATATTCCCAGCAATAATATCCGAGATAGATTGCATTGGTGCCATAATCGGGATGGCTGGTTCACTAACTAATGCTACGAGCTTTATCACCGACTGACCATTGAATCTAATTCGAACCATGTTGAATAGATTTGAAAGGTTGACACTCTTCTAGAGTTAAAAAAAAATTCTATGCAAAATTTACAAGAAAGAACTTCTAACAAAATCACGATTAGCATTGAGAAAGATTGATATCCTCCTCAACTGCATCTTCTGTGACAACCACTATAAGGACGATGTCCACCCCTTTTCACCTGTAAACACACTACTAGATATTATAAAGGATAAAATTGAACCTATCCCACATATTAAAAATGCTTGATGGAAAAAATAGGCAAATCAAACACTCGCTTGAGTAGTTAGGAACTAAAATTCTAAAGGGAGAGAAAACATACCTAGCAATGGAATGGGAGAGCATCTAATATTTTATGAATAAAACGGTATCATATTTAACCAAATGGATCACCCTGAAGGGCAACAAATAAATTGCTTATTCACAATCATGCTCAAAATTGGGAGAATGCAAAACATTTCAAGGAGAGTGAAGACATTCAACCTAACAATATACTAATGGTAACAAAATTTGATTCTAATATGAAATGGAAAAAGCCCAACTCAATTTTGACGAATTTTCACTCCAGTTAGGAGAGAGCGCTATATGATTTCTTATTAGAAATGAAGACGGAGAAAAGATGAAATTAGGTTATGGAAGGTGCGATAAACAAACAACATTGAAAACTGGAGCAATAGCTTTACTCAAAGGAATTTGTGCACTAAATGATCTTGGTTACAACAATGTTGACATCGAGGGAGATAAGCTAACAATTATCAACTCATCGAAAGGAATATAGAAATCTCCTTAAGAAATTAATAAAATCATAACAAAAATCATGTTTCGCTTGACATCAATCCAATCGGTTTCTTTTTCTCATTCTTTTCGTGAATACAATACAATGTAGATAAGGCTGACACCTTGGTCACCACACGAATGAAACCTAACTCATCAACAATCCAGGTCTAAAGGAAAAGATACACTCAAAAAATAAATGACTAAGTTCTAACCGTCACTCCGAATTCTTTCCATATAAAAAAAGAAATAATTAGAGCACGCCCACCAACTTTTCTAAAATATTTCCAAAATAGAGAATTATAAGTCATATATTTTGATTTTTTTTCAACTTCATTCCAACGGTTCTCCCATTATAGACCTAAAATACATAGAGTTTTTCTTATGTTTAAGAAATAGTCTCTATTTTTTTCGTCTCATTTTCTATTTTGAATAATATAATGGAAAATCTATCAGACTAAAACAATCCTAATATTTTTTTTTTGAAAAAAAAAACAAGATGTAGAAGTTGTTGGTATTCCTTTTGGGTCTTGTTAGATACACCGCAAATGGTAATTAAGGATTTGCACATCGTTATTATCGTGCATACACATCGTTATTAACGTGCAAATACGGTGGGTGAGATCTATGTGCACGTCGGCCTGCACATTGAAAGCAATGTGCAAGTCTGGACGTGACTAATGACGTGCAACTTGCCCGATTAGGGTTGAAGGCTTATGGTTGGGTTTAGGGTTTATGGAATAAAAATCAAGGGTTAAGGGTTTAAGGTTTAAGGTTTAGGGTTTAGGGTTTAGGGTTTAAGCCACTGCTGCTTTGGTGAGTTTTATTGGCAAGTGAAAATTAAATGCTAAGCATTTATTTTTAAAACTAACATCAATCAACGTGGAATAAAAATCAATAATTGTAAAGATTTTCATTCGGATAATATGCGAATAATATTACAAGACATGGAAAAAAAGGCTTACATCAATAATTGTAATAGACTCATGGAATAAAATCTAGACAAAGTGTAAAGGGCGACCGACATCGACACGTAAGGCTCGGAATCTGTCAAACTGAGCTTGAAAAGGAGCATCCCATCCTTCGACGCTCGGTTGATGATGTGCAACCCATTATGGCACATGCGACGGAATATGAGCGTTAGGACGCAACTAGACCAATGAGAACGGAAAACTAGAGTTAGAGTATTGAAATATAGATGAATAGTAAGAATAGGTAATATAATACATTTGAAGTCGTACCGCGGAAAAATGGTCTTGGTTTCCTATGCAGGCTAAACCAAAGGTTGCTGAATGAGGGTTGTTACCAGGTGTCGGCGGGGACATGGGGAGACATGTGAATGCATGATGCCAAGCTAGGACAACGAGAGGAATCTGATATACCGTTGCAACTACTAAATCCATGATGGGTAGTTCTATCCAACCTCTCCTATCACCATGCACAGGTCCCGCCCATCTCTGGTTGTCAACGAACTGCTACAATGTGTACCCTCCCATATAACAACCGGCGTAGTGATCTGCGCGGTCCTTCAAGTAATTGCATAATAACGCTTTTAGTTCTGGGAAAACAGACTCACCGATCGGTGATATCAATGAAGCCAAAGCACGGTAGCCACAATGACCATCTCCAATAGTGTCCCTAACACCCTGAATATGTCCGAGCATGAAGGGGTCAACGTTGTTTCAACCCCAGTTAAACCCTCCGAACACATCATCACATCCACGTTGAGCTGTGGTCGCATGTGGACGATGTCGAGCAGCATGTCGAACAACACGTGCTTCTTCTCTCTCAAAATTTGCCCTGAACTCCTCGTATCGCAACGGGTCATCGTTGCATATGTTGTTGGAAGTCGTCTATGAAGATGACGGTTCATACGGGAGTGGGGTGTCGTCGATGTCACTCCATGACAAATCCATCCAGAATAGGTGGATGTCCTCAGCGGGTATCGGAGTACCGGAATTGACGTACGCCTTAATCTCATGGACACAAGGAATCCCGTTACAAACCCTACAATGTAGGTTCGTGCATTCTAGAGGATTGTTTTGATTTACGACATCCTCCCACAACTTGTACAAATAGTCGAAGCACTTTTTGGAGATTAAAGTCTTTACCTGATCAAAAAGGTTGACTTTATGCGACCTCGTTGACCATTTGAAGTGATCGATCTCTAAGGCAGTTTGCAGCTCATGCAGTTAGCAATCATTGCCGACGCAGAAGTCACCGATCAATGAGTGAAGTGCCTCCTTTAGAACCTTGTGTTGACCCTCAACTATGTACACAGTTTCACGTCACTACTAGAATTATGCAATTAGCCATCACGTGTTTTAAGTCTGTTAAAAAAAGACCCGATGTTAAATTATTCTATTACATCAAATAATAATTTTAAGATGTTAAAAAATATTTAGACAACAGTTAAAATTTTCAACAGATGTAAAATTGTTGATTATGAACTAAATTAAAACACGCGCGTTTAGGGGTGTGCATGATTCGGCCCAAACCGAATTTTTGGGCCGAACCAACACAAACCGAACCTAACCGAACCGAACCGAAGTTTTTCGGTTCGGCTTTCGGTTTGAGAATTTTCATTTTTCGGTTTCGGTTCGGTTTGTGTTCGGTTTCGGTTCGGTTTGTGTTAAACCGATTTTTTCTAATATTCCACTATATATGTATACACAATACTTTTTATACACTACATAAATACAATATACATATATTGGTATACTTTATATATACATATATACACTATACATATACTTTATATAAAGTGTATATACATATATACACTATACAGTGTATATATACACGTATACAATCATACACATTTTTTTTTGTGTGTGTAGTGTGTATATATACACATATATACAGTGTATATACACACATATATACGCTAATACATATATTTTTTTATGTTCGGTTTGTGTTAAATCGAATTTTTTTAAGAGAATTTTTTTTAAAATTTTTTTTTTATAGAAATTCGGTTCAACTATGTTGAAACCGAACCGAACACAAACCAAACCGGCAAATAACCGAACCGAACCTAATGCTTTCGGTTCGGCTTTCGGTTTTGAAATTTTGAGATTTCGGTTTCGGTTCGGTTCGGTTCGGCCCGGTTCGGTTAGGTTTTGGGCCGATACACACCCCTACGCGCGTTTGCATTTGTTAAATGAAACACGCGGGTTTGAACTACTTGGAAAAAAAAAATGGGAGGGTTTTCAAATTTGAGAAATTCTAACACTTGAAAGTTAAAAATGTGCGTGTTTGAATTTGTTAAATGAAACACGCGGGTTTGAACTACGTAGGGAAAAAAATGGGAGGGGTTTTCAAATTTGGGAAATTCCTAACACTTACAAATTTGACCCTCTCTCTCCCTCTCAGTGTTCATCGCTGTCAATAATACCCGAGACTCTCTCTCCAAGGAAGACTTACCAGAAGAGAAACCTCAACCCTCAAACCGCCGCCACCCAAGAGCCCGACGATCTGCCCCAGTTCAGACCGCCTATCCCCGCCCTCGACCACCTCAGACCACCATATCCTACCAGAAAACAAATAGCCAAAAAAAACCTCTGTAATTGGGATTACAAAACCCATTACACCGGAAGGGAACCATGCGCGAAGAACAACACCAAATCAAATGGTAATCCCCTAGATCTGCAAAATCTTTACTCATACCTGTAGAATAGCGGAATTGATGTAAAGTCCTCCTCGAGGGTTTCCATTCATTGATAATCATATATATAGGTTACAAAGGTATTGGGCCTTAATGGGCTTTTGGCCCACTATACAATATTAAGACCTATGTAATCTATCAAACCCCCGCAGTCGAAACTGGAGGGGGTCGTACAGTGAGACTGGAGCGAAAATCAATGAACAACTGTCTAGGTAAACCCTTGGTGAATATATCAGCGTACTGATACGAGGACGGGACATGTAGAACGCGGACATGTCCTATGGCAACCTTGTCCCTGACGAAGTGGAGATCAAGCTCAATGTGCTTCGTGCGTTGATGCTGGATCGGGTTGCTAGCTAGATAGACGGCGGAGACGTTGTCAGTGTAGACCAGAGTGGCCTTCATAAGAAGGCAACGGAGCTCAAGCAGGAGATTGCGAAGCCAAGAGCACTCGGAGACAACGTTGGCAACACCTCTGTATTCCGCTTCAGCGCTGGAACGAGACACGACAGACTGACGCTTAGCTGACCATGACACAAGGGTGTCGTTGAGGAAGACACAGTAACCAGACGTGGAACGACGTGTGTCAGGACAACCACCCCAATCCGCATCAGTGTAAGCAACAAGATCAAGCTTAGCGGAAGGAATGATCGTGGTGCCGAGCTCGAGGGTGCCGCTGATGTACCGGACAATCCGCTTCAAGGCCTGAAAGTGTGGTTCCCTGGGGGCATGCATGAACAAGCAGACCTGCTGAACGGCGTAACTGATGTCAGGCCTGGTGAAAGTGAGATACTGTAGAGCACCAGCGAGGCTCCTGTACAATGTCGGGTCATCAACCAAAGGACCAGAGTGAGCACTGAGCTTGTTGGATGTATCGACAGGGGTGGCGGCTGGATTACAGTTGACCATCTTAGCCCGAGCAACAATCTCGGCAGCATACTTACTTTGTGAGAGAAACAGACCAGAAGCATGACGCTGAACAGCAACTCCCAAGAAGTAGGACAACTCACCCAGATCAGACATGGCGAATTCCGCACTCAACTTCGAAATAATGGACGTCCGAAGAGAATCAGAAGAGGCGGTGAGAATGATGTCGTCGACATATAGTAATAGGAAGGCCATGTCAGAGCCTCTGCGATAGATGAACAAAGACGAATCTGAGCGGCTGCCGATGAAGCCTAAGCGTAGCAGATGTGAAGCAAAGCGCTGGAACCAAGCCCGCGGAGCCTGTTTTAGACCATACAGAGAGCGCTTAAGGAGACAGACGTGCTTGGGACGATCAACATCAGCAAATCCTGGCGGCTGAAACATGTATACTGTCTCATTCAGATGACCATGAAGAAACGCATTCTTGACATCCAGCTGATGAATGGCCCATTTGCGTGACAGTGCTAAGCTCAACACCACTCGGATAGTGGCAGGCTTGACGACGGGGCTGAAGGTCTCATCACAGTCAATACCTACCTGCTGAGATCGTCCGTTGACCACAAGACGTGCTTTGTAGCGCTCTAACGTCCCATCAGAGCGGAACTTGTGATGGAAGAGCCACATACAACGAATGACATTCGCCTCAGGAGGGCGAGGGACCAGAACCCAAGTACCGTTCTTTGTAAGGGCCCTGTATTCGTCGAGCATAGCCGCCTGCCAATTTGGGTCTTGGAGGGCTGTTTTGTGGGAGGTGGGAATGGGGGAGAGGGAGGTCTGGGTGGAGGCAGAGGGTGATTGGGTGTCGGGACGGATGGGAGCAAGAGAGGCTAAGGACGCGGGCACGCCAGCGGAGGACGTGGGAGCGCCAGGTTGGGGCGCGGGCGCGCCAGGTTGGGGCGCGGGCGCGCCAGGTTAGGGCGCGGGCGCGCCAGCTTGGGACGCGGGCGCGCGTAGGGGAGGGAGGGGCGAGGTTCTTGCGGGGGGCGCCGCAAAGTGGGTTGTGGCGGGCGCAGCAAGCCATGCGGCGGGCGCCGCGCGTAGGGGAGGCGCTGATGGTGGTGGAGGGGATGTGGGGTGTATAGCGGGGTGATGGTCGGCGGTCATGGAGACGATCTGTCGGGGTCTAAAGACACCGGAGACGCTGCGGGTGTGTGGTCTGGTGATGGATGGTGGCGGGGGAGGTGGGGGAGGGGGAGACGCAGGAGCACCGGGAGAGCTCTGGCGAAGAATGAAGTGAGGGAAAGGCGACTCAGACTCTGTGGACGACACAGGGGGTGTGGGAGACGCGAAGGGAAATCGCGACTCATCAAAGGTGACATGACGAGAGAGAATGATCTTGTGAGTCTTGATATCGAGGCAAATGTAACCGCGATGATCAGACGGGTAGCCAAGAAAGACACAAGGGGTGGAACGAGGGTGAAGCTTGTGGGGGGCAGTGGATGACTGATTAGGGAAGCATAAGCAACCAAAGGTACGAAGGTGATCATACCTAGGCTCGGCGTAATAAAGAGTCTGAGCCGGCGAGCGATTTTGTAGGGTAGTGGAAGGGAGAATGTTTAGGAGATAACATGTGGTGGATAAGGCATGAGGCCAATAGGGAAGGGGAATAGATGCGTGGAAGAGGAGAGAGCGCATCATGTTGGTGATGGTTCTGATGATTCTTTCTGCCTTGCCATTCTGCTGAGAAGTATAGGGGCAAGACAAGCGATATGAGATCCCATTTACGGCAAAGAAGGAGTGAAAGTCTCTGTTGTCAAACTCACGACCATTGTCACACTGGAAACATTTGATGGACATGTGGAATTGTGTTTTGATGTAGGTATGGAATCTGGCAAAAATAGGAAACACTTGGGACTTGAAATGCAACGGGAAGACCCATAAGTAATGAGTGTAATCATCCAGAAACAAGAGGTAGTACTTGTGACCCTCCTTGCTAGGCACGGGAGAGGTCCAAATGTCGCTGTGAATGATATCAAATGGAGCAAGGGTAGAGGTCAAAGACCGTTGGAACGGCAGTCGGGCATGTTTGCCTAGTTGGCAGGAAGAGCATAAACCAGAGCGTGGGTCTTTAGTACATGTGACAAGGTTCTGGGAACGGAGGACATCTAGAACGGCAGCGCTGGGATGGCCCAGGCGTGCATGCCAGAGGCTGGACGACGATGCCGAGAGGGCGACCGGACACGATTGACGGGACGCAGGAGGTGGTGTGACAGGGTAGAGCTCCCCGGTGCTGTTACATCGCATGCGAGTAACCCCCGTAGTAAGATCGTTCACAGAGAAACCATAGGGATCAAACGTAAGGGAAACGTTGTTGTCAGTAGTGAACCGACGGACAGAGATAAGGTTTTTGACAATCTTTGGGGCAATAAGGACATTGTTGAGGTGTAGTGGGTGGGTTGGGGTCTGTAAATTGGCGTGGCCAATACCCGAAGTAGCAAGACGACCACCATTTCCGACGATAATAGAGGGGGCAGGGCCCTTAAAAGAAATAGAGGAAAGGTTACCTGAGGAGTTCGTCATGTGAGAGGTGGCACCAGTGTCCATGTACCAAGAAGAATCTGAAGATGTCTGTTGCGTAGAGGAGAAGGCGTGATGCAGAGCTGGCGGAACATAGTCTGGATCAGGCGATGTCAGATAGGCGCGAGGGCCGGCATGTCGAGAGGTAGAGTATGGGTGCATGGGGACGACGCGGGAGGGTGACCTGGCGCGGGCGCGTGGGGGCTGGCGCGGGCGCGTGGGGGCTGGCGCGGGCGCGTTGAACCTGGCTTGGACGCGCCTGGGGACGACGCTGGCCGAGAGAGGGAGGGGGAAGGGTGGCGGTGCAGGGGATCCGAGGATGGTGGATCCGGCGACGGTGGCCTTGGAGAGGGAGAGGGCGGCGGTGTCGCTGTGCGAGGGGGTGTCGAGAGCAGGGGCCGGAGAGGCGGCGGGGAGGAGGAAGGTCGGAGGAAGAGGGAGGATCAATTTAGGGTTCCGTTAGGAAGAAAAGGTTGTGATACCATGTAGAATAGCGGAATTGATGTAAAGTCCTCCTCGAGGGTTTCCATTCATTGATAATCATATATATAGGTTACAAAGGTATTGGGCCTTAATGGGCTTTTGGCCCACTATACAATATTAAGACCTATATAATCTATCAATACCTTCAATATTCCACTTCAAAATCTACCAGATCCACAAAAATAAGAGCGAAAAGGGTTGGGTTGAGAGAGAGGGAGAGAGAGAGAGAAAATTTCGGGGAAAAGGGACTGGCGGCGACTCTAGCGGCGGGGGGGTGCATCCGACGGTGGCGACTTTGGCGGCGAGAGTGGGGTTGGTTTTGGCAATGCAGGCGGCAAACGCTGCTTTGTTGGTGTGAGTACATTATTGTCGTCAATCTCTCCGTTCACGCCCTAGTCTATGGTTTGTTGGTGTTGTTGGCTCTAAGCAACAATAGAAGACAGAACTGAAGAAGACTACTACTAGAAACCAAGAATGGAAGGAAAAGAACCAACCTCCCAGGTACCATCAGCCCATCTCTCCTTATTATTTTTTATTGACTGAAATTTCTGGAAATTATCTGATGCGTGACCAACAGAGTGGGGTGAATAGAAATCTTTTCATTCTAAGAAAAGCCATAACCCACATAGCTCTTGCTAGGTGACAAACACAATTCGACATTCAAAGAGAATGTTTCACGAAATAGAACCGACATTATCAAAGAACAGAAGAAGCATGCTTCACCCTTGAATGGGGATGTAGAAATATCAAAACAGAAGGGAAATAAATTGGTCACTGAAATGGAAAAAGAAAAGAAGAAAATTAGCACTACCAGAAATATATTGTGGATTTCTCTTTGCAAATTGTTAAATGAAAACCTTGTTGTGAATGTAATTCCTTCCGTAGACTTTGTATTTGAAAATTGGGTCTTCTACTTGATGCAGGTTATAAAAATACACTCAGAATAGATAAGTGAAGAGGAAAACATTAACAATAGCCCATTGAACCATGATTCAATCCCCTGCGAGAACACTAGAAAAACAGTGCAGTGACCTTGGAAAAAGGGAAGTTTGTCCCTTGTGGTATGTAAGTCTGTCCCTTGTGGTATGTAAGTATGTCCCTTGTGACAGTTGCTGCTGGAAACGATTAAATAAATGGAGTGACTTGATGATATATCTCCACTAGTCCATGGATGTATTCTAGACATGGTTGAACAAGTTTAGAAACAAACATTATGCAAATTATAATTATAAACTAAGAAATGACATAGCAAATATCTATGGATGTAGGAAAATGCCTATTGGCATGACTGTTCTCTTCACATCTTTGTATGTGTTGATAAGGAGTTGGTATTGATAAGATTAATTGAGTATTTTTCCCCTCCTTTTATGGATTTTGGAGATTGAATTGGTGATTTCTTTTGGGGCATTCTACTAGAAATTCTTAATGGGATTGGGTGATTTTTGACATCTATTTGGGTTCAAGCAACTAGACTTCATGTTTAAATTCAGTTGTGATATTGTTTTATATCCTTTTTATTGCTATTTGATGGATATTAATACTTGAGATTTGGGGGAGATTATAAAAGAGTAAAAGTAATATGGTAAACTGGCCGATCATACATGTGTATTTCCATTAAACAACGCATCAAGTTAATCACTAGAAAATAGAAATAGTAGGTTAGCGTTTAATGTTTTTGGTTTGGGTAACTATTGCAGCTTGGCAGATTAAAGTGGAATGGGAACTTTGGGAGATATAGGAATCATGTTAAGAGTTCAAATGATGTTCCATAATTCCGAGAGGCCTTCTTTCTCTATTCAGGAGTCGTGTCTTCTGAAGAGGTATTTCGATGAGGTATTATTGTGATATCAATTATACCTCGATTTTTAATGTTGAATCATATATATTAGGAATCAATATATAATGTGGCTCCTTTACATGTAGGAACTTCGTGGTACATATGAGATCCTCGAATCAGATGCAATTCAATCATGCGAAAGGGTTGTTGTTTTACTCTTCAATTCTTTCCATATATAAAAAAGTATTATAAATTGTGGTTTCTTTGCAACCTTGCACCTACAGTCTATTAGGCATCTCTCTTCTTGTTTCTTCTTTGTCAATAGACTAATCAATCACAGACATGCTTAGTTTTCTTCTCCTGAGAAAATTTTCTTATGTGCATTAGCCTATGCTTATTTTCTTCTCTTAAAGTTGGATAAATGGCAAACTATCACAACTAAACTTTGTTTGGTATTTATCCTTGAACCTGAAGAGGTCAAGGGCAAGTCTGGATAGATACCTCAAAGCCTACTATTGTGTGAATTACAACTTTAGCGTGTAATTGTTTGTTTTCTTTGTTCTTTGTTTTCTTTGTTCCTTCATTCGTTGCCATCTATTGTTGGGATCGGAATCTACTCATTTCATCTTATTTATATAACCGACTTTGCAGTTTGATAAGGCTGCTTTTGATGGTGTTGATGTGAACTTCCATGTATATACTGCACGAATGAAACCCCATGAGAGAATTATGGCACTTGATTTGCCTCATGGTGAACATCTTTCACATGGTTAGGAGGTAGATTTTTCTACAAGAAAGGTAGATTTTTCCTTGAGAAAGAAGTGATATTATAATATGCTCACTTTGTCAATCTGAAATTCATCTTTTCTTTATCCTTTGGCGGACAGACGCAAAGAAGATATCTTTTGTTTTTGCAAGAAGTGTTTGTGATCAGGAGCTGATATAGTATGTACTTTCTTATGTGCTTTTTTTTATCTAGTTACTTATTCCATGAACATTAAGCCTTCTCTTTATCAAGCATTTGGAGATGAATATGCCGTTAAAAATAGCATGGAATGGATTAATGCTTTTTCTGTATGCTTTGGATTGACAGTCACATGTGATTTGGAAGTGTCCTGTTTTGATCTAGCTAGTCTCATGTGTGTTTTTCTAATGGTTGTGTTGCTTGTCTTTGGACATATGATGCGTTATCCTTTATTTAGGATACTAGAAATTTCCTGTTTGTGTTGCCCAATAATTGATAACTTTGGTCTTATTCTGGTGTAGTTTTGCTCTTACAAGTCTTTCTTTTCTTTTTAATGGACCATCATATACTTCTAGTGTAGAGAACATATCTTTTTTCAATCATTTGATTAGTTAGGTTGCAGGATGCCGCTCATGCTGCCCATTTGCCTTTTTGTAAGAAGCACATGTGCATACGCATATGAGTTGGAACATTCCATTCTTTAAAGTAATAGTCTTTTTCAAATGAAGTGACTTCAATAGAAGGGTTGTATATAGGGCACAAAAATATCGGTCTCTACGGAGCACAAAATAATCCTCCCTATTAAGTGCATTATAGGTTAAGCTGCTTATTTTCTTAACATGCTTTTCTGGATCAACTAGAATAACACACCCAATAGTTTTTTAAAAATATTTGTCTCTTATTGAACCAAGAAAATCGATCTTTGTGAAAAGAGTCTTCAATGATAAGTCTAGGAGACATCTCACCTTGGGGATGAGAATGACCTTAAATCATGAACAGATCTGCTCATCAATTAAACCATTGATCATCTACTCTTGTTGCTATGCTTGTACTCATGTATTCCAATTTTGATATGGATTGTCTACTGATTGTGTGTTAATTAGCTAGCTTTTATTTGTGCAAATAAGCAAGATTAAGTAAAAGATATTATAACTCGTATTTTTACCATCAATTGGCATATGCTAAGCCCCGGGCTTTGTGAAAAAACTCAAGGATAATAATGCATGTTTTATTAGTGGGGTTTTCTTCTTACGTGAATCTAAGTTGTGAGTGATTTTGTTAGATATTCTCTTCTCATTTATGGACTTGTGTATGTTGATCTATATTTTGAAACATTTGGAAGTGGTCACATTTACGGACTTATGTTTTTTTTTTTTTGTTTAGAAGGCAAGGAATCATTTCTCAACAATCGAATGTTTTATAACTCCTTCACTCCTCCACATGTCGTGCAAGTCGTGCAAGTGATGATAGTGCCACTTAAATTGTACATATGACCAAATTCCTACTTCAAGTGAAGTTGGTGCTAGCCTTACCTTTTTTGGGATGTGGTTAGCCAATTTTGTGGCTATGAATAGCGACGTTGTATTTTGTAAATGTTATAATATTATGCTAGTATTTATGTACATGTTTTTATTAAACGATATATCATTTTGAAGAAAAAACGATGTTCTATTGACAAAAGTGTGTTGTGTATTCAAATAAAAGACATCGGATTATATATGACAATAGTAGTACATTCATACATTTAACATCATATTGGTCTATGGAAATAGATGCTAGTACAATTATATTCATCAGTTCATTTATTTAAATCAACGTGAAACACTAGTTTGAACGTTAAAATGATATATAAATTGATATGTATTTATCAAAATAACGTCGTTATCTGTCAAATAAATTGATGTGTCATTGCAGCAATGTCATCATTTTATTTTGAAAAAACTGATATAAATGTGAGAAACGACATCTTCTGTGTATACAACCACAATAGTGCATTATTTTATAATAATATAATATCACATATAATCAACATCAAATTAATATATAGAGAAAGAATACTCTGAAAGTGATGTCTATAATATGGAAATACATCAGTTATGCCTATATTTCATATGGCCGGTTAAATTAAAACAATATAAATTCATAAATTACATATCGAACGTGATTATAAACATGATCAATAAAATAAAAACCGTTGTCTATTTTGTCTTAACACATTACTTATTTTATAAATATAGATGTAAATGTCACTTTTTTGCTTTAGGAGGACATCTTCACATGTTTTCAAATGACAAATCATGGATATTCATCAACAAGTCAATATGTCATAACCAAAATTTAAGGGTTATAATTAAGAAAAGACATCTGTTTAAAACCGATGTGAAAGTTTGGATCTTTTACTACACGCACAAAGAGATCGGAATTTTTTTTGAAAGACATCTGTTGACAACAGATGTCTAATTGAAGTTTTCTAGTAGTGCGTAAACATTGAAGTTCATACCACTAAATGTTTGATGACATATAATATTGTAATGGGAGATAGGAAGGACGGTGTACTTGTGTGTTGTACGCGTTTCGAAGAACATTATATGTGTAGCATCGTACAAGGTTCCTTCTGCATGGAAGCCACACAACCTCTAAATATGCCATCACACCTGAGAATGGGTGCCATCTCTCGTGTAGCGCCTGATGGCGTCGGTGGAATGATTTCTCCGTCTTCGATTGGAACAACCCCCAACAATTGCCCTTGAAGATGCCAGCGTTGCTTAAATTCTTTATGATTTTTAGTCCAGCGTCCTCGCATTTTCTCGTGACATGTAACCAGCAAAGAAGATGTTGCACGTTGGGGAAGACAACATTTAGTGCTGCCAAGAGACCTAGCTCCCGAACAGTTATAATAGCTTGAGGCTGAATAGTCCCAAATAAGATCTGAAGCTGACGCAACACCCAAGCGTACGTATCTTCGTTCTCGTGCGACATGAAAACTATGCGATGCAGTAATTATGGCCTGAGGGTTTGAACCCAACCACCTTGCACAATGAAATCCAATATCTACAAGTGTAAATCTGTTACGTGTGCAATACTTTATAATTGGCTACATATGTAATAATGTAATCGTAATTGATTGACTTACGCATTTGTTTTGTACGTGTTGTCCAATATGATGACGTAATGGAACCTTCGGAGTAGTCGTATCCCATCAGGGTGTGCTAGGAAGAGGTCGCTCACGACGTCGTTGTCATTTGGATGTCGTCTAACCTCATAGTAGTAACCTCTTTCCCGTAGATGATGCAGAGTATCTTGGGTCATCGTCTGACTCCCCCTTTCTTCGGCGGCCATCTTATTTAGTGTCTTGGTAAGGGAATGCGATGATGTGACGTTGTTGCCATCCAACTACCTCAATCCTTATCCAATGGCTTTTGGAGGTGTACCAATGTCCTTCATCCAGCTAGCCATCTTCTTCTCCCCATCTGACATTCGTCCGACATACGCATGACCCTCCAACTTCATGGGAAGATTGTGGTTATGAACACCATGGGTTACAGTCAAAACCCACTGACCCGACGAGCCTTCGTGCCCGTGTAGAGAGAAGGGACATCCGTTTATCTTCGATTGCGTGCTTCGGAGCTTCCTCCCGCGTGGTCGGTGCTCCCCATATTGCTCCCAAGCAAGGAGAACCCCGCCTGGATGGTTTGACGCCCCCGTCCATGACCACTTGATTATTAAAACAATGTAGTGTTTCAGACCCAAGTCCTTGAAATGCGTAACCATTTCGTTACGGTCATTCCAAGCCCTTGGGTCCGAGAACTCAGGTGTAAAATCTGGAAACTGTAATCACAAGAGTCAACATATAAACATAACGTTTGACATAAGGTATATTGAACTATGCGGAATGTATTTGTACCTTGGTCGAATGCAGATTGGTTTGGAAAACTTGGAGACAATGATCTTCTTGCAATTCGTCCATGGTGATACGAACTATTACCTCTTATATCAAACTACGTCGAAATTTATTTTGGGGGATGCGGATTCTGGCTTTCCAGCTTTCCACTTCAAATAGGCAGTTTTGCGTCAAAAGTACGCAAAACTGCACGTAGTCAAGGACGTGCAACAATGCAGGTAGTCAAGGACGTGCAATTCTGCACGTCGTTGACCACGTGCAATTCTGCACGTCGTTGACCACGTGCAATTCTGCATATCGTTAATGACGTGCATATCTACATGTTGTTAACGACGTGCATAATTGCACGTGGTCAAACCCTAGCCCTACTCGAAACCCTAGCCCTGAACCCTGACCTTAAGTCCCCAAACACCAGCCCTACCCTAGCCCTATCCTAGAGCAAACCCGAACCCTAATGTACTTCCTTCGGTGAATTCGTGAGGATTAATAATTCAAACAAGATCGATAAGAACGCTTCGAACAATGAATTTGGTGCGGGACGAATGTCGTTGGCACTTTTTCCATTTGCTAAATAGTAATAATATCCAAACTTAAACACAAAACCGATAGATTAGGCAATCAATCACTTGATAAACCAAATAACTACTAGTATAGCGATGAAGTCAGGTGTCGAACCCACAGGGAGAAGCGATTTCCTATTCAATAACTCTAAGCAAAGACTCTTATGATAAATAAATTATTCGAAACAAGTAACAAAGATATAAAAGTAACCAGATTTATGATTGCAAATAGATTGATATATCAAAGTAGAAAGAACATTTTACCTGCAATTCTCTAACAATGGTTGGAATTCATGGTCCTCGAATTGATCTATTAATCATTCATATTCATAGGTCTACTTGACTAAAGTTGAGAGATCCGCAGAGATTCACTCATCTTATTCAATATCACTAAAGAATAGCATTAACGACTCAAGTAATGAAGACCAATTGCCACATTGACTCAATGCAATTAAGACTAATAGGCACATACTGAACTCGACCCTAATCGAATATCCTCAACATAGATCAATTAAAATCATCCACTACAAAAACAAAGAGACATCACTATCAACAATACCTTTGTTTGCTATCGAGAAAACAACAATGAATTCATAGGTAAGATACAATTCCTAACATGGTGATCAGGCATAGAAAGGAACACAAATATAATAATTAATCACGAGATGGAAACTAAGAATATGAATAACCAAATAGAATCAAATCCACACATTCCAAACAACCATGTCTTCGAATCACATGCGAAACTATGAGTTTAGCAACTCATAGGCCAATTCTCTCTCTCTCTCTCTCTCTAATTGTGTTCATAGACTCACAATAACCAATCTCTCTCTCTCTCTCTCTCTCTCTCTCTCTCTCTCTCTCTCTCTCTCTCTCTCTCTCTCTCAATAGAACTGAAAATAATCCTCATAATGCCTCTCAAGAGTCGGCAAAAACCCTAGTAGAAAATAGAATAAAGTAATAGAAAATAATGTCTTCGGATCCAAAATCGCGTAAACTGGAAACAGGCACACGGCGGCGCCGTGCAAATGGCGGCGCCCAGTGTCCGACTTTCCTCAATTGTCTTCAATAGATTCCAATGTCGTGCTTCCTTGCTCCTCTCTAGCTCCTCCTTAGCCTCCATATACGGAACTAGACTCAAATAATAGCAAAACCACTACCTAATTGCAATAAGAAACACCTATAATGCCTATATGAAATATGCATTATCAAATCCCCCCACACTTAACTCTTCCTTATCCTCAAGAAACCATAAAGCAAAACATCATCTACGCATCCCACAGGAAATCTTTCATAACCTTACTCATCAAAAGCAACATCACCAATAGTGAAAATATAATTAAACATATAAACATCATAGCATGTATATATGCGATCAAATTTCTTGCATACTAAAAAATCAACCTTACCAAGGATAAAATGTGTATCTCTCACTTTCATGTGTTTGGGCTTTGAGCACACACTCACCTCAATTGCATATACAAGCGTAAACTCAAATATTGACATTTATATCACAAAATCTTGACCGGTCAATTCAAAAATAAGGATATCAAAAGGACTTTTGCTCACTGAAAACCTTCATAGAAGATTCCAAAACTCCCAACATAACACAAACCAACTCAATGACATCAAGCTCACAAATGCACAACATCTCTAAATATCATCAAAATAACTCCAAAAATCATCATCTCATAACTCATCATCTCAAATCTCATCATCATCTCACATATCATGCAATCTCAACACCCAACCAATAAGACTCATAACCAACATAAATCCAATTCTTCCTCATTATGCAAAAATAAAATAAATGGCTCTTTTATTCTCTCTCTTTTTTTTTACTTGAGCCACAATACATGAAAATCAAATGCATAAGAATGAGGGACTAAATAAGCACATAACCTTACATCTTCTCAAAACCATAAACCATAACATCATAGTTTAGCTTCATTCTCCTCGATCTCCAAAATAGATTCCATAACCCACTGATGCGGGACGAACGTCGTTGGCACTTTCGCCCTTTACCAAATAGTAATAATATCCAAATTTAAACACACAACCAATACATTAGGCAACCAATCACTTTGTGAACCAAATAAGTACTAGTATAGCGATGAAGTCCGGTGTCGAACCCAAAGGGAGAAGTGATTTCCTATTCAATAACTCTAAACAAACACTCTTATAGCAAATCAATGATTCTTGACAAGTAGCAAATATGTAAAAGTAACCATCTTTATGATCACAGAGCAATATGATAACAAAGTAGAAAGAACATTTCACTGGTAATTCTCTAACAATGGTTGGAATTCATGGTCCTCGGATTAATCTATCAATTATTCATATTCCTAGGTTTACTTGACTAAAGTTGAGATATCCGCAGAGATTCACTCATCTTATTCAACATTACTAAAGAATAGCATTAAGAAATCAAGTAATCAAGACCAATCGGCACATTGGCTCTACACAATTAAGAATAATAGGCGCATACCGAACTCAGCCCTAATCGAATATCCTCAACATAGATCAATTAAAATCATCAACTACAAAGACAAAGAGAGATCACTATCATCAATATATTTGTTTGCTGTCGAGAAAACAACAACGAATTCATAGCTAGAGATGCAACTCCTAACATGTTGACCAGGCATAGAAAGAAACACAAATATAAATTAACCACAAGATGATAACTAAGAACATGAATAATCAAATAGAATCAGATCCTCACAATCCAAACAACCATGAGTTTAGCAACTCATAGGCCAATTCTCTCTCTCTCTAATTGTGTTCATAGTCTCACAACAACAACTTCACACGACGAAATAAACTGAAAACAACCTAAATAAGTCTCACAAGGGTCGGCCAAACCCTAGTAGAAAAACTAGAAAATAATATAAAATAATAGTCTTTGGATCCAAAACTGTGTTTTCGGGATCTGGGGTCACGGCGGGCGCCGTGCAAGGGGCGGCGGGCGCTGTCTCTACAGTGTCCGACGTTCCTTAATTTCCTTCAACGGATTCCAATGTCGTGCCTCCTTGCTCCTCCTTAGCTCTTCCATAGCCTCCATATGCTCCAAAACATGCTTGTTAAGCTCTTCCCAAAGTCCATTCAAGGTCGGAATGTAATTCTACATAATAAACACTAAAAACGCATAGATTCCAAACTCGAATACTTCACAAGCAATAAATGGAACTAGACTCAAACAATAGCAAAACTGCTACCTAAATGCAATAAGAAACACCTATAATGCCTATATGAAATATGCATTATCACCCACTCAAAACGTCAATTCCCCTGGAATAAGGCTAAGGCTCATCATAGGCTAGGAATAATAATTTTATAGAGCTATCAATAAAAAGGCTAAAGGCTCATATTGGCTTCAAAGCAAGATATAACATAAGGTAGACATGGATAAATATGTGGCTAAAAGGTTGCCTCTATCATTTGAACTTATCAAGAAATGAACATGTATATAATCAGCCTTGAAAATAGATAATCATGGCAATACTCAATGATAAATGCATAGGAAGAGTAAATCACACAAGAAAAGCAAAAAGAATAAAGATGTATCCCTTATAAGGCCAAAAATATCTCACTGGGACAAATTTTTATTGAATTTCAAGTATACTCCCAAACATAGATCATACATGCTCAATTACATATGCTTAATCATATTTCACATAAAAACCAATTTTTAGGATAAGATCAAATCATTCCCAAATTCCATAGGATTTATGAGATCATGCCAGTATAAAGTCAAAATAGGACAAACTGAAATTAGATGGAAATCTTTGATAACACAATATGCAAAACAACATAACAAGACTCACTTTGTTTTCATTTTTTTCGACATTTTTCATTTTTTTTTTCATTTTTGACATTTTCTATAACATAAAAGAAATAACATAAAGCAAGAAATCAATATCGCGTTCTGAAGACTCGAGAGCTTCTCTGAAAGACTAGCGAGCTTGTCAGTAGTGCTCGCCTCAAAATCAACAAATTGGCGATCAAGATCATCCACAGTAACACATATAGGCTTTGCGTCATCTTCAGCAACCACTACTAGAATTCTGTCATTTAACATCGGTTGATTAACATCGGTCAGAAAAACCTGCCATGTAAAACAGTTTTTTAACATCGGTTAAAAATTTTGTGATGTTAAAAATAAAACAGACACCACATTATTTTTTGACTGATGTTAAAAAAAAGGTTCTTGGAAACAAAATAAACGCGGGATAATTCCCGCCCATATGAAATACACGCGAAAATGCAAAAATAATTCAACACTTAGGAAATTTTTAAGAAAATAGAAACACACCCCCGGTAAGAAAACCCTTTTCATTCCCTCTTCCAAACCCTCTTCCCGCTCCAGCGAAATTCTCTAGATCTGAACACTCTCCTCCATTCTTCATTCATACGCTCAGAAGAAAACCCGACTCCGATGTCCTTCACAGCTTCACTCGCCCATGGAAGCCAGGAACTTTAACCTCTCCGTTGGCCAGATCCCATCTCCGGCTCCATTCTCTGGCAAACAACCCTCTTTGCTCGATCTACAACAGGTTCGTATCCTTCTTCTCTTCTCTTCTCTTCTCTTTCTTTCTTTCTCTTGTTTCTCAACTCTTTTGCTTCGCTTGCTCGAATCTATGGCCAATTCCGATTTGGAT
Source organism: Persicaria tinctoria (assembly GCA_037127255.1). Lineage (NCBI taxonomy): Eukaryota > Viridiplantae > Streptophyta > Magnoliopsida > Caryophyllales > Polygonaceae > Persicaria > Persicaria tinctoria. The sequence continues at coordinate 53,231,909 of JBANSL010000006.1, read as the reverse complement.
ATCTAGGATTCTTGGCTGTGCATTTTTTTTGGTAGATCTAGGGTTTGTTGTGTTTTGGGGTCAAACCGGTCCTTAGCTACTTAGCAGCTAGCCCTGCAGAAGACCGTGCTCGAGGAAGAAGGGGGAGACGAGACAAGCGGCATCTGCAGAAGACCGTGCTCGAGAAGATGGGGGAGACCGGACCAGGCACGCGACATCCCGATTCGCGCAAGACAAGTTTCAGTTTTCACTTCCTTTTATCAGGTAAACCACATTTGAAAACCTAGAAATCCTTCTTTCAATTCTAATCGAATTTCAATCCTCCTTTCAATCATCTGCTTTCATATTTTTTTTATTCTTAAATATTTCATTGTTGATTTAATTTTCCTTGTCGAATCGAAGTTGGAGGGAGATGTTGAGCATCATGGATGCCTAAATGTCTGACTGTATTTCTTTATTTCATTGGAGATTGGCTGGTTGCATTTGCATATGTATAATAGATGGATGAAAATATTCTGATCTCTATATTGTGGTGCCTTTATGCCATTTGCATCAATATTACAATGTACTATACTATCTTCACTGTTATATTGATTTCCTTACTTGCAGGCTTACTTGGCAAAGCTTCCAAAAAGCCTTCTTGAAAAGACGGAAACTATCAAGAACACTGGACAATTATGTAGCCTATTTCTGAGAATGGGATTACTCTTCTTCACCTTTGGTAAAATGATATCATTTTGAATTACAAGAGGTAATACAGATACAGATATTATAGCAGCTGCCTCTAGTGACATCATCCTTGGATGCTCATATGGAACTGGGGTTGCACAGGTTCTACACTATGCACTCCATTTCTTTGTTCTTGTTTTTATATAATTAGATTACACCATTTCCTTTGTCTTTATATGCTGTCATGAGAATTGGTTGAGCAGGAGGACTTCACTTTTTTTTACTGCTTGAATTTGCTCAAATGTTTGTAGTGTTCCTCACCTGAAAACGGTTACTCAGCTGCTTAATTACAAACCTGGAAAGCTTCCAGCTTAACCTCCTTATCTGAAGCTCAAGTCTATATGTCATCCAAGGTACTCTCTCCCTCTCCCTGTAGAGCGCGTTGCCCTCAAATTCCAAATTACTGAACAATACTAAATTAATGATTACTCTGAAATCTCCACAAGCTTAGTGTCTACATTTTTCACTCTCTCAAGTGCTCTTTCTGTTTATGCTTCAGGGAAAGCCTAAGATCAACATGGTGAAACATAGGGTTCAACTAGATAATATGAGTTCATAGGCTAGTCCGAGTCTCTTTTACTAGATTAATAGAAAAGATATGCGATTGTCATAAGCCAATGATTTTGTTTTCATTCGTATTTTGGAATACAGCAGGATAATAGGCTTACCTCCCCTCAGACGCCACTTATAGCGCAGAGACGGCTTGGAGGCTAGCAGTTGGTTGTTTCCAGTGAATTACCATGATTTTTGACGGAGCTGCTTTCTTAGTTGACCACGGTAAGTCAATGTTCTGCTACTTCCCAACCCAGTGTGAGCCATTCGATTACCCTATAACCTATACAACTTCTTGTATCAAATTTTTTGGTTTAAAAAATCAATAACGAAGCTATCAATGTGAATACCAATAAAAGGAAATGGGCAAGTAATTCTTTGGTTTTGTGTTGTTTTGATCTTTTCCTTTTGTGAGTCCAATGGATTTAGTTGTCTATGTTTAGTTCAATTTTTGTTGATGCTGCCTCAGCTAGTTTGTATAAAGAAGGCTTCATATTAGCATTGTCTCTTGACGATGGCAGCACAGTATTTATTAAAAAGAATTTGATGAAGAAATCAGCATTTGGCTCTTGTAGAAATAAAGTAAACATATTCTGATTGATGATGATATTATAACATTTATGCTTTGTGGGTTTCTTGAATTAGGTTCCACCTTTTGAAGCTAAAGAAGAAGACTTGCAGTATTTAGAAGACCAGTTGTAGTTTCTTATTTATGCATTGAAAGGAGTTGTAGTTAGTTATCACTTTTCTCTTCTTAGAGGTTCATTTTCTAGCTGGATGAAGAAAAGCTTAGGCTTTCCGGTAGGAGGTATTCAGACATCCCCATTTCTCATCATGCATCCTCTTAAGTGTTTTAGCTTCCCTGCATCTATCAGTAATATATACTCACCTTATATATTTTGCAGGTTCTCTCGATCTCTGAAAGACTGCAAGTATTAGATGTGGACTTGAGATGGCTATATCAAATGCAATAGCTGCAAGGCAGCACTCCAACTTATTTTGCATCCTCTACCCCTACAACTACGCTGAAAAGAATTTTGTAGAGCACACATCCAGCATTCGGATCTGTGCCCTCATTGATCACAAGGGGACCCCAAAAGAGGTTTTTGTGTTGCTTATAAACTTGTTCAAGACGGATTTTATGCACTAAAACTCAACCTCACGAAAGGATTACTTATTAGTTATAATGTTCTGCAGGTAGCTCGTAGAGAAGATCCTAGAGAAGATGCTGCAGTTGTGCAGGAAGTAACTTGTAGTATATTGAGGTACGATCTCTAGAGGGAAAAATGCTCTGAAAGATTAATTTGCAGTAATTGATACTTGAACGACGTTGTTTGCTCTATTATATAACTTGTATATGTTCTGTTGAGGAAGTAGCCTGGGTCATGAACAGATAGAGCATATTTATTATAGTGTTGGTAGACCATCTAAACACCAAATGCTGAACTTTACAGGAGCCTGTTCGAAATGAAAATGATATCTTGTAGTATATTATGGCTGTTGTAAGTCAGCAAATTTTATGCTCCCGTTATTGTATAGTCTTACTGTACCTGTTTTATTGAGATGAGCTTGGTATGCTAATCAGTCAGCTTACATTTTTTTTTAATGTAAATCCCTCATTCATTGATACTATATACCTAGACCTTCCAAGTCGGCAATCTCAGTCTAGAAATAGGAAATAATGCAAGAATTTCCTGAGGAAACTTCATCTGAATATAGTTGTTTCTATCATCTGTACCTATCTTTCTTGTAATTCCCAGTATAATTTCTTTGGCCCCGGTTCTGGCTTAGTTAGTTTTTTGGGTAGTCAATATTCAGGAATCACAAAGAGATGATTTTCTAGTGGATATTTTGAGTATTAGTAGGATATTTCCAATACAGTAGATTGTTTTTATTAGAATTCTTTGGTGCAAAGTTTAGGAGATTTCCTAGGAGAAAATTTTGGAGAAGATTTGGAGCAATGACAATTTTATTCTTGGAATTATTGTATGGTTCCTTGGATACGAGGAGTAGAAATAAAAGCAACCAAAATTTGTCTCATAAAAATAATATTTTCTCTTTATGTGGATGAGATGGCAGTGGCCATGGCTGGGACAGGAGTTCCCAGTTCAATGTTTGACCCAAGTCACAGTCCAATGACATGAACTTGAATCTGCTACTCATAACGTTTCTTTGTTCTTGTTGTTATATAATTAGTATTTTGAAGATTGCTCAATTTATATGAATGTCCAATTTCAGGTTATAAAGCCAAGCTTTGTTGGTGGCCTTGAAACTGCTGCATTAATTGCAAGATGGGCTCATTTGCATGGGAAAATGCCAATTTAGTGCTGCTTTTGAAAGCAATCTCAGTTTTTCTTCCTATCTTCAGTTTGCATGTTATCTGGAGTTGCAAAATGATGAGGTTTGCAGTATATTGAGTGGCAAAGTGGCTTCTTAGCATATGGTCTTGGAACTTATAATTGTGTATGTGTAAATATGTAGGTGTATGTGTATATATATAGAGGTTCTCTTTGGTTGGTCTGGTCTTTCTGTATATATAGACAGGATATTAGGTTTATGTAATGAACCAAATTGCTTCGGTTCATAAGCTAGCACGTCGGGTTTACGGGCAAAAGACATCGGTTATTGTAACGAAAGACATCGCATGTATGAACTAAACACATCAGTCTTACGTACAAAAAACATCAGTTTTATGAATTAAAAACATCAGCTTTACGTACAACAAACATCAATTTTACGAACCAAGCGCATCACTTTTATGAACTAAAAACATCATTTTTACAACCTAAACACATCTGATTCATTAATAATTTAGGATGTCTTTACTATATATAAACAACGGTTTTAAAACCAAAAATGATTTCAATATACGTAATAACATCAGTTTTGTGTATATTTCATATAACAAAATTTTGTATGGAAAAATAACATTACAAATTATAGAGACGAAATGAATATACATATGTAGGATTTCTTTACAATTGATGTTATAAAGTATTAAACATATCGTTTTTATAATCAGAAACGATGTTATAAATTTTATAGACATCGGGCTTTGGCCGATGTGAAAAACTTTTGACTTTTAACAACACCCACATAGACATCGATTTTTTTTTTGAAAGACATTGGCTATTACCCGATGTTAAATCACAAATTTCTAGTAGTGAACTTCTTTTCTCACTACAACATTAGCTTCTATAATCTCAGTAGGGTCATCATCAATAGCCTCATTATCTGTGGCCTCATCAACAACAACAGGCCATCGTCTCTCTAAACTATGCTCATTCGGTTCCAATGGAAATTGATGGTGATAGAGACTAAAATCTGACATCCTTAAGCAATATGGTAAATACGCAGGTAGATAATTGTGATGCTCCTCTCTAGGTCCTGACTTCCATTTGAAACACCATGTTCCATTCGGACGCTGGGCCAACTCATCCATGCCCCACCATTCCAGGCTGGCAAGATTGTAAACTTTCTTCCCATCGAGAGGCGGCAAATCATGAAGACATACACCCACTCGGCGATCAATCAGCGATATCAAACCTCCAAAGATAATAAGACGTTCAGGCCTGAGTAGCTTTAGTCACCTCCATACAGTTTCCCAAAAATAGTTGAACCCAGTCAGGGATGTGCACCCCTCTCGAAGTCAAGCAACAAATATAGCTCCAGGCTCTCATAGTAACAATGGAGTAATTCTCCACACCCAAGAAAGAGTTACAGAGTACCAAATAGGCTGAATAGCACAACCTCAACGCAGGATGAGTAGTTGTGGAAGCACAACGTTAGCGGCTCGACTAAAAAAATTGATTTGTAGCCTCCTTCCACATATCAAGAGGATTTGGAGCACCCAACTTGTCCCCAAATATGGCATCAGCAGGCGTTTTGGTAACATCAAAGGCTTATGCAATGAGATCCTTAGTTACCATGAACTTTCGATTCCTCAGCTGAAAACGAATCTCCATATCAGAATGATAATCCAGGGTAGCCAAGAACTTTCTCGCTAATGCCAGATTGGTATAATCAGACACATCCAAGAAATCACTCAATCCCCTCTCTCTCATGAGTCGATGGACCTCCTCAAATAATCCCAATTTCTTCAACGTCGGGGGATGAAAGAATAGGGTGGATTCATACTGCCTCTTTTCAAGCTTGAGCCAATGATCCTCTTCTTCCCAAGACAGCAAATGGGCCTTCTTCATAACAGGAGCATCATACATGATGCAATTCGAGGGCAAAATCGAAGAAAAACCAAAACAACGACCAAAAGATGGGCTCGTTGCAAGGACGGCGGGTGTCGTGTCAGGGGCGGCGGGTGCCGTGTACTCAGAAATACGAATCCGAGTGAAAACATTGGAAAACCGACGTCCACACTCCTCCAAACTCGAAACTTTCACGAACAACTTGGTTTCAAAGGGTTCTTCGGTGATAGGTAGGGGAATGGTATGGGAAAAGTTGAAGTTTGTGGATGTAGGGTAATGGTGCAGAGTGTTTTGGTGGATATAATTGATTAAAACGCAAGGCTTTAGGTATTTGGAATGGATTCATGTAAGCTTCTGGGTTTTGTAGATTCCTTGAGCAAGCTTGGTTGATTCAAAATAGGGAGTAGCAATAGTGAGTTGGAAGGAATATCTATCAAAAAAGAAAAATAGAAAATATTAGAACTAGATAAAATAGAAATAGAAAAGATAGAACCTCTCATCCTTAGAAATAAGGAAACTAACCCTAAAAAGAAAAATCTAATCCTAAGCTATATGGAAAATAGATAAAAGATCAAATAGACTAACCTAAGATAGATAGAAATAATCTAATCCTAAAACAAAATAAGAAGGAATTAAATCTAATCCTATAAAGATATAAAATAAATAAAACTAACTAAAACAAAAATAACCCAAAATAAGAAAGATAGAAACTTCCCTTCCAAGTTTACCGAAATTCGGACTCGTCAAGCAGACAGAGGACGGCGGGCGTCGTGTGACTAGCGGCGAGCGCCATATCCACAGAATGTGACTCCGTACTCCAAATCAATCAAAACTCGACCCAACACAGGTTTTAACTTACCGTAGCTTCCGAAATTCAGCGACACGGTTGATCTTACTTTATTGAATTGAAAAACTAATTGCAAAATAGAAATAATATTACCTAATTACCTTGGGTTGCCTCCCAAGAAGAGCCTTTGTTTCACGTCTTTGGCTCGACGTGATGCATTTCTTGATCAAGTTATTCCACCAAGATCCTTCACACTTGCCCTTTTCAAGACAAGAGGGGGAACTTTATGAACTTCTCCAACATATCTATCAATTGCATCCATCGATTCCTTCTTGAAATGGGTTACTCCTGGAGGTTGTCCTGCAATTGCAAAAACCTCAACATTGTTAGGAATCGATTTCTCATAGGGAATGGCAATAGAATCATTTGAATTGGACACATTGTCATGTGACTTAAATAAATTCTCAATTTTTCTCCCAATGTCATCTTTCCCTAATCCAATTTCATCTTTGTTAGAAAACTCAAGATTCATAGATTCAGTTTCCACAAAAGCATCTAACAAACCATTTGATTCATTCCTGTGATTACTTTCATTAGAGTCAAGAACATCTACAGAATCATTGGCAGAAGAAACAATAAGCTCAAATATAGAAAACTCAATCTTTCTACCATCAAACTTCATAGTTAGTGAACCTTCAAAACAATCAATCTTAGCCTTAGCCATTCGCAAGAATGGCCTTCCCAAGATAATTGGGGTTTCATGCGTACCTTGTTCCATGTCTAGAATGAAGAAATAAGCTGGAAATATCAAATCATTTACCTTAACAAAAACATCCTCAACCACTCTTTAGAAGATTTCTTTGGGGACTGCACAACGTCAGAAGTGGGATCTGTCACTAGAGGAGGCGACGGGCGCCGTGGTGAGGGGCGGCGTGCGCCGTCTATGTAGTGTGTCTTCAATTCCATCTCTTCCTCCTTATTTCCCAAATCAACTTCTTCTCTAGGACTCCCTTCAACATTCCTAGTGGGCACATTCACTTGTTTACCTCCTCTAAGGATCATGGCACTAACATTCTCCTTCAGATTCACTACCACCTGCGATGGTAACTTCCCCAAATCTTTCGCTTTACCAATCTCCTTAGCCATCTAACTCAGCAACTTTTCTTGAGCACTCATCTTGTCCAATAACAACCTCAATGTCTCATCTCTATCTTCTTGTTGAGTGTTTCTAGGACGATTCTCAAATTGTCCTCTCTAAAAAGGAACTTGTTGCTACTAGCGTCTGCCGTTGAATCCACTTTGGTAGTTTGAATTGTAGCCTTGATTGTAATTGTTACCAAAATTGCAGCGAGGTCCATAATCCATAGCATTCACTTCAGCGGTGTCCTCTTGAATCAAGGGACACTTATCATTCGGATGAGTTGGATCTCCACAAACACCACAAGGTCTAGGCTGATGGAGTTGATTCATTTGCATAGCCATCTTGTTCACTATCTCCATAAGCCTATCGATATCATCCTTGTGTCCATCTCTCGAACTATCCAACTTGTGAACTCCTCTAACTCCTTGGTGTCTCCCATATTGTTGCGATGCATTAGCCAACCCTTCAAAAATCTGCATTTCTTGAGGTGTTTTATCCAAAATATCTCCTCCGCTAGTAGCATTGATGAAACTCATATCGGTGTCAAGCAAGCCTTCATAAAGATATAACACTAGATCATCCTCGGGTATACCATGTTGCGGACAACTACCCTTAAGCTTCTTGAACCACTCAACATACTCATATAGACTCTCCGTAGGTGATTTCTCAATACTGGATAACTCCTTCTTAAGTTTGTTGAGGCGAGTCGCAGGAAAGTACTTTTGCAGGAAAGCTTTCTTCAGTTGCACCCAAGTAGTAATGCTTTCTGGGGGTAGGTAATAAAGCCAATCGCTTGTAGAATCTTTTAAAGTAAAGGGAAACACTCTCAACATCAATTGGTCGTCATTCAGGCCTTGGGGTCTAAGTCTATCAAACACGCTCACAAAGATAGCAATGTGCTTGTTCGGTTCCTCCCCAGGCAATCCATGAATGTAGGGCAAAATAGAAGACCAATTCGACTTATACTCAAATCTTGAACCCACGCACGGGGGGATCAGGAAGACTTGCAAGTGGTTGAGCACTCAAATTAGGTTCCGTTAGGTTTCTCATGGTCCTTCTTGGCGGATCAACAACTTCGGCTGCCATCTTCTTGTTTGCCTCAAACCCAATCTTCCTCTTCAACCTAGAGATCTTTCAATCTCAGAATCAAAAGATAAAGGCAATGAATTAGAAGATCTAGTTTGAACCATACAAGGACACAAAAGACTCAAAGTAAAGAGTAATTGAAAGAGCTAAAGAAAAGCAAACTCCTTTCTTCTCCCCGGCAACGGCGCCAATAATTTTGTGCGGGACGAACGTCGTTGGCACTTTCTCCCTTTTCCAAATAGTAATAATATCCAAACTTAAACACAAAACCAATAGATTAGGCAATCAATCACTTGATAAACCAAATAACTACTAGTATAGCGATGAAGTCCGGTGTCGAACCCAGAGGGAGAAGCGATTTCCTATTCAATAACTCTAAGCAAAGACTCTTATGATAAACCAATGATTCGAAACAAGTAATAAAGATATAAAAGTAACCAGGTTTATGATTGCAAATAGATTGACATCAAAGTAGAAAGAACATTTCACTTGCAATTCTCTGACAATGGTTGGAATTCATGGTCCTCATATTGACCTGTTAATTATTCACATTCATAGGTCTACTTGACTAAAGTTGAGAGATCCGCAGAGATTCACTCATCTTATTCAATATCACTAAATAATGGCATTAAGGACTCAAGTAATCAAGACCAATTGGCACATTGACTCAATGCATTTAAGACTAATAAGTGCATACCGAACTCAGCCCTAATCCAATATCCTCAACATAGATCAATGGAAATCATCCACTACAAAGACAAAGAGACATCATTATCAACAATACCTTTGTTTGCTATCGAGAAAAGAACAAAGGATTCATACGTAAGATGCAATTCCTAACATGGTGATCAGGCATAGAAAGGAATACAAATATAATAATTAAGCACAAGATGAAAACTAAGAATATGAATAACCAAATAGAATCAAATCCTCACAATCCAAACAAGCATGTCTTCGAATCACAGACGAAACTATGAGTTTAGCAACTCATAGGCCAACTTTCTCTCTCTCTCTCTCTCTCTCTCTCTCTCTCTCTCTAATTGTGTTCATAGTCTCACAACAACCAACATCTCTCTATCAATAGAACTGAAAATAATCCTCATAATGCCTCTCAAGAGTCGGCAAAAACCCTAATAGGAAATAGAATAAAGTAATAGAAAATAATGTCTTCGGATCCCAAACCGCGTAAACTGGAAACAGGCCCAGGGCGGGCGCCGTGCAAATGGCGGCGGGCGTCGCCTATGCAGTGTCCGACGTCCCTCAATTGTCTTCAATAAATTCCAATGTCGTGCTTCCTTGCTCCTCTCTAGCTCCTCCTTAGCCTCCATATGCTCCAAAACATGCTTCTTAAGCTCTTCCAAAAGTCCATCCAAGGTCGGAATGTAATTCTGCAGAATAAACACTAAAAACGCGTAGATTCCAAACTCGAATACTTCACAACCAATATACGGAACTAGACTCAAACAATAGCAAAACCACTACCTAATTGCAATAAGAAACACCTATAATGCATATATGAAATATGCATTATCAGAATCCAAACAACATTGAGGATTTAGGATTCGTGAGCATTAAGGATTCAAACAACATTTAGGATCCGAACAGTGAATCTATAATATATGAACAGTGAATGTAATATAACAGTGAATATAATATAACAGCTAGTACAAAAACCGTAACAGTGTAATGTACAAACAAAATCATGGTGATCGGGTGGACTGTACAACATCACCCAATAGGTCCATCACCTCGTCGCACAGCTCGTCGAATCGAGGACTCAACGCCAAGGTCCGTAGAAGTCCAACGATCTCATGAATCCGCTCCGTACGGTTAAGAAGGATAATTGCAGGCTGAGGCAGGTCCACCCATGGATCCATGGTGATCGGTTGGACGGACGCTGGAGGGTCCGGATGGCGTGGCGTTGTGGACAACACATACGGTCCGCTCTGAGATATGTACCATGCCATGTAGTCAATAGTGACACTGACCTGACAATCCTCGCTAGTCCACCGGTGCTCACCCAACTGGTAGAAGCGATCGTCGTCTTGGCTGTGCCACTTGTTGTGTTGGGCGGCAAACATGGCGACGTACCTTCTCTTCAAGCTGGCGTTGTGAGTGAACTGCCTCGGAGGGATGACGGGTTGTGGGACGCCCTGGATGCGACCAAACTGCAGAAGACACTGATCGGGCATATATGGCTCCTCCTCTGCGCAGAAGGTGATCGTGCTGCGGTAGGTGGACGACCGACACTTGTCGTCAAAGTCCAGATTACGCCCGAAGGGCATCCAACAAACCTAGAAATAAAACAATAAGATGTAAGTCACATCTACAAAAAATATTTAATATATGTATAGCATCGGTGCCACACATCGTCGATGGTAAGCCGGTGGACTTTGTCCCGCATAATCTTCACCCGCTTGAGCTTGCCCTCATCGTTCTTGCGGGTAGGAGCCTTGGGAGGCGAGAACTTGGCATACCAGCGTTGATTTATAGTCCTAACCAGATCGCTGGATAAATCCCTACGGAAGCAAGGGTAGTACGCCCAGATCCAAGCTTTGACACAAAACACAATTTGGTAAGAATGAGAATAAAATATTAATAAACAATAAAGATAACTTCGTGGTCTCGTACCTGCAGTAAATCGTGCATCCATCTAAACCCTTTGTCTCTGCTCGGGTAGCCTCTCCTAAGCCCATGTACAGACATGCAAGGGCACTCACACCCCATGCAATGCCGACCGCTCGGGGGATGTCCCAAACAGGACCGAACATCCTCTTATGACCCGGCTATGCGACTTGTCAACAAACAGAGTCGCAGCGAGAGCGATGGATAGTTACGCCATGGCCATAAATCGCTCCCGGTCAGGGTCATCTTCTGGTGCCCCCCTCCCACAAACATGGCCAGATCGTCGTCACCGTCGTTGTTGTTGACGAGAGACGCATCCTCGTCGTACTGCCAGAAGCTGTCATCGAAGTCGCGACAATCAAGCAGATCCTGCCAGAAGCTGTCATCCTCGTCATACTGAGGGCTCTCCATGGTAAGATTAAATATCATCTAATACGTATTAGGATCGTGAGGGCGCCCAACCGACCATGGGGTTGGGCGCCCTCTGCAGATAGCAGTAGCTCATCTACTATATGGGTTGACGTCTCCTCGCTAATAGCAGGTACCGTCACCCCCTCTGCTCCTCCCTCAACCATATCCTCACCCCCACCTTCTACCATACACTGACTGACCGCTGCCCGGGCTCCGACCCTAACAACCCGTAGGGTACCATCAGTCTTCAAGAGTCTCGTCGCCTGTTATTATGAAATGTTTAAGATTATGTTACTTCTTGTATTACTTATGTTAATTCATTAGTTACCTTGCAAGTCGTTTGAATGTTATCACATTACAGTTTGTTTATGCTTTTTGGAGTGATCATATTACAGTTGGTTCATAAGTTCGTAACTTATTCATTCATTTAGTTCGTAACTTGTTAATTCGTTTAGACTACATTAAATATCATCTAATACATAACTTAATGTCTTTTAATATGCTCATATTAGACTTGTTTATTCGTTTATGCTTTTAATATGCTCATATTAGACTTGTTCATTCGTTTATGCTTTTTATTGTATTTTTAATGTCTTTTAGATATTGTAAAAACTATATTATAAAAACTATACACATAAAATAATATAAAAACTATAAACATATTATAAATATTTCAATTTATAAAAACTATAAACTATAAACATAAAATAATATAGAAATTATAAACTATAAAAACTATCAACAACTACAAACTATAAACATATAACAAATATTTCAATTTATAAAAACTATATTATAAAAACCATATTAAAAACTCTTAACATAAAATAACATAAGAACTATATTATGAAAACTATAAACATAAAATAAAATAATAAAATAATTCAAAAAACATACCGGTGGGGTCGGGACAGGCGACACCTCCATACAACGCCGCTTCCGCGGTGGTAATAGGGCCTACGTCGCCACCTCCGGCGCCACCACCTCCCCCGCCGACCGACCTCCGGCTGCTGGCACCTCCTCCACCACCGCCACCACCGCGCCGCCACTATTCTAAAAAACGCTCTTGGCGTCCGCCTAGACACCGCCAAGACGCTTGGCGTAGGCTAGCCGCCAAGACACCGCCAAGGTGCTTGACGTTTGACACTTTGGCGGTTTGTTTAGAATTTGAGATTGATTTTTGTTGTTTTTATTTTGTTAATGTAGAAATAATGGATTGTGATGATTATTTGAACATGTTTATAAGATTTTATATTTGATTTTATGTTTGAATCTAACAACAATTAAAATGATTATGATGTTTATTTGATTTGTAAAATATTTTTTTATTTAAAGATGTTAATAACTTTGAAAATGCATATTTTATTACATTATATGGATTTTAAATATGTTCAAGAGTTAAATATGGGAAAATAACTAAAAACCGCTTTATCCGTCGAGAATCCGCCAATAAGGCCGCCAAACCGTCCTTGCGCTTGATGGTACCCCACCGCCAAGCATCCGCCAAGCGTCTTTTAGAACATGCCACCGCCTACAACTCCACCGCCGCACCACCACCAACCCCAGCCTCCACCGCCGCACCACCTCCATCCCCACCCTCCACCACCACACCCCCACCTCCACCGATCTCCTCCGCCACCTCCGTCTCCATCTCCGTCTCTCTCTCCATCGCCTCCATCTCCGCCGTCGGCACCACCACCTTCATCTCCATCTCCGTCTCTCTCTCTCTCGAAATCTCGCTCTCGTTGTCGGTCGTCGGCCTCGCTCTCTCCTCTTGCTCTGAGTTGTGGGAGGCGAAGGGGCACGTTTTTTGGTTTTTTTTAAAACGTTGTTGCACGTCATTTGGAGGCGCAGACTTGCACATCGTTTTTAACGTGCAGACTTGCACGTCGATTTTGACGTGCACATCTGCACGTCGTTTTTTACTTGCACTTATGCACGTTAAAATGTACGTGCAAGCACGTTAAACAAGACGTGCTTGCACGTTCCTGTGTTGTATCCCCATCCAACCTGCACGTGTCTTTTGACGTGCACCTACGTCGTAATTAACGTGCTTACATGTCGTAATTAACATACAGATTTGCGGTGTATTCCCTCCGATCAAATATATTAGAACTTTGACTTTCATGCACGTATTTTAATGTGTCAAAAAATTGTATAAAATATTATTTTTTTATTAAATTTTTTTATAGTTTGATATTTATTAGTAAGAAGTACTAAATTATAAAAAAAAATTGTAAAAAAGTTAATATTTTATATAGTTTTTTAACTCATTAAAGTACACGCCGGAAAGGAAAACATTTAGATAGGAGGAAAATTTCCACGATTCCTTTTTTAACAAAATGTAAAGTAAAATAAAATAAGATAAAATTGGTGCCCAGTGCCCACTGATTTTCAGTTTCCGCCTGTTTCAGGCGCCCACTATTTCATCTTGTATTTCGAAGCAAGTAAAACAGAAAGTAATATTTCTGTTCCCAAAATTAATTTGTACTGTAACTATTGATGCGGTTTCACAGATTCGTGTACAAAAATCCCAAATAAAGTGTCTGAAGAAAGTCTCTGTTCCAAAGCAACAACTACCACCACCTCCGTCTGAGAACTGGAAGCTTCGCAGCGCGATCGATTCGCTCTTTCCCCTTCCTATGGATTCTGTATTCGCCAACATCGCTCAGGCCCCTGAAGATCCCATCCTCGGGGTATGATCCCTAATTCCTTTTTCAATTTTTTCGATCTTCATCTGCTGTTGTTTCTATGTTGAAGTTTGTATTTGCATTTTAGTCAATTTAGATCGGAAGTTTGTCTACCAGTACCAGCTCTATATGTTGTGGCCTTTTGATCAACGATGATAAGATTTCTTTTTGGATGCTTCTCTAAAAAGTTTACTCGCCGGATCGTTACCTTCATTCATCGGGGCATGAAATGCTTACAAAAACTCGAATATAGGAATACCTAGCAGGCTAGCACAAGATTGCCTCCTAGGGTGTGCTTTTCTGCAATTTATTACTTGCCTCCCTATTTTAATGATTCAATCGGTGGGATCTTGTTGCTGCCTACCTATATGAACTCTTGCTTGCTTGATCGGCAAATCCTAAGCCACTGTGTTGTTTTGCCTCAAAATTTTCTTTACCACGTCATAGAAATTAATGATTTCTTTTGAATCTATTTCCTTTTTCCTGGCGAGATTTTCGTTGAGTATTTACTATACGGAGTATTAAGTATTAACCCAAAAAAAAAAAAAAAAAAAAAGAAGCTGCAGACATGGAAGACTGAAAAACACCCAAAAAAATAATAAAACTTTGGTCCAATTAAACGGAACAGTTGAGCCTATAAATCGAAATGTCTCTAGTTTCATTGTATCCTTTACTGGATAGGCAATTTTTTGATAGCCATATTCTCAGTTTCTCAAAAATACATTTTTCAATTTTCACCAGCAATATGATGGAATCATATCTTTTACTGGATTTGCTTGATTGTTCTTTTATAGTCAGATTATTAAGTATCTATATCCGGTTTCTTAAATACTGTATCGCTGGCAAGCATTATGCTCGTGTTTTGATCTTTTTTATTGGCTAAACAGGTTACTGTTGCTTACAACAAGGACCCTAGTCCCCTCAAGCTCAATTTGGGAGTAGGTGCTTATAGAACTGAGGTGCGCTTATTCAACTGCAAATGCTCTTCATTTCTTGACAAAAATAGCTGATACATCACAGTAGTGTACCATTTCGATCTGTCACCACGGAAATTATGCCCTGATTGGTTAATAATTATATATGACAGGAAGGGAAACCTCTAGTTCTGGATGTAGTCAGAAAGGCGGAGCAACTTTTGGTGAATGATCCGTAAGTCCTTAGGTTCTGTCATAATTTGCTTTAAGGCTAAGCTTAAAGCATGCTTGAGACAAATGGGTACCAACAGTATATTTTTGTATGATCTAGATCACGTGTCAAGGAGTATCTTCCCATTCTTGGACTTACACAATTCAACAAATTGACTGCCAAGCTCATTCTGGGTGCTGACAGGTAATTTTTACCCATCGCTGCTCTCGAATCTTTCCACTTTCCGGAATTCATCTATATTGGAGCATGAAAGAGGCAGAAGAGCTTGCTTTTTTGCTTTTGTCTTTAATATATATCCATTGAGGGTACTCTTCTCCTGAAATAGGAGTTGTAGTGAACTAGTGATGTTTTGTTACGTGCTGTAAACATAGCGGAGTTTACTTATTTATTTCTCAACTTATAAGTGGTCTCATGAATCTGGTGTAGTGTTTTCATCAACATCATGTGTGGATGGTGCACTAAATCATGTATAATTTGTGCAGTGAAAAAAAAAACTTTCTAACTTTTTAGTCTTCTCATAGGCTTACCATTATGTTTGTTCATTGCTTGTTCTAGCCCTGCAATTTTGGAAAACAGAGTTGCAACTGCCCAAGGTTTATCTGGTACTGGATCATTGAGGGTCGGTGCTGAATTTCTCGCAAGACACTACCATGAAGTAAAAGTCTTGACTCTTTTCTGCTTAGTCTCCCTTACGTTAGTCAGGAGTCAGCACATTTTAAATTGAAACTATTCTCCATGTTCTGTTATTGACTAATTGGCATATATTGTGATTGTTCTCCAGCGCCTGATATATATTCCTCAACCTACATGGGGAAATCACACTAAGATCTTCGCTTTGGGGGGCTTAGAGGTAAAGAGTTATCGCTACTATGACCCAGCAACAAGGGGTTTGGACTTCCAAGGTTTGGACATTGTATTTTAACTCTCGTTTACTTTACCTGTTGGATTTAGATTTTAATTTGTCTTTATCTATCAGTGATGATATTTTTTTTTTTTGGGGTGAGAATAGGCCTTCTAGAGGATCTTGAAGCCGCTCCTTCTGGAGCAGTAGTGCTTCTTCATGCATGCGCTCACAACCCAACTGGTGTTGACCCTACTCTTGAACAATGGGACCAGATTAGGCAGCTGATCAGGTCGAAAGGATTGTTGCCATTCTTTGACAGTGCTTATCAGGTTTACCAAGAAAACTTGATTCTAAATAGACTTGGGATTAGTTACATCCTCATTTTATGGACAAAACATCTATGCTATTGACATTCACACAAATGTAATTTTTACTGTAGGGGTTTGCAAGCGGCAGCCTGGACGCTGATGCACAGTCTGTTCGCATGTTTGTTGCGGATGGAGGTGAAATCTTTATTGCTCAAAGCTATGCGAAAAACTTGGGACTTTATGGGGAACGAGTTGGTGCTCTTAGCATTGTAAGATGCTTGAACTTTTAAAGTAGTGAGATATGTCTGCATTTTCAGTTGTTTATTACAGTACTTATTAGTGTTTGCCTTCTTTCAACATTATCTTGGAAAAGAGGCACAACATCTCGTGCAAAGATAATAAACAACCCCCCCCCCCCCCAAAAAAAAAAAAAAAAACCTGTATTTTGTTATTGTGCTAGCGGCAAACTATAGTCCATTTACTTGGTCAAGTTCTGACAAAATTACTATTCTTCAGATCTGCAGAACAGCTGATGTGGCTAGCAGGGTGGAGAGCCAGCTGAAACTGGTTGTTAGACCAATGTACTCTAATCCACCAATTCATGGTGCATCTATTGTCGCAACCGTCCTCAAGGATGAGTATGTATCTTGGGTCCCTAGCTGATTGATCATCTTTTAAGTTGGGAAAGGTTGAAATAGAAAGAAACTTCTGAATGCATTTACGAAAAAGGCACTAGCTAGGTATACAGTATGGTGTATTTGCTTAAAACCCTGAGTATAAACTATAGTATTTTTAATTGGATTTATTGGAAATCAGAGTTGTTCCTTATCTTACGCTTGCAGTGAGTTGTACAATGAATGGACTATTGAGCTGAAGGCAATGGCTGATCGGATAATTAGCATGCGTAAGCTTCTGTATGATGCCATAACAGCCAAGGGTAAGTGCATACAAGATTTATTGTTGGTGTTGTTTGACATCCACCTTGGGCATACAAACTCTTTCGTTTCTCACGAGAATGTTGTCTCTTTTACGCTGCTTTATAATTTACAGAAACACCAGGAGATTGGAGTCACATCATCAAACAGATCGGAATGTTCACTTTCACGGGCCTGAACCAGCAGCAAGTTGCTTTCATGACCAAGGAGTACCATATTTACATGACATCTGATGGGTAAGTTGATTTGAAATTCTAAGACATCCAATAGTTCCAAAGCATCAATGCTGATCAAGAAATGTTTATCACTAAAAGCTTATCCCGGGCAATGTGTTACAGGAGAATCAGTATGGCTGGATTGAGTGCCCAGAAGGTGCCTCATCTTGCAGATGCTATACATGCCGCAGTCACCCAGTGTACCTAAATGTCCATTTGGAAACTAACGTTATGGGATCAGGTATCTGATATGATATCAGAGGCCTTTTTTTCCGCTGAACGAACCTCTTTGATGTGGTCAGCCATTTTTGTTTTTACCTTTTTCAAAATGTGATGTTTGAAGTTTACTGTCCATCGGCATAAAAGTGTCTCAAACAAAATCTGGAGATCATTGCATAGTAATTTTTACTTGTTTGCGGCAGATATAATACCATCATCCTTGTTCCAAGGATTCCTTTATTTTCTGTAAAATGTAGCTTTATTTTCAAGTTTTGTTTGTTGAAGAAGGTAGAATTTTGAAAAAAAAATCAACACTATTTATTTTTATAACGTTTTTTTAACCAATTCATAGGATAAAAACAAATTGCATAGGTTTTATCACTTTTGCACGATATTCGGTAACATGAAATAACACGGACTATTCTAATTTTCAAGAACCTATATTGTCCTGTGATGCCTTTAAATTTTGTACAGTAAAAAATTGCAATTCAAATTTATTACTGTATGAATCAAACTGCTTTTCTCACAATCTATATTTTTTTTTACACACTTCAATTTGTTAGGAGTATTATTACTCATATTTGACAGCAATCATCACGCTCCTCTTGTCTGATTTTTTTTTATAAATTATTATACATCTCTACCCGTTTCAGGGTCGTTAAATCGCTACATGAGGTAATTGGGTTGGGTTAAGAAGAGTCATCATTCGATTTACCTAATCTAATGTTCCGACTTCGGCTCCCTTCTTGCCCACCCAAATATCAGAGCTTATGAATAGTGAAATATGGAATTCTTTCATGGCCTGCCTGGCCCAACCCGACAAGGTTGTGCGTTTTGGATATAGAGCTGATAAGCTGTGAGAAATTCAACATGACTTGCCTAAATACAGAACTGACTAGCATTTGAAAATGTGCAAACAATTTTGTTTCGACCCATTTTATATTCGATGCCTCAAACATAAGGTGCCACATTCCTGAAGGAATGTGTAAATATATATAATCACGTTACATAGTTATAAAAAAGTGATCTCCGACCACTGAGAACCTACATAAAATAGCCATTCAAGCCTCTATCAATAATAATAATAATAATAATAAAACAGCACACACTCATAACTCTCATCATCTATACGTCCCACCACCAGCAACACTCTCTTCGATCCTATTTCAACAAAATTGTCCTACCCCACTGTACACACACATGACTCTCATTATTCTCATCATCTATCCAGGGATTAGGTAGTGGACCAAAAACAACAATAAAATATAAGAAGATGAAGCACTTATAAAATGACGTAAGCTTTTGTATTAGAAGCGGTTTCTTGGAATATATCTCACCACATTCCCTAAATAGCAAAAAGTTTATTAACTTTGTGTATCCCTTTACACATCACAATCTAAATCTTTATTTTTCTTCCAATCAAAATGATCGTAATCATGGATAAACCCTTAACATCACAATTTAAATCTTTATTTTTCTCTCAATCAAAATGTCGTAATCATGGATAAACCCTAATATATTGTTGCATGCCCTAATTCCGAATTCTTAAGTCCAAATTGGAGAGAGAATGAAACGGTTAGAACCCGTCGAGTCGACTGGTTCGATCTACCAGGTCAAGAGTTAGGGTTGGTCGACTCGAAATATAACCCGAAAATATCACGGGTTAATGGATTCAAGTCAACACGGTGGGTTACATTATTAAATTTTTTTTTTAAAAAAAAAAGATATTGACTATTAAATAAAAAAATGATATGTGAAGATATCTTCATACCACATTCTATCATCCACTGCAATTCTTCGTATTAATTCTTTCATCCACTACAATTTCAATATGAGATGTAGAAGAAAAAAATATGAGAATATATTTTTTCTCAAACTTCATTCCTAACTTCATTACAATGTGGGAATTGAAATGTAGGAAATTAATGAAGTAGGAGCAATGCGCTAGTGGGATATATGCATACATACATATATATATTATATAACTTCATACTTTCTGGTTCTAATTCTATATTTTCAACGTGGGAGGAATCACTTGTCCCTCATTTCCGGAATCATTTGTCCCACATTGGAAATGAGAAATGAAATGAAGACTTTCAAATCTATAAAATAGGAAAAATGATGTTGCATTTGTTCCACATTGGCCATGACATATTAATTTATATATTATTATGAATTATTCTAAGAATAATATATATAATAATTATTTTTTGTAAAACGATTTTTTTAAAAAAAAATTATAGGTGTGGGTCAATCGGATGGGTTGAACCGGTGGGTCAGTGGGTTGGATGAGGCTTGACTGTAACTCTAACCTGCCAACCCGGGCCACCCGGTCACCCGGGCTCGACAGGTCATCAACCTGACAAGTTATTGATCCGTGGCCATCCGGCAGGTCTGGGTCAAGCCGTGGTCGTGTCTAATTCATAACTCTTGTCACAATTAGATGACAACGGTAATTAGTATTAAGCATAAATGTTTGATTAAAGCCCGGCCCAACAATTATTTTCACCAAAATAAATGCCCAACATTTATTCTGCCATGTTAAATAACTTCCATTGGATTTGGGAGGAAGAAATGATCGATCAATAAGCCCATAACATTTCATTTTCATATCATTTTCGAGCAATATCTTTCTGAAAATAATGGTTTACCTAACTACAACCTGGTTCCAACTGTATATATATATATATATTTTTTCATATATAGAAATTATGCATCAGATCCTCAATTTTCAGCATTAACTTGTGATTAATTTTGCTACAAGTTGAAATAACAACCCCTCCACTTGTACTTGTTTTTTTTTTATACACCTCCCTTTGTACTTGGTAGCTATGCGTGTTCAATTCAATTTATTTTTTATAACACAAAAATAAATTGTTTTCCTTTCAAATAAAAGTGTAAAAAGATGTACAAAAGGCACACGATTGCTTATGGATTTATTTGAGTCCGGAGTGGCCGGAATATGACAATTGAGATATTAAATAAAAACATAATTTATACTCTCTCCGTTAAGAAAAACATGTCGTTTTATGAGTAAAATCTTGTTACGAAAAACATGTCGTTTTAGGTATTTTGGTGTTCACTTTCCAAAATTACCCTTGTCATGATTAGATATTTGTTAGTTGTAGTTTTCAATAAAGTGGAAAAGTAAAGTAATAATTAGGGGTATAAGTGTATTTTTGTTTGCTTTTATTTGCTTTATTAAAAAATGTGCAAATGTCTAAAACGATATGTTTTAATTAACGGAGGGAGTATATCTTGAACCATTCCGGAATAGCTCACCGAAAAGGACTTGTGGGTAGTACTCATAGGTCCCGGTTCGAATCCTGAAATGATCGCTCTTTATTTACCAATTCAAGGAGGGAGTATATCTTTAGATAAAATAATCAAAATCAAAATTTAACACACCAATGTCTCAATGCTCGTCCCATAATACTTTTGAATATTTGCACTAGTAATATAATTAAGATTAAAACTAGATTTTTTTTAAATAAACGCTTTAACTTGGGAAATTGTTTTGTATTCAGCCAAATGGAACCAAGTTGAAGTATATATATAGTTTCTTTACGTCTTCCTCATTCAACGGTTGCATATTGTCAGAATCGAAATATGAATGCATAACAACTTCAGAATCGAAGCAACATCAAGTAAAGGAAAGCATATGCAACATATTGACTATACATGATTATATTAATATTTTCGAGATTAATTAAAGGAAAATTCTGGACGCCACAATGAGGTTTTGATGATTTCGATCAGATCATGTTTCATGACACTTTATTTTTTAGATTACAGTCTTCAAATTTTATAAGAGTTGGTCTAATGTTTAAAATCCATATTTTCACTTTTGAAAGGTTCTTGTTAGATACACTACAAATAGTGGTTAAGGATTTGCACGTCTGTTGAATCGAGATTCGAGATAACGAAAGTGATTGAATGCGGAAGCGAGAGATACGAAACAAGAAACTCAAAACAAAGCATGCAAGAGCAAGAACAAACACCAGAGTTTACGAGGTTCGGCAAAGAGATGCCTACGTCCTCAGGGCCTCAAGAACAGGCCGAATCCACTAGGTAATGTTCAACAGAGGGTTACAAACAAGCAATGCAAAAGTAAACCCTAGATCTATGCATGTACGAGTTTCAGAGACAAGAGAAGAAGATCCCCCTGTGTGGGATGACCGGAGTTCGAAGATCTCTTCGAAACTCCCAAACCCTAGATCTCCAGACGTGAGACAAGCGGCAACCAAAGCCAGGAGCTTAGCCGCGCCACCACCAGGAGATCACCGAGAGCAGCCACCACCTTCGTCGTCGCAATCGCCAGGGAGGAGCCAGGAGAAAACCCTAGAAACCCTAGAACCCTTGAGAGCGTTTGAGAGGAGACGGAGGAGAGAGAGAGCTGAACTGAAGGATCCAGAAGCAGCTAGCGAGGTTAAATAGCTAGGGCTTCGGACCTCAAGTGGAGCAAAGGCCAAAACGCTGGGCTTCACGCTGGGCCGCCAGGCTTTGTCCAACATCCGAGATCATGGGTTTGGGAATGGGCCTAAAGCCCAAACCGGGTAAGGATCTCCTAACTATAGTATCATACATATTATACATATATTATATATACTTATAGTTATACATTATCACTCCACAATATGTACTAGACTCGTTAGAGGATCAAGTCGATCTCGACTCAATACGACTCAGTTGAGCCTAATCTTATATTGTGCATCCATGTATACCTAAGTATATAATATATGTTATATGTATACTCATCATACACTCATACATGTTTACAAGCATATAACAATATTACATGAAATACATATGAAGGCAAGACATAGGGAAATAAACATATAACATTACAACAAATCACCCTCTATTTTTCTAAGTCTTGCTCCAGGCAGACTATAACCTAAACATAGTGGACTCAAGGCCATCCGTCATCAGCCCAAACATGCAAGGATCACCCATGGAAATCCTCCAAATGGAGGAAGTTCCTGCAGAACACAAATTTATCATAAGGAACAATTTTAGTGCCAAAATCTGCAGGATTAATCTTACCATCAATTTTCTTAACATGTATGACATTATCTTCCACTTTCTCACGAATAAAATGGTATATAACATCAATATGTTTAGTACGCTCATGGTACATGGGGTCCCTGCAGAGATAGAGTGCACTTTGGCTGTCAATGTGTAGGACAGAGGTATAGTGCTTCCTCTCTATCTCCTTAAGGATACCTTGCAGCCAGATAGCCTCCTTGCAGGCCTCTGTAGCTGCTATGTACTCAGCTTCAGTGGATGAGAGAGCAACGATGGGTTGCTGCTGGGATTTCCAGGAAACACAATTACCTGCCCATGTATACACATAGGAAGTAATAGATTTCCTGGTATCCTTGTTAGAAGCATAATCAACATCCACAAAGCCATGTAAGTTATAAGAGGAGGAGTGTTCAACATATAACAAAGACAGGTTAGCAGTGCCAAGCAAATATCTCAACAAGTATTTCATAGACACCCAGTGTTTCTCAGCAGGTTCAGACATGAACCTGCTAAGTGTGCTAATAGCAAATGCAAGATCAGGACGAGTACAGATCATAGAGTACATCACTGAACCTACAGCAGCATCATAAGGAATGGATTTCATAATATTCAATTCAGCAACAGACAATTTCCCTTTTATTTTAGTGAGATCAAGATGAGCACCTAAAGGAATATTGTTAATCTTATCACCAGAAATATGAAATATCTCAAGAACCTTATGCACATAATCACACTGATGCAACCACAGTTTCTTATGCTTCCTATCTCTTATAATAGACATGCCTAAAATCTTTTTAGCAATGCCTAAGTCTTTCATGTCAAAATGCTTTTGTAAGTTCTTTTTAATATCATGAATAGCATCAACAGATTTGGAAATCAACAAGATGTCATCCACATATAAAAGCACATAAAACACAGGACTCTTATTGACACCCTTAAAGTATAAACAGGTATGAAACTTGCTCCTTTTAAACCCTAGACTGAACCTCATGCACTTGTCAAATTTGATATTCCATTGTCTAGGTGACTGTTTTAGACCATAGATGGATTTATTTAACAAGCAAGCATGATTGGGATGCACAGAATCAATGAAGCCCTTAGGCTGTCTCATATAGATAGTCTCATCCAAGTCACCATGAAGAAAAGCTGTCTTAACATCCATTTGTTCTAATTCAAAATCATAAACAGCAGTCATGGCAAGCAACAGTCTCAAAGTTTTATATTTCACAACAGGAGCAAATATTTTATTGTAATCCTCACCCTCTCTTTGGGTAAAACCCTTAGCAACCAACCTAGCTTTGTATCTAGGGGGGTCTGACTTAGAAATGCCATCTTTCAGTTTATAGATCCATTTACAATCAATTAATCTAGCATTCACAGGTTTAGGAACCAAAGTCTAGGTTTTATTCACCCTCATAGACTCTATCTCATCATTCATAGCATGTTTCCATTTAGCAGAGTGAATACATTTCATAGCTTGTTCATAAGTTTCAGGAGTAAAAACTTTCACAACATCAGAAACTAAGCAAGCAAACTCAACAATGTTATTAATGAACCTTTTATTTGGTATAACAGTCCTAGGACTCCTATCCCTAGTCAACTGCCAATTAGTCAAGTCATGCCCTTCAGAGGCTGAAGAACTAGAGGAACCAGAACCAGACTCAGGCACAGAAATGACAACATCATCCTCATTCACAGAAATAGGAGAAGTAGAAGAGGAATTAGGTTCATTATTTGCTTCCCCACCCAATTGGTGAGGTTGCACAACATCAATTTGCATATCATCAGAAACAGTAGCTTCATTAGAAGTAGACAGAGAAGAATCATGAGCAGAGAGAGTAGAGGAAGAAGAGGGAGAAAAA
The DNA here is from genome assembly GCA_037127255.1 of Persicaria tinctoria. Taxonomy (NCBI): domain Eukaryota; kingdom Viridiplantae; phylum Streptophyta; class Magnoliopsida; order Caryophyllales; family Polygonaceae; genus Persicaria; species Persicaria tinctoria. The sequence goes on along the minus strand of JBANSL010000006.1, from coordinate 53,207,150 downwards.
CCACTGTCAAACTCATCATCAGAATCATCATCATTGTGCTTAGGCAGAAAGAATTGATCCTCTTGTACCTGCAAGTTAGCATCTGAGATAACAGGTGAAGCTTTCTTAAAATGAAATTCATGCTCATTGATAAAGACATTCCTACTCACAATAGTTTTATACACTCCAGGTTGGACAAGAAGCAATTTATAACCCTTAACCCCTTCAGGATACCCCAAAAGCACACATTTTTGGGACCTAGGATTAAGTTTACCTTGGTTAACATAAGAAAACACAGTGCAACCAAAATGTTTAATGTGGTCTAAATTAGGCTTTCTTTTAGTCCATAACTCATAGGGAGTTTTAAAATCAATAACAGAGGAAGGAGTCATATTTATCAAATAAGCAGCAGTCACAACAGCTTCACCCCACAAACAATGTTTCAAACCAGAAGAGATAAGCATGCATCTAGCTTTTTCAAGGAGAGTCCTGTTCATCCTCTCAGCAGTACCATTCTGCTGGGGAGTTCCAGGAATGGTTAAATGTCTCTTAATACCATTAAACTTGCAGTACTCATTGAACAAAGAATTACAGAACTCAAGGCCATTGTCAGTTTTTAAACATTTCACAGTAAGGCCAGTTTCATTTTCAACACCAACTTTCCAATTTTTAAAGGTTTCAAAAGCCTCATCTTTAGTTTTAAGCAAATAGACCCAAACCTTCCTACTGTAGTGATCAATGAGAGACATGAAATATCTCTTATGTCCTACAGTAGGAACAGGAGAGGGTCCCCACAAATCAGAATGAATATATTCAAGAGGGGCAACAGCAACATAAGAAGAATGCTTAAAACCTTTTCTAGAATGCTTGCCTAAGATACAATTCTCACAGAGATCAATCATGCAAGGCTTGGAATTGATAATGCCAGTTTTATGAAGGTGTTCTAAACCTTTATTACCTATGTGACCAAGTCTATTATGCCACAACATAGTATCATGCAGAGACATAGTATGCACAGAGGCAGTAAAGGCAGAAGCAGAATAATTCAAAACAGGAGTAGCCAACACTTCATAAAGACCTTTCTTTCTAAAGCATTTGATAACAGGCTTCCCATTTTTAGCAATAATCCTAACACCATTAGAACGGGACATATCATAGTGTAATTCTTCAAAAGCACTTTCAGATAGCAAGTTTCTCCTTAAATCAGGAACCCATTTAACATCCTTAACAATTCTAATCACATTATCAAACATCTTTAAAGCAACAGATCCTACACCTTTAATTTTTAGGATAGAGTGATCACCAAGCATAACAGTACCAGCATCAAAACATTTAAGCTCAAAGAACCATGATTTAAGGAAGGTAGCATGCATAGTACACCCAGAATCCAAAATCCAAGTAGTAGAATCAGTATCACTTAATAATGCAAGAACTTCATGAGTAACATAAGGATGGGATTCACAAATAGCAGACACATTAGGTTTCTTACCAGCTTTAATATCTCTTTTCTTTTTAAAACAATGTTTCTCAAGATGACCAGTTTTATTGCAGTAAGTACATAAAAGATGAGATTTATCAGGATTTTCACCACTGGATTTATCAGAAGACACAGAATCAGATTTATTGTCTTTATTTTCCTGTTGCTTAGGTTTCCTGTTGCCTTTGTACTTAGACTTCACCATAAGAACCTCATCTTTGTTTTCAGGTTTAGGGTCAGTCTTATTTCCATTCACAGATTTAAACACTTTCAGATTTTCATTTTTCTGTATGATAGAGTCAATAAGCTCTTTTTGAGTCAACTTATTAGTACCATTGATGGACGGTTTTTAGTCGCGTTAACCGTATCAAAATAATTTCGAACCTACCTAACTAATGTAGTGTGGTAAGCACGAGTCGATCCCACAGAGAATCAAGTTATTCCTAAGTTAAGTTTATTTACCAATTAGTATGAAACTGGGGGTTTTGAGTGGTGTAAATAAGAAAGAACATAAAATAAACTATAAACAAATTGAAGGAGATAACAATTAATAAAATAGTTTCATCTACAAATATCCGCTTTATTTGGTTGAAGCGATCCTTGTAATTTCCTCTTGTCCTTTTAGGTTTCTATTAATGCCCTTGTCTCGACCTAATATAGTTACTAGTCCAACCAGTCCTAGAAACCCTTATCAATCGAACAATCCCTAAAGAAGGATTTAACCCAATTGATAGCTTTAAGTTCAGAGATTAACCAAGGTATTTGCAGTCCCTAAAGAGGGATTTAACAACACATCCAACTTCTTACTCATTCAATTAGTTCAACCAGCCCTAAAGGAACAAGTTTGCCACTTGAGTTAAGGTTCACAACCAGGAATCTACAAAACCCTAGCAATTGAATTGATTCTAACTAGTTGCGCGGGCTAGATAGAATAAAACAATAGACAATCAAGCACAAAGAAGTCAAAACATTCAATATAGAAAATAAGGAACAAGATTCAGAAACTCACAATCAATCAAACAAAGCTTCAAATTGTAGACGAAACGGGAGAGTTTAGATCTCCATAAAAATAAGACAAAACATAATTAGGGTTAAAAGGTGGAAACTGGAAACTGTCGGCCGTATATACCGTATGTTCTATCGGCCTAATGAATATATATATAGTGTACTACAGAGTAATCTTCCAAACTTAAATCTATCTAAACTAACATATCCTAATTTATATAATATATTAATATATCTATCTAATTTTATAAATATATATAACTATCAAACTTAATTGAATGAAGTGACAGTAGCCAATTCATCGAAGCGCCGGACCTCCTTCCGTAATTCATCAACTCAGTTAATGTGGTCAGCCCATCTTTTATTTCAAATTGCAAAATAATCCCATAAAGTTGTGATCAACCTCCAAATTCATACGATCCAAGCCCAAAAATACCTGAAATACATAAAAATACTAGTGTAGACTCCGAAAACCAAATAATACAAATTAAGCTATAAATTATGTAAAAATGCTCTAAAATAATATGCAAATCTATACTAAAAATATGACTAAACTAGACTCTATCAAACTACCCCATGCTTAGACTTTTGCTTGTCCTCAAGCAATGAAAAACAAATATAGAATTTATTATCCCACAAATAAGATCTTCATGCTATAATTTAGAAAAGCAACATCACGTAGTAGGAGCCATGAATAAGAGAAGAAATATCCTAACAAGTATATGAGCGATCCAATAGTAAAGGCAAATATAATCTAACCTCACCGGGATAATGTGTTTCACTCAAGCTCTCATGTGTTTAGGCTTTAATGTTCAACTCTCAACTCAATCCAAAATGTTTTATATACCGTGAAAGTTATCACTTGCAAACAACATCATGAGGACTTTTATAGGGTTGTAATGAGGTTTTGGTAGGAACATACGGCATAGGAAATATTTAGGCTTGTGGTGCTAAAAATCCGGGAAAAAAGAACAACAACCAACCAGAACAACACCACAACTTTCATACTTTGCAAACCATTCCAATAACATAAACTCCAATGCACATCAATAAGCACTTTTCGATTTCAATAGCCATACAACTCATGGAATTTTTCAATTTGGATGATGACCTTTTTTTCTTTTATGCTTACTTTTGTCCCTAAGTGAATTTTATCCTCCCTAGGTCCAAGCTTACTAGACTTTTACTCATAAGTGAATTTTATCCTCCTTAGGCCCCTAGTAATAAGTCATCTCTATTATGCAAGAAGGGTTACCTTATTTTGGCTATGCCTCTCACAATGCATAACAATACATACATCATCTCCACTCAAAGCAACTCCAACATATATATTTTTCACCAATTCTCCTCCTAATTCCCGGATAGGGTCAGGCTAATCATTGGCTATGATATATTTTTGTGGCGTTATAAAAAAGAATAGGCTTTAAGACTCAGATGAGCTTCAAGCAAAGGGTAATATGTAAGGTAGATATGGTATAATATGGCTAAAGAAAACATGCCTCAATCATTTGAAATTTACAAGCAACAACATGTGCAATACGGTCATGAAAAACAAGCATATGGAGAGTATAATCACACAATAAAAGCAAAAGGGAAATAGTTATGAATAGTCCCTATAAGGCCAAAACAAACTCACAAGGGTTATGTTTTTGCTAGATTTCAATTTAACCTCAACTATGAACCATACTTGCTCAAATATATTCTCAAATTATGCTCCAAAAATCATTTTCAAGCAATTCAATCAAATCGTGGGATTTATTCAATTAAGATCATAAAATTGAATTAGAGAACAAACTAAAGCAAGATGGGTATCTTAATAACACCTAAATGCAATGAAATGCATAACAAAAAAAAAAACATATATATAAAGACGGAGCTACACTTGAATTCCCCACCCCATGCTTAAAATCTTACTTTGTCCTCAAAGTAAATATAAGGAATAAAAGAAGTAGAGGAAACTCACAATGGAATCAGGCATTCGGAATAAGCTTTCAATTCAAATCCGAAGGTGGTGGTGTAGTGTAGCCTCTGAATAGACCCGAAAATTCAGCAACCTCTCAAAGGTATAGGACTAGGGTGTTTGAGCAGAAGCTTTCAGCAACAACTTGGATGCTTATGACATTGTGAAACGTCTTGGAGGCAGAAAAAATATAGGCAGTCTCCTTTGCAATTTGTCCTGGCCAAAACAAAAGACAAAGACAACACACAACAACCAACCACATTCCAACATCCAAGAAAACTATATCATCCAAGTAAAAGAACAACACCAAAGTCCAAACAACTAAAATCAGCCCCAATAGCTCATGCTCAATCACTTACGACAAATTTAAAACATGAATTTCAAGTGATTTCAGGGAACAACCTAGCTAATAAAAATTAAAGCATGGCCCCCATCTCAAAGTAGCTATACTTGTCTTGATAATAGTACTTGACAATAACAAAAATCAGCCCTATAGATCATGCTCATCCATACTTTGCAACTAATGAAATTCATGAAAAGAAATTGATATGGACACAGGGAAGCATGAGACAAGCAAGTAAACAAGAACCACTCATAAAAATCACTGACACCAACACAACTCAACCGATTTTAGACAGGACAAGAAGAAACCGATCAGCTCCAGAGAGTATGTATCACTACAAAGTCTAAAAAAAATAAAAATAAAATAAAAAATCAGGCCCAAGATGTAAGCAAGTAAATCATCACCCCAATTTCAATTACTTCGTTCAGCCACAACACAATCAAACATAACATCCCATAGCAACAATTTCTCACGGCAATAACTCAGCAAACTAGCAAGCTAAGTACATCGAACCCCATCGAATTCAGAAAGCAAGTTCAGAATTTAGGCACGATATGACGAAATTCAGCACTCACGTTCCCATTAAAATCAGGTAATAAAAACCTCATGAATCCCGGATGAATTAGGAATAGCATATAATCAGATCATCATTGTGAACCCAAGCCACATCAGGCACACAATTCAGAATCTTTAGCACTGAGTTCCAATTTATGCAAATTAAAAGAGGAAGGAAAAAAAATTGCATACCTGCACTTACCATTGGAATGGATGTTGAAGATTCATTTGGGAGTAGCAGCTGGTCCGAGATAAGGAGTCGCGCGATCAATCGAGAGCTGCAGCGGAACCATCGAGCAGCACTTGCGTGAGAGGCTAGGGCTCCAACTGCGCCGCGGGGACACCGGCAGTGGAGTCGAAAGGCGACGGTGATGTCCGACCAGGAGTAGCCGGAGCGAAATAGAATATGGGCTACCGTCGGGACTGCCAGGGCGAAGGAAACGGTGGTGATGAGCGGGCGGTCTCAGATGGCTGGAGTGGTTCGATCTCAGGCGGCTGGAGATGGTGGATGACGGAAGGAGGTTCGGCCGGTGCTGGTAGGGAAGGAGAGGGAAAGAGGACCGGCGGGATGAGGAAGAAAGCGCGGCGATGGTGAGCGAAAAAGGGCGAGGAAGATGCTGACTTGGGAGAGGGAGATCCCGACTAGGAGGGTGTGTGGTGGTGCGCAGCGGTCTCATTTGTGCGCGCGGCGGCGAGAGGGCATGGACGGAGTGCGGGAGGAGGTGGTGCGGTGAAGAAGGTCTCCAGCGCCCAGCGGCGCGTTTGAGATGGGCAGAGAGAATAACGAGGGAGACGGGAAGATGGCTTTTTCTTTTTTTTCTTTTTTTTTTTACGAAAATAAAAAAGTATAATTTAATCCTAACTAAAAAATAAAAAGGAAAAAAAAAAAAACTACCTTGGTTGGCTCACAATTTCTAAAGATCGTTTCAGACATTGTTAATGCCCTAAACAACTTGTCAAACTCTCGAGCATGACTCACTGCAGAGGATATGTAATACCACCGATTCAGTTCCATTGGTGGCTTCTCAAAATATGCGCTCCTCTTTTGCCATCTCTTACCTCTTTGTCCGTTTGCACCCTCGTCAAATTCAAACAACAGAATCCTCTTTGTCAAATTTTCCTCATCTTGCTCATCTATCCAATCTCCTAAGATCTTCTCGTCAAGAGAGATGATAGCGTAGTCGTCACTAACCACCACCTCCGTCTGCCTAGGAAAAATCTCTGAAATAATTGGAATTGTAATTTGTTGAGCCACTTGGATCCGCCTCATCTCGTTATTGAAATCAGTTTGGATCATTATAAGTTGGGACTCCATTGCAGCAAAGTGTTCTTCCATACGGGGCAACATGGACGATTCTTGTGATGTTTGCGGAGCCAGGCATGGAGGCTCTAGTTGTTCGATTTGGAGCTCTAATTGTGCAATCTCGTGTACGATATTCATCTCACGAGAAAGTTGAGTTTTGCACAAATGATGTACTTCCTTAACCTTTCCGATCGGAACCCTAAACACCGGACAATCTTTAAATACATGATTAGAAACTCCGCAAAAATCACAATATAAACCATGAGTCATCTTTAGAGGCACACACCTAGACACACGAACACAAACCGTTAGTAGCACGGGTGTTATGAACCGTAAGATAGGCTCACAACAAAGTTAATTATATACAATAATTGGCAAACACACAAAACAAAGAAATAAACTTTGATTCCCCGGCAACGGCGCCAATTTGATGGACGGTTTTTAGTCGCGTTAACCGTATCAAAATAATTTCGATCCTACCTAACTAATGTAGTGTGGTAAGCACGAGTCGATCCCACAGAGAATCAAGTTATTCCTAAGTTAAGTTTATTTACCAATTAGTATGAAACTGGGGGTTTTGAGTGGTGTAAATAAGAAAGAATATAAAATAAACTATAAACAAATTGAAGGAGATAACAATTAATAAAATAGTTTCATCTACAAATATCCACTTTATTTGGTTGAAGCGATCCTTGTAATTTCCTCTTGTCCTTTTAGGTTTCCTATTAATGCCCTTGTCTCGACCTAATATAGTTACTAGTCCAACCAGTCCTAGAAACCCTTATCAATCGAACAGTCCCTAAAGAAGGATTTAACCCAATTGATAGCTTTAAGTTCAGAGATTAACCAAGGTATTTGCAGTCCCTAAAGAGGGATTTAACAACACATCCAACTTCTTACTCATTCAATTAGTTCAACCAGCCCTAAAGGAACAAGTTTGCCACTTGAGTTAAGGTTCACAACCAGGAATCTACAAAACCCTAGCAATTGAATTGATTCTAACTAGTTGCGCGGGCTAGATAGAATAAAACAATAGACAATCAAGCACAAAGAAGTCGAAACATTCAATATAGAAAATAAGGAACAAGATTCAGAAACTCACAATCAATCAAACAAAGCTTCAAATTGTAGACGAAACGGGAGAGTTTAGATCTCCATAAAAATAAGACAAAACATAATTAGGGTTAAAAGGTGGAAACTGGAAACTGTCGGCCGTATATACCGTATGTTCTATCGGCCTAATGAATATAGGGGCATTTTGCAAAATAGCCACGAAATATGACCCATTTTGCGAAATAGTCGCGTTTTGGGACAATTTGGAGAAATAGCCTCAATATAAACCTTCTTACCCCGCTCCTACGCGCTCTCTCTCCCGTCCTATCCGCGATCTCTCCGGCCGCTCGATCTCTTCGGCCGCTCCTCGAGCTCTCTCGCCCTCGCCCTCGCTCGTCGCCGGATCTGGAGGCGAAGCTTCGACGTCTCCGGATCTCGCATCCTCCAGATCGCCGTCGTTCTTGCTTTCGGATTCGATTTGAAGAACTGGAATGGATCTCGCATCCTCCGATTGTTCTGTCAGGTCTGAATTCAATTCGATTAATTGATTTGACAAATCAATTGAATCGGAATCAATTAATTCGAAGCCGATCTGAAGCCGGTGGATCAATTGGAGTTGCGACATCGTGAGCGAACGAGGCGGAGCGATTGAGGTTGAGCGAGCGAGCGAGGGACTAGAGGTTTTAGATCCGGACGAAGCGAGGTCGAGCCGCCGGAGATCCGACGAGGGACTGGAGGTTTCCGAGGTCGAGTGGCCGCGGTTCCTGGCAGAGCGAGGAGCCAGTACATAAAGGCGGGCGCACCTAGTCCATCGGCGGAAGGAAGAAGAAAGACTTTTGTGTTAAATTACAAAAATCACCCTACAAATATGAGAAATTAAAAAAACTAACTATATTTTATTACGTGATCCGTAATCTATATTTTTATTTTTATTTTTGCACAACAAAATGTTATATTTGCACTACATACGATTATATTTGCACGACAAAATGTTAAAAAAAAAATAAAAAATAAAAACTCGACTTGCTTCAATTTATTCTGAATCACTTACAGTTTATTGAGAAAGTATAAAATTATATTGAGATAAAATAAGATCATGTTTAATATAAATTCACAAGTCTCGATTGTTGTGCAAAAAAAACATAGAGTTAAGCAAAAATAAGATGATGTTGAACAAAATTTCACCAATCCCCCATGTAGTGCAATTATTGTCTATTGATGAGCAACCCTTAAAACAGAGTCGTGCAACTCTTACAACAAAGTCGTGCAACTCTTAAAATAGAGTCGTGCAACTCTTACAACGGGGTCGTGCAACTCTTAAAACAGAGTCGTGCAACTCTTACAACGGGGTCGTGCAACTCTTAAAACAGAGTCGTGCAACTCTTACAACAAAGCCGTGCAACTCTTAAAATAGAGTCGTGCAACTCTTACAACGGGGTCGTGCAACTCTTAAAACAGAGTCGTGCAACTCTTACAACGGGGTCGTGCAACTCTTAAAACAGAGTCGTGCAACTCTTAAAACAAAGTCGTGCAACTCTTACAACGGGGTCGTGCAACTCTTAAAACAGAGTCGTGCAACTCTTAAAACAGAGTCGTGCAACCTCTTAAGGATAATGTTGATCACATTTCCATCAATCCCCCCATGTTGTGCAATTTTACTCTATTGATGAGCAAAAATAAGACCGTGTTGTGCAATAATCTATTAAAAAAGTATAAAATTATATTTACAAAAAACAAGATTATGAGGAGACACAATTTCACAAGTCTCGATTGTTGTGCAAAAATAAAGAATTGTTGAGCAAAAATAAGAACATGTTGTGCAATAATTCATTGAGAACGTATGAAATTATATTGAGAGAAAATAAGATCATGTTGAGAACAATTTCACAAAGTCTCGATTATTGTGCAAAAATAACCTGCCAAGTATCTAACAACGAATTTGTCGATGTTAACCCCACTAAAATCGACCGAAACGCCACCCTGCATCATCTTAAGCTTATCCAAGCACTCAGTCAACTCTTAAAACAAGAGGCGTGCAACTCTTAAAACAGAGGCGTGCAACTCTTACAACAGAGGCGTGCAACTCTTACAACAGAGTCGTGCAACTCTTAATTTTTAATTTTTATTTTATTTAACATTTTGTCGGAAAACAGATCGTGAGCGATGCATGAGTTTTTTTTTAATTTTTAATTTTATTTTATTTAATATTTTGTCGTGCAAATATAATAGTACGTTGTGAAAATTTAACCGTAAGTTGTGCAAATATGACATTTTATTATGCAAAATATAATATTTTTTTCCACTTTTTTTTTCGTTTCAGAACTTTTTGTTGTGAAAAAATAACTTTACGTTGTACAAATATAACAATTTGTTGCGCAAATATAACTTTATTTTGTGCAATTGTAAAAATAAAAATATAGTAGATGTGAATCACATAATAAAATATAGATATTTTTATGTAATTCCCATATTTATGGGGGTAAGTTTTGTAATTTAATAAAACTTCTTCTCCCTCCCCGATCCCAAATCAAATGGAGATCTCGCACCCGCCCTCGCACCGCCCTCGCACCGTCGCCGGCTCCGCCTCCGGCTTCGCTCGCAAGCTCCAGCCTCCTTCACTCCGGCCTCGCTCGCTCGCCATAGATCTGACGGCCAAGCCATAGATCTGGTCGGATCTGTAACCGCCTCGCCGGAGATAGCGCTTGCTCCCTCGCGCTCGCTCGCTTTGGCCTCTGCTCCGGCCTCGCTCCGGCCACTCGACTCGACTCGCTCGCTCTCCGCTACCGCCACCGGCCGCTCGCTCGACCTCCGAGTTCGCTCCTCCTCCGTCCATGGCGGCTCCTCCGAATTTCCAGATTTGGCGGAGAGAGAGATTGGAGAGAGAGATTGGAAAAAGGAGAGAAAGAGGGGAGCGTTTATTAGGGTTATATAGTGTCTATTTTGCAAAATTGTCCAAACACGCGTCTATTTCGCAAAAACGTCCAAAAAATGTGCCTATTTCGCAAATTTTTTCATGAATATATATATAGTGTACTACGGAGTAATCTTCCAAACTTAAATCTATCTAAACTAACATATCCTAATTTATATAATATATTAATATATCTATCTAATTTTATAAATATATATAACTATCAAACTTAATTGAATGAAGTGACAGTAGCCAATTCATCGAAGCGCCGGACCTCCTTCCGTAATTCATCAACTCGGTTAATGTGGCCAGCCCATCTTTTCTTTCAAATTGCAAAATAATCCCATAAAGTTGTGATCAACCTCCAAATTCAAACGATCCAAGCCCAAAAATACCTGAAATACATAAAAATACTAGTGTAGACTCCGAAAACCAAATAATACAAATTAAGCTATAAATTATGTAAAAATGCTCTAAAATAATATGCAAATCTATACTAAAAATATGACTAAACTAGACTCTATCAACCATACTGAACAACATCAACAAAAGTAGTAAACTGTGCAGGCAAGGAGTTAAGCAATAACACACATAATTGAGTCTCATCAACTTTATCACCACATCTCTCCAGATCTTGGGTAATAGCCAAGAATCTGTCAAGATTTTCAGCAAGAGTGCAAGTAGTAGACATTTTATAATTGAAAAGTTTGTTGAAGAGATTTACCCTACTTGGCAGTGATTTTACCAAGTATAATTCTTCCAACCTTTTCCAAAGTTTTTCAGTAGTTGTGCAAGTAAGAACTTGCCTAGCCACTTCATCTGAGAGTCTCAACATAATCTCACTGTGTGCTACTTTATCAAGACGTTTTATATCCTTCTTTTTGTCTTCTTCGACATCTTCATCAGTGAGCACTTCATAGCAATTTTCTTTGATTAATATGGCCTTCATTTTTAACTGCCACATAGCAAAGTTAGTATTGCCATTGAAGGGTTTTAAATGATAGGATTCACCCATATTTATAGTCAAGATGATAAAAACTTAATAAAACACAGTAAATCACGCAAAAGATTCAAGAAAACTTGAATCCAAGAGCAGAGCACAGAATCGCAAACACACAAGCCTAGATCTAAGCAAACAAGGCAGTGGTATGTCGTGTAGGGGGGGTGCTGCACCAGCGATGTCGCCTTTTAGGTCAGCCCGAGGCCCTAAACCCGTAACCTATCCCTAGAACTCAACAATGAGCCAGGAAATCGGAAACGCGACACTCTCGCTCTGATACCACTTGTTGAATCGAGATTCGAGATAACAAAAGTGATTGAATGCGGAAGCGAGAGATACGAAACAAGAAACTCAAAACAAAGCATGCAAGAGCAAGAACAAACACCAGAGTTTACGAGGTTCGGCAAAGAGATGCCTACGTCCTCGGGGCCTCAAGAACAGGCCGAATCCACTAGGTAATGTTCAACAGAGGGTTACAAACAAGCAATGCAAAAGTAAACCCTAGATCTATGCATGTACGAGTTTCAGAGACACAAAAGAAGAAGATCCCCCTGTGTGGGATGACCGGAGTTCGAAGATCTCTTCGAAACTCCCAAACCCTAGATCTCCAGACGTGAGACAAGCGGCAACCAAAGCCAGGAGCTTAGGCGCGCCACCACCAGGAGATCACCGAGAGCAGCCACCACCTTCGTCGTCGCAATCGCCAGGGAGGAGCCAGGAGAAAACCCCAGAAACCCTAGAACCCTTGAGAGCCTTTGAGAGGAGACGGAGGAGAGAGAGAGCTGAACTGAAGGATCCAGAAGCAGCTAGCGAGGTTAAATAGCTAGGGCTTCGGACCTCAAGTGGAGCAAAGGCCAAAACGTTGGGCTTCACGCTGGGCCGCCAGGCTTTGTCCAACATCCGAGATCATGGGTTTGGGAATGGACCTAAAGCCCAAACCGGGTAAGGATCTCCTAACTATAGTATCATACATATTATACATATATTATATATACTTATAGTTATACATTATCACTCCACAATATGTACTAGACTCGTTAGAGGATCAAGTCGATCTCGACTCAATACGACTCAGTCGAGCCTAATCTTATATTGTGCATCCATGTATACCTAAGTATATAATATATGTTATATGTATACTCATCATACACTCATACATGTTTACAAGCATATAAGAATATTACATGAAACACATATGAAGGCAAGACATAGGGAAATAAACATATAACATTACAACAACGTCCTTATTAACGTGCATGCACGCGTGTCGTTAACAACGTGCAAGTGTGGAATTGTGCACGTCGTTAGAAAATTAGGGTTTGCACGTCGAAAGTAACGTGCAATATTTGCACGTTCTTAACAACGTGTAATATTTTCACGTCCTTAACAACGTGTAAATATTGCACGTATAGGGTTTAGGTTTTTTCGAGAGTTTTTTAGCGATAATTGAAAGAAATTGAAGGGTTTAGCTAGTGGAGTTTAAGGATTTAGGGTCTAATTACATGGGAAGCAATAATTGATAAGTTTTCATTTGGATAATATGCGAATAATGTTACAAGGAACGGAAAAAAAAGGTTTACATCCATAATTGTAATAAACCGGTGGAATAAAATCTAGGCAAAGTGTAAAGGGCGACCAGACTCGACACGTAAGGCTCGAAATCTGTCAAACCGAGCTTGAAAAGGAGCATCCCATCATTCAACACTCGGTTGATGATGTGCGACCCATTCTGGCGCAGGCGGCGGAATAAAAGCGTTAGGACGCAACTAGATCTATGAGAACGGAAAGTTAGAGTTAGAATATTGACATATAGATGAAAAGAAAGAATAGGTAATAATATAAGATGTTTGATGACGTACCGCAGCAAAATGGTCTTGGTTTCCTATGCAGGCTAAACCAAGGGTTGTTGATTGAGGGATGTTAGTAGGTGTGGGCGAGGTCATTGGGGGACATGTGAACGGATGATGCCAAGCTAGGACGACGAGAGGAATCTGATATACCGTTGCAATTACTAAACCCATGATGGGTAGCTCTATCCACCGTCTCCTATTACCATGGAAAGGTCCCGACCATCTCTGGTTGTCTACGAACTGTTGGAATGAGTACCCTCCCATATAACAACCGACGTAGAGATCTGCGTGATCCTCTAAGTGATTGCATAATAACGTTTTGAGTTCCGGGAAAGCAGACTCGCCGATCGGTGATGTCAATGACGCCAAAGCACGGTAGCCACAATGACCATCTCCAATAGTGTCCCTCACACCCTCAATATGTCCGAGCATGAAGGGATCAACGTTGTTTCGACCCCAGTTGAACCCTTTGAACACATCATCACTTCCACGTCGAGCTAAGGTCGCTTGTGGACGATGTCGAGCAGCATGTCGAGCAGCACGTGCTTCTTCTCTTTCAAAATTTTCCCTGAACTCCTCGAATGGAAACGGGTTGGTTCTGCAAGCATTCCTCGACCCCGAGGCCTCCCTTTCGATCAGACGCTTGCAGATGAGGGTGGGTGGAGCTCATCGTCGCATAAATTGTTGGAAGCCGTGTATGAAGATGACAGCTCATAGGGGACTGGGGTGTCGTCGATGTCAGTCCATGACAAATCCATCCAGAACGGGTGGATGTCCTCAGCGGGTATCGGAGTCCCAGAACTGACGTAGGCCTGAATCTCATGGACACAAGAGATCCCGTAGCAAATTAACCTTCCAATGTTGGTCCGTGCATTCCGGAGGAATGTTTTGGTTCACGACATCCTGCCACATCTTGTATAGATAGTCGAAGCACTTTCTAAAGATTAAAGTCTTTACCTCATCAAAAAGGTTGACTTTATACGCCGCTGTTGGCCATTTGAAGCGGTCGATCTCCAAAGTAGTTTGCAGCTCATGCAGTTGACAATCGTTGACTCTATGGATTGAATCGATCACGATGCGAAAGTCACCAGTCGATGAGTGTAGTACCTCCTTGAGAACTTTGTGTTGACCCTCAACTCTGTAAACAATTTCACGTAAACATTGAAGTTCATACCAATAGACGTTTTATGTCATATCATATTGTAATGGGAGATATGAAGTAAGGATTACCTGTTTGTTGTTTGAGTGCCGAAATGGAAGACATTATCTACGTAGCATCGTACGATGTTCCGGCTGTACGGAAGTCACACCGCCTCTAAATACGCCACCACACCTGGGAATGGGTGCCATGCAGCGTGTCGCGCTTGACGGCGTCGGTTGAATGATTTCTCCGACTTCGATTGGAACAACCCCCAACAATTGCCTTTGAAGATGCCAGCGTGGTGTAAATTCTTTGTAATCTTCGGAGCAGCTTCCTCGCATCTTCTCGTCACGTGTAACCAGCAAAGAAGATGCTGGACGTTGGGGAAGACAACATTTAGCGCCACCAAGAGACCTAGCTCCCGATCAGTTATAATAGCTTGAGGCTAAACCGTCCTAAGCAAGATCTGAAGTTGACGCAACACCCAAGCGTACGTGTCTTCGTTCTCGTGCGACATGAAGGCATATGCGATGTAGTAAGTTTGGCCTGAGGGTGTGAACCCGACCACCTCACACAATGGAATCCCATATCTGCAAGTGTAAATATGTTACATGTACAATACTTTATAATTGGATAGATGCGTAGCAATGTAATCGTAATTAAGTAACTTACGCATTTTTTTGTATGTGATGTCCAATATGATGACGTAATGGAACCTTCGGAGTAGTTGTATCCCGTCAGGATGCGCTAGGAAGAGTTCGCTCAAGACGTCGTTGTCATCTAGATGGCGTCTGAACTCGTAGTAGTACCCTTATTACCGCAGACGATGCAGGGTATCTTGGGTCATCTTCCGACTACCCCTTTCTTCGGCGACCATCCTGTTGAGCGTGTTCATAAGGGAACGCGATGACGTGACGCTGGTCTCATCCAGCTGCCTCAATCCGTACCCAATGGCTTTTGGAGGAGTACCAATTTCCTTCATCCACCTACCCATCTTCTTTTTCCCCGTTGTCATCTGTCCGGCCATGGCGTGACCCTTCAAGCTCGTGGGAAGCCCGTGGTTATGAACACCGTGGGTTACCGTCATAACCCAGTGACCCGGTGGAGCTTCGTGCCCATGTAGAGAGAATGGACAACCGTTTATTTTCGATTGCGTGCTTCGGAGCTTCCTTCCGCGTGGTCAGTACTCCCCATACTGCTCGCAAGCAAGGAGAACCCTGCTTGGACGGTTCGACGCCCCCGTCCAAGACCGCTTGATTACGAAAATCATGAAATGTCTCAGACCCAACTCCTTGAAATGCGTAACCATTTCGTTGCGGTCATTCCGAACCCTTGGGTCCGAGAACTCAGAGGTGAAGTCTCGAAACTGTAATAACATTAGTGGAAATATAAACAATACGCAAGGCATACGAAATATATTCACTATATGAAACGTATCCGTACCTGGCAAACTTGGAGACGACGATTGTCTTGCGACTTGGCCATATCGAACTACGTGGGACATTGTTTTGTTTTGGAGGATGCGGATTCAAGCTATCCCGCTCCGCTTAAAATAGGCAGTTGTGCATAAAAAAAACGCTAGGATTATTGCATTTTGCACGTCGTTAAGGACGTGCATAATATGCATATCGTTAAGGACGTGCATAATATGCATGTCGTTAATGACGTGCAAACCCTAACCCGAAGATGCTGGACAAACCCTCCCTAGCCCTAGCCAACCCTAAACCCTAACCCTAAACCCAAACTACCATTCCGATACAATCGAAACAGATAACAATTGATACAAGAGATTCATTCTTGACGTTTTCGCTTAATATGACTCAGAAGAAATGAGAGGAGTCTAGATTAGCCATTTCGTTGAGGATCAACTCAAGATAGAAATATAGGGAAAATACAAAAGTTGTAACATAAAAGTATAATATAAAGATAGATATTACAAAAGTTGTAACATAAAAGTATAATATAAAGATAGATACTACAAAAGCTGTAAAAGTCTACATGTACATCACTGTCCAAGGGGATGGCGTACAACATCATCCAAAATATGAGCAACCTCGTCTAAAATCTGCTGAATCCGAGGGTCGGTAGCCAGGGCCCGTATATAGTCCTCTATCTCCCGCATCCGGGTCGCTACCTCTGGAGGGATGGCTGGAGGCTGAGGCAGGTCCACCCATGGATCTATGGTGATCGGATGGACGGGCGCCGGAGGGTCCGGATGGGGTGGCGTGGTGGGCATCACGTACGACCGGCTCTGCGATGCGTACCAAGCCAGGTAATCAGCAGTGACACCGGCCTCACAGTCCTCGATGGTGCGTCTGTGATCATCGAGCCGGTAGAAGCGACCCTCGTCCAGTAAGTCCTTCCACCTATCGTGCGCGCGGTCAAACACGACGACGTACTTGGGCGTCAAGGTGGCGCCGCGAGTGACATGACTCGGCTCGATGACGGCTAGCGGGACCCCTTGGACTCGTCCGAACTGCCGAAGGCACCTATCAGGCATATATGGCTCGTCCTCCCCGCAGAATGTGATGGAGTCCCAATAAGTGGAGTGACGGTACTCGCCGTCAAAGTCCAGATCACGCCCAAAGGGCATCCACTCCACCTATAATTAAAAAAAAATCAGGCGTAATTCACATTTATGAAATGTATGTCATAAAATTAGAGCTTCGAATACATACATTAGCAACAGTAAAGCGGTCGACCTCGTCTCGCATCTTCTTCACCTTCTTGTGCTTGGCTTCTGCGTTCACACGGAGAGGCGTCGTTGGAGCGATGAACTTCGCATACCAGCGTCGATCGGCCTTCCTACCCGGATCGCTGGACAGATCATCTCGAAAGCGAGGGAAATACGCCCATAACCAAGCCTTGACACAAAACACAATGTTATTAGCATATAATATAAATATTAGTAAACTATAACTCAAATTCAGCGGTCTCGTACCTATAGAAGCGGCGTGCAGCCATCTATACCCTTCGCACATGCCCGGGTAGCCTCGCCTAGGCCCCTGTAGAGACAGGCAAGGGGACATGCACCCCAGGCAATGGTGGCCGTCCGGGGGATGTCCCAAACAAGGCCGAACATCTTCCATAAGATCCGGCTCTGCGACTTGTCCACAAACAGAGTAGCGGCGATAGCGGTGGTGAGGTAACCGGGGTGCAGAAACCAACGCTGAGCAGGGTCATCCTCTGGCTGCCCCCCTCCCGTATGCGTGCGGAGCCGAATCTGCTCAGGATCAGCTGCGTCGTCAGGGTTATCAGCGGGCGCGAGGTCGAAGAGCGGCCCGTGTCTCGCAATCCACTAGTCTGTCACCCATGTAACTGGCGGGCCGCCAGCATGTCTGTATGAGCGCAGGTAGGCGTGGCCACGGGTTACGGGTCAACCCGTGACCCGCCGGGTCGTACGGGTCAACGATCCGCCGGGTCCGGGTTGCCGGGTGGGGGAGGGTAGCGGGTTAGGGTTAGGGTCGGGATGTTGGTGACCCGTGACCCGGCGGGTCGACCCGCCGGGTCGGCCAAATTTAAAAAAAAAATCCGTTGGGTGTGGGTCCCACCAGTTGGAGCTTTTTTTAAAAAAAAAATATAGCCGTTTAACGGCTAGTAGGCACTCGGGGCTATAAATACCCGACTCATCCTATCACAAATCCCATCCAATCCATCAATCACCTATCAATTTGATTTTTAATAAGCTCGTAAGTTGTAATCATGTCCGGTGACAACCTCAAAGAGGCGTTGTTTTGAGATCATTACGAGAAGGTGGATGTGCAAGCCGATCGATCATTCGTAGCCGTTTGTCGTCATTGTGATAAAAGGTACAAGCTGAAAAATAGCCTTGGATATGGTAATTTGAAGCTTCACATCACCAACAAGCACCCCGAGAAGATTAAGAACGATGGCGCTTCGGGCTCGAGTGGAACGAGTGGTGGTAAAAACTAGTCTATTATTCCTAATTCCTATGTCATAAGTCTTAATAATAAGTAGTGAGTATTGTAGTAATGTAGTAAGTTTATGTTTTACGTTTTTACGGTCGGATTATGTTATGTTATGACTTATGACGTTATGTCGTTATGTGAATCGGTGAATCCGTGAATGTGAGTCGTGATTTGGAAACGTGTATGTGTATTCGTCTTTCGATTTACAATAAACTTGTGTTTGGATTATTCAAAGAATATTATTTTATAAGATAATATTTTTACGAATTACCTAACAACATATGAAAAATTACCTAAACATTATAATATTATATAATATATATTACATTTAAAATGTTCACAAATTTAAAATGTACATAAAATATATTGGAAACTTAACATATAAATTTAATTCAAAGTTAACTAGTAGCCAAACACCACCCAAATGCATATTAAAAAAAAAAAAAAAAATTGAATCGAGTGGCAACGGTCGGATTTCAAACGGTCGACCTGCCGGGTCGACCGTTGCCCAACGGCTCCATTGGAGGGAAAGGGCTCGGTTTGGCTCTATAAATAGGCCCTTTCCCTCCCAATTCCAACTCACACCTCACTCATCTCCTCTACTCTCATCTTAATCTCTCTAATCGCTCTATAATCGCTCGATCTTGTCTCTCGTCATCTCCTAAGTCTCTTCAATTCAAAATGTCGGGTTTGATCAACCGAGTTACGGCCCGAGTTACTAGGGGTCGGAAGAGTGTTAGTGGAGCCCCATCTTCATCCACCCCGAGTGTCGGAGGAGGAGGCTCGAACCCGGCGGCGGGTCCAAGCCTTCGTCGAAGCGCATCGGTCTCGGCGGCGAGCGGATCCCGACGTCGTCGAGATGATGCTCTACTCGCCGACCACGTCGACGAGATCGAGGAAGAGGAGGAGGAGGAGGCCGAGCTCGAGGCCGATGGCACCCCCGGCGGCACTCCGACGATTCCGACCCAAGAGTCCGGGTTCCCCGCCGACGGAACTCCGGTCGATGGCGACCCTATTACTACGGCGGAAGTTCGAGCCGCTACTTTCAAGTATTGGTTCACGAAGGGTCCTAGGGAGCCGGCTGGGGAGGAAAAGAGTGTCGCCGCCAAGTGCAACTTTTGCTCCACGGTATACAAGCACAACAAGGGAGGCGGATATGGGAACTACGGTCGCCATATCCGATCGAAGCATCCCGAGAAGCTCGGCCTCGCCAAAGGCCAAACTCAACTAACCGGGTACGCATCTTCTTCCTCTCAACCCCCTGGTTTATGGTCTTATGATTATCGTAGTTGTCATGATCAATATGCGGAAATGATAGCTGCCGAGGGTTTAGCTTATAGTTTTTCACAACGTTTATGTTTTAATGATTTTATTACGCAAAATGTTCAACCTGCATGGCAAGGTATTAGTCGAAACACGGTTAAGAGCAAAATCAATAGACGGTATAATGCCCGTAAAAATGAATTAATCGAATATTTTCAAAAAAACCATGATTTACACGTTTCGATTTGTAGTGACATTTGGACCGACCATTGGCAACATCACTCATACATGGGTGTTACTTGCCATTAGGTTGATCAACGTTTTCAATTGCACAAACGTGTTTTAGCTTTTCGAGTTTTCGACGAAGCACACACGGCACGAAACATAGCAAGTGTCCTTTTAACGGTTTTACAAGAATATAGATTAACTAAAAGAGTTTTTAGTATTGGTTTTGACAACGCTTCTGCCAACACCGCATCTATCCCCGATTTAATCCAAAACTGTCAGCCCGCGATAGGCGGGAAGTTTTTCCACATCCGCTGCGCCCCTCACATTTTAAACTTATGTGTTCAAGATGGTTTAACATATTTACAAGGTGTTGTTGAACCAATTCGATTTGTTTTGCGGGCACTTTGGCGAAGCAAACAGCTTCGCCAGCAATGGAACGCTTATTGTCGTGCTCACCAAACCCGCCCAAAGACGTTCCCCAAGGACGTTTGCACTCGGTGGAACTCCACTTACACAATGATTTACGATTCAATCGCTTACAAGGAACTTCTTTCCGGTTTTGCAACACTACACATCCCGGGCTCATACATATTTGCCGATGTGTGGACTCAGGCCCGGGACGTTGTAGAGGTTTTCAAAGTTTTTTACGACGCAACTCGGACGTATTCCCACGTTTACATGCCTACATCAAACGTTTTTTGTTTTGTTGCAATGAACGTAGCATTAGCCCTTCAAGACGGGATTAACACGCCTTCCATTTCTAAAGCGACTAGGGAGATGCGGGAGAAATGGATAGCGTATTACAAATTTATACCCGACATTTTCCTCGTAGCGTGTTGTTTCGACCCTAGATATAAATTAAACGGAGTTCAACTGTTTTCAGAAAACTATTATCCGACTTTAGGAATTGTGGATGATCCTGATTGCAATGTTACAATTATTGTTGCTAGAGTTAGAGGATTGTTAGAACAATTATATACTGAATATTCGACGGGCGATAGAGCGCCCTCCGGTCGTCCTCCCGTGCCTTCTAGTTCAAGCGGGTCACGAACCAGCATCACCGCTAGAACTAAGGCACTTGCCCGAGATATCTTTGGGTCAAAGAGGTCGAGATCTTCGTCGAGCCCCCACTCGGAGCTCGACGAATATTTGTCCACTAACTTTGATTTTCTCAGCGATGAAGAGGAAGATTTCGATGTCCTTGAGTGGTGGAGCCGTCCCGAAAGACAAAGATTCCCGACATTGCAGGTAATCGCCCGACAAGTACTTGGGGCACCTTGCTCCACCGTAGCCGTCGAGCAGCTTTTCAACTGCGGAGGTCAGATTCTTTCGGAGAAGAGATCAAGGTTGCTTCCCGAGAACCTCGAAGCCCAAGTTTGCCTTGCAGATTGGAAGAAGGCGGAGATGCGGATGCAGAAGAACAACTTGGGGACTGATTCCGAGGATGATGACGGAATAGAGACAGAGTCCGTTGGGAGCTCCATTGACGGCGCGGTGACAGATGGCTCAGGAGGTGGAGGAGGATCCGACGATCAAGAAGACTAGAAGAGGAGGTAACCGGGCCGGGGTTCAGACATACAGGTAAAAGAACTACGTGGGCTTTGATTCCTCACCCCCGGGAGGATACGTAGGCAGTCGGGAAACCGATTCAAGCCCTTCTTCTTCCTTCCCCCCCAACACTCCCTAATACAAAAATTGTACAACTTCTTTGTAATTTGTTAAACTTAATGAGTTATAAGTCGTAGACTTTTTAGTTTTGAAAATTAGAAGATGTTATATATTGTAAAATTAAAGCGTCAAGTTATTATTTATGAACACGAAAGGATATTTGTCAAACACATAGGCCGATAGGCGTTCAATTTCCGTTCTCTTTCTCGACAAATCAGATCCGACAATTCAAATTCCAAAGTCCGAAACAAGTGCAAACCCGTCCAACCCGGGCTCTAACTCGTCGGGTTGACCCGGCGGGTCAACCCGTCGACCCGATGACTCGCCGGGTGACCCGAACCCGCCAACCCGTGGGAATCCCGGGTTAGGGTTCGGGTCGCCCTCCCCCGACACTTGACCCGGCGGGTCAAACCCGTCAACCCGCCGGGTCTGACCCGTGGCCACGCCTAAGTGCAGGGCCTCTGGGGTCAACTGGTAGTACTCAGCGACCGTGTGGATCAGCTCCGCCAGGGCCAGGTGTGACAAACACGGAAGACCCTCAATCCGAACCCCAGGAGGCAGGCGACATCGTGCAGTGTGATAGTCATCTCGCCCCACGGAAAATGGAAAGAGTTGGTCTCCAAGTGCCAATGCTCTATAAACGTGGTGACTATGTACTCGTCCACACCCTACCAATGGAGGGCACGCAGCTGGGGGATGCCCGATGGAACCAGATCCTGCCACCAGGTCCCCGGGCCCTCGAAGATCTAGGGGTCAAACGGCAGCAGGTGAGTCACCCGATGGTGGAACTTTAGCAAAGGCAGCTCCACAGTCGGCCTGTAAGACACCAGCAGATCACCCAGCGGCAAGAATGGATCGACCTGCGTAGCAGCTTGCGCAGGGATGGGCACGGGCTCCGGCTACCCTCCCTCATGCCCCTCTTGTGGCCCCTCCTGCCCCTCGGGCTACCTGTCCTGCCCGTCGCCGACCTCCTCCGCGACGTCAGGGATGTTGTCATCCGCCGAAGCCAAATAAATCGCCGGTGGTATGTGGGAGGATATAGAAGCCTCGGCGTCGTGGGTGTCGGATGTAGAAGCCTCAGGGACGCCAGACGTAGATGCCTCAGGGATGGTGGGGGGTAGACGAGCAGACGGTCGACCCACGTGGGCCCGACGATCCGCAACTACATTATTGACGCAACTGCTGAGTGTAAACGTGTCCTCCAACGAAGGTTGCTGCCCCTCCGTCGGCCGGGGGGGGGGGGGGGGGAGTCCCTATCGACTGCTGGTAGCCCTCTGTAGACATCAGTAGATCATCTAATGTATGTGTCTCATCGTGTCTATCATGGGGTACCGTCTGCTCCTCAATCTGACTGACCGCTGCCCGGTCGCCGACCATAACTTGTCGTAGGGTACCATCCCCCCTCAAGGGCCTCCCTGCCCGTTATTATGAAATTTTAAGAACTTGTTACTTTCTATATTACTTATGCTAAATTATTTGATCCAGCTGGCTATTAATGTCTTATCAATATATTTGATTGTGATTTTAAGAACCTGTTACTTTAATGTGTTTTAATATCATTTAATATATTTTAATATATTCTAATATTTTTTAAATGTATTTTAATATATTTTAATGTTTTTTATTTTAATGTATTTTAATGACTTTTAATGTTATTCTAATGTCTTTTGATGTATTTTAATATATTTTAATATCTTTTAATGTCTTTTAATATATTTTAATATCTTTTAATGTCTTTTAATATATTTTAATATATATTAATCGCTTTTAATGTTTTTATTCTGTTTGAATTTTAATGTATTTTAATATAATTTCATATATTTTAATGTTTTTTATTTTAATGTATTTTAATATATTTTAATGTTTTTTAATATAGTTTGTACTTTTTGTACAAACTATATTTGAAACTGTAAACATACAAGTAATGTATGTGTAGAGTCTATATACTATCAACCTATAAAAACTACTCCCTCCGTCCAAAAATACATGGACAGGATACACCTCCATATTATAAAACTATAAAAGTAAATGAAATAAAATAAATAATTCAAATAACATACCGGTGGGGTCGGGACAGGATACACCTCCATATTCCGCCGCTTCCGCGGCGGTAATAGGGGTTGCGTCGCCACCTCCGGCTCCGAAGCCGGCACCACCACCTCCGGCTGATCGCCGACCGCTACCTCCATCTCCAACGCCTCCGTCTCCTTCACCAGATCTGCCACCTCCTCCACCAGAGCCGCCACCTCCGCCACCGCTCCACCAACACCGCCACCCTCCACCATCTCCGCCACCGCCCCACCACCACCATCACTGTCACCACCACCACCCTCCGACTCCATTGCCGCCTCCATCGCCACCGCCCCACCACCACCACTACCACCCTTCCGTATCTCCTCCTCCACTAGCATCTCCGCCTCCGCTCTCTCCATCTCCGACTCCTTCTCTCTCTGTCTCGATCTCTCTCTCTCCGAAAATCTCTCTCTCTGTCTCGATCTCTTTCTCTCTCTCTATCCCCGAAAATCTCTCTCTCTCTCTCTCTCTCTCTCTCTCTCTCTCTCTCTCTCTCAGGTTCCTCGATTTCTTACCGGCGTCTCTCTCTCTCTCTCTCTCTCTCTCTCTCTCTCTCTCTCTCTCTCTCTCTCTCTCTCTCGTTGACTGGATTGGGTGAGGACGAAAGCGCACTTTTTTTCGATCTTAAAAAAATGTGTATGCACGTAGTAAAGGACGTGCATTATTGCACGTCGTTTATGACGTGTAGAGAATGCACGTCGTTAACGACGTGCAATACTGCACGTCCTTTACGACGTGCATACACGTTTTTTTTTTAAAAGGATGTGTGTGCATGTAGGCACGCTTTGGGTGTCTCCCACCTTGCACGTTAATTACGACATGCATGCACGTCGTTAATGACGTGCATGCACGCCGTAATTAATGTGCGGATTTGCGGTGTATATAGCCGAACCGCTTTTAAAAAAACGAAAGTCACTCTTTATTTTCAACTAGTACAGTACCCGTTTCAAAATAAATGTCGCTTCACTTTTTTTCACGTTTTTTATAGAGGTAAAAACACTATAAAATATTATTTTTTTAATCAATTTTTTTCCATAAGTTGATACATATTACTCGATATCGACTACTCTAGTCGATATCAAGTAACATGGTTGAGATTTCCCAATCGAGCCCGACACGAGGAGTGTTATGAGCCGAATCTGCCATGTTTTATAGTTACTTTTATATCGTTTTTTTTCCATACATTTCATGCATTTGGGCTAGAGTAGTACAGAATCTATGTAGTTTTTATTTATTTGCCAAATTATGGAATCTACACCAGTTTCTGTTTAAATTCGTAGAATTCGAGGCAATTTACAGCAGTTCTGAGAAAGGACGAAAAGCTCGAAAGTCAACTACAGAAGTCCAAAGTCAAAGAACGACGGAACCAGGACGAATCAGGCTGAAGCCAAGTGTTACTCGATATCGAGTACTTTTACTCGATATCGACCAAAGAAGTCCGAGCAGAGCACTGGTCGAGTAGGAGCTGATCGAGGAGCTATAGATGAAGCCAACCCGACTCCAGAGCCCTACTTGATATCGAGTACTTTTACTCGATATCGACAAAACTTGAAAGTCATGCCCTGAGTCGAGGAAGGATGCCAAGTCGAGAAGCCGAAGACTGGACATACCGAGCACCACTTACTCGATATCGAGTACTTTGCTCGATATCGATAAACCCAACACCACATGACCGAGCCAGATCGGGGAGCAGTTACTCGACCAAGACCAGTGAAGCTGAAGTCAACGACGAAGTTACTCGATATCGAGGAGAGCTCTCCTGGGCCACGTTACACGGTGAGTTGTCCGAGTCGAGTTGAGCTTGCTTGGATCCGAAGTTGTCCGATTCTATCCAAGTTCTATCAAGTTCTATCTATGGAGAGAAGATTTACCCACACAAGAAGATATTTACCTACTTTAGATATATTTCCATTTCGGATTTAATTCTTTTATTCCATTATTTAATCTTTAAGTAAGTAGATATTTAGATATAGATATAGATAGACTTTCTTGCCTTGATTAGTAAGGGTTGGAACCCTATAAATAAAGCCTTAGGGGCTGAGTTTTATTCATTCAATTTCAGTTACAATTAGTTACACATAGAGAGAGTAAAAGATAGAGCTTGTGGCGAGAGAAGTTGGAAAGGCGAAAGCGGATTTGGCTTCGATTGGTTGTAAGCTTTCTTTAGTTTATTTAATGCAAGTTATTTTCCTGAAATTATTGATGTCTTTCTTGATGATGAAGAGCGAGTAGTCCACCCACTTCTAGGGTCGGGGTGAGCCCGACGGTAGCCATGTAAAATGATACAGTAAAGGTTTGATCTTTTTATGCAATTCGTCTTCTATCCCTATGAACATGATTCTTTTGCGAGAGTTGAAGGTGATCCTTGTTTGTGTTATTGAAGCGAAAGTGATCTTAATGCAACTTGGGTTAATTATGTGAAAAGGGTTAGTCACAATTAGGGTTTATGCGAAAGCCTCTATATTCCTATTTGTTAATGACGAAAGTTATTTGATGGAAAGCATGATCTTTTATGCCTTTATGTGTTACTTTGCATGGTTATTGTTGTGGTGTTGATACCCTGACCTTGGAAGACTTTTAGTTTATTGAATTAATTCATCAAAATCTGTGTTCTGTGTTCGAAAGGTTGCATTTTAAGGTTTCTGTTCTTTGTCGATTCCGAGGAAGTTTTGTCGATATCGAGTACTGTTTACTCGATATCGAGGAGACGTTTGCCAAGATAGAGTTTCTGTGTTTGGTTTTCTTTTCTGTTTGTCGATTTCTGCTCTGTCGTCGATTTTCTTTAGTCGATATCGAGGACTGTTGCTCGATATCGAGTAGGTTCTGTGCTTTGCTTTCATTTTCGTTTTTGCTTGTTATTTCCGTCTTTCTTTCTGTCTTTATGTCTGTGAGATTTACAGCTACCTAGGATCCGCTGACACGCTTCCTCGTGGATCGATCCTGACTTCTCTCTGCTACATCGGGAGGGAGTCTTGTAATTATTTGCAAGGGACGGAATCTGGTTTGCTTTACTTATTTCATATTTTGAATTGCAAGTCACGATTTCCTCCTACAACAGGCAGCAATCCACTCGAGAGCATAGGACTACTCGATGTCGAGTAGTGTACTCGATCTGGAGTACCCGTCGACTGCCACCATTTTACCCGAGCTCGAGTCCGAATCCGAGAAGAAGAAGAGTCCTCGACGTCGATTACTTTACTTGATGTCGAGTACTATCCAGAACCAATCCAAGTCAAAATCGAGTGGAGTCCGAGCATATGTGATTACTTGCAAGTGAAGGCATGTGAATTCTATCAACTTCAAGAGAAGATCTATCAAGTGTATGGGGTTCAGCTGTAGTAATCAAGTGTCGTATCCACAAGGACCGGAGGAATATCGATTGTCAATTTCAAACTAGTTCGACTAAGCCCAAAAGTAACGGACAAATTGAGGGAAAAAGTGTGTGTAAAAAATAGCAAACACAGATAAAAGAGATGAGAAATATATGTATGGAAGATATTCTAGGGCTAGGGATTCACCAACGATGCATCGTCAATAGACCAAAATATATTATCGCTTGAATGATTTCTAACTCAAAAGTGAAGGTAGATTGTCTAAGGTAATCGCAAAACTCCTTTCGGAATCGAAGCGAATGTGTCTAAATTGGTTAACGATCTCCTTTCAGTTTCAAGCAACCAATTTAGAACCCTTAAGTGCTTAGAATTCTAAATGAAAATCGCATCAATTTCGCCTTTCGGTCTCAATTGATATAACGATCATCTAGAATATCTATAACAATCAATAAATCCTCAAGAAGTTCAATTTCACTTTCGATCCACTAAACTTCGAGTTTAATCCTATGGTTCCAATGGATCAAATAGCCTTTCGGCCTAAATTAACCATCTAAATTCCAATTTAGGGTTTTAGTCTTTCGATTTCAAACCCAAAATCAGTTCTAACCAATTCTCATCGATTAGGGCTAGCGCAATAGGATTAAATCACCAAACAACATCAGAAATCAATCAAACGATACTAAGAACGAGTCTATTTCCGCATCGTCGGGATCAACCCGACCCTAGAACAAGAGATCTAGCCACTCATGGAAAAGTACATGCTTGATTCAATCAAATTCGGCAAGACAAACATAGAACAATAGAGATGAAAACGGAATTTACCGGAATTTGATTAATCAAACAAATCTTCTTCTCCAAAATCCTAGTCTCCAAAAACTCACCAAAAGCTCCACTCCAATGTCCCAACTTCGGCTTGAGCTTTTTCAAAACAAAACGTAACTCCCTCCGCAAATTGGAAATTACAAAGGTTTTAATTCATCCAAACAAACACGGAAATGTGAAAGGTTGGGCTGATCTGGCACTGTCACAACTCGTGAAGAGTCTGTCACGGGTCGTGACAGCCTGCAGAAGTCACAAAACACACGGGTTCACTCGTCACGACTTGTGAAGGCCTCCCACGAGTCGTGACAGCTTGCTGTAGCTGAAAATTGCACAAACTCCCTTATTCCGCGAGTCGTGCTACATCGTCTTGAGGTCCAATGAGCGATTCACCTGATATGCTTGCTTCTTATCTCATATTTTTGCTCATCTCTTGACCTCTTTAGCCCGTCTTTGACGACTTACTTCCACATGGAGACGCTGCTAATCACCTCCTTATCCTTTAGCTCTTGAATCGGCTCCAAAATCGCTCAAAAGTACCTGAAATCACAACAAACTAGTGGTAGACACCGATTCCTCGAAATGGGACACAAAAGGCTAACAAATAGGTAGAATACTCTAGTAAAACACCCTAAACTCTACACAAGAGTTCCCTACAACAATGCTAGAATAGACGCTATCAGTCGAGTAGTGTACTCGATCTGGAGTACCCGTCGACTGCCACCATTTTACCCGAGCTCGAGTCCTAATCCGAGAAGAAGAAGAGTCCTCGACGTCGATTACTTTACTCGATGTCGAGTACTATCCAGAACCAATCCAAGTCGAAATCGAGTGGAGCCCGAGCATATGTGATTACTTGAAAGTGAAGGCATGTGAATTCTATCAACTTCAAGAGAAGATCTATCAAGTTCAAGAGATATTTATCCACATTAGATATTTCCCTTGTTTACTTTAGAGATTTATTTACCAAGTTTTATATATCTTAAGTCTTTAGATAGATAATTTTAGATATAGATAGAGTATGCTTTCCTTGGATAGCGGGGATTGAATACTATAAATAAGGCCCTTGGGGCTGAGTTTTAGGCATCCAATTTTACACACAATTTACGTTCGAAAGGTAGGAGTTTAGAGAGCTTAGGCCGATTTGAGTTGGAGTTTGCGAGAGCGGTTTTGGCTTCGATCGGTTATAAGTTTTTATTTGGTTCAATGCAATTTAGTTCCCTTTTGTTATTGATGAGTTTCTTTATGATGAAGAGCGAGTAGTCACCTAACTTCTAGGGTCGGGGTGAGCCCGACGGTAGCCATGTAAGGCAATGCAATAAAGGTACAAATTTTTAATGCAATTTCTTCTTCTATCCCTGCGAGCATGATTCTTTTGCGACAGCCTAAGGTGATCCTTGGTTATATTATTGAAGTGAAAGTGATCTTAATACAACTTGGATTATTTATGTGAAAAGGGTTAGTAACAATTAGGGTTTATACGAAAGCCTCTATATTCCTACTTGTTAATAATGAAAGTTATTTGATGAAAGACATGATCTTTTATTACCTTTAGCATGATTCTTATATGGTTATCGTTGTTGCATTGAAACCCCGATTCTGGAAGTCTTTTAGTTTATTGAATTTCCCACAAATTTCGTGTTGATTATGCTTTATTTCCGTTTGCAAAGTTACGTCTGCATTACTCGATCTCGACCAGTTCTAGTCGACGTCGAGGACTCTGGTCGACGTCGAGTACTTTGTTCTACTCCACTTGCTCTGTTTTTGCTTCTGTTGCACGGTTTTGTAGTTTTTGTCGACAGGTTTAGTCGATACCGAGTACTCTACTCGAGATCGAGGACTCGTCTGGCCGATTTTGAGAGGATTCTTAAACTGATTAGGCGAGCGCTGACACACTTCCTCATGGATACGATCCTGAATACCCTACCACTACAACGGGAGGGTTTCTTGTATTTTATTTGCTTGGACAGGGAGTTGGTTTGATTCTATATTTTGAATTATTTTGAGAACTAGTTTCCTCCTAACAGTTATCAGTTGTTCCCACCTTCTTCTCCTTGATTCTCTTCTCGTTCCTTTGAAACTGTTACTTGACATCAATGTGGTTCATCTTCTCATGATGGACTTGATCCTAATTGGTTAAGGATATTGCACTCAAGCTATGACAATACACTAAAACCTGATCCTCATGTAGGCCTAGATCATTAACGAAGCCCTTAAGCCAGGTTCCCTCCTTAGCAGCTTCTGTCAACACCATGTACTCTGCCTCTGTGGAAGACATAGTGATTGTAGGTTGTAGAGTTGTTTTCCAACTCACCACAGAACTCCTAAGAGTGAAAACATAGCCAGTCATCGATCTTCTACTATCCACATTGCCTCCATAATCAGAGTCTAAAAACCCAGCAACCAAGCACTGTGTATCATTCCCATAGCACAAACTAACATCAGTAGTGCCTCTGAGGTACCTAATGATCCTCTTCACACCTTTCTAGTGCTATTTCTCATGCCGAACCATAAAGCGGCTTACCACACTAACAACAAATGCTAGATCTGGTCGAGTGCAGACTATAGCATAGATAAGACTCCCAACTGCACTAGTATAAGGGACTCTAGACATTTACTCCTTCTCCTCCTCAGTATGAAGTGTGTACATTCTCAGCTTGTTGTTAGACACCATTGGAGTATCTATAGACTTAGCCAAAGACATTCCAAACCTACTCAATATCTTCCTAATGTACCCTTCTTGTGATAAGAATAGTTTTCTCTGCTTATTGTCTCTATACATCTCTACTCCCAGAATATTTCGAGTAGCACCCAGATCTTTCATATCAAACTTTGCATTAAGACAATCCTTCAGCTTCTAGATATCTAACTTTTTCTGAGCAGCAATCAACATATCATCCACGTACAATACTAGATAAATTCAAGAACCATCATCCAAACTGTTGTGGTAAACACAACAATCATACGGACTCCTGTTGTATCCCAACTGCACCATATAATTATCACTACCTCGTACAAATCACTTCTACCACTGCCTTGGTGACTATTTCAGCCCATTCATAGACTTCTTCAGTCTGCAAACATGGTTCTTTTTTCTAGGAACTTGAAAACCATCCGGCTAAGACATGTATATTTCCTCCTACAACTGTCCATGTAGGAAAGTTGTCTTCACATCTAGTTGCTCAAGCTCCAAATCCTGATGTGCAACCATTTCTAGTAGCATCCTGATGGAAGTATGTCTGACCACTGGTGAGAAAATCTCATTGTAGTCTACTCCCTCTCGCTGATTGAATACCCTTGCAACTACTCGTGTTTTGTATTTAACACCCTCAGCAACTGACAGTCCTTTCTTTTTCCTGAAGACCCACTTGCAAGTAATCACCTTCCTATTAGTAGGCAATTTTACAAGCTCCCAATTTTGATTCTTTTGAAGAGACTCCATCTCTCCTCCTATTGTTGCAAGCCACTGTGCTGACTCATCTTCAGAAACAACGACCTTGTTGGTTAATGGAGCATCGTCCTTCACCTTCTCGGCCACTTGCAAGGCATATCTCACCAGCTCATCAGACCTATATCTCGGATGAGGTCTGATGTCAGCCCTTATGTCAGCCCTTCATGGCCGATCTAGAGAAATACTTCGATGTGCCGCTCCACCTGCTCCTGTGTCTAGTGGTATATCCTCTGTCTCAGCAGTGTTTGACTCATTAGTATCTAACTGTGATGATTGGTTGGTGACCAAATTAGGTACCTGACTCTTAGATGGAATGAAGTCCAACTCCACCTCCTCAGCAACAACCTCTTTCTCAACTACATCACTAGTCTTCTTCCTAGAATTCAGCAAAGAACTCTCATCAAAGACTACACTTCTTCTAAGTATAATCTTATTCTCATACTAGATCTTGTACCCCTTTATACTTGTACAATAGCCCTTGAAGACTCCCTTCTTAACTCTAGGCTCTACCTTACCCTCATAAACATGATAATCAGCAGGCTTTCCAGTCCACACCTCATAAGGTGTTTTGCAGTCGATACCTGTGTGTGGGCTCCGATTAACGAGATAGCAAGCCGTTCAAACTGCTTCTGCCAAGAATCGTCTATAAAGGCCTGAATTGGAAAACATACACCTTGCTTTCGCTAGAAGTGTTTGATTCATTCGTTCTGCTACACCATTCTGATGCGGTGTGTATCTGAATATATGATGTCGAGCAATACCCTCATCTCTATAGAACCTATCACACTCAGATGAACAAAATTCCAAATCGTTATCAGTTCGCAGCCTCTTGATCTTCTTTCAAGTTTGATTCTCTACTAGAGTCTTCCACTCCCTGAACTTACCGAACGCCTCACTTTTATGCCTCATTGTGAATACCCAAATCATCCTAGAGTAATCATCAATAAGGGACAGAAAATACTTGTGATCACCTAAAGACTGAACACGTAAAGGACCCCAATAGTCTGCATGGATGTAATCCAGCGTGCTCTTTGTCTGATGAACTGCTTTAGGAAATTTGATGCGATGTAATTTCCTAAATACACAATGTTCACAAAACTCATGGCTCTGGGCCTGATGGCCTCCTAGAAGATCTGCTTTTAAGAGAATTTGCATCCCCCGTTCACTCATATGAGCCAACCTCATATGCCAAAGTCTGGTCATATCAACTTCCTGAACCCCAGCAGAAACAGCCGCTGCAACACCTGTAACTAAGGAACCTTGTAGGGTGTACAATGTTCTCTTTTCCCGCTTGTGTAACTCAACCTTGTCGTCTAACACTGTTAGGGATATCAGATTCTTCAATATGGATGGCACGTACTTGACATCCTCCAATGTGCAAAATTGCCCATCATCTGTTCGAACCCTGACTGAGTCGGTCCCAACAACCTTGTAGAGAGCATCATTCCCCATCGATACATTGCCCCTATCAGCACGGTTATATGTTGCAAACAACTCCCTTTTAGGACATATGTGATAGGACGCCCTAAAGTCAAGATACCACACATTAGTCCAGTGTGTGTGATTATAAGCGAACAAAAAAATATTTTCCTTAGAAGTATTGCCACGATCAGCTACTATTGTAGACCTGGATTTCTCCTCCTCTTGCTTTTTCTTCTTCGGACAGTCATTCTTCCAATAGCCTTTCTCCTTGTAGTATTTACATACATCGTTTGGTCTAGGGCCTTATTTGAGATCTTGTCGATGCTTCTTCTTATTGCCCTTTCTACCATCAAATTTGCCTCCATTTGCCATAAGCTCGGAAGCTCGATTGTCTGTAACCGACGCGATTGCTTTCAGACCCAATTCTCTGCTGTGAAGCGACGATCTAACCTCTTCCAGCGTGATGGTATCCTTCCTAATGACGAATGATTGAACGGAGTTCTCGTAAGGGGGAGGGGAGGGTATGGATAATAGTAGAATTAGGGCAGCATCTTCGTCCTCCACGTTAACATCGATATTACGCAATTCAAGTAATAGCGTGTTAAGTTGATCAAGATGATCGTTGAGTTGTGTACCTTCCTGCATACGCAGCCTGAACAACCGCTGTTTCAGAAGCAACTTGTTCGTTAGAGATTTTTTCATGTACAAACTCTCCAACTTCAGCCACAAGTCGCCCGCGGTTTTCTGATGACATCGTTTGCAAGACACAACATAATCATCGAATGAGAATTCTCCTCCAGAAGGTTGTAGTCAGTGCCTATAAACCTTGCTTCTTCAGCAAAGCCTGCATCTTGATCTGCAACAGACTAAAAGAATATCTTCTAGTAAACTTGTCGATCTTCAACACAGAACCAAACATCATTCTCGGCGGACATCAACAACCAAGCTCTGATACCAGTTTGTTATAACGAGAATGATAAAAGCGAAGAAAGATACAGAGATTTACGTGGTTCAACAACAATGCGTTACCTATGTCCATGGGTAGACAATCAGATTTGTATTAGAGGAAGCGAAATAGATTAGGGTTATAAGGGGTCGGTGTTTCATGAGTATATGGAGAGTGATAGAGTATATTTTAGTCATGTTTTAGATATAGATTTGTATATTATTTTAGGGTATTTTTAAATATTTTATAGCTTAATTTGTATTGTTTGGTTTTCGGAGTCTGCACTAGTGCTTTTATATATTTAATTAATTTCAGGCTAAATCGGATGAATTTGGAAATGACGAGGGATTATTTTGCAAATTAGAAGATGGGATGGACGATGGAGTGTGGAGCTGATCGGAGGAGCCACACGATTGTTGCGAGGTACACCACAATGCTGCGCTTCATGCCTTCATGTTATTGATATTATTATTATTATATATATTTAGACTTAAATTAGATATATTATTATTACACTCCATCCGTTCGGCAAAACTTGTCATTATAGGATATTATTTTTGTTCAAAAAAAACTTGTCATTATAGATATTTTGTCCTTCACTTTACATGAATACCCTTGATTTGATTGATGGTTTGTAGTTGTAGTTATCGATAAAGTAAAAAAGGAGGGTAATAATTGAGGGTAAATTAGTACATTTATTAATTGCCTTAAAACTTGTGAAAGAAGCTAAAATGACAAGTTTTTGCGAACAGAGTGAGTATAGATTAGTTAGATTAGGTTTGTCAGAATATATGTACATTCATACGGAAGACGATTGAAGAGGGATCGGCCGAGCATACGTGTATACGGTTGAGGCCGAGACCAATTTCATTCCTAAATCCTAATTGTCTTTTGTTTTATTTTTATAGAGATCTAAACTCTCCCGTTTCGTCTACGATTTGAAGCTTTATTTGGATTGATTGTGAGTTTCTAATTCTTGTTCCTTATTTTCTATAGGTTTTTTTTGCTAAGTGGCCATTTTGGGTCCATTTTTTAAGACATAGACCACAAGGGTGGCAATATTAGGTAATAGGCCATAATTTCCAATTTTGCCCCTACCTTATTATTTCTGTTTCTTTCTTCCCTGCCTTACTAATCTCCCCTCCTAATCAAATCGATCCACCGAGTCACCGAGATGCCTCCTCCTTCTTCCACCGATCTAAATCTGGCGACGGAGAAAGGGCGACCTTCTTCCATGGCATTCACCGATCTGAATCGGTGGAAGAAGGCGGTTTCTTCCTCTCGCGTCCTGGTTCTCTCTCCCTCTCGCGTCTACCGATCTCCACCGTCGTCCTGGTTGTCGCCGTCCTGGTTCGTCTGCCGATCTCCACCGCCGATCTCCGTCACTATATCTCTCCACCGCCATCTCTCTCTACCCCCTCCGATCTGGAATTCCGGAGAACGAAGATCCGGTGGTGCGAGGAAGCCCATACTCCGATATGGACACCCCCATCGGCGACGAATCTGCCCCCTCCGATATGGAATTTCCGGGATGTAAGCTTCGAAAGCTGATGATTTCTGGGAACTGGTTTATTGGAATTTCAAGATAATTTGATCTCTGTCGGCAAATTTGATTCAAGGGTTGTGGTTACAGTTGAATTGGAAATTTGATTCAAGGGGAATGCAGGTGAAGGTGAAGGTGTCGGCAAATTTGATTCAAGGGTTGTGGTTACAGTTGAATTGCAAATATTTTTAAAGCTCAAGGAGATGTTGATCTCCAATATATGAAATTTCCTTTACACGTGAATTGGTTTATAGAAAGTGATGCTTTAATGGTGTCTGTATTTTTTGTAGAAATTGATGTTGAATGCAAATGAACTCTCAGATGATTCTATTTGCTGGGAAGGACTATGATTTTTTAAGTCTCTTACGTTTCTGTCCTTGATTCGGTTGAATTTAATCAATAAATTAAGTTGGTGTAAATGTAGATGTAGGATATGTTCATTTGATTAAAAAAAAATATTTAAAATTCTCCAAATTAACATCCTAAACACTCTAAAATGGAGAAAAAATCGGGATGTTATATAGGAGTTTATCAAGTGAAATTTATCATCGATCAACTATGTCACCACAAGTGTACAAAGTGGTATCACCGTCGTGTAGAAAGAAAAAGAATGATAAAATGTTATTAGTGGTGTCACAAAGGAAAAATAGTGTCACCACTGCTGTAATCAAAATAAAAACAGGGTCATATACACTGTCATCACTACAAAAACAGGGTCATAAATGCTGTAACCAAAGGAAAACCATAGGACAAGAGAAACACAAACCATATCGGGGCTAATGAGAAATCAAAATACATGTGGTGATAATTCTCCTCTAATATATGAATGCGTAAGAGGGTCATAGACACTGTAAGCAAAATAAAAATAGAGTCATGGATATTGTCACCACTATAAAAACAGGGTCATAGACACTGTAATCAAAAGAAAAACCCTATAGACGTTGTAACCAAAATAAAAACAACTTTATAGACATTGTTACCACTATGAAAAAATGGTCATAGACACTGTAATCAAAGGAAGTGTGATTGTTACCACTAGGAAAAAATGGTCATAAAAACAACTTTATAGACATTGTTACCACTAGGAAATGTGAAGCACAAACCCTAAAAGGGTTAATGAGAAGTCGATATTCATGTGGTGATAGTTCTCCTCTAATATATGAATCGGTAAGAGAGCCATAGACGTTGTAATCAAAATCAAAACAGAGTCGTAGACACTGTAAGGAAATGAAAACCTTAGGATGAGGGAGCACAAACCCTCCTATAGAGGCTAATAAGATGCCAAAATATAAGATGGTCATAGACGATGTAACCAAAATAAAATCAAGGTTATAGACACTGCCACCACTATGAAAAAAGGGTCATAGACACTGTAATGAAAGGAAAATCTTAGGAAATGGGATGTACAAACCCTATAGGGGCTAATGAGAAGTCAAAATAAATATGATAACAGTTCTTCTCTAATTTTTAATTTCTAGTTTTCTAGATTTTTTTAAAGTAGTGTCACCACAATTAAAAAAATTAAAAATGTCATAGATAGTGTCAACACTATCTATTACATAATAAAAATAAAGTCATAGATAGTGTCAACACTATAAAAACATGGTCATAGACACTGTAATCAAAGAGAAATCATATGATAAGGGAAGCACAACCCCTATAGGGGCTACTGAGAAGCCAAAAAAATGTGGTGACAATTCTCCTCTAATATATGAATGGGTAAGAGGGTCATAGACACTGTAATAAAAATAAAAACAGTGTCATAGCCACTGTCACCACTATAAAAACAAAGTCATAGACACTGTAATCAAAAGGAAAACCATATAGACGTTGTAACCAAAATAAAAACATTTTTATAGACATTGTCTCCACTATTAAAAAGGTTCATAGACACTGTAATCAAAGGAAATCTCTAGGAAAAGGGAAGCACAAACCCTATAGGGGCTAATGAGAAGCCAAAATACATGTGGTGACAATTGTTCTCTAATTTCTAATTTCTAGTTTTTTAGATTTTTTTTAAATTAGTGTCACCAAAATAAAAATAAATAAAAATGTAACTACTATTGTAACCACTATAAAAAAACAGTGTCATAGCCACTTTCACCACTATAAAAACCAAGTCATAGACACTGTAATCAAAAGGAAAACCCTATAGATGATGTAACCAAAATAAAAACAGCTTTTTATACACTGTCACCACTATTAAAAAAGGTTTATAGACACTGTAATCAAAGGAGAACCCTAGGAAAAGGGAAGCACAAACCCTAAAAGGGCTAATGAGAAGGCAAAAGAACATGTGATGTACAATATGGTTTAGGGTTTAGGGTTAAGTCTTTAGGGTTTAGGGCCAAGACCCTAAACCCTAAATCCTAAACCCTAAACCCTAAAATGTTAAGTACAGTACGTCGTTAAGAGATGATTGTTGTCACCAAATGGAAAACCCTAGGACAAGGGAAGCACAAACCCTATAAGGGCTAATGAGAAGCCAAAATAAATGTGATAACAGTTCTCTTCTAATACATGAATGGGTAAGAGGGTCATAGATGTTGTAATCAAAATAAAAATAGTATCATAGCCACTATCACCACTATAAAAACATGGTCATACACACTGTAATCAAAGGGAAATCATATGATAAGGGAAGCACAAACCCTATAGGGGCTAATGAGAAGCCAAAATAAATATGTTGACAATTCTCATCTAATACATGAATGGGCAAGAGGGTCATAGACACTGTAATCAAAATAAAAACTGTGTCATAACCACTGTCACCACTATAAAAACAAAGTCATAGACACTGTAATAAAAAATAAAACCCTATAGACGTTGTAACCAAAATAAAAACAGCTTTATAGACACTGTCATCACTATGAAAAAAGGTTCATAGACACTGTAATCAAAGGAAAATCCTAGGAAAAGGGAAGCACAAACCCTATAGGGGCTAATGAGAAGCCAAAATACATGTGGTGACATTTCTCCTCTATATATGAATGGTTAAGAGGATCATAGACGTTGTAAGCAAAATAAAAATAAGGTCATAGACACTGTAACCACTATTAAAATATGGTCATAGACACTGTAATCATAAGGAAAACCCTATAAACGTTGTAGCCAATATAAAAACAGCTTTATAGACACTGTCACCACTATTGAAATAGGGTCATAGACACTATCACCACTATAAAAACATGGTCATACACACTGTAATCAAAGGGAAATCATATGATAAGGGAAGCACAAACCCTATAAAGGCTAATGAGAATCCAAAATAAATGGGTTGACAGTTCTCATCTAATACATGAATGGGTAAGAGGGTCATAGACACTGAAATCAAAATAAAAACAGTTTCATAGCCACTGTCACCACTATAAAAACAAAGTCATAGACCATGTAATCAAAAGGAAAACCCTATAGACGTTGTAACCAAAATAAAAACAACTTTATAGACATTGTCACCACTATGAAAAAAGGTTCGTAGATATTGTAATCAAAGGAAAACCCTATGAAAAGGGAAGCACGAACCCTAAAAGGGCTAATGAGAAGCCAAAAAAACATGTGATGTACAATATGGTTTAGGGTTTAGGGTTAAGTCTTTAGGGTTTAGGGCCAAGGCCCTAAACCCTAAATCCTAAACCCTAAACCCTAAAATGTTAAGTACAGTACGTCGTTAAGAGATGATTACTGTCATCAAATGGAAAACCCTAGGACAAGGTAAGCACAAACCCTAAAGGGGCTAATGAGAAGCCAAAAGACATTAGGCGGACAGTTCTTCTTCAATATATGAATGGGTAAGAGAGTCATAGACACTGTCACCACTATGAAAACAAGGTCATAGATATTGTAATCAAAATAAAAACAAATGAAAAAAGGGTCAAAGACATTGTAATCAAAGGAAAACCCTAAGACAAGGGAGACACAAACCCTATAGGGGCTAATGAGAAGCCAAAATAAATGTGGTGACAATTCTCCTCTAATACATGAATGGGTAAGAGGGGCATAGGCACTGTAATCAAACTAAAAATAGTGTCATAGCCACTGTCACCACTGTAAAAAAAAAAGTCATAGACACTGTAATCAAAACGAAAACCCTATAGACGTTGTAACCAAAATAAAAACCGCTTTATAAACACTGTCACCACTATGAAAAAAGGTTCATAGAAACTGTAAACAAAGGAAAATCCTAGAAAAAGGGAAGCACAAACCCTATAAGGGCTAATGAGAAGCCAAATTAAATATATGTGGTGGTAATTTTCCTCTAATATATGAATGAGTAGGAGAGTTATAGACTCATAGACACTGTAACCAAAATGAAAATAAGGTCATTGACACTGTGACCACTATATAAAAAAGGGTCGTAGACACTGTAACCAAAGAAAAACAAGGTCATAGACACTATAACAAAAAAAAACAGGATTATAGACGTTGTAACCACTATAAAATTCGCGTCACAGACACTGTCGCAACTATTTTTTTTTTTTGAGTATTATATGATAAGTCTATGATTAAATAAACAAAATATAAACATTATTCTAAATTTCTAATCTTCCGAAGTACATGTTATTTCAAAGAAAAAAAATCAAGTCATTGCATTCACATACATATTCCGAAGTACATGTTATTTTAATTAAAAAAAAAATCAAATCCCTGCAAACACATACATTTACTTTCACCTCACTGTAATCAACTTCACATTTGCAAGTTTAATCACTGTAATCCAAGTTTAATCTATGCACACATGACACATCCACTCTTATTCGCAAATTAATCACTAATACACTGTAATCAGTAACACTTCATCTGGAAGTAGAGCCACAGGAAGACGAGAATTAGAGCTGTAATCAGTAATACTGTAATCAGTAACACTTCATCTTCTCCAATCGTCCACCAATGGACTCAATTCGAGGCGGCGACGACGGGGACAGAGCAGAGAGAAAAGGAGCAGGGCAACGATGGCGACGGAATTACACAGAAATGGAAGGGGAACTGAACTCGCATTCGTCTCCACAACTCCATCCATCGCCGTCGTCGTCGTCTCGCCGATCTCGAAGAGGAAATTGAGTAATCGGCCAAAACCTAACCAAATTGCCATGGCAGCCGGATCTAAGTTGCAGGAGCCCCGTAGCAATCGCCATGGACGCCGATGGCTGGAAACGGCCAGAAATCGAGGCTCGAACCGCCGGTGGCAGATGCGTCGACCTCACAAATTGAGGGAGGAGAAGCAACCGCCACTAGCAACAGAAGAGGGAGGAGAAGGGAGGCTGATTCCGACTCCGCTGGTGGCCGATTCCAACTCCGCTGCCTTTAGGACTAGCAAAGAACTCCGCTGGTGGCTTCTCCTCCACCGGTCGCCGGTGGAATGCAAAGTGAAGGAACGGGAGTCGGGAGAAGGGAGGAAGGGCAGAGAAATTAGGGTTAAATTAGAACGGGGGTACTCTTGGTATTATGAAAAAAATTTGGCCATTTACTAGCAAAGAAAAGCCTTTTGGCCATTTAGTAATTGGTCCAAAGGCCTTTGGACCAAATTACTTCTTTTCTATATTGAATTTTTCGACTTCTTTGTACTTGAAACTATTTGTAGGTGAAACTATTTTATTAATCGTTATCTCCATCAATTTTTTTTTAGTTTATTTTATGTTCTTTCTTATTTACACCACTCAAAAACCCTCTGTTTCATATTAATTGGTAAATAAACTTAACTTATGAATAACTTGATTCTCTGTGTGATCGACTCGTGCTTACCACACAACATACATTAGTTAGGTAGGTTCGAATTTATTTTGATACGGTTTACGCGACTAAAACTGTCCATCAAAGAGACTCATGAAACCCTAAACAAGCCCAAAAACATAGAGACGATAGATCCGTTTACAATAAACATCGCATACCGTGTAAAGGCGGGGTGGCGCCCCCCGAAGCACCCGATACGCAGGGCTGTGCCAATGATTTTGGAGGCCTTGTACAATTTGTTTACAAATATTAAAGAAATTATATTATTTTAAATAAATTCAAAATTATTTTCTAATCCTAGTGAAATTAAATTAATTTCAAATTTTTTTTACAAATAATAAAGAAATTAAATTAATTTAAATAAAGTCAAAATATTTTCTAATCCTAGTGAAATGAAATTAATTTTTGGAAGAAAAAATAGCAAGACATAAATATATATTTTTCTTCCAAAAATTGACCAAAATACTTTTTGTACTTGAAAATTGTTGAAAACATTTAAATACTATGGAGTACTATATATATATATATATATATATACTATGGAATACTATGTAATAAGCTCTTGTCGTGTATCATGTGAACAAATCTGGATCGTTGATTGATGTAAAATGAAGGGTTGTGATTAATCGAATATAATTAATTAATTGTAATTTTATTTAAAGAAACAACATCCCACATCAATACTAGGCGCGTGTAATTCAAAACAAACCCTACCCTTTATCTTCAACCTCACATCAGACAGAAAAGAAGGTCGAAGGCGAGGGATGTGGAGGCGATTGAAGAAGGTCGAAGGCGGAGAGCCCCGACGATGTGGAGGCGATTGAAGAAGGTCGAAGACGGAGAGCCTTGACGATATGGAGGCGAGGAGAGATCGAAGCCTAAAGGAGAGATCGGAGGCAGGCGACTTCCAGCAAAGTTTCAGAAGGGGAGATCGGAGGCGGTTTCGGAAGGGGACGACGACAAGGACCATTGCAAGGGACAACGGCGGCGGTGCGGGGTGGCGAAGGCGCGCGGAGCCGATTGATATGAAGTGATGGCGATGGCGCGCGGAGCAGGTGGCGGGGGTGATGGCAAGGCGGGCCTTCCTGCCTCTGCTCCTCGATCGGTGGTTTCTCTACCATGATTGAAATTGTGAAATCATTTGAAATTGATTTCAAAAAACCCGGGTATCTCTGGCCATGGCGGCTCTTTGGTATTCGGTGGTTAGGGTTTGTGACGATCTCGAATTAGGTTTTGTTCTTGATTTTACAGATTTGGTATTCGGTGGTATTGAAATTGCGAAATCAATTGAATTAGGTTTTGTTCATTTTACAGATTTTAAAGATTTGGTATTGACATTGCGAAATCAACTAAATTAGGTTTTGCTCTTTGGTATTCGGTGGTTATTTGCATCGCACAAACTTGCATAGGTTCACTATTGCTTCGGATTGTGTTGCTCATTTGGAATTCGATTTGGGTTTTTTGTGCTTAATTAAAATGGATTGTTCGAGCACCAAGGAAGTATCAATTTTGTTGATATCTTGTTTTTGCATTACAGTTTGTTTAGGGCATATCGAATGTATTGATACCATCGAATAATCATGTGATATAATTGGATAATCCAGTGATATCATTGAATAATTTTTAGTTATTTGTTAAAATGACACAAGTAACGGAACCATTGAATAATCAAGCAATATAATCGAATAATCAAGTGATACCATCGAATAATTAAACGATACCATCGAATGATAGGGCGTTTTCAGGTTGCTACCGGATTAGAATAATCCATTGATACTATTGCATAATCCATTGATACGATCGAATAATCCAGTGATAATATCGAATAAGAACAAAATAACCGCCCCATCATGTGGCAAGTGGATACCATCGAATAATCAATCGATACGATCGCATAATCCGACGATACGATCGAATAATCCAGATATACAATCGAATAATCCAGATATACGATCGAATAATTTCAAGAGAGTGCATTACAAACGCTCCCAATCCAGCAAGTGGGCAAGAAAAAACGTGGGTCCCACTGATTTTTAATTAAAAAAAATCTAAAATTGCCTTTTAATCTCATCCATCCATTTCATCTAATCAACGGTCCAGATGTGTTCACATAATACACAATATATATATATATATATAATCTCAAAGTGTCAAAATGATTACAAAAATAGAACAAGAAATGTAGATAGAAAGAAAGTGATTGAACTCGAAGGGGGAAATCGAACCCGGATGGAAAGTAAATAGAAAATGCAGTAAAATGGTCTTGCCACTGGGCTACAAGAACATCATTAATAATTAATGAAAACAAAATGTATATATACATAGCAGTACAATATTGGTCCTTTAAAAAATTTAGGGCCCCGTTCGGTGAGCCCACTTGCACATGTCCGTGACACGGACTTGTGAATACGTCGTCGGTCAACGATGATTCAAGCTAGGCACATGACACATGTATACAAGCTTATAATACAAAGATTACATGCATGCTCACTAAACTTAGAGAAGTAAACAAACACATTCAATAAGACAACACCAAGCATGAATTGAATTACCTAACACCAGACGTGCAATTCAAATCAACAAAACAAATTTGAAAAATCAAATTGAAAATCACCAAAAATCCATTCGATATATGATTTTACTATAATTTTTCATTTTGAAGGTAGTTTAAGTGAAAAAACATACATTTAAGGGTAATTGGTTTTATATAAATTTGCCTAATTCGAATCACCCTATTCAAGTTTAACGGTTAATTAATATTTAAAATTCATTTTAATTCTTTTTATTAAATCTTTTCTTGGTCAGTATATATATTAGATTAAGAAACAATGGCCAATAGATTCTTAATTTATCACAGCGAAATATGTTGTATACAGAAGCGATCAGCTCGACCATTGCAGGATAAATAAGTGTGGAAGTGGAAAGGCAAATGCTTAATGGTAAAGTTTTGCCACCTGAATCTTCCTCATGGCTTGAAATCCACTTTATCTGAAATGAAAATGACCAAATTAAAAGCAACACCATCCCAGCATGGTGTAGGTGTAGCCTTGTAGGGGAAAAGAAGAGCTGGTAACAGAAAAGTGGACCTAAAGATTTGCCTAAAACATCGTCCAAACATTAACTCCCCATCTACACAAAAATACCTTATCTAAGCTATCTAGCTAGGTATCTGTCTTATAGTCCAAACATATTGTACAACCAAACCGGCCAGTTGATATATATGCTTTTTGGTATTTGAAGCAAAAACATTTTGGATATATATACCACTAGCTAACCGATCGATGATCACATAATGCCCAGCAAAATGTGGTCCATCTACCTTCCATTCCATAGTATTTAATCCATAACATTACATTTACGTACTTGGTCGACAATATGTAAAATGTTGAGTGCTTAGTTCCTATAACTACTAATTATTATTTTTTTAATTGACTAATAAATGAACCATACCGGCCTTGAATCTATCCCAAGAGGGGTTACCTAGAGAGCCCTCTACCGTCCGTTCGAGTAGGCCTAGAAAACAATTTCACATAGATTTTACACACCACAAATCAATGTCAAAATAAATGTTTTGTATACTTGATTAGCTGGGCGTTGTTAAATAGATAAGTTGTTAATTATTTAGCATAAATATCTAAAAACAACAAATATATTAAATTTTAATGGTAGAGGAAATGCCTCTCGGCAGTGGACAAAATTACGAACCCTAATCTAACCTTTTAAAAAAGGTCTTATTTGGTATATG
This sequence comes from Persicaria tinctoria, assembly GCA_037127255.1. Lineage (NCBI taxonomy): Eukaryota > Viridiplantae > Streptophyta > Magnoliopsida > Caryophyllales > Polygonaceae > Persicaria > Persicaria tinctoria. The sequence goes on along the minus strand of JBANSL010000006.1, from coordinate 53,162,427 downwards.
GAAAATGGTAATTCTATTAAGTTTTGACAAGATAATTGGATAGACAATGTTGTGCCACTTAATCACTGCATTGATATTGCTGAAATGAATATGGAGGAAATTGTAAATGAATATATATGTGACGGCCAAAGGATTATGGAGAAGCTCCGCAAAATCTTACCGCTAGACATAGCTAAATTAATATATCATATTCCCCTTTTAGTAATGGATATTGAAGATAGGCTTTACTGGGGGGGCAGATAGAAAAGGTTGGTTCACTACAACAAGTGCGTACAAACTTGTTTCTTAGACAACAACCTCCCAATCAGTGGTTAACTCGTGCATTTGGCACCTCAACATACCACCAAAAGTGAAAAACTTCATATGGAAACTAGACCAGATTGGTCTACCCACAACATCACGGCTATCAAATAGGGGTGTTGCAATCCCCTCATATTGTTCATTGTGCAATCATCATACGGAGGATGCAGTTCATCTACTTTTGAATGTAAGTACAGTAATGGATATAATATTTATAATAAAAGACTTAAATAAACCTCTAATTGACCAAACAATTGCAACCTCAAGGGACATGGGGAAAATATTTGAGGCCATTAGAAATACATGTACAACAAAAGAGAAGGAAATAATGGCCTTCCAATGGCGGGTCATTTGGTATATTCGTAACCAATATATTTTTAGGAACATGAAACCTCCGTGGGAAAATGCCTGTACAACAAAAGAGTTGTGCAGGCTTGTTGATAGACATATCGCTCAGTGGGAAAATGCCAGCAGGTTGAGTAGTAACAACACTGACAATATCGACAATACGACGACCAATCTAAACAGAAACACTAAGTACAAACGAAATATTAATATTAACCAAACAGGTTCAAATTCGACTCTTAAGAGAAACTCAAAATGGAAATTCGACTTTTATATCGATTTCTGCATGCATTTCATATTATTGGGTTAGAATTATATAGAATCTATGTAGTTTATGCCTATTTGCCAAATTATGGAGTCTACACTAGTTTCTATTTAATTTCACAGAAATCGAGACAATTTACAACAATTCGGAGAAAGAAGAAAACCACGGATGAGCTCGAGGCCGACTACACCAAGCCACAGGTCGAGTAGCAGCTGAGCCATACCACATCGAGCAGAAGAGAAGAGAAAGAGCACTCGACAAGGACTTGTCGATATCGAGCACTTTTGGTCGAAATCGTTAAGTCGAGCACCAAACGAGCAGAAAGCTACTCGAGGAGCATAGGACTACTCGATGTCGAGGACCGTTGTTGATGTCGAGTACCTATCGAGCAGCAATTCCAGTCGACCTCGATTCCGAATCTGAGGAGAAGACAAGCCTACTCGACGTCGAGTACTTTACTTGATGTCAAGTACTTCCCAGCGTCAGTCCGAGTCGAAATTGAGTGGAGATCCGAGTGTTGGGCTTACTTCTACACCAAGTCACGTGGGATTCTATCAAGTCAAGAGAAGATATATCAAGAGTTGAAGAGATTTATCCACTTTAGATATTTCCCCTTAGAGATTTATTTGTTTTATTTCCAAGTTTGTGTTATTGAAGTGAAAGTGATCTTAATACAACTTGGGTTAATTATGTGAAAAGAGTTAATAACAATTAGGGTTTATGTGAAAGCCTTTATATTCCTATTTGTTAATAACGACATTTATTTGATGAAAAGGCATGATCTTTTATACCTTGAGCATGATTCTTATATGGTTATCATTCTGGCATTGATACCCCGATTATGAAAGTCTTTTATATTATTGAGTTCCCATAAATTTTGTGTTGCTTCTGCATTATTTTCGTCACAAATCTACGGTTTTTTTCATTCTGCGAAACTACTCGAGATTGATGACACTGGTCGACGTCGAGGAGTCTGGTAGACATCGAGTACCGTTCTGCTCGACATTGCTTGTTTTCGTTCTCTGTTGGTCTATTTTGCAGGTTTTAGTCGACAAGTCTTGTCGATATAAAGTACTCTACTCGACATCAAGGAGCCTTATGGTCGATTTCGAGATCAATTAGGAGCTAATCAGGCGAGCGCTGACACGCTTCCTCATGGACACGATCCCGATACCCTTCCACTAAAACGGGAGAAAGTCTTGTAATTTTTATTTACGTGTTTCAGAGAGTTGATTTGGAATTAATATTCGATATTTATTTCATACTTGATTTCCTCCTAATAAATTTTGGGGCCGTTGTCGGGGAAGCAATCAATCGCGCCCTTTTTGGTTTCTTTTTTATTGTCTTTTTGTTTTTGTTTTTGTTTTTCAGGTGCATGCGAATAACTGATCGCACACCTGTCGACCCAATACTTGAACCTGGACGCTTTTTTCCACGCTTTTTCCACCTGTCTACCACCCTTCTGAGAACTTCGACCACACGTCTGCACATTTGAAAAAGAAAATGCTGCCATTCCCAACCAAATCTTTGAAGGATCTAACAGAAAAGAAGTTTCAGCGATTCATGAAGATGCTTCAAAGGCTCAATGTCACCATTCCTTTCACATTAGCACTTCATGAAATGTCATCCTATGTTAAGTTCCTTAAGGAGATCCTATCCAAAAAGCGGTCGATGGTTGAGATCGTAGAGGAATACAACAAGATGGACCTACCAGAGAAAAGGTCAGATCCAGATAAGTTTTCTATAACCAATGGATTTGGTCAATATAAGTTTAATGCCTTATGTGACTTAGGAGCGAGCGTTAGTATAATGCCTTTATCAATCTGGTCCAAAGTCAAGATAGGTGCTTTAGAGCTTGTGGATGCCGGACTCTATATGGCGCACAACATTGTGGTCATCCCAACAAGCATGGTGGACGATGTACCAGTACAGGTAGGTAAGTTCTTTGTCCCTACTGATTTTCTAGTTATTAATATGGCAGAGGACCCTGCTTGTCCAATCATTCTAGGAAGGCCCTTCTTAGCGATGGTGGATGCCAACATAAGCGTAAGGAAGGGAGTGCTCACTTTCAACATCAGTGATGAGGTAATTTAGTACTCTTTTAATAAAACTAAAAGACATACAAGTCCTATGGAGGAGGTCAAATCAAACTCACCCAGGTACATCACTTGCGGGGATCCCGAGGTAAGAAATATGACTCCCGAGGAACAGGAGAAGAGAGATATGGAAGCCCAGGTTGAGGAGATCATGGCAATCATGAACGAAGAAACAGAAGATCTACTCGTCATCAACCAAGGTAAGTCGACGTCGACTAACTATTTTTCGGATGCCTTGCCAGGTCTTAAGTATGGGGTCGATGTTGACCAGAAGTACTCGACGTCGAGTACTCTAGTCGACGTTGACCAAATTTAGGGCCCTTCATCGACTACACTTTCATCGAGCACCACACCCGAAGCCGAGCAGTACTCGACGTCGAGTACTGTACTCGACGTCGACCAGACACAGGGGCACTCGACTTCTCCTTCCTCGATGAGCAAGCTACCAGACACACCGCAGTACTCGACGTCGAGTACTTTTACTCGATATCGAGTAGATCCTGAGGTTCCGAATGGCGATTCTGCAAAGTTATGCCAATGTAACGACATCTCTTCTCCTATTCCCATCAAATGTTTATCTATACATGGGAGAGGTTTGCCTTGGTATGTGCGATTTTGCAGGGTTTCCAATGACGAGCCGAAAGAATATGAATTAGGAGACAAGGTCTACGTCTACAAATCAAAGAATAATTGGTTCCCTAACAAATTCAATCACAAAAAGTTGGGACCTTTCACGGTGCACAAGTTCCATTCCGGAGGATTACAGCCGATGGACAAGAATGAAGTAGTCTTATTCGTGGCCCAGTCTACATGGGTGTTGCAGATGCCACCTTGAGCTTAAACGGAAGAAGTCGGCCTTGCGACAATATAGTCTAGAGCTTGTAACAAAACAATCAGTTTTTAGGATTTTTAGACATTTCTGCTTTTGGTTTTTGTTTTGAAACATTATTTTTGGGTTTTGCTATTGTGGATATCATCTGTCTAACGAGTCTTGCAGATACAAAAAAAGGTTGCATGAACTACTCGACGTCGATGTCGATGTCGACTACTATCCTCGAGATCGACCACTTATGCAACAACTTCAGCACTCGATTCCGACGTTCTGCACATTTGTCTAGTGAGTTTCTTTCTTTACCCTTGTTTTTAAACAGTGGGGACACTGTAAACTTTAAGTATGGGGTGGGGGAAGGGCTTACTTTATGCATATTTGACATTATTTGTGCATATTTTTCGAATTGTTCACACATGGTTATCTTTGGAATTATTATTTATTTATGTGCTTATATGCATGTTATCCAAAGTTTATTTTTATCACCCCCATTGAAATTTTTTTAATAGTGTCATGGAAGCTATAATTTAACTCGACGATGAAAAGTTGGATTCATTAGAGATATAGCATGAAATTGCCTAGTAAAGGGAAGTCACAAAGAAATGCATATTTTCTTGAAAACCATGAAAGGAGGTAAAATTTGAAGTTGCTTTTGACGTATGCATAATAAGAGGATGGAGGACTTTATATTTTCCATATAATGCTCATATTTTTATATTCCTTAGTCATACCTATGCTTATTTGCATCACAAAAGCCATATTGAGCCTTATTTGAATTATTGCTCCACATGATCTAAATATTTCCCATTTTCTACCTTATTTCCTTATCTGGGGATTATGTTATGAATGGAAGTTACTATTGGAGATTATTATATGGTGTTTGTGTTATCATTATTGATGTTTGGAAGGAGAATCATCATATATTATGGAAAATTTAATAAGTAAAAGAAAATCTGGTCACCTCAAGAGATAAAGGTAGATCGACCCTGCCTACGTTGAGATGTTAGTTCCGCAAGATAGGACACCAAGGTGAGGAGTCCAAAGCACTAAGTATCCGGGGCCATTCATGACACCCATGTTAGGGGCTCGCGAGAATGCAGTGCTGAGGTTAGAGAGGTAAAAACATATAAGTGAAAAAAGCAAAGAGTGAATTATGAGAGGATAAGTGATGTGGAATATCATATGAAGGGAGAAAGTGCATCAAAGCAAAGAAAGCAAGTTTGAAGGATTCTCCCCGGATTTAGCACCACATTGCCCAAAAATAGCCGACCACTTTTCCTTTTACCCTTTCTTCACCATGAGATGTCGTCGTACGTCAAGTTCCTCAAAGACATCCTCAGCAAGAAGCGGTCAATGGCAGAGATGGCAGAGGAGTGCAGCAAGATGGACCTACCATAAAAAAAGGCCAGATCCAGGTAAGTTCTCTATAACCATTGGATTTGGTCAATACAAATTTAATGCTTTATGTGACTTAGGGGACAACGTTAGTATAATGCCTTTATCAATCTGGACCAAAGTCTATATAGGTGCTTTAGAGCCTGTGGATGTGAAGTTATACATGGAAAACAACACTGTGGTCATCCCGACAAGCATGGTGGACGGTGTACCAGTACAGGTAGGTAAGTTCTTTGTCCCTACTGATTTCTTAGTTATCGATATGGCAGAGGGCTCTGCTTATCCAATGATTCTAGGAAGGCCTTTCTTGTCGACGGTGGATGCCAATATAAGCGTAAGGAAGGGAGTGCTCACTTTCAACATCAGCGATGAGGTAATTGAGTATTCCATTAATTAAACTGAAAGGCATACATGTCTTATGGAAGAGGTCATGTTAATATCAGCCAGGTACATCACTTGCGGGGAGCTAAAGGTAAGAAATATGACCCCCGAAGAGCTGGAGAAGAGAGATATGGAAGCCCAGGTGGAGATAATCATGGCGATTCTGAATGCGAAGACAGAGGATCTACTCGACATCGATCACGGTAAGTCGACGTCGACTAATTTTTATTAAGAATCTTTTCCATGTCATAAGTATGGGGTCGATGTCGACCAGAAGTACTCGATGTCGAGTACTCTAGTCGACGTCGACCAGATTGAGCCACCACCATTGACTGCACCCTTGTCGAGCAACCCACCAGGAGCCGACCAGTACTCGACGTCGAGTACTGTACTCGAAGTCGACCAGTCTTCCACGCACTCGATCTCTCCCTCCTCGGCGAGCAGTCCACCAGATACACCGCAACACTCGCAGTCGAGTAGTTCTACTCTATGTCGACTAGATCGCGAGGTCCCGAATTCCGATTTTGCGAAGGTAAGCCAAGGTAAAGACATCTCTTCTCCTATTACCATCAAAGATCTATCTATACATGGGAGAGGTTTGCCTTGGTATGTGCGATTATGCAGGGTTTCCAATGACGATCCTAAGGAATATGAAGTAGGAGACAAGGTCTATGTCTCCAAGTCTAAGAATCATTGGTTCCTTAACAAATTCAATCACAAAAAGATGGGACCATTCACAGTGCACAAGATCCATTACGGAGGACTGCAACTGATGGACAAGAATGGAGTTCTATTTGAGGCCCGGGCCACATGGGCTCTACAAATGCCATCTTGAGCTTATGAAGAAGAAGTCGGCCTAGCGACTATAAAGTCTAGAGCTTGTAACAAAACAATCAGTTTTTAGAATTTTTAGACATTTCTCCTTTTGGTTTTTGGTTTTGAAACATTATTTTGGGGTTTTTCTCATGTGGATATTATCTGTCTAACGAGTCTTGCAGGTAAAAAGAAGTTGCAGAAGTACTCGACGTCGAGTAGTCTACTTGACGTCGACCACCATTGTCGAGCAGAGGAACCTGTGGTCGAGGAAGGATCACCCTAAGGCTTCATGTGTACTCGAGATCGAGCAGGTCTAGTTGACGTCGACTAGTATCCTCGAGGAAGGATCACCCTCAGGAAGGATCACCCTGAGGCTTCAGCACTCGATTTTGACGTTCTACACACCTGTCTAGTGAGTTTCTTTCTTTACCTTTTTTTTTAATACAGTGAGGACACTGTGATGTTTAAGTATGGGGTGGGGGAAGGGCTTACTTTATGCATATTTGACTATATTTTACATTATGAGTGCATAATTAAACTTTATTTCTCGGATTGCTTATACATGGTATCTTTGGATTTCATATTTTATTTATGTGCTTATATGCATGTTTTCCAAAGTTTATCAAAACCACCCCCATTAAAAATTTTGATTAATGTCATGGAAGTTATATTGTTGTTACACCATAATTCTGCCCGACCTTGAGCACAGATTCACTCAAGGAGCATAGGACTACTCGATGTCGAGTACCCGTCGAGCACCATAATTCTACTTGAGCTCGAGTCCGAATCCGAGGAGAACACACCTACTCTACGTCGACTACTCTTGTCGATGTCGAGTACTCCCAGTGACGAATCCGAGCCCAAATCGATTGGAGTCCGAGCAATTGTGGTTACTTGCAAGCCAATACACGTGGAGTTCTATCAAGACATGTGAAGATCTATCAAGATTGAAGATATTTATCCACCTTAGTCTTACTTAACTTAGAGATTTATTTATTTTATTTCCAAGTTTTATCATTAAGCCTTAGATAGATAGGAATAGATATAGATAAAGTATTCTTTCCTTGGATAGCGAGGATTGAATACTATAAATAAGGCCCTTGGGGATGAGTTTTAGGCATTCAATTTCAATTCCAATTTTACACATATAGCGAGTAGGAGAGAGAGCTTGGCCGAGAGAGGTGTTTGTCTTGTGAGAGCGGATTTGGCTTCGATCGGTTGTAATTTTTTATTTGATTTAATTCAATTTAGTTCCCTTTTAATATTGATGTGTGTCTTTATGATAAAGAGCGAGTAGTTACCCAACTTCTAGGGTCGGGGTTAGCCCGACGGTAGCCATGTACGGTAATGCGATAAAGGTACAACTTTTTAATGCAATTTCGTCTTCTATCCCTATGAGCATGATTCTTTTTCGAAAGTTGAAGGTGATCCTTGTTTGTGTTATTGAAGCAAAAGTGATCTTAATACAACTTGGATTAAATATGTGAAAAGGGTTAGTAACAATTAGGGTTTATGCGAAAGCCTCTATATTCCTATTTGTTAATGACGACAATTATTTGATGAAAAGGCATGATCTTTTATACCTTTTGCATGATTCTTATATGGTTATCGTTGTGGCATTGTTACCCTGATTCTAGGAGCTTTTATAATATTGAATTCGATCCCGCCAATTTCGTGTTAATTCTGTTCTATTTTCATCCCAAAGATCACGTTTTTATTCTGCGCACTACTCGATCTCGACGACACTAGTCGACGTCGAGTAACCTTTTCGATATCGAGTACTCTGTTCTACTAGACTTTGCTCTGTTTTCGTTCTCTGTTGCACGGTTTTGCAGGTTTACTCGATTGAGTAGTCGATATCGAGTACCTTACTTGAGGTCAAAGACTCTGTTGGTTGATTTCGAGAGGATTTAGGTGCTGAGACGCTTCCTAGTAGATACGATCCTGAATACCCTACCACTACAACGGGAGAGTTTCTTGTATTTTATTTGTTGGGACAGGGAGTTAGTTTGATTTTATATTTCGATTTATTTCATACTTGATTTCCCTCCGCAGCAAGCATTTAGGAGCTAATCAGGCGAGCGCTGACACGCTTCTTCGTGGACACGATCCTGATTACCTTCCACTACAACGGGAGGAAGTCTTGTAATTTTTATTTGCGTGGTTCATGGAGTCGATTTGGAATTTATATTCGATATTTATTTCTTACTTGATTTTCCTCCTAACATAAATCATCTAAAACGGTTGCATAATTGTCCATGGGAGATTGAACTTATCATGTCCGATAGAGCTTCCCATATTCTCTAAGCTGGTAATAGCGCAGAGGATAAGGTTGCACACCTTGTCCACTGTACCAGAGACCCTGACATGTTTAATGATCCAGGCCTTCTTGACCTCATCTGTAAGGATGCTTTCGGATAACGCCAATGCCCATCTGAATTCTTACCTAATAAAAAAAATATAGATAAGTTATTAACGTTCAATGGTCAACGGGTGATCGGATTGGGCCAGACTAATAACGTCAAAACGAACATTCCTACTATAGGCTGGACTTAACATAAAACATTAAAAGGGAGGGAAGGGGCTAAGTCTACAATGTCCAAAAGGATGTTTTTTTGTGTCTTTGTAGTTTTTTCATAAAATATTTAACCTAGCAATGTATGATCTGACACTGTTAGTCTAGTCCGACCTGACCTGTCATCCGCTTGCCATCTAGCAATGTTGACAATTTTTTCCAACATCCGTTTCGACATTAAATAACGATGTATTACAGAGTATATTTACATTGTATAATAAAAATATCCAAAAAAAATTACTGATATAATTAATTAAGATCAATACATGTATTACTATATTTATATATATTAAATGGTTTATTAATGTTTAGATGTAAAAAAGGCTCATTTGTGCTCAATATAGGTTGTTAATTTGTTCAATCTTAAGTTCATAACCTTAATATCCTGTAGTAAAACATACCTTAATATGCCTCATACCTTAATATGCCTGATAAGAGCGAGATTGATTCCCATTGGTAGTCTTGTAGAACATGATCATACGCCCAGCTATGTTGCACCTGCGAAACGTTTGAGGTGGTTCAGTACAAGCAAGCTTAATTTGTCATGGCTTTCCACATTTATGACAGACAACGGACTGCCCATCTCTAGTGGTGGTCATGCTCATCTGATGATTACTAGCCCTCATTCCTCTGACGAGAGGGTTTCTCGACCAAATGAATTTATAGTCAAGACCCCGCTATAGGATAGTGGAGGCAGGTTCGTCCTCAGGAGAAAAGTCAACGGTTCTAGGTTTAGTGTGTTTCGGGGATCAGGGATATCGGGAAAATGTGAGAAGTTTGATGTCGACGTCGGCTAAGAGTTGGTCGACGTCGAGGGAATGGCAAGAGAAGAGGTGGTCGATGTCGGGTAACTTTGCAGGATAAAAATGATGAAATAAAATAAATAAAGGGGAAAACTTCCAAGGTTAGGGATCACCACAACAATAAACATATGTATAGATCATGAATCCCATAAAAAAAGCATGCTTTATATCAAATAACTTTCGTTATTAACAAATAGGAATATAGAGGCTTTCGCATAAATCCTAAGTGTTACTACCTTTTCTTAATTAGGATTAGTTGGCTTTCGCAAATAAACCCTAATTATTAACCAAATTCATAATAAGATCACTTTCACTTCAATATCATGAATAAAGAATTTTCTCAACTCTCGCAAAGGATTAAGCATATAGGTAGATGATGATAAAGACATACAAATTCATAAATTAAACATACATATCTATTGTTCGGATCACCCCAACCCAAGAAGTAGGAAATTAGAAAGCAAACATAATGAAAGAAACTAACTTTAACATAAAATAAACTAAAACTTACATAACCTTCCAAACGTTCCTCCTCTCTCTCTCTCTCTCTCTCTCTCTCTCTCTCTCTCTCTCTCTCTCTCTCTCTCTCTCTCTCTCCTCCTTGCGCCCGAAGACGACTCGGCTTCCATGTTTGAAAATCAGCTCCGTAGGGATTTATTTATAGGCCACAATCGTTGCTATCCAAGGAAGGAGAAAGTCTATCTCTATATAAATTTATCTATCTAAAGCTTAATGACTAAATTTGGAAATAAAACAAATAAATCCCTAAGGAAATAAAGCTATTTATGGATAAATCCTTCTTGACTTGATAGATCTTGACTCGGCGTCGACCAAAACTCCTCCACGTCGACTAAAATTGTGCTCTCGAGTGGTCTGGTGCTCGTTCTCGATTTCTGGGAGGCAAGTCGACCAAAAAGTTACTCGATGTCGACTAGTTCTGTGCGCTTTCAGTATTCTGCTCCGTTCTTGAAACGCACTTTCCCGAGTCCTCGTTCATCCGATTGACGCATATTAGCATGTGTTAGAAAGCTCGTTTCGAGGGCTACAACTTTCATGAAGACATCAAAGCTTGATTCAGAACGATGAATGGTGAAAAATGTCGTTTTCTCCCGCCGCACCATCCTTAGCTTCTTCATGACTTTCCTTTAAGCTCCAAAGTACGTCCGATTTCTGCGAAATTGAACATAAACTAGTGTAGACTCCATAATTTGGCAAATAAGCATAAACTACATAGATTATGTATTATTCTAACCCAAATTCATGAAATGCATATATAAATCGATATAAAAGCAAGTGTAAATCATGGCAAATTAGGCTCATAACCTCCTCCAGTAGGGGTGTGTGATGTTGCTCTCTTTACCCCCAGCGTGCGTCTGTGTACCCTTCTTTCTTTCTAAAAACTCATGGTTCCTTTTTTCTTCCTCCAAAGTCTCATCCACACGATACGCTAGCTGCATTGATGTAGTCACCAAACTCTCATACTCTTGGTGTAGCATGTGTGTAAATATGTACACACACAGAGAATAACTTTCCAATGCATTCACTCCTTACAATGCATTCATGAGACCAATTTTGAACTATTGGATTGAATTTGATAAATGGATAAGATTGATGATCGATATTAATATTTATGGATATTTTCTTAATTTTTAAAAATATATTTACTAATAATTTAATTCCTTAAATAAAAAAAATTCTCTCTCCTCAAATCTTTCACGTTAAAATTATGTGAATAATTTGGTATATTCATATGAATATCCATATTCATTTGAATATGAATATAGGGTATATTCATATATTCAAATAAATATTCATTTTAATGAGAGAAATTGAGTTCGGCTCTCAAATTGTCTCTCCTCTTCATTCAAGTGAATATTCATTTGAATATCTCTATTCATTTAATTGAATATATGTATATTCATATATTCAAATGAATATGAATATTAGTTGTTTGAATATTCATTTGAATATATCTATATTTAGATGAATATTGACTGATATTCAGATGAATATTTTTTTTTAGCGTTTTAATTTTCAACCGTGTCTAACAAATCGGTGAGAAAGAATGAGACATATGAAGAGAGAGAATCTAATTAATTTTCTAAAAATGATTTTTTAATTTATTTTTAGTTAAAAATATATCCATTTATAAATATTCATCTAATGACTCACAATTGTTCTCACGTGTGCAAAATCTTATCGGCCTCAGAGCGTATCGAATCCCCAACATACGGAGGCAATTCATAAAACTTGGTCACCAACTGCACCATTTTCATACCCCGAGCATTAGGGTTCATAAAATCCCATCTTTTCTCCAATCTAAGAGATGGATAAGAATAGGGGTTGGTGATACTATCCTTGAAGATTTTCCAAGTTGGATTAGCTTCCCAAGCATGTCTTGCGTCTTGACGCTAAGCTTCCTGAGTCCTCATGATCTATATATTCGGAGGTTGAATGATGTTATCTAATGTTTTCATATATTCCCATAACTCAATGATTATGAAATAACCAAAACTTTATTCATAATAACGTTAAATCCAAAAAAAACATTGTCGATGAAACCATTCGATAAAACTAAACAAACTAAAGTGCGAAGAATAAGAAAGTTTGTCGCACTTTAGTTTATCGAATTAGGATTCATAAGAAAGTGAACTAGGACCGGAAAGAAAGACATGAATGACAAGGAAAAGATGCAATTAAAAGAAGCGACGTAAAACCCTTTTGTTTGGGTTAGGATCCCAACAACCATTCCAGAAGGACTTGTGGGTAGTACCCATAGGTCCCCGGTTCGAACCCCGGAATGGCCGCTCTTTATTTACCAATATAAGGGTTAGGATCCCAACCTTTTCTTAGACTGGGAGGCTCCTGATGATTAGTAGCGGTCACAAAGGTTTACCGCCCTGCGATAAAGATCTAGCCAAGTGTCCTAGAGGATTTCCCGTTCTCGTTTCTCCTTTGCCAAACTCTCCTCCAGCTCAGCCGGTTGGATTCCTAATATCTGAATCCTAACCTACTTTGCTGTAACTTATTGATCGAGGTAGTTGTGCACTGCTCCCCTCGCTTGAATATGTAAGCGGTGAAGGAACTCCATATCTGTTGTGGAGATTCTAACCGTGAAGGATTCTGCTCCCTAGCTTGCATTGTCCCCGCCATCTCCCTGAGGCTCCTCCTCTTCCTAAGGGTTTTCTTCGTTGTTAGCTAGGAGGGCTTCCTCATCCGCTTGGGTTTCCTCCTCGGAATTATCCTAGGGTTTCTGCTCCTCTCGAGGGCCTTCTTCAACTGTCACCAGGAGAGTTTCTTCATCATCCATGGGCTCTTGTTCCACCATAATGGGATCCGGGTATAGGGAGCCAAACTCATCTACCTCTAGTTCATTATGTGTAGGGTTCTCAGATAGGTGCGAGGTGATGGGTGGCCATCTGCCACGGGGAAAGGGAAGGGTTACAATTGAGCACATGAGAGTCTAATTAGACATCGGAATCAAACCATTTTTAGTAAACAGCTTTTGCACAATCATAATTAAAATTTTGGTAACGGATATGTTTTAAATCCACATAAGAAGTTAGAAAATCGCATTTTACAAAACCTAAAGAGTAGTAGAATTTTACTTAGTCTCTTTCGTGTCAAAATCTCAAAACACTGAAACTTTTATGAAAGTTCGGTTTGGATAAAATTATTTGAAGAAAATTTTGATATGAAAAAAACCATTTAGAAAAACTTTTGTGAAACCTCGCTCTGATACCACCTTCTGTAAGAATCGGAGTCTTAAGATGCGCTATCCCGTGCCACCTAGCCCTCTCATGTCTGTTGTCCTCACTTGGAGCCTGAAAAGGAAGAGCTCTTGTGATATAGGTATGACTTGAATCACTTATAAATCAATACTTCTGGCATCTTTATGATATCCGATGTGGGAAGGGGGTGTTACAGCTTGGGCGGGTAGCACCGTGAAGTATCGTTTAAGGAGAGCTCTACAGCAAGACAGCCAAGTGGTTCAGTCACTTTGACAATTGCGAATAGAGAGTAGGAAAGGTAGTCTGTTCAAGGATCTTCTGAATGGTTAGTTATGATCATGAATGAATAAAGGTTAGGCGGTTGGGTTAACTCGTGCCTATGGTATAGATCGCGAGTGATTTTCTGACGTTATATTTTTGTGCGGGGTTATGTATTCATAACATATGAATAATGACTTATGATGCCTATCTTCTAGGATATCGTCACATAGGCTTTATATCTCTTAAACTTACAATCATATTGTTAATGGTTTCACGGATATCCCTTGAAAATAATGGTTGGATACTATTATATTGGCATTCTATGAAAATGCGTGTATCATCCTCTACTGCATGGTTACAAAGAGTGCAAGTTGTTGGGACTGAAATCCCTTTTTGATTGAGACGGGTTGTTGTTTGGAGTCTCTGTTGACTCATTTTCAAAGGAAATTTTTAACCTTTGGGGGGATATATTGACTTTCCAAATCCACGAGATCTCATCATTTTGTGTTCTATTGTGAGATGTGATTATTTTATAGGCACTAGCCATTGTGAACCATCTTTCTCTATCCGGCCACTAGTGTACAACCTATCCTCAAACTGAGTTATTGTTAGTGGCATGTCTATAATATCTTTTACTATGCTTTGTGGCAATGTAGCATTTAGCTTTTCCAACCCACCACTATAATATATTCACTAATTGTCTAGTCAGTTTCAGTAATAGCAATGCAATCATCCCTACTACTGATTGGTGTCATTGTCAACTAGTTATATTTCCACAATTTCATTAATTGGCCATTACCCACGGACCAAATTAAACTAGCTTTGAATTCCTCGATAAAGGGAAACAATTTTGACCATTCCTAGATGCTCCTCTCTTTCTTTTATAGTTTAGAATGTGAGTGATTTTTTAGATATTTATATTGGATAACTTTGACTCAAACGTTATCTGGTTCTACAAGAATCTTCCATAGGAGCTTCAACTGGAGTGGTTTGTTCATATCTTTGTTTTTTTTTAATACCTAATCCCCCATCCGCTTTTGGTTTACAGATTATATCGCAGCTTATCAGTGGACGGTGTTGGAAATATTTATTCTAGCAAAAAAGGTTAATTATGTTAATATGGTCTAATTGTTTATGTATCGCGCATGGTAGCACAAAGTTTTGTATTGTGTAAAGTGGTTGGCAGCAAGGTTTGTTCCATTCAAAACCGCACGACCTTATTGTGATAGTGCATTGGTTCGTCATTTACTCAATTGTTCTTTTGATTTGCAAATAAGTTCTTCAAAAATTCCTCTATTAACTCTTCCTTTAATGATTGGATACCTATTGTAAGGGAGGAAATCGAGTTTAAAATATAATGAAATAAATCAAACCGGATTCGTGCCCACGCAAATAATTACAAGACCTCCTCCTGATGCAGCAGTGGGAAGTCAGGATCGATCCTCAAGGAAGCGTGTCAGCGGATCTCGGGTAGCAGCAAATCACACAGACGGAAAATTAAACAGACAGACAGAAATAACAGAGAAAAGCGGAAAAGAAAGAAAAGCAGCAAACTTGGTCGATATCGTCTAAAGTTACTCGTTATCGAGTACGAAAATCGACCAACAACAAGTCAAAATCGACTGAAAACTGAAACCAAGCAAAGGCAGAAATCTGGTCGATATCGACAAGTGCTACTCGATATCGACTAGAAAAATCGACTAAAATTTACTCGAAATTGACTCAGAAAGCAAAACCAAAGCAGACAACTCGATCTCGACAAAACTTTACTCGACATCGACAAGATACCTCGATGTCGACCAAACTTCTCGAGATCGAGTACCAGCAGTAACTAAAATTGCAATTTTTTCGAACACAGAGCACGAATTTTGATGAAATAAATCAATAAACTAAAGACTTCCAACATCAGGGTTTCAACACCACAACGATAACCATGCAAAATAACACATAAAGGCATAAAAGATCATACTTTTCATCAAATAACTTTCGTTATTAACAAATAGGAATATAGAGGCTTTCGCATAAACCCTAATTGTTACTAACCCTTTTCACATAATTAACCCCCAAGTTGTGTTAAGATCACTTTCGCTTAAATAACACAAACAAGGATCACCTTCAACTTTCGCATAAGAATCATGCCTATAGGGATAGAAGACGAATTGCATAAAAAGATCAAACCTTTACCGCATCACCTCACATGGCTACCGTAGGGCTCACCCCGACCCTAGAAGTGGGTGGACTACTCGCTCTTCGTCATCAATAGACTCATCAATAATAAAAGGAAATAACTTTGCATTAAATTAAAATTAAAAAGAAAGCTTACAACCGAACAAGCCAAATCCGCTCTCGCCTTTCCATCTTTCTCTCGCCACAAGCTCTCTCTCTCTACTTACTACCTCTTCTCCTTGTCTAGAATTGAATTGTACTAATTGAATGATTTAAAAACTAGCCCTATAGGTTTTATTTATAGCCTTCATTCCCTCTATAATTAGGAAAGAAAACTATATCTATATCTAATTCTATCTATCTTTGATCTAAATATTAAAGCACGGAAATAAATAATTATATCTAAAAAGTAACTAGAACTAATTGTGGATAAATCCTCCTTGGACTTGACAGATCTTGATGGAACTTGATAGATTTTGATCTCGAAAATATCTCCATTGGCTTCGGGGTAGAATCTTAACAAGACTCGGATTACTTGACTTCGGCTACTGGGGGTTTCCTCGATATCGAGTAGTTTCCTGGATATCGACCAACTTTTCTCCGTCTTCAGCTTCTTCGTCGATCTCGGCTCAAGGACGTGAAAATTGACTATGTTTTCCTCGATATCGAGTTAACTTCCTCGACATCGACTTCTGTCTTCCAGCTCCCAGCTTGCTCGTCGATTCCTAGTGCTCCAGCTCGACACGGGTAACTCGATATCGACTAAGTCTCTCAGCTCTGCTCGATTCTGGGAAACTTTGGTGGAAATCGACTAGATGACTCGATATCGACTAAGCTTGCTCGATATCGACTAGATTGTGTCGAGTCGGTTTTCTTGCTTTCAGCTTGATTTTTCCTAGTTCCGCTGCTCCTTGACCTCGGACTTCTGCCGTTGACTTCGAGCTTTTCTTCCTTTCTCATAACTGTTGTAAATTGCTTCGATTTCTGCGAAATTAAACAGAAACTGGTGTAGATTCCATAATTTGGAAAATACGCATAAACTACATAGAATTATGTACTGTTGTAGCCCAAATGTATGAAATGCATGCAGAAAACGATATAAAAAGTGACTATAAAACATGGCGAATTAGGCTCACATCAAACACCCCATACTTAAGCTTGCTTGTCCTCAAGCAATACTTTTAATCCTCAAGCAATATTTAGGCTCTGTTTGGCACAATAAGTAACTTTTCAGAACTAGAGGTTTTGATATTATATAGCTTTAAATGAAATAAATATAAGATTTTAGTTTAACTAACTTTTAGAATAATAGCTTTTCATCATCTACTCACCCAAACTTTTTAAAGCTTATGATTTTTTATTTACAAGTTTCCATCAACTGCACTTATAACTAGGTTTTCTAAACATCATACTAATTTATAATTAACTTATATTTAACACAAATAATTCATCAGTTTTAACTATCCAATCAACGTACTTCAGCTACCGTACATATATTCTTTGATCATTCAGGGTTAATGTACGTAGTAGTGGCAGACTATATATTTAAATCACAGAGAAATTACGTGGATTCGTTAATGCATTAATTATTGCCTAATTAGACATAATTAATCCCGACCATTCGTAAACAGCATTAGGCAACTAAGTTGCGTATACTAAAAGAAAGACAAAAATCTAACTGTTTTTGCTTCAACTTTTGCAAAGAAAAGTTATAATTTCTCCGTTCAATTAAAAAACAGGGTCATTTTATGTACCTTTGTATACAATTTTAAGGAAAAAGGGAATAATGACATTTTCAGAAAATAAATATTAAAATACTCACAATAATATATATTTTCAAATAAAATTAATTCATGTTTTATCGAATGGAAGTGGAAGAATTAGTGTTATAACGTATAATTAAAATAAACCATGGAGAGAGCAAATAAAGTTGTATTGTTTCAGTTGACACCACCACGATGGAGATTGCTACGTACGAACTTACATGCAGTTTTTTGGTCCGGATTAAACAAGTATATCCCTTTTTTTTATTTACATTTTCAATGCGCCGTTCTTTGTTAATACTTAATACTAATATAGTTGTCTGCTTAGTCACCGGGCCTATTACCTTATAAGTAAATTTAATCAGATCTGTTTATAAATTAAATCATCGGCTTTGACGTACCTGATCGATCGCTTTATAATCACATTTACTAATAGTTATTAATTAACGGATAGGATAGAATACTCATTTTAGTAAAAATATATCCTTAATTAAATTACATTAATCAAATTTAAATTAAATTTCTTGGGGACCGATTAATTAATTGTCAAATAGGATATCATATCATACCATTAAAACATTAAGATACGTTTTATAAGGAGGCACATATACATCCGGTTTTAGTTTAGTGACATTTTGGATTTGGTCATACATGTATGTAGACCTGTCAAAACACAACCCGACTCAGTCGACCTGACCCGACCGCCCGGAAAATTTTCGACCCGAATCCGGAAAATTTGACCCGGAAATTTTTTTCGACCCGAACCCGAAAAACCGGAAATTTTCCGGGTCATCTGGGTTTCGACCCGGTGACCCGATTGACCCGGTAATTTTGACCCGATTTTACCCGATTGACCCGGTGACCCGATTGACCCGGTTGATTTTTAATTAAATATAATTAATTTTTATATATATAATTAAAATTTATTGCAAAATTGTCAAATCATGATTTTTTTAATTTAAAATGGAAAAAATTGACAAACCCGAAATCGACCCGAAATGACCCGAAACCCGGTCAAACCCGGGTTCTAGTCAACCCGGAAATACCCGAGATCCGTTTTACCCGAAACCCGAATTGACCCGACCCGAACCCGACCCGAATGACCCGTTTGACACGTCTACATGTATGGTACCTTTAAGATAAATATTTAATCATACAAAGCGAGAAACAAATTGATTACTGTTACAAATTAAAAGCTGCATAATTATATGACAGACAACATGTGGGGGGTGTTCAAGATTCGCTTAGAGTCTGTTTGGTTCCCCACTTGGATTTTTTAGGTTTCGAATTAATACTACGTTCTATTTATTGCTATATAATTTAAAATAATAATATTTGTTATAAACAAATAACAATATTTCTTGAGTAATAAAATATTGTTATTTGGAATTTTTGGGTAATGCAGTTTTATCATCTTTATATATATAAATAAAAGTATTGATAGTATTACTTTTATTGTATTAATTCATGGCCTTTTAACCGTGAAGCTAACTAGCAAGCACTAAAGTTTTCAAAGGATTGATTGGTATATTTGTACATTTTCTATTTGTCATTTTCAAGTGTTTTTTTAAATATTTATCCTCTCAAATAATCACTTTATAATTGTAACAAAGGGGCATAATTGATAATAATTAAAAATATATTTTTTCCATTTTGATCAAGTTTATTTAAAATCGGTGTTATAATTTATAAAAACACACACACATATATAGGGAAGAGTTAAAATGTAAATTTTTTTTAGGGTATAAAATCCTTAAAGTGCAAATTTTTATTTTTTAATCAACACGCGCGCGCTCACCCCTCCCGTTTTCAAACGAAGACCACAAGCCACCAGCGGTGTCTTCTCTCTCGGCCTCCCACACCCACTGACCCACCTCGAGCCACCTCCGACCACCTTCCCCTAGTCGCACTCGAGCCCACCCCTGTGCGCACCCCCGAGCTCTGGCTTGTCCTGGTTCGAGCCCATATGCACCCACCCTGACCATTCGAAGCCCCCATGTCGCTTCTTCTCTCGTCGCTCTCCACGCCACCCACGAGCCACCTCCGGCCACCAGCCACTCACTCGAACCATCTCCCTCGGGCGCACCCCCCGAGACCGGAACCCCCTTGGTTCTTGCCCAACCTAGCTCACACCAAGCCCATCTCCCCCAACAGTGTTGTTCGACCTTTTTGGCTCGAAACCATTCGAAATCCCGATTTCTATCCTTGTTTCAACTCGAATTTGGTATGATTTCTAACCCTAAACTTGTGTATTACAATTATTTAGATTGTTTGAATGATTTAGATTGAGATTGAAAACTTAGGGTTTGATTTAGGAGCGGAATTTGGGGTTTTTTGCCAAAAGCCAAATTGATTGAAATTGATGATATAGTTGTGTTGTTGGGTTGATTTTGAGCTAATTTAATGTTCATAGCATTGTCAAATTGTTTATGGATCATGAGCTAATTTGATTTTAGAATTTTATTGCGATATGCTTTTAGAATTTGGGTTTTTTTTTGCCAAAAGCCAAACTGACTTAAATTGATGACATGGTTGTGTTGTTGGGTTGATTTGGAGCTAGTTTTATGTTCATAGCATTGTCAAATTGTTTATGGATCATGAGATAATTGGATTTTAGAATTTTATTGCGATATACTTTAGATCGATTAGGTTATTCTATTTTAACATGAAAATCATAATTTAGCCTATTAGCTCAAATGGTAGAACAAAGTGCGTTTGCACAAAGATGTGGGTTCAAATCCCACATAGGTTACATAATAGGCAAAACACAACAATCGCAAATTGCTAATCGTGCACATCATTATCTTAGTTCCGCACTTTTTATCCTTAATTATGCACATTTTAATCTTATTTATGCACTTTAATTTAAAAGCCTATTATATATGCACACCATAATGTTATATTTGCACAAGATAACATTATATTTGCACATTTTAATCTTATTTATGCACTTTAATTTAAAAGCCTATTAAATATGCACAACATAATATTATATTTGCACACCATAATATTATATTTGCACAACATAATATTATATTTGCACTTTAATTTAAAAGCCTATTATATTTGCACAACATAATATTATATTTGAACATTTTAATCTTATTTATGCACTTTAATTTAAAAGCATATTATATATGCACAACATAATATTATATTTGCACATTTTTAATCTTATTTATGCACTTTAATTTAAAAGCATATTATATATGCACAACATAATATTATATTTGCACAACATAAGATTCAAGGCACATTAACCCGGACCCCCTGATGTGACGTCGATCAAATATGATTCAAGGCACATTAACAATAATCTTAATTATGCACTTCATATTATTATTCATACACATCCTCATTTTATGTTGGCACTTTATCATTTTATTTATGCACTTTATATTTATACAACAAAAAAGTGTTGAAAACGAAGAAAAAAATGCATTTACCCATAAAATTATGCTCATTTACCTATTTACACATAAAATTATGCTCATTTACCCATAAAATAAGCATATTTCAACTATAAATTTTTATAATTAAAATATGTCCATTTACCAATTTACCTATAAGGAATTATTATGTCTGCACAAAATAAAGTTATTTTTGCACAAAATAATGTTATATGTCCACAATATCAAGTTATATTTGCACAACGTACAGAAAGTGGTTACATGAAAAAAAATCCTGGGACATAAAAAAAAAATTGGCCCGAGAAGGGGGGCAAAGTGGGGGGCACAGGGCAAGGGCACACAAATGAGGCAAGCAAGCACATTTTAAATTAGGCCCATTTACATATAAATTAGGCTCATTAGCAATTTACTTATTAAAATTAGGCCCATTTTACAGCTTAAGGATTTTACACCCTAACGCAATTTTACATTTGAAAATTCAAATTTGCATATATATATATGTATGATCATTCTATATATCATCTAAATTTGATGAAATATTATTTTTTAATAATAAGTTTAGAAATTCATTTTTTTGTCTAATTAATTTGATGAAATTGTTCTGAATAATTGATAAATGAAAATTATAAATATTTAAAAAAATAAAAAATTATCATGTAATCACTTATATATTTAATTATTATAATTTTTAACTTATACAATATGTTTTTTATGTAATCAAGACATTAAAAATATTTTAAGATTAATATTTCATAAACTATAATTAAAACTGAATAATATAAACTAAAAGTACTTATGTGTCTTTCACGTTAACAATCTATTATTTATTAATTTGAAATTTGAATATAAAAACCCAACTAATGATTTTAATATTAAATACACCAAATTGAAGAGATTTTGTATTTAATTAGTGATAGTGAAACAAGCCATGAACATGTGATCCCAATTTCCGAAAGCCAAAAGTAATTTTATTTATTTAAATATGTCAAATTGTCAATCGATCTGATGTATTCTGTAATTAACTGCAAGTAATTAACTCCCTCCTAGATTAAAAACTCCCTCCTAGATTAAAAAGCTTAATTTGAAAAATAATAGTTGATGGTCTTCCTACTACTAAACAGTTTAACAAATATGTGAATAGAGTTCCTAGCCAGTACAGTCTTTGCAATCAAGCAGATGGGGATACGGAACATTTAATGAGAAATTGTTCATTTACTAGGAAAATAATTGCTCAATTTGAGCTAAAAACAAAAAAATACTTTCAACATATGAAAGAAAACGAATCGCAATCTCTAAATATTGAGGAAATTCGAGATGGAAACATAAACTTTGAGGAAATTGTCTTCATATGGCAAAGTATTTGAGAAATTAGAAATGACCTTATTTTTAGGAATAAAAGACAATGGCCCCAATAGAAATTATTATTCAAAGAGTTATTGCAAAAGCGCTTGGCTCCAGGTTTAGTCTACGTTGTCCTCGGCTTTTTTGGGTTAGGCTCGTTTGTTCGACTGGGGTGGTTGGCTTGCCGCTACTTGTATTGCACCATTTTCATTTTACATTGTATGTTTGCCGGTTTGCCGTCTGCCGACTCTGTCGGCCTCTCGAGGAGCCAGGTTAGTCTGGTCCTCGAATTATTACCTAATAAAAAAAAGAGTTATTGCAAACATTAATGACTAGACCCAAATTGAAAAAGATACTCAAAGGAATGGAACGGTAAATAAGAGAACTGGAGCTAAATGGAGCATACCACTAGAGGTTGTCTACAAAATTAATGTGGATGGCTCTGTTAATCCCACATGCTCTTGCCATGTGGGAAGGTTATTCGGGACACCTTGGGTCATGTCATCGACATGTTTTATAAGGAAATTGTGAAAGGTTCAGTCATTCAAACTGAAACTATTGTTATTCAGATAGGTATGGAGCAAATAATAAGGAAATGACTCCGAAGAGTAACTATAGAAGGGGACAATATCCAGCTCATCAAATCCATCACCAATAGCAACGACATCAGATGGAAAGTTATTCATCACATTGAAAAGATCAAGCAACTGGAATCTGCCTTCGAATTCGTTGAATATAGACACTGCTATCGGGAAGCAAACCACGGAGCAGATTTTATAGCTCGGAAGGGTATCTTTTTTAATAGCTCTACTATCCTTTTTAATAGGGAACTTTGTTCCATCATCCTTAAGGATGATCAAGGAGCCAGATTACAACTTGTGTAATCGCTTCTAATTCTTGCCTATTGTAAAAAAAATAAAAATAAACTGCAAGTAATTAACTGCAAATATGGAACAATAAACTTGTTTTTTTTTTACTTACACTAGGCAAGAAGTAGATCGACATAGCAATCTTGTAGCCATCAAAAGATGGCTTGAAAAACCCTATGTAGAGGGTCGCTAGTCAAACGAAAAAAGAAAAAAAACTAAGATTACAGATACATAAATTTATATTTAAAACAACTAAAAAATAGAGTTCTTGCATGGGGTGATTACTACGATGTCCAAAATTTTCGGCTTTATTAGGAAAATGACCATCACCCTCTCCATATTAGCAAAATGCCCACCCCTAAAACAAAGTTACTGAAATTGAGTTTTTTATTTTTCGCGTTGCTGAAACTGTTGAAACCGAAGTTGCTGAAATTGAGTTTTTTTTCTCTCCATATTACCAAAAAAAAATTTCGCTTTTTTTTCCGCGTTTTTAGAGTTGCTGAAACCCCTGTGCCACCCTCTGTTTTAGCAATTTTTTTTTCGCATTACAGTTTTTTTTCGCGTTACTGGTTTTTTTTATCACGTTGCCGAAACCGGAATTGCTGAAACCCCGATTTCAGCACGGTTGTTGATACCAAAACCCCCTTCATGTTTCAACAGTTTTTTTTTTGCGTTGCTGAAACTGTTTTTTTTCCACGTTGCTGAAACCCCGATTTCAGCATTCGTGTTGATGTTGAAACCCCGATTTCAGAAACGTTGTTGATGCTAAACCCACGGTTTCAGCAACGTTGTTGATGTCGAAACCCCGATTTCAGCAACGTTGTTGATTCTGAAATTTTTGCTGAAACCGTGTTACGGGATATAAAATTTAGCTAATGCGGGATTCGAACCCACGTATTTGCGCATAGCACATAGATCTACCATTGAGCTAAGAGGCTTTTAAAGGACATTTAAAGCAATTTCAACAACAACAATTTCAGCAAATTATAATTTTAAAGCAAGTTCAACAACAACAATTTCAGAAAAAAGAAGAATCAAACTAAGAGTCCTCACCAAAAGCGTAAAAATATTCCTCTCACGAGTCTAACTCCAAATTTCGTTCCACAACGTTGTTGTTGAAACCCCGATTTCAGCATTGTTGTTGCTGCTCAAACCGGGGTTTCAGCAACGTTGTTTATGGTTTCAACAACGTTGTTGATGCTGAATCCCCGGTTTCAACAACGTGTTGTTAACATAATAAACAAACTCACCACATCCATTGTTTGCAGCAAATTGCAAAGCAGGTGAACATGCTCCTCTTCATCATTCACACCATCAAGCATTGTGTACTCAATGAAGCAATCCATGACAGTTGGTATCCTGTGAGCCACTGTGATTACAGTGCAATCTGCAAATTCCACAAAATTGATTTCACCATAACGAATTTTGCTAATAAAAAATAACTTCAGCATTTCAGATCCAACAAAAAAATTTGCTTTTATTGATGCTGAAACCCCGATTTCAGCACTGTTGTTGATGTCGAAACCACGGTTTCAACACTGTTGTTGATGCAGAAATCACGGTTTCAGCACTCATACTCTTTATTATATATCGATAAAACTATGCGAATCATATATTTAAGAATTAATTTCAGCATTTCAACCTAACGAATTTCGCTAATGAGAATTAATTTCAGCATTTCAGATCAAAAAAAAAAACTAATAAGCTCTTCAAAAGTTTCAGCAAGGCAAAAAATTTTTTTTGCTGAAATCGGGAGATGGAATTGTTGAATTCAAGATTAATTGATCGAGCAACAACACCTTGCCGCAGACGCTGGACTTGTGGACAAGATTAGGAGCGAGGGCGGCGACGGATGAGGGTTTGGCCAAGATTAGGAGCGGGGGCGCAGACTAGGGTTTCTCCATTGGAATCAGACGCCAAAGATCGGCCCCGATCCGCCATGACAGGGAAGTCGAATCCGAAGAAGCACATGCCGAAGGAGCTCGCCGCGAAGCTCGACGCCGCCACCACCAACAGACCAACAGGGGTGGCGGAAAGGTCGGGCTCGCCGATCGCACCGATAAGGAGAAAGGAGGCCACGCCAAGCTTGAGTGCCCGCACTACAAAATCACCGCCCTGGATCTTAAGATGATGCAGATCCACCACGACTCCAAGCACCCTAGCGCAGACAACACCGGAGATCTGATGTTGTTGCCTCTATTTCTTCTCCGATGTTTCTTCGCCTCGGATTTGACGGTAGCGAGTGGAAATCGTCGGATCTGCAGAGCGAGCGAAAATTACCGGATCTGCACATGAGTCAGATTTGAAATATCATCGCCGGAATTTTCGACCGGTAGACGAAGATCTCAGAGATTTGAGGGAGAAAGAGAGGAGGAAGCGAGGAACCAGTTAGAAGTTTGAGCGAGAGAGGCGAATAGAAGATCCAAAAGAGGCGAGGAGCAAATTAGGTTTTGATAAGAAGGGTTATTTTGCGCCATCGGCGCAAATTTTCTCTTCTTGCATCTTGAAATCTGGTTTGGTGAGGACTTGCATCTTGAGGTCTAGTTCGACGGCTTAGACGACTTACATGCAAGCTAATGAAGAAGTTGGCTTTGACTGGGATCGGAGGTTGTGACCAGAGGTGGTGGGAGGTGGCTGTTGTTTGGGAACGACGCCGAGGGGTTGAAATTTTGGATTGGAGTTTCGAATTTGTATCAAAATTAAAAAAAGAGTTTCAATCTGAATTTAGATTAGGATCAATCTTAATTAAATGCAGCACGAAGATGGAAAACAGAAACAATTCCTAATCCATCTTCCAACTGCATCCACATTGAAGGAGAAACAATTGCATTCAAGAGTTCGGGCCAGAAAAAAGAGAGAAATTAGGTCCGAAAATTTTGAGTTTAGAAGGGATCAAAAAATAAATAGTTTGTGTTGGGGTTTAGGAGTTGAACTTTTGGTTTTGGAAGTGTGTTCCTGAAATGTTTGGTGAGGGCTGCGCAAAGTTTGGTAGGGAAAAGTTTTCATGGGCGAGCCACGACGATGGAGATCAAGCCGCGTCGGGGGGAGGGGTATGACTGAGGATGGGGATGAGCTTCGGCCCGGAGCAGTGGCAAAATTGATCGTATAAGTATTGACGACGTCGGCGGCGGCGACGACGATGACGACGACGACGACGACAACACCGATGACGATGACGACGACGACAACAACAACAACAACAACAACAACAACAACAGCAACAACAACAACAACAACAATCCCTATGTTCATCTTTTTAGAAGGAAAAATGAATAAAAATAATACTAACTATCAGTCTTGTATTAATACTAATATGAACTTTAAAAACTATCAAAATAATGCGAATTATTTCACATTGAACCAATTTTGATACGAAAAAAAATCTCCAGTCAATTTTTCGACCAAACTTTCAACATAACAATCGGATGTTTGAAAATCTAATGACATTAAGTGTTCGATATTTTTTTTGTAAGAAAACACCAAATTTGGGAGATGGATAAATTAACCTTAGAATCAAGTTTGTATGGATAATTAGTTTTTTTTTTCAAACACTATATTTATGCATTTAATAAAATGATGCCACATCATTAAATTTTCAACCATTCAGTTGACATGTTGAAAAACTGGTTGAAAAACCGATTGGAATTTTTTCTGTATCAAAATTGGTTTAATATGAAATAGTTTGTATATTCTTTTTATTAGCTTTTAAGTTCTTAATAATAGGGGTTCATGACTGATAGTTCATATTATTTTTGGTCTTTTTTTACAATGATAAAAAAAAATATAAAATAATAACTTTTATTTATTATTTTTCAAAAATAATTATAAAAAATCATTAATTCATCAACTTTTAATATTCATGTCATGTATTATGTTAACAAATTTAGTTAATTGAATTAAGAAGAACAACTTATAATTTAAAAGTAACTTGTTATTATTCGATTGTACTAGATGATTATTTATTGGAATGAAATTATTTAGTGGTACTGAAGATACTCCTCACAAAACCCCCAACCCACTATAACTTCGATTAAACCTTGGCGGGGAAACCTCCCCTCAGACTTGATGTGATCCTAATTCGCCATGTTTTACACTTATTTCTATATCGATTTCTGCATATATTGCATACATTTGGGTTAGAACAATACAGAATCTGTGTATTTTACACTTATTTGCAACATATGGAGGACTACACAAGTTTTTGGTTATATTTCGCAGAAATCGGACGCACTTTGGAGCTTAAAGGAAACTCATGGAGAAGCTAAGGATGTTGCACCTGGAAAAAACGCCATTTTTTACCATCCTTCGTTCTGAGTAAGGCTTTAATGTTTTCATAAGAGGTGTAGCCCTCGGAAAGAGCTTTCCAACGCATGGTCATATGCGTCAATCCGACGAACGAGGACTCGGGAAAGTACGTTTCAAGAACAGAGCAGAAAGTTGAGAGAACTCTACTCGAGATCGACTAGCATCTACTCGATCTCGACGAGTGCTGGTCGAGCACACCTGGTCGAGCAGAGCTGATCGAGGACACTGAGTCAGAGACAACCCGACTCCGGAACCTTACTCGATCTCGAGTACCTCTAGTCGAGATCGACCACACTTCGGAGCCATGTCCGGAGTCGACGAGCTGTGCCAAGCCAAGAAGTCGAGGACGAAGACGCAGGCCACCTCTACTCGATACAGAGTAGCCGTGGGCGATATCGACCAGATCTCCGAGCCTTGTCGAGCAGAGTCACCTAGCCAGACCAAGTCGACGAACCCTGGTACTCGATATCGAGTAGCCGTGGTCGATATCGAGTAGACATGTCGAGCCGTGTTACTCGGTTTGAGCAGTCCGAGTAGAGCTGGGATTCCTTGGGCACGAAGGATGTCGAGTGGGCCGAGATCTATCATCATCTATCCATGGAAGGGAGATCTATCAACATGAAGAAGACTTACCTAGTTTAGATTTATCTTTTCCTTTTAGATTTAATTCCTAAATTGCTTTTATTTATCTTTTAAAATTTTAGATATAATTTTAGATATAGATAGATATATTCTATCCTTGGATAGCAAGGATTAGAAGGCTATAAATAAAGCCCCGGGGGGCTGATTTTCATTTATTCAAGCAAAGCCTTCTTCGGGCGCAAGGAGAGGGCGCAATGAGCAAAGAGAGAGAGAGAGAGAGAGAGAGAGAGAGAGAGAGAGAGAGAGAGAGAGGAGGCGAGAGAGAAGGAACGTTTGGAAGGTTTTGTAAGTTTTAGTTTATTTTATGTTAAAGTTAATTTCTTTTATTATGTTTTGTGTCTAATTTTCTTCTTCTAGGGTTGGGGTGATCCCAACATAGATATGTGTGTTTGATTTATAAATCCATGAATTTATATGTCTTTATCATCATCTACCTATGTGCTTAATCCTTTGCGAAAGTTGAGGAAATTCCTTATTCATGATATTGAAGCGAAAGTGGTCTTATTATGAATTGGATAGTAATTAGGGTTTGCTTGCGAAAGTTGGTTGATCCTAATTAAGAAAAGGTAGAAACAAATTAGGTTTTTATGCGAGAGCCTCTATCACCTAAATTGTTGGAATTTGCGAAAGTCGATTCCTTGTTATAAAGCATGCATATTTATGTGATTTATGATCTACACATATGTTTATTGTTGTGGTGATCCCTAACCTTGGAAGTTTGCGTCTTCATTTGTTTTATTTTATTATTTTTATTCGGCACATATTCTACTCGATATCAAACCACCATTCTCTCTCCATCCCTCGACATCGACCCCTCTATTCTTTGTTGACAGCTACCCTCATCACCTTTTCCCGCTATCCCTGAACCCCAAAACACACTAAACCTAAAACCGCTGACTTCTCTCCTGAGGACGAACCTGACTCCACTATCCTATAGCGGGGTCTTGACTACAAATTTATTTGGTCGAGAAACCCTCTCGTCAAATTGGCGCCGTTGCCGGGGAGATATCAATCGCGCCTTGTTTAATTGTGTTTAAGGTTCAGAAAAGCCCATCCCTTTTTCTTACCCTTTCACATACCCTACCACCACCTACCTCATCGGTACCAACTGGGAGCCAAGCTTTTACCACTAATTTGTGTTCTTGATTGTGATTTCAAAGCTTAGGTACAAAGATGGAAGACTTTGTCGAAGGGAATCCTGCATGGGAAGAATGGTATCAAGATTTGAGACGGAGAAATAGGATCGCAGTGGAGGAGTCACGATTAAGGGAAATAGCTCGGCTGGAAGACGAAATCCGAAGGCTTGAGGCTTCCATTCAGCCTAAAGGACCATGCCCTCCTCTCGACGAGCCAATTGACCCACTCGATGTCGACAACCAGGTATGTCCTTCCTCGAATTTCATTCCTACTTTGCTGCCTAATGTTGATGAATCATATGAAGGATCCCACGGCGAAATAGCACTAGAAGAGAAGAAGTTGGACATTGTTGACCAGGGCATTCCAAGATCGCTTTTACCTTACAAGGTGAAGGCTATCCTCGATGATTTTGAGCAACCGATGTTCATATTCAAGTATGGGGTCCTAGCAAAGTGGCATGAAGCTCCGCATTATGAGGTGGAAATATCTCTTCCCACTCCACCGTTTTGCTGTGGTGGAGACGCGCAACCAAGTCAACCTATGAATCGGAAGAGGTATGATGATGAGGTATGTATATTTTCTTTATATCTTCCTTTATGCATGCCAACTAGAGCCCAGGAAGATGAATGAGTGAAGCCATGGAGCGTTCACTCGGGAAGGTTTAAGCTTCTTCACATGATGCCTCCAGATGACATCCCACGCTTTCCACCACCGGAGGAACCACCAGATCCACCTATACCTCCGGACAAAGATGAGCCAGGCTAATGCTTAATGGAGAAGTCGGCCTAGCGACTATAAAATCTAGAGCTTGTACATAGACATTTATTTTTGGACTTTTGAGACTTTGTTGCTTTTGTTTGTATTTGTTTTTGGATCTTTTAGTTTTGCTATTGTGGGTATATGTCTTCTACACTTTTCAGGTCCATGGATAGATGCAAGCTAAAAACGGACTCGGCTCAGGCATTTTAACTCGATATTATGAACATCTGCACATCTGTCTAGTGAGTTTCTTTCTTTACCCTTGTTTTTATACAGTAAGGACACTGTAATGTTTAAGTATGGGGTGGGGGAAGGGCTTACTTTATGCATATTTGCCATATTTGACATTATGTGTGCATTATTTCTTTGAATTCCTACATGGCTATTTTGGAATGCATTATTGATTTATGTGCTTATATATGCATGTTTTCCAAATTTTGAGAAAAATAACCCCCATTTGAAATTTTGATGAAAGTCATGGAAGCTTTATTGAACTCGACGATGCAAAATTGGATTCATTAGAGATATAGCATGAAATTGCCTAGTAAAGGGAAGTCACAATGAAGTGCATTATTTATTGAAAACCATGAAAGGAGGTAAAATTTGAAGTTGCTTTTGACATGTTGCATGATAAGATGATGGAGGACTTTATATTTCCATATAATGCTCATTGTTTAAATTCTTAGCCTTACCTATGCTTATGCATCACAAAAGCCATAATATGCCTTATTTCATATAATTGCTCCACATATTCTAAATATTGCCATTCTTTACCCTATCCGGGGATTATGTTGAGAATGATGTTACATTATGGAGATTGTTATATGGTTTTTGTGTTTATCATTATTGGAGTTTGGAAGGAAATTGTTTGAATTATATGGAAAATTTAATGAGTGAAAGAAAATCCAATCACCTCAGGAGATAAAGGTAGATTGACCCTGCTCTCTGAGATAATAGTTTAGAGAGATGGGACACATTGTGAGGAGTCCAAAGCACTAAGTATTCGGGGCCATTCATGACACCCATGTTTGCGACTTGCGAGAAGGCAGTGCTGAGGTTAGAGAGGTAAAAGCAATATTATTGATAAAAGCATTATGAAAGGTGATGAATCTAATGAGAAAGAATGTGGTATGAAAGTTTGGAAAGTACTCCATTTCCCGGGATCAAAAGCACCACATTGCCAAAAATTGCCCACCTTTTAGCCTTTTACCAATCTACTCCTTATTTGAGCTTAAATTAAAGTCCTCTTGATTATTAATGCTTTGTCACATAAAAATTGTTTTTGCATAACCCTCCTTTTGTGAGTAGATGTTGCTTTTGTATAATTGCACATGCATGGATCTGTGACATAAGTACCTTTTCGAGGATGGTAATTGATTGCAGGGTTATATGGCAATGAATCTAATATGTTGAGAGTTTTGATTTCTTCCCCTGAATGACAAATAAAAGTATTGCTTGAGGACAAGCAAGCTTAAGTATGGATGTTTGATGTGAGCCTAATTCGCCATGTTTTACACTTATTTCTATATCGATTTCTGCATATATTGCATACATTTGGGTTAGAACAATACATAATCTGTGTATTTTACACTTATTTTCAATATATGGAGGTCTACACAAGTTTTTGGTTATATTTCGCAGAAATCGGACGCACTTTGGAGCTTAAAGAAAACTCATGGAGAAGCTAAGGATGTTGCAGCTGGAGAAAACACCTTTTCTTACCATCCTTCGTTCTGAGTCAAGCTTTGATGTCTTCATGAGAGTTTTATCCCTCGGAA
The DNA here is from genome assembly GCA_037127255.1 of Persicaria tinctoria. Classification (NCBI taxonomy): domain Eukaryota; kingdom Viridiplantae; phylum Streptophyta; class Magnoliopsida; order Caryophyllales; family Polygonaceae; genus Persicaria; species Persicaria tinctoria. The sequence continues at coordinate 53,130,460 of JBANSL010000006.1, read as the reverse complement.
AGAGCTTTCCAACGCATGGTCATATGCGTCAATCCGACGAACGAGGACTCGGGAAAGTACGTTTCAAGAACAGAGCAGAAAGCTGAGAGAACTCTACTAGAGATCGACTAGCATCTACTCGATCTCGACGAGTGCTGGTCGAGCACACCTGGTCGAGCAGAGCTGATCGAGGACACTGAGTCAGAGACAACCCGACTCCGGAACCTGAATCGATCTCGAGTACCTCTAGTCGAGATCGACCACACTTCGGAGCCATGTCCGGAGTCGACGAGTTGTGCCAAGCCAAGAAGTCGAGGACGAAGACGCAGACCACCTCTACTCGATACAGAGTAGACGTGGTCGATATCGACCAGACCTCCGAGCCTTGTCGAGCAGAGTCACCCAGCCAGACCAAGTCGACGAACCCTGGTACTCGATTTGAGCAGTCCGAGTAGAGCTGGGATTCCTTGGGCACGAAGGATGTCGAGTGGGCCGAGATCTATCATCATCTATCCATGGAAGGGAGATCTATCAACATGAAGAAGACTTACCTAGTTTAGATTTATCTTTTCCTTTTAGATTTAATTCCTAAATTGCTTTTATTTATCTTTTAAAATTTTAGATATAATTTTAGATATAGATAGATATCTTCTATCCTTGTATAGCAAGGATTAGAAGGCTATAAATAAAGCCCTGGGGGGCTGATTTTCATTTATTCAAGCAAAGCCGTCTTCGGGCGCAAGGAGCAAAGAGAGAGAGAGAGAGAGAGAGAGAGAGAGAGAGAGAGAGAGAGAGAGAGAGGAGGAACGTTTGGAAGGTTTTGTAAGTTTTAGTTTATTTTATGTTAAAATTAATTTCTTTTATTATGTTTTGTTTCTAATTTTCTTCTTCTAGGGTTGGGGTGATCCCAACATAGATATGTGTGTTTGATTTATAAATCCATGAATTTATATGTCTTTATCATCATCTACCTATGTGCTTAATCCTTTGCGAATGTTGAGGAAATTCTTTATTCATGATATTGAAGCGAAAGTGATCTTATTATGAATTGGATAGTAATTAGGGTTTGCTTGCGAAAGTTGGTTGATCCTAGTTAAGAAAAGGTAGAAACAAATTAGGTTTTTATGCGAGAGCCTCTATCACCTAAATTGTTGGAATTTGCGAAAGTCGATTCCTTGGTATAAAGCATGCATATTTATGTGATTTATGATCTACACATATGTTTATTGTTGTGGTGATCCCTAACCTTGGAAGTTTGCATCTTCATTTGTTTTATTTCATTATTTTTATTCGGCACATATTCTACTCGATATCAAACCACCATTCTCTCTCCATCCCTCGACATCGACCCCTCTATTCTTTGTCGACAGCTACCCTCATCACCTTTTCCCGCTATCCCTGAACCCCAAAACACGCTAAACCTAGAACCGCTGACTTCTCTCCTGAGGACGAACCTGACTCCACTATCCTATAGCGGGGTCTTGACTACAAATTTATTTGGTCGAGAAACCCTCTGGTCAAGACTATGTCGAAACTCGGTATTGTAGAAGACTTGCACTCCTATAGGAACACATTTAAACTATTTATAGTAGCGCTTCTAGTTTTTCGCGCGGAAAACAATCTATCAAGATAACGATCATTCATACCGATCTCAACATTGCGACACGTGCCATTGAAACGCGATGACTCATACCATATGATGCGTAACAAGATAAACATAACAAACCCTTTTCTATATGTTGTGATGCGGATCAAGTTGACTTTCTGTGGGTCCAACAATGATCTTGATCCAGGGGAGCTCTCAAGACCGATTCGAGAGCCATTGATGGAAAAGAGTCTTGTCCTCAAGGGGAAGAAGAATGTGCCACCATGAGAGAAGATTCAAAATGCATGTCGAGTGGGCCTTGGCCCATGCCGAGTGCTCTTGAGGCCCATGTCGAGTAGCTTGGATGTGTGGGCTGATTTCCCCTGTGTTATTTAGATATATTTAATTTATTGAATGTAGAAATAAGGTGGAATTAATTATATCTTCTCTAGATATAATTCTTGTCCACTAAGTATTTAAATTTTATCTTAGTTAGGTTTATTTATCTTTAGATTATTTTTATCTATCTTTATCAACCTAAATTCTATCTTGCACGATTAGAATTGGTTGTTAGTTTTCTATTTAAACATTGTAGTTCTCTTTAATTAAATCAGATTGAATTACGATTGAGAACCCCTTTATAGGATTAAAGGGTTCTTCGATTATCAATCCAAACCCACATTCCGGTTCATATTCAATCCACGTCGTTCCGATATATTTCTACTACCTTGATCACGATCTCAATTAATTCAATTTGTGTGGTGTGAGTTGCCGATTCATCACCACTGTTGTGGCCTCGGCTTCAGATCTCGGAGCTTGCCATTACAATTACATCACGGGAAGGGCAATTGAATTGCTCAAGGAATGAAAGTCAACATTCAGTAAGGCCTTTCTATATATATATTTAATACTATACGGTAGTGAATTTGATTCATTTATAAGAAATACAGGAGCATATGCAAGATCGACGCTTTTGTTTTAGCAATTGGTCGTTCTAGCCAATTCCTATACATCATGTTATCTTGTGGTTAATTTCATTAACCACGCCACAACAGGAGATTGGTAAGGGTTTAGTGATCAGAAGAAACAAAGGTGTTTTCCAGGACAAAAACAAGCAAAGCACGATAGGAATTTTTTTACGGAACTAAAAAGTTGTACGAAAATAAAGTGCCCTCACAAGGCATATCCAAATACAAAACAAAAAGATAACAATTGTTCGCGAGGTATACCCAAATGCACAGCCAAAAGTGGAAGGAGTTCACAAAGCATATAATTACATATCCAAGCACAAAAAAAAAAGTCAAAGTCTTTCAAATCCCTAAGGATCAGCTTCTTGCTAGTCATGGGCTTACGAAGCGATACCCATACCTCGCTGAGGGTCAACAAACTTCCAATCACTCGGAGCATCGCTAGGCTCAACTAGGACTGACAAATGGTACAGAAATTACCATACCAACCATGTACCAACCACATACCGACTATGTGGGTAACCACACTTGTGGTAACCAACATGGTGGTAACCATGTTAGTGGTAACCACGTGAAGGTGGTATAGTAATGGTAATGAAATCTGAATATCATGGTTACCGTGTATATATATTATTATTTTTTATTTAATGTTTTATTGTTATTACCTTTAAGTTTTTAATTTATATTTTTTGTTTTGATTTTGATCTAAATTAGTCCTTTCTACTTTTTCCCCAGTATGAATATTTTAAATGTTTGAAGACTTTGACCTTGTTTTGTTTGAACTTGCACAAACATTTTAAATGTTTGAACAATTGAACTTGGTTTGTTTCAAGACTTTAAACTTGGTTGCTTTGAATTGGTTTGTACTTTAGGTTGTGAACTTGATTTATTTGAATTTTTAATAGGTGGTAACCATATTATTTTTGGTAACCATATTTTTTCATTCGATAACTATCAGAAGGTAGCCAAGATGTTTCAAAAAAATACAAACTGAATTACAGCTTGGTAACCATGGTAATGTACCGATGGTAACCACAAGTCGTGGTTACCACATATGCGTTAACCATGACTTGTTGTTGGTATGTGGTATGAAAATTTATGTACCACCAGCTTGTGGTTGGTAAGTGGTAATCACCATTTTTTGGTGGTTACCGTACCACGCCAACCCTAGGCTCAAGCACTCTCACATAATCACCGAGGTGAGAGAAACAGTTGACGCTCTGAACAATCTCGCACTCCATCCCGTCAAAGTAAGCATCAGCTGGACGATTGTATAATGAATTCTTGTCGTATTTTTCAAGAAACTCGCTCAGAAAACTTTGCCCCGTTTATGTCAAGAGATTTTTGCTCAAACCTTTTTGCCCCTCTTCCTTAAGGAGCATTGGGGAAGAGTCCTCCTAGTTAGGAATATGTCATCAGAAGATGTATAGTTTTAGAGCTCCTTCTCCACTAAGCTTAAATGATTACGAACCTTTCCCACCTCGACTTCAATCACAGATATTCGATCGTCCATTCTGTTGTAGGAGGAAATCGAGTATGCAAAATAGAATGTAAATAAAATAAGACAAACCAGATTCCGTCACTTGCAAATAATTACAAGACTTCCTCCCGATGCAGTAGTGGGAAGTCAGGATCGATCCACGAGGAAGCGTGTCAGCGGATCCTAGGCAGCAAAGAAATCTCACAGAAGTCGACAACGGGGGTCCTCGATCTCGACTAGGGTTATTCAACAGAAGATCGGACAGTCGAACACCGCAGCAGCAACTCCTGACGGTTTTGGTCGATCTCGACAAGGCCTTACTTGAGATCGAGTTGGGTCTTTGTCGACGTCGGGTTGGCTTTGTCGATTTCCAGCACACATAAGCTACAACGACCTGGGTCAAAGATCAGTAACTCGAGATCGAGGAGTGCTAGTCGATCTCGAGTAAGACAGAAACTAAAACGAAAAAAAATAAAGTAAAGGCAATTGCTTTGGGATTTCGAACTAAACTGTATGAAAAGGACTTCCAAGATTGGGGTTTGCATCAACGATAACCAAGCATGCATAAGGCAAGAATAAAACGGATAATCATGTGAATCACATCAAATGACTAAGCTTACGCCTTTTCCAACAATTAGACAACTCTTTCAAGAAACCCTAATTGTCTCTACCGATTTTATGTTTACAATCCAAGTTGTTAGCATGGACCTCCATTAGATGGGTAATAAACACATAACAAGTAGTAGATGCTCAAAACATGATAAAAGTCGGATCTTTACCTCAAACACGCAGGGCTATCGTCGGGCTCGCCCCAACCCTAGAAGTGGGTAGACTACTCGCGCTTCATCGCAACCTCAGACATTGATTGATGAAAAGAAACTTGCATTAAATCAAACAGAGCTTACAACCAAAGGAAGCCAATTCCGCTCTCGCTTCACCAACTCCTCTTGGCCACTCACTCACTCTCTCTCTCTCTCTACTACTCCTACGAATTGTTGTGTGATTGAATGACTAGAAATCAGCCCCATGGGCTTTATTTATATGCTTCTAAACCTTGCTATTCAAGGATAGAAACATCTATCTATATCTAAAACTATATCTAAAAGCTTAATGATAAATAAAAGCAACAATATAATTAAATCTAAAAAAGGGAATTATATCTAAAGTCTTCAAGTGGATAGATCTTCTCCTTCATGATGTAACTTGATAGAATCGGATAGAACTCGGCAATCTTCGGCTCCAAGGAATCCCAATCCGAGTAGGACAACTCACAACGCGTTACACGGCTTCTGGAAAGTTCCTCGATCTCGAGTAAGTCTCCTCGATCTCGAGTAGAACTGACGTCGACTTGGCTGGCTCGGTGTCTCGGGTTGCTGGTCCTCGACAGGGCTCGGATAGGTGACTGGGGTGTCCTCGATCTCGAGGAATTCTCCTCGATCTCGACTAACTTTGGGCTCATCGACTTGTGTGCTTGGCAGTGTCGGGTAGATCTTATCGACATGCTCGGACATGGCTCCTGGCTTGTCGACCTCGAGGAGTTTAATCGACATCGAGTTGTGTGTTGGTCTGTGTCCGGGCGCTAGGTCGGGTAGTCTCTCCTTGGCATCCTCGGGCAAACTTTCCTCGACTCCGGGCATGGGCTTCGGGACTTTGTCGACATCGAGTAGGGAACTCGATCTCGAGTAAAGGCATGGAGTCGAGTTCTTCGTCTTCAGTTTCTCGACATGGGCTCCTCGATCAGTGCAGGTGTCTAGGCATGATTTGTCGAGATCGACTAAGGCTTTTCGATGTCGAGTAACTTTCTTGCTTCTTGATTTTCTCCCGGAATGGTTCCATATTCTGCAATATTAAACAGAAACTTATGTAGATCTCTATTTCTGAAAAATAAGCATAAACTACATAAATTCGACATATTCCCAACCCGAAATATGCAAAGTGTATAGAATATGAAACTAAAATATGCATAAAGACATGGCTACTTTAGTGTCATCAAATCACCCCATACTTAGACTTGCTTGTCCTCAAGCAATAACCAAACAATAATCAAGACCTACAACACATCTTTCGAGTCTTCGCCCTTGTCAAAAGCAACATCTTAAGTAGTAGCAATGTAAGACAAGTGAATTTAACGTCCTCACACATATATGGGTGATCCATAGGCATAGGCAATATAAATCCATCCTCACAGGGATAATGTGTTTACACTCAACTCTCAATGTGTTTAGGCTATGAAGATCAACTCTCACTCGATTCCATATACAATCTCATAAACATTGCAATTTAAATATAAATCCACTTCGCAACCAATTATGAAAATGCAATAAGAATTATCAGGAGGACTTCGCTTAATAGAAGTCTTCAAAGAAGATTCCATTCGGCGGGGTTGTAATGGGGCTTGGTAAGAAATATAAGGGCATGGAATTATTTGGCCATGTGGTGCTTAATAAAATTCGGGAATCAAGACTCCTAAATCTCCAACACAACTCAACCAAACCATAACTCTCAATCATATGCATCAACCAAACTCTCCAATTTATCTCAATGAAGTATGTAACCTTTCAAACTTCCTTAACCTCTCCAAAGTATGTATCTTGCAAATAATGAAAGAAATAAGGTAAATTTGGCTCATGCACTTTATTCTCAAACATATATACTTTTTTCTCTTCTTTTTTTTTTCGATTTTTTTTTGAACGAAAATAAAATAAAACTAGTGGTGCATTTATAAGGTGAGCCAAAAATCCTTTTACATAGTATGTATAGAAAGATAAAAATATAAAACCAACCCATATCTCAATAAACTTCAAAAATCCTTCTTACTTGAAACGCAACATAAGCTCATTCTTTCCACAAACCATTCTTTCAACCAGCTCTAAGTCTTAATTCCCAAATAGGGGGCAGGCTCAATTTGGCTAAGGATAATTTTGTGGAGTTTATAATAAAAGTCTCAAGCTAATTTTCTGGCTTCAAGCAGGAATAATGCAGGGTAGGTAAAAAGAGGATAAAATTGGCTTAAAATGTGCCTCCATCATTTAATTCTCATTAACATAAACATATAAATGTATTGACTTTGAATAACTATTACAACATTTAAAGATGCATAGGAAGAGTAAATACACTCAATACAACAGAGTGATTTTTAATGTTCTCCCTATAAGGCCAAAATTCTCGCTAGGACAATTTTTTTGTTGGATTTTAACCTTTAGCTTAGGATCATATGTGCTCAATTTCATCACAAGTTCACAATCCACATAAAAACAATTTCGAGAACTTAGGCTAAACCTTCCAAACATGCCATAGGATTTATATGATCAAGTCAATCATTATTCATCATCATAGGACATCTAAGTTAGGGTATAAAAACTAAAACAATGCGAAAATTTTAAACATGCAATTTTTCCTTTTTTTCGACATTTTTTTTTTTGCAACTAAAACAAGATTTAGTATGACAAAAGCCTAATTGCATAAAATTTTAAAATGAATGTATAACATAAAAATTAAAATTTCACCATGTAAAACCAAAAGGGAGACTAAAACATATAATAATGATAATGAGCTCTTCCCCCACCCCATACTTAAAATATACAGTGTCCCCACTGTATAAAATTAAATAAAAACAAAAGTAAAGGAAGGAACTCACAGGATAACACGTCGAGGAGGGCAGAACAGGCATGTCGAGTAAAAAATCTTTGTCGATCTCGAGTAGTGCAACTCGATCTCGAGGAGGTTTATGCGTCTAGTGGCTTCTGAAGTCGAGGAGCTTCTGGTGGCTTAGTCGATATCGAGTTTGCCTACTCGAGATCGACAAGTTTCTGGGCTGCTCCTCCTTGTCGTTCTCGACTTGGCCTTCGTCGATTCTGACTGTTTTTCAGGGACTTCTTATTCCACTTTTCGCGATCCTTATATGCTTGCCGACCTAAAAGTGTTAGATTGCACACAAAAACAAGACTATCCACATGAAGTATTCTAAAAGACATAAAACCAAAACCAAAAACCAAAAATGAAAAAGTTTAAAAGTCCCAAAATTCATAAAGTTTATATACATGCTCTAGATTTTAGAGTCGCTAGGCCGACTTCTCCGTTTGCGCTCAAGGACCATTAGTGTGGGGCCCGCTCATGCTTGGCCCTTCTCCTGGATCATCTAGGCCCTGATGGTAGTATGCAAGCTCTGCTGACAGGTGGTTGCTTGCATCATCTCCCTTCTCTTTCTTCTTCTTCCTTCCAACTCTTAGTTTCCACAGATTCTCTCGCCACGGGGCCTTACCTCCCCTTAAATTATTGATAAATTTCTTAATGGACTGAGGGGGAGTAGAATTTATGCCTGAACTTACATTTTCGGGCCCAAAACAGAAATCTTCGGGCATGGGTTTAGTTGATGTCGAGTACGGTTGGTCGACCTCGAGTACAGGGACCCCATACTTAGGCTCTGGGCAAGTCAGTGGCTCAGCAGAGGAAGTTGACGTCGACAAAGGCTTGTGGAGATCGAGCAGAAGGGTTGTCAAGATCGAGGAAGGTTGGTCGATCTCGAGTACGGTACTGGTGCCTTCCTTCGCTGTTTGCTTGGTCCCGTGGTTGCTGATGCTCTTTACCTCCAGCCATGAAATTTCCTCCTTTGCAAGGCCAAAAGAGAAATCTAAAACCTCGTCGCCTATGGTGAAGGTGAGCGATCGATTCTTAACACTAATCTTGGCATCTGCAATAGCTAAGAATGGTCTACCAAGAATAATAGGGCTAGTAGGATCTTTAGCACAGTCTATAATAAGGAAATCTGCTGGAACAAAGAATCTACCAACCTGGACGGGGACATTCTCAACTATACATGTAGTGATGACCACTGTATTGTTTGCCATGTATAGCTTGGCATCCACAGGCTCTATGCATCCTATCTTTACCTTCCGCCAGATTGATAATGGCATGATGCTCACACTTGCTCCTAAATCACACAGAGACTCATATTTATATTGTCCAAAACCCACAGTAACAGAAAACTTACCAGGGCCAGGTCTCTTTTCAGGGAAGTTGAGTACTTTGCATTCGCCTGCGATCTCTGAGATGGATCGCTTCTTGCTCAGGATTTCCTTCAGAAATTTGACATATCCAGGCATCTCTTGCAGGGATTCTGTTAAAGGAATAGAGACGTTCAGTTCTTGCAGCATATTAACAAATCTGTTAAATCTACCTGCAGTGGGATCTTTATGTGCTTTGGAAGGAAAAGACAGTTGCTTTTTCTGCTTCGGAGCCAGATCAGACGTCGGAGGTGTTGCAGAGTCGTCGACCTCGGCTTGCTGTTCCTCGATCTCGACCAGGGGGTCCTCGAGATTGACTTGGGTTTTCGACTTCGATTTGCTGGGCTGCACAGTGGAGTCCGAGCTCATCTTCTAGTCTGTGTCGAGTAAGTGTTTGTCGAGATCGAGTACAGGGTCCTCGAGATCGAGTTGATCTTGCTCTGTCTCGAGTTGCTGCTCTGCCTTGCCTTGCTGTTTCCCGACCTCTGGATCGTGTAATTGATGCCCACTTCTGAGTTTGATAGTTGCGACGTGTCCAATCTTCCCCTTAGGATTTTGTTCTGTTTGCCCAGGGAGCTGTCCGGATGGTCGTGGGATCTGTGCAGCGATTTGACCCATCTGGGTCTCTATTCCTCTTTTCCAGATGTCCAGTTCTTCAAATTTTGTAGTGATGTTCTAGAACTGGTTGTTGATGGTGCCTTGATTCCGACACATCTCCTCAAGGATGAGCTGCAGATCGTCCTTCTTTTGATCCCTTTCTGGGTGTCTTGGAGCTCTGTAGGGTGGGGGGTTCCTAGAGGGAGCTTGGTTCCACTGTGGTTGATAGAACCTTTGATCTCCCATGTAGCGATTTGGACCCCCAGCGTAAGCTGCCTCTTCATGTGTCTCTGCCATTCTGACTTGCTCAGTGCATGGGCACTCAGTAGTGGTGTGCCGCTGTAATCCACATTCGATGCAGGGCTGATTGACAGACAGGTATTTGACTTGCTTGAGGAGCTTGCGATTCTGGTCTTTGTAGAACTGCTCCCTGACATCTGGGTCAATCTCCTTTGCTGGCTCATAGAGTGGCATAGATGGTGCTGGCCTGGCATAGGAGTTCTCCTCATAGTTTGCAGTAGACCCATATTTGTTGTCATAATTGGTGAGCTTGTCTAGCACACCCCAGGCGTCAATTGGTGGCATCGTCAGATACTCATAGCGAGTATACTGGTTGATTCTGTCCTTAGTGACTTGGTCAAGAGAATTGAAGAAGATCTCCTGAATGACGTAGGGTGGTTGTCCATGAGTAGGGCAAGATCGCAGCAGTTCTTTGTAGCGTTCTCATGCCTTTGCTAGCGGCTCCCCAGGCTTCTGTTTGAAGGTTGTAATTTTCTGGCGGAGGAGTGTTGTTTTGGCAGGAGGGAAGAATTTATTCAGGAACTCTTGCTCTACTTGGGCCCATGTTGTCAGTGATCTTGGTTTCAGCCCTTCAGGCCACTTCAGTGCGGGTCCAGCGAGAGACCAGCGAAAAGCTTTCATCTTAGTATATTCCAAAGTTGTACCTTCAACAAGAGTACGACACAAGTCAAAAAAATTGGTAATATGTTCAAGAGGACACTCATTAAATTTGCCATAAAAGGCATTATTTTTAAGCTCTATTAGAAATTGAGTACGAATTTCATAAGAGTTTTCAGGGATTAGAATCGCCGATTCAGGCACGACGAGAGTTGGATGCATATAATCCTCTACAGTGGTTGGGTATTGGGCGAGCTCAGCTTCCGCTTGTTCTCTTCCTGCTTTCTCAGCGGCGATAGCAGCATCTTTAGCGGCTAGTTCTCTTGTAAGCCTCGCAATCAGCTGTTCTTGTGTCTCAGCGGCCGCCATGGCTCCTTATAGTTTAGCTCGGATGTGTAGATGGCGTTCCGGTTCGTCTAAGCCATCAAACTGAGGTGGTTGACCAGAACGGCGCATACACCTGTAAAGTAACTCAAAGAGAACGTGAGATTTTAACTACCTAAGGCGCGAATGATAGCTTCCCCGGCAACGGCGCCAATTTGTTGCAGGAGGAAATTGAGTATGCAAAATAGAATGTAAATAAAATAAGGCAAACTAGGTTCCGTCCCTTGCAAATAATTACAAGACTTCCTCCCGATGCAATAGTGGGAAGTCAGGATCGATCCACGAGGAAGAGTGTCAGCGGATCCTAGGCAGCGGAGAAATCTCACAGAAGTCGACAACAGGGGTCCTCGATCTCGACTAGGGTTAGTCGACAGAAAATCGGACAGTTGAACACAGCAGCAGCAACTCCTGGCGGTTTTGGTCGATCTCGACAAGGCCTTACTCGAGATCGAGTTGGGTCTTTGTCAACATTGGGCTGGCTTTGTCGATTTCCTGCACACAAAAGCATGGACCTCCATTAGATGGGTAATAAACACATAACAAGTAGTAGATGCTCAAAACATGATAAAAGTCGGATCTTTACCTCAAACACGCAGGGCTATCGTCGGGCTCGCCCCAACCCTAGAAGTGGGTAGACTACTCGCGCTTCATCGCAACCTCAGACATTGATTGATGAAAAGAAACTTGCATTAAATCAAACAGAGCTTACAACCAAAGGAAGCCAATTCCGCTCTCGCTTCACCAACTCCTCTTGGCCACTCACTCTCTCTCTCTCTCTACTACTCCTACGAATTGCTGTGTGATTGAATGACTAGAAATCAGCCCCATGGGCTTTATTTATAGGCTTCTAAACCTTGCTATTCAAGGATAGAAACATCTATCTATATCTAAAACTATATCTAAAAGCTTAATGATAAATAAAAGCAACAATATAATTAAATCTAAAAAAGGGAATTATATCTAAAGTCTTCAAGTGGATAGATCTTCTCCTTCATGATGTAACTTGATAGAATCAGATAGAACTCGGCAATCTTCGGCTCCAAGGAATCCCAATCCGAGTAGGACAGCTCACAACGCATTACGCGGCTTCTGGAAAGTTCCTCGATCTCGAGTTGAACTGACGTCGACTTGGCTGGCTCGGCGTCTCGAGTTGCTGGGCCTCCACAGGGCTCAGATAGGTGACTGGGGTGTCCTCGATCTCGAGAAATTCTCCTCAATCTCGACTAACTTTGGGCTCATCGACTTGTGTGCTCGGCAGTGTCGGGTAGATCTTCTCGATATGCTCGGACATGGCTCCTGGCTTGTCGACCTCGAGGAGTTTCGTCGACATCGAGTTGTGTGTTGCTTTGTGTCCGGGCGCTAGGTCGGGTAGTCTCTCCTTGGCATCCTCGGGCAAACTTTCCTCGACTCCGGGCATGGGCTTCGGGACTTTGTCGACATCGAGTAGGGAACTCGATCTCGAGTAAAGGCTTGGAGTCGAGTTCTTCGTCTTCAGTTTCTCGACATGGGCTCCTCGATCAGTGCATGTGTCTAGGCATGATTTGTCGAGATCGACTAAGGCTTGTTGATGTCGAGTAAATTTCTTGCTTCTTGATTTTCTCCCGGAATGGTTCCATATTCTGCAATATTAAACAGAAACTTATGTAGATCTCTATTTCTGACAAATAAGGATAAACTACATAAATTCGACATATTCCTAACCCGAAATATGCAAAGTGTATATAATATGGAACTAAAATATGCATAAAGACATGGCTACTTTAGTGTCATCACATTCCTTTCTTGGCATCCTCATACACACTAACTTTATTCTTCAAAATGGACACTTCCACTTTTGATAAATCGAGTTGCCCCCTGATCCGCTCCAGATCTGCTTCACTTTTCTTCAGCGAATAGGTAAGACTAATCACGGTGGCCGACCTTCTGCATTTCAATATCTTTCACTTTTTCATGTCGGACCAGAAAACGTTTGTTCCCCCTAACCACTTCCTTAACTTGATTAGAGGTGGTCTTCAGGCGTCTTTCCATCTCCACTCACTTAAGATTAGACGACTGAAAAAACGACCGAATGTTAAAACCGCATACAAACAATAACCAAAAAATATTCAAAACGGTTAAAAACTCACCCATCGCCGGTTTTTCCTCTTCAGTGGCTAGATCCTCATCACTATAGTGACAAAGATACTCTCTCAGTCGAGCAGTTGTTTTTGGGGATGATTAATCTTCGGTTGTCAATGGCTCCGAAACCTGGTTATTGATACGCGGACACAACAATGTCTAATTTCTTCCACTATGAGGACCAGAGAGTGCCTGCCTGCTTAGATTCCCCATCTCCTTTCTCTTCTTCCTATGAACCAAAGGGTGCTCACTTTCCGTAGCCACACCTGGGTCAGTCTCAAGAACCTCAATATCCTCAACTCCCTCCGCGATTGTATGATCGCTAACCTCAGCGGCTCAGCCTGCCCCCTTGAGCTCCCAGTTAGGAGGGTTATGGGTGATTGATGTTCTCCTCCAGCTCATGAAGAGGAGGCCGGAGGAGTACTCGCCTTTTAGGTCTCGAGAGCCTTCCTCCACCTCCTATACGCGAGACTTGCGAGCCTTCCTTCTCCTCTTATCTGCGAGACATGCGGTGAGATTTGTAAGCTCCATCATGTCTGCAAAAAAAGAAAAATATTGCATTAGATCGAAATGGGTAAACCTACATACAAATTTTTTTACGAGTCTTTATCACGAATCTCAAAAGTATAAATTGAGACACAACCTGACTTGCTAGACAATTTGTCAACAATTTCCTTGCTCAAAGACGCGTACACGAGACCACCTTGACCTTTTCTCAATGAACAAAACTGAAAAAGGTAATCTAGAAGAGGCTCCTGATGAATGGCCGTACATCGCATCATGTACGCAGCTAAGAACATCCAAACATTGAACCTAATTGGGCAGGGCATTGTTAGAGAAGTGAATGAGACCAAAAGTGTCCCACATCGGAAACTTGAACATAACAAGCCCTAGTATATGAGTCGGTGAGCTACTCCTTCTATTGCCAATTGGTTTTAGAATGGAACCTCATTCGGCTTGTGTGCTAGGCTACTAGCGCTTGTGCGCTCGTGCACACGACCCCCAGCCATCTGTCCGAGTCGGACTTTGATATGGTATCAGAGCGGTTAGCTTAACGGCCTGTGTCGATCCTGGTCTGGGTTACCCAGTTGTCCAAGTCTCAACTAGATGGTCATAGTTGGACTTGCGGGGTCATGTTAGAGATGTGAATGAGACCAAAAGTTTCCCACATCGGAAATTTGAACATAACAAGCCCTAGTATGAGTCGGTGAGCTACTCCTTTTATTGCCAATTGGTTTTAGAATGGAACCTCACTCTGCTTGTGTGCTAGGCTACTAGCGCATGTGCGTTCAGGCATCCACCCTTCACGGTATCCAATCCCAACTCAACGACACTCGGCCAAGGGAATCTACGAGCTATGATTTCAAGATGCCCCGGCTCTAGCACTCACTCATCCCCCTTCCTTTCTGTTGAAGCTGGTGATACCCGTTCTAAAAAAATGGGGGGAATCGGCAGGAGAGGGGGCAAAACGTTCGTTACAGAAACTACAACTTGCAATCTCTTTAGATTTATAAGCAGGAAGGTTGAAATTCCCAGCAACTACGCTTACTTTCTTTTGTCGCTTGGCGAACGGAAGTGATTTGTCTTCCCCGCCTGAACTACTCATGGAGTCTGTCATTTGATAGTAGTTAGGATCATCCTTGGAAATCAGACGTTTGATAGAACCAGCTAGGGTTTTATCTTTGCCTTTCCTAGAGGCGGATGGAGCTATTTTTTCTTTCTTGCGAGACAGATCGGTCGGTCGTAATGGACGTTCCAAAGACATTGTGTCCTCTAAATCCTCCCTCTGAACTAGCCCTTAATCAATATCAGGAGAACTGGCTTCATTTTCGACGAATCTCATACTCACATTCAGGCTATCGCTTGTTGAACAAGACATAATGGAACCAGGGAATATCCCATACAAGACCATGAAAGCAGGAATTTTCATAGTAAAATTTTATAAACATATCAATATAAGGGTATAGAATCTAAAAATATTTTTAAATTTTTTTCAATGTTTATTTATATCCGAAATATTTTTGTGGATCACCAAAGGGACCATCAAAATGAACTAGAGGATCCACATCCGTGGGTTAAAAGGACATGTATTGGCGGACGGAGGGAGTATTGTTTTAGTATTTAGTATTAAAAAAATGGAAATTAAAGATGTGTAATTTGACTTATCTAATACAAATGACCCAGATTTATTAAGATAGTATGTATATGATTATGAAGTCTACCTAATTTCAATAAGCATAACGATATCTACACCGCTAATTTTTACTATTTCCACCACTAATCACCGCATAGATATGCGGTGAGTTAATGACATTCTAATGACGGTCAACGACCTACCGCATATACATGCGGTCATTCACCGCATACCCATGCGGTACTAGATTCCGTATAGAGATATACCTCATATACATGCGGTAAGCACCCCCGTTCCGTTCACACGGCACCGCATACCCATGCGGTAGGTATCGGATAACCCGATTTGCGCGAAACTATTCGGAGCAGCTGATGGGACCGATAGGGACCGAATTCCACCGCATGGGTATGCGGTATTTGCCGACACTAAGAATTTATCGTACAAGCCATCGACATCTACAATGGCATGAACTTGTAATAAACGCCGAGATCTTGAAAAAATCATATGTTGAATTGAAAAGAAAGATGATTATCGTACAATCCATGGACATCTGCAATGTTATATCCTACTACAGTGGAATTAACTTGTAATAAACGCCGTGATCTGGAAAAAATCATATGTTCAATTGAAAAGAAAGATTAATAAAACGAAAGTGCGATAAATATAAGCGATGACGAAAATATGGAGTTCTGTTGTGAAATGGAATAGACAAAGATACAACCCAATTGAACATATGAAGTTCGAAAAATGACATCAGAAAGTGGGAAATGCTAATACGGTATGGGACGACCACCATCACGACGGCGGTAAGCTCTATATCGTGCAATCCTCGCTGCAAACTGCTCGTCCCAACCGTCGACAGTGTGATCGTGATGCCGTGTCCATGTGACGTAGACTGGAGGAAGAGGTGAACCAGACAACAACCAAATCTGTGAATAAAAGGTTAATATTGATGTTAGAAAAGAGAAACAAAAAAGTAACAAATTAATGAATATGAAATACGAAACGTACAGGAACGAAATGGTTGTTGTTGCCGACTAAAGCTATTCCATCTAGCTCCTCATAGGCCGGTACTGACGGGCCACCGGTGGCGTACAGAGGTAGGCATAACATAGGCATCATCTGTGACAAAATCACCAAAGGACGCTGGTGAAGCGTGGCAAACACCTCGCCCATGATCGGAATCTCCATCCAATACGTAGCATCATGACACGTGCCGAAATAGTTGACCCTCATGATGAGCTCCTGTAAGGCCGGATAGTAATGGTACCGATCTGAATGCACCTGCAACTCAACGGCCAGCTCTCGTCGAACTCGAGGCCATGCGTCTTGTCCCAAGTTGAGAAGACAAGCTAAAGACCTATACCCACAGTGACCATCACCTCCAACATTTGTGACGACTCGTACGAAAGTAATCATGAATTCGTCGACGTTGTCAGTGCCCCAATTGAATTCTACTCGAGGTAGATTCTGTGGTGGAAGCGTTGTAGGTGCTGGTGTTGGAATGTCACTTACAATCTCCGGAGCTGACTCCGACGCCGATCGACCTCGACCTCGTCCACGTCCCCTTCCACGACCCCGTCCTCGGCCTCTGCCTACTCCTCGGCCCCTGGGAGGGTCGTCGATGGCAATGTCGTTGGACCCAGTGGCCTCCTCAGTACCTTCCACGTCATTTGTTTCGTTTGATGCCGGTTGACCCAGACCTCGGCCTCGCCCTCGTGCGGATCCAGTGGTCGCCTGTCTATCTGCCTGGCGTTGAGCCCGAGCACGCTCACGTTCCCAAGGTAGAGGGTTCGTCTGACAGGGGTGCCGAAGCGATTCTCCAACGAGTATCCTCGTCCATAGCTCCGCTCTGGAACAAACTGATCATGCGCGACATGTCTACATCAGCTCTGCTGAGTGGAGTGTTATCCTGGACGTTGTCCACATGAGGCCTCTTGAAATCCAATTGCTTCCAAAAATTATGTATCTGGGATGGTCTGATGGGTATCTGCGTGTCTCGACAAGCTTGCATGTCATGTGTGCATGGAAGACCGTAGACGTCCCTCCAATAGACATCTCTGCATGGTTGCGACGGTGGCTCGGCTTCCATCTTTGTGTAGATTTCGAACAACAAGTTGAAACATTCCTTCGACACAATATTCCGAATTCGATCGAAAATCCATAGGTCGTGGGAGTCTGTAGGCCAGGTGTTGTTCGCTCTCCCCAATGTATTCTTCACCTCCCAAATTTGATCCGACATCATGAGATCGATTGTGTTTATCACGTGAGTGAAATCACCGACTGCAGAGTTTAAGGTCTTTTTCAACACAGAATGAGCAGCCTCAACCCTAAAAGATAAGTGTGAATCACAGTTGGAAATCGTTATCCCTAAACAAATTACGGGTATAATGAATTTTATATTGAAAATGTAGGCGCACCTGTTCGTCGTGGTCGTACCAAAATGCTGGATTGCGTCTGTCCATGCACGAACTATCTGCTCCGAGTAATCTCGTAACCACGTCGCCTCCAAATACGTCATAAGCCCTTCAATATGCCCCCACTCTGCATGCATACCCCTCCTTCTAGCGGCAAAAGTTTCAACCGATCTGGATTGGAACAGGCCAACACATGCGTTCTTGAAACACCTAGCAACATCAAGATTCTTTGACTTCTGGAAAGCAGCTTCTTCGCATCGTCGGAGGACGTGCATTGTGCACAACATGTGCCTGACGTTGGGAAGAACTTCTCGTAGCGCCGCAATCAACCCCAGCTCTCGATCAGTGATAATAACGTTAGGAAGATTACCTCGCATGAGGTAAACGAGCTGCCCCAACTCCCAAATGTACGTATTTGTGTTCTCGTGCGACATGAAGCAGAACCCGATGACGAAGTTCTTGTTTGTGCAAGTAAATCCAACGAACTTACACAAAGGAATCCCGTACCTGCACAATGAAATATTTGAGTTCCCATGCCGTGGTGAGAATGGGTAAAAGAATAAGTGTATATAGAAACTTACGCATTCGTCCGGTATGTACTATCGACGAGGACGACGTATGGAAACATGGCTAGAAGATGGCGAGCGTCTGTATGGGCGATGAATAGATCTTGAAGCCTGTTGGGATCGTCAGGGGATCTCCTCGTACAATAGTAGTAACCCTTATCCCGCAAAATGTGGAGTGCTTCCTGGGAGACTGTTCGATCTCCTCTCGCTTCAGATTTAAACTTTGCTCTCGCATTGTACACTTGGCGCCGCGATGTGAAGTTTAGCTTCTGTCGTGCGTCAGCTGTCATCTTCAATGTAGCTAAAATCGGTTTTGGTGGGGTACCAGCGACGGTAAGGGCCAACGTAGTGTCTCTTTCATCTGCATCCATCCGTCCGACGTACGGGTGACCGTCCAATGCTCCGGGGAGTAGATGGTTGTGCTTGCCATGAATAACGTCCAGGCCCTATTCGCCCCGTTTGAACTCCACGCCAGACAATGCAAACGGACACCCCTCTATCTTCGACACAGCTCTGCGCGTGTTCCCGTGTTGTGAGCGGAATCTGCCATGTTTTACAGTAACTTTTATATCGATTTCTGTATACATTTCATGCATTTGGGTTAAGATAGTACAGAATCTGTGTAGTTTATGTTTATTTGCCAAAATTATGGAATCTACACAAGTTTCTGTTTAAATCGCAGAAATCGAGGCATTTATAGCAATTTTACAGAAGGTCGGAAATGCTCGGAAAACCACTACAGAAGTCCAAGGTCAAAGCAGCGGAACAAGTCTGAGAGCCAAGGCTACTCGATCTCGAGTAGGCCTGGTCGACATAGACAAGCCATGGCCGACCAGCCTTGGTCGAGCAGACCATGATCGAGAGCCAGACACCTAGACTCCGGACCCTACTCGACCTCGACAAGTCCTCGTCGAGGTCGACGAAGTTCAGACGCCCACACCCGGAGTTGACAAGGAGAGCTGGCCGAGGACGAAGCCGAGGACGACCAGGAGCACTCGCTGCCGCGGAAAGAAGGACTCGCTGCCGCGGACCACGCCACTCGCTGCCAGCGGATGGAGGAACTCGAGAAGACCGAGTCGGCCAACCTTACTCGAGGTCGACTAGGGCTCGTCGAGGTCGACGAGAACCTGACTCCTTGTCCGAGCCAGTCGACTAGACATGTCCGAGCAAGGCTAGTCGACAGAGCCATCTTAGTCGAGATCGACTACGACTAGTCGAGGTCGACGAGCACCACGAGCCCAGACGAGCCACATCGAGCACCAGTGAGCCGAGACGACTAACCCTACTCGAGGTCGACAAGACCTTGTCGAGGTCGAGTAAGGCCGCTTCCAGAATCTTCTCGACTTGGCTTGTCCGAGTAGAATTTGGATGTCTTGGCCATGAAGGAATCCGAGAGTTGCTGGGATCTATCCGATCTATCAAGTCTATCCATCAAAGAGCAAGATCTATCAAGATGAAGACATGCTACCCTAATTAGTTTTATCTTTTCCTTATGGATTTAATTCCATTAAACAATTTATTTATCTTTTAGCAATTTAGATAGAAATTTAGATATAGATAGATATCTTCTTTCCTAGATTAGCTAGGGAATGAAGGCTATAAATAAAGCCCTAGGGGGCTCAGTTTTATTCATTCAATTTCAGAGACAATTAGTTAGTTCCACAGAGAAGTTTAGGAGTTCTAAGGTTTTTAGGGTTTTGGCTTACAGCGAAAGTTGATTGCCAAGATTGTAAAAGGCTTTGAATATAGTTTTATGCAAGTTTCTTTCATCAATTCAATGTCTGCGATTGCGATGAGGCGTGAGTAGTCCACCCACTTCTGGGGCTGGGGTGAGCCCAACGGTGGCCATGTGAGGCGATGCGATAAAGGTCAGATCTTTTGTGTGATTCATCTTCTATCCCTATGAGCATGATTCTTTTGCGAGAGTTGAAGGTGATCCTTGTTTGTGTTATTGAAGCGAAAGTGATCTTAATGCAACTTGGATTAATTATGTGAAAACGGGTTAGTAACAATTAGGGTTTATGCGAGAGCCTCTATGTGCCTATTTGTTAATGACGAAAGTTATTTGATGGAAAGCATGATCTTTTATGCCTTTATGTGTCGTTTTGCATGGTTACCGTTGTGGTGTTGAAACCCTAGCCTTGGAGGTCTTTTTATATATTGAGTTTATTTTCCGTCAAAAAGCTGAGTTTGGGTTTTGAGCAATTGCAATTTACATTCCTTTAAATTTCTGTTCTTGTCGACATAGAGTAGGATTTGCTCGAGATAGAGTAAGGTTCTTGTCGATCTCGACGAGAACTGGTCTAGGTCGAGTGAAGTTTCTGCCCTTTGTCGATTTTCTGTTGTCTGTCCTTGCTGATTCTTGTCGATCTCGAGGAGTGGGTAGTCGAGATCGAGTTGACTTGCCTTTGTCGAGTTGCTTCGTTTTCGATTCTGAGCCACTGTTGTCGACCACCTTTGTCTATCTCGAGTACTGTTTGTCGAGATCGACCAGTCCTTTGCCTTGCTTTCATTTGCTGCTTTACTTTCCGTCTTTAGTTTGTTCTTTGCTTTTTTTTTCATTGCCCTTGCCGGGTTATTTGTTTCTTTCTTTCTGCTTTTCTGTTTCTGTCTGTTCTGATCTGCTGTTGTGAGAATCTGATAGCTACCTGAGAGCTTGCATCATCTCCGGCTACTCGCTGTCTCTTACGGGGAGTGTACTGGCCGTACTTCTCACATGCGAGCAATAGACTCCCACGCCTTGTAGGAGTGCTCGCCCAAGAACGCTTGATTGTCAAAACCATATTAAGCTTTAATGCTATGCCACGACAATGTTGTAGGAGATCGTCGCGATTGGTCCACGTCTCGGATGTAGCAAATTCGGTAGTGTAATCGCAGTACTCCTGGTTACGGGCCTCATCGTCCTGACCGTCTTCCGGCATCGGATCAACCTACTCCTCCAGTGGTAGCTGCCAGCATGCAAACAGTGCATATATATTACGCGAACCAATCATGGTTTCTGTCTGCTCTACTTCAGAACCTAATTTATTCCCCTACATTTAAAAACCGGTACCTATATCTTGGTTTCCATTCCATATGATTCCACTACCTATATTCTACCTACAATGACATTCCAAATGATAAACATTAATCACATACCGGAAGACGAGGTGGTGGTGAGTTATCGGCCATTGGCGTCGCGGTAGGTGCTTCCTCCCCCGGGCTTGAAGGTCGTCGGCTGGTGTCGTCGTTAACCATATTAGAAAATGACCGTTGATTGGGGGTGATGGGATTGGATGCATTCCAATCATACCGCATACCCATGCGGTATGATTTGTTACCGTTGCCGCAACGGTAAAAACATACCGCATGGAGATGCGGTATGAGTTTTACCCACATTTAAATACATACCGCATGGGGAAGCGGTATTTTTTAAACCACCGTATGCCAATGCGGTAGGTATCGGATAACTACGCCCCAACCGGGTTATTGTATTACGGACTCCGTTTAAACCTAACCCACCGCACATACATGCGGTGTTTTCATACGGTCAACATACATACCGCATGTACATGCGGTATGTCGGGCTAAAATTTTATTAAACCACCGCATAGGGATGCGGTGGATTTGCGGTGTAAATAGTAAAAATTAGCGGTGTAGATATTATACCCCAAAAATTATATTATTATTTTCTTATATAATTTGAGTAAGTATGAAATGATATAAAAAAAAAAAGTTGATAGTTTATACTAGGGGTGGGCATGGGACGGAACGGGATTACAATATTTTTTTTGAATCTCACTGAGTCTTATCCCTCACTGGACGGGACTTATCCCTCACAAAAAAAAAAAAAAAAAAAAAAATCCAAAAAAGGCTTTTATCTATTGATAGAATCAAATTTTAAGTAAATCTCTACTAACTATATACATATATGCTACTGAGGTATGTATATATACTCATTGTATGTGTAAATATGTATATATACTCCTTGCATGGGTATATATATGCTACTGAGTAGTTGGTAAAAAAAAAATGTGTGTAAAACAATTTTTTTTTTTTTTGGTATACAGTGTGTAAAACTTATTAAAACCGATATTATGTATATTTTTTTTATATAAAATATATATATAGTTTTATATATATGTGGGACGGGACGTGATTTGTGGAATGAGAACTTTTTATCTTGCGTTCCGTCCCTCGTATTTTTTGTAGGACGAGATCGGAACATGATTGAATATTTTTTACAAAATCCCACCGGAATCGGGACGAGATGCGGGACGGGACGGGACGGGATTTGCGGAATTTTTTCCCATACAGTTTATAAATCTTTAAAAATAGGATAACATAAACAAAGTCAAATGATAGCATAAACAAAGTAAGTATTATAAAAATTGTTTAAGACTTACCAGATAATAATAAAAGACTACACACAAAAATATGAAATCCACCTAATAAAATTATAAAATCATAATATACCAACAAAATGTAATGCCTTAAATTAACCTAATAGATCGGTCATCCGAATATAATTTGGATAATTCAATTATATACATACCCTTAAGAAACGGTCCTCTTTAACTCGAGGATGGGACTGGGAGAGGATTCGCCTTCAACGGAAACCTGTTAAGAATACCCTTTGCATCGCCGACGTCAAACAGGAGGAGGAAGAGGAGGAGGAGGGTGAGGGAGACCAGAGAGGGGAGCATTAAAAACTCAACTCAAATCTGATAAAATTTCTGAGAGACAGCCACTGTCTGAGTTTCATCTGCTTCCAACTAACTGCTTCCTCCCTGTTTCCATTCCCATCTCCTCCCTCTTCCCAATATCATTGCCTTGCCCCCTCTCTCTCTCTCCCCCCTCATTCAATTATGAATGAATAATCTCTAACCCCACCTTCTTCCATCTCAAGCAGGAATTTGCTTGTTTAACTTCACAAGATACCCTCTCCCTTTCTCTCTCTAAGAAACTCATAAGCGACAAACCATTCAGAAATGCATTCCCCGCATTCTTCAATTCTGTGATTTTCTTGTCCCCCCTTTTCATTTTTTTAATCACCTCCCCAATAAAATTCTCAACTAATCACACACAGTCACAGAGAGAGAAACCCCATCAAATCCAAAGGTCTCCCCTTTTTGTTTCCCTCTCTCTCTCTCTCTCCCTTCTTCAACTTGTTGGGTTTCAATTCCTTTTGATTACCGAGACTGGAGAGAGTGCGGTGGTGGTGGTTACACTCTTTGCTCCCCCCCAAAAGTCAATCTTTTACCTCATCCTCTCCAAACCCTGTTGTGGATCTTTACCCCTTCATTTCCTTTGGGTCTCTGATATTTTTCACTCTTGGGTTTTAATTATTGGGTCTTTGATGATTTGGGTTTTCTCCTCCTCCTCCATGAGTTTGTCCTCAATGTTTGAGATGCCAAAAGTAAGCACATGAGACACTTTCTTTGGATGGATTGTCTTTATCACCACTTTCCAATTGCTTGATTTTTTATTTTTTCCAAAAGATGAAATCTTGTTTTGTTTTCTTATTCATTCTTAATGGGCACCTGCTTATATTTTTTCTTCCTCTTTCATTGGTTGTGTTCTTGTAGTGAAACAAACAAGAGACAAAATCTCCAGGATATAGTTTATATAGGAAGACTTATATTGTTATCTTGGATGCTGACAACATTTGGAGATCTCCTTCATAATTGAAAAATCTTCATGTGAGTTTTAATTTTATCATTTCTCATTTTGGCATTTTCTTGTGGATCATATAATTCGCATTCTTAATTCTTTCTGTTATTGTTAGATTATGCCTCAGGAGGGTAAAAGATCAGTTGGGTATAGACCATTTATCATCTGTGATGATCCAAGGGGTGTGGTTGAGTGTCGCACTGTCAGAAAACACAAGAACCTCCACTATGTAGGAAGAGAAGATGCTCAAAGCCCAACCGCTTATCACCTCTTGGAGGTGTCTAAAGGAGCTCACAAGCTTAACCATGTAGTCAGTTCTTTGTCTTGTGGTGTACACACCACCACCACCAACAAGAGCAACAATAACGAAAGGGATATGCCCAGAGATTTGCTCAGAGGTGCACTTGATCTAGGGGACTCCTTGTCCATTCTTAGCAGGTTGCAACTCAAGGAGAGGACTGAAAGAGGTGGATTTGATGATGGTGATTTGGAGATTAAGGACACAGGATCTTCGGCGCGAGTGAACAAGAATGGAGTTGATGGGAAGAATGTGTATTCGGATCCTTCGAGTGAAGAGGCTTGTTGTGATGATAGAAGGTTGGACTCATCAGATGTGCCTTCCACGAGTTCGAGTCAATCTTCAATTGTGCATTCAAGCAACTTTGTGTCTCCAGAGTCTCTCCTTTCGTCCACAGTTTCGAAGAAGAGGAGTAAGAAGACGAAAGGGTTCAATCTGATTGCGAGGATGATGGGCTTAGAAGATGCTTCCCTAAGATCTTTGACATATAATGGTAGGAAACACAAGGGTGGCGGTGAGAAGATTGTGAATCAGAAGAAGC
Organism: Persicaria tinctoria; assembly: GCA_037127255.1. Taxonomy (NCBI): domain Eukaryota; kingdom Viridiplantae; phylum Streptophyta; class Magnoliopsida; order Caryophyllales; family Polygonaceae; genus Persicaria; species Persicaria tinctoria. Next base: position 53,105,841 of record JBANSL010000006.1, on the reverse strand, counting down.
CAGCATTTGATCTAGACTCACCGAGTCCGCGCTCAAGAGAGCATGAGCATCATGATCCTTGGAAGTCAACCTGGAAGATGAGGTCATTAGATCAGATGATTGAAGCTCTGAAATGCAAAGGAAATCTCAAAAGCAGTGGAGTACATTCTCCTATTAGCTCCCACCACTCGGAATCTTCCAACTCGAAACAGAGATGGGGCGGTGTTAATAGATATCATTGGCCACCTATAGTTATTATGAAGCCTTCAAGATTCTCTTGTGTCAATTTGGATAACCCTATTGTACCAAAGCCGAGGGCGGAGGTGGATCAAGAGATGCTTCTTAAGATGAGGATAAGAACCAATCCTTTAGCTGAAACTGATGGATTTGATACTCTGAGTTATAATGGGAAAGAAATGCTAGTCAGAGCTCAGAAATCGAGTGGCAATAGAAGGAAAGGGGAAAGGAAGAGAACACCGATATCTGAAAGCAATTTGCAATCCCTAGATGGAGATGAACTTATCGATTTGAAGCTGAAGAGCTCAAGAGAAGCGAACTACACTAAGATTGGCATGCTACATAGTGCTACCTCTTATTCTGGAAGACATGGCACAATGAGCTCTAGCAATTTAAAGAACGATGTTCCACTAATCGTGAGTCTTCTCTTTCACTTCGAAACTTTCTTGTTTGTATAATCTTTCATCATTCTTTACATAGAAATGTAATGCAAACCTCTTGTGATACAGCATGGTAATCAGAGATATAGAGAAGGCAAAGAGGTTGATAGCATCTTTGGAAGGGAGTATCTATTGCCATTGGAAGAATCTACTAGACTTGCAGAAGATGCATCTCAAATCGAGATAACAGGTAGACACTCAGATATATCTAACACTTTTTTCGTTATCTTGTTGTATGTCTCCAGAATGAGAGTCCTCATTGGGTTTGGGTGCAGATTATGTTGATGGAGAACAGAGTTCTTCAAGCGAAACGCCATCATCATCTAGCAACCGAATCAACACCCAGATTGCCTTGATAAGTCCAAATGAGCACCGCGATAAGGAAAGCGAGTGCTCTACTAGTGATATTATGCCAGTGGAAGAAGGAAGTTCATGTTCCGAATCCTCTAGAGCTACCATCCATGTCGAGGAAGAAGAAAATTCCATTCGTGTGGCTTCCGCTTCCTCTGTTGATGATCATAGCAGTTCAAGAAACAGCTCTAGTATTGGTGGGAACAAATTGAAGGCACTGCTCTTAAGGAGTACAACATTCACTAACCGTGCAGAGAAGCTTTTCGGTTTGAAGGGGAACCCGGAACAAGACTTGTTACAGGAAATTGGTAATGATCTCAATGCCAGAATGTTACTAGACTGTGCAAATGAGCTTGTAGACCATGGCTCTGAATTGTCCCGAGTTTGGCTACCACCAGTTCTATCAACCCAAAAGATGAGCTGTGTAAGTTCCTACTATACTTGTTTGGAGCAGCTAGTGGATGAAGTTTGCAACGGAATCGAGGCCTTGGGGTGTTATGTAAAAGATGAAATCGGAGATGTTCATTCAACCGATAGCCTCCTCTTGCTAGTGAAGGGAGATTTGAGGAGTGGGAAAATGGTTACCGGAGTTTGGGATATCGGTTGGAGGAATGCAGGATCGGGAGATGAAACTGAGGAGATCACCAGAAGGGTTGATGAGCTTGTCTTGGATGCATTGATTGAAGAAATTCTTGTTGATCTTGCTCTCTAATATCTAACGTTACGTTCTGAATAAGGGCCAAGTTGTGTGCTTTCTGCTTGACTGTATAGCTTGTTACCCCTAATCCAAGGCCTCACTATCTTACACAGTATGTAGATCAATTTGATGTTTCCTATAAAAAGTAAAAAAAGAAGGTAACCTGTTTATCTGTATAATTGTACTACATATATATATGTTGAGATGTAATGTATCATTATTTTCTGCAAAACTAAGAAATAATCAATAATACATTGTTTGATATCATAAAAAGAAGAGTATAAAAGGGCTTGTGTGGCATTCGTCCATGATACATTATAAGATTCAGATAAGCAATCCGCGTCACACATTGAGGAATGAGTAGTTTGCTTAGCATCTAAGAGTGCAGGAGCCAGGAATATATCTTCTGAAAGCTGCACGAAGATGAGAGAGTGTATGAAAGGAGGGTTGAATGTATGAATCAGCAACCAGATAAAGATACGTTGGCAAAATTATCTTAAACGGAGTAGTATTATGAATCCCACGTACACTTTTTTTTTTTTTTTTTAAAGTACAAATTGGTGAATTGTCCAACTTTTTGGACAAATTGGAAAACTGCCCCCTTTATATACTAATTCAATCAATCTCTCCTCCCCCTTTAGATCTCCTGTAGCGCAACTCCGACAACCCTCCCCCGATTGTCTTCCTCATCTGCAAAATCAGATTCCGGCTTGCCTCGCTCTCTCTCGTAGGATCTGTCTCGCGCAAAGTCTCTCTGTCGCCGGATATCTCTCTCGCCGGATCTATGGCTTCGGATCTATGGCGCGGGGCGAGATCTGAAGAGGAGGCCGAGATCTATGGCTTCAGCGCCGGAGCGAGCGAGCGAGGTCGAGCGAGGCAGTGCGAGGTTGAGCTAGGTCTGGAGGTTTCAGATCTGCGGCCCGGAGGTTTCATATCCGACTGCGTTCATCAATTAGGTCGGATCTATGGCTTCAGATCTATGGCGCGGGGCGAGATCTGAAGAGGAGGCCGAGATCTATGGCTTCGGCGCCAGAGCGAATGAGTGAGTGAGGTCGGGAGAGGCGGAGCGAGCGAGCGAGGCCAGGAGGTTTCAGATCTCCGACCTGGAGGTTTCAGATTCGGCCTGGCAGATCTTCCGGCAAGCGAGCAAGCGAGGGAGGGAGTGAGCGAGCGGCGCTCGTGCCGGAGAGCGAGAAGGTTCGAGACTACGGTGGCGACAAGTAGAGCAGCGACAACATCGCCGGATCTCTTCGTCTCCTCGGGGCTAGGGTCTCCTCGGGGCTAGGGTTGTCGACAACAGAAAGAACTCGACTTCGTTAAAACTTCTCGACGTCGACAAGATATATCGATATCGATAAGATTTTTCCGAGATCGATAAAATCTGCTCTGCTGCTGTTGTGAGAATCTGATAGCTACCTGAGAACTGCTGACGTGCTTCCTCGTGGATTCGATCCTGACTTTTCTCTTACTACAACGGGAGGAAGTCTTGTAATTATTTGCTGAGACAGGGGAGTCGTTCTAAACCATATTCTATTCTATACTTGACTTACTCCTGCAACAACAAATTGGCGCCGTTGCCGGGGAAGCTATCATTCGCGCCTTAGGTAGTCGGATCTCACTGTTTCTCTGAGTTACTTTTCAGGTGTATGCGCCGTTCTGGTCAAACACCTGAGTTTGACACCTTAGATGATCCGGAACATGTCCTACACACCAATTCTAAACTGAAAAGAGCCATGGAGGTCACAGAAACACAGGAGCAGCTGATACAGAGGCTTACAAGGGAACTGGCCGAAAAAGATGCTGCTATCGCCGCTGAGAGAGCAGCAAAGAAACAAGCACAAGCTAAGCTTGCGTTGCTTAGACGGGAATACCCATTCTATGAACCCGTTGATACCCAAGTATGTCCCTCCACGATCTCAATTCCAACTTTGCTGCCTATCTTTGAAAAACCATTTGAAGGATCCCAAAAAGAAGAAGAGCCACCAACGAAGAAGTCGGACGTCGTTGCCCATGATGCTTCAAAGTCACTTTTGCCTTATAAGGTGAAGGCTATTCCTGACAATTTTGAGCAACCGATGTTCGTATTCAAGTATGGGGTCCTCGCAAAGTGGCATGAAGCTCCACAAGATAAGGTGGAAGCATCTCTTCCAACTCCGCCGGTTTGCTATAGTGGAGATGTGCAAACAAATCAACCAATAAAGCGGAAGAGGTATGATGATGAGGTATGCAAATTTCCTTTATATATTCCTTTATGCATGCCAGCTGGAACACATGAAGATGGATGGGTGAAGCCATGGAGCATTCACTCGGGGAGGTTTAAGCTTCTTCACATGATGCCCCCGGATGACATTCCAAGCTTCCCACCACCGGAGGAACCACCAGATCCACCTATACCTCCGGACAAAGATGAGCCAGGCTAATGCTAAATGGAGAAAGTCGGCCTAGCGACTATAAAATCTAGAGCTTGTAAATAGACTTTTTATTTTGGGACTTCCTCCCGTTGTAGTAAGAGAAAAGTCAGGATCGAATCCACGAGGAAGCACGTCAGCAATTCTCAGGTAGCTATCAGATTCTCACAACAGCAGCGCAGAATAGACAGAATCGCAGAGAAAGAAACAAATAAAAGAATACAAATAAACCCGGCAAGGGTAACTAAAATAAAAGCAAAGACAGAAGCAAACGAGCAAAAGCAAGCAAGGCAGAGGTACTCGATAAAGCACGACGACAACAGCAGACAAGTCGACAGAACAGTAAGTAACTCGACCAAAGCTAATCGACCGAGTCTTGTCGACACAGGTTGTCGATATCGACGACTACTCGACACAGCACACAGATCGACAAGATTCAGATCGACAACAGAAAGAACTCGACTTCGTTAAAACTTCTCGACGTCGACAAGATATATCGATATCGACAAGATTTTTCCGAGATCGATAAGATTCAGAAATTTAAATGCAAATGCTTTCGAACACGGAACACGAACTTCGATGAAATAAATCAATAAACTAAAGACTTCCAAGGCTAGGGTTTCAACACCGCAACGATAACCATGCAAAGTAACACATAAAGGCATAAAAGATCATGTTTTCCATCTAAATAACTTTCGTTATTAACAAATAGGAATATAGAGGCTTTCGCATAAACCCTAATTGTTACTAACCCTTTTCACATAATTAATCCAAGTTGCATTAAGATCACTTTCGCTTCAATAACACAAACAAGGATCACCTTCAACTCTCGCAAAAGAATCATGCTCATAGGGATAGAAGATGAATCGCATAAAAATCTGACCTTTATCGCATCGCCTCACATGGCCACCGTCGGGCTCACCCCAGCCCCAGAAGTGGGTGGACTACTCGCTCTTCATTGCAATAAAAGACATTGATGTAAAAGAAGAAACTTGCATAAAAATAAACCAAAGTTTACAACCGCTCGAAGCCAACTCCGCTCTCGCTTCACAACTCCAACCGGCTGCTCACTCTCTCACTCTCTCTACTTCTCCTACTTACTTCTCTCTAAAATTGAATCCAACTGAAATTGAATGAATAAAACTGAGCCCCCTAGGGCCTTATTTATAGGCTTCTAATCCTTGCTAATCAAGGATAGAAGATATCTATCTTTATCTAAAACTATATCTAAAACTTAATGATAAATAAATAACATAGTGTATTTAAATAAAATAGATAGACTAGGATTATATCTAATGTGTGGACATCTTCTTGTTGTTGCAGGAGTAAGTCAAGTATAGAATAGAATATGGTTTAGAACGACTCCCCTGTCTCAGCAAATAAATACAAGACTTCCTCCCGTTGTAGTAAGAGAAAAGTCAGGATCGAATCCACGAGGAAGCACGTCAGCAGTTCTCAGATAGCTATCAGATTCTCACAACAGCAGCAGAGCAGAACAGAAACACAAACAGAAGCAGAAATAAAATAGAAACAAATAATCCCGGCAAGGGCAACTAAAATAAAAGCAAAGACAGAAGAAAACAAAGCAAACGAAAGCAAGGAACAAAGCAACTCGACAAAAGCTAATCGACAACAGCAAAGTACTCGACCAGACAACTCGACCGAGTTTTGTCGACAGAAGTCCTCGACGTCGACAAGTTACTCGACACAAACAGCTGATCGAGAAGATGTTCTCGACAAGACACAGATCGACAACAGAAGCAAAGAACTAGATCTCGACAAAAAGAACTCGACGTCGACAAGTGTGTTCGACCTCGACTAGATTTTCCCGAAATCGATAAAGAACAGAAAATTCAAATGCAAATGCTTTCGAACACGGAACACGAACTTCGATGAAATAAATCAATAAACTAAAGACTTCCAAGGCTAGGGTTTCAACACCGCAACGATAACCATGCAAAGTAACACATAAAGGCATAAAAGATCATACTTTCCATCTAAATAACTTTCGTTATTAACAAATAGGCATATAGAGGCTTTCGCATAAACCCTAATTGTTACTAACCCTTTTCACATAATTAATCCAAGTTGCATTAAGATCACTTTCGCTTCAATAACACAAACAAGGATCACCTTCAACTCTCGCAAAAGAATCATGCTCATAGGGATAGAAGATGAATCGCATAAAAATCTGACCTTTATCGCATCGCCTCACATGGCCACCGTCGGGCTCACCCCAGCCCCAGAAGTGGGTGGACTACTCGCTCTTCATTGCAATAAAAGACATTGATGTAAAAGAAGAAACTTGCATAAAAATAAACCAAAGTTTACAACCGCTCGAAGCCAACTCCGCTCTCGCTTCACAACTCCAACCGGCTGCTCACTCTCTCTCTCTACTACTTCTCCTACTTACTTCTCTCTAAAATTGAATCCAACTGAAATTGAATTATTAAAACTGAGCCCCTAGGGCTTTATTTATAGCCTTTATTCCCTAGCTATTCTAGGAAAGAAGATATCTATCTATATCTAAAACTATATCTAAAACTTAATGATAAATAAATAACATAGTGTAATTAAATAAAATAGATAAACTAGGATTATATCTAATGTGTGGACATCTTCTTTGGTCTTTGATAGATCTTGATAGAATTGGACGAATCTTAGCTTGCAAGTATCCAATCCCGCTCGGACTTCTCCTCGATCTCGGATTCCTGAGCTGCTCGACAAATCTTCTCGACATGTCTTCTCGATATCGACAAAAGTTGTCGATGTCTTCGTCTTGAGTTCATCAACTCGACCTCGTCTTCCAGTGCACATGTCGAGTTGATACTTCTCGATGTCGACAAGTCTTCTCGACATCGATAACTTTCCTCAGCTCCCAGCTCTGTTCGTAAAACGCACTTTCCCGATGCCTCGGTTGTCGGATTGACGCATATGACCATGCGTTGGAAAGCTCTTTCCAAGGGCTACAACTCTCATGAAGACATCACAGCCTGATTCAGAACGATGTAAACCGGAAATTGGCCTTCTCTCCAGCTGCACCATTCTTGGCTTCTCCATGACTTTCCTTTAAGCTCCAAAATGCGTCCGATTTCTGCGAAATATGACAAAAACTTGTGTAGACCTCCATATATAACAACTAAGCATAAACTACACATATTTTGTATCATTCAAGCCCAAATGCATGAAATGCATGCAGAAATCGATATAAAAGTAAGTGTAAAACATGGCAAATTAGGCTCACAACAGGGCTAGGGTTGTGCATCGGTCTAAAACCAAGCCGAATCGGACCGAACCGAAACCGAAAATCTCAAATATTCAAACTGAAAGCCGAACCGAAAGTATTAGGTTCGGTTCGGTTATTTGCCGGTTCGGTTTGTGTTCGGTTCGGTTTTAACATAATTGAACCGAATTTCAAAAAAAAAAAATTAAAGTATACAAATATATATATAAAATACAGTATATATACAAATATTCCAATATAAAGTATACAAATATAGTTACAAATATAAATATATGGTTACAAATACAATGTGTATATATAGACATTGTAGTTGTATGTAGGGGTGGGCGCGGGACGGGACGGGACGGGATTGGGCCGGGACGGGACTCGTCCCGTGAAATTTTTTCGGGACGGGATCGGGACGGGATTGACATTTTTTTTTCGGGACGGGATCGGGACGGGATGGTGTCTGGACGGGATGGGATCGGGACGGGACGGGCCTTGTCCCGCATATAAAAATAATAAAATATTATATAAATTTGCAAAGTGAAAAATGGTTTCATAATTCATTATTTAGTATAATATGTTGAATACGGTATTATTCCCAACTATATTATTCAATAATAATAATAATAATATTAATATTATAATACTATTATTAATTCATACAATGATTGTATAATTAATTATAATGTTCAACATATTTGGCTACATTATCTTACTAGATCAGGACGGAAAGGAATTGAGACGAGATTTACCAATATTGTCTAATTAATTATCGATTGATAGTTAGGAAGAATACCGTATTTAATTAGCTATTTGCCTCTTGTAACTCTAAATGGGCGGGATGTGTGTGTCGATCTGACGGGATCCTCTCCATTGACTTAGTCTGGAATTTATGACTTTATGCCTGGTCGTGCTGTTGTTGATGCTGCTCGACGTAAGTGTGTCAAGTATCGAGATTTGTGTACGGCGGCTGGTTATGGTTTCCTACCCCTCTCATTGTCTTCATTGGGAGAGTTGGATACAGATGCGGTTGCATTGCTGAAGCGGATTCAGAAATTCTCGGTATCTCAGGATGCTGGGGCTCGTGTTGCACGTTATATTTTTACTAGACTTGATTTCGCGTTAAAGGAGTGGGTGCCCAGATAGTATCTCGGTTGCCCACTAATTTCTTGTAATCTGTTTTTATTATTATAATAATAATAATAATAATAATAATAATAATAATAAATAATAATAATAATAATAATAATAATAATAATAATAATAAATAATAATAATAATAATAATAATAATAATAATAATAATAATAATAATCCCACGTTATAATTATACTTTAGAAGAAAAAAATATAATATGATATAATAATAATAATAATAATAATTTTATTATAAATTAATATTATTATTAAATTAAATTATAATATTATATAATATTATTATTATTATAAATTGAAAATTATTATTATAGTTATAAATAATATTTGCTCAAAATAATAATACTAATAATATATTATTATTATTTTATAATATTATAATATTATTATTATTATAAAAATTATTATTATTATTATTATTATTATTATTATTATTATTATTATTATTATTATTATTATATGCGGGACGGGACGGGATTTGCGGGATCCCACCGGGATCGTCCCGCGTTTCGTCCCGCATAATTTTTGCGGGACGGGATCGGGACGGGATTCGCTATTTTGTCCTAAATCCCACCGGGATCGGGACGGGATCGGGACGGGACCGGGACGGGATCGGGATTTGCGGGATTTGTGCCCACCCCTAGTTGTATGTATACAAGATTAAAATTTATATATGTATATACAGTATATATGTGTATATATACACTATATAATATATGTATATACAGTAAGTATGTGTGTATATATAAATTATATAAATATATATACAATGTATTTATGTAGTGTATAAAAAAAATTCGGTTTAACACAAACCGAACCTAAACCGAACACAAACCGAAAAATGAAAATTCTCGAACCGAAAGCCGAACTGAAAAACTTCGGTTATGTTCGGTTTGTGTTAGTTCGGCCCAAAAAGTCGGTTTGGACCGAATCATGCACACCCCTACTCGGGGCAGTGTTCAGAAGAAGGTGATGAAATTTTTGTTAAATTACAAAAAGTACCTTATGAATATGAGAATTAAAAAAAAAACTATCTATATTTTATTATGTGATCCACATCTATTATTTTTTTATTTTTACATTTGAACATAAAGTTATATTTGCACAACAAATTGTTATATGTGCGCAACGTAAAGTTATTTTTGCACAGCAAAAAGTGCTGAAACGGAAAAAAAAAAGCGGAAAAAAATATTATATTTGCACAACAAAATGTTATATTTGCACAACTTACGGTTATATTTGCACAACATACTCTTATATTTGCACGATAAAATGTTTAAAAAAAAATAGACCTGGGTCATATTTGTACAACTTATGGTTAAATTTGCACAACGTATTCTTATATTTCCACGACAGAATGTAAAAAAAAACTAGATTTGGGTCATATTTGAATAACTTACGGTTATATTTGCACATCGTAATCTTATTTTTGCACGACAAAAACTAAAAAAAAAAAAAAAAACTAGACTTTGGTCTTATTTGCTCAACATACGGTTATTTTTCCACATGCACAACATACTCTTATTTTTACACATGCACAACATACTCTTATTTTTGCACGACAAAATGTAAAAAAAAAAAAAACTAGACTTGGGTCTTATTTGCTCAACATACGGTTATTTTTGCACATGCACACCATATTCTTATTTTTGCACGACAAAATGTAAAAAAAAAAAGTGAGACTATAAGCTAAATGATAAAATTGCTATTAACAAGATGGACACTCCACCAATTTGTGCAAAAATATAGACATTTCACCAATTAGGACAACTTTTTTAAACATTTCACAAATTCACCCTCCTTAAAAATATATGTATCAAAATTGTCAAAGTTACTACTCATAGTTGGCTGGCAGCTTTAAAGTTATAAACATCTCGACTTCTCATGGAATTTTCCAAATTCTTTTGAATTCACTAGTAAACTTCAAGTTATTCTCTTTCATAGTCAGATTTCGAATACCATAAATTCATTAATCCTCAATCAAAGCGGTAGCTTCAGCTTGAAGCCCCTGAACAAATAATACTAACCATCAACACTATATTAAAGGTATGTATATCATTTGAGTCAAGATCTCTTACAACTCAATATCCTCCCTTGACGTACCACTAAATTATTTTGGTATAATTATACTTTAAAAAAAATAAAAAATATACTTATATTCCATATACTTGTATTTACATGTTTATAAATTTTTATTATAAAAAACATTTCAATTTAAAAAATTTATAAAATTAAAAGATCAATTATATTATACAATAAAATTTATCTTTTTTTAAAACATGATTTTTTGTAATGAAAGTTTATAAATATTTTAATACAAGTATATGGAATATATATTCAAAGTAAAATTATAACAAAAATAGTTTAGTGTCACACCTTGAGGTGCACCGTGAATTGTAGTTGATTTTGACTCTCGTATAAGGAGAAATCGGTTTAACCACGTGACTATTTCGCCTTAAGGGTAAGATTGTTAATCAATTAAATTATTTAATTTATTTATTTTTTAATTTTTTTTACAGTAGGTAAGAAATAGAAGTGATTACACAAGCTGTAATCTGGCTCCTTGGTCAAGGATGGTGGTACAAAGCTCCCTATTGTAGGGGATAGTGAACTTATTACAAATGATACCTTTCCGAGCTACTAAGTCAGCAACTCGATTTGCTTCACGATAACAATGCATGTATTGGCATGGATAAGGTCAAATCCAACTTCTAGTTGCTTGATTCTCTCAACGTGACGTGTAACTTCCCATCTAGCATTATTTCTGCTGGTGATGGCTTTGATGAGTTGTAGGTTGTCCCCCTCTATAATTACTCTTCGAAGTCCGTTTCTGAGTTCTTGCTCCAAACCTGTCTGTATGGCGATCGCTTCAGTTTGAATGACTGAAACTTTTCCAGTTTCCTGGTGAAACATACTAATAACATGGCCCCGGGAGTCCCGAGTAATCCCCCCCCCCCCACACACATGACAAGTGCCCGTGGATTTGACAGAACCATCCACATTTATTTTGTAGATAGCCCCAGGTGGTCTGCTCTATTTAGCTTTAGCTCCTTATTTGTAGTTTTGTTTGTTGAATTTTCATTCTTACTTTGGGACCAGTCATAGATATTAGTGGTGATTTCTTCAATGTCGAAGGGATTGGCTTCATGCATATTTTGGAAATATTTTCTAGTGTGAAGTTCAAATTGATTGATTATGTTTCTAGTGAAATGACAGTTTCAAGTTAAATGTTCTGTATCTTCCTCTGCTTGAGTACAGAGACAACATTGGTTAGGGACTCGGTTAATGTATTTGTTGAGTCTTCGGGTGGTAGGAAGTCCATCAACTACCGCTTTCCATAAGAAAATCTTAACTCTAGGAGGTAATGTGATGCATAAAATCTGCATCATAGCTGTTGAAGGAGATCGATCTTGATGATCCTCTCAATCCGAACCCTAGCCTGCAAAACAAGAACGAACGCGTCGGGGCGGGGCTTGTCTTCCCCGGAAGACCCTCCGACGCTCAAGTCAGTCTTTTTCTTCTTTTATATAAGAACTTCGCTCCCATATTTATACTAGTTCATAAAAGAAATGGACAAGGCATTAATTAAAGGAATCGGAACGATCACCTCATTAATCCTGGTCAACGTGTGATTAATGCTTGAATTGATTTGGATACAACAAAACAATTGATGTCGTTTCTATTCGTTATTTGGGATAAGCTCGGATTTTCCCTATAACAATTGCCCATCGGGTTTCTTCATCATGTATCAATGATGAGGGAAGCCGACAAGAGTTATGATTCATTGGCCGCAAATGGCGACTTATTGGCTTTGAGCGGTTGTTTTGGCCTTAACTGGCTATTGGCCGTAACTGGCGATTTCCGTTGGCCGTAAGTGGCGATTTCCGGTGGCCGTAATTGGCGATTTCCGGTGGCCGTAATTGGCGATTTCTGGTTCCCGTAAGTGGCGATTTCCTGCCTTAGCTGGCATTTGCTTGGCCATAAGTGGCGAATCTTCTTGCCTTAACTGGCATTTGCTTGGCCATAAGTGGCGACTTTTCTGCCTTAACTGGCATTTCCTTGGCCATAAGTGGTCAATCTTCTTGCCTTAACTGACATTTGCTTGGCCATAAGTGGCGACTTTTCTGCCTTAACTGACATTTGCTTGGCCATAAGTGGCGAATCTTCACTTTTTCGAACAATTGTTGTAGCTTTGAACACGTCGTTCCATGACATATATAGTCGTTGGACCTGGTCAAAAACATTGTACTTCTACTGTTCTACATAATTTAGAGTAATTAAGCCATTAGAAGAGTGGTATTGTACTGTGTAGTGCCCCTAGTGACGGCAAATAATGGGATAGTGTCCCGAGAGAACACCCACTGCAAATATGCGATGGGAAAATGGTTACCTGGAGTCCTGCACCATCTGTAAATATGGTAAATGATCGTTTCATCTACTTTATAACCTTAACCAGTCTCATTCCTAGTAATGACTTGTTTCCAATGTTGTTCGTAACATTAGCAACCTACCCCCATGCCACTCGTAGCACCGGTGACACGTCATGTCCCTCGCAGAGGTATTGAAAGCACTCAATGTGAGCTAAAATTGTTGTTAAAGACCCTGAATCTTCTGCCTTGAGTATGGGTTGTCATTCATATCACCTCTCCTATCAAAGAAGGTAACAGTAATAGACTACGAAGTGTCGTTAGGTTTTACATGGGTCCTCAACCCCCATCGTAAGGTTTGACTTGTGAATAACCTTATATCATGCATATATACTTGTATCAATAAGAAATATAAACATGGGACTAGAAAACTTAGTTGATAGAAAGTTGGTGTACTACATAGCTAGCCCAAACACAAGGAATCACGTTCATACGATGATACTTCAACTCCGTGATCTCTTCTGTTACTTAGAAGGTCAAACAAACAAACAACAACAACAACAACAACAACAACAACAAGTAACACCTATATAATGGGGCTGATTATAATTCAACGTCAATATAGGCATACAAATAATGAGTGTATCCGGCTAGTAAGGCATTGAAAAGCTCGCATGAGCATTCACGTTATTATTTGAATCAGTGCTACCGTTGAAGAAGCGCTGCTCGGATGACATACATGCACACTTAGCTTAGAACTCAAGAAGATATGTCAATATCTTTTTTACTTATTTAATGTCAAATAAGTAGAATTACTATTTTTTTATAGAAATAACCATATCATGAAGCAAGCAACTTGTCCTAGACTTCCGTATATGTACATTTATTGAATTCTCAATTTGTTTCTACATACTTAACAACTTAGTTACCTCCCCGGATATCGTTAATGACACCCTCGTTTGATAGAGCACCATGATATTTGTAGCAACGAATTTGGCAAGGCACAATGGTGGTGTTGCGTATAACATCACATCCTCTCCAGATTGTTTACACCATCGATCTTTGCCCCGATGTTACATGTAATACTAAGTCAATTTTGGTGATTTTCGTAACATCGATCCTGGAAAAGATGTCACAACAAATCTCGCATGCATATATTGAGACAAATGATATTCGATAATAGATCTACACCAAGAGCCTAATATATCATCATGATCATAAAAAGGGTTAAATAGTTGGAGATTGAGAAACTTAGCGTGAGTTTGTTTTTCCCACATATCCTCTCTGAATGTTGAGCCATAATCTTGCACTTATCAATCGCAAGCAGTCACTAGGCAACGTCAAGCGTTGAGCAGACCTTAAATTTCTGACTTCAGAGAACTTGGGCCCTTTTATGAAATTATCCTGAAAATACAAGCCAATTTGCAATTTTGGAGATCTCCGAGGCCGGTTTTATAATTAAAACAAAAATCATCAACGTATCGTCTTCTTCGGTAGGTTTACAAAGGGCGGCGGCGCTGGACTTCACATCGACACTCTCGCCTCATGCGGCCATTGTCCTGCTTCGACCTCGACCTCGGTGGCGGCAAAGGACCCTTATCAGCGAGTTCGGGTACCCCAGCCTCCATTGATGCTGGTGTGTTCTCGTGGTTCGGTGAAAGGGATGCTTGGTGGCGGCGACTATGGCGCGATCCTCAGCAAGGTCCAATCAAAGTCGCACAGAGAGAGACAGAGGAGGTCAGAATCGACGACCATTGTGGCGATGGAGGCTCGATCAACCGGCGTAGCGCAGTGGTGTGGCGAGGCTCAGACGCGGGCTTGTCTGCTGTAGTTAGACGGTTCACGTGCTCAGTACGTGGAGACGACAACCAATGCCGTCGACCGGTAGCTACCACTTTCGATGCTCAGTACAACGAGATGCTCGGTGATTCGATCACCATTGCCAGGGACGTCTTTGGCGTGATCAGACCGAGATACGGCAGTTGTCGATGGAGAAGGCGATGGAGATGACGCTCTTGGTGTGGTCGGCGAAGTAGAGTGTCGGCGGAGCCGGTTGCATAATTGCAGCGGACAAACGGCTCTTGGCTTGAGCCGTTGGTTGCATCGCGGCGGTGTCGATGAAGTGGAGTGTTGGCGGTGCTGGATCTGACCATCATCACCATAGGAGGGAGAGATTCGGCCTCCGGATCTGAACCGATGCTCTAAAATTATCAATCCCTCGTTGCTTTGTTGATTGGGAGATCCGATCTTATGGCTTTTTGATCGAATTCTCCACGGACGGCGCCAATTATGATGCATAAAATCTGCATCATAGCTGTTGAAGGAGATCGATCTTGATGATCCTCTCAATCTGAACCCTAGACTGCAAAACAAGAACGAACGCGTCGGGGCGGGGCTTGTCTTCCCCGGAAGACCCTCCGACGCTCAAGTCAGTGTTTTTCTTCTTTTATATAAGAACTTCGCTCCCGTATTTATACTAGTTCATAAAAGAAACGGACAAGGCATTAATTAAAGGAATCAGAACGGTCACCTCATTAATGCTGGTCAACGTGTGATTACTGTTTTAATTGATTTGGATACCACAAAACAATTGATGTCGTTTCTATTCGTTATTTGGGATATGCTCGGATTTTCCCTATTATAGGTAAGCTTAGCTTCCAGATCCAATTATAGTTTTTTGATCCTCGAGGTATATTGTTTGTCATGCATTTGGTTGATTTTGTGGAGAAAATTCCACTCGGGTCCAACTTGGGATTTGTATGTCTAGTATCTTAGAAGAGATTGGGTGGGAACATATCTTTAATCAGAGTAGTATTCCAGCGTTTTTCCAAATTGAAAACCTGATTTACCTTCAGATCCTGGTTATAATTTCCTCTAAATTGTTCAAGAATTATATCTGGAATCCAAGGGCCAGACCAAATATTTATTTTGTCACCATTTCCAATGATCCAAAGAAAACGTTGTTCAAAATTTTCTCATAATGAGAGGAGTTGCCCGAATAGCCAAGAAGTGAGGTGATTCGAATAGGATCTAATATTTTCCTTTTGAAGGTACTTCTCCTTAATAATCTGGACTCAAATATTGTTTTCATTTAAGTAAAGCTTCCATGGGAGTTTCATTTGTAAGCTTATGTTCAAATTAATTTATTTATTAACTTGGCCTCACATAAAACCATTAATTTTATTAATCAATTGTCTATAGTTTTTTTAACCAAAAAAAATACCTATAGTTTTAAACTAAAATCACTTAATTTGTTTATTGTATAAATTTCTAGAAACTAATTTCGTTTAAACTAATTTCTATTATTGATTGAAACTAATTCCTGTTATTGATTGAGTCAAATTTTGGTGAAGTGATTCGACTTGAGATAAATTTGACCGAGGAATATTAATTTATTAAGCTGCATGTACCTAAACTAGTGTTCAATTATTTTCTATCCATAGTATCAAATTTGCCTTGATGATCTATTTTTGAAATAGAAAGAAATTCGACGTATCGAAAAGGCCTAGTGAGTTGAGTGGTCAAAAATATCAACAACGAACAAACTGTTATAAATAAGAATAAAAACGAAGGACAAAACAAATCATCATATAATATTATATTGTGAAAAAACTAGAGGGCAAAAGAGGATACAAACAATGATAAAACAGAAAATAGCACTAACTAGACAAAAAAAAAGACCCGTTTGCAAAACGAGACCAACATGCCCAAAAATTGCACAACTAGCAGGGGCCCAATTTTTTGGCCAAAAAGAGCCAGTTTCCGCTAACAGTTATGACCGACCAAAACCGGTAACCATAGGGGGGATTACTCTTGCTGATGGGAGCGGGTTGTAATATCAAAATCGGAGGAGGGGTAGAGGTATGCAATGTTGGTTTGAAGCAGGAGAGAGACGAACGAAATACAGAGGAGAAAAGGAATGAGCGAAGGAGAAGAAGGTTGTCAGCGACTGTCATCTCGTCCAAGGAGGAACCCAGGCCGGTCAAAGGAGGGTAAGTCATCTCTAAAACCCTGCCTGTGTAATTTTCACTTCGAAATTGGGGACTCAGGGGTGCGATTTGGTTCGATTTTAGAAGAAATGCAAATGGAGGGTGGTTGCATAGCAATAGAGGAAGGAAATAGGATGGGTTAGGGGGTGCAATTTTCACTGCGATTTTAGGGACTTGGGGGTACGATTAAGGTTAGTGGTTGTCGGGGAAGAAATTGGAGGGCAATCGGATGGGTTAGGGGTAGTGGATATTGGGGAAGAAATTGGGGAGAAATTAACGAGGAGGGGTTTAGAGATGGGGAGAGATACTAAGCAATCCAAAAATCGGGGGACTTTTGGTAGGGGAGGACTGCACATGTGGTAGGAGGGAAGAAAGTCGTAGGTTTGTTCAGTTACAGCAACATTGGTAGGACAGTTTAATGAAATTGGTATGACAATTTAATGAAATTGGTAGGATAGTTTTTTACAATTGGTATGTCAGTTTAGGTGACCTGAATGTCTGGAAGTCCTTCTTGGTATTAATTGTGATGGAGGTACCCGTTGTGTAATCACCAAAAAAAATGGCCAAGATTGGGAAGTATAATGCATGCACATGACCTAGCAGTCAGGGGGCAAGGAAACTCAAATTGTTACATTACGTTATGCTAAGGTACTTGACAAAAAAAATGGGTACTGACATGGTTCGCGCATGTATTGCATGCTGTCTTGGTGGTCGCTGAAGATGACCACTTCAGCGGGCGCAGTGTGTCGCATGCCACTTTTGAGCTGTTGGACGGGATAGACTGTGTGCTTGACCAGGATGATTATAAGGCACTGACGAAAAGCCAGATGGGAGGCATAGTCAGGATGGGGTCGAAACAAGTTCGCTGCACAGTTGGTGCACTTTTGCTTGATGTGGCAGTGGAAGACAATGAAGCATCACGAGACGTGGTACTCCCTGCAGGGGAATCATGTGTGGTTCTCTTTCCAAGAATTCGCGGTTATCACAGGTCCAAACTGCTCACCACCCCCGGGAGACCTCATGGAAGGCGACCCCAAGGAGGCTGTGTATCGATTGTTTAAGAAGAAGAAGGTGACATTAAAGGATGTGGAGAATGCTTGGTCGAGGAAAAAGGAAACTAATGCGAGCTCACTAATGCGTAAGTACACGTATGCCCTCCCAGTCATAGTGGAGGGCATTATTTTTGGGATGGAGAAGAAGACACAAATACGGGGGTGGGTGGTGAACGTGTTGTTGGAGGACACGACCCATTTTGTCGACTTCCCCTTGGGTAGGCTAATGTATGAGAAGACACAAGACATCATTGCAGGGACATTACAGAAGATGGTTAATGCTGGGAAGCACAAAGGGGAGAGGCCTACATACACATTGTACGGGTTCCCGATGGCCTTTCAGGTGAGTGAAAAATTAAAATGTGTTAAAAACAATTGACAAAAATGTATTTGATAGTTTCCAATTGTGAATATTTGTGTTGGTCTTCCATACCAAATGTTGAAATTTGTCCTGCCAATTGAGGGTTTTGATCTTGCCAATTGTGGTTAGTCTTGGATGCAGTAAATAATTCCATCTTGTCAAATTTACAATGTTATCCTACCAAATGTTTTAAACAGTGATCCCAACTGTGTTTTTACCCTGCCAAAATGTGTGTTTATTTAAAAGGTTTTCTTGGTTAACTGTCATCCCACCTATTGATTTTGATGTGTATTGTTAATGGTCCCCTTGTCCTGTCATGCAGTTATGGCTTTACGAGGCGTTTTCTAAGATAGGGAATCAGTTTGGCTGTAACATGGACGAGACTATCACCCCGAGGTGTCTTTGATGGGAAACCCGAGACTCCTATATAAGATATGAGAATGTGAAAGCATACCTAGACCAGCACACCAACGATGACGAGGAACACGTTCTCCTAGCCAAGCCAGACCCCATGTTGCACCCTAATCCTAATGAGAAAGAGTCCATGCGCATGGCCTTGTACAAGAGAGAGCATCCGGACACGTTCTTTGATAGACTTGTGACTGAACACCTCAAATCCCGCAGGGCCAAGCGACATTAAGAGGATGCTATGGCTGGACCTAGTCAGAGAACTAGTCAGTTGGGGTTAGACGCGTCCAGCTCTGGACTGGTGGCCCGGATTGTGGCCAAGGTGGAGGCCATTTGCAGGGGCATGATGTCGGAGATGGGGACCTGGTTCTTGGTGCTGGAGGACAAGCTCAGTGAAGTAAGTGAAACATATTAGAAGGTGTTGTCAAAGAAGGGCGATCATGGAAAGGTATGGTTTTTTTAATTGTGAACCTTTTGGTTGTGTGAGATTAGGTGTGAAGCGTGACTTTGAATGGAAGAATTGCATTGCAGGAATATGTTTCCTTGGGGGATGATGAGGACATGGAAACTATGATGCATAAAAGGGATGAGAAGTTTGACAATACATCTGCTGAGAGGGAGGAAGGGTTGAAGGATGGGGAAATGGATAAGGGTGGGGATGATGACAAGGTGGAGGTGAAGGCTGGTAGGGATGATGACATGGTCGACGTGAAGGCTGGGAGGAGAATAAGGATGCTGAGAAGGGCGAGGAGGAGAAACAAGACGCTGAGAAGGGTGGGGAGGAGAAAAAAGACTTTCTAGTGAATAAATGCAATCATGTTACTTGTGTATCCTTCATAGCATAGTATATAAACGGAGAACAAGAGGGCGGTTAAGAAACTTACTCGGACACTATACTCTGCCCCATAAGCTTGTAATTGGCGTATCGCTGGTAGTTGCTCATGACATTTACCTTATAGGTGTGTTCGTCCATGAGCTTACGAATCAACCACTTGCTAGTTTCTCGAAACTTTGAAGCCCGACAGACCATGTGCAGTTCGGTTCGGGGCATACAACCACGTACACCCACTTTGTCGATCACTTCACTACGGTCGTGTAGCACCCCCGCAAAGCTTGACACTCAGCATGTCGTGAATCCCAGCCTTGGTATCAAACATCTCCCCCTCCTGAAACTCCTTCACATTCTCCCGAGGGTCTCTGAGTCGAGGCATAAACCGAGCCACATTCTCTTCCACTTACTCTAACGTAGGCAAAGGTCATTTCTTTCCTTCATACGAATGCTCTATATCTTTTACCGCTGCCTCAAACTCCTCATCCCATGAGTCCGACGATTCATTCGTCGCCTCTCCCTCCTCTACTTTCACTAAGATGGCCGAAAATCAACATCTTTGCAGCTGTTCACTGTTTGGACGAAAATAATTATCTTTCCATATTTAATTTATCATTTTATTCAAATATTTATTTAGGAATAATGTAAATTATAATAACTAGTACTTTTCCCGTACCTTGTACGGGTGAGTATTTTTATTGAAATTTACCGTTTTAGTTCTCCCTCGTACTATAAATATATTTCATTTCATTTGAATTGTTGTCATGTTTTCAATTATAACCCTCGTTATAATACAATAACACTTACAATCACAAACAAAAGTCTAATAATTACGGTCAAGTTTGATATCTTAAACAAAATATTCGACACATTAATTTTCTACTAACATATTGCTCTTGCTTCTTGTCATGTTGTTCTTCGAAATCTTTGATTGTCATGATGAAATACTTTTTTATTGAGACAATCGATACTTCAAATTTGACAAAAAAATAGTTAATCACCCGCTTCTACGCTTCTCCTAGTATCCATCCTAATTGAAGACAAAGAAAAGAAATCTTATAGTTTTTAGCTTAAGAAAGCCGAATTCGGATCCTTTATGATATTTTATCTATTACACATCATTCCACACTTTTTAAATTGATCTAAATTATAAACCAATTTGATAAAGATACCCTAAGTTTAAATGTATAAACCCTATATAGCTAAAGAATTTTAAAAATGATATTTAGTGTGTGTTTTTATAATACTTAGACCCTTAATTAGAAAAAAAGGAACTCTATTTGTAAGTGTATAAACATTAAGAGGCCAAAACATTAAGGAAATTTATAGATATCAAGAATCAAGGCTCCAATTATTGATCGGAAGAAACATAGTTTTAATATATAGATATTTTTAATTTTAAATTTCTGTAATTGTAATCTTAGAAATTTTTTCTTTTTTTACTGGCGACCCTCTGTGTAGAGTCATTCAAGCCATCGATCTTCTAGATCGCCGAGTCGATCTACTTCTTGCCTACTGTAAAAAAAAAAAAAAAGAGGCCAAAACATTAAAAAAAAATGTTATACCTCTCAAATTGATGAAATGTGAAAATTAGTTGGGCATGACTTGTGTATGTAGAAAAAAAATTATGAGTACTCGATTAGGTTTTAGATGCAAGAAATTGATAGATCGTAAATGATAACTAATCAAAATAACATTCTTATAGTTGGTGTTTTGTAGGAAAGATTTGACAAAAAACTCGCACATATAAGGAATTTTTTTTTGCATCCTTATAAAATTAGAAGCAAATTCTTTACAAAAAAAACACTTATAGTATGAGGGATGTTGCTACAAGAGCACTAAAGAACACTTATAATATTTATCGAATGTTAAATTTATACATTATTATAACTTTCCTACTAACTTAATATTTGTAATATAACTTACATAAAAATTAGATTTTAATGCAGCCCAATTAAAATTATATTAAGTAGTGTGTAAATTATGGTCAAGTACTATAAAGCTCAAGTACTATGTCCATGTTCCTTTGGGTATAAAATATTTTTTTCTATAATATCGATATAACTTTCTAACAATGTATGAAACGTGTCAACTCTAAGTGAGCGAAACACATTTATACACTTTCCCTCACTTTAAGGCTCCCCCTCCTAACAGCCTAATAGTCAAAGTCATGAACTTTATAGTTTCACTCATTCACTTCTTCCCCAACAGTGGCTCAACTAAAACCACAGGGACTTAATTGACAATATCAGCAATGGGGGGTGGAGCTTCGTTAGGTTCTACTAATCTCAACTGGAGCTCTGTTTGGTCTTTGAAAAACACCCCAAAGCTTGACAGATTAAAAAGCGCAAGAACAAACTGAATTCCATGACAACAACTTCTTTCTATGCTTGTGCTTCTTTTACTGTCATACATGGATCTAATTCCAAGACAAAAACTTCCTTACCTTCCTCTCTTGAATCTGTGTTAAGCCTTGAAGTCGAGCTAACAGCTTTCAACTGGTAATTGGCACACCCGTTTCTTGACTCCCTTGCAAGTCCACAAGATCATTAAAAACATCAGGGCTGCTATCCCCAACTAGCAACACAAACCCACCATTTCTCAATCCAGTGAGATTCTTGAGGAACTTATAAACTGAAAATTGTAGAAACTCGTAAACGGAAAACTCCTAAGCTAATGTTGATACACCAAAAACTCCTAAACTGGAAATATCGGGTTGTTCATTGTACTGAAGTGGCTATGAGTGCAGGTTCATACACATTAGCTTTCAATGCCATAAAACAGGCCCGAGATTCAACAACATTCATTAACCGCAAAGCCAAATTAATATCAAAACTGAATTCTGAAAAGTTTCTATATCAGTTCCTACATCAATCATGAGTACCATGAGCCAATTTCATAACATCATGAAAGCCACATTAATATCAAAACTGAATTCTCAAATCAATTAAATTCAACCTACCAGATTCAACAACATTAGGCCCGGGCCTTATGCCCGGGTATTTGATTAAAATTTAATATTTATGATTTTAATTTTAAAGTGCATAGTTATTTTTTATATTTATAATTACAATGATAGATTATATAATGTTAGGTAATTGTATGAAAATTATATCAATTCATAATGAGAGCAAATTGAGCAAATCTGTATGGGGGAGAAGGTTCAAAAAAAGATGGGTGACTATTGTATCATCTTAGTCATTAAATATCTCTCAGAAATGGTTAAGCTAGGTCGCTTTACTACTAAGGGTGAGGAAAGCATATTGCATTCAATAAATGGTTGAGCTAACTCCCTTCACCGATCAAGGGTGTAGAAAGCAGATTACATTCGGTAAATGTAGATGACTCAATTTTATTAGGTGTAATGGTAAAACGAAAGAAACATTTGGCCTATTTTGTGGTACATGAATCATACAATCAAATTCAACTTGTCTTCATCCTAAGATGTAAAACTATTGTATCATCAAAGGAATTTACTATCTTCAACAATTCCTTTTTTCTTAGCCATTGTAGCAATAGGCACTTGTCCCCATTCTGATTACTCTTTCCAGCCAGCACTCCCTGCACATTTCAACTCAACATCTTTCAGATGAACATATTGGATGTGCATTGCAATTTGCAATTATGCTTAAACCATAGTTGAGGTTACCTGATAATCTTTTTCATGCTCTTCTAAATCCTTGGAAAGTTTCTGAATTTTTTTAAGATCAACTCCTTCATCCTCGACCCTTTTAACATCAACAACCTTCTCTGCTTCAGACTCTGTCTATTCTTCAATGCTCCTCTCAATCTAGCATGAAAAGAAAAAAGACATAAACATGTTATAATAGGCTTAATAGCGAAATGCAGTAAATAAGATAAATTGATAGAGAAAATATCCCAGGACTCTTTATTTTCCAGCATGGATGTTTCTCTCAGATTGTCAAGAGACAAGGTTTTGGCCTCCCCCCAAGTTTCGCTTCCTTCTTGAGTGTCAATTGAGATACTTTTGCTTCCATTTGTTGAATTTTCTCATTCATGATTTGTGTTTCAGTATCAATGCCAACAATCTTAGCATTTACTTCCTAGCTCCAACTCATAAATAATGTAAAGAGATGAAAAGAAATCTCCATTAATTTGCCAAATCCAATGAAATAGCAGAAACTTGGGTACACTTTCTCACCATCTCAGAAATGCCTACACTAACCCGTCTACCCACCAAATATGATGAAAAGATGTATATTTGAGCAAAAATTTTGAAATATTGCAAAAAAAAGAATTTTAATGTAAAGAGATATAAGTGTGTTTTTCTTACCCGTTGACGAAACCTGGGAGACATTCAAGCATTACTCTGCGAAGATTGAATTGCCACAAGTTGCCTCTGCGTGCTTTCCTTCCGTACAGACCTTCATTCTAATGACCAGGAATCCAAGATGACCTTAAATCTAATTATCCAACCAGACCCAACCCCCAAATTCTATGTTGGCTCCCCGTGAAACCATTTCCCCTTCAAATCCTAGATTGAAGATGCCCCCTCCATCTTATACATCTCCATTCCAATTTTCGATTCACCCCAAACCTGAAACTGCAAAGCTGAGGGGATTATGAAATTGAACCCGTGTTTTGGCAGTGCGGGGACACAGGTGGTGTGCAGAGCACCCCGTTTTCTATTGTCTCAACTATCAAAAGCAGGATGGGAGGTGGAGACAGATTGGGAAGGACCGAAGAAGAAACCAAAGATTTTTGTATGCTATTAAGAGTATCATGGAGGGGTGAGATGGGAGCTTGAGAAACATACACTCACTTAAAGCACATATACTCACAAGAGATGAAAAGGTAAAGGAAGGTTGCAATTTCAATTTCAATCTCAGTGAGAATTAAAGCGCATTTACTCACTTACAAATTGAACAGATTTCTATGTGAATTTCAACCCGCAACAAACCCAAACATACAAAAACTCACCTCACCTGAAACTGGAGCCCTTGGATGTCGAAGCCGGAACTTCTACTTCTTTTCTGTTCAATATCGAGTTATCGAAAAAAAAACTCTACTATGTTTACATATACCATATAACAAAATATAAATACAATCTCTATTTCAGCATAAAAGGACCCTCACTGGATAAATATTGAAGACAAAAGAAAAGAAAAACAAAGAACTTATACTTTTTTCCTGTTCAATATCGACAAATTCCCTAAGGAGGAAAGATTTGAGGAAAAGATGGGTGAAAAGTACCTGCCAGCGCCAAGAATGAGCTTACCAGTCAATTTGTTGAATTGTCCAAGTCCAAGAATGAGAAGGTAGTCAAGGTACTCCTTGACATGTGACCTAGATCATGCAAAAATATGCAATTAGTATCCATTTGTCTCAAGCATGCTTTATGCTTAGCCTTAATGAAATTACAGAGCATGACACAACTTAGGAACTGAGATCATTCACCAAAATTGGCTAGTCTTTCATCAAGTTATGCATAAATCATGAAACAATGCATAAGAAATCTGCACAACCATTTATATCAATTATATGTCATCCCTCATTCCCCTAAAACACTAAAAAAATGCTACCAAGTCGGGCGTCGCCATTCGTAGAGAATTTGGGCAGAGGGCAAGCAGAGGAGCAATTTCAGTGAGGATATATCATTATCGGTTGATGGAATTGAAACTAAATTAATGATACTATAATTGACATAAATTCAAGAAAACTACCTTGTTCGTGTATGAATAGAAATCATTTGAACAAAGGATTGTGATATCAAGAACTGCATGAAAAAGATAATTAGCACACCACGAGCATTCCCAAAAAGGTGCAATATGTCATATGGTGATATGCGAGATGCAAGAGCTAGAAAGATTGTAAAGCTATATCAAATCTTATCAAGTCTTTCAAGTGCAGCAGCCACAACATACTGAGCAGAAGAAATCTGCAAAGCCAAATAATCAACTTAGAAATCTTTAACAAAAGCAGATGAGAAAACTAAGAGAATGACTACCCTGTGATGAAGCAACACACCTACAGGAAACATAAGAGAATCAAACAATTTTCTAGTTATGTAATTCCAATAGAAGATATTCCCTATCAAGAACATATAAACAGCACACAATGAAAGAAGGGCAAATTCAGAACACAATCACAAAATCATAAAGGCATGCTCCCGAATAGACTAAGAAAACTGAAACCTTCCCAAAAAAAATAAAAATAAATAAAACTCACTCACCAAAGAGAGATATTTGTCGACAACCAACATCACAGGACAAACCATATCGAACAAATCCATATTCATTGCCCCACACACTATTGATGGAGGAGCGGAGAACGTGGGAGGCCGATCTCTTTGCCACATGGGTACCACATTAGTATGAGATGGAGAGGCGACTGAGAAATGCTCTTCTTGATCGCCTTCGCTGTCAAACCTAGCTTCCCAACCACTGCATCTGATATTGAGGGGGCCGTTTTCACTGCCAACACAAATAATCAGCCCCAATTTTCATAAATCGATGCAGATGCAGAGTAATTCAGATGATTAACAATCTCAATTTGATCAAATTGAAATGAAAAACTACATTTTCGGTCACAATTTATTGTGAATTTGGGATCGGATCGTGGTCAATTGATCTTAGGGTTTGAAATTTGAAGGAAACTTCAATCGTCTTCATCAAATCAGAGGTCAGTTTCACTTAGAGATCGAGAGAGATAGTTGGAGGAGAGACATTACCAGAGGAGGAGACCGAGCTCCAGACCGGCGACGCCATCACCGAGCTCCAAACCGAGCTCCAGAATTGCTTCAATCGTCTTTCAACTGGATCTCCCCCCCCCCCCCCCCCCATCATTCGAGCCATCACCATCGACGAAAACCCTAGGTGCACTCAACCGGTGACGCTCCTGTCCACCACCGACGCCAGCAACTCCAGTAGCGGCATTCGCCGTCGACAAATCCAAAAGCGGTTTGAAATTCGTTCTTCCTTCCCTCAGATTGTGGGAGACAGAGAGAGCAGTGCCAACCGGAGAGCAATGGAGGAAAAATGATCTCCACCCCCATCCGAATTCGAGCCATCACCGCCATCACCGTCGACGAAAACCCTAGGTGCACTCAACCATCGACGCTCCTGTACCCCGCCGCCGCCGGCCATTCCAGTAGCGACATCCGCCATCGGGAACTCCAAAACCGGCTTGAAATTCGTTCTTCCTTCCCTCATGGGAGGCAGAGAGAGCAGGTAGAGAAGGAGAGCTGATGACACCTAATTTAGTCATATTTTAGGATTGCATTTGTATATTAATTTAGATCATTTTCATGCATATTTATCGTCTTTTATATTTTATTTAGTTTATTTTGCATTTTCGGAGTCTACACCGAGCTTTTATTTATTTCAGGCATTTTGAGGCTAATATTATGAAAATTCAAGAGTCAATACGGAGCAGCGAGAATCATTGGATCCGACCCTGGAAGCTAAAGTGCAAAAATTGCTAAAGTTGGATGATGGTTTGCAATTAGAATTGGGTGCTGGGTTGGATTTTAATTCTTTAAATGGTGTGGGCTGAAATTGTAATTTTATCAATGTTTTATATATATATACTGGTATGATCAGCAAAGGGGGGGTCCTTCTTCTTTGGCATTTGAAAGGCGCCGGCCTAGGCTTCGGCCGATTGGTTTAGTTTAGTTTCAGGTTTTAGTTTAGTTTCGTTTCCTTTGTTTTCGGTATTGCACTTTGGATTGAAGACCTTTCTGGTTTGCATTTTATTTTAAGCATGTCTTTAATTTATTCAATTGCTTTCTATATTATGTTTAGCTAAATTTTCCGTTCTAGGGTTAGGGTGAACCCGACAATGTTGCGAATTGTTTGATTTCGATGGTTGCTTGAACTTTATCTGAATTCTATGAATTGATTTAATCCTATTTGCTTTACCTAATTGATGTCAATTGATTAGAATCCTCTTTAGATTCGAGATGCTACCGCTGAGAATTGAAATTGGATATTTGGATGGACTTCATGAACTCGAAAGAGGAATTGTGTCCATTGGAACCCTAGGATTGAACTTGAGGAATCGACAATTGTTATTGTGACATTTAAACGATTGTTGAGGACTCTTGAGGATTAATAAATTATCGTAGATTCTTAGGTTTGAATCGGTTAGGCGGAACGCGACGGCGAAAGTTTAATTGATTTTCTCCTAAGGTCTATAAAGAACTTAAATGGTCTAGATTTTGTTAATTTAGACACAATCACTACAACATGCGACAGCTGAGTAGTGATGACTTTAGATAATTTACCTTCAATTTGACTTATTAAGAAGATGAAGTTCGAGTGAACATCGGGTTGAATTATTTGTGGCATTGTCGTCGGAATCCTTAACCCTGGAATCATTTCTCATACATATTTTATTCATAATCTTTGCTTGTGTTTTCTAGGTTTAGTTGAAAACCAAATCTCTCTTTATTGGCTTAGCTTATTAGTTCTAGATAACAATTGATACATATATAATCCCCGTGATCGATATCCGTATACTGCAATTGATCTCGTATTCTTGCGAGGTTGGTTCAGGCTACACTATTCTTGTGTTGGTTTAGACCACATCAAGAGCGGAGATCCGGAATGGGGAAGAAGAAGACGGAGTTTTTGCATTAACGGGGAGAACGTGGGTTGGGAAGGCAGTTTCTTATCTTTGTGAAGTGGGGGACACGTGGCTCAATTTTTAACAAAGGGATTGCTTCTGAAATAATAAGTATTAGGGGTGGATATCTATTAGTTGACTTTTCAATTAATTGATATTATATCTAATTAGTTTTATCTTTATTAATTATGATATTTTTATTAAGTTTGGCAAGCAATCCTTAGCCTCTAAGGAAGCCAACCAAACCCTAGTTATTTTTCTATTTAAACGTTTCTTTCATTCAATAAAATCAGTTATTAGAATTGAATTTTTGACAAAAGTCAGATTTGGAGAGTTCTCCTATGAAAGAACTGAGTTCCCCTGCGTGGGATAGGTTTCGATGTGTTGTTCTTAGCTTGGTTTGCCATGTGCTCATCAACTTCGCAAGACTTGGTGATCCTGGTATCCACGAGCCCCCTCCTTGTGCCTCCAAGTTATCCGCTTGATTGTGTAAGGTTGTAGAGGCGGGCTTTATAGTCGTTGGTATTTGGTTCCTACCCTCTAAGGAGGCCTGGGGTCTTTATCTCGTTCTATATTAGTTCGAATCACCCATCTATCGGTCTTTTGTTTCCCTAGACACAAAACCTACAAAAATAGAGTCTTTCTTGTTCTTGGTTTTTACTTCTTGAATTTTTAAATTTGAGTGCTACTAATCCTTATTTGTGATTGTTGTGGTTGACTTAGCCCTAAAAACATACTAAGCCGAAACCACAGTTGATAGAGCCAATTAGCACTTTGATCAGCCGACACCAGTGGTTGGAAGGGAGCTTCTATCTTTGATCTAATCGGCAGCACTTTGTTCAGCCGGCACCACTTTGTTCAACCGATACATTGAAGACCTATATGTGCATAGGGATCCAAGACTCAGCCGAGCCTCCCTAGACATGTATAGCCGGATTGAACCCTTGTTATATTTCCGTTTTTAGTAAACTTTTCTACTTGAGTTATTTTAGGAAACACTTAGGGTTATTTTAATATTTTCTTAAGTTATTTATTTTAATTAATTATATCCGAAAATCAGCCATAGACTAGGTTATATTAATCGGTTATTCCCTTGTAGAACGCTTCACGCCTCTTTTTGATATCGAAATCAGTTTTTGTGTGAAACACAACTGTGAGAAAGTCCATCGATTTGTAGCGATGCTCATCGATTGCAAATTGGTTCTTGGTGATCTTGTTTGTCTTTGCTTCCGTTCTTTAGTTTGTTGATTGATTGTCGATGATCGGGCCATCCTGCGGCTAACCCCGTATCAGTTGAAGTCCATATGTCTTTCAAGAAACTCACTGATTTGCCACCCCCAAGGTTCCAAATAAGTCCATTCCCAAAAGTGCGTATTAATTTAATAAGATTTACTCCATTGCCATGGTGTTGTACCCTTCCTTTCATACTCTAGGAGGTGGGTATTAATTTACTAAGTTTACTCCATTGTCACGACGTCGTACCCTTCCTTTCATACTCTAGGAGGTGGGTACCTTTTAGATATTTAACATTTATTATTCTCACCCACACATTATCTTTCCCATCTAATATTTTTCATAACAATTTCATCTTAAGAGCTTCGTTGACATCCTTTGATTTTCTCAACCCGAGGCCTCCCTTGTTCTTTGATATGCATATCTTATCCCATCTAATTAGCGGTTTATAATTGGGATCTTTATTCCAAAAAAAAATATTATGTTTGCATTGATCCAATTCCTTGTGTATTTTTCGCAGTAGCATAAAGCTCTATATGACTAGTTGGGCTTAGCAGCAAGATTTGCACATATCAAGATTGGCCTTCATTCTTGCGACGGGAAGTTTGCGAGCCATCTAGTTAGGTTGTTCTTTAGATTTAAATATTACTTGTTAAAGGTTGACCTATTTACTCTTCCATTCACAATAGGGTGACCTAGATATCGTTCTAAGGATAATATACCTTGACTTTACATGAAATGCTGACTTGTGAAAATTCACATTTTGGACCGAGATTCGGCAATATTCATCAATAAACTGTTTACTATAACGACAAGCAGTCACATTTCCTTTTGATACTAGCATTATATCATCCGCGAAAGCTAAACAAGGTACTCGCGGACATCCTCTTGTACATTGAAAGCAAATAGAGTTGTGATTCCTTGTAGTTTCGTATTGTAATTTTCTGGCAAGAATTTAAGCTCCCAAAATTAATAATAATGAAGAAAGAGAATCATCTTGTCACAAGGTCTTAATGGGTAAAAAAAATGGAAATTTCGCGAGGTACCCCTGAGGTATTGCAATTTTCGCGAGGTATACAATTCTTTTGCATATTTTGTGTGGTACCCCTGAGGTTTTGAATTTTTTTGTCTCGCGCCCTTGGAGTTAAAATCTAACAGAATCCGTTAGTTCTGAATTTAAAAAAAAAAAAGAAAAAAAAACTGGACTCCGTTAGTTTTTTAATTAAAATATGGAAAAGAAAAGAAACCCTAGCTTTGATTCGT
This sequence comes from Persicaria tinctoria, assembly GCA_037127255.1. Taxonomy (NCBI): domain Eukaryota; kingdom Viridiplantae; phylum Streptophyta; class Magnoliopsida; order Caryophyllales; family Polygonaceae; genus Persicaria; species Persicaria tinctoria. The sequence continues at coordinate 53,075,259 of JBANSL010000006.1, read as the reverse complement.
CTCCGGTCTCCCCAAGCTACACGATTCTTCCTGTTGCAAATGAGTGAAATGACCATGGAGGTACCGGAGATCGTGGAGTTCGCTCGCAGTTTCTCCACCACGGTCAGAGTTCTTCCAATTTTGCGCCAGGCTCGATCTACTATAGTGCCGTAGTGGTCTCTGTTGCTTCAATTGTGGACCCATTTCTATCATCTGCAACCCCTGTACTTCCCTCATACTCTTTCCCAACTCTGATTACGATCCCTACATTCTCATTCCCTGTGCCTTAATTTCCCATTTTCTGTTCTCTCGTGAACCCTAGAATTTATCGTGCGCAAGAGTCCTTGCGCCAAGACTTCGAATTTCAACCAACAGATCATCAATTAATGGATCCTCAGCGATAGAGAGAGTGGAGAAATGGAAGGAAACCGCGGCCCGGCAACACGCAGTCCGGCAAGGTTGATCTGGAGTTCAAGGCCAAGTTCATGTTTTCGGCGGGGAGTGTCTACAGAGCTCCACCGCTGCTCGTTGCGACGGTGCTGATGAGCGACGAGTCGAACGACGAGATGGGGAGTGGGGGCGGCCAGAGGCTCGATAAGGAGGGGAGGGTGGTTTTGACTCGTCAGCGGCGACGTTGGAATCTCCAATCAGGGGTGGATGGACGAGATCGATGGTGGCGGCATCGGCGACGTTGCGGCTCCAAGACTCGCCGGAGTTGTTTCGGAAGGAGGGTGGGATGGTGACTCAGAGACCTTTCTTTTCTTTTCCATATTTAAATTAAAAAACTAACGGAGTCTAGTTCTTTTTTTTTTCTTTTTTCTTTTTAATTCAGAACTAACGGATTCTGTTAGATTTTAACCCCGAGGGCGCGAGGCAAAAAAATTCAAAACCTCAGGGGTACCACGCGAAATATGCAAAAGAGTTGTATACCTCGCGAAAATTGCAATGCCTCAGGGGTACCTCGCGAAATTTCCAAAAAAAAAAAGAATTGTAGGACCAACATTCGCTAGAAACGAAAATGAGATAGTTGAGTTGTATTCATGGATCCAACTGATAAATCTTAGGTGGAAACCAAATCACTCTATTACAGTTTTTGTGAATTTCCATTCAACCCAATCATACAACTTTTCCATATCTAACTTGATGGTCATCCATCATTTATTGCCCTTTCAATTGCGAAAAGAGTGGAAAATTTCATGTGTAATCAGGGCATATAACCTTAATCGATCTGTATAATGCCAATGCTTCATGTAGTGGGTGAATAAATTTACCAATCACCCTCTTTAATCTTTTAGTGATGATCTTATAAATAATTTTATAAATTGTAGAATATAAGCTTATCATTCTATATAGTTGCTTGTGGTAGTAGGATTGTCACATTTTGGCAAAAGCATGATAAAGGTATGGTTTATCTGTCTAAGCCTCTGCCTCGATATAAAGAAAATCTTTATCGCATAGGTGGCATATTGATTAAATATAGACCAATAGTTCTTGTAAAATTATGTTGGCATACCATTCCGGGCGTGGGCATGGGGATCGGATTTATTATTACCTTGAATGAATACAACCATTTTAATCTCCTTATTTGTTATTGGCATGATTATTACTGGTTATCTTGTGTTGTGAGTTCCGAAAATATGAGATTCAAATAGTTCTAGAGTTAATTAGTATTACAACTCCCCTACTTCAAGCGTTTTTCAAAATCTGTTCTACTTTCCCTTCGAATATTCTCCGGCCCTATCCTGTAATTGTTGTTCCATCTGTAGAAACAATCTCTCTTATCATTTTTTCTGTTCCTCCTTCCTATTTTCACTTAATGGAAATAGCCCGAGTTAGTGTCTGCTAGCTTGATGTGCTTCACCATCACATTTTGGTCCCAATTTTTTTTTTATATATAGAAGATCTTTTTTTACTTTAAAAGATTTATATGCTCGTTCTCTTTCTCTTGGTTACATTGGTCATGATATTGTATTTGGAGCATCAACATTTTTTCCTTTACTTCCTTTAGTTGTTTGAATATGTTGTCAAATGATGTTTTATTCCAAGACTTGGCATTTTTTTTAAAATTCTTTGTTTTGTAGACCAATTTGAACATTGTTGATCCTTACATGTAGTGCGCCACCTGGCATACCAAAATTCGGAAATATGGATGTTGCATCCACATATGTTCTAGTTTAAATGGGTGAGCTTTTCCCTTATAGCTGACAACTCAAATGCAATAGGGCAATGGTTCGATGTTATGAATGCCTAATTTGTTGTGATAAGATCCGAAAAAGACGCCGAATGGAGTGATGAATGAGAACCCTATCCAGTTTCTCACATAACTTGTCTAGGCCTCTCTGTTTCTCACGATATCTGTGATGCATTGATTAAAGTTGTTAAAATTTCCTAGAACCGATCTTTGTCTCTTTCATCCGGAGGATCGTAGGTGAAGATTAATAGGAGCGAGTTATTTTTATTGGAGTTTGTTTATCGAAGACATGTGATTCGTGGCTCGTGGTTTTCGATTATTATAGTCACGTGTGTTAGTTGAAACAAATTCCATATAATGACTAACCTCTAAATCGACCCACCTATGGCAACCATGCATATTGCCTCATCAAATCCCTCATTTGTCCAATTTGCTTTATTTGGGATTCATTTTGTTTTTCTTTAAGCTAATGCTAATATTTTTATTTACCCATTTTCACAAAAAGCATTAAAGTCTATCCAGAACATGGATTTTTCCAATCCCTCTACAATTCCACACACATAACCGTATTTTACATTATTTTCCCCAGTGGGCGTTGTTTTGTTGCTAATAGTTAGTGGGATGTTTGACCTTTGAAATTACCATGACTGTAGAAGGTTGACGTGATCTTTCTATCAGATACCAAGTCATTATTACATGCATTTAGACCTTTTTGTATTATATAGCTACTTTGATCTCACAAGCAGATTTTAATGATACAAGTTTAGCCGAGATCATACAGTCAACAAGGTGCACATCAACATAATTCATAGATCAAATAGCATTACTAATTGTTTTAAAGGGTTTGATGATATAAACATTATGTAGCTAGGAACTTAAGTAGTTTAAGTATCATATATATAACCAAGAATTTTGAAGCATTTTTTGGAAACAAAATATTAGCTTTCATTTTGGCTACATCCATTTTTGTTATTGTAATGAGACTTTCTTCTTAAACTCCTAGGCAAATTCGGTTTTTGCCTCGTATATTGCTTCTGGATAGAGAAATTTGTCAAAACAGTTCCTTATCAATGAAAGACCCTCTAAACCATTTGTACTAGAAAGATGATTAAGACAAGATGACATAATCTCTTCCCTTTTATTTATTTTAGGATCTAAAATACTAGCTAGAAAGCTACAAACCTTAAGTAACCAGATAGACCAAGAGATTTAATTTAGCATCTCTAGATCAACAGGGACCGCATATTCCATTCCTCTAGTTTGTAGATGATATGATGATTTTTGCTAAAGAAAACCAGAGCGCATCAGAAAAGGTAAAAGGGATTATCGAAAAATATGCTCTATTTTAGGTCAACTTGTCAACTTCCATAAATCAGCATTTCAAACCACACCAAAAGCACTAGACCATCAAAAGCATGAAATTCAATATAAAACCAACAACATATATAAACTAAAATAAATTGGATAAATATCTTAGATGTTCAATTATAAATGGAAGAGTCAATAAGACAAAGGGCAAGACAAGATCACAACTAGCCAAATTAAATGGAAAGCAGATGCTCTATCATAAAAGATAGAGCAACCCTAATGATATCGAACCTAGCTAGCTACTAAACGAAGCTTCATTATATAAAATTTTATGCTTTCGACTGAAATGCACACATAACTCAATCAAATAAACCAAACTTTCTTCTATAATAAAGGTGCTTCATGTAAACAACTTTTCAGATAAGACAAAGTATGTAAAAGGAAAGAGGATGGAGGAGCAATAATTCATAAAACCAAATATATGAACAAAGCCCTGCAAATGAAACTATTATGGAAGATCCTTGCAGAACCGCAAAACCCAAGTACAAAGTATTTCACATAAGTATATTTGAGGGAAGAACACATCCTGAGTTACAAGAAAAAAGATAAGGCTTCATGGCAATGGAAAAAAACTAATGGAAATAAGAGATGAGTTATGTAAAGGATTCATCTGGCAAATAGGAAATGGGGGGAAGACCATCAACTTCTAGATGAACAAATGGCTAGATAAGGACACACTAGAGAATAAATACCTACAAATGGCTCTAATTAACAAAAATGACATGGTAGAAAAATACATAAGCGAAAATAGGAAATGGAATATGACTGAACTTTCAAACACGTTGCTTTCATCTATCATTCAAAAAAATTAAAGCAACCTTCATTCCAGATAATGAAATTGAAGATAGGCTCTACTGAGGAAAGGATAGGAATGATTGGTTCATTACTACTAGCTAGTGCACTATGACATATTATGAGCAACAATAGAAATGACTTAAGTATAATACTGCATGGATTTGGAAGATTGATACAATCCCAAAAATTAAGAACTTCTTATGGAAAATGTACAATAACGAAATCCCAACAAAAATAAGATTTAACAACATTGGTATAGAAATCCCATTAGCATGTGAACTATGTGATATATGCGAGGAAACACCAACTCACTTATTCTAATGTCACCAATGGAGAAACCTAATACAAAGAATTAATCCATCCAATGAAAAAATGTTAGAAGACAGAGATAGGAATCAATGTTCTCAAAATCGCGCTCGGGTGTCGCCTATGCGCAAGGTGGGACGAGATCTAGGAATTTTTAAGCCTAGGTCGACCTTTAGGCAGAAATCCGTCTAGGCACCTCCTAGACCTCGACTAGACCTCTCTTAGGCCCACCTAGTCACGTGTAGTCCAATGAGTATTCAACTTTAGCTTCTAAGCATGTGATTAGTTGACTTAGGGTTTTTTTATCCTCCAAGTCAATATGTATTTGCTTTTGAGTTGAACCTATAGTTTTGGATTTTAGGAGGTTTAGAGTTGTTAGTCACACATGTAATTGTGCGTTTATTTACTTTAGTGTTAGTTAAGCGCTGCAAATTTGGGTTTATAAGTGATATTATGGATTATTATTACATTATATGAATTATTGACGAGTGTAATTCGTTACAACATAAGGAAATAATCAAGTGTGTTCTAAATCCGCCTAGGCGTCGCCTAGACACCCGCCGCCTAGCGCCTTTTAGAACATTGATAGGAATGAACATGACATCAAGAGGAACGTGATCAATATCTCTAAGAAAATGAACACAGAACAAAGGAAAAAGCTAGCAACAACATGGTAGAGCCTCTGGATATACGAGAACAAGAAAATCGTTGACAATATAAAGATAACGAAAATAAAAAATATGGAAAATCTGACACAACACAGGGAACAAAAGAAGGACAAAACAAATGAAACTAAAACAACAACTACAACAACACCAAGGAAGAAAAGACAAATGAGATGGAATAAATTAGCAGAAGAAACATTTAAAATAAATTTTGAGGGCAGCAACAATTACTCTGGTATTTCTGGTGCAAGATTCATTATTTGTGACCACCTAGGAACAATGATTGATTGTGGAGGATTGCAACTTCGACACATATCACCGCTCATGATAGAAGTTATGGGCCTGGAGATGGGGATCGTGAAGGCAAAGGATCCGAGACTATTCAATATTCAAGTGGAAGATGACAACTTGATAGTGCGTGATCAACGCCCTCAAAGGTTGTTGGTCAGGCCCATGGGAGATTGAGATACTCATCACTGACACCCTCTTTCTGTTTCAGTCCTTTGAGATGATGAGCTTCATGCATTGCTTTTGGGAGACCAACAAACGTGTCGATTATATCTTGTGCCTTTTCCAAGCAAATGTCTTGCCATACATTCAGATAGACAGTGATATCAACATCCTCATTCACAAAGAATGAACTTGAATTAAATGGTAGTCTAGTAGGGATCGATCTCATTCAAATTCTTAATTGTATAAAAAAATGTTATTATAATGATTTGCCAGCTCAACAAAGCATTGAAACACATGGAACTCCGATCAAAGATGAGTCGCCAAGGCACACAACACATATGTATGTTGCACCGCCCATGATAGATTATAATATTCCAATATAAATTAATCAAGCAAGGAGAAAGCACAACACATTGTTCGACAACCAAACAAATACACTTTTCAACAGTTTAAAAAACCAACATTAAGGTCATAAATCGAACCCATAATATAAACTAAACATCAAGAATAAGGTTCGAATTTTGGTTGTAAAAATTAATCAGCATTCAGATTGAATTTCTCAGATCGAGTCACACTTTGACAGATTTAACTTTGCTCACTTTAGATTTAATATTTGCTCTTTGTATGGAGTAGTTAACAATAATTCTCCCTCAATTATACACGGACAATAAGACTGTCTCATTCTCACTCTTGGTAAATGAAGGTCTAACTGAGCCATTTATCCTTGAACGTGGTATTGGTTAAACAGACCCCTTATCACCGTTACTATTCATACTTGAAGCAGAAATATTAGCAAGAAAATTACAAAAAAAAAAGCAACCAAATGGAAAATACGATTGAAACATCACTAGGATGGGACTGAGAATCTCTTTCCTTTCATTTGCAAATGACATGATGATTTTTGCTATATCCAACCAAGAATCAACCCAAATTGTCAAGAAAGTCATTGATGAATAATGTGCAATATCAGGACAAGCGATCACCTTTCATAAATCAGCATTTCAAACAACTCCAAAAGTATCAAATAAACAAAAACAATTGATACAAAATCTAACTAACATTACAATCTAGACTACACTAGATAAATATCTCAGATGCTCAATCAATTAATGGGAGAGTGAACAAAACAACCTTTGAAGAAATGGAACGCAAGACAAGAACTCAACTTACCAAATGGAGAGCCAATGCCCTTTCACAACAAGGTAGAAATATGCTTATTAGATCAAATCTAGGAGTAAAACCCAACTATATCATGCAAAACTTTATGCTACCAACTGAAATTCACAAAGAACTAGATCAAATCAATCAAACTTTTTTTTTTCTAGAATAATGATCTATCCTATAGAACTTTGATCAGATGGGAGAAGATATGCAAAAAAAAGGACCACAGAGGGGTAGGAATCCACAAAATAAAAGATAGGAACACTAAGCCTTACAAATGAAACTAATTTGGAAGATGTTGGCTGAACCCATGAACCATTGGGTCCAAGTCCTCTGTAAAAAATACCTTAATGACAATCACATCTTTGATTATGAAAAGAAAGGAAACGCTTCATGACACTAGTATATCGAATAAGTACAAGCGCCGATCCCACAAAGAGTGTATATTTAGTATGTTTCATGTTAACTATTCAGAATAAAGCTAAAGAAAGAGAACATAGTAGGTGAATGATGATTGAGAACAAAGTAACAAAGCAATGAATAAGTAACGATGAGTAATTATGAGAAAGGTTTCACCCGCTCATCGCAACATGGTTGGTCATCTTATTCCTTTGTTTCCAATTATTACCCTAGTGACTAGTTTATGTATGCATAGAATGCATCTTACTCTTGTTTGGGGTTCAAGTAGCACTAGGTCCCAGTCTTCTAGCATGTAGATCAACATCTCTTGCACATCGTTGACATGTCACCTACTTGTCAACCCAGCTATCGCTTCTGCTAAAAGAGACGGTCCTTACTTGTCTATTTCCTTACACAATCCAGAGTCCCAAACCCTGCTCCTCAGGACATGTTTGCCATTATAGGTTCGACCCGCAAGAGCAGAGGTAGTCGAAAACCTAGCTAGATGCAACTTCATCAAGGTTGCGAATCGAGACAAAAAAACAACGCAATAACAATATAAAAGAAAATGAAATGAAATAATAAGATAAACATAACCTGGAATTGATAACCAAACAACGTCTTGACAAGCAGAATGAATGGAAGATTAACCTAGCATGGCTATCTTTATGCAAAAATAAAAGAAAAGAACTACTACGGGGTCCCACTCCACCAGGGAGGCGGAACCCTCTCAAAGAGCGAAGAGAATGAGTGTGTGAATTATGAATGAAAAATCTTAGGTTTAGAGGTCTTTTTATATTTCTAGGATGGGTTGATAAAATCCTAGATTCGGCCCATTTACGGCGCAGAATCGCATCTATCGATGGGTGTGGAAAGGGATCGACTCAGTTGCATTCAAAAACCTAGTATTCGCTGCCATCCCTTGGGATCTGCTAGCAGCGGATACGATCAGCTTGGTGCTCACGGCACGAACTGGGGTGCCAGAGAGGTGCTCATAAACTGACCCAATGGTAGCGGATGGCATCCGCTGGCAGTGGATTCTGTAGACTTTGTGGTAACATAGAGCTCATCAAAAGCTTTCCAACACATGGTCATAATAGTCGATCGTATATACGAGGCCCTGGAAAATCGTGTTTGAAGTTCAGCTTTCCGCGCGAACAACTTTCGCAGCTCGCTGTTGTTTCAGCTCTCAGACCTTGATTCCTTGCTCCTTTGCTCCTCGGCTTGTCTTGACTCTTTCACAAATTGTCCTAGTTCTCCTTAGCTCTATTCGATCCATGATTCCTTCACCATTCGAATCTCGGATCTATAACCTACAAGTAAACACTAAAAACTCGTAGATTCCAACTTCTTACACATAAAGCATAAACTATGGAATTAACTAATATAAGGGCTATAATACAATGTAAATGCACCTAAAACTAGCCTATTACGTATGTATAAACTACACATTATTAGGGAGCTATAAAAAATCCTTGCCGTGGAACTTGTACAAAAGATAGTAAATACCTATATTCTCGAACACTTGATTGATGATAGACTATATTAGAGAACAAACAAGTTTGGATTGTTCTCCACTGCCAGTGCTTTAGCGCATATTACAAAATACAACATAAATGAGCAAAACAACTTGATATAGGTTTAGGAACTGGATGTTGCCCCAAAGATTAAAAAAAAAAAACTTTCTTTATAAAATGTCACTAGATGGCATACCGACTAAGACTAGGCTAGCAATTAAAGGAATATACCTCCCATCTAGTTGCACTTTATGTAACCAAGTGGACGAGACTCCATCACATCTCTTCATCAGATGCAACGACATATTACAACTAGTAAGGAAAATTGAACCGACCATTGGACAAGTAGAAATAGGGAAATATTTTTTTTGCCGAATTAATAGTGATAGGGAAATATTTAACCATATCAATACAACGACAATACCCCAAGCATGAAAAACCTCATAGGACAAACATTGAAAAGATGGGAGACCGTAAAAAGTATCCGACGAAGAAGACCATCAACAACAAACCAGAAACAATTAACCAAGGAAACGAAAAAAATAAATAAAATTAAGAGGCAGAAACCGCCACAACAGAACCGACCATTTGATGGTTCGTTCACCGCGGATGGTTTGGGTTCTTATGGATTCATCATTCGTGATTCTGTAGGAACCCCGATTTTCTCTGGTAATGGACCATCACCAATCAGTTCTGTCTGTGGCTGTGAAAGTTTGGGTCTCTGGATGGGACTTCGGGCTGCAACAGAACTGAAAATAACAAACCTTATTATTGAAGGTGACAACTCAACAATAATAAAAAGTATGAAAGGTATGGGGAAACCTACTGGAGACTCTGAAATGATTGTCTCGGACAGTCTAGTCTCGCTGAGCTTTTTTGGTTCTGTTGAGATTCGTCATGTCTTCCGTGAGGCAAATTTGGTAGCTGATCGCTTGTCCCGTATCACTCCAGCCTTCAACGGTATCTGGACTCCTGATGACTCTCTGTTGCATAGTCTCATCCGCAAGGATGCTCTTGGCTGATAGAGCCCAGATCTATGGTCAAATTTTTTCCGTTTCAAAAAAAAAAAAATCAATTTCGATGGGACCAAAAACTCCAATGATTCCTCCGCTCCAGGTTTTATTATCCGTGATGATGTAATATCATGTGACCGTGATCTTCACTCCTCGGATACCGTGATCTTTGTATTCTCATCCGAAAGGATGCTCTTGGTGGTGATCTAACACGGTCCGAACCAACGCAAACCTTTACCTCATTAAATAAAAAAAGAGAGATTAAATTAAAAAAAACTAATAAAATAAGAAATATCATTTTCCATTATTGAGCCCTAATATCATGTGGTGCCTAATTAATGAAGAAAACAGACACTAATCATCTTCAATTCTTCAGTCATATATGCAGAGTTGAAATTTGAAAACCTAACCTAGTTCCTAACCCTACTTTAGAAAACAGTAACACACAAATCCAATTCACAACAAGAAAACACCCAAAACACAAATCCATATTTTATAGAGCACGGCAACATCAGCATAGCAGAGGTTCGGTGCCTCCACCTTCCGGGCCCCAAACGACTTCTTCAATACAAGGAAAGTATCTGGTAACTACAGATTTGAGTTGACGATTGGGATCGGTAAATCCCAATTTCTGTCATTTTGAACAATTGGAAGCCAAGTCAGTCGAATTCAGGTGGTCAGAACTCCGAATTTGGTTTCATTTGGTGAGATTCATCTGGTGACAGGGAGTAATTTTGGGGATGGGTGATGACGAATCGACTTCAAAGGCGATGGGGAGTAACAGGGAGAGAGATCGCGAGCTTCTCATCCCTGTCGCCGACACCGCCCCCATTAGCCATGGACGCGATGGCGACGATGACTCTGCTAAGCCCTCGCCTTCCGTCTCTTCCTCCCACCATTCCGGTCGCGAGGTGATTAGCTTCTCTTACAATTTGGGGTTTCAGGTTTCTTGTAGGTTATACATGTAATTTGAATTGCGCTATTTTTCTGTTTCAAGCCAATGATTGATGTTTATGGTGATGTTTACACGATTCTTTAGTTTAAATGTTGGATTGATTGCTATTGTGATGATTTAAGTTTGAATTTACTTTGCAACTGTGTTTTCAGGTTGAGGTTGGGGAGGATAGGGTTTCCCTTTCACCTTATTTTGTATTAATACATTGTTCTGACTTTCACAAGTGTTGGGAGCTGCAAGTGCATAAGGGCCTGTAAAAAACACAGAGGGATTTTATTGATTCAAAGTGAGATTGTTTTTGCTTATTACTTTACCTTCTGTGGGTAGGTTGTAGCTACATCCTCAAGGCTCAAACCATGGCAAAAAAGGGAAAATGAAAAATTCTTCCCGTTGCCTAGATAAGTTGGAACTTTATAGATGCATTATAGTCAGAAGACGTAGAAGGATTAAATAGAATTGAAGGATGCCCGGAATTGGGCATATTGCTATATTGGAGGCGTGTGGTCCGGTAAGATAGACGGAACTATGGACTGCATTTATCCATACTTGCAATTGGTCATGGAACTCAACAAAGAATAGACAGCTTTTGATGGTTTAACTCAACTCTGTTACTCTATGGGTCAATTCTGGTTCTATATGCGGCTAGTGATGCTAGATGCCCTTTGGAGGAGAGAGAGAATGTTTAATGGAGATGGCTGTTACCTTTGCTTTCAAACTCTATTATCTTTCACTATGAACGTATTTTAATGTGTTAATTTCGTATTATCTCTTTCAATATTCATTCCCAATTAATTCATGAGCAGCCTTGGCTATTTAGCTTAAAGATCACTGTAAAATGAGACTTGGATTTGTTTCCGCAGACATTTTACAAAGTTATCAGGAGCTGGGCTTCCAAGAAGTTTATGACAGGATGGTAGGTGTTTTCCATTATCAGTTGTTCCATTCTGCCTAGATATACATTCTATTCTTTTTTTTTTGTTTGCGCATTGGTATGAATTGTTACTCTTCCAAAAACCAAAGCAATTCCTATGCTTAAAATGCCCATGCCCTTCTTAGACTTAGTCCGTTAAACCTTTGAGTTGCTTCTTTTGGAGCATCCTCAAATTCAAAAACATCTACTTACCAGTGATCAATTTTGACAATTCATTTCATGGAAAAGGAAGCACCCTCTTTTGTTATTCGGGGAAAGGGTGCATACAACTCGATCCTTTAGAATCTCATATAAGCGGGATATATTGGATTGTTGTTTTTGTTTTATTTGTGCAAGTTGTTTCACTTTTGATGATCAAGCATCAGCCATGGATGATGAGTTATAATACTGTTTAGTTAATGATGCAATTTTTATTCTTTTTTTTTTTTTTTTTTGCTTTGATAGTCATTGTATTCACATTTTATCAAGTGCTTCCGATTCTATTAGCATTTGTCTTTTACTCATTCTTTTTATTCCTTGACAGTGTCATCCTTTTCCCCATAGCTGTCACCTTCTATGTAACTTGGTGGTTTATACACTTCGTGGATGGATTCTTTTCTCCAATTTATGCTCAGCTTGGAATTAATATTTTTGGTGAGTTATCTCTTTGATTTGTTATGCCATTAATAGGCAGTAGTAAGGATGAAAACATGATATTTGTTTAGTTTCCTTGTCCTTTCTCAGTACTCTTTTTCCCTCGTTTTGTCTAATTAAGGATCTCACTCATGCTCACCTTTTTTAATTCAATGATCCTTTCTTTTTAAATGGAATATATTGGGATGTCTTATTGTGAGCATTCAGATGAAAATGACCTAGGTGCTGGTGAAAATCTCGCCATCAATTTTCTCACTATTCATATCCTGAAATTGTAATAGCTAAAATAATTATAATTCATGATTCCATTAGACACTCTGCTTGATCAGACGATGAGCTCAATCCATCTTAACATGCACCCTTTCTTCTCTTTATTCTACAATAATTTTTGGCGCTTTGTTTTGTGGTCAATGCGATTCGCATGTCTATATGCATGCTCTGTAAAATGACAGATCTTTCTGTTCCTTCTGCTCTACATGACTGATGAAGCTTTCGATTCCGTGTATCTGTTCTCAGGTCTTGGCTTCATAACCTCGATAACTTTCATCTTTTTGGTTGGGGTATTCATGTCTTCATGGCTGGGTACATCTGTACTGGGTCTGGGTGAATGGTTTATCAAGAGGATGCCTTTTGTTCGACATATTTACAACGCCTCAAAACAAATAAGTAGTGCCATATCACCAGGTATACTTCCTGTCAAATCCTTCTGTTTTTATCAGAATAATGCTTAGCTAGGAGATCGGTATATTGATGAATTATTTTTTGAACTGGTGCAGATCAGAATACCCAAGCCTTCAAGGAAGTAGCCATCATAAGACATCCTCGAATTGGTGAATATGCACTTGGGTTTATCACTTCATCTGTTACTCTGCAGGTGTGTGTAGAAGTTTATTTCAACTTTCTTTTTTCCTTCAGCCATATTGCTCCACATTTGTTACTCCTTTACTTGAGTGACAAAGTGTTTTAACTAGTTGTTATCATTAGCTGCTGTTGTGCTCTTACCATTTAATGAAATGAAAATTGGATTATGTGAGAGTTGTTAATGTACTATCAAATCCTGCAAGTTACTGTTGTGTTTACCATATGGGAAAAAAGAAAGTTGTATCCCTGATGATTTTCTTGTAACTTTTCACATAGCAGACCTACTCTGGGGAAGAGGATCTTTGCTGTGTTTATGTTCCCACGAACCATCTATATATTGGTGATGTATTCCTGGTCAACTCCAAGGAAGTTATCCGGCCAAATCTCTCAGTTCGAGAAGGAATAGGTGACTGATTCTCGTATATTAAAAAAAAAGGAAAGAAGATTCATGTTATATTGCCAGCTTATTACAATATTTAAATGTGAAATGTGGATTGAGTATTTAAAAATCTTCATGAAGAACAAAAGGGACAAGAAATGGACCATAGTAGTTTAGATAATTGTTGGAAGGAATTCATCAGTAATAAACACAAGGGACATATCTGAAGCCGTACTTTATAACTGTGTGATTAAAATGTGTTCTTTTGCTTGCAGAAATTGTTGTTTCTGGTGGAATGTCAATGCCCCAGGTTCTTTCAGCGTTGGACCCACAGATCACTCATTTGGAAAGAAGTAGATTAAGAAGCTGAGGATGTTTACCTGTCCAGATTTCAGATTTGTAGATTTGGTTACTTGATGCGAGTGTTTGAGAGATGGGCATGGGACTCTGCATATTCAATCTGTCAGTGTTTATATACAAACATTCTAGGGATTAATAGTATTTTTCTGTTCGAAAATGTTCAAAAGATCTTCTTTCCATATGTGTATCTGCATGCCCTTTTCACCCTATTATGTATACTCTTGGATGTAGTTTTGTTTTGCTTATTGTTGTAGGGTTCGATATTAGCACTTTTCTGACTTGGAGTTGCAATTTTAATTTTTGGTGGAATCGACCAGTCAGTCAGTTATTTTTTACAACTATGGTCGGGTCATTAATAGCATCGCTCCCCAGAAATTTTTTCTCATTTTTCCGTTAATCCGTCTAGCTCTGGTGGCTCAATTCGGTTGATCAGGTCGCATTCGGGTATGTTCATTCGGGTTCGGTTAATGTCGGATCATTTCATAAGTTGGGTATATTGTGTATTCGGGTTGGGTTGGGTTTGAGTCGGGTAAGCTCGGTTCAAGTAAATTAGGGTCAAAATGGATTTCCAGTTAGTTGGGTCGGGTTTGGATTCAGCTCGAGTCACTATTTGTTTTACTATAAAATGATGACTATTTTTTATTTATCTTAATTGTTGATTATTAAACTTCATTTATTTATTTATATTATGTCTTATTATAGGTAATTCACATTGTTGGTGTGTTTAAAAATGAGAAAATTAAAGCATTTACAAGGATGAGTTAAGTCTTATTCGGGCAAGGCTAAAGATAGATTGGGTATGTCGGGTTGGGTTTGTCTTTGTTTGTATCCATTCGGGCATAGGATCAACATGGGTCGGGCTTGAGTTTGGGTTCGGGTTGCGCATGATACTAGATTTTCAGTTTGGGTTCGGGTGGGTCGATCGGTTGGGTTATCAGGTCGGGTCAAACTTTACCACCTCTAATCTCACTTTTGACTAACTTTATTCTCCTCCTTTCATAATTCATTTCTCACTTTATGTAAAAGCGAGTTTTTTAATAATTAATCTTATCTACTTTTTGCAAATCCTACTATAATTTTTATATAATTTCAAATATTAGAATAATTGGATTGATTTATATATTAAAAATTACCCATTAACTTTATTCTATAATTATCGTATTTAATAATTAATTTTGATCATTTAGAATGATGTAACTTCTTTTTTAATCAAAATTGCGTAACAAAATTGTCAATTGAGCATGCTATATTAGATGTGCTAACAACCTAATAATCATAATTAAAACTAGTTAAAATCATTATCAAAAATTAATTCAATAACTCAAAAATATTATATAAATTCAAATTAATTTTTTTTGAACAAGAAAGAATTTGGTTATAATCAATGCATACTAGCCAAGAGCATCCTTTCGGATGATACTACAAAGGACTGCATCTGTAGGGAGAGATGAGCCAGAGAAATTGATCCCGATGTGAGATAGACGGTCAACAACTCGGTTTCCTTCCCTAAAGATATGAGAGATCTCAAATTCAGAAAATTGCCTCAGGGCGCACAGAGAGTCGGATAAGAGCATCTCTACTTCGCCAAAACTAGAAGCGCCTGCGCTAAGGCATTTGATAATACTGAGATTATCGCATTCAATGCAGATACGCGTAATGTTGAGTTCTACTGCTTTAAGAATACCCTTCCACAGACCAAAATATTCGAATCCAATAATGTAGGAAAGAGGAGAGGTACCAGATTCTGAATATAGAACACTACCCAAGTTAATAGTTATCTCGGATAAGAAATCCATAAGTGCTGCAGTTGTTAGAGGACAGGACTCCATCAAATTTTAATTTATACCAATTGTTTCGTGGCTTAGTCGATTTGGGTATGCCTTTTCTGGTCTTACGAGGTCCGATATCTTTATTCTGTATTTTCGGATCTGAACTTATGTCATCAATTTTTGCCTTCTCGTAGTTAGATAACTAGTTTTTTTTTATATAGGATACTATTGTTTTAGAGTTATGATTGAGTTTATCGAAAAGGGCTTTGTTTCTAAAGTACCAAGAGCACTACCAAGCTCTAGCAAGTGTGGAAAAATCTGATTTGCCAAGGGTGGCATAAAGGGCACATAAGGCTTCTTTTGTGTTGAACTTGGGGTGTCATAGGTACATCGAATAGTGTTATGAATTTTAGGAGAGAGTTTTTGTATTGCATGTTTTGTTGTAGGGCATTGGAATAAGAAATTATCAATGTCCTCATAGTTCATACCACAAAGGGGGCAGTAAGTGGGAATGTCAGCTCCATGGGAGGCCAGTTTAACAGAGGTAGGTAGGCCATTCTTGGATACTCGCCACAAGAAGTCTTTTATTTTTGGGATCACACCTAAATTCCAAATCTAGTGAAATTCAGATGTGGAATGGTTTTTTGTTTTGTGAATAAGTTCAATTGCCGAAGTTGTTGAGAACCAACCATTTTCACTATAGGTCCAGTATAGCCTATCTTGCTGGATGTGCTTTGGTATTGGGGTTTGTATATGGTTTTGAGGGTTTTATAGTGTTTTTGTAGTTTATCAACATCCCAAACCTTATCGTTTGTAATGAAGGTACCCATCATGAGGTCATCGTCAATTAGGTTGAAGTGTGTTGCTTGGGTCCACAGGGGGGGACTTCCCAACCCAAAGGTCATGCCAGAAATTTATTGATTTCCCGTTAACTATTCCCCAGTGCAAGCCACTTTTGAAAAGTGGAAGGAGAGAGATCAGCTTTGACCATTGCCAGGATACAATTTTTTTTTTTTTCGTAGTTGAGATTGGTTTTGTCTTTCAAGTATTTTTGTGATACTAGCTTTACCCATGGATTGTTTGATTCCGCTAGAATTTTCCAGAGGAGAGTCTTAGCTGAAGTGATTTGTTAATGTCTTCAGAAAGGTGAAGGCCTAACCCACCTGTAGAATGTGATTTGCATACTTCGAACCAGTTGATAAGGGGTCTATCTTTAGGACCCTTGTTCCAAAGGAAGTTCCTGTTGATTTTGTCTAGTTCCTTATGGGTGTGCGAAGGAAGAAGGAAGCATTGCATGATGTATAACGATTTAGCAACTAAGTTGGATTTGATTAGTGTGCATCTACCAGCTTGTGATAGGTTGTTTATTGTCCATTTTGTTAGTTGTGTTCTACTTGCGGATGTGATGTCATTGAAGGTGGAGTTTATGAGTTTGCTAGATATGACAGGACATCCTAGGTATTTCCCTAGATTGGTTGTATAGGCTATCTGAAGTTCGTTTTTTATTATGTTTTTTTATAGTGTTTTCTATATTTGTTGTGGTATAAAAGGCAGACTTATGAAAATTAATTCACTGACCAGAGTATCGGAAAAACTCTTGGGTGATTATGTTTATTTGGTCACAAGCTTTCTTAGATGCAGATGTGAAGATGATGATATCGTCTGCAAAGGCCAGAAACGGGATCTCGTCACATGATCTTTTGATCGAGATGCCAAGGTGACTATCATGTAAATTCACATCATGTTGTAGTCCTCGGGCGAGGACCTCAAAAACTATAAGGAATAGGTACGGTGACAGAGGATCTCTTTGCTGCAGGCCTTTGGATGGGGAGAACATGTCGGTAGATTCGTTATTAACAAGAATCGAGTAAGTGACTATTGTTATGCATTCATTTATCCAAGAACAAAACATGTTGCTAAATCCAAATTTCTCCAGGGCTTCTAGTAGGAAGTCCCATCTGACCATGTCAAAAGCTTTTTCCATATCCAATTTTACAGCCATCCAGCCAAATGATCCTTTTTTATTTTGAAAAGAATGGAATATTTTGTTTGCAATTAAGATATTATATTGGATAGAGCTTTTAGTTATGAATGCACTTTGGAGCAGGTGAATTAGTTTGGGGAGTATATGTCGTAATCTGGTAGCTAGGATCTTAGAGATTATTTTGTAAATGGTTGAGCAGAGACTAATGAGTATGAAATTATTTGTTGTTTGTGGAATATCACATTTGGGTATTAGCGCAATAAAAGTGTGATTTATTTGTTTGAGTATTTTCCCACTGGAGAAAAAGCCCTTGGTGGCTTTGATGTCAGAGGGACCGACAATGTGCCAGTAAGAGCGGAAGAAGCCCACAAGGAAACCGTCAGGGGCTAGAGATTTATCTCTAGCTAGTTAGAAGACAACAGACCTGACCTCGGAGTTTGAGATTGGTTGGGTTAGCCAGTCATTGTGTTTAAATTCAAATTAATTTAAGCACAAACAATTCACATACACGAGAGACATTAAAAAAAATTAAAATTGATTGTTTAGATGTACTCGTGTTGCTATTTGATTGGGTGTAGATAAGTGGAGGTCCCCAAATTAAAAAATGAGGAGGTAATCCACAATATCGGATTTTTCAAATAAAAAGAAAGTGATTGATATGGGAAGGGGCTCTAATAGTTACGAGTGCTTTAAAACATCAATAATGGAGGGTTAAATGCATCTCATCATCAGATGACGTCAACACCCTTAACAATTTGTCAAACTCCTATGCACACATACCAGGCAAGCATGCATAACATAATAATAATAAAATGAAATCAAAAAATATAGTATGCAAACTTATCATAAACATGAGCATGACTCTCTATGGAGGGTATGTAATAGCACTAATTCATTTTCATTGGTGGTTTTATTAAATGCAAATGAGAGTTGCATGTCATAAATAGAAATGAATTCTAAGGAATCATTACATTGTCTTTTCAAAGAGTTTCATAGTGTCGTGTAACGAGGGGAAATGTCGTCGTTTTCCTTGTCAAAGGAAACTCAAACTCACAAATAAGTATAGTATGTAAGTAAGATATCGATCCCACAGAGAAACAATGTGTATTTATCAAGTAAGAGAGAAAAAAAGTTTCTTTATGGAAAATAAGAAATAAACTATGAACAAGATAACGAGAGATAACATTAGAGAGAAATGTGGTTCCGCGCGCCTGGGAATTCACAACGTTAGCTGGTTTACTCGATCATTGAATCTCCTTCTAGTTATTTAGTTCCTAACGATTATTCTTGTATTGGTTTGAATATATTATTAGTCTAAAGTAGTCAACAATCATTACACTCTTATGCTACCTAAACAAGTGGAAGATTTTACATAGAAGTAGCACAAAGTCCGAATATCCCTAGCATATAGGCAACACCAATTCCCTACAGAATAAATATTTAGTCGATATGTCAACTCCCTACATATTCAATTTTCGTTAAAGTAATCTGACTATAATATGCTTGCTACAATTGATTAAGGTTGTGTTTGGCTAGGGATTGTGTGGACTGGGGAGATTGTAGAAAAATGCATCGGGTTGCATGTAGCGATGTTTGATATGGGATTAAGGGGATTGTCATTTGGAGATTAAGAGGATTGTCAAACAGTCCTGTTTAATTTTTTAGATAAATGGGATTGTGATGGAGGGATTATTGTCTTTTTCCCTTACCTACTCTTCATCCCTAAAAAAAACAATCCATTACCAAACACACTCTAACTTCATTGAATGAACGAATCAAAATACTAGCACGATGCAATTCTATCAAGGTAGCTAATCAAGATAAAATCAACAACATAAGCAATCAACACAAAAAAGTTGAAATAAACGATAGGTATGACTAGAAATTAAAACTCACGCGTACGATTCAACCAACCAAGTCTTGAACCGCTGGTAAAACCAAAAGAATTCAGTTGATCATGACATAGAAAAACTGAAGTCTTCAATCAATGAATCTCCTTGTATGAAAAACTAGACCTAAACATGTCTATTTATAGGCTTAAGGTGGCCAAAACCTAAAAACTATCGAACTAATAATATAGAAATTAGCTAAACAAGATAGAATTTTCCGGATCCAATTTGGATTGCAACATCCCTGTATTACCACGGTCGTGGCAGGTGTTGCCGCGGGTGCGTCGCGGGAAGCGGCACCATCCAAAACCCTATCTTCATAGTGATAAGTATTCATCATCCTTTTTGTCCTACTTTCTTTTTGTTGGGACACTTGTGAATCCCACATCGGAAGTGGGAAGATTCTGAACCTAACATATAAGTGGATGGGCTACTCCACCTAATGCCAATTGTTTTTGGGATGGTGCCCCGGTCCGGCTTATATGTTGGTCTTTCTGGTCGGGCCCAACAATACTTCCCCCTAACAAACTGGTATCAGAGCCGTGTTCGGCGGGTGGGCCGGTTGCACCGAAGATTGAGATGGACTCCACATCTGTATCGATGACGGGTTAGTCGAACTCGTTGCGTGGAGGTCTCAATTCCAACCGGGCTAGACTTGTGATGGATTCACAAGTGAGAGGGGGATTTGTTGGGACATTTGTGAATCCCACTTCGGAAGTGGGAGAAATCTGAACCCAACATATAAGTGGATGGGCTACTCCACCTAATGCCAATTGGTTTTGGGATGGTGCCCCGGTCCGGCTTATATGTTGGGCTTTCTGGTCGGGCCCAACAAGACTTTCCCCCTAACAAACTGGTATCAGAGCCGGGTTCGGCAGGTGAGCCGGTTGCACCAAAGATTGAGATGGACTCCACATATGAATCGATGACGGGTTAGTCGAACCCGTTGCGTGGAGGTCTCAATTCCAACCGGGCTAGACTTGTGATGGATTCACAAGTGAGAGGTGGATTTGTTAGGACATTTGTGAATCCCACATCGGAAGTGGGAGAAATATGAACCCAACATATAAGTGGATGGGTTACTCCACCTAATGCCAATTGGTTTTGGGATGGTGCCCCGGTCCGGCTTATATGTTGGGCTATCTGGTCGGGCCCAATAAGATTTCCCCCCTAACAAACTGGTATCAGAGCCGGGTTCGGCAGGTGAGCCGGTTGCACCAAAGATTGAGATGGACTCCACATCTGAATCGATGACGGGTTAGTCGAACCCGTTGCGTGGAGGTCTCAATTCCAACCGGGCTACACTTGTGATGGATTCACAAGTGAGAGGGGGATTTGTTGGGACACTTGTGAATCCCACATCGGAAGTGGGAAGATTCTGAACCTAACATATAAGTGGATGAGCTACTCCACCTAATGCCAATTGGTTTTGGGATGGTGCCCCGGTCCGGCTTATATGTTGGGCTTTCTGGTCGGGCCCAACAAGACTTTCCCCCTAACAAATTTGTTATAACGAGAACGATAACAGACGAAGAAAGACACAGAGATTTAACGTGGTTCGGCAATGGTGTGTTACCTACGTCCACGGGCAGAGAAATAGGGATCTTTATTATGGAGGCAAACAAGAAACTAGGTTACAAATTGTTAGCTTTATGAGTATATATAGTGCCTCATGAAACTCTAGTCAGACAATGAGCCTAAACCCAAAACAAATAATAAGCCTAATTTAAGGCATCCTAAACCCAAAACAAATAATAAGCCTAATTTAAGGCATATTAACAAATCTCTACCTTGACTTGAATCCTCTCAGATGTACCAATTGCATTGCAGCGCCAGACGTACCAAATGCAATGCCATGCCAAATGTACCAGATGCGCTTCAATGCCAGATGTACCAGAATCTCCTTTCAAAAAAAGATGCACCATGACAAGTGCCAGACATTTCTCTGCCTCAGATTTGTCCTCACATGAGGACTCAGATTGCCCCGCAGGGCATCTCAACAATTGGTGATATTAAATAAGTCCAAACAATGTTGGAACTTGCTCTCCGGAACTAGATTGGTGAACGTATCAGCAGGATTATCAGATGTTCCCACCTTCTTCACCCTGATTCTCTTCTCAGCTTGCCAGTGTGCCGACTCACCTTCAGAAACAACAGCCTTGTAGTTGGATGGAACACCATCCTTTTCCTCCTCGGCCACATGCAAAGCATATCCCACCAGATCGGCAGACCTGGATCTCGCAGACCCTCTGATGTCAACCCTTCTTGGTCGATCTAGAGCAATACTCTGATGTACAACTCCACCTGTTCCTGTGTCTAGTGGTATATTCTTTATCTCACCGGTATCTAACTTAGTAGTACCTGTTTGGCCAGGGATTGTGTGGACTGGGGAGATTGTAGAAAAATGCATCGGGTTGCATGTAGCGATGTTTGATATGGGATCAAGGGGATTGTCATTTGGAGATTAAGAGGATTGTCAAACAGTCCTGTTTAATTTTTTAGATAAATGGGATTGTGATGGAGGGATTATTGTCTTTTTCCCTTACCTACTCTTCATCCCTAAAAAACCAATCCATTACCAAACACACTCTAACTTCATTGAATGAACGAATCAAAATACTAGCACGATGCAATTCTATCAAGGTAGCTAATCAAGATAAAATCAACAACATAAGCAATCAACACAAAAAAAGTTGAAAAAAACGATAGGTATGACTAGAAATTAAAACTCACGCATACGATTCAACCAACCAAGTCTTGAACCGCTGGTAAAACCAAAAGAATTCAGTTGATCATGACTTAGAAAAACTGAAGTCTTCAATCAATGAATCTCCTTGTATGAAAAACTAGACCTAAACATGTCTATTTATAGGCCTAAGGTGGCCAAAACCTAAAACTATCGAACTAATAATATAGAAATTAGCTAAACAAGATAGAATTTCCCGGATCCAATTTGGATTGCAACATCCCTGTATTACCACGGCCGTGGCAGGTGTTGCCGCGGGTGCGTCGCGGGAAGCGGCACCATCCAAAACCCTATCTTCATAGTGATAAGTATTCATCATCCTTTTTGTCCTACTTTCTTTTTGTTGGGGCACTTGTGAATCCCACATCGGAAGTGGGAAGATTCTGAACCTAACATATAAGTGGATGGGCTACTCCACCTAATGCCAATTGGTTTTGGGATGGTGCCCCGGTCCGACTTATATGTTGGGCTTTCTGGTCGGGCCCAACAATACTTCCCCCTAACAAACTGGTATCAGAGCCGGGTTCGGCAGGTGAGCCGGTTGCACCAAAGATTGAGATGGACTCCATATATGAATCGATGACGGGTTAGTCGAACCCATTGCGTGGAGGTCTTAATTCCAACCGGGCTAGACTTGTGATGGATTCACAAGTGAGAAGTGGATTTGTTAGGACATTTGTGAATCCCACATCGGAAGTGGGAGAAATATGAACCCAACATATAAGTGGATGGGCTATTCCACCTAATGCCAATTGGTTTTGGGATGGTGCCCCGGTCCGGCTTATATGTTGGCCTTTCAGGTCGGGCCCAACAAGATTTTCCCCCTAACAAACTGGTATCAGAGCCGGGTTCGGCAGGTGAGCCGGTTGCACCAAAGATTGCGATGGACTCCACATCTGAATCGATGACGGGTTAGTCGAACCCATTGCGTGGAGGTCTCAATTCCAACCGGGCTAGACTTGTGATGGATTCACAAGTGAGAGGGGGATTTGTTGGGACACTTGTGAATCCCACATCGGAAGTGGGAAGATTCTGAACCTAACATATAAGTGGATGGGCTACTCCACCTAATGCCAATTGGTTTTGGGATGGTGCCCCGGTCCGACTTATATGTTGGGCTTTCTGGTCGGGCCCAACAATACTTCCCCCTAACAAACTGGTATCAGAGCCGGGTTCGGCGGGTGGGCCGGTTGCACCGAAGATTGAGATGGACTCCACATCTGTATCGATGACGGGTTAGTCGAACCCGTTGCGTGGAGGTCTCAATTCCAACCGGGCTAGACTTGTGATGGATTCACAAGTGAGAGGGGGATTTGTTGGGATATTTGTGAATCCCACATCGGAAGTGGGAGAAATATGAACCCAACATATAAGTGGATGGGCTACTCCACCTAATGCCAATTGGTTTTGGGATGGTGCCCCGGTCCGGCTTATATGTTGGGCTTTTTGGTCGGGCCCAACAAGACTTTACCCTAACAAACTGGTATCAGAGCCGGGTTCGGCAGGTGAGCCGGTTGCACCAAAGATTGAGATGGACTCCACATCTGAATCGATGACGGGTTAGTCGAACCCATTGCGTGGAGGTCTCAATTCCAACCGGGCTAGACTTGTGATGGATTCACAAGTGAGAGGGGGATTTGTTGGGACACTTGTGAATCCCACATCGGAAGTGGGAAGATTCTGAACCTAACATATAAGTGGATGGGCTACTCCACCTAATGCCAATTGGTTTTGGGATGGTGCCCAGGTCCGACTTATATGTTGGGCTTTCGGGTCGGGCCCAACAAGATTTTCCCCCTAACAAACTGGTATCAGAGCCGGGTTCGGCAGGTTAGCCGGTTGCACCAAAGATTGCGATGGACTCCACATCTGAATCGATGACGGGTTAGTCGAACCCATTGCGTGGAGGTCTCAATTCCAACCGGGCTAGACTTGTGATGGATTCACAAGTGAGAGGGGGATTTGTTGGGACACTTGTGAATCCCACATCGGAAGTGGGAAGATTCTGAACCTAACATATAAGTGGATGGGCTACTCCACCTAATGGCAATCGGTTTTGGGATGGTGCCCCGGTCCGGCTTATATGTTGGGCTTTCTGGTCGGGCCCAACAAGACTTTGCCCCTAACAAACTGGTATCAGAGCCGGGTTCGGCAGGTGAGCCGGTTGCACCAAAGATTGAGATGGACTCCACATCTGAATCGATGACGGGTTAGTCGAACCCGTTGCGTAGAGGTCTCAATTCCAACCGGGCTAGACTTGTGATGGATTCATAAGTGAGAGGGGGATTTGTTGGGACACTTGTGAATCCCACATCGAAAGTGGAAAGATTCTGAACCTAACATATAACTGGATGGGCTACTCCACCTAATGCCCATTGGTTTTGGGATGGTGCCCCGGTCCGGCTTATATTTTGGGCTTTCTGATCAGGCCCAATAAGACTTTCCCCCTAAAAAAATTGTTATAACGAGAACGATAACAGACGAAGAAAGACACAGAGATTTAACGTGGTTCGGCAACGGTGTGTTACCTACGACCACGGACAGAGAAATATGGATATTTATTATGGAGGCAAACAAGAAACTAGGTTACAAATTGTTAGCTTTATGAGTATATATAGTGCCTCATGAAACCCTAGTCAGACAATGGGCCTAAACCCAAAACAAATAATAAGCCTAATTTAAGGCATATTAAAAAATCTCCACCTTGACTTGAATCCTCTCAGATGTACCAATCGCATTGCAGCGCCAGACGTATTAAATGCAATGCCATGCCAAATGTACCAGATGCGCTTCAATGCCAGATGTACCAGAATCTCCTTTCAAAAACAGATGCACCATGACAAGTGCCAGAAATTTCTCTGCCTCAGATTTGTCCTCACATGAGGACTGAGATTGCCCCGCAGGGCAGCTCAACAGTTGGTGATATTAAACAAGTCCAAACAATGTTGGAACTTGCTCTCCGGAACTAGATTGGTGAACATATCAGCAGGATTATCAGATGTTCCCACCTTCTTCACCCTGATTCTCTTCTTAGCTTGCCAGTGTGCTGACTCACCTTCAGAAACAACGGCCTTGTAGTTGGATGGAACACCATCCTCATCCTCCTCGTCCACATGCAAAGCATATCCCACCAGATCGGCAGACCTGGATCTTGCAGACCCTCTGATGTCAACCCTTCTTGGTCGATCTAGAGCAATACTCTGATGTACAACTCCACCCTTTCCTGTGTCTAGTGGTATATTCTTTGTCTCACCAGTATCTGACTCAGTAGTACCTGTTTGTGATGATTGGTCAGTGACCAACTCAGGTGCCTCAGTCTCTGCTGGAGTAAAGTTCAACTCCACCTTCTCAGCAACAGTCTCCCTAACGTTGACTGAAACAGCATCTGCAGCACCCGTGACTGCTGAACCTTTAAGGGTATACAAAGTCCCCTTTTCCCACTTGGCTCCTTGCAAAACCACATTAGAGCCCTTAAACACGCGCAACTTTCCACCATAACCTGTGTATCTGAAACCCTTGTCGTCTAACATAGTTAGGGATATCAGATTCTTTGTCATAGATGGCACATGTTTGACTTCTTCCAATGTGCGAAACTTCCCATCGTTTGTCTGAAGCCTGACTGAGCCGATCCCAACAACCTTGCAGATGACATCGTTTCCCATATAAACATTGCCCTTGTCTACACATCTATATGTTGTAAACAACTCTCTTCTAGGGCATACGTGACATGACGCACCTGAGTTAAGAAACCACACATCATGATCTGTGCGATTACCTGCTAGTAGAACAATATCTTCCTCGGAAGTATTTCCACCATGAACAACTGTTGCAGATCCAGATTTCTGCTCTTGTTGCCTCTTCTTAGGACAATCATTCTTCCAATGACCTTTCTCCTTACAATAGTTACAGACGTCGTCTGGTTCAGGGCCTGATTTGCGACCTTGCTTCTTGCCCCTTCTACCATCAGAATTGCCTCCGTTGGCCATAAGCCCGGAAGCCTGATTGTCTGTAACCGACACGTTTGCCTTCAGACGCAACTCTCTGCTGTGAAGTGATCTGACCTCTTCCAGTGTGATGGTATCCTTCCCAACGACGAACGACTGAACGAAGTTCTCATATGTGAGGGGTAGGGATACCAGTAGAATAAGGGCAGCATCTTCGTCCTCCACCTTAACATCAATATTACGCAATTCAAGTAATAACGTGTTAAGTTGATCAAGATGATCTCTGAGTTGTGTACCTTCCTGCATACGCAGCCCGAACAACCGTTGTTTCAGAAGCAACTTGTTTGTCAGAGACTTTGTCATGTACAAACTCTCCAACTTCAGCCACAAGCCGCCAGCAGTTTCCTGATCAGCAACCTCTATTATGACATCGTCTGCGAGACACAACATGATCGTCGAATGAGCCTTCTCCTCAAGAAGACCGTACTCAGCAGTGGTTGTATCTGCCCCCTTCTTGTCGGCGGTTAACGGTGCCCATAAACCTTGTTGCTTCAACAAAGCCCGCATCTTGATCTGCCACAGACTGAAAGAATTTCTTCCAGTAAACTTGTCGATCTTCAACACAGAACCAGACATCATTCTCGGCGGAAATCAATAACCAAAGCTTTGATACCAATTTGTTATAACGAGAACGATAACAGACTAAGAAAGACACAAAGATTTAACGTGGTTCGGCAACGGTGTGTTACCTACGTCCACGGGCAAAGAAATAGGGATCTTTATTATGGAGGCAAACAAGAAACTAGGTTACAAATTGTTAGGTTTATGAGTATATATAGTGCCTCATGAAACCCTAGTAAGACAATGGGCCTAAACCCAAAACAAATAATAAGTCTAATTCAAGGCATATTAACACTTTCAAATCAATGATTTCGTTAGTTCCAAATGAAATAACTTTGTTGAATATAAAACTAACTTTGTAAGATTTGTGGGTTCCTCGTAAGGTTGTTATCCGAGTCGAACCAGTGGAGTATTGTTTGTTTATATTCAGCACGTTTAGAAACAAGTCGAGCTCGAGCCGAGCCTAAATTTGGACTTGAGCTTAAAATTTTTCTTATACGTCAGCTCGTTTAAAAAATGAATGAGCTTGAACCGAGCTTTTTTCGAGCATGAAGCAACCCTATTTGCTCACAACATAGTAATTTAAAGGAAATTTTAGAAATTTCACAAAATTCGAGCTATTCGAGATTAAATCGAGCGAGTCAAGCTTTGAATCAAGCTTAAAAATTTGCTCATATAACAACCCTAGTTACTTATCAAGAATGCAAAACACATGATTTTCAAGTGAAAACCCACAAATAATCAAATAGTTGTCACGGGATAAAAACTACCACCCTCAATCTTCTCACTTTGAAGGATTTGAAAGAAACTACTTGTTTTATTAATACGTTCACATCTTACAAACTTTACCGTATAATTAAACCCACCCGCCCATATCTAGATGAATGGCACGAGCACTGAAATACTCATTAGCACAATGATATGTGATAGACGGTTTTTAGTCGCCTAAACCGTATCAAAATAAATTCGAACTTACTAACTAATGTAGCATGGTAAGCACGAGTTGATCCCACAGAAAATCAAGTTATTCCTAAGTTAAGTCTATTTACCAATTAATAGAAAACGGGGGTTTTTGAATGGTGAAAATAAGAAAGAAAATAAAATAAACTATGAACAAGTTAACGGAGATAACAATTAGCAATAGAGTTTCATCTATAAATATCCACTTTAGTTTGACCAGTTGATCCTCGATTCTTCTTCAAGTTCTCTTTTCATCCTATTATTGTTCCTGTCCTGATCTTGTGTAAATTACTAGTCCTACGAGTCCTAGTAACCCTTACTAATTAGATAACCTTAACACGGTCAAGATTTAACCTAAAAGTAGCATTAAGATTAAGGATTAACCAGGATATATGCAACACCAAGCTACGAGTCAGCATTTAACATATAATTGATTCTCTACACACCAGTTTAGTCCTACGAGTCCTAAAAAGGCATGATTACTACTATTGATTAAGGTTCGCTACGAGGAATCTACAAAATCCTAGCAATAATCTCAACTAGTTGTACGGACTAGAAGAAATCAACAATATTCGCAAAAGAATCAATACGAATCAATAGGAATAGAACAAGAATAGAAATCTCACAACTTTATTAAACCAAACCTTCAATCCATAGACGAAACGAAAGAGTTTAGCACTCCATGGCCATGGAGGCTCTTCTCTAGGTGATGCGGGACCATCTTCTACAGTTCCAGACACACCCATCATACTTGGAGAAGGACCAATGACTCGAGCTAGAGCTAAGAAGCTTCAGAGAGACTCATTCAACTTTGTGGGTCATGCTTTGTTCTCGAGCAAGGTTCAACTCCCCGAGCCTACATTGAAGACATACATGTGCATTGGAGTGCAAATGGAGGCCGACCCTCCTTAGTTATGTCTATGTCGAAATTTCACTAAGTGTTGAGCTTATTTTCAGCTTATGAACATTATTGGGCTGAATTGGGCTTTTATTAGTTATTCGTTTTAAAACCTTATTTACTTATGTTCTTAGGTTTATTTAATTAGGCCCATTAGTAGTTAGATCTATCTTGTTCTATCTTCTATATCCTAAAACCGGCCAGAACAGCCTTGTAAGGCCTATATATGGCCGCACCTTTCATTGAATCAGATTGGAACTTTGATAATTGAAATTCTCTCATAAAGAGTGTTTACACCTTCGAGTGTTTGTTGATTCAATTAGAGCTGTGCTCATTGATCATCGATTGATACATATCTCAGCTTGGTTTGCTTTGCCGTTCATCAACTTCGCAAGACTTGGTGAATCTAGTATCCACAAGCCCCCTTCTGGTGCTTCAAGTTGTCCGCTTGATTGTGTCGGATTGTAGAGGCGGGTTGTGTAGGCATTGGTATTGGTTCCTACCCTCTGAGGAGGCATGGGGTCTCTATCTTGCGCTGCATAGATCGACTCAGTCCATATCAGGTCGTGTCTTTCCATTCTTTCATTAAATTTCGTGTCTTTCCCTTTGTTCTTGCTGTTTCGTGTCTTTCTTGGAGTTCTTGATCGAGTTCTTGGTGTTTCTTGAGTCTTATATTGCTGCGTTCTTGTTTCTTGTTTAGTTCTTGCTTGTTGTCGAAGATCGGACCAACCCACGGCTAACCCCGTATCAAATTGGCATCAGAGCTTTGGTTTCCGACATCAAGATTGAGTCTTTTTCTTTTCTAAACACAAAAACCACAAAAAGAGTCCTTTTCTTGTTTTAGTCTTTTACTTCTTGCATTCTTTTTTATTAACTTACTAATCTTGAGTTTGTGATTGTTGTGGTTGCTTAGCCTAAACACAAAGCCTAGCCGAGACCGTGGAGTCGAGCACTGCGTGTGCACAACCCCTTGTGTTCACCATAGCCGACGGCACTCTTGTGTCCCCATAGCCTTGCTTGGCCGAAATTGTCCTCCACACAAAGAGCAAACCCTAGTTTGTTATCTTTTCTATCCTTTGTTCTATCTTTGAAACTTTTGATCTATCTATATCTATTTATATTTTATCTATTGCCTATTTAAATTCTGATTTTTGGTAGATAAAAGTCATTATATCTATCAAATATCTATTAAGGCATAAGATAGATCCTATTACCTAAAATAACCATTCTATCTATATATTTGCATTAGGGCTGAATTTTTATCTTCTATCACCATCATATTCATAATTTCAATTCCTATTACATATTTAGAGTCTTTCTTGCATTAGTATAAAAAAAAAATCAGTTTCGAAAGTTATTTTAAAACTTGGACCTAGGAGGATAAAATTCACTAGTGGCAAAAGTAAGTCAAAAAAAAAAAAAGAGATAGAGTTTGTTTGATCTAGTGCAAGAAAGCTCCCAAGGACAATTGGTGAATCCCTTCTCTCAGCCCTATATCCCAAACACATACACCTCCACAAAATTGAAACCCTACCCTGCAACTACAACGTTCTAACTTAAAGGTTTTCAATCAAAAGAGGTAAATTTCCAAGTTTTTCTTTTATTTCTTTTCTTTTCTCTTTGTGTCGAGTAGAGCTCTGTTTTGTCGAGTTCTCTCTTGTTTGGTCGAGTGATCTCAGCCTTGCCGAGTGATCTTATTGTGTGTGTCGAGTGCATTAGACCCCTGTCGAGTGCGCCATAGTTATTGTCGAGTACTTCCCCCCTTTGTCGAGTACTCTTTGGTTTACTTTGAGTTGAATTCTTGCAATTTCCCATATGTTTTGCTTGAATTGAGTTGTTTGCTTACATCGAGTGCTCTACAACCCTTGTTGAGTACTCTCCTGCGTTGTTTCATTCATTACCTACCTTGATTGCCTTGTTTTTGCTTGGTAGTTGATTTGCCCAAAGCGGATTGCCCTAGCAAGCGTGATATATCAATCAGAGAGGGAGTGTGAGCGAAACACAATTGTGAGCTGTTTTATAAGTTTTTACTAACCTTTAACATATTTCTGTGTTTCTTTTATCTTTGTTATCATGTCTAACAATCAGGGAAACAATGGTGGTAACAATGCCACTAACTTAAGTGCAACTGTGACGCCAGAACAGTTTGCCACCATGATGGCTAACATCACTACCATCATGAACACCATGGCTAACAAGGAGTCTGTAGCTGAACTAGCCGCCAAGGTGACAGCTTTGGAGAACTCCAGGCCGAGTGGTTCAAACACCATAGGAGGTCAGCAAGATCGAGTGGAGATACATCATGATGAAAGAGAGGTCGTAAATCCTAACCCTATTCCTAATCCTAATCCTCATATCAATGTTAATTTAGATAATCCTTTATTCAATGAAAACAACTCTCCACGAGGTGGGAGAAATGATCGGAATAACGGGTTTGTTAATATGCAAGGACAAGGACAGGGAAGGGGAAGAGGTCGAGGCTTCCAGGAGCAATTCTACTACTCGGAGCAAGATGATGACTTCCAAGAAGAGGAGTATTGGGAGCAGCGTCCGAGACGGAATCAAAGAGGAAATCAGAACCGACCACCTAGGTACAATGACGAGGACGGCATAGGTAAGGTCAAGGTAAAGATTCCTCCTTTTGAAGGTAAAACTGATCCAGATACATACATTGATTGGGAAACGAAAATGGATCAGGTTTGGAATTGTCACAATTTCTCTAATGCTAAAAAGGTGCAGCTAGCTACTTTAGAATTCACAGGCTTTGCTTTAATTTGGTGGGATAACCTAGTTAAAGAAAGGAGAAGAGCTCTTGATGCACCTATTGCTTCTTGGGAACAACTTAAAGCATTAATGAGAAATCGATTTGTACCTCAACATTATGCTAGAGAGCTTAGGCAAACATTTAATCTTATGCAAGAAACTATGGCTCGAGCTAATGTGAGTGGACCTTATGAAGATACAAATGCTAGATATCTTAGGATATTGCATCCCGCTTTAGCTCATGAGATTGATTATTTTCCCTATATTACTCCTACTGATTTGTTACATTTAGCAATTAAAGTAGAAAAGGGACAACGTTACAAGAGCCAAGGAAGAGTGTCGAGTGGCCAGCAGCCCCAATGGCGCCAACCTCGGCCAAATCAGTCCCAATGGCGTGGTGAAGGTGGTTCGCGAGATCGACCAAACCAGCCCCAAGGGAGAGGAGATAGCCGAGCACCTCAACAGCCCCTCGACAAAGGAAAAGGTCCATGGAATGGACGAGAATCGTCTGGGACATCTACTGGTCCCAAAGGGAGTAATCCTAATCCTTCTACTACTCGTTCTAGAGATATTGTATGCTTTAAATGCCAAGGTAGAGGACATTATATGAAGGATTGCCCTAATAAGAAAACGCTCATGGTTAATCAATTTGGAGAATATGAATCTGAAAACTCTTGTGATGAACCGGATGAGCATGCTAATGACAATGATCAGAACTTAAACCTTGTTTGTTATGAAAATGATGATAATGAGGTTGAATATGAACATGGAGAATCTTTGATTGTTAGGAGAGTATTAAGTGTTGTTCCTACACCATGTGAAGATAATCAAAGGGAAAACTTGTTTCATACTCGTTGTCTAGTTAAAGGAAAGGTTGTAAATGTGATCATTGATGGAGGTAGTTGCAGTAATTTAGCTAGTCAAGAAATGGTTGACAAATTGCATTTACCTACTGTCCAACACCCTAGACCTTACAAATTGCATTGGATGAATGATTGTGGCTTATTGAAAGTTCATAGACAAGTTAAAGTGCATATTAAACTAGGACATTATGAAGATGATGTTTTATGTGATATTGTGCCTATGCAAGCTTGTCATATTCTATTAGGCCGTCCTTGGCAATCTGATCGTAAGGTTATTCATGATGGATTTACTAATCGCTATACCTTTACTTTTCAGGGTAAGAATGTCATTCTCAAACCCATGACGCCTACGCAAGTAGCTGATGAGATTGAGAAGCGGAAGGTAAGTAAAGGTGAGTTAGATCAGGAGGCTCAGTCGAGTCAAGTGGATCCTCAAACTCGAGCTAAGAGTGTGTTCTTGGTTTCCAAAAGCACATTCCTAGACGACTTTGCGGATGGTGGAACCATGCTTATGCGCCTTTGCAAGAGCTTGAGCATGTTGAGTGAAGAGCTTAAAGCTTCTCTTCCATCGAACATTCTCGCTCTTCTTGAGGAGTTTAAGGATGTGTTTCCCGATGAAATACCACCAGGTCTACCCCCTATTCGTGGAATTGAGCATCAAATTGATCTTATTCCAGGGGCTGCAGTGCCTAATCGACCTGCGTATCGTATGAATCCCACTGAGACCCAAGAGGTCCAAACCCAAGTCCAGGAACTGTTGGATAAGGGTTACATTCGAGAAAGCTTAAGTCCTAGTGCTGTACCTGTGTTATTAGTCCCTAAGAAAGATGGATCATGGAGAATGTGTGTAGATTGTAGGGCTATTAACAACATCACTATTAAATATCGTCACCCTATTCCTAGATTAGATGATATGCTAGATGAGTTACATGGAGCTTCTATATTTTCTAAAATTGATCTTAGAAGTGGTTATCATCAGATTCGAATGAAAAAGGGTGATGAATGGAAAACAACCTTTAAGACTAAGCTTGGTTTATATGAGTGGTTGGTTATGCCTTTTGGTTTAACTAATGCTCCTAGCACTTTTATGCGTTTCATGAATCATGTGCTTCGAGATTTCATTGGAAGATTTGTTGTTGTTTATTTTGATGATATTCTGATTTATAGCAAATCTCTTAATGAACATGAATCACATCTTAGAGAAGTGCTTAAAACGCTGAGAATTGAACGCTTGTATGCTAATTTAAAGAAGTGTGAATTATGTAATGAACAAGTGTCTTTTCTTGGATTTGTAGTGAGCTCTAATGGACTGCGTGTTGATGAATCAAAGATTAAAGCTATTCAAGAGTGGCCGACTCCCACTAACATAGGACATGTACGCAGCTTCCAAGGACTTGCTAGCTTCTACCGACGATTTGTGCGAGACTTTAGCACAATCTCAGCCCCACTGACCGAGCTTACTAAGAAGAGAAGTGAGTTTACATGGGGAGCAGCTCAGGAGGAAGCATTCAACACACTTAAGGACAAGCTCACTCACGCACCCCTATTAGCGTTGCCGAACTTTACTCAGCCTTTTGAGGTCGAATGTGACGCTAGCGGAGTCGGAATTGGTGGAGTCCTTATGCAGGGAGGTAAGCCTATTGCTTTCTTTTCTGAGAAGTTGAAGGGTGCTTGTCTTAATTACTCTACCTATGATAAGGAATTGTATGCATTGTTTAGAGTACTTAAGACATGGTCTCACTATCTATGGCCTAGCGAGTTTATTCTTAGAACTGATCATGAGTCTTTAAAACACTTTAAAAGCCAAGATAAACTTGATAGGAGACATGGTAGATGGATGGAGTTTATTGAAACATTTCCTTATGTAATTAAGTATAAGAAAGGCAAAGACAATGTGGTAGCTGATGCATTATCTAGAAGACATGTTCTTTTAACCACTTTGGATTCTAGAGTCTTAGGCTTTGTTTACATAAAGGAATTGTATGAAGCTGATTTGGATTTTGGTGAACATTTTCGAAAATGCTTAGAAAAAGGTCCTAATGACAGCTTCTATATACATGAAGGATTCTTATTTCGAAAAGATCAAGTGTGTATTCCTAGATGTTCTTTGAGGTTACTACTTGTTAGTGAAGCACATAGTGGTGGTCTAATGGGACATTTCGGAAGGGATAAGACATATAACACACTGAAATCACATTTTTATTGGCCACATATGCTTAGGGATGTAGAACATTGCCTTAAGAGATGTATAGATTGCATTAAAGCCAAAGCTAAGCTTATGCCTCATGGCCTTTATACACCACTGCCGACCCCCTCAGCCCCTTGGGAAGACATTTCTATGGATTTCATAGTTGGGTTGCCTAGAACTAAGAGGGGGAGAGATTCTATATTTGTAGCGGTTGATAGGTTCTCTAAAATGGCTCATTTTATTGCATGCCACAAAACTGATGATGCTACCAATGTTGCTAATCTATTCTTTAGAGAAGTAGTTAGGTTGCATGGCGTGCCTAAAACCATTGTTAGTGATAGGGATGTGAAATTCTTAAGTCATTTTTGGCGCACTTTATGGAATAAATTGGGAACTAGATTGTTATTCTCTACTTCTAGCCACCCCCAAACTGATGGCCAAACTGAGGTGACTAATAGAACCCTTGCTACTGTCCTAAGAGCCATTATTAGGAAGAATTTGAAACTTTGGGAAGAAGCCTTACCTCATGTGGAATTTGCTTATAATAGAACCATGCATTCGGCTACTAAAATCAGTCCATTTGAATGTGTGAATGGTGTTAATCCACTAACCCCTTTTGATCTTACTCCATATCCTATGAGAGACAAAGAATCATTTGAGGCAGGTAAGCATGTCGAGTTCATTAAGGAGCTGCATGAACGAACTCGAGAGAAGCTGAAGCTCAAGGCTGAATACAATGCTAACAAGGCCAACAAGGGACGTCGATTGGTCACATTTCAGCCTAGAGATCTTGTATGGGTGCACTTAAGGAAGGAGCGGTTTCCAGAAGCCCGGAAGAACAAGCTGTCGCCTAGTGGTGATGGACCATTTCGGATCAAGAAGAGAGTGGGCGACAATGCCTACCAATTGGAGCTTCCTGGAGACATGGGCGTGAGCGCTACATTCAACGTCGCGGATCTAATCCCTTACTTCGTTGTGGATGAAGACTTGGATTCGTGGTCGAATCCTTTTCAAGAAGGGGAGGTTGATGCGGGACCATCTTCTACAGTTCCAGACACACCCATCATACTTGGAGAAGGACCAATGACTCGAGCTAGAGCTAAGAAGCTTCAGAGAGACTCATTCAACTTTGTGGGTCATGCTTTGTTCTCGAGCAAGGTTCAACTCCCCGAGCCTACATTGAAGACATACATGTGCATTGGAGTGCAAATGGAGGCCGACCCTCCTTAGTTATGTCTATGTCGAAATTTCACTAAGTGTTGAGCTTATTTTCAGCTTATGAACATTATTGGGCTGAATTGGGCTTTTATTAGTTATTCGTTTTAAAACCTTATTTACTTATGTTCTTAGGTTTATTTAATTAGGCCCATTAGTAGTTAGATCTATCTTGTTCTATCTTCTATATCCTAAAACCGGCCAGAACAGCCTTGTAAGGCCTATATATGGCCGCACCTTTCATTGAATCAGATTGGAACTTTGATAATTGAAATTCTCTCATAAAGAGTGTTTACACCTTCGAGTGTTTGTTGATTCAATTAGAGCTGTGCTCATTGATCATCGATTGATACATATCTCAGCTTGGTTTGCTTTGCCGTTCATCAACTTCGCAAGACTTGGTGAATCTAGTATCCACAAGCCCCCTTCTGGTGCTTCAAGTTGTCCGCTTGATTGTGTCGGATTGTAGAGGCGGGTTGTGTAGGCATTGGTATTGGTTCCTACCCTCTGAGGAGGCATGGGGTCTCTATCTTGCGCTGCATAGATCGACTCAGTCCATATCAGGTCGTGTCTTTCCATTCTTTCATTAAATTTCGTGTCTTTCCCTTTGTTCTTGCTGTTTCGTGTCTGTCTTGGAGTTCTTGATCAATTCTTGATCGAGTTCTTGGTGTTTCTTGAGTCTTACATTGCTGCGTTCTTGTTTCTTGTTTAGTTCTTGCTTGTTGTCGAAGATCGGACCAACCCACGGCTAACCCCGTATCACTAGGGTTCTCTCAATTGATAGTCTCCAAGTGCATAAACTAATGAATTAGATCACTCAAATAAAACCCTAAAACTTCCTTTAAAAGCCTCAAAAGAGCCGGCCAAATAATAATTCTAAAAACTAATTAAAGGGATAAAAAGTCCATTAAGCAGATTCGGCGTTTCTGCATAGGCCACGGGGCAGCCAACCCAGGCCGCGGGGCGGCCAGGCGATTGCGAAATCCTTCGTCAGAGCTTCGGGCCGCGGGGCGGCTTTTACTGTTCACAGTGATTTTTCCTCTTCGAATTTGGTCCCGATGTCAACACAAAAGATGTAGATCTCGGAAAGAGCTTTCCAACGCATGGTCATATTAGTCAATCGGACAACCGAGGCCTCCAGAAAGTGCGAAACAAGTTCAGCATGTCTGGCGACAACTTCTGCCGACTTGTTCTTCACTTAGGCTCTCTAACTTCGATTCCGCTCCCGGGCTCTTCACTTTTCCTCCTTCTATTCACTCTTCCTTCATCCATGAACCTCCTCATTCCTAGTCGGATCCACATATACCTGAAATAATCCATAAAAGCGTGTAGATTCCGGTTCCACCAACAACACAAGTATAAATGCAAATCTAGCTTAAACTATGCATTATGCACATCTAAATCATGCTAAATGCATCCTAATATGCCTACCTAAATGCATGCTATCAATATGAAACTGGGAACAATGAAAAAACACGGACAAAGTAGAAAACAATAGTTCAAACAACTCAACTCAGCCTAAAAAGAAACGAAACCTGAGGGTGATAATTGATGAGAGGGTTTCTCGACCAAATAAAAGACCCCGGTATAGGATAGTTGAGTCAGGTTCGTCCTCAAGAGAGAAGTCAGCGGTTCTAGGTTTAGTGTGTTTTGGGGTTCAGGGATAGCGGGAAAAGGTGTACGGTTGCTAGCGATGTCGAGAAGAATTAGTTGACGTCGAGGGAATGGCAGGAGAAGAGGTGGTTGATGTCGGATAACTTTGCAGGATAAAAATAATGAAATAAAATAAATAAAGATGCAAACTTCCAAGGTTATGGATTACCACAACAATAAACATATGTATAGATCATAAACATAAAAGAGCATGCTTTATATCAAATAACTTTCGTCGTTAACAAATAAAAATATAGAGGCTTTTGCATAAACCCTAAGTGTTACTACCTTTTCTTAATTGAGATTAGTCGACTTTCGCAAATAAACCCTAATTACTACCCAAATTCATAATAAGATCGCTTTCGCTTCAATATCACAAATAACGAATTTCCTCAGCTCTCGCAAAGGATTAAGCACATAGGTAGATGATGATAAAGACATACAAATTCATGGATTTATAAATCAAACACACATATCTATGTTGGGATCACCCCAACCCTAGAAGAAGAAATTTAGAAACAAAACATAATAAAAGAAAATAACTTTGACATTAAAAATAAAACTAAACTTACAATCATGCAATCGTCTCTCGCCTCCTCTCTCTCCTCTCTCCTTGCACCCGAAGACGACTTCGCTTGAATGTCTAAAAATCAAACCACTTGGGCTTTATTTATAGCTAGGCTCCAATCCTAGCTATTCTAGGAAGGAACATCTCTATCTATGTCCTAAGATAAAAGAAAAATAGCTTAAGATAAATTGTTCCAAATCAAACAATTAAATCAACTAAATTTCCCTTAAGTGAATATGGGAATTACTAAAGTGGACAAATCTTTCTTAACCTTGATAGATATCTTCGTGCCTTCATGGATAAGCAAGCTTCTCACTCGGGTTGCCCCTCGATCTCAACTAGGACTCATCACTGGGAAGTACTCGGCATCGAGTAATGTAATCGACGTCGAGTAGAATTCGTCGTCCCGAGTGGTCCTATGCTCAGATCGTGCTCGATCTCGTCCTCTAGAGTGAATGTCGACCACAAAGTACTCGACATCGACCAAATTGGTCGACGTCGACTAGTTCTGTCAACTTTCAGCAATTCTGCTCCGTCTTGAAACACACTTTTTTGAGTCCTCGTTTGTTCGATTGATGCATATGAGTATGCGTTAAAACTCTTTTCAAGGGGTACACCTCTCATGAAGACATCAGAAATTGATTCAAAATGATGAATGGTGAAAAGTGGTGTTTTCTCCAGTTGCACCATCCTGTGCTCTTCCTTAGCTTCTCCATGACTTTCCTTTAAGCTCCAAAGTGCGTCCCATTTCTGCGAAATTGAACAAAAACTTGTGTAGACCTCTATATATTGCAAATAAAAATAAACTACATAGATTATGTGTGATGCTAACCTAATGATATTAAATGCATGTAGAAATCGATATAAAAGTTAATGTAAAACATGACAAAATAGGCTCACATCAAACACCCCACACTTAAGCTTGCTTGTCCTCAAGCAATACTTTTAATGGCCATACAGGGGATGAAATCAAAACTCTCAACATATTGGATCCATTCTTATATAACCCTACAATCAATTAACATCCTCGAAAAGGTACTTGTGCCACAAATCCATGCATGTGAATAAAAACAACATCTACACACAAAAAAAGGGCTACGCTAAAACATTTCATAAGTGACAAAGCAACAATAATCAAGAGGACTTTAATTTAGCTCAATAAGTAGTAGATTGGTAAAAGGCTTAAGGTGGGATATTTTATTGCCATGTGGTGTTAATAATCCGGGGAACTGGAGTATTTTTCAAATTTTTATACCACATTCCTTCTTCATTCGATTTCTCACATTTCGCTTATCGCTCATTGCTCTCTAACCTCAGCACTGCCTTCTCGCGAGTCGCAAACATAGGTGTCATGAACGGCCCTAGATACTTAGTGCGTCAGACTTCTCACCTTGGTGTCCCATCCTGCGGAACTAACATCTCAACACATGTAGGGTCGATCTACCTTTATCTCCTGAGGTGACCGGATTTTTTTTCTCTCATTAAATTTTCCATAATATGATGATTCTCCTGCCAAACTCCAAATATAATAACAGCACAAACACCACATAATAATCTCCATAATGTAACTTCCATTCTCAACATAATCCCCAGATATGGAAATAGGGTAAAGAATGAGCAATATTTAGATCATGTGGAGCAAGTATGAAATAAGGCTCAATATGACTTTTGTGATGCATAAGCATAGATATGGATGGGGATATCAAAATATGAGCATTATATGGAAAGTATAAAGTCACCAATCCTCTTATCATGCAACATGTCAAAAGCAACATCAAATTTTACTTTCTTTCATGGTTTTCATAAAAATATGCACTTCAATGTTACTTCCCTTTACTAGGCAATTTCGTCCTATATCTCTAATTAATCCAATTTTGCATCGTCAAGTCCAATTAAGGCTTCCATGACACTAATAAAAAAAATTCAATGGGGGTGATAAAAATAAACTTTGGAAAACAACATTTAAGCACATAGATAAATAACATATCCAAAGTAACCATGTAAAAAGCAAATAAACATAAATATGATTATGCACAAAGTAAGTATTTCCCCCACCCCATACTTAAACATTACAATGTCCTCATTGTATGAAAACAAGGGTAAAGGAAGAGACTCACTAGACAGATGTGCAGAAGCTCCGAATTGAGTACTGAAATTTGCTGCAGAGTGGTCGATATTGAGTAGAGTAGTCGGCATCGACTACTTTCTACTCAACATCGAGTATGTGGGAACCTGATGGTGGTTTTCTGTTGACCACATGCTCCGTTTCTCCTCATGTGTGGTCGACGTCTAGTAGAGTACTCGACGTCGAGTACTTTCTGCAGCTCCTTGTACTTACAATTCGCGTTAGAAAGACAAAATCCACAAAGGCAAAACCCAACAGAATATTTAAAACAAAAACCAACAGTATCTAAAACTCTAAGAAATAAGAAATAGCGGGTTGCCTCCCGTAAGCGCTAAATTTGAAGTCTTTAGCTTGACCTACTGCCCTTTAAATCTTAGCCAGGCTCATCTTTGTTCGGAGGTATAGGTGGATCTGGTGGATCCTCCGATGGTGGAAAGCGTGGAATGTCATCCGGGGTATCATGTGAAAAAGCTTAAACCTCCCCGATTGAATGCTCCATGGCTCCACCCATTCATCTTCCCTGGCTCCAGCTAGCATGCATACAGGAAGACATAATGGAAGTATACATACCTCATCATCATACCTCTTCTGCTTCAAAGGTTGACTTGGTTGTGTATCTCCACCACAGCAGAACGGTGGAGCGGGAAGAGATATTTCCTCATCATCCTGCGGAGCTTCATGCCACTTTGCAAGGACCCCATACTTAAATATGAACATCGGTTACTCAAAATCATCGGGGATAGCCTTCACCTTGTAAGGTAAAAGCGACCTTGGAACGCCCTGGGCAACAATGTCCAACTTCTTCTCTTCTAGTGCTATTTTGTCTTGGGATCGTTCATATGATTCATCAACAATAGGTAGCAAAGTAGGAATGAAATTCGAGGAAGGACATACCTAGTTGTCGACATCGAGTGGGTCAATTGGCTCATCGGGAGGAGGACATGGTCCTTTAGACTGAATGGAAGTCTCAAGCGTTTGGATTTCATCTTCCAGCGCTATTTCCCTTAATCGTGCCTCCTCCACTGCGATCTTATTTTGCCGCATCATATCTCGGACCCATCTTTCCCATTCGGGATTCCCTTCGCAAAAGTCTTCCATCTTTGTACTTAAGCTTTGAAATCAAAATAAAGCACGAATCAGTAGCAAAACCTCGACCCCTAATTGGTGTCGATGAGGTAGGTGGTGATAGGGTATGTGATAGTGACAAGAAAAAGGAATGGGCTACTCCTAAACCTTAAACACAACTAAACTAGGCGCAACTGATATCTCCCCGGAAACGACGCCAATTTGACGAGAGGGTCTCTCGAACAAATAAATTTGTAGTCAAGACCCCGCTATAGGATAGTGGAATAAGGTTCGTCCTCAGGAGAGAAGTCAGCGGTTCTAGGTTTAGTGTGTTTTGGGGTTCATGGATAGCGGGAAAAGGTATACGGTTGCTGTCGATGTCGGGTAACTTTACAGGATAAAAATAATGAAATAAAATAAATAAAGATGCAAACTTCCAAGGTTAGAGATCACCACAACAATAAACA
Organism: Persicaria tinctoria; assembly: GCA_037127255.1. Taxonomy (NCBI): domain Eukaryota; kingdom Viridiplantae; phylum Streptophyta; class Magnoliopsida; order Caryophyllales; family Polygonaceae; genus Persicaria; species Persicaria tinctoria. The sequence goes on along the minus strand of JBANSL010000006.1, from coordinate 53,033,575 downwards.
TATGTATAGATCATATATATAAAAGAGCATGCTTTACATCACATAACTTTTGTCATTAACAAATAGGAATATAGAGGCTTTCAAATAAACCCTAAGTGTTACTACATTTTCTTAATTAGAATTAGTCGACTTTCACAAATAAACCCTAATTACTATCGAAATTCATAATAAGATCGCTTTCGCTTGAATATCACAAATAAGGAATTTCCTCAACTCTCGCAATGAATTAAGCACATAGGTAGATGATGATAAAGACATACAAATTTATGGATTTATAAATCAAAGACACATATCTATGTTAAGATCACTCATTCACCCCAACCCCAGAAGAAGGAATTTAGAAACAAAACATAGTAAAAGAAAATAACTTTGACATTACAAATAAAACTAAACTTACAACCATCCACTACAAGAAAAAGGGGCTTTCGCAACGACAACAGTCGTTGCGATACATGGGTTATCGTTGCAATAGCCACATTTTGCAACGACAATTGTCGTTGCGGTGTCGTTGCGGGTCAAGGCGTAGCTAAAGGCTATTGCAACGACATTTGCCGTTGCGAAAAATACAACTTTTTGCAACGACAAAGTTCGTTACAATACATTTGTCGTTGCTAAATGTGTTTTTCTTGTAAAATAATTGATACGTTTGGGATACCCGATACTTCGCCTGTGGGCTTCAGATCAAGAACCGCGCCGTATATTTGCTTTGATCTTGCAATGCTCTTTGATATCTCCTGATTTGGAACAAATTAAACAAGTGAACTTAAACAAGGTAATAGCGACAGAAGCTAAAACGAAGAACAGCGAGTGAACGCGAAGCTTGGCGCGCGAGGGTGCTGGGCACACAGGCTTTCGGCCTCAGGGTGTGCAGGGCTAACGCGCGGACGACCTTCGCTGGGAGCGAGCGATGGCAAGCGAGGAGCGAAGCGCGCGGGCTCTGTGCGGTGGAGACCGCGGACGAGGCGCCTGGGAGTTGCGGAGCGAGCCGCCTGGAAGCACGGACGTGTGCGAGCGAAAGCGAGGACGCGGGTGCCGCGCTCGCTGGGAGCGGTTCTCCTAGCGGACGACGCCAAGGGTTTGCGTCTCTCTTTTTGCGACATTTTCTGAATTTGGGTTGGTGTTTCGTTTAGGGGTTGCCGATGGAATCAAGGTGAGGGTGATGTTTTGTGATTGCCGAAAACAATAAGAACATAGAACACAATAGCTTTGGGATTGATAATCGAAGAACCCTTAATCCATAAAGGGTTTCTTCAATTCTATTTCAATCTGATTAAATTCAAAGGGTGTAACATGAATTTATAGTAAAGTTCTAAGAGATCTAACCAATCCTTCCTTGCAAAGGAAAGGGGTTTGGATAGATTAATTCTATCTAAGATAAATGAAATAACTTAAAGATAAATAAATCCTAAGAAGATAGAAATATAATAACTTGGTGGTCAAGTATTATATCTAGAAGAGATATAATTAAATTCCACCTTATTTATCTAATTGCATAAAATAACAAAGTAATTAATTAACTAATGTAACTTGGCCCACAAATGGACAACTCGGCCAAGCCCCACACTTCCACTCGACATTCCCTTGCTCCACTCGGCCGAGTGGCTCCATGGAGATGCCGAGTCATGGTGAGTTACGGGGGATGCTGACGAGTCTTCATGAGCTCTGAGTGTGGACGCAAGCTCACTTCTGGTGCTGATGGTGTCACCTTGAGCCAAGTGATCCAGGGTGGCCTGAACCCGTGCTCTAACGTTCCATGGTGACGGACAAGAAAGGCCTTAGTTGCATTTTGAATCTTCTTGGCCCTTGCACGAGTGACAGGGCCATCAAATGGAACCTTCATGTTGTCCTCAATGTCACCAGGAGTCATCGATAATTGCACGACATCATTCTCCTCCACTTGACTTCGATTTGTCCTCAAATCGTCGTCAGAGTCATCGTCAGGCACGAACAAGGATAGATCGGCGACGTTGAATGTAGAATGGACGTTGTGCTTATCGGTAGGGAGATCTAGCTTGTATGCATTAGGACCCATCTTCTGAACCACTCTGAATGGTCCATCTCCCCTGGGGTCCAGCTTAGATTTCTATTGTTGCGGAAACCTGTCCTTTCTAAGATGCAGCCAGACCAAATCACCAACGTTGAACTGCACATCCTTGCGATGCTTGTCCTTCGCGGCCTTGTATTGCGCAGTCTTCCTCTCCAGCTGCGCTTTGGTACGCTCATGCATGCTTTTGATGAAGTCCACCTGCTTAGCTGCATCCACGCTCTCTTTGTCCTTATATGGCCGAGGCATCATGTCAACTGGAGTTAAGGGGTTTCGGCCATATACTACCTCGAAGGGGGTCATCTTTGTTGCAGAGTGCCTAGACCTGTTATATGCAAACTCTACAAATGGTAGACAGTCTTCCCATCTCCGCAGGTTAGTTCATAGCATGACTCTAAGGAGAGCCCCAAGAGTTCTATTTGTGACCTCAGTTTGGCCATCAGTTTGTGGGTGACAAGAAGTAGAAAATAGCAATTTTGTACCCAATTTAGACCATAGAGTTTTCCAAAAAGAGCTTAAGAATTTAGGATCACGGTCAGAAACTATAGACAATGGCAATCCATGTAAGCGAACAACATCTTTAAAGAATAAATGAGCAACATGAATAGCATCATCAGTTTTATGACAAGGAATAAAATGAGCCATTTTGGAAAATCTGTCTACAACAACAAATATGGAATCATGACCCTTAGAAGTTCTAGGCAAACCTACAATAAAATCCATAGAAACATCTTCCCAGGGTGCATTAGCAATTGGCAAAGGTTGGTATAGACCATTAGCATTAGATTTCGATTTAGCTTTAGCACATAATTAGACATTTTAGGCCAAAAGTAGTATTTCTTTAGTCAAGCTAGAGTTTTTTCGAAACCTCCATGTCCCCTAGATTCATGAATTTCTTGGGTTAACAAACGGCGAATAGAAGAAGATGGGATACAAAGCTTGCCCATCTTAAACAAATACCCATTATCAATAAAAAATGAATCAACTTCACCTTTGGACACACATTGAGCATATATGGTTTTAAAGAAACTATCAGAAGCATATAGTTCCTTTATCAAAGCAAAACCCAAAACATGTGCATCCATATGGTTTAAGAGGACATACCTGCGTGATAGCGCGTCAGCTAACACATTATCCTTTCCCTTCTTGTGGTGAACCACATAGGAAAAGGTCTCTATAAACTCCACCCATCGAACAAGTCGCCTGCTGAGCACTGTTTGTCCTTTGAGGAACTTCAGAGCTTCATGATCCGAATGAATCACAAACTCCTTAGGCCATAGGTAATGTTTCCAAGTCTGCAAGCAGCGAACTAGGGCAAATAGCTCCTTGTCGTAGGTAGAATAGTTGAGCTCAGCGGTGCCCAACTTTTCGCTGAAGTAGGCGATGGGACGCTTGTTCTGTAGCAGGACCCCTCCAATGCCAGTGCCAGAAGCGTCACACTCTAGCTCAAAAGGTTGAGCAAAGTCAGGTAACTGCAACACTGGGGCGTGTGTCAGGCGATCCTTGAGAGCGTCGAAAGCCTTTTGATGTGAGTCAGACCAGCGAAATGTCACATCCTTTTTTGTCAGCTCATGTAGGGGGCGGCAATCAAGCTGAAGTCTTTGAAAAAACGTCGATAGAAGCCAGCAAGGCCCAAGAATGAGCGGACATGGGTGGGTGTAGTCGGCCTAGCCCATTCCTGAATAGCACGAATCTTCTCCTCATCCACCTTTAATCCAGATGCAGTCACTACAAAACCAAGAAAAATGGTAGACTCGGATGCAAAAGAACACTTCTTTAAATTGGCATATAATTTCTCTTTTCTTAGACAATCAAAAACCAATTTCAAGTGACTTAAATGATCATGCATATTCTTACTGTAGATTAAGATGTCGTCAAAATAGACAACGACAAATTTTCCTAAGTGTCTTCTAAGCACATGGTTCATAAGCCTCATAAATGTAGAAGGTGCATTTGTCAAACCAAAAGACATTACTAACCATTCATATAAGACATACTTAGTTTTAAAAGCCGTTTTCCATTCATCACCCTGTTTCATCCTAATTTGATGATATCCACTTCTAAGGTCAATTTTAGAAAAAATAGCAACACCATGAAGTTCATCAAGCATATCATCTAAACGAGGAATAGGGTGGCGATACTTAACCGTTATTTGGTTGATTGCGCGGCAATCAACACACATGCGCCAGGAGCCATCCTTCTTTGGAACCAAAATGACAGGCACGACACAGGGAGACAGGCTTTCTCGAACAAAGCCTTTATCCATCAACTCCGTGACTTTGCATTGCAGCTCCTTTGTCTCCTCAGGACTATCTCTATAAGCGGCGCGATTAGGCAAGGCTGCTCCAGGCACGAAGTCAATCTGGTGCTCAATACCTCTAATAGGAGGCAAGCCTTGGGGTAGTTCAGCTGGAAGGACATCCAAGTAATCCTGCAGAAGAGCATCAATAGGTGCAGGAATATGACTCAATTCAACATTAAGTAATACCTGTTTCATGACCAGAAGAATATGAGGTCGATGAGCATTCCAGGTGATGGTCCCTTGCTGAGGGTGAGAGACCAACGATCGACGTTCCACAGAGCCCTTAAGTGATGCAGAAGAGGGCTTAGATGACGTCGAATGGGGAGGAGAAGGCGGCAAGGGGGCTGCAGGGGCGGCGGCGGCCGCTACGACTGGGGCCGGGGGCACGGCTGCTGGGGCCGCAGGTGTGGCTGGGGCAGCCGAGCTTCCCTTGAGCTTCTCCAATCTATCAGCTTCTCTTTCGGCGTTCCTTTGTTGTTGCTTGCGAACCTGGTCCTTCAGAATAATTTATGGCGAAAGGGGTAGGAGAGTAACTCTCCTCCCGTCATAGGTGAAAGCATATGTATTTGCACGACCATCATGAAGGACATTACGATCATATAACCAAGGACGCCCTAACAATATATGACTACAATCCATGCGAGCAACATCACATAATATTTTATCATGATATGTTCCAATTGAAAGGGAAACTAAACATTGTTTGGTGACCAATATATCAGAACCATCATCAGTAATGCCATTTAAACCATAGTGAGTAGCTCTAGGAGTAGTAGGTAAATGGCGGAAATTTACTACCTTTTCACTGATGAGATTGCAGCAACTCCCACCGTCGATGATAAGGGTTAAGGTAGCCTCACGAACCAAGCATCTTGTGTGGAATATGTTCTCCCTTTGATCAGCCATGGGAGATTCCTGAATGTGCAGGACCCGTCGATTGATAATGTAAAGTACGTTGTCGTACTGTGAAGTATCGATCTCCTCAATAGGCTCAGTCGACTGGTCCTCCTCCACTTCACTCGAAACTACCAGGTTCTCAGCAGTCTCCTCCTCATAGTAATGGTCTCTCAAATCATTGAGAAGAACCTTCCTTTTCTGGGGGCAATTGCGAGAGACATGCCCAGAACCTCCACAAGTGAAGCAGCGGATATCTTTGTTGCGATCTGTAGAAGGGGCAGCAACTCGTATAGTTTCAACCTGATAACCCTGTTGAGGTGAGTTGGAAACTCCCTTTTGCTGCATAGAAGGGTTAGAAGTAGAAGGTTTAGATTGACTAGACGGGTTAAAGGGAACAAACCTGCGACCTTGAAAGGTCTGGTCAAATCGGCCCCTCTGCTGCCGTAGCTGCTGCTGTTGTTGTTCATACAAAAGCTATGCTTTAAGAGTCAAAGTGTTAATATCTTTAATGGAATGGATAGATAAAGGATTTTTAATAGAGATATTAAGACCAACAAGAAATTGAGTACACAAAGTACGTTCAATAAGATAAACATTAGCCTGATGGCAGAGTCGTTCCAGCTCATCCCTGTAGTCATTAGGGGAGCGAGTTCCTTGACGGCAGGACGCCAACTGCATCCTCATTGACTCCGTGTATTCCTCAGGCACATGTCTCTTCTTCAGGAGATAGCGAAGTTGTGGCCATGTTTCAACAGGTTGCTTGTCCTGACGACGGCGCATCTCACGAGTGCGGAACCACCAGGTGCGAGCTTTACCTACTAAATGCAATATAACAACTTCCAATCTCTCCGTTTTCTCATAGCGTAAATGTTCAAGCATATATTCAGTATGTTGTTCCCAAACAAGATAAGCTTCAGGGTCAGTGTTACCATCAAAGGTTTCGAATTTAAGCTTAACATCTCGTCTCTGTATAGCTTGAGCATTATCAAATCTAGGACGACCAAAATTAGGAGGGGGTAAATAATCAAAGGTAGGATTTACCTCATGGTAAGAATCCTCCAAATGTGGGTGCTCATATAGATCATTGTTGTTGCGGCTGTCATCCCAGTTAGCACGGCCATGCGGCGGTTGCTATTGACGCTGATAGAACCTCCCTTGCTGCTGATGCTGGGGTGGTGTATACTCACGACGATCTTGGTTGCCATTGAAGCCATCTAGATGGTCGTCGTCGTTTTCTCCAGGGAACGGATTAGGAATAGCAGACTTAAGCGGTATATATAAGTGACCAGAAGGAGGAGGTTTAACAGCATAAGAAGTATTACCGGTAGGGGGTACGTTACCTGTTTGGGAAGTGGGGTTGACTGGCGGGGTAGGGTCGGCAGGGGGCGGCATCCCATATTGGGGTGTAGAACCAGAAGCCTCCTGTTGTTTCCTTTCATCCAGGTGTCGCAAAACACCGGTTATCGACCGAGAAGTGACCAAGTTAGCCTGATTGACTACCTGATCATTGAAGCGCTTGTTCCAACGCGCCTCAGCAGCCTCGAGCTCTTTCCGATGCTCTTCCTTAGCAGCTTCGAGTTCTTTCCGATGTTCTTCCTTAGCAGCTTTAGTAGCGGCCTGAATAATACTCCCTCCGTTCGGCAAAACTTGTCGTTTACTATTCATGCACGCTTTTTTAGAACGATAAAAACTATATAAAATATTCATTTTTTTATAATTTTTTTTAACAAGTTTGTACTTATTAATAATAAATACGAAGTTGTTAAAAAAATTATTAAAAAAACTAGATATTTTATATAGTTTTTATCTCCTAAAAAAGCGTGCATGAATAGTAAAGTGTCAAGTTTTTCCGAACGGAGGTAGTATGGTTTAAGGCCTCATCGGAAATAGGGATAGGGGGGTAGTTCCTTCGGCTGCCATGTTCCTACAATATCAGAAGAGCAACAAGTAACCGAAGCAAAGACCAGAAACCAAGTAATGCAAGCTCTAGTGATTCCTAAGAGTGATTCACGGTTTTAGAAATCAAAGAGCGAGAAACAAGGCACTAAATTCAAGTAATTCCCCTGGACACAGAATTTTGCAATATTGAAGACAGCAAGTAATAATCAAATTGCAATTTAAATCAACCACAAGTCGGATATCGAGGATAGCAAGTATAAACAAGCGGTTGAATGTGTATAGAATAAGATCTACAATGTGATGCTTGAATAATATGAATATGTAATGTATTGAAAAATAGCAATCACAAGGGCAATCAAGTGCACACACTCCGTCAACTATTATCTGACGGTTGCAACACGGTTCAGAAAAAGAGGGGTGTGACCAAGGCTCCAGTGTTGGCACAGCACAAAATCACACAAGTAGGGTTCTTTTATAATGCTTAAAACCGTTTAGATCATCTAACATGTAGCAATCAAAGAACTAACAAGGAAGAGTTACTAACTCAACAATGTAATGAAAGAATGCTCTTTTTTTTTTTTTTTTATTTATGCTCGGATTTTCTTTTTTCTTTTTTTTTTTAAACGAAGAACTTAGCTGCTGTAAAGGAGGGCAACAACCGAAAATTGAAGAGCAAGAAAAAAAAAAGCTACGATGATCTAAAAGTAAGCGAAAATAAAGAAAATAGGGAAAATAGGCTTAGAAACTGGAGAAATTAGGGTTCTTTAGTGGTGCAAGTTTATATAATGCTTTTAATCCAAGAATCACAGTCATAGGCATGATATGTAGCAACTAGGAATAAAAGATCACACTTGCAATCAAGAACTCAATATCTTCCAAATTATAGATCCAAACAAAGAATAACAAAAATAAAGTGCCAATTTTTATGGGGAATAATAAAGATTCAATTTTTATGCAGCGGCTATGGTGAAAAATAAGGCACGAAAAATAAATCACTCAAAAAGAAATCAAGAGACTAAGAACTTGCATTAACCTGAAATCCGATACCACTTGATACGTTTGGGATACCTGATCCTTCGCATGTGGGCTTCAGATCAAGAACCACGCCGTATATTTGCTTCGATCTTGCAATGCTCTTTGATATCTCCTTATTTGGAACAAATTAAACAAGTGATTAGAATTCTGATTTAGCGACAGAATTAACACTTAGAAAATTTCAGCAACTTAAACAAGGTAATAGCGACAGAAGCTAAAACGAAGAACAGCGAGTGAACGCGAAGCTTGGCGCGCGAGGGTGCTGGGCACACAGGCTTTCGGCCTCAGGGTGTGCAGGGCTAACGCGCGGACGACCTTCGCTGGGAGCGAGCGATGGCAAGCGAGGAGCGAAGCGCGCGGGCTCTGTGCGGTGGAGACCGCGGACGAGGCGCCTGGGACTTGCGGAGCGAGGCGCCTGGAAGCACGGACGTTTGCGAGCAAAAGCGAGGACGCGGGTGCCGCGCTCGCTGGGAGCGGTTCTCCTAGAGGACGACGCCAAGGGTTTGCGTCTCTCTTTTTGCGACAGTTTCTGAATTTGGGTTGGTGTTTGGTTTAGGGTTTGCCGATGGAATCAAGGTGAGGGTGATGTTTTGTGATTCCCGAAAACAATAAGAACATAGAACACAATAGCTTTGGGATTGATAATCGAAGAACCCTTAATCCATAAAGGGTTTCTTCAATTCTATTTCAATCTGATTAAATTCAAAGGGTGTAACATGAATTTATAGTAAAGTTCTAAGAGATCTAACCAATCCTTCCTTGCAAAGGAAAGGGGTTTGGATAGATTAATTCTATCTAAGATAAATGAAATAACTTAAAGATAAATAAATCCTAAGAAGATAGAAATATAATAACTTGGTGGTCAAGTATTATATCTAGAAGAGATATAATTAAATTCCACCTTATTTATCTAATTGCATAAAATAACAAAGTAATTAATTAACTAATGTAACTTGGCCCACAAATGGACAACTCGGCCAAGCCCCACACTTCCACTCGACATTCCCTTGCTCCACTCGGCCGAGTGGCTCCATGGAGATGTCGAGTCATGGTGAGTCATGGGGGATGCTGACGAGTCTTCATGAGCTCTGAGTGTGGACGCAAGCTCACTTCTGGTGCTGACGGTGTCACCTTAAGCCAAGTGATCCAGGGTGGCCTGAACCCTTGATCTAACGTTCCATGGTGACGGACAAGAAAGGCCTTTGTTGCATTTTGAATCTTCTTGGCCCTTGCACGAGTGATAGGGCCATCAAATGGAACCTTCATGTTGTCCTCAATGTCACCAGGAGTCATCGATAATTGCACGACATCAATAATGGTAAGTTTTTGGCAACAAAAAATGTCGTTGCAATTTCCATAACTATTTTGCAACAACAACGGCGTTGCAAAACAGGTATAAAATTCGCAACGACAATGTTGTTGCTAAAGGCATTTACAATTTCTTGGCAAGTATTGCAATGACTAATGCTGTTGCAAAAAATATATCTTTTGCAACAACTTTCTCGTTGCAAAATGATCTACTATGATAAGTTAGATAATTTTGCAATGACAAATGTCGTTGCAAAAGACTATATATAAAAATAAATACGATCTTTTGCAACGACAAAATCGTTGTGAAATAGCCTTTAGCAACAATTTTTTTTGTTGCCGTAAATGATTTTTTTGCAATCCCCTTTTTCAATACACATAGCTCCCGTAGGTTCCTTACAACACATTCATTTGTACCAATACATTCATTTGTACCACTGTATGCAAATACATAGACTTGACTTCCTTTTAATCGAGTTGCCCACAAAACCATACAAATTTTACATGTTTCAAACATGTAACTTCATCATTATACTAGTCATATCTTCCCTTCTAATCCAAAAAACTACTCCGATCCATAATCTATGCTTCTATATGCATTACAACTAGTTCCTTCTCCTAGCACTACTACATTTCAAGGCCTAATGTAACACTTTTTGTGTAACAATTTTTATAAATTGTTACCATATGTATCTATTGTAACATATTTTAACTTTTATTAGAAAATTGTTACATTAGGACAAAATATGTTACACTGAATATAACATTATTTAATCTAATGTAACACTTTTGCATATGCAACATATTTTCCATTCTATTGTAACTAGACTTGTCAAACGGGTCATCCGAGTCGGGTTCGGGTCGGGTCGGGTTTCGGGTAAAACGGGTTCCTGGTTTTTCGGGTTGACTCGAACCCGGGTTTGACCGGGGTTCAGATCATTTCGGGTCGATTTCAGGTTTGTCAATTTTTTCGTTTTTAAATTAAAAAAAATCATGATTTGATAATTTTGTGATAAATTTTAATTATATATATAAAAAGTTAATCATATATAATTATAAATCAACCGGGTCAATCGGGTCACCGGGTCGAAACCCAGATTACCTGGAAAATTTCGGGTTTTTCGAGTTCGGGTTGAAAAAAAAAATTGGGTCAAAATTTCCTGATTCGGGTCGGAAATATTTCGGGTCGGTCGGGTTGTATTCTGACAGGTCTAAATGTCTAATTGTAACACATACTAATAAAAATTAAAACTAAAAGAGGATCCTAAATAGTAAATAGTGGAATTTACTTTTTTGGGATGATTATTTATGCTCATGAATTTCAATTTTATTACTACTATAGTCACTCCAATCCAGGCTACACACTTGACACGTACTTCTGGAAAAACCCAAAAACCAAAACCCAAAACCCAAAAACTAATCCTAACACCACCCTTTATCCAGACTATCCTACTCACCACCACCACCACCCACAGGCTCACCACCATTGCAGCAGCGCCGCCGCAGTCGCCGCCCTGACCACCAACAAACATCACAACAAATCAACAATCACAACAACAATAACTAAGGGGAACAATCGAGAGTTTTTCTCAACCCCAAATCAATCAACCGGGGAACAATCGAGAGTTATTTCTCAACCCCAAATCAATCAACCGGGGAACAACCGAGAGTTATTTCTCAACCCCAAATCAATCAACCGGGGAACAATCGAGAGTTATTTCTCAACCCCAAATCAATTTGAGCAACCTTCAAACAAAGAGGTGACCTCCCATGGCTATTGCCAACCCACCAACAATAGGGGTGATTCCCGCAGCACCATCGCACCACCGAAATACCCCACGGTCATCACCAAAATCTCGGATCTCTGTCAGCCCAACGGAACAACACTGCCTTAAACCATGAAAACTGACACCCAATTTTCCCTTCCTCATCGAGGCATCCGGACCATCCAAACCATCTATGTGTGCTAATCTGAATTGATTTTTTTTGGGATTGCCAAGTATTAAAAAAGCCCCAAACTTCTAACCCATAATTTCGGGAACCTGCCTACCTGGAACCCCGATTTGCACGCTTCTGATGGCCATAATTTTTACTGTCGATCGTTGCCCGTTGGTGGTCGTTCGTTGTGGGTGGTCTGGCCTCTCCTTACGTAGGCCACTGCTTTCTCCGACGCGCAGTTCTCGTACCCGGAACCCTAACCCTCAATTTCTGAAATCGAAAGGGGGTCTCCTCCATTACTCACCATATCATCTTCATTGTCAATCTCTCGCTCCCCCTCCACCGCCGAGTTGGACGGCCGAGGCTAGGGCCGAGGCAAGGGTGGTCTGGCCTCTCCTTCCGTCTCTGCCGCTGGTCGCCTTCGGTGGTGCCTCCGTCGTCGTTCCCAGTGGTGCCTTCGGGTAGTACCTCCTCCGGTCACTTCCGCCGTCGGTGGATTTGGCATCCTTGGGCTCCAAGGATGCTGAGTTTCCTTCGGCTGTGGCACGGCCTGACATCCCTTGGCGTGCAAGGGTTATCTTCCTCCTTGCACGCCAAGGTCAAATCTAAAAATAAAAAAAAAAAAAAAAAAAAAAAAAATCGTGGTGGGTTTTTATAAAATTGTAGCTTCTCCAACTATTGGGCCCAGTCCACTACCCAGCCGATCTAATTTTGCCTTGGGCAAATTTTGTTTAATAACATTACCACTGTAATACTTTTAAAAAAATGAATTTAAATGAATCTATTTACGAGAAATGACTTACTCAATTTAACCCTTTAACCCATTTTAAATGATCTCGGTTAATCCGTTCCATTTGATCTTGGCTTGCTTGCCCGTTAGAGTGGAGTCGTTTCTTGGGTGCGGCTTCGTTTAGTTCCGGATGTATATTTCGCATTGGCATCTGTTTTAACAGTAGTGGCACATGTTTTAGGGAAGGTAAAAAAAATATGATTTTTTGTGATTGATGGTTGATGTCTTGGTTAAAATATGAATGTATAGAAAGCTCATTGTTTCTTTTGTGAGTTGGAACCATACTAACCCTCATATGCTGGCTTCTGCAAGTGATGATCGTAGTATCCGAGTATGGGCCTTAAAAACCATGAATCTGAAATGCAATGGAGCTCACAATAATGGTTCCATCACTTAAATGGGATAATATGATAACAATGAAGATGATTAGATTTAAAAGGGTTTAACACTAGTTTTTTTTTTAAATTCCTATTATTCAAATTGCATCTATCCTCAATATATAAAAATCAATGAAGGTGATTAGATTTAAAAGGGAGATAAAACACTAGTGTTTTTATTCTGAAATCTAAAGGCAGTTTTTAGCTGTCTCTAAAATATTAAGGCAAGTTTATCCATCTCTAAAACCTAAAAATCCTAGCTATCTCTAAAATCTGGAATATGAATTATGAAGGCAAGTTAGCAATCTCTGAAATCTGAAGGCAAGTTAAGCCATCTCTAAAATCTAAAATTCCTAGCTATATCTGAAATATGAAAATATGAAGGCAAGTTCGATATCTTCAAAATCTGAAAATCCTAGCTATCTCTAAAATCTGAAAGCAAGTTTAGCCATCTATAAAATCTAAAAATCCTAGCTATCTCTTAAATATGAAAATATGAAGGCAAGTTAGATATCTCTGAAATATGAAAATCCTAGCTATCTCTAAAATATGAAATCGGAAGCTAATTAAATTTAGCCATCTCTAAAATCTAAAAATCCTAGCTATCTCTAAAATTTGAAATTATGAAGGCAAGTTAGATATCTTCAAAATCTAAAAATCCTAGCTACTTTAAAATCTGAAATATGAAGGAAAGTTAGCCATCTTTAAAATCTAAAATATGAAAATCTTAGCAATCTTTGAAATATGAAAGCAACTTAGCCATTTATGAAATCTAAATATGAAATTCCTAGCTATCTTTGAATTTTTGAAATAGAATTTTCTGAATTTATAGTATTTTTTTTTTTCTAAAGATGAGAGTGAGTACATACATGCTGATTTCAGAAAATTAGATTTAAGGAGATTGATATTGATCTATCATGGACAAAAGTTGCTAGAAATAGATGTTTAAGGAGGAGATTTTTCATAAGGTAGTATCTTGAATTTCATCAATCTATTTTTCTCTTAAATCAATGTTTATTTATGACTCAAGGAAAAGCTACCTAGAATGTTATACTCTTTCAAGGTATCTATTTTTTCTCAATGCGATACTTGATTTTCTGAAATCCATACTTTATTAAAATGCTCGATCGATACTTGCTCCTAGTACATAGACTCATCACACCACCATTCTCAACCATCTAATTTTTTTCCCTAAAATATGTTATGCCTTTTATGCACTTTTAGATTCTGATAAATGATTTGCATATATTTGCAGGCTGATGAGCAAGTGAAATCTGAAAAATGAAGACCATTTCTAGTTGCTCATTATAGTTGGCGGTGAATCTTTATCATCCTTGAAATGTTATTTTTTTTAAGGCTTGTCTATATTTTGTTGATTTCATGTGGCTTTTGGCAAAACAGTCCTGCCATTTTTGCTCATCTTTACTGTACACTACATGCAGCTGTGCACAATGTACTTAATGCACTATATATATATATATATATATATATATATCTTTTGGATTTTTGTTGAATTAAAGTTTTATTTTGGATAATATATGTTTTATTACTTTTGGATAATATTTGGTTAATGGTAACAAACCAACTAAGGTAACATTTATTTTAAAATGTAACATTTTATGAAAATGTAACAATTTTGGTATCAAATGTAACATATAGTATCTTTAATCAACCAATGTTACATTAGCAAATAGAAACTGTTACATTAGGTCAAATGCAACGGCCGCAAATGTAATCCTAAAAAAATGTTACCTTTGCCTCTAATGTAACATATTTAAGGTGTAATGTAATAACTTTGAGTGTTACCTTAAGCCTTTATATGTAGTAGTGTAGACAAACTACATATATCAGTTCTTATCTAAGGCAAAATGTATTCTTCCATATGCAAACTAATCAACAAAAACTTGCATCCATCATCCGTGCTCATTTTTCCATATCCTGCAAAAGGGACAAAAATATACTTTATAATCAAAGTTAGAACTTCATTATTCAAGTTCAAAAAGAGAAGAAAACTACCATGGATGAAGAACTCATTGGTCACTAAATACACACATCAAACCTAAATGTTGTATGCATTTTGTATTCTAAGATTGTAAATTCGATGAACCCTCTTTTCTTTTGCTCTCTCTTTCTTTCTTTTTTCTTGATATCATCATATTATATTATAATGCAAAAAAAATTAAAAGAAATGTACATACGGAGAGAACTATAAGCACAATGTGACCAATAGAAGCATCGCATAAATAACATATGGGAACAATTACCTGATTTTCATGTTACTAGATATTTCGATTAGCGAGTGTTTGGAGCATGTCTTGCTTGAAAGCTTCCATTGCCCATTGTTGTTCTGCTTTATACTCTTCCAATTCTCTTTGCTGCATTTGCTTGGTTTCTTCCATCATTTTCTCCAAATCTTGGATCTTTTTTTGTTGTTCTTGTAATTGGCCTTGTTGTTGCTCTACAAGTTGTTGTTGGGCCAGTTGCTTTATTCCCTTAGTATAACCACGCAAAGCAGTCCCTTTTCCACGTATGTAGCCGGATCTTGACCCCAAAACATCAATTAGAATCTGCTCTTGTGTCATTGCATCACCACTTGTGACAACCACACCTTTAAGTTTACCCTATAAGAAGGTGCAAAATCAAATCATTAATAAATCATTTAATGTTATTTTAATATGAAATGTGATGACAATTAAAATAGTATGAAAAATTACATGAATTTCTTTCGAATTAGAATCAACCCATTGAAGCTCACCTTTAGAATTTTTAGTTGTGTGCTCAACGAGCCACACAACATCTGCAGAAGGCTTTACATTGTTGTTCTGTTTTGTCTAGCATGAGAAAAAAAAATGACATTAGTCAATGAGGTAATAGTTAGGTTATCAATGAAGAACGAAATGGCCATAATAACTTCTCACAAAATAACCGGGTCTATTCGCCACTTGAAGATTGAAGAGCTTACCGGAGAGTGTTAAAATTTAAGATCTTACCAAATTGAGAGTTGATAAAGAATCAAGCTAGATCTTACCAATGTATCTTCTACTTCGGCAAATGATAAATTTCCAGTTGTATGAGTGCATCTCTTGTCGGACAACCGATTTTTAGAGTTTCTTTCACTAATGGCCTTCAAGAAAAAAGATAGTTACATGAAATTTAAATATTAAATAAAAGGGAAAAACATGAATAAGAACCATAATTGAAAGTACCTTAAATTCATCGGATCCATATCGCTTTACGCAAAACTCCCATTGATCTTTAGGTAAATTAGGAGGAGGATTTTTCAAGCGCTCTTCATCTGTTTTGCCACACTTATCACTCTTGTAGTAGTAGTGCAATCGGGTTTTCCACAACCGATATAGACGTTGCATGGTATCCACAACAAAGCCAAATAACTTTAGGTGACGAGATTCGGCAATTTGGAATTTATCCTGTAATTGTAACGAATAACAAATCAAGTCTTCAATTATCAGAAAGTAGTTTAAAAATATCATTTGAAAATGACTTATAGATAACATATTACCTGTATCTCCTTCCACATGCTTTCACCGACTAATGCGAATGCTTCTTGCCAATTCTTAACATTTAGTGGAGCTCTTGTTCTGACAACACGCCCACACTCATTTACAAAATGTCGTGCATTTTCTCCAATTGCGCGATCAATTTCGTCAGGGATCTCAATTGACAGTTTTGAACCTATTCCTCTGAGTTTCATGTCAACCACATAACTCTTGTACTTGCCTCTACTACTGTTTTTACTTGTCTTACCAAATGTCGTGCATTTTCTCTACTACTGTTTTTACTCTTGTACTTGCCTCTACTATAGTGTGTTCAATCTTCCGAGTCAGAAATAAGTTCTTCCTCTTCGCTTGAACTCTCGGACACCGCGATTTCCCCATCGTTGATGAAGTCGTCATCCTCCTTTGTCTCCTCAATAACCATTTTGACCATTTCAACTGCCTTAGCTTCTTGCTCAACCACGAATGAATTTGTAGCTAATGAATCGATTGAGAAATCATTACATATTGGGCTAACACTTTCATCCTCTGCAACACTAACTTCTACTTGTTGATTTTCATCCACATCCACAGCTTCGTTATCAATGTCGAAAGTAGGCATATCATAGAGATCTCTTGGTGGTGCATGTATAACGAATTCCCAATTATCATTTCGTGGATCTTGTATATAAAACACTTGCTCCACTTACGATTCTAGAACAAACACTTCATCCGTCTTCAAAGACCTCATTCTATTCACACTAGTGAATCCATATTGGTCTACCTTATACCCTGTGCTCAAGTGTCCCACATCAAACCAATCACACTTAAACACAACTACATAGTTTCCACCAGGATAATGCAACTAAAAAAAGTCTCTCAAAACACCATAATATTTCATATCAGAAGAGTTATCACTGCGTACTACAACTCCACTGTTTTGAGTTTTTCTATTCTCAGACCGATCAGTGGTGTGAAAACGAAAACCATTCACAATGTATCCGGAATAACGCCTCACAAGTTTAGAAGGAGCACAAACCAAGTTATACAGATCAACATCAACACTCCCATCTTCATTTAGTTTTTGTACCTAATAAAATAAAATGGTTTTAAAGTTTAGAACTATAATTTCCTCTACATGTCATGTAGAAAGATGTAAACGAGTTTTTTACATACATGACCATGTATCCACTTAGAAAATTGTGCTTTATGTCGTCGTTCGATGTTTCTAGGACATTCTCTTTCCAATTCTAACTTATGCTCCCTATGAAAACAATATATAAAGTATATAAGTGTAAAGTGAAATTCTATAAGCAATAATGAGTATTTTTAATAAAAATAAAACAGCCTATATTGAAAACACTTACTTCACAAACTCGACGAGTTCATCACAATTAAAGAGAATATATGAATGAATCTGATCGCATTCCTCAAAGCTAAGATGGATTGGTACACCTTTTCCAATAGGAGCACCGAGTGGTTTAAATACCTCAAGGTTTGAATATGAGGTATGCTCAACAGAAGCACCATCATTCCTCCCTTTGCGAGAAAACTTAGTGTCAATATCATTCATGTACCTAGAGCAGAATGTCAAACACTCATCTGCAATATAGCCTTCGGCTATGGAACCTTCTGGATGTGATTTACTACGAATATATGCTTTTAATGTTCCGATATACCTGATATGAATGGATTTGTGTTTAAGAAAAAACACACACAGAATAAATGAATAAAACTAGATGGAGAAAGTGACACACCTTTCAACTGGATACATCCATCGATATCAAACTGGTCCAACAATCTTTGCCTCAGATGCCAAGTGTATGACTAAGTGCACCATTACATCAAAAAAAGCAGGTGGAAAAACCATCTCCAGCTTGCATAATGTGTATGGAATATGTCGTTCAAGCTTCTCTAGTTCAGAAATAGATATGCTTTTGGATCACAAGTTCCGAAAATAAGAACTCAATTCGACTAGAGGCTCATACACATGTTTTGGCAAGAAACCACGAATTGCAATTGGAAGCAATTGTTCCATAAACACATGATGATCATGACTCTTCAAACATGAAATCTTTTTTCCCATTTTCCTTCACAGAACGAGAAATGTTTGATAGATATCCATCTGGAGATTTCATTGTGTCAAACATGTTACAAATGGCAGCCTTGGCAGTTGAGCTTAATGAATAGCAGACAATAGGAACACGTAATTTATCTCCATCCACTATAGGGTGCAACTCTCTTCTAATTTTCATCTTCATTAAATCCACTCGAGCCTTTAAGGTATCTTTATTTTTTCCTTTAATGGACATCAATGTACCCAAAATATTGTCGGAGACATTCTTCTCAATATGCATAACATCCAAGTTGTGGCGAATTTTCAATTTTCTCCAATAAGGCAACTCAAAGAAAATGCTTTTCTTATGCCACCCATACAACTTGTGTAAGGCATCCCCATCCCTCTTTCTTTTTATACCGACAACCTTTCCAAATTTCTCCTGTGTAAATCTACTAAAGTGTGTCAATACTTCATCTCCGCTCAAAGGCACCGGTGCACGCCCTTTTTCTTGTGTATTATCAAAGGAGCTAGCCTCCCTTCTCCACTTATGATTAGGTGGAAGCCAACGACGATGACCTAAGTAACCGCCTTTATGCTTCAATGAAGTACCTTTAGTATGCTTATGACAACATGGGCAAGCAAAATTACCTTTAGTAGACCATCTAGACAAATCTGCGTATGCGGGGAAATCATTGATTGTCCATAAAACAACCGCTTGTATAACAAAATTTGTCTTTGAATAAGCATCGTATGTTTCAATACCAACCTCCCACAACTCCTTCAACTCCTCAATTAGTGGTTGGAGGTACACATCTATATTCTTTCCAGGACTAGTAGGCCCGGGTACAAGTAAAGTTAACAAGAAAGATTGGGGCTTCATGCATATCCAAGGAGGCAAGTTGTAGGGAATAAGAACCACTGGCCAGATACTATGTTGAGTATTATTAAAGGGTTGGAATCCATCACAAGCTAATCCAAGCCTTACATTACGCGGATCATTACCAAATGCACTATACTCCCTATCAAATGATTTCCAAGCAACTGAGTCAGCAGGATGTCCCATTTTATCATCATCTACCCTCCCCTCGTGGAAAATAACGCAAAACCTTTTGAGGCCCTTTTCCTTCCTTAGAAGAGCCTTTGCCATCATTTCTCCAACTTGATAAGCCACAAGTGGGACACTCATTCAAAGTTTCATATTCTTTTCAATAAAGAATACAATCATTCTCACAAACATCGATCTTAGAATAATCTAGACCCAAGTCCTTAATGAGCTTCTTTGCCTCATAATAGGAGTTTGGAAGTGAATTTCCCCAAGCTTCACGCTCTAACTTCAATAAATTATCAAAAGAACTATCACTCCAATGATTAAGAACCTTCAAGTGAAGTAATTTCACAAGATACGAGAGCTTTGACATTGTTTTGCCATTTGTCATTAATGGCTCTTGGTGCTCTTGTAAGAGACAATAAAACTTCTTTGCATTAGCATTAGCCTCTTCAGGGATGCCTTATTTAAAGCCATGTCCTATTTTAAGAATAATAACTATATTAATAATAATAATAATAATAATCACAAATAAATATTTTAAGATAATGCAGATAATAAAATCTAAACTAACAAATAATACCTGCATCCACCAGATTTGACAAAATCTATTTGTATCTTTTAGATTAGATTTTATCCTAATATTCCAATTTTGTTTTGATCGTTCTAGAGTTTACCCCTTTCTATTCCACATGAAGTTACCCCATGAGATCTTAACCACTATTTTTAACAGCTTGCTGCTATGTGCATTGAAGGTAGAAAAATATAGGAATTTACAGTCTCCTCCAATCATCAATTTATATATATTTTTTGGTTCGAATCATCAATTTATATTGATTTGAGGATTGGATTGGATCCGTTAATATTTACCATAACAAATGCATTAATTACTGTCTGAATCATGAACTTGGCCATGCATGAACCCAACTCTTTTAAACCATTCTAATACGGAGTATATACATTACCAATTTTAGAAAATGTCAAATTCAATTCTTATAGTAATACCTTTTAAGCACAGCAAGAACCAAAGGAGCTATTTATTTATTTAATAATTTCAGATTTTTTGTTTCCATATCTTGCAATCAGAATAAGATTCCAACAACTTAATCCAAATTTAATGATAAGATTTCAAATCCAATATTTACCTTTTTTAATTTAATCTTTTCTAGCTAGGGTTTAGTATTCACTACTAGGAACAGTCTTAACTCTATGGGATTTCAAATCGTGTCTTATTATGTTTGATTGTGGAGAAGATGGGAAATCATCATGGTTGAAAGTACGTAGATGAGGTCAAGTAAGTGGTCACGAATTGGCCAAATTGTGTACACCAGTTTACAAGAACAGAGATTGCAAGTTATCAGCAGACAGGTTCGAGAGGTGAATACTTGCAAACAAATATTTCTTTAAAAGAAATTATTGTTAAATCTTTGTGAGTTAGAATTCATACAACACTATTTTTTGGATTTATTTTTTGAATCTCAAATTTTATAGATGATTGACTTGGTAAGGTTTAGAAATATGTAACTTTGCCTAAACAAACTCTTTGCCTCTTGTTATAAGAAATCTCAAGTGTCCAATCTGAAATTGAAAGAGACTTAAAGAGTATAAAACCATACCTTGTAGCCGGCAATCCTTCACCAGCGGTACCTCTTCCGACACCAGCAAGCACCCCCCTCGAGCCTTCACCAACGACCACCTCTCGACACCTGTGAGCGCACCACCGAGCCCTTCACTCCGACACCAGCGAGCACCAGCGAGCCCTCACGCCCTAAAACGTCAAGACACCTTCACCAGCGACCACCCCTCGACACCAGTGAGCGCACCACCGAGCCCTCCACTCCGACACCAGCGAGCACCACCGAGACAGCCTTCACCTTCTCCAGTGAGAACCAACTCCGAAATCAGCGAGCCCTAAAGCCTTCACCTGTGAGCCGTGAGCCCCAAACCCTTCACCAGCCATTTCGGATTTCAAGAGCACGGATTGGAAGATTTGAAGAGCACCGGCTAATCGACTAACGGATTGGAAGATTTGAAGAGCACCGATTTTGGATTTGGAATGGGTTTACTGTCAATCACCATTTGTTTTGAAGAGGATGGAAAACAATCGGGGGAATGGTAGAATAGGGTTTTGATTTGGGATTTATTTGTTTTAATTTATTTTTATTTTTTTCAATTCCAGTGATTTTTTTTCCTTATAAAATTCCGTTTATATATATAGCAACAATTTTTTTCTTGCCATATTTCTATTTCACTTTTAACAAGAAAAATTGGCGTTGCTAAAAAACAGCTAGTGTACAACAACGATCAAAGACGGTGTTGCGTTACATGTGAAAACTCTATTGTAACAACAATGTTGTTGCCAAAAATAAAGTCAAAAATTTTTAAGCGCCCCGCCAAAGTAGAAGGCGCGGCAAAGTGAATTTAAGACAACGGCAACGACCTTTTGCAACAAAATATTTGAGTCGTTGTGAAAAATTACCTTTTGCAACGACACTAAATTTGTCGTTGCAAAATGTTGTTGTGATAGCCCATTTTTCTTGTAGTGATCCAATCGTCTCTCACCTCATCTCTCACCCCTCTCTCTCTCTCTCTCCCCCTCTCTCCTTGCGCCCGAAGACGGCTTCGCTTGAATGTCTGAAAATCAGCCCCCTTGGGCTTTACTTATAGGCTTCAATCCTAGCTATTCTATGAAGGAACATTTCTATCTATGTCCTAAGATAAAAGATAAATAGCTTAAGATAAATTGTTCCAAATAAAATAATTAAATCTACTAAAATTCCCTTAAGTAAATATGGGAAATACTAAAGTGGACAAATCTTCCTTAACCTTGATAGATATCTTCATGCCTTCATGGATAAGCAAGCTTCTCACTCGGATTGCCCCTCGATCTCGACTAGGACTCGTCACTGAGGAGTACTCGACATCGAGTAATGTACTCGATGTCGAGTAGAATTCAGTGTCTAAAGTGGTCCTATGCTAAGCTTCTACTCGGTCTTGTCCTCTAGAGTGAATGTCGACCAAAAAGTACTCCACATCAACCAGAGTGGTCGACATTGACTAGTTCTGTCAACTTTCAGCAATTCTACTCTGTCTTGAAACACACTTTCCTGAGTCCTCATTTGTCTGATTGACGCACATGAGTATGCGTTGAAAAGCTCTTTTTGAGGGCTACAACTCTTATGAAGACATTAGAACTTGATTCAAAATGATGAATGGTGAAAATTTGCGTTTTCTCCAATTGCACCATCCTGTGTTCTTCCTTAACTTCTCCATGACTTTCCTTTAAACTCCAAAGTGCATCCGATTTCTGCAAAATTAAACAAAAACTTGTGTAGACCTCTATATATTACAAATAAACATAAACTACATAGATTCTGTGTAATTCTAACCCAATGATAAGAAATCCATCCAGAAATAGATATAAAAGTTAATGTAAAACATAACAAAATAGGGGCACATCAATAATCTCACAATCATTAAGGTGCTTGTCGGCATAAGCGTTGTCCCTCAAACTTGGCCTATCTAAGGCCAGATAATTCGGACCTTCTCGAATCCATATTGAGGGTGATAATCTCACGATCATCAAGGAGCTTGAAGGATGTTATCCTAAATGTAAATCCTGGGGGAGGGGGTTCCGTCATAAATCAATCTTCTTGACAAATTTGCCTTCGAATGGTAGGTTGTCTAGGACTCCAAGCTACCTAGTAGTGGGGTACATTGCCAGATGTATTAGTAAGTTTGTTAGGAAGTTTTGTAGTTAGGCCTAGCTATATAGTCAGTTGTATAGATATATAGAGGTATGGTGCTCTTGTAAAGTGACTTTTTCCCAGTTTGAGAAATACAATAGAAAATCTCAACTGCTGGTGTTCTTCCTCTTTCTCCACTCCGGAGATCAGTGATCTATTTTTCGTTTAGCTCCATTCATTCTAGATTCACTCATTAGCTGAATCCAATTAAAAATTCGTACGAATCTGTGCTCGATCAGATTCTTGTCATGGTATCAGCGCTTCTATGATCTAGCTGGAAGAGGTTAGATTCGTTTGCTCTGTGCTTCGTTTTTTTTTTCACGGTTTGTTCTCGGTGTTTATCTTGCAGTTTGTGTTATGTGATTTGCGATCTGTACCCTGTTTGTTATGTGATCTCTTGTTTTTTATGATATGAAGCAATCTGAAGCTCATGAGAATCCTAGATCTGAAAGTCCGAATGATAGTGATAGAGTCTAATTTAGTCATGTTTTTAGTATAGATTTGCATATTAATTTAGATAATGTTTGCATGATTTATAGCTTAATATGTATTATTTGATTTTCGGTATCTACACATATGTTTTATTTATTTCAGGTATTTTGGAGCCAATTCGGAATAATTCACATTTGACAAATTATACGAGGCCGGATGCTGGTTGAAGTACGGATCATATTCTAAACAGATTTCATATGGAGGAGGATTGTGCTAGTTATTGCGCCGGGCTAATATTTCGATTGGACCGGACTGCATATTAATCAAAGGAGCCCACGTTGCTGCGTGATTGAAGCTGCTTCATACTACTTTGTTTTATTTGATATAATTAGTTTAGTTAGTTTAGAATCTTTAGATAGATTAGTACGTTAGATAGAAGATTAGATATATCAATATTATATAGATTAGGTTTTGTTAGATATACATTCATACACCGTTCGGAAGGGGGGGGAGCCGACTGACTTTTGA
This sequence comes from Persicaria tinctoria, assembly GCA_037127255.1. Classification (NCBI taxonomy): domain Eukaryota; kingdom Viridiplantae; phylum Streptophyta; class Magnoliopsida; order Caryophyllales; family Polygonaceae; genus Persicaria; species Persicaria tinctoria. Next base: position 53,009,681 of record JBANSL010000006.1, on the reverse strand, counting down.
GCTCTTAACCCTAATTATGATTTGTTTTATTTTTATGGAGATCTAAACTCTCCCGTTTCGTCTACGATTTGAAGCTTTGTTTGGATTGATTGTGAGTTTCTAATTCTTGTTTCTTATTTTCTATATTGAATGTTTCGACTTCTTTGTGCATGGATGTTTGATTGTTTTATTCTATCTTGCCTGATCAACTTGCACTACAAAAAAAAAATTCAATTAGCCACGGACAGTAGCAACAGCATGGGTTTGCCGTGGCTATTGGATCAGTTTTCGCCATGGCAATGTCCTTCCCGTTGCTAAATTTGTTACAACTGGCCAAAATTAGCCACGGTAGGGTGATGCCATTGCAAATTTTGATATTTTATTTGCTAGGGCATAAAAGTCAAGATAACCCTAACCCTTTTCTTTCTCTCGCTTCCGCACGGTCCCATCTCTCTCTCTCTCTCTCGTCAAATCTCTGCTCACACCCAGCCTTTGTAAATTTGATCTACAACCCTAGCAAGCTTAGGGCGTGCTCGGCATGGGGTTGTTTGGGATTGTTGGGGATTTTTTTTAAAAACAACAACCCAAGGGTAGTGTTTGGCAGGGGGTTGATGGGGGTTGGAAACTTTGAAGATGGGGATTACTTGGGGTTTCCAAAGCTCAATAATCCAACCCTCCTCAATGAGAGTTGTCGGGGTTCTGCTCTCCAACAATCCCATTTCTTCCTCCCTTGCCCCTGGTCTCCTTCGTCCGTCTGTTGTCTTCTTCGTTCATCCTCCAGTGGCTCCTGGCGACTGTCTTCTTCGTGCTATTGGAGCACCGTTGGTCTTGTTCGTCCGACTTCTCAACGAAGCCAGGTTTGTTTCCTCTCCTTCTTCACTCGAATTCACTATCAATCTTCAATCGTTAGGGTTTCGATTGGGGCTTCAAATTGCGATGGTTTGTCTTTGATTCCTGATTGGGGCTTCAAATCGTTAGGGTTCATGATTTTGCTTCTACTTCACATACTAGTCCGCCATTGAGGAGTGCTTCGATTGGGGCTTCAATCATTGGTGTGAACCATTGTCTGTTTTGCTGTTTGTAGCACTACTAAAAAAACAGGAAATAGCTACGAATCTTTAGCCACGAATGTCAGCCGACGCTATTTTGGTTGCTAATAGCAATGACATTGGCCACGAGTGTTCTTGACCGTGGCTAATTTTGTGACTGGTGGTCACCCAAGAATGCCACGTCATCAAATTCGTTGCTAATAGCAACGAACACAATGTCCGTGGCTGATTTCGTGGCTAAAGAAATGGATGATAGTAGTGATTAGCCACGACATTAGCTACGAATGCTTTTTTCGTGGCTGTATTCGATGCTGATTTGGCAACAACATCAACATTGTGGCTAAATCTGTAGCTATTCAGCATCAGAAATCCGAAATTGAAATGGACACAAGGTGAGTGGGCTTGGATCGGTTATTGTAGACGGGTCGAACATGGGGTGGGTGGGCTTCAATTGTAGCTGAATCCGTGGCCAACAAAAGAAGAACAAATATTATGGGCTCAAGATGGATCAATAGCCCATTAGAAATAATCGGCTCAATTACTTTATTAGCCCCTAGAATGAAATGTGTATTTAGCAACGACTCGGTCCGTGGCTAAATCCGTTGCTATTACGGCTGAGATCAAATGGGCTTTAATTTATTATCGGCCCAAATATTACTATACTTTCCCCGATTGGCCCATTGACGGGCCCAAATATGACTATGAATTTTTTTTATAAAAATTATAAGTGTTGAAAAAAACATATATTAACTAATTAATAAATTTATACAAAAAAAAAACTAATCAATAAATTCTTATGAGAATATCAAAATGGTATATTGAGGAAAACAAATATAATTGACTAATAAATGTTATAAGAGCATGTTTTGACTAATAAATCTTATATTAAGTAATAAATTCTTATTAAAATACTATAAGAGCATGTTTTGAGGAAAACTGATAGAAGTGACAAATAATTGTTTCATACAACCTTATATTAACTAATAAATTCTTATTAGAATACTATAAGTTTATGTTTTGAAGAAAACACATGTAAGTAAATAATAAATATACTAAGTAACAAATTATTATTATAATACTATAAGGTTGTGTTTTGAGGAAAACTCATATAAGTAACTAATAAAATTAACCTTATACTAAGTAATAAATTCTTATTATAATACTATAAGGTTATGTTTTGAGGAAAACTCATATAATTAACTAATAAAACCTTATACTAAGTAACAAATTCTTGTTATAATGCCATAAGGAGATGTTTTTAGGAAAACTCATATAAGTAGCTAATAAAACCTTATACTCCCTCCGTTCGGCAAAACTTGTCGTTTACTATTCATGCACGCTTTTTTAGAACGATAAAAACTATATAAAATATTCATTTTTTTATAAATTTTTTTTAACAAGTTTGTACTTATTAATAATAACTACGAAGTTGTTAAAAAAATTATTAAAAAAACTAGATATTTTATATAGTTTTTATCTCCTAAAAAAGCGTGCATGAATAGTAAAGTGTCAAGTTTTTCCGAACGGAGGTAGTACTAAATAATAAATTCTTATTATAATACTATAAGGTTATGTTTTTAGGAAAACTCATATAAGTACCTAATAAAACCTTATACTAAGTAACAAATTCTTATTATAATACTATAAGGTTATATTTTGAGGAAAATTCATATAAGTAACTAATAAAACCTTATCCTAAGTAACAAATTCTTATTATAAAGCTATAAGGATATGTTTTTAGGAAAACTCATATAAGTAGGCAGTAGCTAATAAAACCTTATACTAAGTAACAAATTCTTATTATAATGCTATAAGGATATGTTTTTAGGAAAATTCATACAAGTAATTAATAAAACCATATACTAACTAACAAATTCTTATTATAATACTATAAGGTTATGTTTTGAGAAAAAACTCATATAAGTAGCTAATAAAACCTTATACTAAGTAATAAACTCTTATTATAATACTATAAGGTTATGTTTTGAGGAAAAATCATACAAGTAACTAATAAAACCTTATACTAAGTAATAAATTCTTATTATAATGCTATAAGGATATGTTTTTAGGAAAACTCATACAAGTAACTAATAAAACCTTATACTAAGTAACAAATTCTTCTTATAATATACTATAAGGTTATGTTTTGAGGAAAACTCATATAAGTAGTTAATAAAATCTTATACTAAGTAACAAATTCTTATTATAATGCTATAAGGATATGTTTTTAGGAAAACTCGTACAAGTAACTAATAAAACCTTATACTAAGTAACAAATTCTTATTATAATACTATAAGGTTATGTTTTGAGGAAATCTCATATAAGTAGGTAATAAAACCTTATACTAAGTAACAAATTCTTATTATAATGCTATAAGGATATGTTTTTAGGAAAACTCATATAAGTAGCTAATAAAACCTTATACCAAGTAACAAATTCTTATTATAATACAATAAGGTAATGTTTTGAGGAAAACTCAAATAAGTAGCTAATAAAACCTTATACTAAGTAACAAATTCTTATTATAATGCTATAAGGATATGTTCTTAGGAAAACTCATATAAGTAGCTAATAAAACCTTATACTAAGTAATAAACTCTTATTATAATACTATAAGGTTATGTTTTGAGGAAAACTCATACAAGTAACTAATAAAACCTTATATTAAGTAATAAATTCTTATTATAATGCTATAAGGATATGTTTTTAGGAAAACTCATACAAGTAACTAATAAAACCTTATACTAAGTAACAAATTCTTATTATAATATACTATAAGGTTATGTTTTGAGGAAAACTTATATAAGTAACTAAAAAATGTTTAATAAAACCTTAAATTAACCAATAAATTCTTATTAGAATACTATAAGAGTATGTTTTGAGGAAAACTCATATAATTAATGAATAAATGTTTAATAAAACCTTATATTAAGTAATAAATTCTTTTTAAAATACTAAATGTGTATGTTTTGAGGAAAATTCATAAAAGTAATGAACAAATGTCGAATCAAACTTTATATTAACTACTAAATTCCTGTTAAAACATTAGAAGAGTGTGTTTTGAGCAAAACTCATATAAGTAATTAACAGAGGTTTAGTAAAACTTTATATTAACTAATAAATTCTTATTAGAATAATATAAGTGAATGTTTTGAGGGAAAATCATATATGTACCTATTAACTGCATTATAAGAATACTATAAGTGTGTGTTTTGAGTAAAACTCATATAAGTAATGAATAAATGTTTAATAAAACAATAAAACCTTAATTTAACTACTAAATTCTTATTAGAATACTATAAGAGTATGTTTTGAAGAAAATTCATATGAGTTATGAACAAATGTTTAATAAAACCTTATATTGACTACTAAATTCTTATTAAAATACTATAAGAGTATGTTTTGAGGAAAACTCATATAAGTAACTAACAAATGTTTCATAAAACCTTATATTATTAACTAATAAGTTCTTATTAGAATACTATAAGAGTATGTTTTGAGGAAAACTCATATAAGTAATGAACAAATGTTGAATAAAACCATATATTAACTACTAAATTCTTATTAAAACACTAGAAGACTATGTTTTGAGGAAAACTCGTATAAGTAACTAATAAATGTTTAATAAAACCTTATATGGACTAATAAATTCTTATTAGAATAATGTAAGTGAGTGTTTTGAAGAAAACTCATATTAGTCACTAATAAGTTTTGAATAAAACCTTATACTAACTAATAAATTCTTACAGAATACTATAAGAGTATTATTTGAGGAAAACTCACATAAGGAACGAATAAATGTTTAATACAACCTTATATGGACTAAAAAATTCTTATTAGAATACTATAAAGGTATGTTTAATAAAACCTTATACGGAGTATTAATTAAGAAATAAGTTTTGGTATGAATATTATGCTATTACAAACTTTTTTCTATCAATTGTTTTTATACCAAACTGATATATATTAATATTAATATTTTAAAAATTCTAATAAGATATGGGTAATGAACTAGTTTAATGATATTGGCTAAAATCTTATAAAAAAATATATTGATAATAATTAAATTTGATAAAAACTTATCTAAAGTATATATTTTTAATGATAAATAGTTGTATTGATAGTTTTATTTTCTAGATGTAAATTGTGAAAAAAGAAGCCTTTGTCGAATTTTATTTTTAGCGCCGAATTGATTTTGGAGCGGGAAATTTCCCGGGCTTGAATTTGAGAAACGCTATAACCCTAATTTCACACATTCTGTCACCACACACCTCTCGCCGCCCCTCATCCATTCTTCCTCACCTGCCCCGCTTCACCTTCCTGTCTTCCTCCAAAATTTCAGTTTTCTCCCCCAAAATTTCAGATCTAATCTCACCCGCCCCGCTTCGCCTTCCTGTCTTCCTCCGACAGAGAATGACGCCGACAACCTCTTTGGTCTTCGCCTTTATGTCTTTCCTCCCACGGACAGGGCTCATGACGCCGACAACCCCTTCGCCGACAACCTCTTCGCCTTCCTGACGCCGACAACCTCTTTGCCGCTGGGAGCGCCGCCTCCTTTGAGATTCTGCCCTGGTTTTCCAGTAGCGCCGCCTCCAGTTAAGTCCTCTCCAGTAGCGCCACCTCCATTGTTTTTAGCACCGCCTCCAGTAGCTGTGAGAAGGCCCCGGTTATGTCCCTCTCCGGGAGTATTTCCGCCGGCTGTGGTGACTTGTGAAGCCAAGGTACTCCCTCACTCTCCAGATCTAAGTTCTTTCTTACTCCGTTGAGGTTCTGGTTCTCTCCAGATCTGAGTTCTTCCTTACTTATGAGTTCTCTCCAGATCTGAGTTCGTTCTTATGAGTTTCTTCTATATTTGACAAAGATTTTGGGGATAAATCCTAAATCTGACAGAGAAGCTTATACCTAGAATCGAATTCTCCCTACTTGCATTTTTTCATTTGACATATTTTGGGAATTACAGGTAACCGGCAATGGGAGCAGCCATGGGAGGTGAAGTATTATGCGCCCTTTCTCTCTCTATCCAACTTGTCTTTCTCCTTTTGGGTTGATACTTGATATACAATATGAAATCAAAGAGTAAAAAAATTGGGATTTTGTGTGTATCCATTGAATCTGCTATTTATGAAATTCTCCCTGCTTGTATCCGTTGTGTGTATACTGATTTCCTACTCATGGTTGGACAGTTGTGAGCTTTTTTTTTGTGTATCCGTTGAATTTGGTCTAATTGATGTTGGATCTGGGTTATTTTGAATCGATGCATTGTATATCTCGATGGTTTTGTTTATGAACTTGTTATTAAAAAAAATTATTTACTTATTCACTCTGCTATTTATGAAATTTAGTATTTGATTTGTATTTTTGTAATTGAACAGGGCATTCAATTTCATACTTGGACAGAAAAAATGGATACTTGCCCTCATTGCAGTTCAATCTCTAGCTGGTCGAGGGTGAAGCATTGGGTGCAAGAATAAGGCAGAAGTGCTCAAACTAGTGTCTAGATTCTTAAGATGTGTTGGTGCCTTTTCTTAGTTAGGTGTAGTATTTCTAGATGTTGTAGATTATGTGCATGATGTTGTGTTTTGTATTTGGATGCATTAGTTATAACATTATATATATATATCCTTTATTGTATAAATAGCACATTCAAATAATTGCAATAACGTAAGCCATGAATTTAGCCACAACCCTGACAACGATGCCCACCTTAAAACAAGAAACAACATTAGCAATGAACTTAGCCACAAAATTAGCCACGACATTTGCGATGACAATTTTCGACGCTGTCGTCGTTGCCACAGCCACGACATTCATAAGTCATATCCAGCCACGGAATTAGCTATGGCGGTATGAGTTCGTTGCTATTTTTCGTTGCTACATCGGCCCAAATTTAGTCACGAGGCATATGGCTACGGATGGCCCGACCGTTGCTGAGTCCGTGGCTAAACCGGTTAGCCACGGTCATTCGTTGCCAAATTCGTTGCTATTTTCCGTTGCTAAATCCTGTTTTTTTTAGTAGTGTAGGTTGTGAGATTTTGGTTTCCATTTTGGTTTGATAGAACCCTAGTAGTTGTAGCATCCATTCCGACCTTTTCGTTGCCTAGAAGGTGTTCGACAAAATGCTTGAACACCCCTAATGTGGTTGCTGATAGATTTTGGATTGAACCTCTATTGTCTGAACAATGTCCCTATGTTTTGTGTTCGATTTTTCTATGATTCCTGAACACACCCAGTGTAGCTACTAATGGATATTGGTTATTCATTGTAATTAGTCTGAACTGATCAGCATGTTTGGGTTGATGCTTATTCATTTCATTCCCGTATGTGACACATCTTGATGGCTTTGGGTTGATGGAATTCTTTCAGCAGCAAACATCACTCAACACACACCCAGTTTGTTTGCAGCACCTCCATCCATGTCTGGTCTCTACAACCCTAACTTCTCCTCTGCAAGAGCTGCTTCCCCATGTTTTAAACACTTTGTTTGAAGTTTATTTCATCTGGGTATTGCTTCTTTTTGCCCCTTTTGGTGATGGTGTTTTGTGTTCTTTCTTAAATCAAGGTGATTTGTTTTGCTTTTTATCTTATCTTTTTATTTTCTTTCTGTTTCCCCCATTTCTAATCTGTGTTTAATCGTCTCAAGTTGCTGCTAGTTGCTTTAATTCAATTGGGTTTGGATCTGTTTTCATCTTCTTAAATTTCTTGCTTGATTTCTTGTTGTGTTTCATCATGATCCATCTGCTTGATTTGCTTAGTACTGACTCTGCTGACATTAACTGGATGGATCATTTCTGTGGTGTTTATGCTGCCAGCCTGACATTTTATTTTCTGAAACCTAACTAATGGTTGATGCACTCTTTGATCAGTCTCTAATCATTTAGTCTTACGGTTGGTGGGCATCTGCCTCATCACAGTTCTTAATTATGTGATCTTTTTAATCTTGAGTCTGATTTTCTCTTTAATTTGATTTACTAGTCCGAAAATTTACACTAGGTGGTTAAAAAGTGCACATTTTTAAAATTAAATTTCACCTGACATTACTTTTAAAATTAAATTCCACCTGATTTTCTAAATAGAATTTTTATGTGATGTAATTCCTTATGAATGTGGTTAATGGGACCTTGCTGATCATTACTTTTCTTTGGCTTTCACTTTATTTTAAACATGTCTACATTTGTGTCTTCTTCATTGTATAATGTTAAGGGTAAGTTCAGTGGTATTAGATTATATGGAGTATATAAAATTTATTTCGAATTTTGGATTCCATATGCTTGCTAGGATTAATGAATCATTCTTGTTTTCATTTTCATTGGCAATGTAGCTGCACAACAGGTTAGTTGAGATTGGTAGTTTGATATGGCCTCGAGCAATAGAACATCATTTTGGAATGATGAGTTGACGAAGACGTTACTGGATACGTTGTTGGCATATCAACTTGAATTTGGCCCAGAGGAACCAATTAGATGGGTTCAGATAGCGTGCGAGTTCGAGAACGCTACTGGTAAGAAGTGTCATCCCGAGACCTTGAAAAACAAGCATCGACAAATGAAGCTTTGGTGGAGGTTGTGGCAACATTTCAAAGATGGGGAGACAGGGTTCAGCTGGGATGCAGAAAAGGGATGCGTCAACGCACCTAATGAATGGTGGGATAAGAAACTTGGGGTATGTGTTGTTAAGTAACTACTTTGTTGAGATTTTTGCTAATCTATATGGCATCCAATACAAGCATAGATAACTTGTTTCCAATTGTGTTTCTTTTTTTTAGGAGAATATACAATTTAAACAATTCCAAAGGAAGGGTATCCCACCCGAGCTAGAAGACTTGTTGCACAAAGTTTACGAGAGGACGGGTGAACCTGAAGCATTGCATGTTGGGGATGAGCCCGACTCTGATGATGACACACCATTTGGTACGGAGGGCATCCAAGACATCCTTGAAGGGCGTTAGTTTGTTCCTTTTCAGTGAACTTTGAAGGGCGTTAGTTTGTTCATTGGCTTTTGGTATCTAAAATATCTATGAGTTGTAGTCTCTAAGGCATGTCACAACATGTAAGGCATCCCTATCAGCTGTGTCGATCAACAAGACTCAACACTGACCTTTCTGTTTCGGAAGAATGTAGCAGCAAATTTTCTTAAATTATAATGGATGAATCTTTAATCCATTTTTAGCTTTCAGGAGGTCAAATGAATGGAACAAGGGAACACTTCAACTTGAATGCTTGAAGCAGGTGGGTGAACATGCGTATAAGCTTGTTACAATCAACTTGAATGCTTGAAGCCGGTGGACTGTGGACATAGATAAAAACATGGAATTGGGGGCATATTTGTCTTTTTATGATTAAAAGAAAAAAATAACCTCATACCCACCAAACACCTTACCGGGATTATTTATCAAAAAAAAATTTCCACCTCTTCCATCCCCATAACCCACACAATAATCTCCACCTCATATAATCCCTTAAAAATAATCTCAATCCCTTAAAAAATAAGCCTTTGCCAAGCACGCCCTTAATCTCTCAGATCTACAGATTCATGAATTCCTTCTCCTCTTCCCCCCATCCGTTTCTTTAGGTAATTAGGTACCCCTTATCGCCATCGTCTTCCACCTTCAACGGCGCCAAACCCTCCCTCCCACAATGGTCATGGCTTCCACTTCCTTCTTCACTCTCTCCTCCTTCGTAGTCCCCACTCCCAAGTCCCTTCCACAGTCTCTACACTCCCTCCCGTCCTCCGTCAGGACGCTTGCTCCAGCTACAGATTCCTCTTTCTCTGTTCGCATTTCTCGTCACGAAGCGCTTCTCGGCGCACTCCTCCATAGTTTCGTCCGGAATGTCGCGGTTTCCTCGGAGGATGAGAAGGAGGATGACGAGGAGTCGTTCGGTTAGCCTCAGTTCTCTGTTGACCTCAAGCTCTTCGTCGGTAATCTCCCCTTCAATGTCGACAGCGCTCAGCTTGCTAACTTGTTCGAGAGCGCTGGTACTGTCGAGATGGTTGAGGTATCATTCAATTTCATATCTTTTTCATCTCTTTTGGTAAATTTCAATTGCTATTGTTTGGGGATTTTGAATGTTATGCTTATTTGTGGTTTCTGGCAAGTGGAAATCGAGCTTGATATGGCCTAATTGTGGTATTTTCTGCCTATGGATTGAGATTATTCTTCCGATTAGTGTATTTTGTTAGTCATGCTATCTCGTGAATGTTGTATTTGGTGCTGTGTTATTGTTGATATCTTCAGTTCTGAATTGTGAAGAGCTAAAATGATTATTCTGGTGCAGTTTATCTATGACAAATGGAGTGGAAGGAGCAGAGGGTTTGGGTTTGTTTCAACATTCGACTCTTTCTCTTCTCTGCCACTCTCTTCCTCCTTCCTGGAACTTCATTTCTTTTGTCTTTTCCCTTCCTTCTCTGTGTGTAGGATTGGCTACTTCATTGATACATAGCTTCAATTTAAGCTAATGTTTTGCACATTTGAATCTTGCACATCGAAGATTCTCTTGCGTACTAGTTTACTTATGTTTTTATATTCTTGCTTCACTTATTCTTCGGTTTCAGCTGTTAGAGTTGGAGATTCCCCACTGAAAATGGATGTCTGAAAGAGGAACTTGAGGCCTTCTGATGATCCTTTCCAGGTTTGGGTATGTGAAGAATTTTAGGTCTCGACTAGTTTAAACATTTAAATTTGTTTTGAGATTAATAATGGAAAATCTTCTTAAAATGATCATATAATTTTTGTTTATTAATCTTGAGGAAGATACAAACTTTTGAAATGCTACTGTGTCCATCTCTCTAGAGCGCAGACGTGTCTTTTTTAATAGTTGTTGTTACCTTTTTATTTTATCTTTTTTTTTTTCAATTTTATGTTGTATAACCATTGTTTCATCTACTTAATGTTCAAGGTTATTTTTGCCCACATAAATTAATTTGTGTTAAATCTTTAATGGCAGTAGATAGGATAAACTCCTGAGAAGTCTAACTTTGAAAGAGAACAAGAGCCAGCTAAGGTACACATACATTTCTATCTTTCACAAACTCCATACATGTTCTAAATATATATTTATATCATTTAAATTTTAAAACTATCTTAAATCAGTTTTTTCTATCTTATATCTGTAGGGTATAGTTTAGAAAGGTCTAATTCGGGTATGCTTATAGAAAATAATATCGTGTGATTCGGGTTTTTCTATAAGCACATGGCATCTTGTAGTTTTCACTTGTTTTCTTATCTAAATTCATGATTTTGCTTTCATTTGGCTTAGTTGTAAGTGTTTGTGCTATAACCTGCAGAATATAATCGCATGATGAAATTTGTCTACTTCCTCTATGTCTTAACCTACACTACACACCATATACTTGGTTAACAATGTTAGATTTGTTAGGGTCTACATTTTTCTTGTCTATTAGTATTACTGTATAATAAAATTAGAAGAGGCTTAATCTTGGACACATGTCAGTTGTACACTACAAAAAAATACAACATTCTAAATAGTAATACTAATAGACAAGAAAAATGCAGACCTATTCTCTCATGATGAATATGTCCGAGAAGAGTATGTGCATGATAAATACAACATTCAAACACTTAATGTTTTAACTTTTATCTACTTTTTAAGTAATAATTATTCATACATACTCATTAGCTACTTCCTTGATCCCCTAAATTACATCTTTGTGTTTTTTTGTGTGTTTGATATGGGTTTTCCTTTTGCTTGGTTGCACGATGAGGTAAAAGTAACTTGTGTTTTAGGTTTCCAGGTTTTATCCTTTTTTTTTGTAGTCTACTAACTTTGACTAGCTAATTCCAGCCAAGGAATCATGTGAATTGCTCTTATTCTTCTGAGCTTTGTGTGCTTTTTTCACCCCTTTTCTACTGCTTTTCTCAATACTTTTAGCACGACTTCTAGGTTATTATTCATACTAAACTACTCCACTTATTTCATCTTGAGTTTTTTCAAAGGTAATTTTTTTTATCTTTCAAACATTGAACAATGAGGTTGTCAATTAAAATAGGCTTCTTTTTGCTGAGAGTTATGCTGTGTTAATATGGAAAAAATCCATAATTGCTGCCACTTCTACCATGTGATGGGTGTTGTTTATGTCAATTAAAATAGGTTCCTTTTTGAGGTATTCAAGTAAACATGTCTAGATATCGACAAGCACATATTTGTAGCAGAAATGTCCTTTGGTAAAATGTAAGAGCCTAGCGCCAGTGTTCAAGTAAAAAACAAGAGGTATGGGATTTCACTCTTATTTCATTTTCCTGAAAATATATGGAGGTTGATCTTATTTGTTATGTTGATGGGTGGATCATAAAGTACTAAAATAAAGTTCTGCCGGATTGAAGATATATTAAAACTGGTCAACTCTAGAAAATCATTATTAATATAAACTATTGTCCCACAACAAAAGAAGAGGATGATCGATCTTAATTAACAACTCATGAGAGGAAGGTTTAAATTCATTTCTAATAGAGGGCATACATTTTATTTAGTTGTAATAAAATTGGTTATTTGTCGTGTTTCTATTTCATAATATCAGTGCTACTCTATATATCATATATGGATTTGGGAAAAATTCATAGACTATACTTTGTATTACATATGTGATGGAAAGATTTTAAAAGAGAAGATTTGGGAAAAATTCATAGACTATACTTTGTATTACCTATCTCATCAATTCAACCTTAATTATATATGGTGTTCAATTTTTTATTTCTTATTTACTTCTGATGTGAAATATATATATTCCCATGGGGAAAGCATTTTCCATCCGGTCAAACATAGCCTCAAAATCAAAGTGCAGAAAATATTAGTTAATTATAGTTGCTATTTGTTCGTTGAATCCTTTAAAGGTTGAATTAGTTGAGCATGGAAATTGTAGCTTGCTGAAATTTGAGTTGCTTGTGTTTCTAAATGCTTAGAATTCTATATGATAATCTTCTCATTGAGCTCTTTATGCTTCCTTGGCTTATTTCTACTAGAATGCCTTTAGTATATGAATATGTAGATCCAATGCCACTTGCATCGGACTCAATAGCACAGGTATTGCGATGCTCTATGTCCTTTGATCCTCCAGGTTCATACAGCAAGGCTGAAAGGATCCAGAGCTAATGTGGTCATTAAAGTCTTGAAGCTAGGGATTGAAGGTATTCTAGTGGCTGGTCTGAATTTTGTCTATGTTGTTGCTCGTATTTTGGAGTTCTTGAACCCTTAACTGAGGTGTACCTCCTTGGTGAATAAGTCCTCTTTCGAAATTACCACTTCTATGTACCATTCTAGGTTGTTTTCAAACATGAATTATGGAATATGGAGGCTTATTTATTTAGAAAGGTTTTTTTTTTGGAATTCTTTAATTGCAAAATTCTTAGTTTTACAGTTCTGAAATGTTTATTTGTCACTAAGCAGTTGAGTGATTTCATCTCTTTTTATTACTTTATGATGCTAGAAAAATCATTTCTTTTTATTTCTGGTAATGCCCTGCTGGTTCCCTTGATTCTATTACTTTATGATGCTAGAAAAACAATGATTGGTTTAGACTTGAGTGATTTCATGCCTTAGATGTTCTTGTCATTCTCCCAAGCTTATGTATTTCTGTGTCCACTTTGTAGTGAAGCTAACAGTGAGAGCTGCTAGCCATTTTATGATGAAACTCAACATGAAAATGGTTTATGTTAGATGTCGTTCAGTTACTTGTTGTGATCCTAGGGTGTATGCAATCATTGGTTCAAGTTCATGCCAGAGTTCGAGCCCATCAAGTCAGGATGTCCCTCGAAGGTGAGGCTGTGCAGCAGATGCTCGACGAAAAACGACAGGAGGCTGATCTCTTGGAGCATGCCGAGTTATAATGGTGTGACAGTAAAGGAACAATAGTTGGCATTTAATATTATATTTTTGTTGTTGTATACTTGTGTTTGCCTTAGTTGATATCAAATGCAAAACAGGTCATTTATTAGTGCATGTTTTTTTTTAAATAAAATATGGGATTTTTTAACCCGGTCCGGTAGAATTCCGGGCTAAAAAGTAGTTTTTTTTAATTTCCCATAAATAAGTTAGCAACGGCAGCTTGCCGTGGCTAGAACTTTAGCCACGGCTATAGTCGTTGCTACTCTCTTCTGCCACCCCATGTTTCCCCACAGCTTGTTTCCCGTGGCTACCACCCTTTGGCCACATCAAATGGACTTTTAGCCACGGCAAATAGCCGTTGCGAATATCTTTTTTTTTTTGTAGTGTTTGTAGAATCAATTCAATTGCTAGAGTTTTGTAGATTCCTGGTTGCAAACCTTAACCCAAGTGGCAAACTTGTTCCTTTAGGGCTGGGTTGAACTAATTAAATAAGTAGGAAGTTGGATGTGTTGTTAAATCCCTCTTTAGGGACTGCAAATACCTTGGCTGATCTCTGGACTTAAAACTATCAATTGGGTTAAATCCTTCTTTAGAGATTGTTCGATTAATAAGGGTTGCTAGGACTAGTTGGACTAGTAACTATATTAGGTCGGGACAAGGGCATTCATAGGAAACCTAAAAGGACGAGAGGAAATTACAATATCAATTCAACCAAATCAAGTGAACATTTTTAGATGAAACTATCTTATTAATCGTTATCTCTGCCAATTTGTTTATAGTTTATTTTATTTTCTTTCTTATTGTCACCACTCAAAACCCCCCGTTTCATAGTAATTCGTAAATAAACTTAACTTAGGAATAACTTGATTCTTTGTGGGATCGACTCGTGCTTAACACACTACATTAGTTAGCTAGGTTCGAATTTATTTTGATACGGTTTAGGCGACTAAAAACCGTCCATCAAATTGGCGTCGTTGCCGGGGAATCAAGTTTATTTATTTGTTTTGTGTATTTATTGATTTTTGTTTATATACCTAACTTTGTTGGGAACCTATCTTACGGTTCATAACGCCTTTCACCATTACTTCACTAGATTGCATAAGTATGTTGACGATCTTGGTTCATGGGATTATCAATTCAGCATCCGAGATATGATTTTTTTCATAATTGATGGGATGACTGTTGAGACACGAGCGCTTGCTGAGCACCTGAGTAATGGAGGTCTGAAGCGGTTAGGAGGATTGTCGGGGTTGTGGGATTTTTTCTATTATATGGATTACCATGTTGTACATGAAGAATTGCTCACCACGTCATCTACACCAATGGAGGACTCTGTCACACACATGGAGGATCTGTTCTAGAGCCTTACACAATTAGTGCAACAACTAGATGAACGCAATATGAATTTGGAAAATCAGATGGCTCAACGAAACCAGACCTTGGAGGAACTAATGGGCCAAATTGAAAAACAAATTGTTGGTCCCCAAGGTAAGGAAAAAAGGGGCTTAGAAGAAGATGGAGATGAATTCGTAATTGAGGGTGAAACATCTGAGGAGCAGCGACCGCCGCAATCAGGCAGCGACCGCGACACTGCTACTGACGAGCCCTCGTCGACGTCTTCTTCTCTTGATTTTGAGAAACCCATCCTACCTCCTCTTGAGGCTTTAAAGGATGCAAGAGTGGAAGATCCTATTGAAGTCATTACGCTTAGTTCATTCCCTCCTATGTGGTTTTAACACGACAATGACATGCCGAATGAGGAGGAATTGGTTGCAGACAACGATAGTTTCTTCGACGATGGAGTAAAGGATCTAGCGCTTCCTGACTTGGGATCTCATTAGTCAACACATGAGGTTACATGTGATGTGTCTCCTACTCCATCAGCATCATCCATTCCGAGCTCGCCCATTATTGAACCAGGTCTAGAGCCATCAGCTGAGGCTCAAGAGGTAACAAAGGTAAACCTTTGCAATTTTAAAGGTAATGGTGATTATGTTGATCCTTTTGATTGCTATTTTGAAAAGCCACCAATGGAACTGAATTGGTGGTATTACATACCTTCTGCAAGGAGCCATGCTCGCATATTTGATAAGTTGAAACGGTTTTTATCTGCAATATTATTTAGTTTCGGATTATCATTATATTATATATGCTTAATTGATATGTGTGAACAAGATTTTGACAAATTGCTGAGGGCGTTACCAATGTCTAATCTTAGAGAGGTTGGGAAGAAGCCCAGGTATATTTTTTTTCCTTATTCATTTTATTTGAAGTTATGATTAATTTTTATATTTCTTTATTTATTTTCTTCTTAAAAAAACCCTCTTCCCGTCTCCCTCTTCCTTTCCCTCTCTACCCATCTCAACTCGTTTGAGCGCCGGCCCTGATTCCGACCACCCGTCTCTCTTCTCCTCCGAACGTCGGACACCCACCATCCACCATTCTCTGGCTCCCCACCACTCCACCGGTCCCTTCGCCCTTGTCCCGACGGAACCCTAACCCGAGGGCCGCCTGCTTCTCTCTCCTGGCCGCATCTTCATCCGCCACCACTGTAAATCCGCCACCGCTAATCCTTCGCACACCATTCTCTCTCTTGCTCGCCCAATCTCCTCCTTCCGCCAGCCGCCAGCCTCCCACCGATGCATTGCCGCACCGATCTCCTACCGACAGCCAGCATTGCCCCAGCACCAGACCACCAGTTCCTCTCGTAAGTTCTACTGGTAGTCACCGCTGCTGCATCAAATTGTGATAACTCCACTCCCTTGATGAAAATCGGAAATGGATTCAAAAAGGTCTTGAAGCTACAGCTGTGTTGATGAAATTCAAAACCTGTATTGTATGTATTCTATTATCTTATATTATATAAGTATGGTGTCCGACTCTTATTCTATATATATTGCACTAACCATACAACGAAGATACTTGAAGAAGATCTCCTTCCTAAGCTAAAAGACGTGAGGATCAAATCTGGTGGATTGTGGCTTCGCAGTTTCCCGGAATAGAAGATTGCAAAGATCCTTCCTAAAGCCATGATCTCTAATAGTCGTTGGGTGAAGATTCTTCCTTCAATTGGCACCGATTTGATCAAGTATAAAAGGAGATGAAGAATAGAGAGAGGACTGACGGACTTACCAATATCGACGCTCTATATTGCACACTAAACCCTCAAGCTTACGATCTCTCTTCAGCGTGTTCTCTCTGCTTGTTCTTAAGAGTCTTCTATTTTGTTTCAAATCATTTGAGAGTTACACAGTGAGCTTATAGGATATATTCTGAGAGAGTGTTATACTCAAGAGTTTGTAACTCAGGAAGTGGACACTAGGCGATTGATTCATGAAGTGTAAGAGGATTGTACTAGATAGCTGAGAGAGGTGAGGCTCTTCTAGATTGGTCTAGGACTCCAAGGGAACGTGAGTTGACTAGATTGTAATTGTATAGGAGAGAGGCTTCTCGGTGAGCTATTAGGATCCTAAGTCTTGTGAATCAATAAAAGCCGGTTGAATCCTAGGGCTGTGGAAGAACCCTAGGCGGGGACGTAGGCCAAGTTCATGCCGAACCTCGTAAACAATTCATTGCGTCCTTTACTTATTGCTTTATCATATTTCCGCACTTATTTCGAATTGTATAACTCTGTTGTGATTCAAGTTTGCCAGAAGAAAGAATTACGTCTAATCTCAAAGGGTTTTGCAAGTGCTTCAAAATTCTTGAGATTATCTACGAAAATCCAGCATACTCTATTCAACCCCCCTTCTAGAGTATCTTTATATTACTTTGTTATACATTATCGAACCTTCAATTGGTATCAGAGCCTTACTCATTGCTTTTGATCTAACAATCTTGTGAGTTTTGATCATGTCTGGTGAAGCAAGCGGATGATTTGCACAAGGGAGGTCTACCGGTAGACCACCACTCTTTGGAGGAAACAACTTTGTTCACTGGAGGTCCTTGATAAAAATGTTCATTATAGATCAAGATCTGGAACTTTGGAACATTATAGAGAATGATCCGAAGATTCCTATGAAAGACGGACCAAAGGGAAGCAAAGTCGCGAAGACTGAGGCTGAATTCATCCAAGTGGATCTTGAACTCGTCTCCAAGAACTACAAGGCCATTAACTTACTATATTGTGGTCTTAGTACTGATGAGTTTAACCGTATTTCATCTTGTAGGTCGGCTAAAGAGATTTGGGACAAGCTGGTTGTCACCTACGAAGGAACTAGTCAAGTGAAGGACACCAACATCAGTATCTTCCTTCAAAATTATGAACTTTTCAAAATGAACCCTGATTAGTCCATTAAGGCCATGTTCACGCGCTTCACGGAAATCACGAACAACCTTGACTCTCTCGGCAAGACCTTTGAGAATGTTGAGAAAGTGAGGAAGATATTGAGGTGCCTCCCAAAGGACAAATGGGGCCCTAAAGGGACAGCCATAGAAGAAGCCCATAATCTAACCACTCTACCCCTTGATGATTTGATTGGGAAGCTGGTCACACATGAGATGATTCTCAATGAAGACGATGGAGAACTTCCAACAAGCACTAAGAACTTGGCACTCAAGTCTAAAAAGGATGAGCCCAAAGATGTGTCTGATTCTGAAGATGAGGATGATGATGAGGATGATCCCTTTGATCTCACTACAAGGGGTCTTTCTCGAATCCTCAAGATAAAGAAGCAATTCAACAACAAAGATGGATCAGAGTCTTCTAAATATCGAGGCAAGTCTCAAAACAACAAATATGACAAGAAGACTAAACCTTTGTCTTGTTTTGAATGTGGTGAAATAGACCATCTAGTGAAAGATTGCCCTCAAAAGACGAAGAGCCAGTTCAAGAAAGGTGATAGATGGAAAAAGAAAGCCATGGTGGCAACTTGGAGTGATTCTGACAGAGA
Organism: Persicaria tinctoria; assembly: GCA_037127255.1. Taxonomy (NCBI): domain Eukaryota; kingdom Viridiplantae; phylum Streptophyta; class Magnoliopsida; order Caryophyllales; family Polygonaceae; genus Persicaria; species Persicaria tinctoria. The sequence goes on along the minus strand of JBANSL010000006.1, from coordinate 52,990,924 downwards.
CTCCGATGATAAGAAGGCCAACATTTATCTCATGGCCTCAGGAGATGAATCCCACGATGAGCAACTTGAGATAACTGTAAGAGAACTTATGGCAAGTCCAAAAGAGGTACTATCGGAATTCCTTTCTAATATGATTGCCAATGAAGAGAAACTTATTGCCCAAACCAAGACTCTTATTCAGAAAACCGTGGACCAGGAAAGAATTATTGAGGAACTGTCTACGAGGGTTAAAAGTCTTGAAACCTCTTATTCAGGTCTTGACATTAAAGTCAAGACTCTTGACTCAGAGAAATCTGAACTCAAGCAAGATTTCTCGTCTCTAAGAAGTGAACATCATGACTTAGAGAGCGAGAAGATCTCCCTGAATAAGAAGATTCAAGACCAACAAACAACCCTCATAAGTGTTACCAAGTCCAAAGGCACTCTTGATAGGATGTTGGGTGAGCAACAAAGTTCTCTAAACAGAAGTGGTATTGGTTATAACCCGAGGTTTTTAAAGAAGCAACACATTACCACTTTTGTAAAGGCAAAAGGAAGCAGAACATCTCCTATATGTCACCACTGTGCAAGAAAGGGACATGTAAGAGAGACCTGCCCCTATAGAAGAAAGGATCCTCATATTATTCGAAATACATTTCCTGTTCGATTGAGAAAAGAACGGATAACGCAAGTTTGGGTCCCCAAAGGCACTATTATACCAAATATGGTTTATCTCAATAAATGATCTAAATTTGCTCACTGGTCTAGCCACAAAGGTTGATTTTTGTCTTGTAGGAGATCACCAAGGTGAAAGAGCAAAAATGGATTATCGATAGTGGATGCTCGAGACATATGAGTTGGAAGAGGTCTCTCTTCCATGATCTAAAGAAGCAATCCACTGGAACAATCACTCTTGGTGACAAAGGAAAGTGTGACATCGTTGGTATTGGTAGTGTTGAGAAGATACAGGTGAAGTAGTTCTAACTGCCTATCGCTATAACAAAATCTATGCTATGAATGCTGAGCAAGTGGCACAAGGAAGCTTATCCTGTCTAAAGGCTTTGACGGACGATCCAAATCTTTGGAACAGGAGTCTCGGTCATGTAAGCCCACATACACTACATAAGCTTGTATCCAAAGGGCTTGTAAGAGGACTACCTGAGATGGACTTCAAAGGTATTGATATGTGCAAAGCATGCACACGAGGTAAGCAAACACGTAGCTCTTTCAAACCCAAGAAGGTTGTAAGTACTTCTAGACCCCTTGAACTTATACATATGGATTTATGTGGTCCTATGCGAGTCAAATCTCCCAATGGGAAAAAGTACATGCTTGTTGTTGTTGATGATTTTTCGAGATATACTTGGGTTGCATTTTTAAAAGAAAAATCAAAGGCCTTGTTTGAGTTTTCAAAACTTTGTAAGGAGTTGCAAGCTTTAAGAAACGAGCCCATAGTGTCAATTCGAAGTGATCATGGTAGGGAGTTTGATCAACTTCAGTTTGATTTGTTTTGTGTTAAATATGGCGTCTCTCATAATTTTTCTGCTCCTAGGACACCTCAACAAAATGGGGTTGTGGAACGAAAGAACCGCACCCTAGAGGACATGGCCAGGACTATGCTTTTAGAAAATGCATTACCTAAAACCTATTGGGCTAAAGCTGTTAACACGGCTAACTATATTTTGAATCGTTGTCTTATTCGTTCCATCTTAAAGAAAACTCCTTATGAACTTTTCAAAGGCCGCAAACCCCTTATATCAAATTTTAAACCATTTGGCTGTACTTGTTTTATTTATAACAATGGAAAAGATAACCTTGGGAAGTTTGATGTGCGTAGTGATGAAGGTATATTTCTTGGCTACTCCACAAGTAGCAAAGCATATAGACTCTTCAACAAAAGGACCAAGTTGGTTGAAGAAAGTATACATGTTACATTTGATGAATGCAATGACGATTCTTTAAGTGAAAGTGTTGCAGATCTAGATCTTAACAGCCATACAGAGAATGAGGATGATGATGATATTGCTACTAAGAACACAGAGAAGAGGAACATGCAAGATCAGATTCTTAACACTGATGAATTGACCCAAGGTGTTGAAGCTCCATCCAAATTCCTTGGCGTCCAATCCAAAAGTGTTGAGACTTCAGAAACTGCTGTAACTGAGCCTAACAGATCCACGAAGTCGGATGTACCACAAATTAATCCTGTTGGTGTGACGAATCAAGGAGCTGATACTAGCAAGAGAAAGTTCAAATACTCCTCAGCACACTCATTAAAGGATATCACCTCTGACCCTACATCTAGTGTTTAAACTCGTTCTAAACTTAAAGATCTTTGTGCTTTTCACGCGTTTGTTTCTCTTATAGAACCAAAGAAGGTAGATGAGGCCCTTCAAGATCCAGACTGGATCATTGCTATGCAAAGTGAGCTTAACGAATTTGAAAGGAATAAAGTCTGGACCTTGAAGCCTAGGCCAAAGCATCAATCAGTAATTGGCACACGTTGGGTATTTCGGAACAAGCTAGATGAGAATGGTAAGATCGTGAGGAACAAAGCAAGGCTTGTTGCTCAAGGCTACAATCAATAGGAAGGTATTGACTATGATGAGACTTTTTCTCCCGTAGCCAGGCTTTAAGCCATTTACATATTATTAGCATTTGCATCTTTTATGGGCATAAAGTTATATCAAATGGATGCCAAGTGTGCTTTTCTTAATTGTTTCTCAGAGGAGGAAGTCTATGTGGCTCAACCCCCAGGTTTTGAAAGTTTGGAATTTCCTAATCATGTTTACAAACTAGACAAAGCGCTATATGGCTTGAAACAAGCCCCAAGATAATGGTATGAGCGCTTGTCAAAATATCTTTTAGAAAATAATTTTAAAAGGGGGTTGATCGACAAGACTATTTTTATCAATACGAAAGGAAAGGACATTTTGGTTATTGAAATTTATTTTGATGATATATTGTTTGGGGCTACTAACACATCTTTGTGCAAGGAATTTTCTGACATTATGTGCAGTGAATTTGAGATGAGCTTGATGGGTGAACTCAACTTCTTTTTAGGATTACAAGTTCATCAATCTAAGAAAGGGATCTTTGGCAACCAAAGCAAGTACACTAAGGATCTCTTGAAGAAGTTCAAGATGGATCAATCCAAAGCATCCAAGACACTCATGAGCTCAACCTTATCTCTAGATCAAGACAAGACTGGGAAGAGTGTCAATCAAAATGAGTATTGAGGGATGATTGGATCTTTATTATATCTTACTGCTAGTAGACCTAACATCATGTTTAGTGATTGCATGTGTGCTAGGTTTCAAGCTAACCCTAAAGAATCTCACCTCGTAGCGGTGAAGAGGATCTTTCTATATCTCAATGGCACTAAAGAGCTTAGCTTGTGGTACCCGAAGCAAAGAGATTTTACTCTAATTCGGTATTCTGATGCAGACTTTGCAGGCTATAAGGTGGATAGGAAGAGCACGTCGGGATGTTGCCAATTCTTAAGAGCATCCTTGATTAGTTGGCACTCAAAGAAACAAAACTCAGTTGCTCTATCCACTGCCAAAGCCGAATATATAGCAGTTGGAGCATGTTGCCCCCAAATCCTTTGGATAGCTCAACAAATGAGATATCTTGGAATCAATCTCAAAGGCATTCCCATTAAGTGTGACAATACAAGTGCTATCTCTATTACAAAGAATCATGTTCAGCATTCAAGGACCAAACATATCGATGTAAGACATCATTTCATTAGAGACCATGTCGAAAAAGGTGATGTGTCCATATCCTTTATTTCAACTAATTATCAATGGGCTGACATTTTTACTAAGCCATTGGTAGAGGATAGGTTAACCTTCATTAGACGTGAGATCGGAATGCTTAACAGGGATGCACTTTCATAGGGGGAGCTTTCTCTTTACGAAAGATAAATTCTACTCAGTGTCAAGACCTTTGAGATTCATGTCAGAGTTTGTGAACTGAATGGTAGAGCACATATAACGGTTCATATATTTGGTTGATATCTTATTAGATATTTGATCAAATATTGTTTTATTGGATTTTAACCTTCTGTATATTTTACCTATTTTATTTTCGAGAAAATCTTTTTATGGAATATTATCCGATTATATTTTATTTGTGGAAATTATTTTAAATCGGATAAATATCTTCTTGCCTTAGCCTTTATGAATTGAAAGGATCTTTTTAAATTTTGAAATTGTTTTGGTGATTGTTTTCACACGCCTCCCTTTGTTGAAAGACAAAAAGGGGGAGATGGTTTGATGGTTTAGACTTTGAAACAGCCATGAATCAAGGGTCTTGGAAGACCTTGTTTTATTTTGTTGGATGTTTCTCTTTGGCTTTGAATACTTATGATCCAACATTCGTCTAACCCATGCAGGTACTTAGTCCGATTTTGCTTATGATATATTTGCTTGACTAAGTTACAGGGATGCACAGGTTTTGTCTTTCATCAATGGGGAGATTGATAACTCCACTCCCTTGATGAAAATCGGAAATGGATTCAAAGGCTTTGACACACAGCTTGTGTCAAAGGTCTTGAAGCTACAGCTGTTTTGATGAAATTCAAAACCTGTATTGTATGTATTTTATTATCTTAAATTATATAAGTATGGTGTCCGAATATTATTCTATATGTATATTGCACTAACCATACATCGAAGATACTTGAAGAAGATCTCCTTCCTAAGTTAAAAGACGTGGGGATCAAATCTGGTGGATTGTGGCTTTGCAATTTCCTGAAATAGAAGATTGCAAAGATCCTTCCTAAAGGCATGATCTCTAATAGCCGTTGGGTGAAGATTCTTCCTTCAATTGGCACCGATTTGATAAAGTATAAAAGGAGATGAAGAAGAGAGAGAGAGAGAACGGTCGGACTTACCAATATGGACGCTCTACATTGAACACTCAGCCCTCAAGTTTACGATCTCTCTTCAACGTGTTCTCTCTTCTTGTTCTTAAGAGTCTTATATTTTATTTCAAAACATTTGAGAGTTGCACAGTGAGCTTATAGGATATATTATGAGAGAGTGTTAGAGGATTGTACTAGATAGCTGTGTGTCAAAGCCTTTGAGAGTTACACAGTGTTTCAAAACATTTGAGAGTTTGTAACTCAGGAAGTGGACAATGGGCGATTGATTCACGAAGTGTAAGAGGATTGTACTAGATAGCTGAGAGAGGTGGGGCTCTTTCAGATTAGTATAGGACTCCAAGGAAACGTGAGTTGACTATATTGCAATTGTATAAGAGAGAGGCGTCTCGGTGAGCTATTAGGATCCTAAGTCTTGCGAGTCAATAAAAGTCGGTTGAATCCTAGGGTTTTGGAAGAACCCTAGGCGGGGACGTAGGCCAAGTTCATGTCGAACCTCGTAAATAATTCATTGCGTCCTTTACTTATTGCTTTACCATTTTTCCGCACTTGTTTCGAATTGTATAACTCTGTTGTGATTCAGGTTTTCCAGAAGAAAGAATTACGTTTAATCTCAAAGGGTTTTACAAGTGCTTCAAAAGTCTTGAAATTATCTGCGAAAATCCGGCATACTCTATTCAACCCCCCTTCTAGAGTATCTTTATATTACTTTGTTATACATTATCGAATCTTCAAAATTGCCTTCTATTCACCTTCATCGGGCGACTCTGAATTCTCTAGACCGTGAGCTTTCAGTCGGGTAAGAGCGGGTTAGTCTCTAGCTGTTTCGATCTGCACTGTTGTTCTCATAATTATGTAGGCAATTGCATTGCTCTTAGACAGTTATATGGCTGGTATAGGTTGAGATGCTTGCCTGAATGCATTTCTATGATATGATACCTGGACACGGCCGGATACGGGTCCGATATGCGTATCCTAGTATCGGATACGGCCAACGTATCGTTGACCTGTGCAAAGCTGTTCGGATACGGTAACGGATACGGTATCGGATACGGATACGATATTTAATAATATTTTATTAAAAGAAAACTAGAAAAAAAAACCTAGAATCCTAAATCCATCGCTCAGACGGCTCATTCCTCTCCTCTCTGCGTCTCAATTTCTCTTCTCTCTCTCCACTCTAGTCCCCATCGCACATCTCTCTCGACAGTAGCCACCGGCCCACCACCGGTGCCCACCAGAGACAGGTCATCACCCTGAGCCGAGGTTTGTCACTCACTCTGACTCTCTCTCCTTTCGAGTTCTCTTCTCTATCGCTTCTCACTCTCTCAGATCTAATTTTTCCTTAGATATGTCTTAGCTTAGCAATGGTTTCATAGGTTGTTGAATTTTCTGTCTTATCAGATTATGTTTCCTTCTAAATCTACTTCGTCCGTGAATCCCGAAAGTGGTGCTAGTGTTAGTGCTTCACAAGATGGAAATGAAGGTACTGTTACTGATGCTCCTCTTTGGAGATATGTTGAAATAGTTGAAAGGGCAAAAGGAGGTGGTAATACTGCTTGGAGATGTAAGTTTTGTAATGACTTGAGGAAAGGTTCCTACACAAGGGTAAAGGCTCATTTGTTGAAAGTGGTTGGCATAGGAGTGAAATCATGTGAAAAGGTTACAGCTCAACAGATTCGTGAAATGAACAAATTAGAGAATGAGTATATGGAAAAGGCTCAGAATAGAGTGTCGAGGAAAGTTTCTCTTCCGTCTGATGGAAGATCTCCACTTGCTAGATCTCTTGGTGGTATTGGTGGATCTAGTTCTCCTTCTTCAGGTCTTCTTACAACATTGAAAAGGAGAAAGATGGACAAGACTATTGCTGAAGCATTTTACATGAATGCTAGGGATCAACTGGATTGTGAGATTGCTCGAATGTTTTACACGGGTGGTTTGCCATTTAATCTTGCAAGGAATCCGCACTATTTGAGCTCTTATGCTTTACCTGCAGATAGTAAGCTATCTGGCTATGTGCCTCTGGGGTTTAATCGATTAAGGACCACATTGTTAGAGGAAGAGAAAAGGCATGTTGAGAAGCTCTTAGAACCCATTAAAAGCCTTTGGCCAGAAAAGGGAGTGAATATTGTGTCTGATGGATGGAGTTATCCACAAAGGAGGCCACTGATCAACTTCATGGTGGTTTTCGAAGGTGGCCCTATGTTTATTAAAGCGGTGAATTATGCTGGAGAGGTGAAAGATAAAGTATTTATCTCTAAGTTGTTGATGGAAGTAATTGATGAGGTTGGTCATCAAAATGTGGTTCAAATTGTGACAGATAATGCGAGTAATTGCAAAGCTGATAGAGAAATCATAGAAGGAAAATATCCTCACATCTATTGGACTCCGTGTGTTGTTCACACCCTTAATCCGGCATTGAAGAATATTTGTGATCCTAGGCATGTGGAAAGTAATCATGAAACCTATGATGTGTGTCATTGGATCACCGTTGTTTATAATGATGCGGTGAAGATAAAGAACTTCATCATGAATCATGGAATGAGATTATCCATGTTCAACAAGTTCACACCGTTGAAGTTGCTTTCTATTGCTGATACACGCTTTGCTTCCAAGGTAGTTATGTTGAAGAGATTTAAGCTTATTAGGCGTGCTTTGGAGATAATGGTTATGGGTGATGAATGGTCTTTATACAAAGATGATGCACCTACCGAAAAATTCGTGAGGGACATTATCGTCAATGAAGATTGGTGAGAGAATGTGAATTATAAAGTTGAGTTCACGACTCCTATCTATGAAATGATTAGAGTTTGTCACACTGATAAGCCTTGTCTCCATCTTGTTTATGAAATGTGGGACTCTATGATTGAGAAGGTGAGAAAGTTGATTTACAAACATGAAGGCAAGAGTGAGTCGGATAATTCTGAGTTTGCTGAAATCATACATAGTATTCTGATGAGTCGTTGGTCAAAAAGCCATAGACCTCTTCATTGTGTAGCTCACTCTTTGAATCCAAGGTAACTAAACCAACTTATTTGTTTTCTACAACTTGGTAGTCTACAATAACAAAATAATATACTTAACTCTTTCTATTCTTACTGTTTTTTGAAGATATTATAGTCCATCATGGCTTGCTAAGGATGCAACCAGATTACCTCCACACAAAGATGGAGAAGTCTCTTCCGAAAGAATAAAGTGCTTTCGGAGACTTTTTTTCTGATGTTAGTGAGTAGAAACAAGTGCTAATGGAGTATGGTTAGTTTTCACTCAAAACTGGACCATTTGCTGATTCAATGACTATCTCGTTGATGGATAATGAAGATCCTAAAATTTGGTGGGTAAACTTTGGTTCATCGGTACCTCTACTTCAAGGTTTGGCATTCAAACTACTTGGACATACAACTTCTTCTTCGTGTTTTGAGAGAAATTGGAGTACTTATTCCTTTATTCACCCAATGAAGAGGAATAGGTTGACTCCAATGCGTGCAGAAGAGCTTGTCTTCGTGCACAACAACCTTCGACTTTTGTCTAGAAGTTCCGAGGTGTATGCAGCTGAACATTCCAAGATGTGGGATGTTGGAGGAGATCAATTTGGATCTTTGAAAGATAATGGTCTTTTTGATATTGCTGATTTATCCCTTGATGAGCCGGAGTTGGAGGAAGAGTTCTTACTTGAAGAATGATGTCTTATTATGACATCTTGAAAATGTTTTATGTTTTATCCTGTTTGTTGTTCTCTTTTGAACTTGTTTTATGTTGTTGTTGAACTTGCTGATTCTGTTTCTAGTTTCTACTTTGAAGTTTAAAATTTAACTTGGTCATTATCGTTTTTTTCCGAAGTTGGTGTTAAACACTTAATAGTTTTAATATAGCTTTCTTTATATATGTTTTGATGATAAATAGCTATTATTTAGGCTTAGACCTTTCAAACAACATATAATTCATGTTGTCGTATCATGGCCGTATCGTATCCTTTATTTTTGAGATTGCCGTATCCCCGTACCCGTATCGTATCGTATCCCCGTATTCGTATCCGTATCCGAGTAACATAGTTTCTATGGTAATAGTTTCTTGAGCTGAATTTGACAAGTCTAGAAACCACCCACTTACTGATGTAATCGACTCATATTTGTGGTTTTTGGCCTTGTCTTTGATGCTACAAATCTTGTTCTTGTCTCTGGTGTTTCCTTTATTTTAATCTGCAGGAAACCTTCAACTTGCTTGTTCAATTGGGTTTGGCTAGGTGACTCCTTTTTATTAAGTTCATGTTTTAGCTCATGTTGTTGCTATGAGTTGCTGTTTTCATGGGGTGATTTGCTGCTGAGTATGGGTATTAAACTTGTGAATGGATAGTGAATTCATTGAATTTTAATGTGATGGGAAGTCTTCTCTGCTGATTTTTTCTTTTGAAATTGCCTTCATATGTTGTTAAGCAAGCAAAAAAAATTTGCCTGCTTACATCTTGAGCTTGATGTTTGAGACATTGGAGTGATAATGTACTCTCTGTAGCTGATCGGGTTATTCTTCTCATGTCTAAAATCATCTTAGTTATTTCTGCAAGTCTCTTCTAGATTAGTAGGTTTGTGCGGTATGATAGGTTTTTGTTGTTCTTAATTCTTGGATGATATATTTTTCTTGGATGTTGGAATGTGTTTGGTTGTGGAGTGTTTTCTTTGCTTTTGTTTTGGGCACGAAAAATTGCAAAAGAGACTGCTTATATTTTTTTCGACTTCAAGACGGGTCACATATGCCACTTGCATCCAAGAGCTGCTGAAATTTTCTGTTGAACACCCATGGCTGTAATTTCTACTCTTTTATCATGTTTTAAGGGTGTTAGTACTTAGGAATAGTCACTTATCTTGCTGAATTTTATGCTTTTGGTATTCCTTTGCTATTGAGTTGAATCAGATGTTGATTACTATCTAGATTTGCTTGTTTTTGCTGCTATGAGCTGCTAACCTCATTCCTATGAGTTACTGCTACATTTTTCTGGTGGGATTTGTTGCTGAATTTCCCTGAGGATATCACCTATTTTCTTCCCACCTCCGCTTGTGCTAAAAGTTTTTTCGGAATGCCTGATTACATTGTGAGTTTCCTCTACCTATTTTATTCTTTTTCTTTACTTTGAGGACAAAGTAAGATTTTAAGCACGGGGTGGGGAATTGAAGTTAGCTCCGTGTTTTATATATTGTTAGTTTTTTTCAATTTTTGTTATGCATTTCATTGCATTATAGGTTGCATTGTAGGTTTTTTTTATATAATTATCCCATGGTCGTAGTAAGTTATTGAGTCTTTGTTTTTTATTTGTTAGTTTTTCTTTGAGTTTCGTTAAAAGTTGTTTCTATGATTGGTATGACATCTATGATGATATATGGTTTTTCATGGCTTAAGAGTTAATACAATTGAATTTTAAATGAATAACGACACTTGTGGGATTCCCATAGATGATCTGGATTATGAGCTTTAGTTATAACTTGATTATTGGCTGGATGTTCAGTTTAGAGCAATCTTTAAGAATTTTATATGATTTCTATTCTATATGTCTAAACCCCAGATGAAAAGCACTAGTAAATTCGGTTATCTATTTGATGTGACTTTTGATGTGTTTTGATATATGTTAGGTTGATGAGTGTAAGGAGGATAAAATTCACTTACACCGCTCGAGGAGGATAAAATTCACTCGAGTGAAAAGAATCATCAATAAACCAAGCTTGATAGAAATATTCGAGGAGGATAAAATTCACTCGACACTAATAAGAATATTGATGAAAAAAAATACGGTTAGTAACCGATCCTGTTTGTGGAGGATAACATTCACGCAAGGAGGAAGAAAAAGTAATTAGAATATAGTTGGGAAAAAAAATATATGAGCTTTATTGAAATTCCGAAGCAGAAAAGGCCTAGTAATCTATGGGTGTTTATGACGATTTTTAAGTGCTTAATGAATTTGTTTGATCAATACATTATGAATGCAAGCATCCATTGAACCTAATCGGAGTTTAAAGCAATGAGTATTATAGGTTTGAAGTGGGTCTCATAATGTCATAATTATTTTGAGCATAACGTAATAAATACTCCTGATATATTGATGAGTGATCATTCATAGAAATTTCTTTGAGTTCTTGCCTTTTTAGTTGTCTTTGCTTTGTGATTAGTTTGCTTGGGGACAAGCAAAAGTCTAAGCATGGGTAGTTTGATAGAGTCTAGTTTAGTCATGTTTTTAGTATAGATTTTGCATATTTATTTGCAACATTTTTGCATGCTTTATAGCTTAATATGTATTATTTGGTTTTCAGAATCTACACATGTTTTTATTTATTTCAGGTATTTTGGAGCTAATTCGGAATAATTCGCATTTGACAAATTATATGAGGCCAGGTGCTGGTCGAAGTACGGATCATATTCTAAACAGAGTTCATATGGAGGAGGGTTGTGCAAGTTATTGCGTCGGGCTAATATTTCGATTGGACCGAACTGCATATTAATCAAAGTAGCCCATGTTGCTGCGTGATTGAAGCTGCTTCATACTACTTTGTTTTATTTGATATAATTAGTTTAGTTAGTTTAGAATCTTTAGATAGATTAGTACGTTAGATAGAAGATTAGATATATCAATATTATATAGATTAGGTTTTTTTATATATACATTCATACACCGTTCGGAAGGGGGGTAGCCGACTGACTTTTGAGCTCTTAGTCCTAATTATGATTTGTTTTATTTTTATAGAGACCTAAACTCTCCCGTTTCGTCTAAGATTTGAAGCTTTGTTTGGATTGATTGTGAGTTTCTAATTCTTGTTTCTTATTTTCTATATTGAATGTTTCGACTTCTTTGTGCTTGAATGTTTGATTGTTTTATTCTATCTTGCATGATCAACTTGGTAGAATCAATTCGATTGCTAGGATCTTGTTTCTTAACCCAAGTAGCAAACTTGTTCCTTTAGGGCTGGTTGAACTAATTGAATAAGTAGGAAGTTGGATGTGCTGTTAAATCCCTCTTTAGATACTGCAAATACCTTGGCTAATCTCTGGACTTAAAGCTATCAATTGGGTTAAATAATTGTTTAGGGACTGTTCGATTGATAAGGTTTGCTAGGACTGGTTGGACTAATAACTATATTAGGACGGGACAAGGGCATTCGTACAAAACCTAAAAGGACGAGAGGAAGTTACAATATCAATTCAACCAAATCAAGTGGATATTTGTAGATGAAACTATCTTATTAATCATTATCTCTATCAATTTGTTTATAGTTTATTTTATTTTCTTTCTTATTGTCACCACTCAAAACCCCTCGTTTCATACTAATTGGTAAATAAACTTAACTTAAGAATAACTTGATTCTATGTGGGATCGACTCGTGCTTACCACACTACATTAGTTAGGTAGGTTCGAATTTATTTTGATACTGTTTACGCGACTAAAAACCGTCCATTAAATAATCATGCAAGTCGTCAGAATTTACGTGCGAATCATGTTGATCCACTTTTTCTGTCCAACCCCGATCACCCTAGGATGCAATTGTATGCATCTTAGTTCGCTGGTTTGAACTTCCATAGCTAGAAGAGAGGAGTTCGTATGGTGCTTGGCGCCAAGATGAAATTAGGATTCATTAATGGTTGTTTTCCTAAACTTCTGGAGATTGATGACGACTATGACCAATGGCTGAGATGTGACTACATGGTCATGAGTTGGCTCATAAACTCTATGAAGCCTGACATTGCTGAGAGTTTCATGTATGTCTCATCTCCAAAGGAGCTTTGGGACGAGATCCATGAGAGATTTATTGAGTCAAATGCTCCGCTTGTTTATCAAATCAAGCGTCGCATTACTGAGATGAACCAGGACAATTCGTCTGTTGCTAAGTATTATGGAAGGCTCAAGAAGGCTTAGGATGAGTTGTTAGAACTGGAGAGTATTCCTGTCTGTAAGTGTGGAGGTTTCAAGGTTTGTTCATGTGGTATTCTCAAACAATTAGTAGACAGAGAGGTTGTTAATCAGCTAATGCAGTTCTTGATGGGGCTATCTGATGCTTTTAATCATATTCGTAATAGTATTCTTGCTATGGATACTTTGCCATCGGTCAATCGAGCCTTCCACCTGACTTTCACTACAAAAAAAAAAAATTAAATTCGCCACCCTCACTAGCTTCGGCAGGCACTTGGCGTAGCAATTGATACCCTTTTGCCACGGTATTAGCCATGGCAGGCGTGGAAAAGAGAAAATAGTCATTGATGGTAGCTTCGACAATAGTGATCGTGGCTATTGAGTTAATTTTGCCACGCTACCTAGCTTCGGCAGGGGTTTACCGTGGCAATTGGTAGCCTTTTGCCACACCATAGCAACGACTATTTATGGGGTCGCTTATATTTGCCACTGGAATGTGACTGTCGTGGCCAAATGGTGTTGTTTATCTTGTTTTAAAAATAAAAAATTTTGTTTCCTAAATAAATACTCCGGAGAAGAGCCACTGTCAATCTAAAATCTAACCTAAATTTCCAACGCCTCTCTCTCACTGGATCTCCATCACCCTCGTCGATCGGTCTTCTCCCTCTCTCTCTCCCTCTCCCCCTGGATCCCAGATCTATCCTTGTCCTCTCTCTCTATCACTATGTGTCTGGAACTCTCTCTCCATCTCCCTCCCATACCAGGTCTCCGCCTCCTCTTTTATCTAGATCTAAGAACAGCTAACAACAACGTCTTCTCCTTCGCTTCTTCTGGCCAACTTCAACGGCTTCTCCTGATCTCCTCCATAACCAAGGTATTGTTCTCCTCTCTTTATCTCCCTTCTCCTCATCTATTTGGTTTGAATCTTCTTCTTCTCGACATACTTTTTTGACCTAGAGTTTTTCGACCTACAGTTTTCGATCTAGGTGTCGCGAGGCTGAAAATTTGGGGATTCATGGTTGAATTCGACCTAGACTGAACTCGACCTAGGCTGAAATTTGACTATTCTCCTCTTCTGCTTGCCTTTGTTTGAATCGACCTAGGTTGAGAGAACTTTATGGTTGAAATCGACTCAGGCTGAAATTCGACCTAGGGTTTTTTGACTTGGGTGTTGAATTCGACCTAGGCTAAAATTGGGGGTTCTGCCGTGTTTTTTTTATTATTATATGTGCTTGCCAATTTGACATTCTTTGTGTTATGGATGGATTGGATGCTTATGCTACTTGCTATTACATTTGGCTTTCTGTTTAAACTTGTGTTCAATTTTGTATCTTTTTCTTCTTCTACTTACAACAATCTCTGTGATGTTTTAGTTCGATCTAGGTTTTTTTTTTGCATTGAAATAAGCCCCATTTAACTGAATTGATAGTGTAGTGCAGTGATTTATTGGTCATATTATTGATAACATAGTGATTCATGTTGTTTATCCTTGGTTCCTTGTTGCTCTTCTACATAGGATGATCTTAATATATTGATGCTAATAAAGATGGTTTAAACCAGGACAAAATTTGGATGGTTTGAACAAGCTGGAGCCTTTTTGTCTCAAATTAAGAGTTTTAGGAGAAGAAAAGTCAGTTAATGTTGATTATGCATTGGAGGATTAGTGAGGGCGGACAGTCATTTGTGATTGATGCTACAAGCTATTTCAAGGTGTCCTAGTGAGCTTGATGCTTTCCACCGCTACCCAAACGATCATTGGAGGAGGTTATATGTGCACGGCATTATCATTCGACTCCCTGGTTTGAAAGTGTGCTTGCAAGTTCATTTTGATGGAATTTTTTGAACAAATGTATGCCTAAAACATCCATCAAACATGCAAGGCAACTTGTCTTTTATTTTTTGCACATGTTGTTGGAAGGTTTTTATGTTATCAGGTTGGCAAAATACTATGTTAATTATAATGTACTTTTTATTAATGTTGGTTTTATCTTCAAAGTAGAATTTGCCTTTTTGCAGGTTGCTCAACCTCCAACTGATTCAGTTCAAACCTTAGTTTCAGTCCAAAGGCCAATTTCCTCATTGCAACATCATGGGATAACTATGTATATCTTACTAGGAGTTGTGCTTGCATGTGTTTATCTGGTATTGTAGATGACAGGAGTAGCAGACCCTGGCTTTCCATTCTTTTTCTTGTTCTGATCTTTTTTTTTTCCCTACTTTCAGTTGCTTTTATGATCTCATTTCATCCTATTTCTTTACCTTCTCTTTACTGTGTATTTAGTTTCTCTTTCTATAATCTAACAGGTCATCCAATACATGACCATAGTATGTACTTGACTAAGGAGCATAAAAGCAAGCTCATGGATGAATGTGGTTGGTGTATAACTAGCAGCATCAAAAAGTTTTGATCATTTGATTTCTACTGAGGATGCAATTTACTTAATATTTTTTTTATATGCAGGGGTTTAGCCATGGACATTTGTGCAGAAGCTTGGTGATGCAGTGTTTATTCCGGCAGGGTGTCCTTATCAATTTAGAAATAAAAAGGTAAAGAATTAATTAAATATATATTATCTATTCAAAAGAAAATAGTCAATATCTATGTTGAAATTATTCTTACATTTCCCTCCAGGAACAATGGCTGCAACATTATTATATCTAGTTTATAGAAAGTCGAACTGTTGAATGGAATAACTTAGCGAATTCTTAAGTTTTCATAGGGTTCTTATAATATTCTGCCCCACATAGTCATACTGATTGAGTGGACTATATTGGTGTCGATTGCATTGTATTACAAGATTTTACATCTGATTATACTTCATATTTTCTTTAATCTATATAAAATATGAAATTTACTACCAGATAAGTGTTTGTACAGGAGAAAGAGACAAGGTCAAGTGTTTGCATGGAAATGATGAACAAGAAGCTGAAAAGAAGCATGATGGCGAAGTGTTGAGACTCGAGATGCAATGAAAATATGTAAAATTTATAATTATGTATATTTTTTTAATATAAATTATGTAGTTTTTAACATTTTATTGGATATGTAATTTTTTATAATTAATGAAATTTTATTATATATGGAAATTGTGTATTTTTTTTATAAAAAATATTGGACTTTTTAGCCCGGGCTTGTAGAATCTGGGCTAAAAAGCATTTTTTTTTCCACCCACACTTTACCTACGGTTGCTTGCCGTGGCGAATATGTCATGCCCATCGCATGGGGTTGCCTTGCCGTTGCTTTTGGCGTGGCTAATATCTTGCCACGGCTAGTAGCCGAAGCTACCAAATTTTGCCACCGCTCGGTTCGCCACCCCCCATTTGCCGTCGCAGTGCCGAAGCTATAAGTCGTTTGCCACCCCAGAAAGACCTGTTGCCACGGCATTTTTCTGAAGCAAATTTAATTTAATTTTTTGTAGTGTTTGCAGGTTGAGCGCCAAAAAGGTAGCACTAATGGAGCTCAATCTCATGATGTGCTAGGTGCTGATAGCTCCTTTTCTAACAATCAGAATGGTAAATGCTATGGTGGGGACAACTCTGGTTCAACTTCAGGCTTTGGTAATTCATCAGGCTCTAGCTCTGCTCAGGGATGCAATTTTGATCAAAAGAGGGATTTCAAGAAGGCTAAGACGGATCGGTTCTGCAATTATTGTAAACAGAAAGGCCATTTTAAGGAGACCTGCTTCAAATTGGTTGGATTTCCCGATTGGTAGACAGGTCCTAAGCTGAACCCTGATACCAAATTTGTTGGGAATGTTCAGGAGATGGCTGATGATTCTCCTTCTACTAATACTGATAACAAGTTTGCTGGTGCTTCGGGGTCTAAGGATGCTTCTCATCTTGTTAATGCTATTGTAGAAGAGGTTTTGCGTGCTATGAAAGGGAAAGGAATTGCTGGTGGGAGTGGATCTAAAGTTGAACATCAGAGCTTTGTGAACGTTGTAGGTACAAATGCCACTCTTGATCATCCTTTGATCTCTATTCAGGCTTTTTCTGCACGGGTCACCTAGATTATTGATTTGGGGGCCACTGACCATATCGTGTTTGACAATGACATGCTTATTGAGTTTCATGATCTTGCCAAACCGATTGTGGTGGGATTCTTGGATGGTATTACTCAAGTGGTGAGACACTCGGGGTAGATGCAATTGAATGCCAAGATTGTGTTAAATGATGTACTATTCATGCCTCAGTTCAAGCACAATCTGCTTTCAGTCTCAAAGTTACTTGATGAGGATGGTTTCATATTAATTTTCTACAAACAAAAATGTGTTTTGCATGACATTTCAACTAATGAAGCTTTAACTGTGGGGCAACGGTCTACTGGACTTTACAAGTTTTTAGAGTTTTGTTGCTTTCCAAAGACAAGCTTGGGCATTAGGTGCCTTGAGGATTCATCTATGTATGTTTCCTCTTTTAGTTCCAATGTTTTTCCTACTGAATCAATAAGCCTCATTCACGCTAGACTCGGGCATGCCTCCTGGTCTAAGCTAAAACGTTTTGGTCTTGGGGAAGCTGTTACTGCTTCTTCCCTCGAATGTGAGACTTGTTCTTTGTCAAAGATACACAAGCTTCCTTTTGCAGTAAGTACTTATGTTGCTGAACGAGTGTTTGATCTTGTTCATACGGATCTCTAGGGTCCCTATAAGGAAGCTTAAATTTGTGGTGCTAGATATTTTCTCACGGTCCTAGATGATCATTCTAGAGGGACTTAGACATTCCTCTTTCGCAACAAGGATCAAGTTTATGGTCTGATTGCTAGTTTCTTACAGTATGTCCTTACTCAGTTCAACACAAGGGTAAATATCCTTTGAACTGATATTGGTACCGAGTTCATAAACTCTAGAGTGACAGATCTTTTGAAAGCGAATGGAATCATTCATCAAAGATCTGTCCCAGGTGTACCTGAAAAAAATGGTAGGGTGGAAAGGAAGCACCGTCAACATATTGAAATTGCTCGTGCTCTGCGCCTGTATGATGGGTTCCCTTTCAGGTTTTGAGGAGAGTGATTCTTAGCTGCTACTTATCTTATCAACCTTTTACCATCTTCGGTCCTCAATCAGCAGACACCATATGAGATTCTATTCAAGAAGCCACCAGATTACATATTCTTACGGGTTGTGGGATGCCTCTGTTATGGGTTTGTCCATAAGTCTCAGAGGACTAAATTTGATCCAACCAGTCGAAGGAATGTTATGTTAGGGTACCCGCCTGGGCAGAAAGCTTACAAACTCTATGATTTGGAGTCACACAAGGTGTTTGTCTGTCTGGATGTTGTGTTTAAAGAACACGTTTTTCCTTTCAAGGGATTGACTCTGTGCAATCCACCTTGGACCATTCTTACTTACCTCTGGTTTCTTTTGGGGATGATTGTTGTCATCATAACTATCCTCCTCAATGTGCTTCTCATGCAACTCATGTTGAGGGGTCTTTTTCCCCGGCTATTGCCTAAGGGTCTTCTCCCAATCAGGCTCCAAGTGTTGAAAGGTCATCGATCCTCACCTCTTATACAAGAGGCTTCCCATGCTTCAGACAACATTTCTAATTCCTCTTCTGTTGTTCCTTCCTTTCATGATGGTGTTCATGCACCTCAACGGGTTGTTCAGCCTGCCCGCTTTCAGGATTTTGTGGTGGGTTCCCTTCCTACTCGACAATCAACATCCTCTGTTGAATCGTTATTAGTTGCCTTTACTATTATTAAGCATGATGATTTGCATATACATTCTCCAGACTATGTGCACTTGTTATACAATGTTCTCATGGTTGTTGAACCCACTTCATTTGCTCAAGCCCAGAATGATCCAGATTGGGTTCTTGCTATGAAGAAGGATCTTGATGCACTAGAGGCTAATAATGCTTGGGTGATAACATCTCTTCATGAGGGCAAGCATACCATAGGGTGTAAGTGGGTATATAAAATCAAGTTTCGACCCAATGGAGAGGTTGAACGATTCAAGAACCGTTTGGTAGCAAAGGGGTATAATTAATCAGGTTAAAGATAAAGATTATAAAGAAACCATTTCTTGAGTTGGTAAGTTGACCACATTTCGTTTTCTATTGGCCTTAGCCTCTCTCAAACGGTGAGATCTTCATCAATTGGACATAAATACTGCATTCTTACATGGTTATTTGGATGAGGAAAATTAATCTATATGACTCCACCTCCTGGTTACACTCGTGCCTTTGCTGGTCAAGTTTGCAGGCTTTTTCGTTCTTTATACGGAATCAAACAAGCCAATCATCAGTGGAATGCTGAAATCACCAAGCACCTTGTCAAGGCTGGGTTCGTTCAATCATCCCACGATTACTCTTTGTTTGTCAAGGTCAGAAATGGCTTGTACACTATGATTCTTTTCTATGTCGACGATATGTTGATTACTGGTGATGACTGTCAATCGATTACGGCCATCAAGAAGTCACTCGACTCGGCCTTCACCATTAATAACCTTGGATTTGCAAGGTAGTTTTGGGGGATGGAAATTTTGCGTTCAGATTCTGGAATTTTGATCAATCAACGTAAGTATGTGATGGATTTGTTGTCCAATTCTGCAATGGTCAATTGTAAAATTGCAAAGTTTCCTATGCAACGAAATTTGCATTAGAGTATTCATGATGGGGAGGAGCTTCCGGATCCTGAATCCTATCGACGGTTGGTCAGATGTTTATTATATCTTACTCTCACCCGCCCAGATATTGCCTTTACTGTTCAGCAACTCACCCAGTTCATGGCTCTACCTCGTATGCCTCATCTGAAAGCTGCTCTGTTTTTGCTCCGGTGTTTGAAGGGTACTATTAATTGCTTTTTGTTTTACCCATCATCTTCTAGCATGTCTCTTTGTGCATATTGTGATGCTGATTAGGGGACTTGTAGGGATTCTAGTCGGAGCACCACTAGGTATTGCTTGTTTTTGGGTGACTCACTCATCTCTTGGAAAGTCAAGAAACAGAAAACTATTTCAAAATCGTTCACAGAGAGCGAGTACATAAGTATGTCAACTACAGGGGGGGTTGATTTGGCTTACTGGCCTACTTAGTGACTTGCATCTCCCTGTTCAATCACCCATTCCATTATGTTGTGACAACAATGTTGATCAGCATCTTGCTCTCAACCCCCTCTTTCATTAATGAACAAAATATTTGAGAATTGATTGCCATTTTATTTGGGAGCTTGTTCAAGATGGTTTGGTTTCTACTGTCAATGTTCAGTCGGCTTCCCAGCTGGCTGACTTGTTAACCAAACCTTTAGGAGTTGATCATAACTTTCGTTTGTGTTGCAAGCTAGGTCCCGTGTTCTCCTCTTGTCCACCTTGGGGGGAGGGGGGGTATTGGGGTACATTGCTGGATGTATTAATAAGTTTGTTAGGAAGTTTTGCAGTTAGGTCTAGCTATAGTCAGTTGTATATATATAGAGGTGTGTGGTGCTCTTGTAAAGTGACTTTCTCCCGCTTTGAGAAATACAACAGAAAATCTCAATTGCTGGTGTTCTTCCTCTTCCTCCTCTCCGGAGATTGGGGATCCATTTTTCGTTTAGCTTCATTCATTTCAGATTCACTCATTCGTTGAATCCAATTTACAACTCATACGAATATGTACTCGATCAGATTCTTGTCAGATTGTCTCCATGGCTTCCACAATACTTTGCTACTGTATCAATTCATAATTTCGTTTCCCCTGACTCTACAAAGTCCTACATATGAATTGAACCTTTATTAAACCTAGAAATGGATGCAAAGGAATTTATATATATTCATGTCTGTAAATGTTTTACCAAATACAGTACAATCAGGGGCGAATTTAGGGTTGGGCCACACAGGGCCATGGCCCACCCCAATCCAAAAATAAATAAATTTCAGCCCAGAAAAATTAGAAATAAATAGGTAAAGTCCAACCCACTTATTGAGTAGCCCACCCCATAACCTAAAGCCCACCCCTCCTATTTTCTTTCTTGATTGAATTAGCAGTTTGTATCTTGTAGTGATGTAGTCTTGCAGAGTACCGAATACGAAACGCCACTGGTTCAAACGTCATCACCTGCTACTCTCCGAACTCCGAAACTCCGAAACTCTTGTTTAGGAGGATTAGTCTGGTTAGCAATTTCACTCCAACTTTGATTTTCCTTTTATTGATAAATTTGTGTGTGAACTTTCATTTCTCCCGTTTAGAAGGATTTATTCTCAGTTTTAGAATTTTTCAATAGGGTTTAAACTTTGGAATCAACATTAGAAGGGCAAAAAGCTATTGCAAATTGATCACAAATTCACAAGGGTGTTCATTTGTTCTCAAAGAGGTCCAACCGTCCAAAAGAGGTACTTCTCACAATTTTAAAATTTTAAATATAGTATTTTTAAATTTGTAAGTGATAAATTTTAAATATAGTATTTTTAAAATTTTAAATATAGACTTAATAGTCACGTTTACTTGTTTGATCACGTTTAGATGTTTTTTGTTTTGAAAATGCATTTATGTTTGGAATTTCATCATATTTGCTAGTTTGATTAATGTTCATTCTTTATTTTATTTTTTAGATTAATATGGCTTCACAAGAACCACCTCCCAAGAAAAAAGTGAAATCAACGATATATTCATTCTTGAAACCAAAAGAATCAATTTCTCCAACGGATAATCAACAATCTCCTTTAGTTGGAAATGAACCAGTTAGTATTGTTCCGTCGATTGAAAATTTGGTTTCTTCTCCTAGTATGAATGAATTCAATCGATCTCATTCCGACTTATCTTATGAGTTAGTTTGGGATCCGGGAATAAGGAGAAGAATATCTAGTTGGCCTATTGAGGAAAGAGATGAGATTAGGAGGAAGTATTTGATGTTTGGGCCTTATCAACCAAAGCTCGCAAAGTATGAGCTAAATGAATCTCGTCGTTTTCAATACAATTGGTTTAAGGAATTTATTTGGTTAGAGTATTCGCCTACTACACACAAGTGTTATTGCTTTCCATGCTATCTTTTTTGGGAGAATACAAGTGCTTCTTCAGCTTTAGTAAATGGTGGCTTTAATAAGTGGAAGAGGGTTCATCAAGGAAGTGAATGTGTGTTTCTGAAACATGTTGGTAAATCATCGTCACCTCATTATAAGTTTGTTGTATATTTCGAAGGTTTGATGAAGCCTTCTTATCATATAGATAAGGTAATACAAAGAGTAAGTAGAGAAGAGGTGGTTAAAAATCGGTTAAGGCTTAAAACTACAATCAAGGTTGTTCAACGATTGGCATTTCAAGGTTGTGCTTTTAGAGGTCATGATGAGTAAGAAAAATCTTTGAATCATGGGAATGTAATTGAATGGGTTGGTTTTGTAGCAGAATGGGTACCTGATGTCAAGAATGTTGTATTAAGTAATGCACCAGGAAATGCCAAATACATTTGTCCAGAGATCCAAAAAGAGATTTTGGCAATCATGGCCAAAAAAGTGCGATCTATGATTCGTGAGGAATTTAATAGACTCAAGGCATTATTTCTCCATGATTGTGAATATGCATACTTTGTCCATTGGTTTGCTCACATATTGCAATTGACATTAGTAGCTGCTGCAAGAAACTGTGATCCAATTTCGATGTTCTTTTCATTATTGGATAATGTTATTAACATTGTCAAGTCATCTCCTAAATACAACACAGAGCTACAAGCATCTCATAGACAAGATATTGTGGATATGTTAGATATTGGAGTTTTAGCATCTGGACAAGGAGCTAATCAGATGACATCTTTACAACGTGCAGGTTATACTCTTCAAGCTCTCTTTTTATATTAAGGTTGAAATATATTGTGGATATGTTCGATTGCGTTTACTTGAACTTAGAGTTGATCATATGATACATTTGAAATCTGCATGCTCTACTCGTTGGGGTTCTCATTTTAGTTCAGTTGAAAGTATGATTAGCATGTTTTCTTCAACTTGTAAAGTGCTTGAGAATCTAAAGAAAAATGGTTCAAACTCCAAGACTCGGGTAGAAGCTAGCGGTGCTCTAGATCAGTTGAGGACTTTCGACTTTGCATTTAGCTCGCACTTGATGATGAAAGTTATTGGGATTACCAATTTTCTATGCCAAGCGTTCAACGAGAATCTATTGATATACGGTTGCAATTCAGTATCTTTGCATCGCAAGAACTCTTCTTCGAGAACTAAGAGATGGGGGATTTCAGGTATTACTTCAAACAGTGAAAGATTTTTGCTCAAAACATAAGGTACAAGTACCTGACATGAGTAGTACAGTTGGTCGTGGTGCAAAGCAAACAACTCTTGAAGATCGTTATCATTTTGAACATTTCAATGAGTGTATCGATTTTCAATTGTCTGAATTGAGCTCAAGGTTTAGTGAGACTTTAGTTAGATATCTTCAGTTGAGTGTAGAATTGGATCCAAACGATGGTTTTCATTCATTTAACGAAGATGATATATACAAGCTTGTAGTAGAGTTCTATCCTGGAGATTTTGAAGAACATGAAAGGAATGCTTTGAAGAATGAGTTGCCTTATTATCGTGCTTTTGTTCTGCCTAATTCTGAGTTTCAGGTCCCTACACATGCGAAATTGATGGAGAAGCTAGTGGAAACGAAAAAGGATGCACAATTTATAATGACAAGTCGATTGATTCGCCTTGTATTGACCTTGTCAGTTTCTACAACTACTACAGAAAGAGCGTTTTCAGCAATGAAACATGTGAAGACAGACATTCGTAGTAAAATGGCAGATGAGTTTCTTGCTGATTCTTTAACAATTTATATTGAAAGAGAATTCGTTAGTAAAATGGATATAGATTATGTTATTGACGACTTTGCTAAGGCAAAGGATCGTCGTGTTCGTTTTACTTTTTAGTGTGGGTCTTTGAACACTTTTGACTATGGATTTTTGTAGTTATAATATTTATAAGTATATTTATACCTTTGGGTTTGAACCTCGCCCACCCCTAAATATTTCCTGGATCTGCCCTTGAGTACAATGTAGATTATAAATCTTAGGGTTTGTTTGTTCTTGAGGAGGTGTACATTGAGCATCAACCTGGGTGAGTTGAGAGGTACGGAGTATAAGAATTTCTTGGTGTTAGTTTGAATCGTAAATATTTTTTAAAATAAAAAATGGCTTGTTTGTAAGGCCAAATTGCAGAAAACCACCCTTTAAATAGGCTGTTTTGCGTGAAACCACCCCTTAAAATGAAAATTGCAGAAAACCACCCTTTAAAACTGTTTTCTTTGCAAAGTCACACCCATCACCCAATTTTTTTTAATTAAATGTTAAAGTGCGTGAAAATCAATTATATCCCTTGTTTTTATTATTATTTTACTTTATCCAATCGGTATTAATTAATTTTTACCTTTTAAAATGTTTTTCAAAAGTAATTTTTTTAATAAAATATCATTTTTTATATATAATTTCACACTTATTAGTAAAAACACTCTATAAAAAAAATAGACATGATTGATGTTTTATATATTTTAAAAAGTGTATATTACTAAAGGGCTACTCAAAGAAAATAATATTTTAAAAAATGATATGTTATATAGTTTTTATTATTCTAACATATCATTTTAAAAAATGATATGTTATACATTTTTAGAATAATAAAAACTATATGAAACATTTTTTTTAAGAAAATATTTTCTTCAAGTAGCCCTAGTATTACACATTTTTTTTATATGTATAAAACATAAATTACACATCAATTTTTTTATAGAGTTTTTATGTAAGTATGAAATTATTTATATTTTTTTATATTTATAGTGTTTTTTTCTTTTGAAAAACATGTCAAAGAGTTAAATATCAACTAATATCAATTGAAATGAGTAAAATAATAATCAAAATAAGGGGTATAATTAAATTTCCACACACTTTAACATTTAATTAACGAAAATTGGGTGATAGGTATGACTTTGCAAAGAAAATGATTTTAAAGGGTGGTTTTCTGCAATTTTCGTTTTAAGGAGTGGTTTCACGTAAAACAGGCTATTTTAACGGTGGTTTTCTGCAATTTTGCCTATTTGTAATGTAGCCTATCTCATCTTGTCATTATACATTTCTTCATGACTTTATATTTTCAATCTTTTCAATAATTATAAATCTGATTTTATTTAAAAAATAGTTTCGGAGGTGGTTTCTAACTTATATGGATTAGGCGGTTGAATACCCAAGTCAAAGTCATTGCTGAACTCCATAAAAAATGGAAACAAACTTTGAAATATCCGCAGAAGCCAATGCAATTAAAATCAATCTGCAACATACATATATGCAGTTGCCATATTTACTATATATACTCCAAATCCACGTATTATCATATATCACCCTCCCTTTTTTTGCTAATTTCAGAGCCTCACCTTAATTATTTCTTCCAACGTTCAGACCCCCATCTGAAAAATTTATTCCAACAAATATAATACAATCACAACATAATATAATCTTTAGTGTTATACATAATGTAACCACTTTTTATGCCTTGCTATAAGTATTAGCTAGTCCATTCCATTTCTTGCTCAAACAAAAAAAGTCCATTCTATTTCAATTAATTAAAGCTGGTTTCATGCCCCTAAAATTAAGGCCTCGTTTGTTTGAAGAATAAGAATAGAAGGAAAATAAATACATAAAATGTATATAATCATTAGGGAAATCGAAATGAGAGAATGAACATTTTAGGAGATAAGATTACCCTCTACTAAAATCAGGTAATCAAATAGAGAAATATGAAATAAATTCGGTATAAAAAATGAGAGAATGAAGTAATGATTAGAATATAAATAAGTGGATCTAAAATTAAATATCGACTAGATACGTACGTATGTGACTCTCTCTACCTAAAAACAACCTGTGATTAGCTATATATATGTGATGAGTTTGTTAAATCTACCGGATGCAAAGTGAAATTATACGTATTGTTATTTACTATGCGGCTGCCCTTGTGAATAAATAACGCTGGTCTTCGTCCGTTACTACATTTGTGTTGCCCCTTTTTTTGAACGTTTCTGTGTGCATACCCACACCCACAGTCACACCGCCGCATTAGCTAAACCTCTTCAATTGCCCTCTCTCTCTCTCTCTCTCTCTAAACCTCTTCTTTTAAAGAAAAAAAAAACGGCGAAAGACGTCAGATACATTAGCCAAGTGGAGAAGATGATGAACGCATCAGATCAGTCGGAGACGACGAGCCTGACTCCATCGTGGCCTACTTCCCCAAAACGCAGCGCACGCCCGGTAGTCTACTACGTCCATAGCCCCACGTCCCATGATGAGGAGGGGGCCACCCCGAGGTCGCTCGTGATGATGATCGACAGCCCCTCCTCCGAGGCTCCGTCCGCCCACTCGAACTCGGTGTCGTCGTCCGCCAGCCGGGTGTCCGGGAGCGTCAACGCCAGGCTCAAGTCGACCAGGAAGGGCGGGGGTCGCTGGCGGGTCATAGAGGAGGAGGACGAGGAGGATGTGGAAGACGGGGACTTGGATGAGGGAGGTCGTCGTCGGAGAGGACAGGTGTGGGTCGGAGTGACGGCGTTTGTTGCGGCGTTCGGTGCTTTCTGTTTGGTCATATGGGCTGCCACCAAGCCCTTCCCCCCTCACGTTTCTCTCCAGGTAATTTTTTTTTTCCTTTTTTTTGTCTTCGTGGAAAAATGTAGGAAATAATTATAAATCGTAAGGGAGGTTACGGGACTTTTAATTCATGAAATTTTGACCAAAACTATTAATTTTCAGGTCGCCACATTCTGAATTTGATTCCTTCTCAGAATCGATCACGATTCACGAAGGAAATTTAAATTAGTTGTCGAGTTTGAGTTATTAACTTATTGTTGCTACGTTTTAGGTCTATTTAGGTTGGGCATTTTGTTTTTATTTTGGGTTTAGACATTTTGTGTTTCAATTATTGTCAAGATATAAGTTATTACTTATTAGTGGAAGGATTCGAAAATGCGGGTTAAGAGTGGAGTCCCTAATCCAATCTCTCACACACTCGAATTTTGATCATCTGTTGGGTTTCGACCAGCTCTCGAGTTCGGGTTTCTCAAGTCAAATCGGATTGGGTATTGCCAAGTCTCATTTTGAGCAATTTTTTTGTTTTTTTATTTTTATTTTTATCAAGCAACTTAGGTTAACATACAAGTTCGACGAGTAAGCTGTGTGTGACCTTCCCTATCCTCTGATTGCAATTGCAGAAATTGATTGTGAATGATTTCTATGCTGGGCAAGGCATGGACTGGAGAGGGGTCCCAACTAGGATGCTCACTGTCAACTGCTTGCTTAGGATGAGGGTGCACAATCCGGCCACATTCTTCGGCATCCACGTCAGCTCCACGTCCTTCAATCTCCGCTACTACGACCTCACTGTTGCATCTGGCCAGGTTAGATTCGGCATTCGTTTTTCCCCATTCTAAATTCAAGGTTTTCACTTTTGGACCAATATCAATATGCAACTCTTTTGTGTTAGATGGAGGAATATTACCAGCCAAGGAAGAGTTGGCGAAATTCGACAGTGGAGATCAAAGGTGACAATGTTCCTCTGTATGGGGCCAGTACTGGGTTTCTGGTTGCCAATGACACCCATGGAGTACCGTTGAGGCTCGAATTTGAGGTTCGGACAAGGGGTGACGTGGTGGGTATGTTAGTGAGGAGCAAGCACCACCATCGCATCTCTTGCTCCCTCACTATGAACCCTAGTGATCCAAAATCTGTTGAATTTGTTGGGAATTCTTGCAGGTATTCTAAAGAGTAAAAATTGTTTGTTCATTGTTCAGATTGGATCTAAACTCTAAATATTATACATCGAATGCAGATCATATATAATCGTAGGTTGGTTTTCGGTGTAGTAAAACATGTTTTATTCAGTACCGTTAGATTGAAAGAAACACATCATAGATTCACAAAAACTATTAACTAAAGATCTCATGGTTATCCTAGCAAGCAGAATGATTTCCCCTCCAAAAAATTAGTTTATATTATCAATGGCATTCCAAAATAATACAACGCATTTTAAGAACTAGAAAAACACCAATGGGGGGATGAACAGAAATAATACACTCTATAAAGCACCTGAAGTAATGAAGAGAGGATCTTGTCATGAAGACGTTGCCTGGTCCGGTTGATTGTCAATGGCACAACTTTCTGGCTTAATTGTGCTTGCTATCCTGTTAGGTGGCCAATAGCGAAACACTGACCTGCCGATAATATTCTTGGTGGGAAGAGCCCCCCTAAAACAGAGAAAAAGGGTCAAGTCTTATTGATTGAAAACACGTTCAGGTAGCAACTGAGGATGATTGTAAATAATATATTGGGAGAAGACTGCATTACCACACATGGGAATCGTAGCTGTTGTTCCTATTGTCGCCCATCACAAACACATAGTTGTCAGGGACAATCTGCATATACAGCAAAACAGTTAAAATGTCAGCTTGGCAGGGTGAAGGTTGGCAGAAAGAACTCACACTTCATTGTGCAGAAATAAAAACATGATCTACTTCTTTTGTTAAAAAGAGAGATTCGAAAATGAAGAACACAATAAAAGTGTATGCAGCAACAACAACATAAACATCAGTTTCATGAGGCATGACAGAGTAAATTATTACCGTAGGAGTCATGTTGTAGGAAGGTGCTTCAAGAATGAACTCTTCATTCCTCACAACCCCATTGACTATCAACTTTCCATCACGAACCTGCAGAAAAGCCCAGAGCACCAAACTTAGAACAATGACGACATATAGCAATGCCGAAAATGAAATCCACATTTTCGAATAGGATTAGCTTAGCAATTTCGCTTGAAATGGCCAGGCATGAAAATCATTTAATGAATACAAAATGTGGATAAAACAGAAAAACAGATAAAAGATAAGCAGAAGTTTACCTCTACTGTATCACCTGCTTTCGCGACAATTCGTTTAATAAAGACATCATCATCAGTGTAACCTACTTCCTGTAGGACTGGTGGACTCTTAAAAATAACTATATCATTTGCACAGGGCTTCCGGAAATAGAATGAGACCTGATAAGGTACCAGAGCATAAATCTATTAGACAATGCATTCAACAAACTAGCTAGCCTTGAACCAGTAAACAGCAAACAGCGGACGAAGTACACAACACTTCAACATAAACCACTATTGAGGCTTTTACCAAGACACAGTGATTCAAGAAAGACAAGCTGGCTCAAATTATATCACCAAAACAGAAATTGACAACTTATAAATCATACAAGATATCGATAGTGTTATGATCTCAATGTATACTGTAACTCTCCTCTTCTCCTAAGTTGCTAGCATATGTGATTGCTTTGCTACTGCTGATAGCTTAACAGCCCCAAACATTCCGTTGGAAATAGGATTATTGAAGAGAAACAAATCAAACACAACAAAAGAGAAAACTGAAATTCAAGAAAGCAAATGATGATAAAAGACCTAACCTTTTCCGCAACAATTCGGTCTCCAACATCAAACGTAGGGTACATAGACAGCGACGGTATGTATCTGGGCTCAGCAATGAAGCTTCGAAACGCAAGAGAAATCGCCAGAGCAGCAATCACCGTCTTGGCGTCATCCGAGTCGAAATTCAACCATTCCGGAAACAATCCAGATTTACCACTCTTCTCCTCAGTCCGATTATCATCTCCATCTCCACCGCCCCCGCCGCTGCTACCTCCGCCGCCGCCTCCGCCGCCATCACCGTCCCCACCCCCTTTCACCTGCAAAGCTGATTTCGTGTCGTGTTGGGTTCCTTTCAAACTGTTGCAATAGAGCGAATTCGAGGGTTTGGTGGAGCGAAGGGGCTTGAGCGATGGGGAATTGAAGGTTTTGAAGATGGAATTGCAACGAGTGCTGGTTACAATGAGGGTTTTTGGTCGAAGTAAAGTTGGGGGTTTAGGGTTTTTCGCAGGATTGAAGATGAAGCTTTGGAAGGGAGGTAGATGAAGAGACACCATCTCCGACCCGTGGAACGGTGGAAGGATTATTCCCGTGAAGCAGGTTAGATTGTGTTGGCTTCAGTTTGGTGCCATTAACGAACGGGTATGACAAACTAAAACCCGATCAACTCCAACGGGATGACACTCCATTTTCACCCACATCTTCTGTATTTCATTTGTCGGGATGCTATTGGTTAGATTTTCCAACCAAATTCTTATCTTATCAAAAAAATACGATCAACTTCGGAAATTCAATTGATGAGTCCGAACCTTTATTACTCAACATTTAATCATCCTCGTATCTATTTGCATCATAAACATAATACAACTAAAATTTAAATACATCCTAATTTTATATTGTATGATTCAAGGCTCTATGTGAGATTTTTCTTTTTCCCAAAATGATTATCTCGCCAAACACATAGTTGCTGCCATCAACATTGGAAGTCGACAACGTCGAAGCGCCCACCGTTACTAACATCCGAATTTGGCATATCCTTTCGAACCATCTATATTGCTCTGTCTTATTTTCCACCTCTGACATACGAAGTCGACAAGTCCCTGAGTCGGTGATCTTGGTTTTCCCATCACATCCACTGACAGCGGAAGTCAATGGCGTCTCCGTTCATTTGACGAGATGACACCGTGTGAATAGCAAGCCGAAATTTTTATCAATATTTTTATCCAAAACTTAGCCCAATTTAAGTAGGTAAAAAACTAAAATAGAAACCGAGTCAAATCATACTTAGGAATGAAAATCATCAGATCCAAAACAACTGAAAACTAAAACAAATCTGAAATGAAACATACTTGAACCCAAAAACATTTGAAGTTGAAATAACTTGAACTCGAATTCTATGATACTTGAATAAAAATAACACATACTACATTCTGAACTATCTAAAATCTAAAATATTCAAAACACCAAAATAACCTACAACATAATGGAAATTTGAAATAAATAAAACCTAAAATACACGAAGCTCAAACTTAATGTAATCCAAATTAACTGGACTAAAAAAATTCCAATTCAATCCCAAGTGGACCCAAATGGTTAATGTTATCTGAAATAACTAAAACTCGAAATTGTGTGTGAGACTATGAATACCATTAGAGAGAGAGAGAGAGAGAGAGATTTGGCCTATGAGTTGCTAAACTCATAGTTTCGCATGTGATTCGAAGACATGGTTGTTTAGATTGTGATGACTGATTCTATTTACTTATTCATATTCCTATTTATCATCTTGTTCTTATTATTTATATTTGTGTTCCTTTCTATGATTGATCACCATGTTAGGAATTCCATCTTAGCTATGAATTCGTTGTTGTGTTCTTGATAGCAAACGAAGGTATTGAAGTAGTGATATTTCTTTGTCTTTGTAGTGGATGATTTCAATTGATCTATGTTGGGGATATGTCAATTAGGGATGACTTATGGTTGTTCCGGTTTGTCTTAATTGCATTGAATCAATAGGTCAATTGGTCTAATTAGTTGAGTCCTTAATGATGTTCTTTAGTGATATTGAATAAGATGATTGTATCCTTGCAGATCTCTCAACTTTAGTCATGAAAACATATGTTTATGAGTAATTGATAAATCAATCATATGACCATGAATCTCAACCATTGTCAGAGAATTACAAGTGAAATAATATTTTCTCAGCGTCGAATTTTTTTTATTAACATCGGTTTATACCCGATGTACGTCTATGAACAGAATTCTAGTAATGTTACTACTTAGGTTGAATTGAAGAAAGCTTTCTTGCAAAAGTACTTTCCTGTGACTCGCCTCAACAAACTTAAGAAGGAGCTATCCGGTATTGAGCAATAACCTACGAAGAGTCTTTATGAGTATGTTGAGTGGTTCAAAAAGTTTAAGTGTAGTTGTCCACAACATGGGGTACCCGAGGATGATCTAGTGCTATATCTTTATGAGGGCTTGCTTGACACCGATAGGAGTTTCATCAATGCTACTAGCGGAGGAGATATTTTGGACAAGACACCTTATCAAGCAATTCAAAATTTTGAAGGGTTGGCTAATGAATCGCAACAATATAGGAGACACCAAAGAGTTAGAGGAGTTCATAAATTGGATAGTTCTAGAGATGGTCACAAGGATGATCTTGATAGGCTTACGCGGATGGTGAACAAGATGGCTATGCAAATGAATCAATCTCAGCAACCTAGACCTTGTGGTATTTGTGGATATCCAGCTCATCCGAATAATAAGTGTCCTTTTTTTTTTAAGCCAACCCCCCGACACTAAGTCCGGGTGAAGGGAGGTTTATGTTAATATAATGAAAGAATGGGGGGGATCCAAATGATCATACATCCGCGCTTGAGCCCTTTTTAAGTTAGGACGTATCCTAACTCAACAAGGGTTCAAAGCTAAAATAAACCAACGAGTGTATGTTCTGGTCAAGACATAACTTGATCGAACATATACAAAATGCCTAGAAAACACAAAATGGGAGAGGTCAAGGCGCGTATGCCTATCACAACTCCAAAATAAAACCAAAAGACCTTGCTCCTGGGGCACACATGCACCCAAAGGGACACAAGCCAAAACCTAACCAAAAGGAGATGGTTCCCGAGTGCACGTAGGCACTAAAGGTACGCAAGCCTTAGGACACCATCTAAGGACCAAGTTAACACATGTAATCAATGAAACGAAGGAGCAATAGACACCCAAGACTTTAGATCTTTCCAACCTCATCAAGACCAAAGTAGGTGTGGAGGAGCCGAAACACATGGGTTGCAACGAGCTTGGCAACAACTTCCTTAGGAATGTGATTGCCGTCACACACCTTCACATTCCTCGCATGCCATATAAAATATACCGCAACGGATAAAGCAAAGATCTTTGCCTTCACATCGCACCATTTCTTCCTCTTATGCCTTCGGAGCCCTCTTAGACCCCTAGCCAAGCTATCCACATCCTCTTGAATCGAAAAGCGCTCACGAGTCATTCTCCAAATGTCCTTAGTATAAGGGCATTCGAAGAAGAGATGCTCGTGTGTATCCAACGCATCCTCTCTACAACTTACAATCATGGTCAATGTCAAGATAATAAAGTCTATCCAAGGTAGGGAGCTTACCCAAAGTAGCAAGCCAAAGGATGAAGCAATGTTTCAGAGTGTTTCCTTTAGCCCACACTTCCTTGTACCAATGGACATGACCATTATTCTCTCGGGGCTCCTCATACGCTTTCTTAACCTTGAACCTATCATCATCACACCACTCATCAAGAACAATATTAAGGTTAGAATTCAAAAGGGAGATTCGATTCTTAGCCTCAACAATTGCCTTGATAAGAGGTGAGTCCCTTCGATGGGCTTCCCAATCCTCCACCTCACACACGGAGAGGTATCGGTGGTACCACTATTGTATCCACATACTCTCCTTTTTGTCGTTGATCTTCCACAAGTGCTTGCTCATGAACGTCTTGTTCCAAGTGCGAATGTTATGCGAACCCAAGCCGCCTTCTCTCCGGGGCATGCACACTTTGCTCCACCTCACCCTCGGTGTCTTCCAAAGAAAAGAGCGGCACAAGCTATTCAAAGCTTACATAATGGCTTCTGGCACCGAGGCAATAAACTCCCGATGACCTGTGTTGTGAGCCTAATTCTCCATGTTTTACACTTACTTTTATATCGATTTCTGTATACATTTCATGCATTTGGGTTAGAATAGTACAGATTCTATGTAGTTTATGCATATTTTCCAAATTATGGAATCTACACTAGTTTCTGTTTAATTTCGCAGAAATCGAGGTAATTTACAACAATTCAGAGAAAGGATGAAAAGCTCGAAAATAACTACAGAAAGTCCAAGATCAAGCAGGAGCTGAACCAGGACAAATCGAGCAAGAAACAAGGAAAGAAGCACTCGACACGGCTAGTCTATATCGACCAACCTTAGTCGATATCGAGTAACCCCAGTCGAAAATGAGTAAATCGAGCAAGAGGCAAGAAAGGATGAACTCGATAAGGCCTAGTCGATATCGAGTAACACTACTCGATATCGAGTACTCCTGAGCCCAATTTACACGAAGTCGAGCAGAGCCACTCGAGGAGCCCAGAGCTACTCGACGTCGAGTAACTCTACTCGATGTCGAGTCCACCAAGTGCCCGAGCTTGAGTGCAACCCAGGAGAAGAAAACGCTAGTCGACATCGAGTAACTCTACTCGATGTCGAGTACCCCAGTGACGAATCCGAGTCCGAGATCGAGTGTGTGCCGAGAAGATAGATTACTTGCAAGTGAAGATATGTGGAATTCTATCCATCCACTTGAAGATCTATCAAGTTCAAGAGGGATTTATCCACCATAGTTACTTTCCTTATAGATTTATTTCCTTTATTAATTAAACATTATCTTATGTTTTTAGATGGAAAGTTTTTAGATATAGATAGATTGTTCCTCCCTATATTAGCTAAGGTACGTTGAACACTATAAATAAGGCTTTAGGGGCTGGTTTTTAGGATCATCTAATCTAAGCCACAAGCAATTGTGTTTCAAGAGAGTTTTCGAGAGCTTTTAGAGAGAGAGAGAGAGAGAGAGAGAGAGAGAGAGAGGCCGAGTGGAGCAAGGGAGCGGAAGTGATCTGGCTTTGTTCGGTTTGTACTTTCTTCAGTTTTATTTAATGCAAGTAGTTATTTATTTTATGATATTGATGTTTGTTATGATGAAGAGCGAGTAGTGATATCATCATATTCTATGTATTATAGGTAATAGTTTATAGTCATTTTTAAGTCATTTTTATATGGTTTGCATATCGTTTATATAGCTTTTGGTTTAGTTTCTATAATAGATGTCTACACTCGTGTTCCATTTGTTTCAGGTGATTTGGAGCTTGTTCGATGTCAATTTGGAGGCACGATAGGATAGGATTTAATGAAGCCATGTTTGACATGTTCATGGATGCCGAAAGAGCCTTGCATAGAGGTCTCAAGTGCTAAGAAGCAAGCTAAGAAGAGCTTATTGCTGAATTGACGTTTTGCGGACAAATCCTATTTGGCGACATCTCAGTAAAATAAGTTTTTTGAGCTTCACAAAATTCGGATCGAGACATTCTATACCTTGTTGGAAAGCTGATTCAAATACCTACAACTTTTATATTGAGAACTTTTGCAAAATCGGTCTACAATATGGAGAAATATAGCCAAGAAGGTGATGATGAGTCAAAGTATCGACCCGGAAGGCCGGAACACTTAAGTATCGAGTCGGTACCCACACAGTCCAAGTCGATAGAACGAGCAGAGCAGAAAACACGACATACCGGGTCGATATTAAGAAACATGACATACCGAGTCGATATCCGCACCTTCCGAGTGAAATAAAGCTTTACAGTGGCTAAGTACCGAGTTGATACTCGGAAGTATCGAGTCGATACCTTCTTTACGCATTAATTCGTCGGGATATTTTATTCGGTTTTATCTTTTGTTGAACGACTTTTTGGAATATTTTATTATTATGTTAGGATTATTTTCATATCGTTTTTTAAGGCTATAAATAGAGAATCAGGGTTAGATTAGTGACATCCAATTTTTACGCCAAAAACGCTAGTTGCAGACATTGAGAGCTTTAGGCTTTTTCAGAGATTTCGTATTGAAGTTTTGTTTTGCTGGATTCAAGATAAGTTCTTTTAATCTAGTTTTATATTCTTTCATCATGAGTTCTTTGATTGTGTCTGAATCCATGTCTGGCTAGTTTTCTTGTTTTGGGGTTGGGGTGATCCCAACGATGCTGAGATAGACAAGTGCATGAAGATTGCTTGACTGAATTCTATTGTTTGTTTGATTTGATCCATGAGTGCTTAATCCGATTAATTCTATGATTGATTAGAACCATTTTGATGTTCAACCTGCGTCGGCTGCGAATTGAGATTGGATATATAGATAAAGTTGTTAATTTTATTGGAAAACATTGATTGAACTTGAGAATTGTTTATGAGCAATCTATTTGATTCTCTTGAAGATAATAAACTATCGTAGACAACCTAGGTTTGAATTGATTTAGCGGATCGCGCACGCGATTGTTTGATCGATTTGCTCGCTAGGGTCTAAAGTGCTTAAAGATTCCAATTTGAATTATTAATCCGTAACATGCGCAAGCTGAGTGGTAATTGATTGAAACGGAAATAGTTATTGTAACATGCGTAGGCTGAGCGATAACGACTTTAGGTAGTTTACCTTCAAATATCTCTTTTCAATTTGTTCAGACATGAAAATTATATGGTCTATCGAAGATGCATAGTTGTGGTGAACCTTGACTCTGGAATGTTTCGCTTCATATATTCATAAAACTTGCAATTTGTCAATTTTCTTCTTCTTATTACCTTATTTCTTCAAAAATCACTGCTTTTATTTGGCTTAGTAAACTAGTTGAGGTTATGCAACTGATATTCACACAGTCCTTGAGATTCGACCCTCGATTACTACAATTGACACCGTACGCTTGCGGGGTGTTGGTTTTAGACCGATCAAGTAGTCACCCAACTTCTAGGGTCAGGGTGAGCCCGACGGTAGCCATGTAAGGTAATGCGATAAAGGTACAATCTGTTGATGCGATTTCGTCTTCTATCCCTAATAACATGATTCTTTTGCAAAAGTTGAAGGTAATCCTTGTTTGTGTTATTTAAGCGAAAGTGATCTTAATGCAACTTGGATTAATTATGTGAAAATGGTTAGTAACAATTAAGGTTTATGTGAAACCCTCTATCTTCCTACTTGTTAATAACGAAAGTTATTTGGTGAAAAGGCATGATCTTTTATACCTTTTGCATGATTCTTATATGGTTATCTTTGTGGCATTGATACCCATGTCTTGGAAGTCCTTTAGTTTATTGATTTTATTCCCACCAATTTCGTGTTCTGTCATTGCGAAAGTTACGATTTTTGTTTCTGCAGTACTCGACATCGGCTGACCACTACTCGACATCGAGTAGTCTGGTCGACATCGAGTACGCTTTTACTCGGCATTGCATGTTTTTGCTTCGTTTGCGTTTCTGTTTCTCTATTGTGCAGTTTTACTTGACTGAGTGGTCGACGTCGAGGACACTAGTCGACGTCGAGTACTTCCTGAGTCAATTTCGAGAGTTCTCTGGACTGAAAAGGCGGGCGCTGACACGATTTCTCGTGGATCGATCCTGACTACCTTCTACTACAACGGGGGGAAGTCTTGTATTTTATTTGCTGAGATAGGGAGTCGGTTTGATTTTATTAGTTTTATTTACTTTAATATTAGACATATAATCCTCTTGCAACAACAAATTGGCGCCGTTGTCGGGGAAGCAATCAATCACACCCTTTTACTCTCTTTTTCTTTTTCTTTTTGTTTTGCAGGTGCATGCGAAGAACTGATCGCACACCTATAGACCCTATTCTCGAACTAGAGCGATACTTCTATCTTCGACAAAGGTTGAGGAGGATGTCGCAAACACACAACGAGAACGAGGTCCAGCTCACACCAGCACATGAGCTTGAGCAACTCCGCCTAAGAATTGAGGAATTAACCACCAGAGAAGCAGAGCAAGCCCGACGAGAGGCAGAATATATACAAAATCAACGAAGGTGGGAAGAAAGGGTAGATCGCGAGGTCAACGCCAGAAGGAAACTTGAGGAGCAAATAAGGCATGTCCCAGCCAACGCAAATGAGTATCTGAATCCTACTCTGGAGGTTCTAGAATCACCAATCATTCTTCCCCTGTTAATTATGAAATTCGTCATTCTTTTATTACTGAAATTAGAAGGAGTCAATTTAGGGGAAGACCCGATGAATGTCATTTAGAGCATGTTACAACTTTTCTAGATTTATGCGAAGCTATTGCAGTTGGTGCTAATCTAGAATATCCCAAACTAAAGGCTTTTCGTTGGTCCCTTGCAGGAATAGGCTCACAGTGGCTTGAAGGATTTCCAGCAAGATCAATTCGCACTTGGAACGAACTACATGACTTGTTCCTTAACAGGTTCTTTCCTCCTGCAAACACAGCTGCACTCAGACAACAAATAACGGCTTTCAGACATAAGCCAGGGGAAACATTAGCACAGGTCTAGGAGCGCTACAAAAGGCTTCTGAAATCCTGTCCTACTCACGGACAGCCACCCTACGTCATCCAAGAGATCATCTTCAACTGCCTGGATGCGCCTACTAAGGATCGGATCAACAACTATACCACATATAGGTATCTCGAGTACACCCCACGACGTGTTTGGGAGACCTTTGAGACGCTGGCAAATTATGATAACCCATATGAGATTTCTGCGACCGCTGGCGATGAAAGGTATGAAAGGCATGCCCCATCTATGCCTCTATATGTGTCATCTAAAGAGATTGATCCAGACGTCAGGGACCAGTTCCACAACGATCAGGTACGTCGTCTCACCAAACAAGTTAAATTCATTTCTAAAGATAAACCTTGTTTGGAATATGAGTCTGTGAGGCACAACACTACTGCGTGCCCACATGGAGATCAAATACTCATGGCTGAAACCCACAAAGAGGCAAGGTATGTGGGGGGAAACTACTTAGGGCAACATCAGCAACAACAGAACTGGAGCCACTATCGTCAGCCCCAACATCAAAGAGACCCCCCGGCCTACAAGGCTCCTAGTCACCCTGACAGGGAAGGTAAGAAAGATGGCATGCAGGTTAGTCTTGAAGAGATGCAGATGAACCATTCAGACATCAAGAAATCAATCAATTCCATCCACAATCAACTGCATGGCATCAACTCTAGACTTGGGGAGATCGATATCTGGCGGAAATCAATAAAGACCCAAATGGGTCAATTGGCTTCATTAATCCCCAAGCAATTAGGTACGCTCCCTGGATCCTCTGAATCTAATCCTAAAACTAAATCTACAGGACGGGTAACTGCTATGAATATAAGGAGTGGGCGACAGACACAGACGCCCGAACATAACACAAAAGGTGTAGAGGAGTACTCGACCTCCAATAAACCAGTCGACGTCGACCAGCATCTACTCAATGTCGAGGACCCCCTAGTCGACGTCGACCAGACCTCTGCACCCGCCCAGAAATCGACTACTGTAGTCGGTGTCAAGGAGCCTCCAGCCGACGTCGACCAACCTTGTGCCCATGTCGACAACACTCCTACACCTCCAAAGAAGAAAACGCTGTCATTCCCAACGAAATCTCAGAAGGACCCAGCGGAAAAGAAGTTTCAGCGTTTCGTGAAGATGCTTCAAAGGCTCAATGTCACAATCTCTTTCACAGAAGCTCTTCATGAGATGCTGTCGTATGTAAAGTTCCTCAAGGAGATCTTAAGCAAGAAGCGATCGATGGCTGAGATCGGAGAGGAGTGCAGCCAGATGGACGTTCTAGAAAAAAGGCCAGATCCAGGTAAGTTTGCTATAACCATTGGATTTGTTCAATATAAATTTAATGCCGATGGACGGTTTTTAGTCACATAAACCGTATCAAAATAAAACTCAAACCTACAAACTAGTATAGCAAGTAAGTAAGAGGTCGATCCCACAGAGAATCAAGTATTTCTCAGCAATGTGTATTTATCAATTAGTAGAAAGGGGGTTTTGGTGATTGAAACAAGAAAGAAAGCAAAATAAACTATAAATAGATTGATGCAAAACAATTTAGAGAAGATCGATCTACCTACAACTATCCACTTTATTTGGTTGAATTGATGTTGTAACCGCCTCTTGCCCTTTTAGGTTTCCTATGAATGCCCTTGTCCCGACCTAATATAGTTACTAGTCCAATCAGTCCTAGAAAAGCTTATCAATTGAACAGTCCCTAAAGAAGGATTTAACCCAATTGATAGCTTTAAGTTCAGAGATTAACCAAGGTATTTGCAGTCCCTAAAGAGAGATTTAACAACACATCCAACTTCCTACCTATCCAATTAGTTCAATCAGCCCTAAAGGGACAAGTTTGCTACTTGGGTTAAGGTTCGCAATCAGGAATCTACAAAACTCTAGCAATTAAATTGATCTAACTAGTCGGGCAAACAAAAAAGAACAAAACAATCAATCAATAAGCGCAAAGAAGTTGAATCATTCAATAAAGTAAATAAGGAACAAGATTCAGAAACTCACAATCAATCCAAATAATGTTTCAAATTGCAAGTAGAACAAAGAGTTTAGCCGCCCATGGCGAACATCGCTCTCAATCTCCAACTGAAATCGTCTTGAATCTTAACCTAATGAATGAATGGAAACATAGGGCTAAGCCCTCTCTAAAATCGTCCCCTTCGTGTTCAAGTCGGCCTTCCAAAAAACAAAGATAGGTAAATAGGGTTTAGATAGATAAAATCGTCGCCAAACGCAAAACGCGTCGCTCTGGGCAAATGCGGCGGTCGCGGCAAATGTTGCGGCCGCGGCAAATTGTTGCGCCCACAGCATATGGCGGTGCCCACTGCAATGGTCTTTTACGAAAAATCTACTTTGAATCGGTTTTCGACGTTAATAGAAAAGTTGTAGCTCTCTGAAAGATCTTTCCAATCCATGGTCATAAGAATCGATCGGACAACTAAGGCCTCCAGAAAGTGCAAAACAAGTTCAGTGATCGGTCTAAAACCAACACCCCGCAAGCGTACGGTGTCAATTGTAGTAATCGAGTGTCGAATCTCAAGGACTGTGTGAATACCAATTGCAGAACCTCAACTAGTTTACTAAGCCAAATAAGAGAAGTGATTTTTGATGGAATGAGAAAATAAGAAGAAGAAAATGACAAATTGCAAATGTTTGTGAATATATGATGAGAAACATTCCAGAGTCAGGGTTTACCACAACAATGCGTCTTCGATAGACTATATAATTTTCATGCCTGAACAAATTGAAAAGAGATATTTGAAGGTAAACTATCTAAATCCATTATCGCTCAGCCTACTCATCTCGCAATAACTATGTCCGATTCAATCAATTACCACTCAGCTTGCGCATGTTGAAGATTAATCAATCAAATTGGACTCATTAAGCATTTAGACCCTAGTGAGCAAATCGATCAAACAATCGCAGACGCGATCTGCATAACCAATTCAAACCTAGGTTGTCTACGATAGTTTATTATCCTCAAGAGAATTAAATAGATTGCTCATAAACAATTCTCAAGTTCAATCCATGTTTTCCAACAACTTTGTCTATGTATCCAATCTCAATTCGCAGCTGGCGCATATTGAACAATAAAAGGATTCCAATCAATCATAGGATTAATCGGACTAAGCACTCATGGATTGAATCAAACAAACAATAGAATTCATTCAGACAATCATACGCACATGTCTATCTCAGCATCGTTGGGATCACCCCAAACCCAGAACAAGAAAGTTAGCCAGACATAGATTCGGACAAAATCAAGGAACTCATGATGAAAGAATATAAAACTAGATTAAAATAACTTATTCTTGAATCCAGCACAACAAACCTTCAAGAAGAAATCTCTGAAAAGGCCTAAAGCTCTCAATGTCTGCAACTATCGTTTCTGACGTGAAAATTTAGATGTTTTATGATCAAACCCTAATTCTCTATTTATAGTCCCAACTAAAGTCTGAAAATAATCCTAAAATAATAATAAAACATGCCAAAAATTCATCCAATAAAAGATAAAACCGAATAAAATATCCCGACGAAATAACGCTGAAGACAGGTATCGAGTCGATACTTATAAGTATCGAGTCGATATGTAGCTATTGTCAATCTGGCTCGGAATGTGAATGTGTCGAGTCGATTCATGTGAGTATCGAGTCGATAGAAGTTGGTATCGAGTCGATATGTCGTGTTTACCTCTCTGCTCGTTATACCGACTCGGAAGGCTTTGATACCGACTCGATACTCTAGGGTTCCGGGTCGAGACTTTGACTCAACATCAGCTTCTTGGCTAGATTTCTACCTATTGTAGGCCGAATTTGCAAAAGTGCTCAACATGAAAGTTGTAGGTCTCTGAATTAGCTTTCCAAAAAGATATAGAACGTCTCGATCCAAATTTTGTGGAGCTCAAACGAATCATACTACTGAGATGTCGCCAAACAGGATTTGTCCGAAATATGTCGGTTCGACAATGGGCTCTTCTTAGCTTGATTTCTAGCACTTGAGACCGCTATGCAAGGCTCTTTCGGCATCCATGAATATCTCAAACTTGGCTTCAATGAATCTTATTCCATCGTGATTCCAAATTTGCATCGAATAAGCTCTAAATCACCTGAAAACAAATAAAGACACGAGTGTAGACATCTATTCTAGAAACTAAACCAAAACTTATATAAAAGACATGCAAACCATATAAAAATGACCTAAAAACGTCTATAAACGATTTCCTATAACACGTAGAATATGATGATATCAAAATACCCCATACTTAGACCTTGCTTGTCCCCAAGCAAGACTAGTCAATTGCAACCACAAGTGCAAGAAAGAATGTTTGCCTCAACTTATTCAAATCCTTTCGATAATAATAATGCAATCAAAATTTCAAGAGAAGTGTCATCATAGCATGTTTCCTCATTACCGAAGACACAACAATCAAAAGTCCCCAAACCTCACAAGGATATTTTATGTGAATCACTCTCACTCATACGTGTTTAAGGAATGAAATTACGCTCGATCTCAACAATTGCGCTTATCTATACCATAGGCTTGCCCAGCGTTCTACATCTTCACCGCTTGAGATCATGTACACAACAAAAATCATGAGGACTTTTATAAGGGTTGTAATGGGGCTAAGGTAAAGTAAAATAAGGTATGGAAATATTTAGGCAATGTTGTGCGAAAAATCCGGGAAAAATGGTTAGTCAACAACCGGTAAAACACCAATACCAAACACTTCACAAACCAAACAAAAATGATACTCAACTCCGTCACAGTTGATTTAATTTCTCC
This sequence comes from Persicaria tinctoria, assembly GCA_037127255.1. Lineage (NCBI taxonomy): Eukaryota > Viridiplantae > Streptophyta > Magnoliopsida > Caryophyllales > Polygonaceae > Persicaria > Persicaria tinctoria. The sequence goes on along the minus strand of JBANSL010000006.1, from coordinate 52,948,438 downwards.
ATTGAGCAGTTCGAATTCAGTCAACCATTTTCTTTCTTTTTTTCCTTTGTTTTTTTCACTCTTTTCTTACCTCTCTGGCTTCAACACTGTTTTGCGCGAATACAAACATTTGTGATGAATGCACCCGGTTACTAAGTATTTCATCCACCTCACCTGCATATTTTCCTCCTTGTGTGAATTTTATCCTCCACAAGCAGGATCGGTTACTAACCGTATTTTTTTCTTCTTGACTTTTGCCCAGGAGTGAATTTTATCGTCCTCCTGTCCCAAGGAATTTCTGCAACAATGCATATATCATTCAAAGCATAATATATCAAACACATGATACCAATGATGTTCACCCCATACTTGACTTTTTGCCACTTCATCATCACAACCATTCAATATAACCAGACCAATTTCCCGGATAGGTAAAATGCTAAAATAATATGGCTTGTATAATTTTGTGGAGCTTCCAAAAATTAGGCTATAGGCTCAAGGGGGTTTCAAGCATAGGGATCATGTAAAAGGTGAGTTAAGAGAGGGAAAAAATGGCTAATGAAATCAATACCTCAATCATTTTAATGTCATGTACACAAGTTATACAATGCAGCCTTAAATAAGAGTCTAAAGCAAGTTCTGAAGGTAGCAACAAAAGTGAGTGTCACACATGAAAAAGAATGAGAGGACTCATATAAACGTTAGTCCTTTAGGCTCAAATCTCACAAGGCTTTTGTTTAAGGGCTAAATCATGCTTGTCTTAACAAATAACTCCATGATAGACAATGTATCAAAAAGATAATGACATATAAATACAAGGCGAATGTTAGCATCGTAGGCAAATATCCCATCATTGTGGTATTTATGAAAATTTTGGGATATAATCAATCAATAAAACATTTCCATAGACTCCAAATAAAAGATTCAAACTAAAACAGACATGAGACAAAGATGCAATTTTTTTTTATTTTATGACATTTTCTTTTTTTTTTCTATTTTTTCATATGCAAAACATAAAAATAAAAGAAATGAATATGACTATACCCCATACTTAAATCTTACATTGTCCCCAATGTAGAACTCAACCAAGAGATACTACCCTAACTATATGCAAATGATAAAATAAAATAAAAAAAAGAAAAATATAGAAAACCAACCTTGGGTTGCCTCCCAAGCAGTGCTTCTTTATTGGTCATTAGCTTGACCTCCACCATCTTTAAGTATTCGGATTGAGAAGGCTAGTGGTATGCCTCCCAACCGGACCAAGATCATGATCGACAACAGGTGTCAACCTCTGTCTTAGCACTTTGAATTTGCTTGAATTCTTGTGCCATAGTTCAGCTCGTCCATCCAATAAGATCTTTGTAACCCTATAAGGTCCTGACCATCTTGTGCTTTTTGGCCCTGGGAACATATTTGACTTCCAATGAATAAGTCTTACATGATCACCTACCTTAAAATCGACAACTGGAGGTTTCTTCTTCTCTTCTCTCTTCTTTGTAGTAGGAGCGTCCAATGTAAGTGAATTCAAATCACGAGGTGAAGCATCAACCCGACACAAGGAGTGCACCAATCCATCACCAAGCTTAAGGGAATCATTAGAAATAATGGACATCAAGTGCTCTTCAACTGCTTTTCCCAACAAGTCTTCTTAAGGGAATCATTAGAAATAATGGACATCAAGTGCTCTTCAACTACTTTTCCCAACAAGTCTTCCCTGCACACGTTTTTCTCCAAAGAAGGGATTTTAATAACTCTAGAAAAATTAAATTGAATTTTCTCTTCTCCAATGGTAAAAGAGAGAATCCCTTCCTTGACATCAATATTAGCACCTGCAGTAGCTAAGAAAGGTCTACCAAGAATTATAGGTACTTGAGAATCAACATCCATATCAATGATAATAAAATCAGTGGGCACAAAAAATTTATCAAGCCGAACGGGAATATTCTCAAGGATACCCATGGGATGAACAATAGAGCTATCACCCATAAATAATTGCATTTCCACAGGCTTTAGCTCACCAAGACCAAGCTTATTTTAAATACATAAAGGAAGAACACTTACACTGGCACCTAAATCACATAAAGCAGCATAATAATGATCACCAATAGAGATAGGGATAGAGAATTTACCTGGATCGTTGAGCTTTGGTGGGATCTTGTTTTGAATTATTGCACTAGTTTCTTGTCCAAGAGACACCGCTTGACATTCATCAATTTTCCTCTTGTTAGAGAGGATCTCTTTTAAAAACTTCATGTAGGTAGGCATCTCCTTCAAGGCATCAACAAACGGAATCTAAATTTGCAGCTTCTTTAAAATTTCCATGAAATTCTTGAGCTTTTGTTCCAACTCAAACTTTCTCTTCTTTTGTGGGAATGGAAGAGGGGGCTTATATGGTGGTGGTGGCACATAGTATGCCTCTTTCTCTTTACCCTCTTTCTCCTTAGCTTCTTCTTGTAATTGAGCAATATCCTCACTAGATTTAGAAGGCTTAAGCCTCATTACTTCCTCTGGTTGCGCTTCACTTCTCAAGGTCACAACAGCAATGTGCCCCTTTGGATTTTCATCACTTTTTCCTGGAAGGTGACCGGATGGTCTAGGAGTGTTAATGGCCAGTTGAGCCATTTGAGTTTCAAGCATCTTGAATCGTGCCTCAGTCTTAGCTTCTACTTCACGAATCACCATTCCTGGCTTCTGTTGCATTTTGATTGGCCAGTACTTGCTTTAACATCTCCTCTACGCTGAGTGATGATGTCTCTCGAGCTGGTGCTTTGTTTCCCTGTTGCCTCTGTTGGAATCCAGGGGGTGGATTTTGAGCTCCCTGATTGTTAGCATAGGAGAAGCCTGGATGATCTCTAGCATGGGGGTTATAGTTGTAGTTGTTGTTGTAGCCTTGCCCCCTATTGAAATTTCCAGCATAGTTAGCTTCTTCTTCTATCAGGTCACCATTCTGGGAAGCAAACAGCTCGCAGGTCGAGATGGTGTGAGTGGTAGCGCCACAACATTGACAAGGTACTGCAGATTTTGAAACTGAAAACGCTGCTGATCTTGTAGGGATTACATTTTCAAGCATCTTCTTTATGCTCTCGACTTCAGAGGAGAGAGCATCAAACTTGGCATCCCTATATGTCTCCGTGTTTACCTCAAACAACCCAGCTTGCCTTTTCAAATTCAAAGACCCTCTAGATGATGAGTATCTTCCATAGTGCTTAGCGGTCTTTTCAAGAAAATTCCAAGCTTCGTCTGCAGTCTTATCCACAAAGGTTCCTCCAAATGAGGAATCAATGAGTACCCTGGTAGCATCATTAAGAGCCTTATAAAAGATCTCCAAGAGGTTGATTTTCGGCTCTCCATGTTGAGGACAATCAGGCAAAAGGTCCTTGAACCTTTCCCATGTTTCATAAAGATTCTCTCCAGCTTGCATCTCAAAAGAGTGAATTTTGTTCCTCAGCTCAGCAATCTTGCTCAGCGGAAAGAATTTGTCCAGGAACTCAGAAGTAAGCATCTCCCATGTTGTGATAGTGTTGGGGGAGATTGAATTGTACCAATTCTTTGCTCGTCCCCGCAAAGAGAATGAGAAACCTCGCAGCATAAGCTCTTCCGCCGTAACATTGTGCATCTTCACCGTGTTCATCAGTTCCTTAAAAGTGGTCAAATGCTGGTGAGGATTCTCATCAGGACCACCTCCAAATTGATTCTGAGCAATCATGTTGATGAGGGCGGGCTTCAGCTCAAAGTTGTTTATGTCAACCCCAGAAGTAGGAACAAATTGTGTGGGGTTCATCCGTTGACCCAGAGTCTGCGGCGCAACAACATTGTTAACCAGCTGCTGGTTGTTCAAGTTGTCTCCCATCTCGTGATCCCTGACTCTTTGTGCAGCAAGCCTTAGGCGAAAAGTCCGTTCAATCTCAGGATCAAACGGTAAGAGATTTCCTGAGCTTCTAGATCTTCGCATAAAAGTCACAGCACAGACCTGAAACCACAGACAAAAGAAAACATATCAAAAATAACAAAAAAGACTTAGGAACCACTTGTTGTTACACAACTGATATTATCGACAGTCCCCGACAACGGCGCCAAAAACTTGATCGTTCTAAAACCAACACCCCGCAAGCGTACGGTGTCAATTATAGTAATCGAGTGTCGAATCTCAAGGACTGTGTGAATACCAATTGCAGAACCTCAACTAGTTTACTAAGCCAAATAAGAGAAGAGATTTTTGATGGAATGAGAAAATAAGAAGAAGAAAAATGACAAATTGCAAATGTTTGTGAATATATGATGAGAAACATTCTAGAGTCAGGGTTTACCACAACAATGCATCTTCGATAGACTATATAATTTTCATGCCTGAACAAATTGAAAAGAGATATTTGAAGGTAAACTATCTAAATTCATTATCGCTCAGCCTACGCATCTCGCAATAACTATGTCCGATTCAATCAATTACCACTCAGCTTGCGCATGTTGCAGATTAATCAATCAAATTGGACTCATTAAGCATTTAGACCCTAGTGAGCAAATCGATCAAACAATCTCAGACGCGATCTGCATAACCAACTCAAACCTAGGTTGTCTACGATAGTTTATTATCCTCAAGAGAATTAAATAGATTGCTCATAAACAATTCTCAAGTTCAATCCATGTTTTCCAACAACTTTGTCTATGTATCCAATCTCAATTCGCAGCCGGCGCATATTGAACATTAAAAGGATTCCAATCAATCATAGGATTAATTGGACTAAGCACTCATGGATCGAATCAAACAAACAATAGAATTCATTCAGCCAATCATACGCACATGTCTATCTCAGCATCGTTGGGATCACCCCAACCCCAGAACAAGAAAGTTAGCCAGACATAGATTCGGACAAAATCAAGGAACTCATGATGAAAGAATATAAAACTAGATTAAAAGAACTTATTCTTGAATCCAGCACAACAAACCTTCAAGAAGAAATCTCTGAAAAGGCCTAAAGCTCTCAATGTCTGCAACTATCGTTTCTGACGTGAAAATTTGGATGTTTTATGATCAAACCCTAATTCTCTATTTATAGTCCCAACTAAAGTCCGAAAATAATCCTAAAATAATAATAAAACATACCAAAAAGTCATCCAATAAAAGATAAAACCGAATAAAATATCCCGACGAAATAACGCTGAAGACAAGTATCGAGTCGATACTTCATAGTATCGAGTCAATATGTAGCTACTGTAAAGCAATCTGGCTCGAAATGTGAAGGTATCGAGTCGATACAACATGTTGTTATCGAGTCGATACATGTGGGTATCGAGTCGATATGTCGTGTTTTCCTCTCTACTCGTTATACCGACTCGGAAGGCTTTGATACCGACTCGACACTCTAGGGTTCCGGGTCGATACCTTGACTCAGCATCAGCTTCTTGGCTCGATTTCTCCCTATTGTAGGCCGAATTTGCAAAAGTGCTCAACATGAAAGTTGTAGGTCTCTGAATTAGCTTTCTAACAAGCTATATAACGTCTCGATCCAAATTTTGTGGAGCTCAAACGACTAATTTTACTGAGATGTTGCCAAACAGGATTTGTCCGAAATATGTCGGTTCGACAATGGGCTCTTCTTAGCTTGATTTCTAGCACTTGAGACCTCTATGCAAGGCTCTTTCGGCATCCATGAACATCTCAAACTTGGCTTCAATGAATCTTATTCCATCGTGATTCCAAATTTGCATCGAATAAGCTCTAAATCACTTGAAAACAAATAAAGACACGAGTGTAGACATCTATTCTAGAAACTAAACCACAACTTATATAAAAGACATGCAAACCATATAAAAATGACCTAAAAACGACTATAAACGATTTCCTATAACACGTAGAATATGATGATATCATTCAGCATGTCTTTCGACAACTTTTGCAGACTTGTTCTTCGTTTAGGCTCGCTTTTTTCTTCTCAGGACCTCTTTAGATCTTCATTTAAGCTTCTTCGATCAACTAGACTTTCTCATCTAATGCATCATCAACCCATTTCTCATTCTCGGATCCACAGTTACCTGAAATAATCAATCAAAACGTGTAGATTCCGACTCCACCAACATAAATAGCAAATATGCAAATTGTACTTAAACCATGCATGATATGCATCATAACTAAACTAAATGCAACCTATTATGACCATCTAAATGCATGCTATCAAATGATTTGTGTGACTTAGGACCCAGTGTAAGTATTATGCCTCTATCAATCTGGTTCAAAGTCAAGATAGGTGATTTAGAGCCTGTGGATGCAAAATTATACATGGCGAACAACATTGTGGTCATCCCAACAGGCATGGTGGACAATGTACCGGTGCAAGTAGGTAACTTCTTTGTCCCTGTTGATTTTCTAGTTATTGATATGACAGAGGACCCTGCTTGTCCAATCATTCTAGGAATGCCCTTCTTAGCGACGGTGGATGCCAACATAAGCGTACGGAAGGGAGTGCTCACTTTCAACATTAGCGATGAGGTAATTGAGTGCTCTTTTAATAAAACTGAAAGACATACAGGTCTCATGGAAGAGGTCCAATCCATATCAGCCGGGTACATCACTTGCGGGGAGCCTAAGGTAAGAAATATGACCCCCGAGGAGCTGGAAAAGAGGGACATGGAAGCCCAAGTGGAGGAAATCACGGCGATTCTGAACGATGATACAGAAGATTTACTCAAAATAGACCCAAGTAAGTCGATATCGACTAACTTTTATTCAGAATCTTTGCCAGGGTTCAAGTATGGGGTCGAAGTCGACCAGAAGTACTTGACGTCGAGTACTCTAGTCGGCGTTGACTAGATCCAGAAGCCCCTATCGAGTACACCATGGTCGAGCAAACCACTCGAGGTCGAGCAGTACTCGACATCGACCAGATCCTGGGGAACTCGACTCCTCCTTCCTCGACGAGAAAGCCACCAGACGAAGCAACGTACTCAACGTCGACTATGGTTACTCGATGTCGAGTAGATTAGGAGGTCCCAAATTGTGATTCCGTGAGGGTAATAAAAGGTAACGACATATTTTTTCCTATTTCCATCAAATATTTATCTATACATGTGAGAAGTTTGCCTTGGTATGTGCAATTATGTAGGGTTTCCAATGACGATCCCAATGAGTATGAAGTAGGAGACAAAGTCTATGTCTCCAAATCAAAGAATCATTGGTTTCCTAAAAAATTCAACAAGAAAAAGATGGGACCTTTCACGGTGAACAAGATCCATTCAGGAGGATTACAGCTAATGGATAAAAATGGAGTCTTGTTTGAAGCCCAAGCTACATGGGCCCTACAGATGCCACATTGAGCTTTAACGGAGAAAGTCGGCCTAGCGACTATGAAGTCTAGAGCTTGTAAAAAGACAATTAGTTTTTGAATTTTTTGACATTTGTTTTTGGTTTTTCGTATTGAAACATTAATTTTATGTTTTTCTATTGTGGATATTTTCTGTCTAACGATTCTTGCAGGTACGAAAAAGATACAGAAGTACTTGACGTCGAGTAACCTACTCGACGTCGACCACCCATCACGAGCAAAGGACATGTGGTCGAGGAGAATGACCATCCTGAGGTTCAACGTTACTCGATATCGAGTAGACCTAGTCGACGTCGACTAGTCTGCTCGATGTCAGCCACTTCTGCAGCAACATTTGCACTCGATTCTGACGATCAACTCACCTATCTAGTGAGTTTCTTTCTTTACCCTTGTTTTTATACAGTGAGAAAACTGTAATGTTTAAGTATGGGGTGGGGGAAGGGCTTACTTTGTGCATATTTGACTTTATTTGACAATATGTGTGCATATTTAAGTTTATTTCTCGAATTGCTTATAAATGGCTATTTTGGAATTCATTATCAATTTATGTGCTTATATGCATGTTTTCCAAAGTTCATAAAAATCACCCCCATTGAAATTTAGATTAGTGTCATGGAAGCTTTAATTGAACTCGGCGATGCAAAATTAGATTCATTAAAGATATAGCATGAAATCGCCTAGTAAAGGGAAGTCGCAATGAAGTGCATTATTTTCTTGAAAACCATGAAAGGAGGTAAAATTGATGCTGCTTTTGACATGTCGCATGATAAAAGGATGGAAGACTTTATATTTTCCATATATGCTCATATTGTTACATTCCAAGCCTTACCTATGCTTATGCATCACAAAGGTCATATTATGCCTTATTTCAATTATTTCTCCACATGATCTAAATATTGCCCATTCTTTACTTTATTCCATCCGGGGATTATGTTGAGAATGATGTACATTTTGCAGATATTATGTTTGTTGTGTTATATATCATTATTGGAGTTTGGCACGATGAATTGAATATTATGAAAAATTTAATGAGTGAAAGAAAATCCGGTCACCTCAGGAGATAAAGGTAGATCGACCCTGCTTGTTGAGATAATAGTTCGGCGAGATGGGACACCAAGGGGAGGAGTCCGAAGCACTAAGTATCCGTGGCTATTCATGATACCCATGTATGCGACTCGCGAGAAGGCAGTGCTGAGGCTAGAGAGGTAAAAGCTTAATATTAAAAAAAAAACATTGAGCGAATGAGCGAAAGGTGAGAAATCAAAGGAAGAAGGAATGTGGTATGAAAGTTTGAAAGGAGTTGTATGAGACATTTGCTAATTGTAAAGTTAACATTCCTCTTCTCAACCTCATCAAGACGGTTCCTCGATATGCTAAGTTCTTGAAGGAGCTTTGCACCATCAAGAGGAAGCATAAGTTGAAGGGGGGGGGGGGGGCAGAAGGTTCATGTGAGTGAGCACATCTCCGCTATGATTGAAAGACGTATGCTTGAAAAGCGTGGCAATCCAGTTATGTTCATTATCCCATGCACTATCGGTGAACCTAAATTTCAGCATGCTATGTTAGATTTAGGTGCATTGATTAATGTGATTTCCTACTCATTATTCAAAACCTTGAAGCTTGTTGAATTGCAAGATACTAGAGTAGTTGTCCATTTGGTTAACCGCTCTCATGCTTATCCTAGAGGTTTTGTTGAGGATGTCTTAGCTATGGTTGATAAGTTGAGTTTTCCTGCTGATTTCTTTGTGTTGGATATGGAACCTGGTGTTGTGGAGGCACCTATTCTTTTAGGGAGACCATTTTTTAGAACAGTGAAAACTAAGATTGATTGTTGGGAAGGTAAGCTCACTATGGAATTCAATGGTGAAAATGATGTGTTTGAGCTGAATTAGGAGGATGAGTTGCAAGTTGCTTTAGAAGCTCCTCTGGAGAGCTTTCTCTGGATTACCCATTGAGACCATACTTGCATGTGGTCCTAGGAGCCTTAGATGCCCACCATTCACATATGAAGAGTGAGAACTTACCCTTAACCTTTCCCGAAGAAAAGCTTTTACCCTCTGTCATCAAACCGCCTGAGATTGAGCTTAAGCTATTACCCGATCACCTTAAGTATGCCTTCTTAGGTGAGAATGACACACTCCCAGACATCTTTCCAACAAGCTCAACCTTGACCAAGAGGGTAGATTAGTTGAGGTGCTCAAGGAATACAAGACATCCCTAGGATGGACCATTGCAGACATCGAAGGGATAAGCTCAGCTACATGTATGCACCAAATTTTGCTAGAGGAAGGAGGCAAGCCATCTAGAAAGTCCCACAGACGCCTGAATCCGCCTATGATACAGGTAGTGAAGAAGGAAATGCTGAAATTGCTTCAAGCTGGTATGATTTACCCCATTTCTGATAGCAAGTGGGTTAGTCCGTTGCAAGTGGTTCCTAAGAAAGGGGGTATCACTGTTGTTGAGAACAAAGAAGGAGAGTTAGTGCCTACACAAGTGCAAACTGGTTGGAGAGTTTGCATTGACTACAAGAACCTGAATGCTGAGACTCGCAAGGATCACTTTCCTCTCCCATTCATTGATCAGATGCTAGAGAGGCATGCTAGGAGAGCCTACTATTGTTTTTTGGATGGATACTTAGGTTACTTTCAGATTGCCATTGCACAAGAGGATCAGGAGAAAACTACATTTACATGTCCTTTTGGCACCTTTGCATATCGCAGAATGCCTTTTGGGTTGTGTAATGCACTAGGAACATTCCAAAGGTGTATGGTCAGCATCTTCTCCGAGTATATTGAGAAATTCATTGAGGTATTTATGGATGATTTCACAGTCCATGACGATGATTTTGATTCATGTTTGGCTCACCTCACACTTGTATTGAAGAGGTGTGTTGACACCAACTTGGTTCTGAATTCTGAGAAGTGTCACTTGATGGTTGAGCAAGGTATTATTCTAGGCCACATCGTGTCTAAGAAGGGAATTAAAGTTGATAAGGCGATGATTGAGATCATTCAGTCATTGCCCTATCCTACCAATGTGAGAGAGATACGATCCTTTCTGGGCCACGCTTGATTCTATCACCGATTCATCAAGGACTTTTCGAAGGTCACTGCGCCGTTATGTGAGCTCCTCAAGAAGGATGTTGCTTTTGAGTTTGATGAGAAGTGCAAGGAATCCTTCCATAGATTGAGAGATCGACTTGTTTCCGCACCGATCATCCAAACTTCTATTTAGACACTTCCTTTTGAGTTGATGTGTGATGTGAACGACTATATTGTTGGCGTTGTGCTAGGCCAGAAGATTGACAAGGCTTCCCATGTGATCTATTATTCTTCCATGATGCTAAATGGAGCACAACGGAAATACACCACTACTGAGAAGGAGTTCCTAGCGGTTGTGTTTGCTCTTGACAAGTTCCGTCCTTATCTTTTGGGAGCCAATGTCATAATCTATACCGATCATGTCGCTTTGAGATACCTGCTGAAGAAGAAGGAGGCAAAGTCGCTCCTCTTTTGATGGATTCTACTTTTGAGTGAGTTTGATATTGAGATCAAGGATAAGAAGGGCGTTGAGAACTGTGTAGCTGATCAACTCAGCCAATTAATGCATCCGGATAGTGTGGGGGAGAACTCTAGGACATTGGGATACTTTCCTGATGAGACTCTACATGTCATCTCACCCATCACTACTGACACACCCTTGTCCTTGAATGCTTTGAACACACTTAGGCCATGGTTCGCTAATATGGTTAACTTCTTAGTGACGGGTGATTTTCCTCCGAAATTCACCAGATCTCTTAAGGACAGAATTTGCCATGACGCCAAGTTCTATGTTTGGGACAACCCATTCTTAGGAGGCATCGCGCTGACTGTTGTAAGCCTAAACTGCCATGTTTTACTGTAACGTTTATATCGATTTCTGCATGCATTGCATTCATTCGGGTTAAGATAGTACAGAATCTATGTAGTTTATGTTTATTTGCCAAATTATGGAATCTACACCAGTTTCTGTTTAATTCGCAGAATTCGGGGCGTTTTACAGCAATTCTAAGGAAGGTCGGAAAAGCTCGGAAAACCGCTACAGAAGTCCAAAGTCAAAGAAGCAGCGGAATCAGTCGAATCGAGTTAAGAGCCAAGGTTACTCGATCTCGAGTAAACCCTATTCGATCTCGACGAAGCATAGCCGAGCAAGCTTGGTCGAGAGAGCTGAGCGAGACCAACCCGACTTCCGGACCCAACTCGATCTCGACAAGACCTGGTCGAGATCGACGAAGCCCAGCGCCACACTCGGAGTCGAGGAGAGAACTGATCAAGAAGCCGAGGACAAGGATGCCGAGGACAATCCTACTCGATCTCGACAAGCTTCTAGTCGAGATCGACGAGCGCCACAACGCCAGTCCGAGTCCGTGCCGAGGAGAAGCTGCTCGACCAGAAGACCACACCTCTACTCGATCTCGACAAACCCTAGTCGAGATCGACGAAGGCCAGAGCCCTGAGTCCAGATCCGAGCCTGTCAAGTAGAGCCGCCCGAGAAGACCCAGTCGACATAGCCGGTCTACTCGACCTCGACGAGCCCTTGTCGACATCGACGAGCACCGTGAATCAGGCCCGAGTCTGTCGAGCGCCAGCTAGCCGAGATGACGAAGCCGAACCAGTCAACCCTACTCGAGATCGACCAGACCCTTGTCGAGATCGAGTAGACCTCCAGAGCCGTGTTACTCGGTTCGACGAATCCTACTCGACTTGGCTTTGCTTGGGCTCGAAGATTGCCGATTCTATCCAAATCTATCAAGACACATCATGAAGAGAAGAAGATCTATCCATGGAAGACTTTTAGATATATTTTCCTATTTTGGATTTAATTATGTTATGTCTTTTATTTATCATTAAAGTTTTAGATATAATTTTAGATATAGATAGATATTTCTTTCCTAGAATAGCTAGGGAATGAAGCCTATAAATAAAGCCCATAGGGCTCAGTTTTATTCATTCAATTTCAGAAGTAGAGACAAGTAGTTCCAAGGAGAAGTTTTAGGAGTTCGAAGGTTTTAGGGTTTTGGCATTCGACGAGAGTTGGATTGCCGGGATTGTAAAGTCTTGGAATTTAGTTTAATGCAAGTTGTTTTCTTTCAATCAAAGATGTCTGAGTTTGCGATGAAGCGCGAGTAGTCCACCCACTTCTAGGGTTGGGGCGAGCCCGGCGATAGCCATGCATATTTGAGGTAAAGATTCGACCTTTATCATGTTTTGAGCATTTTCCTACTTGTCGATGTGTTTATTGCCCGTCTAATGGAGATCCATGCTAACAACTTGGATTATAAACATAAAATCAGTAGAGACAATTAGGGTTTCTCGAGAGAGTTGTCTAATTGTTGGAAAAGGCAAAAGCTTAGTCCTTTAATGCGATTCACATGATTATCTGTTTGGTCTTGCCTTATGCATGTTTGGTTACCGTTGTTGCAAACCCCAATCTTGGAAGTCTTTTACATTAAGTTTAGTCGAAACCCCAAAGCAATTGTTTTTACTTTCTTTTATTTCGTTTTTACTCCCTGCCCTCGTCGATCTCGACCAAGCCCTGGTCGACCTCGACTACTGATCTCCGACCCAGAGTCGCCGTAGCTTACTTGTGCAGGAACTCGACCAGACCCACTCGACCCAGACGAAGGCTACTCGATATCGAGTAGGGCCTTGTCGAGATCGACCACCCTTTGCCGAGAGCTTCTGCCATGTTCGACTGTCCGATCTTCTGTCGAGTAGCTGTACTCGAGATCTAGGACCCTGTTGTCGACTTCTGGCCGTGAGATTCCACCGCTGCCTAGGATCCGCTGACACGCTTCCTCGTGGATCGATCCTGACTTCCCACTGCTGCATCAGGAGGAGGTCTTGTAATTATTTGTGTGGGCAGAATCTGGTTTGATTTATTTTGTTATATTTCATACTCGATTTCCTCTTACAACTCTGACTAGGTAATCCGACGATGTCTTCCTGACAATGAGGTAATGTATGTCCTTAGTTTTTGTCATACTTATGCTTGTGGAGGTCACTTTGGACCTAATAGAACTGCAAGGAAAGTACTTGAATCGGGATTTTATTGGCCAACTATCTTTCGTGATGTGAATGCATTTTGTACGTCATATGATAGATGTCAAATAACAGGGAATATTGCACGCAGGAATGAGATGCCACATGCTATAATGATTTTTTATGAAATATTTGATGTGTGGGGTATTGATTTTATGGGTCATTTTCCTAATTCTTTCGGTAACTCCCCCACACTTAACCTTTTGCTTGTCCACAAGCAATGCAAAAACAAGAGCAAAACCATTATAACACAAATATGATCTTCAAGCACCAACCTTGTCAAAAGCAACATCAAAGTGTAGGAGACATGAACATGAAAGCCAACATCCTAGCAAGTATATGAGCGATTCAAAGTCAAAGGCACATTTAGTCCAACCTCACCGGGATCATGTGTTTACTCTCACTCTCATGTGTTTAGGCTTTATAATGCATCTCTCAACTCAATCCAAAATGCAAAAAGCTACATAGAAATTGACACATATATCACATATTCTCCGCCGCGGATGCAATCACTCACAAGCAACATCAAGAGGTCTTTTATCAAAGTTGTAATGGGACTTGGTAAGGAATTGAGGTAGGAAGATATTTAGGCTTGTGGTGCTAAAAATCCGGGAAAAGGGGATCCCTATGAACAACCGGAAGAACACAATAAACCAAATACTTCCAAAACCAAAATAACGCAAACTTTCACTCTCAAAACACTCAACAAAAGAACTTTATGTTAACCATACATTTTTCCAACTCTCACGTACATAATAAAGATAAAAGGCTCTTATTCATTTTTTTTTCTTTCATCTTTTTTTCTTCTTTTTTTTTCGATTTTTCTTCTAGAGCCAAAAATACAACAATGCACAATGTGAGGAATAAAACCAAAATTACATAATCATCCAAAACTTGTAACTCTCTTAACAATATCTTCTTTTCCACTCAACTAGATCAATCATTCACCAACTCTAATCTCAATTCCCGGATATGGTAAGGATTATCATTAGCTAGGGATAAATTTTGTGGAGCTTCAAAGAAAAGGCTAAGGCTCAAATTGGCTACAAGAAAAGGACACATATGTAGGGTGGATATGGATGGTAATATGGCTAAAAAAAATCATGCCTCTATCATTTGAAACTCATAAGCAATAGACATAGAAATTCGGCCTCAAATATAGATAACAATGTAAATCTCGAGAGCTAATTGCATAAGAAGAGTATAATGTCACACAAAAAAGCAAAATGGAATAAATATGATGAAAATCCCTATAAGGCCAAAAATTCTCACGAGGACAAACTTTGTTGGATTTCAATAATGTCCAAGACTTAAGAATCATACTTGCTCAATTGAACTAACAATTCATGCTGCCAAAAAAATCATTTCAAGTATTTGACAAGATTAGCCAATTCAATCATATTATGGAACATATATGGTAAAACTCATAAAAATATAATAGAGGACAAACTAAGCCAAGATGAGTATTTGAATAACACATATATGCAATGCATGATCTTTTTTGGATTTTTTTTTCTCAATTTTTTTTTTCATTTTCTAATGCAATAAATTAATTAAAAATAAAAACATAAATCGATGAATAAAATAACAACAAAATAAACATGAATGCATGAATATATGAATGCAACCCTCCCCCACACTTAAACTCTTCATTGTCCTCAATGAAAATCAAAGACAACAAATCATAAAAATATGAGAGAAAGAGGGTAAAGAATAACTCACATTTTTGGAAAAGTGTCGATGGTGAAGATGGCGAAGCTTAGAAGAGGAATGATGAAGAACGACAAAGACGAAGACTAACGAACAACGAGCACGGATGAATGAAGATAACGAAGAAGGAATAACATGGGTTGCGACAACAACATGCGAAGATTGGGCATGACCTGCTGGATTCGCTGTCAGCGAGTTTTGGTTCGCTGTCAGCGAATGAAATCAGATCCTATGTCGTCTGAGCGGCTAGATTCGCTAGCAGCGGATTCAACACAATCTCTATTCTTCGATCTTGTTCACTTTTCTCTGCATGGTTAGCTCAAAATATCCAAAAGCATCTATCTACCATATAAAATAATTAGGAAATTTCTAATTTATTAAACAACAAAACTAATTAAATAACTAGGAATTGAAATAACTAATTTAGGAAAACTTACCTCGGGTTGCCTCCTAAGAAGCGTCATTGTTTATCGTCATAGACTCGATGGTTTATTTGTTTGCGCATTCAAGACTCACTCGGACATTGCCAATGCTCTCTTTAGCAAATCAAACTCTGATGCACACCATCTAGGTAGGCAAGCACCACATATGAAGAAGCCGAAGTCAAATGATGTGATGTTGAAGAAGGTCTCCAACTCTTCATATGCTCGAGCATGACTTTCCGCCGAGGGTATGTAGTACAACCAACACAGTTCCGATGGTGGTTTGTTGAAGTAATGCTCCCAAGGATCTACATATTCACCAAAATCTACAAAAGTGTAAGAAATATCATTACCTTGCTCGGGAGCCATAGAAATCGGCTCCGGACTTGGCTCCTCAATAGATGGGTTAGAGATGATTTCTATAGGTGGAGTAGGTGCCAAAATACATGGTTCCTCACGCGTGCACTCATGAGACTCCATGTCAAGGGGCATCGAGCTCCCTTCTCCATCTTCGATTGAACCATTGGTGCTTGCGTATTGGCTTCCCTCATGTATTTCGCCCACCATTGGTTTAAAAGGTAAAGGTATGGATGCCAACTTGTAGTCTTCTTCCACCTTTTCCATGTCACCCACGCAAAGTAAAAGATCCCACAATTCCGACCAATCCAAACCGTAAAAGCCTTCCTCTTTCAAAGATTGGGCAAATTCTCGTATCTCGGGAAGCATGCCATCTTGAACGCAAAGTACTCGTTCTTTCAAATCATCTTCGATACCGCGTGAAGCATGGTCGTCCACTAAATCTTGCAATCTTGCGAGGTAATGGTGAAAGTATTCTCCTTGGTATTGCCATAACTCTAACTCCATTGCAAACAATTAGTAACAAGGTGTCGTGAACCGTAAGATAGGTCCATGACAGGGATAGATATATATATACACAAAAATTAATAAATACACAAAACAAAGAAACAAACTTGATTCCTCGACAATGGCGCCAATTTTGACGGAGGGTGAAGGTTCGATAATATAAAACAATGTAGTATAGAAATACTCTAGAAGGGGGGTTGAATAGAGTATGCCCGTTTTTCGCAGAAAATCTCAAGACTTTTGGAGCTCGTATAAAACCCTTTGAGATTAAACCTGAATCACAAAGTTAAACAATCGAACCAAGTGCGGAAATAAGGTAAAGCAATAAGTAAAGGACACGAGTAATTGTTTACGAGGTTCAGCACGAACTTGGCCTACGTCCCCGCCTAGGGTTCTTCCACAACCCTAGGATTCAAAAGGCTTTATTGATTCGCTTAGCTTAGGATCCTAATAGCTCACCGAGAAGCCTCTCTCTTATACAATTGCAATCTAGTCAACTCACGTTCCCTTGGAGTCCTAGACCAATCTAGAAGAGCCCCACCTCTCTCAGCTATCTAGTACAATCCTCTTACTCTCACAAATCAATAGCCTAGTGCAACTTCCCGAGTTATAAACTCTCGAGTAACACTATAAATGAATATATCCTATAAGCTCACAGTGACTCTCAAAAGCTTTGAAATAAACAACAAACTCTTGAGCGCTTAGCAGAGAGACACTTGGAAGACAGATCTTGCTTGAATGAATGAAAGCTCGTGTAACACTTGTGTGTTCTGTCTTCTTCTTCCTTTCCTTTATAGAAGTAATATGGAGCATGAGGTTCTTCAACACCGGATCTTCAACAACGGCTAGTAAAGATCATGGCGCGCCCGGATCTTCTATTTTTGGACACTTTGAAGACATGATCTTCTTTGAATTGGATCTCCTCAATATGCATCATAAGGAAAGATATAATCTCGAAAAACTTCTTGAAAGATTAGTCATATATATATATATAATATAAAGGAAGTATATAATAAGATTAAATAATATTCGGACTTATAAAACAGGTTTTGTATTTCATCAACTGTTAATGCTCCAAGACCTTTGACACAAATATCCTGTCAAGGCCTTTGAAACATTTATTCCGATTTTCATCAAGGGAGGGAGTAGTCAGAGGGAAAGTCGTTGATTCACCTCGCCAAAAATAAATCTCAAACAAACAAACTAGTATAGTATGCAGGTAAGGGGTCGAACCCTAGAGAATCAAGTATTCTAAATATTGTGTGTTTATTAATATAAAAAGAAAAGATTTTTTATGAATGAAAATAAAAAATAATAATTAATATTGACAAAAGCAAATAAAGGATAGAAGAAAAGCGTTTCCACCTACAAGTTCTTGACTTTGATTGGTTTTATTGATCATCGAATCCTTTTCAAGTTATTATCGTTTCCTATGAATTCCTCCCGTCTTGGTTTAAATAGATTAAAAGTCCTACGAGTCCAATTAATCCCTTACACCTCAATGCAACCTTAACACAGTCAAGATTTAACAAAGAGATAGCAAAACATCCTATGAACTTGAGCATATAAATAACACCAATTAAACACGGTAAATCAATGTTTAAGATATATGTCAACTCCCTACATAATCATGCTTCAAACACGGAATCCACAATCTTATGCGTGCTACTACGGAAATAACACAAATACGAAAGTATTAAATCCTAGCATGAAATCAATATTATCAAGGTAGCTAATCAAGATAACATCAATAACATAATCAATATCACACAAAGAAGTTGAAAGAATTATATAGGAAAAATAACTTATATTAGAAACTCACAAACCACCAACCAAGTCTCGAAAGTGTAGGCGGAAACTAGAAAATTAGCCAAACATGGCTTACCTAAGCTTTCTTCTCTTCAATGGTGATCTCTCTACTTTTAATTGATTAGAAAACTAACCCTAGAACATCCTATTTATAAGCCTAAAGTCTTGCATAAATAAGGTAAAAGATATATAGATAAACTAGATAGAAACTTCCTAAACAAACTAGATAAAAGATAGACTTTCCAAATTTAATTCAGCGTCAGATTTCGCTGGCAGCGAGAATTTCCGCTAGCAGCGAATAGCCTTAATCAAGCTACTGTTGGATTTTCGCTAGCACCTCGCTACCACACCCGCTGCTAGCGAATGTCCATGCCTTAGAAATTTTGTCAAGCCACTCATGTCCTCCTTATTCCGCTGTCGCGAGACCACCCAGACGCTGCAGCGAGAGCGTCCTTCCACTGGCGCGAGTCCGAACCTCCGTTGGAGCGAGTGGGAGCCTTGTCCTCGTCCTGGTGCACTCCGCTAGTAGCGAGACTTTCCGCGGCAGCGAGTGACTCACTGCAGCGAGTCCAGTCGCTAGTAGCGGATGGTGTCTGCTCGTTTGCTCTCTCGCTGGCTCCCTGGCTTACTCGACTCGCTAGCAGCGAACTCCATCCGCTGGCAGCGAGACGTGCTGGCTCCTGTTCATGTTGCTGCTGACTCCACTCGCTGGCAGTGAGATTCCATTCGCTGGTAGCGAGTCATGCTCAGACCACCTTCTCGCACATGTTGTTGCTGACTTGATTAGCTGCAGCGGAAATCCATTCGCTGTCAGCGAAAATCCATCAGAATACCATCATGTAGATCTTCGAAAGAGCTTTCCAACGCATGCTCATATGCATCGATCGGACATCCGAGGCCTCCGGAAAGTGCGTTACAAGTTCAGCTCGCCGGGCGGACAGCTTTCGCGACTCGCCCTCGTTTTCGCTCTTAGACCTCGATTTCGTGCTCTGTTGCTTCTTAGGTTGTTCGATGCTCTTTGGGACTTCTTCCTTAAGCTCTCCCAAATCTCGCTTTAGCCTCTCTTAACTACGTTCCTCATGTTCTTTGCCTTGGATCTATGAATCTACATAAAACCATCGAAATAGCGTAGATTCCGAACTTTCTCACAAAATGAATGTTAATCTAATTAACACTAAAACATGATTATATAACAATGAAATGCACCTAAACTAACCTATAATGCCTATTGGAAACATGCCTTATCAGTAACTATTATATTTTGTTGGCGGTGGACTATGTCTCCAAGTGGGTAGGGGCAAAAGCCACCAGGACTAATGATTCTAAGACTGTTTCAGGCTTTCTTAAGGAGTTATTTGCTAGATTTGGTACTTCTCACACTTTGATTAGCGATAGAGGTACTCATTTTTGCAATAAGACGGTGGCTACACTTATTAAGAAGTATCATGTTACTCATCGTATTTCCATCGCTTATCACCCCCAAACCAACGGGCAAGCCGAGGTCTCTAATAGAGAGGTGAAGATGATTCTTGAGAAGATCGTGAACCCGAATCGTAAGGATTGGAGTCAACGCTTGAATGATGCTCTTTGTGCATATCACACGACTTATAAGACACCCATTGATATGTCACCATATCGATTGGTTTTTGGTAAGGTGTGCCATCTTCCGATGGAACTCCAACACAAGGCTTATTGGGTGGTGAAGGAGTGCAATATGAGGATAGATAAGGTTGGTGAATTTCGTAAGCTTCAAGTGCAAGAATTGGATGAGATTAGATGGGATGCTTATGACAATGCAATCAACTACAAGGAGATGAATAAGGTATGGCATGACAAACACATCTTGAGGAAGGACTTCAAAGTTGGTGAAAGAGTCTTCCTCTATCAATCACGCCTCACTCTTTTTCCGGTAAAGCTCCGCTCTCGATGGAAAGGTCCTTACACGATAGTTCATATCTATCCACATGGAGAGGTTGAAATTAAAGATAAAAAGAGCGCTCATGTGTTTAAAGTGAATGGTCATAGACTCAAGAGCTACTTTGATGGCTTTTCGGATGAGATTGTGGAGGACATGGCTCTACATGAGCCTATTGCTACTTGAGCTTTGAGGACGTCGAGCCTAGGACGGAAAACAAGGGTGCTTCTTGAGAGGCAACCCAAGGTTAGTTTTTTCTTTTTGTTTTAGGATTCTTAGGTAGTTAGTTTTTGTTTCATTTCATTTGAATAAGTATCGAATTTCCTCTCATTAGGATAAGATTTTTGGTTTCTAACGTTTTTGTGAGTTTTATTGAGCTCCATTGTGTTTTTGGTGGAGAATGGACGGAAAAGGAGCAACTAAGGCTCGCCCAGGTAAGTCGCCGCCACAACCCACATGTTGCCGCCGCGAGTTGGTCAGCCTTGGTTTACCACGACGGGCGTCGGTTATCTAGAGGCCAGATATATATCGACTCGGGACTTAGACTTGCCGAGTCGAGAGTTTTTCAAGTCAAGTTGTCGCCACGAGTCCCTGTGTCGCGTCCGCGACTCATCCAAGGTCGCTACCATGCTGTCGCTGCCCAAGCCCCGACGAGAACCTACAAGTCGCCACCACGACCCATCCTTTCACCGCCGCGACTGGTATTGTCCGAAAAAATAAAACGGGCCCATGTGGGCCCCGTTTCCAAAAACTGTTACCCGTTTCCCGTTGCCCGGCCTCATCCCCATATCATCCCCTATCTCTACCAATACCCAAAACTCACCACCCTCCATAGCCGCTCCACACACCCAAAACTTTCAAATCTACCTATTCATCACCATCCCTCTCCGAATCCTAATTCCGAGCGCGTATTTGAAATCCCAACGTCCCGATCTACAAAACCAATCCAAAATCTCAACCTTTCCCACACATAAAACCCATCTTCCATCCCTCTACATCCACCCCTAACCACATCCTTCAACTTCCATCCATGAATCTGAGGGTTTGGGTTAAATTTTGGTGAAGATTTGTTGTGATTCTATCGTCGGCAACAAAGAAACGGAGAGGTAAAGCCAAGTCCTGATCGCCACAGCGACCAAAGTCAGTACTGCTATTCATCGTCGCCGCCGCGACCAGATCTGTCGCAGCCGCGACCTATGTCCAGCGAGAATTCCAACGAGTTTCTGAATCTCGCTACCGCGACACCATTTTCGCTGCTGTGAGTGACTGCAGTAACCTCGGTTTTGGTAAATTTCTCGACTTTCTCTTTGATTTTCATGGCTCGTGTTGATATGGAGATGCTAAATGGACTTAAGAGTGATGTTAGAGATAAGTGGAATAGGCTAGAGGGTCGGAAATATGCTTGCACGAAGTTTTTGGATATTCTGACTCTCCGATCTTTGGATTTGGAGGATAATGTTCGAGTGTTTATGGATAAGAGCGGTGTTGCTAGTTTAGTTGATAAGCATGTGCCTACGTACCCTGATTTGGTTCGAGAGTTCTTAGCTACATATAAGAAGGGTAGTAGTTCTTGGAAGTTTCGATTGGGTGGCCATAGTCGAACGTTGTCTTATGCAACTGTGAGGAGAGTGTTTAGTATTTCTAGAGAGCCTACGCTGAACTGGGCTGATATTCAGACTTCTAAGGTGCCCGAGCAACATTGGCATAGATTGACAGGGTTAGTGATGAACCTAGGGCACGATCTGAACACTAGCATAGTTCATCCGGCGGTGAGGCTATGCCATAAGGTTTTGAACAACAGTTTCTTTGGCCAAGCTAAGGGCACAAGGTCATAATATCTACATGGAGTTGCTTTATTTGTTTATTTCCTGAGCCCGACGTGATTCCTAACTCGTTGCAGCTATTCTTCATGGCTGGTCAGTCTCTTACCTCCGCCACGAATATCAGGAAGGATTCTGCTACGATTGGATTTGGTGGATTGATCACTTTGATTGCTATTGAGCTAGGGATTGTTTTAGATGAGTATGTTGCGCTGAAAGGAGGTCACCGGATTGATATCAACCTCTTGAAGCATGGGAGGTTGATGACTGTAGTTGGTGATGGCTACCATTGGTTCTCTGGCAGAGACAGAGCTCACATGATTTATCTTCCTCGCCGGGACATACCTACTAGTCCCACCACCGCCCATTTTCTACTTCCTAGTGAGCTTCCAGGAGCTCAGTTGCATGTAGTTCTGCCGCAACCGCTACATCAGGAGATTCCTCAACATGAGGAGCAGGTAGATGACATGGATTTTGAGTATCCTGCTCATGAGGAGACTATCTGTGGGAGCGAGAACTATTATGCTCATGCTAGTTCATCCTATGGAGGATTTGGCGCTAAGTTTCCTTCTCAAGCATACTTCAAGGGTTTCTTCCGTCCTATTCAGGACCAATAGCAGACGATGTTCGACAACTACATGCGTATGGATGAGTCCAACAATCGACTGTTCGTTGTTGTTGATCAGAGGTTCACATCTGCCGATCAGAGCTTTGGTATTGTCGCTCAGCGATTCGATTCTATTGACAGCCAATTGGCTGTCCTGCGAGATTCTCATGCTGAGATTAGAGCTGCTTAGGAGGCCCAGATGACGAGTTTTGATGATCTTTGCTCTATGCTTCGTGGGTTGCAAATTCCAGGCTATCTACCTCAGCCACCACCTTAGTGAGCATGTCAGTTTCCTTTTCCCTCACCTCGATTTTATTTGTCTATTTTTGTTGTCTTTTCTGTTTCATTGAGGACAATGAAAGATTTAAGTGTGGGGGGGGGGGGGGGATTTAGTGTGTCTAGTTAGGTCATTAGGTCATATTTCAATTTTTGTATGCATTTCATGTTTCAATTTCAGTTGTGTCTTTATTTTTGTTTTATGAAAAAAATGAGAAAATGTCAAAAATCCCAAAAATATCATGCATTGCATAATATGTTGTTATTCAAACACCCACCTTGGTTTGCGAAACTCTATGTTTTGTAATAGCATGAACTTGTAAATCCTACGATTTGTTTGAATTGCTTAACCTTTTTGTTCTTAAATGTTTTCATATGGAGCATGATTGGTGATATAATTGAGCATGTATGTTTAAGCTAAAGTATGATTGAAATCCTACAAACATGACCCTTGTGAGATTGTTTTAGCCTTATTGGATTCATTTATATTCCTTTTGCTTAATTGTGTGATTTACTCTCCTATGTTTCTACCTCTTGATATTGACTTCATTAGCTATTGTCGAAGCCGACTCACATGTTTGTTGTTTGCGGATGTTTGTGCTTTTATGTTATATTTGGTTTTAATTGCTTGTGAGTTTTGAGTGAAATAAGATGGCAATGGTTGATGCACTTAGTAACCGGATCTATGCATGACACCCATGGGAATGATTCACGCAAAACGGTGTTGAAAACTATCCGCTAAGAAAGAAAGCGTGATCATTGAGTAACCGGGTTCATTCATGTCACCCATCTTTGCAATTCGTGTCAAAAGATGTTCAAGTGACCTTTATTCAAGTAAGTTGAGGTGTTGGTAGACCGGGGCCATTCATCACACCCATGTTTGCGATTCGCGTAAGGAATACACGAAAGCCGAAAGAAACCATAGCAAGAAAAAGAAAAAAAATGGAAAAATCGGAAAAGAAAAAAAAAAGAGTAAATAATCTAGAGCCAAATTGTTTATTGTTCTTCCCCAAGTGTTGCCATTTTGGTGGAGATTTGATTATATTGTTGTCAATTTCTATGAGCTTAGTGCATTTTGGATTGAGTTGAGAGTTGAACTTAAAAGTCTAAACACATGAGAGCATGAGTGAAACACATATTCCTTGTGAGGTTGGATGATTTCTACTTCTATGCTTTTATCACTAAATACACGCTAGGATGTTTATTCACTTGATCATGTGCTCCATTTCATATTGATATTGCTTTTATCTAAGGCTATTGCACGAAGAATGAACTCGTAGGTATAGATTGCTTCTTATTGATTCACTCGAGAACTAGCGAAGCATAAGTGTGGGGGATTTTGATAATGCATATTTAGATAGGCATTATAGAGTAGTTTTAGTTATGTTTTATGGTTGTTTGGTTAGGTTTTAGAGTTAATTTCCTATTTTTCTCTTTTGGTTGGAAAGTTCGGAAACTACGTTATATCGATTGTTTTATGTAGGTTCGTAGTTTCGGCTTGTGGTTAGCTTGGAAAAGTTCTTATTGGAGTGAAGAATAAGAAGAAGAAAAGAAAGCATTGGAGAGATAAGGCCAAGAAGAGAAGGGTAAGAACACACGGTTCTGTCATGAGTCGCGGCCGCGAGTCCCATATCGCCGCCGCGAGTCCCCGTGTTTCACCGTGAAGGCTTGGTAGTGAGAGGAACACACGAAGACCATCAGTCGGGGTCGTAAGTCCTTGAGTCGCCGCCACCAGATTCACTATTTCACTGTGGAGATGTTGCCCGCGAGAGGTTTGTTGAAACATGTGTGTCGCGACCGCGAGTTCATAGTCGCGGTGGCGAGATCGTCCAGAGAACATCAGTTCGAGATCCAAATTCTATATTTTTGGTGGGAGATTCGATCCAATCTTTTGAAGACTTATTCCTTGGGGTTTAAGGACGATATTCTGAGACTTATTTAGTATTATTTTCAGTTTTAATAATTTTAGGATATTTTATATTATTTTAGGATTATTTCCGCATTGTCTTTAAGGACAGTATTTAGGTTTTCGGGGTCTCTTTCTTTTCCATAGAGAGAGCCACGAAATTAGAGACTTAGGGGGACGTTTATTCTCAGACCTTGGAACGTATTTTCACACTAGTTCAATCAGTCATTCAAGTTTGCTTATTTTCCATCAATTCAAAGGAGATTTAGGTACGCTATGAGTGGCTAAGTTTGTTATTTGTTTCACCTGTGTTTCGGAGACTTGGTTGGCGGTTTGTGAGGCTTAAACTTAGTTGTTTCCTACTATTCATTTGATTTCTCTTGCGCATATCGATGATGTTATTGTGATTGGCCATCATAATAGTGTCTTGCTAGGTCTTTGTTCTTTCGTCATTGAATGAATTCCATAGTAGCATGCTTAGGATTGTGAGAACCTTCGTTTGATCATGACTACAATAAAGGCCTATTGTAACATTTTATTGCAGCGGTTAGTCTGTTGTGGCGGTTTATGAAGCGGCTTAATCTATTGTGGCGGTTCGTGTGGCGGTTTTGATCATGTATTACCATAATACCTATTGTGGCGGTTGGTTTTAAATACTCTATTGTGACAGTTTTTTTACCTAATGTGGCGGTTTTTCCACGCACTTTTTTTCAATTTCTATTGTGACGATCTCTTAACCTAATGTGGGGGATTTTTCCATGGGGGGATTTTTGCAAAATAGCCACCAAAATGGGCTTAATTTGCGAAATGCCCGCGTTTTGGGACAATTTTGTAAAATGTCCTAAATATAAACCCCTTCACTTTATTTCACGGGTCTTTCTCTCTCTCTCTCCTCCGCGCTCTCCCTCACCGCGCTCTCTCTATGCTGCCCTTCGCCGATCATAGCGATTCAATCCCGATCAACTCTCCAATCGCACCAAAACCGCGGATTTCAACGTTTCTTCAATAGAATCATGGAAAATTTGCGCCGAAGGCGCAAATTTTCTTCGATTTTTGACGTTTTTCAGATCTTCGTTCTCTCCTCCTCAGATCTAGGGCTTCAGATCGGCGCTTCTTGATTGTTGAGCATAATTCCGATTTCGATGATTTTGTGTTCAATCGGCGCCATGGCGGATCTGTAACTCCCTCTCCGGCGAGATCGAGCGAGCGACGGGAGAGAGCAGGGCGTGCGTGTGCGAGGACGAGGTTGGAGGAGATTGAGCGAGCGGCGGGAGCAAGCAGGTCGAATCTCTTTTTCTTTCTTGCTTCTCCTCTGTCATTTCATTGCTGCTTTCATCTTTGTACATTGCTGCTAACTGCATCCCTTTCTGAGTGAATGAAATTGATTCATTGTTGTTTAACTCCTCCGTCATTTCATTGTTGAACAAAATCTGAGAAACGAAATCTTTGTACATTGTGAATGCTTTGAAATTGCTGAATGCTCTGAAATTGTGAATGCTTTGAAATTGTGAATGCTTTGAAACTGCTAACTGCTTTCATCTTTGTACATTGTGAATGCTTTGAAATTGCTGAACGAAATCTGAAATTTTGTCCTCGTTGTTTTATATTTGTGATTGATAGGTTGTTTTATGTTTTGCACATAACCTGTTTGATGAAATGCCCCAATAGACCGAGCGACTGTATTTTTACGAGCTGAGGTCTCCTTATCAATCGATCTTCGATCGATTGATAAGGAACTCGAATTTTGATTCCGACTGTTTTACTTATCAATCAATCGTTGCTTCCAATTGTTTTTCTTATCAATCGATCGAAGATCGATTGATAAGAAAAAACATTTTTGGCAATATATAGCATGGCAGCGCAGTGCTCGGATTTTCAGTAGTTTCCTGAGCTCCTTTATGGAGGGTAACTACACAGAAGAAAGGATGAGTAGATTGGTTGGGAAATAAAGCACCCCTGATTTTAAAATGATTTCATGGCACTTGAAGAAAAATGCAACCAATTTAGCATATTCATGACTGATAATCTGAATGTATCAAGGCAAAGTCATTACCGATGTCAGGTCATTCACTTTAAATGCATAGCAATCTGACTATTATTTTATTATTTTGTGAAGCCTATTAGCTCAAATCGGTAGAGCGTTGTGTACAAACACAAAGATACGGGTTCAAATCCCGTATAGGCTATCGTGTTGTTGGTTGTGTAAACTTTGGTTGAAGCATTGTGCCACTTGAATTGGAGACAAATAGAATGAAATGTGTTTCTTGGAGGTGCTGACACAAATAAAATACAGTTGTACAAATCAGTGTCAGCACTAATTTTAACTAATATCAGTGTCAACACTAATTGTAACTAATATCAGTGTCAGCACTAATTTTCACCACTAGTTTGTAACTAATATCAGTGTCAGCACTAATTTTCACCACTAGTTGTGCAAAAATAAAGTATTGATGAGCAAAAATAAGAGCATGTTGTGCAATAATTTATTGAGAAAGTATGAAATTATATTGAGAGAAAATAAAATCATATTGAGAAAAAATTCTCGAAGTCTCGATTGTTGTGCAAAAATAACTTATTGTTGAGCAAAAATAAGATGATGTTGTGCAATAATTTATTGAGAAAGTATGAAATTATATTGAGAGAAAATAAAATCATGTTGAGCACAATTTCACAAGTCTCGATTGTTGTGCAACTCTTAAAACAGAGTCGTGCAGCTCGTACAACAGAGTCGTGCAACTCTTACAACAGAGTCGTGCAGCTCTTACAACAGAGTCGTGCAGCTCTTACAACAGAGCCGTGCAACTCTTAAAACAGAGTCGTGCAACTCTTAAAACAGAGTCGTGCAACTCTTACAACAGAGCCGTGCAACTCTTAAAACAGAGTCGTGCAACTCTTAAAGATAATGTTGAGCACATTTCCATCAATCCCCCATGGTGTGCAACTCTTACGACAGAGTCGTGCAACTCTTACAACAGAGTCGTGCAGCTCTTACAACAGAGTCGTGTAGCTCTTAAAACAGAGTCGTGCAACTCTTAAAACAGAGTCGTGCAACTCTTACAACAGAGCCGTGCAACTCGTAAAATAGAGTCGTGCAACTCTTAAAGATAATGTTGAGCACATTTCCATCAATCCCCCATGTTGTGCAATTTTACTCTATTTATGAGCAAAAATAAGACCGTGTTGTGCAATAATCTATTAAATAAGTATAAAATTATATTTATAAAAAATAAGAGTATGAGGAGACACAATTTCACAAGTCTCGATTATTGTGCAAAAATAAAGAATTGTTGAGCAAAAATAAGAGCATGTTGTGCAATAATTTATTGAGAAAGTATGGAATTATATTGAGAGAAAATAAGATCATGTTGAGAACAATTTCACATAGTCTCAATTGTTGTGCAAAAATAACCTACCAAGTATCTAACAACAGATTTGTCGATGTTAACCCCACTAAAATCGACAGAAACGCCACCCTGCATCATCTTAAGCTTATCCAAGAACCCAGTCAACTCTTAAAACAAGAGCCGTGCAACTCTTAAAACAGAGTCGTTCAACTCTTAAAACAAGAGTCGTGCAACTCTTACAACAGAGTCGTGCAACTCTTAACACAGAGTCGTGCAACTCTTAAAACAGAGTCGTGCAACTCTTACAAGAGAGTCGTGCAACTCTTAAAACAAAGTCGTGCAATTCTTACAAGAGAGTCGTGCAACTCTTAAAACAAGAGTCTTGCAACTCTTACAACATAGTCGTGCAACTCTTATAAGAGAGTCGTGCAACTCTTAAAACAAGAGTCGTCCAACTCTTACAACAGAGTCGTGCAACACTTTAAATAGAGTCGTGCACCTCTTACAACAGAGTCGTGCAACGCTAAAATTTCATAGTGTTATTCATGAAATTTATAGTTTTATTCATACAAACTAAAATCTAATTTGATTCTTCTTAAACTAAAAATCTAATTTGGGCACATTATAATATTATTCGTGCACCTTATATTCTTAGTACAACCCGTTTGCATTCTAGTTGATCTAATAGTTATAATTGTTACGGTGACAAACTATGCTCGTCAATAACTGGAACTCCGCATTCTAATACGCTAAATTAGGTTGCATTTGTTGTGGCGATAAAGGAGTTTTTGTTCTCTGATTGACACACTCACGAGACAGTTTCAGGGCTTCAGGTTTAACTGATGCATATCTCAGCTGGAATTCTTCATATAAGGAAATATGTAGAAGTAGTGAATACATTTCTCTGTGTGTGTTAATCCTTAGTCCAACTCGTTTGAAACAAAAAAATAAAGATAGTGATCTTGACCAATTGATTCTACTGAAGCTATAAAGGAATTAATATATATACACAAAACTGATGTCAATATAGTTACATTATTGATTCCCAATGCATATTGCACAACGACTAAAATTATGAAGCTGTGCTGGTATATAACAGAGTCAGCAGCAGCTGCTACTTTTTGAACCAAATCATATATAACAGAGTCAGAAACAAACAAAGAAATTAGATCTGATGCTCAAACTCCACAGCTGCATTCGTTCGAATTCATCGGTTCTTGCTTTGCTGCCTGTTGTTTCACTGTCAATGGATCCTCGTAAATGAAATTTGATTCGGCTGACTTAACCGGAGCTGTTTGATCCTCTTCCTTTCCCCACAACAGCAAGTACAATCCTAAGATGAGGATTGCTCCTCCAAGTAGACTGCTCGTCGTAAATGAATCAACAAACTCATCAGCACTTCTGCTGTCACAGTTTATATGTGCTTTCATATGATGTTGGCAGCTGCAGAATGATGCTTCTTTATAGTTGCGAAAATTCTTTTAAACCAACATTATATTACAACTGGTTCATGTGTGAATACAAGAATAAGAAAGCATTATAATTCCAAACACTCATAAATAAATTCACTAGTATCATGATACCATCACAACAACAAAAATAAGGAGAAATGATCAGAAATCTTCAAATGGTGTTACCTTCGTACTGACAAGATTTAAGCATCCGCTCCAAAATCCATACAGATGTATCCTGGATTCCTGGGTGAACAAATATATAGAAGCAAATGAATTCTTACCCCCTTCTTTGCCCTGGTTGTACCAATGATTGAACATAAACAAGAAGTCAGAGCTATTAAGGTTAACTAATCGAAAGAGATAAGACACTTTGCAAATATGATTATAAAGACCAGATATAGTATATAATATGTTTAAATGGTACATGCAAACATACATTATTAGTAAACAAGTAACCATCCACCCCTAGGACTAAGAAGGATAATAAATAATATCTGTTCATCATGCAAAAGGCAAATGAATCTTTCCTAATGATTATACATAAATGAAAGCGAGCATACAACTCCAATCAAGAGTTCTAACCTGACTCCCAGGTATTTACAAAGTCGATCCCAGAAATCCATGAGATGGAATCCAGACAGAAGCTTTGAGCCGCCTTCTCTGCCATTTATTTTAAGAAGATGCCCATAGCCATTTTCATGAATAACGCCATGCAGAAGATGAGAAGTATCCTCTAGCTGTTGATACATCCAATCTTCTGCATTTTCAGACGTCGTCACATTGCTGCAAGACTTACACCTGCAAAAAAAAAAGGATCAAAATATTGCCACATTGTTGCAGATCAGAAAATAAACATTCAAATTTCAAAAACATTATAAGATACACAAGTTCACAGTTCTGCACTTCCTAAAAAAGTAACAACAAACTGCAAGTTAGAAAGGAAACAGGAGGCTGGGATTCAAATCAATTCACATGCACTCTTCATATAAAGACATAGTTCAAATTCCTTACATATATCCCCCATGTCAATCATCAATTCATAAATCCTTTGATTTCTCCCCCAAAAAAAATCCTTTGAATAAATACCATCAATTACCAACTCAAGCTCTCAAAAACAAGGATACCCATGAGATCCTACAGTCAAATTGAACAATTGGGGGCAAATTACACAAAAGGGCAATCCTCCACAACTGGCATATATATATAAACAACATGATCACACACATACAACCCAGTAACTAGTTAACTACAGCTACAAAAAAATTACATGAGTACATAAAACGTTCATAATAGGTAATAGATAAACTCCATTCCATACCTGTGGTCAGAGAGATGAACATCATATCCACAATTTGAACAGTACTTGAGACGCCCACCGATGGAAGTTCCATCTCCCTTAACAATGATATGGTAACGCTTGGTGCAAACTGGATGCCCACTCCAACAAGATCAAATTTCTAAAAAATGCATGTCGAATCGAGAAACAACACCTATATACAGCAAGATTAGATTTCTAGAGTTGCACAACTCCATCTCATAGGTGCACCGTTCCATCTCATAGTTGCACAACTCCATCTCAGAGTTAGACAACTCTATCTTTGCATTTGCAAATGATTTTGGTGGCCATATATGCAGGCTAATTTTCTTCAAACAATCAAGGCCTTAAACATGAAATTAAAGCATTAAGAATGGTTATCAGGGAGGTTTGCTAAGGTGAAAAGTGGGTGACATTTGGGAATCACTAGTACAAATAGAGTGGAGAGCTGTTAGGATTATCCAAAAATCATCTTTCTTCACTTAAAGTCAAATCCAGAGAATTCATTCTCTTGCTCTGGTCATCTCTTGGTGTATGTTCTGCATTCTATACTATCTGTGCATTGTGTGGGTGTGCTTCTGATTTTTAGGTCTCAAAGTTCAGCATAAGTAATTAGATAGTAGACAATCCCAAAGGCCCAGCATAAGTCAGTATTTCACTTTCATAACAATTCAGTCCCTAACACAGCCCCTAGGTTAAGCATAGGCAAATATGTAATTACCTAAACAATAAAAAATGACCATTGATGAAGTTGTGCATTATGTTCTTTAAACTGGTTGCCCAAATTGTGACATTATTACAGCTCTGAAGACAAAGATGGTACGAAAACCAGAATCCAAAGCACAAAATCTGACAGTAATTTACCAGTTTAAAAAAAAAGCGACAACTCAGGACATCTCAAACACACAATTATATCAGTAACACTGTAATCAACATTTAAATCTAATACAAAGTAATCGACTAGCAGTCAAGCAAATACATTGCACAAGCACAATTAATTAACATTTTTTTGAGCATCTGTAAATCTAATACAAAGTGACATGAGGTACGGTGGAAATTTGGAGGAGCAAAAACCTATTTCATGAACAACCAGAAAGCAATTCCAGAATCGCTAACCTAAGTCAACAAGAAATCAACTCCATAAATTAAGATGATTCCAGAAAGGCGACGAGCCGACGACGACAAAACCTCCAAGCTTCGAACACGAGACAACGCGATATAGAATTACCTGAAATGCCGTCAACAATCGCCGATCATGATTCCACGCCTTCGTCCTCAATCGAACTGCACGCGGGACGCCTTCGGCCTCCCTCGCTCCCTCGCTCGACCTCGCTCGCTCCGAGGAGACGAGAAGATCCGAGATCTGACGAAGGAGATCCGGCGATGCTCCCGCTCCCTCAGTTCCTCGCTCAGCCTCGCTCGCTCGAGGAGATCTCGGATCCGGCGCTGGCTCGATCGACCTCGCACCGGCCTCCGGCGCTGGCTCCGCTGCTCGCTCCCTCACTCGCTCGCTCCGCCGCTCGCCCGCCACCAGACAGCGGTTCTGGCGCCGGATCGAGAGCTTCCATCGCCTTCAATCGGGAGCGGAGAGAGAGATTGGAGATAGGATCGAGTTGGGATTTTCGGAAAAAAGAAAAGTGTTACAATAGTAAATAAGTATATATAGCGGCTAATTCACTAATTTGTCCAAATACGCGTCTATTTCGCAAATACGTCCAATTAATATACCTATTTCGCAAATTTTTTCTTTTTCCATTCCTACTGAAGTCGTTCCAAATTAATTTGTACTCCGTAATCAGATTATAGAGAAAAGGAAAGAGATAAATTGTCCGTGTCCTTTGAAAAACCTAGTGTGTTATCTATGGCTACTCCTCTGTCCTCTCGGTCCTCTGTCAGTTTAAGTCCATCTCTTTCCTTCTATGGCTACTCCTCCACTTCCAAAGACGCCTCCTCTATCGCATCCAGTCCTGATTCCTTGGACAAGCTTACTGAATCTTACGCCCCCTATCTCCCTCCGCCTAGGGTTCCTGACCACCCTTGTTGCGCCTTCTCCCGTGGTGGCGCGCGAGATCGTCCTCCTCAAGAAGGACTCTTCCTTTTCCAATCGCTTCATCGGCGATGGCTTCCGCGCCTTCCAGCACAACGACCACGCCATCACCTCTCTGCCTGTCGGCAATCGCTGGTGTACTCTCCGCAAAATCCTAACAGTTCAGGTACTAATTTATGAAATTAATCGGCTCTAGGTTTTCTTGTTTGTTTCAATTTCTTTACAATTGCATATGCTATCGAACAAAAACCTGGATGAATTGGTCAGTGAATGATCGCCCTAATTTGGAATGATCGCCATCGAATCATTTTGGTATTTTCTTGATGAAATGGTTCTTTATATGTTCGTCTGATTTGAGATGTAGTGATAGCTGACCTATGGAGGGCAATTTCAACCTTTTTGTTGAGTAGGTTATGGGAAAGCTTAGGTTTAGAGTTGAATTGCATTTTCTCTCTCTCGGAATCGGGAATATTGTGGGAGAGGGATTCGAGGGTTTTGAATTTTGAGGTCATTGTCCTAGCAAATGGCCTTTTAATACAATATGATTTGTTTATTGAAATTGGGAAAAGAACTGTAGTTAGTGTAAAGTTTGGTAAAAAAAAATGGGCTTGATGGAATCCAAAGTCATTTGTGTGACAACTAATCTTGAGTATAGTGTTGTTTGTTACTTATGCAGTATATGAGGTCAATGCATGTGATTTTCTGGATTAATTTCGCAGGCTCTAGTGGATGTGGACCATCTGGTATTTGCATTTAGTCTCATTGCTTCCATGACTCTTTTGCAAGTTTGTCTAAGGGGGTTTATTTGGACATTTTTTCTTTACAAGTTGTTGCTGATGATCAAAACATGATCAACAAATATGTTGGTAGTGCTTTCACCTTGCTTAGTTTTTGCAATTAAACTTTTTTTATGCTCATCTATTGCTATAACCCTAGAATCCCGTTAATTTGAATATAGCCTTTGTTTCCCTTTAATTTTTACTTTCACATAGCAATCAATTTAGATGGCACAGCTTCAAAATTCTCCTGCTGATTTACTGATTTCTTTAACCTTTGTATAGTAGCTGATTTACTGATTTCTACTAGGTTTTTGGTTTTGATAATCATGCATTAAATTAACATTCTCCTGATGCAGTATTTCCCTTTCAGATTTACTGATTTTTTTTGTGGTCCGGAATGGGATGTTACAATATGTAGTCATCTAGATAAGTCATTTGGCTATGAATCTGAATCTTTGGGTAAAGTATTTTGACACAGAGTTCCTCATTTTGCAGTGTTCATGCTTTAGTAAGCTGGTTCTTACCGATGAAACCATTAATGTGGCAGATATGGCAAATCTGAAAATGTATGCATGACATTCTCAAATCCATTTCTTTCTTCATGACTGTATATGTGGCTAATTTTATGAGCTTTATTTGTACAAAGTGCTACTTGATCATTTAATGATTCTCTCCTTAAGGACATTTATCATTAATTGTATAGCAGTTCGGAACTTGCCAATTTTATCATTGAAAATTTGAAATACAACTAAAAATAACAGCTTTCTTGGAATCCAATTTTGTGTATATTTATTGATAATTCAAATCGGCTGCCCAGTTCAACTGTTATAGGTCAATCCCTTGTTGTTGATTAAATAAACTATTTATTTTTGTTGTTTGCAACCGGATAGGTCCATTGTCTGAGTAAAGAACAACTAAAATTGAACCAAGTGGAAATTATTGATATAGCTACATCGCCGAGGGAATACTGGAGCTACTTGATCGGGTGTTCTGACATAGACTTCTCCCAGTTTAGATCACTTAGGACTGTTCGTGGCAGCTGTTCAAAGGATGGTCGGTAAGAATCTTGATATGTTACTTTTATTGACAAATGTGGATCATTTTGTCACCCTGGTTTTCTTTGGGTGATCAGCCTCTTCATCTGCTGTTTTTTTCTCTTAGCCAGTATTATTTTGCCTTCAATGATATAGCAGTATCGTATTGAGCTTAGAAATGAGCCAAATAGATATAACATGGTTGTTTTGAAGAATTCAAAAACAAAACTTTGTTAGCTTTGGTTAGAGCATGATGAATGACATAGGGTGTGTTTGGTCAAGCAGAGCGCTATTGTTCTTGATTGTTTCTGATTCCTCAGCTACTTGTTAATCTTAGGATGGTTTCTAGGCGCATATATTCTTGGGGGTTATGATGAGGACAGTTGAGGAAGTTTTTTTTTGGGGGGGTGGGGGGTGTTAAATTGCAAATATAACAGTGGATTGATAATACACACATTGCTTTGTGATGTGCTAAGTCAGCTCCTGTGATGCCCATTCATACTTATTCTTTCCTCTCTTTTTTCACAATCTTATGCATTTTCTAATCTTGCTATGAGTTAAATGGGTAGAAGATATTCATCATATATATTTAATAGGGACTCAGCCTTTTCAAGCACAAGACTTTAAGCCAATTTTGAAAATTTTAATTAGATTAATGAGATTTAAGGGCTATTTAGCCTTTGACTAGCATTAAGTTTGGTGGTAACACCATTTTCTCTTATTTTATTGCATGATTTGAAAAGAAGATCTAAACATTTGTTTAACAATGCAGATGATGCAACAAAGTGACATGGCACTAGGCTGAAAAGAAATTAGATGGAAAAGTTCAAACATCCAGAAGAAGAGGGAGCTAGGAGTTAGGTAAACCCCTTTTGTAGTCGTCGCATACATGATCTTCGGTGGTTCAACTTAAGTTTTGCAGGCTGAGTAGGGCTCTAATGTAGCTATAAAGTATGCTTTTCTTCCTTTCAAGACTCTGCAACAATGCATGGAAGCTGGTGGCATTAAGCCTTGGAGGCACCATGGATGTAGGGCTGTTACTTGAGCCGAGTAGCTCGAGCTCGGCTCGGGCTCAGCTTGGAAAAAGCTCGACTCGGGCTCGCTCGAATTAAATATGAGCCAAGCTTGAGCAGAATTCTGAGCTCGAGCTCGGCTCGAGTAGCTCGTATAGCTCATTTTATGGGTGAAATCACTGTTCTCCCCCTATGTTTTATTTAACCCCATCTAAATAGGTTTTATTTAACCCCTTGTAAATAGGGCGTATATCTCGTTTTGTAGGTGAAATTACAGTTCTGTCCTTAGATTTTATTTAACCTCTTCTTCTAAAGAGTCTGTCATCCGCTTTGCCTTTTGGACTCCATTCACTTTGAATCACAGATCTACATTTTGTGAGTAGCTCGACTCGACTCGGCTCGAGAAAATGAGGCTCGAGCTCGGCTCGTTTATAAACGAGCCGAGTTTGAACACCCACTACTCGAGCTCGTTAGCTCGTATATCAGCCCCACATGGATGCCACTTATTCGGAACTATTTAATCTCACTTCATGCATGTTCACAGATGCAATACAAATCCAATTTCATTGCATAGCTGGAAAAGCAAGCTTGACTGCACGGAATGGGGATAAGGTGCAAGCTCTTCAACCGCGATAACACAGGTGATCAATTAATTTCAACCTTGCACAATCAGTTTGAGTTCTTATGTGAGTTACTGATCTTAACTTCTTTGTATTCCCTTACAGTGAAAGAAGTGCAGATGGATGCCTGTAAAATCCCAAACGTTGTCGAGTACAACTGTTCCTTAAGAACAAAGTCTTATGCCGATTTCTTCACCAAGTTACCGTTCCTTTGTGGTGATCATCATCCGAATTTCATCCAGCAAATTTCCGCCGAGTGCATCCTAGAACTCGGGCAAGAAACCACTAGCAGACTCCTAATGGAATCCTCGCTTCTCTCGAACAAGCCAGAGCTCAAGGCTCTCATATAAGCTATGTTTATCATCTACTAATCAATTCACGGCGATGTCTATGTTTCATAAGAGTGTAAATTGATATCTCTTATCACCTCAACGAGCTCCTCTTGCATTGGTTGATTCGTTATACTGGGCTGGAGTTGTTAATAAGGTTTGGGATTTTATCGGGTGTGTTTGGACCCGTAATGATGAGGATAAAGGTAGAATGCACCAAAAAAATCGGGTGCATTCTATTATTTTTTTAAAAAAAATTTGTTGGACTATTTAGCTCGGGTGTAGAGAATCCGGACTAAATTTTTTTTTTATTTTGGTAAATAAAAAACCGCCACAATAGAGTAAAAAATTGCCACAATAAATAAAGAACCGTTGCAATAGGTTTGAACAATAGATGTTATTTTGTGGTGGTTTTTCTATCTATTTTGTGGTGGTTTTTCGCCCCAATTTGAGATTTGTCCTAGTTTTTGTAAAAATTAGTGGAATGTCCACTTTTGTAATTTCGGAGGTTTATTTTCCCATATTGCCCTTCCTTCTCTTTTACCGTTGTTCAACCACATTCTAGGGCAAATTTCGTTCTCAGATCTAGGCCGATAGCTCATATCCATGGAGATCTCGTCCTCGCTCCCGTCAGGTCGCCCCCGCCTCCCTCTCTTTCTTCTCCCACATCAGAAGACCAGGGCGGAGCCTTAACGACGTTGACCTCCTCGGCCATGGCTGCTCCGACGACGTCCTCTGCTGCCTCAGCCGCCTCCTGGACCAGGTCGCCCCCACCTCCCTCTCTTTCTTCTCCAGCGTTCGCAATAGCGATACAGGTAAAATTTCGATGGTGAACGACGCGGGATTCGACTCGAATTCGGGCGATGAGAACGGAACGGGAATTTTGGTCTTCGATCAAAATTCCGGCTCGAATCCGTTTCTTCCGGCGTCACACGACTTCCCGGAATGGATCTGTCGATTTCACTACAGTTCGACTCCGTTTCCGCATTTGAGGCTCTTGGATGTAGCGGATTGAAGAAGCTCGATGCTGCCCAAAAATCAGTGATTTCAGAACGCCATTGATGAAGCTCGATCGAAAATTCATAGCAAAGGTGATGACTATTTTAGTTGGTACATGTCATTCAGAACGCCATTATCATCTGCTATCTTGATTGCTTTAGGGCGAATTCAAATCGAATTAGGTCTCATTTGTGCAGAATCTATCGCTAAATAATCTCAATTGAATTTCAGTTGAACATCAGTTTGGATAATTTCATGTTGAATTCTTTGTTTCCTAGCAAAAGCAGTAGCAGACGGCCTGAAATCTGACAGCAGTTGAACATCAGTTTAGATACTTATCTCAGAGATTGTATGTTTCTCTATTCCTTTGGTTTCCTTGTATTCAATATTCGATTGTTGCAATGACTGGCTCTGTATTAACTTTTGTTTTCTAACAAGTAAAGCAGTTGTAGAGGCTGTTGCTAAATGTGAGTATTGATATTCCCCCTCAAACTATATGATTAATTTGATTATATATAATAAACAAATTCGTAAATATTCTTATGTGAAACTAGATCTAATTACTTGAAATGTAGATTTGTAATGAAATTATGATGCTTTGGGAGTTAGGTATTCTCTTCTGAAAAAAGGTGTAGATGTTTGGGTGTAATTGAAAATGCGAAGATAAATGCCCTGCAGATTTGGGTATACCATAGGGAAAATTCCTGAATCAGATTTGGGGATACCATAGAGAAAATAGTTGTTGGTCAGTTGCTTATTGTTGGAACACCTCGGTTGGTATTTTAAAGTCTCTTTGCAGGGGGAGAGGACTGGATATTATTCTTCAAGGTACTGTTCTTCCCACTGCTTTTTTTTTATTGATAGCAGATTCTAAAGACAGCTTATGGTGTTTTAATCATTCTTATTTATCTTGACAAATGAAAATAGGTGGTTAAATGGTTATGGTTCTTCTCGTGACGGGCTTTCTTGGATGCATATCGTTTCAGACATTGTTTTTAGCCGGTTCACCTTTCTCCTGCTCTTCTAACTCAGCTGGTATTCTTCCCTCCCAAATTGCATCTGATATGTGTTTTTGTTACAGGATTCCCCATCGATTTCACCCCTTGAGTTTGACAAGCTCTAATAGGATTCCCCATTTTATTTTTTACCGCGTTTGTTCATTTGTAGATGAGTTTTTCTTGTTGCTGATTTTTTCTTGCTCTAATTACTTTCGTGTTGATCTGATTTCGTGTTGATATCTTGCTCTAAATGCTGCATTTCTTGCTCTAATTACGAGTTTTTTCATTTGTAGATGAATTTCACAGAGCCCCTAACTAGTGGATCACTCATCGATGACTTCAATAATTATAACAATTTAGCATCACGTAATGAAGTTTAAATGTTAATTGGTAATATATAATGTTAGAAATGTATATACGTTATAAATAAGTAAAAAAATGTTAGAAATGGCTGTTTTGTTTCTTATTCATTGTTGCAAACATCTAGCAGTAGTTGTTGTAGTTGTGAAGCTTGTAAATGCTGACATCTTCAATGTTGACATCTTCAATGTTGACATCTTCAATGCTGACATCTTCTGGAAATAAAATATTATTTTTTTGTAATTAAGTAGATCATTTCCAATATAAGATTATCAGCTACATATATATAAGATTCAGAAATATATGTGCTGACACGGAGTGAATATGTGCTGACATGTGCTATTTTTGTTCAATTCAAATAGATGTATAGGTTATTTTTTATTTCTAATTGTGTGACATGATCTCTTGTGCAAATATAACATGTTGATATGGGTTTTGTACACTAGATGAATGAGTTTTTAAATTATTAAAAATCATGTCAGCAAGCTTAATTCGAAACTAGAGATATTTGCCTAGTATGCGGTCTCGGTAGAAGTGATATCAAGAATTCGGTGTCAGATTCTCTATTATGATACCTTTCCGGATAGGGATCTACGGTCTTTTTCGGCCATCGGAGATCATTTCAGGGCTTAAAATTGAGTTTATATGTTTTTTTTCGACAATATCAACAATTTTGTTATTTTATTTTTATCGCTTAACAACTAGGGTTTGGTTTCACTTTTCCTATTTAATAACGTGTTTGTATTTTTACATTGAAGTGTCTTGAGATTTCTGACTTATCTAGAGATATTAGCTAGTAGCTTTACAAAGTTTAATTGTGTGCTGACATGTTTCTTTTTTATTTCTAATTGTGTGTTGACATTGTCTCTTTTTATGCAATTCAAGTTGATGTATATGTTTTTTTTTGTCAGAATGTATAAGTTCTTTTTTTTTGTATATTTACATTGTCTCTTTTTGTGCAATTGAAGTAGATTTATATGTTCATTTTTTTTTCTAATTGTGTGCCGGGAGGAATATGATTTTTCACATTATTTGCAATTGAAGTAGATTTAAGCATTTTCAATTTGCATAACAGGTTGTTATATTTGCATAACAGATTGTTATATGTGCATGTCATAAAGTTATATTTGCATAACAGTAACTTATATTTGCACAACATAAACTTCTTATTTTTCACTTTTTTTTATTAACTTCCTCTTTTTTCTTTTTTCTTTTTTTGGTTATGTGAGAACATAGGAGGGGTTTTGTGATCTGTTTTGCGAGTTATGCTATATTTATCTCATTCTCCCTATGAAGTATGAATT
This sequence comes from Persicaria tinctoria, assembly GCA_037127255.1. Lineage (NCBI taxonomy): Eukaryota > Viridiplantae > Streptophyta > Magnoliopsida > Caryophyllales > Polygonaceae > Persicaria > Persicaria tinctoria. The sequence goes on along the minus strand of JBANSL010000006.1, from coordinate 52,908,135 downwards.
CTCTTGCTAGTTATGCTATGTTTTATATTGATTTGACATTTATTGTTCACATGTTATTCCTCTTGCTAAAAGCTACTCATATACTGTAGAATTTATTAACTATGCTGATTTGAAAATAGATAAACAGAAAGAAAAGATACATGTGCTGACATGATCTCTTTTTGTGCAATTCAAGTTGATGTGTATGTTTTTTTTACATTTCTATTTATGTGCTGACATGATCTCTTTTTGTGCAATTCGAGTTGATATTCGTTTTAAACCAATAATATATGAGTGTTGTTTCTTCTTGTGATGACATGAATTTTGTTGGTTAAATAGAAATTAATTTTGTCGATGTTGTTACTGCTAGAACTTGCATTATTTTGCACATATACACTAGAATGGTTGTTTTGTTTCTTATTCATTGTTAAAAATTATCTAGCAGTAGTTGTTGTAGTTGTGAAGCATGTAAATGATGACATCTTCAATGCTGACATCTTCGATGATGACATCGTCAATGCTGACATCTTCGATGATGACATCTTCAATGCTGACATCTTTTGAAATGGATGTTTCTAGTAACTTGGGAATATTTAAAATGAAGCCTTTCCATTTCTATTTCTTTTTCTTTTTATAAGGTTGTTGTGTTAGTCTTTTCCCTCATAATTGTGAGTGCTGACATGTGAACAATATATAATTAGATGTGCTGACATCTTCTAGAAACATGTAAATGCTGACAACTAGGGTTTGGTTCCACTTTTCCTATTTAATAACGTGTTTGTATATTTACATTGAAGTGCCTTGAGATTTCTGACTTATCTAGAGATATTAGCTAGTAACTTTACAAAGTTTAATTGTGTGTTGACATGTTACTTTTTTATTTCTAATTATGTGTTGAAATTGTCTCTTTTTGTGCAATTCAAGTTAATGTATATATTTTTTTTGTCAGAATGTATAAGTTCTTTTTTTTATTTCTAATTGTGTGTTGACATTGTCTCTTTTTGTGCAATTTAAGTAGATTTATAGGTTCTTTTTTTATTTTTAATTGTGTGCTAACATGATCTCTTGTGCAAATATAGCTTATGCTTTTATCAGTCTCTATAAGTGCAGGAGCCCTCTTGTCATTCTGAAATTATTTCTTTTTCCCCTTTGGGATTTTGAGTTTATGGTTCTAGGTCGTAGAGAGTTTAGGGTTTTAGGGTTCTGTTGTTGTATCATCTTGGGGCTGTTGTAGCTTCTGATTTTCCGCTTGCATCTTGCTTCCGCTGACATTTGGCTTCAATGTTGACATTTAGCTTCAATGTTGACATTTAGCCTAAATGTTGACATTAAGCCGTTGATGGGCAAAAACTTTATCTTTTACTATTTTTTTTACATTATTTGCTTAAAATTAAGAGGGAATAACAATCTTGCTGACATCCGGTGTCAGCAGTTTCAATTTGCATAACAGATTGTTATATCTGCATAACAGTTGTTTATATGTGCATATCATGAAGTTATATTTGCATAGCAGTAACTTATATTTGCACAATATAAACTTCTTATTTTTCAACTTTTCTTTTAAATTACCTTCCTCTTTTTTCTTTTTTTCTTTTTTTTTTGGTTATGTGAGAACATAATAAGGTTTTGAAAAGTTTTTTTTACGAGCAGCTGTTGATGCTTGTGTGGTGACATGCTTGTGTAGCAAAAAATATGTAAACAGAAGCTGTAAATCTGTCATCATTCATGTAGAAGTTGTAAATCTATAATCAGGAAAAAAAAATTTGTACAAGCTAAAAAAATCTGTAATCTGTGAAATCTGTAATCTAAAAAAAAAGTTTGTAATCTGTGTTATGTGAAAATCTGTAATCTGTAAATAAAACTGTAATATGTGAAAATCTGTAATCTGTAAAAATCTGTAATCTGCAAAAAATCTATAATCTGTAATCTGTGAAAATCTGTAATCTGTGAAAAATTTGTAATCTGTGAAAATCTGTAATCTGCAAAAAATTAAGTTTTAAAATATTTAAATTCACATTTTAATATGTAATTCCAGCAATATGTAATTTCACAAAACTAAAATTTCAGAAATCTGTAATTTCCTAAATATGCAATTTCAGCAATATGTAATTTAAGAAATTTGTATTTCTGAAATATGTAAAACAAGATCAATTTGATTTTTCACTTGCATAGCTCTTTACTAGACTTATTGCTGGGAGGAATATGATTTTTCACATTATTTGCTTAAAATTAAGATGGAATAACAATCTTGCTGACATCTGGTGTCAGCAGTTTCAATTTGCATAACAGATTGTTATATGTGCATATCCAGTAACTTATATTTGCACAACATAAACTTCTTATTTTTCACTTTTTTTTAAGGGAAAACTAATTAAAATACCTCCACCTTTAGGGGTATGGTAAAAAAAATATCCTCAGCTTTCAAATGTAATAAAAATATCCTGACCATTGAGGGTAGTTGTAATATATTACCACAAGTTTTTTCACGAGTAAAAAATGCTGATAAGGAAGCCTACGCAGATTTTTTACAAGGGTTTTCTTGAACAGTGTCCTTAGGAAAAATAAAATAAAGAGCTGGACCGGGTTCATACCCAACGCATTTTCCTCCCTCATATCTTCTTCCGTGGACCGTGGTCGCATCTAGAATTGTCTTCCAGGTCTTTCAAGTAGCTCATGGTTCCTCTTTAGTGTCAATCTTCCTCCTTCGTAGTCGACTATCTTGAGCTGTCTCTCTCACATCTTCTTCCCCTTTGATTCGTTCACGGATTTGGGTGGGTAATTTTTTTTTCTCCCCTCTTCGTTGTTGTTGTTGGTTTACTTTTGTTGTCGATTTGGTATTAGGAATAGTCGTGTTGTGTTCATTTGAGGCAATTTTGACCAGATTAGTTGCTTGGTTGAATCAATTTCGTTTTTCGTGTTTAATTTGTTATCGTTTTATTTTTTTCCTAAGGAAACCGTTGAAGAAAAGCCAAATTTAGTGCTAATTTGTAAAAAAAGGCTTCCACGTATGTTGTCTTGTCAAAAAAAATTCACGTAGGCTGTCATGTCGGCATTTTTGACAAGTGAGAAAATACAGGGTAATATATTACCTTCACCCTCAAAGGTCGGGATATTTTTATTACATTTGAAAGTTGAGGATATATTTTTACCATACCCCCAAAGGTGGGGTATTTTAATTAGTTTTCTTTTTTTTTAATTAACTTTCTCTTTTTTCCTTTTTCTTTTTTTTTTGTTATCTTACAACATAGCAAGGTTTTGTGATCTGTTTTGCTAGTTATGCTATATTTATCCCATTCTCCCTATGAAGTATGAATTCTCTTGCTAGTTATGCTATGTTTTATATTGATGTGTATGGTTTTTTTTTACTATATTTCTAATTGTGTGCTGACATGGTTTCTTTTTGTGCAATTCAAGTTGATGTATATGTTTTTTTTTATTTCTAATTGTGTGCTAACATGACCTCTTTTTGTACAAATGTGTATACAAATTTGTACTATTTATTAGGAGTTCATACTCTCTTTTTTTCTCCTTTTTTGGTTGTGGCGCGAACATAACTCTTATTTGTTTATTTGAATGTTATGTTATAATATAATTAAAAGCCTTTTAGCTCAATGGTAGAGTGATGTGCTTATGCGCAAATACGTGGGTTCGAATCCCGCACAGGCTAAAATTTATAATAATTCTAGTAATTTACAAAATTTTCTAGTAATTTATAATTGCATATTATACTTTTACATTTGCATATAATCAATTTATATTTGCATATTTTAATCTTATATTTGCATATCATCATTTTAATCCTATATTTGCATATCATCAATTTATAATTGCATATCATACTTTTACATTTGCACACCATCAATTTATATTTGCATATTATAATCATACATTTTCACAACATCAATTTGTATTTTCCCAACTTATTTTTATATTTGCATATCATCAAGTTATATTTGCAAATTATCAACTTATATTTGCATATCATCAACTTATATTTGCATATCGTCAATTTATATTTGCATATCATACTTCATTACATCAAATGTCACAAGTGTAACAGATTTTTGTAGTAATTCAATTCATTCTGACATCAAAATCAGATTTTGGTTGTGCATAATCATTACAAGCTACTAACACAACATCTCACTGCATTTTACATTAGAAGTCATTCAACCAACACATTAGATTGAGCTCAACTAATACTTGTCAGCAGCATCTGAGGTTTGCATAGGCACTACATAATAGTAGCACAACTGGTCTTTCTTTTATACTGATCACTATTAATTTCTATTTAGTTTCAATACAAAGAGTAGTAAATTCATAAATTTCAATCTAAATTTCTGTCGAAGGCACAAATTTTACTTAATTACATCAAATCTCAGCACTATAACAGATTTTTACATTAATTCAATTCATTCTAAAATCAAAAATCAGATTTTGGTTGTGCATAATCATTACAAGCTAGTAATACAATATCTCACCGCATTTTAGCATTAGAAGCCATTCAACCAACACATTAGACCGAGCTCAACTATCACTTGTCAACAGCACCAGATTTTTGCATAAGTATTAATTTGTAGCAGCACAACTATTCTTTCTTTTAGACTTATCACTACTAATTTATTTTTAGTTTCAATAAAAAGAGTAGTAACTTCATAAATTACAATCTAAATTTGTGCCAAATGCACAAATTTTACTTCATTATATCAAACGTCAGCAGTGTAACAGATTTTTACAGTAATTCAATTCATTCTGAAATCAAAATCAGATTTTGGTTGTGCATAATCATTACAAGCTACTAACACAACATCTCACTACATTTTACATTAGAAGACATTCAACCAACACTAGGGGTGTGCAGAAAAACACGACACGGCTGACACGACACGAAACCGGAGCGACACGACACGAAAAAACACGACACGAAAATGACACGACACGATAATGACACGAACCGGGAAAACACGGGAATAAGTGGTTCGTGTTTGGTTCAGGGAAATCTCGTTGCCGGGTACCCGACACAACCACCGAACCGTTTAATTATTTTATTTTTTAAATATAGAGTTTGGATACATATATGAAGTACGGTTGTTTAAAAATCAGTACTTTAAAGTAGCTCAGGTGGTATAGGGGCTGGTGATGTTTTGTACATGCGCAGGTTCGATTCCCAGCGGCCTCCTTTATTTTTTAAACCTGGTTTTTTTTTCGACTTTAATTTTGTTATCATTAATATTTTACTCATGCGAAACACAGTGTTGTGAGCGGAATCTGCCATGTTTTACAGCAACTTTTATATCGATTTCTATATACATTTCATGCATTTAGGTTTAAATAATACAGAATCTATGTAGTTTATGTTTATTTGCCAAATTATGGAATCTACACCAGTTTCTGTTTAATTCGCAGAAATCGAGGCGTTTTACAGCAATTCTACAGAAGGTCGGAAAAGCTCGGAAAACCATTACAGAAGTCCAAGGTCAAAGCAGCGGAACCAATATGAGAGTCAGGGCTACTCGATCTCGAGTAGGCCTACTCGACCTAGACGAGCCTGTCCGAGCATCACCTTGTCCAGCAGAAGCTGGTCGAGCAAGACAGACCAACCCGAGTCCCGAAGCCAACTCGATCTCGAGGACCGTTACTCGAGGTCGACGAAGCCACAGCACCAGATCCGGAGTCCCTCGAGGAGAGCTGCTCGGGAAACCCTAGTCGGCGAGCCATCGTACTCGAAGTCGACTAGGGCTTGTCGAAGTCGACGAGCCGCCCTGAGCCATATCCGAGCAACCCGAGGAGATCCACCCGAGGGAGTCTAGTCGATGACCCAACCCTTGTCGAGGTCGACAAGGCTTACTCGAGATCGATGAAGACCAGTGAACCCAAGTCCGAGCACATCGAGCAGAGCAAGCCGAGACGAGCAAGTCAACCCGACCTCGACGAGCCCTACTCGAGGTCGACCAGAGCCCAGTTCCAGAACCTTCTCGACTTGTCTTGTCCGAGTAGAGTTGATGTTGCTTGGTCGCGAAGGCGAGGATTCTATCCGATCTATTAAGTTCTATCTATGGAAGGCGGAATCTATCAAGACATGAAGACTTTCCTACTTTAGTTTTATCTCTTTCCTTATGGATTTACTTCCATTTAAACATTCATTTATTTATCATTAAAGTAATTTAGATAGAAATTTAGATATAGATATTTATCTTCTTTCCTAGATTAGCTAGGGAATGAAGACTATAAATAAGGCCCTAGGGGCTCAATTTCAGTTACATTCCATTTTTCAGAGACAATTAGTTAGTTCCATTCAGAGATACAGTTTAGGAGTTTGAGGTTTTTAGGGTTTTGGCTTACAGCGAAAGTTGATTGCCAAGATTGTAAAGGCTTTGAATTTAGTTTTAATGCAAGTTTCTTTCATCAATTCAATGTCTGCAATTGCGATGAGGCGTGAGTAGTCCACCCACTTCTGGGGCTGGGGTGAGCCCGACGGTGGCCATGTGAGGCGATGCGATAAAGGTCAGATCTTTTGTGCGATTCATCTTCTTTCCCTATGAGCATGATTCTTTTGCGAGAGTTGAAGGCGATCTTTGTTAGTATTATTGAAGCGAAAGTGATCTTAATGCAACTTGGATTAATTATGTGAAAAAGGGTTAGTAACAATTAGGGTTTATGCGAAAGCCTCTATATGCCTATTTGTTAATAACGACAGTTATTTGATGGAAAGCATGATCTTTTATGCCTTTATATGTTGTTTTGCATGGTTATCGTTGTGGTGTTGAAACCCTAGCCTTGGAGGTCTTTTTATATATTGAAGTCAATTTCTGTTAAATTTCTGAATTCTGTCGAAAATCTGCGATTTTGTCTTTTGCTGTTTCTTGTCGACATAGACTGGCCCTTTGTCGATCTCGAGTTGTTCTTTATCGAAGTCGAGTAGTGCTGGTCTAAGTCGAGTTGAAGTTTCTGTCCTTTGTCGATTTTCAGTTTCTGTTTCTGCTTTCCTTTGTCGAAGTCGAGTACCTCTTGTCGAGGTCGAGTTGCCCTTGCCGGGATTTCTTGTCTACTGTGATTGTCGACTTGCTGTTGTCGATTGCCGTGGTCTATCTCGAGTAGGAGTTTGTCGAGATCGACAAGACTGTTACTTTGCTTTTAGTTTCTGTTGTTTTCGTCTTTGCTTTGCTTTTTGTTGCCCTTGCCGGGTTTATTTCTATTTCTGTGCTTCTGTCTGTTCTGCTACTGTGTCTGTGAGAATCTGATAACTATCTAAGAACTGCTGACGTGCTTCCTCGTGGATTCGATCCTGACTTTTCTCTTACTACAACGGGAGGAAGTCTTGTATTTATTTGCTGAGACAGGGAAGTCAGTCTGATCTATATTTCATATCTATTTCAATACTCGATTTACTCCTGCAACAACAAATTGGCGCCGTTGCCGGGGAAGCAATCAATCGCGCCTTAGGTAGTCAGTTCTCACTGTTTCTTCGAGTGAACTCGCAGGTGTATGCGCCGTTCTGGTCTACCACCTGAGTATTACGGCTTAGACGACCCAGAGCGCCTTATACACGTCAGAAATAAACTGCAAAGAGCCATGTCGGCCGCTGAAACACATGAGCAGCTGATACAGAGGCTTACCAGGGATCTAGCCGCCAGAGATGCTGCTCTAGCCACCAACAATGCTGCTCTCGCCGCTGAGAGAGCAGCAAGAGAACAAGCACAAGCTGAGCTTGCCCAGTACCCAACCACTGCAGAGGATTACATGCATCCAACACTCGTCGTGCCTGAATCGGCGATTCTAATCCCTGAAAACTCTTTTGAAATTCGCACTCAATTTCTTATAGAGCTTAAAAATAATGCCTTTTACGACAGATTTAATGAGTGTCCTCTTGAACATAATACTAACTTTCATGATATGTGTCGTACACTTGCAGAAGGCACAACTCTGGAATATGTCAAGATGAAATCTTTTCGCTGGTCGCTCGCTGGGCCTGCACTGAAATGGCTGGAAGGGCTGAAGGCAAGACCACTCACAACCTGGGCCCAAGTAGAGCAAGAGTTTCTGAACAAATTCTTCCCACCTGCCAAAACAGCACATCTCCGCCAGAAAATCACCGCCTTTAAACAGCAAAAAGGGGAACCACTGGCAAAGGCATGGGAGCGCTACAAGGAACTTCTGCGATCTTTCCCTACTCATGGACAGCCGCCCTACATCATTCAGGAGATCTTCTTCAACTCTCTAGATCAAGTCACTAAGGACAGAATCAACAATTATACTCGCTATGAGTATCTGACAATGCCGCCAAGTGACGCATGGGGAGTACTAGAGAAGCTTACTACCTACGACAACAAGTATGGGTCTACTGTAACTTATGAAGAGAACCCATACGCCAGGCCAGCACCATCCATGCCCCTCTATGAGCCATCAAAGGAGATCGATCCAGATGTCAGGGAGCAATACTACAGAGACCAGAATAGGAAGCTCATCAAGCAAGTCAAATATCTCTCTGTCAACCAGCCTTGCATAGAATGCGGATCGCAAAGGCACACCACTCCTGAGTGCCCACACACAGAACAAGTCAAGATGGCAGAGCATCATGAGGAGGCAGCCTACGCAGGGGGTCCAAATCGCTACATGGGGGACCAAAGGTTTCAGCAGCCACAGTGGAACCAAGGTGTCCCTACGAACCCCCCGCCCTACAGAGCTCCAGGACATCCAGAAAGGGACCAGAAGAAGGATGATATACAGACAGTCCTGGAGGAGATGCGGAGGAATCACGCAGAAACCAGGCAATCTTTCAACTCCGTCTACACTCAGATGCAAGGTGTCAACTCTAGGCTTGGAGAGATTGATATCTGGCGGAAAACAGTTGATACACAGATTGGTCAGCTAGCAGCAGGAGTCCCTAGACAGTCAGGCGCTCTCCCTGGATCTTCAGAACCAAATCCAAAGGGAAAGACTGGACACATCGCTGCTGTAAAACTCAGAAGCGGCAATCAACTACAAGATCCAGAGGTCGGGAAGCAGCAGAACAGCGAGGAACAGCAAGTCGAGGTCGACAAACCTGTCGTCGATCTCGACCAGAGCCCACTCGACCTTGACAAAAGTCTACTCGAGGTCGAGAAGAAACTTTCGGAGTCCGCACCACACAGCAACTCGACGTCGCCAAGCCTGGTCGAGGTCGACAAACCCGTGGTCGATCTCGAGGAGGCCCTGGTCGAGAAATCTGCAGCAACTCCGACGTCTGTTCTGGCTCCGACTCAGAAAAAGAAGCTGCCTTTCCCAACAAAATCTCTAAAGGATCCAGCGGAGAAAAAGTTTCAGCGCTTCATCAAGATGCTTCAGAAGCTGAATGTCACCATACCCTTCACATAAGCTCTCAATGAAATGCCGTCCTATGTCAAATTCCTGAAGGAGATTCTGAGCAAAAAGCGATCGATGACAGAAATCACAGAGGAGTGCAGCCAGCTGGACATACTGGAAAAGCGGCCGGATCCAGGTAAGTTTGCTATAACTATTGGATTTGGTCCATACAAAATTAATGCCCTATGTGATCTTGGAGCCAGTGTTAGTATTATGCCTTTAACGATTTGGTCCAAGATTAAGATAGGTGCCCTAGAGCCTGTGGATGCTAGACTATACATGGCCAACAATACGGTGGTCATTCCAACAGGCATGGTGGAAAATGTCCCAGTACAAGTAGGTAAATTCTTCGTCCCTGCTGATTTCTTAATTATTGATATGCAAGAAGATCCTGCTTGTCCAATTATCCTAGGGAGACCATTCTTGGCGACGGTGGATGCCAACATAAGCGTAAGGAAAGGAGTGCTCACCTTCAACATCAGCGATGAAGTAATTGAGTATTCCTTCAACAAAACTGAAAAGCATACGGGTCCAATGGAAGAGGTCAAATCTATCTCAGCTGGCTACATCACCTGCGGGGAACCAAAGGTCAAAAATATGACCCCGGAGGAGCTGGAAAAGAGGGACATGGAGGCCCAGGTGGAGGAGATCATGGCAATCCTCAAGGAGAACAAAGGAGCTAAGTATGGGGTCAAGATCGACCAGGGCTCCTCGACCTCGAGTAGAACCCTAGTCGATCTCGACCAGACCAAGGCGACTCCACCAGCACCAGCATCGTCAAACAGCAAGCCAGAGGAGCCGCTCTACTCGACCTCGGGTACACTCGTCGAGGTCGACAAGAACTCGGAGAGCCCAGCCCCACCTTCCTCGATGTACAAGCCGCCAGGAGGAGAAGGCTACTCGACCTCGAGTAGCCTTGTCGAGGTCGACAAGATCACATCGTCCTCGACGCCGCCTTCCTCGATGATGGTGACTCCAGGAGAAGAACCCTCGTCGACCTCGAGTAGCCTTGTCAAGGTCGACCACCGCCAGACTTCACCAGATCCGTCTTCCTTGACGATCCAGCCACCAGGACCAGAACCCTACTCGAGGTCGACCAGTCTAGTCGAGATCGACAAGACCTGTTCTTCCTCGACTTCTGATTCTTCGACCAGACCACCACCAGGACCAGCAGACTCGTCGATCTCGAGGAGCCCTAGTCGAGATCGACCGAACACCGTGGTGCCCGATTCCGTTTCCGCAAAGGTGAGTCAAGGTATGGATCTTTCTTCTCCTATTTCCATCAAAGATTTATCTATACATGGGAGAGGTTTGCCTTGGTATGTGCGATTGTGCAAGATTTCCAATGATGAGCCTAAGGAGTATGAAGTTGGAGACAAGCTCTATGTCTCTAAATCAAAAGATCATTGGTTTCCCAACAAATTCAACAAGAAGCGGATGGGACCGTTCGTGGTGAACAAGATCCATTCTGGAGGATTACAGCTGATGGACAAGAATGGAGTCTTATTTGAGGCCCAAGCTACATGGGCTCTACAGATGCCACCTTGAGCTAAATGAAAGTCGGCCTAGCGACTATAAAATCTAGAGCATGTACATAGACTTTTTAGGACATTTGAGACTTTGTTTTTGGTTTTTGGTTTTTAAACATTGTTTTTGGTTTTTGTTATTTTTGGGTATATGTCTTCTATTTTTCAGGTCAATGGATGGAACCAAGCTACATTAATACTCGGACTAGGAGGTGCTCCGTTCGAAATTATGCAGCTCTGCACACATGTCTTGTGAGTTTCTTTCTTTACCCTTTACCTTGTTTTTATACAGTGAGGACACTGTAATGTTTAAGTATGGGGTGGGGAAAGGGCTTACTTGGTGCATATTTCCATATTTGACACTATTTGTGCATTATTTGTGCATTACTGCTTAGAATTGCTACATGGCTATTTTGGAATGCATTATTGAATTATGTGCATATATGCATGTTTTCCAAAAATTTGAGAAAGATGACCCCCATTGAAAATTTTGAATAATGTCATGGAACCTTATATTGGACTCGACGATGCAAAATTAGATTCATTAGAGATATAGCATGAAATTGCCTAGTAAAGGGAAGTCACAATGAAGTGCATTATTTTCTTGAAAACCATGAAAGGAGGTAAAATTTGAAGTTGCTTTTGACATGTTGCATGATAAGAGGATGGAAGACTTTATATTTCCATATAATGCTCATTGTTATAATTCCTAGCCTTACCTATGCTTATGCATCACAAAAGCCATAATATGCCTTATTTCATATATTGCTCCACATGATCTAAATATTGCCATTCTTTACCTTATCCGGGGATTATGTTGAGAATGATGTTACATTATGGAGATTATTATATGGTTGTTGTGATTATTATCATATTTGGAGTTTGGAAGGAAATTGTTTGAAATTATGGAAAATTTAATGAGTGAGAAAAAAAATCCAATCACCTCAGGAGATAAAGGTAGATTGACCCTGCTCTCTAAGATAATAGTTTGGAGAGATGGGACACTTTGTGAGGAGTCCAAAGCACTAAGTATCCGGGGCCATTCATGACACCCATGTTTGCGACTCGCGAGAAGGCAGTGCTGAGGTTAGAGAGGTAAAAGCATTATTATGAATAAAAGCATTATGAAAGGTGATGAATTATATGGAGAAAGAATGTGGTATGAAACTCAAAGTTTGGAAATACTCCATTTCCCCGGATCAAAAGCACCACATTGCCAGAAATTGCCCACCTTTAGCCTTTTACCAATCTACTCCTTCATGAGCTTAAATTAAAGTCTTCTTGATTATCAATGCTTTGTCACGTATGAATTATTTGTGCATAACCCTCCTTTTGTGAATAGATGTTGCTTTTACATATTTGCACATGCATGGATCTGTGACACTAGTACCTTTTCGAGGATGGTAATTGACTGCAGGGACATATGAGAATGAATCTAAGATGTTGAGAGTTTTGATTTCTTCCCCTGAATGACAATTAAAAGTATTGCTTGAGGACAAGCAAGCTTAAGTATGGGGTGTTTGTTGTGAGCGGAATCTGCCATGTTTTACAGCAACTTTTATATCGATTTCTGTATACATTTCATGCATTTAGGTTTAAATAATACAGAATCTATGTAGTTTATGTTTATTTGCCAAATTATGGAATCTACACCAGTTTCTGTTTAATTCGCAGAAATCGAGGCGTTTTACAGCAATTCTACAGAAGGTCGGAAAAGCTCGGAAAACCATTACAGAAGTCCAAGGTCAAAGCAGCGGAACCAATCTGAGAGTCAGGGCTACTCGATCTCGAGTAGGCCTACTCGACCTAGACGAGCCTGTCCGAGCATCACCTTGTCCAGCAGAAGCTGGTCGAGCAAGACAGACCAACCCGAGTCCCGAAGCCAACTCGATCTCGAGGACCGTTACTCGAGGTCGACGAAGCCACAGCACCAGATCCGGAGTCCCTCGAGGAGAGCTGCTCGGGAAACCCTAGTCGGCGAGCCATCGTACTCGAAGTCGACTAGGGCTTGTCGAAGTCGACGAGCCGCCCTGAGCCATATCCGAGCAACCCGAGGAGATCCACCCGAGGGAGTCTAGTCGATGACCCAACCCTTGTCGAGGTCGACAAGGCTTACTCGAGATCGACGAAGACCAGTGAACCCAAGTCCGAGCACATCGAGCAGAGCAAGCCGAGACGAGCAAGTCAACCCGACCTCGACGAGCCCTACTCGAGGTCGACCAGAGCCCAGTTCCAGAACCTTCTCGACTTGTCTTGTCCGAGTAGAGTTGATGTTGCTTGGTCGCGAAGGCGAGGATTCTATCCGATCTATTAAGTTCTATCTATGGAAGGCGGAATCTATCAAGACATGAAGACTTTCCTACTTTAGTTTTATCTCTTTTCTTATGGATTTACTTCCATTTAAACATTCATTTATTTATCATTAAAGTAATTTAGATAGAAATTTAGATATAGATATTTATCTTCTTTCCTAGATTAGCTAGGGAATGAAGACTATAAATAAGGCCCTAGGGGCTCAATTTCAGTTACATTCCATTTTTCAGAGACAATTAGTTAGTTCCATTCAGAGATACAGTTTAGGAGTTTGAGGTTTTTAGGGTTTTGGCTTACAGCGAAAGATGATTGCCAAGATTGTAAAGGCTTTGAATTTAGTTTTAATGCAAGTTTCTTTCATCAATTCAATGTCTGCAATTGCGATAAGGCGTGAGTAGTCCACCCACTTCTGGGGCTGGGGTGAGCCCGACGGTGGCCATGTGAGGCGATGCGATAAAGGTCAGATCTTTTGTGCGATTCATCTTCTTTCCCTATGAGCATGATTCTTTTGCGAGAGTTGAAGGCGATCCTTGTTAGTATTATTGAAGCGAAAGTGATCTTAATGCAACTTGGATTAATTATGTGAAAAAGGGTTAGTAACAATTAGGGTTTATGCGAAAGCCTCTATATGCCTATTTGTTAATAACGAAAGTTATTTGATGGAAAGCATGATCTTTTATGCCTTTATATGTTGTTTTGCATGGTTATCGTTGTGGTGTTGAAACCCTAGCCTTGGAGGTCTTTTTATATATTGAAGTCAATTTCTGTTAAATTTCTGAATTCTGTCGAAAATCTGCGATTTTGTCTTTTGCTGTTTCTTGTCGACATAGACTGGCCCTTTGTCGATCTCGAGTTGTTCTTTATCGAAGTCGAGTAGTGCTGGTCTAAGTCGAGTTGAAGTTTCTGTCCTTTGTCGATTTTCAGTTTCTGTTTCTGCTTTCCTTTGTCGAAGTCGAGTACCTCTTGTCGAGGTCGAGTTGCCCTTGCCGGGATTTCTTGTCTACTGTGATTGTCGACTTGCTGTTGTCGATTGCCGTGGTCTATCTCGAGTAGGAGTTTGTCGAGATCGACAAGACTGTTACTTTGCTTTTAGTTTCTGTTGTTTTCGTCTTTGCTTTGCTTTTTGTTGCCCTTGCCGGGTTTATTTCTATTTCTGTGCTTCTGTCTGTTCTGCTGCTGTTTCTGTGAGAATCTGATAACTATCTAAGAACTGCTGACGTGCTTCCTCGTGGATTCGATCCTGACTTTTCTCTTACTACAACGGGAGGAAGTCTTGTATTTATTTGCTGAGACAGGGAAGTCAGTCTGATCTATATTTCATATCTATTTCAATACTCGATTTACTCCTGCAACAACACAGCAACAAAGTAGAGAACGAGAGAGGCGATTTTGAAACCCTAACCCACAGAACCAGAGAACTGAGAACGGCGGCGGCCACTAACCCGCAGGCGAAACCGCGGCGATCGAATGAGTCTCGGCTCTCAGAAGATCTGAAAAATCGGGTTGTTCGTCTTCTCCCTTCCTCTCTGGTCTCGGCTCTACACAGATATGAAAATCCGACAGCAGATCTGAAGTCTCGGCTCTAGCAGATCTGAAAAATCGGGTTGTTCGTCTTCTCCTTTCCTCTCTGGTCTTGGCTCTATACAGATCTGAAAAATCGACAGCAGATTTGAAGAATCGTGGCTTGCTTTGCTCTTTCTTAACCATTTCATGCCTAGTTGTGGTGATTTTATGCTATTTGGGTTGTCAAATGTGAATCTTTGTGTGATTTGAGATTACAGCAGGTGAGCAACTGAGCATTCAACCGTAACAGTCCGCCATACGCCAACACAAGCCTGGCAAAGAAAAAAAAAGAAAAAAAAAGGCCTTACTCAGCCTTTACCGTGTCGGATCGGATAACACGGGTATCCGACACGGAATCGGATACCTTTACCGTGTCGGATACCCGGTTCGTAGCGGTTCGTGCACGGTTCGACATATTAGAGTTAAACGGTTTCGGGTATCCGACACGGTTACCCGTGTCGTGTCGGATACCCGGTAACGCACACCCCTAACCAACACCATGTATTGAGCTCAGTTAATACTTGTCTGCAGCGTCCGAGGTTTGCATAGGTACTACACAATAGTAGCACAATTGTTCTTTCTTTTATACTGATCACTATTAATTTCTTTTTAGTTTCAATACAAACAGTAGTAACTTCATAAATTTCAATCTAAATTTGTGCCGAAGGCACAAATTTTACTTAATTACATCAAATGTCAGCACTATAACAGATTTTTACATTAATTCAATTCATTCTAAAATCAAAAATAAGATTTTGGTTGTGCATAACCATTAAAAGCTAGTAACACAATATCTCACTGCATTTTAGCATTAGAAGCCATTCAACCAACACATTAGGCCGAGCTCAACTATCACTTGTCAACAGCACTAGATTTTTGCATAAGTATTAATTAGTAGTAGCACAACTATTCTTTCTTTTAGACTTATCACTACTAATTTATTTTTAGTTTCAATACAAAGAGTAGTAACTTCATAAATTACAATCTAAATTTGTGCCGAAGGCACAAATTTTACTTCATTATATCAAACGTCAGCAGTGTAACAAAGTTTTACAGTAATTCAATTCATTCTGAAATCAGAATCATATTATGGTTGTTCATAATCATTACAAGCTACTAACACAACATCTCACTGCATTTTACATTAGAATCCATTCAACCAACACCTTATATTGAGTTCAACTAATACTTGTCAGCAGCATCCGATGTTTGAATAGGTACTACATAATAGTAGCACAACTGTTCTTTCTTTTGTACTGATCACTATTAATTTCTTTTTAGTTTCAATACAAAAAGTAGTAACTTCATAAATTTCAATCTAAATTTCTGCCGAAGGCACAAATTTGACTTAATTACATCAAATGTCAGCACTGTAACAGGTTTTTACATTAATTGAATTCATTCTAAAATCAAAAATCAGATTTTGATTGTGCATAATCATTACAAGCTACTAACACAACATCTCACTACATTTTACATTAGAAGTCATTCAACCAACACCTTATATTGAGCTCAACTAATACTTGTCAGCAACAACTGAGGTTTGCATATGTACTACATAATATTGGCACAACTGGTCTTTCTTTTATACTGATCACTATTAATTTCTTTTTAGTTTCAACAATAAGAGTAGTAACTTTATAAATTTCAATCTAAATTTTACTTAATTACATCAAATGTCAGCACTATAACAGATTTTTACATTAATTCAATTCATTCTAAAATCAAAAATCGGATTTTGGTTGTGCATAATCATTACAAGCTAGTAACACAATATCTCACTGTATTTTAGCATTAGAAGCCACTCAACCAACACATTAGACCGAGCTCAACTATCACTTGTCAACAGCACCAGATTTTTGCATAAGTATTAATTTGTAGTAGTACAACTATTCTTTATTTTAAACTTATCACTACTAATTAATTTTTAGTTTCAATACAAAGAGTAGTAACTTCATAAATTTCAATCTAAATTTGTGCCGAAGGCACAAATTTTACTTCAATATATCAAACGTCGGCAGTGTAACAGATTTTTGCAGTAATTCAATTCATTCTGACATCAAAATCAGATTTCGGTTGTGCATAATCATTACAAGCTACTAACACAACATCTCACTGCATTTTACATTAGAAGCCATTCAACCAACACCTTAGATTGAGCTCAACTAATACTTGTCAGCATCATCTGAGGTTTGCATAGGTACTATATAATAGTAGTACAACTGTACTTTCTTTTATACTGATCAGTATTAATATCAGCAGCGTCAGCATCTCCGATGTCGACGTCAGCCGACATCAGCGGCGGCGCTGACACGAAAATTGTTAGTGGTGTTCGCAATATTAATGGTGACAGTGTCAACAATATTAGTGGTTACACGAAAAAAAGAAGCGTTGGCACAAAAAAAAAGCATCTTCGACGTCAGCGTCAACACTGTTCGCAAAATCGATGTCGGCTGATGCCGACATCTCCGATGTCAGCGTTAGCAGCGTCAACATCTCCGATGTTGACGTCAGCAACATCAACATTAGTGTCAGCATCTCTGATGTCAACGTTAGGAGTGTCAGGCCGTCTGACGTCAGCAATGTTAGCATCAATGTCAGCATCTCCGATGTCGGTATCAACAATGTCAACATCATTGCTTCTTACCCGAAAAAAAGCATATTCGACGTCGACTTCAGTCGACATCAGCGTCAACATCTCCGATGTCAGCGTTAGCCGACATCATCGTCATCCAACATGAGCGTCAGCATCTCCGATATCAGCGTCAGCCGACATTAACGTCAACGCTGATACGAAAAATGTTAGTGGTGTTCGCAATGTTAGTGGTGACAGTGTCAGCAGTTCCAGCAATGTCAACAATGTCAGTGTCAACGGTGTCAGGAATGTCAGTGTCAGCAACATCGGGTTTGACATTAATGCAATTTTAAAGCCTCTTAGGTCAATAAATAGTAGAGCGATGTGCTTATGTGCAAATAAGATATATTAATGCAATTTTAAAATACAAATGCATTTCCATATTCTTCCCATAATGTTTTTTAAGCTTGCATAACATAATATTATATTTGCATATCATAATATTATACTTGCATAACATCGGGTTATAGTTGCATATCTGAAAGTGCTGACATGTAATTTTTTTAAAAATAAAACAGAGAAAAAAAACTGGGCGCTAGGGGGGCCTGGGGGGAACCGAGGGGGGGGGGGGGCAAGGGGGATGGACACTTTTGCAAAATTTTTAAATATATGGATACTCCTCTAATTTAGCCAATTTTTATGGATATTTCACTAAAGGCCCCTTAATTTTATTCTGGTTAATCGATATGCAACTCACCGCGACCCACCGCAACGCCACCAGCTGCCACCGCCCATCGCCCCCTACGTTGACTCCACCACTGCCAGCGCACCGCCATCGTCTGCCACCGCCCACGACCCCCTCCATTGACTCCTCTGAGCGATTGACGGTTTCAGTCCTCTGAAACCGTCAATCTCACGGTGATGGTTACCTCCCTGCACTTCCATGGCATCACCGCTCCCAATCAATCCTTATCCTTCCTCCCTCTACAATCCTTCACCAAGAACCTCAATCTCGGAGCTTCGCTAGCTTTTACGGCCGCCAGCAATAGTGTCACGAAGAGGATGTCTCTCGCCGTTTACTGTCGTCTTCACGCCATTAACTCGGCAGTGGCGAAGACGGAGCAGTGCCTGGATTACAGTGGCGGAGTCGAGGATAGCGAAAAATTCTCCATTTTGATGAAGTTCTGCCTGGATGCCATCTCTTTGAATATGTTTTCTTTCTAGTCTCTTCATTTTTTCCGATTTTGTTTCAATAGCGCCGATATTCAATCCAATTTAGCCAATTGCGTGTTTGTTTCGTGAATTAGCGCACTGGAGTCCTTTTCCCCCCTTTTGGATTTCGGTTGATTCGTCTTTGCAATGCTTTGGAGAAGGTGACGTGGATGG
The DNA here is from genome assembly GCA_037127255.1 of Persicaria tinctoria. NCBI lineage: Eukaryota > Viridiplantae > Streptophyta > Magnoliopsida > Caryophyllales > Polygonaceae > Persicaria > Persicaria tinctoria. The sequence continues at coordinate 52,889,451 of JBANSL010000006.1, read as the reverse complement.
GGGAGGATGCAGTTGCTAGAGAGAAGGGTTTATGATGGAGAGGGAGGACACGTGGCGGATTATTAAGGAGGTCATTTTTGTCATCTTAGGTGGGTTAGTGGGGGCAATTTAGACTTTTTCCGTTTCTCCATCCACCAAAAAATCAAAATACAACCAAACACAAAACGGAAAATTTTGGGTGTTAAATATTCATCTCTTCCATCCCAAAAATCCACCCCCATCCATTCCATCCACTAAAATCCAACATATCCACTAAAATCCATCATGTTGTCAAACACACCCTTAGTCAAGTATACATATGTTTATCAATACTTGATAAATCAATCCTAGGACCATGAATCTCAACCATTGTCAGAGAATTACAGGTGAAATATTTTCTCTGCCTTATTATCAATTTAGTTTGCAATCATAAAGTTGGTTACTTTACATCTTGGTTATTTTTCATAAATCATTGTTTAGTCATAAGAGTTCTTGTTAAGAGTTATTGAATAGTGAATCGCTTCTCCCTGTGGGTTCGATACCAGACTTAATTGCTATCCTAGTAGTTATTTAGTTGATCAATTGATTGATTTGTTAATCTATTGGTTTTGTGTTTGAGTTTGGATTTTATTACTATTTGGTAAAGGGCGAAAGTGCCAACGACGTTCATCCCGCATCAACACCTTTGCTCATTTTAAGGTAAATATTCCACTTTTTAATTTGATTAAAATTGTGCCTCACTATGCAAAGTTTTTTAAAGAATTGTGCACGATGAAACGCAAGCAAAGGATTCGGAAGAAAGTAAAGGTAAGTTTAAATGAAAAATGTTTCTGCTTTATTACAGAAAAGATTGTCTGAAAAGTGTGGAGATCCAGGTATGTTTACTATCCCATGTGCAATAGGTAATGCTAGCTTGACCAAAGCTATGTTAGACCTAGGTGCTTCAATCAATTTAATGTCTTATAATTTGTACATGTTTTGGGTCTCAATGCATTATCTGAAACTGGTGTTACTATACAACTCGCTGATCGTTCTAGTATTAAGCCTAGAGGAGTTGTTGAGGATGTTCTAGTAAAGGTAAATGATTTCATATTTCCAACCGATTCCTTTATTCTGGATATGGAACAAGGTACGCCTGAAACTCCAATTATCTTGGGAAAGCCATTCTTGCGAACGGCTATGACTAAGATTGATTGTTTTGAAGGTTCCCTAACTATGGAATTTGATGGTAGAACGATTCAGTTTTCTATATTTCAACCTATTGTTTCTTCTACTAATAATTCTGTAGATGTTCTTGATTCTAATGAAACTAATCATAGGAATGAATCAAATAGTTTTTTAGATCCTTCTATTGAAATTGAATCAATGCATATTGAGTCTTCTAACAAAGAAAAAGTTGATTTAGGGAAAGATGACATTGAAAGGAAAATTGAGAATTTGATTAAGTCACATGACAATGTGTCTAATTCAAATGATTCTACGCTATTTCCTATGAGAAATCGATTCCTAATAATGTTGAGGTTTTTGCAATTTCAGGGAAACCTCCAGAAGTAACTCATTTCAATAAGGAATTGATTGGTGCAATTGATGGATATATTGGAAAAGCTCCTAAAGTTCCCCCTCTTGTCTTCCAAAAGACAAGTGTGGAGGATCTTGATGGGGTAACTTGATCAAGAAATACATCACGTCGAGCCAAAGACGTGAAACAAAGGCGCTTCTTGGGAGACAACCCAAGGTAATATCATTTCAATTTCACATTTAGTTTTTCAATTCAATAAAGTAGAATGAATCGTTTCGCTGAATAATGGAGTGGTGGTAAGTTACAACATTTGTTGGAGATGAATTTTGCTTGATTTGAATACGGAATACCGCTCTAAGCACCACAGCGCCTGCCGCCCTTCACACGGCGCCCGCCGCCGGTCCTGTTCACAGACGCGTCCGAATCTTTGGTAAAATTGGAAGGGAGCAATTCTATCTTTTTATTTTTGTTAAGTCCGGTTGTTTTAGGTTAGTTTTTATAGTTTCCATCTATTTAGGATTAGATGTTATTCTTCTTATTTATTTTTGGATCACGTTTGTTTTTATCCATCTTTAGGATTAGATATTATTTTCTATCTTTGGTTAGTTCTATCTATCTTTTATCTATTTTTATCTATCTTAGGGTTAGATTGTCTATCTAGGATTAATTTCTCTTTATCTTAGGATTATGATTTATCTTTTATCTATTTCTATTTTCTATTTATCTATTTCTAATTTATTTTATCTTCTTTTTGGTAGATGGATCCCCTTTTCAACTCACCATATATTTCCATTCCCTATTGTAGATCAATCAAAGCTTTTCTCCAAGGAAACCTACAAAACTTAAATAGCCTACTTGAATCCATTCCAAAAAACCTAAAGCCTTGTGTTTCAATTGAGTTCTTGCCCATCAAAACACTTGCCACCACTACCCTACATCCCACAAATTCAATCTTTTTCCCTACCATTCCCCTACCTATCACCAAAGAAGGCTATTAAAACCAAGTTGGTCGTCAAGTTTCGAGTTTGGAGGAGTTTAGATGTCGTTTGTTCAACGTCTTCCCTCGGATTCATGCTCGGCGATACACGGCGCCCGCCGTCACTGTAGAGAGGTCATCTTTGGTCGTTTTTGTGGTATCTTTTGATTTTCTTCTTGAGTTGTGCATCAAGTCTTCGGTTCCTGCTATAAAGATGTTTGGTCTTTTTTCATGGGAGGAGAAAGATTGTTGACTTAAGCTTGAGAAGAGAGTATTTATCCACACTGTTCTTTCATCCCCCGACGTTGAAGCGTTTGGGACTGCTTGAGGAGGTCTCTCGACTCTTTGAGAGAGGAGATTTGGGCGATTTCATGGATTTGGCTTATTTTACCTATCCGGCTTTGGTGAGAGAGTTCTTGGCTACCCTAGATTATCGTTCTGATGTGGAGATTCGTTTCTAGTTGAGAAATTGGAAGTTCGTGGTAACTAAGGATCTCATTGCACAAGCTTTTGGTGTTACCAAGACGCATGCTGACACCTATGGGTATGAGATGGCTGCTCCACATCCTCATGACATTTGGAAGGAGGCTACAGAAAAAAAAATTGAGTCGAGCAAACGCCACTATGAGTCCATGATTACTCATCTTGCGTTGAGGTTGTGCTATTTGGTGCTATGTAGTTCTTTCTTGGGTATGGAGAATTCTTCCTTGGTTATTATGAGAGCCTAGAGCTATATTTATTGTTCGATTCCTAAGACAATGCATATTCCCGACTGGGTTAAGCTAAAGGGTATCAATCAACGGTCTGAATCCCAGACTCCGCCTTCACAGTAATTGGTTAGTCATTTGCTTTCTTCAAACCCTTTATTTTATTTTTCATTGTTCCTTTTTGTGTATGTTTATGCATTGAGGACAATGCAACATGTAAATGTGGGGCGGGGGGGGGGGGGAGAGAAGTGAAGTGAATTAGTTAGTTAGATTAGTTCATGTTTAATTTTTTATTTCATGTTTCTATTTTTAGTTCTTTATTTTAGTTATTTTCGATTATTATGTAATTCATGCATCATGTTTATGTTATTTTCTTTAGAAAATGTCAAAAAATGAAAAAAAAAACTAATAGAAAATGTCGAAAATCAAAGAAAACAAAAGGTTTGGTCTCATGCATTGCATATTGTGTTATCAAAGATACACATCTAATTTGAGTTTGTCCTATTTAACGTTATATGGGCATGATCTTATAAATTCCATGGAATTCTGGAATGATTTGACCTTGTCTTTAAAACTGGTTTTTATGTGCAATATGATTAGGCATAGGCAATTGAACATGTATGATCTAAGTTTATGAGCATGCTTGATATTCAACAAAAAGTTGTCCTTGTGAGATATTTTTGGCCTTATGAGGGATACATCTATATTCCTTTTGCTTTTCTTGTATGATTTACTCTTCCTATGCATTCATCATTGAATATTGTCATAGTTATCTATTTTCAAGACCAGTTATATACATGTTCATTGCTTGATAAGTTAAAATGGTAGAGGCAAATTTTTAGCCACATTTTATCCATGTCTACCTTATGTTATATCTGGCTTTGAAACCAATTTGAGCCTTTAGCTTGTTTTATTGATAGCTCCACAAAATTATATTATTCCTAGTCTATGACGAGCCTTACCCTCATTCCGGGGAAATTGAGATTTTGAGTAGGTTATGGAATCTATTTTCGAGTCGAGGAGAAAGACTCTTAAGTGTGAGTTTTATGGTTTATGTGATGCGGGGTTGTCTCATCGTTCCAACAAAGGCTCCCGAAAACAAACACAAACAGAAGATTAGACGTCGGTTGGATTTCGAACCGATAACAGAAGATTCAAAGACATCAGTCTCGGACAAAAACCGATGTCAAAAATACGACAGATTCGGCGAAAGTAAATATATGGGGTTCACATGCAATGAGTTGGCCGGAATACTTATACCTAAGAGATTAAACCACTCATCGGCACAAGTCCCTAAGTGATGTCCATGTTTTGTGCCATGTTTTATATCTACTTTTATATCGATTTCTGCATGCATTTGGGTTAGATTAATACAGAATCTATGTAGTTTATGCTTATTTGCCAAATTATAGAGTATACACTAATTTTTATTTAATTTCGCAGAAATTGGACGCACTTTGGAGCTTAAAGGAAAACTAATGAAGAAGCTAAGGATGGTGCAGCTGGAGAAAAGGCCATTTTTTGGAATTCATCATTCTGAGTCAAGTTCTGATGTCTTCATTAGAGTTATAGCCCTCGAAAAGAGCTTTTCAACGCATGCTCATATGCATCAATCCGACGAACGAGGACTCGGAAAAGTGCATTTAAAGAACAGAGCAAAATGAAAACTGAAGACTGGTCGATATCGACCAAGGATACTCGATATCAAAAAAATCTTGGTCGAAAATTCCAGAATCGACCAGTAGACAAGGGTGCAACTCGATATCGACCTATAGTGGTCGATATCGACCAACAAAATCGACTCGATATTTCCCCAGGAAGCCGAGATCGAGTTGCTGAGCTGAAGCCGGAAGAAGTGACTCGATATCGACCACACGTAGTCGATATCGACCTAGTCCCAGTAACGTCATCAAGTCGATTCTGAGTTCTAATTAAAGTTCTATCCCGAATCCAATGGAGATATTCACAAGAGAAGATTCTTTGCATATGAAGAGTTGAAAGATTTTATCTTTTTTTAATTATCTTTTTATCTATCCTAAGGGTGGAACATTTAATTACCCTAAGAATTTATCTTGTTTTACCTATTTAGATTTATTTATTTCCTAGTAGAATTATATCTTTAGATAGAAGATAGATGATTAGCAAGGATTAAGGCCTATAAATAAAGCCCATAGGGCTAGTTTTTATTCATTCAATTCTAGAGGAAGAGAAGAGGTAGTAAGTAGAGAGAGAGAGAGTGGAGGCCGAGAAGAGTTAAGGAGCGAGAGAAAGTTGGCTTTGATCGGTTGTAAGCTTTATTTTATTATTAATGCAATTTAATTTTCTTTTATTATTGATGTCTTTCCTTGCGATGAAGAGCGAGTAGTCCACCCACTTCTAGGGTCGGGGTCAGCCCCACGATAACCAAGGGTGCTTGAGGTAAAGATTCGACCTTTATTATGCTTTGATCATCCACTACCTTTTATATGTTTATTACCTATTTAATAGAGATCCATGTTAGCAACTTGGATTATAAACATAAAATCGGTAGATACAATTAGGGTTTCTTGAAAGAATTGTCTAATTGTTAGAAAAGGCGAAAGCTTGGTCCTTTGATGTGATTGCATGATTATCGTTATTTATCTTGCCTTATGCATGTTTGGTTATCGCTGTTGCAAATCCCGATCTTGGAAGTTTTCTTTTACATAAGTTTATTCTGCAATTTACAAAGCTTTGTTCTTTTATTTTGACTGCTCCTTCTCGATATTGACCACCTACTGGTCGATATCGATTTCTGATTTTCGATCCCGAAAGATCGCTGCTTGTTTGTGTTTTTGTAGGCACATGTCGATTTCGAGGAGGACTGATCGATATCGAGTGCACAGGTAGAAATCGACTGACTTTCTGCAATTGCCCAAAATCGACTGGATTTGGTCGATATCGACTACTGTTGGTCGATATCGAGTAAACACCCTGAGTCGAGACCGACGTGAGATTCTTCTGCTGCCTGAGATCCGCTGACACGCTTCCTCGAGGATCGATCCTGACTTCCTTTTGCTACATCGGGAGGAAGTCTTGAAAATTATTTGCTGAGAACTGAATCGGTTTGCTTATTTTATTTACATTCTATTTGCAATCTTGATTTCCTCTGTCAACAATTGTTCCAAGATAGCGGAGCTTCGCCAACGGATAGCGGTGAAACAACAAGAGAAGGCGGAACTAACCCGTCACGCGGATGTCGATGCCTCCGAAAGCCGCTGAGTCAAGGAACAATTGGACGCTTGGCATAGATGGGAACATCAGACCGAATTGCCCAAACCGACGATGACAAGTTGGTTCAACAACGTCCCCTTCTATGAGCCAGTCGACATCGACTACTTGGACTTGACATATACACATTCTGGAGGAACTGATCCAGAAACACCAGTTGAAATCCACTGTAACACAGAAATCCAGGTATGTCCTTCCTCTATTTCGATTTCTACTTCGCTATCTATCTTTGACGAATCTTTTGAAGGATCCCAAGAAGCAGAAGAGCTACCAATGAAAAATCCGGACGTTGTTGTCCATGGTGTTTCAAAGTCGCTTTTACCTTACAAGGTGAAGGTCATCTCCAACGATTTTGGGCAACCGATGTTTGTGTTCAAGTATGGGGTCCTCACAAAGTGGCACAAAGCTCCACAGGACGAGGTGGAAGTTTCTCTTCCCACTCCACCGGTTTGCTGTGGTGGAGATACACAACCAAATCAAACTTTGAAGCGGAAGGGATACGATGATGAGGTATGTGAATGTTCTGTATGTCTTCCCTTATGCAGGCTAGCTGGAGCCCAGGAAGATGAATGGGTGGAGCAATGGAGTGTTCTGTCGAGGAGATTTAAACTTCACCATATGATGCCCCCGGATGACATTCCACGCTTCCCACCACCGGAGGAACCATCAGACCCACCTATACCTCCAAACAAGGATGAGCCAGGCTAATGCTTAAAGGGAAGTAGGTCAAGCTAAAGACTTAAAATTTAGCGCTTATGGGAGGCAACCCGCTATTTTTATTTTTATTTTACTTTATATTTTTATATCTCTTTTACTTCGTGCAAGGTATCTTTTGTTGATATTTTTAGACAGGTCGAAAAAAACGGGGACCGAGTGGAAATTTCGAGGCAACCTGGTCGATATCGACCAACACTAGTCGATATCGGCCCTTGAGGCAGATTTCGACCAGAGCAGAGAAGTTAGATGCAGGTCGATTTCGACCAACCTTACTCGATATCGAGTAAGTTGGTCGATATCGACCCAAGTCCCAAATTTCGACTAAGTTGATCAGACGAGGAATCGGGCGAATTGAAGCTGATATCGACCTACACCTACTCGATATCGACTTTTGGCAACCTACAGCAGCCCTACAACGCGTTATTCTGTGAGTTCCATCCTTTACCTTTGTTTTATTTATTTATACAGTGGGGACACTGTATATTCTAAGTATGGGGTGTGGGAAGAGCACATTAAACCCAAAGTTTGTTTTATGAGACATCTCCCAATGCTTGTAAATTGTCTAAAGAAATAGTGTCATGGAAGTTATATTGAACTCGACGATGCAAAATTGGATTCATTAGAGATATAACATGAAACTGTCTAGTAAAGGGAAGTCACAATGAAGTGCATATTTTTATGAAAACCATGAAAGGAGGTACAGTTTGATATTGCTTTTGACATGTTGCAAAGATGGAGGACTTTATATTTTCCATATAATGCTCATATGTTTATATTCCTTAGCCATACCTATGCTTAAGCATCACAAAATCCATATTATGCCTTATTTCATATATTTGCTCCACATAATCTAAATATTGCCATTCTTTAGCTTATTTCATATCCGGGGATTATGTTGAGAATGATGTCACATTATGGAGATTATTATATGGTTGTTGTATTGTTATTATTATTATTGGAGTTTGGTAGGAAATTGAAAAAATATATTTAATGAGTGAAAGAAAATCCGATCACCTCAGGAGATAAAGGTAGATTGACCCTGCTCACTGAGATAATAGTTTGGCGAGATGGGACACACAGGTGAGGAGTCCAAAGCACTAAGTATCCGGGGTCATTCATGACACCCATGTTTGCGACTCGCGAGAAGGCAGTGCTGAGGTTGGAGAGGTAAAAGCATTATATTGAAAAAAAAGCTTTGAGTGATGAGTAAAAGGTGATGAATCAAAAGGAAGAAGGAATGTGGAAATGCAATTTGTAAATTACTCCATTTCCCCGGAATATTAACACCACATTGCCAAAAATTGCCCACATTTAGCCTTTTACCAATCTACTTCTTATTGAGCTTAAATAAAGTCCTCTTGATTATTAATGATTTGTCACATGAATTGTTTTTGCATAAACCTTCTTTTGTGAGTAGATGTTGCTTTTGATTGCACATGTATGGATTTGTGACATTAGTACCTTTTCGAGGATGGTAATTGATTGCAGTGATATATAAAAATGAATCTATGATGTTGAGAGTTTTGAATTCTTCCCCTGAATGACCATCCAAGTTATTGCTTGGGGACAAGCTAGCTTAAGTATGGGGTGATTTAATATCCATGTTTTGTGCCATGTTTTACATCTACTTTTATATCGATTTCTGCATGCATTTCATGCATTCCGGTTAGATTAATACAGAATCTATGTAGTTTATGCTTATTTGCCAAATTATAGAGTGTACACTAGTTTTTATTTAATTTCGCAGAAATCGGACGCACTTTGGAGCTTAAAGGAAAACTCATGAAGAAGCTAAGGATGGTGCAGCTGGAGAAAAGGCCATTATTCGACATTCATCATTCTGAGTCAAGTTCTGATGTCTTCATGAGAGTTGTAGCCCTCGAAAAGACATTTCCAACTCATGCTCATATGCGTCTATCCGACGAACGAGGACTCGGGAAAGTGCATTTAAAGAACAGAGCAAAATGCTGAAAACGGAAGACTGGTCGATATCGACCAAGGCTACTCGATATCGACCAAATCTTGGTCGAAAATTCCAGAATCGACCAGCAGACAAGGGTGCAACTCGATATCGACCTATAGTGGTCGATATCGACCAATAAAATCGACTCGATATTTCCCTAGGAAGCCGAGATCGAGTGACTGGGCTGAAGCCGGAAGAAGTGACTCGATATCGACCAAACGTAGTCGATATCGACCTAGTGCCAGTAACGTCATCAAGTCGATTCCGAGTTCTAATTAAAGTTCTATCCCGAATCCAATGGAAATATTCACAAGAGGAGATTCCTTGCACATGAAGAGTTGAGATATTTTATCTTTTTTTTTATATCTTTTTATCTATCCTAAGGGTGGAACATTTAATTACCCTAAGAATTTATCTTGTTTTACCTATTTAGATTTATTTATTTCCTAGTAGAATTATATCTTTAGATAGAAGATAGATATTCCTTACCTTGATTAGCAAGGATTAAGGCTTATAAATAAAGCTCATGGGGCTAGCTTTTATTCATTAAATTCTAGAGGAAGAGAAGAGGTAGTAAGTAGAGAGAGAGAGAGTGGAGGCCGAGAAGAGTTAATGAGCGAGAGCAAGTTGGCTTTGATCGATTGTAAGCTTTATTTTATTATTAATGCAATTTAGTTTTCTTTTATTATTGATGTCTTTCCTTGCGATGAAGAGGGAGTAGTCCACCCACTTCTAGAGTCGGGGTCAACCCGACGATAGCTAAGGGTGCTTGAGGTAAAGATTCGACCTTTATTATGCTTTGATCATCCACTACTTTTTATATGTTTATTACCTATTTAATATAGATCCATGTTAACAACTTGGATTATAAACATAAAATCGGTAGATACAATTAGGGTTTCTTGAAAGAGTTGTCTAATTGTTAGAAAAGGCGAAAGCTTGGTCCTTTGATGTGATTGCATGATTATCGTTATTTATCTTGCCTTATGCATGTTTGGTTATCGTTGTTGCAAATCCCGATCTTGGAAGTTTTCTTTTACATAAGTTTATTCTGCAATTTACAAAGCTTTGTTCTTTTATTTCGATTGCTCCTACTCGATATTGACCACCTACTGGTCGATATCGACTTCTGATTTTCGATCCCGAAAGATCGCTGCTTGTTTGTGTTTTTGCAGGTACAGGTCGATTTCGAGGAGCACTGGTCGATATCGAGTGCACAGGCAGAAATCGATTGACTTTTACAATTGCCCAAAATCGACTGGATTTGGTCGATATCAACTATTGTTGGTCGATATCGAGTAAATCCCCTGAGTCAATATCGACGTGAGATTCTTCTGCTGCCTGATATCCGCAAACACGCTTCCTTGAGGATCGATCCTGACTTCCTTTTGCTATATCGAGAGGAAGTATTGAACATTATTTGCTGATAACTGAATCGGTTTGCTTATTTTATTTACATTCTATTTGCAATCTCGATTTCCCCTATCAACACTGAGCAAAAGACCTCCTTCTACAACTTGATTCAAGCCCGTCTTGGATCAAGAGGACGTGGAATTTCTCCTTGGATCACCTACTCCGCGAGAAAAATAACCAGAGAGACAAATCGGCACAAACGGATTGAAATCGCAATCTTACGAGCAAGAACGCAAGAGGAACTTGACATAGGGTTCGAGTGAAAGCTTCTGAATAATAATGAACGTGCCTTACAAGATGGCAAAACCCAGTTTAAATAGAAAAGACTAGAGTTTATCTATTCGGGAAATAAATCTACTTAATTCTAAATTAAAATATCATCTAGAATATTAAAATACCAACTAACTAAATATAGACAGAGTTCCCTATAACTTCAAGACTCCAAAACGGAAAGTCCCTGAAGGTTTCCGAACTGGCTTCTTCTACAAGGCTAGGTGGGACGTCACCAGGCCGGTGTCGATGTCGTTGCTGCTCCGGACACCACGAGAGCCTTCGGAGTAGGTCCTAGGCCTCCGACGCTTGAGACTCTGGTCCGTTTCCCCAGATAGCACAACAAACCGGCGAGCATGTCAACGATCAGTTTGGCTTGACTCCGCGTCACTGGTCTGGCTGGCAAGGCGGGGGCTTCTAGTGCTCCTGCATCATCCTCCCCTTCTTGGGAAGGGTTTGACCTTGAATCCGCTTCGTCTTCTCTAGTCGGATAGGGGCTTAAGTCAGCGACATTGAATGTCGAGCTGACTCCATAGTCGTCGGGAAGCTCAATCTGATAAGCACTATCGCCCACCTTCTTCAAAACCTTAAAAGGTTCATCATCACGAGGCGACAATTTAGACTTTCGCTGATCTGGGAAGTGGTCCTTCCTTAGGTGCACCAATACGAGGTCTCCTTCCTCAAAGATCACCTTCTTACACCCATTGTTCTTGGTAGCCACCGTACTAGTGGCCTTACCCTCGAGGCGTTGCTTGGTCCTCTCATGGAGCTCCTTAATGAACTCAATCTGCTTACCTGCTTCAAAGCTTTCTTTTTCTCTCATAGGATATGGAGTAAGATCAAAAGGGTTTAGCAGATTAAGACCATAAACACATTCAAAAGGAGTATAACCAGTTGAGGAATGCATAGTCCTATTATATGCAAATTCTACATGCAACAATGCATCTTCCCAAGACTTCAAATTCTTCTTAATGACAGCTCTAAGAATGGTACCTAGGGTACGATTAGTAACCTCCATTTGGCCATCTGTTTGGGGATGACTAGAAGTAGAAAATAGCAACTTAGTACCTAGCTTAGCCCGAAGAGTCCTCTAAAAGTGGCTTAAAAACTTAGTATCCCTATCAGTCACAATAGTCTTTGGCAAACCATGCAACCTAATGACTTCACGAAAGAAAAGACTAGCAACATTAGAAGCGTCATCAGTTTTATGGGAAGCAATAAAATGAGCCATCTTAGAGAATCTGTCTACAACCACAAATATCGAATCTCTCCCCTTCTTAGTCATTGGCAAACCTACTATAAAATCCATGCTTATATCTTCCCAAGGAGCACTAGGAACCGGAAAAGGGGTATATAAACCATGTGGCTTTAACTTAGACTTGGCCCTCAAACAATCTAAGAACCTTTTCACAAAATTTTCGACATCCTTAAGCATGTGAGGCCAATAGAAATGACTATGTAATGTATGATAGGTTTTATCCCTCCCAAAATGTCCCATTAAACCACCTCTATGGCTTTCCTCCACAAGAAGTAACCTCAAAGAACATCTAGGAATGCAAACCTTATCAACCCGAAATAAAAATCCATCAAACAAATAGAATTTATCTAATAAACTTTCGATTTACAAGTCCTATAGGTCTCCCCAAAATCAATGTCATTTACATATAGATCCTTAATATAGACAAAGCCTAAAACCCGAGAATCTAATGTAGTCAATAAGGTATGGTGCCTAGATAAGGCATCGACCACTACATTGTCCTGTCCCTTCTTATATTTAATCACATATGGGAAGGTTTCTATAAATTCCATCCACCTACCATGCCTACAATCCAAATTATCTTGACTCCTAAAGTACCTTAAGGACTCATGATCAGTTCTAAGCACAAATTCTCTAGGCCAAAGGTAGTGAGACCATGTCTTAAGAACTCTAAATAAAGCATACAACTCCTTATCATAAGTAGACTAATTAAGACAAGCACCCTTCAATTTTTCAGAAAAGAAGGCAATATGCTTACCTTCTTGCATGAGAACTCCTCCAATTCCAATCCCGCTTGCATCGCACTCAACTTCAAAAGGTCGATTGAAATCAGGCAAGACCAGCAGTGGAGCATGCGTCAGTTTGGCCTTAAGGGTGGTAAAGGGCTTCTCTTGGGGTGCTCCCCAAACGAAGCGTTGACCCTTCTTGGTCAACTCCGTCAATGGTGCGGCGATGGTGCTGAAATCCTTGACGAACTGCCGGTAGAACGTCGTCAAGCCATGGAAACTCCTCACCTCGCCAACACTTGTAGGTGTCGGCCACTCTTGGATGGGCTTAATCTTCCCTTGATCGACTTGAAGTCCTCTTGAACTAACTACAAAACCAAGGGAAATGACACTATCAAAACAAAACTCACATTTCTTCAAATTAATAAACAAGTTCTCAACACGAAGAGTTGAGAGAACTTTCCTTAAGTGAGTTTCGTGATCTTCTAGTGATTTGCCGTAAATAAGAATGTCATCAAAATATACAACGACAAATATCCCAATTATTTTTCTAAGAACATGGTTCATCAATCTCATAGCAGTACTAGGCGCGTTAGTCAAACCAAAAGGCATAACCAACCCTTCATATAAACCACGTTTAGTCTTAAAAGCTATTTTCCACTCATCCCCCTCTCTCATCTGAATTTGATGGTAACCACTTCTCAAATCAATTTTAGAAAATAAAGTAGCACCATATAATTCATCAAGCATATCATCTAGCCTAGGAATGGGGTGCCTATACTTCACAGTGATATTGTTAATAGCCCTACAATCAACACACATCCTCCAAGATCCATCTTTCTTAGGGACTAATAACACAGGTACCGAACATGGGCTCAAGCTCTTCTTAATATATCCCTTATCCAACCGTTCCTGAACATCGGATTCTATTTCCTTATCTTCTTAAGGATTGGTCCTATAGGCAGGGCGGTTAGGCAAAGAGGAACCAGGCATAAAATCAATTTGATGTTGAATACTCCTAAGAGGTGGTAATCCAACAGGCATCTCATTGGGAGTGATATCCTTGAATTCCTCTAACGAATCCTTAATTCTTGGAGGTAATTGTTCCTTAACATCATCAGAAAGCATGAATAGATCTTTACACAAAAGCATAAGAGTGTAATCGAAGCTTATTACATCGAAGTGCAGTTCAGTTTTTGACATCAGTAAGCTTACTGCAGCCGTCTCATGACCTTTTGCATCAGTGTTTCTGCAGCAGCCGATGTTGTAGCCTTCTCAGACATCGGTTTTTCTGATGCATCCGCCTCCCTCTTCTTCTTAGCTTTCTCCAGCTCATCTGCAACTTGCGAAGGCGTCATGGGTTTAAAGATGATTTTCTTTACCTTAAAATCAAAGAAGTAACTTAACGATTAATAAACCCATCATGAATAACCTTGTGATCATATTGCCAAGGGCGGCCTAGCAGAATATGGCTAGCCGTCATAGGAACTACATCACAAAGAATTGTATCATCATATAAGCCCAAGGAAACATGCACATTAACTTGTCTATCAACCCTAACTTCACCACTTTCATTCATCCATTGCAATTTATAAGGTCTAGGGTGACACAAGGTAGTCAGTTTCAACTTAGACACCATTTCAGTACTAGCAAGATTGCAACAACTACCACCGTCCATCAATAATAACCTGAAAAACCTTGCCCTGAACACGAAATTAAGTATGGAAGAAGTTTCAAGTTGATTATCATCATAAACAATAAGCTTAGAATGTACAACTCTCCTAATAAGCAAGCAATCTCCTTGTTCATAATCAAACTCAACTAGATCAGATTCAGGCAAGTTATCAGTTTCAGCTTCATGTTCATCTTTATCAGATGCATATTCATATTGACCTAAGTGATTTATAACCAAAACATGTTGATTATGACAATCCCTAGCCATATGACCTCTACAATGACATTTATAACAAACAATATCCAAAGTTCTAGCATTAGGGTTAGGAGTACTGCATTTTGAAGAACCGGGTACCCAATGGATTTGCTGACAATGATTGGATCGGCGGTACCGGGCCCCTGGCGCCCGTCGCGTGCGTGACAGCACCCGTCGCATGTGCGACTGGTGTCTTCTGGCCTCGGTTCGTTGTGGCTTGCTGCTCTCTGCCGGGGTTTTGCCAATTTTGGCCTTGGCCTGTCCGACTGGATGTCGATTGGAATCGAATCTTTATTTCCACCTTTACTGCCAGGTGAAGTAGATGCATCATGGTCTGGCAGGAATAGCAGTCGATCTCGCGAGCCAAGGGAGGGTTGAGAATTCCCAAGTATCGCGACATGGTGTCCTCCTTTGCCTCACGGATGTCACACTTAGCCATGGCTGCCTAATAGCATGCATTTAGGTTGTCAGAATAGGTTGCTTTTAGTTTAGTTATGATGCATATCATGCATGTTTTAAGTACAATTTGCATATTTGCTCTTTATGTTAGTGGAGTCCGAATCTACACACTTTTATTGATTATTTCAGGTAACTATGGATCCGAGGATGAAACATGGGTTGATGACGCATTGTATGAGGATGTCTAGTTGATCGAAGAAGCTTACATGAAGATCTAAAGAGGTCATGAGAAGAAGAAGCGAACCTAAACGAAGAACAAGTCTACAGAAGTTATCGTCAGACATGCTTAATTTGTTTTGCACTTTCTGGAAGCCTCAGTTGTCCGCTTGACTAGTATGACCATGCGTTAAAAAGCTATTTCAGAGAGCTACAACTTTCATGTTGACGTCGAGAGCTGATTCGACCTGATTTTTTCGTAAAACACTGATGCAGCGGTCGCGGCATATGCTGCGGGCGCTGCAATGTGCCGCGGCCGCCGCATTTGCCTAGAGCGACGCGTTTCGTAGTTCAGCGACATGTACTCTATCCAAAACCCTATTTATTCTATCTTTGTCTTTTTGGCCGAATTGGACACGAGGGAGGACGAAATTGAGAGAGGGCTTAGCCCTAGATTTCCATTGATTCATTAGATTATGATTCAAGACGATTTCAGTTGGAGATTGAGATCAATGTTCGCCATGGGCGGCTAAACTCTGTTCGTTCTATTTGCAATTTGAAGCTTTGTTTGGATTTAGTTGTGAGTTTCTGAATCTTGTTCCTTGTTTCCTATATTTGAATGCTTCAACTTCTTTGTGCTTGATTGTTTATTGTTTTTTTCTATCTTGTCTGGCCAACTCGTTAGATCAATTCAACTGCTAAGGTTTTGTAGATTTCTGGTTGTGAACCTTAACCTAAGTAGCAAACTTGTTCCTTTAGGGATGGTTGAACTAATTGAATGAGTAGGAAGTTGAATGTGTTGTTAAATACCTCTTTAGGGTCTGCAAATACCTTGGCTAATCTCTTAACATAAAGTTATCAATTGGGTTAAATCCTTCTTTAGGGACTATTCGATTGATAAGAGTTGCTAGGACTGGTTGGACTAGTGACTATATTAGGTCGGGACAAGGGCATTCATAGGAAACTTAAAAGGACGAGAAGAAGTTACAATATCAATTCAACCAAATAAAGTGGATAGTTGTAGGTAGAGCGATCTTCTCTGAATTGTTTTGCATCAACTTGTTTATAGTTTATTTTGTTTTCTTTCTTATTTCAATCACCAAAAAAAAACCCTTCCACTAATTGGTAAATACACATTGCAAATGAATACTTGATTCTCTGTGGGATCGACCTCTTACTTACTTGATATACTAGTTTGTAGGTTTGAGTTTACTTTTGATACGGTTTACGTGACTAAAAACCGTCCATCAATGGTAGTGTAGACCTCTTTTGCGCTCATGGAACCTTGACGGAGAGTATTCAGGTGATGTTTTAGATCCAGGATGTAGTGCAGGGGCACAAACCGGGCTCTCAACAGAACCTTCATGTGTGCCCAAGTGGACACAGGCGCCTCCAAAGTCCTCCTCTTGTCTCTTACTAAATTGTTCCACCAAGTTAGCGCAAAACCAAAAAATTCTAAAACAACTAATTGAACCTTTTTCTCCTCAGCAAAGTTATGGCAGTCCCAAATGTGTTCAATCTTAGCTTCCAATTCTAAATATGCATCAGCATTACTAGCTTCAGTCAAAGAAGGAATCTTTACCTTTACCCGATTGATACCGTCTTGTTCGGGCTCCCTAGCAAGTCTATGTTGGTAATGGTCCTCCCTTCTGACATCCTCAAACTCATCATTGATGACGAGTTGTTGCTGTCAACCTCCCCTTTTGTCCAGATTACCCCCGTTGGGTGGAGGGCTAATCAACTCCTGATCATTCGGAGGGGCCTGAATCCGCGGTCCTGTCGCCAAGTAGGTTTCGATCCGCTGATTAGTTTGTAGCAACTGGGTCATGGTAGCATTTATATCTATCAGAGTTGTAGAGAGACCCTCCTGGGGTATCTCCTGGGGTATCTCTTGATCATCACAACAGAAAACAAACAAGCAAACGCGTTAAAGTTAGAGAAAAAACTAAAAAAACTCCTCGCAGGTGTTTCACTCTTCACTCAATTTGTGGCGTCTGTGATCTCAATCTGTCTCGTGAGAATCTGTTCTTCAAGCGGAGATTATAAACCCAAAAAAATTCAGAGAAAGACTCAAAAGCAAAGAAAAGGTCGGGACTTTAGGGTAGGTAAGACTCAGAGTGGTAGCCTGAGACAATCCCACCAACGCTAACGTACCAATGCCTATGATCTGCAGATGCTTGCAAATTCTGAACTTTTAGCTTTATAGTGCAGGCCTTTATTTCAGGACTATTTTTTCCAACGCACTTTTAATCGCGGGCCTTTATAACAGGACTAATTTTTCCAACGCGATTTCTCTTCTT
Organism: Persicaria tinctoria; assembly: GCA_037127255.1. Classification (NCBI taxonomy): domain Eukaryota; kingdom Viridiplantae; phylum Streptophyta; class Magnoliopsida; order Caryophyllales; family Polygonaceae; genus Persicaria; species Persicaria tinctoria. Next base: position 52,871,830 of record JBANSL010000006.1, on the reverse strand, counting down.
TTTTTTTCTACAGCAATGCTGAAAAGAAATTTTTTTGTTTTGTTTTTTTTTTTGGAAAAGAAAAAACAAGCTTTTAGGGTTTCACTGGCAGAATTGCAAAAACAGTTCAACAGGCGCAACCAAAAGCAAACACAAACACAGCACATAAGCACTAGCGAGAATTGTTCAAAACGTACCGGAAAGGTCTACACGAGCCAAAGTCGGACCCTAGCTCTGATGCCACTTGATGCGGGGTTGTCTGATCGTTCCAACAAAGGCTCCCGAAAACAAACACAAATAAAAGATTAGACGTCGGCTGGATTTCAGACTGATAACAGAAGACTCAAAGACATCAGTTTTGGATAAAAACCGATGTTGAAAATACGACAGATTCAGCGAAAGTAAGGATATGGGGTTCACAGGCAAACAATTGGTCGGAATACTTATACCTAAGAGATTAAACCACTCATCGGCACAAGTCCCTGAGCAAAAGGCCTCCTTCTACAACTTGATTTAAGCCCGGCTTGGATCAAGAGGACGTGGACTTTCTCCTTTCATCACCTACTCCGCGAGACAGATAACCAGAGAGACAAATCGGCACAAACGGATTGAAATCACCATCGTACGAGCAAGAACGCAAGAGGAACTTGACTTAGGGTTTGACCAAAAGCTTCTTAATTCTAAATGAAAATAGAAAAGACTAGATTTTATCTATTCGGCAAATAAATCTACTTAATTCTAAATGAAAATATCATTTAGAATATTAAAAAACCAACTAATTAAATATAGATAGAGTTCCTTAAAACTTCCAGACTCCAAAACGGAAAGTCCCTGAAGGTTTCCGATATGGCTTCTTCTGCAAGGCTAGGTTGGACGTCACCAGGCCGGTGTCGACGTTGCTGCTGTTCCAGACACCAAGAGAGCCTTCGGATTAGGCCTTAGGTCTCCGACGCTCGACACTCCGGTCCGTTGCCCGAGATAGCACACCAATCCGGTGAGCCTATCAGCGATCAGTTTGGCTTGACTCGGCGTCACTGGTCTGGCTGGCAAGGCGGGTGCTTTGGGTGCTCCTGCATCATATGGTTTTGAGAAGATCTAATGTTATGTGCTTATTAGTTCCCTCATTTTTATGCATTTTTTCTTATATGTATTTTGGCTCAATTAGAAGAAAAAAAAACAAGAAAAAAAAAGAAAAAGAATAAAGAGCCAAGTTTATTTAAATTTGCATAATGAGGAAGAATTGGATTTATGTTGGTTAAAAGTTAGTTTGGTTGGGTGTGGGAGATTGCATGAGTATGTGATGATGATGAGATGATGATATGAGTATGATTTTATTGAGATATTTTGAGTGGTGTGTTTATGGGGGATTTTTGGGGTTGTTATTATGTTTTGAGAGATGTTGTGTTTATGTGAGCTTGAGTATTACTGAGTTGGTTTTTGTTATATTGGGAGTTGTTGGAATCTTATTTTCCCGAAATTTATAGCACCACATGAACAAATACAATTCATTGTCCTTATGTTTCTTTACTAAGCCCCATTACACCCCTACCGAATGTAATCTTTTATGAAGGTTTCCATTGAGCGAAAGTCCTGTTGATGTCCTTATATTTGCATTGACGTATCCGGTGGAGATTTTGTGATATAAATGTCAATATTTGAGTTGATGCTTGTATATGTAATTGAGGTGAGTGTATGCTTAAAGCATAAACACATGAGAGTGAGAGATACACATTATCCTTGATAAGGTTGGATTTTTTTAGCATGCAATTGATCCCATATATATATATATATATATATATATATATATATATATGTCATGACGTTTATATGCCTTGATTATATTTTCACTATTGATGATGTTGCTTTTGATGAATAAAATTCTGAAAGAATATCCTGTGGGATGCATATATGATGTTTCTATCTTATGGTTGCTTGAGGACAAGCAAGAGTTAAGTGTGAGAGGATTTGATAATGCATATTTCATATAGGCATTATAGGTATTTCTTATTGCATTTAGATAGGAGTTTTGCATATGTTTGAGTCTAGTTTCGTATATTGCTTGTGAAGTATTCGAGTTCGGAATCTAAGCCGTTTTAGTGTTTATTCTGCAGAGTTACATTCCGACCTTGGATGGGATCTTAGAAGAGCTTATGAGATATGTTTTGGAGCATTTTGAGACCGAGGAAGAGGCTAGAGATCGAGGAGCAAGGAACCACAACATTGAAGACATTCGAGGAAAAAGAGGAAATTCCGTCACTGAGATGGTTGTTTTGCCGACTCCTTATGAGTCTTTATTAGATTATTTTCCATTATTTTCATAGAGGAGAAGAGGTTTTGTGATACTATAAACACAACTAGAGAGAGAGAGAGAGAGAGAGAGAGATATTTGGCCTATGAGTTGCTAAACTCATAGTTTCTCATGTGATTCGAAGACATGATTGTGAGGATTTGATTCTATTTAGTTATTTATATGCATATTTATCATCTTGTGCTTATTGATTATATTTGTGTTCCTTTCTATGATTAGTCACCATGTTAGGAATTGCATCTTATGTATGAATTCGTTGTTGTGTTCTTGATAGCTAACGAAGGTATTGAAGTAGTGATATTTCTTTGTCTTTGATTATTTCAATTTATCTATGTTGAAGTTGTGTCGTTTAGGGCTGATTTAGGGTTGTTTCGGTTTGTCTTAATTGCATTGAATCAATATGTCAATTGGTCTAATTACTTGAATCCTTAATGCTATTCTTTAGTGATATTGAATAAGATGATCGTATCCCTGCAGATCTCTCAACTTTAGTCAAGTAGACATATGTTTATGAGTAATTGATAGATCAATCCTAAGACCATGAATCTCAACCATTTTCAAAGAATTACAGGTGAAATATTTTCTCTACTTTATTATCAGTTTACTTTGCGATCATAAAGTTGATTATTTTACATCTTGGTTATTTGTTATAAATCATTATTTGGTCATAAGAGTTCTTGTTAAGAGTTATTGAATAGTGAATCGCTTCTCCCTGTGGGTTCAATTCCGGACTTAATTGTTATACTAGTAGTTATTTGGTTTATCAAGTGATTGATTTGCTAATCTATTGATTTTGTGTTTGAGTTTGGATTTTATTACTATTTGGTAAAGGGCGAAAGGTTAACGACGTTCGTCCCGCATCAGAGAATGAGGTACAAAAGAGAAGAAATTGGTTTCTTAAGAATCTGTGAGTGAGGATAGATATATATACTAATGGAGTTTTTGCAATACCAAGCTTCACTGTGGAGCAATCCAACCGTTTGATGAACATACTGAGTCAAAACCAATGAGGCTAGACAATGGATGGTGAGTTTGTTGGACACACCAGTGCAAGTAGTTTTTCTTCTATGCAAGCATCTTTCTTGAAATTTTCAATTCTAAGTGCATAGTTTGGTTCAGATTTTAATGAAATAATAGACACTAGTGTTATAAACCATATGTACTCCATAAAAACCTTTTTCATACACCTTCGTTTAGCAAAAGATAGCAAAAGATGTCGCTTGACTTTATGGCATAATTTTTAATGAACTAATGTAAAATATAAAAAAAAATTATTTTTGTTTTATAATTCCATACGTGTAACTAATATAATCAATGGCATTTGGGACCATCATTGGGAGATTGAGCTTGTTATTTCTAATGTTTGCGCCTACATCCACGAATTCGAGGAGATCTCAGATTGACAATGTCTTCATAGAGGTCAATTTGGTTGTTGATAAGATTGTTTCTCCTTGGTACCTTCTCCAGGCGGAAAGAGTAGCTTCTCTTCACGAGATTATATTCTCATCCGTAATGATACTATTAACATATAGTCAAACTGTATGTAAAACCCTATGTATAGCTCAAAACTCACTTTTGTTGCAAATCTAATTAATTTAAACTCAAGTACATATAATGTCATCTTATTATGATGTTTGAGATTTTATGTAGCACGAAGAACCGGATACAAGGAGGAATAAGGTGATGACGCTTAAGCTAAACAGGGCCAATACCATCTGTTCCATCTCTAACCACTTCGTTAATTATTATTTTTTGTAAAATTTCTTCAAATTGGAAAATAAAATATATATTCTCTAATTTTGTTTTTACTCAAACTCCAACATCTTTTACATTTCAAATATTTTGAAAAGCATTTAGTTTTGAAGAATGCTGTAAATTTAATGAAACATATCTATTTTTCTGTCAAAATCCTTAAAATATAAAAGTACTTGGTGTTGGTGGTGCTCTAAAGGGCATATAATTTGGTCGAATATATGTTGGATAATGAATAACCCAAGAAGTTCGAAACCCTAGGAAGTGGACTTAATACTTATGTTTGGTTGAAAATTTTATTACAGAAAAACCCAAGAATTTAACATCTTGGTAAGTTCCACTTTCACTATGTAGTTTTTTTTTTCCTTCACCTATTTCTTCTAAATACCTAAATTCATCCAAATATCTTTTATCAAATCCCGAAAAAGTGCATTTTTTAGCATTGAATTCATAGAAAGTACCTTCTCATAAAGTGTACTTTCCATGTTCAACCAAACGAGCTCTAACTATTAATGTATGTTCAAAACATAACGAGATTCCATTAGGATTTGTAAATCTCATTGTGTGAGATGTACTTTTATTTTCTTCTCTCTTTTTTTAAAGGTGTTTTATGGACTGACAGACTTCCATCTTTTTTGTGCAGAATATCTTTTCAGACAAGATCTAGGAGTGAAAACAAACTCACATGTTACGAATTGTGTTTCAAGAATGGCTCCATGTTATGCCATTCAGAAGTGTTGTGTGATAATCTAGATGTTTGCATGATAGGTGGTCGGGTCAAATGATCATTGTGGCCAAGTTCAAAGTCTCTTTCAAGGCAAGTGTTGCCAGTGGTATTCTACAAGATCTCTACACATATTCATGGCGTAACCCACCATGATCGATACTTGGGTTCCCTGCTATAGTTGGGCGCTCAAAGAAGGTGATTTTTGCACAGTTAAAGGACCAGATGTGCATAAAGGCTCAAAACTTGAAAAGGACTCAAAACTTGAATAGGACTCAAAACTTGAAAGGGACTCAAGACTTTGGACAAGTTCTCATCAACCGTCAACAAGATTCTCATTAAGTCAACAACACAAGCTATCGTTGCTTGTGCTATACTGCTATGCCTCGTTTCAAATGCATTAATTATAATACAATTATTTTAATTTGGCTTCGAGTGATTGGTTTTGTTATTATTTACCTTAAAGTTTTTCTACTTGTATAACCAAACACTCGCATAAAACAACAGGTCGAGAGAGTGTTTCCGAAAGACCCAAAACAATAGGACACAATCAACACAAGGAAACAAAAGGTAAAGGGATTGTAAAGAAGTAGAAAAGAAGCATAGACACTAGGACACAACACCAAAGCCTAAAAACTCTAAACATCGGCAGCACATATGCACCTCCTCCACCGGTCCCTATCCAAAGCCACATCTTCTGAAAGGTTCATAAAATTGAGGTCATTACGGATGACCTCCATCCAGCTCTTCTTAGGTCTACCTCGCCCCATCCAGCTAACTTAAAGATCCAAATTCTCAGGTGTCGATGTAGGTCTCCTACGGACGTGCCCAAACCATCGCAGTCTGGACTCCCGCAGTTTGTTCACAATACTCGCAAATCCAACATTGCTCCTTACGTCGACATTTCTGATTCTGTCAAATCGCGTGTGCCCACTCATCCATCGCAATATTCTCATCTCAACCACCGATAACTTTTGTTCTTGAGTTTTCGTAATAAACCAGCACCAGAGGTATACAGAAGGGTCGATCTAACAACCACCTTGTAGAATTTTCCTTTCAGTTTAGCTAGAACTCTCTTGTCACATAACACCCCCGATGCTCTTCTCCAACTTAGTCACCCCGCATGGACTTGATTCGATATCCCTATCGATACCCCAAACATGCTGTTTTAGGAGAAAAATCTTTTTTAAAAAAAACATGTCATTTTAGATATTTTATTGTTCACTTTCCAAAATTACCCTTTTAATGGTTAGGGATTTTATTAGTTATAGTTTTCATTAAAGTAGAAAAATAAAGTAATAATTAGAAGTATATTTTTGTTTGCTTTAATTTGTTTTCTTAAAAAATGTGCAAATGTCTAAAACGATATGTTTTAATTAACAGAAGGAGTATTATATTTAATCTAATTTGGAATCCAAACAACCCCTTAACAAGCAATACTAAGACTTAAAAGCTGCAATCAAACTGTAACCAAAACCAAAAACGTCACAATTATAGCACATCGCTTGGTTAGCATTACGATTTCGCTAATGGGAGAGAACAATTGCTACGCATGGCTGCTGCTAAGAAAATGTCATTCTCCCTTACCGAGGATAGGTGATCTCTTCTGAGTATGAGTCAATCCAGTATAAACATTGAATTCAGCCTAGAGATATTTTTTTTTTTCAGGTAGCAAGCGGGTTAGCATGCATGGTAATACGATTGAGCCTAATCTCTGCAAGAGGGCGATCTCCAGGTCCAACTGGGGTCTGCAACAAAATTTGAACCAAGGAAAGTTTTAAAATGTAGCACACGGTATAGTATCTCTTCATTACCAAATTACAGAAAAGAAACCAGCATGGTTATGTTATGGAATTCAATACATAGTTTTAAGTTACTATAAACAGTTTGTTCTGAATTTGCTACACTTGTACTGTACCTCATCATCTAATACAACTGGTAGGAACTAGGAAGAATACACAAACAAGCACAGAGGTCTCAATATGGTGAAAATTGAATACTTCAGCTACAGTACAGATTGATACTAGGCACAAGTGTATTATATCTTGGCCAGGAATATTGATAAGAAATAAAGTAGTGTTTAAACAGGTAAAAGGTAATGGAGCCATTAGTCAACTCAAGACTACCAGAAAATGGCTGGTTATCCAATGTGCACAACAAGGGCAATGAGGGTTTTCACGGCAAATTGGTTGAACCCACAGTTGGCAGTCCACGTATCATGGAGTTCCTAAATAAAGAACACAAAAAAGGACGTAATATCATACCTTTTCCATTAGATCAAGCACTTCAAACCCATGAATAACTTTTCCAAACACAGTGTACAATCCGTTCAGATGAGGCTGCTTCGCATATGCTACGAAAAATTGGCTTCCATTCGTGTTGGGGCCACTATTGGCCATTGATAGGGTCCCTCTTGCATTATGCTGAGACAATTAGAACAGGAATGTCAGGCATAAAGTGTTCTATGCAGTTTCAAAAAAAACTCTTAGGCAGATACTTGGTTGGTGATAAATGAGTAGCATATATTGGCTAACTGAGAGAAAATGTCAGCAAACGGCCTGAAAATAATCGAGCCACAAGAAAAGCATTATGTAGCTTAGTTATGGAAAGTTCATGATTCACATTTCACAAGTATCAGCATAGAAGTGATAGGACTAAAGAACCTGTGCTGCTGTGTAATCTGCTAACCAGGACAACTAAAATGGGATAGAAAACAAGCCTACACTACCCACTTGAAATTAAAATTTTGAACCACTCTGCAGTGTGGAAAAATGATAGTGTAAATAAAGATCAAAGAGTAGTGCCTCTAAGCTGGTAATATGGCTTAATTAAGAAACTAATTATTTAAGGGGCAGTATAGATTATAGATAGATAAATGTCAACAAAAATAAAAGTTACATCAGGGTTTGCCAGTCTTACAGTTGAAGTGTTTATGAGCAAGGATGACAGTGGTGATGAAATCAATTGCATCTAAGAAACAAAGACAGACGTATATGTGGCTTCATCTGACCTGATTGAAACCCGTCACTTGTGGCAGAGTATATCATGACATAAAAAATATTAACCGATGACTCATGAACAAATCAGATTCACAGGTTAAGGTGGCAATAGAAGTAATTCATTCAATTCTTTTGAATCCCTAAAGTTCAATTCCAACAAGGAAAACCAATACCATACATTCAATAGGTTGTAAGCAGATTCTAGAGTAAATTTGTGAGTAGATTCTAAGGTATAAATTAGATATTTAGATTCATGAAAGTCAAACCATGAACAACAAAACATTGACAAAGTGCCATACTTTCATGACAACATAGACCCAACATGACAACATAGACCCAAGGAGCAGGAAATTAGGAACAAGACCTGCCACCACTAATTACTACTCCGTATAAAATTATGATTTAAGATGAAAAGGCATTTGTCTTGACACTTGATGTAGTTATAGTTTATGCGGCACTTATTTGTGCTTAAAGAGTATATTTGTTTTTACTAAAAAAATCCATTTGTGTTAAGAAGAGGCTGTATAATGAATGAGTAGTAGTGCACCAAATGAAGACTTAAGTTTACTGTTTACCTTGAGAGACTCCCTAATTTCATCATTGAACTTCTTGCCCCATATGCTGGTACCACCTTTGCCCGTGCCAGTCGGGTCTCCACCTTGGATCATAAAACCTTTGATATTACGATGAAATATCGTCCCATCATAGTAGCCACTAGCACATAATGCCAGGAAGTTCTGTTTGAAGGAAAAATACGAAAAGAAAAAAACAATCCATCACGAAGAAAAATACTGCAAACTTCTCTTATGTAAATCTTCTTTCTTCACCCATGTAGAACAACATTTCATTCCCAGTAATGCACTGGAATTTAAACAGGTGAAACCCCCATTACATCACTTAAAGCTGACATGCAAAATATAATTTGTATATGTGCAAAAGATGCAGAAGATGAAAGACACCCATTCCATCCAGCTGCTTGCAAGGGAGCTACAGCCTAAATTCACAAGAATTTGGAGGATGATAGCGGCATATGGGGGATTGGGTTTAGAAGGGCGAATCCCCGCTGTAAGATATAGGGAAGATGGAGAACATGGTGTTGGAGGATACCTACGCCCAGCAATTGGGTTAACAAGAGGCAAGAGCCCTCAGTTTCGGCTCATTTAAGCATCAAAGTAAACCCTAAAACTAAAATATAAGTAGTAGATTACACAGAATTAACAATAAAATCAACAAAGCATGAAATTGGGCCAATTTTGTAATAGCTTGCTTGAAAATGGAAAAGAAAGAGAAATTGGAAAAGGAAGATGACAACGGAAGATTGTTTACCTCGGCTGTTTTGGGGACTTCATCGCAGAAGATTTCGCACTTGATATCACCGAGATTTGTGTGGAGAGTAACCGACTGCAAAAATGAACCAATGAGAAACACAAAAAGGGATTCATGGTGGAGGAGAAGATGCTGAACCGAAATTTTAGTAGAGCATAGAAAAGAGATTTTAATGTAATACTCGCCATTTTTGAGTGCCGAAGCAAGCTTCCCGAGAGAGTATAGGCTCCCTTCAATGAAAAATGCCCTTCAAACTCAAATTGTCTGGTCGCCTTGGAAATTCCAGAAATACCCCTACCTAGTAAATGTTAAAAGCGGCGAGGTGTAGTTTAGGGACAGTTGATCATACTGGGTAGACCTGGGTCAACCCGCTCGGTAAAATGGGCGGACTTGGGTAGAATAGTTGGCCCAAGCGGGCCGGGGTAGACCCACCGGGCCCGGTATATATATATATAATATTATAATTATAGAGGTTGGATCATGTGTTTACGTCTTTTATTGTGTTTTGTGTTAACAAATCTCGGCCACTCATTTAATGAAATGGGTGGCTGAGATTATTTAGCAATTTGGTGGGGTAATGTTTTTTTTGTGGTGTTACGTTTTTTGGTGGGGTAATGTTTTTTTTATGGTGCACTGTTTGAACTATTCGATAAGGTTATATTAATTATTCGCTAACTTATACTTATTATTCGTGTGTAAAGAGGAGTTATTTTTTAGATAATAACAAAAGGGTTGGTAAATTTTGCAACTATTCGCTAGGTTAATAGTAAATATTCGCTAAATTAATCGTTATTATTCGTCTGTAAAGAGGAGTTATCATTTAGATAATAGCAAAAGAGTTGGTCAATTTTGCAATTATTCGCTAGGTTAATAGTAAATATTCGCTAAATTGATTGTTATTATTCATCTTGGAAAGAGGAGTTATCATTTAGATAATTTTAGATAAAAGCAAAAAAGTTGGTCAATTTTGCAATTATTCGCTAGGTTAATAGTAAATATTCGCTAAATTGAGCGTTATTATTCGTGGGTAAAGAGAATAACAAAAGGACTATTCGTTATGTTAATAGTAATTATTCGTTAAATTGATCGTTATTATTCGTCTGTAAATAGGAGTTATCGTTTATTACCTACACCGATCGACTAGATTCAACAAGTTTCATCAGTATCAACGTACTGGAGTTAATACAAATTAAAAACAAATTGCAAGAGCTCATCCATTAATCCATAATCTGTGAAAGATGAAGTTAATCCACTAAGTCAAAGTCACTATGCATACAGATTAAAATCAAAGGCTTACTTAAATTCAAAGGTCATCATCGCCAACATGAGTCATCGTCACCACCGAAGGTCATCACCGTAAATAGGCTTACTGACGAATACTCTGTAAAATCGAAGGCAGGCATCTAATTAACCAAATCGCCGACGCCGTCATCGCCAAACTAGCTCCACCATCGTCCTCCTTCAAATCGATGCCGCCTCTTCGCCATCGCCATCGCTGCTTCGCCATCACCTCTTCGCTGCTTCGCCATCTCCATAGCCGCCGTTGGTTGTCGAGACCCTCATCGCACCGGATCCTGGCGTGGGAGAGGAGAGGGAGATGGTTATAGCGGCGGCGGTTTTCGAGGATGATGATTGCAGCAGCGGCGGTTTCCGACGATGTGCAATTGTTCCTCGGCGGCGGTTTCTCTCGATCTCTTCTTCCTCCCGCAGATGTGCGATTGCTCCGCGGATGGCGTCACCTAGGGCTCCGGCTACGACGATGCTAGCCATCGGCTACCTCAAATCCAATCTAATTGAGATCGGAGTGGACTGGGTTGGAGATTTATGGGAAGAATATGGATGAGAGATGGGTTAGGGTTTTTTTTCCAAAACACACGCGCTTGTTATAACGTGGGTGTTGATTTGGTATGGGTCCCACGTCACCTTAATTAAAAAAATATCAGTAAATTTATTTAATCTCCACCCTTGATTCATCTCTATTCAATGTTCAGGATTTGTTAACACTGAACACCGTAAGAGTTGTTAACATTCGATCCATACTCTATAATTATATATTATTATAATTATATATATAATTATATATTTGAAAAGTGGACTTCTTCGAAATCCGAATTCAAGTGACCCAATTTTAGTCTTCTATATTAATATCGACCCAATTTTAGTCTTTTATATTTTTTTGTTGGTGACTTATAACAAAAGCCCATTTGGCCCGGTGGGCAGCCCGGCCCGCCAACGTGGGCGGGCTTGGGCGAGGTCGTTGGCCCAATAATCGGGCCTGTCCCAAGCCCGGCCCGGTACAGTGGGCTGAAAAATGGTCTTATGAACTTTCTCAATTAGTTATACATCCTTCAAATCTTTAAACTAAGGGTAGGTATGGATGCACTTTTTAACTAGTTAAAAAATAAGTAGAATGGGTTGTTTATTTTTTTAACCAGTTAAAGAGTGTATTGACACCCAAAAAATCATAAAAATGGTTAAAATTATGAGTTAAAAAAAAGCTACTTGAGGGAGCTTATTTGGGGTTTAATTTGTTTATTTGGTTTGAAAGCACCACAATACCCCTAATAACAACCAAATAAACTCCACTTTTTACAAATAAACTGGTTTTCGTCTCCTACGGAGTTTATATTTTTTCATAAATTTTTAACTACTTTTACCAACAGTTTATAAATTTTTACCCTGTTTATAATTTTAGCCAGTTTATTAACCCCGTCTCATACGAACCCTAAGTTATTTATCCCTCAAATAATAAAATAATTATTTACAAACCCAAATTTTATTTTCCTACATGAATTGCAATTAATCTTTAATTAAATTAAGAATATTCAAAAGCTATTAATCTCTAATCAATCAAAACTCAAAAAATCTGCCATGGCTACCGCCCACGAATCCGCCAACCTTCATCTAGCACCGCACTCCATCCTCAGATTCATAGATGCCACCAAGAATGAACATCAAGAATCAAATTCCCTATATAGCTTTAATACGTTGATCAATGAGCATTGCCAATGTTTATATATACACTGTATTCCTTTAATAACTTTTGTGTTGTAAATGATATGTATAATGTAGATCTTAATTCACTCGTAATGCGTTTAATTGTAAACAGACAGATCGAACAAAGTGACTATATTAATGGTAAGAAGAGTTGGGAATTAAGAAAGAAATTTCTCCTAATTGCCTGAGGAGGTCATGATAACTTCAACATCGACAAGGGAACATAAACAGCATCTCTACGACTACGAGTAACATGTACCGATGTACGTTCTTCTCATCAATTCGTCGATCTGCACTGACGATGGTGTGCGGGGATAGAGGCGGCTCGATTGTCAGCCGGCCGAGGTTGGCGGATTCCAGGGTTGTGGCAATGGCGGATTGAGTTTAGATTAATTAGGGATTATATACCCTTGGATTTTTTTTGCTAAGTGTCCATTTTCCATAAGGCCTTTTGCAAAATGTCCACTTTTATTTTCCCTTTTGCAAAATGTCCTAATATTACATTTTTGTCCCTCCTTCCCATACACTTCCTTCCTTCCCATTTTTATTTTGACCATTGACCGGTCAAAGTCAATTAATTGGTGACACAACTTTGGTGACACACAAAAAAATTTGGTGACACGTTTTTTTTTTTTTCGAATTTTTTTTTTTTTTTACGAAATTAGTGTCACCACCTTTATAAGTGGTGACACCGGTCAATGGCTTTGGTGACACATGTATGATGATAAACAAATTTTTGGGTGGCAATTTTTTTTTTTTTTACGAGATTAGTGTCACCGCCCTATCGCTGTCACCACAACCCATATCGCTGTCACCACCGCCCATATCGCTGTCACCACCCTTATTGCGGTCACCACCTCTATCGTTGTCACCTCCCTATCGCTGTCACCACTCCTATCGCTGTCACCACCACTCCTATCGCTGTCACCACTACCTCTATCACTGTCACCACCACATCTATCACTGTCACCACCACCCATATTGTTGTCACCACCCTTATTGTTGTCACCACCTCTATCGATGTCACCGCCCTATCGCTGTCACCACTCGTATCGCTGTCACCACCACCTCTATCACTGTCACCACCACCTCTATCACTGTCACCACCCTTATTGTTGTCGTCACCTCTATCGTTGTCACCGCCCTATTGCTGTCACCACTCATATCGTTGTCACCACCACTCCTATCACTGTCACCACCACCTCTATCACTGTCACCCCCACCCATATTATTGTCACCACCCTTATTGCTGTCACCACCACTACTATCGCTGTCACCACCACCTCTATCACTGTCACCACCACCTCTATCACTGTCACCACCCTTATTGTTGTTGTCACCTCTATCGTTGTCACCGCCCTATTGTTGTCACCACTCATATTGTTGTCACCACCACCTCTATCACTGTCACCACAACCTCTATCACTGTCACCACCACCCATATTGTTGTCACCACCCTTATTGTTGTCACCACCTCTATCGCTATCACCGCTCTATCGTTGTCACCACTTCTATCACTATCACCACCACTCCTATCACTGTCACCAACACCCATATTGTTGTCACCACCTCTATCGCTGTCACCGCCCTATCGTTGTCACTACTTCTATCACTGTCACCACCACTTCTATCATTGTCACCACCACCCCTATCACTGTCACCACCACCCATATTGCTGTCAGCAACTCTATCTCTGTCACCATCACTCCTATCGCTGTCACCACCCTTATTAGAGATGATTGCAGTGACACTGTCGGTGGTGACGCATACAATATCAACTTTTTTTGGTGATATATTTGTTGTTTGAGTTTTTTTTTTTACGAAATCATTGTCACCACTAATGTCACCACCCTTATTAGAGGTGGCGCTTTTGGTGACACATGTAATTTCATGAAATTTTTTAAAAAAAATATCGTGTAATCAAACACAATATGACAAAAATAAAAAAAAATATATATAATTATATGAAAAATCTAGTGTAATCAAACACAATATCACCATAAAAAAAAGTGTAATCAAGCAATAGTATGTCAGCCCTTGACAATAAATCCATCATGTTTAACACTAAAAACAGTTCATACTGAATACATTATCGATCCCTCCATCTCACAAACACCTTAAGTTGGCACTGGTTGGTTGGGCATCTTGGGCAGTATGGAGAATCAAGATCAGGTTGAGAAGTCCCCGTCTGCATCCTACTGTTTGGTTGCCTCTTTTTATCTACTTGATAATCACTTGATTCCTTATAACAATTCCTCTTTCCAACCTAATATACTCAGATTTCAACCAAACCCCCAAAAAGTCAATCAATATCAAATTTGGGTGGAGTGATAGCTCAAACAAATATCAGCTCAAAAGGAAGCAACAGATGAGACAGTGCAGCACTTCCCCAAATTGAGAGACCATATATGTAAAATCCTAATTCGGTCAATAAACCTATTCAAACAACGAAATGACACAGAGAAGAGAGAGAGACCTGTATATTCTAGTATGGTATACACATTCGCCAGCACGTTGGAATGGCGCCTTGACACCTTCTTCTTCGCTCGGCTGGTACCGAACTAAGAAAGCGCCACCAGCGGTGGAATTCGTCGATCTGCACTGACGATGGTGTGCGGGGATAGAGGCGGCTCGATTGTCAGCCGGCCGAGGTTGGCGGATTCCAGGGTTGTGGCAATGGCGGATTGAGTTTAGATTAATTAGGGATTATATACCCTTCGATTTTTTTTCCAAATGTCCATTTTCCATAAGGCCTTTTGCAAAATGTCCACTTTTATTTTCCCTTTTGCAAAATGTCCTAATATTACATTTTTGCCCCTCCTTCCCATACCCTTCCTTACTTCCCATTTTTATTTTGACCATTGACCGGTCAAATTCAATGAATTGGTGACACAAAAAAATTTGGTGACACGTTTTTTTTTTTTTCGAATTTTTTTTTTTTTTACGAAATTAGTGTCACCACCTTTATAAGTGGTGACACCGGTCAATGGCTTTGGTGACACATGTATGATGATAAACAAATTTTTGGGTGACAATTTTTTTTTTTTTTTTACGAGATTAGTGTCACCGCCCTATCGCTGTCACCACAACCCATATCGCTGTCACCACCGCCCATATCGCTGTCACCACCCTTATTGCGGTCACCACCTCTATCGTTGTCACCTCCCTATCGCTGTCACCACTCCTATCGCTGTCACCACCACTCCTATCGCTGTCACCACTACCTCTATCACTGTCACCACCACATCTATCACTGTCACCACCACCCATATTGTTGTCACCACCCTTATTGTTGTCACCACCTCTATCGATGTCACCGCCCTATCGCTGTCACCACTCGTATCGCTGTCACCACCACCTCTATCACTGTCACCACCATCTCTATCACTGTCACCACCCTTATTGTTGTCGTCACCTCTATCGTTGTCACCACCCTATTGCTGTCACCACTCATATCGTTGTCACCACCACTCCTATCACTGTCACCACCACCTCTATCACTGTCACCCCCACCCATATTATTGTCACCACTAGGGGTGATATACGAGCTCACGAGCTCGAGTACTCAATGTTCAAGCTCGGCTCGTTTATAAACGAGCCGAGCTCGAGCTCGAGCTTCATATGAAAACGAGCTCAAGCCTGGACTCGAACTCGGCTCGCGAGCTGGGGGAGATACTCGAGATCGAGCTCGTTAGCTCGCTTCCCCTCGAGCTGAGCTCGAGCTCGAGCCCGTGAGCTCGATTACTCGAGTTGAGCTCGAGCTCGTGAGCTCGTGAGCTCGTTTACAGTATTCGACTTGCAGTGCCAGTACCTAATAACCTGTTGTATAGCTTAAATAATTGAATTGCAAAGGAATCTAAAACATCACACGAGTATTCAGAGTACAACCCGACATTACAAAGTTCAAATACATCATAAACTGGAAATAGATAAAGTTCGAAATAGAACATAAATGCAACACACGAACACAACGACGACATAAGCAACACGAACACAACACGAACAATAACATCCGGGCACTTGGGCAGCACAGCAACGACATGAACACGGGCTGGAAAAATAAGAAATAACAACATCAGCAATGAGAAAATAAAGAAGGGCTGAAACAAGTCTCTATTTACATATCCAACTGAAGAGTAACAAGATAGGTGACCATTAACTCATAAAGAAGGGCTGAAACAAGTCTCTATTTACAGCTGGAATTATATCAGCCCATGTTCAGCTTCTCTTCTAGCTTAAGTACTCGGTTTTCAGGGATTGAAATGTCCAACAAGATAATCATCAGCATTATATCACTATCAAAGGCTAAAACCAAAAATTAAGCTTACTGTTTTTTGAGCATTTCTAATCAACAGAGAGAAGCAACATTACAGCATCCCAACAGCAGCAACTGCAACACAAAATTCCAGCTGTAAATTACAGCAGCAGTGCTAAAGGCCGACTCGGAAGGAACTAAAATCATATAACTAAAATGCAATAAAATGAGAGATGGAATTACCTTAATCTGAATCATCTGGGCTTTCCAAATCGAGTATATCCAAATCCGACATAAACCAATTCTGTCCAGAGACAAGTGCTTCCAATGTTTCATCACCCAAAGAGCATCGATCATCCCCAAGAACTCGACGCCCAGTGCTAAAGGCCGACTCGGAAGGCACACTAGTTATCGGAACAACCATAATATCCCGAGCTATCTGGGATAAGATTGGAAAGCGTGTCACATGTTGCTTCCAGTGGTTCAAGATACCAAAAGCTTTTCCACCTTCTTCCAACCCGTCATCGATATATTTATCAATCTCTTTGGTAGATGGACGCGCCGTAGATTTGTTCTTCAACCATTCTTGAAAATCCACCATATCTTGTTCTCCTAGGGTACTGATTTCTCCTTCAGCGGAATCAGACATACCGGTTCTAGCCATGTTACACTTGTTCCTAGAATATTCTTCGAAGAGTGCATTCAATTCACGCATCACATATTGAACCCTACCTTCAACATTTTCTGCTCCATATAGCTTCTCGAACACGAATTCGATCCATTGAACCTTCTTGCGAGGATCCAACACTAGAGCTATTATCATCAAAAGATTGGTGTCCTGCCAATAATTATCAAATTTCGCTTTCATTTTCTGAACCATGGTCTTCATGAACGGTTTTGGATCTTTCTCATATTCATCTAGGAGCTGCTTGATCTTCCAAATTTCAGGAAAATACAAATTCGAAGTTACATAATCCCTCCCCGAGAAGAGTTCTGTAACATTGTTGAAAACAGCCAGAAACTTGCAAACATCTCGAGCTATTTTCCACTCCTCTTCAGATGGTGCCAATTTATATGAAGTGTCTCTAATGGCATACCTTGGGAAAGCCTCTTTGAATATAAGTGCCCTCTCTAACATATGGTAGGTGGAGTTCCATCGGGTTGGAACATCAAAAATCAACTTCTTATTGGTTGGCAAGCCCATGTTCTTCACAACTTCATTCCATTTGTGAAGACGAGAAGGGGTCAAGTTGATGTACCTCACACTGTCACGAACTTTATCAATAAAGCCCTTGAGAGCTTCCAACCCATCTTGCACCATGAGATTCAAGATATGTGCACAACATCTAACTTGCAAGATCTTCCCGTCAAAGTAGAGAGCACCTCTGGACTCAAACTGTTCTTTCAGAGCTCGAGTGGCCGTATCATTTGAAGTTGCATTGTCGAATGTAATTGAAGCAACTTTATCTTCAAGACCCCATTCAGATAGGCAATCAGATATTTTATCAGCAATAGCAACTCCCGTGTGCGGTGGGGGCAACAAACAGAAATTCAAGATGCGATTTTGCAACTTCCACTCCTCATCAACATAGTGCCCAGTGATGCACATATACGATTTGGTTTGCTTAGAAGTCCACAAATCTGAAGTTAAGCTAACCCTTCCAACATTTGCAAAACTTGCCTTCATCTTTTCCTTTTCTTCTTTATACAGCTTCATTACACGACCTTTAATACAAAGACGTCCAACTGGCTCATACCTTGGCTTAAGCAACTTGTTGTGAATTCTAAACCACTTATGCTCAACCATAGAAAATGGATACTCGTGAACCATTATCATCTTCGCTGTAACATCATAGACTCCTTCCTTATCATACTTGTAAGATGTCAACGAACCACTTCCTGCAGAATCGAAGCTCAACATTGTCTGTTGAGATCCACCTTTACCTTTACCCAAAAGTAGAGTTTTTTTGACAGTACAAGAATTCACATGCCTTATGTAGGAAGATGTTGGTCCTCCTTTGCTAACCGCCATCTTGAAGCCACAATAGTTGCATTTCACAAACTTTTTGCCCTTCTCTTCAACTTCAGTCACCTCATCCCAAATCTGCGCCGTCTTTTTTCTCTTCTTACCAACCACATTCCCAGTCATTTATGTTGCCTCGTCAACTTCCTCATTCGAAGGAGCTGTGGCAGAAGCCCCTATGTCGACTGATTCATTGACACCTTGAGACTCGTTGACATTTGGAGACTCGTTGACATTTGGAGACTCGTTGACATTTGGAGATGACATAATCTACAAATAAATTATCATCACAAATCAGAATTCCAATACACTGGTTAAGCAACAAAAAAGCTCAACTCTTTCTTAATTTACACATCCATAATATAAATGAAGTGAAACAAATTGCTTGTAATTGCTTCACTTACTTGGTCAATAAGGGACATTATCTCAACAGGGAAGAAGCTCAACTCTTTCTTAATTTATCCAATAAACTGGTTAAGCAACAACAAACTATCAGACTAATTTGTATCCAACAAACTCATTAAGCAACAACAAACTCATGAGATTCGTAGCCAACAAAGCTATCAGATTCAAAGCTAACAAACTATCAGATTCAAAGCTAACAAAGCTATCAGACTAATTTGTAGCCAACAAAGTCATTAATCAACAACAAACTCATAAGATTCGTAGCCAACAAAGCTATCAGATTCAAAGGTAAGTAGGTAACAAAGCTATCAGACTAGATTGGGAACGAACAACAAAATCAAGTTTCAACAGCAAAATCAACAGCAAAATCATTATCAACAGCAAAATCAATAGCAAAATCAAGTTTCAATAGCAAAATCAACAGCAAAATCAAGTTTCAAAGCTATCATTAATCAACAGCAAAATCATTATTCAACAACAAATTCGTAGCCAACTAGATTGAGAACGAACCGTGAAAGCAGACGGCTTCGAAGGGATTCGAAGGGAGAGCAATTTGTTTCACTGTGACGGAACTGAGAAGACGGATTCGAAGACGGATTCGACGATGGATTCGAAGGGAGAGCAACACCGTGACAGGCAGTGGAGAAGGGAGAGCAACGACGGATTCGACGATGGATTCGAACGGATTCGACGATGGACTCTGGAGGCAGTGGAGAACTCTAGGCCAAGCCGCCAGGGTGAGCCGGTGAGGCCGTGACTCCGTGAGGGCCGGTGGCGGTGAGGGCGTGAGGCGGTGAGGGTGACGGATTAGGCCATTAGGGTTTCTGTCGGCGCGCTGAAGGCTGAATTGTTGAAGCCGTGAAAGCGGAATAGGGTCTCCTGGGGATGACTAGGGCTGATAACAAATTGCTTAGTAATTGGGGGTTAATTTCGGCAATTCAAGTTTCTCCCGAGTTGTCGAGCTACTCGAGCTCGAGCTCGAGCTCGGCTCGAGCGATCCCGAGCCGAGTTTTTATCGAGCCGAGCCCGAGTCGATCCCGAGCTACTCGGCTCATGTATCAGCCCTAGTCACCACCCTTATTGTTGTCACCACCTCTATCGATGTCACCGCCCTATCGCTGTCACCACTCGTATCGCTGTCACCACCACTACTATCGCTGTCACCACCACCTTTATCACTGTCACCACCACCTCTATCACTGTCACCACCCTTATTGTTGTTGTCACCTCTATCGTTGTCACCGCCCTATTGTTGTCACCACTCATATCGTTGTCACCACCACCTCTATCACTGTCACCACAACCTCTATCACTGTCACCACCACCCTTATTGTTGTCACCACCTCTATCGCTATCACCGCTCTATCGTTGTCACCACTTCTATCACTATCACCACCACTCATATCACTGTCACCAACACCCATATTGTTGTCACCACCTCTATCGCTGTCACCGCCCTATCGTTGTCACTACTTCTATCACTGTCACCACCACTTCTATCATTGTCACCACCACCCCTATCACTGTCACCACCACCCATATTGTTGTCAGCAACTCTATCTCTGTCACCATCACTCCTATCGCTGTCACCACCCTTATTAGAGATGATTGCAGTGACACTGTCGGTGGTGACGCATACAATATCAACTTTTTTTGGTGATATATTTGTTGTTTGAGTTTTTTTTTTTACGAAATCATTGTCACCACTAATGTCACCACCCTTATTAGAGGTGGCGCTTTTGGTGACACATGTAATTTCATGAAATTTTTTTAAAAAAATATCGTGTAATCAAACACAATATGACAAAAATAAAAAAAAATATATATAATTATATGAAAAATCTAGTGTAATCAAACACAATATCACCATAAAAAAAAGTGTAATCAAGCAATAGTATGTCAGCCCTTGACAATAAATCCATCATGTTTAACACTAAAAACAGTTCATACTGAATACATTATCGATCCCTCCATCTCACAAACACCTTAAGTTGGCACTGGTTGGTTGGGCATCTTGGGCAGTATGGAGAATCAAGATCAGGTTGAGAAGTCCCCGTCTGCATCCTACTGTTTGGTTGCCTCTTTTTATCTACTTGATAATCACTTGATTCCTTATAACAATTCCTCTTTCCAACCTAATATACTCAGATTTCAACCAAACCCCCAAAAAGTCAATCAATATCAAATTTGGGTGGAGTGATAGCTCAAACAAATATCAGCTCAAAAGGAAGCAACAGATGAGACAGTGCAGCACTTCCCCAAATTGAGAGACCATATATGTAAAATCCTAATTCGGTCAATAAACCTATTCAAACAACGAAATGACACAGAGAAGAGAGAGAGAGACCTGTATATTCTAGTATGGTATACACATTCGCCAGCACGTTGGAATGGCGCCTTGACACCTTCTTCTTCGCTCGGCTGGTACCGAACTAGGAAAGCGCCACCAGCGGTGGAATGGCGCCTTCACGCGCCACCAGCGGATGGTACGGGACTGGGAAAAACGCTGGAAGAATCCACGCCTGGCAGCGTCCGACGACGACAGGTAGTGGCGCCGGGGGCCAGATCTGGCGCCGGCAGCAGAGGTTGTGCAGAGGTGGTGGCGAAAACCGTCGGTGGAGGAGGACAGGAAGAGGGAGCCTGCGCGGAGGACGCCAATTCCACCTATCGAGACCAACGATTGCAACCACCGGAGCAGCCCCTGCCTGAGATCGAAGTCGCCCCCGCCTCCTGGCCTCATATCACTCAACCTGCCGGATCTGGAGCCGATATCGACGGCCGATTTCGATCTGCAACCATGGAATTCGACTCAGATTTGAAGCGCTTACTCAGATCTGGACTTGAAATTGAGTGATTCCTCCGAGTTCTATTCATCCACGGCATCTACTGATTGGAGCTCGGATCTGGCGCCATTGCAGCTCGGATCCGGCAGCAGAGGGAGCGGCGATGGAAGAAGCGCTCATCCGACTCGATTCCTCGTTCAATAGAAGCGCTCGGCAGTGGAAGGGTTTAATGGAAGCGATCTGACCTATTTTAATTGGGGATAAATTGTTGAATTATAAGCCAGGGGCAAAACGGGATTTTAAAAATATTTTAGACAAAAACTGATTTTAAATGTACATTTTGTAAAAGAGGGTTGGTAAAATGGACTTTTAGCCAAATATCTTCTATACCCTTTATATTCTTTTTTGATTCAAATACCCTTTGAATATTCTAACCTAATTAAAGATTAATATATTGTAATTCGTGTAAGATAATACAATTTGGTTTTATAAATAATTATTTTATTATTTGAGGGATAAATAAATTATTTTAAAGATTTGAGGGATATATAACTAATTAATAAAGTTTAGAAGGATATATAACTAATTGTTCTTTTTTTTATTAGGTAAAAATTCGAATGCGACTAGTCGTTATCCGATAACATCCTTCTAGATGAGGTCAACGAGATCTAGATCAAGAGATAAAAAAAAAGGGGTTACTAGTAACGTGAGAAAGATATGCGACCTTATCAGTCACGTTATTACCATTGTGAAGTATATGAGAGAAAGATACTTCATTGAACCCCAGAAGAAGAGTGCAAATGTCTGTCATGAACAATTCGATTTCCCATGTACATTTAACTCCCGATTTTAGATAATTTATGATTGTAAGTGAGTCTCTTTCCACAATAAGTTTGTTAATTTTTAATTCAAGAGTCATTAGAATTCTAAACCTATTAACCATACCTTGGAAATATGTGATCTCCTATGATTTTGTCTATCTGATTGTAACCATAGTGATTTGATTCTCTCCTTTTGGATATGTATCCTTGTATATTTATACCTCATTCATCAATGCAATACACGCAACTTTACATTCTCACATGGTATCTAGAGCCTAGGTTTTTTTTTTCAAACACCGTCGCCCTCCCTCTTGCTACCCTTTCCTCTCCGACATGGCCAACCCTAACGCCCCTCCCGTCGGCAATCTCCTCCTCGCCACAACCGGCACCAGCACCACTCCCCTCAACTTTCAAATCCCGAACATCACAATCAAACTCGATGGTGAAAACTACTCCCTTTGGAAGAACATCGTTCTATCGGCATTGGAAGCCTTCAAAATCGAAGACTTCCTCGCCGACACCGAACCACCATCAAAGACCCTTCCCAGCGAAACCGTCGGTGTCGAGCCAACGACCAATCCAACGTTCACCCTCTAGCGTCACCGTGATCGGTTCGTGCTCCTCTGGCTCTGCTCCACCATTGTGGAGCGTGCCCTCGCCCTCATAACTCGCTGCACCACCGCCACCAACGCTTGGTCCACCCTTGAGCGCACGTACCAGGCTCAAACCCGGGCTCGTCGGATGGTTCTCAAGCAACATCTTCAATCCCTTCCGAAAGGGGCCCTGTCTATGATGGACTACACATCAATCAAAACCGCGCGATTGTAGACTCATTTGCTGAAAGACTGTGCACTGTCGATCCAGAGGACCTCGCCGCTTACATCATCGCTGGTCTGGATTCCGCATACAGTCCGTTCATCACCTCCTTCATGATGAAAACCAGCACCTTGGACATCGAAGAACTTGTGGGTCTTCTCCTCCAAGAGGAGGCTCGCCTTCTCCGAGACCAGCAGGCCACATCGTCGCTCCTCCCGCTGCCGGGTACACCCAACTCCTCCGCCTCTACTTTGGCTACCAACACCGCCTCTCGCGGTCAACGCCCCACCAGCAACCAACGCTCACCCTCTGGTGGGCGTGGGCAGCAGCCACTGTTCTAAAAATCGCGCCTAGGCGCCGCCTGGGCACCGCCTAGGCGCCAGGCGACCCCCCTCCGCCTAGACTTAAATGACCGCCTAAGCACGCCTAGGCATTCGTCTTGACCGCCTGGACGCCGCCTAGGCGCTACGCGGCCCCTCTCCGCCTAGGATCCGCCTAGCGCTTTTTAGAACACTGGCAGCAGCAGCACGCTCCGTCTCGTGATGGTATGCCCGCTGGTGGTCGTGGTCACCAGACAGGCCACCGGCACGTGTGCCAGATCTGTGGCAAGCTCAGCCACCTCACCCTCAACCGCTACAATCGCCTGAACGAGTCCGAGTTTCTGCCCCGTCGCCGTGACTCGTCCTCTCAGTAGCGCTCTGCCAACTTCTCCTCGCTGTCATCCGTTGTCGATCCCTCGTGGTACTTCGACTCCGGCGGATCCGATCATGTGACGCCTGACCTGCAGAAGCTATAGATCTCTGACGCCTACAACGGCTCGGATCGCTTGTTTGTGGGTAATAGTAAGCGTCTTCCTATCACTCACATTGGTTCCTCTTATTTACCTGGGTTGTCTGCTAGTGTCAATTTAGCATGCATACTTCACGTCCCTGCCCTAACCAAAATTTTACTTAGCGTTTTTCGCCTCACAAATGACAATCCAGTGATTATGGAATTTCATAGTGACAAATGCTCTGTCAAGACCTTGCAGGGAAAAATCCTCCTCCACGGAACAACTGAGAATGGCCTTTATTGCCTCCACAACACCGCCCCATCACCATCCACCACCGCCCTCACCAGTTCCCGTACGTCTCTTGAAGGTTGCCATCGGCGTCTAGGTCATCCACACGAGTTTGTCCTCCGTCAATTAGTGTCAAAGTTCAGTCTACCTACCACATCAAATAAGCTTCCTCCGGTCTGTGAAGCATGTCAATTTGGCAAAAGTCGCAGGTTGCACCTCCCTACACACCATGTGTCCTCTGCCTCTCCGTTTGATTTAGTTTATTCGGATGTTTGGGGGCCCGCCTCTGTTTTGTCCTTAAACGGTTCTCGTTACTTTGTGTTCTTTATTGATGATGCCACTAAATTTATCTGGATTTATTTCATGTCTCACAAATCCCAACTACATAACATTTTAATTGCATTCCTTGCAATGATCAAAACATAGTTCAACACCATCATCAAAACACTTCAATCGGACTGGGGAGGGGAGTACCGCTCCGTCTCCCCATATCTCGCGTCTCAAGGCATCACCTACCGGTTGTCCTGTCCCCAAACACAAGAACAAAACGGTGCAGTCGAACGTCGTAACCGCATTGTGGCTGAGAAAAGGCTTGCTCTTCTTGCTCAAGCCAAGCTATCGCTTCCATTTAGGGAGCATGCCTTCCTCACCGCCATTTACCTCCACAACAGAACCACCTCCCCTAACCTGCACCACGAGTCTCCCGTTCGTCGTCTCTACTCTAGAGATCCCGACTACACCCTCCTCAAGGTCCTTGGCTGTCTATGTTATCCCTTCCTTCGTCCCTACAACAATCACAAACTTGACTTCCGAACCCTCCCATGCCTCTTCCTTCGCTATAGCTCTCTCCACAAGGGCTTCCTTTACTATGATGTCACCTCCAAGAGAATGTACATTTCCCGACATGTCGTCTTCGACGAAACTACTTTCCCCCATCCGGCCCTATCTGCCCCTCCTCGTCCACCTACACCACCCCCGACCACTCCCTCTTCGACCATGTTGTTCGAGCAAGCTCAGAGCATCCCCCCCCCCCCCCCACCACCCCCTCCCACACATCCAGCGCCACCCCCATTGCCAACACCCCCAACCCTTACCCCGCCGACACCCCTTCCCACTATCGTCCTAGTGACGACAGCACCCACCCCATGCGCACTCGTGCCTGCACCGGCCACCTCAAACCCAAGGCACACATCTCCACTCGCCGCCCCTTACCACCTGATCACACTCCCCCTGAACTCCATGAACCCACAACTTACGCCCAAACCTCGAAACACACCCATTGGCAGCAGGTAATGCAGGCTGAATACCAGACCCTTTGTCGGAATAGGACTTGGTCACTTATTCCTCGACCTCCTCATACTAACCTGGTTGGTTGTAAGTGGGTTTATAGGGTCAAGAAGAACGCCGACGGAACCGTCCAATGGTACAAGGCCCGCCTGGTGGCCAAAGGCTTTCATCATGAAGAAGGTGTCGATTATTTTGATACCTTCAGCCCTGTTATCAAGCCCACCATCGTCCGCCTAGTCCTCTCCATTTCACTAGCACAACATTGGCCCATCCTTCAGCTCGACATCAACAACGCCTTCCTCAATGGTGAGCTCCGTGAAACTGTCAACATGGAACAGTCGCGTGGCTTTGTGGATGCCGCCAAGCCTAGCCATGTTTTTCGTCTCAACAAGGCTCTTTATGGCCTGAAGCAAGCCCCTTGAACATGGCTCACCAAGCTCAAACATTTCTTCATTGCCAACCAGTTTCACGCATGTCAATCCGACACCTCGATGTTCGTTCATCACTCGCCCACCATCACTATCTATGCATTGGTCTATGTTGATGATCTGATTATCACATGCACTCATCAGTCTCTCGTCGCCGCCTTCATTCGGAACCTCCATCAGCAGTTCTCTCTTAGAGATTTGGGCTCATTGAATTACTTCTTGGGCATTGAGGTTCATCGCGATGCCTCCGGTCTCTTCCTTAACCAAGGGAAGTACATTCGTGATGTCCTTTCTCGCGCCAAGATGTCCGAAACCAAGCCCATTGGTTCCCCAGTAGATCCCTCCTCTCAGCTCTCCCACGACGGCACCGCCTTCTCCAATCCCACCCTGTATCGTCAGACGGTTGGGGCCCTATAGTATGTCACGATCAGTCGTCCTGAAATCACTTATGCCGTCAACCGT
This sequence comes from Persicaria tinctoria, assembly GCA_037127255.1. NCBI lineage: Eukaryota > Viridiplantae > Streptophyta > Magnoliopsida > Caryophyllales > Polygonaceae > Persicaria > Persicaria tinctoria. Next base: position 52,845,405 of record JBANSL010000006.1, on the reverse strand, counting down.
GTTTTTCAGTTCATGCATCGTCCGATGGAGGCTCACTAGGACGCCGTAAAACGGATTCTTTGGTACCTCAAGGGCACTTATACCTTGGGTCTTCACCTACGACAGTCGTCCAGCACTCAACTGATAGCATTCTCAGACGCCGGTTGGGCGTCTGACCCGTCAGATATGCGCTCACAGTATGGCTTTGCCATCTACTACGGTCCCAATCTCATCAGTTGGACGTCTCGGAAGCAAAAGGTCGTCGCTCGCTCTAGCACGGAGGCCGAGTATCGAGCACTTGCTTACACCACAGCCAAGCTCTTGTGGATTCAACAGCTTCTTGCCGACTTGCACCGTCCCCAACAATCGGCTCCGATGCTGTTGTGTGACAATTTAGGGGCTACGTTCATGACCTTCAACCCCGTCGTCAGCTCTCGCTCCAAGCACATCAAGCTGGACTACTTCTTCGTCCGTGAGCAGGTTGAGGACGGGAATCTAGTGGTTCGTCATGTCTCCTCCGCTGATTAAAACGCCGACATCTTGGGCTTGCCGGGGGGTATTAACCATATCTTGGAAATATGTGATCTCCTAGGATTGTGTCTAGGTGATTGTAACCATAGTGATTTGATTCTATCCTTTTGGATATGTATCCCTGTATATTTATAACTCATTCATCAATGCAAATAAACACAACTTTAAATTCTCACAAAGCCTTAAGGCTAAAACTTCAGTCGTTAAGGGAGTTTGTCCTCCAATAAGGTTGCATCCCAACGAAGCTGGAACTCCTGTCTCGTTTTGAATGATGAATTCAATAGAGCTTTCTTGGTGTGAAGTAGATGAGCCATCAAAGTTGAGTTTTAGCGTGCCAATGGGTGGTTTCTTCCATCTAGATATTTTCCGAGTTCTCCTGATATTGATTTCAATCATAAGACTAGAAGAGTGCTTCTTAGTAACAGAGTCTCCCTCTTGGTTATACACACAAGCTTTGGTCCAATTACCTATGTGCAAGTCTACTACATGATTAAAACCCTCAATTTTTGGGAGTTTATCTTGTCTAAAGATAAATTGGTTCCGTGTCAGCCATAGCGTCCACCAGCTAAAAGCCATTTCTTATTTTTCAAGAGGAGTTAGATAATTAGCGAGTGCGTTCGGTATTGGTTTTATAGTTTCTAGAATTACCGATCAAATTGTTGATTATAGATATGACTCTCCCATAGAGGCCGGAGTAAAAGGAATTGAATTTACAATAAATAAAAAAAAGAGATGAATAGTGTCTTCCTCATGATGATTGCAGATAGAGCGGTACGATGGGATTGTAATACCCCTTTGGATAGTCAAGCGGTTGTAGGGAGACCATTTTGACAAACTTTTCATAAAAAGTTTTAAATTTTCGGTGGGATGTTAATCTTGTAGATCCCAGCGTTGTCATCCTTTACTAGAGTCACCAAATTTGTATTTAGTTTATATGCACGAGAGGTCATAAACCAACATTTCTTATATATCATGCCACTAGTAAAGTCTATCTTCAATGACATTTGTTGGTAGCGGATTTTTTGTTATACATTGAGCTAGTTCACGGGGGAGAACCTTGCAAGTTTGTCCAGAGACCGTGTTCCATTAGAAATTTATTCATCAATAGTTTCATTGAAGTTAGTATTCGTAGGGTTGATGCAATGATGTTGAAGGGAATATGAGCCCATCTATCTTACCAAAATTTAATGGACTTCCCATTAATTGTCTACTGGTCATGCCAGACCTTCCTTCAATGGTTGGATTAGCTTCCTTAATTACGACCATTGCCAAGACGCATTGCCTCTCCCTTGGAAATTTAAAAGCGGCAAGAAGATGTTAAGTTTTAAGGGAAAACTAGCCGAGAACCAGTGCGTTATGCACGAGATTTTTAAAATTAATCTAAGTACGATCATCGTATTTTCGGATGTTATCATATTAATCAATGCATTTTAAATGATGTATATAAAATAGTACTCGTTCAGAAAACATAAAATGTTTCTCGGACGAGTATTCGATTTTCTTTAATTTTCCTTCAATTTATGTCATTTACCAACTGTAGATGAAAATTTGTTTTCGACTCTTGGCCAAGAGATTGTTGGTTGTGACAACCTTTCTCACACCCTATTTTTTGTGTCTACTAGTTTTTTTATATCCTAATATCATATTTCAATACATTTGCTTCTACATGTGTCAAGCATAGATGACAATTCTAGGGTCATCTTAATTAGCATCAAAATCGTCTTATATCGCTACATAATCCAAGACAAAATTAACAACAAATCTATATAACAACAAAAGCCACCCTATATGACTATATGACAACAAATAATTATACCAAAGTAGCAACCAACATGAAACAAATATCACTCGATTGCACCGTAAATTGAACCAAGAAAAGTATAAACATATCTCACGTTGTAGAACCATAAGCTGGAGCATAGGCATACACATGATTTTGCCTAGTTCCTCATCACGTACTGTCTTCTTGGGAGGAAGCTACAAATAACCATTTCAGATTGGCTCACCGGAAATGACTTGTGGGTAGTACCCATAGGTCCCCGGTTCGAACCCGGAATAGCCGCTTTTTATTTACCAATTCAAAGAAGCTACAAACATGAGAGAACTTGAGTATGTTGTTTGCTATACTATAACTCCTTGATATACTTCATAGAGTCATTGAGCACTATATGAAAGGTTTTCAAATGTAGTCTTTCGAGACAATAAAAATAAGTTAAGACATTAGAGGGTGGTTGACAAACTTACCATAAAACCTCTAGCTGATTGACAAACATCAATAATGGGGTTTTCCCCTTCTTTGTTGAGTTGGACCCATAAAAGCGGTATATGTATCATCATACAGAGGCCATTCAACTATGTTAATTTCAACTTGTTCATAGGAAAGTGAGAGGGAGGAAAACAATTCCTTCCTTAGAGCGGGTGTTTTTTTGTTCACACAATTCTGATTCAGAGATCTCAAGAGATAGAACGAGAGGAAATTGGGGGTTTCAATTCATTTCTTTTCAGAACCGAGGGCGGGTTTGGGGTAATCAGATGGGGGATGAAAAGAAGAAATAATCTGGTTTTGGGTTGTCGTTTCTCCTTCCAGTCGGTAGCAGTTGATCCTCACGACAAATGAAAACTCGAGTTTTGACGATAGTCAAAAAGGACAAATACCAAAGGCCCTTCACTGGGAGCGAGACACCCCTGAAAAGGAAGGAACACCGGCTGCGAGCCAACGACAAGACAAGAGCGATGCCTGAGTCACACCCTTCACCACCAGCACACGCGACTACACTACACACCATAACCTTCATTCTTCTTTTTCTATCTTCTTCTAGTTGTTCCCCTTTCTTGGTTTGGATTTTCTCTCTTCGGCCTTCTTTTGTCGTCAAACTTGTTCCCCCTTTTCTGTTTGGATTTCCTCTCTTCGGTCTTCTTTTGTTATCAAACTCGGGGTCTGCATCTTCTTTCTTCTTTTGTTTTTGGGGTCTGCTTCTTCTTCCTTCTTTTGTTTTTGACTGAGCAAGTGGTAGATCTATTTGATTTGGGGGTTTTGACTTTCATATTTGATTTGCATTTGTTGGGGTTGTTCTTGTTGATGTTGGCTCTTACCTTTTTTTTCTCTCTTTTTCTATCATAATTTTACACCTCTTTTTTTGTTTAATTTTTTTTTTTCACTTTATCTACCGCTTCTTAAAATGTTTCATCTACAGTCATGGGAAACCTATTTACCTTCAATTTTTTTCCCTTCATTATATGTGTACCATTATACATTATTGTAAATTATTTTTATTTATAATTTTATAAACAAATAAAAATAGTTGTCGTCGGTTTTTTTTTAAAAAAAGGATTTTACACATTGATAGGATTATGTGGAGTATACTTTGGATAACCATTCCGGAATGGCTCACCGGAAAGGACTTGTAGGTAGTACCCATAGGTTCCCGGTACAAACCCCGGAATGGCCGATCTTTATTTACCAATTCAAGGAGTATACTTTGGATATTCGGGTATTTGATGATTGTGAAACATTTGTAACATCAAATCACTTGAAACTGAGGATTTTTTAAAAGATTTGGATCAAAAGATATATTTACAATGAGTGGGGTATTTGGATTTTCAACTACAATAGGTCAACATGTGGGTATATATAGAGTAAAATTGAGCTTAAATTATAGAGAAAAATAAAATTAAACTAATATGATATTTTATTTAAAAAATAAAAAAATATAAATATATATTTTTTTATTTCATTTTAAACATCATTATAATTAATAAATATGAATGGAAAAAAATAAGACTACTTTTTCATTAAAAAACAAGAAAATAAAATTACAAAAGGAAAGAGAATATATCAAGATAATCTCTTTCATCCTTGTTAATATGCCTTGAATTGGGCTTAATATTTGTTTTGGGTTTAGACCCATAGTCTGACTAGGGTTTCATGAGACACTATATATACTCATAAACCTAACAATTTGTAACCTAGTTTCTTGTTTGCCTCCATAATAAAAATCTCTATTTCTCTGCCCGTGGACGTAGGTAATACATCGTTGCCGAACCACGTTAAATCTATGTGTCTTTCTTCGTTTGTTTTCATTCTCGTTATAACAAACTGGTATCAGAGCCGGGTTCGGCGGGTGGACCGGTTGCACCGAAGCTTGAGATGGACTCCACATCTGTATCGATGACGGGTTAGTCGAACCCGTTGCGTGGAGGTCTCAATTCCAACCGGGCTAGACTTGTGATGGATTCGCAAGTGAGAGGGGGATTTGTTGTGACACTTGTGAATCCCACATCGGAAGTGGGATGATTCTGAACCCAACATATAAGTAGATGGGCTACTCCACCTAATGCCAATTGGTTTTGGGATGGTGCCCTAGTCTGGCTTATATGTTGGGCTTTCTGATCGGGCCCAACAAGACCTCCCCCCAACAAACAATTTGTAACCTAGTTTCATGAGACACTATATATACTCATAAACCTAACAATTTGTAACCTAGTTTCTTGTTTGCCTCCATAATAAAGATCCCTATTTATCTGCCCGTGGACGTAGGTAACACACCGTTGCCGAACCACGTTAAATCTCTGTGTCTTTCTTCGTCTGTTTTCATTCTCGTTATAACAAACTAGTATCGGAGCTTGTGTTGTGATTTCTGTCGGGAATGATGTCTGGATATGTAGTGAAGATTGACAAGTTTACTAGAAGAAACTCTTTCAGTCTGTGGCAGATAAAGATGCGGGCTTTGCTGAAGCAACAAGGTTTATGGGCACCGTTAACTGCCGACAAGAAGGGGGCAGATACAACCACCGCTAAGTACGACCTTCTGGAAGAGAAGGCTCATTCGACGATCATGTTGTGTCTCGCAGACGATGTCATAATCGAGGTTGCTGATCAGGAAACTGCTGGCAGCTTGTGGCTGAAGTTGGAGAGTTTGTACATGACAAAGTCTCTGACAAACAAGTTGCTTCTAAAACAACGGTTATTCGGGCTGCGTATGCAGGAAGGTACACAACTCAGATATCATCTTGATCAACTTAACACGTTATTACTTGAATTGCTTAATATTGATGTTAAAGTGGAGGACGAAGATGCTGCCCTAATTCTGTTGGTATCCCTACCCCCCACATACGAGAAATTCGTTCAGTCGTTCGTCGTTGGGAAGGATACCATCACACTAGAAGAGGTTAGATCGTCGCTTCACAACAGAGAGTTGCGTTTGAAGGCAACCGCGTTGGTTACAGATAATCAAGCTTCCGGGCTTATGGCGAGCGGAGGCAATTCTGATGGTAGTAGGGGCAAGAAGCAAGGTCGCAAATCAGGCCCTAAACCAGACGACGTCTGTAACTACTGTAAGGAGAAAGGTCATTGGAAGAATGACTGTCCTAAGAAGAGGCAACATGAGCAAAAATCTGGATCTGCAGCAGTAGTTCATGGTGGAAATACTTCTGAGGAAGATATTGTTCTACTAGCAGGCAATCGCACAGATCATGATGTGTGGTTTCTTGAATCAGGTGTGTCATGTCACGTATGTCCTAGCAGAGAGTTGTTTACAACATATAGATGTGTAGACAAGGGTAATGTTTATATGGGAAACGATGTCATCTGAAAGGTTGTTGGGATCGGCTCAGTCAGGCTCCGGAGAAACGATGGGAAGTTTAGTACATTGGAGGAAGTCAAACACGTGCCATCTATGACAAATAATCTGATATCCCTAACTATGTTAGACGACAAGGGTTTCAGATACACATGTTATGGTGGAAAGTTGTGCGTGTTTAAGGGCTCTAATGTGGTTTTGCAAGGAGTCAAGCAAGGAAAGGGAACTTTGTATGCCCTATAAGGTTCAGCAGTCACAGGCACTCCAGATACTGTTTCAGTCAAGGTTAGGGAGACTGTTGCTGAGGAGGTGGAGTTGAACTTCACTACAGTATAGACTCATGCACCTGAGTTGGTCACTGACCAATCATCACAGACAGGTACTACTGAGTAAGATACTGGTGAGACAAAGAATATACAACTAGACACAGGAACTGTTGGAGCTGTACATCGGAGTATTGCTCTAGATCAACCAAGAAGGGTTGACATCAGGGGGCCTGCGAGATACATGTCTAATGATCTGGTGGGATATGATTTGCATGTGGTCGAGGAGGGCGAGGATGGTGCTCCATCCAACTACAAGGCTGTTATTTCTAGAGGTGAGTCAGTACACTGGCAAGCTTAGAAGAGAATCAGAGTGAAGAAGGTGGGAACATCTGATAATCATCTTGATATGTTCACCAAGCCAGTTTCGGAGAGAAAGTTCCAACATTGTTTGGACTTGTTTAATATCACCAACTGTTGAGCTGCCCTGCGGGGCAATCTGAGTCCTCATGTGAGGACAAATCTGAGGTAGAGAAATGTTTGACACTTTTCATGGTGCATCTGTTTCTGAGAGGAGATTCTGGTACATCCGGCATTGAAGCGCATCTGGTACATCTGGCATGGAATTTCATTTGGTACGTCTGGCGCTGCAATGTGATTGGTACATCTGAGAGGATTCAAGTCAAGGTGAAGATTTGTTAATATGTCTTGAATTGAGCTTATTATTTGTTTTGGGGTTAGACCCATTTTCTGACTAGGGTTACATGAGACACTTTATATACTCATAAACCTAACAATTTGTAACCTAGTTTCTTGTTTGCCTCCATAATACAGATCCCTATTTCTCTGCCAGTGGACGTAGGTAACACACCGTTGCCGAACCACGTTAAATCTCTGTGTCTTTCTTCGTTTGTTTTCATTCTCGTTATAACAATCCTCTTATCTTAAGATATAAACTACAATCAAGGGTTTACCATTAATGACTTAAGTTAACCCAAACCATGGTTGTAGTTAGACCTGTCAAAACACAACACGACCCGGTCGACCCGATCCGAACATCCGAAAACTTTTCGACCTGAACCCGGGAATTTTGACCCGGGAATTTTTTCCGACCCGAACCCGAAAACCCGAAAATTTTCTAGGTAATCTGGGATTCCGCCTAGTGACCCGGTAATTTTGACCCGATTTACCCATTTGACCCGGTGACCCGATTGATTTATAATTATATATGATAAAAAGTTTTTATGGAGATTCCAATTTTTTACATTTTATAATTACAATCACTTGATCTTTCATTTTCAAATCAACTTTTATATTTATTTGTATTGTGTAATACGTAGTACTCCTTTCGATCGATAGTATTTGATTTTTACTTTTGCAACAGACTTTTTTAAGAAGATAAAAATTCTAAAAAATATTAAAACAATTCTATGCTTATTACTAATTGCATGAACTTATTTTTAAAAAATTATTTGAAAATTTGAAATTTTATATATTGTTACATTTTATTAAATATTATGAGAAATAATGAAAATCAAATGTTTTGAAATAAAATGTAATAATATATAAAATATCAAATTTTTAATAAAATTATTTAAAATTTTGATATTTATATATTATTACATTTTATTAAAAATTACGAGAAAGAATAAAAATCAAATATTTTAGATCAAATATAGTATATAATTACAAGCACTGGAACTTATGAACAACGACTTTAACTTTAGAATTTTAAATTTATCGCAAAATTATCAAATCATGATTTTTTTTATTTAAAAAAGAAAAAATTGACCAACCCGAAATCGATCCGAAATGACCCGAAAACCCGATCAAACCCGTATTACCCGGGACCCGAAGTGACCCGACCCGAATGCCCCATTTGACGGGACTAGTTGTAGTCTTGTAGATGCTTTTTTTTTACAGTATGCGAACAGTTGGAGTTTGTTACGTAAAGTGTAAAAAACAACCAGGATCATCCCTTAGGATGATGGAGTACAGCTCCTTCGTAAGGGGAGATGTAGGACTCGTACAAACGATACCCTTTCTAGCTATGAAGTCGGCTACTTTGTTTGCTTCTCTATAGCAGTATTTGAACTGGATAAGCTGGAATTCTGTAGCCATAATGTTGATCTTCTCAACTTGATGAATGATTTCCCATGGAGTAGCGATCTCTTTCTTTATTGCTTTGATGATAGTCTCATTGTCGCTTTCAATGATGACCTTCTGGATCCATTTACTACTTGCATGCTTGATGCCTACAATGATAGCTTCTGCCTCTGTTTGTAATATCGAACCTGGAGATGTATTTTGAAAGAATACATCTATCAACCCGCTCTCAGAGTCACGAATGACCCCACCCACCTGGCATTCGCCCGTAGGTTTAACCGAGCCATCTATATTAATTTTATAGATGCTCTTTAACTAGTTGTAGTCTTGTAGATGCGAATCAAAGGTGGCGGCTGGTCGCAAGCTAGGTTTCGCCTTCTAGGGAAGGGTTTTTTTGGGAGAACAGAACTTTTCTAGTCATGGAGGTGGAGGCGACAGATCATATATGATGTCAATCTATCATATACGGAGTACGTAGTACCTCAAAATACCAAAACATCTTTTTTTTTTTTTTTGAGTAGAACCAATTTAAGGTTCTTGTATTGCACTCTAGTAAAATTGCTAAGCAAATAGTAAATGCACCCATCATAGAACCAAATTTATTTATTTTTTGATCGAACCCATAGAAGCAAACTGAGATTGTAACAAAGAATTAAAGAATACATTTCCATGTCCTCTATATAAGATAATAAGCAAATGATAGATACATTGAAAACAAAGAATACCATTAAATACCCAAAGAGAAGAAAAAATGTGTTAGTCCCCAAAGAACAACAAACCACTCTTAGCAATCTAATATGACACAATTGAATATGGCAAGAATCAGAATCGTGGATAACGGATAAATCTTTCTTTACAGGGGGTAAAAGGAGTGGGTTGGGTGGGTGGAGGAAGTCATCTGATCAAAGGTTCCTCATGAGCTCCCACTGAACCCCTGGCTGTCCTTCTTCGTCTTATCGGGCCCCATCTCCCCTGTGGTCTGGCCGGAGAAGCCCCGGCTGTCTCTCTTCATCTTTCCCATCTCCATCTCTCTGGTCGTCTGACCTTCGCTGCTCGAGCCTGAAGGGTAGAGACCGTACTCGCTAGTCGTCCCCCCATACTCGCTGCTTCCGTACTCTTGGCTTTGTAATGCCATCTGCTTGAATTTCTTCATGTCTTCCTTGTACTGACTGGTATCGTAATCCGAGCTTCCGTATGAACCATATACTGTGCTTTGCCCTGGCCTGATTCCCTCATTCAGATCGGACAGGGAAACATCTCCTTCCAAGGCTCGAACAATCTGTTAAATTGTCAGTTTGTCAAACATTAGTTACAAGGACATGGTTTCTTTAACAACTTAGTAAACCTAAATATTTTAGACGGAGGATTATCTCTGTAGTCTGTATTTAAGTTTGAACAGAAGAGCGGATCTGTGAGCATTTTGCCTACTCAAACTAAAAAACAATTTGAAAAAAGAAGCTTCTAATTTCAACTGTTACAGAAGATAAACAAAACGTAACAAAAGAGATGAATCAAATACCTGGCTCATCCGTGGCCTACGACGGGCTGAATGGCGCACACAAGCAGCAGCACAGGCAACCATCCGAGCCATTTCATTCTGATTGTAGCTCTTTTGCAACCGTGGGTCCACAAGAGCATCAAAGTTATCATCCTCCAAAGCTCGGGAAAGCAAAGGTCTTGCCTGCAAGGACAGTACCACCAGTTATCCTCCTCTCAGTCATGTTCTTATACTGTTTCTCTGTGTTCTTATTGAAGAGAAATCAGCTAGTTGCTGAGGAAAGCAGCTATCAAGATGGAGCAAAATAGCAATTAGATATTTACCCAGTCTACTAGACTATCATCCATATAAGTATGTGTAGCATCAACAGGCCTGCGTCCAGTGATCAATTCAAGCAGCATGACACCATAAGAGAAAACATCTGATTTCTCTGTGAGTTTGCCACTTGAAGCATACTCAGGAGCCAAGTATCTGCAGTATTGGAAGAATAACAATTAAGTCCACCAATACCTAAGAGTGTAGGAAATAGGATGTCTTATTTACCTTGCAAAAATCAGGAAGAAAATAACAGGAAAACTAAAATTGCCAAATGCACAACCGATGAATGATACAGTACATGTTTGCATGATGTGATATGGATAATCAATTATAGTCAGCATAGATGACAAATATTATCCAAGTATATGGCCCATGAAGAAGACAAATGTGACTGGTTTGTTTATACTAGCAGAAGCATCGGATAATGTAGATAGTTATTAAACATAAACGAGCGCCTAAATGAAGAAAAAGTTAGAAATGAGTTCCTTTTTCTGTAAAGCAAAAGAGATGACATATCAATCCTACCCAAAGGTTCCCATAACTCTGGTGGATACATGAGTGTTGACATCAGAAGAGAACTTTGCAAGTCCAAAATCAGCAACCTGCATAAGATGTTCAAGTATGCAGCAATTAGGAATCACCTCGAGCAACATATGTCTAATTCAACGGCCCACATGAGCCAAGCAGGAGGCACGGATTTGATGTTATGTAAAACTCACCATTGCCTCAAACCTTAGATCTAGAAGTATATTGGCAGCTTTAATATCCCTATGGATAATCTTAGGATGACCTGCACATAAGCATATCACACATTCAGCTCGATTTCTATTGGAACAAGGAATTGCTTAAACGATGTTGTCATTCAAAGGAATTGTAGAAAGCAAAAGAAAAGGCATACAATCCTCATGCAAATATGCCAGTCCTTTAGCAGAACCCAGGGCTATCTTTAGTCTAGTCGGCCAGTCCATGGTAGGTCGTCCCCTCCCTATGATAAAATGATCATTTATTGTCAGATCGAAGAACAAATTATTCACAAAAAAAAAAAAAAAGCATGAGACCGGAAGACGAGCAACTATGATATAAAATAATTTCATATGATGTTGCAATACTGGAAAAGATTAGTAGTGACTCAATCAATTCCTTGCAGAAAACCAGCTTTCAGCACCAAAATCAAAAGCAAGGTCAGGAAAGAAATAGCACAAACATTGACCAATACGTAAAAGATGAAAAATAAAAAGAATAGTTGAATGAGATAAATAAGAACTAACCATGAAGATGGAACTCCATGGTGTTGTTTGGAACAAACTCATAAACAAGCATTCTCTTTGAACCAGTCATGCAGTATCCAACTAATGACACGAGATGTTTATGATGCACCCTACTGATAATTTCAACTTCTGCCTGGAATTCGCGTTCTCCCTGTCCGCTTCCAGTTTTCAGTGACTTCACTGCCACTTCTTTCCCATTTGGAAGGACTCCTTTGTATACATAGCCAAAACCACCCTGTCCTAAAATATTGGCTTCTGAAAAGCCATCAGTTGCCATAGCAAGTTCATCATAAGTAAACGTGCTCTTCGAGAAGCCTAATGACATCCCAGGGGAAGGTGGGGGTAGTGGGGCCTCAGATCCAGAATAGTTGGAGCCAGAACCTCCACTATTGCTCATAAATGCTGGTGGCGGAGGTGTTGGAGGGCGATTTGGAGAAGGTGGGGGTCTAGCAGCAGGAGGAGAAGGCTTAGGCATCATATATTGCTCTGCTGGAAGAGGATTACTCTGTTGCCAGTGCTGTACAGGGGCTCCGTAGTAACCATCTACCAGAAACATAAAATTCATTTAATCAACCATTCTGAAGTAATGATCTCAGCATGCACAAGTTCACTATGAAATTCTGATTGCACTGATTAATAAGATATCAAACTACAATTTTTGTTTGGTTTTTTGTTAATCAAAAGTCCGCAATTCTTAAACTTTCAATCTTCAGTCACAAAATAATCGGCCAAAACAAAAAAATTTGTTGCCTAGATTTAGGTTGGCATCAGCAATATACATTAATAATAGTCAGAGTTAGTCACCTTAGACGTCACTCAAACTAGTTGTAATCCAGCATAGAGATTAGAGATGCATGCAAGCTAAGATTTGACTATTCGACCAGATAAAATCATGCAAGATCGGATCTAAGTACGCGTCAAACGCCTAAATCGAAGGAAATTTAATCTTTAACAACATATAGAAAATGTGGTAAGCTCAGACTACCATCAGATCTGAACTTGTCAGCCCCAATTAACAAGATCTTACATGGCCATATAACTAGATTCAAAGCGCAATCCATAGAAGAGGTTGAAAGAGAGTAGATCGATGAGACTTATCAGATTAAATATCAAATGCTTATTGATGAAATTAAAGATGATAGAAGAAATCACTGTCAAACAAACTGAATTGAATTTGAAGGCGGATTGAAACCTTTGGGACCAGGAGCGGGAGGAGGAGGAGGGACATAGTAGTTCTCATCTCCATAGTCATCTCTTCGTCTTCTCCGCTTCTTGGTACAGCAAATACACAGAATACTCAACAGCAGAAGCACAGCGACGCCGCCAATCGCAATACCTACCACGACGCCCGTCGATAAGCTAGAAGATGAAGAAGACGAGGAGGAGGAGGTGGATGGAGAATGCGATGAAGAGGGAGGCGGCGGCGAAGATTTCGAGGAAGTGGAGCTGGTAGACGAGGAAGGCGGCGACGGCGTGGAAGAAGAGGAAGAGGAAGACGACGAAGGAGGAGGTGGAGATGAGGAAGAGGAAGACGTGGAAGAAGGGGGAGGAGGGGAGGAGGCCGGAGAAGGAGTAGTAGTGGAAGGAGTAGGAGGGGATGGAGTGGAGGTGGAGGGAGGCGGCGCAGTTGCGGGAGTGGAAGGAGGCGGGGCGGCGGTAGGCGGTGCGGGAGGGGAGGATGAGACGGGCGAGGGAGAGGTGGTGGTGTTGGCCGGAGGGGACTGAGCCGGTGCAGACATAGTAGGAAAACAGGACCCTGCCGGCGAGCGAGAGAGAGAGAGAGAGAGAGATTGGGGGGATTTGGTTTGTCGGAAGCGGATGCTTTGAATGTGAAAAGGTTGAGGGGGATTTGCTTTTTGAGTCACATGGGGTGGTAGGAGAGAGAGAATTCCGGAGAGGTGTACAGCTCGGACCACCTGTAAATGCGGAAATGGTGGTTTGAACGCGGGCCCCACGCGTCTGGCCCCGCGTTTCTTTTCCCACTTCCGCCGCTTCCAATCCATCCCCTCTCTTCTTCTCGTTTTTTCCGTTTGTCACGGCGGTCCTCTTCCTCCTCCTCCCCCACTCGGCACTCCCAGTCCCACCCACCCCCGGCCCCCACCTTTTTTCTTTTTACCGTTTGTTGACGGCGGTCCTTTCCACCTTTTTAGGTGCAAGGTCAACCCCTTTGTGGCCCCCACGGGAGTCTACTACATTTCCTTTATTTTTTTTTTCTTAAAATGGGTATATAATAAAGATAGGAAAAATGGACAAAAATAATACTACTAAGTATCAACTTTTGGCCAAAAATAATACGAACTTTGAAATTGACAGTTTCATATACGAACTATCGCCCTAATAACCGAAAATAATACATATGTGTATTCCGGTGAACTTTCCGATCAAATACGCCACGTAGATACCGGAAAACACACATGACATAAATTTTTGCCACCTCACCAAACTTGTAAGTTTTGCCATGTCATAAATTTATTTTTCATTTAAAAAAAAAAATTAAACAAATAGGCAAATAGCTACAGTACGTACCTTTCGATGCTTATAGACGATTGCGCTTTCCGAGGATGGAAATATTTAAAGAAGTTGTGATGGATGTAGACGATCTATAAGCATCGAAAGTTACGTACTGTAGCTATTTGCCTATTTGTTTAATTTTTTTTTTTTTAAAAAAAATGAAAAATAAATTTATGAAATGGCAAAACTTACAAGTTTGGTGACGTGGTAAAAATTTATGCCATGTGTGTTTTCCGGCGTCCATGTGGCGTATTTGGTCGGAAAGTTAACCGGAATACACATATGTATTATTTTTGGTATTATTTTTGTCCATTTTTCCATGTTTACAGGAAAGAAAACCTAAGGAAAATAGGTGAGTTAATAATCTAATTTAAAAATTGACTAAATCGGATATATTTTGGAGAAATATTTTTTAATATAGCTTCTTATCCTACGCTCAAGGGTATAAAATAGAAAAACTAGGGGTGGGCACAAATCCCGCAAATCCCGGGCCCGTCCCGGTCCCGTCCCGGACCCGTCCCGATCCCGGTGGGATTTGAAAAAAAAATAGTGAATCCCGTCCCGGTCCCGTCCCGCAAAAATTATGCGGGACGGGACGCGGGACGATGATTCCTTATCCCGCAAATCCCGTCCCGTCCCGCATATATTATAATATAATAATAATAATAATAATAATAATAATAATAATAATAATAATAATATACAGTATATATATATACAGTATATACTTAATTTATATATATATACCTTTTCACAGTATGTATACCAATATTACAGTTTATATATGGTTTACATCGTATATGCTGGGTTATACACACTTTTACAGTGTGTGTAACTGTGTATAATGTATATATGGTATACATTGTACAACCGTTTCGGGGGTATACATTGTACAATGTATATATATAAGTGTATCAATACGTGTATATATATATGAAAAACATTATATATATGTTATGTCTTTTGAAAACCACAAAATATATAGGAATTTTAGAATTTTTTATAATGTTTTTTATTTGAGGGACAAGGCCCGTCCCGTCCCGGTCCCGTCCCGTCCCGTGAGGGACAAGGCCCGCGCGGGATTGAAAACAAAATAGTGAATCCCGTCCCGCAAAAATTACGCGGGACGGGACGCGGGACGACCCCCATCCCGTCCCGTCCCGTCCCGCGCCCACCCCTAAGAAAAACTGTTTTAAAATTAATATTTCGTATTTTTAAGACTTTTTTCCATATATATACCAACTCATTTTTACCTTGATTAAAAAAAAAACTCATTTTTCCAAATGCAAAAATAAAATAAAAAGCAATTGCAAAAATCAACTCATTATTAGAATTAAGCTTGAATATTTATGTTTTAGCTTACTAATATCATGACGGTTGGTCCATCTGTCGTTTGTTTTGACTTCTCAATTTATCCGACACCGGGGTGTCAGATATTTTGAATATGTATGTTGTTTAAAAAAATTGCAAAAATTATTATACATTTAGATATTTGCAACTGTCCATTAATTAGTACTCCATAGGTTATAATAAAAATTACTATATCACCCAATGCCAAACTAAATCTCCATAGGTTATAATAAAAATTAGTTATTGGAATGTTAGAAGTTTGACCAAAAAGAATATTTGGTTGAACCTTGAAGCCATTTAATAAAACTAGTATTTTTCCCGAACCATGTTCGGAATATTTTCGACCGAGTTTGACATACCCCACAAAATACCGAAATCTATTATATTTCATTTTGTCTTTGTTTCTTGTCTCGTCGTTCTTCTTAATATTTGGTTATCATGGTGAAGTGTTTTCTCAAGATGATCAATACCTCAAATTTAACAAAAAAAAAAAGTAAATCGATCGTTTTCACACCTTATAGTTTTTGTCTAAGAAAACCGAGTTCGGAAATTAGTTTAAATATATGATGGGTTGAACATCGAGTATGTTTGGTTTTTTTATTCCCATTGTATTTGATATTGAAAATTGATTTCATAACTATAATAAATTTCACATCATGCATGTGAAACGGCAAACGGGCTGCAGAAAATGCATGATTTATATTTATACTCGTTCTAAGGTTGTGTGTAATCTAATCGGAGCCCAATTATTCCACTTTGACCTCTAATAAACTATTTATTTTTAGATATTTCTTTTTGGTATTTGTTATCCCTATTATATTTATTATTGAAACCTGATTTTCATCAGCATAATATATTTCACACCATGCTTGTGAATGAATCCTGCTGAATAAAATGAATAATTTATGTTTTTACTCGTTTTATGGTTGTGTATTTTCATAGGAATCCAATTATTCCAAATTGAGCTGTAATAAATTATTTATTTTTAGATGTTTTAAAATTTTGTTTTTATTATTCTTGTTATATTTAATATTGAAACCTTATTTTACTCGCCATAATATATTTCTCACCATACATATGAATTGAGAAGAAGAAAATAAATTATTTATGTTTTTACTCGTTTTAAGGTCATTTTTATTTTTAATCGGTGTCTGATTATTCTAAGTTGACCTTTATTAGACGGTTTCTTTTCAGATGTTAATATATTTTTTCACATTGTATTTGATATTGAAACCTGATTTTCATGGCTATAATATTCTTCACACCATGACTGTGAAAATGGCTGGAGAAAATAATTGATTTATAATTGTACTCGTTTTAAGATCGCGTGCATTATGATGCAAGACCAATTGTTCCAAATTGACCTATCATAAACCCATAATAAAGCATCAATGAAATATACTCACTTGCAATTTTAAGTACTTCAAAATTTGAATGACCCTCTAAAATTCAGGTCGCTTATAAACTAATTAAATCACCAAATTCAGTCAAACAATTAGAATAGTCATAATTGTATAATTCAATTCAAACAATTAATAATCTTCATCACCAAGATTGCATCTACCCTCTAAAATTGGATCAATATTTAACTTGTAGCCATTTAAAAAACTGATTCAATTTATTAGCTTGAAACCTTTAAAAAAAATTATTTCAACCTTCTAAATTGAATAAATTAAATCAACCATTCTCTTATTGGAATCAACCCTATAAAATTGAAGCACCAAAAGTGAATCAACATTCAACAATAATTGTGGGCACTTCGATTAGTTAATTAATTCATAAAAGAAATCCCTTTTTAAACCATCACACTAAAATTCAGTTGAAGTTTTCCATTTGACTTTGAATATATGTAACAGATGGGTATTATCCTTCAACTTTTGAATGATCAATTCCTCCACCAACATTCTTCGTGGAATCAAGTGTAAGTTCTGCTAAAAATGCTTCTCTTGCAACATCAGATTTTTGTCCATGCTTCTTTTAACATTGCTATCATATTTTTTCAGTGTGAAATCTTCAGTCTCTTCTGGTAGTCAACCTAAAGAGGAAGTCTTTATAGTTTTCTTGCACTCTATGCTCAATCCACCTTGATATATTAACCCCATATCGATTTTGGCACTCAGCTCGCATGAACTTAAGGTTTTGGCACTCAACCCCATCGGTTGCTACTAATCTTGGACCAAATGGTACTGAAAAAAAATTCAGCTAGGCTTTGTTTGGACAAATAAGCTTCATGCCGCAACCAATCTTGCCACGTGTTTTTGACGAATTCTAAACCCTTGTGCTCTTGCGCTTAGCAGGGAGCTCAAAACCGAAGGAACCATAGTCAATTGAAAGCACAACGAACAGCTTGCTTCGACCCCCCTAACAGCTACTGCAGATATTAGCTGACTGCACAATCAAGACTCTAGGAGAGGACTATATATTTTGCATGGAAGAGAGAGAGAGAGAGAGAGAGAGAGAGAGAGAGAGAGAGAGAGAGAGAGAGAGAGAGAGAGAGGTAAACAGGCAAGGGGAGAAAGTGTCTTCTTTTGGTGTTTGTATAGGCCTAACTGTTCTTGGGAGTGTTCTTATTTATTATATACATAAGAAGATTATTCGGTAGAGACTCGGAATTTGTTGTAAATCCAGAAAATGCAGATGTAAGACATTTCCATTGTTGAACCTGATTGTCTCCTCCATCCATTCTTGATCACTTGGATGGACACAAATTTATTTAGAAGTAACTGAATTTGAAACATTGATACAGTGGATTTCAAATCAACTGATCCTATTCTTGTTTCCAAACCGAATCAATCAATCTGACAACGTTTTGGGTAAAATTAGTCGATTTGATCTTCTAATGTTTAAAACCATACTCTTGCCTCTTACAGGCTAGAAGTAACTGAATTTGAAACATTGATACAGTGGATTTCAAATCAACCGATTCTATTCTTGTTTCCAAACCAAATCAATCAATCTCACAACGTTTTGGGTAAAATTAGTCGATTTGATCTTCTGATGTTTAAAACCATACTCTTGCCTCTTACAGGCTAGAAGTAACTGAATTTGAAACATTGATACAGTGGATTTCAAATCAACCGATTCTATTCTTGTTTCCAAACCAAATCAATCAATCTGACAACGTTTTGGGTAAAATTAGTCGATTTGATCTTCTGATGTTTAAAACCATACTCTTGCCTCTTACATGCCTATTTGATCTTGACTTTTCATAAATACCATCTCACATTACAGAGGATTGATGTAAGTATGAGTCAATTTAGGATTGACCCAGTTTAAAACCATACTCTTGCCTCAGTTCGCATGTCCAAGATTAGTAGCAACCGATGGGTTTGATTTACAGAGGAACTGGGAGAGGGGTGGGGGAGAAGATAGTAGACATTGTTGTATATTATACAAGAAGTGGTTGAGGAACTTGGGTAACTGATAAGCATTTTGCAGTTTGATTTTGCATTCAATTAGATCTCCAATTGAGTTCGAATTCTCGAAATTGAAACATCTAAACTACAATTCTCAAAAAATAAAAATAAATCTAGAAATCAAACATGACATACCCATAGATAGAGTTTCGATGCCACCCTCGGGACACCGTCAATCTTCGGTGTCCTCTTTTGCCGCATCGTTGTGTTCCTAAGTCGTCTTTCATCTCCCTTTTCTTCATAGAAGATGTGGAATTCATCCAAAAAAGCATATAGGTTGATTAACAACCATCTATTCCTTACAACACATTCAATGAAAGCAAAAAAAAAACTTAGTTTCATGTCTAAAGATAGTGATTATATAAAATTTCATCACCAAAATCCTAAAGGATCAATTCACATGCATAGAAGGTGACGGGAGGAAGATGGCACCCGATTAAAGTGGAGAGATTGAACAAATATACCTAGGATTTGCTGAAATTCAAACAAACAATTGGGCAAATCAATTTCTTTACAACGATGAAGATTACTCCAGCCACCGATTCCTCGTCCGCGACTAAGTCGCCTCCCCTAACTCGAGCTCCTTTGCCCGCCACTTAATTGTGTCACTGCTCCACCCGATTGCTACCTCCAGCCCTCACTGACTATGTCGCCGTCCTCCTCCAGCCACCAATTCCGCCGTCCCCGACTGAGTCGCCTCCTCCGCCTTTGCTCGCCACCTAATTGCACAACGACTTCACTAGATTGCCGCCTCCATCCCTCATCGACTGCATCGCTGCCCACCAATCTCCCTCTGGCCGTGGACCGATTGCGCACCGCCTCCAATTCCAAATTGCGAAGAAGATAAACATCTTATAGAACGTGCAAGATAAAAACCAATTTTAACTTGTAATTGTGTGGGCAGTTGAAGGAGAACGTGGGAGAGAGGCTGCAGGGAGGAATTCTTAGGGTTGCTCAGGGTTTGACACGTAGTGCAAATTTTAACAAAAGGATTGCTTCTGAAATTATAAGTATAAGGGGTGGATAAAAACATCCAAATCCTCGCTTTAGCAGAAATAAAAGCTAGAATCCCAATTAATATCGAATAAATCCTCTAATCTCTAGGGCAAAGAAGGTGAGCGACGAGCATCTTCGACAATCAAAGTCCGTCTTCATCCTCTCCAGTGTAGGGCCGTGGGAGTTAGCGAGTATCGCCGATCAGTGCGAGGTTCGCGTTGTTTGTGGCTAGTTTACGCGCAGTTGTGAACAGGTTTTTGGGATTAGGGGGATTAGGGTTAGGGTTACATGGAGAGAGGGGCAAACATCCATTTGACGAGGGATGAGAGGGAGGCGGAGGAGATAGGGCCAGTCATATCTGCGATGGGAAGAGGGACTACAACCCTGATTCTCATTGGATGGCTGCAGACAACCAGACCCTTCAATTCCTTTGCGTTGAACACATCGATGAAGGGTGCGTGGAAAGTGAGGAAGGGATACCACTTTAGGGAGTTGGTGAAGAACGTTTTCTCGTTCCAATTCAGCGACTAGATAGAGAAGAAGAGAGTGTTCAAGGGTGGGCCATGGGCGTTTGATAGGTTCTTGCTGGTGTTGCGAGAGTCGAGGCATGATCAGCCATCGAAGATGACATTCAACAAAACTCCGATTTGGATCCGATTGTATGACTTACCCATTGGAGCAATTACAAAGGAGGTGGTGGTGTAGCTTGGGTCGAGAGTCGAGAAGGTGCTGGAAGTGGGTGATGGAACAATAGAGGTATGTGGTAAATTTGTGTGTATGATAACTATGCTGGATATAAAAAAAACCTTTGAGAAGAGGATTAATGACTATGATGGAAGGAAAAAAGATGTGGATAGTTATTAAGTATGAAAGGCTTCCCAACTTTTGATATGAATGTGGTCGATTGAGGCATGTTGAGGCTGATTGTGAACACGAGGAAGCGAAACAGTACCACAATGAATATGGTGACTGGTTAAGAGCCTCCCCGATGCGGGCAGTGGCTAGAGGAGCGGGAGGCCGAAGTGAGACGAGGAAAAGTGGAAATGATGGAGGAGGCAAAGAGGAGAATAAGGGTAGGGAGGTGGATGAGGTGGGGAGTAGTTGGCGACAAGGGTCGTGGAGAACTCTGGCAGAAGAGCTAGGGGAGGAAATCGACGGGGAAAGGAGTGATGGTAAGGAGAGAGAGTGAGAGCCGAGTGTCGGAAGTCGGGGCAAGGTCGAGGGCTCCGGTGAGACGGGAGCTCCGACGAACTCGAGAAAGGCGTGAGCGAGTGTCGAGTGCGAGCGTAGATGAGCGACCTAGGGAGAGGAGGACAGGACGAGGACGAGGACATAAGACGAAGCGGAGCTGAGGGCGGCGAGCGACATCGAGCAGCCATGGCGCGCCGAGCGGGAGATCCTTCTTTTGAAATTGAAGGGAGAAGAAGATACCTTGTGGGCTCTCCTCTTTGTTTTGTTATATATTTAACCGGTTGGGTTTTTATTTGTGGGTTCGGTTCAGTTCGGGTTTATCCGTATTTAATTAATTAATTAATGGTTTTTAAAATAAAATACTACGGTATAATATTATTGGGGGTTTAAAATATAACATAATTTGGATTTGGAGATTTAAAAAGAATTTGGAAAAGAATTTCAAGGTTGGAAAGTGATTTAATAAATAAATTGAAAAAGGAATTTTGCGAGTATTTTCAAGGGTCGAAATAGTTTTGGAACTAACATGGGAATTATACTTGTTCGGTGATTAACTAGCATGATGATATGATCGTTTGAGTAACGGAATGATATGTGTGACTAATAGCATGACTTGTGGTGAATTATTATAAGAGATAAATGTTGGATATGACGAGGTAGTAGGATTTTATATCACACAAATTATGTCTTATGTTTTTTATGAACCGTTGAGGTGTATGCGGAAATGATGTATATGAACATGTGGAATTGGTTGAATGATTTATGGAGAACGATGTGGTCTTGTGGAGCAGATGATGCAATGAAATGACTTTTATAATGTGTTACTTGTTCTATTAATTGAGGTGTGCTTGAGTGCTTAATAGTTGGATGTAGACTTATGTATATTCTATTATGTACTAGGTGATACTATGTGATTGTGACTACTGTGTGCTGGATTATTTTTTTGCCGATCTGCTAGCCAGTTAAGTCCTCCGGGGCTTACTCATGTAGTATCATGCTTAGGACTTGCACTTATGAATGAGCATTCTTATTCTGTATGTGTTTGAATACAGAACGATCATTATTTGTGAGTCCTAGAGTCCTTGCTAGGGTCATAGGGCAGCCCTGCTTCATCGGGTGTTGTCCTCCTTGAGTCATTTATATATCATGAGATACGAGATCAACATGAGATGCGATATGACGATGAGCTTTGTTATGTTATAGCATCGAACTGGTCAGTCTCTACCCTATCAAGAAGGGAGGGTAGTGGTAGAAGGGGGATATACCGTTTGGTATTCTTTGTTAATGCCTTACTTAATATTCTGCATATATGAATAAGGAGCATGATATTGTGGTTAAGATTTCAGCACTGCATGAAGGCATCCCTTATTTTAGGTATAGGCGTATTATATGTCCTCATCGCGGTCTTTAGGGCATGCGGGCGAACACTTGGCCTGACTTTGTGGTATAGTTTCATGTACCCGTTCCACTAGTTGATTTTGTGCTGTTATAACGGGGTCCATTCATATGACGGAGAGTGAGTGTTTGAACCATGACTTCACCAAATTTATACTTTTGGGATTTCTTCCTACTTATACTCTGTTTTGACCCAGCACTGCCGCGACACTAGTTGTATCGTTTTCAGAACTTATGTCCTTTGCATGATAAAAGCTTTTATGCGTTGTAGACTTAGGACAAGTACATTGGCTTACCCCAGGGCCTCCAATGGGCCTTACGGATTTGGGTGCGAAATCCCACTTTAAACTACAAATCTTCGATTTCATACCTTCAACCTGTACTCGGAGCGCAATATCCTAACGAGGGGTTTTTCCCCTCGAAACGTAACTCGGAAATCATAATCCCGGGCCGTTACAAATGTAGTATCAGAGCGATGTTTTGCAATCCGAGTACGATAGGTTGGAACGGTTTTAGAAAATCGCCCAATGATTTCAAATGTTTTTGGAAAATGTTTTCAAAAGGGAAAAATGAATTTATTTGGACTTAAACCTAAATGAATAAAGAGGAAACAATCTCGTGGGTAGATATCAAAGTGATAGGCATCCCTTATCGATGTAGAACTCGAGGAACGATAGGCAAAATACTAGCTTTTATTTATAGATGGACCTAGAAGACTCTAAGGAGCACCACGGGGGTTGGAGTGTTGAGTTAGAAGGTCATGAGGTTCTTGCCCCTCCGGTCATCCGTCCCTCGAAGGACGACATAGATCATCTCTATGCTCACGTTTATATATACATATATGTAATTTGGCCCGAGGGCGATCCTCCTCGAAGAGGATCATATTAATCGTTGAGTGCTTCTGTGTTGATTGTTTAAATTAACCGTTCACATAGCCATCATGGTCGATAATAGATGCAGTTCAGTTAGGCGTGGGGGTAGGGAACGTTGCAACAGGGGACTTCCCTGCCAAGTTGATGTTGAGGACGTTGAGGAGCGTGTCACTGACGATCACACCGAGGAGCGAGTTTCATCACTGTCGACTAATGACAGAGTTCTTGATTCCACCGAGACTAGAATTGGGCAACTAGAGGTGGCACTTCACGATATTCTGTGCGAGTTACGAGGAAGAGCTCTATCTACGTCACTGATGCCAAAGGTTCCTGTTCAGCAGCCAATGCCCACAGATCGGGCCGAGCTCGAGCAGATAGTGTGTGAGGTGCTTCAGAGGACACAAGAGGCGACACGAGAGACTCTCGCGTAGCAGTAGATGAACATGGGCATGGCTGAACTCAAGTAGGCAATGCTAGAGATAATCCAAAGGCAGAGGAGACAGCAGCATGCACCACGTCTTCCGTCGGCTGCGACCTACCAGTATTCTCACCCTACTCAAGGTGAGAAGAGGCGGAGATCTATGGAGTCTAGTCGAGGCATGTTTGTCAGAGAAGACTTATCCAGAGGAGGATATCATCAGAGTTGCACCTTGAGTACCCCGACCGCCCCGCGTATTCCAAATGAGAGTTGATTATCGTACTGCCCCTACTTCCGCGGGTACGATACTGTTTTGTGTTGAGTGCTTGTTTATACTGTTTTATACTGGTGTTGCTTGCTGCTTTATAGCAAAGACGTGTGTTGTCCAGCTGAGCCTGTGCTACACGAGTGGTATACCCTTTACTGTCGGTCTACTGGATGGGGTCAAGATTAGGTCGAGTCGAGAGATCTTAGGGTGCCCCATCCGTATAGGTGAGCGTGAGTTGCCAGCCGACCTTATTGTCATGTCTTTGAGGATGGATGATCTCATTCTGGGTATGGATTTCATGGACCACTATGGAGCGATTATCAACCAGATGACGAGGACATTATCCATCTTGGCAGACAGCGAAATCGAGCATCAGGTTTGGGGGAGCGACCCTAAGAGGAACGGGGCGCTCATCAGCGCAGTTAGAACTGCCAGACTTCTAGATCAGGGTTGTGTCGGATATTGTTGCTATGCTATAAAGGTGGATCGAGAGAAACCCAGCTTTTCAGATGTCCACATTGTCAGAGACTTCGCGGATGTGTTCCAAAGGAGATGTCAGGACTTCCCTCGTCGAGAGAGGTCGACTTTACGATCGAGATAGGGCTAGTCACCAGGCCCGTTTTGCGAGTCCCTTACCGCATGGCGCCAACAGAGAAGGCAGAGCTAAAGATTCGAATGGAGGAGCTGGCCGAGAAGGGTTACATCAGGCCTAATACATCACCTTGGGGAGCACCAGTGTTGTTCGTCAAGAAGAAGGACGGGTCATTGAAGTAATGCATCGATTATAGGGAGCTGAACCGTGCGACGGTGAAGAACCGTTATCCCGTTCCTAGGAGTGACGATATGTTGGATTAGCTGCACGGTGAAGAAACGTTATCACCAGCTGAGAGTGAAGCCATAAGATGTCTAGAAGACAACTTTCAGGACTCGTTATGGTGACTGCGAGTTTATGGTCATGCCGTTTGGGCTGACCAAATGCACCAGCTACTTTCATGGAACTCATGAACCGTGTGCTCATCGACTACCTGGACAAATTCGTCGTCGTCTTCATATATGACATTTTAGTCTACTCGAGGAGTAGAGAGGAGCACAAGGAGCATTTGACGATTTGTGCTCGAGACGCTGAGGAAGCATCAGTTGTAAAGGAAATACAACAAGTGTGAGTTATGGCTCACAGATGTGGCTTTCAACTCAGGGAGTCGTCGTGGACCCGGCGAAGAATGAGGCCATCGTTGTCGGGAAGGTGCCCAAGAACGTCAGGGACATCCGCTCATTTCTAGGATTGGCCAGTTACTACAGAAGGTTCGTCCAGCGTTTCCCGAGCATCGCTAGGCCGATGACACAGCTCCTGAAGAAAGATGTTCCGTTCGGGTGGAGTGAAGAGTGTCAGACCAGCTTTGAGCTTATGAAAGAGAAGCTGACGACCGCTCCATTTCTAACACTGCCAGATGGGTCAGAGGACTTGTCATCTATACAGACGCTTCACGTTCCGTCTTGAAAAGTGTTCCGTATCAGAGAGATCGGTTCATCGCTTATGCTTCGCTTCAGTTGAAGCCTGTAGAGGTGTCTTATCCCGTCCATCACTTGGAGTTGGAAGTTTTAGTCCATGCTCTGAAGATTTGGAGGCACTACCTATACGGCACTTCACGCAAAGTAATGACAGGTCACAAGAGCTTGAAGTATATTTTCACTCAGAAGGAACTTAACATGCGATAGAGACAGTGGCTAGAGCTTTTGAAGGACTATGACTTGGACATAGTTTATCACCCAGGGAAGGCCAATGTGGTGGCAGATGCGCTTTATAGGAAGACTCACTTGGAGGCATCAGTTGTGAGGCTCACAACTCAGAAGGATTTGCATATAGATTTGATGAGGTGTTGCTTCGAGGTGTGGGTTCAACGAGAGAGTGGACAATTTTCATTCTTGGAGGTTCGGGCTGAGCTGACCGGGGAGATTCTTCGAGATCAAACAGATTGCCCCGAGATTGCCGTTCTGAGAGAACAGATGGCCCAGGGTCGATTCAGAGAGCTTGCAGAGAGAGCATATGGGATGCTAACCTTTCAGGACAGAGTTGTAGTTCCATCGACATCGGACCTGAGGTAGAGGATCATGCAAGAGGCTCACTTCACTCCTTATTTAGTCCATCCAGGAACGAATAAAAAGTATTATGATTTGAGGAAGTGTTATTGGTGGAAGAGGATGCGAGCAAACATCAAAGATTTTGTAGCCAGATGTCAGGTTTGCCAGCATACTTGGATTGAGCACTAGAGGCCGAGAGGACTTGTTTGGTCGTTTCAAGTTCCCGAGTGGAAGTGGACGGACATCTCTATATATTTTGTCACCGGACTAAGATGAGATGTTCGAGGTTTCGACTCCATTTGGCTTGTGGTCGATAGGTTGACCAAGTCGGCTAACTTCATTCCGATTCAGGAGAGATGGCCAACATCACGATTAGCTGAGGAGTTCATTCGCCAGATCGTGAGACTTCATGGAGTATCCGAGAGGATCGTATCTGACAAAGATGGACGTTTTACCTCAAGGTTTTGGCATCAGATTTAGGAGGGCCTAGGTATCATATTGCACTTCAGCACAACTTATCATCCTTAGACAGATGGTCAAAGCGAGAGGACGATTCAGATTTTGAAGGACATGCTGAGATCGTGTGTTTTAGAGTGGGGTGACCGTTGGGTCAGATTCTTACCGGGTATTTAAATTGACCGATGCTCGCATTTATTACCAGTCACATCCCCCGTTTGTACATATCACGTCCGCCTCTCCCCTACTCCACTGCAACCTGCAACTACTTCATTCCCCTCCTTCTGTACGCCATCTCCCCATCATTTCACATCTCTCCCTCCTTCAAATACTTCAGCCTCTCCCCACTCTCTTGTTGCACAATTTGCACTAGTGCACTCCATCATTCATTCACTATGACACATCGTCACCATCGTCGCCACCATTTCATCTTCACCTCCACTCTTCATCGCACCATCACCACCGTCTCCTCCTCCTTCTCTTCTCCTTCCACCTCAAGCCACCAGTGGAAGGTCCCACACACCCCTCGGAGCCATCACTAGCAGCCAGAACAGCCCAGAAGCTCCCCAGTGCCTCCATAAGCCACTGGAACTCCGTTGCCCCGTTCGAGCGCGAACAATCTACCGGCAGGCCCGTGCCACATATAGGTTCAAGTGGGTCGATATGATATAAATTTTGTATGTATATATTTTTCTTCCTAAAAGAATCTAAATCCGAAAGTGGCTTAGTGGAAAACCAAAACTGATTTTGGCCCCTTAGTTAGCATTTAGCCCGGGTTCGATTCCACCCAGCATCCGTTTTGTGTTTTTTTATAGTGGGGCCTTTTTTAAAATTTTTCTACGCCTTTCTTTCTTTGTAATTATCTTTTTTTAATATTAGATATATTTTTGGGTAGCTTCCATAAAACAATGTTAAATGAAATTAAGAGGCTCTTTTAAAAATATTTTTCATTAATAAACAAAGAAATAAATAAGAACAATATGTTCTAAAACAATTTAATTATCTATAAATATTTTTATCTAATCTAAAATTTGACCAAGATAGTTGATTATGATATGCATAAATATTATACCATGAGTAACATTTTTCATTTTTTCTTAAAGAAATATTTTCACATATTTTTTGAAAATAAAAAATAATTTCTCATAGTTATAGACTTTAGGATTAATTAATTGATATATTAAACTTTATTTAAAATTTTGCACCGGGCTCCTAAAATGTTTGGCATGACCCTGTCTATCGGTAAGCCGTTCTCCTTCGTTTCTGATCCAAATCACCCCCAAGCTCCTCCATGACACTCACACATGTCCAGTGCAGGTCCGACGAGCCATCGCGAGCCACCGATGACCAGGGCTGTTATATGAGCCGAACAGCTCGAGCTCAGCTCGGGCTCGGCTCGAAAAAGCTCGGCTCGAGCTCGTTCGAATACGTAAAACAAGTCGAGCCTGAACAACATTTTAAGCTCGAACCGAGCTCGAGCCGAGCCCGAGCTGAGCTCAGAAGCTCGACTATGTTAAGTGACGAAATTACCCCTAGGGTTATTTGTGATGTGTGTTATGTGTCGTCCACTTGTCCGCCTCCATCTTTCAACCTTCCACTTCAGCGGCTCCCTGTTTCAGTCCTGCCTCCGTCTTTTTCTTCAGTCTTCGTCTTCGACTCCTGCCTCCCGGCGTACCTGGTTTCATCTTCGTACGTTCAAGCGGCGAGCGGCGGGCGGCGGTGACGATGAGTAGCAGGGCCTCCAACGGTGACTTCGACTTCGCTGAGTAGCACACTCTTTGACGGGGAAATCCAGTTCAGCCGATCTTTAGACTCTTCCCCTTTCTCCCTCCTTCCGGCGGCGATATTGAGTAGCAGGCCCTCCGGCGGCGAGCTCCAGTTCGGCGGCGAACTTTCTCCCCGGCCAGGTTCGTTTTGTACTTCTGTTACTCCCTAGATCTATCGTTTACCGATTGTGTTGAAATTAGGGCTGCTACTCCCTAGATCTATCGTTTACAGGATGTGAATTCACTAATTAGGGCTGTTAAATTAGGGGATTCAATGAAATTATGGGATTCAATGAAATCAGGGCTTGTGAAGGTTTGTTCAAAGATTTTGTATTTCTATTCTTACTCCCTTTTATTGTATTGAAGAACGATGTATATTAAAATAAATTTTTTTTTTTATTGAACGATGTACTGGTAAATCTGTAATTTCTGTTCTTACTCCCTTTAGCGATTGTATTGAACGATTCTGAATTTCTATTCTTACTCAGTTACTCCCTTTACCGATTATGTATTTCATAGTATTGAACGATTGTGTTGAACAGTATTGAACAATTGTATTGAATGATGTAGTGGTAAATCTGTAATTTGCATTACGTTTTCAGCTATGAATCGAGCTCGTTTCGAGCTCGAACGAGCCCAACTGACGAGCTCGAACGAGCCTAAGCTCGTTCGTTCAGCTTGTTCGAGCCTTCACAAGCCGACCTCGAGTTTGCCTCTGGGCTCGCGAGCCGAGCTTGAACGCCAAAAAAAGCTCGAATAATTTTTGGGCTCGAGCTCGGCTCGGCTCGTTTTCCGTTCGAGCCAAGCTTGAACATGTCAAGCTCGGCTCGTTCGGCTCGAATATCACCCCTACCGACGACGCTCAGATCTCCGATCGAGAGCTCCGAAGTCGCAAAATCCGTTGGTGAGCTTCTTTCCTTCCCTTCCTTATATTGTTGATTCCTTTCATTCTTATTGGCCAGGAAGAGAGAGTGAGAGCCGAGTTTGGGAAGTCGGGGCGAGGTCGAAGGCTCCGGCGAGACGAGAGCTCGATCCGGCAAGCTCGAGAGAGACGTGAGGAAGCGCGAGGCGAGGCGAGCGAGGGGCGAGCGAGCGTCGAGTGCGAGCGGAGACGAGCGAGCTAGGGAGACGAGGACAGGATGAGGACGAGGCGGAGCTGAGGGCACAATTGTGCGCAGTGGCCGGCGAGCGACGTCAAGCAGCCATGGCGCGCCGGGCGGGAGATCCTTCTTTTGAAATCGGAGGAAGAAGAAGATACATTGTGGCCGGCTCTCTCCTCTTTGTTTTGTTATATATTTAACCGGTTGGGTTTTTATTTGTGGGTTCAGTTCAGTTCGGGTTTATCCGTATTTAATTAATTAATTAATGGTATTTAAAATAATATATAATATTATTAGGGGTTTAAAATAGAGGGATTTTGTTCAAATGGACCTTTAAACATATTTGGTTAGCTAGATAGGTCCATTAATTGTTTTTTTAGTATGCTTAGCCCATTAATTGTTTTTTTTAGCTTGCTTAGCCCTCTTAAACGGTCAATGGTCAACCGTTGACCGATCAACGTTGACCGTTGACCGATCAACCAATTTTGATGCAAACTTTTTTTTTTTTGATGCCAACTTTTTTTTTTTTTAGTTATGCCATATTTTACCGTTTTGATGCCAACATTTTTGTTGTGACAATTTTATATAATTGATGGCATAAGAGCTTAAAACGTGGAATCAAAATATTGTCACTTTTCTAATGAAATGATTGGATGACTTTTTTTTGATGCCACTTTTTTAAAACATTGATGACATTTTTTGTGATGTCATATTTTACCGTTTTGATGCCAAAATTTTATTACATTTTATTTTCACTCTGATGCCACTTTTCTAATTAAATTATTGAATGACACTTTTTTTAAACTTTGATGACATTTTTTGTTTACTCTAATGTCACGTTGACCATTGATGCCATTTTGAAAAATTTGTATCACATTAAAGAAAAAAATGTCATCAAAAAATACTACTTTGAAAAAATATCATCAAAAATATGACATCACGGTAAAAAAAAATATTATCAAAAAATTGACATAAAAAAGTGGCATCAAAGTGAAAATAAAATATAGTAAAATTTTGGCATCAAAACGGTAAAATATGGCATCACTAAAAAAAAAAGTTGGCATAAAAAAAAAAAAGTTGGCATCAAAAAAAAAAAAAAAAAGTTGGCATCAAAAAAAAAAGAAAAAAAAATTGGCATCAAAATGGGTTGGTCAACGTTGACCGGTCAACGGTCAACCGTTGACCATTGACCAACCCACCCAATTGGGAAGGGGCTAGGGCAAAACTAATTAAATTGATTAATGGGTTAGGTGACTAATTGAATATTCAAAAAAGGTCCTCTACCAAAATCACCCTTTAAAATATAACATTATTTGAAAAGAATTTGGAAGAGAATTTCAAGGTTGGAAAGTGATTTAATAAATAAATTGAAAAAGAAATTTTGCGAGTATTTTTAAGGGTCGAAATTCTTAACTATTTGACTCGGATTTTTAAACGGTTTTGGAACTAACCTGGGAATTATACTTGTTCGGTGACTAACTAACATGATGATATGATCGTTTGACTAACGTTATGATATGTGTGACTAATAGTTTGACTTGTGGTGAATTATTATAAGAGATGAATCGTTTGGAGCTCGAGAGTTATGAAACCAAGAGGCGACTCATTTGATGAGTCAAAATTCTTACCCAAGCTCGAGAGTTATGAAACCAAGAGGCGACTCATTTGATGAGTCGTTTGGATCTCGGGCAAGATTTAGTGTAAAGTGTTCTTTTTATTTCATGTCGCCACTTACTAGTTCTTAAATGAACAAATCGTCTTGTTGATTGTGATGACTAGTATCTGTCATTTGTATACGATGCGTCAGACCTAAGTTGCAAGTATAAAGATCCTAGTGAAGAATTTCTAAAGGCGTTAGAGAACATAAATGGTTATTTTAAATGTTTTAAACTAAATATGGTAATTGCAAAAGGTGATGAAAGCGATTGCAAAAGTGAAGAATCGCGACCGGCGACAGTAAGGCACCACCGATCCCGAGCAACCACCGGAGACCAGGTATGGGCTTGTCCTCACTCGAATGTGCAATGGTTTGGTTCGATTTCTTGTGAATGTCGACCGTTGTTGGTTGTAGAGCATCTGAGATGAAGGTGTGTCATTGTGCTTCGAACTCATATTCACAATAGGGAGACTTGCAGACTGTGATTCTTGTTGTCGTTTGTGATTGTGCTCCTTCTTGCTTCGATTTTGTGTGAGCGACCACCGGATCTGGCCTCCCTTTCACTCCTTTTGCCTTCAGAGCTTTGCATGGTACTGTGTGAACGTGAGTGAGGAAGACAACCCAAATGAGGGTAAAACTGGTAACACCATGCGAGATATCTTTTGAAATTAATCTCCATCATTTTCTTCCCGTAAAATATATATCTACCATTTCCGCTAGGGTGGCTCATCTGGGTCGACCCGACCCGAAGATTCCGGGTGGGGGTCAACCCGAAAGCCCGTGATTTTGAAAAATGCGACCCGTCACCCGACCCGAACCCGAGATTTGTAATTCCGGGTTTTCCGGGTCAGATCACGGGTTCACCCGAAAAAACCCGAGTTTTAAAATTTTGTTAGTTGTTACAAAATTACAAAGGATTTTATTTTACTTTTCATCCGCATATTAGTTACTTTTCATCCGCATATGTAACTGTAAATTTGTAATTGTAAATAAAAAAGATTTTTCATCCGCATGTTAGTTGTTACAAAATTAAATTTGCAATCAAAATTAAATAAAAAATCAAGAATCGTATTATTCGTATATGTAATTGTAAATTTGTAATCAAAATTAACTAAAAAGGATTTGTTTTTTGAGTAGGGTTTCTAATAGAGCACACACAACAATTTAAAAAACTATTTTAAAAAATCCGGGTCGGGTCAAACCCCCAAACCCTTTGGGTCTGACCTCGACCCGCCCATTGACCCGAGATTTCTTAAAATTCGAACCGAGACCCGACCCCATAGGGGTCTCGAGTCAACCCCGACCCCGTGTTTTCCGGGTCGGGTCGGGTTTCCAGGTCGGGTCCATTTTGAGCCACCCTAATTTCCACCCCTTAAAATTAATCTCCAACTCTTAAAATTAGAGCTGGCAAAACTTGACCCAACCCGGAAACCCTACCCGACTCACCCGACCGAAACCCGAAAATCTGGAGTCATTCATAACCTGAACCCGAGTCCGAACCCGACCCGACTCGAAACAGACCCGAACACAGATAAATCCGACCCGACCCAAACCTGACCCGACTCTGAACCCGACCCGACTTTGAAACCGACCCAACTCTCAACCCGACCTGACCCGAATTGAAATGGTTATTTAACATCAACATTTTAATACTGGAATGTTAAATGTTTTTTTTAATTTAATACAAGTTTATGATTATACTTTAACATATAGTCAAACCAAAAGCTAAAAATGGAATGGGCATTGAAAATGATATGGGCAAATGATATAGTCAAACCACAAATAAGCCAATTTGCAACTTTAACCTAAATGTACAATTAATTTGATTTAATTATAGCACCAATCAATTGGTTTAAATGTTTAAAAAAGGACGATGTTGCCGAATATCGAATTTTCGATTATGACTTTTTTGAAAATCGGTCGACAACCGATGAGTCAATAACAATGAGTATATTCAACCGAGTCAAAATTACATATTCAAGTATTCAACCGAGTCAAAATCATTTATTTTAAGTAAATTACAGATTTAAGTATTCAACCGAGTTAAAATCATTTATTTTAAGCAAATTACATGTTTAAGTTTTCAACCGAGTCAAAATCAACCTAATTATCCAAACGGGTCGAATATGCGAAAACTCAAACCAACTATACCGCTATACCCACTTTGATTCGAAACTCAAATGAGACCGACGCACCTCTTGACCCGAAACCCGAACGAGACCGACCCGCTTTGACCCGAACCCGAATGGGCATGACCCGACTTAACCCGAAACCCGACCAATCTAAAATTCATTATGACCGAACCCGACCCGAACCCGACTCGACCAATACCCGACCATAAATTTTACCCAAACTGACCCGACCCGAGCAAGCTTGACCCGAACCCAATCCGAATGACCGACTTGCCAGCTCTACTTAAAATCCCCAAACACAGCCTAAATTGTTGATGTCGAATGTGGGGCCGGTGGGACCAAAATTGAGGAATTCTACACGTACACTACTCTCAACAATTGACCAGCAAAAAAAATCCTCCATCCTAAATAAATATCTTATCCCTACTCTTAAGCACTTTATACACACAAAAGTTGTCCTCCATCGTTGGAGGATCAGCATTCACAGAAACAAACACACGAAGAAAGCAAAAGCAGCAGCAGCAAAATGCCTTGTTCATTAGGCCTTGTATCTCCTTCAATCATGGGTACTCGAGTCATCAATCCACCCTCAACTACTTGCATATCAAGGCCTTGTAAGTCAACTACTAGCAGAACAAGGCGACGATTGCCTCCCTGTAAGGCTAGTCCTCCTTCGTCTTCTTCCATAACCGAGTTTGATCTATACGAGCTCCTCGGCATTGACAGCTCATCAGAGCACCCGGAGATCAAGAAGGCTTATAGAATCCTGCAGAAGCGGTGCCACCCGGATATTGCAGGGGCTGTTGGCCATGACATGGCTATTATACTCAATGAAGCCTATGCTCTTCTTTCTGATCCCATCTCCCGTTCTGCTTATGACAAGGTTTTGTAATTTAATTGATTCAACCTTCTTCTTTAATTTTCTTTTTTTTTTTTTTTTTTGTTCAAGTTTTTATTTGTTTGTTACTGTTACCAAGTTGTCGAGTTATCAATCAATGTTACAAGCTGAGTTTTTGGACTTATGGGTACCTCTCAAGTTGAGTGTTGACAATCTATATATATCAAGTAGATGAGATCATAATTGGGTGTTGGTAACTGATCTATACTGTTATAACTAGTTTGTTGTTATGAAGTTTGAAGTTATGTAGCTTATATAGAGTGATTGATTGATTAATGAGTGGGAGTTCCTGTTTTAGGAACAAGCAAAGATGGCAGAGATGCGAGGGTACACAGGGAACCCAATTTACTCGGCATGGTTTGGGGCAGAAAGCGAGCAAAGAGCAGTGTTTGTGGACGAGGTGAAGTGCGTCGGGTGCCTCAAATGCGCTCTATTTGCAAGCAAGACATTCGCTATTGAATCGGTATATGGGAGGGCAAGGGTTGTGGCACAATGGGCTGATCCTGAGCATCTCATTCAAGAAGCCGTTGATGCCTGTCCCGTCAACTGCATCTCGTACCACCGCTGCCTTTAATTTCTTGAGCAGAGTTCCTTGCTCGATCAATACTGCATTATTTAATATCTGCATATATAAATTCCCTATTGCTTAACATTTCAATTGGTGCGTGCATTAATGTGGGACGGACAGCACCGTTGAGAGATCGGAGCTCCCAGCACTGGAGTTCATGATGTCGAAGCAGCCGCGAGGGAGCGTCAGGATTGGTGTTGGCAACACGGTTGGTGCCCGAGTCACCGATGTTTTCACAGAGGCTAAGGTGTTTCAGAGAAAGTTGGAGAGTAGGAAGAATAAGGAAGCTTCATCCACACATTACACGGTACTGTATACTGCCTATTCAGATTCATTTAACCAATGTTAATAATGTTATGGTATATTGTACATAGTGGAGTAATCCTTCACCCACAATTAGTGGAAGCAGTTTCTACTTAGGTGGGCAAATTAGTTGCCCCATATCCCTTAAAGATAGCCTCGTATCTGCTGTTCAGTTCATTCATTTGTAATATATATACGTGTAATCTCCTCCCAAAATAAATCAAGGGAATTCAATTATCTTTCCTCTGAGTTTATAAATGTTAACAATCCATGTTTTGGAATTAATGAATAATACATTTCAGGCGTTGGATTTACAATGGAACAGAAGAATGTCAGCTGTGCAAGCCATAATATCAATCTCAAGTTGGCTGTACCAGCGGCCACTCAACGGTTCATCACCGGCAGGAGCAGGAGAAGCCTTGGTCCACATCGGCCTAAAGTCTCCCTCACAACCGC
This sequence comes from Persicaria tinctoria, assembly GCA_037127255.1. NCBI lineage: Eukaryota > Viridiplantae > Streptophyta > Magnoliopsida > Caryophyllales > Polygonaceae > Persicaria > Persicaria tinctoria. The sequence continues at coordinate 52,810,031 of JBANSL010000006.1, read as the reverse complement.
GAATCGACAAGCTCAAAATGGCAGCTGCAGCAAGGAGGCTTGGGAAGTCGTCTGGTGCCGCACCAAGGCCAAGCAGCCAATTGTATGGAGGGGAGTACTGGGTCCCGTCAACCCCAGTGCTTCCGCCTCCACAACCACAAGGTGAGCCTGATTCCCAGAGCTCAACCGCACCGAGCAAGGCAGCCACTTCAACCAAGAGGAGGAGCTACCGGGACAGGACGACAAGGAACATAAAAATAGAGGAGAGGCCTTGGCCGCTTGTGTGGGGGATTCCTGCGGGGGCTTCGGCTATAGGAGCTATAGCACTCGGGCTGCAAGGAGGTCGAGGTGGAGGAGGAGGGCTAACAGAGCATGTAGGAGGTCCTGTTGCACTAGAGATAGTCAATAGTTGGTGGTTACAAGTTGCGCTCGCAGGAGCTACTTGGTACATTGCCGGACTAGCAGTTGTGCTTACAATACAAGCTTTGGGAAGAACATCTGAGACAGACAGAGAATGAATGGATGAATGATCATGTATATAACATTACAAGGTAAGTTGACGACTTATGCATATAAACATATACATATCGTCTTTATAACACATCAACACACAATATATCGTATACGGTGGCCAGGATTGTTGTGTCACCCAATCAATTTGATGAAGCTGGATTATGGGTTTTAAACGGGGTCATCTTTTATTTATTTTGTTTTTAGCTTACAAATTTGATTGGATTTACCTTTTAACACCAAAAGATAAGGGGCGTTTTGTAAACTGTTGTTCATATTAACCGCCCTAATTAAGAAGTTGTCCACCTTATTGATTAAATTTCCAATTTGTCCATTACCGCAAGCTCGTGTTTATAATGTGAAAAGGCACTCTCTCTCTCGTTCTTCCTCTGGCCGCTTTGCTTCTCCAAATCCAAATCGAGCTCTTCTCCCATGTCCTTCTGCTCAGCTTTTCGCCCTCATTGAGACGATACCAGCTCTTCCCACCAATCTTCATGTCGCTCATTAGCTTGCAATCGATCTCGATTGTTGCAGTCATTGATCGAGACGGTCAGACGGATCTCGATTCTAATCGTTCCAAGCCCCAATCTATAAGATCTATGGTTCACACATTTCAACAATTTTTTGAAAATTTCTTGTCAACAATTTTTTTATCGCAAATTATTTGGTAATATTAAATAAAAATCAATTTGATGTAAACAAATTAATTTTTTTAAAACACATAAGCCACTACCAAAAAACTAATTTTATTATTGCCCTGTCAGCATCTGTTTCATTAGAAAGCAAATTCTAATGTGTCAACACCTTTTTTAGCGTTGTCAACATTATCGGAATAATTGTGTCAGCAATAATCATGTCCGTAATAATTTTGTCAATAATAATTGTGTCAGCAATAACCGTGCCAACAAGGGTGGAGTTATTTTCCCTCATTTCTCTACTTTTTCATTCTCTCAATTTTCCTACATCTTAAAATTATTTTTTAAAACCAAAATTTGATTTAATTTTCTTTTAAAAAAAATTATTGACAGTAAAGATATTAATGCTCAAAATACCGCTGACGCTCAAAAAATTTGCAGACAACACTTTTTTTTTTATAAAAAAAAAGATATTCTTATTAGTAAACCATATCAATTTTCTGCAAATTACACAAGTCAAATTCAACTATTGTTCCCCAACTTTATAACTAAATCATGGGTAGTTAGACTAAGGGTTCGTATGGGACGGGGTTAATAAACTAGCTAAAATTATAAACAAGGTAAAAATTTATAAACTGTTGGTAAAAGTAGTTAAAAACTTTGAAAAAATATAAACTCCGTATGGGACAAAAAACAGTTTATTTGTAAAAAGTGGAGTTTATTTGGTTTTTGTTAGGGGTATTGTGGTACTTTCAAACCAAATAAGATAAAAGAGAATGGGTAAAATAGTAATTATGGAATATAAACCTCAAAATAAGCTTCAATTTGCAGCTTATTTATAAACCCTTTTTTTAACTGACTAAAGCTTATTTGTTGTTCTCATACACCGTTTAAACCTGTTTATTTATTTAACAGCTAATAATTTCACACTTTTTAACTTGTTTATTACGTTGCCATACACACCCTAAATTTTTGGCGGACGTTTTTTTTTTTAAAAAAACCTAACCTAATACTACCGCCGCCACTCGACTTGTGCTTGCCTCGGCTGCCTCCGCCATCACCTGGCTTCCTTTCACCGCCATCCCCCTCATCGCCAGTGGTTTACCGCCGCCGCCGCTATCATCATGGCTTCCCTTCACCGCCTCCCTGCCTCATCGCCAGTGCTCGGCCCACCTCGCCCTCAATCCAAGGATTCCAACTCCTTCCGCCTCGGCTTACTGCCGTCGTATAGCCACCGCCTCCGCTCCGCTGCCTCCCACTCGTGCTCCATTGATCACCTCGGTCCTCCGACTCCCACTGACGCCCTCCTCGACCATCGGCTTCTCCGGCGTGGCGCCTTAGCCATCGGGTGCCCCTCCCGTTGCAAGTTTTCCGCCGTTCCTCCAGTGTCATAGCCACCGCCCTAGCCACCGTTTCTCAGCCATCGCCATCAGCTCCTCCGCTTAGAGCTCCGTCGCTGATTCCTTCGGCTCCGGTTGTCTCCTTGCTCCTTGGTTGCCGCACCTCCACCGCGTGTCCTTCAGCTCTACGCCTACCGGGCTCCTCCGCGTCTCCATCGAGCTCCTTTATCTCTTCCTTTTGATCCTCCTGCGCCATCAACCTTTTGTTTGTTGTAGTCCGCTCTTTCAGTCGCTTTCTGGTTCATCTCTGCCCTGTTTCTCTTCCTTGTCTTGTTTTGTATCGCCTCTTTTAGGCTTATCTTTGTTGTATCCTGCCAACGATTTTATTATTGTCCTTGAGGGTTGAGACGAGGTCTTGGAGTTTGATTGTGCATTGGTGTGGTTTTTGGTTGTATTGCGGGTTAGTGTACTATGCTATATATTCTTGTTGTGTTACAGGCTTCTTGTGAGCGTTGATTGATGGGTCATGTTCGATGACGTTGTGGACGTGCGATTGACATCTGAAGGCTCTTTGAGTCCATAATCTGAGGTGTCCGCTGGTCCCCAGAGTTCGCTGTGTGCGTTGTCCCTTTGGCTGATCGTTTCGTTCTTCTTTAGCTTGTGTTTCGCAGTGTAGGACGACTTGTACGTTCCTTGTTTTTTTTTTCCTGTCATTTTCTTCTGTTTTTTATTACTGTCATTTGCTTCAGTTATTTGCTTCTGTTGTACATGATGGTTAGTCCATCCACCGGCTTTTCCGGTCTCTCGGTTCTCTAGGCTTGGAGAACTGAATTTCTTATCTTGCTTAAAAAAATAACCAAATCATGGGTGGCTATCACTTGTAAGATATATATATATATATATAGGGAGTGGTTCCAGAGTGCACACCCCTTGGGGTGTGCATTGTGCACAAATATTATTCGGTGATATATGAAACATTATTCGGTGAAATTATAAGCATTATTCGGTGAAATGTGAAACATTCTACCGTACACTGTTATGTTTTTTTTTCTGTTCAGTTCAGATGAAAACGTCCCAATTCCACTGAATAATTTATAACATTCTACCGAATAATGTTTAGTTTTTTTATTTATCCATTTCAAATAAAAGAAACCTCAATTCCCTAAACAATAGTTACAATTTATATGGAATGCCTCAAATTTCACCAAATAATGTTTCACATTCCCCTAAACAATACTCACCTTTCAACGAATAATGCTTCAAATTTCACTGAATAATGTTTCACATTTCACCGAATAATATTTTGTGCACAATGCACATCCTAAGCCTTGTGCAAAAGTTACCCATTTTATATAATTATATATATATATATATATATATATATATATATATATATATATAATTATCTTCTTTACTAAGATAGAATATTTAGTTGTAATTGTGTTATTTAAACACACATTAATCACTGAAAGGAATCATCTTTGAGCTTTAAACATTTCTTCATGGTGTCAGACTTAATTTCGATCATCTAGACTTGACCCTACCGCCACAGTTGGCTCTACCCTAAACCCCACCGCCACCTCTACTGGCCCTAAACACAAACCCTACTGTCACTACTGCTATGGCTACTCAAACCCCCGCGGTGCTTACCCTTGCGTCTCCCTGCTATCTTCATCCTTCTGATCACTCTGGTTTCTCTATTTGCTTGGTGATTCTCAAAGGAGACAACTATCAAGAATGGACCGTTGCCATAAAAAACGTTTTCTCTACGAAGCGTAAAGACGGATTCATTGATGGCTCTATCACTCAGTCGTCGGCCACCTCTGCTGATTCTCAGTACTGGCGTCCTGTCAATGCCATGCTGATAGGTTGGATTACTCAATCGATTGAGCCTTCTCTTCGCTCCGGCCACCGTCACCTACTTCTCCACTGTCAAGAAACTCAGAGATGATCTTTCTCAGCGATTCTCTATTGGAAATGGTCCTCTAATTCTTTAACTGCAATCTGAGAGTGCTTGCTGTCGTCAGGGCGGTCAGTCCGTCGCCGCCTATTTCGGACGCCTCACAAAGCTTTGGAACGAGCTTGGCAACCATCTAGCACCTCGGGCTTGTACCTACGGCAATCACGCCAAGGAGCGTGAGGAAGAGTGCATTCATCAATTCTTGATGGGTCTTGATGACCTCGGCTATTGGACTCTGCGCCCCACCATTGTCGCTCAAAATACCTTACCAACCCTCAACAAGGTGAACTCTCTCGTTATCCAGGAGGAGCGAATGCTCTCTATGCGCACTACTCCTCAATCTGTCACGGATGCTCTTGCCTTCGCTCCTCAGCACCGTGAGTCTCGCCCTTCCTCAGGTACTGTCGACAAGATAACTCTTTTATGTGTCCATTGCAATAAGACTGGACACGATAGTGCCGAATGCTTCAAAATCGTTGGCTATCCGGGATGGTGGAACAATGGTAGAGGAGTTGTCGATCCCGTCACTAATGCACCGCCCCCTCGGAGCAAACCGACACCCGCTCCGCCTTCTTTTGAATCTGGCGCTAGAAGAGGTTGTGGCAAGGCTGCTACCGCGAACTCTGTCGTCACCAACTGTGTTGCTGCGTCTCGATCTCAGTCTATCACTGCTGTTGATCGTCAGGGCATCACTCTCTTTAATGAGCAATGGGATCAAATGCTAGATATGTTTCAGAAGTTTAATTCCAAATCCAGGACTGATACTCTCGCAGGTATTACATCTACTCCTTGGATTCTTGATAGTGGTGCATCGATCCACATGACAGGGAACTACAATTTGCTTGGGAATGTTCATTCGGTTGATGAGTGGCGCATCAAGTACCCGGATGGCTCTGTTGTTTTGGCTAATAAGGCTGGCTCAATCTCTATCTATGACTCTTTTGATATCACTGCATTATTTGTCCCTGGGCTTACCTGTCATTTAATCTCTTTCGGTTGTTTGACTGTCGATTTACGATGTGTTGTTACCTTGACTGATAAGCTTTGTGTGATACATGACCACACTTCGAGGACTCTGATTGGAGCGGGTGAAGCGCAGAATAGGAGCTATTGACTATGTTGGGCGCCTCTTGTCACCACCATTGGTGTCTTTGCTTGCCACACCACACAAGTCGAGTCTCCCTTGCTTTGACATCAGCGTCTCGGGCATCCGTCATACTCTCTGCTTTCTTCTTTTGCAAAACTTCTAGTCCCCTTTTATCAAGTAATAATGCACCTTGTGATGTCACTACTACAGATTTGGTTAAATAACCCGCTATATATAATCCGGGCGTGTGTTTATTGGGTTATGAAGCCATGAAAACTAAAGAATCACACCAAATAATCCGGGCGTTGCATCATTTGGGTTATTTGTTATTATTTTATAATTAAATAAACCGGAAAAGAAATGCCCGTATTAATTAACATTGAATTCGTAAAAGAAACCTGGTTATATGTTAACCCTCCCTACACCTCTGCTCCTCCCCTTGCTTGTACTTCACCGCCGCTTTCCCTCTCTCTCCCTTTCTCTTCGTCCCTCAAACTCCCAGATTGAGATTTCTTCTTGTCCATTACTCTTCATTTCCGCCACCACACGACCCCCTAAGGCCGTGTTCGCTCGCCGGTTGAGGCGGTTAAAAAAAAAAGACAACCGCTCTCGCATGTGTTTGCTCGCCGATTCCGATTGTCGTCGGTGGAGGTTGTAGTGCGATTAAAACCGTCCAATCCATAACCTTGGTCAGGCAAAGTTCCCAGATAACTGGCATTCTTCAACTTGTGGCCTTGCACGTTCATCCCTAGAAGCTCGTAGAAATTTGGAGGCTTCAGCGATTTCGGTGATCCCAGGCGGCGACTCCAACAAATTCAGGTCCAATCTGTTCTCCCCCTCAACTCTATCTTCCTCCATCGTATTGAAGTTATAGGAGAAATTCGAATGGCTCCTCGAAAAGATATTTCGAATTTTTCGATGACTAGTGTTAGGGGTTCAATTTGGGGCGAAATTTTGATTGAATTTGCTTGCTATGGTTTTTGTTGTGTGCTTTGTCACCCACGACATCAAAGACTCGCCCGGAATCGACCACCGGAAGTGGGATGGAGCGACTACAGTGCTGAAATGGGGTGTCTTCGTCCTCTACTTCCTGACTATTACTTGCAACTACTCCAACTTGTATTGAGACTCGAACAATGCCACCCATAGACATAACCGCTGTAACAAACACATTCGTCTTCCTAATGGTCTCCGAACCAGAATCCAGATCCCTATGTTTGATTTGATATTGGTAAGTTCTTGACCTACTCGACTCCTTGTATTGAATTCCATTATTGTTTTATTTTTCGGATAGAAACTTTAAATTAATGTGCTAGCTAGTTTTAGTCTGAGTTCCATTTTTCTATTGCACGACTTGTGAATCAATTTGTATCTATGAATTTGTGATTTTGATTAAGAATAACGCTTAGGTTCATTTTGATTTTTGGTGTTAAATCTTGAACTCTTTATGCCCTCGCGGTTGCTTGAATTGCTTCATATTTGACATTTGAGTCTTTACATTAGCTTGAGATCTTTACTAGACTACCATCAGTAGCCTATTTATTTATTTATGCTAGCAAATATTTTTGTTTGTTCTTTTGATCGGGATTAATAGATTAAGACTTATTAATATTAATGGATATCAAATCAATTAAAGTGCCTAAATTATATGGTTTTCAATAAGAGAAAATTATTTTAATTTCTTTTTAGTTTTGTTTATGAGAAAATATTAAAGTGCCTAGATTAAGACTTATTAATATTAATGCGGGACCATCCAAGACACCTTCGGACACGCCTATACTTGGGGATGGACCTATGATTCGAGCTCATGAGAATGTTGTCATTCTCAAGAGGAAGAAAAATACTCCACCATGGGAGAAGGTTCAAAGGTCCAAGCTTGATGGGTTGTTCATTTCTAGATTCGTTCAACATTTGACAGTTTTGCGACGTCTCTGTAAAACGGGTCGTTCGGATTCAATATTGATCGGATTGGTTTGTGCCATACCTTGTCGGAACGAGGACGAAGAGATATACAACTTTGTTGTTGAAGGTTTTTCTAGATTCGACCTGGACCTTGGCCGAAAATCAACGTCTTTGCAAGATATCACTGTTTTGACGGGAGTGTGGCCAAGGTGCGCGGCGTGCCGCAAGGGTGCGCGGGCGTGTGGCCATGGTGTGCGGGCGTGCCGCAAGGGTGCGCGGGCGTGTGGCCATGGTGCACGGGCGTGCACGAGTCCGCTGGTGGCCGCTGGAGCCGATGTCCTTCTTGTCCAAATTGGCTTATTTCCTTGCGTTATTTTATGTGTTAATTAGAACCTTGATTAATTAAGTCATTTTAGGGATAATTTAAATAATTGTTTTTATTTATTATTTTTATTACAAATCAGCCTTAGGGTTATATGTAGACGGGTGATCCTTCCATTGTAAATGAGACGTCTTCCATTATTCAGAAATACAGTGCTTTGTGTGAAACACAACTGTGAGAAAGTCAATCGATTCGAAGCGTTGCTCATCGATTGCACAATTGGTTATAAATCTAACTTGGTTTGCTTTGAGTTCGTCAACCTCGCGAGAGCTTGGTGATCCAGGTAATCACAAGTCCCCTCCTTGTGCCTCCAAGTTGTCCGCTTGGTTGTGTAAGGTTGTAGAGGCGGGCTTTATAGTCGTTGGTATTTGGTTCCTACCCTCTACGGAAGCCTGTGGTCTTTGCCTCGTTCTATTTTAGTTCGAATCACCCATCTATCGGTCTTTAATTCATTATTTTGTTGAGTCTAAGTTGCTGCGTTTTGTTTCTTTCGTGTCGATATCGAGTCGTCATTTGAGTTTCTTGAGTCGTTTGCTTCCGTTCTTGTCTTTGAGTCTTGATTGTCGAAGATCGGGCCATCCTATGGCTAACCCCGTATCAAATTGGTATCAGAGCTTAGGTTTCCGACATCAAAGTTGTGTCTTTTGTTTCCTTAAACACAAAACCTACAAAAATAGAGTCTTTTCTTGTTCTTGGTTTTTACTTCTTGCAAATTTGATTTTGATTATTATTAACCTTTGTTTGTGATTGTTGTGGTTGTTTTAACCCTAAACACACTAGCCGTGATCTACACCAATAAACAAACTAGAAAGTGGTTGCTACTAATCCTTGGAGCCGATTTGACCCACTGTTGCAGCCGATACATTTGATTGAAGTGGAGGCAATTACCACCTTTTGTGGTTTCGGCATTCTCTAAGGGGAGTTGGCCGGCCTTTGCTTAAATCCCACAAACCCTAGTTTGCTTTCTATCTTTTGCTATTTTGTTCTATCCTAGATTTATCTATTTAATTGCCTTATTTAATTTGTTGAAATTTGTGGTAGATATATTTCATATTTTCTATAATAGATTATACAAAGGCTTAGATAGATATACTTACCAAGTTAGCCAAAGTTTCACCTATATATATTTCATAAGGGTTACATATTTTATTTTTCTTTCACCATAATTTAAATTTTCAAGAGTCCTTTTTATTTCATAGATAGTTTCTTGCATTAGTAAAAAAAAAAACAGTCCAAAAAAGAAAAAAAATTCAAAAAAAAAATACATTCAAAGCTTTGACCTAGGAGGATAAAATTCACTAGGGGCAAAAGTAAGTTTTAAAAAAAAGAAGAAAAAAAAAAAGAGGATTGTCGAGTGTAGTGCAAGAACTTCAAGGACCAATTTCGGTGAAAATCTCATAGCCCTAATCGAAATTCTCGAACACATACCTCCCAAACCATAATTTTTTTTAAGCCCTACCTTGCAACTACAACATCCATACTATGAGTTTTAAATCAAAAAGAGGTAAAAATCCAAGTTTTCTTTCTTTTCTTTCATTTTCTTTTCCTCTTTTTGTGTGTCGTGTACTGCAGTGCCCATACCGACCCCATACCGACCCCCTCCAGCCTTGGTACAGACTCAGTACAGTGTCTATTGAGTTCGGTTTTGGTCGATTTTGAGCTCTCCAGGTCGATATCGAGTCGATACTCCTTCCTTTTGACTCGATACTTTTGTGTTGTGACTTGTCGGTTCTTGTTCTTTGTTCTTTCTCTTGATTACTTTCCTTTGATTGTTAAGTCCTTGCTTGAGTGTTGATTTGCCCAAAGCGGATTGCCCCAACAAGCTTGTCATAACCAATTAGAGAGAAGAGTGTGAGCGAAACACTTGCGAGATTGTTTATATTTTACTAACCTTCACATAGTTCTTTGTTGTCTTTATTTGCAATGTCTAATAACTAGGGCAACGACTGGTACAATACCTTCATGGAGAACATAACTAAGATAAATGAAGGATTGAGGGCATTAGAGACTAGGCCAAGCGGTTCTCACACCATGGGTGGCCGAGGTGATCGAAGGCGTGACGGTCCGCCTCGCGATGAAAGGGAAGTCCATAATCCTAACCCTAATCCTAATCTTAATCCTCATTTAGCTAAACCTTTATTTGATAAGAACATCTCTCCACGAAGGGAGAGACATGGTAGGAATAATGCGTTTGCTAATATGCAAGGACGAGGGAAAGGACGATGGCAACAAGAAGAGTACTACTTCTCAAAGGACGACGACGACTTCCAAGAGGATGATTATTGGGAGCAACGTCCTAGACGAAATGATAGAGGAGGTCGATACCACTATCGAGCATCTAGTGAGCCTGCGCAAGATGGCATAGGTAAGGTAAAGGTAAAGATCCCTCAATTTTATGGTACCACCGATCCAGATGCTTATATTGATTGGGAAATTAAAATGGATCAAATCTGGAATTGTCATAACTTCTCTGAACATAAAAAGGCGCAATTAGCTTCTTTAGAATTTCAAGGGTTTGCTTTAATTTGGTGGGATAATCTAGTTAAAGAAAGAAGAAGAGCCCTTGATGCGCCTATCGCTTCTTGGATTCAATTAAAAGCACTTATGAGAAGTAGGTTTGCTCCTCCACATTAAGCTAGCGAGCTTAGACAACGATTAGAAAATCTTAAGCAAGGTAGCAAATCTGTTGAGGAAACCTTTTATGCAATGCAAGAAACCATGGCTAGAGCTAATGTTGTTGAACCCTGTGAAGATACTAATGCTAGGTTTCTTAGAATATTGCACCCCGCCTTAGCTCATGAAATTAATTACTTTCCTTATTCCACGCCTACTGAACTTTTACATTTAGCTATGAAAGTGGAAAAGAATGCTAGATACAGGAGCCAAGGTGGTAGAATGTCGAGTGGGCAACTCCAAAGGTGGCACCAAGGCCATGTGCAGCAGCCCCAAAGGAGGTTTGATGGCGGCTCAAGGGAGAGAGCAAGCCAACCCCAAGGGAGGAGTAAAGGTCGAATGCCTCATGAGCCCATCGACAAAGGCAAAGCGCCTTGGAACGGACATGAATCGTCTAGGGTATCTACTGGCCCTAAAGGGAGTAATCCTAACTCTTCTACTCTTGAACCTTTGTACATTCCTTGCTTTATATGTCAAGGTAGTGGACATGTTATGAAGGATTTCCCAAATAAGAAGCCTATCATGACTAATCACCTAGACAAAAATGAATATGAAAATTCCAGTGATAAACATGATGAGCATGTTAATAATGATCAAGATCTTAGTTTACTTGCCTGTGGTGATAATGATTGTGTTGGATATGAGCATGATGATTCTTTGATTGATTTAAGTGTTCAACCTATTCTTTGTGATGATAATCAAAGAGAATATTTGTGCTTAGAAAAAGGCAAAGTTTCTAATATGATCATTGATGGTGAAAATTCTCCTACTATTGCCAGCCTTGAATTAATTGAAAATTCGGCCTTGAAAACGGATGAAAACTTGCTAGCATTGGATGGAAACTTAAAGATAAATGAACAAGCTAAAGTGCATATTCAATTAGAACCTTATGAAGATGCTATGAAATATGAATTGTGTACTAATAAAGTTTCTTTTCTTGGTGATAACTCCCTCCCTTGATGGAAAATTGAATAAATGTTTCAAGGGCTTTGACATGATGTTTGTGTCAAAGGCCTTGGAGCATTAACAGTTGATGAAATACAAAACCTATATTATTTGTCCGAATATTATTTTATCTTATTATATACTTCTGTTATATTATATATATATGCATGCCTAACCTTTTTCAAGAAGTATTTTCGAGATTATATCTTTCCTTTGGTGCATATGAGGAAATCCTATTCAAAACGGATCATGGCTTCGAAGTGTCCATATTTAGAAGATTGAAGATCAAGCCTGATTCATAGAGCCGTTGGTGAAGATCCTCAGGCGCCATTCCACTCTTATATAAAGGAAAGAAAGAAGAAGACAGAGACACACAAGTGCTACACGAGCTTTCATTCATTCAAGTGAAATCTGTCTTCCAAGTGTCTCTCTACTAAGCGCTTTAGAGTTTGTTGTTTATTTCAAAGCCTTTGAGAGTCACTGTGAGCTTATAGGATACATTCATTTATAGTGTTACTCGAGAGTTTATAACTAGGGAAGTTGCACTAGGCTATTGATTTGTGAGAGTAAGAGGATTGTACTAGATAGCTGAGAGAGGCGGGGCTCTTCTGGATTGGTCTAGACTCCAAGGGAACGTGAGTTGACTAGATTGCAATTGTATAGGAGAGAGGCTTCTCGGTGAGCTATTAGGATCCTAAGCTAAGCGAATCAATAAAGCCTTTGAATCCTAGGGTTGTGGAAGAACCCTAGGCGGGGACGTAGGCCAAGTTGTGCTGAACCTCGTAAACAATTACTCGTGTTCTTTACTTATTTGCTTTACCTTATTTCCGCACTTGGTTCGATTGTCTAACTTTGTGATTCAGGTTTAATCTCAAAGGTTTTGGTACAAGCTCTAAAAGTCTTGAGACTTTCTGCGAAAAACGGGCATACTCTATTCAACCCCCCTTCTAGAGTATTTCTTATTACATTGTTTTTATATTATCGAACCTTCAATTGGTATTAGAGCTTTACTCGCTATTTTTGATCTAACAATCTTGTGAGTTTTCGATCATGTCTGGTGAAGCAAGCGGAGGATTTGCACAGGGAAGGTCCACAAGCAGACTGCCACTCTTTGTAGGAAACAACTTTGTCCACTGGAGATCTTTGATGAAGATGTTCATCATAGACCAAGATCTAGAGCTTTGGAACATTATAGAGAATGGTCCGAAGATTCCAGAAAAAGATGGACCAAATGACACCAAAGTTGCAAAGAAGGAGTCTGAATACAACCAAGCAGATCTTGAAACCATCTCCAAAAACTACAGGGCTATTAACTTACTTTATTGTGGTCTTAGCACCGATGAGTTTAACCGTATTTCATCTTGTAGGTCAGCTAAAGAGATTTGGGACAAGTTGGTCGTCACCTATGAAGGAACAAGCCAAGTGAAAGACACCGAGATCAGCATCTTCCTTCGAAAGTATGAGCTCTTTAAGATGAAGTCTGATGAGTCAATCAAGGCCATGTTCACACGATTCACAGAAATCACCAACAACCTTGACTCTCTCGGCAAGAGCTTTACCAACGTGGAGAAAGTAAGGAAGATACTGAGGTGCCTTCCAAAGGAGAAATGGGGTCCAAAAGTAACAGCTATAGAGGAAGCCCATGACCTCACCACTCTACCCCTTGATGACCTTCTTAGAAAGCTGATCACGCATGAGATGATCCTTAATGAAGACGATGGAGAACTTCCAGCTAGCACTAAGAACTTGGCACTCAAGTCTAAGAAGGATGAGCCCAAGGATGGATCTGATTCCGAAGATGAGGATGACGATGAGGATGATCCTTTTTCTCTTATCACAAGAGGCCTTGCTAGAATTCTCAAAATGAAGAAGCAATTCAACAACAAGGATGGATTAGAGTCTTCAAAATTTCGAGGTAAGCCTCAATACAACAAGTATGAAAAGAAGACTAAACCGTTGTCTTGTTTTGAATGTGGTGAAACATATCATCTTGTGAAGGACTGCCCTCAAAAGACAAAGAGCCAGCCCAAGAAAGGTGACAAATGGAAGAAGAAAGCCATGGTGGCTACTTGGAGTGATTCTGACTCTGACTCCGACGATGAGAAGGCCAACATTTGTCTTATGGCCTCAGAAGATGAATCCCACGATGAAAAGCTTGAAGCTACTGTAAGAGAACTTATGGAAAGTCCAAAAGAGGTATTATCGGAATTCCTTTCCAATATGATTGCCAATGAAGAAAAGCTTATTGCCCAAACTAACATTCTTATTAAGAGAACTGTGGACCAGGAAAGAACTATTGAGGATCTGTCTATGAGGGTCAAAGGTCTTGAAGCTTCTTATTCAGGTCTTGACATTAAAGTCAAGACGCTTGACTCGGAGAAATCTGAACTCAAGCAAGATCTCTCCTCTCTAAGAAATGAGCATCATGACTTAGAGAACGAGAAGATCTCCCTGAATAATAAGATTCTAGACCAACAGACATCCCTCATAAGTTTTACCAAATCCAAAGGCATTCTCGATAAGATGTTGGGTGAGCAACAAAGCTCTCTAAACAAAATTGGTATTGGTTACAATCCAAAGTTTTTAAAGAAGCAACACATTACCACTTTTGTAAAGGCAAAAGGAAGCAGAACCTCTCCTATATGTCACCATTGTGCTAGAAAGGGACATGTAAAAGAGACCTGCCCTTATAGAAGAAAGGATCCATATATTATTCGTAATACATTTCCTGTTCATTTGAGAAAAAAACGGATAACTCAAGTTTGGGTCCCAAAAGGCACTATTTTACCAAATATGGTTTACCCTAACAATGGATCCAAATTTCCTTATTGGTCTAGTCACAAAGGTTGATGTTTGTCTTGCAGGAGATCACCAAGATGAAAGAACACAAATGGATTATTGATAGTGGATGTTCGAGGCATATGAGTGGGAAGAGTTCTCTCTTTCATGATCTAAAAGAGCAATCCACGGGAACAATCACTCTTGGTGACAAAGGGAAATGCGACATCTTTGGTATTGGTAGTGTTGGAAGTGATTCCAGCCATAGTATTAAAAATGTCTATCTTGTTAATGGTTTAAAGTATAATCTGCTTAGTGTTTCTCAATTATGTGATAGTGGTAACAATGTCAGATTTAACAAGAAAAGATGTATAGTGTGCAGAGAAGATACAAATGAAGTTATTCTGACTGCATATCGTTACAACAATATATACGCCGTAAATGCTGATCAAGTGGCACAAGGAAGCTTAACCTGTCTAAAGGCTTTGACGGACGATCCAAAGCTCTGGCACAGGAGACTCGGTCATGTGAGTCCACATACACTACAGAAGCTTGTGTCCAAAGGGCTTGTAAGAGGGCTACCTGAGATGGACTTCAAAGGTATTGACATGTGCAATGCGTGCACATGAGGTAAACAAACACGTAGCTCTTTCAAACCCAAAAAGGTTGTAAGTTCTTCTAAACCCCTTGAACTTTTACATATGGATTTATGTGGTCCTATGTGTTTCAAATCTCCCAATGGTAAAAAGTACATGCTAGTTGTCGTTGATGATTTTTCTAGATATACTTGGGTTGCATTTTTGAAAGAAAAATCAGAGGCCTTATTTGAGTTTTCAAAACTTTGTAAGGAGTTGCAAACTTTAAGAAATGAGCCCATAGTGTCTATTCGGAGTGATCATGGTAGGGAGTTTGATCAACTTCAATTCGATTTGTTTTGTGCTAAATATGGCATCTCCCATAACTTTTCTGCTCCTAGGACACCTCAGCAAAACGGGGTTGTGGAACGCAAGAACCGCACCTTAGAGGATATGGCCAGGACTATGCTTTTAGAAAATGCATTACCTAAAACCTATTGGGCTGAAGCTGTTAACACAGCTAACTACATTTTAAATCGTTGTCTTATTCGTTCTATCTTAAAGAAAACTCCTTATGAACTTTTCAAAGGCCGCAAACCACTTATATCTTATTTTAAACCCTTTGGCTGTACTTGTTTTGTTCATAACAATGGAAAAGATAACCTTGGGAAATTTGATGTGCGTAGTGATGAAGGTATATTTCTTGGCTATTCCACGAGTAGCAAAGCTTATAGAATCTTCAATAAAAGGACCCAGGTAGTTGAAGAAAGTATACATGTTATTTTTGATGAATGCAATGACGGTGCTTTGAGTAAAAGTGTTGCAGATATAGATCTTAACATCCATGAAGAGAACGAGGAAGGTGATGATGTTTCAAGGGCTTTGACAGGATGTTTGTGTCAAAGGCCTTGGAGCATTAACAGTTGATGAAATACAAAACCTATATTATTTGTCCGAATATTACTTTATCTTATTATATACTTCTGTTATATTATATATATATATGCATGCCTAACCTTTTTCAGGAAGTATTTTTGAGATTATATCTTTCCTTTGGTGCATATGAGGAAATCCTATTCAAAACGGATCATGGCTTCGAAGTGTCCATATATAGAAGATTGAAGATCAAGCCTGATTCATAGAGCCGTTGATGAAGATCCTCAGGCCCCATTCCACTCTTATATAAAGGAAAGAAAGAAGAAGATAGAGACACACAAGTGCTACACGAGCTTTCATTCATTTAAGTGAAATCTGTCTTCCAAGTGTCTCTCTACTAAGCGCTTTAGAGTTTGTTGTTTATTTCAAAGCCTTTGAGAGTCACTGTGAGCTTATAGGATACATTCATTTATAGTGTTACTCGAGAGTTTATAACTCGGGAAGTTGCACTAGGCTACTGATTTGTGAGAGTAAGAGGATTGTACTAGATAGCTGAGAGAGGTGGGGCTCTTCTGGATTGGTCTAGGACTCCAAGGGAACGTGAGTTGACTAGATTGCAATTGTATAGGAGAGAGGCTTCTCGGTGAGCTATTAGGATCCTAAGCTAAGCGAATCAATAAAGCCTTTGAATCCTAGGGTTGTGGAAGAACCCTAGGCGGGGACGTAGGCCAAGTTGTGCTGAACCTCGTAAACAATTACTCGTGTTCTTTACTTATTTGCATTACCTTATTTCCGCACTTGGTTCGATTGTCTAACTTTGTGATTCAGGTTTAATCTGAAAGGTTTTGGTACAAGCTCCAAAAGTCTTGAGACTTTCTGCGAAAAACGGGCATACTCTATTCAACCCCCCTTCTAGAGTATTTCTTATTACATTGTTTTTATATTATCGAACCTTCACTTGGTTTTGTAGAAAGCTCTTATGGTCTACAAGATGGCGGGTCGCATCTTGTAGACCATACTCTATTCAACCCCCCTCTTATGCTATGCCAGATCAGGAGCAGAAAGTTCCTTAAGAGTGCGGGTCGCATCATCAGCCATCTCTGTTGTCGGCTCTTCTTGATCAAAAGGGAGTTCGCGAAAGCAATCACGAACTTCTCGCCTTAGAGCGGCAAGGGTCCTTTCAATCTCTGAATCAAATGGTAACAAAGATGGATTAGTAGCACGGGTATGGACCATATAAGATGGTCCACACCAAAATCAACACTAAAACACACAAGAATTTAATAAAAATCCCCGGCAACGGCGCCAAATTTGACGGAGGGAAAACCTGTCGTTGATTCCGCCAAAGAAAACTCAAACCTATAACTAGTATAGTAATAAGCAAGAGGTCGATCTCACAGGGAAATTTATGATCCAAGTGTGATTTTAATGCCGATTAAGTAACCAAAGGGGGGTTTTAGTGTGAAAGTTTTGATGTAAAGTAATGAACGCAGAGTAAGTGAATTTGGTTTAGACAGATGAGAGAAGCAATTCCACCTACAATTTTCCACTTTATTGGATTGAAGCGATCATTGTAACTTCTTCTCGTCCTATTATGTTTCCTATGAATGCCCTTGTCCCGACCTAATATAGTTACTAGTCCAACCAGTCCTAGCAACCCTTATCAATCGAACAGTCCCTAAAGAAGGATTTAACCCAATTGATAGCCTTAAGTTCAGAGATTAGCCAAGGTATTTGCAGTCCCTAAAAAAGGATTTAACAACACATTCAACTTCCTACTTATTCAATTAGTTCAACCAGCCCTAAAGGAATAAGTTTGCCACTTAGGTTAAGGTTCACAACCAGGAATCTACAAAACCTTAGCGATTGGATTGATTCTACCAAGTTGATCAGTCAAGATAGAACAAAACAATGAACAATCAAGCACAAAGAAGTTGAAGCATTCACAAATAGGAAACCAGGAGCGAGAATTAGAAACTCACAATCAATCCGAATAAAGCTTCAAATTGCAGGCAGAATAGATGAGTTTAGTTCCTCATGGAAGACATAGCTCAAAATCTCTAAAGTGTCTAATGGTTGAAAGAATAGAATCAAAGGTATTGAAAAATAACATAAAGTGGCCTAATAAATTATTCAAGTCGGCCACCCAATGGGCAAAAACATCTAGGGTTTCTCAAGGTTTCCAAAAAGCTGCGCATACGCGCTGACGGCAGCTGCGGCGGCCGCCGCAAGTGTTTTCTTCATACCCCGCTGCGGCGGGCTCTGCCGCGCCCGCGGCACATCTGCTGCGCCCGCAGCACGTAGTTTTTGCCGTGGTCTTTGCTTTCTTTGCGGCCTTTTCTTCTTTTCTTGCTTCTTTTCTTCCTTGTTCCTTCCCATGTATCTTTTGTTCCTCTTCGAGATATTGCATCTCCCAAATGTGTTCCGATTCAATCTGCGAGATAAACACAAAATTGCGCAGAATCCGAACTCTTCTAAAATAAACATAAGATGCAATTTAACAACAAAGTAAGCAAGAAATGCAACCTCACTAAACTAAAAATATCTATAATGCCTATCTAAAATATGCATTATCAAAGGGCGAGAGCGATCATAGAACCCCCGAGGTTGATGCATATACACAGTTTCCTACTTGTTGCCATGTAGAAATGCATTTTTGATATCTAGTTCGTTAATAGGCCAATCCTCGTTGAAAGCGATGCGTAAAACTATGCATATAGGAACTGGTTTGACAATTGGACTAAATCTTTCATCGCAATCAACCCCGAGCGCACATACAAGACAAATTGAAGAAATCAAACAGATGGAGTCCACTTAAGATATTAGAATCAACCAAATCGAAGAAATCAAACAGATCAATTAGCGTGTCCTTGAAGAACTTCATACCTCGCTCGATGAAATCAAATAGACCGATGAGCGTCCTTGAACTACCGATCACTGATGCCTCGCTCGATGAAATCAAACAAATCTCTCAATGAAATCAAACGGAATTGAAAGGGGGAGGGGGGGGGGGGGGGGAAGCATAAAGGGAAGAATTAGCTCGAATGAAAATCAAGGAGAAACTGAATGATGAGAACAATCGCCTGCTTCTCGCTCTGCAAAGAAAAGCCGAGAGAAGAGAGAGATGTCCGGAAATAGGTGGACGGTTTGCTATTTAATTTAAAAGTATGGATATCTTATTAATTTCAGTAATTAAAAGCGCATCCGACACAAATTTTCTCAAAAGATAACTATCGGGCTGTGACTTCATCCTCCCATATAATATATGGTATTTTTGTTGGCCGACTCGATGCGAGATTTCCATCCAACAATGCGAGAAAGAATATAAATTAAATAAACAAGAACAACATATTTATCATGGTTTATCAAAATCATCTACATAAATATTGTAAATATATTTTGTTGATGGGTTTTGGAATACAAATACGGTCCGGATAAATACACCACAAATCTTGCACGTCGAAAACGACGTGCAAGGTTGAAGTGGATTAATTAATTAGAAAACAGTGTTAATTAATTAAAAAGGCTTGCACGTTGAATTGGACGTGCAATTAAAAAGGAGGATTTGCGGTGTATCTAACAACACCCATACAAATATAAGCCTAATATGGCTAGGGTATACACGAGAATATATAAAACTCAAATTACAAATAGCCAAGTGTTAGGATCTGGGGCGGAGGGAGGGGGGGCATGAGGTGGCTCGAGCCCTCCTGGTCGGAGGAAAACGTAAAAAAAAAAAAATATATATATATATATATATATGTAATTTTTTTTGGTAATTTTTGATAATTTAAGGGTTAAAATAAGTTAATTTGAATGAAAGATAGAGTGATGTGCTTAGCTTAGTTGGTATGAGGTGAGAATTTGAATGATTTGGTCTTGAGTTCGAAAATAGCTATTTAAACTGAAAATAGCTATTTTATGGATTTTTTTCCCCTTTTAATTTTTTAAACTGAAAATAGCTATTTAAATCATACATTTAATGTGTTTTCTACTATATTTTTTACAAAAAAATTATATCTTATACATATATTCAAAAAACAAAAATTCCCGAGCCCTCCCTCCTTGATTATTTTCTGGCTCTGCCCCTGGTTAGGATCTATCTTACTTGGTCCAATTAGTGGCGACCAGATGATTTTGTAGAGGTGGGAGCAAAAACTTTATTTAGGATGTTTTTTTCAAGGTATATATCATGAAGAACGTTTTTAAAAATAATATGAAAATAAAATCATGAGTTGTGGTTTGCATATGACATTTTTACTAAAAAGAAACTCATAC
The DNA here is from genome assembly GCA_037127255.1 of Persicaria tinctoria. NCBI lineage: Eukaryota > Viridiplantae > Streptophyta > Magnoliopsida > Caryophyllales > Polygonaceae > Persicaria > Persicaria tinctoria. Next base: position 52,790,111 of record JBANSL010000006.1, on the reverse strand, counting down.
AATAAAAATTAATAGAATTATACGTGTGTGTCGCCTGATGAATTCTTCTTTGAAAAATATTGAAAAAAATTTATACTTTTTCTAAATGTTATTTTTAAATGGAAAAAATTAATAGAAATGAAAAGTATTACAAGAAACCCATAAATTGTAGTTTAAATATGACATTTATAGAAAAAAATCATAGGAATAAAAATTAATTGATTTTTTTTTGTAACATATGTGTAACATATTAATAAATACTTTTATATAAAAATATTAAAAGAAAAATATATAATTTGATTTAAATATGTTATTTTGTGCAATATATGTTATTTTTAAATAAAAACCATTATGTTTTTCCGTCAAAAGAGGGGTTGCGGCCGCCCTTGAGTCTTGTTGAACCAGTAGCAAAAAGACAACTGAGTGGTCTCGGAAGATCCCGCCTCCACCGGCTGGCCCCGGGTTGCCTTTAGACGCCCCATCAACGTTCAACTTGATCCAATTCGAAGGGGGGAGTGACCATGTGGTCGGCGCTGTATTGATTGGCTTAGGAGGGCCAATTGGCAAGGATGCAAAAAGCCGAACCAAGTAGTAGTTATCAGTAATTTCGGTAGCCTTCTTCTCGCTACCCCCTGTGGTGAATCTATTCCTTCACGGACGAGCTGTTTCGATTTTTTCAAACTATCCAGATCACGTTGGAGAAAGTAGCCGCCCATCTATCTTCCTTTCTCACATTATAAAATATCCACTCCTTGGTATTGTTCGGGTCGAAGAAAAGCCGGCTTCGATTGTTATCCACCAGTTCGAGCCATTCTCAGTGTTTAAGCTTTGAATTTGAATCTCTTTGCGCAACTATGAAAGTTTCCTTCTTCTTTTTTGCTCCCACTAATTGTTTTTTACAGGGAAATTCCTTAAGATATGACTTCTTGTAAAACCCATTACCCGTCCACTATCAAATTGAGTTCTAAGCAAGATAAACAACTGTAAATCTAAAGAACGCGAGGATTTGTTAACGCGGTTTGGTTTCCCTACTCCGCGGGGCCTCAAGAGGGGAGACCCAGTCCCGAGAGTACCACTAACTCGAACAAAGATACAAAGATCTGGTTACAAAGTTTGGCATTCGGACGAGAAACACCTAATGAGCTAGCAAGCTAAACACAGAGAAACGAAAGAGGTAAGGGTTAAGAGATTTGAAAGGGTAAGAGCCCCTTTCAGAACTCTTCAATCCATATGAAGACGATGCAGATTCCAAGTCACAGGAATCAAGCCCTCCATGGATGAGCAAGGCTCTTCCTTCTCGTCTCACTCTTTCTCACTCTAGGTTTAGGGTTTTGCCGTCGGAGCCTCTCTCTCATTGCTTCAGATCGATTGTGAATAGGAGCAAATATATAGAGGAGGTAGTGGACACTTAGGGTTACAGCGTCTTCAGAAGAAATTCAAGTGAAAGGAGACGGGCCATGGGCTCGGAGTCTACTCTAAAAGAATGTCATCCGATTAATGGGCCGACCCACAATCCAGAACCCTTAGATCATGTAACACCATGCTTAGCCCACACACAAACACACAATAGGCTAGTCTTCAAGAGCCTTGGTGCACCTAGAGTCTGAACCAAGATGGTCTTGGGGTCCCTTTGGTGTGTCCGAAAGCCCGAGACCATGCCTATAGACCTAGCTAGCTCGTTCAATGTTTCTTCAAGTCCTTTACATCCAAACCCTTGTCATCCTAAATCTATGAAATACAAAGACAAACTTAGGATTACATTGTATAATACTTCTCTTTTTGGAGTTGTAACATACTATCTCTCATAGATCTCTAGCTTATTTCTTTACTTGAAAAGCTTGGGCTTGAGAAATCACCGCCATTGGAAAGATTAACCTTAACCATCCATGTGGATGATTTTACAAAATTCCTAAAGCTAAAGTACACATAATCGTACGAGTATCAAAATACTAGATACTTAATTTGCTGCTTAATTGGATCTCATCTCCGCAACAACTAGGGACGAAACTAGGGGTGGGTTGGTGTATGCTACAACTCACCCCATTTTACTAGTAGTATATATAATATAGGTATACATGAGTCACATTCTTTGAATGGCCCAACTGGTTGAGACTAAAGAATGTAGTTTTTTGGCTACATGTTCGAATCCCTGCCTCCATTTTAATTCTTCCCTGCAGTGTCTACCCACTTCAATTTCAATTTCTTCGCTGTGTGTCTACCCAACCAACTTCAATTTCAAGTTTTTTTTTCTTCTGTGGGTTTTGGCTTGGGGTGATTACCTCGATGTCAAAAATTTGGGGCTTTATTAGGAAAATGTCCACCACCCTCTACATATTAGCAAAATGTCCCCCCCTAAAATAAAGTTGTTGAAATTGAGTTTTTTTTTCCGCGTTGCTGAAACTGCAGAAACCCGTGCCACTCTTTGTTTCAGCAGCTTTTTTTCGCTTTTTTTTTTGTTTTTTTTTTCGTGTTTCCAGAGTTGCTGAAACCCATGTGCCACCCTCTGTTTCTGCAGTGTTTTTTTCGCGTTACTGTTTTTTTTTTCATGTTGCCGAAACCGGAGTTGCTGAAACCCCGATTTCAGCATTGTTGTTGATGCCGAAACCCCCCTCATGTTTCAACAGTTTTTTTTTTGCGTTGTTGAAACTGTTTTTATTCCGCGTTGCTGAAACCCCGATTTCAGCACTGTTATTGATGCTGAAACCCTGGTTCAAGCAACGTTGTTGATGCTAAACCCACGGTTTCAGCAACGTTGTTGATGCTGAAACCCCGATTTTAGCAACGTTGTTGATGCTGAAATTGTTGCTGAAACCGTGTTACGGGATATAAAATTTAACCTATGCGGGATTCGAACCCACGTATTTGCGCATAGCACATCGCTCTACCATTGAGCTAAGAGGCTTTTAAAGGAGATTTAAAGCAAGTTCAACAACAACAATTTTAGCAAATTCTACTTTTAAAGCAAGTTCAGCAATAACAATTTCAGCAAAAAGAAGGACTAAACTAAGAGTCCTCACCGAAAGAGTAAAAACATTCCTCTCACGAGTCTAACTCCAAATTTTCTTCCACAACGTTGTTGTTGAAACCCCGATTTCAGCATTGTTGTTGCTGCCAAAATCGTGGTTTCAGCAACGTTGTTTATGGTTTCAACAACGTTGTTGATGTTGAAATCCTGGTTTTCATCAACTTTGTTGGTACTGAAACTCCGGTTTCAGCAACATGTTGTTAACATAATAAACAAACTCACCACATCCATTGTTTGCAGCAAATTGCCAAGCAGGTGAACATGCTCCTCTTCATCATTCACACCACCAAGCATTATGTACTCAATGAAGCAGTCCATGACAGTTGGTATCCTGTGAGCCACTATGATCACAGTGCAATATGCAAATTCCACAAAATTGATTTCAGCATAACGAATTTTGCTAATAAAAATTAATTTTAGCATTTCAGATCCCACAAAAAATTTGCTAAAATTGCCAATATCCAAACTCTAACAAAGCAAACTCAATCAGATAGCAAACTAACCACAAATTCACTATTCATTACCAATAAAAATGCTTAAAAGAAGGAATGGACCTCTTTAAAGCAAGGTTCTCAAATAGATTGTCACTACTTTGATTCATCCACAACCATTGAAACACAAATTCTAGCAAAGTAAAGCCAACAATAATTTCAATAGTTTCTTGTCTGCAATATGAATGATAAGTGTTTCATCTTGTTTGTCAAGAAATGGAAGTATAAACTCAATATAAGCTAACAACAATCTCAAAACCAATTGAACATAAAGCAATCCGCAAGGGCAAGGCTCAAAGAAGAAATGGACGTCTTTGTGAGCATTGATAGATAGAAATTTCATGAAACATATCCATGACACTGCTGAAATTGTGTTTCAGTGGACGTCGTTTACAGAAGCTCGACTGCGCAAACCATTGGAGACGCCAACAACAATTTCAGCAGAAGCTTCGACTGCAAAAACCTATCCCTGCCGTTGTAGACGCCTCGCCTCCATGAAAGCCCTGTCCTCTTTGCCTTGTACTAGACGTCGTTGGCAGCCATTGTTGAAAAGATTCAATCGAATCTGAGGCTGTGAAGTTCAGCATCGTCTTCGCCTCCATATCGGCGTCCATGACTCGGAGAGAGAGAGAGAGAGAGAGAGAGAGAGAGAGAGAGAGAGAGAGAGAGAGAGAGAGAGAGAGAGAGAGAGAGAGAGAGCACCATGGGAGAGGACTTGCTGAAACGGGATAGTCCTACTCCTCTCTCCTCTCTCCGACCGGATCGAGGAAGACGACCAGATCGTCCATTGGAGGCGACGAAATTGGCGGAGAAAGTTCAACATCGTCTCCAGATCAGCGTCCATGACTCGGATCTGTTGTAGCAGTACGACTGTCGACCAGTGGACACAAATCTGTTGCTACCGGCGGTTCTTCAGGCAGATCTCCTCGGATTCGAGCCGGATCTCCTCGGATTCGAATAATACACAAATCGGATTCGAGCCGAATCTCCTCGCCGCCTTGTTCAACCTTGAGGATTTCCGCACCAGCGCCGCTGAAGACATTGGAATCAGCAGATTGAATATATGTAATATATGGTATTGGACTAAATTGATGTTCAGGAAACAAGTACATCTCAAGCGTGTGGGAGAAACCTCTTAAATATGCAACAAGAGATCGATTCTTCTTCTCGTCGTACTGAAGCCTCATGCCTTCGCTCTATTCCTCTCCCGCCATCATCGCTGCGCGTTTCTGCCATAGCCTTGGCCTTCCTCACCGTCCCCTTCCTCCTCATCGTCGTTGTCTTCCTCAACTGGCCATCGTGAGGATTTGAAGCAAGGTCGAAAGACGGAGAGGCCGATCCTCCGGTGCCCTGGGATTCTCCGTCTCCGCTGCTGTCTCCTGCGAAGGCGATCATGACGGCGCTAATGCGGCGGTAGGAGAGGACGAGGAAGGAGATGGATGAGCCGACTGAGGATTTGGGTTTTTTTTTTTTACTAATTTGATGCTGAAATTGCGAGAGATCGATGAAGAGATTGATGGAGATCTGAGATTAGATTTAGATAAGAAGGGTAATTTTGTCCAAAAATTTTTAGGTAGACAAAACCCCAATTTGCCACACTTGGGGGACACTTCCTCAATTCGGCACAAATTTTTGGCTTCTGCTGGTGGCCACTTTTTTCTTTACAAAATATACACCATTGTATATAAAACCCCCATTGTCACTAATTTCAATACAGATAAAAAATATATATAGATTAACTTGTATTTATCTTTCTTAAATGCAAAAATCAAAATTATATGCAAATCCAGCCCACCCAAAATTGTAATTTTGATTTCGTACCTAGCAACAACGTATGACATCGAAATGTTAGTAGAGCTCAATGATGTCGTTAACTATCCTTCGCATCTCCAAAGTCAGTAGATCATTAATTTCATTTGAATTAAAATAATCTTGATCTTTCTTCTCAACGTCTTCTGTAGCTAAATCAACTCATTTTGACACAATGGAGGTGCTCCCCCCCCTCTGGATCTAGAAACTTTCTTTAAGGGGGCTAAAAAAGTTGAAGAAAATTTTCAAGGTGTCTAATTTGATTGTCTTTGCACTTGTTAGAGATTCATAATTCGTATCAACTTTATTCTAAATTATCGATGAATTTGGCAGAACAAAGTTCTAGTCAAGAGCATTCCGTGGGATGAGCGAGCACATCATCTAAAGGAAGTAGGGGTGGGCGCGGGACGGGACGGAGGTCGTCCCGCGTAATTTTTGCGGGACGGGAACGAGACGGGATTTACTCTTTTTTTTTTAATCCCGCACGGGCCTTGTCCCTCCCCGGACGGGACGGGACCGGGACGGGACGGGTCCTGTCCCTCAAATAAAGAAGATTATAAAAAAAATAAAAAATTTCCTATATATTTTACGATTTTCAAAGACGTAACGCATATAAATTATATTTTTTGTATTTTACAGGTTACCCTAGCTATATACACATATAATATCAGTGTATATACATATGTATATACAGCGTGTAATCAATATTATATATATATATATATATATATATTTAATATCTTAGTGTGTTTATTCGTTGGGGCTAAAATCTCAGTGTGTGCACAAGTGCATTACAGTGTAAGTATCAGTGTGCATTACATTGTACATGTATACAGTGTGTGCATATATACACTGTAAACGTAATCTAATACTACGTATATACATATAAATATATAGAGAATAGAGATATATATATACACACCATATAGTATATATAATATAATACGTATTATATAACATAATATTATGTATTATATAATATTATTATATATATATGCGGGACGGGACGGGATTTGCGGGATTGGAACGGGTCGTCCCGCGTCCCGTCCCGCATAATTTTTGCGGGACGGGACCGGGACGGGATTCGATATTTTTTTCCGAAATTTCACCGGGATCGGGACGGGACCGAGACGGGCCCGGGACGGGACCGGGATTTGTGACTTCCCTCTAGATATAATTTTAAATTTTCGATTGATTTTTATGTCCAACCGATAAAGGTGCTGAAAATGTAAATTCCTAACCAAATAATAATTGAAAATGTAAATTTGGACATCAAACGGTGAGACATGTGAATGGACTAGTTGTATACTTGTATTGTATGGTAGGTTATGAGCTGGATGTCACTGTTGATCATTTCAATTACTAACTCATGATCATGATCAGACGGTGTGGAAAGCACCATTGGCATTACCATGGAAAGGTGGGTCCCACTAGGTGCACCCGCCGCCACTTGGTAATTTCCCACGAGCTTCTTCTCCCTCCGACGCTCTTCAGATTCAGATTCAGAATTCACTCCTCGTGGTCGGCGTTTCGGCGATAACCCCAACCCCAACCCCTCTGTTTCCTTTGACATTCATCAATTAAAGAAACGCATCTATACGGTGATTCGGTTTTCTTTCTGTGAGGGATCAATCGTAACGCAGCCAACTAGATTTCATTTCATCAATTATTCGTGAAATTAATTGAGGAGGAGGAGAATGCAGCCGGCGAGGGGCCAACGTTCAAGATCTTCCAGGCCAATGACCATCCATGGATTTGCTCAGTCCGGTGACCTCGCCGCTTTCCGCAGGCTCCTCACCGACAGTCCTTATCTGCTCAATGAACGCAACCCCGTCGTACGCCCTTCTCCCCTTTCTCTTCTTCTTTTCCTTTGACGACGAAACCCTAGCGGATTTTTTCGCTTTCTTGTAGGGTTTTGATTGACCGGGTTTTGATCTTGCTTTGCTAATGTGCTGTGTTTTAGGTTTTTATGCCCATCGTTGAGTATCTGCAAGATCGAATTGGTTTCTTTTACTGTTGCAAGTTGCAATGAGGGTTGTGAGAAACTTAGGCACTTTTGCTGATGGCTTATTTGAGTAATATGAATTTGGTTTTTTTTTACTGAATTGTCTTCTGGTGTTTGTTCTTTTGCATCTTGTTTTACATTCTCATATTTGAGGCTTAATGGATGTTTCATTGAGACGGGAATATGAGTGTGATCTTGGTCTTGCAAACTTTGTCTGGCTGATTGATTATCCTCTATAATGGAGGGGAGATTCTTTGGGTTCAAGGATGTGGATTGTTTGTTCGATGTGATTGTTAAGTTATCCCTTGTTTAGATAAAAAACAAATACCTACAAAATGTGGACTAATAACGGAGCTGAATGAATCATCTACAGACAGATGGTAATGTACAAATTATGTGAACTTAAACTGAATTCTCTTTGAACTTTTGCTAAATTCTTCTAAATCTGAAATGCAGATGGCACAAACTCCTCTTCATGTCTCCGCTGGCTACAACAACTGTGAAATTGTAAAGCTTCTACTCGAATGGTCAGGAACTGAAAAGGTCGAATTGGAAGCAAAGAATATGGTACGTTCTATAGATTCTACCCTTTTATGCAACTTATGCTTGCTGTATGATTTTATTGAAATTGTAAATCAGCTGTCTTAATTGACCAGCGGCATTGATCATGCACACTAATGTATGGGTGTTTTATGCAGTATGGAGAAACTCCATTGCACATGGCAGCAAAGAATGGTTGTAGTGAGGCTGCAAAGTTGCTGCTTTCTCACGGTGCTTTTCTGGAGGCGAAGGCAAATGTATGTGAATTCTCACTTTTTGTCATTTTTTACCTTTGAAAGTTTCAACTGAGTTTGTGATTCGAAAAGTGTTTTCTTTGACCATTTATTTTGATCTACATGCAGAATGGAATGACGCCCTTGCACCTTGCAGTCTGGTATTCAATCACTGCAGAAGACTGCTCAACTGTGAAGATATTGCTCGAGCACAATGCTGATTGTAGCGTCAAAGATGATGTGAGTTAGTATAATATACAAAGTCTACTCACTGACTGTTAGGTGTTATTTGGGAATATATTCTCAAAAAATTTCGTATGTGGTCTAGGATGGTAACACTCCCATAAGTCATCTATCTTCTGGGCCAGGAAATGAGAAGTTAAGAACACTACTCAGCTGTTACCTGGAGGAGCAAAGAAAACGCAAAGCTATTGAAGCTTGCAGTCAGACCAAAGTTAAGATGGAACAACTTGAGTGTGAGTTGTCAAAGATTGTAGGTCTAAAAGATCTCAAGACGCAATTAAGGAAATGGGCGAGGGGAATACTTTTGGATGAAAGGCGTAGATCCCTTGGACTAAATGTGGGTGCTCGACGACCACCACACATGGCGTTTCTTGGCAACCCTGGAACAGGTAGCATCTGATTTCAGTTACACCTGGAAATCATTAACATTCATTTTTGCAGTTCATCTTCTTTGGTCATATACTCAGTCATGTTGCTTCTATATCCGACAACTAAAATTTTGATTTGCTTTTGTGGCTTGATCCAACATCATTTTTTAAAGTAATCTTTTGCAAATCCGGGATGACCTTCGAGGTTAGATGGTTCAAGTAGGAGAGGTTATATATATATATATATATAAAATTGTGGGATTCGGTATCTGCGGCTGATGGTTTCTTCTTTCCTTTATGAAGTGAACTGAAAGAGAGAATCATTTGTCATGAGTCTTGACATGTATACAGAATTAGATGTCCATAGGCCGTACATTCTTACTTCATTTTAGATCAATAGACTAATTAAAAATTGTGCATTGTGCACTATTGTGCATCTAGTGACCTTCTCGACTTGTTTTCTTGATCAATAGCAACACTTCAGCCGACTCTATTCCAGCTATCGTCGTTCGGCAAATACTTAGCTGTTAGCTGTGATATTTTATGACAGGTAAGACTATGGTAGCTCGGATTCTTGGAAAATTGCTACATATGGTGGGAATTTTGCCCACCGACAAGGTAACAGAAGTTCAAAGGACAGATCTTGTTGGTGAATTCGTTGGCCACACTGGACCGAAGACTAGGAGAGTGGTACTAAAACTTTACCCTTCTGAAAATTTTAACCACTTTTGATTTCGTTTCCCCGACCCTGTGTTTTTCCATATCTATCTACTGTAGACTAAATCACGTTACTTGATTTTCTAGATAAAAGAAGCCGAGGGAGGAATTCTTTTTGTGGACGAAGCATATCGTCTCATACCCATGCAGAAATCAGATGACAAGGACTATGGAATAGAAGCCTTGGAAGAGATCATGTCCATCATGGACAGTGGAAAGATAGTAGTCATATTCGCTGGATACCGTGAACCAATGCAGCGTGTTATATACTCAAACGAAGGCTTTTGCCGAAGAGTAACCAAGTTTTTCTATTTCGAAGATTTCAGCTCCCAGGATTTGGCCAGGATTACCCATCTGAAGATGAATGATCAGGGCGAGTCTAGCCTACTATACGGATTCAAGCTGCACCCATCATGCACCATTGACGCAATCACATCCATGATCGTGAGGGAGACCACAGAGAAGCAACGGAAAGAGATGAATGGAGGATTGATTGAACCCATGTTGGTGAACGCTAGGGAGAATCTGGACCTTAGGCTCAGCTTCGATTGTGTGGATTTAGATGAGCTGCTTACCATCACATTAGAGGATTTAGAGGCCGGCATTCGGTTTCTGTCACAGTGAGGAACAAGCCGGTTTTTGTTGTTGTGATTCTTGTAATATCAGAAAACCTCATTCTTTTTAGTGCCGAAGTTAATGACTGAGATTTGAGATATGGGAAGCAATATTTTGTGACAATTTCACCTTCCAACACCTACTTTCTGAGTCCTTGCTACCCAAACACGTTCAGATCTGGTCTGTTTTGGCCTTCCAAGTCTCAAAATCACCCTTTATTTAGGCTATTTTTCTGAAATCACAATGCAGCGTTTTATTTATTTAATTATTGACAGTGGGCAAACAATAGGGTGTCTTGGCTTAGCAAAGTTCACTTTTATCATCGGATGATGTTACATAACTCTATACGCAAAGGGAAGTTCGACAAATTGCAATTATTTATACTTTTAGCAATATAGTCCGTTGCTGAATTTGATTCTCTAAAGCAATGTCGGAATTCGATTATGTCAGATCTTGTCTTCATCAGACTAATCTTTTCGATTACTCTAAAGATCTCCCAATCTATACTGGCGCTCTCGTTGACAGCTTTAACAACTCCCATGTTATCCCCTTCAATGATGACATTTCAAAGCCCTCTTGAGAGAGCTAGCTGAACCCCTATGCAGAAGGCTGCAACTTCTGTTTGGAAAATAGATCTCGTCTGTATCCTTTGCTGAAATATGTCTATCACCTATCATGCACTATCCCTAATGATGCCCCCTATTTGACAATCGTTAGGGGCCCTGACTAAGTCATCTACATTAATTTTGTAGATAACCCTTGGTGACTTTCGCCACTTTGAATTTCTCCGACATTTTTGGGGCGCTTTAACTTTTTCCTCATTGTAAGAATGATTTCTGTCTTTAATGATTCCAGTCTTTCATACTATGGATTATCCGTTGAACTATAGAGGAGCTTGGCCCCAAATTGATATTGCTGAAAATTGTTTTGTTCACAAGGTCCCATATAGCTTGCCAAATAAAGCACAGGTCCTCAAATTGGGTATTCTCATGCTTAATTGATATTATATCTTCCGTTATGGAATGGTGGGCCACCAAACCAATGAAGGACTTATCAATCGCTTGTTCGTAAGTTGCTATAATTTCCCTAGTAAATGGACAATTTAGAAGCAAACGATGAGCATCGTCATCATCATTGTTATATAGACGGTATTGTGCGGGTACTCTATTGAAGTATCTATTTAGACGTAGCTTGGTTGGGAGCCCATCAATCAGTACTTTCCAAAAAAAAAAAAAATGAATTCTGGGTGGTAGGCGTAGTTTTCAAATCCATTTGTGGTCCATATTGTTTTGTAAATTATTTTTTAATTTATATTTTAAGGGTCTTACTATTTACACAATAAATTTTTCGCTATTTACACGGTTCGCAACCGCGCACTCGTAGTGTGCGACTGTGCGGTTGCACTTTTTTTCCTCCACGACACACGTGAGCAGTCCTTCGTTTCTCTTTCTAACTCCCTCCATCACTGCAACAAGGTTTCAATTTATTGCAATTTTCCATCTCTAGATCTAAAAGGAGAAGGGGTTCCATTTGCTGCAATTTTCCATCTATAGATCCGGAAGAAGAAGGGTTTCGATTTGGAGAGCGATTTTGAGTTGCCTAGGGCTTCGATTTGAAGAAGTGCTGCAATTTATTTAGACCTGAAAGTGAAGCCCATCTTCATGCCATGCCCAGGGCTTCAATTTGCTTCAATTTTCCATCACCAGATCTAGAAGGTGTTGTTCTTACAAGAGGAAGGAGAAGCGGCCAGATTTGTGAGGAGAGGTGGAAGGAGAGGAAGAGGGAGGAGATGGAGGATACGAGGAAAGCGGAGTACTGGTGGAGGGCAGGGCAACAGAAGGTTAGGCAATGGTAGGAGACGCAAAGATTGAGGTCGGCGACGTCACGGTCGGAGATTTCTTTGGATAGGCGGCGGGAGATTGGGCGACTGAGGTTGTGATAGCACGCATTTAGATGGTCATACTAGGTTGCATTTAGCTTAGTTAAGATGCATATCATGCATGGTTTATGTGCAAATTGCATATTTGCTCTCTATTTTGGTGTAGTCGGAATCTACACACTTTTGTTGATTATTTCGGGTAATGGTGGATCCGAGGAGGGGACATGGGCTGATAACGCATTGGATGAAAATGTCTAGTTGATCGAAGAAGCTTGCATGAAGATCTGAAGAGGTCCTGAGAAGAGGAAGCGAGCCTAAACGAAGAACAAGTCTGCATAAATTGTCGCTAGACATGCTAAAATTGTTTTGCACTTTCTGGAGGTCTCGATTGTCTGATTGACTATTATGACCATGCATTGGAAAGATTTTTCAGAGATCTACAACTTTTCTGCTTACAAGAAGAGCTGATTCGAGTTTAATTTTTTGTAAAAGCCATATGAAGCGGCCGCCGCATATGAGGCAGCGGCCGCCACATTCCCGCAGCCAAAGACCTCTAGTAGCAGCTAGGAAGCGGCCGCCGCATCTATGCCGTTGCCGCCACATTAGTCGTCAGCGACGCATGGTTTTAGTTAGTAAAAAACCTAGTTTGGTTGGATCAACCTTTGTCCGACTTTAGCTTTTAAGACCTATTTTTACCTAGTTTTTCCACATTCTGCTCTATTCTACGTTCATGAGACAATTAGAGAGATTGAGCGATGTCTTCCATGAGGAACTAATCTCCTTTGTTCTGTTTCGTCTACAATTTGAAGCTTTATTTGGATTGATTGTGAGTTTCTAAATCTCGTTCCTTATTTCCTATATTGAATGTTTCAACTTCTTTGCGCTTATTGATTGATTGTTTTGTTGTATCTTATCTGGTCAACTAATTAGATCAATTCAATTGCTAAGGTTTTGTAGATTCTTGGTTGTGAACCTTAACCTAAGTAGCAAACTTATCCCTTTAAGGCTGGTTGAACTAATTGGATAGGTAGGAAGTTGGATGGGTTGTTAAATCCCTTTATGAGGGATTGCAAATGCCTTGGTTAATCTCTGAACTTAAAGCACGTTATCGATTGGGTTAAATCCTTTTCTGATGGACCGTTCAATCGATAAGGGTCTCTAGGACTGGTTGAACTAGAAACTATATTAGGTCGGGACAAGGGCATTCATAGGAAACCTAAAAGGACGAGAGGAAGTTACAAGGATCGTTTCAACCAAATAAAGTGGATAATTGAAGGTAGAACTATTTCTCAACATTGTCTGAATCAAATTCATTTACTTTTGCTTTCATCAATCCGCTTTGATAAAAGGCAGATCTTTTGCATTATTAAAATCCCCCTTTGGTTACTTGATTGGCATATAAATCACACTTGAATTGCGAATTTCCATGCATGTGGGAACGACCTGTTTCTTATTGCTATACTAGTTATAAGTTTGAGATATATTTTGACCGGATCATCGACAGGTTTTCCTCCCGTCAGGTTGTAAGGAAGGTGAGCACCTACTGCGGTGAAGAGCATCACTCTCATCCCGAGGAGGATCCTCTTTAGGGCCAGGGTGGCAGTTGCCCCTCAATCAAAAACAAAATTTAACATACGTATTCCTCTCGTCGATAGCTTCGATTTGATATACTATAAGCTTAAATCCGATATTTGAGCAAAAATTTATAAGCATTTCAATTTTCAACACTGAACGTTTGTAAATTATTTTGCTACATCATTTACCAAATTGATATACTTTTATCGTAATTATCATTTGTTAAACTTCATGCCTTAACAATATAATTATACTCAAAAACTTCTAGGAGGTTATATCGAAATATTTGAAAACAATGAAATAACTCATGCACAGTTTATATTTTTATTTTAGTTACATATCCATAACGTTGATAATTTTTTGGTAAAGAAAAATTAGGTTTTCATTTTACATGAAAAAAAAATTTATGGTAACTTTTCGCCCCTTGGTAAAGAAAAATTAGGTTTTCATTTTACATGAAAAATTATGGCTGCCATTGTTGAGTCGGAGAGAGAGATCGGAGAAGGTGTAGCCTTTGCCCTAGATTTCCCACGCACCCGTACTTCGCGAACGTCAGATATTTTCATATTTCTATCACGAACTCATGATACGCGATTGCAAATGCTTTCCGTGCAAAAGGTGAGAAAATCACCGTATAAATAGCAATTCCCTATTTTAACTGTACACATAATAGGAGTATGGATCTCTTACAACAAGTGAGCCGTTGGGCGTGACACACAATTATTTGTGCTATTATTTAATTATAAAAAAATTAAATTTATATTTTACATGTTTAATAATATATATATTTGCATATTTTTTCTTATAAAATAATCTTTCAATAATTACTATAATTAATAGAGAAAATGATAGCAAATATACCAATAATTGGACCCGATTGCAAAAGTGAGTCCCCCCAACAAAATTTGCAGAAGTCGCAATTGAGCCCAAAAATTGGCAAAACTAACTGGTTCCCCAAACTGTTATAGAAGGTAATCGTAATGAAAGTTCAAAGGAGAGGAGGACGGGCGACCAACAATTTCAGTAGAAGGAGAAACCAATTGATAAGAGAGAGAGAGTGATAGAAGGCATCGAAGCACCATTGTAGCCCGATTGAAACAACTGTAGAGAGAGAAGTCAAGGAGGCGACTCCAAAAGGGAGAAAACGAGGAGGATAGGAAGAAGCTTTGGAGGAGTTTCGAAGAAGAAGAGACCCCACCCCCTGCGAAATATTGGATGTGATTGAAGAAGAACAATCTCTTGCCCACGCAGAAAGCAAGTAAGTACTCACCCTCCCTCTCTTGAACTCGCAAATATTGTAGATTTTGATAGTCAGTCAAGTTTGGGAGAAATCGGTTTGAATTTTTTTTGAAACCCTAATTTTGTTGGAGTTGGAAGGTTTGGGGGCATTGAGAAAGTTGTGATTAATTGGTAGATTGAAGTCGAAGTTGTAATCGAAATTTGAACATGTGTGAATCGAACTGAAAATCTCGATTAATTGATGGATTTTGGAATGGAGAAGTAGTTACTGTCGCTGATTTTTTACTGTCATACATTTTTCCTGTCATAAATTTTTTCTTTACATACACAAATTTTTTCTTTACTGACACAGATTTTGTAATTACTGGCACTTGTTTTAGCAACCTGTAACTTTGAATGTACACACTTGTATCTCAGGTATAAAAATAAGTGAGTTATGGTTATAACTAAAGGAGAGAAGGCCGTGTCGATGTTGTGAGCCTAATTTGCCATGTTTTACACTTACTTTTATATCGATTTCTGCATACATTGCATGCATTTGAGTTAGAATAATACAAAATCTATGTAGTTTACACTTATTTGCAATATATGGAGGTCTACACAAGTTTTGGTTATATTTCGCAGAAATCGGACGCACTTTGGAGCTTAAAGGAAACTCATGGAGAGGCTAAAAATGGTGTAGCTGGAGATAACTCCATTTTTCACCATTCTTCGTTCTGCATCAAGCTTTAATGTCTTCATGAGAGTTGTAGCCCTCGGAAAGAGCTTTCCAACGCATGGTCATATGCGTCAATCCGACGAACGAGGACTCGGGAAAGTGCGTTTCAAGAACATAGCAGAAAGCCGAGAGAACTTTACTCGATCTCGAGTACACTTACTCGATCTCGACAAAGGCTGTCCGAGCACACCTGGTCGAGCAGAGCTGATCGAGGACACTGAGTCAGAGACAACCCGACTCCGGAAGCCAACTCGATCTCGAGTAACTCTTCTCGAGATCGACCACACTTCGACGCCATGTTCGGAGTCGACGAGCTGTGCCAAGTCGAGAAGCCGAAAACGGAGAAGCCGAGCACCACCTCTACTCGATCTCGAGGAGAGCTTGTCGAGATCGACGACACAGGAGCCTAGTCCGAGCCTTGTCGAGCAGAGCTACCCGACCAAGCTAGCCAGCCCAAGTCGACGCCAGTCCTACTCGAGATCGACTAGCCCTACTCGAGATCGACGAGCGACGTGTCCGAATCCGCGTTACGCGGTTTGCTGTCCAACACGGTTTGGCTTTCCTTGGGGCCGAAGGAGTCCGAGATATCCGAGATCTATCAACATTTATCCACACCTATCAACACATGGAAGATTTTGCTCTTTAGATATAATTTCCCTTTTTTGATTTAATTCCTAAATTTCTTTTATTTATCTTTTAAGCCTTTAGATATAGCTTTTTAGATATAGATAGATAGATTCTATCCTTGATTAGCAAGGAATAGAAGGCTATAAATAAAGCCCTAGGGGCTGGTTTTTCATTCATTCAATTTCACACATTCAATTCCATTCAAGTAAGTAGGAGTAGAGAGAGAAAGTTTGTGGCGAGCAAGGTGGAAAGGTGAAAGCGGATTTGTCTTATTGGCTGTAAGCATTCTTTATTTAATTCAATGCAAGTTAGTTTCTTTTGTTATTTAATGTCTTTCTTGATGATGAAGAGCAAGTAGTCCACCCACTTCTGGGGCTGGGGTGAGCTCGACGGTGGCCATGTGAGGTGATGCGGTAAAGGTCAGATCTTGTTATGCAATTCGTCTTCTATCCCTATGAGCATGATTCTTTTGCGAGAGTTGAAGGTGATCCTTGTTTGTATTATTGAAGCGAAAGTGATCTTAATGCAACTTGGGTTAATTATGTTAAAAGGGTTAGTAACAATTAGGGTTTATGCGAAAGCCTCTATATGCCTATTTGTTAGTAACGAAAGTTATTTTGATGGAAAGCATGATCTTTTATGCCTTTATATGTTACTTTGCATGGTTATCGTTGTGGTGTTGATACCCTGGCGTTGGAAGTTCTTTATTATATTGAGTTTATTTCTGTCGAAATTCTGAAATCTGTGTTCGAATCTGGAATTTATATTTTCTGTGTTTTAGTCGATACAGAGGAGAGGCTTGTCGAGATCGAGTAGGCCTTAGTCGATCTCGAGTTGGTTTTGGTCTATATCGAGTTGAGTTTCTGCTTTCTGTCGTCGATCTGAAGTTTGTGTCTTTTACTGTTGGTAGTCGATCTCGAGTACTAGCTTGTCAAGATCGAGTAAAGCTGCCGTCCTGGCTGTGAGAATCTACCGCTACCTAAGATCTGCTGACGTGCTTCATCGTGGATTCGATCCTGACAACCTTCTACTACAACGGGAGGAAGTCTTGTAATCATTTGCTGAGACAGGGGAGTCATTCTAATCTATAATTTACATTTATACTTGACAATCCTCCTGCAACAACAAATTGACGCCGTTGCCGGGGAAGTTATCATTCGCGCCTTAGGTAGTCAGTTCTCACTTTTTCTTTGAGTTACTTTACAGGTGTATGCGCCGTTCTGGTCAACCACCTGAGTTTGACGGCTTAGACGAACCAGAGCGTCTTCTACACATCAGAGCTAAAACTACAAAGAGTCATGGCAGCCGCTGAAACACAGGAGCAGCTGATTGCAAGGCTTACAAGGGAATTGGCCGCTAAAGATGCTGATATCGCCACTGAGAAAGCAACAAGGGAACAAGCAGAGGTTGAACTTGCCCAATACCCAACCACGGCAGAGGATTATATCCACCCAACTCTCGTCGTGCCTGAATCGGCGATTCTTATCCCTGAAAACTCTTTTTAAATTCGCACTCAATTTCTTATAGAGCTTAAAAATAATGCTTTTTTTGGTAGATTTAATGAGTGTCCTCTTGAACATACTACCAATTTTTCTGACATGTGTCGTACTCTTGCTGAAGGTACAACTTTGGAATATGTCAAGATGAAGGCTTTTCGCTGGTCTCTCGCTGGACCTGCACTGAAGTGGCTCGAAGGGCTGAAACCAAGGTCCCTCACGACATGGACTCAAGTAGAGCAAGAGTTTCTGAATAAATTCTTCCCTCCTGCAAAGACAGCACTTATCCTCCAGAAAATCACCGCCTTCAAACAGAAGCCTGGGGAGCCGCTAGCAAAAGCATGGGAAAGGTATAAGGAACTGCTGCGATCTTGCCCTACTCATGGACATCCACCCTACGTCATTCAGGAGATCTTCTTCAACTCTCTTGATCAAGTCACTAAGGACAGAATCAACAAGTATACTCGCTATGAGTATCTGACGATGCCACCAATTGACGCATGGGGAGTGTTCGACAAGCTCACTAACTATGACAACAAGTATGGGTCTAATGCAAACTATGAGGAGAACCCCTATGCCAGGCCAGCACCATCTATGCCACTCTATGAGCCAGCAAAGGAGATTGACCCAGTTGTCAGGGAGCAGTTCTACAGAGACCAGAATCGCAAGCTCCTCAAACAAGTCAAATACTTATCTGTCAACCAGCCTTGCATAGAATGCAGATCACAGCGGCACACCACTACTGAGTGCCCACACACAGAGCAAGTCAAGCTGGCAGAACACCACGAAGAGGTAGCTTACGCAGGGGGTCCCAATCGCTACATGGGGGACCAAAGGTTTCAGCAACCACAATGGAACCAAGGTGCCCCTAGGAACCCCTCGCCCTACAGAGCTCCAGGACATCAGGAAAGAGAGCAGAAAAGAGATGATATACAGACAGTCTTGGAGGAAATACGGAGGAATCACTCAGAAACTAAGCAGTCCTTCAACTCCGTCTACACTCAGATGCAGGGTGTCAACTCTAGGCTTGGGGAAATTGATATATGGCGAAAATCAGTTGATACACAGATTGGTCAGCTAGCAGCAGGAATCCCCAGACAGTCAGGTGCGCTCCCTGGATCTTCAGAACCAAATCCTAAGGGAAAGACTGGACACATCGCTGCTGTAAAACTCAGAAGCGGCCATCAACTGCAAGAGCCAAAAGTTGGAAAACAGCGGAATGAAGGAGACCAGCAAGTCGACCAGAGCTTGGTCGATCTCGAGGAGGGCCTGCTCGATCTCGAGGAGAAAATACAGAAACCATCGTCTACACTGGACAACAACTCGACATCACCCAACCCGAGGTCAAGAAAACGAGCACCTCCGACATCTGTTCTGGCTCCGAATCAGAAAACGAAGCTGCCTTTCCCCACAAAATCTCCAAAGGACCCGACAGAATAGAAATTTCAGCGCTTCATCAAGATGCTTCAGAAACTCAACGTCACCATTCCCTTCACAGAATCTCTCAATGAAATGCCATCCTATGTTAAGTTCTTGAAGGAGATTATGAGCAAAAAGCGATCAATGGCTGAGATTACAGAGGAATGCAGCCATTTGGACATACTGGAGAAGAGGCCAGATCCAGATCCTGGTTGTCCAATTATTCTAGGGAGACCCTTCTTGGCGACGGTGGATGCCAACATAAGCGTAAGGAAAGGAGTGCTCACTTTCAACATCAGCGATGAGGTAATTGAGTATTCCTTTAATAAAACTGAAAGGCATACAGGTCCAATGGAAGAGGTAAAATCTATCTCAGCTGGCTACATCACCTGTGAGGAACCCAAGGTAAGAAATATGTCCCCTGAGGAGCTGGAAAAGAGGGATACGGAGGCCCAGGTGGAGGAGATCATGACAATCCTAAAAAAGGACACAGAGAATCCAATCGAAACAAACCAAGGTACGTCGTTATGGACTAACTATTTTTCGGATGCCTTGACAGGAACCAAGTATGGGGTCAAGATCGACCAAGACTCCTCGACATCGAGGACCCTAGTCGATCTCGACCAAAAACGGAAACCTCCACCAGTACCAGCGTCGTCGAGCAGCCAGACAGAAGCCGAGCCTTCCTCGAGATCGAGTACTCTACTCGACATCGACCACCATAGCGCTGCATCGACTTCACCTTCCTTGAAGCTGATTCCACCAGACAGGCCAGGCTACTCGAGATCGACTACGCTAGTCGAGATCGACCAAGCTTCTCCAGCACCTGCTTCCTCGACGCTGAAGCCCCCAGAAGTCGAATCCTACTCGAGATCGAGTAGCCCACTCGAGATCGACCAACCACCAGCTCCTGCATCCTCGAGAAGCTCACCACCAGAAGCTAAAAACTCGTCGAGATCAAGTAGCCCTACTCGAGATCGACCAAACACTGTGGTCCCCGATTCCGTCTCTACGAAGGTAAGCCAAGGTATGTATCTTTCTTCTCCTATTTCCATTAAAGATCTATCTATACATGGGAGATGTTTGCCTTGGTATGTGCACTTATGTAGGATAGCCAATGATGAGCCCAAGGAGTATGAAGTTGAAGACAAGCTCTATGTCTCTAAATCAAAGGATCATTGCTTCCCTAATAAATTTAACAAAAAGCAGATGGGGCCTTTCGTGGTGAACAAGATCCATTCTGGAGGATTACAACTGATGGACAAGAATGGAGTCTTATTTGAGGCCCAAGCTACATGAGCCCTGCAAATGCCACCTTGAGCTTAATGGAGAAAGTCGACCTATCGACTATAAAATCTAGAGCTTGTACATAGACTTTTTAGGACATTTTGGACATTGTTTTGCTTGTTTTTTGGTTTTGAACACTTTTAGTTTTTCTATTATGGGTATATGTCTTCTGCACTTTTCAGGTCCATGGATAGAAGCAAGCTATATTCAGACTCGGCCCAGACATTCTTTCATTCAACATTAAGAGGCCCTGCACACCTGTCTAGTAAGTTTCTTTCTTTACCCTTGTTTTTATACAGTGAGGACACTATAATGTTTAAGTATGGGGTGTAACCGCCCAGGATTATGATTCCCGAGTTACGTTTCGAGGGATGAAACCCCTCGTTGGGATCTTGCGCCCCGAGTACAGGTTGAAGGTTTGAAATCGAAGATGTGTAGTTTAAAGTGGGATTTCGCACCCAAATCCGGAAGGTCCGTTGGAGACCCCGGGGTAAACCCATGTACCTGTCCTAAGTCTACAACGCGGAAAATCCTTTATCATGCAAAGGGCATAAGTTCTGAAAGTGATACAACCAGTGCCACGACAGAGCCGGGTCAAAACAGAGTATAATTAGGGAGGAATCCCAAAAGCGTGAATCTGGTGAAGTCAGGTTTCAACCACTCAGTCTCCGCCATATGAATAGACCCCGTCATAACAGCACAAAATCAAGCAGTGTATCGGGTACCTGAAACTATACCACCAAGTCAGGCCAAGAGTCCGCCCGCGGGTCCTCTGACCGCGCTGAGGACATATAATACGCCTATACCTAGAATAAAGATGCCTTCATGCAGTACTGGAATATTAACCACACTATCATGTTCCTAACTCATATGTGCGGAATATTAAGTAAGGCCTTAACAAAGAATACCAAGTGGTATATCCCTCTTCTACCACCAACCCTCTTCCAGATAGGGTGGAGACTGGCCAATTCGATACTATAGCATATCAAATCTCATCATCATATCGCATCTCATGCTCATCTCGTATCTCATGCTCATATCGTATCTCGTGATATATATATAACTCAAGGAGGACAACACCCGATGAAACTGGGCTACCCTATGGCCCTAGCAAGGACTCTAAGACTCACAGATAACGACCGTTCTGTATTCAAACGCATACAGAGTAAGGATGCTCATTCGTAAAAGCAATTGCTAAGCATGATACTACATGACATGCTCTTATGCATATGCAACACCTACATACTATATGACACATCAGGCAGGAGGTACTGGTTACTGAGTAAGCCCCGGAGGTACTTACCTGGCTAGCAGATCGGAAACAGAAGAATCCAGCACACAGTAGTCACAATCATAGAATATCACCTAGTACATAATGGAATATACATAAGTCTACATCCAACTATTAAGCACTCAAGCACACCTCAATCATTAGAACAAGTAACATATTATGAAAGTCATTTCATCGCATCATCCGTTCCTCAAGACCACATCGTTCTCCATAAATCATTCAACCAATTCCGCATATTCATATATATCATTTCCACATATACCTCAACGGTTCATCAAAATCATAAGACATAATTTGTGTGATATGAAATCCTACTAGATCGTCATAATTATCCAACATTTAATCTCATATAATAATCCACCACAAGTCATGCTATTAGTCATACATATCATACTGTTAATCAAACGATCATACTATCATGCTAGTTAGTCATCGAATAAGTGTTATTCCCAAGTTAGTTCTAAAACCGTTTCAAATCCGAATTAAATAGTTAAGAATTCCGACCCTTAAAAATACTCGCTAAATTTCTTTTCCAATTTATTATTTTAAATAACTTTCTAATCTTTAAAATTCTTTTTCAGATTACTTCCAAAATCTATACGTCTAAATAATATATTTTAACCCTCCAATAATATTATAATTTATTTAACGGATAAACCCGAACCAAACCAAACTCATTTAAATTTAACCGAACCGAACCGAATCAAACCGAACCCATAAATATAAACCCTCAACCGGTCAGGCAAATAAATAATATATATATATATATATATAACTGAGGTGGGGCCCACGGGAGTCATCCTCTTCCTCCAAATTCAAAGAGGACTCCCGCCCCGCCATGGCGACCATGGTTCCTCGGTGCGCCTCGGCTCGACGTTGCTCGCTCACGTCTCTCTCGCGAGCTCGCCGGAGTTCTCGAGCTAACCCAATCGTCCCGCATTCAGCCCTCGCTCACTCCCGACTAATCTAAACATCGAAAAAGACTAAAAAAAACGAATCGAAACGAGTATAATTTGGGAGCTCACCGAGATGGATTTTTCGCAACTTCGGAGCTCTCGATCGGAGTTTTGGTCTTCTTCGGTGGCTCGCGATGGCTCGTCGGACCTGTACCGGACATGGGTGAGTGTGTTGGTGAAGACCGAATGCGATTTCGATCAGAAACGAAGGAGAACGGCTTACCGGAACGAGGCTTCGCGAAACAGAGCAAGGAGGCTGTTCGGTGGCTCGTTGACGGTGCTGGTGGCTCCGGGGATGCTGGCGGCGCTGGTGGTGGTCCAACAACGACGGAACGACGGCTAGAGGTGGTGATCGGCGGTGGTTGATGGAGCAGCGAGGAGCTAGAGGTGGCGGGTCGGTGACGTTTGTAATGGTGATGAAGAACGTACGGGAAATGGTGATGGCGATGAGGCGTGATGAAGATTGTAAAAGAGGAGAGAGCGAAGTGAGGTGATGGTGATCATGAGGGAATGGTGAAGCCGTGAAGGTGAAGAGGAGATGGCGTGGGATCGATGGTGAATCGGGATGGTGAGGGTGACAGGGTAGGGGGTGGATCTGAAAAGTATGGTGAGTGATTGGAGTGGGTAGGGATGAGTGTTGAATTGATTAATAAATACCCGCAATTAAATTTTGAATACGCGAATTTTGAATCTTAAAATTAGTTCCCGAATGTTCTCCCGCTTTCTCGATCAATTAGATTTTAAAAATCGACAAGGATATCGCCATCCGATAATTATTTTGAATTTTCGAGGAAAAAGGATGGAAATTATTCGTCAAATTTTATATTCCGGTCGGAATCCGCTAAACGAGTTTTAAAACCGATTATATTTCATTTTTTAATCCTCTTTTTCCGAAAAATTATGATTTGAAATTCCAAGTCTTTACATCATCCACCTCTAAAAATAAGTCTCGTCCCCGAGACTAAAATCATTTTAAAACAGGGGATGAAGTTTGAAATCGACGAGTCCAAGGATCATGCCAATAATCCCGTGAACACCTCATAAGTGCCCTAATGAGATCCTCACAGTACCGTTGTCGTGATCATAATATCCCCAATAGACCGTAGTAAGAATGTAATATGGGCCCCTACGACATTCTTACTCCGACTCTTTAGCCATATCATAACTCAAATACTTGTATCCACTTCGTGGAGCGTTATAATGAAAACTAGAGTCACATTAGTTTCTTAAAATCCAAGTTAGTCTCTTTTGAAACACCATTCAAAATTTGAAGTTCGACATTAGCCTAAATCATTTCCAACTTCTCAGTTCATTCTACCATCCATCTCTAAGGGCTTATCCCCTATTCTCTTCCTAGGTTCCAAGTCAGAATCAAATTCCAATACTTCAGCTTCCATCACTTCTATCATAAAGAATAGTATACATAATAGCAATCATATCTCACATTTAATAGCATGACATAAACACGTCAAGTACAGTTGTATACCATAATATATCTAGCATCGTACTATCCATGGCAGGATTTATCACATCATCTCATAGAAGTGACACACCATATCAATCAGATAAGCCCGTCATATTAAACAGATAAGCACATCATATCAATCAGATAATCACGTCATATCAAATAGATAAGCACATCATATCAATCAGGTAAGCACATCATACTCATGCTACTTCCAAACGTCATCACATTAGAGACAAACAAGTACTTCCGTACACTAGCATTCAATCGAGTTCAGGGGATAACTATGTTAGTACTAATAGTTCACTATTGTCAACGACAATACATCATAGAATCAACATCGTCTATAACATAGAATTCACACCACATTCGGCCCCAAGTAAAGCGTACTCTAGATCACATCCTCAAGAGAACCTGTCTATAACTATCAATCATGACAAGACACGATCACTACCCATCAGCTCTTGCATTAAGATCAAATCCACAGAGGTCTACCAACCCAAACCACTACTAGTTCTAGACACCATTGCATCCTGCTCACATACAACCTTTCTAGCCTCATAACTATCAGCAATTAAGGCCAATTACCCAAACCACTACTAGGTATCCCAACTTCTATGCCATCAGGCCATCTAAGGGCCAATCCACTTCGACATCCCGATCTCAAGTCCTACCTTCCACTCGACTATTTAAAACTATCTCTCGGAGTTCCCAAATCACAAAATTCCCTCATTCCGACAAGCTGAACAACTCGATCTACCACCAAGACTCCACCTGAACATCATCCCCAAAAGAGACATCTTGAATCACCTTGCTGACCCAATCATACATCCCACGCCACTAACCACTCTCACTAACCATCCACCTCTAAGGACCCAACTCATGCTGATCATCTGACACCTAACACTCCCGACCAATTCCAATGTAGAACTCAACTAGTGGTACTCCCAACCACGAATCACGATGACCATCAAGCCGACCCACTCTAGATCCTCTTCCCGGCATACTGTACCTAGCTAGACTAGTTCCCTCAACGCCGCATGTTTCCCCAAATTGCCTCATATCGCGCTTCCTTAAACTTCGAAACATCTACCACTTAAACCCTTATGTATGGATCATCATTTTCACCGAATTCCTATGATATCCTCGTTCGAAGTTTCTAAGGACCGCAACTTCACCAACCTTCAAAAATCTCTCTAGCGTCCTCAATAACTTCTGCTTTGCCTAGTTCTCAAATCCATGCGCATAATCTCTCTATCTCAACCTTAAGCCCACATTCTTACTAGGAATCTCAACTACATCATTGCATAGCTACCAGCCTTTCCTCGAAGATTCATCTCACATCCTCAATTACCTCAATTGCCACAATGACCTCCACTCATCAATCCCGATTCATTCCCTATGCCAAATCCTCCAATAACGCATCTAGAGATTCTTCACTCATAAATTCCCCAAGCATTACCAATCCTATCTAAACAACCCCCAAATACTCATCACACGAACAACCCTGATATGAACAACCTAATATCCCCGATCCATAATTTCCCAAGCAACCTCATACTACTCTTCCTAGGAAATTCCTCAACCTCATCCCTTACCGAAATCGACCCCACTCTTAGCACCCATCACCTAGTCCCAAATTCTACGATTCCACAGACATTCCTTAATCGATCATCCTCGACATCGCCAACGATCCGCTCATAGACTATCTAGACACCTTCCTTAGTGCACCAATCCGTCTCACAAAACCTCCCCTCAAGAATCCTCGGATCAACTCCTAGCTCGCCCATCCACCTCTAGAACTATTCTAACTACCTCTACCCACACCCAATCTCCAGATCTCCCTAATGAAACTAGTCCAGACCTCAGTCAACCACCCTATTATACTACCCGCACACACTACCTTCCTAGACAACCACTTCTCACTAGGACATCTCCCTCAAAATCTCTCCATACTAGCCCCACTGCTCACCTAAGACCTACCTGGAAGCTCATCTATACTCACAGACCACTATCTTTCACACATCCCAACTCACTCGGCTCTACCCAAGCTAACACATCATTTCTGCACCCCAACTCACACGACCAAAGACCCAATCCGAATACCTTAATCCACCTGCCATTTTCCAACCCGTCTCACTGAAGAATCTCACAACTCAAGGTCAAGAATAAAGCACTCCCATACATATAACCCATAACCTACTCACCCGTAAGTCAGTATACCAAGCACCGAGGCGCATCGTCATAGAAACAAGTTAGTCAGGCAATCATTGCTACCAATTCAGCACATTCGTCATCACACATTCAATTATGTCAGTTCTAGGCCTATCACAAAACATCAATTCCGATTAGTATAGAAGAATCCACGATTTGAATTAAGAACATCCTTCCTTGAGTCATCTAAGAGAATCACGTACGCGCCTACCATCTTTCAAATGTGTTCGTCCTTTGTATACTTTTGGCGACATCAGTCTTGTGGTCTATGGGTCATGGACCCATCACACTTCCGTTGCGCTGCTATGGTGCCACTTAGTCGTCGGTCCTTTCTTGTATGTCGGCGCTCATCGAAGGATTGCAAGGGTTATAAGTTACAGAGGTAGGGGAGAGACAAGGGAGGACGACACAACTTCCTTAAGAGTTCAGACATGGACAAGGACTAGGGACGACGAGACCAAGGAGAAGATCCTAACCCGAAAGTTACAACGATGCCCTTATAATTGTGGCACACAAGCACATAAAAATCAAGAGATATCATCACATTATTTCACACTAGTATGCACCTATCTCAAGGGATATCGATTTATGCATTCATAACATGTTCATATAATCATCTTTATGTGTGCGCATAACAAGCTAGCAACCTATCATTTCATTCACCAATCATGCTTGACAGACTAAGAACTTGTATGCACAGACTGACATGGGACATATATGTCATAAGTTATGCAAGACCTAGAAAACATCACAAGATATCCTATGCACGACTTATCACTCAATTTAGATACACACATACGCAAGTCATAATATTGCGAGATTGAGGCAAACATGCTAAGATGCACCCTAAAATCATGCTAAGGGTATAGTCAGTTCATGCAGAGTTGGTATAGAAACTATCTCATCACATACATCCATATTCACATACTAAGACTAAGATGTCACACAATCATATGAGGGCTTATAACTGGGAGATATATATCCTACATGATACTAGCAATACTTTTTAAACATGTACACAGTCATGAGGTCCAATAAGGTTCATCTGGAATGCTAAGTCATCCAATTCACGTTTTAACATACAACGAGAGTTGAGCACACTATCATGGACCTAGTTCATAGGGAGATGGAAATCATGGGGATTCAATACATACGACACATACATCTACTCAAAAGTGCAACCATGTAAGGTACAAGGCAAGTCATGTTGAATTATACCAATATACAATTTCATGAAATCACAAGGAGGCCATCATTATAACTTGATAGAATTCTCTAAGGACAATCACCGACTCACCACCCCGTTTTCCCGTGGGACGCTAGTATGACTTGCTGGGTAGGACACAAGGACATTCACGTCGTTTCTGATAGATGAGGGTAGAACTCGTGTTTAGACTCTTGTGACAAGAAGACATGGTTGGCCATTACGAGAATCGAAAGGGATGACTCCATAAAACAACTCACTTCTATCTCGAAACGATTTAAATCCTCACTCCCACTAACACGATTTCCGAAGGTATTTAGTTGACCGACCCAAATTTCCCGTGAAAGACCCCAATCACAAGTACGAGACTCGATAGAAGCATCGATGGTGGGATACGAAACAAGACTCTAAACATGGGAGCGGATGCTTCTCGACCCTTGCTAACATGCCTAGATGTTTTGGTGGGGCGGATGACAGAGTCAGAACCATCAGGGGGATTTGAATTATAAGGGGCTATTTTGAAAAAAAACAAGAATTCTGATTACATAAGAACAAGGTTTTCTCCCACTATCCCGTTTGCACAGTTATTCAACACATGAATCAAATCAAGGCATACTGATTAGTTTGCTTATCCTAAGCACAATAGAGCACTCATCACGGAAACAATCAACAAGATTAATATGATCCTCTTCGAGGAGGATCGCCCTCGAGCCCAATTGCATATATGTACATATATAAACTTAAGCATAGAGACGATCTATGCCGTCCTTCGAGGGACGACTGACCGGAGGGGCAAAACCTCACGGGTTCCTAACTCAACACTCCAACCACTGTGGTGTTCCTTGGAGTCTTCTAGGCCCATCTGTAAATAAAAGCTAGTATTTTGCCTACCGTTCCCCGAATTCTATATCCATAAGGGATGTCTACCGCATGGGTCTTTACCCACGAGATTATTCCCCCTTTATTCATTTTAGGTTTTATGTCCAATTAAATTCATTTTTCCCTTTATAAAATATTTTCCAAAACCATTTGAAAACGTTGGGCGATTTTCAAAACCTCTTCAACCTACTGTACTCGGATTGCGAAACCTCAGCTCTGATACCACCTTTGTAACGGCCCAGGATTATGATTCCCGAGTTACGTTTCGAGGGATGAAACCCCTCGTTGGGATCTTGCGCCCCGAGTACAGGTTGAAGGTTTGAAATCGAAGATGTGTAGTTTAAAGTGGGATTTCGCACCCAAATCCGGAAGGTCCGTTGGAGACCCCGGGGTAAACCCATGTACCTGTCCTAAGTCTACAACGCGGAAAATCCTTTATCATGCAAAGGGCATAAGTTCTGAAAGTGATACAACCAGTGCCACGGCAGAGCCGGGTCAAAACAGAGTATAATTAGGGAGGAATCCCAAAAGCGTGAATCTGGTGAAGTCAGGTTTCAACCACTCACTCTCCGCCATATGAATAGACCCCGTCATAACAGCACAAAATCAAGCAGTGTATCGGGTACCTGAAACTATACCACCAAGTCAGGCCAAGAGTCCGCCCGCGGGTCCTCTGACCGCGCTGAGGACATATAATACGCCTATACCTAGAATAAAGATGCCTTCATGCAGTACTGTAATATTAACCACACTATCATGTTCCTAACTCATATGTGCGGAATATTAAGTAAGGCCTTAACAAAGAATACCAAGTGGTATATCCCTCTTCTACCACCAACCCTCTTCCAGATAGGGTGGAGACTGGCCAATTCGATACTATAGCATATCAAATCTCATCATCATATCGCATCTCATGCTCATCTCGTATCTCATGCTCATATCGTATCTCGTGATATATATATAACTCAAGGAGGACAACACCCGATGAAACTGGGCTACCCTATGGCCCTAGCAAGGACTCTAAGACTCACAGATAACGGCCGTTCTGTATTCAAACGCATACAGAGTAAGGATGCTCATTCGTAAATGCAATTGCTAAGCATGATACTACATGACATTCTCTTATGCATATGCAACACCTACATACTATATGACACATCAGGCAAGAGGTACTGGTTACTGAGTAAGCCCCGGAGGTACTTACCTGGCTAGCAGATCGGAAACAGAAGAATCCAGCACACAGTAGTCACAATCATAGAATATCACCTAGTACATAATGGAATATACATAAGTCTACATCCAACTATTAAGCACTCAAGCACACCTCAATCATTAGAACAAGTAACATATTATGAAAGTCATTTCATCGCATCATCCGTTCCTCAAGACCACATCGTTCTCCATAAATCATTCAACCAATTCCGCATATTCATATATATCATTTCCACATATACCTCAACGGTTCATCAAAATCATAAGACATAATTTGTGTGATATGAAATCCTACTAGATCGTCATAATTATCCAACATTTAATCTCATATAATAATCCACCACAAGTCATGCTATTAGTCATACATATCATACTGTTAATCAAACGATCATACTATCATGCTAGTTAGTCATCGAATAAGTGTTATTCCCAAGTTAGTTCTAAAACCGTTTCAAATCCGAATTAAATAGTTAAGAATTCCGACCCTTAAAAATACTCGCTAAATTTCTTTTCCAATTTATTATTTTAAATAACTTTCTAATCTTTAAAATTCTTTTTCAGATTACTTCCAAAATCTATACGTCTAAATAATATATTTTAACCCTCCAATAATATTATAATTTATTTAACGGATAAACCCGAACCAAACGAAACTCATTTAAATTTAACCGAACCGAACCGAATCAAACCGAACCCATAAATATAAACCCTCAACCGGTCAGGCAAATAAATAATATATATATATATATATATATAACTGAGGTGGGGCCCACGGGAGTCATCCTCTTCCTCCAAATTCAAAGAGGACTCCCGCCCCGCCATGGCGACCATGGTTCCTCGGTGCGCCTCGGCTCGACGTTGCTCGCTCACGTCTCTCTCGCGAGCTCGCCGGAGTTCTCGAGCTAACCCAATCGTCCCGCATTCAGCCCTCGCTCACTCCCGACTAATCTAAACATCGAAAAAGACTAAAAAAAACGAATCGAAATGAGTATAATTTGGGAGCTCACCGAGATGGATTTTTCGCAACTTCGGAGCTCTCGATCGGAGTTTTGGTCTTCTTCGGTGGCTCGCGATGGCTCGTCGGACCTGTACCGGACATGGGTGAGTGTGTTGGTGAAGACCGAATGCGATTTCGATCAGAAACGAAGGAGAACGGCTTACCGGAACGAGGCTTCGCGAAACAGAGCAAGGAGGCTGTTCGGTGGCTCGTTGACGGTGCTGGTGGCTCCGGGGATGCTGGCGGCGCTGGTGGTGGTCCAACAACGACGGAACGACGGCTAGAGGTGGTGATCGGCGGTGGTTGATGGAGCAGCGAGGAGCTAGAGGTGGCGGGTCGGTGACGTTTGTAATGGTGATGAAGAACGTACGGGAAATGGTGATGGCGATGAGGCCTGATGAAGATTGTAAAAGAGGAGAGAGCGAAGTGAGGTGATGGTGATCATGAGGGAATGGTGAAGCCGTGAAGGTGAAGAGGAGATGGCGTGGGATCGATGGTGAATCGGGATGGTGAGGGTGACAGGGTAGGGGGTGGATCTGAAAAGTATGGTGAGTGATTGGAGTGGGTAGGGATGAGTGTTGAATTGATTAATAAATACCCAGAATTAAATTTTGAATACGCGAATTTTGAATCTTAAAATTAGTTCCCGAATGTTCTCCCGCTTTCTCGATCAATTAGATTTTTAAAATCGACAAGGATATTGCCATCCGATAATTATTTTGAATTTTCGAGGAAAAAGGATGGAAATTATTCGTCAAATTTTATATTCCGGTCGGAATCCGCTAAACGAGTTTTAAAACCGATTATATTTCATTTTTTAATCCTCTTTTTCCGAAAAATTATGATTTGAAATTCCAAGTCTTTACATGGGGTGGGAGAAGGGCTTACTTTATGCATATTTGGTTTTATTTGACAATATGTGTGCATTTTTTTAAGTTTATTTCTTTGAATTGCTACATGGCTATTTTGGAATGAATTATTGATTTATGTGCTTATATGCGTGTTTTCCAAAAGTTTGAGAAAAATAACCCCCATTGAAATTTTGGAGCTTAAAGGAAACGCATGGAGAGGCTAAAAATGGTGTAGCTAGAGAAAACGCCATTTTTCACCATTCTTTTTTCCGAATCAAGCTTTTATGTCTTCATGAGAGTTGTAGCCCTCGGAAAGAGATTTCCAACGCATGGTCATATGCGTCAATCCGACGAACGAGGACTCGGGAAAGTGCGTTTCAAGAACAGAGCAGAAAGCTGAGAGAACTTTACTCGATATCGAGTACACTTACTCGATCTCGACAAAGGCTGTCCGAGCACACCTGGTCGAGCAGAGCTGATCGAGGACAACCCGACTCCGGAAGCCAACTTGATCTCGAGTAACTCTTCTCGAGATCGACCACACTTCGACGCCATGTCCGGAGTTGACAAGCTGTGCCAAGTCGAGAAGCCGAAAACGGAGAAGCCGAGCACCACCTCTACTCGATCTAGAGGAGATCTTTTCGAGATCGACGACACAGAAGCCTAGTCCGTGCCTTGTCGAGCAGAGCTACCCGACCAAGCTAGCCAGCCCAAGTCGACGCCAGTCCTACTCGAGATCGACCAACGCCGTGTCCGAAGCCGCGTTCTTAGTGCTTGCTGGAAGTTCTCCATCGTCTTCATTGAGAATCATGTCATGTGTGATCAGCTTCCCAAGCAAGTCATCAAGGGGCAGAGTGGTGAGATCTTGGGCTTCCTCTATGGCTGTTACTTTAGGACCCCATTTTTCTTTTGGGAGGCACCTCAATATCTCCCTCACGTTCTCAACGTTTGTAAAGCTCTTGCCAAGAGAGTCAAGGTTTTTGGTGATTTCCGTGAACCGTGTGAACATGGCCTTGATAGACTCATCAGGCTTCATTTTGAAAAGCTCATACTTTCGAAGGAAGATACTGATCTTGGTATCCTTCACTTGGCTAGTTCCTTCATAGGTGACAACCAGGTTGTCCCAAATCTCTTTAGCTGACCTACAAGATGAAATAAGGTTAAACTCATCAGTGCTAAGACCATAATATAGTAAGTTAATAGCCCTGTAGTTTTTGGAGATGAGTTCAAGATCCGCTTGGATGTATTCAGCCTCCTTCTTCGCAATTTTGGTTCCATTTGGTCCGTCTTTCTCTAGAACCTTCGGATCATTCTCTATAATGTTCCAAAGTTCCAGATCTTGATCTATAATGAACATTTTCATCAAGGACCTCCAGTGGACGAAGTTGTTTCCTACAAAGAGTGGTGGTCTAACGGTAGACCTCCCTTGTGCGAATCCTCCGCTTGCTTCACCAAACATGATAAAAAACTCACAAGATTGTTAGACCAAAAGCAGTGAGTAAAGCTCTGATACCAATTGAAGGTTCGATAATGTAAAACAAAGTAATGTAAAGATAATCTAGAAGGGGGATTGAATAGAGTATGCCGGGTTTTCGCAGATAGTCTCAAGACTTTTGAAGCTCGTGCCAAAACCCTTTGAGATTAGACTTAGTCTTTTCTCCGAAAAACCTGAATCACAAAGTTAAACAATTCGAACCAAGTGCGGAAATAAGGTAAAGCAGTAAATAAAGGACTTGATGAATTGTTTACGAGGTTCGGCACGAACTTGGCCTACGTCCCCGCCTAGGGTTCTTCCACAACCCTAGGATTCAACCGACTTTTATTGATTTACAAGACTTAGGATTCTAATAGCTCACCGAGAAGCCTCTCTCTTATACAATTGCAATCTAGTCAACTCATGTTCCCTTGGAGTCCTGGACCAATCTAGAAGAGCCCTACCTCTCTATGCTATCTAGTACAATCCTCTTACACTTAGTGAATCAATCGCCTAGTGTCCACTTCCTGAGTTACAAACTCTCGAGTATAACACTATCACGAAATATATGCTATAAGCTCACTGTGTATCTCTCAAATGCTTTGAAACAAAATATAAGACTCTTAAGAACAAGCAGAGAGAACACGCTGAAGAGAGATTGTAAACTTGAGAGCTGATTGTGCAATGATATTCGTGAATGTACGTCCGTCTTCTCTCTCTTCTTCATCTCCTTTATATAGTGAAGATCATCGACGCCACTTAAGGAAGGAATCATCTCCAATGGCTTGGCTGATCATGGATATCTTTGAGATCTTCTATACTTGGAAAGTTTGAAGCCATGATCTCCGATTGTGTCCTTCTCATCTTCATGCTTTAAGGAAGGAGATATAATTCGAAAAGCTTCCTGAAATGTTAGTGCATGTATAATTATATCTGGAAGCATATAATAACATATAATAATATTCGGACATTATATAATAAAGTATAGGTTTTGTGTTTCATCAACACAGCTGTAGCTTCAAGACCTTTGACACAAACTGTCTGTTAAAGCCATTGAAACTAATTCCGATTTTCATCAAGGGAGTGGAGTTATCATTGTCTTTTCCATTCAAATGGTTATCCATTCCATATGATGGAAGGGAAACATCGTTAGATTTCACCTCACCAAATAAATAACCCAAACTAACAACTTAACTAGTAAACTAGTATAGCGGGTAAGTAAGGGGTCGAACCCATAGAGAAACAAGTACTTCAGTGCAATATGTGTTTATCAATTGTGACACTAAAAATGGACTAGGGATATTAATGAAGATAAATAATGCAACTAAACTAAGATAAAGATGTAAATGGGAACAAAGAGAAGACAAAATATAAGAGTGTGGTTTGCATACAATTCGCAACATTGGTTGATTTACTTGATCCTTGAGATGATTTCAATATTACTCATAAGCCTATACTGACTTACCTAAGGTTGATTGATCTGAAAGGATACAATTATCTTATTCAATATCACTAAAGAATAACATTAACGATTCGAGTACTTAAGACCAATTGGCATATCAATTCAATACAATTAGGAAACAAAGGAACAACCCATTCGAACCCTAGAAACATCTACTTGACATAGATCAATTGTTATCATCCACTACAAAGGCATAGAAATATCACTAAATCAACGACTTCGTTTTCTATCGAGAAACCCACAACGGATTCATAGCATAGATGCTAACTCTAACTAGATGCACGATCATAGAAAGAATCACAAATATAAACAATGAAGAACAAGATGATAAATAAACTCATGAATAATATAGAAATCAAGTCTCACAATCAACCAACCAAGTATTGAATCATAGCAAAACCACAAGAATTCTAGGCAAGCATAACAAACCTTGAATCCCTAAACATAAATCCTCGCATTGTAATGAATTTTATGAATTATTGAAATGTTAGTTCTCAATTAGTTGATTGAATGAATTCTGGAAATATGACTAATATAGGGCTCAAAGGCGTCTGCCAAAACCCTAGGAAGAATAGGTAGAGTTTCCACAAAGATAGATTGGGCTGTGTATCGCAAATCCAGATCTGACGAGGCGGTGCGTGGAAATGGTGGCGGGCGCCGTCCGTACAGTGTTGACAACTTCGGCAAACTGAACTTGTAATGCACTTTCTGGAGTCATGCTTTTTCTGATTGACGCATATGAATATGCATTGGAAAGCTCTTTCCAAGAACTACGATTCTCATGAAGACCTGAGAAGCTAATTCCAACTTCTCAGAACGTTAGAGATGAGATTTCTCTTAGGGTGTGCATAACCGAGTACCCGACACAAACCGGTTAATCGTGTTGGGTACTCGGAACCGTTAAGCCCAAATTTCCCGAACCGTACCCGAACCATTTAAACACGGGTACCCGACACGGTTAAGGTATTCGGTTCCGTGTCGGATACCCGGGTACCCAACACGATCCGAGTGGTTTTTTTAATTTTTTTTTAATTTTGCTGTCCAACGATTGTAATAGAAGGAGTGTTCTAAATATCTGATATATCGGCTGATATATCGGCGACATATAGGGGATATTTAGAATCCGCTACGATATCGGTATATCAGGTGAAAAATATCGGTCAACGCCATATATCGGGTCAACGCCGATATATCGGGTCAATATCGGCGATATATCGGGTCAACTCTGATATATCGGGCTAATATCGGGGATATTTAGAACTACCAACTTTGATAAGTTAACTTTAGCCTTTATGCATGAAGTTGTTTTTATTTTATCAAGTTTATTTGGTAATTTTGCAATTTAAATATTATTTTTTCATGTATATTTTTACATTTTGAAGTATAAATATAGTACTTATAGTTAAAAATTAGTGAGACCGATAAATCCGATATATCTCGATATATCCTCGATATATCCCCGATATATCATTTTTACTCCTAACCGATACGACCCCGATACGCGATATTTAGAACCTTACAAGGATTTGCTTTAAAAAAAGAAGCTAAATGTGGCCTGCTCATTCAGTGCTCACTGCTGCGCCTGCCATCTCGATCGGCGGACGGTCACTGAAGTTCGAGCCAGAGTTTACCGGCGAGAACTGGCCGGACCGTTTGACGCGGTAGCGTATCGGGCTAAGCCAAGACGGAGGACATGAAGATAGAGAGATGAGCCAGGCGGCCCGCAGGATGAAGGAACCAGGTCTCGCAGGTTGGGCGAAGGTCTCCATCGGAGGTGGATGTGTGATCGAGGAGGAAAAGCGTCTGGCGATAGAGGAGACAGAGAGCAGTGACTGGAGGCGGAGAGTGCGCACCGACCTCGCCAGAGAGGAAGCCATTATTGATGAGTGAGTGGGAGAAAATATCAAAAAATGATGACCTAGATACGAAGCCGAAGGGTTTTCAGCGAGGGGTTAACAGAGGAAATGATTTTTTTATTGGGCTCATCGTTGGGCATGGGTTATTGGGCAAAGTTGGGCTTGTCGAGTGGTTTACCGGTTTAACTAGTCAGGAAAAAAATAAAAAATTAGGCGCGAGGACTCGAACCCGTGCTTGCTCGCAAGAACTTAGAGGAATAGAGGGTACGCTTACCAGTTGGGCTAGCTGAGTTTAGAGATACATATGGGATTCTTTTTGTACTTGTATTATTCTTCCCAACCTAAATTTTAAAAAAAATTTAAACGGTTTGTGTTGGGTACCCTACAAGGCAATTTTCCCGACCCGAACACGAACCATTTACATCTGTGTTTTCTCAGTTCGTGTCATTTTCGTGTCGTGTTTTTTCGTTTCGTGTTGTCGTGTTTTCAGTTTCGGGTTTTTTTGCACACCCCTAATTTCTCTATGTTCATTTTCTCCATTCTTTCTCCACCTTTCGAGGCCAAATCTTATAACCTACAAATAAACACTAGAAACCGTATATTTCTCACTTTGAATACCAAATGATCAAGAATATGAATAAGCTTCTTTAACATGCAATATAAATACCTAATGCATCTAAGACCTACCTATAATGCCTATATAAAATATGCATTATCAAACTCCCTCACACTTAAGCTACGCTAGTCCTCTAGCGAAGATGGATTAGAGCATAGAGATGGAGACTTCTTCATGTCTAAACAAAATTTTTTATATAGCATAAAAAAATGCAATTTAAACATTAAAGAAACAAACAAATTGTTATAAATCCAGTTCCTCCACACTTAAGCCTTTGCTTGTCCTCA
This sequence comes from Persicaria tinctoria, assembly GCA_037127255.1. Taxonomy (NCBI): domain Eukaryota; kingdom Viridiplantae; phylum Streptophyta; class Magnoliopsida; order Caryophyllales; family Polygonaceae; genus Persicaria; species Persicaria tinctoria. The sequence goes on along the minus strand of JBANSL010000006.1, from coordinate 52,753,082 downwards.
AGCCATGAATAACATAACAATAACCAAACATCCCACAAACATATTCATCATGCATTTGCCTCATCAAAAGCAACATCAAATTTTAAATAAACACAAGATCGAGTGAATAAACATCGTAGCATGTATTTAGCGATTAAAGCATAGAAGTAGAAATCATCCAACCTCACCAGGAATATGTGTTTCACTCATGCTCTCATGTGTTTAGGCTTTAAAGAACAACTATCAACTCATTCCAAAATGCAATTAAGCTCATAGAAATTGACAACCATATCACTAAATCTTCACCGAAATGCCATTACTTGCAGAAAAACAATAAAAATAAGCAATTTGCCTCGAATCTCTCTTTTCTTTCTTTTCTCTCAATTTTTTTTCCTTTTTTCAGCTTTTGCTTTTTTTTTTTAATTCTTTTTCTTGTTTCTTTCGGCCTTGGTGTATTCCTTACGCGAGTCGCAAACATGGGTGTCATGAATGACCTCGGTCTATCAACACCTCAACTTACTTGAATAAAGACCACTTGAACATCTTTTGACGCGAGTTGTAAACATGGGTATCATGAATGAACCCGGTTACTCAATGATCAAGCTTCCTTCCTTAGTGGGTAGCTTTTGACACAGTTTTGTGCGAATCATACCCATGGGTATCATGTGTAGATCCGGTTACTAAGTGTCTCAACCATTGCCACTTTATTTCACTCAAAACTCACATGCAACTAAAACCAAATATAAACATAAAAGAATAAACATCCGCAAGCAATAAACATGTGAGTCGGTCTTGACAATAGGTAATGAAATCAATATCAAAAGGTAGAAATATAAGGAGAGTAAATCACACATATAAGCAAACGGAATTAAATGATTCCAATAAGGCTAAAAACAATCTCACAAGGGTCATATTGTATAGGATTTCAATCATACTGACGGAGGGAAAACCTGTCGTTGATCCGTCAAAGTAAACTCAAACCTATAACTAGTATATAAATAAGTAAAAGGTCGATCCACAGGGAAATTTATTATCCAAGTATGATTTAGATGCCAATTAAAGTAACCAAATGGGGGGTTTTTGAGTGTGTAAAGTTCCGCCTTTTATCAAAGCGGATTGATGAAAGCAAGAGTAAATGGTTGTAATTCAAACAATTAGGAGAAGCAGTTCTACCTACAATTTTCCACTTTATTTGGTTGAAACGATCCTTGTAACTTCTTCTCGTCCTATTAAGTTTCCTATGAATGCCCTTGTTCCGCCCTAATATAGTTACTAGTCCAATCAATCCTAGAAACCCTTATCAATCGAACAGTCCCTAGAGAAGCATTTACCCTAATTGATAGCTTTAAGTCCAGAGATTAGTCAAGGTCTTTGTAGTCCCTAAAGAGGGATTTAATAACACATCCAATTTCCTACTTATTCAATTAGTTCAATCAGCCCTAAAGGGACAAGTTTGCTACTTAGGTTAAGGTTCAAAATCAGGAATCTACAAAACCTTAGCAATTGAATTGATCTAAGTAGTTGGCCAGACAAGATAGAACAAAACAATAGACAATCAAGCACAAAGAAGTTGAAGCATTCAAGCATAGGAAACAAGGAACGGGAATTAGAAACTCACAATCAATCCAAATAAAGCGTCAAACTGTAGGCAGAACAGATGAGTTTAGTTCCTCATGGAAAACATCGCTCAATCTCTAAATTGCCTGATGAACGTACAATAGAATAGAAATGACTAAAAAATAATAACATTCGGCCTTTAATAAGTCTAAGTCGACCATGAAACAAACTACTCAAAACTAGGGTTTTAATTAAATGAAACGACGCGCTAACGACCAATGTTGCGACCGCGGCATATGCTGCATCTCCATACTCACTGCACGTCCTTTGCTGCTGCCTCGACATCTCTCGATGTCATATCGTCTCGTCCAAACCGAGAGCAGCTCCATGTGCTTTTCCTTTTCTTCATTCATTGCTCCTTCCCATGGTCTTTTGCATTTCTCTCCAAGATATGGCATCTCCCAATTGTATTCAGATTCACTCTGCAGAATAAACACATAATTGTGCAGAATCCGAATTCTTCTAAAATAATAACAAGATGCAATTTAACTACAAATTATTACCTAAATGCAACCTAACTAAATTAAAAATGCGTATAATGCCTATATAAGATATGCATTATCAAATTCCCCCACACTTAACCTTTGCTTGTCCTCAAGCAATGATAGAATGAACATGAATCAATGCATCCCACAGGAAATCCCTTCAAGTATCAACCTCTTCAAAAAGCAACATCATAGCAGGTGCAAAAATAAACCAAGCAAATAAACGTCATAGTATGTATTTCAGTGATCAAAGCTTAGAAGTAGACATCATCCAACCTCACTAGAAATATATATTTCACTCATGCTCTCATGCGTTTAGGCTTTAAGGTACAACTCTCAACTCAAACCAACATGCACTAAAATCATAGACATTGACCACCATATCACTAAATCTCCACCGAAATGCCATTACTTGTGGGACACAATAAAGGAAACTAAATAAAATGTGACTCTTTTTTTTTTTCTTTTGTTTCTATTTATTTTCTTGTCTTGGTGCTTTCCTCACGCGAGGTGAAAACATGGGTGTCATGAATGGACCCGGTCTATCAACACCTCAACCTACTAATATGAAGTCCACTTGAACATCTTTTTATGCAAGTTGCAAACAGGGATGTCATGAATGAACCTGGTTTTACGCGAATCATACACACAGGTGTCATGTGTAGACCCGATTACTAAGTGCATCAACCATTGCCAACTTATTTCACTAAGTATGAAAAAATTCAAACAAAAGAATCAAAATATAAACATAAATTTCGCAAGCAACAATCATGTGAGTCGGTCTTGAAAAATAGATACTGCAGTCAATGTCAAGAGGTAGTAACACAAGGAGAGTAGTTCTCACAATTGAGCAAAAGATTTCAAATAAGGCTAAACATTCTCACAAGGGTCATATTTTTAGGGATTCAATCATACGTTAGCTCAATCATACATGCTCAACTATATTTTCTAGCTCATGTTCCACAAAAATAAAATCTAGATACGGCCAAAACATCCAGAACTCCAAGGGATTTATATGATCATGCTTGAAATTTAAATTAGAGGACAAACTAAGCCAGATGGGTATTTGAATAGTAGATAAGGATGCAATTAGAGGTGGCAATCGGGCAAGTCGGGTCGGGTTCGGGTCGGGTTATTCCGTTTCGGGTTAAATCGGACTCAGGTTGATATCGGGTTTTATGACAATTCGGGTCGAGTCGGATCGGGTCGGGTTCAATCGAGCATTATTTTTTCGGATACAATTGGGTTTTCGGTTGCAATTTGATCGAGCAATTTCGGATTTCGGACAAATCGGGTTTTGGTTTAACCGGGCTTCGGTCAAACCGGGTTTCGGATGAACCGGGCTTCGGTCAAATCGAGCTTCGGTCCAATTGGGTTTCGGTCCAATCGGGTTTCGGTTGAACCGAGCTTCGGTCAAACTAGGCTTCGGTCGAATCGGGTTTCGGTTGAAATGGTTTTTTGCTCAAATGGAGTTTTAGTTGTACAGAGTTTCGCTTAAATTGAGTTTATTTTTTTGGTTGAGCCTGATTTCGTTTTGAATCGAGTTTCTGTCAAATTGAGGTTCCCTTGAATCAAGTTTCTATCAAATTCACCGCATGACTCAAATTGGATAAATGAAATAAATTTTAGTTAAACCAAACTTTTATTTATTGAAATTTCAATTTTATTCAAATTTTGCTTTATAAAACTCATCATTAGTCGATATGTTTTAGATTTTTAGTCATATTTATAATAATAATTTATATATATGAGATATTTACCTTTTTATACATAATAACCAATTCGATCTTAATCTCTCTCTGTATATATATATATACACACACACACACTGTGTATTTTCACTATATAGTAATAATATTATGCATTTATAACGTGTTATAGAATATAGTTTAAAGTTGGTTTGTATAGGCAACCTTTTCTCTATTAAAAATAAAATATTAGTACACCACTTTAAACGAAGCAAGATTTCTTCCATCTAAATGAGAACTATCAAATGTTATGATATTGGTCCAAAGTTAGATTTATCCAAACTTCATATTATCTAATTTTATAACTAAGATTCAATAATTATAGTACAAAATATATTTTGAATGGTTAGTTGAAAATTATTATTGCTAAAGAATGAATTCCTAGTTAAATAGATAAGAAAAACTCCACTAAAGTAGTTTCAATTTATATTTTCCATTATCATTCTAGAAAGAACACTTACAAATCTATTGTTAATATGATTAAAAATAAAACATCAGTACCACTTAAACGAAACAAAATTTCTACCATCTAAATGAGAATTATCAAATGTTATGATATTGGTTCAAAGTAAGATTTATCCAAATTTCATATTATCTAATTTGATAAGTAAGATTCAATAACTATAGTATATAGTATATAGTATATTTTGAATGGTTAGTTGAAAATTATTATCGGTAAATAATGAATTCCTAGATAAATAGAAAAGGAAAATTCCACTAAAATAGTTTTAACTTATATTTTTAATTATATCGTTCTAGAAAGAACACTTACAAATCTATTGTTAAAGATTATATTTCTTCATCGATCATATAATATATATTCTATAACAACTAAAAATCTTATATATTTTTTAAATATATAATTTTTAAAAATGAATGCACATTATAAAATAGAAAAATGTACCACCCCAAGAAGAGAATTAATAGAAAAAAGATGAAATAAATTTAAAATCATTTATAACTATAACTTCATATTTGTCAACTAAATAATAAAAACAAAAAAAAAATCAAGAACGTGTATGTATTACTAGAATGATCATTAAACTAAACAAAGGACAAAAAGATATAAAATATGGAGTAGTATAAAAGAACAACCCAAAATTTAGGAGGGAAATAAAAGCAAATGGTATTTTGGGAGGGAAAACTAAAAAAATGGAAAATTTAGGAGGGAAGTCAAATTAAAGAAAGAAAGAGAAGTACCGTACTCCTGCACATACATTTTCATTTACCTTAAAATTTTACAAAATAAAGTACTAAATTATTAAATTCATTTTAATTTTACACAAGAAACAGTTCGGGTTCAAGTGATTTCGGATGTCAGATGTAATCGGGTTCGGGTGACTTCGGGTGTTGGATATAATCGGGTTCGGGTGATTTCGGGTGTCGGATATAATCGGGTCGGATGATTCGGTCTTCGGGTTGTTGTCGACTCGGTTCATTCGGGTATAATCGGGTTCGGGTTAATATCGGATTCGGTTTGCTATCGGGTTCGGACGGAGTTCGGGTCGGATCGGTCGGTCTCGGTTCGGAACTTTTTAAAATTTATTCGGGTGTCGGTCGGGTTCGGTGTCAGATCATTCGGATCGGTTTTCTCGGATCGGGTCGGGTATTGCCAGCTGTAGATGCAATGCATGCTTGTTTTTGGATTTTCCGATTTTTTTAATTACGAAAATGGCGAAAATTAAAAATTAAATAAACTAAACAACAATTAAATAAACTTAAATATGGTGGAAAAAATTAAATATGATCTACTAAATGACAATATATACAACATTCCTCTCCCCCACACTTAAAGTTTCCATTGTCCTCAATGAAACAGTACAGACAACAAAAATAAATATGATGAAATCAGGGTGAAGGAAAAAGAAATGAACCACTCACTAGGGCGGAGGCTGGTAGGGTGGAATATGCAGATACTGCTGGCGAAGGTAGTAGGTCTGCTCTCTCCGCATCTCCTCCATGTTGTTGGCCATCTCCCGCAGATTGCGGTCAACGTCACTGAGGGTGAACTCGTAGGAGTCCTAGCGCATAGACATATGATGGAACTATGTGAATATGTGGTCTCGCCAGACATCATCGTCAGCAGAAGAGCTAGGCCCCGCAGAAGAGCCATCAACATACCGAGGCATCGGATGATCATGGGCATCCGCCTGCTCCTCCTCAGCAGCAACATCATCATCATCTTCATCGCTTGAGAGGTAGAGGAAAACGTTGGTAGGGTCATAAGGCAAGTCCCTAGGTAGTCTCAGTCGGTGGTCTCCCTGCTTCCCCAACTTCCAGATGAAACCCGTCGCCTCAGAGCCCTCAGTGTACCCACCAGACATAGGCATACCGCACTGTGTGGGGTCAATATAGCGGCGGGCGATGAGGTTGATCATGCCTCCCAGACCAATTCTGCCATTCTTCTTCCCCTGGATCCGCAGTCAGCTCTCAACAAATAACTCAACCTAGTCTGACGTAACATGGGACTGGGGAGTGAGGCTCCATAACCAAGGCAAGTCACCTGCGGGTACCTTGTTCACATCGCCCTGGCCGCTGAAAGCCATTGCTAGGACTTTGTGAACCAATCGAAGGCAAGGATGGACAACCTTATCGTTTTATTCGCCTCTATGTCCATCAAATGTAGAGCCACTTGCCGCATACCATAAGTCATAAAGCCGCTGATCCGACACCAGGTGAGCCCAATCCTGGGTTGGTGCCTGAGTGATCCCAAAGGCCTCTCTCAGCTGGACATAAGTACAAGTGTAGATCTGGTCCATCAAATGGAACCGAATCCGAGAATCATCCACACGCTCTAGCGCAACAAAGAACTCTCACGCTAGCTCAGCATATGTGGGGGCACTATAATCCATGAATGCCCCCAAACCCCCAGGAGGGAGCATTTTACACGTGACACCCAGCATCCCTAGCCTATGTAAAGTACGAATGTCGAAGAATTTTATTTGCACAAACCTCTTCGGATCAAAGCTCTCATAGGCCTTCCTCTGCTCTCTAGACATGGATCTCAATCGACGTGCCATTTTCAACAAATTCCAGCAGTAATTTATCAACCCAAAAGATTCAAATCCACCCACAAACTCAAATACGCCCCAAGCAAACCAAACAAATCCAATCCTCCAACCAAACCAAATTCAAAAACACCAAATAATTCTCAAGCAAACACACCCAATTCTTTAAACCAACCACAAATCTCAATAGCACCCAACCACTAGCATAATGATAATCAAGAAATAAACACACCACAGAACTAGAAAATTTCAACATGGGCCAAACCGGAAATTCAGGAGAATGGTCACGAGTTTTGGATGCGGCGGCCGCGGCATATGCTGTGGCCGCTGCATCGGCTCAATACTGCGGTTTGATGTGCTGTAGCCACGGCAAGGTTGCTGCAGCCGCGTCATATGGTCAGTCGCAGCTCTTCTTTGTTTTCCGAAGGGTTTTTTTTTCCGAAGAACTACCTAAGTATGATTAAATGAAAAAGAAAGAAAACTTACCTTAGGTTGCCTCCCGAGAAGCGCCTTTGTTTCAAGTCATTGGCCTGGCGTAATGGCCCTTCAGTGGCCTAATTGGTTGGTTCAGCAAGCACCAACTCCTCTTCTTCGTTATGCGGGATGTTCTCAAAGTATGGCTTAATTCTATGACCATTGACCATAAAGAGCTCATGAGACTTAGGGTCATAGAGTTCGATTGCTCCGTGAGGGAATATCCTTGAGATGGTGTAGGGTCCTTCCCACCTTGATCTAAGCTTTCATGGAAAGAGTTTTATGCATGATTGGTATAGGAGAACCTTGTCTCCGATATTGAGTTTCTTCCGCAGAATATGTTCCTCTAGCTATTGCAATTGAAGCTTCCTGAACTCCCCCACTTCATTCATCGCCATATTGCAGTTCTTTACAACCCAATATACCTTATGCTGAAGTTCCACAGGAAGATGACAAGCCTTTCTAAAAACAATTCGATAAGGGGACATACCAATGAGAGTTTTATAGGCCGTCCGATAGGCCCATAGAGCATCATTCAGCCTTAGACTCCAATCCTTCATGTTAGGAGCCACTGTTTTCTCCAGAATGCTCTTAATCTCCCTATTTGACACCTCTGCTTGACCATTGGTCTGAGGATAATAAGCAGTAGACACTCTCTGCGTGACATGGTACTTCTTTAGCAGAGCAGTGATGGTCCTGTTGCAGAAATGTGTCACTCAGTCGCTAACTAGAGCGTTAGGCACCCCAAATCTTGCGAAAATTATGTCTTTAAGGAAATCTACAACAACTTTGGAATCATCAGTTATGGTGGCTTTTGCTTCCACCCATCTGGAGACATAGTCCATCGCAAGCAAAATATAGATATTCCCAAAAGAACTAGGAAATGGGCCCATAAAATCAATACCCCAAACATAAAAAAATTCACAGAATATGATCTTAGTTTGTGTCATTTCATTTCTAGCAGATATGTTCCCAATTCGTTGACATCTATCGCAAGATTTACAGAAAGCATTAGCATCCCTAAACAAGTTAGGTCAAAAGAAACCTACTTCCAAAACATTCTTAGCAGTCTTTTGAGGACCGAAGTGGCCTCCATATTCATGAGCATGACAAAAAGTAAGGACAGATTGTACCTCATTGTCCGGCAGACACCTCCTAATTACCTGATGAACAAAATGTTTCCAAAGGTAGGGGTCATCCCAAATGTAAAAGCGATAGTCATGTCGAATCTTGTCCTTAATTTTGAGCTTTGGTGAAATTGGTGGAAATTCTCTCGTGACCATGAAATTCACCATATTGCCAAATCAAGGTCGAGGAGTATGGACTCCCATCAACAATTCAGAACCAGGGGGACTTAATTCATCAGAACAAAGCAAAGAGGGCGATTGGGCGGCATGCTACGACCGCGACAAGGTTGCTGCGGCCGCGACATCCTCCGTGGCTCCCTACAGCTGCAAAAACAAACAGTGAGTTAAATAAAATAATGTATCATCAGGGAACTCATCATGAATGGGTCTTTGATCTTCCGACTTGTCCTCTCCTTGGATAAGTCTCTTGAGGTGGTCTGCTACTAAGTTCTCTGCACCTTTTTTATCTTTAATTTCAATGTCAAATCCGCTCAAGAGTAAAATCCAACGAATCAATCTAGGTTTCGCTTCTTTCTTAATCAATAAATAGCGAAGAGCAGCATGATCAGTGAAGACAATTACCTTAGCTCCTACGAGATAGAAGCGAAACTTCTCCAGTGCAAAGACCACGACCAAAAGCTCTTTCTCAGTGGTTGAGTAGTTCCTTTGCGATCCATTCAGAGTCATGGAGGCGTAGTAGATGACATGAGATCTCCTTCTTTCTTTTTGTCCCAAGAAAGCACCCATAGCATAGTCGCTAGCATCACACATAATCTCAATGGGTTGAGACCATATGAGTGCCTAAATAATAGGAGCGCTAGTCATGCGCCATTTTAGCTCATCAAAGGATACTTTACACCTGTCATCAAAGTCAAAAGCTACTTTCTTTTTTAGTAGATCACAACGAGGTGCAAAAATCTTAGAAAAATCCTTAATAAACCTACGATAGAACCCTGCATGGCCTAAAAAGAAACGAATCTCGCGCACATTGGTGGGGTAAGGCAGAGACTGAATGACATCAATCTTAGCATTATCCACCTCAAGACCCCTACTAGACACAATATGACCCAAAACAATGCCTTGCTCAACCATGAAATGACACTTTTCAGAGTTAAGAACTAAGTTGGTGTCTACACACCGCCTAAGCACAATAGACAAATGTTGCAAGCAAGTATCAAAGTCATCTCCATGCACAGTGAAGTCATCCATAAATACCTCTATGAAGCGCTCTACATACTCATAAAATATGCTTACCATACACCGTTGAAAGGTCACAGGTGTGTTACATAACCCAAAAGGCATTCTGCGATATGCAAAAGTGCCAAAGGGGCATGTAAATGTCATTTTCTCTTGATCTTCCGGTGTTATGGGTACCTGAAAATATCCTGAGCCGCCATCTAAGAAGCAATAAAAGGAGCGACAAACAAGGCGCTCAAGTGTTGTGAGCCTAATTTCCCATGTTTTACACTTACTTTTATGTCAATTTCTGCATGCATTTCATACATTTGGGTTAAAATAGTACATAATTTGTGTAGTTTATACTAATTGGAAATTATGGAGGTCTACACAAGTTTTTGTTATATTTCGCAGAAATCGGGCGCACTTTGGAGCTTAAAAGAAAGTCATGAAGAAGCTAAGAATGGTGCAACCGGAGAAAATCCCACTTTTCGCCATTCGTCATTCCGAATCAAGCTTTGATGTCTTCATGAGAGTTGTAGCCCTCAAAAAGAGCTTTCCAACGCATGGTCATATGCGTCAATCCGACGAGCGATGACTCGGGAAAGTGCATTTGAAGAATAGAGCAAAATGCTGAAAGCTGACAGCTCTACTCGACGTCGACCACGTCTAGTCGAAGTCGAGTACACCAGGAGCCAGAAGTTCACCCGGAGTCGAGCAGAGCCACTCGAAAGCCCAGAGCTACTCGACGTCGAGTACACCTACTCGAAGTCGAGTGCACGTGTCAAGTCCAGATGGTGCCCGAGCTCGAGTGCAACCCAGGAGGAAAAGTTCTAGTCGACGTCGACTAACTCTAGTCGAAGTCGAGTACAATCCAGTGGCCGAGTCCGAGTCCGAGATCGAGTGGAGTATGGAGAAGATAGTTTACTCGCAAGGAAAGGAACAAGATATTTTATCTAATCAAGGGAAGATATATCAAGATGGAAAGGATTTATCCATGTTAGCTTTATTTCCTTATTAGATTTATTTCCTTTATTTATCAAGTTTTAACTTTATGTTATTAGATAGAAAGTTTAGATATAGATATAGTTTCCTACCTTGATTAGTAAGGATTTGAAGCCTATAAATAAGGCCCTAGGGGCTGGATTTTATTCATTCAATTTCACACATAATTAGTTACATAGAGAGAGTAGAGAGAGAGCTTGTGGCGAGAGAAGTTGGAAAGGCGAAAGCGGATTTGGCTTCGATTGGTTGTAAGCGTTCTTTGGTTTATTTAATGCAGAGTTATTTCCTTTTATTATTAATGAGTTTCTTGATGAGGAAGAGCGAGTAGTCCCCCCACTTCTAGGGTCGGGGTGAGCCCGACGCTAGCCATGTGAGGTGATGCGGTAAAGGTTTGATCTTTTTACGCAATTCATCTTCTATCCCTGCGAGCATGATTCTTTTGCGAAAGTTGAAGGTGATCCGTGTTTGTGTTATTGAAGCGAAAGTAATCTTAATGCAACTTGGATTAATTATGTGAAAAGGGTAAGTAACAATTAGGGTTTATGAGAAAGCCTCTATATTCCTATTTGTTAATAAAGAAACTTATTTGATGAAAAGCATGAATCTTTTATGCCTTTATGTGTTACTTTGCATGGTTATCGTTGCGGTGTTGAAACCCTGATCTTAGAAGTTTTCTTTCACATAGTTTATTCCGAATCCGAAAGCTTTGTTCTTTATTTTAGTTACTATTGCCTACTGGACTTCGACCACCTCTTGGTGGACGTCGATCACTGATTTTCGATCGAGCAAAGATCGATGTTGCTTCTCTGTATCTGCAGGAACCCGAAGTCGACCAGACCGTACTTGACGTCGAGTAAGCCTAGTCGACGTCGACCACCACCAGAATCTTTCTGTTGCTCGGATTCGACTGTGCTTGACCCCTATCGACTAACCCTTGGTCGTGGTCGATCACCGTTCGTGAGATTCCGCTGCTACTTAGGATCCGCTGACATGCTTCCTCGAGGATCGATCCTGACTTCCCACTGCTACATCAGGAGGAGGTCTTGTAATTATTTGCGTGGGCACGAATCCGGTTTGATTTATTTTATTATATTTTAAACTCGATTTCCTCCTACAACAAATTTGCGCCATTGCCGGGGAAGCAATCATTCACACCTTAGGTAGTTACATCTCACTTTTGCTTTGAGATACTTTCCAGGTATATGTGTCGTTCTAGTCAAACAACCGAGTTTGATGCCTTAGACAATCCAGAACGCCTTATACACATCCAAGCTAAATTGAAAAGAGTCATGGCGGCCGCATAAACAGAAGAACAACTGATTGAGAGGCTTTAGAGGGAACTAGCCGCCAAGGACACTGCTCTCACCACTGAGAGAGAACGCACTACATAGGAAGTTGCGCGAAGGAGGCAATTGGAAGATGAGCTTGTCCAATACCCTACCACTGTAGAGGATTACATGCACCTGACTCTCGTCGTGCCTGAATCGGCTATTCTAATCCCTGAGAATACCTATGAAATTCGCACTCTTTTCCTGATTGAAATTAAACATAATGCTTTTCATGGTAGATTTAATGAATGCCCTCTTCAACATATTACGAACTTTACTGATATGTGTCGTACTCTTGCTGAAGGTACCACTTTGGAATATATCTTGATGAAGGCTTTTCGTTGATTTATGGCTGGTCCAGCATTGAAGTGGCTTGAAGGTCTCCGTCCACGATCCCTCACCACATGGGCTCAAGTAAAGCAGGAATTTCTCAATAAATTATTTCCTCATTCTAAGACAGCGCTCCTCCGCCAGAAGATTACATCTTTCAAACAAAAGCCTGGAGAGCCGCTAGCAACGACATGGGAACGATATAAGGATCTACTACGATACTGCCCTACACATGGACAACAACCTTGCGTCGTTCAGGAAATCTTCTTCAATATTCTTGACATGGCCGCTAAGGATAGGATCAACACGTATACTCATTATGAGTATCTGACAATGCCGCCAACTGACGCATGGGCTGCCCTAGACAAGCTGACCAACTATGACAACAAGTATGGAACTCCAATCAACTATGAGGAGAATGCCTACGCCAGGCCAGCCCTATCCATGCCTCTCTACGAGCCTTCTAAAGAGATTGACCCTAATGTTTAAGGAGCAATACTACAGAGATCAGAATAGGAAGCTCCTCAAGCAAGTAAAGTACCTTTCTGTCAACCAGCCTTGCATTGAATGTGGATCACAACGGCACACCACTACTGAGTGCCCACACACAGAGCAAGTCAGGCTGGCAGAACACCACGAAGAGGTAGCTTACGCAGGGGGTCCCAATCGCTATATGGGGGACCAAAGGTTTCAGCAACCACAATGGAACCAAGGTGCCCTTAGGAACCCCCCGCCATACAGAGCTCCAGGACATCGAGAAAGGGACCAACGGAAGGATAACCTACAGCTTATCCTTGATGAAATGCGCCGGAATCAGGGCACCATCAACAATCAGTTCATCAATACAAAGCTTGGAGAAATCGATGTCTGGAGAAAATCAATTGATACACAGATTGGCCAGCTAGCAGCAGGCGTCCCCAGACAGTCAGGTACGCTCCATGGATCCTCTGAACCTAATCTTAAAGGTAAATCTACAAGACAGGTAGCTGCAGATGCAAATGCCCGATCCCAACACAGAAGAAGAAGCTGCAAAAGACTCCTCGACGTCGACCAAGCCACTCGACGTCGACCACAATCTGCTCGACATCGACCAGCACTAACTCGACGTCGACCAGAATTCTGCGCCGAACCCAAAGTCGACTACAATAGTCGATGTCGACCAGCCCGTACTCGACGTCGACCAGCCCGTACTCGACGTCGACCAACTTTCTGCACCTGTCGACCACTCTTCAGCACCTCCGGCAAATAAGAAGATGTCTTTCCAGAAGAAATCTCCAAAGGATCCAGCAGAGAAGAAGTTCCAGCGCTTCATTAAGATGCTTCAACGACTCAATGTCACCATTCCCTTCACAGAAGCTCTTAATGAGATGCCATCCTATGTCAAGTTCCTTAAGGAGATTCTAAGCAAGAAGCGGTCAATGGCTGAGATCGCAGAGGAGTGCAGCCAGATGGACGTACTTGAGAAAAGGCCAGATCCAGGTAAGTTCACTATAACCATTGGATTCGGTCAATATAAATTTAATGCTTTATGTGATCTTGGAGCCAGTGTGAGTATAATGTCTCTATCAATATGGTCCAAGATTAAGATAGGTGCCCTAGAGCCTGTGGATGCTAAGCTTTATAAGGCAAACAACACGGTGGTCATTCCAACAGGCATGATGGATAATGTGCCAGTACAAGTAGGTAAGTTCTTCGTCCCTGCTGATTTCTTAATTATTGATATGGCAGAGGATCCTGCTTGTCCAATTATATTAGGAAGGCCCTTCTTCGCGACGGTGGATGCCAACATAAGCGTAAGGAATGGAGTACTCACGTTCAACATCAGCGATGAGGTAATCGAGTATTCCTTTAATAAAACTGAAAGGCACACAGGTCCTATGGAAGAGGTCAAGTCTATTTCAGCCAGGTACATCACTTGTGGGGAACCTAAGGTAAGAAATATGACCCCCCAAGGAGCTAGAGAAGCGAGTTATGGAAGCCCATGTGGAGAAGATCATGGCAATTCTGAACGAGAAGACAGACAATCTACTCGACGTCGACCAAGGTAAGTCGATTTCGACTAACTTTTATTCAGAATCATTGCTAGGTACCAAGTATGGGGTCGATGTCGACTAGAGGTACTCGACGTCGAGTACCCTAGACGACGTCGACCAGATACCGAGCACTCCACCGACTGCATCAACATCGAGTACACCACCCGAGGACCAGCCCATACTCGACGTCGGCCAGCCCGTATTCAACGTCGACCAGACACATGGGTCATCGACTTCTCCATCCTCAATGAACAGTCTACCAGACACAGCAACGTACTCGACGTCGACCACTTCTACTCGACGTCGAGTAGAATTCCGATTCTGCGAAGGTAAGCCAAGGTATGGACATCTCTTCTCCTATTTCAATTAAAGATCTATCTATACATGGGAGAGGTCTACCTTGGTATGTGCGATTGTGCAGGGTTTCCGATGACGATCCAAAGGAGTATGAAGTTGGAGACATGGTCTATGTCTCTAAATCAAAGGATCATTGGTTTCCCAACAAATTTACCAAGAAGAAGATGGGACCCTTCACTGTGAACAAAATCCATTTAGGAGGATTGCAGCTGATGGACAAGAATGGAGTCATGTTCGAAGCCCAAGCTACATGGGCCCTACAGATGCCACCTTGAGCTTAACGGAGAAAGTCGGCCTAGCGACTATAAAGTCTAGAGCTTGTAAATAGACATTTACTTTTTAGGATTTTTTGACATTGCTGTTTTTTGTTTTTTTGTTTTGTTTTGGACACTATTTTTAAAGTTTTTCTATTGTGGATATTTTCCATCTAACGAATCTTGCAGGTGAGAGAAGCTGAAGATCTACTCGAAGTCGAGTAAGCGTACTCGACGTCGACCACACATCTCGAGCAGAAAGGAGCATGTGGTTGAGAGGATCACCCTGGAGGTTTCACTGTACTCGAAGTCGAGTAAGCGTACTCGAAGTCGACCACACCTACTCGAAGTCGACCAGATCTTCCTCGATGTCGATCACCTTTGCAACAACATTACACTCGATTTTCGACGATCAGCACACTTGTCTAGTGAGTTTCTTTCTTTACCCTTGTTTTTATACAGTGAGGACACTGTAATGTTTAAGTATGGGGTGGGGGAAGAGCTTACTTTGTGCATATTTGATATATTTGTGCATTATTTCTTAAGCATGGCTATTTTGGAATTCATTATTGATTTATGTGCTTACATGCATGTTTTCCAAAGTTTGAAAAAATGACCCCCATTGAAAATTTTGATTAATGTCATGGAAGCTTTAATTGAACTCGACGATGCAAAATTTGATCTATTAGAGATATAGCATGAAATTGCCTAGTAAAGGGAAGTCACAATGAAGTGCATATTTTTATGAAAACCATGGAAGGAGGTTAAATTTGAAATTACTTTTGACATGTTGCATGATAAGAGGATGGAGGACTTCATATTTCCATATATGCTCATATTGTTGTAATCCTAGCCCTACCTATGCTTATGCATCACAAAAGCCATATTATGCCTTATTTCAATTATTGCTCCACATGTTCCAAATATTGCCATTCTTTACTTTATTTCCATCCGGGGATTATGTTGAGAATGATGTCACATTATGGAGATTATCATATGGTGTTTGTGTTGTTATTGTTGTCATATTTGGATTTTGGCAGGAAAGTTTGAAAAATATATGGAAAATTTAATGAGTGAGAAAAAATCCGATCACATCAGGAGATAAAGGTAGATCAACCCTGCTTGCTGAGATAATAGTTCGGCGAGATGGGACACCAGGTGAGGAGTCCGAAGCACTAAGTATCCGGGGCCATTCATGACACCCATGTTTGCGACTCGCGAGAAGGCAGTGCTGAGGTTAGAGAGGTAAAAGCAATATTATTGGAAAAAGCATTGAGCGATTGAGAGAAAGGTGATGAAGCTTATGAAGAAGGAATGTGGCAATTCAGTTTGGAAAGTACTCAATTTCCCCGGATTATTAGAACCACATTGCCAAAAATTGCCCACCTTTAGCCTTTTACCAATCTACTTCTTATTGAGCTTAAATTAAAGTCCTCTTTATTATTAATGCTTTGTCACTTATGGATTGTTTTTGCATAAACCTCCTTTTGTGAGTAGATGTTGCTTTTTAAATTGCACATGCATGGATTTGTGACACTAGTACCTTTTCGAGTATGGTAATTGATTGCAGGGATATATAAGAATGAATCTAAGATGTTGAGAGTTTTAATTTCTTCCCCTGGATGACAATTAAAAGTATTGCTTGAGGACAGACAAGCTTAAGTACGGGGTGTTTGTTGTGAGCGTAATTTGCCATCTTTTACACTTACTTTTATGTCAATTTCTGCATGCATTTCATACATTTGGGTTAGAATAGTACATAATTTGTGTAGTTTATACTTATTTGGCAAATATGAAGGTCTACACAAGTTTTTGTTATATTTTGCAGAAATCGGGCGCACTTTGGAGCTCAAAAGAAAGTCATGAAGAAGCTAAGAATGGTGCAGCCGGAGAAAAGCCCACTTTGCGCCATTCTTCGTTCTGAATCAAGCTTTGATGTCTTCATGAGAGTTGTAGCCCTCGAAAAGATCTTTCCAACGCTTGGTCATATGCGTCAATCTGACGAGTGAGGACTCAGGAAAGTGCATTTGAAGAATAGAGCAAAATGCTGAAAGCTGACAGCTCTACTCGACGTCAACCACGTCTTGTCGAAGTCGAGTACACCAGGAGCCAGAAGTTCACCCAGAGTCGAGCAGAGCCACTCGAGAGCCCAGAGCTACGCGACCTCGAGTACACCTACTCGAAGTCGAGTACATGTGTCAAGTCCAGAAGGTGCCCGAGCTCGATTGCAACCCAGGAGGAAAAGTTCTAGTCGACGTCGATTAACTCTAATCAAAGTCGAGTACGATCCAGTGGCCGAGTCCGAGTACGAGATCGAGTGGAGTATGGAGAAGATAGATTACTCGCAAGGAAAGGAACAAGATATTTTATCTAATCAAGAGAAGATATATCAAGATAGAAAGGATTTATCCACATTAGCTTTATTTCCTTATAAGATTTATTTCCATTATTTATCAAGTTTTATCTTTATGTTATTATATAGAAAGTTTAGATATAGATATAGTTTCCTACCTTGATTAGCAAGGATTGGTAGACTATAAATAAGGCCCTAGGGGTTGGATTTTATTCATTCAATTTCACACACAATTAGTTACAAAGAGAGAGAGTAGAGAGAGAGCTTGTGGCGAGAGAAGTTGGAAAGGCGAAAGCGAATTTGGCTTCAATTGGTTGTAAGCTTTATTTGGTTTATTTAATGCAAAGTTATTTCCTTTTATTATTAATGAGTTTCTTGATGATGAAGAGGGAGTAGTCCACCCACTTCTAGGGTTGGGGTGAGACCGACGGTAGCCATGTGAGGTGATGCGGTAAAGGTTTGATCTTTTTACGTAATTCATCTTATATCCCTGCGAGCATGATTCTTTTGCGAAAGTTGAAGGTGATCCGTGTTTGTGTTATTGAAGCGAAAGTAATCTTAATGCAACTTGGATTAATTATGTGAAAAAGGGTTAGTAACAATTAGGGTTTATGCGAAAGCCTCTATATTCCTATTTGTTAATAAAGAAAGTTATTTGAAGAAAAGCATGAATCTTTTAAGCCTTTATGTGTTACTTTGCATGGTTATCGTTGCGGTGTTGAAACCCCGATCTTGGAAGTTTTCTTTCACATAGTTTATTCCGAATCCGAAAGCTTTGTTCTTTATTTTAGTTACTGTTGCCTACTCGACTTCGACCACCTCTTGGTCGACGTCGACCACTGATTTTCGATCGAGCAAAGATCGTTGTTGCTTCTGTGTCTCTACAGGAACCCGAAGTCGACCAGACCGTACTCGACGTCGAGTAAGCCTAGTCTACGTCGATTACAACCTGCATCTTTCTGTTGCTCGGATTCGACTGTGCTTGACCCCTGTCGACTAACCCTTGGTCTAGGTCGAGTACCACTGTGGTCGATCACCGTTTGTGAGATTCCGCTGCTGCCTAGGATCCGCTGACACGCTTCCTCGAGGATCGATCCTGACTTCCCACTGCAACATCAGGAGGAGGTCTTGTAATTATTTGCGTGGGCACGAATCCGGTTTGATTTATTTTATTATATTTTAAACTCGATTTCCTCCTACAACATCAAGCATTTGATCAATAAAGGGTAGGGGGTAGTGGTCTTTGCGAGTAACTGCATTCAACTTACGATAATCAATATAGACCCTCCATCCAGTTTGGACCATGCTGGGGACCAACTCTCCATCATGATTCTCAACGACAGTGATACCCCCCTTCTCAGGGACAACCTGAGTAGGATTCACCCACTTCCTATCTGATATGAGAAAGATCATACCTGCTTGAAGGAGCTTCAGCACCTCCTTCCTTACCACTTCCATCATTGGTGGGTTGAGTCTCCGCTGAGGTTGTCTTGATGGCTTGGCATCATCCTCCAGCAGTATTCTATGCATGCAGAGGGTAGGACTGATTCCCTTAATGTCTGCGATCATCCATCCTAACGCCTCCTTGTTTTCCTTTAGAAAAGTCATCAATCGCTCCTCCTGCCCAAAAGTGAGTTTGTTAGAAATAATGACAGACAGAGTATCATTTTCACCAAGAAAAGGATATTTAAGGTGATTGGGAAGTTGTTTCAATTCAACATCAAGCGCTTGGATAATGGATGGAAGAAGCTTTTCAATTGGCATGGTCAGCTCGATGCGGTCTCCCCTTGGTGGCACATAGGTGGGAGATCGATGGTCTAAAGCCAATATAGCCTCCTGCAAGTTAGATGATAAGACATAATCTCTAGAAATTTCATCTATAGGGGCCTGTAAAGTGACTTCCATCTCATCAACACACTCCATATCAAAGCAATCTTGTGCCATAGGATCAATAACATCCACAAAGCACAGAGAAGAATCATCAGATGGAAATTTCATGGAATCATAAATATTATATTCAACTCTTTGACCATCAAATTCTATAGTAAAAGATTCTGAATAGACATCTATCTTAGTCCTAGCAGTTTTAAGAAAAGGTCTGCCCAACAGAATAAGGACTTCATTGTCCTTAGGACCCATGTCAATCACAAAGAAATCAGCAGGGAATATCAAGTTTTCAACCATAACCAAGACATCCTCAACAATCCCTTTCGGGTAGATAGTAGATCGATCAACAAGTTGAATTAGTACCCGAGTGTCATTCAGAGGTCCCAATCCCAAGGCATGATAAACATGAGAAGGTAAAATATTAATAGATGCTCCTAGATCTAACATGGCTTTGTCAAATTTAGTATCACCTATCACACATGGAATAGAAAACGTACCAAGATCACTACACTTCTCAGGCAAACACTTTTGAAATACAGCAGTGACATGTTCGCTTACCTTCACCTTTTTCTTACCTTTCAACTTCTGGTTCCACTTGATAGTGCAAAGTTCCTTTAAAAATTAAGCATATATAGGAATGCTTTTAATCAAATTAAGCAAAGGAATGTTTACCTCACACTTACTGAATGTATCAAAGATCTTCTTGTCGTTCTCATACCTTCGTGTATCCTTCAGGGCTTCCAGAAATGGTGGAACCGGCTTTGGAGTCTCCATAGGTAAGGAAGAAGAAGAAGGAGGAGGAAGAGGAGAAGAAGAAGAAAGAGGTGAAGAAGACGAAAGAGGAGCACCTGACACTGTGGCTTCGGTGGGGGCACTTGCTGCGGGCGCCGCATTTGGCTGCGGGTGCTGCTCGTTGCCGCACCGTACAACTTCCGTCCTTTTCGTCTATTAGTTCTATTTCTTCGTCTATGATTTCCTCGTCGTCCTTTTGAGGTATGACAATCAGTTCCTTGCCACTCCTAAGCGTTACAACACTGACGTTCTCCTTATTAGGATTCTCGATGGTTTGCGATGGAAGCTTTCCTGAATTGTTTGCCTCCTTAGCACTTAAAATTTGAATGAGCTGACTCAATTGATTTTCCAAATTTGTCATCCGATCCGATTGCTGCTTCTCTTGATTTGCTATCCGATTTGATTGTTGTTTTTCATTCTCAACACCAACCGTGACAGTTTCTACTGACCTCCCTGTCGAGGTTCAAATTGATATTGGGGCCTTGCCTATTGCCCCCCTTGCTGATTGAAAGAGGCTTGGTAGTTCCCATAGCCCTGCTAATAGCCTATGTTATAGTTGTTGTTGTTGAAATACCCAAGATTTCCAAAATTGCCTTGGCTAGGCCTTTGTTGAGCGAAATTCCCAATGGCATTCAACTCTACGTTAGGGTCTTGCAGAAGCGGGCAGGTGTCCATAGGATGAGTGAATTGATTGCAAAGTCCACATGCTTTAAACTGTTGAGGATTTCTATCAGTTACCAACTGTTTGATCATCTCTTTCACCTCTGCCATGTCGGTCGTAAGTGCAGCCACAAGGGCATCAATAGAAAGTACATTCCTAGCACGAGTGCTCTTGTTGAACTGTCTAGAGCCCTCAAAGAGCTCCTTAAACACATCCCAAGTTGCAGCAGGCGTCTTATTCAGCATGTTTCCTCCACAAGCAAAATTCACTGTTTTGCGCTCTACATTAGTAAGCCCATTGAATAAAAATACAACCAGATCCTCTTGAGAGTACCCATGGCATGGGCAGCTAGCGTAGAGTTTCTTGAAACGCTCAAAGTACTCATGAATAGACTCCGTCGCGTACTGCTCAATGCTGTTGATTGACCTTTTCAAGGCATTAAGCTTTGTTGCAGGGAAGTACATCTCCAGGAAGACTCTCTTCATCTCAGCCGAAGTAGTAATAGATATAGGTGGTAGATAGAAGAACCACTCTTTCGCATCATCCTTCAAAGAGAAGGGAAAAGCTCTCAGCTTGATTTGATCCTCAGTAACGTTCTCAGGTTTCAACCCAACTACCACGGTATGGAACTTAGACAGATGTTTGTGGGGGTCCTCCCCACTCAACCCATGGAACTTGGGCAGAAGATGAACTACCCCAGATTTCATGTCAAAGTTGACTCCTTCCCCTAGCGCAGGGAATTGGATTGCTAGGGGTTGCTGTTGTGAGCTTAATTCGCCATGTTTTCTATTGACTTTTATATCGATTTCTGTATGCATTTCATGCATTTGGGTTAGAATAATACATAGCTTGTGTAGTTTATGTTTATTCGCAATATATGGAGGTCTACACAAGTTTTTGTTATATTTTGCAGAAATCGGACGCACTTTGGAGCTTAAAGAAAAGTTATGAAGAAGCTAAGGATAGTGCAGCCGGAGGAAAGCCCACTTTTTCCCATTCATCATTCCAAATCAAGTTTTGAAGTCTTAATGAGAGTTGTAGCCCTCGGAAAGTGCTTTCCAACGCTTGCTCATATGCGTCCATTCGATGAACGAGGACTCGGCAAAATGAGTTTCAAGAACAGAGCGACATGTTGGAAACTGCTGTAGAGGTCGATACCGACCTAGCCCAGTCAATGTCGAGTTAACTAAAATCGAGTAAAGATCCGAAATCGACCAAGCCAGCTGAAGAAGAAAGGAAGAAGTCGATATCGACTATGTTCAAGTCGATATCGAGTAACATCAACTCGATTTTCACCCCTGGAGCCGAGATCGAGTCAGGAAGTGAAGACGGAAAAGTTGCAGGTCGATATCGACCTACCTAAGTCGATATCGACTTGACCCACAGTGGTCGATTTCGAGCTAGTCCGAGTTCTAATTGAAGTTCTATCCAAAGTCCAATGGAGATATCCACAAGATCAAATTCTATCAAGTTCTATCAAGATGGAATAGATATTTATCTACTTTAGATATAGTTTCTTTAGAGATTTATTTCTTTATTTCTATATGTTTTATCTTATGTTATTAGATAGATTTAGATATAGTTGTTCCATTCTAGAATAGCTACATGGAACACTATGAATAAGGCATTAGGGGATGAGTTTTACTCATTCAATTCCAGTTACGATTAGTTACATAAGAGAGAGAGAGAGAGAGAGAGAGAGAGAGAGAGAGAGAGAAAGAGAGAGAGAGAGCTTGTGGCGAGAGAGGTTGGAGAAGGCGAGAGCAGATTTGGATTCGATTGGTTGTAAGCTTTCTTTTATTTTATTTAATGCAATTTAGTTCCTTTTTATTATTGATGGTTTTCTTGATGATGAAGAGCGAGTAGTCACCCAACTTCTACGGGCCGAGGTGAGCCCGACGGTAGGCATGTGAGGTGATGCGGTAAAGGTACAATCTTTTGATGCGATTTCGTCTTCTATCCCTACAAGCATAATTCTTTTGTGAAAGTTGAAGGTGATCCTTGTTTGTATTCTTGAAGCGAAAGTGATCTTAATGCAACTTGGATTAATTATGTGAAAAAGGGTTAGTAACAATTAGGGTTTATGTGAAAGCCTCTATTTTCCTATTTTTTAATAACGAAAGTTATTTTATGAAAAGCATGATCTTTTATGCATTTATGTGTTATTTTACATGGTTATCGTTGTGGTGTTGAAACCCTGATCTTTGAAGTCTTTTATTTTATTGATTTATTTAACGAATTTCGGTTTTAAAGTTTCTATCAATCGATATTGAGTTGTTTGCAGTCGATTTTCTCACTCGATATCGAGTTACTAGAGGTCGATATCGACCTAAATTCTATGTTTGCTTTATTTTCTGCTTTCTTCTGTGTTTTACTGTTTCTGCTGAGATTTGGAACTAAAAGGCGGGCGCTGACACACTTCCTCGTGGATCGATCCTGACTGCCTTCTACTACAACGGGAGGAAGTCGTGTATTTATTTGCTAAGACATGGAGTTAGTTTGCTTTATATTTTATTTATTTCATACTTGACCATTTTCCTCACTAACAAATTTGTCGTTGTTGCCGGGGAAGCCATCAATCGCGCCCTTTTTAGTTCTATTTCTTCTCTTTATATTTGTTTTTATTTTTAGTTCCTTTTTACTTGCTTTTTCTTTTTGCTTTTCAGGTGCATGCGAAGCACTGATCGCACGCCTTTAGACCTAATTCTCGAGCCTGGGCGGTTTTACCATCTTCAGCAAAGGCTTAGGAAGAGACTCATGTCGACATCCGACGACGAGAATGCGGGCCAGCTCACACCAGCACAGGAGCTTGAGCAACTCCGCCGACAGATTGACGCACTCACCACCAGAGAAGAAGAACACACCCGACGAGAGGCGGAATATGCACAGAACCAGTAGCGGTGGGAGGCAAGGGTAGATCGCGAGGGGAACGCGAGAATAGAACTTGAGGAGCGGATGGGGTATTGCCCAACCAACACAAAGGAATATATGCATCCTACTCTGTAAGTTCCAGAATCGGCGATCGTTCTCCTTGCTATTAATTTTGAAATACATCCTTCTTTTATTACTGAAATTATAAGGAATCAATTTAGGGGGAGAACTAATGAATGTCCTTTAGAGCATGTCACCACTTTTATAGACTTATGCGAAGCTATAACTGATGGTGCTAATCTTGAATACTTAAAACTAAAGGCTTTTCATTGGTCCCTTGCAGGAATAGCCCAACAATGGCTGGAAGGATTGCATGCGCGATCAATTCGCACTTGGAACGAGCTACAAGACCTGTTCCTCAACAAGTTATTTCCTCCTGCAAAGACAGCTGCCCTCAGACAACGAATCACGTCTTTCAAATAAAAGCCATGGGAACCACTAGCACAAGTCTGGAAGCGCTACAAGAGGCTTCTGAAATCTTTCCCTACGCATGGCCAACCACCCTACGTCATCCAGGAGATCATCTTAACCTGCCTGGATGCACCTACTAAGGACCGAATCAACA
The DNA here is from genome assembly GCA_037127255.1 of Persicaria tinctoria. Lineage (NCBI taxonomy): Eukaryota > Viridiplantae > Streptophyta > Magnoliopsida > Caryophyllales > Polygonaceae > Persicaria > Persicaria tinctoria. The sequence continues at coordinate 52,728,972 of JBANSL010000006.1, read as the reverse complement.
ACTACACCGACTATGAGTATCTTGGATACTCTCCACGCCGAGCATGGGAGGTATTTGAGACACTGGCCAACTACGACAAGACCTATGGGACTTCTGTGGCCGCTTCTGACGAAAGGTATGAAAGGCCTGCCCTATCTATGTCGTTGTATGTGGCACCAAAGGAGGTTGATCCACACATCAGAGACCAGTTTCACAATGATCAGGTACGTTGCCTTACCAAACAAGTTAAATTCCTCTCTAAAGATAAACCTTTTTTGGAATGTGGGTCTGTGAGGCACAACATTACTGCGTGCCCGCACGTCGATCAAGTACAACAAGGAGAGACCCACGAAGAGGTAAGGTATACGGGGGGACACTACTAAGGACCACATCAAAATCAGAATTGGAGCTACTATCGCCAGCCCCAGCATCAGAATCCCCCTCCCTACAGAGCACCTGGTCACCCTGACAAAGAAGGTAAGAAGGATGACCTGCAGACCATCCTTGAGGAGATGTGGAGGAATCATTCAGACACCAAGCAGTCCATCAATTCTATCCACACTCAGCCATATGGTGTCAACTCTAGACTTGGGAAAATTGATATATGGCGGAAATAAATTGAAACGCAGATTGGCCAGTTGGCTTCATCCGTTCCCAGACAGTCAGGTACGCTCCCTGGATCTTCTGAACCTAACCCTAAGGGTAAATCAACTGGACATGTAGCTTCTATAAACCTAAGGAGTGGGCGACAGATGCAAACGCCGGAGCAAATGACAGAGGAGAAGGGCACTAGAGACGAGTCGATATCGACTAACCCAGTCGATATCGATCAGTCCCCAGTCGATATCGACCCACCCTTGGTCAAAATCGACCCAACTCCTCAGCAAATCCCAAGGCCAGCAGATCAATTCGATATCGACCATACGCCAGTCGACTTCGACCCTCCCCACTTGACATCAGCACCTCCGCCGAAGAAAAAGATGCCTTTTCCGACGAAATCTCCAAAGGATCCAGCAGAGAAGAAGTTCCAGCGTTTCATCAAGATGCTTCAAAGGCTCAATGTCACAATACCCTTCACGGAAGGTCTTAATGAGATGCCGTCCTACGTCAAGTTCCTTAAGAAGATCCTGAGTAAAACGCGGTCAATGGATGAGATCGCAGATGAGTGCAACCAGATGGACGTACTTGAGAAAAGGCCAGATCCAGGTAAGTTTGCTATAACCATTGGATTTGGTCAATATAGATTTAATGCTTTATGTGAATCGGGAGCAAGTGTGAGTATAATGCCTTTATCAATCTGGTCCAAGATTAAGATAGGTGCCCTATGTTGTGAGCTGAATTTGCCATGTTTTACACTAAAGTTTATATCGATTTCTGCATGCATTTCACTCATTTGGGTTAAGATAGTACAGAACCTATGTAGTTTATGTTTATTTGCCAAATTATGGAATCTACACCAATTTCTGTTTAAATCGCAGAATTCGAGGCGTTTTACAGCAATTCTAAGGAAGGTCGGAAAAGCTCAGAAAACCACTACAGAAGTCCAAGGTCAAAGAAGCACCCTAGAGCGTGTGGATGCAAAACTTTATATGGCGAACAACACAGTGGTCATCCCAATAGGCATGGTGGACAATGTGCGAGTACAAGTAGGTAAGTTCTTCATCCCTGCAGATTTCTTATTTATCGATATGGCGGAGGACCCTGCTTGTCCAATTATTCTAGGAAGGCCCTTCTTGGCGCCGGTGGATGCCAACATAAGAATAAGGAAGGGAGTGCTCACTTTCAACATCAGCGATGAGGTAATTGAGTATTCATTCAATAGAACCGAAAGGCATACAAGTCCCATGGAAGAGGTAAAATCCATATCAGCCGGATACATCACTTGCGGGGAGCCTAAGGTAAGAAAAATGACCCCCGAAGAGCTAGAAAAGAGGGACATGGAGGCCCAAATGAAGGAGATCATGGCCATCCTAAACGAAGAAGCAGAGAATCCACTCGACATAGACCCAGGTAAGTTGATTTGGACAAACTATTTTTCGGATGCTTTGCCAGGTCTTAAGTATGGGGTCGAAATCGACCAGAAAAAATCGACTGAGTCACAATCTAGGTCGATATCGACTACGATGACTCGAAATCGACCTACCCATGTCGAGGCATCTCCCTGAGAAATCGAGCAGAGTAAAATCGAGCAAAACGACTCGATATCAACCTCTCTAGGTCGATATCGACTTGCCACACCAAGTCGATTCCACCGGTTGAGCCGAACCCAGCCGATTTCGAGTAGCATGACTCGACATCGACCACTTCTGGTCGATAACGACCTAGCCAAATCAACCCACCTTCCTCAATTTCAACTGAAATCCCACCGAAGTAGCAGAGCTTGATATCGAGTGACCCTACTCGATATCGACTAGACCATGAGGTCCCGAAATCCGATTCTGCGAAGGTAAGCCAAGGTATGGATCTTTCTTCTCCTATGTCCATTAATGATTTATCTATACATGGGAGAGGTTTGCCTTGGTATGTGCACTTATGCAGGATTTTCAATGATGAGCTTAAGGAATATGAAGTTGGAGACAAGGTCTATGTTTCCAAGTCAAATGATCATTGGTTTTCTAACAAGTTCAAGAAGAAGAAGATGGGGTCCTTCACAGTGAACAAGATCCATTCCGGAGGACTACAACTGATGGACAAGAATGGAGTCCTATTTGAGGCCCAAGCTACATGGGCCCTGCAAATGTCACCTTGAGCTTAATGGAGAAGTCGGCCTAGCGACTATAAAATCTAGAGCTTGTAAATAGACATTTAATTTTGGGATTTTTGGACATTATTGCTTTTGTTTTTGGACATTATTTTCTATTGTGGGTATATCTCTTCTAATTTTTTCAGGGACAAAGAAGAAAACAAGAACTCGATTTCGAGTATAATTGGTCGATATCAACCTTGCTTACTCGGTATCGACCAGGCCCTACAACAAAGCACTCGATTTTTGACATCCTGCACATTGTCTAGTGAGTTTCTTTCTTTACTATTATTTTTTTATATAGTGAGGACACTGTAATGTTTAAGTATGGGGTGGGGGAAGGGCTTACTTTGTGCATATTTGATATATTTGACATTATTTGTCCATTATTTCTTGAATTGCTTATACATGGCTATTTTGGAATTCATTATTGATATCTATGTGCTCATATGCATGTTTTCCAAACTTTATAAAAAATCACCCCCATTAATTTTTTTTATTAATGTCATGGAAGCTTTAATTGAACTCGACGATGCAAATTTGGATTCATTAGAGATATAACATGAAATTGCCTAGTAAATAGAAGTCACAATGAAGTGCATTATTTCTTGAAAACCATGAAAGGAGGTAAAATTGAAGTTGCTTTTGACATGTTGCATGATAAGAGGATGGATGACTTTATATTTCCATATAATGATCATTGTTATATTTCTAGCCTTACCTATGCTTATGCATCATAAAAGCCATATTGAGCCTTATTTCAAATTATTGCTCCACATGATCTAAAAATTGCTCATTCTTTACCTTATTTCTATCCGGGGATTATGTTGAGAATGTAAGCTACATTATGGAGATTATTATATGGTTATTGTGTTGTTATATATTATTATTTGAGTATGGTAGGAAATTGAAAAAATATATATGGAAAATTGAATGAGTGAAAGAAAATCCAATCACCTCAGGAGATAAAGGTAGATCGACCCTGTTCGCTAAGATAATAGTTTGGCGAGATGGGACACACAGGTGAGGAGTCCAAAGCAGTAACTATCCGGGGCCATTCATGACACCCATGTTTGCGACTCGCGAGAAGGCAGTGCTGAGGTTAGAGAGGTAAAAGCATAACATTGAAAAAAAGCAATGAGCGATGAGAGAAAGGTGATGATTCTAAAAAAAGAAGGAATGTGGTATGAATGTTTGGAAAGTGCTCCATCTCACCGGATCATTAACACCACATAGCCAAAATTTGCCCACCTTTAGCCTTTTACCAATCTACTCCTTATCGAGCTTAAATTAAAGTTCTCTTGATTATTAATGCTTTGTCACATATGAATGTTTTGCATAACCTTCCTTTTGTGAGTAGATGTTGCTTTTATTTGCACATGCATAGATTTGTGGCACTAGTACCTTTTCGACGATGGTAACTGATTGCAAGGACATATAACAATGAGTCTAAGATGTTGAGAGTTTGAATTCTTCCCCTGAATGACAAATAAAAATATTGCTTGAGGACAAACAAGCTTAAGTATAAGGTGTTTGTTGTGAGCTTCATTCGCCATGTTTTATATTGACTTTTATATCGATTTCTGCTTGCATTTCATGCATTTGGGTTAGAATAATACATAATTTATGTAGTTTATGTTTATTCACAATATATGGAGGTTTACACAAGTTTTTGTTATATTTCGCAGAAATCGGACGAACTTTGGAGCTTAAAGAAAAGTCATGAAGAAGCTAAGGATGGTGAAGCTGGAGGAAAGCCCACTTTTCGCCATTCATCATTCCAAATCAAGTTTTGAAGCTTCATGAGAGTTGTAGCCCTCGAAAAGAGCTTTCCAACGCAAGCTTATATGCGTCAATCCAACGAATGAGGACTCGGGAAAGTGCGTTTCAAGAACAAAGTGGCATGCTGGAAACTGCTGCAGAGGTCGATACCGACCTAGCCAAGTCGATATCGAGTTGCCCAAAATCGAGTAAAGATCCAGAATCGACCAAGCCAGCTGAAGAAGAAAGGAAGAAGTCGATATCGACTATGTTCAAGTCGATATCGAGTAACATCAACTCGATTTTCACCCCTGGAGCCGAGATCGAGTCAGGAAGTGAAGACGGAAAAGTTGCATGTCGATATCAACCTACCTAAGTCGATATCGACTTGACCCACAATGGCAGATTTCGAGCTAGTCCGATTTCTAATAAAAGTTCTATCCAAAGTCCAATGGAGATGTCGACAAGATCAAATTCTATCAAGTTCTATCAAGATGGACGAGATATTTATCTACTTTAGATATAGTTCCTTTAGAGATTTATTTCTTTATTTCCATATGTTTTATCTTATGTTATTAGATATATTTAGATATAGTTGTTCCATCCTAGAATAGCTACATGGAACACTATAAATAAGGCATTAGGGGATGAGTTTTATTCATTCAATTCTAATTCAATTCCAGTTACGATTAGTTACATGAGAGAGAGAGAGAGAGAGAGAGAGCTTGTGGCGAGATAGGTTGGAGAAGGAGAGAGCGGATTGGGGTTCGATTGGTTGTAAGCTTTCTTTGATTTTATTTAATGCAATTTAGTTCCCTTTTATTATTGATGTTTTTCTTGATGATGAAGAGCGAGTAGTCACCCAACTTCTAGGGTCGGTGATGCAGGTCAAGCTGGCCTTCTGTGGGTCAAACAACGATCTTGATCCAGGCAACGACTCGAGGATGAGTCGATTTCAAATGGAGGAGAATGATGTCATCCTCAAGCGGAAGAAGAAGGCTCCACCTTGGGACTCGTTAAAGAAACGACGTTAATTATTTTATTAATTTGTTATTTCATGCAATTAGATAAATAAAGGTGGAATTTAATTATATCTCTTCTAGATATAATACTTGGCCACCAAGTTATTATATTTCTATCTTCTTAGGATTTATTTATCTTTAAGTTATTTTATTTATATTAGATAGAATTAATCTATCCAAACCCCTTTCCTTTGCAAGGAAGGATTGGTTATATCTCTTAGAACTTTACTATAAATTCATGTTACACCCTTTGAATTTAATCAGATTGGAATTATAATTGAGGAACCCTTTTAAGGATTAAAAGGTTCCCTCGATTCCCAATCCAAAAGCCTTCGCAATCAATTTATGTTCTTGCTCATTCGATATCAAACAAAGATCTAAACACAATCCCAAACCACGGAACATAGGAGAAACCCATCCTGAGAAACCGTCGCTGGATCAGAGAAGCTGTCGCTGAGTCTGCCTAGAACCGTTGCCACTATCTGGGCCGCCCCGCGGCTTCCTTGGCCGCCCTGCGGCCATCCCAGCGCCGTCGCTGCTGCTGCACCAGTTCTGTCGCCGTTTTACTTTTTCCCTTAGTTTTTGTTTGTTTGTTTTCGATTCTTTCGCAATCGTTCGAACCCTTTTATTGTAACTACTTGTAAACATCAAGGATATCAAGAATATTGCAAGATTGGGCAATCAAACAGTTTGGGGTTCTTGATCCTGAACCCACAGGCGAAGGATCGGGGATCCCAAACGTATCAAGTCTGAAAACCCCCCGCATCCAGGGCCGCGCACACCTGCTTCGCTTTCTTTACTGTCTTTCTTTAATCGCTTAGGAATTGAAGTTCAATTAGTTTAATTAGTTAGTTCCATCGTTATTAGTAGGTTAGTTTCTTAAATTATAAAAACTGTTACTTGCTTAGCTTAGGTTTAATTAAATTGAATTCCTTCCACCGAGATATATATCATTAGTTTAGAAATTGCTTAAGTTAACAATTTTTACTTAGTTATTAATTAGCTTAATTTAATTGTTAATCAGGAGATATCAAAGAGCATTGCAAGATCGGAGCAAATATACGGTGTGTTTCTTGATCTGAAGCCCACAGGCGAAGGATTGGGTATCCCAAACGTATCAAGTGGTACCAGAGCTGTAGGTTTCGCAAGTTCTTGTTTTTTTTTTCTTGATGTTATTAACGATTTGATTCAATGGTTTGCGCTATCTGGGGCGATTGGGATGATGATCCCGATCCATGGGTTGCACAACAACAACGTCGCTGAGAGTTGCAGAGACGAGCTTTGCAACAACAACAAGCTTTAGAGCGACAACGAGAGGCACAAAGGCGCCACCTTTGGCTTCAACGACAAGCGGAAATTGAGGAGGCACGACGACAAGAGGAGGAGGAACGTCGCCGAGAGGAAGAACGACAAGCGAAAATCAAAAAGGAGAGGCGTCGACAACAACTCCAAGCCAAACTTACAGCCGAAATTCAAGCCGAAATAGATGCCTATTATGCCAGATCACAGGCGAAGTTCAAAGAGGAAGAGGCACAACGTAGAGCCAACCAAGATGCCAGATTAATGGCTATATGCAAAGAGGTCGTGGAGGAAGTGATGGCCATGTTCAAGAAGGGCGTGAAGGAGCCTTTTGTTGAAATCTTTGCCACGGATTCAGCACAGCGCACTGAACTTGTTTCGCAGATTTCCGTTGACTCCGACATCGGAATTGAGTCAACTCAGTCTTGTTGCGAAGCTGACTCGACGAGCTTTCCAAGGTGGGTTACACGCTGTCAGACTCCTCTGGGAAGACCTCTGAATCTGTACTTAAAGTCGACTGCAGTGTTCTGCAGGACGAGCATGTTGATTCCGTTGACGAGGATGAGGTACTTGATGACGTGTCTCAAGAGTTAGCGATTGTACCTCTTGGGCATGTTCATGAAGTTCCAGTTGTTGAGATTTGTGTGTTCATTGATCCAATTCTTATTAAAGATCAAGTCCGTTCAACGATCGCGCATGAAGGTGTTGTTTTTGGGGTTCCTATACCTCGAATTCTGCTGGCACCTATTCCACTCATTCCTCCATCATCTTCTTTGAAGGTTGCTGCTCCTTCCTCGCTGATCATCACTGACTCGATTCGAGGACGAATCGAAGATAAGAGGAGGAGAATGATGCAGGTCAAGCTGGCCTTCTGTGGGTCAAACAACGATCTTGATCCAGGCAACGACTCGAGGACGAGTCGATTTCAAATGGAGGAGAATGATGTCATCCTCAAGCGGAAGAAGAAGGGTCCACCTTGGGAGTCGTTAAAGAAACGACGTTAATTATTTTATTAATTTGTTATTTCATGCAATTAGATAAATAAAGGTGGAATTTAATTATATCTCTTCTAGATATAATACTTGGCCACCAAGTTAGTATATTTCTATCTTCTTAGGATTTATTTATCTTTAAGTTATTTCATGTTACACCCTTTGAATTTAATCAGATTGAAATAGAATTGAAGAAACCCTTAACGGATCAAGGGTTCTTCGATTATCAATCCCAAAAGCTATTTGGCTCGTATGTTTTTCGGCATTCATCCCAACACAATCATCACCTTCACCATCATCCTTAATCATCACTGTCACGTTGTTCATTGATCAAACCCAAGAGCGCAACCACGAAGAGGAATCCAGCGCTTGGTTCCTGGAAGCAGGCGTCCCGGCTACGGCGCTTGGCGCCAGCCCTTGGCTCTCGCTTCCGTCCTCGCGTTCTCCTGGCTCTCGCGCTCACTTCCTCGTCGCGCCGCGGCATCGCCCTCGCTCCAGCAGGCGCTACTCGTGAACCCCGGCTCCCGCTCGCGCGCGCTTGCACCCGCTCTCGCCCTCGCAGTCGCTCGACGCCGCGCCCTGAGGAGCACTGCTCCTGCGCTTCAGCGTCGCTCGCTCCTGCGACTCTCGCCTCGCTACCGGCGATCGCCACCGGCTCTCCCGCGCATCTGGAAACGCGCATCCAGGGCCGCGCACACCTACTTCGCTTTCTTTACTGTCTTTCTTTAATCGCTTCAGAATTGAAGTTCAATTAGTTTAATTAGTTAGTTCCATCGTTATTAGTAGGTTAGTTTCTTAAATTATAAAAACTGTTACTTGCTTAGCTTAGGTTTAATTAAATTGAATGCCTTCCACCGAGATATATATCATTAGTTTAGAAATTGCTTAAGTTAACAATTTTTACTTAGTTATTAATTAACTTAATTTAATTGTTAATCAGGAGATATCAAAGATCATTGCAAGATCGGAGCAAATATACGGCGTGGTTCTTGATCTGAAGCCCACAGGCGAAGGATCGGGTATCCCAAACGTATCAGTCGGGGTGGGCCCGACGGTAGCCATGTGAGGTGATGCGGTAAAGGTACAATCTTTTGATGCGATTTTGTCTTCTATCCCTACAAGCATGATTCTTTGGCAAAAGTTGAAGGTGATCCTTGTTTGTATTATTGAAGCGAAAGTGATTTTAATGCAACTTGGATTAATTATGTGAAAAAGGGTTAGTAACAATTAGGGTTTATGCGAAAGCCTCTATCTTCCTATTTGTTAATAACGAAAGTTATTTGATGAAAAGGATGATCTTTTATGCCTTTATGTGTTATTTTACATGGTTATCGTTGTGGTGTTGAAACCCTGATCTTGGTAGTCTTTTATTTTATTGATTTATTTCACGAATTTCGATTTTAAAGTCTCTGTCAGTCGATATTGAGTTGTTTGTAGTCGATTTTCTCACTCGATATCGAGTTACTGGAGGTCGATATCTACCTAAATTTTGTGTTTGCTTTATTTTCTGCTTTCTTTTGTGTGTTACTGTTTCTGCTGAGATTTGGAACCGAAAAGGCGGGCGTTGACACGCTTTCTCATGGATCAATCCTGACTGCCTTTTACTATAATAGGAGGAAGTTGAAGCATTTAAGTATAGGAAACAAGGAACGAGAACTAGAAACTCACAATCAATCCAAATAAAGGGTCAAACTGTAGGCAAAACAGATGAGTTTAGTTCCTCAGGGAAAACATCGCTCAATCTCTAAATTGCTTGATGAACGTAGAATAGAATAGAAGTGAATAAAAAATAATAACATTCGGCCTTTCATAAGTCTAAGTCGGCCATGAAACAAACTACTCAAAATTAGGGTTTCAATTAAATGAAATGACGCACTGACGACCAATGCTGCGGCCACGACATATGCTGCGGCCGCGACATATGCTGCATCTCCATACCCGCTGCACGTCCTATGCTGCGGCCGCAACCTGTCTGCTGTGGCTGCGACATCTCTCGTTACCAGATCGTCTCGTCCAAACCGAGAGTAGCTCCAAGTGCTTTTCCTTTTCTTCATTAATTGCTTCTTCCCATGGTCTTTTGCCTTTCTCTCCAAGATATTGCATCTCCCAATTGTATTCAGATTCACTCTGCAGAATAAACACAAAATTGGGCAGAATCCGAATTTTTCTAAAATAATAACAAGATGCAATTGAACTACAAATTATTACCTAAATGCAACCTAACTAAACTAAAAATGCCTATAATGCCTATCTAAGATATGCATTATCACATACTCAAGCTCAATCATAGATGCTCAATTACATCACCAAATCATGCTTCATAAGAAAAACATTTTACGGCGATAAGGCTAAACAATTCAAACATGATATGAAATTTATATGATCATGCCAAAATATATAGTAGAGGACAAACATTGTAAGATGGGTAGTTGAATAACACATATTTATGCAATGCATGATATTTTTGGATTTTTGACATTTTTCAATTTTTTTTTTCATTTTTGACATTTTCTAAAACAAATAACATAAAATAAAATAAGTAAGAATTGGAACATGAAACAAAAAATTAAACATGAACTAATCTAACTAACTAACTAATTCACTTCACTTTTCCCCCACACTTAAACTATTCATCATCCTTAATTGAAAATCAAATAAAGACAACAAAATTTGAAATAAAATCACAAGTGAGGGAAAAGGAAATCTATTTGATCATGGTAAAAGGTGGTTTCCATCGTCGGACAACAAGCTTTGGAACACTGAGGCGGCGGCGGGCGCCGTGTATACAGAACCATGAATCCGAGTTGAAACGTCAATGTTCCGACGTCCAAACTCCTTCCAAACTGCTCTTTGAAGATCAGGGCTTGGTTTCAAAGCCTTCTTTTGATGATATGGATGGTGATTGTACGTAAAGAAACGAATTTGATGGATGAATGGTAGTGATAAATGTTTTTGATGGATGGGAAAAGAAAGTCTTTTGATTGAAACTCAAGGCTTAGGTATTGGAATTCATATTCAAGTGGAGAAATTAGGTTATGTGGTTAATTAGAAAAGGAAAGGATCATCTATCAAAAAAGAAAAAGAAATATTAGAAATAGATAGAAATAATAAAATAAAATAAAATAAATAAAAAGATAAAATCTAGTCCTGAGATAAATAAAAACTAATCCTAAGGTAGAATAATCTAACATGAGATAGATAAAACTAACATAAGAATGGATAAAAATAATCTAATCCCAAATAAAATAAAAAGAAATAAATATAATCCTAATAAGATGGAAAATGAAGAAACTATCCTACAACAACAAGAATTAACCAAAAATAAAAGATAGAATTACTTCCCTTCCAAGTTTACCAAAGATCCGGACGCGTCGAGAGAAACACAAGGGTGGCTGGCACCGTGTGACGGGCGGCGGGCGTCATTCAATCAAGCAAATTCCATGGTTAACATAAGACTCATCCAAAAACACATATATCTAAATTGAACTATATCATTTTATTGAATTTGAAAAACTAAGTACCTAACTAGGAATTGAAAAACTTGCAAACTAGAAAACAAATCATGGGTTGCCTCCCAAGAAGCGCCTTTGGTTAACGTCATAGACTCGCCGGTTTATTCTATTCTTCCCTTAAGACTCATTCAGACGTTGTTAAAGCCCTTAAAAGCAAATAAAATTATTGTGCCCAACCAAAATTTGAATGAACACTAAATATGTAAGACCACCAACACAGTTCCGCTGGTGTCTTGTAGAAGTAATGTTCCCATGGATCCAAATATTCACCATAATCCACAAAAGAGTTAGAAATTTCATTACCTTGCTCATGAGACTCTGTTTCAATAAGTACTAGATCCTCTTCTTTATCCCAGTCATCATCGGAGAATCCATGTGTCTCCCAATATTCTTGCTCATTTAATATCCTTACCTATGGGCGATCAGTAGAGACGGTGGGCGACATGCTATGCAGTGGCGATACCTCCTTCAGTAGCTCGGCCAACTTCTTGCATCCTTTCTCCCATGTTTCTTTTAACTCACAATCAAGGGCTATGCGTTGGATAAGATCCCATATTCCGAGTCATGGGCTACATTCTTCATCGTCAATAAGTTTATTTATTTCAGGTAGCGCACCCTTCGTATCACAAAGCACCTTATCTATCTCACTCTCATTGAAACCCCGTGATTCGTGCTCGCTCACTAGATTTAGCACTCTTTCTAGATGATGGTGAAAATATTCTCCTTGATTTTAAAACAAATAACCTCAACATAATTTTTTATTTATTTAAATAACCCAAACTAACAACTTAACTACTAAACTAGTATAGTGGATAACTAAGGGGTCGAACACATAGAGAAACAAGTACTTCAATGCAATATGTGTTTATCAATTACAACACTAACAATGGACTAGGGATATGAATGAAGATAAATAATGCAACTACTCTAAGATAAAGATGTGAATGGGAACAAAGAGAAGAAAAAAGATAAGAGTGTGGTTTGCCTACGATTTGCAACATTAGTTGATTTACTTGATCCTTGAGATGATTTCAATATTACTCCTAAGCCTATGCCGAGTTACCTAAGGTTGATTGATCCACAATGCTACAATCATCTTATTCAATATCACTAAAGAACAGCATTAACCATTCAAGTACTTAAAACCAATGGCATATCAATTCAATGCAATTAATTAGGAAACAAAGGAACAACCCATTCGAACCCTAGAAACATCTACTTAACATAGATTAATTGTTATCATCCACTAGAAAGGCATAGAAATATCACTAAATCAACGACTTCGTTTGCTATCGAGAAACCAAAAACGGATTCATAGCATAGATGCGAACTCTAACTAGATGTACAATCATAGAAAGAATCACAAATATAAACAATGAAGAACATGATGATAAATAAACTCATGAATAATATAGAAATCAAGTCTCACAATCAACCAACCAAGTCTTGAATCATAGCAAAACCATAAGTATTATAGGCAAGCATAACGATCCTTGAATCCCTAAACTTAAATCCTCTCATTATAATGACTTTTATGAATTATTGAAATGTTAGTTCTCAATTAGTTCATTGAATGAATCGTGGAAATATGACTGATATAGGGCTTAAAGGCGTCGGCCAAAACTCTAGGAAGAATGGGTAGAGTTTCCACAAAGATAGATTGGGCCGCGTATCGCAAATCTTGATCTGACGAGGCGGCGCGTGGAAATGGCGGCGGGCGCCGTCCTTACAGTGTTGACAACTTCGTCAGGCTAAACTTGTAATGCACTTTATGGAGTCATCCTTTGTTCGATTGACGCGTATGAATATGCGTTGGAAAGATATTTCCAAGTACTACGATTCTCATGAAGATTTTAGAAGCTAATTTCAACTTCTCAGAACCTTAAAGATGAGATTTCTCCATTTTCTCCATTTCCGCTCTTGTTCATTATCTCTTCTTTGTCCATGTGCGCCATTCTTTCTCCACCTTTCGAGGCCGGATCTTATAACCTACAAATAAACACTAGAAACCATAGATTCCGCACTTCGAATATCAAATGATCAAGAATATGAATAAGCTTATTAAACATGCAATATAAATACATAATGCACCTAAGACCTACCTATAATGCCTATATAAAATATGCATTATCACCACACTTCAAATTGAGATGGGTCTCTCTCTCCTAAGACCTACCTACGATGTAGACCAAACTTTACTTCAAAATATGTTTTTCGTAAACATATATAAAGTGGGTGTCTATAGATAGAAAAAAATAAATTAAGTTCAAAAATAAATTTTTTTTAAAATTTAACAATAAAAAATGGCTGAAAATTAGTTTAAAACAATTAAGGTGGGTCTCTCTCTCTCCTCCTCCTCTCTCCCTCTCTCTCTCCTTAGGTTACCTTCAACCGGCTATGAAGGTGCCCAAAATTTTTGCAAAAATGACATATTGTCATTTCCAAGCAAATTATCCCCCATGATTATTTTTGCAAACTTCAATTTTTTTTTGGTATATTGGTGCAAATTGTCCTAACTAATATTCTAACATAATGACTCTTCTAAATTTAATATTTTTAAAATAATATTATTTTATACTAAAAAGTTATACATATATATGTTATATGACATGTACAATGTAAATATAATTTGGCTGATTTGCATTGATATACCATTTTATGGTCCACTTTGCAAAAATAACTTACACCCAAAAAATTGGCAAATGAATGACAAATTTTCATTCTTGCAAATTAATCCCAACAGGTTGCCGGTTACACATTGCACAAACCAGGAAAGAGGGTGTCAAAATTTTGGACAGGTGTCGAATGGAAAGAGGGTGGGAGAGAGAGAGAGAGAGGGGTGAGAGAAAGAGACCCATTTATTTGTTTTAAACTAAATTTCAGGCATTTTTATTTGTTAAAATTAAAAAATAAATTTATTTTTGAACTTAATTTAATTTTATCTATCTATAAACACTCACTTTGTATATGTTTATGGAAAAAAATATTTCGAAGTAAAGTTTGGTCTATATCGCATCTTGATCTCAATTTGGAGTATCACATGGATAACCATTTGGATGACAAATACAACAATTCAGCTGGCACAGAAATTCACACAACTGGCAAGATAAACCATAAAACCTGGGCAGAACCGACAATCGTTGCTCCGGAGATGAAAGATAAAGCTCCCGACGTGGAAACGATTAAACAATTAAAACTTAAACCAAAAACTACAAAGTACTAAAGTTCTTAACCAATACATAACAAGTTAAGTACAAAACAACATAATGGGTAGAACCGATAATCGTTGCTCCGGAGATGATAGGTAAAGCTCCCGACGTGGACATGGAGGAGGGGGCAATGCTCATATAGGAGAGCATGTCGTTTGAGTCCGCCAGGAGCAAGATAATGGAGACAAGCAGGTACCCGTCTTGGGGAGAGTTCCTTCGCCGGAAGCGTCGGAGGACATAAGCAAGCGTGGCGTGGCAAAGTGAAGAAATTGATGTCCAGTTGGGTAACTCTTCTTTTGCGTTGTCGAATGTAGTATTTTGTTAGTTTGCTTGTAACTCAATGACACTTTGAGATTTTGCTGGTTTTGAATGTACATAACTGGCCGTTTAGTTTCTCGATGATGCAAAAGACAAATGTATGCGATTTTTTGTTTACTAGCCAGTATATGATTTTCCCTAGCCAATAAAATCAAAGTCTATGCCAATAAGATAATAACCCCTGACACATTTTATTTATCTCATAAACTTCTCATCATAAGTATATCGACCATTAAACTCAAACGAATTGCGTCATAACGCAGAATTCACAATAACCATCCATAACACATATAAACAAGTGAACACAAGACCACAACATACCTTATCAGTAATCAAACACAAGTCATCCAAAATGTGGAAACGATTAAACAATTAAAACCTAAGTAAGTGTGGAATGGTAAGGTCATCATATGCCGCTCTTCGTACGGACGCCTTTTCTTTCCAGTCGGCGAAGGATGGTTTTTGTTATTTTGCATGAACTCAAGGTAAAGTATGTGGTTGTCTATTTTGTTTGCCTAGGATGCAAAACCCGAATATTTGTGATGTAAATTACTAGCCAGTAGATACTATTATCTAGCCAGTGACAACGATGTCTTAGCCAATGTAAAAGTAACCCCTACCGGATCTCGTCTTAGCCAATATAAGACTAATCCCTGTAAGATCGTGTGTCAATCTCAGAAACTTCCCAGCAGAAGGATAGACAATATTAAGCACAAACTAAAGCAGTCAGAACAACATTCAGAACAACCAACCATAAAACCATCCATACATAAATCCAGAACATAAGGGATCATCCATCAAAAAGGGAGGAAACGTTTTAGACCTAAAACAAACACAATGAAGTACTAAAGCTAAAGTCGGCTGCTTTCCTTCAACATCTTCCAGTGTGCAGTAGCGAGGGCTTGGTTCATGCGATCCAGAAGGCTCATATTTGAAAAGTGGTTAGACCTCCCTCTAAAGCTAATGTCGGCCGCACATATATCCCACTTCACGATTAATATCACCAACACAAATACAACAATATGAAGTTGTATACGAATCCACATGCGTGATTGTCTTGCCAATGTCAGATCACGTTTGATTCCTAACACAACAAAAAGTCTTCCCTCTTTTAACTCTAGTCATGGCCGCTCGGTGTGAACCTGTGACATCATTGAACAACCTGTTCAGAGGTTGGTAACACCAATGACAGTAAATAAAAAAAGCTAGCCAGTATTGAAATAATTATTGCCATTAACAAAAAAATGCATGTCATGATAGAAATGCCAATTTACCTGTAAGCATGTGATTTAGTTACTAGCTAGAGAGCATAAGCAGTTTGGGTTGCGAGGCAATGGCGATTTACACCCTGTAGATTGATACACCACTTGTTAAAACAGGTGTTCAATCCTCCATAACTATACTGGAAATTAGGATTCCAGATTTTTATCCACATTACTTAATCTTGCCAACAAAATCTAAGAAAGATATTTGACATCTTCTCCATTATTGTCCCCAATTCAAGATTCAATTGATTTTTCTTGGCAGAAATCAGGTGTGCAATCCCCTTCAAAAAGATCTTAAGAGTTTCAATTGGTTTAAAACTCAAACTAATAAAGATACATTCTTGAAGTTGCAAACCAATTTTTGGGCAAAATACTTCATGCATTCCACCAGGCACCACATTTACAACCACAACCCACCATTTCTGCAAGTTGAGTTCTAATTAGGCAAACAGAAAATTATCCTCTTTCTTTTTCTTTCTTAGGAATTGAAAAAAGAAAGCGAGTAATTTGGGTGAAATTAAAATAAACCACTGCCAATCTTTCTCAAAATGAATCAAGAATTGAACCTCAAAGGGGCAAGATTCGATTTTTAACACTGCAGAAAATTAACAGGAGGCAAGAAAATTAATATGCCGGACGCCGTTCAAGGTCCGTCATAGATAGAGAGAGAAGGGGAGGGAGAGAAGCACTCACTGACTCCAATCTGCCATAGATGAGAGCGGGTTCGAACTACGTTCGGGCTTAGCGAATTCGATCCATTCCTCGAGGAGGGTGACTTCATTGGAGGGCGAGAAAACGAACAGCGAGGGAGGGGAGATGAGGGCTCGGTGTGGGGTCAGGGGGGCATGAGTCGGTTGGGTTCTGTGCTCGGGGGGGTGCGGGTGAGGGTGGCGGTTCGAACGGTGGTGGTTGGGTGGCCGGAGGTGGCTCGTGGAGGGCAGGGAACGACCGGAGAGAAGAAAGAGGCGGGGCGGTGAGGGTTTTGTTCAACAGGAATGGTGACCTGTAAAAGGGGGTCATGTGAACCGGTTATTTTTACTAATTTTTGGGTTTATTTGCTACTTTTGCAAATTTTGAAAGGGAATGTTATATTTGCAAAGACCTCAAATATTTGATATATTGGATGTTATTTACTGATATAATTTTTATAAACTTTTTTATAATTAAAAAATAATATAAATAATTTTGTGTCACACCCAAGTGCACACTAAATGTTTAAGAAGAAGATCCCCGCTCAATTATTTTTTTCGCACTCTCCTTACTACAAAAATCACCAACAGAGTTAAAAAAAATATTAAAAAAGCAAATGAACATTTGCACATTAATTTTGATCAACTTTAGTTTAATAGGTGAGAACAAATGTAAAAACGAAATTCCTACGTCATTTACCACCAAATGTAAGAACAATTTGTATAATCTAACCCTTCTCCCTGGACAAAAAAAGCTCCTACTCCAATTTGCCGCCGCCTCGGATCCTTCCTCCGATGGCCAGAGCGATCGGTCCACCGGCAATCTCCCATAAATCAAGCCCTCGACATCCCCTTCCGCTTTACGCCTTGCCCACTAGCAACTCCTGACGTCCATCCCGGCTGGCCTCGTCGTCCTGGTCTAAGCCCTGCTCCGCCTCTCTGACCGTCAGGGCCGTCCAATCAATTTTGGAGGTCCCGGTCAAAATTTTATTAATGATAAATTTCAAGTAAAAATTTCGTCTTTTTTTTAACCAAATATCTTTTATGTTAAAATTTTTATATTATTTTTGTTAATTAAAGTTTAATTTCTTTAGTGCATTTTATGGATAGATAATATATATAAAGTTTTTCATTAAATCATACAATATTTTTTATTAAAATTTTAGATTATTCGTGTGAACATTTAATCATGCACTTTAATGTTTTTCAAACCATCATTAAAATAGAAACATAAATATCGAAGTATGAGATAATGCAATTAAACAAAATACATTTTAATGAAAAAGAAGGTAAAGAATGACGGTATCTCTTATATTAAAAGTTTTAGATTATTTTTTTGTAAACATTTAATTGATTTAGTATAGTTTATTCAATAATAATAAATAGTATATATAAATTTTTAAATTTAATCATCTTTTGTATTAAAAATTTTAGATTATTTTTGTTGATATTTAATCAATTTAACATATTTTTCAAACAATCTTTAAAATAGAAATATAAAATTAAATATGGGAAAGTGCAATAAAAAAAAGAAAGGCAAAAGGTGTTTTGGTGGAGGATTGAACTCGCGCTGCTTGAGCAACTACACAATAAGCAAATTTCCATCTCTTGAACCATCTCGCTATCCCATGTAAGTGATACATTATCAACCTTTTTTATATACATACTAAACAAAAAATATTAAACTGAGACCCCAAACAATCGGAGGCCCTGGGCGATCGTCCACTTTGCCCTTGCCCAGGGCCGGCACTACTGACCGTCCAGCCTTCAAATCCGGTCTTAGTGGTCACCAGCAGCGCTGGTGGGTTGAGCCTTCTCGACCTCTTGGCCGCCGGTGGCTCCACTTGCTTCGGCAAACTCCTCCTCAAACATCCTCACCAGCATCTTCTCCACCTAGCAGATACACCCCTCCGACGTTCCCCTTCTCGGCGCCTTCCCCCGTTGGGAAGATCGAATATCCCAAACCCAAAATTTTATTTGTAAATCAAAATCTCCTTTACCCCAACCTTTGTACCCCAAACTTTTCAGATGGAACCCCTCCCAAAATTTTCAAAGATCAGAACCCTTATTCATAAAATTTGGCATCTCATTTGTCAACCAACTACATGCAACAAAAAATTTCTAAGAAAACCCACCAATTAGACCTATTTCTTTCAAATTTTAGCCATTGTAACATCAATTTCAATATATCCCTTCTAGACAAAGGTTTCCACTTTGTTCAAAGTCGCTCTCCAACAACTCAGAATTCCACCAATCTCTCTTCTTGAAATTCCAATCCCAACCAACTACACCACCTCCGATCCCAAACTAGTCCGTCATCATATTTGGAATCAGATCTACATCCATGCCTTAGCTTGCATGCAAGCCGCCGAAGCCACCGAATAAGATCTCAAGAATCAATGGCGATGATAAAGTCATGGTGTGTCCGCCCGGCTCAC
The DNA here is from genome assembly GCA_037127255.1 of Persicaria tinctoria. NCBI lineage: Eukaryota > Viridiplantae > Streptophyta > Magnoliopsida > Caryophyllales > Polygonaceae > Persicaria > Persicaria tinctoria. The sequence goes on along the minus strand of JBANSL010000006.1, from coordinate 52,709,745 downwards.
TAGGTGGTTCGTTGGGCACCACATCTGGATCCAGAACTGCACCCATCACTGCTTCTAAGCCAAATATGCCAGCGTCAACCGTTTCTCGATTTGCATGCAACTAGTGATCAATAAATTTGATGTTTTTTAAAATTTAAAGTTATTTTAATGTAATTTTAGGCTTAAGCAACTTTTTTTTATTGACGACCCTCTGCGTAGGGTTCATCAAGCCATCTTTGATGACTTCAAGATCGCTTAGTCGATCTACTTTTTGCATACTGTAAAAAAAAAAAAATTGGCGACATTTCAGAGACTATTAAATACAAAAATAAGTTTGCCCAAAATCTTTCTAAAAAAACACAAAAATAAGTTGAAATGAATGAAAATTTAACTTTGGATTCCGTAATAAAAAATGATCGAAAGAAACCCTTAAATATGATATATTATATATAACCACTCCATATATACAAAATTACAACAAACTACCCATTAAAGTATCTCCGTTAGGAACGAGCCACCTACATGCTACATCAACTATTCCTTTAAATTCACTATTATAAATTTACAACTCTGCCCTTGGAATTTAACAATTCCACTTCCATTCCAACTTAGAATAAATATCAATATCAAAATTATTTGGGAAAATATCCACTTTAGTGTATTTGTTTTGCTAAATGTCCACCTAAACCTACCATTTTGTTAAATATGTCCACAAATTTTATGAAAATCATGCTTTACCCCTGCTTTATGTTTTTCAATTTTTGCAACCCCCTCTGTCTGTCAGTTGTAGACGGTTTTCATCATCACACCCCTCCTCTCTTGCATTTCATCGCATTCCCCTTCCCGATTCCATGACGTTTCTGCTCTCTTCCCTGCTCGTTCATCGTTTTCGCTGCTCTTCTACTATTGTACAACTGTTTTCATCTCCTATTTTGATTTCATGTCGATGTTCGTTCTTCTAATGGCATCGTCATCAGGTACTGCTCACTGTCGTTTCAATGAAATCGGTTTTTGTTTAGGTTTTTGCAATTTCGATCTTTGTCTTCATTTTGTTGTTTAATTTGGTTCGGTTTTTGTGATTTTAGCATGTTAAGCAACGGTTAAGGTTTGTTTGTTGCTTTTATTTTTCTATAAGGTTCATAAGTTTGTGATATGATGCATTGTTTGTTCCTTGAATTGATTTCGTTTCGAATTTAGCATTTATGTACATTTGTTTGATCAATTTCTCATGCTTGGTGACAATAGTTTACCTTTTTGGTTACATGATGTTGTATGCCCTTGTTCTTTCTCTTTTGTGATTCTCGTGTTTTCTATAAGGGTTATGAGTTTTTTATATGATGCATTATTTATTCCTTGAACTGATTTTGTTTCGAATTTAGCATTTATATATTTTATCTATTTCTCTTGCTTGGTGACAATAGTTTATCTGTTTGGTTACATTCTGTTATATGACCATTCATGGTGGTGAGACCATTCATTGCTTAGAATGATCCTTTACTGACACCATATTTCCCACTGTTTTTATGTTTTACACCACATGTAGCTTTGCTTAGCATCAACCCTTTAGGCTTTTTGATTCCCTTGTCCTAAGGTTGTCCTTTTGGTAACACCATTACTTGTGATGGCACCCTGTTGTTGCAGGAGTAAATCGAGTATTGAAATATAAAGTTCAGACTGACTTCCCTGTCTCAGCAAATAAATACAAGACTTCCTCCCGTTGTAGTAAGAGAAAAGTCAGGATCGAATCCACGAGGAAGCACGTCAGCAGTTCTCAGGTAGCAACAGATCTCACAGGCAGAATAGCAGAAAGACAGAAACAAAGAAAGAAAAGAAACAAATAAACCCGGCAAGGGCAAACAAAATAAAAGCAAAGAATAAACTAAAGACAGAAAGTAAAGCAAAGGAAGTAAAGAACAAAGCAAAACAGAAGCAAAGCAGAAACTAAAAGCAAGGACACAGAAGCTACTCGATCTCGAGTAGCAGTCCTCTATCTCGACAAGAGCAGTAATGAAAACAGAAAACAGAAAACAAAGGCAATCAACTCGACAAGCAAGTACTCGAGATCGACAAAGGACAACTCGACACAGAGAACAGAAAGTGAAAATCGACGAAAGAAAGCAGAAAACCAACTCGACCTCGACAAAGGTCCTCCTCGAGATCGACAAGATCTCCTCTATGTCGAGTAACAATGCAGAAAACTGTAAATTGCAGAATTAAACACAAACGCAGATTTTCGACAGAAATTAACTTCAATATATTAAAGGACTTCCAAGACCAGGGTTTCAACACGACAACGATAACCATGCAAAACAACACATAAAGGCATAAAAGATCATGCTTTCCATCAAATAACTTTCGTCATTAACAAATAGGCATATAGAGGCTCTCGCATAAACCCTAATTGTTACTAACCCTTTTTTCACATAATTAATCCAAGTTGCATTAAGATCACTTTCGCTTCAATAACACAAACAAGGATCACCTTCAACTCTCGCAAAAGAATCATGCTCATAGGGATAGAAGATGAATCACACATAAAGATCTGACCTTTATCGCATCGCCTCACATGGCCACCGTCGGGCTCACCCCAGCCCCAGAAGTGGGTGGACTACTCACGCCTCATCGCAATCGCAGACATTGATGTATAAAAAGAAACTTGCATTAACTAAATTCAAAAGCCTTTACAATCCCGGCAATCAACTTTCGCAGAAAGCCAAAACCCTAAAAACCTTAGAACTCCTAAACTACTCCGTGGAACTAACTAATTGTGTTGTGTGTGACTTGGAATTGTGATCTGAATTGAATGAATAAAACTGAGTCCCATGGGCTTTATTTATAGCCTTCTAACCCTTGCTATTCAAGGATAGAATATCTATATCTATATCTAAAATTATATCTAAAAGCTTAAAAGATAAATAAATTGTTTTATGGAAATAAATCTAAAAGGAAAAGATAAAACTAATTAAGGTAAGTCTTCATGTCTTGATAGATCTTGTCTCCTTGGATAGAACTTGATGGAATCGGATAGAATCTTCCGCCTTCGGCCCTAAGGAATCCCAAGTCTAGTCGGACAAGTCTCGTCGAGAAGCTGTTGGACACGGCTCTAGTCGACCTCGAGTTGGCCTTGTCGACCTCGAGTAGCATGGTTCGTCGAGTGGACTTCCTCGGCTAGATCTGCTCGACGTGGCTCGGACTTGGTCACTGGTGCTCGTCGACCTCGAGTAAGCCTTGTCGACCTCGAGTAGGGATGATCGTCGACTAGGTCTCCTCGAGTGGCTCTCCTCGGCAAGCTCGGATCTGGACTCAAGGTCTCGTCGATCTCGACAAGGGTTCGTCGAGATCGAGTAGGGCTCTTCCCTTCCGCTTCCGCTCCCGCGAGTTGCTTTATCCGCTGGCAGCGAGTGGCCTCTTCCGCGGCAGCGAGTGGTCCGCTGCAGCGAGTGGAGTCGCTGGCAGCGAGTCTCGCCTAGTCGTCTTCGGCTCCTCTCTTTGTCGACTCCGGGCATGGCGCTAAGGCTTCTTCGATCTCGACTAGTGGTCCTCGAGATCGAGTAGGGCCCGGAGCTCGGGTTGGTTTGGCTCTCGATCAGGCTCTGCTCGACCAAGATGTGCTCGGACAGGCTCGTCTATGTCGAGTAAGCCTACTCGAGATCGAGTAGCCTTGATCTTCAGCTTGATTCCGCTGCTTTGACCTTGGACTTCTGTAGTGGTTTTCCGAGCTTTTCCGACATTCTGTAGAATTGCTGTAAAATGCCTCGATTTCTGCGAATTAAACAGAAATTGGTGTAGATTCCATAATTTGGCAAATAAACATAAACTACATAGATTCTGTACTATCTAAACCCAAATGAATGCAATGTATACAGAAATCGATATAAAAGTTACTGTAAAACATGGCAGATTCAGCTTACAACACACCCCTCACCTCTTAATGAAGTACTGTATATAACATTTAAGGTTTTATGATTTAGGGTTTAGGGCGTTGGCCCTAAACTCTAAAGACTCAACCCTAACCCCTAAACCATATTGTACACCACATATCTTTCTTTACACTGTTTTGAATTGTGGTTACGCGTTTTTCCCCATTGTTTTTATATTTTACACCACATGTATCTTTGCTTAGAATTAACCCCTTTAGGTTTGTGGCTTCTCTTGTCCTAGGGGTATCCATTTGGTGACACCAATAGTTTTGGCAACACCATTACTTTTGGTTACACCATTCATTATGGTGACATGATTTTTGACAATGTGTTCACTGTGGCGACACCATATTTCCCACTGTTTTTATGTTTTACACCACATGTAGCTTCGCTTAGCATTAGCTCTTTTAGGGTATTTGATTACCTTGTTCTAGGGTTGTCTTTTTGGTAACACCATTACTTGTTGTGACACTCCTCATCTCTTAATGAAGTACTGTACATAACATTTTAGGGTTTAGGATTTAGGGTTTAGGGCTTTGACCCTAAACCCTAAAGACTGAACCCTAAACCCTAAACCATACTGTACACCAAATGTCCTTCCGGTGACATGATTTTTTACACATTTTTTAGTTGTGGTTACATGTTTTTCTGTTTTTATGATTTACCCCACACATGTATCTTTTCCTTTCTTAGTATTACCCTCTTTAAGGTATTTGATCCCCTTGTCCTAGGGTTGTCCTATTTGGTGACACCATTACTCGTGGTGACACCATTACTTGTGGCGATTCTTTACACTGTTTTTTATTATGACCTTGTTCTTTCTCTTTTGTGTATTTATCTATTTGATCTATTTCTCATGCTTGGTGATAGTAGTTTATCTGCTTGGTTACAGTTTGTTATATGCCCTTGTTCTTTCTCTTTTTGGTGATTCTTGTTTTTTTTTAATATATGTACTTGGTTGGTTACAGGCTGCTATATGCAGTTGTTCATTATATTTTATGACATTATCTTCCATATGGTGACATTTCATTTTTATTTATTTATGTTAACATTGATATGTTATTCAGGTAAAGATATTGTGCTATTTAAGGAACGTTCTCATTTGGAGACATTATTTCCTCCCGAACCTGCCCGATTTAAGTTCATTGTCCCTGAGAAAATGCGTTTTCGTGCACATATTAATGCGTACTCAAAGCCTGCTATTACTGATGTCATTCGAAAGGGTTGTCTTCATCTGATTGGGCTGCCCTTATTGATGGTTGTTTTAGGTCAATTGTGTGTGCTAGTGATTGCTTGTATTTCTATTCATAACTTGTCCAACAGATGCTGCTACATGAAGTGGATACTAAGAAACTGAATGAAATGTGGTTTAAAGTTGTACGACATTTATTAAGGTACTCGCTCGCTGAGTTTTGCTATGTAACTGGGTATATTTGTGAAGATAATGGTACTAATAAGTCTACCTCTCCTCATGTCGATATGTAGAAATTTTTGGGACTTTTTGAGTGCACTTTGGCTGATCTTATTGCCATTTTTATCAAGGAAACAAAGCTATTGATGTCTACTAAAATAGCCATGTTGAAATGCACATTTTAGCTCCATATTCTATACACTTTGCATATTTCGGGATGGGAATATGTTGAATTTATGTAATATGGGCTTATTTGCAAGAAATAGAGGTCTACATAAGATTTGGTTTAATATTGCAGAATTTGGAGCAATTTCGGGAGAAAACTAAGAAATAAAGACGGAAGTTGAAAACTACTCGATATCGACAAAAAAATGTCCAGGCACAGCACTGATCGAGGAGCAGCAGGTCGAGGAACTGAAGACGAGCCAACTCGACTCCAGAAAGTTACTCGATATCGAGTACTTTACTCGATATCGACAAAGACCTGAAGACCAACCCGGAGTCGAGGAACACAAGCTGATCTAGAAGCCGAAGACGAAGACATGCCGGGCAACAGTTACTCGATATTGAGTACTCTATTCGATATCGACAAGACCAAAGTCACATGCCCGAGCAATGTCGATGAGATGCTACTCGACAACACCAGGCCATCCATGATCGACGACACTTACTCGATATCGAGTAATCTACTCGATATCGACAAGATCTGAGAGCCAGTGTCCGAGCAGATCGAGGACCAGTTACTCTAGCAAGCCAGTGAAGCCAAGTCGACGACCCACACTTACTTGATATCGAGGACTTTACTCGATATCGAGGACATCTATCCTGGACCGCGTTACGCGGTGAGCTGTCCGACGCGGTTTGGGCTTGCTTGGGGTCGAAGATGTCCGATTCTATCCATGATCTATCAACATCTATCCATGGAGAAGAAGATTTATCCACATGAAGATATTTTAGCCTTTTAGATATATTTCCTTTTTAAAGATAAATGTTCCTTTTATTAATGTTTTATCCTTAGATATAAATAGAGATTTCTATCCTTGATTAGCAAGGATTAGAAGCCTATAAATAAAACCCATGGGGCTGATTTCTAAGCATTCAATTTCAGTAGGAGAAGTAGTAGTAGAGAGAGAAAGAGAGGTCGAGTGGAGCAAAGGAGCGAAAGTGATCTGGCTTTGTTCGGTTTGTACTTTCTTCAGTTTGGTTTAATGCAAGTTATTTCCTTTCCATCAATGATGTCTGCAAATGCGATGAAGCGCGAGTAGTCCACCCACTTCTGGGGTTGGGGTGAGCCCAATGATAGCCCTGCGTGTCTGAGGTAAAGATCTGCCTTTTAATCATGTTTTAAGCATCTACTACTTGTTATGTGTTTATTACCCATCTAATGGGAATCCATGCTAACAATTTGGATTGTAAACATAAAATCGGTAGATAAAATTAGGGTTTCTTGAAAGAGTTGTCTAATTGTTGGAAAAGGCGAAAGCTTGGTCCTTCGATGACATTTACATGATTATCTGTTTTATTCTTGCCTTTTGCATGCTAGGTTATCGTTGTCGCAAACCCCAATCTTGGAAGTCTTTCATATATAGTTTATTTTTGAATCCCACAGGCCTTGTCTTTATTTTAATTCGTTTTAAAGTTTATGCCCTCCTCGATATCGACTAACTCTTGTCGATATCGAGTCACTGATATTCGATCAAAGATCGCTGTAGCTTTTCCTGTGCAGGTACCCGACGTCGACGAAGGCTTTACTCGATATCGAGTAGGGTGTCCTCGATATCGACCAAAACCAGGAGCTACTGCTGCCCTGTTCGACTTGCCTGATCTTCTGTCGACTTCTATCCATGAGATTCCACCGCTTCCTAGGATCCGCTGACCAGCTTCCTCGTGGATCGATCCTGACTTCCCACTACTACATCAGGAGGACGTCTTGTAATCATTTTCGTGGGCTAATCTTGTTTGATTTATTTTATAATATTTTGAACTATATTTCCTCCTACAACAAATTGGCGCCATTGTCGGGGAAGCTATCATTCGCGCCTTAGGTAGTTAAATCTCACGTCTAATTTGAGTTACTTTACAGGTGTATGCGCCGTTTTGGTCAACCATCTGAGTTTGAAGGCTTAGACGAACCGAAATGCCTACTACACATCCAAGCTAAACTGAAAAGAGCCATGGCGGGCGCAGAAACACAAGAACAACTTATTGAAAGGCTTAGGAGGGAACTAGCCACCAAAGATACTCCTCTCACCGATGAGAGAGCAAGAAGGGAACAGGAAGTTGAGCGTGCGAGGCAAGCAGAAGCTGAGCTTGCCCAATACCCAACCACTGCAGAGGATTATATGCATCCGACTCTCGTCGTGCCTGAATTGGCTATTCTAATCCCTGAAAATACTTTTGAAATTCGCACTCAATTTCTTATAGAACTTAAAAATAATGCTTTTCATGGAAGGTTTAATGAATGCCCTGTTGAACAAATTACTAATTTTTCTGACATGTGTCGTACTCTTGCTGAAGGTACTACTCTGGAAAATGTCAAGATGAAGGCCTTTCGTTGGTCTCTCGCTGGTTCTGCATTGATGTGGCTTGAAAGGCTGAAACCACGATCCCTCACAACATGGGCCCAAGTAGAACAAGAGTTTCTCAACAAATTCTTCCCTCCTACCAAGAGAGCATTCCTCTGCCAGAAGATTACAGCTTTCAAACAGAAGCCTGGGGAGCCGCTAGCAAAAGCATGGGAACGATACAAAGAGCTACTGCGATCTTGCCCTACCCATGGACAGTGACCCTATGTCATTCAAGAGATCCTCTTTAAACCTCTTGACCAAGTCACTAAGGACAGGATCAACCAGTATACTCGATATGAGTATCTGAAGATGCCACCAGCTGACGCATGGGGTGTACTTGACAACCTCACCAACTATGACAACAAGTACGGGGCTACCACAAACTATGAGGAGAACTCCTATGCCAGGCCAGCACCATCTATGCCCGTCTATGAGCCTTCCAAGGAGATTGATCCAGATGTAAGGGATCAGTTCTACAGAGACCAGAATCGCAAGCTCCTCAAACAAGTCAAGTATCTCTGTCAACCAGCCTTGCATCGAATGCGGATCACAGCGGCACACCACTACTGAGTGCCCACACATAGAGCAAGTCAGGATGGCAGAGACACACGAAAAGGTAGCTTACGCAGGGGGTCCCAATCGCTATATGAAGGATCAAAGTTTATATCAACCACAATGGAACCAGGGTTCTCCTAGTACCCCCCGCCATACAGAGCTCCAGGACATCAAGAAAGGGATCAAAAGTCTACCTCTCCTCATGTCGATATGTAGAAATTTTTGGGACTTTTTGAGTGCACTTTGGCTGATCTTATTGCCATTTTTATCAAGGAAACAAAGCTATTGATGTCTACTAAAATGGCCATGTTGAAATGCACATTTTAGCTCCATATTCTATACACTTTGCATATTTCGGGATGGGAATATGTTGAATTTATGTAATATGGGCTTATTTGCAAGAAATAGAGGTCTACATAAGTTTTGGTTTAATATTGCAGAATTTGGAGCAATTTCGGGAGAAAACTAAGAAATAAAGACGGAAGTTGAAAGCTACTCGATATCGACGAGTCTTACTCGATATCGACAAAAAAATGTCCAGGCACAGCACAGATCGAGGAGCAGCAGGTCGAAGAACTGAAGACGAGCCAACTCGACTCCAGAAAGTTACTCGATATCGAGTACTTTACTCGATATCGACAAAGACCTGAAGACCAACCCGGAGTCGAGGAACACAAGCTGATCTAGAAGCCGAAGACGAAGACATGCCGGGCAACAGTTACTCGATATTGAGTACTCTACTCGATATCGACAAGACCAAAGTCACATGCCCGAGCAATGTCGAGGAGATGCTACTCGACAACACCAGGCCAGCCATGATCGACGACTCTTACTCGATATCGAGTAATCTACTCGATATCGACAAGATCTGAGAGCGAGTGTCCGAGCAGATCGAGGACCAGTTACTCTAGCAAGCCAGTGAAGCCAAGTCGACGACCCACACTTACTTGATATCGAGGACTGTACTCGATATCGAGGACATCTATCCTGGACCGCGTTACGCGGTGAGCTGTCCGACGCGGTTTGGGCTTGCTTGGGGTCGAAGATGTCCGATTCTATCCATGATCTATCAAGATCTATCCATGGAGAAGAAGATTTATCCACATGAAGATATTTTAGCCTTTTAGATATATTTCCTTTTTAAAGATAAATGTTCCTTTTATTAATGTTTTATCCTTAGATATAGATAGAGATTTCTATCCTTGATTAGCAAGGATTAGAAGCCTATAAATAAAGCCCATGGGGCTGATTTCTAAGCATTCAATTTCAGTAGGAGAAGTAGTAGTAGAGAGAGAAAGAGAGGTCGAGTGGAGCAAAGGAGCGAAAGTGATCTAGCTTTGTTCGGTTTGTACTTTCTTCAGTTTGGTTTAATGCAAGTTATTTCCTTTCCATCAATGATGTCTGCAAATGCGATGAAGCGCGAGTAGTCCACCCACTTCTGGGGTTGGGGTGAGCCCAATGATAGCCCTGCGTGTCTGAGGTAAAGATCTGCCTTTTAATCATGTTTTAAGCATCTACTACTTGTTATGTGTTTATTACCCATCTAATGGAGGTCCATGCTAACAATATGGATTGTAAACATAAAATCGGTAGATAAAATTAGGGTTTCTTGAAAGAGTTGTCTAATTGTTGGAAAAGGCGAAAGCTTGGTCCTTCGATGACATTTACATGATTATCTGTTTTATTCTTGCCTTTTGCATGCTAGGTTATCGTTGTCGCAAACCCCAATCTTGGAAGTCTTTCATATATAGTTTATTTTCGAATCCCACAGGCCTTGTCTTTATTTTAATTCGTTTTAAAGTTTATGCCCTCCTCGATATCGACTAACTCTTGTCGATATCGAGTCACTGATATTCGATCAAAGATCGCTGTAGCTTTTCCTGTGCAGGTACCCGACGTCGACGAAGGCTTTACTCGATATCGAGTAGGGTGTCCTCGATATCGACCAAAACCAGGAGCTACTGCTGCCCTGTTCGACTTGCCTGATCTTCTGTCGACTTCTATCCGTGAGATTCCACCACTTCCTAGGATCCGCTGACCAACTTCCTCGTGGATCGATCCTGACTTCCCACTACTACATCAGGAGGAGGTCTTGTAATCATTTTCGTGGGCTAATCTTGTTTGATTTATTTTATAATATTTTGAACTATATTTCCTCCTACAACAAATTGGCGCCATTGTCGGGGAAGCTATCATTCGCGCCTTAGGTAGTTAAATCTCACGTCTACTTTGAGTTACTTTACAGGTGTATGCGCCGTTTTGGTCAACCATCTGAGTTTGAAGGCTTAGACGAACCGAAATGCCTACTACACATCCAAGCTAAACTGAAAAGAGCCATGGCAGGCGCAGAAACACAAGAACAACTTATTGAAAGGCTTAGGAGGGAAAACAAAACAAAGGATAATAGATGAATCCAATAAGGCTGAAAAGTGTATGAATCCAATAAGGCTGAAAAAGGATAATAGATGAATCCAATAACACATCCAACCTAAATCCCTTCCCTTGAATGGAAAACAAAACGTAAACTAATGAATCGAATAGAGAAAAGTGTATGAATGTTAAAGTGTTAGATTGTTACATGATTCCAAACGGCTGAAAACCTCTTATATAACCTAAAGAGGTCAGCAAAACCCTAGAGTAGAGTTTCCATAAAGATAGTAATTGGGTTGCTTGCGCAGATCCGGCTCTGATGGGACGGCGGGCGCCGCCTAGACCTCATATCCCCCCCCCCCCCCCCCTTTTTTTTTCTTTTTTTTTTCTTGCTATGCTTTCTTTCGGCTTTGGTGTATTCTTACGCGAGTCGCAAACATGGGTGTCATGAATGGCCCAGGTCTATCAACACCTCAACTTACTTGAATAAAGTCAACTTGAATATCTTTTGACGTGAGTTGCAAACATGGGTGTCATGAATGAACCCGGTTACTCAATGATCAACCTGGCTTCCTTTTTTAGCGGATAGTGTTCTACACCGTTTTACGTGAATCATACTCATGGGTGTCATGCATAGATCCGGTTACTAAGTGTATCAACCATTGTCACTTTATTCCACTCAAAACTCACACGCAACTAAAGCCAAATATATCATAAAAACACAAAGGATAATAGATGAATCCAATAAGGCTAAGACAATCTCACAAGGGTTGTGTTTTTTAGAATTTCAATCATACTTTAGCTCAATCATACATGCTCAACTACATCACCAATCATGCTCTATATGAAAACCATTTTAGAACAATAAGGCTAAGTAATTCAAACTAACCGTAGGATTTACAAGTTCATGCCATAAGAAGATATAGAGCTTCGCTAGCCAAGGTGGGTGTTTGAATAACAACATATTATATTGAATGCATGATATTTTTGGATTTTTGACATTTTCTATTTTTATCTTTGATTTTCTAATGCATCAATAAACCAAAATCGAAACATGAAATGCATAAAAAAATTGAAATATGACCTAACTAGACACACTAAATCCTTCCCCCACATTTAAATATTTCATTGTTCTCAATGAAACAGAAAAGACAAAAAAAATAAACAAATAAAATCGAGGTGAGGGAAAAAGAAACTTACTAATCACTATTGTTGTGGCGGTCATAATGCCCGAAACTGACGAACTCGCGGCCGCAGAATGTGGGCTCGCGGCGGCGAGACGATTGTAATCGCTGGGATCGGGTATGAGAGTTATCATGACTGTGAGAGGTGAAGTTGTGGTGGCAAGAAGATGGGGTTTGCTGTGGTGTGTGGGAATTTCACGGTCGGGAGAAGTAGTCTCACGACGGCGAGATGAGAGCAATCGCCAGGGCTTGGTTAGCGACGGCATGACAGCGACATAGGATGAGTCAGGGCTACGACATGGTGTCTCGCGGCGGCGACTTGAGTGAAAAAAATTTCGACTTGGCACTTCCAAATATCGAGTCAGTATCTGGCCTCTGCATAACCGGCGCCCGCCGTCGTAAAACACAGCAGAAAAAACTGGACAAACTCGCAGTTGTGACTTGTGGGTTTCGCGGCGACGACTTACTTGGGTGAGCCTTGGTTGCTCTTTTTCCGTACATAGCTCACACCATTCTTTCAATTCAAATCAACAAAACTTATCAAAGCACTTTCACAAGCCCATTAACTATCGAATAGGAACTTTAAAATTTATTGAAATTGAAATGTTGAAAAACTAACTAAGAATTGAAAAGCAAAAAAAAAAAAAAATTAGCAAACTTACCTTGGGTTGCCTCCCAAGAAGCGTCCTTGTTTATCGTCTAAGACTTGACGATTTATTGTTCTTACCTTCTTTTAACACTCATTCATACATTGTCAACGCCCTCAAAAGTAAATCAAACTTTTGTGCCCACCCAAAATTTGGATGAACACTAACCATGAAAAAATTGAAAGCTAAAGATATAAAGTTAAAGAATGAATTCAACTTATCATGTGTTCGATCTTGACTATCTGTTGAGGGTATGTAGTACCACCAACCCGGTTTCGCTGGTGGTTTGTAGAAATAGTGCTCCCAAGGATCAACATACTCACTAAAATCCACAAAAGTGTAAGAACCATCGCTACCTTGCTCAGGAGCCACAGAGATCGGCTCTAGACTTGCTTCCTCAATGTATGTGGTGGAGATCAGCTCATCGGATGAATCAAAAGTCAAAACAAATGGATCCTCATGCAGGCCTTCACGAGATTCCACTTCAAGAAATGCCAGCTCTTCTTCTTCATCCCAATCATTGTCAGAGACATCTTTCTTATTGATATCTTCCTTCTCCGGTAGCATAATGCAATTTGTGAAGTAGGAAGAAGGGAATGAGTTAAACCAAATGTGTTTGATAGGCTCTTCCACGCTTGTATCCATAGGGCTTCCATCTTTCTGTTCAATTGAGCAAGCATCCATGGGTGGGTTGGGAATGAGTTCTTCGGGTGGGGTAGGGGCTAAAACACATGGTTCCTCATGTTACGACACATGAGACTCCTTGTAAATGGGCATTGGGCTTCCTTCCCTATCTCCACTTTCGTCTGAACTGACCGCAGGAGTAACGGCGGGCACCGCCAGGGAAACCGCGGGCGCCGCCTTGACAGTAGGCTCATCGGTAGACTTATTCTGCATCTCCATACTTTCATCAATTCTCTTGCACATGTCAGAGATTCTATCAACTTTTTGACTTACTTGCTCTAATAAGCTCTTCAATTCATCTTCCGCAGCTAGGTCCCCCATATAGCAGAACAGATCCCATAATTCGGACCAACCTAACAATTCAAGGCTTCCACTATTGACAGATTTGGCAAATATTTTGGAGCTAGGAGTCATCTTCTCAAGTACGCAACTGACTTTTTTCTTCCCAGCTACATGGAATACCCAATGAATAGCGGAGGGCCACCTCATCTTCCACTCTTCTGAGATATCGGTCAGAGTATTCTCCTTCATGCTGAAACAACTTCATCTTGAAAGATTAGTAGTAGGGTGTTGTGAACTGTAAGATAGGTCCACAACGGGGTTAGATGTATATACAAATCAATGACCACAAAAAACAAAGAGATAAACTTGATTTCCTGGCAACGACGCCACTTTTGACAGAGGGAAAGTCATTGGTTTCCCTTATCAAAATAATTCACAGAGAAACAAACTAGTATAGGATACAGGTAAGGGGCCGATCCCATAGAGAAACAAGTATTTCCAAGATAAAAGAGATGTTTCCATCCACAAATTCTCGATATTTGTTGGCTTTATTGGTCGTTGAATCCAATTAAGTTGTTCTCTACGAATTCCTCCCATCTTAATTTGAATAGATTAAAGGACAAAGAGCACAATTAATCCCTTACACCTTTATGAAACCTATGCAAGGACAAAGATTTAACATAAAGATAGCACAAGTTCCTAAGAATCTAGGCATATGAATAACACAAAATATGTAAGGTAACCAATGTTTAAGACATATGTCAAAATTCCTACTTAGTCATGATCAAACCAAGGTTCTCACAATCCTAAGCATGCTACTACGGAATCCATTCAATGACGAGAGAACAAGTACCTACCAAGATACTATCATGGTGATCAATCACAATAATACTAACAATAATCGCAAGGGAGATCGAAAGATTTTAAAGAGAGAATCAATACTTCATTAGAAACTCACAAACAACCAACCAAGTCTCGAAAGTGTATATGAAAACAACGGAGAATTAGCAAAGCATGGCTTACCTAAATCCCTTCTCTTGAATGGAAAACAAAACCTAAACTAATTAATCGAATAGAGAAAAATGGTTGAATGTAAAAGTGTTAAATTGTTAGATGATTCCAAACGGCTGAGAAAAACCTCTTATATAACCTAAAGAGGTAGGCAAAATCCTAGAATAGAGGTTCCATAAAGATAGTAATTGGGCCGCTCACGCAGATCCGGCTCTGATGGGACGGCGGACGCCCCTAAACCAAGGCGGGCGCCGCCTTGATAGCTACGCAGACTGAACTTGTAATGCACTTTTGAGAGTCGTCGTTTGTCCGATTGATGCATATGAATATCCCTTACAAAGCTCATTTGAAGGACTACAACTGTAATGAAGAACTCAGAAGCTGAATCATACTTCTTAGAACTTTAAAGAGATGATTTCTCCATGTGCTTCGTTTCCACTCTTGTTCTTGTGCTCCATTGCATCCCAAATTGCCTTCTAATCCTTCTATTGTGAGGAGGAAATCAAGTATGAAATATAACAAAATAGATCAAACCAGATTTAGGCCCACGCAAATAATTACAAGACTCCTCCAATGCAGTAAGAGAAAGTCAGGATCGATCCACGAGAAAGCGTGTCAGCGGATCCTAGGCAGCTGTAAATCTCACAAAAAAGCAAACAGAAGACAGAAACAAAGGAACAAAGAAAGAAAGACAGAAATAACAAACGAAAGCAAGAAATAAAAGCAAAGACATAAGCTACTCGATCTCGACAAGCACAGTACTCGAGATCGACTAACAACAGCAGAGACATAAACTGAAAATCGACAACAGAAGCACAACAGCAACTCGATCTAGACAAGGCCTTACTCGAGATCGACAAACCCCTACTCGATCTCGACTAGCTTTTCCTCTAGATCGACAAAAACACAGAAAACCTCAAATTGCAACTTCGAACACAGAATCTTAGGTTTTGACAAAAATAAAT
Source organism: Persicaria tinctoria (assembly GCA_037127255.1). Taxonomy (NCBI): domain Eukaryota; kingdom Viridiplantae; phylum Streptophyta; class Magnoliopsida; order Caryophyllales; family Polygonaceae; genus Persicaria; species Persicaria tinctoria. Next base: position 52,694,170 of record JBANSL010000006.1, on the reverse strand, counting down.
CTAAAAATGAAAGAACTTCCAAAGCCAAGGTATCAACGTCACAACGATAACCATGCAAAGTAACACATAAACGCATAAAAGATCATGCTTTCCATCAAAATAACTTTCGTTACTAACAAATAGGCATATACAGGCTTTCGCATAAACCCTAATTGTTACTAACCCTTTTCACATAATTAATCTAAGTTGTATTAAGATCACTTTCGCTTCAATAATACAAACAAGGATCACCTTCAACTCTCGCAAAAGAATCATGCTCATAGGGATAGAAGACGAATTGCATCAAAAGATCTGACCTTTACCACATCACCTCACATGGCCACCGTCGGGCTCACCCCAGCCCAGAAGTGGGTGGACTACTCGCTCTTCATCATAAAGAAAGACATCAAATAACAAAAGAAACTAACTTACATTGAATTAAATAAAGAAAGCTTACAACCAACAAGACAAATCCGCTTTCGCCTTTCCACCTTGCTTGCCACAAACTCTCTCTCTCTACTCCTACTTACTTGAATGGAATTGACTGTGTGATTGAATGAATGAAAAACTAGCCCTTCAGGCTTTATTTATAGCCTTCTATTCCTTGCTAATCAAGGATAGAATATATCTATCTATATAAAAGCACTTTAGGAATTAAATCTAAAAAAGGGAAATAATATCTAAATAGGTAAGATATCTTCAATGTGTTGTAAATCTTCTCCATGGATAGAACTTGATAGATGTAGGATAGATCTCGGACAACTCTCAGCCCCAAGGATTTTCAGCTCGAGTAGGACAACCAAAGCGCGTAATGTGGTTTCGGACACCGCGCTCGTCGATCTCGACAAACGCCACTCGAGATCGAGTAGGATTCGTTGTCGACCATGGGCTGGCTGGCTTGGTCGGGTGGCTCTGCTCGACAGGCTCGGATCTTGGCTCCTTGGCTCCTCGATCTCGACTAACTCTCCTCGAGATCGAGTTGGGTTGTCGTCGAGGATGGCTTGCTAGTGATGTCGAGTGATTTGTGCTCGTCTTGGCTTCGGACTAGCGCCATGGGTTCCTCGATCTCGACAAAGCTCCTCGAGATTGAATAGGGTTTTGCACGGCTTCTCCGTCTTCGGCTTCTCGACATGGCACAACTTGTCGACTCCGGACATGGCGTTGAGGTGTTTGTCGATCTCGACTAAGGAACTCGAGATCGAGTAGGTTTCCGGGAGTCGGGTTGTCTGGTTCTCGATGGTGCTCTTAGTCGACAAGGCATGTGCTCGGACACCTTCGTCGAGGTCGAGTAGATTTACTCTAGATCGAGTAAACATGGGTTCCTAGCTTGATTCGACTGGTTCCGCTGCATCTTGACCTTGGACTTCTGTAGTTGATTTCCGAGCTTTTCCGACCTTCTCAGAACTGTTGTAATTTGCCTCGAATTCTGCGAAAATAAACAGAAACTGGTGTAGATTCCATAATTTGGGAAATAAACATAAACTACATAGATTTTGTACTATCTTAGCCCAAATGCATGAAACGTATGCAGAAAACGATATAAAAGTTACTGTAAAACATGGCAGATTCAGCTCACAACACCTTCTTTGGCTTGTTCCTTGCTCTTTTGACATCCTATTTGGTCTCTTCCCAAGCTACTCACCATGTCGGCACTACGAATCTACATAAATCCAATAAAATAGCGTAGTTTCCGAACTCTACCACTAAAAGAGCAAAATATGCAATTAACCCTAAAACATAACCAAACGCCTATGAAGCGCAACTAAAACTACTCTATAATGCCTATCAAAATATGCCTTATCACGGATTCACTGTTATATTACCCAATACTTGATTGCCATCCTTCAAAAGGTACTTAGTGCCTTCAAATTTGTGCCTGTCAATGAAAAGAAATTTCTTGCACAAAAGGAGGTTATGCAAAACAATTCTTCCAGTGACAAAGAAACAATAATCAAGAGGACTTTATGCAAGCTAAAAAAGGAGTAGATAGTTAAAAGGCTAAAGGTGGGCAATTTTTGGCTATGTGATGTTAAATCCGGGTAAATGGAGTAATTTCCAAAATTTCACACCACATTCATTCTTCATCATATTTCTCACCTTTCGCTCTTTCTCTCGATGCTTTTATTTTTCAATAATAATGTTTTTACCTCTCTAACCTCAGCAATGCCTTCTCGCGAGTCGTAAACATGGGTGTCATGAATGGCCCCAGATACTTAGTGCTTCATACTCCTTACCTTGGTGTCCCATCTTGCAGAACTAACATCTCACCGCATGCAGGGTCGATCTAACTTTATCTCCTGAGGTGACCGAATTTTTTTTCTCTCATTAGATTTTCCATATAGATGAAACTTTCCTGTCAAAACTCTAATAATTATAAGGTAAAAACAAGCAATATGTAAGGCATATGTGGAGCAATAATGATATAAAGACATGTAAGGCTTATAATATGGCTTTTGTGATGCAATTAGGCACAGGTATGGCTAGGATTACGAATGTGAGCATATACGGAAAGCAACATGAAGTTACCTCACTTTCGTGGTTTTATCTAAAAAAGATCGCACTTCGTTGAGACTTCCCTTTACTAGGCAATCTTGTGCAATATCACTAATGAATATACTCTTGCATCATTGAGCCTTGTCTTATCTTCCATGACACTATTTCTTTGAACAATTTACCAGCTTTGAGAGATATCTCGTAAAACAAACTTTGGGTTAAGAAATTAAAGCATAGACACAAAAATTATACCCAAAATTCACCATGTATAACCAAAATCATATAAATAATAATAATAAGCTTTTCCCCCCACCCCATACTTAGAATCTACAGTGTCCCCACTATATAAATCAATATAAAACAAGGGTAAAGGAAGGAGCTCATCGAATAATGTGTCGAGGAGTCAGATCAGGTGCTGTCGAGCAAAGTGCAAGTAGTCGATGTCGAGTAAAGTACTGGATATCGGGTACAATCTACGGTGTCGAGTGGAGAATTGAAGTCGAGATCGCCTCTGATGACGAGTGGTCGACGTCGATTAAGTTACTCAATGTCGAGTAAAGTTTACCTCACTTTTGTTCTCGACTGGGTTTGCTTTACTTCTAGTGAAATTTTATGAAATTCTGGTTGACGTCGAATAGAGTACTCGACGTCAACTAAACTGCCAGTTCTTCGATTTTGCCTGTATTTATCAAAGGGAATAGATCTTACACGAAAATTAAGAAAATAAAATGAAATAAAACCGAAAAAGACGGAATAACATTTCTTGACCCGGTGTCCATTGACCTTAAAGGGGATGCCATCAGTGCCAAGTAACTCCACCGGTCGATGGGGATAGATATTGTGAACCAAGAAAGGTCCACTCCATCTTGTTCTTAGCTTTCCTGGAAACAAACTGATTCTAGAATTATATAAAAGCACTTTGTCACCTACCTCATATGTCTTTTGCACAAATTTCTTATCATGCCATCACTTCGTGCTCCTTGTAGATTTCGGCATTCTCATATGCCTTTAGACGCAAATCCTCAAGTTCCTGCAAGTCAATAAACCGTTTCTTACCTGCCTCGTCGAGATCCATGTTGAGCTCCTTGAGAGCCCACATCTCCTTATGCTTCAATTCCACGAGCAAATGGCATGACTTGCCACAAACCAAATTGTAAGGAATTGTCCGCAGTGGTGTCTTATAGGCCGTCCTATAGGCCTAGAGTGCATCATCCAACTTAGATGACTAGTCCTTCCTCGAGCGGGAGATTGTCTTCTCTAGGATGGCTTTAATTTGACGATTAAAGATCTCCACTTGACCACTAGTTTGGGGGTTATAGGGTGTTGCCACCCTGTGCGTCACCCCATACTTAGCCAAAATAGCCTCAAACCCTCTTTCGATGAAATGTGAGCCACCATCTGAAATGAGACTTCTAGGAACACCAAAGCGAGGAAATATGTTGGTTTTAATAAACTTTGAAACTACCTTCGCATCGTTGGTCCTAGTTGCAACAACCTTAACCCATTTAGAGACATAGTCGACCGCTACAAGGATGTATTTGTAGAGTCCTAGCGCAAGGAATGGTCCCATAAAGTCAATGTTCCAAACATCAAAGAGCTCTACTTCCAAGATCCCTGTGAGCGTTGTCTCATTCTTCCAAGTAATGTTGCCCGCTCGTTGGCACTCATCGCATGAAGTGAGATACGCCTGTACTTCCCTATAAAGGTTAGGTCAATAAAAAGCACATTGAAGTACATTCGCCGCAGTTTTAAAGCCTTTTGCATGTCCACCTATAGGGAGAGTGTGACAATGGCGAATGAAACTCTCTACTTCCTCCTCTTTGATACTGTTGTTGCAGAAGGATGGTCAAGTATGAGAATAAATATAAAATCTGAAATCAAACTGACTCGATCCCTGTCTTAGCAAATAAATACAAGACTTCCTCACGTTGTAGTATAAGGCAGTCAAGATCGGTCCACAAGGAAGCGTGTCAGCGCCCACCTTTTCAGTTCCAAATCCCATCACGATTTCGACCAGAAGCGTACTCGACTTCGAGTAGATGTCCTCTACTTTGACCACACTATCGACCAAAACAGAAAACAGAAAACAAAAGAAAACGAAAACGAAGCGAAAGTAGTCGATCTTGAGTGAACAGTACCCGATGTCGACCAGATCTTGTCGATGTCGAGTATTCAGCAGAACAAAATTCGTAACTTTCGCAAAGATAGAACACGAAATTGATGAAATAAAATCAATAAACTAAAGACTTCCAAGATCAGGGTTTCAACACCACAACGATAACCATGCAAAATAACTCATAAAGGTACAAAAGATAATGCCTTTTTACCAAATAGCTTTCGTTATTAACAAATAGGAATATAGAGGCTTTCGCATAAACCCTAATTGTTACTAACCCTTTTTCACATAATTAATACAAGTTGCATTACGATCACTTTTGCTTCAATAACACAAACAAGGATCACTTTCAACTCTCGCAAAAGAATCATGCTCATAGGGATAGAAGACGAAATCGCATCAAAAGATTCTACCTTTAGCGCATTACCTTAGATGGCTACCGCCGGGCTCACCCCGAACCTAGAAGTTGGGTGACTACTTGCTTCTCATCATGAATAAACACATCAGTAATAAAAAGGAACTAAATTGCATTAATTAAATCAAACAAGACTTACAACCGAATAAAGCCAAATCCCGCTCTCGCCTTCTCCAACTCAAATCGGCTCAAACTCTCTCTCTACTCTATCTATGTGACTAATTGTAATTGAAACTGAATGATTAAAACTCAGCCCCTAAGGTTTTATTTATAGTGTTCATTCTCCGCTAATCTAGGAAAGAACAACTATATCTATATCTAAAACTTTCCTATTTAATAACATAAGATAAAATATTATGACAAAGGAAATAAATCTCTAAAGGAAACTAGGACTAATGTGGATAGATTCCTCTTGACTTGATGTGGATGGATAGAATTCCACCTATCTTCCCTTGCAAGCAATTCTATCTTCTCGGACACAACTCGATCTCGGACTGGTCACTGGGCTACTCGGCGTCAACCATGTTACTCAACATCGAGTAGAGTATTCTCCTCCTGGGTTGTACTCAAGCTCGGGTAGGATTTGGGCAAATCGATAGGTACTCGACATCGACTAAGTTAGTCGACGTCGACCAGAGTTGTGTTGCTCGAGTGACTCTGCTCGATTTTGCTGATCTCGACTGGTTTTACTCGATATCGACTAGAGTTGGTCGATATCGACCAGTCTTGTTGAGCGCTCTTTCCTTATTTCCAGCTCGATTTGTCCTGGTTCAGCTGCTCCTTGACCTTGGACTTTGTGTAGTTGACTTCGAGCTTTTCATCCCTTCTTTGAAGTGCTGTCAAATGCCTCAATTTCAGCGAAATTAAATAGAAACTAGTGTGGACTCCATAATTTGGCAAATAAGTGTAAACTACATAGAATCTGTACTATTCTAACCCAAATGTATGAAATGCATACATAAATCGATATAAAAGTAAGCGTAAAACATGGCAAATTATGCTCTCATCAGATACAACCTCTGAAAATACGGTCTTTCCCCTGCTTGAATAAGTCGGGTTCATCTCAATAATATTGCTTGACGCCGTGGAGGAATTTCTTCTTTGTCTGCGAGGATAACCCTGACGGAATCTCGTTTCCTACAAGATAGTTAGCGAAATCCGCATACCAGGGTACCTTTTCTCCCTTTATAGCATATATATGATGAATATGACTAGTAGGAGGGGTAAAGAAGAAATCCTCACCGAAATCCGTACGTAAAAACTCACTAGAAACCCTACCAGTGTCTAGTCGATGTCGAGTAGTAGTACTCGATGTCGAGCATAGCCAAGAACTCTTTCTCCGTCGTGGTGTAGTTAGCCTGAACCACATCAGGAGTCTTGCTTGCATAGTAGATGGCATGAAGCTTTTTGTCCTTCCACTATCCTAGGACTGCTCCCACGGCGTAGTCGCTGGCGTCGCACATGATTTTGAAAGGTAGCGACCAATCCTGAGATTGAATGATTGGAGCGTAGATAAGGGCTTCATTCAACATATTGAAGGCTTCAAGACATTCACTAGAAAATTCAAAGTTGACATCTTTCATAACAAGATTAGTAAATGGTTTGGCAATTTTAGAGAAATCCTGAATAAACCTCCCGTAAAAACCTATATGACCTAGGAAGCTTCTTATCTCCTTAAATGATGAAGGTGGGGAAGTTTCTCCAATAGTTGTATCTTGGCCATGTCCACCTCAATATCTTTTTTGGACACCTTGTGTCCTAGCACGATCCGTTTTCTTACCATGAAATGACACTTTTCCCAATTGAGAACCAAATTTGTCTCCTCACATCACTCTAATACCCTACGAAGATTAGAAAGTCAAATATCGAAAGATGTGCCATAAACAGAGAAGTAATCCATAAATATCTCCACAATATCTTCTATTATGTCAGAGAAGATGGCCATCATACACCTTTGAAAGGTGGCAGGGGCATTGCAAAGCCCAAAAGGCATCCTCCAATATGCAAAAGTCTCATAGGGACATGTGAAGGTCGTCTTCTCTTGATCCTCAGGATGAATAGAGACCTGTTAAAATCCAGAGTAGCCATCCAGGTAGGAAAAGTAATCATGTTCAACTAACCTTTCAAGTACATAGTCAATGAAGGGGAGCGGAAAATGATCCTTCCTAGTGGCGGTGTTGAGTTTCCTGTAACCGATGCACATCTGCCAGCTAGTAGTGATTCTCTTAAGGACTAGCTCTCCCTACTCATTCTCCTCGACGGTCATTCCACCCTTTTTGGGAACCACGTGAATGGGGCTTACCCACTTGTTGTCGGAGATTGGGTAGATGATTACAGGAAACTCAACACCGCCACTAGGAAGGATCATTTTCCGCTCCCCTTCATTGACTATGTACTTGAAAGGTTAGTTGAACATGATTACTTTTTATGTCATCCAAGGAATATCCAATGGCCTTCCTATGAGTGCGGAGTGTTGTTGCAGGAGGATGGTCAAGTATGAAATAAATATAAAATATAGATCAGATTGACTTCCCTGTCTCAGCAAATAAATACAAGACTTCCTCCCGTTGTAGTAAGAGAAAAGTCAGGATCGAATCCAGGAGGAAGCACGTCAGCAGTTCTCAGGTAGCTATCAGATTCTCACAACAGCAGCAGAACCGCACAGAAACACAAGCAGAAGCAGAAATAAAATAGAAACAAACAATCCCGGCAAGGGCAACTAAAATAAAAGCAAAACAAGAAATAAAAGCAAAGCAAAGCAAAGACGAAAGTAACTCGAGGACACAGAAGCTGGTCGATCTCGACAAGCTGTCCTCTAGGTCGACAAAAACAAGTCGACAGCAGTAACTCAGAAACTGAAAACAAAGCAACTCGACAAGCAAAACTCAACTCGATCTCGACCACCCTTCCTCGAGATCGAGAAGACAGGTAAACACAGAAACTGGAATCGACGAAAGACAGAACAAAATCAACTCGACACTGACAAAACCCAACTCGATCTCGACCAAATGCTCTTCGAGATCGACGAGAGACTCCTCTATGTCGACTAGAACAGTAAAAGACAGAAACATAAATTTGCAGAATTCGAACTAAAACGCAGATTTCGACAGAAATAAATCAATATAATAAAAGACCTCCAAGGCTAGGGTTTCAACACCACAACGATAACCATGCAAAACAACACACAAAGGCATAAAAGATCATGCTTTCCATCAAATAACTCTCGTCATTAACAAATAGGCATATAGAGGCTTTCGCATAAACCCTAATTGTTACTAACCCTTTTTCACATAATTAATCCAAGTTGCATTAAGATCACTTTCGCTTCAATAACACAAACAAGGATCACCTTCAACTCTCGCAAAAGAATCATGCTTATAGGGATAGAAGATGAATCGCACAAAAAGATCTGACCTTTATCGCATCGCCTCACATGGCCACCGTCGGGCTCACCCCAGCCCCAGAAGTGGGTGGACTACTCACGCCTCATCGCAATCGCAGACATTGAATTGATGAAAAGAACTAAATTGCATAAACTAAATCCAAAGCCTTTACAATCTTGGCAATCAACTTTCGCTATAAGCCAAAACCTTAAAAACCTTAAACTCCTAAACTGTATCTCTGAATGGAACTAACTAACTGTCTCTCTCTGAAATTGAATGAATAAAACTGAGCCCCTAGGGCCTTATTTATAGCCTTCAAACCCTTGCTAATCAAGGATAGAATCTCCTATCTATATCTAAATTTATATCTAAAATGCTTAAGGATAAATAAATATTTTAATGGAAATAAATCCATAAGGAAAAGATAAAACTAATTAGGTAACATGTCTTCATCTTGATAGATTCCGCCTTCCATAGATAGAACTTGATAGATCCGGATAGATTTCAGCAACTTCGGATAGAATTTTCCGCCTTCGGCATCAAGGAACTCCAATCCTACTCGGACAAGGCTTCGTCGAGCAGCTTCTGGAATCTGGGTCTAGTCGACCTCGACAAGGTCTCCTCGACCTCGACAAGGTCTCCTCGACCTCGAGTTGGGTGGCTTGGCTTGGCTTGACTCTGCTCGATGTGGCTCGGACTCTGGCTCACTGGTGCTCGTCGACCTCGAGTTGGCCTCGTCGATCTCGAGTAAGGCTGGTCATCGACATGGTCCCCTCGGGTTGGTGTGCTCGACTGGCTCGGACATGCTCGGACATGTCTCAAGGTCTTCGTCGATCTCGACAAGAGTTCGTCGAGATCGAGTTGGGTCTTCTTCCGTTTCCGCGAGCTGGCTCTTCCGCTGGCAGCGGATGGCTTCGTCCGCGGCAGAGGATCCTCCTTTCCGCGGCAGCGAGTATCTTGGTCGTCCTGGGCTTCGTCCTCGGACAGCTTCTCCTCGTCGACTCCGGACGTGGGCGTCTGGGCTTCGTCGACCTCGACGAGGGCTTGTCGAGGTCGAGTAGGGTCCGGAGCTTGGTTTGGCTGGCTCGCTCGATCATGGTCTGCTCGACCAAGGCCGCTCGGCCATGGCTCGTCTAGGTCGAGTAAGCCTACTCGAGATCGAGTAGCCTCGTCCCTTGGACTTGTTCCCCTGTTTTGACCTTGGACTTCTGTAGTGTTTTTCCGAGCTTTTCCGACCTTCTGTAGAATTGCTGTAAATGCCTCGATTTCTGCGATTTAAACAGAAACTGGTGTAGATTCCATAATTTTGGCAAATAAACATAAACTACCTAGATTCTGTACTATTTAAACCCAAATGAATGCAATGTATACAGAAATCGATATAAAAATTACTGTAAAACATGGCAGATTCCGCTCACAACACGGAGGACTTTCAATAGCTTGTCTACATCTTGTGTGGTTACTAAAGCATTGATAAATACAGGAAAATTAGATTTAGGATCAAGGAATTCATACTTAAGGGTGTCAGGTAAGGGCTTCAGCACCGAAGAATGGCCTTGTGGAATCAAGATAGGATCTTCTTCCTCTGTCTTCATGATTTTCCCTAGGTAATCCGTCTTGATCCTCATGATACAATCATCCAAATCAGCTACATGAGTTGGAGTCGACCAAGCATACATCGACGACAACGCTGAATCGGATACAAGGTTGTACTACTGCAGAAAACTAATCGACATCGAGTTAGAGTAGTCGACATTGAGTAACAAATAAGTACTAACCTGGGTTGCAGAAGTGGTCGAGTTGTTGTGGTCGACCTCGAATAGAACTGTACCTGTAGGAGAAGAAGTAGTCGACGTCGAGTATGACTGGTCGACGTCGAGTAGTTTCTGAGTGCGTACCTACTCTGGAGAAGTGGTCGAGGTCAGGTGGATTAAATCCACGTCGAGTAGGCTGGTCGACGTTTACTGGATCTGCTCGACAACGAGTGAATCATTCAGCTCTGTGGATAAAGCGTCATCGAATAATTCTTCTTCGCTCAAATATGCACCAACCAGTTCCTTCTCCAGCTTTGATTCCGCCTTTACTAAGGCTTTGTCTTGTGTCAGAACCCAACCTGCAGGCTCAGTGCAAGAAATAAGCATTGAATTTAGAGTAAATAACTTTGATTTCCATTACGTCTTCCGTGTCAGGGTTGAAAGAGTATTCAATGATCTCATCTTTTATTGTGAAGGTGAGAAGTCCTCTTCTCACACTAATGTTGGCGTCTTTAGTTGCTAGGAAGGGTCTTCTAAGAATAATAGGGCAAGTTGGGTCCTCCGCCATCTCTATTCCAAGAAAATATGCATGGACAAATAATTTACCAACTTTGACATGAACAACATCTACAATACCTATAGGGATTACTACTGTGTTGTTTGCCATGTAGAGCTAGTTCTGTACTCGACTTCTGGGATGTGGTCGAGTCATATGTGGTGGACGTCGACTGAGTAGTAGTCGACGTGGAGTACTCATGCAGGTTAATAATAGGGAGAACCATATACTTACCTGCCGGAACCAGCTTACTCGACGTCGAGTAGATGTGGTCGACATCGAGTGCGTCTGAGTTTGTCCTCATTAAGTGCTCGTCGGGGCGAGAATTGTCGATAGGCGTGGTGTCTTGGGCTTCCTCTAGCATGACCTTCTTGGGGAGCCTAGAGAGATGATCGGCTACCGAGTTCTTCGTAAGAGCCTAGGTTTAACATCATTCTTTGCTATCAAATACCAAAGAGCTGCATGTTCAGTATGCACAATAACTTTAGATCCGACAAGATAAGAGCGGAATTTTTCAAATGCAAGGCATCCACAGGTTCCAGGGCACCTATCTTTACATTTGACCAAACTAATAGGGGCATGATGCTCACACTTGCTCCTAAGTCACATAGTGCCTTGAAGCAATGTTGGCCAAGTCCCACGATGATGGTGAACTTACCTGGGTCAGGACTCTTCTCAGGAAAATCCATCTTCTTGCATTCGCTGGCAATCTCTGTCATTGATCGCTTGTTGCTAAGAATCTCCTTGAGGAACTAGACGTAGGCAGGCATCTCATGAAGTGCTTCTGTAAAAGGAATTGTAACATTTACTCCTTGAAGCAATTTTCCAAAACGCTTGAACTTACCATCAGTTGGATCTTTCTGCGCCTTGGAAGGGAACGGGAGCGTCTTCTTAGGTTTCGGAGCTAGAACAGCTTTCGGAGATGGTGCAGAGGGGTCGACATCAGCTAGAATGTCCTCGACATTGACTACATGAATTGATGTCGAGTGTTGTTGTTGTGCAGAAGCCTCCCTATCGAATGAGTTCTGGACGTCCACTACGGTCTAGTCGACGTCGACTACTGTTTGATCAACGTCGAGTACAGGTTCGTTGTTCTCCTCTCCGTTCTCTGGCTAGTGTAATTTGTGTCCACTACGTAGTTGTACATCGGCGATGTGTCCAGTCTGTCCCTTGGGATTTGGGTTTGTATGCCTAGGGAGCTGTCCGAATGGTCTTGGAATCTGTGATGCGAGTTGACCCACTTGTGTCTCTCTGTTCCGCTTTCAGACATCCATCTCTCTGAATCTTGTATTGAGGCTGTGGAGTTGAGTCTGGATGGCGTTGGTGGACTGATCGTTCTTAGCTTTGTTCCTCATCATTTCATCAAGGACGATTTGTAAATCATCCTTTCGTTGGTCTCTCTGGATGTTCTGGAGCACGATATGGTGGGGGGTTCCTAGGGGTACCTTGGTTCCGTTGTGGTTGATATAACCTTTGGTCCCCCATATATAGCGATTGTGGTCCCCTACGTATGCTACTTCTTCGCACATCTCTGTTAGTTGTACTTGCCCCGTATGTGGGTAGTTAGAGGTGGTGTGCCGCTGTGAACCACATTCAATGCAAGGTTGGTTAACAAAAAGAAATTTAAATTGTTTAAGGAGGTTACGGTATTGATCATTCAGAGAGCTCATATAAAGGCATGGATGGGGCTAGCCTCGAATATGTGTCGTCGTAAGCCACATGAGGCACATAGGTGTTGTCGAAATTGGTTAGCCTGTCAATGGATGCCCAAGCCTTCGTTGGTGTTTGCGTCAGATACTCATATTGAGTGTATTAGTTGATCTGTTCCTTGTTGGACAAGTCAAGAGAATTGTAGAAAATCTCCTGAATTACATAGGGTGGGTGCCTATGAGTAAGGTAAGATCGCAATAGCTCTTTGTACCGATCCCATGCTCGCGCTAGTGGTTCCCTAGGCTTTCGTTTGAAAGTTGTGATCTTTTGGCGTAGGAGCGTTGTCTTGGCAGAAGGAAAGAATTTGTTAAGAAACGCATTCTTTACCTCAATCCATGTCGTGAGAGATCGCGTGGTCAGTCCTTCGAGCCACTTCAATGCTATCCCTGCAAGAGACCAGCGAAAAGCTTTCATTATGACATATTCAAGGGTTTCGCCTTTGGTGATAGTTTGACATAAGTCAGCAAATGTACTAATACTAGGGAGGGGACATTCATGAGGTGTTCCTTCAAAAGGGATCTTTTTAATTTCATAAAGAAAAGAAGTGTGAATTTCAAAATCATTTGGAGGGACAAGAATAGCCGATTCCGACATTGTGAGTGTCGGGTGCATGTAGTCCTTAGCCGTAGCAAGATACATGGAGAGGTCAGCCTGAGCTTGCCTCATTTTTTCTTCTTCCCGGTCAGCCCTTGTTCTCTCAGCGACGAGAGCAGTAGTTTTGGCTAATAGCTTCCTCTGAAGCCTCTCGATCATCTAAGCTTGTGTTTCTGTGGTGGCCATGATCTTTTTCAGTCTAGAGTGGATGCGTATAAAGCGTTCTGGATCATTTAAAGCGTCAAATTCAGGTGGTTGACCAGAGCGTCGCATACACCTGAAAAAGAAAACTCAAAGAAAAATGTGAAATCAAGCTATCTAAGGCGCGAATGATGGCTTCCCCAGTAATGGCACCAATTTGTTGTAGGAGGAAATCGAGATTGCAAATAAAATATGAATAAAATAAGCAAACCATTTCCTTTCGAAGCAAATAAAGTTCAAGACTTCATCCCGTTGTAGCAAAAAGAAGCCAGGATCGATCCTCGAGAAAGCAGGTGATAGCATCTATTTTAGTCATATTTTAGGCATACATTTGCATATTAGTTTAGGTCATTTTTATGCATATTTATCATATTTTATACTTTATTTATTTTATTTTGCATTTTCGGAGTCTACACCTTGTTTGTGTGTGTTTCAGGCATTTTGAGGCTAATATTGAGGAAAATCAAGCTTTAATGCGGAGCGGCAATCATAATGGATCGGACCCGAGGAGCTAACTTGTCAAGTGCGGAAGTTGCTAAATGTGGGAGCTGTTTTGTGAAGTTAATTTATAATTGGGTGTTGGGATGCAATTTAGTTATTTAAGTTTGTGGGTCAAATTTGTAATTTCCTAAAACTAAACTAATATACTCCCGTATGTTTTAAGAACTGGGAGGAGTTCTAAGTTTGGCCGTACAGGCTTCGGCCTCTTTCTTCTCTTAGTTTTAGGTTTTTCTTTGTTCTAGTTTTTTGACGGTATACACTTTGGATCGAAGACGAAGTTTCGGTTTGCATTCTACTTTATTTTAGCGATTTATTTTTGTCTATGATTTATTTCGTTGATTATCATATTATGCTTGCTTGAATCTTCGATCTAGGGTTTGGGTTATCCCGACGATGATTTGGTAGCGTTAAGATTGATATTTGTTTGTCTGTTGATTTGTGATTTAATCCTATTGCGCTAGCCCTAATTGATGAAAATTGGTTAGAACTGATTTAGGGTTTGAAATCGAAAGACTAAAACCCTAAATTAGAATTTAGATGGTGAATTTAGGCCGAAAAGCTATTGGATCCATCGGAACCATAGGATTAAACCTGAAGTTTAGTTGATCGAAAGTGAAATTAAGCTTCTTGAGGATTTATAGATTGTCATAGATATTTTAGATGATTTTGATATTAATCGATACCGAAAGGCGACGTTGATATGATTATCGTCTAGAATTCTAAGAACTTAAAGAGTCTAAATTGGTTGCTTGAGTCCGAAAGGTGATTGTTAACCAATTTAGACACATTCGCTTTGATTCCGAAAGGAGATTTGCGATTACCTTAGACAATCTACCTTTAGCAAACTCAGACGATGTGACACGGATATCAATATTAATCTACTAAAGCATTGTTGTGGTGATCCTTACCCTAGATTTGCCTCGTATCCATTGTTTAATACCTATTTTTGCATATTTGTTTCGCATTAGGTCGTTACTTTCTCCATCCATATAAACATTTCGCCTTTATTTTCTTGACTTAGTTAAATCAGTTTGAATTGATGATCGATACCACATAGTCCTTGTGGATACGACACTCGATATACTACAACTGAACCCCATACACTTGTGGGTGTAGGTTTTAGCCTATCAAGTTCTTGGCGCCGTTGCCGGGGACCATTGTTTGTATTGGTTGTTTATTTAGACTGATTTTTCTAAGTCATTCTTTTGCTTTTGATTTTTTCCTTTTGTTTTTTATTTCAGGTTGTGCTCAAATGGATGACATAAGCTATTGTGAGTTTTGTGCAGATTTTGATCATGTAGCTAGTGATTGCCCGGTGTTGTTTGGGAATGAACAAGAGGTGTACTACTCGTTGCATCCTCGCCTTTCTTACGAGAGGGATATCACCGAGGGATACGCACCGCCTGGGTGTCGAGATCAAGCTTCAGAAAATTCACAAAAATCGTCCAAGTTGATTTATATGGAAGAGTACTTCACTTTCTTGGAAACCCACCTCTCAAAGATCCAAGTTGTTTTTGAGGATGAGATGTTGCGGATCCAAGAGACTCAACGGATGAATGTTTCAAGTATTAGAAGATAACAAAGATCCAAGTTGTTTTAGAAGATAACGAGGATTCGGAAGATGAGCTTGAGGATAAAAATTTCATGGAGGGGTTTTCATTTGGATTTAGTGAAGACACAACAGGACGATATGCTAAGAAGAGGATGAGCACATTCCTTGTGAGCTTGAACTTCAACGAATTTCTACTATTCCGCTCCAAAAAGACGTTGCTTGATGGATGGGTCGAGCCATGGACCATCCATTCGGGAAGGTTCAAACGCTTTCGAGGTCAACTCGAGGTAAGTAGTAGGTAAATTTTCTTTATTTTGTCTTTTTTCATTCTAAATAATAAATCCAAGGATCTAATAGACTTCCACGAGTCGTAGTGAGTCTCCACGAGTCGTGGAGGCCACTCTAAAGCTTGGTGGACTTCTCTGTAAAGCGTCACGACCCGCGGGATGCTTCCCACGACTCGTGACACCTTGAATTAAAAAAAAATAAAAAAATTTGGAGAGGCGTTTTTTTTTCTCTCTCACCTCTCCCCCCGATACCCTATCGGCCTCGCCTCTCAGCACCTGGCCGGCGCTACAATCTCTTCTCACCGCCGGACCACCAGCCTTCCGTCGCTCCATCATCCCTCTCTCTGCTGTTCTTCTACTCGCTTTCCGCCTTCCCTATCGCCTCCCTCCATTTTCTCGTTCACCACTGCGCCTGCCCGCCGTCATCTCCAGCAGCACCCCTCCACCGGACCTTCTCTCAGCCCTTCTCGGAACCACTGCCTCGCCTACCTCTCCGGCGCACCACCACCGGCATTCCATGGCTGCCTCCATCACCACAACTCCACTGCTGCTCTCTCTCTTCCCCGATCTCTCTCTCGCTCCACCGCTACCGCACCTGCTCCACCATCCCGCACTCCACCCTAAAGCCTCACTGTCACCGGAGTCCTCTGCACCGACTGCCAGCAGTCAACCCACACCTAGATCTCCGCCCAGTCGCTCCCTCTCGCAGGTCAGTCTTCTCCCCTATTTCAATTGACAGTGTTGAATTAATCGCTAGCAATGCCGAATTCTTGAGTTTGCTGTATCTTCGGATGATGCATTGGGGATGTTTTCGATTTGGATGTGCTAAACTGATTTTGTGCTTAACTAAGTTAGAAGCAATTGATTTATCGATGGATTCTAGTGCTTATTTTGGCTGAATTTCTTTTTTGCTCCAAGCTTGAGATTGAAATTGTTTGCCTATTGTTCCCAAGTTGCTGAGATTACCCTACTCAACCGGTGAATGATTGATGTTCTCATATTTGGAATTGAATTCCTACTGTTTTGTGCTTCCATTGCACTAATTTCATGTTGTTCTGTGCTTTGGCTATTCTGAGGTGTGAAAGTGTTAGCGGTTAACTGAACTGATTTGTTTGATCATATCGAAGTGTTGTGTTTTTTCGGCTTGCTCTGGGAGGGTATATGCTATAAGTTCTCGGCTCTTAATCATTCTCCTGGATTAAACTACTTGTTATACATGATGCTTCCATTGAGTCTGTTTGATCTCGAGTCCCTTGACTTTGTTATTTGCTCCCGACTTTGCCTTACTTGAGGTATTCTTGCGTTGTTGGTGACTTGTGCTTGGTTTGATGATTATTATGATTATGTCCTTGCTTGAGTTCTCTCACTTGTTCATGTTCCCTGTTTCCATTGAGTTTTCATGACTCTACTTTGCAAATAATGGATGAGCATGAGCAGCAGTACTGATTTCTATTTAGGTGGTGGTTGTTATTGATTCTCATACTTGGGATATATTTTATACTTGGATGTTGGATTACGCTTGGTGGTGGTGTGTTTTCTTTGCTTTTGTCTTGGCCAGGACCTTTTGCAAAGGAGACGATGCCTATATGTTTCTGACTCCAAGAGGTTTCAGAAATGCAATTTGCACCCAAGAGTTGCTGAAAGTTTCTAATGAACATCGAGGGATACTCAATTGATGAAGTTTCTGGGATGTACAAATGGCTCTAACACCACTACCTCCTCTTGAGCTAGAAGCTTGTTCCTCAATGCCTGATTCATTTAGTGAGTTTTCCTCTTCCTCTTTTCATATGTACTTTGAGGACAAAGGTGATTTTAAGTATGGGGTGAGGAACTTCTAGTGTAACTCCGTTTTTGCAGATAATTTTTTTCATTTTTCTTTTTCATGTGCATTCATGCATTGCATTTGCATATAGATGTCTTGAGATGAACCCTTGCTAATAAAAATTCCTTGCCCTTCTTGAAGAACATGTCACTTCTTTGATTGAAATTGATTGATGATATCCTCTAAGGCATGTTAAAAAAGCTTGTGATGATTTGGAGATTTGGGTTTATGTTCTAATTCTTTCAAAACTGATCATTGCTTGAGACTTGTTGAGATTGAGATTCTGAGACAAAAGCCTGTGAGCTTCTGAGCCTAGGACTGACATCCATGAGTCCTCTTTCCTTTGTGTGTGAATTGCTCATCTTGATTGCTTTATCTTCATAACTTGCGTTAGAACCTCTCGAGACCACATATATGACTTGTGTGCATTGCATAAACATGATTGAGGCAATTTTGTTAGCCTATTATTCCCTTCCTATCCATTCATATATCCTTTGCTTGAAGCCCATTGAGCCTATTTGCCTATTTATTTGTAGCTCCACAAGATTATCCTTAAGCCTATTTTAGCCTCGTTTACCCATCCGGGAATTAGGATGAAATAGATTTATGTGTCGTTTCATGGACAAATAAAGAATACTTGGCTTTGAGTGATTATATATTGAGTGGGGGATTTTGTGCTTCAATTGTAAGTTTCTTTTGATGAAGAAAAGAAAGAAAGAAAAAAAAGGGTGAAAAAAAGGAAAAAAATAGAAAAGAAAAAGAAAAAAAAAGAGAATAAATTCTTCTTCATCACTAGAGAATATTTTGTAAAAAGGGAATGGGTTATCAAAAGTTGTGATTCTTGAGCTTATTTGATTATGTGATGTGATTGTTGTGAGAAATTTGGTATGTGTTGAAAAAAGAAGATGAATTGTGGTGGAAGTTTAGGAAGTAATTTTATTTCCCGGATTTTAGCACCACATGGCCAAAGAATCCATACCTTTTGTTTCTTACCTTGGCCCCATTACAACCCATGAAAAGACCTCATGATTTATGTTTATCTGCATAGTCCAAGTGGTGGAGAGTTAGGACGCTAATTCAAGCTTATGGTAGATGAGTCTTCATGATTTGAGCAAGAGCGGAACTTTTATACCTTTGACACACGAGTGAGAGTGTTCCACAAAATATGTCCTATGTGAGGTCTTGGAATTAAAGTCTTGACTTGTCTCTTGCATGATTTGCTTGCTCTTGTTTTGAACCCAATATCTAGATTTAAATGAGCAAAAGCATTGCTTGGATTGAAACGGAAATCTTTCTTGTGAATATTTACACTTGTTCTTGCTTGAGGACAAGCAAGGTTCAAGCAGGGGGTGATTTGATAGCATCTATTTTAGTCATATTTTAGGCATACATTTGCATATTAGTTTAGGTCATTTTTATGCATATTTATCATATTTTATACTTTATTTATTTTATTTTGCATTTTCGGAGTCTACACCTTGTTTGTGTGTGTTTCAGGCATTTTGAGGCTAATATTGAGGAAAATCAAGCTTTAATGCGGAGCGGCAATCATAATGGATCGGACCCGAGGAGCTAACTTGTCAAGTGCGGAAGTTGCTAAATGTGGGAGCTGTTTTGTGAAGTTAATTTATAATTGGGTGTTGGGATGCAATTTAGTTATTTAAGTTTGTGGGTCAAATTTGTAATTTCCTAAAACTAAACTAATATACTCCCGTATGTTTTAAGAACTAGGAGGAGTTCTAAGTTTGGCCGTACAGGCTTCGGCCTCTTTCTTCTCTTAGTTTTAGGTTTTTCTTTGTTCTAGTTTTTTGACGGTATACACTTTGGATCGAAGACGAAGTTTCGGTTTGCATTCTATTTTATTTTAGCGATTTATTTTTGTCTATGATTTATTTCATTGATTATCATATTATGCTTGCTTGAATCTTCGATCTAGGGTTTGGGTTATCCCGACGATGATTTGGTAGCGTTAAGATTGATATTTGTTTGTCTGTTGATTTGTAATTTAATCCTATTGCGCTAGCCCTAATTGATGAAAATTGGTTAGAACTGATTTAGGGTTTGAAATCGAAAGACTAAAACCCTAAATTAGAATTTAGATGGTGAATTTAGGCCGAAAAGCTATTGGATCCATCGGAACCATAGGATTAAACCTGAAGTTTAGTTGATCGAAAGTGAAATTAAGCTTCTTGAGGATTTATAGATTGTCATAGATATTTTAGATGATTTTGATATTAATCGATACCGAAAGGCGACGTTGATATGATTATCATCTAGAATTCTAAGAACTTAAAGAGTCCAAATTGGTTGCTTGAGTCCGAAAGGTGATTGTTAACCAATTTAGACACATTCGCTTTGATTCCGAAAGGAGATTTGCGATTACCTTAGACAATCTACCTTTAGCAAACTCAGACGATGTGACACGGATATCAATATTAATCTACTAAAGCATCGTTGTGGTGATCCTTACCCTAGATTTGCCTCGTATCCATTGTTTAATACCTATTTTTGCATATTTGTTTCGCATTAGGTCGTTACTTTCTCCATCCATATAAACATTTCGCCTTTATTTTCTTGACTTAGTTAAATCAGTTTGAATTGATGATCGATACCACATAGTCCTTGTGGATACGACACTCGATATACTACAACTGAACCCCATACACTTGTGGGTGTAGGTTTTAGCCTATGTTGACTAGTTTAGTCAATGTTGAGTAGTCCGGGAGAAAGGTTAGTGCGTCGGCAAAGATGGCCGAAGAGTGTGAGGATGGCAACGAATCGTGGACAGAAATAAACCAAAGCGTTGAGTTTTCCGAGGACCCAACGAAAGACATATTGTAGGTTTTAAACAAATTAACTAAAGACTTCAAAGACCGGGGTTTCGAACGAAATTAACCATGCAAGTAGATCATAAATCATAAAAGGCGGAAACTTTATCAACAAAAGAAAAGGCTTTCACCAAATCCGACAAGTAGGAATAGAAACCTTTCGATTAATAACCCTAATTGTGCCTATCCCTTTTCATAATTAATTAGAATTTATAATCTTCTAAACAGAAACCCTAATTACTATCCATGTTTAACAAGGAATAGAATAAGATAAAGTACCTTCCTTTTCACAATTCGTTAATCCACCGATATGGCTATCGTCGGGCTCACCCCGACCCTAGAAGTAGGTGGAATACTCACGACTCATCATATTAATCGACATTATTAATGGAAAATAAACTTGTATTAACTAATTCAAAGCCTTTACAATTCCGGGACTCCAACTTTGGCTAAAGTGCCCAAACCCTAAAACCTTCGAAATCCCAAATTGTATGTGAATAAGTAGCTCTAGAATTGAATGAATAGAAATCATTACCAAGGGCTTTATTTATAGGACTAAATCCTTGCTAGTCAAGGAAAGAAACTTCTATCTAGTCCTAAAAGATATAAACTTGGATAAAAGAATAATAAATCTTGAAGTGTAAATACTAGATCTCCTTGTGGTAAATAATCTTCTCCTCATGATGATAGATCTTGATAAACTCGGATAAAATCGTCCTTGCTTCGTGCCCAAATAGTCCTCTAATCTTTGGATTGGCCCAATGGGTTCTCAGCCCAACAGAATTTGTAGTCGATGTCGAGTACTTCGTTGTCAATCTCGACTATCTTCAACGTATCTCAAGTAGTTCTCCTAGTCGGACTCCAATAAGGTTTCAGTAGTGGTCGACGTCGAGGAAAGTAGTTGAGATCGAGTACTTATCGAGCTCAAGTGGATTGCAGTCTTCATTTCTTAGTTGATTTTGCTTCCATCTTTAGTCGACGTCGAGTAAATCTTGTCGACGTCGAGTACATTCCTGCATTTGTCTCCTTCTTTTGGTTTTGTCCTGGAATGGCTCCAAATTCTGCAAAATTAACCCAAAACTCGTGTAGACCTCTATTTCTGGCAAATAAGCTTATACTACACAAATTCAACATATTCCAAACCCAGAATATGCAAAATACTTAGAATAAGGAGCGAAAATATGCATAAAAAGATGGTTAGTTTAGTGGACATCATTCATCATTAGCGACGAGGTAATTGTGTATTCCTTTAATAAAACTGAATGGCATACATGTCATATGGAGGTCAACTCTATTAAAAAAAGGTAAATCACTTGCGGGGAGCCTAAGGTAAGAACAATGACCCCCGAAGAGCTAGAGAAGAGGGCTATGGAAGCCCAAGTGGATAAAATCATGGCGATCCTGACCGAAGAGATAGAGAACCCATTCGAGGTCGACCAAGGTAAGTCAATGTTGACTAACATTCTGTCATATTATTTGCCAGGTTCTATGTATGTGGTCGACATCGACAACACTGACTCCACGTCTTGTAAGCTACTCGACGTCGACCACACCCTCACGCCTCCATCGACTTCTCCTGCATCGAGTGATCCACCAGAGACAGAAAAGTACTCGACGTCGTGTAGCACTAATCGACATCGAGTAGATCTTTAGACTCCGAATGACATAAGCTTTGCAAATATAGTCCGAGGTAAGGACATCTCTTCCCCAATTTCAATAAAAGATCTATCTCTACATGGAAGAGGTTTGCCTTGGTATATGCAATTATGGAGGGTTTCCAATGATGATCCAAAGGAATACGAAGTAGAAGACATGGTGTTTGTCTCCAAATCAAAGAATCATTGGTTTCCCAACAAATTCAACAATAAGAAGATGGGACCTTTAACGATGCATAAGATCCATCCCAAAGGATTACAACTGATGGACAAGAATGAAGTCTTATTCGAGGCCCATACCACATGGGCTCTGCAAATGCCACCTTGAGCGGAAAAAGAAGAATTCGGCCTAGCGACTATAAAATTTGGAGCTTGTAACAAGAAAATTTAATTTTAGAATTTAGGTTTTACACATAATTTTAGGATTGCTTTTGTGGATTTTGTTTTCATAACAAAAATTGTAGGTACAAGAAGCTGCAGAAAGTACTCGACGTCGAGTAAACCCCTCGACGTCGACCAGGTTTATTGAGGAGAGGAGCTTGTGGTCGAGGATATGCCACCCTAAGGTTTCCAGATACTCGATGTCGTGTAAGTCTAGTCGACTTCGACCAACTTACTCGAGATCGACTACCCCTGCAGCAATTTTCAACAATTGTTCCGAGCTTCTGCACATCTGTCTAGTGAGTCTCTTTCTTTACCCTTGTTTTTATACAGTGAGGACACTATAATATCTAACTATGGGGTGGGGGAAAGCCTTACATTATGCATATTTATATTTATTTCTTGAATTGTTCATACATGGTTGATTTGGATTTATTATTTCTCTATATGCTTACATGTTATTTTCCAAAGTTCATTTTTATCACCCCCGTTGAAAATTTTATAATTAGTGTCATGGAAGCTTTAATGGAACCCGACGATGCAAAATTTGATTAGAGATATAGCATGAAATTGCCTAGTAAAGGGAAGTCACAATGAAGTGCATTATTTTCTGGAAAACCATGAAAGGAGGTCAATTTGATATTGCTTTTGACAAATGCATGATAAGAGGACGGAGGACTTTATTTTCCATATCATTTGCACTTTTATATTCCTAGCCTTACCTATGCTTATGTATCACACAAGCCATATTGTGCCTTATTTCATATTTTGCTCCACATGCTCTAAATATTGCCTATTTCTTTACCTTATTACCCATCCGGGGAGTTTGTCGAGAAATTGATGTCATATTATGGAGATTATTATATGGTGTTGTATTGTTATTATATTTGGAGTTTGGCAGCATAATGATTCATATTATGGAAAATTTAATGAGAGAAAGAAAATTCGGTCGCGTTAGGAGATAAAGGTAGATCGACCCTGCCTGCGTCGAGATGTTAGTTCCGCGGGATGGGACATACAGATGAGGAGTCCAAAGCACTATGTATCCGGGGCCATTCATGACACCCATGTTTGCGACTTGCGAGAAGGCAGTGTTGAGGTTAGAGAGGTAAAAACGTCAATAGTGAAAATAGCAAAGAATGATTTATGAGAGGATGAGTGATAGGGATATCATATGAAGGGAGAAAATGCATCAAAGAAAGAAAGCAAGTTTGAAGGTCTTTATTCTCCTTGTGGGAAGCCTTGGGAAGGTGTCAAGAAGGTCTACACTACGTTTAATCATGAAAACCAACATTAGGTTGCACTTGAAATTGATTTGGATTCAAAGATCATTCATGTGTATGACTCCTAGTGCAATTACTACAAAGAAGAGGTTATAGTTCAGAAGCTTGCTCAGACTTGTCAGATGTTTCCTATTCTACTGAAGAAGAGTGACATGTTTCCTGATTTTGATAACTCTCCCTTTGATGTTAAGAGAGTAGATGATTTGAAACAAAATGAAGAAGGGTACCTTCTATTTGCCATCTTTTTCTTCTTTTTTTATTTTCTGTTTCATCAGATTACATCTGCTCACTTTTTCTTTGTTTGTTTATTATGTAGGGGTAGTTGTAGGGTTTGCACCATAAAGCACATTGAGCATCTTGTATTTGGTTGTCACATGGATCTTGTCAATGACGACTATGTTCAAGCCTATCGGGAGAGGATTATGACGTGCACTCAAATAACCATGGTTTTCGCTTACTTCCATATCAATTTTTGTCTACATTTTTTACATCTGGGTTAGAATAATACAGGAACTGTGTAGTTTATGCTTATTTGTAAATTATGGAGATCAACACTAGTTCTGGTTTAATTTCGCAGAAATCGAGACACTTCACGAGCAATTCAAAGAAGATAAGAATATCGTCAGAGAGCTCGAGGTCGACTACAACAACCAAAGGTCGAGTACAATGAAAGCCAGAAGTCAAATGCCCAAGGTTTAGAGGTCTACCGATGAAAGAAGGTAGTCGGCGTCGACTACACTTAGTCGATGTCGAGTAACCAACTAGTCAACATCACCTTCTGAAGCCGAGATCAAGCACAAGCTGAGTTTAGACACAAGTCCTAGTCGACGCCGACCACTTTGATCGATGTTGAGTACATCCCAGGATCGAATCCGAGTCGAGATTGAGTAGGAGTCCGGATGTGAGATTACTTGGGCATGAAGGCAGGAGAAGATCTATCATTATGGGAGAATTTATCAAAGTTTTATCTTAGGAAATAGATAGATAGATTTAGATAGAGGATATAGTTGTTTCTTTTCTAGATTAACTAGATGGAAAACTATAAATAAAGCCCCATGAGATGAGATTCAATCATTCAATCAATTCCATTCCACATAGATTTAGAGAGAGGAAGTGAAGGCTGATTGGAGTTGTAGGAGCGAGAGCAATTTAGCTTCGTTCGGTTGTAAGCTTTTGTTTATTTTAATGCAATTAGTTATTTCCTTTATGTTATTGATGTTTGTTACTATCATGAGAAGTGAGTAGTCACCCTACTTCTAGGGTCGGGGTGAGCCCAACGGTAGCCATGTAGGGTTGTGCACCACAAGTATGATTTTTACATGCGATTTCATCTTCTACCCCTATTTGTGATTCTTCTACGACGGTTGCAGGTGATCCTTATTTTTATTATTGAAGCGAAAGTGATCTTAATATGAATTTGGATTAATCATTAAAAAGGGTTAGTAACAATTAGGGTTTATGCGAAAGCCTCTATATTCTTAATTCTTAATGACGAAAGTTATTTGATGTAAAGGCATGATCTTTTATACCTTTGCATGATTCTTACATGGTTATTGTTGTGGTGTTGAAACCCCGACCCTGGAAGTCTTTTATCTTATTGAATTCAATCCTACAAACTATGTTATTTTTGTTCACATATCTTCTCATCAATCCTTTTATTCTACGAAATTTCTTTTCCGACAATGTCTACTATTTTTCTGCAAATTTCGAGTTTTCTTCACACGAGTAGATTTAGACCAACACTGGTCGATATTGAGTTGCCTAAGGTTGATATCAAGTACTTGTGCTCAATTTTGACTCTACTTGTTTTTCTATGTGCATGTTTCTGAGGATTTCGACTGACTTCAGTCGATATCAACTACTTTTGGTCGATATCGAGTGGTCTTCTGGTGGACAGCAGGGCGATTTTGGAACTATTTAGGCGAGCGCTGACACACTTCCTCGCGGATACGATCCTGATTCCCTTCCACTAAAACGGGTAGAAGTCTTGTATTTTTATTTGCACGGTTCAGGGATTGGTTTGCATTTAGTTTATAATTGTTTAATTAATTCTTCCTCCTAACAGATTGCATCTGATCTCTTTGACAAGAAACGGACATTTGTTTAGTTTATCACAGAAGTTTCAGTGGTTTGGACAGTGTAGATTTGAAATTCCTATATACATTTATCTAATTATTGGATATTTAGTTGATGTAACATGCATGGTAATTAACACTTTGAAATACTTGAACCAAGTTTGTTGTATTTTGGAATGAATGTTTTCATATTAATCTCTATGTTCCTTTTAATCATTTTCTGTATATGCCTTTTTCATATGTTAAGTATCTATAATTTCAATTCAATTTTAAAGTTTGATGATTTCTGTTGACATGTTCACTTTTTTTTCCTTCGTGACACTACTGGTGACTTTGTTTTTCTGTGTGCTTGATGTGCACTAAAGTAACCATGTTTTTATGCACATTTAATCTCCTTATTCTAAGTACTTTGCATATTTCGGGCTGGAAATATGTTAAATTTGTGCAGTATAAGCTTATTTGTCATAAATAGAGATCTACCTGAGTTTTGGTTGAATTTTGCAGAATTTGGAGCCATTCCGGGATGAAACCAAAAGGAGAAATGAAAGCAGGATTCTACTCGACGTCGACAAGCTTACTCGACATCGACTACAACTGAAAGTAAATCAAGTCGAGTAATGAAGATGCACACCACTCGAGGACAAAGAGTACTCGACGTCGAGTACCTTACTCGACTTTGACTAGACCTGGGACCTTACCCGAGCACGACGAGGACAAGACTACTCAAGACATGGCAGACCACCCGAGATCGAGTACATCTACTCGATGTCGACTAGAACTGGTCGACGTCGACTACACCATTTTTGGCCCGCGAGTCCGTTGGGACAATCCGATGATGTGTGGACTACTTGGGCATGAAGCAAGACCGGTTCTATCACATTTTTATCAAGATCTATCTATGGAGAGAAGATTATTCACCACATGGTGAGATTTAGATATTTATTTTTTTAGATTAATGTTTTATTTATTTAAGTTTTATCTTTAGAAATAGATAGAATTTGCTTACCTTGACTAACAAAGATTAAAACCTATAAATAAAGCCCATGGGGCTAGTTTTTCAATCATCCAATTCTAGAGAAGTTATAGTTTATGCAAAGGTTTTAGGGTTTTGGCGCTTTAGCGAAAGTTGGAGTGTCGGGATTGTAAAGACTTTGAATATAGTTTATGCAAGTTTCTTTTACATCAATGATGTCGATTGCTATGATGAGGCGTGAGTAGTCCACCTACTTCTAGGGTCGGGGTGAGCCCGACGATAGCCATGTTGGTGGATTAGTGAATTGCAAAAGAAGGTATTTTATCTTATTTATTATATTCCTTGTGCTTCATGTTTGACTGAGAAATTGAATAACTCATGTTGTGAAACTTAGGTAGTAATTAGGATTTCCATTCGGAAGACTATAAATTCTAATTATGAAAATGAATGGACACAATTAGGGTTATCTATTGTTGTTTGCAGGAGGATGGTCAAGTATGAAATAAATATAGAATAAAGATCAGACTGACTTCCCTGTCTCAGCAAATAAATACAAGACTTCCTCCCGTTGTAGTAAGACAATAGTCAGGATCGAATCCACGAGGAAGCACGTCAGCAATTCTTAGGTAGCTGTAAATTTTCACAGGCAAAGCAGCAGAAAAGACAGAAATAAGAGCAGAAAAGACAAACAAAAGCAAAGAACAAAGCAAAACAGAAAATAAAAAGCAAAGCAAAAACTAAAAGCAAAGCAAAGGGCTCGTCGATCTCGACAAGAGTCAACTCGAGATCGACCACAATTACTCGATACAGAAAACAGAAAGTGAAAATCGACGAAAACAGAAGAAAACCAACTCGACCTAGACCAGCTCCTACTCGAGATCGACAAGAACAATACTCGATCTCGACCAAGGCTTCCTCTATGTCGACCAGAATGCAGAAAATATAAATTCACAGATTTCGAACACAACTCAGAATTTTGACAGAAATAAACTCAATATAATAAAAGACTTCCAAAGCCAGGGTTTCAACACCACAACGATAACCATGCAAAGTAACACACAAAGGCATAAAAGATCATGCTTTCCATCAAATAACTTTCGTCATTAACAAATAGGCATATAGAGGCTTTCGCATAAACCCTAACTGTTACTAACCCTTTTTCACATAATTAATCCAAGTTGCATTAAGATCACTTTCGCTTCAATAACACAAACAAGGATCACCTTCAACTCTCGCAAAAGAATCATGCTCATAGGGATAGAAGATGAATTGCACAACAAGATCTGACCTTTATCGCATCGCCTCACATGGCCACCGTCGAGCTCACCCCAGCCCCAGAAGTGGGTGGACTGCTCACGCCTCATCGCAATAACAGACATTGATGTATAAAAAGAAACTTGCATGAAAACTAAATTCAAAAGCCTTTACAATCCTAGCAATCAACTTTGGCAGAAAGCCAAAACCCTAAAAACCATAGAACTCCTAAACTTCTCTGTGGAACTAACTAATTGTGTATGAATTGGAATTAATAAAACTGAGCCTCTAGGGCCTTATTTATAGCCTTCTAACCCTTGCTAACCAAGGATAGAATCTTCTATCTCTATCTAAAATTATATCTAAAACTTGAAAGGATAAATAAATTACCTAATGGAAATAAATCAACAAGGAATGGATAATTCTAAACTAGGTAAGTCTTCATGATGTTGATAGATCTTGTCCCCCATGGGTAGACTTGATGGAATCGGATAGATCTTCGGCCAGCTCGACTTCCTTCGTGCCCAAGGAATCCCAAGTCGACTAGGACAGCTCTCGATGACACATTTCTGGACACTGGGCTACTCGACCTCGACCACGGCTCGTCGACCTCGAGTAGGGTTCATCGTCGACTGGACTCCTCGGCTAGATCTGCTCGATGTGGCTCGGACTTGGCTCCTGGCGCTCGTCGACCTCGAGTAACCCTTGTCGATGTCGAGTAGGTCTCCTCGGGTGGCTCTACTCGGCAAGCTCGGATCTGGACTCAAGGGCTCGTCGATCTCGACTAGGGCTTATCGAGATCGGGTAGAGTTGGTCGAGGATGGCTCTCCATGGTGGTGTCGAGGACTCCTCCTCGGCATAGACTCGGAGTTGCTCTGGGTGGCTTGTCGATCTCGACCAAGGTTTGTCAAGATCGAGTAGGGTGCGCTCGGCTTCTCGTCCTCGGCTTCTCTGGCCGCTTCTCGTCTCGTCGACTCCGGGTGTGGCGCTGGGCTTCTTCGATCTCGACTAGGGCTTGTCGAGATTGAGTAGACTCCGGACGTCGGGTTGACTCAGCTCTTCTTGATCAGGCTTGCTCGACCAAGGTTGCTCGACCACGCTCGTCTAGATCGAGTAAGGTCTACTCGAGATCGAGTAGTCTGGTTCCTCGGCTCGATTCGACTGGTTCCGTTGCTGCTTTGACCTTGGACTTCTGTAGTGGTTTTCCGAGCTTTTCTGACCTTCTGTATAATCGCTGTAAAATGCGTCGATTTCGGCGAATTAAACAGAAACTGGTGTAGATTCCATAATTTGGCAAATAAACATAAACTACATAGGTTCTGTACTATCTAAGCCCAAATGAATGCAATGTATACATAAATCGATATAAAAGTTACTGTAAATCATGGCAGATTCTGCTCACAACAAACACCCCATACTTAAGCTTGCTTGTCCTCAAGCAATACTTTTAATTGTCATTCAGGGGAAGAAATCAAAACTCTCAACATATCGGAATCATTCTCATATAACCCTGCAATCAATTACCATCCTCGAAAAGGTACTAGTGTCACAGATTCATGAGTGTGCAAATATGTAAAAGCAACATCTACTCCTAAAAGGAGGGTTATGCAAAAACATTCATAAGTGACAAAGCATTAATAATCAAGAAGACTTCAATTTAAGCTCATGAAGGAGTAGATTGGTCAAAGGCTAAAGGTGGGCAATTTTGGCAATGTGGTGCTTTTGATCCGGGGAAATGGAGTACTTTCCAAACTGAATTTCCACATTCCTTCTCCATTTGATTCATCACCTTTCATAATGCTTTTATTCATAATAATGCTTTTACCTCTCTAACCTCAGCACTGCCTTCTCGCGAGTCGCAAACATGGGTGTCATGAATGGTCCCGGATACTTAGTGCCTTGGACTCCTCACAATGTGTCCCATCTCTCCAAACTATTATCTCAAAGAGCAGGGTCAATCTACCTTTATCTCCTGAGGTGATTGGATTTTCTTTCACTCATTAAATTTTCCATATATTTAAAACACTTTCCTTCCAAACTCCAATAATGATATTTAACAACACAACAACCATATAACATCTCCATAATGTAACATCATTCTCAACATAATCCCCGGATAGGGTAAAGAATGGCAAATATTTAGATCATGTGGAGCAATATATGAAATAAGGCATATTATGGCTTTTGTGATATGCATAAGCATAGGTAAGGCTAGGAATTAAACAATGAGCATTATGTGGAAATATAAAGTCCTCCATCATCTTATCATGCAACATGTCAAAAGCAACTTCAATTTTTACTCCTTTCGTGGTTTTCAAGAAATAATGCACTTCATTGTGACTTCCCTTTACTTGGCAATTTCATGCTATATCTCTAATGAATCAAATTTTGCATCGTTGAGTTCAATATTAAACTTCCATGACATTATTCAAAAAAATTCAATGGGGGTCATTTTTCTCAAATTTTGGAAAACATGCATATATAAGCACATAAATCAATAATGAATTCCAAAATAGCCATGTAGCAATTCAAAGAAATAATGCATATATATATATGTCAAATATGATCAATATGCATGAAGTAAGCCCTTCCCCCACCCCATACTTAAACATTACAGTGTCCTCACTGTATAAAAACAAGGGTAAAGAAAGAAACTCACAAGACAGATGTGCAGAGCCTTATATTTTCGACTGGAGCACCTTCTGGCCGAGTAAGACTTGGTTCTATCCATTGACCTGAAAAGTAGAAGACATATACCCATAATAGAAACAACAAAAACCAAAGAAATGTTCAAAACCAAAACAAAAAACAAAGTCTCAAATGTCCTAAAAAGTCTATGTACATGTTCTAGATTTTATAGTCGCTAGGCCGACTTTCCATTAATGCTCAAGGTGGCATCTGCAGGGCCCATGTAGCTTGGGCCTCAAATAAGACTCCATTCTTGTCCATCAGCTGCAATCCTCCAGAATGGATCCTGTTCACCACGAACGGTCCCATCCGCTTCTTGTTGAATTTGTTGGGAAACCAATGATCCTTTGATTTAGAGACATAGAGCTTGTCTCCAACTTCATACTCCTTAGGCTCATTATTGGAAATCCTACATAATCGCACATACCAAGGCAGACCTCTCCCATGTATAGATAAATCTTTAATGGAAATAGGAGAGGAAAGATACGTACCTTGGCTTACCTTCGCAGAGACGGAATCGGGGACCACAGTATTTGGTCGATCTCGACCAGGTCTAGTCGATCTCGACGAGTCTGCTGGTTCTGGTGGTGTCCTGCTCGCGGATTCAGAAGTCGATGAAGACGATGGCTCGTCGACCTCGAGTAGACTACTCGACATCGACAAGGATTCTGCTCATGGTGGCTTGCTCATCGAGGAAGGCGGATCTGCTGGCGCCGGGTGGTGGTCGACCTCGACAAGGGTGGTCGAGATCGACAAGGCTGGTCCTGGCTCTGGTGGAGTCTGTGTCGAGGAAGACGGTGCCCGAGGATCTTGGTCGATCTCGACTAGGGTAGTCGATCTCGACGAGGGCTCTCCTCCTGGTTGCTGTGGCGTCGAGGAAGAAAGGTCTGGTGGCACCGGGTGGTGGTCGATCTTGACAAAGGCTGGTCGAGATCGACGAGGCTCCTTGCTCCGGTATTGTCAACGTCGAGGAGGGCGAAATCGATCTAGGGCAAGTCTTGTCGATCTCAACAAGGCTGGTCGATCTCGACGAGCCTGGACCTTCAGTGTTGCTGCTCGACGATGCTGGTGCTGGTGGAGTCTCCTTGGTCTGGTCGAGATCGACTAGGGTTCTACTCGATGTCGAGGAGCCTTGGTCGATCTTGACCCCATACTTAGTCCTTGTCAAGGCATCCGAAAAATAATTAATCTACAACGACTTACCTTGGTCCGTGTCGATTGGATTCTCTGTGTTCTCCTTGAGGATTGCCATGATCTCCTCCACCTGGGCCTCCATGTCCCTCTTTTCTAGCTCCTCAGGGGTCATGTTTCTGACCTTGGGTTCCCCGCAGGTGATGTAGCCGGCTGAGATAGATTTGACCTCTTCCATTGGACCTGTATACTCAATTACCTCATCGCTGATGTTGAAGGTGAGCACTCCTTTCCTTACGCTTATGTTGGCATCCACCGTCGCCAAGAATGGTCTTCCTAAGATAATTGGACAAGCAGGATCTTCTTGCATATCAACAACTAGAAAATCAGCAGGGACGAAGAATTTACCTACTTGTACTGGGACGTTGTCCACCATGCCTGTTGGAATGACCACCGTGTTGTTGGCCATGTAAAGTCTAGCATCCACAGGCTCCAGGGCACCTATCTTAATCTTGGACCAAATTGTTAAAGGCATTATACTCACACTAGCTCCAAGATCACATAAAGCATTAATTTTGTATGGACCAAACCCAATAGTTATAGCAAACTTACCTGGATCCGGCCTCTTCTCCAATATGTCCAGATGGCTGCACTCCTCTGTGATTTCAGCCATTGATCGCTTTTTGCTCAGAATCTCCTTCAGGAACTTGACATATGATGGCATTTCATTGAGAGCTTTTGTGAAGGGGATGGTGACGTTGAGTTTCTGAAGCATCTTGATGAAGCGCTGAAATTTCTTTTCTGCCGGGTCCTTTAGAGATTTTGTGGGGAAAGGCAGTTTCTTTTTCTGATTTGGAGCCAGAACAGACGTCGGAGGTGCTGCAGGCTGCTCTATGTCGACCAGAGGCTCCTCGACATCGACTACAGTCTTATCGACATCGACCAGAATGGGCTCAGTCGAGTTGCTGTGTGGTGCAGACGAAGATTTTTGCAGGTTCTCCTCGAGGTCGAGTAGGCCCTTGTCGAGATCGACTAGAGGGTTGTCGACATCGACTAGTTGTTCCTCGCTGTTCTGCTGCTTTCCGACCTCTGGCTCTTGCAGTTGATGGCCGCTTCTGAGTTTTATAGCAGCGATATGTCCAGGGAGCGCACCTGACTGTCTGGGGATTCCTGCTGCTAGCTGACCAATCTGTGTATCAACTGATTTCCGCCAGATATCAATTTCCCCAAGCCTAGAGTTGACACCTTGCATCTGAGTATAGACGGAGTTGAAAGATTGCCTAGTTTCTGAGTGGTTCCTTCGTATTTCCTCCGGGACTGTCTGTATATCATCATTTTTATGCTCCCTTTCCGGATGTCCTGGAGCTCTGTAGGGCGGGGGGTTCCTAGGGACACCTTGGTTCCATTGTGGTTGCTGAAACCTTTGGTCCTCCATGTAGCGACTGGACCCCCTGCGTAAGCTGCATCCTCATGGTGCTCTGCCAGCTTGACTTGCTCTGTGTGTGGGCACTCAGGAGTGGTGTGCCTCTGCGATCCGCATTCAATGATAGGTTGGTTGACAGAGAGATACTTTACTTGATTGACGAGCTTCCTATTCTGGTCTCTGTAATATTGCTCCCTAACATCAGGATCAATCTCCTTAGGTGGCTCATAGAGGGGCATGATGGTGCTGGCCTGGCGTATGGGTTCTCTTCATAAGTTGCAGTAGACCCATACTTGTTGTCGTAGTTGGTGAGCTTCTCTAGCACACCCCATGCGTCACTTGGCGGCTTTGTCAGATACTCATAGCGAGTATAAGGGTTGATTCTGTCCTTAGTGACTTGATCAAGAGAGTTGAAGAAGATCTCCTGAATGATGTAGGGTGGCTGTCCATGAGTAGGGCAAGATCGCAGAAGTTCCTTGTAGCGCTCCCATGCCTTTGCCAGCGGTTCCCCTTGCTTCTGTTTGAAGGCGGTGATTCTCTGGCGGAGATGTGCTGTTTTGGCAGGTGGGAAGAATTTGTTCAGAAACTCTTGCTCTACTTGGGCCCAGGTTGTGAGTGATCTTGCTTTTAGCCCTTCCAGCCATTTCAGTGCAGGCCCAGCGAGAGACCAGCGAAAAGATTTCATCTTGACATATTCCAGGGTTGTACCTTCAGCAATAGTACGGCACATGTCAGAAAAGTTTCTAATATGTTCCAGAGGACACTCATTAAATCTACCATAAAAGGCATTATTTTTAAGCTCTATAAGAAATTGAGTGCGAATTTCAAAAGAGTTACCAGGGATTAGAATCGCCGATTCAGACACGACGAGAGTTGGGTGCATGTAATCCTCTGCCGTGGTTGGATATTGGGCAAGCTTAGCCTGTGCTTGTTCCCTTGTTGCTCTCTCAGCGGTGATAGCAGCATCCTTAGCGGCGATAGCAGTATCCTTTGCGGCCAATTCCCGGGTAAGCCTAGCGACCAGCTGTTCCTGTGTCTCCGCAGCTGCCATGGCTCTTTGTAGTTTAGCTCGGAT
Source organism: Persicaria tinctoria (assembly GCA_037127255.1). Classification (NCBI taxonomy): domain Eukaryota; kingdom Viridiplantae; phylum Streptophyta; class Magnoliopsida; order Caryophyllales; family Polygonaceae; genus Persicaria; species Persicaria tinctoria. The sequence continues at coordinate 52,660,041 of JBANSL010000006.1, read as the reverse complement.
GTGAAATAGGCGTTCCGGTTCGTCTAAGGCGTAAAACTCAGGTGTTTGACCAGAACGGCGCATACACCTGAAAAGTAACTCAAAGAAACAGTGAGAAGTGACTACCTAAGGCGCGAATGGTTGCTTCCCCGGCAACGGCGCCAATTTGTTGTTTGCAGGAGGATGGTCAAGTATGAAATAAATATAGAATAAAGATCAGACTGACTTCCATGTCTCAGCAAATAAATACAAGACTTCCTCCCGTTGTAGTAAGAGAATAGTAGGATCGAATCCACGAGGAAGCACGTCAACATTTCTTAGGTAGCTGTAAATTCTCACAGGCAAAGCAGCAGAAAAGACAGAAATAAGAGCAGAAAAGACAAACAAAAGTAAAGAACAAAGCAAAACAGAAAATAAAAAGCAAAGCAGAAACTAAAAGCAAAGCAAAGGGCTCGTCGATCTCGACAAGAGTCAACTCGAGATCGACCACAGTTACTCGACACAGAAAACAGAAAGTGAAAATCGACGAAAACAGAAGAAAACCAACTCGACCTAGACCAGCTCCTACTCGAGATCGACAAGAACAGTACTCGATCTCTACCAAGGCTTCCTCTATGTCGACCAGAATGCAGAAAATATAAATTCACAGATTTCGAACACAACTCAGAATTTGGACATAAATAAACTCAATATAATAAAAGACTTCCAAAGCTAGGGTTTCAACACCACAACGATAACCATGCAAAGTAACACACAAAGGCATAAAAGATCATGCTTTCCATCAAATAACTTTCGTCATTAACAAATAGGCATATAGAGGGTTTCGCATAAACCCTAATTGTTACTAACCCTGTTTCACATAATTAATCCAAGTTGCATTAAGATCACTTTCGCTTCAATAACACAAACAAGGATCACCTTCAACTGTCGCAAGAGAATCATGCTCATAGGGATAGAAGATGAATTGCACAACAAGATCTGGCCTTTATCGCATCGCCTCACATGGCCACCGTCGGGCTCACCCCAGCCCCAGAAGTGGGTGGACTACTCACGCCTCATCGCAATAACAGACATTGATGTATAAAAAGAAACTTGCATTAAAACTAAATTCAAAACCCTAAAAACCTTAGAACTCCTAAACTTCTATGTGGAACTAACTAATTGTGTATGAATTGGAATTAATAAAACTGAGCCTCTAGGGCCTTATTTATAGCCTTCTAACCCTTGCTAACCAAGGATAGAATCTTCTATCTCTATCTAAAATTATATCTAAAACTTGAAAGGATAAATAAATTACCTAATGGAAATAAATCAACAAGGAAATGATAATTCTAAACTAGGTAAGTCTTCATGATGTTGATAGATCTTGTCCCCCATGGATAGACTTGATGGAATCAGATAGATCTTCGGCCAGCTCGACTTCCTTCGTGCCCAAGGAATCCCAAGTCGACTAGGACAGCTCTCGACGACACGTTTCTGGACACTGGGCTACTCGACCTCGACCACGGCTCGTCGACCTTGAGTAGGGTTCATCGTCGACTGGACTCCTCGGCTAGATCTGCTCGATGTGGCTCGGACTTGGCTCCTGGCGCTCGTCGACCTTGAGTAACCCTTGTCGATGTCGAGTAGGGATGGGTCATCGACTAGGTCTCCTCGGGTGGCTCTACTCGGCAAGCTCGGATCTGGACTCAAGGGCTCGTCGATCTCGACTAGGGCTTGTCGAGATCGAGTAGAGTTGGTCGAGGATGGCTCTCCGTGGTGGTGTCGAGGACTCCTCCTCGGCATAGACTCGGAGTTGCTCTGGGTGGCTTGTCGATCTCGACCAAGGCATGTCGAGATCGAGTAGGGTGCGCTCGGCTTCTCGTCCTCGGCTTCTCGGGAAGCTTCTCGTCTCGTTGACTCCGGGTGTGGCGCTGGGCTTCGTCGATCTCGACTAGGGCTTGTCAAGATCCAGTAGACTCCGGACGTCGGGTTGACTCAGCTCTTCTTGATCAGGCTTGCTCGACCAAGGTTGCTCGGCCACGCTCGTCTAGATCGAGTAAGGTATACCCGAGATCGAGTAGTCTGGTTCCTCGGCTCGATTCGACTGGTTCCGTTGCTGCTTTGACCTTGGACTTCCGTAGTGGTTTTCCGAGCTTTTCTGACCTTCTGTAGAATCGCTGTAAAATGCGTCGATTTCTGCGAATTAAACAGAAACTTGTGTAGATTCCATAATTTGGCAAATAAACATAAACTACATAGGTTCTGTACTATCTAAGCCTAAATGAATGCAATGTATACAGAAATCGATATAAAAGTTACTGTAAATCATGGCAGATTCTGCTCACAACATCTATCGAAAGATTTATATTCCTACTTGTCGGATTTGGTGAAAGCCTTTTCCTTTATTGATAAAGTTGCCTCTTTTGTGATTTATGACTCCGCTTGCATGGTTATTGTTGTTACAAACCTCGATCTTTAAAGTTTTCATTTAATTATTTAAAATCTAAAATCTGCAAAACTAGTTATTTTCTGTTCACACTTCTATTCCACCCTGATGTCCATGTTTTGTTCCATGTTTTATATTGACTTTTATATCGATTTCTGTATATATTTCATGCATCTGGGTTTCAATAGTACAAAATCTTTTTATTTTATGCTTGTTTGCCAAATTATGGAGTCTACACTAGTTTATGTTTAATTTCGCAGAAATCGGACGCACTTTGGAGCTTAAAGGAAACTCATGGAGAAGCTAAGTATTGTGCATCTAGAGAAAAGACCATATTTCGACATCCATAATTCGGAATCAAGATTTCATGTCTTCATGAGAGTTGTAGCCCTCGAAAAGAGCTTTCCAACGCATGCTCATATGCCTCAATCCGAAGAACGAGAACTCAGGAAAGTGCGTTTCAGGAACAGAGCAGAATGTTGAGAGCTGGATTCTACTCGACTTCGGCCATGCCTTACTCGAAGTCTAATACAACTGAAGCAGACTTGATCGAGGACAAAAGAAGAAGACAATTCGAGCACGAGCTGTACTCGACGTCGACCACACCGTACTCGAGGTCGACTAGAACTGGGCGGTTATTCGAGCTCAATGAAGAGAAGCACTCAACAAGCTAAAGATTACCAGAAATCGAGTACACCCTACTAGACGTCGACAAGACTTGGTCGAAGTCGACTACCACAATGCCCAAAATTAAGCTAGTCCGAGTCTTGTTAAGGTTTTATCCCGGCTCTGATGGAGATATTTTCGAGACGAGATTCCTTGCGCATGAAGACTTGAGAGATTTTATCTTTTTATCTTTTTATTTATTCTAAGGGTTAAAACAATTAAATTACCCTAGGATTTATCATGTTTTATCTAGTTTGGATTTAATTATTTATAGTAGGATTATATCTTCTATAATAGATAGATAGATAGAGATATAGATAGAATTCTTTCCTTGATTAGCAAGGATTGGAAGCCTATAAATAAAGCCCATGGGGCTAGTTTTTATTCATTCCATCATACAATTCAATTCTAGAGAAGGAGAAGAGGTAGAGAGAGAGAGAGAGAGAGAGAGAGAGAGAGAGTGGAGGCCAACAAGAGTTTGTGAAGCGAGAGCAGAATTTGCTTCATTTGGTTATAAGCTCTGTTTGATTTAAACTAATGCAAGTGGTTTCTTTTCCATCAATGATGTCTGCGATTGCGATGAAGAGCGAGTAGTCCACCCACTTCTAGGGTTGGGGCGAGCCCGACGATAGCCATGCGTGTTTGAGGTAAAGATCCAACCTTTATCATGTTTTGAGCATCTACTACCTTTTATGTGTTTGTTCTCTATTTAATAGAAATCCATGTTAAACAACTTGGATTAATAAACATAAAATCGGTAGATACAATTAGGGTTTCTTGAAAGAGTTTCTTAATTGTTGAAAAAGGCGAAAGCTTGATCCTTTGATGCGATTTGCCTGATTATCGTTATTTTTCTTGCCTTATGCATGTTTGGTTATCGTTGTTCCAAACCCTGATCTTGGAAGTTCTTTTACATATTTTTATTCCGAATCCGAAAAGGTTTGTCTTTTATTTTAGTTATTGTTTCTACTCGACTTCGACCACCCCTTGGTCGACGTGGACCACTGATTTTCGATCAAGCCAAGATCGATGTTGTTTGTGTCTCTACAGGAATCCAAAGTCGACCAGACCATACTCGACGTCGAGTAAGCCTACTCGACGTCAACCACCACCAGCATCTTCTGTTGCTCGAAATCGGTTGTGCCTGACCCTTGTCGACTACCACCTAGTCAAGGTCGAGTACCCCTGTAGTCGACGACCACTTGTGAGATTTGCCGCTGCCTAGGATCCGCTAAAACGCTTCCTCGAGGATCTATCCTGACTTCCCACTCCTACATCGGGAAGAAGTCTTGTAATCATTTGTGTGGGCACGAATCTGGTTTGATCTATTTTATTACACTTTAAACTCGATTTCCTCCTACCAACAAATTGGCGCAATTGCCGGGGAAGCAATCATTCGCGGCGTAGGTAGTTAGATCTCACGTTTTCCGTGAGTTTTCTTCTACGGGTGGATGCAGGACACCTTCGAGTTTTTAGAAACATGGGCCGAAAGGGAAAGAGAAAGACGGTATGCAAAAGAATTTGAATATTTGAGATGGCTATACATCGTCGATGAGGAGGCATGGCTTGAGGGTGTACGCGCAGAAGCCCCTATTCCGCTTGAAGGAGGATATGAACCTGAGGTCGACCTCGACCAATGCCTAGTCGATATCGACATATCTACAGTCGATACCCAGGTATGTCCTTCTGTGATCTCAATTCCAAATTTGCTATCTGTCTTTGAAAAACCATTTAAAGAACCTCAAGAAGAAGAAGAAGAGCAAGAAAAGAAGAAGTCGGACGTTGTTGCCTAGGATGTTTCAAGGTCGCTTTTACCTTACAAGGTGAAGGTCATCCCCGACAATTTTGAGCAACCGATGTTCATATTAAAGTATAGGGTCCTAGAAAAGTGGCATGAAGCTCCGCATGATGAGGTGGAAATATCTCTTCCCACTCCACTATTTTGCTGTGGTGGAGACGCACAAACAAATCAACATTTGAAGCAAAAGAGGTATGATGATGAGATATGTATATTTTCTTTATATCTTCATTTATGCATTCCAGGTGGAGCCCAGGGAGATGAATGGGTGAAGCCATGGAGCATTCACTCGGGGAGGTTTAAGCTTCTTCACATGATGCCCCCGGATGACATCCCACGCTTCCCACCACTGGAGGAACCACCAGAACCACCTATACCTCCGGACAAAGATGAGCCAGGCTAATGCTTAATCGTAGAAGTTGGCCTAGCGACTATAAAATCTAGAGCATGTATATAAAACTTTTGAATTTTGGGACTTTGAAACATTTGGTTTTGGTTTTGGTTGTTTTTGTTTTTAGTTTTTCAATACTTCATGTGGAAGGTCCTGTCTTCGTGCAAAAAGACTAACATTTTTTTATGTCGAGAAGCAGAAAAGATCGCAAAGAGCGAAAGAAGAAAGTCCCTACCAGCGGTTGAAATCGACTAGGCCAAGTCAAGATCGACTACGAAAAGGATCGAGTACAACACCGTACTCGACTTCGAGTAGGCCACTCGACGTCGACCAACCAGAAAGCATCATCAACTTCATGTTTAACTCGACGCAGCAGATCTGTACTCAACGTCGACCACGCCTACTCGACATCGACCAGCACATTTACTCGACCGCCCGATTTTCGCCTCTTTGACGCGTTATGCGGTGAGTTCCTTCCCTTACCTGTTTTCTATATTGTTTTATACAATGGGGACACAGTGTATTTTATGTATTAGGTGGGGGAAGAGCTCATTAACATTATTTTATGTATTATTCTTGTTTCTGTTCTTACATGGTGAATTTTGAGTAAAAATTTAAAATTTTGTGCATAATTGCTAAACTCAAAGTTCTATAAGACATCTCCCAAGGCTTGTAAATTGTTCAAAGAAATAGTGTCATGGAAGCTAATATTGAACTCGACGATGCAAAATTGGATTCATTAGAGATATAACATGAAATTGCCTAGTAAAGGGAAGTCACAATGAAGTGCATAATTTATTAAAAAACAATGAAATGAGCTAAAATTTGAAGTTGCTTTTGACATGTTGCATGATAAGAGGATGGAGGACTTTATATTTCCATATAATGCTCATGTTGTTATATCCTAGCCATACCTATGCTTATGCATCACAAAAGCCATATTATGCCTTATTTCAATTATTGCTCCACATGTTCTAAATATTTCCCATTCTTTACCTTATTTCCTATCCGGGGATTATGTTGAGAATTATGTTACATTATAGAGATATTATATGGTGTTTGTGTTGTTATCATTATTGGAGTTTGGCAAGGAATGATTAAAATCTGTGGAAAATTTAATGAGTGAGAAAAAATCCGATCACCTCAGGAGATAAAGATAGATCGATCCTGCTCGCTGAGATAATAGTTCAGTGAGATGGGACACACATGTGAGCAGTCCAAAGCACTAAGTATCCGGGGCCATTCATGACACCCATGTTTACGACTCGCAAGAAGGCAGTGCTGAGGTTAGAGAGGTAAAAGCAATATTATTGGAAAAAGCATTGAGCGATTGAGAGAAAGGTGATGAATCTTATGAAGAAGGAATGTGGAAATTCAGTTTGGAAAGTACTCCATTTCCCCAGATTATTAGCACCACATTGCCAAAAATTGTCCACCTTTAGCCTTTTACCAATCTACTTCTTATTGAGCTTAATTAAAGTCCTCTTGATTATTAGAGCTTTGTCACATAAATTGTTTTTGCATTACCCTCCTTTTGTGAGTAGATGTTGTTTTTATTGCACATGCATGGATTTGTGGCACAAATACCTTTTCGATGATGGTAATTGACTGCAGGGATATATGAGAATGAATCTATGATGTTGAGAGTTTTAAATTCTTCCCCTGAATGACCATCCAAGTTATTGCTTGGGGACAAGCAAGCTTAACTATGGGGTGATTTGATATCCATGTTTTGTGCCAAGTATTATATTGACTTTTATATTGATTTCGGTATATATTTCATGCATCTGGGTTAGAATAGTACAGAATCTATGTACTTTATGGTTATTTGCCAAATTATGGAGTCTACACTAGTTTCTGTTTAATTTCGCAGAAATCGGACGCACTTTGGAGCTTAAAGGAAACTCATGGAGAAGCTAAGTATTGTGCAGCTGGAGAAAAGACCATATCTCGACATCCATCATTCTGAATCAAGCTTTGATGTCTTCATGAGACTTGTAGCCCTCGAAAAGAGCTTTCCAACGCATGCTCATATGCGTCAACCCGACGAACGAGGACTCGGGAAACTGCGTTTCAAGAACAGAGCAGAATGCTGAGAGCTAGATTCTACTCGACTTCGACCATGCCTTACTCGAAGTCGACTACAACTGAAGCAGACTTGATCAAGGTTAGAAGAAGAAGACAATTCAAGCACGAGTTGTACTCGACGTTGACCACACCGTACTTGACGTCGACCACACCTTACTCGACGTCGACCACACCTTACTCGAGGTCGACTAGAACTGGGCGGTTATCCGAGCTCGACGGAGAGAAGCACTCGACAAGCTAAAGATTACCAGAAATCGAGTACACCCTACTCGACGTCGACCAAACTTGGTCGAAGTCGACTACCACAGCGTCCGAAATCGAGCTAGTCCGGGTCTTGTTAATGTTCTATCCCGAATCCAATGGAGATATTTTCGAGACGAGATTCTTTGCGCATGAAGACTTGAGAGATTTTATCTTTTTATCTTTTTATTTATCCTAAGGGTTAAAACAATTAAATTACCCTAGGATTTATCCTGTTTTATCTAGTTTGGATTTAATTATTTCTAGTAGGATTATATCTTCTATAATATATAGATAGATAGAGATATAGATAGAATTCTTTCCTTGATTAGCAAAGATTGGAAGCCTATAAATAAAGCCCATGGGGCTAGTTTTTATTCATTTTATCATACAATTCAATTCTAGAGAAGGAGAAGAGAGAGAGAGAGAGAGAGAGAGAGAGAGAGAGAGAGAGAGAGAGAGATAGTGGAGGCCAAGAGGAGTTTGTGAAGCGAGAGCGGAATTGGCTTCCTTTGGTTGTAAGCTCAGTTTGATTTAATTTAATGCAAGTGGTTTCTTTTCCATCAATGATGTATGCGATTGCGATGAAGAGCGAATAGTCCTCTCACTTCTGGGGTTGGGGCGAGCCCAACGATAGCCATGCGTGTTTGAGGTAAAGATCCGACTTTTATCATGTGTTGAGCATCTACTACATTTTATGTGTTTATTCTCTATTTAATAGAAATCCATGTTAAACAACTTGGATTAATAAACATAAAATCGGTAGATACAATTAGGGTTTCTTGAAAGAGTTTCTTAATTGTTGGAAAAGGCGAAAGCTTGATCCTTCGATGCGATTTGCATGATTATCGTTGCCTTATGTATGTTTGGTTATCGTTGTTGCAAACCCCGATCTTGGAAGTTCTTTTACATATTTTTATTCCGAATCCGAAAAGGTTTGTCTTTTATTTTAGTTACTGTTTCTACTCGACATCGACCACCCCTTGGTCGACGTCGACCACTGATTTTCGATCAAGCAAAGATCGCTGCTTTTCGATCAAGCAAAGATCGCTGCTTTTTGTGTCTCTGCAGGAACCCGAAGTCGACCAGACCGTACTCTACGTCGAGTAAGCCTACTCCACGTCGACCACCACCAGCATCTTCTGTTGCTCGAAATCGGTTGTGCCTGACCCCTGTCGACTACCAACTAGTCGAGGTCGAGTACCCCTGTAGTCGACGACCACTTGTGAGATTTTCCGCTACCTAGGATCCGCTGACACGCTTCCTCGAGGATCGATCCTGACTTCTCACTACTACATCGGGAGGAAGTCTTGTAATCATTTGCGTGGGCACGAATCTGGTTTGATCTATTTTATTATATTTTAAACTCGATTTCCTCCTTACAACACACCCTTAAATTATTCGGCCTTCTTTCGCCGACACAACAAAACGATTTCTGTTTTCTACTCAACATCGACTAAACCTAGTCGACGTCGACTACTGACTTTCGATCTAGGGTTTTCTCTCGAGATCGATGCTCGTCTTTGTCTCTGCATGTACTCAACTCCGACCATTCTACTCGACGTCGACCAGACCTAGTCGACGTCGACTACTCATGTCGCATGCAGTTGTTGTTTTCTACTCGAATTCGACTGTACAAGACCCACGTCGACTACTCATGTCGCATCCAGTTGCTGGACGTGATTCACATGGCTATCTAGGTTCTGCTGACCTGCTTCGTTGAGGATCGATCCTGACTACATTTTGCTACAACGGGAAGGAGTCTTGCATCTATTTGCTCGGAACGAAATTTGTTTGCTTATCTTATTCTGATTTTATTTGCAATCTCGATTTCCTCCTACAACAGTGCTAGTGGTTTCCTTTGGTGGCAGAAGATGCATCTATATTTATTGAAGTATTTTGATGCCATGTACTTAAAATCACATGTTATTTTGCTTATCATTAGTCCCTGTAGTCTTTATGATTCCCTTGTCAAACGATTTTCTCATGGTGACAGGATTTGTGACCTTGTTATGCGACCTTTGTGATGACATAAATTTAACATCACATTATTTGCTTCAAATTAGTCCCTTTAGGGTTTTTGCTTCCCTTGTCCTAAGGTTATCCGTTTGGTGACACCATTCATGGTGGTGAGACCATTCATTGCTTAGAATGATCATTTTGGTGACACCATTTTTCCCTCTGTTTTTATGTTTTAAACCACATGTAGCTTTGATTAGCATTAGCCCTTTAGGGTATTTGATTCCCTTGTTCTAGGGTTGTCCTTTTGGTGACACCAGTACTTGTGGTGAGACCATCCATTCTGATGACAGAATTTTTGACACTGTTTTCACTGTGGTGACACCATATTTCCCACTGTTTTTATGTTTTAGACCGCATGTAGCTTCGCTTAGCATTAACCCCTTTGGGTATTTGATTCCCTTGTTGATGTGTTCCAGCCCCCCTAGGATACGACTCCGACGTCGCGTTAATAAAGCATTTATTATTATATCAACTTATTTCTATTTTTAGTATTGTTTCTTAATAAGAGGTGTGGACTTACTTTACATAGTAAGTCCAACCCGTTAGCCAATTAGGCCCATTAGTGATTATGGTTTTATTAGTTTTCTTTAAATACGCTATTAGGGTTAATTGTATCTTCAAGTCAAATTTAGAGAAATGGAAGAGCATTGAGTTGAAACTCCCCCTTTTCCTCCCTGACGTCACAAACCCTATCTTTCAATTTGCTACTGATTACTGCTGAATTCAACTTCACAAACCCTATCTTTCAATTTGCTACTGATTACTGCTGAAATCAACTTGGATCTTCAATCAAAGGTTCTCGCTGGAATTGATTGAAAATCGGAATCTCATCTTCGTTTGGAAGAGATTCGCCTTGCTCCGTCGACCCCTATCGCCCCACCGCCGCTGGAATTGATTGAAGATCGGAATCTCATCCTCGTTTGGAAGAGATTCGCCTTGCTCCGTCGACCACTACCGCCCCACCGCCGACAACCCTCCCTGTTCCACCGCTGCTGTCCCTTAGCCACCGCTCCACTGTCTACAGTTGTTAGGATTGCGATTGCAGGCCGATCGAGACCCACTGTCATCGTCTCTGATGCCAGTTGATACGTACTCGACTCGAGTTGTGCGAGTACAACTCCCAATCGTCCGGTTGTCAAAGGTATAAGTCGATCAACCCTCCTGTCGTGGGATAGAACTCGAACCGGTGAAAGCTCCCGTGAATTGGGGCCCAATCGATGTTAGTATTGCTTCCATCAAATTCCAACAATTTCAAGTGTCTCGGTTGACTTTAGCATTCCAGTTGCGGCGGCCGAGACTTGCATCGTTGACTTCGAATTCCACTTGAAACTACGTACGTGATTGACTGTGCACAAATTAGCAATGGCTAATTAATTGGATAATTTGGATGATCAAGTATGTATATATATAGTCTTCCAATCAAGAGCAAGAGACGATGACAGTGGGTCTCGATCAGCCTGCAATCGCAATCCTAACAACCGAAGAGAGTGGAGCGGTGGCTAAGGGACAACAGCGGCGGAACAGGGAGGGTGGTCGGCGGTGCGGCGGTAGTGGTCGACGGAGCAAGGCGAATCTCTTCCAAACGAGGATGAGATTCCGATCTTCAATCAATTCCAGCAAGAACCTTTGATTGAAGATCCAAATTGAATTCAGCAGTAATCAGTACCAAATTGAAAGATAGGGTTTGTGACGTCAGGGAGCAAAAGGGGAGTTTCAACTCAATGCTCTTGAATTCCTCTAAATTTGACGTGAAGATACAATTAACCCTAATAGCGTATTGAAAGAAAACTAATAAAACCCTAATCACTAATGGGCCTAATTCGCTAACGGGTTGGACTTACTATGTAAAGTAAGTCCACACCTCTTATTAAGAAACAATACTAAAAATAGAAATAAGTTGATATAATAATAAATGCATTATTAACGCGACGTCGGAGTCGTATCCTACGGGGGCTGGAACACATCACTTGTCCTAGGGTTGTCCATTTTCTGTCACTCGATATTGGCTCCCATGAGGAATTTCGACCAAAATCAGGTCGATATCGACCAAGTCTGGTCGATATCGACTACTTCTTCAGTTCTCAGCATTCTGCTCTGTCTTGAAACGCACTTTCCCGAGTTCTCGTTCGTCCGATTGACGCATATGAAAATGCGTTGGAAACCTCTTTTCGAAGGATACAATTCTCATCCAGACATCAAAGCTTGATTTGGAATGATGAATGGCGAAAAGTGGCATTTTCTCCAGTTGCACCATCCAAAGTGCGTCTGATTTCTGCGAAATACAACAAAAACTTGTGTAGCCCTCCATATATTGGCAAATAAGTTTAAACTACACATATTTTGTATTATTCTAACCCAAATGTATGAAATGCTGACAAAAATCGATATAAAAGATGGTGTAAAACATGTCAAATTAGGCTCACAACAACCACCCCATACTTAAGCTTGCTTGTCCACAAGCAATACTTTAAATTGTCATTCAGGGAAAGAATTCAAACTCTCAACATCTTAGATTCATTCTCATATAACCCTACAATCAATTACCATCCTCGAAAAGGTACTAATGCCACAAATTCATGCATGTGCAATAAAAAGCATGATCTACTCACAAAAAGAGGGTTATGCAAAATTGACAAAGCATTAATAATCAAGATGACTTTAATTTAAGCTCATGAAGGAGTACATTGTTAAAAGGCTGAAGGTAGGATATATTTGGGCAATGTGGTGTTAAATCCGGGGAGATGGAGTATTTCCAAACTTTCATACTACATTCTTTATTCATAAGAATCATCACCTTTCTCTCATCGCTCAATGCTTTTTTCAATAGTATGCTTTTACCTCTCTAACCTCAGCACTTCCTTCTCGCGAGTCACAAACATGGGTTTCATGAATGGCTCCGGATACTTAATGCTTCGGACTCCTCACCTTGGTATCCCATCCTGCGGAACTAACATCTCAAAGCAGGCAGGGTCGATCTACCTTTATCGCTTGAGGTGACCGGATTTTCTTTCACTCATTAAATTTTCCATATTTTTTAAACATTCATGTCAAACTCCATATATGATATATAAAAATAACAAAAACGCCATATAATAATCTCCATAATGTAGCTTTCTTTCTCAACATAATCCCCGGATATGAAATAAGGTAAAGAATGGGCAATATTTAGATCATGTGGAGCAAAATATGAAATAAGACTCAATATGGCTTTTGTGATGCGTAAACATACGTAAAGGCTAGGATATAACAATATGAGCATTATATGGAAATATAACGTCCTCCATCCACTTAGCAAGCAAAATGTCAAAAGCAACTTCAAATTTTACCTCCTTTCATGGTTTTTATAAAAATATGCACTTCATTGTGACTTCCCTTTATTACGTAATTTCATGTTATATCTCTAAAGAATCCAATTTTGCATCGTCGAGTTCAATTTAAGCTTCCATGACACTAATAAAAAATCTTCAATGGGGGTGATTTTTATAAACTTTGGAAAACAATTTTTCAATGGGGGTGATTTTTACAAACTTTGGAGAAAATAGGCACATATGTACATAAATAAAATATGAATTCCAACATAGCCATTTATAAGCAATTCATAAAAATAAACTTAAAAGTATGCACACATAATGTCAAATAAAGTTAAATATGCATAAAGTAAGCCCTTCCCCCACCACATACTTAAACATTACAGTGTCCTCACTGCATAAAAACAAGGGGTAAAGAAAGAATATCACTAGACAGGTGTGCAAGACGTCGGAATCGAGTGCCATTTCTTCTGTAGGACTGGTCGATTTCAAGTGACCTTGGTCGATATCGACCTTATGTACTCGAAATCGAGTGAACTGCTGCTTCCTTCTTTGTACCTGCAAAAATTGTTAGAAGAGAAATACCCACAATAGAAAATCTTAAAAATAATGTCCAAAACCAAAAACAAAAGCAACAATGCCCAAAAATCCTAAAAAACTATTGTTTATTTACAAGCTCTGACTTTATAGTCGCTAGGCCGACTTTCTTCGTTGGGCTCAAGGTGGCATCTGCAAGTCCCATGTTACTTGGGCTTCGAACAGGACTTCATTTTTTTCCATCAACTGTAGTCCTCCGGAATAGATCTTGTTCACCGTGAAGGGGCCCATCTTCTTCTTTTTGAACTTGTTAGGGAACCAATGATCATTTGATTTTGAGACATAGACCTTGTCTCCAACTTCGTACTCCTTAGGATCGTCATTGGAAACCCTGCATAAGCGCACATACCAAGGCAAACCTCTCCCATGTATAGATAGATCTTTAATTGAAATAGGAGAAGAAATATTCATACCTTGGATTACCTTTGTAGATCCGGTGTTATTCTACTCGTGAGGGTCTGGTCGATATTGACAAATTATTAGTCGATATCGACTGCTGTTGCTCTGGCGATGTTTCAGTCGATTTGGACGAAGACATGTCGATTTGGTCCGGTCGATATCGACTAAGGTTGATCGATATCGAGCCATGCTTCTCGATTTCGGCTGGCTTCATCTCGGGAGGAATCGAGTCGATTTCGACCAGGTTTGGTCAATATCGAGCTGTATTGTTTCTCAGTCGATTTTTCCTCGTCGATTTCGACCCCATACTTAAGACCTGGCAAAGCATCCAAAAAAATAGTTAGTCCATATCGACTTACCTTGGTTCACGTCGAGTGGATCCTCTAGATCTTCGTTAAGAATGCCCATGATCTCCTCCGCCTGGGCTTCCATATCCCTCTTTTCCACCTCTCCGGGGGTCATATTTCTTACCTTAGGCTCCCGCAAGTGATGTACCTGGCTGATATGGACTTGGCCTCTTCCATGGGACCAGTATGCCTTTCAGTTTCATTAAAGGAATACTCAATTACCTCATCGCTGATGTTGAAAGTGAGCACTCTGTTCCTTACGCTTATGTTGGCATCCACCGTCGCCAAGAAGGGACTTCCTAGAATAATTGGACAAGTAGGGTCCTCCGCCATATCAATAACTAAGAAATCAGCAGGGACAAAGAACTTACCTACTTGTACTGGTACATCATCCACCATGCCTGTAGGGAGGGCTACAGTGTTATTCGTCATGTATAACTTTGCATCCACAGGCTCTAGAGCACCTATCTTAACTTTGGACCATATAGATAGAGACATTCTACTCACACTGGCTCCCAAGTCACATAGGGCATTAAACTTGTATTGACCAAATCCAATGGTCATAGAAAACTTACCTAGATCTAGTCATTTCTCCGTGACGTCCATCTCACTGCACTCCTCTGCGATCTCAGCCATTGACCGCTTTTTGCTTAGAATCTCCTTGAGGAACTTGACGTAGGATAACATCTCATGAAATGCTTCTGTCAAGGGGATGATGACGTTGAGCCTTTGAAGCATCTTCACGAATCGCTGAAACTTCTTCTCTGCAGGGTTCTTTGGAGATTTCGTCGGGAAAGGGAGCTTTTTCTTCGGCGGAGGTGCTGATGTCAAGTGGAGGGGGTCGATTTTGACTGGTGTTTGGTCGATATCGACTGGATCTGCTGGCCTTAGGTTTTGTAGAGGAGTTGGGTCGATTTCGACCATGGGGGGGGGGGGGGGGGGGTCGATATCGAGTGGTTGGGACTGGACGATATCGACTGGGTTGGTCGATATCGACTGGTCTCTAGTGCCCTTCTCCTCCGTCGTTTGCTCGGGCGTTTGCATCTGTCGCACACTCCTTAAGTTCACGGTTGCTACCTGTCTTGTAGATTTAGTTTTAGGATTAGGTTCTGAAGATCAAGGGAGCGCACCTGATTGTTTAGGGACGGATGTTGCCAGCTGGCCAATATGTGTGTTAATCGATTTCCTCCAGATATCAATTTTCTAAGCCTAGAATTTACACCATGCAGCTGAGTGTGGATGAAATTTATAGATTATTTGGTTTCTGAATTATTCCTCCGCATCTCCACAAGAATGGTCTGCATGTCATCTTTCTTACCTTCTCTTTCAGGGTGACCAGGGGCTTTGTAGGGCGGGGGGTTCTGATGCTAGGGCTGGCGATAATAGCTCCAGTTCTGGTTCTAGTGTGGTCCTGAGTAGTGTCCCCCGGCATACCTTACCTCTTCGTGGGTTTCTCCTTGATGTACTTGATCGACGTGTGGGCACGCAGTGGTCTTCTGCCTCACAGACCCACATTCCAAGCAAGGCTTATCTTTAGACAGAAACTTAACCTGCTTGGTGAGATGGCGTACCTGGTCGTTGTGGAACTGGTCCCTAACGTCTGGATCAACCTCCTTGGGTGGCACATACAATGGCATAGCTAGATGGGGCAGGCCTTTAATACCTTTCGTCGGAAGAAGCTACAGAAGTCTCATATGTGTTGTCGTAGTTAGCCAGCTTCTCAAACACCTCTCAAGCACGGCGTGGAGTGTATTCGAGATACCCATAGGCAGTGTAATTGTTGATCCTATCCTTAGTAGGCACATCCAGGCAGTTGAAGATGATCTCCTGGATGACGGAGGGTGGCTGTCCATGCGTAGGACAATATTTCAGAAGCCTCTTGTAGCGCTCCTAGACTTGCGCTAGTGTCTCCCCTTGCTTTTGTCTGAAAGTCGTGATCTGTTGTCTGGGAGCAGTTGTCTTTCCAGGAGGAAAGAACTTGTTGAGGAACAGGTCCTGTAGTTCGTTCCAAGTGCGAATTGATTGTGCAGGCAATCCTTCCAGCCACTATTGTGCTATTCCTGCAAGGGACCAACAAAAAGTCTTTAGTTTTAAATATTCTAGATTGGCACCATCAACAATTGGTTCACAGAAATCTAGAAAAGTAGCAACATGCTCTAAAGGACATTCATTGATTCTTCCCCTAAATTGACTCCTCCTAATTTCAGTAATAAAAGAAGGACGAATTTCAAAATTAATAGCGGGAAGAACGATCGGTGATTCTGGAACTTCCAGAGTAGGATCCAGATATTCCTTTGCGTTGGCTGGTACATGCCCAATCCACTCCTCAAGTTCCCTTCTTGCATTGATCTCGCGATCTACCCTTGCCTCCCACCGTTGTTGATTCTGGGCATATTCCGCCTCTCATCGGGCGTGTTCTGCTTTTCTAGTGGTGAACTCCTCTATCCGCAGGCAGAGTTGCTCAAGCTCCTTTGCTGGTGTGAGCTTGCCCAAATTCACGTTGGGTGAAGTTTCCATAAGTCTCCTTCTAAGCCTTTGCTGCAGATGGAAAAAGCGTTATGGCTCGAGAATAGGGTCTATGGGTGTGCGATCAGTTCTTCGCATGCACCTGAAAAACAAAAGCAAAAAGAAACAAGTCAAAAGAAACTAAAAAGCAAAAACAAATATAAAGAAGATAAAAAGAACTAAAAAGGGCGCGATTGATGACTTCCCCGACAACGTCGCCAAATTTGTTAAGAGGAAAATCGAGTATGAAATATAAATTCTAAATTCGACTCCCTGATCTCTGCAAATTAATTACAAGACTTCCTCCCGCTGTAGCAGAAGGTAGTCAGGATCGATACACGAGGAAGCGTGTTAGCGCCCGCCTTTTTAGTCCCAGATCTCATCAGATAATCGACTAGAAGAGCGCTCGATATCGACCACTTACCTCGATATCGACCACACTGTCGATAGAAACTGTAAAATGCATAAAGAAGCAAAACAGAACAGAAAACTCAAACTGGTCGATATCGACCTATGTACTCAATATCGACCTATCACAAAAACAAAAAATCACAACTTTTCGCAAGACAGAACTCAAATTTCGATGAAGTAAATCAATAAACTAAAGACTTCCAATATCAGGGTATCAACACCACAACGATAACCATGCAAAATAACTTTCGTTATTAACAAATAGGAAAATAGAGGCTTTCGCATAAACCCTAATTGTTACAAACCCTTTTTCACATAATTAATCCAAGTTGCATTAAGATCACTTTCACTTCAATAACACAAACAATGATCACCTTCAACTTTCGCAAAAGAATCATGCTTATAGGGATAGAAGACGAAATCGCATCGAAAGATTGTACCTTTACCGCATCACCTTACATGGCTACCGTCAGGCTCACCCCGACCTTGGAAGTTGGGTGACTACTCGCTCTTCATCATCAAGAAACACATTAATAATAAAAGGGAACTAAATCGCATTAATAAAATCAAAGTAAAACATACAACTGATCAAAGCCAAAACGCCTCTCGACAATCTCCACCTTACTCGGCCACAAGCTCTCTTCCTACCTCTCTATTTGACTAATTGTAACTAGAATTGAATTATTAAAATTCAGCTCCTAAGGCCTTATTTATAGGCTTCATTCCATAGCTAATCTAGGAAGGAAACATCTATCTATATCTAAATTTATCTATCTAAAGACTTAAAGATTAAATTTGGAAATAAAAGAAATAAATCCATAAAGAAAACTAGGATTAGTGTGGATAGATCCTTCTTCTCTTGATAGAACTTGATAAATTTCCTCTTCAGTTGATAGAATATCTCTTGCTTTATGGGGAAGAAATCCAACTTAGCACTCGGACTCGGAATCGTTCGTAATCGGCCCCTAGGGACTGGTCGATATCGAGCTATCTTCTCATATTCGGCTTTTGTCACTCGGTATTGGCTCCCAGGAGGAATTTCGACCAAAATCAGGTCGATATCGACCAGACTTGGTCGTTATCGACCACTTCTTCAGTTCTCAGTATTTTGCTCCGTCTTGAAACACACTTTCCCAAGTCCTCGTTCGTCCGATTGACGCATATGAGTATGCGTTGGAAAGTTCTTTTCGAGAGACACAATTCTCATGAAGACATCAAAGCTCGATTCGGAATGATGAATGGCGAAAAGTGGCATTTTATCCAGCTGCACAATCCTTAGCTTCTTCATGACTTTCCTTTAAGCTCCAAAGTGCATCTGATTTCTGCGAAATACAACAAAAACTTCTGTAGACCTCCATATATTGACAAATAAGTGTAAACTACACAGATTCTGTATTATTCTAACCCAAATGTATGAAATGCAGACAGAAATCGATATAAAAGATGGTATAAAACATGGTAAATTAGGCTCACAACACCTTTCGTATCTTAACTCTAATAGGTAATAAAGGAAGTGCTTTATTAGCTCACTAGCGCTTTCTGCTTTGGCGAGGAACGACAACAAATGACGGATGCACAACACACGGCTAGTTCAAGGAACAAGTTCTTGATGTCGTCATCCAAAGCGTATGCAAGGGATTTCCCATCAATTATCTGGGCAAAGGCTGAAGAGTTTTTACCCGAATCATCAAGTTTAGCCTGCCCTTGTTTAATCTAGTCAAGTACTCTCGCCCTTGAAGCCTGCAAGATGTATTAATGAACCTTCATCAACATCAAAAGCTTCAAATGGACCAAGAAGTGAACTTAGAAATGGTGTTTAACCTTTGCGATTTCGTCTTTGTTTCCTTCCTTCACAAGAGTTTTAATTTCTGGTGTTTCGACACTGATATGAATCTGTTTCATCCTTTGTCTAAGCAAGCTACAAGCAAACCTGTGTAAAGGATAACAACTTCTGTCAACAAGTGAGGAAAGAGGAACAATGGAACACTGTAATTTGTAAATGGAACTTGAAAGTAGAAACAATGGAACTTGAAATTGTATATACACTATAATACTAATCAGACAATAAAATAAAATAAAAACAAAAGTGTAGATCTGAACAACAAGGGGCGAAGAACTGATGGAGGAGAGGCGAAATAAATATAACAGGGGTCGAAACCAATCAAACGAGATCTGAACAAGGGACAGGAAGGGAGTTGATAAATTTTCTGAACAAGGGTCGAAACAACTCAAATAGAAAAGAGATCTGATGGAGGAGGGGTTGAAGAACAAGGGGTGAAACAAGAATCGAAAGCGAACTTACCAGATTTTGGCCGCTGGAGCCGAGAACTACGCAAAGCCAATGAGGAGTCGGGAAGGACGGAGACACCGAAGCTGAGGACTAGGAGGCGGCGCCGAGGAGGAAGCGAACTGTAGAGGTAGAATAGAGGAAGACTGGAAGAGGTTTGAAATTTGGGAACGAACGCTTGCCACCTGGACTGGACACGGGAGTGACGGGACTGGTTTAAAACCCTAAAACAAAATGGGGGGAAAGCAAAGGGGCATTTTTGTCCGGGTAATACGAGCTACTCGAGCTCGAGCTCGAACTCGGCTCAAGCACAGGAGGCCAATCGAACTCGGCTCGTTTATCAAATGTGAACGAGTTCGAGCCAAGTTTTTCGAGTCGAATCCGAGCCGAATCCGAGCAGCTCGTGTTCACATAACACCCCTACAAATCACTTTCGTTGAAGTTTAGTTTAACATAGGGTGCTGGTGGCTAAGACCACCTCACGTTACTTCTTGTGGCTATATTGTTGCTTCTTTGCGGGGTTGTCCCAACAAAGCCGTTTTGAATGGAGTGAAAAACTGACGAGTAACCTTGATTGACCAATGATTTAGATTTTGCCCACGTTTGTTGATTTGTGAGGAAGAAAGCAACAAAATCACGAGCCAAGATATTATTGACATGTCTGAACAACAGTTGGTTTCTGAAGTACCAGATAGACCACCATAATAGAGCAATAGTAGCCATATTTTTTTTGAGCATGTAATCATAATCAGGAATGGTAAGTGCTTGCGTCCTAATCTGATAAAATTATTTTAGGTATGCCTTAATTAATGGACTTTGCTTGGGCCTTCTATGTATTGTACTACGTATTAGATATGAGAAATAAAGTACATCTTTTTAAAGCTATTTTTACTTAAATTCTAATCACATTCTCATTTTGAAGATTTGAAAAATGATTTAAATTTATAAAATCTTACAGATTTAGGAAAATTTCTCCATTTTTATTATTGATTTTCTATTTTGGAGAATGTAAAATGAGGAAGCTGGGATAAATATGATGCTCTTACAGTCTTACTCGCTACTCTCCACCCTACAATATTTTAAAGAATGTTAGTTGATATTTATACAGTTATTTTAATTTAAAATTAATATTTTATATATATTTTAATTTACTTAAAAAAGTATAAAATAATAAAAATTAAATATTTTAGATATGAAGGATTATTAAATTAACCTTTATATATTTATGTATTTATTTATTTTTTTAAAATAAAAAACTATAAAATTTGGCCATCTATTGTTTGCCTTCTAAAGAGACCTAATTGAACTAAGATATATGATCACACGAAAATGGCACCCCATCTTCATATTGGAATGCTCCCATGGTCGGCCTTCGGCCACATGATCCCATTTCTCCTGCTCTCCATCGCCTTAGGCAAGGCCGCACTAGTAGAAAATCGGGATTTTACCCCATGGTCTATTACCCCGGATCTCGTAATTGTGGGGTATAATGGCCTAACTAGCAAGTTTTCTTTCATTTTTGTATACTAAAATAGATATACCCCGGATTATATAAAAAAATATCCGCGATATAAGAGATGGGGTATTAATTGAATCGTATATATCTTATACCCCGAACGTTTTTTTTTACCAATATCCGTGGTATATACATATTTACTCCAAATAAAATGATTATATACCCCGGGCGTTTTTTTTAATAAATATCTGGGGTATATACATTACTCTTTTACCCCACAACCTATATATATACCATAGAAATTCCGGGGTATAAAATCTATGGCTTCTTTGTTTTTTTTTTTAAATGAAATAGCGTTAATTATTGAAGGAGGTAAAAGCCTAGATTGCTTGAATCTCTCTCCTCACGCAGTGCAGACTCGCCTCTCAGCCACCTCTGACCGCCAGTGCACAACCCCTCTCCTCACCGACGACTCAGCCCCGACTCCTCTCACCGACGACTAAGCCCCGACTCCTCTCACCGGCGACTCACCTCCTCATCCCCGACGTCCTCAACAACCCGCCATTCCCGACCTCCTCAGCCGACCACCCTCCTCAGCTAACGATTCCCGACCTCCTCAGCCACCGACCGCACTCCTCTTCGACGCCCTCCTCTCAGCCGCCAACCTCCATCCCCTTAATAGGTAAACAAAGCCCCTAATTTTTAGATTTCTCATAACCCTAATTTTCATCCGTCCTCTTCTAATTGAAACCCTATTTTTGCAGCTTTCAACTTCAATGTAACTGTTAGCAGGCCAATTTGCTCAGATTCTTAAATTCTTGTTTGGATCCCACACAGGTGAGGTGAATCTACAACTTAATTTATCAATTTTTTTGTTCATTTTGTTTAGGGTTCTAAAACCGAATGGTTGGATTTTTGTGATTGTTGGGCTTGCTGTTGCTTTCAAAATAGCTTGCATTTGCCCCTAATAGAGATCACTCCCAAAAAAAACGAATTGGCATCTAGATTACCTACAAGAAGTCCCTTTTAATCACAGTTGTAGCCCATGGAAATGGAAAGAAAATCAATTTGATCAATGTAGATGCTGAGAGGGTTGGGGATTTTTGTGACTTTATCTGTTAGAAAACCACACCATAGGTCATTTCAGTATTGTGATTATGTATAGTCTTTGATTGAGTTGCTTCTATTTACACTTGAAATGTAGATAAGGCTTGGTTCATTTGATTCAAATTATAGTGCAGGTGTCGAAAGATTGTCTATGTGATTAGCCTTTTTTCAATGAATTGATATTGCAAGGGTCATGAAATGAGATTTCCTTAGTGTTATCCTCAGCGTTATCTATACATGATTATATGAATTTCGCAGTTCGTATGATGATCAACCTTGTGAGAGTGATGTTATTGATAATATTGGATTGGTTAAAGATGTTTTCAAGACTGATATGGACTTCTCCAAATCTGAAGTTTGTTTATAATTCATATTGGATTTGATTATTGATGTGTATGGAATGCCAAAAATTCGATAAACACTTTGAGAACTTCAATTGTTTTAGTGGTGTTTGCCGATTATCAGCTGACAGGAAAATAGTTTTGACAGTATGTATGTGAACTTCTTGGGAAGCAGCCTAGGAGGAGGAGGTTAATCAAGAACACAACTGCGGTCAATTCTTTCTCTTCTTGTTCTATGTGTATCATTTTTACTCGGTTATAAGGAGGTTAATCAAGAACACAACTGAGGTATAAAATGTACTACCTAAATTCAATTTCTTTATTTTTAGTAGCTAGGCGCGAGCTTATTTATGATAAACTGTTGCGCTTGGTTTTTACTTTTTAATTATTCATGTCTTTAAGTACAACCTTCTATTCGTTGCTTTCAGTCACAACTCGATTATTTCGTCTAACCAACCCCAGCGATATCCCATTGCTTTTACTTTCTATTACTATAGAACATACATGTTTATAATTTTGGAGAATGCGTTCTCTTTTACCAGTGGGTGAACTTATTAGGGTGCACTTAAACTTATTTCCTTACTGCTATATACACAGATGCATTCCCTTTCATTCTAATCCAATTCGTGTATTGTGTTATGTGCATATTTGCTGTAGCTTTGTGAGAAATGAACGTATGGGTTATGAATGTAGTCTCCATTCTGATATGCTTCCAATCATCTATAAGCATTGCTTTTTTCAGAATCTACTATGATTGGTATGAATCAATTGTGGGAGGGTTTAATCAATTGTAGGAGGTAATTTATTGTCCAAATCTTTTTGTTCCTTAAATTCAACCCATTAGTATTATGACTATGATTTACAATGTTGTGAAATAAAATTGAATTCTCCAATTTGTATTTTCGTCTCTTTGGGTATCTGGTGTAAATTACCTCTCCTATTCATTGGATTTTATATTTTCGAAACTCATAGATGTTTTCGTCTTTTCTTTGCCTTTCGATTCATCGTTCTCATGGGTATTTTTTGGCAACTCATGATTGCTGGTGTTGGGTATTAAGGGTCTCAGTTTCTTTTGTTTATGACACATTGGCTACCAAATTAGTTTCAACTGCACAAGAATCGTTCTCATATCTCTTTGGGTGGCATTTTGATGCTTTTTGTACTGATTTGAGTGCTGAATAGATTGATTTTCTTTCGAAAATAAGGTTGTTGGATGCTAAAACTTAAGCATTTTCGATTGAACCCTTGCCTGCATCCTTCTTTTTCTTATCCACCCTTTGTCCAGTTACTTCAGTTCAGTTGTTACAGCAGGCATCTACTCTCTGGTCTTGTTATTGCAATTGGTGGATTGCATCCAACACTGAGAAAGACGTCTTTGACAGCTTTATTGGATTATTTGCAACCTGTAAGAGGAGATGAAGAAAGCAGCTCTAGGGAACTAAGTTTGTCCCTGGATATCCTTTGGGTCCTGGAGCAGTATAAAAGATACGATAGAGTGATTGTTCCTACCTTGAAGGTAATTTCAACCTCAGCAGTGGAATATGTTAATGGGTGCCAATAGCATTACTTAAGCAATTTGTCACTTCAAATATTTTAACCTTGTTGTACTCTCTCTCCATTAACGAGACATTTGATTTTTCTTTCAGACCCATACTGCAAAGTTTTGTGCAAGCATTTTAGATTCTCTACATGATTAGTTGAGGGGAACAAAGGACTTCCCAATGCTATATGCTGCAATTGCTATACTTGGATACATTTCTTCAATTAATGAGCCAATCAACTCCAAAGCATTTTCACATTTGCTCACTCTCCTTGCACATCGATATCCAAAGGTTCGTAATCCACACTTGTCTTCAATGGCTGACTACTTTTGCCCTGTCTTTGTGAGTAGCTATATCAAAAGGAAGTTCTTCTTAGCTGGACACTATACAATTTCTGTGGGCAATGCTGAATGGATTGGTTTTCTTTGTGAGTAGCTATATCAAAAGGAAGTTCTTCTTAGCTGGACATTATGTATGTATTTTGAAGCCTAGTTGGTTGTAAGATACTATTCTAGTTTTGTTGTTGAACATGTATTATGCATTGCGTTAGCTTTTTCGAATGGCTTTGCCTTAGCTTGAACTGTATGGCATTGCCTTAGCTTGTACTGAATGGCACTGCCTTAGCTTGAAAATGTGTATATAGTTGAAATTTTGTTTAATTTATGTGTCGTTCAGTTGTGGATTTAGTGGCGGCCTATGTATTGTTCTGAATGGATGGGAATCACAGGGTCAAATAATAGGTTCAATATAGTAAAATGGATATTAAACAAAAATTTATAAATAAAATAGTCATATACCCCGGATCATATTTATCCAGTATATATACCATGAAAATTATGAGCTTATGACCACATGATATAACTATATACCCCGGATTTTTATTTAAATATCCGAGCTATAATCCTGACATAAATAAACTCCATACACACGAGCCATATACCCCGGATATTAGATGAATATACCCCGGACGTTTTTATTAGAGGAAATTGGCTAAAGGTATATACCCCGGATTATTTTAGTTTTATACCCCGGATAAAAATAATTTAACAACCCGGATTAGACAGACTTTATACCCCGGATATTAGTACAATATACCCCGGATATTACTATCATATACCCCGGTCGTTTTTTTCCTACAACTTTCTTACATATTTGGCCAGGTTATATACCCCGGATTTAAAAAAAAAATCCGGGGTATAAAGTGAAACGTACATTTTATCACACCATAGCTGAAGCCCGGACCATATACCTGTCAGATCCGGGGTATATGTATAAAAACGCCCGGGGTATAATCTGTTTTTTCCACCAGTGCCGGGGTTCGGGTCTGGTACGTATCAACCCCACGAAACATCCGACGACTCCCTCAAATCCCTTCGAGCTTAGCACACCTGGCCAAGTATGTGGAGGTTCCCATGCCGAAAGTGGAAGGATTGCCGGAGGAGGCAAAAGCCACGGTCAATCTAACATTCGATCAAATCCAATACTTAAAGGCGGCCTACGATCTCATTGAGGAAGCTTTTGCACAAATCATAGCTGATCAATCTCCCGATTGGATCATAACAGATCTTATTCCTCTCTAGATATCAAGAATCATAAAGAAATACGGTGTTCCTCACATGATTTTTTCAGTTTTTAGTGCTGCAGCTTGCTCGTTTTTTGGACCAAAGGAGTTCCTCCTCGACGAGCCGCAGAGGAGGGTGAGGTCGAACCTGGAGAGTTTGACAACAAAACCTCCATAGATACCCTTCCCATCGTCGTTGGCTTACCACTTATACGAGGCAAGAGGGGCGCATCCCGGATTCTACGCACAAAACGCGTCTGGAACTATCGACGCCGAGAGGCTTGCCAAGGTGCTAGAAGTGTGTCAAGCTATGGCCATACGCAACTGCAGGGAGTTTGAAGGCGAGTACATAGATTTATACGAGGGTCTATTGGGAAAGCCCTAATACCGGCTGGTTTACTCCCAACGGAAGATGAAGATGATCGAGACGCAGTCAAGGCTAGACGAGCCATGGGGCGAGATCTTCGGGTGGCTGGACGACCAGAATTGCAAGTCGGTTGTGTTCGTCGTGTTTGGAAGTGAGTATAAGCTCAATAAACAAGAGGTCTATGAGATAGCATACGTCATAGAGGAGTCGCAATTGCCTTTTGTATGGGCACTTCGACAACCCGATTGGGCTGCGGAGGATGCCGAGGCTTTGCCTCGGGGCTTTAGAGAGCGATGGGAATTTCTTCAATAAGAATACAATATAGAAGCATTTTCGGATTGAATAATATCAATATATATAAACACAATATAGAAAAATTTTCTGATTAATTACATAATCTAATTTTCAAATTAATTTTGGAATCTACTTAGGGTATTAAATACATTTTTAGATTAATTACATAATCTAATTAGGGTATTAAATTACTTAAAAATAAATTAAAAAATGGAAATTTCGCGAGGTACCCCTATAGTATTGCAATTTTCGCGAGGTATACATTTCTTTTGCATATTTCGAATGGCGCCCGTGTGGTTTTCATTTTTTTGGCCTCGTGCCCTTTTGGGTTAAATCTAACAGTTTTTTAGATCCACAATTAGTTTTCCATAATAAAAAAAATGACTGAGAACTGAGAGCGAAGAGAGAGCAAGAAGAACGGCGAAGAAGGTGCCGCTCGAACATGAGACGAAGATGTTGCGCCTCTGCTCGGATCCGCTGCTCGAAGGGCGACCCAAACCGCCACTACTGCTGCTGCTCGAAAGGAGACCAGAACTGCCAAGCCATGTGATTATATGAACCATAATCTAGGGTTTCGGTATTTGGGGTGAAGCTGCTGCTGCTCGAATTAGGGAAGAATTGTAACTAATGGTCTGATTTTCGGTTTGAATCTTTGCTTCAAATCGAATTGGGGAATTTGGGGAAGAATTCAAATTGAGGGTCTGTTGCTCGAATTGGGAAATTTGAGGATTTGGGGGTTTTGATTTTCGATTTGAATCTTTGCTTCTTGTTTCTGTGTACAATTGGAATTGGATGTGCGCAATTACCGCACTCCAATTTGAACATTAATTCAAGCCGGAATCCATCCATGAAATTCATACATTCAGATAAGATAAGGCCAAAAACAGGTTCTGATATGCTTTAAGAATCAACTAGCTTCGAAATTGATTATTCAGAAAATATCAACATGTTGTCGGCAAAGAGGATTCTATTTATTTGTGTGGATTGAGTACATCAGTTTAGAGATGGATTAGCAATAGCTCACTCAAAAAGCATATTAATAACAATAGATCACATATATGTGCTCAGTGTACCGTGGACAAGGGAAAGTGGGTGAACATTTCATAATCAAATTCTTGGAAATCTTTTGCAGCCAATGATGTGTGTTCACCACAAGCCTCACATTTCATTGACCAACCTCTGATTTTGACCTAAGCAATTGCCATCAAAGATGATAATAACGAGCATCGAAAAGCAAGTGTTGCATCCAAACAAGTGCCAAGGAAAAAGAAATGTGGAACTGACTAAACGGATTCGTCCTGATAAAGCATAAAAAAGCAGCATCCTTCCAGAAAGTGGCTCAGAAACAACACTAGCAATCTTTATCGCATCCAAAGCTTGAAGGGTTCCTATGACTCCCAGAACTAAAAGGCAGAAGAGTATAAATGTCAATTATAGCAAAAGATACAAGGAATCTGCATATCAGAGTGTCAAACGTAAAAATGCAAACATGCAGGTAATTTAGATGGTGAATTAAATAAGAGAGTTCATGCTAACATCAAGAATCAATTTATAAGGGAAAACACGACAACCACGATTTTCTCCATCTGTATAAAAAGGTAGAGCAATGACAACCACAATTTTCTTCCTATTGCATTCCAATGATACTTTCAAGCTTGCAGGTATTTTTCCACTCTTCCATATTAAATAGGAAGATTTATCAATTCATGACAGGATGCAAGCAAGCTGCTCCAATCTGAAAACATACTAGAAAAACAAGTAAATCCATGTTGTTCGATTGTAAGTTAATCTTTGGTCATCGAAAGTTTTCTAGCCTATTAGCTGAAATGGGAGAGGAAAGTGCTCGTGCACAAATATGTGGGTTCGAATCCGGCATAGGCTTATTGAATTCATGAGTCATTTGTGTAATCTAACTATCTAAGTACATATTCGAGTAATTTTTGCCCATTGATCATGTTTCTTTATCCATGGATCATGTTTCTGTATCTGAGTTGGAAGTAGTAAGGATTTTTTGATTTCGATCATCTTTCTTTATTTTCATAAAAGAATATTTAGTAAATGATGCTTTCATTAGAAAGTAATGTATGACAACTAATAATAAGCTTCCTGTCATAAAAAATGCAGCCAACAAACATCTGTGAAGGATGCTTTCATGTAAAATATGTAAAGGAACAACATGTATTTACTTGTTTTTCGTTAATGAATAAGTGGAAGTGTCAACATATATAATCTTCCTATATAACCTACAATCATATAAGTAAAAATAATCATCATAAACTTTTTTTTGAGCACGAAAAATTCAGCATAAAACTTGAAGTACCACCAAACTAGTAACTGCAAAATCTGGAGTGTATGTGGGATTTGAACCCACATCATGTGTTGTAATCACACACTACTCTCCCTTTGAGCTAATAGACTTAATTGAAAACACTTATGAAAATGTATCTCCACTAAGCCATTTACCAAATTCTGGATTATACAAATTTGCGAATGAATTTGCAACCAAACCCAACTTGAGGGGAGCTTTAATAACTCAAATAAAAAATAGTCGAATGATTCAAAATAGTCGAATGAATTCAACCTTTTTCACAAACTTTCGGATCACAGATGACTATTAAAGAACCATGATTCATCAGATCATCAACAATGCATCCTAGTGACAAAAGAACCATGATTCATCAGATCATCAACAATGCATCCTAGTGACAAATCAAACATTAATCGTACATATTCACACATCAACATAAGGACTGGAAATGACCTCTAAAAATTTTCCATATAGAATTCACCATTCCACTCTTAAACTAAATGCCATTTTTTTTTCAATTGAGTAGCAGAAGCAAGGATTTTATATGTTTTTTTATAAAGATTTTCCAATAATATTCTTAATTGCATTTCAATTGATTTTTGGATTGCAAACTGCCATTAACATAATGTGAAGGTTTGATTAATAAATTGCTGGAATATTCTCTTTGTAGGGAAATTCCCACAAAAGTGTTCAAATACAAACCCTAGCCCTCAAATACAAACCCTAGCCCCCAATTTCCCCAGTAATTACAACCTAACAGTGTTCAAATTTAAACCCTAGCCCCCAATTTCCATGACAAACTAACAGTGTTCAAATAATTTCAACATAACCCCTGTAATTTTAGGAAAGGGGAGAAGTTAATTTCCAGCACTAACCTTATACCACCGTCGACTCTAGCTCCGGTTGGCGGCCTAGACATCTGGTAGTGGTTGCCTTCGTTGTCGATTGCCTCCATCACCACAAGATTTTCTGCCCGATTGCTGCTTGGTTCCTCTCTCAGCTCGACGTCCCACATATGCTCAGTCGGAGGCTGCGTACACCCGCTGGCGGCCACTTCGAACTCCTGCCTTCGTTCTCCTTCACATAGTCGTTCGTCTTCGTCTCTGATAGTTTCTCGCTTTGCTTATTTTTTTAATAAAAAAATCTCAAACTAACAAAGCATAACTTATCCCGTTAATTTTAACCCATAAGGGTGCGAGACAAAATCTACCCAAAACACAGGGGTACCACGCGAAATTTGTCAAACTTTTGTATACCTAGCGAAAATTGCTATACCACGAGGGTACCTCGCGAAATTTCCGATTAAAAAATATATATTTATATGTCATCGTTCTTTTAATTATATATATATATATATATATATATATATATATATATATATATATATATATATATATATATATATATATATATATATATATATATATATATATATTAAATCTAATTTAACAAATTGGCTACATTGTAAAGACAGATCATGTACAAAACAATTAATTCCTTGGATGAAAAATTCAAGGTTTACCTTACTTCCTAACTACTAG
This sequence comes from Persicaria tinctoria, assembly GCA_037127255.1. Taxonomy (NCBI): domain Eukaryota; kingdom Viridiplantae; phylum Streptophyta; class Magnoliopsida; order Caryophyllales; family Polygonaceae; genus Persicaria; species Persicaria tinctoria. The sequence continues at coordinate 52,630,059 of JBANSL010000006.1, read as the reverse complement.
TGGGTCGAGTCAATCGGTGCAAGCCGATTTTATCTGATATATGACTCTTACCGATTGAGTTATGTTATCGAAGGTGGGTCCTCCTCATTAAAAAAAAATACAAAATAAATAAAAAAGTTGAAATCAATGAAAAAATAACTTGGGATTCCCTCGCTAGTCAAAGTGATTTATAGATGGTCATGTGTTCTTTTGAGCATGTAATCATAATAATTAAGTATATCTTATATCCCAACTTGCATCCCTTTACTTCTATCTTCACTTTCTTCTATTTGCCATTAATCTTTAACAAGTTAACCATATCCTAACTCTTAATTGAGGAATATATTTGTCCTTTTTTTTCTGTTGTTGTTGTTGTTATTTTTGGATATGCCCTTGTACCTTCTACTGTTCTACATTTACGTCGAAGATATGCCGTTACATGGATAGCCAAGTAACGAAAACGAGAAAGAGAGAGATAAAGAAAATGAATAACAAAACGTTATAACCGCTCAAATGCAAGAAATTTGCGGTATCTCCAAATGTTTTCCCCACGTACTATTGTTAATGCTTTCGAGACATAGACAGTTAGCATCAATGAGAGATATAACATGACCTCCCTTCTCTATGCAAAGTTAAACCGGATAATCCGAACAAGGACTTGACGAAATCATTACAAGGAGCGTCTATCGACAATGAAGGTGAAAAGTGCCTACTTTAAATCACAGTAAACTCATGATCACCAAGAAGAATTATCCCCATAAATCACTATCTTCGTTTGCATAAACTGCAAACCAGAACTCAGGTCCAACCAAGTGCCATCAATAAGCCGCGCAAATGCTGATAAAGAATCACATTTCGACGGCCAAAAGGTTCTTCAAGATAACACTAGACAGCCTCAAGTCATTCCTATCCAAAGGCAAAGATTCATCTTCCAGCTACGAAAGGCTGCTCAGGACGCCTTCATTCAAGCCCTTCTCCTGCAAAGAAGAATTCACCTTCGTAGTAGGGCCACCAAAGTGCAAGAAAGCCGATGTGGATGCGAAGATCAACAGTGAGCCTGTGGGCTTCAATGACAAGAAGAGTTCGAGTAGTTCATACGATGTGAGGCGTCATGTAAGAAGATTGAAGATGCAGGCGGTTGAGAAGCGGGAGGCGAGGATGAGGAGGGTGGCACAGAGGCTCAAGGAGCTGGAAAAAGTGGAAACCGACAATGTGGATCATCTGCTTGACATTGAAGAGGTTTTTCACTACTACTCTCGCCTCACTTCCCCCGCCTTCCTTGAAATCGTCGAACAGTTTTTCATGGAGATGCAAGCTGAGTTTATGGGCGCTGATCAGTCGTCGGAATTCTTGCAGCGGTCTACTCTCCCTAATTGAAGTTATTGTGGTTTTCTTTTTGAAATGTTTATTGGATTAATTTAGTTTCAGGAAGCTATTAATTAGTACGTATTTCTACTTGTAACCTGTACGTGGAGTTGTTCGTCTTGAATAATTCAATTGATGCCTGTTGGACTTATGTTTCATTTACTTAATTCATCATTGATCCAAATGGAATTGAAGATTTGTGCAACCTTCCTACGATATTACAATTTATGATACTCCGTATGTGATTATGCTGCACTATCACTAAGCCTTCTCCGACTGGAGGTGTCGGCAAAATCCACCTTGTCGCAAAGTAACACTACCAGCAAATTAAGCCATCTTCGATTGTCGGTGTGTGCAAAACCCACACCCCACTTCGCCTTTACTCCTTCAATCAAAATCGGAATTTTTTTTAATACTTTTATCAATTTTGTCGGCTCCGAAAGTTGGTGTCAATATAGGCATACCGAGTACCGACACCGACGCCGAAACTGGAGTTGGCCGTACAGTGAGACTAGAACGAAAATCAATGAACAACTGTCTAGGTAAACCCTTGGTAATATGTCAGCGTACTGATAAGAGGACGGGACATGTAGAACGCGGACATGTCCAATGACAACCTTGTCCCTTACGAAGTGGAGATCAAGCTCAATGTGCTTCATGCGTTGATGCTGGACTGGGTTGCTAGGCAGATAGATGGCGGAGACGTTGTCAGTGTAGACCAGAGTGGCCTTCTGAAGAGGGCAACGGAGCTTAATCAGGAGATTGTGGAGCCAAGAGTACTCTGAGACAACGTTGGCAACACCCCTGTATTCGGCCTCAGCGCTGGAGCGAGACACGACGGACTGACGCTTGGCTGACCACGACACAAGGGTGTCGTTGAGGAAGACACAGTAACCAGAAATGGAACGACGTGTGTCAGGACAACCACCCCAATCCACATTAGTGTAAGCAACAAGATCAAGCTTAGAGGAAGGAGTGATCGTGGTGCCGAGCTCGAGAGTGCCGCTGATGTACCGAATGATCCGCTTCAAGGCATGAAAGTGGGGTTCCCTGGGTGCATGCATGAACAAGCAGATCTGCTGAACGGTGTAACTGATATTAGGCCTGGTGAAGGTGAGATACTGAAGTGCACCAGCTAGGCTCCTGTATAACGTCGGATCATCAACCAAAGAGCCAGAATGAGCACCGAGCTTATTGGATGAATCGACAGGGGTGGCGACAGGATTACAGTTACCCATCTTGGCACGAGCAACAATCTCAGCAGCATACTTACTCTGAGAGAGAAACAGGCCAGGCGCATGACGCTGAACAACAACTCCCAAGAAGTAGGACAACTGACCCAGATCAGACATGGCGAACTCCGCACTCAACTGCAAAATAATAGACGTCTGAAGAGCATCAGAAGAGGCGGTGAGAATGATGTCGTCGACATAGAGTAACAGGAAGGCCAAGTCTGAGCCTCTGTGATAGATAAACAGAGACTTATCCGAAAGGCTGCCAATGAAACCCAATCAGTAGCAGATGAGCAGCAAAGCGCTCGAACCAAGCACGCGGAGCCTGTTTCAGACCATATCGAGAGCGCTTGAGGAGACAGACGTGCTTTGGATGATCAGCATCAACAAACCCCGACGGCTAGAACATGTAGACTGTCTCATTCAGATGGCCATGCAGAAAGGTGTTCTTGATATCTAATTGATGGATGGCCCAGTTACGCGACAAAGCTAGACTCAAAACCACTCGGATAGTGGCACTCTTAACCACAGGGCTGAATGTCTCATCACAATCAATATCTGCCTGCTGAGAACGATTGTTGACCACAAGACGGGCTTTGTAGCGCTCCAACGTCCCATCAGAGTGGAACTTGTGACGGAAGAGCCACATACAACGAATGACGTTCGCCTCAGGAGGGCGAGGGACAAGAACCCATGTACCATTCTTTGTAAGGGTCATGTATTCGCCGAGCATAGCCGCTTGCCAATTCAGGTCGAGGAGGGCTGTTTTGTGGGAGGTGGGAATGGGGGAAAGAGAGGTCGGGGTGGAGCCAGGGGGAATGGGAGTGAGGAGGGACGGAGGCAGGAAGAGCAGAAGTTGCGGGGAATGTGGCGGGCGTAGCAGGCCCGCCGCTGGTTGATTGGTCGTGGCCGCAACATGATGTTGGGGCCGCCGCTAGTAGGTGGGACGAGGGTGGGGGGGGGGGGGCGGATTCATGGGTGTGGATGGCAGGGCGATGTGCGGTGGTCATGGAGACGATCTAACGGGGTCCAAAGACACCGGAGACGTTGTGGGTGTGTGGTCTGGTGGTAGGGGGTAGGGGTGGGGGAGGGGGAGAGGTAGGAGCATCAGGAGAGCTCTAGGGAAAATGAAAGTGAGGGAATGATGACTCTGACTCTAACGGAGGCACAAGAGGTGTGGGAGACATAAAGGGGAAACGTGATTCGTCAAAGGTGACATGACGAGATAGAATGATCTTGTGGGTAACCAAGAAAGACACAAGGGCTGGAGCGTGGGTGAAGCTTATGAAGGACGGTGGATGACTAATTTGGAAAGCACAAGCACCCAAAGGTACGAAGTTGATCATACCTAGGCAAATTGCAATAAAGTGCCTGAGTTGGTGAGCGCTGGTTGAGGGTAGTGGAAGGGAGAATGTTTAGGAGGTAGCACGTAGTGGCTAAGGCGTAAGGCCAGTAGAGAAGGGAAATGGATGCGTGGAAGAGGAGAGAGTGCATCATATTGGTAATGGTTCAGATGATTCGTTCGGCCTTGCCATTCTGTTGGGAGGTATATGGGCTAGACAAGCGATAGGAGATCCCATTGGTATTGAAGAAAGTGTGAAATTCTTTGTTTTCAAATTCGCGACCATTGTCACATTGGAAACACTTGATAGAGGTGTGAAACTAGGAATTTGGGCAAAAATAGGAAACATTTGAGATTTCAAGTGCAAAGGGAAAACTCATAAGAAATGTGTATAATCATCCAGAAACAAAAGGTAATACTTATGACCCTCCTTCCTAGGCACAGAAGATGTCCAAATATCACTATGAATAATATCAAAAGGGGAAAACGTAGTATTTAAAGACCGCTGAAAAGGAAGTCTGGCATGCTTGCCTAACCTACAGGAAGAATATAAACTACAGCGAGGCTCTTTATTATATTGGACAAGACTCTTAGAACGAAGTAAATCTAAAACTGTAGGACTAGGATGACCAAGGCGTGCATGCCAAAGACTAGAAGATGATGCCGAGAAGGCGACTAGACTTGACGGGCTGGATGGTGAGGGCAACGACACGGGATACAGCTCCCCGGTGCTATTACATCTCAGGCACCCCCGTAGTAAGATCCTTCACAGAGAAACCAAATGGATCAAACACAAGAGAAACATTATTGTCAGTGGTGAACCGATAGATAGAGATAAGGTTTGTCATATGAGAGAGAGAATGAGAAGGACCCTTAAAAGAAAGAGAAGAGAGAGAGAGTACCTGAGAAGTTCGTCATATGAGAGGTAGCAAGGCGACCACCGTTGCCAACGATAATAGAATGAGCAGGACCCTTAAACGAAAGAGAAGAGAGAGTACCTGAGGAGTTCGTCATATTAGAGGTGGCACCAGTGTACATGTACCAAGCGGCGTCTGGAGGTGCCAGCTTCATTGAAGAGAAGGCGTGATACACATCAGTTAGAGGAGGGTATGCCTGATCAGACGACGACGGGAAGGCCTGATGACCGACGGGGCGAGAAGCAGGACCCAACAAGCCCTGTTAACGATTGGGATACGGAGCTGGTGGGTGATACGACACACCGGGGTAGCCAAAGGGCATCCAAGGCGGATAGCCGGGGTTGGAATACTAAGAGGGGTTGCGGGAATCGTGCTGCTGCGGCCGGCGCTGGTTGCTGCGCTCGCGACCCCTGCCGCGGCCGCCGCCTCTCGGTCCCTGTTGGTCGTTGCCGCGGGTGTGTTGTGGGGCATAGGTATCGTCGATGTTGCTGGATGAGGCCAATGTCGTCTTGTACTTGGCGACTTCGATGGTCTGACGGTGAAGGCGAGTCTCCTCCAGGATCAATTGAGACCGGGTCTTTTCGAATGTAGGGAGAGGTTCTGTCTGCTGGATATGAGTAGCAGCAGCGTTGTATTCAGAAGGGAGACCCGAGAGTACTTGGAGGACGAGGCAGGTGGCGCTGGGTTTAGAGTCGACGACGTCTAGTTGATCAGCCAGGGTCTTGATGTACTGACAATAGGCGGATATCGATGGAAAAGAGGAAAGCTTGCAACTTGAGATAGACAGCACGGGTGGACTTGTTGTCTTGAAAGAGATTCTGAAGTTTCTTCCAAGCATCCAAGGCGGTGTCTTTGGGGTTGAGAATGGTGGTCAATAAATCTTTTGAGATGGTGTTGAAGATCCATTGAAGGACAATGGTGTTGAGTTGAGCGAAGAGATCGTTGTCTTCACTCTCAGGGCGATTGACGGAGGAGTCAATGTGGTGGAGGACTTTATGAGCCTTAACATGGGTCGTGAAGAGGTGCGGCCACATGGTGTAGGTACTGGATTCGTGATCATGGATGATGGGGATGCAATTTTTTATATTAGAGATTGTGAGAGCGGAGTGGATGGGAGATTTGGTGGTGGGTGGGTCGGCCATTGCGACGAGAGGGAGAGATAAGTGCGAGGAGTGGGGGGGGTCGGCGGCAAGGGGGAGGGTGGTGGCTCGGGTTTAGGGTGAGGAGAGAGAAAGAAAAATTAAGGTGTGAGGATTTTAGGCTGTGATACCATGTAATATCACGAGATTGATTGTAATGTCCACTTTGAGGGTTTCCATTCATTGATAAACATATATATAGGTTACAAAGGTATTGGACTTTATTGGGCTTTGAGCTCACTATATATGAGGAGACCTATGTAATCTATCAGATTCCTCTGATGATCTTCAATCTCCTGCAATCTTTTATGACGCCTCAAATCATATGTATAAAAAGTTCGTGCATTTGGCGAAATCCTACCGTGCGTATAACAAGTCGATAATTAAACTTGTTATGTTAAAAAAGTTTTGCTCTTGGATCACCTAACAACTAGAGGGCAAAGTGCTTTGTGTGGCTTGTGATGGTTTAATAGATGTGTTAAGCGGAATTTCAGATCATATCTAAACATTTAATCGTGGGATCTTCATGCACAATTGATAGATCAATCATTGTTTAGAGGATATACCTTTGACGCGTGATCCAGATCGAATCTGGATGTAATCGGAAGAGATTGAAAGCTTCAAGCGTGACTTCTCTAATTAGTCCACACGAGTCCGGCATCTAGATCTCCCTTGTCTTCGAATGCTAGGACGAAGATCGAAAAGCTAGCAATCGAATTGCTTCGGATGATGGTGGTTACACTTGCTCACCGTACGATTGAAATTGACAACTACTTTGCCTTGGGTGCTTTTTGATTTCCTATGTAAAATCCCTCTATATGCTATTGTTGTTCCGTAGTAACACCCAAGCAAAACAATTTTGCTATTGCATATATATTTACACCGGTCAAACCTCTCGATGTGCATAGATGTTTTAGGTAATTAATTAGGAGGAGGGGTTATAATCCTTTTACATTCTAACGTACAAATTAACTTCAGAATGTGTAACCTCCCTAATTAATCTTTCTTTTATTAATTATTTCACAAATAAATAATATGAATATATATTAATAATATGCAATATATATTAATATATATTTAACCATCATTCCTGTTTAATAATAGCTATGGAACTCAACCGTTTAATCCCATTAATTGCAGTTGGCTTCTACCAAATCACTACGGCTCCTAAAATAATCGGATTGTATATCTCTATCAATCATCCTATTCCATGTTTAGTCATTGCACATTAAAATAAAGGACACAATTCCTTCAATCTTCCACTTGTCCTTAAACAAGTGTGCAATATAAGATACCCGTGTCTCTTAATGTCTTATTTGATGATATGGTGACATTCATATCTATTATCAAATATGTTTCTTGAACTCCGAGTTCGAACTGTCAATTAAACGAATGATTACAAATAATCCATTCGAGAATGGCCATGCATTATCAAATATGTTTCTTGTATGACTATGACTCTCACTCAACTTTTCGCAATCCCAACTACGACTTTTATAACTCCCTGTTACGGAAAGCGTTTAGCCGTGTCAAAGAAATACCAATCATTAAGAGAGACCATAATATACTCATATATGAGGAATCTACTAATCACGGTTTAACCTAAAACTCTATAATCCATTTTGTAGAGTCTTAATGTGGGTATGTCATATATGTACCATCCATACATATTTCTGTAATTCACTAGACATCTCCATGTCCCTATAGCCCATGAAACCCGGCGCTATCAGTCAACTTACAATATAGTCATTAATAAAATCACCTATGTCCAAGTTGATGATTTTAGGCTATGGACTTGCGATAATTCATAACCGCATTTCACTTAATGGGGTTTCATTTACCGTACACTTAAGATAAGCCCATTTGCGAACTAGGAATTATTTGGACATTTTATTTATCATTGTTCACGACAATATATAAATAAGTATGAAATATCATATATATCAAGTCGAACATAAACTTAGTGTGTAACACTCTCAACATAAAATGTAATAGAAAGAAATCTGAAAGCCATTGTCTAATGTGTTTGAGACCCTTAGCCCTAGTGTGACCATAATGCTTGGGCTAGGCATAAGCTTCGTCAATGGATTTGCAATATTATCATATGTATACACCTTACACGTCTTAATGTCAAATAAGGTGATACTTCCTCATAAGATGTACGATAAACTTGTCATCATCCTTAAGAAATAATCCTTGGTTCATCTCAAGAACTTTAGGATGTTCTTAGTTGCACACTAGTGTGCCTTTCATGGAATCTATTGGTATTTGCTACACATGCTCAAAGCAAATGCAACATCAGGTCGTGTACACACCATGACATAGGTAAAACCCTTTCTTCGAATCTTGCATATTGAATCTATTAAGAATCTTATCTATATATAAGTTCCTTGATTCAATCTAAGCAATCTCTTAGATCTATCTCTATAGATCTTTATTCCAAGTATGAACACTAACTCCCCAATTTCTTTCATTGAGAAACATTTCTTTAGTCATTCCTTAATGGACTCTAACATCGGAATGTCATTCCTAATAAGTAGTATGTCATCCACATACATGACTAGGAAGAACACTTTACTCCCACTAAACTTCTTGTATACACAAGGGTCCTCTTCGCATCTATTGAAATCAAACTCTTTGATTTTTTCATCAATCCGAAAGTTCCAACTCCTAGATCTCTTAAGCTTGCATACCTTTCTAACATCACTTGGATCTTCAAAACCCTATGGATGTGTCATATACACATCCTCTTCCAAGAATCCATTCAGGAAGGCGGTTTTGACATCCATTTGCCAAATGTCAAAATCATAATATATAAGCGGCAATAGTAAGGATTATCCTAATGGATCTTATCATGACAACTGGTGAAAAGGTCTCATCATAGTCTACACTATGAATCTATTTAAAACCTCTGGCAACTAATCTTTCTTTGTATACAAATACCTTTCCATCCTTATCTATCTTGAGTTTGAAAATTCATTTGCTCCCTACGGGTTTTACCCCATCTGGCAAATCTATCAAGTCCCACACTTGATTTTCAAACTTCGAATCCATTTCGGATCTGATAGCCTCAAGCATTTTCTTGGAGTCTGGACTCGTCGTTGCTTGCTTATAGGTATTAGGCTCATCATGTTCTAGCAAAAGAACATCAAGGTTCACCTTCAAGATGAAATCATCATAACATCTTGGTTGTACCCTTGGCCTAACTGATCTACCGGTGGGTTCAACTGGTACAACAACTGGAGATGGAACAATTTCCACAAATGCTTGTGGATCCTCTTGTTCATGTTCTTGGATTATTTGGGGCCTTTGACCTTCCAAAATCATCAACTTGTCCTCGACATCATCTATGTCATCTCGTTGTTGAGTTTGTTGCTCTTCATCATGAATTGGTTCAAGATGAATATTTCTCCCACTTGACTTATTGGAAATAAAATCTCTTTCTAAAAAGACACTATCCCTTGCAACAAACACCTTTTGATCACTGGGACTGTAGAAGTAGTATCCAAAACTACCTTTTGGATACCCTATAAAATAGCATTTATCTTATTTAGGGGCAATCTTATTCATTTGTAAACGCTTTACATAAGCCTCACATCCCCATATCTTCATAAAAGACAATTTTGGAACCTTTCCAGTTCATATCTCATATGGAGTTTTGTCTATAGCTCTAGACGGAGTCCTGTTTAGTGTAAGTACGGTAGTTGTGATGGCATATCTCCAGAAGGATATCAGAAGGTTAGCAAAACTCATCATAGATCGGACCATGTCTAACAGAGTCCTGTTTCTCCTTTCAGATACACCGTTAAGCTGTGGTGTTCCTGGAGTAGACAACTATGTTACTATCCCACATTTTTCAAATGATGATCAAATTCTTGGCTCAAGTACTCACCACCACGATCTAATCGAAGTGCTTTTATTTTCCTGCCAGTTTGAGTCTCTATCTCATTTTGAAATTCTTTGAACTTTTCAAAGGATTCTGATTTATGTGACATAAGGTTAATATATCCATATCTACTCATGTCATCAGTAAATGTGATGAAGTAATTATAACCGCCTCTAGCTTCTATACTCATAGGCCCACATACATGAGTATGTATAATGCCCAATAGCTCAGTAGCCCTTTCATTTGTTCCTTTGAAAGGTGACATTGTCATCTTTCCCATCAAACATGTATCAATGGATCCACAATCCACGTCTTTTAGAAGTTCTTCTTTATGGAGCTTCTTCATGCGGTCTAAACTGATGTGACCCAATTGACAATGCCATAGGTAGGCTTCACTCAACTTACTTGCTTATTGCCTTTTTTGCATTTATGTTATAAGATTCTGTTGTAAGGTCGAATACAAATATTCCCTTAATATCTTGAGCATGAGCATAGAAGATATCATTCTTGTGAATAATTATACCTTCATCTGTAGTGCTACAATTAAAACCTTCAGAATAAATTACTTTAGCCGAAACAAGGTTCTTTGTAATGCTAGGAACAAAATAACAATTATTCAGTTCTAAGATTAAACTAGAAGGAAGAGATAAACTAAAATCTCCTTCGACAAGTGCAGCAACACTTGCTCCATTTCTTATGCGTAGGTCTATCTCCCATTTCTTCAGTTGTCTCTTATTTCTTAGTCCCTGCACATTTGAAATAATGTGAGCACCATATGCGGTATCTAATACCCAAGTAGGACCATTATCTAATGTGAGGACATTGGTTGACAGTGGATGGAACTCAAAGTCCCATTCTTCTTGTATTCCAAGTACATGGGACAATTTCTTTTCCAGTGTCCCTTAGCCTTGTGATAAATGGTTTTTAGTCGCCTAAACCTTATCAAAATAAATTCGAACTTACCTAACTAATATAGTGTGATAAGTACGAGTCGATCCCACAGAGAATCAAGTTATTCCTAAGTTAAATTTATTTACCAATTAATAGAAAGGGGGTTTGTGATTGAGAATAAGAAAGAAAATAAATTAAATTATAAACAAATTAACGGAGATAACAATTAAGAATAGAGTTTCATCTACAAATATTCACTTAGTACAAAAAAGGTCTTAGACAACGGTTATTTATCAACATTGACAACGGTTATTGCACTGTTGTCTATGTCAGTGCGCTTTTAGGTAAAAACAACGGTTGGACCTATGACAACGGTTCTTTAAGACAACGGTTATAACCGTTGCCAAAGATGTTCCATAACCGTTGTCCATGTGACTCCAAAATTTGGAACAATCTATATTAAACGGCTTTAACCGTTGTTTATGTGTCATATAACCGCTATTTATCTATCATATAACCGTTGATTATGTGTCATATAACTGTTGTTTATGTACAGTCTAACTGTTGTCTAGGTGCACCACAACCATTGTTTATGTGTCATGTAACCGTTGTTTATGTCCCATATCTTCGTTGTCTAAATTTTGTTTTAACCGTTGTCTATATACAATTAAATCGATGTCTATATACAATCTCATTATTGTATAGGTACACCATAACCGTTGTGTATATACCATTTAACCGTATAGCCGTTGTCTAAATACAATTGAACCGTTGTCTATATACATTCTAATTATTGCCTAAGTAAAAAATCACTATACAATGCCTAACAAAAGAGCTTTCCTTCGGTAAAAGAACTACCATGGATCCAAGGAACTACCATGCGTTCATACAATCCATAACCAATTCTGTAAACAAGGATCCAAGGAAAGATTGTATGAACGCATCAGATTGCGCAAGCTTGGCTCTACAACTCCTTTCAATAGACAACTTGAATATGGCAAGTACATCTCTTTTTATGATTGTTCCACCAAGTGATGCCAAGCAAACATACATGTCCTCATTCACGCATCTTATTGTATTTCTGTGAGAAAAAAATACATGTTAGAAGCCGAAATCTAACTTGTAATTGAACCAAAAACAACAAGAAGCCAAAGACAGAAAATGCCCATTTAATTTGCTAAATTAGAAGCATTTTATTAATTAATCATACAATACGTCACTCGATGACAAGTTTTCAAGTCACTCAAACAAATAGCATGGGGATTGAAATAACGTAAATTTTACGACTAACACTCAAAATTCAACTACTAACCTGTATGTCTTCTGCTAGTATAGTTAAGCCATAATTCCTGACAGCAGAAGCACTTGCAACAGCTCCTGTGTCCTTGAACATGTGGAATGTACAAGACTGAAACAACAATCAAGAAGAACAAGTTTATAAGGTTCAGATAAAGCGAGTCTCGGTTATCATCAACATCACCAACTTCAATACATTATCCCGCAACAATAATACACAAGAAGCTGAATTTACTCTGCTAAGTTTAGAAGCATTTTATTAATTACTCATACGCTATTACACTCGATGGCAAGCTTTCAAGCAACTCAAACAAATAGCATAAACAAGTAGCATGGGGATTCAAACAGCATAAATTTTACCCCTAAAAATCTCCTAACACTCAAAATTCAACTACTAACATGTATGTCTTCTGCTAGTATAGCCATAATTCCTTCCAGCAGAAGCACTTGCAACGTACAACTTCTATGTGAACATGTGGAATGCAACAACAATCAATTAAGGAGAACTAGTTTTTATATAAAATGTCTTCGATCAAGCGAGTCTCGGCTATCATCAGCATTACCAACTTCTGACATTATCTTGCAGTAGTAATACACAAGAAGTTGAAGCACTCAGTGGAAAGTTTTCAAGACCTCAAACAAGAAAACTGGAAGAGACATTTAGCATTCACAAATTCAATTAACAGCCCAAAATTAAATTCACAAATGCACAAAATTGATTGTCAAAATCACTAACCCTAATCAAAATTCCACAAAATTGGTTTCAAAAACCAAACCCTAAACAAATTCTTATCTTATACCTATAAATTGAATCTCAAAACAAATTTAGAGCAGAAATTGACAAACTATAAGTCGGTGCAAAAAACTAACCTTTTCAATCGAATTTGGGAAGAAGGTTAACGGTTGTTCCAGCGGGGACTCAAATCGGACTGAGTGAGGACTAGGGCACCCGTTGCAGGCCAGCAGCCATAAGTAGAGGCGTCGTCTCCGCCACAACCAGCCACTGAGTGCCGGAACGGAGGCACCTACGCCGCCACAGCCAGCCACTGCGTGCGCCTTCGCCGCCATAGCCAGCCACTGCGTGCGCCTTCGCCGTCACAGGCCAGCAGTCATGAGCGAAGGTGCCTTCGCCGCCACAGCCAGCCACTGAGCGCCGGAGCAGAGTGAGCCACTGCGTGCGGGATGAACAGTTCGCTCTACGCCAAATCGAAATCACTCTGACGTTCTTCTCTTCGATCTGTTTGATGAGAGAGAAAAAACCAGTAAAGTGTAAAAAAAAAACCATCGAATATAAAAGGAATGAAGATTTTCTTTTCTTATTTTTTATAAATATTCTCTTCCCTTCCCAGACTCTTTTTTTTTTATATAATCAATTATTAAATTTTGAATGGTTCTGACAAAAAATAATAATTTAATTTTGAATGGTTTATTAAATAAAAAAGAATGAAGATTTTCTTATACGGGTCTTACCACTAGCATACAAGAGTTTTTTATATATTCGTTGTCTTTCTAATTACAAAGACAACGGTTTTAATTGGGCATAAACAACGGCTCTAACAATCGTATTATTTGAAATGTCCTATATATCTACAACAACGGTTCTTTATATATCCATTGTCTTTGTAATTACAAAAACAACGGTTTTAATTTGGCATAGACAACGGTTTAGTCAATCGTGTTTTTTGAGATGTCTTCCATATGTATGACAATGGTTCTTTATATATTTGTTGTCTTTACAACTACAAAGAAAACGGTTTTAATTTGACAAAGACAACGGTTTGTCAACCGTGTTTTTTGAGATGTCTTCTATATGTATGACAACGGTTCTTTATATATTTGTTGTCTTTGCAATTATAAAGACGACGGTTTCAATTGGGCATAAACAACGGTTATGTCAATCGTATTCTTTGAGACGTCCTATATATCTATGACAACGGTTCTTTATATATTCGTTGTCTTTATAATTACAAAGACAATGGTTTCAATTGGGCATAGACAACGGTTTTGTCAACCATGTTTTTTGAGATATCTTCTGTATATATGACAACGGTTCTATGTATATTCGTTGTTTTTGCAATTACAAAAACAACGGTTTTAATTGGGAATAGATAACGGTTCTGTCAACTGTATTCTTTGAGATGACTTCTATATGTATGACAACGGTTCTTTCTATATGCGTTGTCTTTGCAATTACAAAGACAACGGTTATATCTAATAACCGTTGTGCGTCCCAAAAAACTCTAATTTCTGTCAATATAGACAACATTATTTTAAAAACCGTTGTCTATAAGGTGTTTTCTAAAACCATTTTGTACTAATTTGACTAGTTGATCCTTGATTCTTCTTCAAGTTCTCTTTTCATCCTATTATTGTTCTTGTCCTGATGTTGTGTAAATTACTATTCCTACGAGTCATAGTAACCCTTACTAATTAGATAACCCTAACACGGTCAAGATTCAACCTAATATTAACATTAAGATTAAGGATTAACTAATATACATGCAACACCAAGCTACGAGTCAGCATTCAACATATAATTGATTCTCTACACACCAATTTAGTCCTACGAGTCCTAACAAGGCATGATGGCTACTATGGAATAAAGTTCCCTACGAGGAATCTACAAAATCCTAGCAATAATCTCAACTAGTTGTACGGACTAGAAGAAATTAACAATAATCGCAAAAGAATCAATACGAATCAATAGAAATAGAATAAGAATAGAAATCTCACAACTTTATCAAATCAAAGCTTCAATCTATAGACGAAACGGAAGAGTTTAGATCTCCATAAAAATAAGACAAAACATAACTAGGGTTATAGGTTGAACGTGTTAGTCGGCTCCTACGGCAAAAGCCGTAAGAATGTATATATATGAACTAGTGTAGAGCCCGTCTCGTGGACGGAGAATACGTTAACCTAAATATAAATTAATTTTTCCTTAAAAAAAATATAGATATAAATAAAATTAATTTGACAGACTGTATATAATCTAAATATATTTTATTTAAATTCTCTCAAATATAAATATTTAGATAGTTGATTTTTAAAAACATTTTAATGATTTTTTTATTAAATATGTAGTATATATTTATTACATTAGTTTACTAAAATATCTATCCGCTGATGGATTGTGTTATACTAATATAATTGTTTTTCCTTTTATAAGATATTCCATCTATCCAATAATATGAGTTAATGGTAAAATAAAATAATTATTTGTATTAGATTTCCTTTCTGACGGGAGAAAGCTTTGTGAGATGCACTCACGCGCCGCCACATATGCATATGCACTTACACGCCGCCACGCAGGCAACAATGCATCAGTTTTAATATATGTATATAGATTGGTAGCCGCCTCTATCTAATACGGAGTGTACTATAATATAATATTAATATCTAATGTTCTATCTAATTTCATCCTAAATATATACTATATAATAATAATAATTCTAGCATAAACAGCAGCATAATCACGTCATCACGTGGCTCCTTCCCCTCCTTTGATTACTATTTAGCCCGGTCCGATTGAAATACTAACAGCTTGTAGTTTGGCCCGCAATCATTGGCCCAATCATCCTTGTGAAATATGGTTAAGCTCTTGTGATCACGGTAACAGCAAACGAACAATACCTCCAAATTTCTTCCAAAATACCTGAATTATAATAAAACATAGGGGTGGGCACAAATCCCGCAAATCCCGATCCCGTCCCGGTCCCGTCCCGATCCCGTCCCGATCCCGGTGGGATTTAGGACAAAATAGCGAATCCCGTCCCGATCCCGTCCCGCAAAAATTATGCGGGACGAAACGCGGGACGATCCCGGTGGGATCCCGCAAATCCCGTCCCGTCCCGCATATAATAATAATAATAATAATAATAATAATAATAATGATAATTTTTATAATAATAATAATATTATTATTATAATATTATAATAATATTATTATTATAATATTATAGAATAATAATAATATATTATTTTGAGCAAATATTATTTATAACTATAATAATAATTTTCAATTTTCAATTTATAATAATAATAATATTATTATTATATAATATTATAATAATATAATATAATTTAATAATAATATTAATTTATATCATATTATATTTTTTTCTTGTAAAGTATAATTATTTTATAATAATAACAATAAAAATAAGTAATATTATTTTATTTTATTTTTAATTATAATGTGGGATTATTATTATTATTATTATTATTATTATTATTATTATTATAATAAAAACATATTACAAGAAATTAGTGGGCAACCGAGATACTATATGGGCACCCACCCCTTTAGCGATAACAAAGCCAAGTCTAGTAAAAATATAACGTGCAGCACGAGCCCCAGCATCCTGAGATACCGAGAATTTCTGAATCCGCTTCAGCAATGCAACCGCATCTGTATCCAACTCCCCCAATGAAGAGAATGAGAAGGGTAGGAAACCATAAACAGCCGCCGTACACAAATCTCGATACTTGACACACTTACGTCGAGCAGCATCAACAACAGCACGACCAGGCATAAAGTCAGAAATTCCAGACTGAGTCAATGGAGATGATCCCATCAAATCGACACACACATCCCGCCCATTTAGAGTTACAAGAGGCAAATAGCTAATTAAATACGGTATTCTTCCTAACTATCAATCGATAATTAGACAATATTGGTAAATCTTGTCTCAATTCCTTTCCGTCCTCATCTAGTAAGATAATGTAGCCAGATATGTTGAATATTATAATTAATTATACAATCATTGTATGAATTAATAATAGTATTATAATATTATTATTATTATTATTGAATAATATAGTTGAGAATAATACCGTATTCTACATATTATACTAAATAATGAATTATGAAAGCATTTTTCACTTTGCAAATTTATATAATATTTTATTATTTTTATATGCGGGACAAGGCCCGTCCCGTCCCGATCCCGTCCCGTCCAGACACCATCCCGTCCCGATCCCGTCCCGAAAAAAAAATGTCAATCCCGTCCCGATCCCGTCCCGAAAAAAATTCGCGGGACGAGTCCCGTCCCGGCCCAATCCCGTCCCGTCCCGTCCCGTGCCCACCCCTAATAAAACACGTGTGTAAACTCCGAATAACAAATAATATAAATTAACTATAAAATAGGTAAAAATGCTATAAATTAATATGCAAAACTATACTTGAAACATAACTAAAATAGACCAGATGCCGCTGGAGAACAGAGCACGATGCCGGAGAAAGGAGCCTCTCCTCCCCTGCTGGTGACGCCGCCTCTCTTCCCCTGCTGGTGACGCCGGAGAACGGAGCACAATGCCGGTCGGAGATCCCTTCCTCTCTCCTCCGCCTTGATCTCCGGCGCCCTCTCTCTCCCTCCGCCCATCCCTCTCTCTCCTCCGCTCCTTCCTCTCTCTTCCTCCGGCCATCCCTCTCTCCTCCGCCCCCTCCGACTTCCTCTCTCTCCCTCCGCCCACCTCCGGCCATCCCTCTCTCTCCCTCCGCCCCTTCCTCTCTCCTCCGCCTGGATCTCCGGCGCCCTTCCCTCTCTCTCCTCCGCCCCTTCCTCTCTCTCCCTCCGGTCATCCCTCTCTCCTCCGCCCCCCTCCGGCGTCCGCCCCTTCCTCTCTCTCCCTCCACCTGGATCTCCGACCATCCCCCTCTCTCCATCCGCCCCTTCCTGTCTCGTCCATTCCCCTTTTCAATTTTTTTAAAAATAAAAAATAAAAAACAAGAGATGCGGTCCCAGACCGCGTCTTTTGTGTTAGTTTTTTTTACCCCTTTTCACCCAATGTAAGATTTTTGACCTTAATAATAAAACGCGGTCTCAAACCGCGTTTTTCTGTCCGCCCTGCAAAAAATTAATATTTGTGTAATATTTTAAAAGTTTGAATATTTTGTTAAATAATTATTTTTTAGTGAATAATTTGAAAAAAAATTCCTTATCAAATATTACATATTTATCTTTTAATATTATTGGTAAGTATGACTATGAAATATTTTATATTTATATTTTTGTAAATCAACTAAAATATATAAATAGATGAATGGTGGCTTATATAACTTTCTATAAATTATAACAACATATTATTTTATTAATTTAAAATTGCTCTTATCAAATACTACATATTTATCTATGAAAAAATTTGCGAAATAGGCACATTTTTTGGACGTTTTTGCGAAATAGACGCGTGTTTGGACAATTTTGCAAAATAGACACTATATAACCCTAATAAACGCTCCCCTCTTTCTCTCCTTTTTCCAATCTCTCTCTCCGCCAAATTTGGAAATTCGGAGGAGCTGCCATGGACGGAGGAGGAGCGAACTCGGAGGTCGAGCGAGCGGCCGGTGGCGGTAGCGGAGAGCGAGCGAGTCGAGTCGAGTGGCCGGAGCGAGGCCGGAGCAGAGGCCAAAGCGAGCGAGCGCGAGGGAGCAAGCGCTATCTCCGGCGAGGCGGTTACAGATCCGGCCAGATCTATGGCTTGGCCGTCAGATCTATGGCGAGCGAGCGAGGGTCACATCTACTATATTTTTATTTTTACAATTGCACAAAATAAAGTTATATTTGCGCAACAAATTGTTATATTTGTACAACGTAAAGTTATTTTTGCACAACAAAAAGTTCTGAAACGAAAAAAAAAGTGGAAAAAAATATTATATTTTGCATAATAAAATGTCATATTTGCACAACTTACGGTTAAATTTTCACAACGTACTATTATATTTGCACGACAAAATATTAAATAAAATAAAATTAAAAATTAAAAAAAAACTCATGCATCGCTCACGATCTGTTTTCCGACAAAATGTTAAATAAAATAAAAATTAAAAATTAAGAGTTGCACGACTCTGTTGTAAGAGTTGCACGCCTCTGTTGTAAGAGTTGCACGCCTCTGTTTTAAGAGTTGCACGCCTCTTGTTTTAAGAGTTGACTGAGTGCTTGGATAAGCTTAAGATGATGCAGGGTGGCGTTTCGGTCGATTTTAGTGGGGTTAACATCGACAAATTCGTTGTTAGATACTTGGCAGGTTATTTTTGCACAATAATCGAGACTTTGTGAAATTGTTCTCAACATGATCTTATTTTCTCTCAATATAATTTCATACGTTCTCAATGAATTATTGCACAACATGTTCTTATTTTTGCTCAACAATTCTTTATTTTTGCACAACAATCGAGACTTGTGAAATTGTGTCTCCTCGTAATCTTGTTTTTTGTAAATATAATTTTATACTTTTTTAATAGATTATTGCACAACACGGTCTTATTTTTGCTCATCAATAGAGTAAAATTGCACAACATGGGGGGATTGATGGAAATGTGATCAACATTATCCTTAAGAGGTTGCACGACTCTGTTTTAAGAGTTGCACGACTCTGTTTTAAGAGTTGCACGACCCCGTTGTAAGAGTTGCACGACTCTGTTTTAAGAGTTGCACGACTCTGTTTTAAGAGTTGCACGACCCCGTTGTAAGAGTTGCACGACTCTGTTTTAAGAGTTGCACGACCCCGTTGTAAGAGTTGCACGACTCTATTTTAAGAGTTGCACGACTTTGTTGTAAGAGTTGCACGACTCTGTTTTAAGAGTTGCACGACCCCATTGTAAGAGTTGCACGACTCTGTTTTAAGAGTTGCACGACCCCGTTGTAAGAGTTGCACGACTCTATTTTAAGAGTTGCACGGCTTTGTTGTAAGAGTTGCACGACTCTGTTTTAAGGGTTGCTCATCAATAGACAATAATTGCACTACATGGGGGATTGGTGAAATTTTGTTCAACATCATCTTATTTTTGCTCAACTCTATGTTTTTTTTGCACAACAATCGAGACTTGTGAATTTATATTAAACATGATCTTATTTTATCTCAATATAATTTTATACTTTCTCAATAAACTGTAAGCGATTCAGAATAAATTGAAGCAAGTCGAGTTTTTTTTTTAATTTTTTTTTTAACATTTTGTCGTGCAAATATAATCGTATGTAGTGCAAATATAATATTTTGTTGTGCAAAAATAAAAATAAAAATATAGATTACGGATCACGTAATAAAATATAGTTAGTTTTTTTAATTTCTCATATTTGTAGGGTAATTTTTGTAATTTAACACAAAGTCTTTCTTCTTCCTTCCGCCGCTGGACTAGGTGCGCCCGCCTTTGTGTACTGGCTCCTCGCTCTGCCAGGAACTGCGGCCGCTCGACCTCGGAAACCTCCAGTCCCTCGTCGGATCTTCGGCGGCTCGACCTCGCTTCGTCCGGATCTAAAACCTCTAGTCCCTCGCTCGCTCGCTCAACCTCAATCGCTCCGCCTCGTTCGCTCACGATGTCGCAACTCCAATTGATCCACCGGCTTCAGATCGGCTTCGAATTAATTGATTCCGATTCAATTGATTTGTCAAATCAATTAATCGAATTGAATTCAGACCTGACAGAACAATCGGAGGATGCGAGATCCATTCCAGTTCTTCAAATCGAATCCGAAAGCAAGAACGACGGCGATCTGGAGGATGCGAGATCCGGCGACGTCGAAGCTTCGCCTCCAGATCCGGCGACGAGCGAGGGCGAGGGCGAGAGAGCTCGAGGAGCGGCCGGAGAGATCGAGCGGCCGGAGAGATCGCGGATAGGACGGGAGAGAGAGCGCGTAGGAGCGGGGTAAGAAGGTTTATATTGAGGCTATTTCTCAAAATTGTCCCAAAACGCGGCTATTTCGCAAAATGGGTCATATTTCGTGGCTATTTTGCAAAATGCCCCTTTATCTATTAATATTTTTGGTAAGTATGACTATAAAATATTATATATTTATATTTTTGTCAATAGATAGATAGATGGAGATGTTAATGTATATATTCATACAGTAAAATAAAAATATCTATTAATGTTTCATACTCATTACTCCGTATTAGATAGATCATAGATGAGTCTATACATTTTTATCTATTAATATCTAATATTTTTTAACTATATGAGTTAATGGTAAAATAATTATCTAATCTTTCAAATAATGAGTATGAAACATAAAATCTACGTTAATCTATAAATATAAAATATAAATATTTTATATTTATATTTATATTTTTAATGTACACTATAAATGATTTAAAAATTTTATGAATTTTTTTTTTTATAGTTTTTTTATATTCATACTTATTAATAATGAGTATGAAACATAAATAGATAAAAATAAAATAATTATCAAATCTTTTTTAATTATTATTATCATTATTATAATGTTGGGTGATATATATGACATATATTTTTATAAGATATTTGGAAGGAAATGTCTATCTATCCAAAGTGGTTTATAAGATATTCCATCCATCCAATTATATGAGTTAATGGTAAAATAATTAGATATTCCATCTATTCAATTATATGAGTTAATGGTAAAATAAAATAATTATTTAATCATTTTTAATTATATAGATTAGAACTATCTAATTATTTTTTATTAGATTTCCTTTTTGACGGGAGAAAGCTCTACGAGACGCACTCTCGCGCCGCCACGTAGGCAGACTCACTCACGTGCCGCCACATAGGCACCAATGCATCGGTGTTAGTATATGTATATATAGATAGATTGAAAAATTTTACCTGTATTACCTCCCGATCCTCAGCAGGTGGCTTTAGACATGGTTCATCAACGGGGGAGCTCAGAATGAATGTATCGGATGGAGTGGAAGACCCAACACATGAAACCTCATGCGTCGACTCATGAGATTCTATGTCAGGAAGCACCAAACCCTCGTCTCCATCGTCAAAGAAACTGTCTGTGAACAGTTCCTCCTCGTTCTGAACATCATTATCATGTTGAAACCAACTAGGAGGGAATGAATTAAGCACAATGACTTCAAGAGGATCTTCCATTCTTGCATCTTTCAATGTCCCAGGGGATGGCAGGATCGGTTGGCTTTCTTTATCAACTTGCGGGTGGCCATCTGCTCTGCTATAATCTCGCTTGATATTTGAGTAAGTTGGCTGATTTGTTCCCCTAAGTTTTTGATCCTCTCAGCATTCTCCTGCACCGCTTGTGTAAGGGCTTGGATTGCATCATCCAGGTATATGACAGAGTCCTCCATTGTTGGAGATATCGAAGTGAAAGATTCTTCCTGTGCAACATGGTAATCCATATAACAGAAAAATCCCCACAACCCCTACAAAGCTGAACGTGATAGGCCTCCGTTACTCATATGCCCAGCAATCGCTCGTGTTTCAGGAGTCGTCCCGTCAATTATGCAAATAATCATATCTCGGATGTTGTCTTGATAACCCCGTGAATTACGGATGTCAACATATCTCTGCAATCTGGTAAGATATTAGTGAAAGTTCTCACCTTGAAACTGCAACAACCTCAACATCTAAAAAGTTAGTAGGAAAGATGTTATGAACCGTAAGATAGGTTCACAACAAAATAGATATATACAAAAATTGATAAACACCCAAAATAAAGAAATAAACTTTGATTCCCCGGCAACGGCGCCAATTTCATAGACGGTTTTTAGTCGCCTAAACCGTATCAAAATAAATTCGAACTTACCTAACTAATATAGTGTGATAAGTACGAGTCGATCCCACATAGAATCAAGTTATTCCTAAGTTAAGTTTATTTACCAATTAATAGAAAGAGGGTTTTGTGATTGAGAATAAGAAAGAAAATAAATTAAATTATAAATAAATTAACGGAGATAACAATTAAGAATAGAGTTTCATCTACAAATATCCACTTTGATTTGACTAGTTGATCCTTGATTCTTCTTCAAGTTCTCTTTTCATCCTATTATTGTTCCTGTCCTGATCTTGTGTAAATTACTAGTCCTACGAGTCCTAATAACCCTTACTAATTAGATAACCCTAACACGGTCAAGATTCAACCTAATAGTAGCATTAAGATTAAGGATTAATTGGGATACATGCAACACCAAGCTACGAGTCAGCATTCAACATATAATTGATTCTCTACACACCAATTTATTCCTACGAGTCCTAACAAGGCATGATGGCTACTATGGAATAAAGTTCCCTACGAGGAATCTACAAAATCCTAGCAATAATCTCAACTAGTTGTACGGACTAGAAGAAATTAACAATAATCGCAAAAGAATCAATACGAATCAATAGAAATATAATAAGAATAGAAATCTCACAACTTTATCAAATCAAAGCTTCAATCGATAGACGAAACGGAAGAGTTTAGATCTCCATAAAAATAAGACAAAACATAACTAGGATTATAGGTTGAAAGTGTTAGTCGGCTCCTACGGCAAAAGCCGTATGAATGTATATATATGAATTGGTAGCCGCCTCTATCTAATACGGAGTGTACTACAATATAATATTAATATCTAATGTTCTATCTAATTTAATCCTAAATATATACTATATAATAATAATAATTCTAGCATAAACAACAGCATAATCACGTCATCACGTGGCTCCTTCCCCTCCTTTGATTACTATTTAGCCCGATCCGATTGAAATACTAACAGCTTGTAGTTTGGCCCGCAAACATTGGCCCAATCATCCTTGTGAAATATGGTTAAGCTCTTATGCTCACGGTAAAGGCAAACGAACAATACCTCCAAATTTCTTCCAAAATACCTGAATTATAATAAAACACGTGTGTAGACTCCGAATAACAAATAAAATTAACTATGAAATAGGTAAAAATGCTATAAATTAATATGCAAAACTATACTTAAAACATAACTAAAATAGACCATATCACCTTACAGTGGAAACAATCATGGTCAGTAGCTAGCATTGGCTTCTCACCACCCTTAGGATTTGAAACTTTCTTGCCCTTCCCTTGGGTATTGTTCTTGTTCTTGGCCATCTTCTTGAACCGTTTCCCTCTATTGACGTTAAGAACTTCCTTCATGTTGTTAGTGGGAGTATTCTGCTCAGCAGCTTTGAGCATACCATGGAGTTCATTCAGCTTTTTCTTAATACCATGCATATGGTAGTTCATCCTGAATGAGGCAAAGCCATCATGTAAGAAGTGTAAGACGATATCTGTGGCCAACTCTTGGTTATATGGGGTGCCCAATGTCTCTATACGGCTAAAACGACGGATCATGTTGAACACATGGGGACCTACTGGCTTTCCCTTCACAAGCTTGCTATCCAGTATAGCCTTGTGAGTTTCATATCATTCAATCATTGCATGTTCATGAAACAACATTTTCAAGTTGGAGATGATAATGTGGGCATCCTGATGTTCAAACCTCTTTTGAAGGTCAGGTTCCATGCCAACTAGCATTAGACAAGTAACAGGCAAAGACTCACTCTTTAACTCCATTACTCTCACCTTCTCCTCATCTGATGAGTTGTCGGTGATGGTAGGGATAGGGGTGTTCAGGACGTCCTCACGCCCTTCGGACCTGAGAACAATTCTCAAATTCCTTTCCCAATCGAGAATGTTCGTTCTATTCAATTTGTTCTTCTCAACTATTGAGCGTAGGGTGAATTTCAAGTTATCATTCGACATAATGCCTATATATAAAAGGAAATGACATACAAATCAGTATATGTTCGAAATGCAAATTACTTAATATTAAACACATTAAAAATAAGTAAATGCGCATTTTATTCAAATTTTTATTGTTCCTTGTGAATAAAATGATTCCAAGATCCCATTACAGACAAGACCTAACGTACTTTTGCACTTCCTTAAGTCTTGTGTGTTGAAGGTAAGTAACAATTACTAAATATAACTCTTTATAATTCTTGGTTGATGATCCACATCCAATGTAAAATCATCCCCATCCCTTAAGATCCAAAACATTGCCTTTTGGTCTCTCGTTGGGTACAACCATATCAAGGTTTATGAACCCCCGTATAGATACACCCTCATTAGCCCAAGATTATGGAAAGACATCCTTACTTTTGTGAAGCCCATCCAACCAAAAATCTAGACAATATAAAGACAATATAAAAAAAATTCCATAAATAAGGAAAGGTAGTGCCCCAATTTACTATTGGAATTTAAGTATTTTATTTGTCTTTTATTTATAAGTGAAAAAAATGTCATAAATAAAGACAATATAAAACTTAAAATAAAGCATTCAAAATGCAATAATTTTGATCCTACTATGGCCCCTACGATACAAAATTTAAAAGATCTAATCTTCATGGGTCTCTACCCTTGCACCCTTCATGGATCTTCATCCTTGAACTTCTTATGTCTTCTTCTTCTTCTTCTTGTATTACAATATTTCCTAATAATCTAATTATCGAAAATAAAATACAAAAATACATAACGATACGCAGATCGTGTACAAAACAACATAACGATGCACATATCTTATTTATGGGCCATTGTTGTGAAGGAGGAAATCAAGATAAAGAAATAAACTTTGATTCCCCGGCAACGGCGCCAATTTCATAGACGGTTTTTAGTCGCCTAAACCGTATCAAAATAAATTCGAACTTACCTAACTAATATAGTGTGATAAGTATGAGTCGATCCCACATAAAATCAAGTTATTCCTAAGTTAAGTTTATTTACCAATTAATAGAAAGAGGGTTTTGTGATTGAGAATAAGAAAGAAAATAAATTAAATTATAAATAAATTAACGGAGATAACAATTAAGAATAGAGTTTCATCTACAAATATCCACTTTGATTTGACTAGTTGATCCTTGATTCTTCTTCAAGTTCTCCTTTCATCCTATTATTGTTCATGTCCTGATCATGTGTAAATTACTAGTCCTACGAGTCCTAGTAACCCTTACTAATTAGATAACCCTAACACGGTCAAGATTCAACCTAATAGTAGCATTAAGATTAAGGATTAATTGGGATACATGCAACACCAAGCTACGAGTCAGCATTCAACATATAATTGATTCTCTACACACCAATTTAGTCCTACGAGTCCTAACAAGGCATGATGGCTACTATGGAATAAAGTTCCCTACGAGGAATCTACAAAATCCTAGCAATAATCTCAACTAGTTGTACGGACTAGAAGAAATTAACAATAATCGCAAAAGAATCAATACGAATCAATAGAAATAGAATAAGAATAGAAATATCACAACTTTATCAAATCAAAGCTTCAATCGATAGACGAAACGGAAGAGTTTAGATCTCCATAAAAATAAGACAAAACATAACTAGGATTATAGGTTGAAAGTGTTAGTCGGCTCCTACGGCAAAAGCCGTATGAATGTATATATATGAATTGGTAGTCGCCTCTATCTAATACGGAGTGTACTATAATATAATATTAATATCTAATGTTCTATCTAATTTAATCCTAAATATATACTATATAATAATAATAATTCTAGCATAAACAGCAGCATAATCACGTCATCACGTGGCTCCTTCCCCTCCTTTGATTACTATTTAGCCCGGTCCGATTGAAATACTAACAGCTTGTAGTTTGGCCCGCAATCATTGGCCCAATCATCCTTGTGAAATATGGTTAAGCTCTTGTGCTCACGGTAAAGGCAAACGAACAATACCTCCAAATTTCTTCCAAAATACCTGAATTATAATAAAACACGTGTGTAGACTCCGAATAACAAATAAAATTAACTATGAAATAGGTAAAAATGCTATAAATTAATATGCAAAACTATACTTAAAACATAACTAAAATAGACCATATCACCTTACAGTGGAAACAATCATGGTCAGTAGCTAGCATTGGCTTCTCACCACCCTTAGGATTTGAAACTTTCTTGCCCTTCCCTTGGGTATTGTTCTTGTTCTTGGCTATCTTCTTGAACCGTTTCCCTCTATTGACGTTAAGAACTTCCTTCATGTTGTTAGTGGGAGTATTCTGCTCAGCAGCTTTGAGCATACCATGGAGTTCATTCAGCTTTTTCTTAATACCATGCATATGGTAGTTCATCCTGAATGAGGCAAAGCCATCATGTAAGAAGTGTAAGACGATATCTGTGGCCAACTCTTGGTCATATGGGGTGCCCAATGTCTCTATACGGCTAAAACGACGGATCATGTTGAACACATGGGGACCTACTGGCTTTCCCTTCACAAGCTTGCTATCCAGTATAGCCTTGTGAGTTTCATATCATTCAATCATTGCATGTTCATGAAACAACATTTTCAAGTTGGAGATGATAATGTGGGCATCCTGATGTTCAAACCTCTTTTGAAGGTCAGGTTCCATGCCAACTAGCATTAGACAAGTAACAGGCAAAGACTCACTCTTTAACTCCATTACTCTCACCTTCTCCTCATCTGATGAGTTGTCGGTGATGGTAGGGATAGGGGTGTTCAGGACGTCCTCACGCCCTTCGGACCTGAGAACAATTCTCAAAAGGAAATGACATGCAAATCAGTATATGTTCGAAATGAAAATTACTTAATATTAAACACATTAAAAATAAGTAAATGCGCATTTTATTCAAATTTTTATTGTTCCTTGTGAATAAAATGATTCCAAGATCCCATTACAGACAAGACCTAACGTACTTTTGCACTTCCTTAAGTCTTGTGTGTTGAAGGTAAGTAACAATTACTAAATATAACTCTTTATAATTCTTGGTTGATGATCCACATCCAATGTAAAATCATCCCCATCCCTTAAGATCCAAAACCTTGCCTTTTGGTCTCTCGTTGGGTACAACCATATCAAGGTTTATGAACCCCCGTATAGATACACCCTCATTAGCCCAAGATTATGGAAAGACATCCTTACTTTTGTGAAGCCCATCCAACCAAAAATCCTGACAATATAAAGACAATATAAAAAAAATTCCATAAATAAGGAAAGGTAGTGCCCCAATTTACTATTGGAATTTAAGTATTTTATTTGTCTTTTATTTATAAGTGAAAAAAATGCCATAAATAAAGACAATATAAAACTTAAAATAAAGCATTCAAAATGCAATAATTTTGATCCTAGTATGGCCCCTACGATACAAAATTTAAAAGATCTAATCTTCATGGGTCTCTACCCTTGCACCCTTCATGGATCTTCATCCTTGAACTTCTTATGTCTTCTTCTTCTTCTTCTTGTATTACAATATTTCCTAATAATCTAATTATCGAAAATAAAATACAAAAATACATAACGATACGTAGATCGTGTACAAAAAAACATAACGATGCACATATCTTATTTATGGGCCATTGTTGTGAAGGAGGAAATCAAGTTCGAAAATGTAATGAAATAATTCAAACCAGATTCGTGCCCCATGCAAATAATTACAAGACTCCCTCCAATGTAGTAAGAGAAAGCCAGGATCGAATCCACGAGGTAGCGTGTCAGCGTATCCTAGGCAGCTGTAAATCTCACAGAAAAGCAAACTGAAGACAGAAACAAAAAAACAAGGAAAGAAAGACAGAAATAACAAGCGAAGACAGAAATAAAAGCAAAGACAGACACTGCTCGATCTCGACAACAGGTAACTCGAGATAGAGTAAAAATAGCAATGACAGAAAACTCAAAAGTAAACACAGAAACTCGATCCAAACCAACAGTACTCGATCTAGACTAAACCTAACTCGAGATCGACTAACGCAGTACTCTAGATCGAGTAAAAACATAAACCTGTAAATTGCAACTTCGAACCACAGATTTCAGATTTCGGAAGAAATAAACTCAATATATAAAGAACTTCCAAAGCCAGGGTATCAATGCCACAACGATAACCATGCAAAGTAACACATAAAGGCATAAAAGATCATGCTTTCCATCAAAATAACTTTCGTTATTAACAAATATGCATATAGAGGCTTTCACATAAACCTTAATTGTTACTAACCCTTTTCACATAATTAACCCAAGTTGCATTAAGATCACTTTTGCTTCAATAATACAAACAAGGATCACCTTCAACTCTCGCAAAAGAATCATGCTCATAGGGATAGAAGACGAATTGCATAAAAGGATTGTACCTTTACCGCATCACCTCGCATGGCTACCATCGGGCTCACCCCAGCCGTAGAAGTGGGTGGACTACACGCTCTTCATCATCAAGAAAGACATTAAATAACAAAAGAAACTAACTTGCATTGAATTAAATAAAGAAAGCATACAACCAAACAAGACAAATCCGCTTTCGCCTTTCCACCTTGCTTGCCACAAACCCTCTCTCTACTACTACTCACTTCTTCTCTCTGAAATCGAATGATGAAAAACCAGGCCCTAAGGCTTTATTTATAGCCTTCTATTCATTGCTATTCAAGGATAGAATATATCTATCTATATCTAAAAAGCTTTAAAAGATAAATAAATTAAGTAAAGGAATTAAATCTAAAAGGGAAAATTATATCTAAATAGGTAAGTCTCTTCTCCATGTGTGGTAAATCTTCTCCATAGATAGAAGTTGATAGATGTAGGATAGATGTCGGCCAACTCTCGGATTCCTTCGGCTCCAAGGACTCCCAATCCGAGTCGGACAGCAAAACCGCGTAACGCGGCTCGGACATGGCGTTCCTCGATCTAGACCAAGCCTCCTCGAGATCGAGTAGAAGTGGCGTCGAGTATGGCTTAGCTGGGCTTGGTCGAGCAGCTAGTGCTCGTCATGGCTCGGATCTTGGCTCTCTGAGTCCTCGAGATCGAGTAAAGAACTCGAGATCGAGTTGGCTGGTGACGAGGATGGCTAGCTTCGGTGATGTCGGGCAACTTCTCCTCGACAAGCTCGGACAGGTGCGGTGCTGGGTCCTCGAGATCGAGGAGATTCCTCGAGATCGAGTAGAGGTTGTGCTCGGCTTCTCCGTCTTCGGCTTCTCGACTTGGCACAGTTCGTCGACTCCGGACATGGCATCACAGTGTCGTCGATCTCGATAAGATTCCTCGAGATTGAGTTGGCTTCCGGGAGTCGGGTTGTCTCTGACTCAATTTCTCGATCAGTGCTTAGTCGACAAGGTCTATGCTCGGACATCGTCGTCGAGATCGAGTAAGCTTACTCTAGATCGAGTAAAGCTGGGCTCCTAGCATGATTCGACTGGTTCCACTGCTTCTTGACCTTGCACTTCTGTAGTTTATTTCCGAGATTTTCTGACCTTTCTCAAAACTGCTGTAATTTGCCTCGAATTCTGCGAAATTAAACAAAAACTGGTGTAGATTCCATAATTTGACAAATAAACATAAACTACATAGATTATGTACTATCTTAGCCCAAATGCATGAAATGTATGCAGAAATCGATATAAAAGTAGGTGTAAAACATGGCAGATTCAGCTCACAACAAACACCCCATACTTAAGCTTGCTTGTCCTCAAACAATACTTTTACTTGTCATTCAGGGAAAGAAATCAAAACTCTCAACATCTTAGATTCATTGCCATATAACCCAGCAGTCAATTACCATCCTCGAAAAGGTACTAGTGTCACAGATTCATGCATGTGCAATACAAAAGCGTCATTTACTCACTAAAGGAGGGTTATGCAAAAACAAATTTATATGTGACAAAGCATTAATAATCAAGAGGACTTCAATTTAAGCTCAAAAAGGAATAGATTGGTAAAAGGCTAAAGGTGGGCAATTTTTGGCAATGTGGTGCTAATGATCCGGGGAAATGGAGTACTTTCCAAACTGAATTTCCACATTCCTTCTCCTTGAGATTTGTCACCTTTCATAATGCTAACCACACCACAATTTCCTACCAAACTCCAATAATGATAACCACAACACAATAACCATATAACATCTCCATAATGTAACATCATTCTTAACATAATCCCCGGATAGGAAATAAGGTAAAGAATGGCAATATTTAGATCATGTGGAGCAATGTATGAAATAAGGCATAATATGGCTTTTGTGTAATGCATATAAGCATAGGTAAGGCTTAGGATTATAACAATATGAGCATTATATGGAAATATAAAGTCATCCATCCTCTTATCATGCAATATGTCAAAAGCAACATCAAATTTTACCTCCTTTCATGGTTTTCATCAAAATATGCACTTCATTGTGACTTCCTTTTACTAGGCAATTTCATGCTATATCTCTAATGAATCCAATTTTGCATCGTTGAGTTCAATATAAGCTTCCATGACATTTATCAAAATTTTCAATGGGGGTCGTTTTTCTCAAACTTTTGGAAAACATGCATATAAGCACATAATTCAATAATACATTCCAAAATAGCGATGTAGCAATTCAAGAATTAAACTCTAAATATGCACACATAATGTCAAATAACCAAATATGCATATAGTAAGCCCTTCCCCCACCCCATACTTAAACATTACAGTGTCCTCACTGTATTAAAACAAGGGCAAAGAAAGAGACTCACAAGACAAGTGTGTAGGGCTTCATAATATGCTTTGGCCGAGTCCGAATATAGCTTGCTTCTATCCATGGACCTGAAAAGTGTAGAAGACATATACCCACAATAGAAAAACTAAAAGTTCCAAAAACAAAAAACAAACAAAACAATGTCCAAAAAGTCCCAAAAATAAATGTCTATGTACAAGCTCTAGATTTTATAGTCGCTAGGCCGACTTTCTCCATTAAGCTGAAGGTGGAATTTGCAGGGCCTATGTAGCTTGGGCTTCAAATAGGACTCCATTCTTGTCCATCAGCTGTAATCCTCCAGAATGGATCTTGTTCACCACGAAAGGTCCCATCCTCTTCTTGTTGAATTTGTCAGGGAACCAATGATCCTTTGATTTAGAGACATAGAGCTTGTCTCCAACTTCATACTCTTTGGGCTCATCATTGGATATCCTACATAAGCGCACATACCAAGGCAAACCTCTCCCATGTATAGATAAATCTTTAATGGAAATAGGAGAATAAAGATCCACACCTTGGCTTACCTTCGCAGAGACGGAATCGGGGACCACGGTGTTTGGTCGATCTCGAGTAGGGGTACTCGATCTCGACGAATTTTCAGCTTCTGGTGGTGGACTGCTCGAGGATGCAGAAGCTGGGGACGGTGAGACTTGGTCGATCTCGAGTAGCCTAGCCCGTCTGGTGGAATCAGCGTCGAGGAAGGAGAAGTCGAGGAAGCGAGGTGGTGGTCGATCTCGAGTAGTGTACTCGATCTCGAGTAGGGCTCGGCTTCTGTTTGGCTACTCGACGACGCTGGTGCTGGTGGATGCTCCTGGTTTTGGTTGAGATCGACTAGAGTCATCGATGTCGAGGAATCTTGGTCGACTATGACCCCATACTTGGTTCTTGTCAAGGCATCCGAAAAATTGTTAGTCCATAACGACGTACCTTGGTCCGTGTCGAGTGGATTCTCTGTTTCTTCCTTTAGGATGGCCATGATCTCTTCCACCTGGGCCTCCATGTCCCTTTTTTCCAGCTCCTCAGGGGTCATATTTCTTACCTTGTGTTCCCCGCAAGTGATGTAGCCAACTGAGATAGATTTTACCTCTTCCATTGGACCTGTATGCCTTTCAGTTTTATTAAAAGAATACTCAATTACCTCATCGTTGATGTTGAAGGTGAGTACTCCTTTCCTCACGCTTATGTTGGCATCCACCGTCGCCAAGAAGGGCCTTCCTAGAATAATTGGACAAGCAGGGTCTTCTTGCATATCAACAACTAAGAAATCAGCAGGACCAAAGAATTTACCTACTTGTACTGGCACATTGTCCACCATGCCTGTTGGAATGACCACCGTGTTGTTGGCCATATAAAGTCTAGCATCCACAGGCTCTAGGTCACCTATCTTAATCTTGGACCAAATTGTTAAAGGCATTATACTCACACTAGCTCCAAGATCACATAAAGCATTAATTTTATATGGACCAAATCCAATGGATATAGCAAACTTACCTGGATCTGGTCTCTTCTCCAGTATGTCCAAATGGTTGCACTTCTCTGTAAATTCAGCCATTGACCTCTTCTTGCTCAGAATCTCCTTCAGGAACTTGACATAGGATGACATTTCATTGAGAGCTTCTGTGAAAGGGGATGGTGACATTGAGTTTCTGAAGCATCTTGATGAAGCGCTGAAATTTCTTCTCTGCTGGGTCCTTTGGAGATTTTATGGCTAAAGACAACTTCTTTTTCTGATTCTGAGCTAGAACAGATGTCGGATTTGCTGCAGCTTTCTCGATCTCGGGATGGGTTTCCTCGACCTCGACTACGTCCTTCTCGATCTTGACCAGTTTCTGTGGTGTCGAGTTGCTATGCTGTGGAGACGAAGGTTGGCCTAGCTGTTCCTCGAGATCGAGTTGCCCTTGCTCGAGATCGACTAAGTGCTTATCGACGTCGACTTGCTGCTGGTCGACTTGCTGTTTTCCTTCGTTCTGCTGCTTTCTGACCTTTGGCTCTTGCAGTTGATGGCCGCTTCTGAGTTTTACAGCAGCTAGGTGCCAGTCTTTCCCTTGGGATTTGGTTCTGAAGATCCAGGGAGCGAACCTGACTGTCTGGGATTCCTGCTGCTAGCTGGCCTATCTGTGTATCAACTAATTTCCGCCATATATCAATTTCCCCAAGCCTAGAGTTGACACCTTGCATCCGAGTATAGACGGAGTTGAAGGACTGCTTAGTTTCGGAATAATTCCTCCGTATTTCCTCTAGGACTATCTGTAGATCATCCCTTTTCTGGTCCCTTTCCGGATGTCCTGGAGCTCTGTAGGGCGGGGGATTCCTAGGGGCACCTTGGTTCCATTGTGGTTGCTGAAACCTTTGGTCCCCCATGTAGTGATTGGGAACCCCTGCATAAGCTGCCTCTTCGTGATGCTCTGCCAGCCTGACTTGCTCTGTGTGTGGGCACTCAGTAGTGGTGTGCCGCTGCGATCCACATTCAATGCAAGGTTGGTTGACAGAAAGATACTTTACTTGCTTAAGGAGCTTCTTGTTCTGATCTCTGTAGTACTGCTCCCTTACATCACGATAAATCTTTTTAGGAGGCTCATAGAGGGGCATGGATGGTGCTGGCCTGGCGTAGGGGTTCTGTTCATAGTTTGCAGTAGACACATACTTGTTGTCATAGTTAGTGAGCTTGTCGAGCACTCCCTATGCGTCAATTGGTGGCATCGTCAGATACTCATAGCGAGTATACTGGTTGATCCTATCCTTAGTGACTTGGTCAAGAGAGTTGAAGAAGATCTCCTGAATGACGTAGGGTGGTTGTCCATGAGTAGGGCAAGATCGCAACAGTTCCTTGTACCTCTCCCATGCTTTTGCTAGCGGCTCCCCGGGCTTCTGTTTGAAAGTTGTGATCTTTTGGAAGAGGAGTGCTGTCTTTGCAGGAGGGAAGAATTTGTTCACAAACTCTTGCCCTACTTGGGCCCATGTTGTGAGGGATCTTGGTTTCAGCCCTTCAAGCCACTTCAGTGCAGGTCCAGCGAGAGACCAGCGAAAAGCCTTCATCTTGACATATTCCAAAGTTGTACCTTCAGCAAGAGTACGACACATGTCAGAAAAATTGGTAATAAGTTCAAGAGGACACTCATTAAACCTACCAAAAAAAGTATTATTTTTAAGTTCTATAAGGAATTGAGTGCGAATTTCAAAAGAGTTTTCAGGGATTAGAATCGCCGATTCAGGCGCGACGAGAGTTGGGTGCATATAATCCTCTGCCGTGGTTGGGTACTGGGCAAGCTCAGCCTCCACTTGTTCCCTTGCTGCTTTCTCAGTGGCGATAGCAGCATCTTAAGCGGCTAGTTCCCTTGTAAGCCTCGCAATTAGCTATTCTTGTGTCTCAGCGGCCGCCATGGCTCTTTGTAGTTTAGCTCGGATGTGTAGGAGGCGTTCCGGTTCGTCTAAGCCGACAAACTCAGGTGGTTGACCAGAACGGCGCATACACCTGTAAAGTGACTCAAAGAAAACGTGAGATTTTAACTACCTAAGGCGCGAATGATAGCTTCCCCGGCAGTGGCGCCAATTTATTGTGAAGGAAGAAATCAAGTTCGAAAATATAATGAAATAATTCAAACCAGATTCGTGCCCCACGCAAATAATTACAAGACTCCCTCTAATGTAGCAAGAGAAAGTCAGGATTGAATCCACGAGGAAGCGTGTCAGCGTATCCTAAGCAGCTGTAAATCTCACAGAAAAGCAAACTGAAGACAAAAACAAAGAAACAAGGAAAGAAAGACAGAAATAAAAAGCGAAGACAGAAATATAAGCAAAGACAGACACTGCTCGATCTCAACAACAGGTAACTCGAGATAGAGTAAAAAGAGCAACGACAGAAAATTCAGAAGTAAACACAGAAACTCGATCCAAACCAACAGTACTTGATATAGACTAAACCTAACTCGAGATCGACTAACGCAGTACTCTAGATCAAGTAAAAACAGAAACTTGTAAATTTCAACTTCGAACCACAGATTTTGGATTTCGGAAGAAATAAACTCAATATATAAAGAACTTCAAAAGCCAGGTCAACGCCACAACGATAACCATGCAAAGTAACACATAAAGGCATAAAAGATCATGCTTTCCATCAAAATAAGTTTCGTTATTAACAACTAGACATATAGAGGCTTTCACATAAACCTTAATTGTTACTAACCCTTTTCACATAATTAACCCAAGTTGCATTAAGATCACTTTTGCTTCAATAATACAAACAAGGATCACCTTCAACTCTCGCAAAAGAATCATGCTCATAGGGATAGAAGACGAATTGCATAAAAGGATTGTACCTTTACCGCATCACCTCGCATGGCCACCGTCGGGCTCACCCCAGCCCCAGAAGTGGGTGGACTACTCGCTCTACATCATCAAGAAAGACATTAAATAACAAAAGAAACTAACTTGCATTGAATTAAATAAAGAAAGCTTACAACCAAACAAAACAAATCCGTTTTCGCCTTTCCACCTTGCTTGCCACAAACCCTCTCTCTCTCTACTACTGCTTACTTCTTCTCTCTGAAATTGAATGATGAAAAACCAGCCCCTAAGGCTTTATTTATAGCCTTCTATTCCTTGCTATTCAAGGATAGAATATATCTATGTATATCTAAAAATCTTTAAAAGATAAATAAATTAAATAAAGGAATTAAATCTAAAATGGAAAATTATATCTAAATAGGTAAGTCTCCTCTCCATGTGTGGTAAATCTTCTCAATTGATAGAACTTGATAGATGTAGGATATATCTCGGCCGACTCTCGGATTCCTTCGGCTCCAAGGACTCCCAATCCGAGTAGGACAGCAAAACCGCGTAACGCGGCTCGGACATGGTGTTCCTCGATCTCGACCAAGCCTCCTCGAGATCGAGTAGAAACGGCGTCGAGTATGGATTGGCTGGGCTTGGTCGAGCAGCTGGTGCTCGTCATGGCTCGGATCTTGGCTCTCTGAGTCCTCGAGATCGAGTTGGCTGGTGTCGAGGATGGCTAGCTTCGGTGATGTCGGGCAACTTCTCCTCGACAAGCTCGGTCAGGTGCGATGCTGGGTCCTCGAGGTCGAGGAGATTCCTCGAGATCGAGTAGAGGTTGTGCTCGGCTTCTCCGTCTTCGGCTTCTCGACTTGGCACAATTCGTCGACTCCGGACATGGCATCACAGTGTCGTCGATCTCGACAAGATTCTTCGAGATCGAGTTGGCTTTTGGGAGTCAGGTTGTCTCTGACTCAGTTTCTCGATCAGTGCTTAGTCGACAAGGTTTGTGCTCGGACACTGTCGTCGAGATCGAGTAAAGCTGGGCTCCTAGCTTGATTCGACTGGTTCCACTGTTTCTTGACCTTGGACTTCTGTAGTTGATTTCCGAGCTTTTCTGACCTTTCTCAGAACTGCTGTAATTTGCCTCGAATTCTGCGAAATTAAACAGAAACTGGTGTAGATTACATAATTTGACAAATAAACATAAACTACATAGATTATGTACTATGTTAGCCCAAATGCATGAAATGTATGTAGAAATCGATATAAAAGAAGGTGTAAAACATGGCAGATTCAGCTCACAACAGCCATACTAGTCACCTTATATATGCAAATAATATATCATAATATAAAACAAGCATAATAATTAATCTCAATTTAAATTTAAATCCTTATATGGCATTAATCAATATTAACCATAAAATGTAATAATTGGATTAAACTGTATGAAAAAGATATAATATCTTATATTAATCTGAAGTGGAATTTCATAACTTTTAGGAAATAATTAAAATAAACAATATCATAATATTATCCATCTTAATTTCATGCGCAAAATCTCAATTCACCGGTAAATAGTCTACAACCAAATATTTTACGGCAAATATGTTATATCAATATATTTTGAGATCTAGCCAAATATACACACGGAAATCATCCACCGTTTCGGTTTCATCACCGAATCGGATCGAATCCGACTCGGATCGGTGGTATTCTATTTCCATGATAATTCATACAATATCATCTCTCAATTCATCAAAATCTCCATTTCAATTTTATATTTTATCCATATAGAATTTCCCATCAATTTAAATCAAGATCCGCATCAAAAATTAATAATTAATATATTGATCGTATCAATTTATGCATGATCGCTCTGATAGCAATTGAAGGTTTATTAGATGTGTTATGCGGAATTTCAGATCATATCTAAACATCTAATCATGGGATCTTCATGCATAATTGATAGATCAATCATAGTTTAGAGGATATACCTTTGATGTGTGAACCAGATCGAATCTGGATGTAATCGGAAGATATCGAAAGCCCCAAGCGTGACTTCTCTAATTAGTTCACACGAGTCCGAAATCTAGATCTCCCTTGTCTTCGACTGCTAGGACAAAGTTCAAAAAGCTAGCAATCGAATTTCTTCGGATGATGGTGGTTACACTTGCTCACTGTACGATTGAAATTGGCAACGACTTTGCCTTGGGTGTTTTTTGATTTCTTATGTAAAATCCCTTCTATATGCTACTGTTGTTCCGTAGTACAACACCCAAGCAAAACAATTTCGCTATTGCATATATATTTACACCGGTCAACCTCTTGATGTGCATAGATGTTTTAGGTAATTAATTAGGAGGAGAGGTTATAACCCTTTTACATTCTAACGTACAAATTAACTTCAGAATGTGTAACCTCCTTAATTAATCTTTCTTTTATTAATTATTTCACAAATAAATAATATGAATATATATTAATAATATGCAATATATATTTAACCATCATTCCCGTTGATCTAGCCAGTAAACTCAAAGTGTATGACCTCATAGGACCCGTTTATAATAGCTATGGAACTAAATCGTTTAATCCCATTAATTACAGTTGTCTTCTAGGAAAGCACTACGACTCCTAAAATAATCGGATGGTATATCTCTATCAATCGTCATATTCCATGTTTAGTCATTGCACATTAAATTAAAGGACACAATTCCTTCATCTTGCCGTTAGGGAAATATCATTACTAGGCTCCGTTTAACACCATTTGTTAGCTTCTCGGTGCTTTTGATTTTAATATTATATATTTTAAATGAAGTAAATATAATATTTTAGTTTAATTAGCTTTTGGAATTAAAGCTTTTCAATAGCTACTCACCAAAGCTTTTAGGAGATTTTGGTTTTCTATTTACATGTTTCCATTAACTACCCTAAGAGCAAGGTTTACCAAATACCATAATAGCTTAATTATTAAACTATATTTAATAAAATAATCTCTCAGCTTCAACTACTCTTTTACCAAACAGAGTCTAACAAGGAGAAGAGGCGCCATCACATTACCATCGATGCCCCTTGCCCTATTTGTCACTTTAAGGAGGAATCTTTGTCCCTCTGTAAGGAATAGGGTTGTTGGGCGGTTAGGAATAATTATAGGGTTAAGTGTGTAATTCGCAAATACCTTAACTAGACTTTATCCCTTGTACAAATTATCGAATAGTTAATGAAAACCACCTTCTCTCTTTCTCCTATTCTATCTTCTTCCTCCTCTCTAGCCTCTAACTCTCCCTTCCCTTCTCAATCCTCCATTAAAGGTCAAGCCTTCGCCTATCCGACATGTGGTTCCTTACAAATTAATTGGTATCCGAGCTTGTAGATCGTCCTACCTATATTTGGAATCACCAATCCGAAATTTAGTGTAATCTCGAGCAATGGCAACGAGCGATGATTGGTAGCTTCAATGGACGGAGTCCGATCGACGCTTTTACTAAAATATCAATGAAATTAGGCTTCAATGGGGGCTATCGCTGATTAGTCATCCATCGTTAAATGCAAAGAATGAAGAACGCGATCGAACGATTCTTATCGAAATCCATCTCGAGTTCTACCCAATTTCTCGGGAAATTTTGGACAAGGTATTCGTTAAATTGGGGATTATAGAGTCCCTGGAGATCTTTTCTCTAGGGTAGAAGTATCATTCAAAGTTTCAATTTCAAATAAAAGAATTGGCAATGGAAGCTTTTGAGTCCATTAATGATAGAGATGTCTATTAGGGTTGTTGTCGATTGGAGTTGTTCTGGCCGGGTTCAACGCAATCGCCTTCTTCATCAAACCACGAAATCACCAAATCGAGTCCATAATGGGATGGGGGTTTTGAGTCAGATGAAGCTCCTGATAAAGTTTGAATCATCAAAAACCGGTCCAGAATTGGGGGTGGTCTCGGAGTCCTCGACGCTAGCGAAACAAGTGGGTGTTAATAAGACAAAAGCAGAGCCTGTTTGGCTCGAAGGTGTCAAAGAAATTGCATATCCGACCACAGTTAGGGTTCAAGAAATCGATGAGGTTCGGAAGCACTCGATCAAGTTAACTTCCAATCCTCGGGAGGTTATGAAATATGATGGTGCGGTCAAAGGATTAGGTGAATTGGTTGTGCTCTTGATTGAATTGATGGAAATTAAGTTGGCTAAATCAAGAATGGATTCGTCTGATTGTGTGAGAACCCGTAGTGCATACGCACCAAATGTTTTTCAAATTGCCAAAAAGGGGTGTTCAGTTAGTAACTTGTTTAGGAGTTGATCATAGTTGCACGAATCATGTTAGTTCTAGACTAAGAAGTATTAGTGCCAGTATTGAAATAGACCATGATGTGATTTAATTGCCTTATGATAGAGATAAATCATGAAAGGAGGCATTATCTACATGTTTTTTTATGGTATTAATAGTCTTATAATGCATTGGCTATTGTCAAGGGTCTTGTATTCGATCCGAGTGGCATTGATCCCTTGCTGGTAAGAAGCCGAAGTCAATTATCTTCCCATCCCTCTGGCTTTTTGAGTTTAATCAAGGTATATGGAATGTTAGACGGTTGTTATAGGAGGAAATCGAGTTCAAAATATAATAATAAATCAAACCAGATTGTGCCCACACAAATAAATACAAGACTCCCTCCCGATGTAGCAAAAGGTAGTGAGGATCGATCCTCGAGGAAGAATGTCAGCGGATCCTAGATAGCAGGCAAATCTCACGAACGGATTTCGACTCAGGAAGTACTCCACGTCGACTACTCAGTCGAATAGAAACTACAAAACAAAAGCAAACATAATCCAAAACGCAAGAAAAAAACAAATCTGGTCGATCTTCAGTAGGGTTACTTGACGTCGACTATTGTAGCACTCGACGTCGACCAGTGTCGTCGATATCGAGTATAACAGAAACGAAAATCGTAACCTTAAATTGCAAGAAAACGAACGTAAACACGAAATTGGTGAAATTAAACTCAATAAACTAAAAGACTTCCAAGATCAGGGTTTCAATACCACAACGATAACCATATAAAATAATGCAGAAGGTATAAAATATCATGCCTTTTCATCAAATAACTTTCGTCATTAACAAATAGGAATATAGAGGCTTTTGCATAAACCCTAATTGTTACTAACCCTTTTTCACATAATTAATCCAAGTTGTATTAAGATCACTTTCGCTTCAATAACACAAACATGGATCACCTTCAACTTTCGCAAAAGAATCATGCTCATAGGGATAGAAGACGAAATCACATCAAAAGATTGTACCTTTAGCGCATTATCTTACATGGCTACCGTCGGGCTCACCCCGACCCTATAGATAAAGGAATTGTACTCACACTAGCTCCCAAGTCACATAAAGCAATAAACTTGTATTAACCGAATCTAGTGGTTATAGAAAACTTACATGGATCTGGCCTTTTCTCTATGATGTCCATCTTGCTGCACTCCTCTGTGATCTCAGCCATCGACCGCTTTTTGCTTAGAATCTCCTTGAGGAACTTGACATAAGATGGCATCTCATGAAGGGCTTCTGTGAATGGAATGGTGACGTTGAGCCTCTGACGCTTCTTCACGTAGCGATGAAACTTCGTTTTTGCTGGATCCTTCAAAGATTTCATTGGGAATGGCAACTTTTTCTTCGTCGGATGTGCTGAAATGTGGTCGACAGGGGCAGATGGGTGGTCGACGTCGACTATAGGGTCTTTGACATCGACTACAGTAGTCGACGTCGAGTGTTGTTATCGTGCAGAAGACTCCTCGATGTTGTTTGACTGGTCGATGTCGGGTGTTTCTACTCGACGTCGAGTAGACTGGTCAACATCGTCTAGACTATGCTCGACGTCGAGGAGATTTTTAGCTTCGTCTTTCCCTTTTTCGACCCTTGGCTCGTGTAATTGGTGTCTGCTCCTTAGTTTTACAGCGGCGACTTGTCCAGATTGCGTATTGGGATCTGTATGCCCAAGGAGCTTTCCAAATGGTCATGGGATATGTGCTGTGAGTTGACCCACTTGGGTCGCTATATTCGTCTTCTAGATGTCCATCTCCCTAAATCGTGTATTGAGGTTGTGGAATTGAGTCTGGATGGTGCTAGTGTTGTGCCTGATTTCTCCTCATCTCATCGAGGATCATCTGTAGATCATATTTCCGCTGGTCCCTCTCTGGATGTCCTGGAGCTCTGTATGGTGGGGGGTTCCTAGGGGCACATTGGTTCCATTGTGGTTGGTAGAACCTTTGGTCTCCCATATAGCAATTGGGACCCCCTGCGTAAGCTACCTGCT
Source organism: Persicaria tinctoria (assembly GCA_037127255.1). Lineage (NCBI taxonomy): Eukaryota > Viridiplantae > Streptophyta > Magnoliopsida > Caryophyllales > Polygonaceae > Persicaria > Persicaria tinctoria. Next base: position 52,588,220 of record JBANSL010000006.1, on the reverse strand, counting down.
CACGAGTTTATGCTAGCCTAACTTGATTCGTGTGTGCGCACTCTGGGGTGGTCTGCCGCTGTGAGCCGCATTTAATGCAAAGTTAGTTAATAGATAGAAACTTGACTTGCTTGAGGATCTTGCGATTATGATCTTTGTAGAACTGCTCCTTGACATCAGGATCAATCTCCTTAGAAGGCTCATATAGGGGCATGGATGGGGCGGCCCTCGCATATGTATTACCGTTGTAATTCACAAGAGCCCCATAGGTTTTGTTAAAGTTGGTGAGGCATTCGATGGATGCCCACACCTCTGCTGGTGTTTGTGTGAGGTATTCGTATTGCGTATATTGATTGATCATTTCCTTGCTGGATAGATCAAGATAGTTGTAGAAAATCTCCTGAATTACATATGGTGGCTGCCCATGAGTAGGGCAGGATCGCAGTAGATCCTTGTATTGATCCCATACTCGTGTTAGCGGTTCCCCAAGCCTTTGTTGGAAAGTTGTGATCTTTTTTCGGAGGAGCGTTGTCTTGGCGGGAGGAAAGAACTTGTTGATGAACACATTCCTAACCTCTGCCCATGTTGTGAGGGATCGCGGCAATAGCCCCTTTAGCCATTTCAACGCTGGACCTGCAAGAGACCAACGAAAAGCTTTCATTTTTACATATCCAAGAGTAGCACCTTTAACAATAGTTTGGCACATATCAGAAAAAGTAGTAATATGAGCGAGAGGGCATTCGTTAAATCGCCCTTCAAAAGCATTATTTTGAATTTCAGTAAGAAAGGCAGTGCAAATTTCAAAGTCATTAGCAGGGATTAGAATTGCCGATTCAGGCACTATTAGAGTCGGGTGCATGTAATCCTTTTTAATGGTTGGATATAAGGCAAGCTCAGCTTCCGCCCGCCTCCTTCGTTCTGCTTCCCGCTCAGTGCATGCTCTCTCAGCGGCGAGAGTAGCATTGTTGGCTGCCTAGTTCCCTCTGAATCCTTTCGATCATCTGAGCATGCATTTCTGTCTCTTCCATGGCTTTCTTTAGTTTTGAATGGATGCGTAGAAGGCGTTCCGGGTCGTCTAAGGTGTCAAACTCAGGTGGTTGACCAGAACGTCACATACACCTGAAAAGTACTCAAGGAAAACGTGAGATCGAACTACCTAAGGTGCGAATGATTGCTTCCCTAGCAACGACACCAAATTGTTGTAGGAGGAAATCGTGTTCAAAATATAATAATAAATCAAACCAGATTGTGCCCACGCAGATAAATACAAGACTCCCTCCCGATGTAGCTAAAGGCAGTCAAGATCGATCCTCGAGGAATCATGTCAGCGAATCCTAGATAGCAGGCGAATCTCATGAACGGATTTCGACATAGGAAGTACTCGACATCGACTAAGTGTCCTCGACATTCGACTACTTAGTCGAACAGAAACTACAAAACAGAAGCAAACATAACGCAAAACGCAAGAAAACAAACAAAGATGGTCGAAATCGAGCAGGGGTAATTGACGTTGACTACTATAGCACTCGACGTCGACCAGTGTCGTCGATATCGAGTAGAATAGAAACGAAAACTGTAACCTTAAATTGCAAGAAAATGAACGTAAACACGAAATTGGTGAAAATAAACTCAATAAACTAAAAGACTTCCAAGATCAGGGTTTCAACACCACAACGATAACCATATAAAATTATGCATAAGGTATAAAAGATCATGCCTTTTCATCAAATAACTTTCGTCATTAACAAATAGGAATATAGAGGCTTTCGCATAAACCCTAATTTTTACTACCTCTTTTTCACATAATTAATCCAAGTTGTATTAAGATAACTTTCGCTTCAATAACACAAACATGGATCACCTTCAACTTTCACAAACGAATCATGCTCATAGGGAAAGAAGGCGAAATCGCATCAAAAGATTGTACCTTTAGCGCATTACATTACATGGATACTGTTGGGCTAACCCCGACCCAAGAAGTTGGGTGACTACTCACTAGACCTATCAAAATGAAACCCGACTCGAAAACCCGAACCGACCGCCCGGTAGTTTTTGGGTCAAAACCCGAAAATTTAGACCCGACATTTTTTTTGACCCGAACCCGAAAACCCGATAAATTTCCGGGTCAACCAGGTTTGGGTCCAGGTCGACCCGATCGGATCAATGAATTAAAAAAAAGAGGGGAAAAGAAAGAAGGGTTTGGTTTGGGGCAAAAGCAAAATGTACGGCTTCAACCCTAACCAGTAACCATCGTCTTCAAGACTTCAACCGACCGCTTTTCTTCTGTTGGGCTCGCCTTTGCTTACTGTTGCTGCTCTCGACCTAGTTGCGCTGCCTCCTCCTACTGCTATCGAGTCTCGTCGTCACGACCTGTTGCTCTTCCGCCTGTTGTTCGTGCTGCTAACCATCGTCGTCTCGACAACGCCTTCCACTATTGAGCCGCTCTTCCGCCTACTGCTCTCGCTGCTGCTCTCACCTGCTCCTCCTGCTACTCGGTGGCCTCCTCTTCAATTCAAGTATGTATGTATATTATATATGCTTATTTTCGATTCATTTTGTGTATATTATACTGATTTTCGATTCACTCTACAGTCTTCACCCAACTCTCATGTTGTTCAATTAGGTGTTTCGATTCGGTTTGGATTGTTCAATTAGATTAGGTGTTTCAATTCACTCTTCAATTAAGATGAGTTGTTCAATTAGGTGTTTCGATTTGGTTTCTGTTTTGGGTTGTTCGATTCGGTTAGTCATGTTGTGTTGTTGAACCAATTAGTTGTTCGATTCACTCTTCAACTAAGATATGAGTTGTTCAATTTGGTGTTTCGCCTCACAACTATCTTACTGCCTGTTCCGTTGCATTTTTACACTGTTTAGGAACTGGAGGTTGAATGCTGAATCCGATATGCCCGGGTAGGCACTGCAGCGGTGCGTTTCAACGCCTTGATACTCACTAGTGGATTGTCCTTGCTCTGTTCGGACAAAACAACAAACCGTGTTTTTAATTCACTAGAATGAAAAATTAAACTATTCAAGGATGAAAAACATAATAGTTTAAAAATAAAGGTGTTTTTACCATTAAGCAAGTTCCTTCATTAACGTTGCAGTTGGGGAAGTCATGAGAGCAGCAGCTGTTGTGATCATCACAGCAGGTTGCACCCTTAAGAGGGCAGCACCCCCAAGCAAAGCAGTAGTTAGCGTACTCGCAAATACATTACTTGATCAATTTGATGAAGCTACGTTTACTTTAAATGGCATTGATACGCTATCTTGTATAATTGATTAGAGATTTAGAGTATTGATTGAATATTTATTACAGTACAGATGAAAATGAACACCAAGATATTCGAGGAATTGGGTATCAAATTAACGAAATGGGGATCTGACGATTAAAGGAGTACGTCAGTTGTGTTTTGTGGCTCATCTAATATCATATTTTGAAGCTTGTATTGGGTTTTCTTTCTATTGTAAAGGATGTTATCCTAACTAATTTTTATTCAACTCTATCTATTGTGTTTGAATTTGCAGATTTTTAGACTCGTATTTAGAATCTTCAAATGATCAGATATTTTGGATATTTTTTAGTATTTTCTCATCTTAACTTGTGGGTTATTGTAATATTTGGTTATGTTTGTCTTTTTTTCATTTCCAATAAGTTAGGCCTCTTTCATTTTAGCGTTTTACACCTTTTTTGGGGCGTCGAAGTGTCAATTTTGATTGAGAAAATAAAAAAATTGTCAATCAGAAAATTGACCCGAAATCAACCCGAACCCGCCGGAAACTCGAGTCAACCCGAGTTAGTATCGACCCGGGTTTACCCGAGACCCGTTTATCCGAAACCCGTTTTTATCCGATACCCGTTACGACCCAAACCCGACCCGTTTGATCCGATTGACAGGTCTACTACTCACTCTTCATCATTAATAAACACATCATTAATAAAAAAGGAACTAAATTGTATTAATAAACTAAAATGGAGCTTACAACCGAACGAAGCCAAAACGTCTCTCGACAAACTCCAACTTGCACTCGGCCTCTACTCTCTCTCTACTCGCTATCTCCCTAATTGTGTGTATGAAAAGCTTGAATGCCTTTCTAGAGGAGACTGCCCATTTTGAATTGAATAAAACTCATCCCCCCTAAGGCTTTATTTATAGTGTTCCATCAAGCTAATCTTGGAAGGAAAAACTATACCTATATCTAAAACTTTCTATCTAAAAACATAAGATAAAACATTAATGATTAAGGAAATAAATCTATAAGGAAACTAGAACTAATGTGGATAAATCCCTTCCTTATTAATGGATCTTCACTTGATGTTGATAGAATTCACGTGCCTTGGTGTAGAAGTAAGCTCAGCAACTCGGATTCCACTCGATTTGGACTCGGATTCGTCACTGGAACGTACTCGACTTCGACTAGAATTAGTTGACTTCGACCAGGCTTTTTCTCCTGGGTTGCACTCGAGCTCGGGCGCGTTCTGGACTCCACATGTGTACTCGACTTTGAGTACTGTAGCACTCGACATCGAGTAGCCCGGGACTCCTCGAGTGATCTGCTCGACTTCGCGTGATTTTCTGGCCTGATATACTCGATATCGAGTAGTCTTACTCAATATCGACTAGCCTTGTTGAGTTGCTCTTTCCTTGTTTTCTACTCGACTTGTCCTGGTTCAGCTGCTCCTTGACCTCAGACTTTCTGTAGTTGACTTCGAGCTTTTAATCCTTTCTTCGAATTGCTGCAGATTGTCTCGCTTTCTGCGAAATTAAAAAAAAAACTAGTATAGACTACATAATTTGGAAAATAAGCATAAACTACGTAGATTCTGTATAATTCTAACCCAATGATATGAAAGGAATGTTGAAGTCGATATAAAAGTTAATGTAAAACTTGGCAAATTAGGCTCACAAAATACACCACATACTTAAGCTTGCTTGTCCTCAAGCAATACTTTTCATGGTCATTTAGGGGAAGAAATTAAACCCTCAACATCTTAGATTCATTCTCATATAACCCTCCAATCAATTACCATCTTCGAAAAGGTACTAATGTCACAAATCCATGCGTGTGCAATAAAAGAAACATCTACTCACAAAAGAAGGGTTGTGCAAAAACATTCATATGTGACAAAGCATTAATAATCAAGAGGACTTTAATTTAAGCTCAATAAGAAGTAGATTGGTAAAAGGCTAAAGAAGAGCAATTTTTGGCCATGTGGTGTTTGATCCGAGTAAACGGAGTACTTTCCAAACATTCATACCACATTCCTTCTTCTTTTGATTTCTCACCTTTCTCTCAATCGCTCATTGCTTTTTTCAATATAATGCTTTTACCTCTCTAACCTCAGCACTACATTCTCGCGAGTCGCAAACATGGGTGTCATGAATGGACCAGATACGTAGTGCTTCGGACTCCTCACCTTGGTGTCCCATCCTGCGGAACTATTATCTCAAGGCAAGCAGGGTCGATCTACCTTTATCTCATGATGTGACTGGATTTTCTTTCACTCATTAAATTTTCCAAACTTTCGTGCCAAACTCCAAAAATGATAATAACAACAACACAACAACCATATGATTATCTCCATAATATAACATCATTCTCAACATAATCCTCGGATAGGAAATAATGTAAAGAATGGGAAATATTTAGATGATGTGGTGCAATATATGAAATAAGGCATAATATGGCTTTTGTGATGCAAATAAGCATAGGTAAGGCTAGGAATATATATATATATATATATTTATGAGCATTATATGAAAAATATAAAGTGCTCCATCATCTTATTTTGCAACATGTCAAAAGCAACTTTTATTTTTACCTCATTTCACGGTTTTTAATAAAATAATGCACTTCATTGTGACTTTCTTTTACTAGGCAATTGCATGCTATATCTCTAATTAATCCAATTTTGCATCGTCGAGTTCTATTAAATGCTTCCATGACACTAATTCAAATTTTTTTATAGGGGTGGTTTTAATGAACTTTGTAAAACATGCACATAAGCACATAAATTGATAATGAATTCCAAAATAGCCATATATACGCAATTCGAGAAATAAAACTTAAATATGCACACATAATGTCAAATATGGCCAAATCTGCACAAAGTAAGCCCTTCCCCCACCACATACTTAAACATTACAGTGTCCTCACTGTAATGATGTGTGCACAAAAGTGGTCGACATCGAGGAAGTGTAGTCGACGTCGATCACACATGCTCGACATCGAGTACATTTGAACCTCAGGGTGGCCGTTCTCCTCGATCACAGACCCGTTGCTCGTCATGGGTTGTCAACGTCGAGTACGTTACTCGATGTTGAGTACTTATGCCGCTTCTTCGTACCTGAAAGACATTTTAGAAAGATAATCCACAATAGAAAAATCCAAAAGTAATGTCCAAAAACAAAAAAAAAAACAAAAACAAATGTCCAAAAATCCCAAAAAACACCAAGTCTTTTATTTACAAGCTCTAGACTTTATAGTCGCTAGGCCGACTTTTTCCGTTAAAGCTCAAGGTGGCATCTGCAGGGCCCATGTAGCTTGGGCTTGGAACATGACTCCATTCTTGTCCATCAGCTGTAGTCCTCCTTAATGGATCTTGTTCACCATGAAAGGTCCCATATTTTTCTTGTTGAACCTCTCCCATGTATAGATAAATCTTTAATTGAAATAGGAGAAGAGATGTCCATACCTTGGCTTACCTTTGCAAAATTAGCTTTCAAGACCTCCTGGTCTAGTCGACTTCGAGTAGTGGTACTCGATATCCAGTGTCGTTCGTCGTCTAGTGGATTGCTGGTCGAAGGTGGAGAAGTCGAGTGCCCATGCGTATGGTCGACGTCGAGTAGAGTACACGACGTCGAGTAGGTCTCTGGCTCGGGTGGGTTGCTCGTCGAGGAAAGAGGAGTCGAGTGCGTAGAGGTCTGATCGACATCGAGTAGACTACTCGACGTCGAGTGCTGCTCGGCTCCTGGATTGTTGCTCGATGAAGGTGCAGTCGATGGTGGGCTTTGAGTCTGGTCGACGTTATCTAAAGTACTCGAAATCGAGTACTTCTGGTCGACATCGACCCCATACTTAAGACCTCTGATAGCATGCATATAGGTAGGCATAATAGGTTGCATTTAGCTTAGTTAAGATGCATATCATGCATGGATTAAGTGCAATTTGCATATTTGCTCTCTATGTTGGTGGAGTCGAAATCTACATGCTTTTATTGATTATTTCAGGTAATCGTGGATCCGAGGAGGAGACATGGGTTGATAACGCATTGGATGAGAATGTCTAGTTGATCGAAGAAGCTTACATGAAGATCTCAAGAGGTCCTGAGAAGAAGAAGCGAACCTAAACGAAGAACAAGTCTACAGAAGTTGTCGCCAGACATGCTGAACTTGTTTTGCACTTTCTGGAGGCCTCGGTTGTCCGATCGACTATTATGACCATGCGTTGGAAAGCTCTTTCAGAGAGCTACAACTTTCATGTTGACGTCGAGAGCTAATTCGAGACGGAATTTTCGGGAAAACCCAATGCAGCGCCCGCCGCATGGTTTGCTGCGCCCGCCGCATAGTTTGCTGCGCCCGCCGCCAGGGGCGGTATTCATGCTGCGCCCGCCGCATGGTTTGCTGCGCCCGCCGCAACTTTGCGGCGCCCGCCGCACGGACAGTCTGCGCGCCGTTTTGAGGAAAAAAACCCTAGTTTCTATTATGTTGGTTTGAGGCCGACTTGGATGTTTTATTAGGCCACTTTTATGTTATTTTTCATTAACTTCTATTCCATTCTACTTTTCATCACACAATTAGAGAGAGAGCGATGTTCGCCATGGGCGACTAAACTCTCTTCGTTCTACTTGCAATTTGAAGCTTTATTTGGATTGATTGTGAGTTTCTGAATCTTGTTTCCTAGTTTCCTATTTGTGAATGCTTCAACTTCTTTGTGCTTAATTAATTATTGATTTGTTCTATCTCGTCTGGCCAACTCGTTAGATCAATTCAATCGCTAAGGTTTTGTAGATTCCTGATTGTGAACCTTAACCTAAGTGGCAAACTTGTTCCTTTAGGGCTGATTGAACTAATTGAATGAGTAGGAAGTTGAATGTGTTGTTAAATCCTTCTTTAGGGACTGCAAATACCTTGGCTAATCTCTGAACTTAAAGCTATCAATTGGGTTAAATCCTTCTTTAGGGACTGTTCGATTGATAAGGGTTTCTAGGACTGATTGGACTAGTAACTATATTAGGTCGGGACAAGGGCATTCATAGGAAGACTAAAAGGACAAGAGGAAGTTACAATATCAATTCAAACAAATAAAGTGGATAGTTGTAGGTAGAGCGATCTTCTCTAATTTGTTTTGCATTATTTGTTTTTATTTTATTTTGTTTTCTTTTCAATCTCAATCAACCAAACCCCCCCCCTTTCTACTAATTGGTAAATACACATTGCTGAGAAATACTTGATTCTCTGTGGGATCGACCTCTTACTTGCTTGCTATACTAGTGTGTAGGTTTGAGTTTTATTTTGATACGGTTTATGCGACTGAAAACCGCTCATCAAATTGGCGCCGTTGCCGGGGAATCAAAGTTTATTTCTTTGTTTTGTGTGTTTGCCGATTATTGTATATAAATTAACTTTGTTGTGAACCTATCTTACGGTTCACGACACCCTTACTACTAACATCTTAAGATGAGATTAATGCAGTATCAAGGCGAAAATTTTCACCATTATTTCACAAGAGTGCATAATTTATTGGATGCCCGTTATGCAAGGGGTTACCAAGATAGTTTGCAAGATATTGTTATTTGTGTACTTGAGGGCATGACTCCTGAGACCAAAGAACTTGCCGAGTCTATGAGTAACGGAGGCTTTGCGAGTTTCAACTTATCAGAGATGTGGGATTTTTTCTGTTACATGGGTCACCAGGTGGAGCAGGAAGAAGCTTTCACACGCCAGGTTATGTTGGAGCAGGTGCTTAAAAGGATGGAGCGAATTGAGGAACAATTGAACCAACTTAATCAACCGGTGAGTGAGTTGGTAGTAGAGCAATACTTTATTCCTCAAGTTGATGAACACCAAGACACAAACAATGATGGTTTGATCGATGAGAGCCCGATGCTCCCTTACATGGAGTCTCATGAGTGCACGCATGAGGATCCATGTGTTTTGGCTCCTATTTCATCTGAAGAAATCATCCTTGACTTGCCTATCAAGGAATCATTTACCGAGCCGATTTCTGTGGCTCTCGAAGAAGGTGTTGATATTTCTTGCACTTTTGTGAATTTTGGTGAATATACAGACCCTTGGGAGCATTACTTTGAGAAGCCACCAACGGAACTGTGTTGGTGGTATCATATCCCTTCGGCAGAGAGTCATGCTAGACTCTTTGATAAATTGAAAGGGTCTTTAACTTCTATATTTTATACTTTCAATTTATTATACTATGATGTTCTGTGTAAGATATGTGCACAGGAATATGATAGGCTACTGAGGGCCTTGACAATGTCTGAGAAATAAGGTCTTGAGATTGAGAATAAGTCAAGCCAATGAAATTAAAGAAAGGCGCTTCTCGGGAGGCAACCCGAGGTAAGTTTTAGTTATTTCAATTCCTAGTTAGCTAGTTTTCTTTAACCCGCCGCGCGCAATGCTCAGATCCGACCTATATCGCCCCTTCCACCACATTGTGAGTATTTCATTCATCTCTTTCTCTATGTTTTAATTTTTTTGTTGTCTTTTATGTTTCATTGAGGACAATGAAAGGTTTAAGTGTGGGGGAGGGATTGCATTGCATATAGATAGAATTTGCATATCATGTTTACTTATGTTATCATGTTTATTTATGTTGTCATATTTATTTTTATTCATATACTGCATTTGAAAAAAAAAATCCAAAAATATCATGCATTGCATTTAAGTGTTATCAACGATACCCATCTTGGTTTAGTTTGTCCTCTAATTTATTTTTATGATCTTAATTGCATAAATCCCATGATTTGGTTGAATTGCTTGAAAATGATTTTGGAGCATGAATTGAGAATATAATTGAGCAAGTATGATTCATAGTTGAGGTTTAATTGAAATCTAAAAAAAAACATAACCTTTGTGAGTTTGTTTTGGCCTTATAGGGACTTTACATATTATTTCCCTTTTGCTTCTATTATGTGATTATACTCTCCATATGCTTCTTATTTCAATACCGTATTGCACATGTTTGTTGCTTGTGAATTTCAAATGATTGAGGCATGTTTTCTTTAGCCATATTATACCCTATCTACCTTACATATTATCCTGTGCTTGAAGCCAGTCTGAACCTTAAAGCCTATTCTTTTTTATAGCTCCACAAAAATATATCATAGCCAATGATTAGCCTGACCCCATCCGGGAATTAGGAGGAGAATTGGTGAAAAATCTTTATGTTGGAGTTGCTTTGAGTGGAGATGATGTATGTATGGTTGTGCATTGCGAGAGGCATAGCCAAAATAAGGTAACCCTTCTTGCATAATAGAGATGACTTATTACTAGGGGCCTAAGGAGGATAAAATTCACTTAGGAGTAAAAGTCTAGTAAGCTTGGACCTAAGGAGGATAAAATTCACTTAGGGGCAAAAGTAAGCATAAAAGAAAAAAAAAGTCATCATCCAAATAAAAAATTGCATGAGTTGTATGGCTATTGAAATCAAAGAGTTTATTGTTATGTATTGGAGTTTATGTTATTGGAATGGTTTGTGGAGTATGGAAGTTTTGGTGTTGTTCTGGTTGGTTGTTGTTCCTTTTTCCCGGATTTTTAGCACCACAAGCCTAAATATTTCTCATGCCTTATGTTCCTACCAAAGCCCCATTACAACCATATAAAAGTCCTCATGATGTTGTTTGCAAGTGATAACTTTCACGGTGTATGGAGCATTTTGGATTGAGTTGAGAGTTGAACTTTAAAGCCTAAACACATGAGAGCTTGAGTGAAACACATCATCCCGGTGAGGTTGGACTAAATTTGCTTTTACTATTGGATCGCTCATATATTTGCTAGGATATTTGTTCTCTTATTCATGGCTCCTATTGTTTGAGGTTGCTTTTCTAAAACTATAGCATGAAGATCTTATTTGTGGGATGATTAATTCTATATTTAGTTTTCATTGCTTGAGGACAAGCAAAAGCTTAAGTGTGGGGGAGTTTGATAGCATGCATATAGGTAGGCATAATAGGTTGCATTTAGCTTAGTTAAGATGCATATCATGCATGGATTAAGTGCAATTTGCATATTTGCTCTCTATGTTGGTGGAGTCGAAATCTACATGCTTTTATTGATTATTTCAGGTAATCGTGGATCCGAGGAGGAGACATGGGTTGATAACGCATTGGATGAGAATGTCTAGTTGATCGAAGAAGCTTACATGAAGATCTCAAGAGGTCCTGAGAAGAAGAAGCGAATCTAAACGAAGAACAAGTCTACAGAAGTTGTCGCCAGACATGCTGAACTTGTTTTGCACTTTCTGGAGGCCTCGGTTGTCCGATCGACTATTATGACCATGCGTTGGAAAGCTCTTTCAGAGAGCTACAACTTTCATGTTGACGTCGAGAGCTAATTCGAGACGGAATTTTCGGGAAAACCCAATGCAGCGCCCGCCGCATGGTTTGCTGCGCCCGCCGCATAGTTTGCTGCGCCCGCCGCCAGGGGCGGTATTCATGCTGCGCCCGCCGCATGGTTTGCTGCGCCCGCCGCAACTTTGCGGCGCCCGCCGCACGGACAGTCGGCGCGCCGTTTTGAGGAAAAAAACCCTAGTTTCTATTATGTTGGTTTGAGGCCGACTTGGATGTTTTATTAGGCCACTTTTATGTTATTTTTCATTAACTTCTATTCCATTCTACTTTTCATCACACAATTAGAGAGAGAGCGATGTTCGCCATGGGCGACTAAACTCTCTTCGTTCTACTTGCAATTTGAAGCTTTATTTGGATTGATTGTGAGTTTCTGAATCTTGTTTCCTAGTTTCCTATTTGTGAATGCTTCAACTTCTTTGTGCTTAATTAATTATTGATTTGTTCTATCTCGTTTGGCCAACTCGTTAGATCAATTCAATCGCTAAGGTTTTGTAGATTCCTGATTGTGAACCTTAACCTAAGTGGCAAACTTGTTCCTTTAGGGCTGATTGAACTAATTGAATGAGTAGGAAGTTGAATGTGTTGTTAAATCCTTCTTTAGGGACTGCAAATACCTTGGCTAATCTCTGAACTTAAAGCTATCAATTGGGTTAAATCCTTCTTTAGGGACTGTTCGATTGATAAGGGTTTCTAGGACTGATTGGACTAGTAACTATATTAGGTCGGGACAAGGGCATTCATAGGAAGACTAAAAGGACAAGAGGAAGTTACAATATCAATTCAAACAAATAAAGTGGATAGTTGTAGGTATAGCGATCTTCTCTAATTTGTTTTGCATTATTTGTTTTTATTTTATTTTGTTTTCTTTTCAATCTCAATCAACCAAAACCCCCCCTTTCTACTAATTGGTAAATACACATTGCTGAGAAATACTTGATTCTCTGTGGGATCGACCTCTTACTTGCTTGCTATACTAGTGTGTAGGTTTGAGTTTTATTTTGATACGGTTTATGCGACTGAAAACCGCTCATCAACCTCGCAAAGTATCCGAAAAGAAGTTAGTCGATATCGACTTACTTAGGTCGACGTCAAGTAGATTCTCCTCGTTCAGGATGGCCATGATCTCCTCCACCTCGGCTTTCATATCCCTCTTCTCCAGCTCCTCGGGTGTCATATTTCTTACCATTGGCTCCCTGCAAGTGATGTACCTGGCTGATATGGATTTGACCTCTTCCATGGGACCTGTATGCCTTTCAGTTTTATTAAAAGAATACTCAATTACCTCATCGCTGATGTTGAAAGTGAGTACTCTATTCATTACGCTTATGTTGGCATCCAATGTCGCTAAGAAGGACCTTCCCAGAATGATTGGCCAAGCAAGGTCCTTTTCCATATCAATAACTAGAAAATCAGAAGGGACAAAGAATTTAGCTACCTGCATCGGCACATAGTCCACCATGCCTGTTGGGATGACAACTGTGTTGTTCGCCATATAGAATTTAGCATCCACGGGCTCTAAAGCACCTATCTTGACTTTGGACCATATAGATAAAGACATTATACTCACACTGGCTCCTAAGTCACATAAAGCATTAAATATGTATTGACTGAACCCAATGGTAATAGAAAACTTACCTGGATCTGGCCTTTTCTCTGTGACGTCCATCTTGTTGCACTCCTCTGCGATCTCATCCATCGACCGCTTTTTGCTTAGAATCTCCTTGAGGAACTTGGCACATGAAGGGCTTCCGTGAATGGAATGGTGACTTTGAGCCTTTGAAGCATCTTCACGTACCGCTGAAACTTCATTTCTGCCGGATCCTTCAAAGATTTCGTTGGGAATGGCAACTTTTTCTTCATCGGAGGTGTTGTTGTTGTGCCGAAGACTCCTCGATGTTGTGTGACTAGTCGATGTCAGGTGCTTCTACTCGACGTCAAGTAGACTGGTCGACGTCGATTGGACTATGCTCAACGTCGATTGGATTTTTAGCTTCGTCTTTCCCTTTTTTGACCCTTGGCTCGTCTAATTGGTGTCCGCTCCTTAGTTTTACAGCGGCAACGTGTTCGGATTACCCCTTGGGATCCATATGCCCAAGGAGCTTTCCAGATGGCCTTGGGATCTATGCCACGAGTTGACCCACTTGTGTCTATATATTCTTCTTCCAGATGTCCATCTCCCCAAATCGCGTATTGAGGCTATGGAGTTGAGTCTGGATGGCGCTTGTGTTGTGCTTGGTTTCTCCCCATCTCATCGAGAACCATTTGTAGATCATTTTTCCACTGGTCCCTCTCTGGATGTCCTAGAGCTCTGTATGGTGGGCGGTTCCTAGGGGCACCCTTGTTCTATTGTTGGTGGTAGAACCTTTGGTCCCCCTTATAGCGATTGGGACCCCCTCCATAAGCTATCTCCTCGCGAGTTTCTACTATCCTGACTTGCTCCGTGTGTGGGCACTCTGGGGTGGTGTGGTGCTATGAGCCGCATTCAATGCAAGGTTGGTTAACAGATAGAAACTTGACTTGCTTGAGGAGCTTGCGATTCTGATCTTTGTAGAACTGCTCCTTGAAATGAGGATCAATCTCGTTAGAAAGCTCATATAGGGGAATGGATGGGGCGGGCCTTGCAATTAACAGGAGCCACATATGTGTTGTCAAAGTTGGTGAGTTGTTCGATGGATGCCCACGCCTCTGCTGGTGTTTGCGTGAGCTATTCGTATTGCGTATATTGATTGATCCTTTCCTTGCTTGATAGATCAAGAGAGTTGTAGAAAATCTCCTGAATTACATATGGTGGATGCCCATGAGTAGGGCAGGATCGCAGCAGATCCTTGTATCAATCCCATGCTCGTGCTAGCGGTTCCCAAGGCTTTTGTTTGGAAGTTGTGATCTTTTGTCAAAGGAGCGCTGTCTTGGCAGGAGGAAAGAACTTGTTGAGAAATGCATTCCTAATCTCTGCCCATTTTGTGAGGGATCACATCGGTAGTCCTTCCAACCATTTCAATGTTGGACCTGCAAGAGACCAACGAAAAGCTTTCATTCGTACATATTCAAGAGTAGCACCTTCAGCAATAGTTTGCACATATTAGAAAAAGTAGTAATATGAGCGAGAGGGCATTCATTAAATCGCCCTTCAAAAGCATTATTTTGAATTTCAGAAAGAAAGGCAGTGTGAATTTCAAAGTCATTAGGGGGGACTAGAATTGCCGATTCAGACACTATTATTGTCGGGTGCATGTAATCCCTTGCAGTGGTTGGATATAAGGCAAGCTCAGCTTCCTCCTGCCTCCTTTGTTCGCCTTCCCGCTCAGTGCGTGCTCTTTCAGTGGGGAGAGAAGCATTGTTGGCTGCTAGTTCCCTCTGAAGCCTTTCGATCATTTGAGCATGTGTTTCTGCCTTTACCATGGCTTTCTTTAGTTTTGAATGGATGCATTGAAGGCATTCTGGATCGTCTAAGGCGTCAAACTCGGGTGGTTGACCAGAACGTCGCATACACCAGAAAATTACTCAAGGAAAACGTGAGATCTTACTACCTAAGGTGCGAATGATTGCATCCCCAGCAACGAAGACAATTTGTTGTAGGAGGAAATCGGGTTCAATATATAATAATAAATCAAACCAGATTGTGCCCACGCAAATAAATACAAGACTCCCTCCCGATGTAGCAAAAGGTAGTCAGGATCGATCCTCGAGGAAGTGGGTTAGCGGAACCTAGATAGCAGGCGAATCTCACGAACGGATTTCAACTCAAGGAGTACTCGACGTCGACTAAGTGTCCTCGACGTCAACTAATCAGTCGAACAGAAACGGAAAAAGAGAAGCAAACAGAATGCAAAACGCAAGAAAACAAACAGAATACTCAACGTCGACTACCGTAGCACTCGACGTCGACCACTGTCATCGATATCGAGTAAAACAGAAACGAAAAACGTAACCTTAAATTGCAAGAAAACGAACGTAAACACGAAATTGGTGAAAATAAACTCAATAAACTAAAAGACTTCCAATAACGATAACCATATAAAATAATCCATAAGGTATAAAAGATCATGCCTTTTCATCAAATAACTTTCGTCATTGACAAATGGGAATATAGAGGCTTTCACATAAACCGTAATTATTACTAAACTTTTTCACATAATTAATTTAAGTTGTATTAAGATCACTTTCGCTTCAATAACACAAACATGGATCACCTTCAACTTTCGCAAAAGAATCATGCTCGTAGGGATAGAAGACGAAATCGCATCAAAAGATTGTACCTTCGGGCTCACCATGACAATAGAAGTTGGGTGACTACTCGCTCTTCATTATTAATAAACACATCAATAAAAAAAGGAACTAAATTGCACTAATAGACTAAAATAGAGCTTACAACCGAACGAAGCCAAAACGTCTCTCGACAAACTCCAACTTGCACTCAGCCTCCACTCTCTCTCTACTCGCTAACTCTCTAATTGTGTGTATGAAATTTTGAATTGAATAAAACTCAGCCCCCTAAGGCTTTATTTATAGTGTTCCATCTAGCTAATATTGGAAGGAACAACTATATCTATATCTAAGACTTTCTATCTAAAAATATAAGATAAAACATTAATGATTAAGGAAATAAATCTATAAGGAAACTGGAATTAATGTGGATAAATCCCTTCCATCTTGATAGATCTTCACTTGATGTTGATAGAATTTATGTGCCTTGGTGGAGAAGTAAGCTCAGCAACTCGGATTCCACTCGATCTCGGACTCGAATTTGTCACTGGAACGTACTCGAGTTCGACTAGAGTTAGTCGACTTCGACCAGACTTTTTCTCTTGGGTGGCACTCGAGCTAGGGCGCGTTCTGGACTCTACATGTTTACTCGACTTCGAGTACTATAGCACTCGACATAGAGTAGCTCGAGACTCCTCGAGTGATTTACTCGACTTCTCGTGATTTTCTGGCCTGATGTACTCGATATCGAGTAGTGTTACAATATCGACTAGCCTTGTCGAGTTGCTCTTTCCTTGTTTTCTGCTGTACTTGTCCTGGTTCAGTTGCTCCTTGACCTCAGACTTTCGGTAGTTGACTTTGTGTTTTTAATCCTTTCTCCGAATTGCTGTAGATTGTCTCAATTTCTGCAAAATTAAACAGAAGCTAGTGTAGACTCCATAGTTTGGCAAATAAGCATAAACTACGTAGATTCTATATAATTCTAACCCAATGATATGAAATACATGTGTTGTAAGCCTAATTTGCCAAGTTCTACATTTATTTTTATATCGATTTCTGCATACGTTTCATGCATTTGGGCTAAGATAGTACATAATCTATGTGGTTTATGGTTATTTGCCAAATTATGGAACCTACACCAGTTTCTGTTTAAATCGCAGAATTCGAGGTGTTTTACAACAATTCTAAGGAAGGTCGGAAAAGCTCGGAAATCCACTACAGATGTCCAAGGTGAAAGCAGCAGCGGAACCAGTCGAATCGAGCTAAGAACCCAAGCTACTCGATCTCGAGTAGCCCTTACTCGATCTCGACAAGAATGTCTGAGCACAGCCTTGTCGACCAGGAGCAACGTCGAGGGCCAGACCAACAAAGATCCGGAACCCTACTCGATCTCGACAAGACCTGGTCGAGATCGACGAAGCCCAGTGCCACACCCTGAGTCGACGAGGAGAAGAGCTGATCGAGAAGCCGAGGACAAGAAGCCGAGCACATCTCTACTCGATCTCGACTAGACCTGGTCGATATCGACGAGCCACCCAGAGCCAGTCCGAGTCCATGACGAGGAGAAGCTGCTTGACCAGGAGTCCACACCTCTACTCGATGTCGACGAGGGTTAGTCGAGATCGACTAAGCCCAGAGACCAGATCCATGCCTGTCGAGTAGAGCCGCCGAGGAAACCCATGTCCGAGCCACGTCGAGGAGAACCACTCGAGAAGTCCAGTCGACAATGAGTCCTAGTCGATATCGACTAGCCTTTGTCGATATCGAGTAGCCCAGTTTCCGCAGACAAGTCGACGTGAGCAGTCCGAGTAGAATTGGGAATCCTTGGGAACGAAAAAATCTGATAATGGCCGAGAATTCTATCCAAATCTATCAAGATCCATCATGAAGAGGAGAGTTCTATCCATGGAAGACTTTAGATATATTTCCCTATTTTAGATTTAATTATGTTATGTCTTTTCTTTATCATTAAGCTTTTAGATATAGTTTTAGTTTTAGATAAAGATTTCTATCCTTGAGTAGCAAGGATTAGAAAGCTATAAATAAAGCCCATGGGGCTGAGTTTTATTCATTCAATTTTCAGTCAGAGACAAGTAGTTCCAAAGAGAAGTTTTAGGAGTTCAAAGGTTTTAGGGTTTTGGCGTTCAACGAGAGTTGGATCGCCGGGATTGTAAAGTCTTGGAATATAGTTTAATGCAAGTTTTTTTCTTTCAATCAATGATGTCTGCGATTGCGATGAAGCGCGAGTAGTCCACCCACTTCTAGGGTTGGGGCGAGCCCGACGATAGCCATGCATAATTGAGGTAAAAGATCCGACCTTTATCATGTTTTGAGCATTTTCCTACTTGTTGATGTGTTTATTGCCCATCTAATGGAGATCCATGCTAACAACTTGGATTATAAACATAAAATCGGTAGAGACAATTAGGGTTTCTTGATAGAGTTGTCTAATTGTTGGAAAAGGCGAAAGCTTGTCCTTTGATGCAATTCACATGATTATCAGTTTATCTCTACCTTATGCATGTTTGGTTATCGTTGTTGCAAACCCCAATCTTGGAAGTCGATGTTTTACATTAAGTTTCGTTCGAAGTCCCAAAGCATTTGCCTTTACTTTCTTTCCTTTCGTTTTTACTCTCTGCCCTACTCGATCTCGACCAAGCCTGGTCGAGCTCGACGACTGATTCCCGATCCCAGATCGCTGTAGCTTTTCATGTGCAGGTACTCGACAAGACAACTCGAAGTCGACCAGGCCTTACTCGATATCGAGTAGATCTTTGTCGATATCGACCACCAGTGCCTGTGACTGGTACTCTGTTCGACTGTCTGATCTTCTGTCGAGTTACCTAGTCGAGATCGAGGACCCTGTTGTCGTCTTCCGTCCGTGAGATTACACCGCTGCCTAGGATCCGCTGACACGCTTCGTCGTGGATCGATCTTGACTTCCCGCTGCTACATCAGGAGGAGTTCTTGTAATTATTTGCAAGGGACGGAATCTGGTTTGCTGTACTTTATTTATATTTTATATTTGCATTCTCGATTTCCTCCTATCAACAAAGTGGCGCCGTTGCCGGGGTATGCACCATTCTGGTCAACCACCTGAGTTTGAGTTACTTTACAGGTGTATGCACCATTCTGGTCAACCACCTGAGTTTGACGGCTTAGACGAATCAGAGCGCCTACTACACATCAGAGCTAAACTACAAAGAGCCATGGCGGCCGCTGAAACACAAGAACAACTGATTGCCAGGCTTACAAGGGAGCTAGCTGCAAAGGATGCCACTATCGCCAATGAAAGGACGGCGAGGGAACAAGCAGCTGAGCGCGCAAGGCAAGCAGAAGCTGAGCTTGCCCAATATCCAACCATTGTTGAGGATTATATGCATCCAACTCTCGTCGTGCCTGAATCGGCGATTCTAATCACTGAAAACTCTTTTGAAATTCGCACTCAATTTCTTATAGAGCTTAAAAACAATGCTTTTCATGGAAACTTTAATGAGTGTCCTCTTGAACATATTACCAATTTTCATGACATGTGTCGTACTCTTGCTGAAGGTACAACTCTGGAATATGTCAAGATGAAAGCTTTTCGCTGGTCTCTCGCTGGACCTGCACTGAAGTGGCTTAAAGGGCGGAAACCAAGATCTCTCACCACATGGGCCCAAGTAGAGCAAGAATTTCTGAACAAATACTTCCCACCCGCCAAGACAACACTTCTTTGCCAGAAAATCACCGCCTTCAAAAAAAACAAGGGGAACCACTGGCAAAAGCATGGGAACGCTACAAAGAGCTGTTGCGATCTTGCCCTACTCATGGACAGCCACCCTACGTCATTCAGGAGATCTTCTTCAACTCTCTTGATCAAGTCACTAAAGACAGAATCAACCATTATACTCGCTATGAGTATCTGACGATGCTATCAAGTGACGCATGGGGTGTGCTAGAAAAGCTCACTAACTACAACAACAAAAATGGGGCTCCTACAAACTATGAGGAGAACTCCTACGCCAGGCCAGCACCATCTATGCCACTCTAAGAGCCAGCAAAGGAGATTGACCCAGATGTCAGGGAGCAGTTCAACAGAGACCATAATCGCAAGCTCCTCAAGCAAGTCAAATACCTATCTGTCAATCAGCCTTGCATCGAATGCAGATCACATAGGCACACCACTACTGAGTGCCCACACACAGAGCAAGTCAGAATGGCAGAGACACACGAGGAGGCAGCTTACGCAGGGGGTCCCAATCGCTACATGGGGGATCAAAGGTTCTATCAACCACAATGGGACCAAGGTCCTCCTAGGAATCCCCCACCCTACAAAGCTCCAAGACATCCAGAAAGGGATCAAAAGAAAGATGATCTGCAGCTGATCCTTGAGGAGATGCGCCGGAATCAGGGCACCATCAACAACCAGTTCCAGAATATCACCACCAAATTTGGGGAACTGGACATCTGGAAAAGGGGAATAGAGACCCAGATAGGTCAAATCACTACGCAGATCCCACGACCGTCCGACAAGCTCCCTGGGCAAACAGAACCAAATCCTAAGGGGAACACCGGACATGTCGCAGCTATCAAACTCAGGAGTGGGCATCAGTTACACGAGCCAGAGGTCGGGAAACAACAAAACAAGGCAGAGCAACAACTCGAGACAGAGTAGAACCTGGTCGATCTCGAGGAGTCCGTACTCGATATCGACAAGCCGCTACTCAACACAAACCAGAAGTTGAGCTCGGACTCCGCTGCGCAGACCAGCAACTCCAGGTCGACCACCCTACTCGATGTCGAGGAGCCCGTGGTTGAGATCGAGGAGCAGCAAGCCGAGGTCGACGACTCTGCAATGCCTCCGACAGCTGATCTGGCTCCGAAGCAGAAAAAGACACTGCCTTTCCCTTCAAAAGCACAGAAAGATCCCACTGCAGGTAGGTTGACCAGATTTGTTAATATGCTGCAAGAACTGAATGTTTCTATTCCTTTTACAGAAGCCCTGCAAGAGATGCCTGGATATGTCAAATTTCGAAAGGAAATCCTGAGCAAGAAGCGATCCATCTCAGAGATCGCAGGCGAATGCAAAGTACTCCACTTCCCTGAAAAGAGGCCTGACCCTGGTAAGTTTTCTGTTACTGTGGGTTTTGGACAATATAAATATGATTCTTTATGCGATTTAGGAGCAAGTGTGAGCATCATGCCGCTATCAATCTGGCAGAAGGTCAAAATAGGATGCATAGAACCTGTGGATGTCAAACTATACATGGCAAACAATACAGTGGCATCCCTACAGGTATATCTGAGAATGTCCCCGTCCAGGTTGGTAAATTCTTTGTTCAAGCAGATTTCCTTATCATAGACTTTGCTGAAGATCCTACTAGCCCTATTATTCTTGGAAGACCATTCTTAGCAACTGCAGATTCCATAATTAGTGTCAAGAATCGCTCGCTCACCGTCACCATAGGCGATGAGGTATTGGATTTCTCTTTTGGCCCTACAAAGGAGGAAATTTCATGGCTGGAGGTGAAAAGCATCAGCAACCAAGGGACCAAGCAACCAGCGGAGGAAGGAGCCAAAACTGTACTCGAGATCGACAAGCCATACTCGATCTCGACAAGCGCTCTACTCGACCTCGACAAGCCTTTGTCGATCTCGACAACCACTACTGATCCAGAGACTTGCCCAGAGCCTAAGTATGGGGTCCCTGTACTCGAGATCGACCAACAGTGCTCGATCTCGACTAACCCCAAGCCCAAAGATTTCTGTTTTGGGTCCAAAAAGGTAAGTTCATGTATGAATTCTACTCCCCCTCAGTCCATAAATAAAATTTTCAATGATTTAAGGGGAGATAAGACACCATGGCAAGAGAATCTGCGAAAGCTAAGGGCTACAAGGAAGAAGAAGAAAGAAAAAGGAGATGATGCGAGCAACCACCTATCAGCTGAGCTTGCATACTACCATCAGGACCTAAATGATCCAGGAGAAGGGCCAAGCATGAGCGGGCCCCACACTAATGGTCCTTGAGCGCAAACGGAGAAGTCGGTCTAGCGACTCTAAAATCTAGAGCATGTATATAAGAACTTTATGAACTTTTGGGACTTTTTGAACTTTTTGGATTTTGTTTTTTTTTTTGGTTTTGGTTTTATGTCTTTTAAAATAATTCATATGGATAGTCTTGTGCAATCTAAGTCTTTTTGGTCGGCAAAGCATATAAGGATTGCGAAAAGTGGAAGGAAGAAGTCCCTGAAAACCAGTCTGAATCGACGAAGGCCAAGTCGACGACGACCAGGAGGAACAGCCCAGACACTCGTCGATGTCGAGTAGGCCAACTCGATATCGACCACGTCACCAGAAGCTCCTCGACTTCAGAATCCACTAAACGCAGACGAGCCTCCTCGAGATCGAGTATGGTACTCGAGATCGACGAGCAACCTACTCGACCTGCCCAGTTTTCGCCTTCCTCGATGTGTTATTCTGTGAGTTCCTTCCTTTACTCTTGTTTTTATTTGATTTTATACAGTGAGGACACTGTAATGTTTAAGTATGGGGTGGGAAAAGGGCTTACTTTGTGCATATTTGATCATATTTTACATATATGTTCATTATTTCTTTGAATTGCTTATACATGGCTATTTTGGAATTCATTATTGATTTATGTGCTTACATGCATGTTTTCCAAAGTTTGAAAAATGACCCCCATTGAAAATTTTTGAATAATGTCATGGAAGCTTATATTGAACTCGACGATGCAAAATTGGATTCATTAGAGATATAGCATGAAATTGCCTGGTAAAGGGAAGTCACAATGAAGTGCATATTTTTATGAAATCCATGAAAGGAGGTAAATTTCATATTGCTTTTGACATGTTGCGTGATAAGATGATGGAGGACTTTATATTTCCATATAATGCTCATTGTTATAATTCCTAGCCTTACCTATGCTTACGCATCACAAAAGCCATATTATACCTTATTTCAAATACTGCTCCACATGATCTAAATATTTGTCATTCTTTACTTTATCCGGGGATTATGTTGAGAATGATGTTACATTATGGAGATGTTATATGGTGTTTGTGTTGTTATTATCATTATTGAAGTTTGGAAGGAAATTGTTTGAATTATATGGAAAATTTAATGAGTGAAAGAAAATCCAATCACCTCAGGAGATAAAGGTAGATTGACCCTGCTCTATTAGATAATAGTTTGGAGAGATGGGACACATTGTGAGGAGTCCAAAGCACTAAGTATCCGGGGCCATTCATGACACCCATGTTTGCGACTCACGAGAAGGCAGTGCTGAGGTTAGAGAGGTAAAAGTATTATTATTGAGAAAAAGCATTATGAAAGGTGATGAATGTTATGGAAAAACAATGTGGTTCGAAATTCAGTTTGGAAATACTCCATTTCCCCGGATCATAAGCACCACATAGCCAAAAATTTCCCACCTTTAGCCTTTTACCAAATCTACTCCTTATTTGAGCTTAAATTGAAGTCCTCTTGATTATTGTTGCTTTGTCACATAAATTGTTTTTTTTGGTATAAGCCTCCTTTTGTGAGTAGATGTTGCTTTTATATATTTGCACATGCATGGATCTGTGACACTAGTACCTTTTTGAGGATGGTAATTGATTGTATGGTTATATGAGAATGAATCTGATATGTTGAGAGTTTTGAATTCTTCCCCTGAATGACAATTAAATGTATTGCTTGAGGACAAGCAAGCTTAAGTATGGGGTGTTTGTTGTAAGCCTAATTTGCCATGTTCTACATTCATTTTTATATTGATTTCTGCATACATTTCACGCATTTGGGCTAAGATAGTACATAATCTATGTGGTTTATGGTTATTTGCCAAATTTTGGAATCTACACCACTTTCTGTTTAAATCGCAGAATTCAAGGCGTTTTACAGCAATTCTAAGGAAGGTCGGAAAAGCCCGGAAATCCACTACAGAAGTCCAAGGTCAAAGCAGTAGCGGAACCAGTCGAATCGAGCTAAGAACCCAAGCTACTCGATCTCGAGTAGCCCTTACTCGATCTCCACAAGAATGTCCGAGCACAGCCTTGTCGACCAGGAGCAACGTCGAGGGCCAGACCAACCAAGCTCCGGAACCCTACACGATCTCGACAAGACCTGGTCGAGATCGACGAAGCCCAGTGCCACACCCTGAGTCGACGAGGAGAAGAGCTGATCGAGAAGCCGAGGACAAGAAGCCGAGCACATCTCTACTCGATCTCGACTAGACTTGGTCGAGATCGACGAGCCACCCAGAGCCAGTCCGAGTCCATGCCGAGGAGAAGCTGCTCGACCAGGAGTCCACACCTCTACTCGATGTCGACGAGGGTTAGTCGAGATCGACTAAGCCCAGAGACCAGATCCATGCCTGTCGAGTAGAGCCGCCGAGGAAACCTAATCGGGAAGGCCAGTCTACTCGAGATCGACTAGGTGTACTCGAGGTCGACGAGCGCGAGGAACCCATGTCCGAGCCACGCCGAGCAGAACCACTCGAGAAGTCCAGTCGACAATGAGTCCTAGTCGATATCGACTAGCCTTTATCGATATCCAGTAGCCCAGTTTCCGCAGACAAGTCGACGTGAGCAGTCCGAGTAGAATTGGGAATCCTTGGGCACGAAGAAATCCGAGAATGGCAGAGAATTCTATCCAAATCTATCAAGATCCCTCTTTAGATATAGTTTTAGTTTTAGATAAAGATTTCTATCCTTGAGTAGCAAGGATTATAAAGCTATAAATAAAGCCCATGGGGCTGAGTTTTATTCATTCAATTTTTCAGTCAGAGACAAGTAGTTCCAAAGAGAAGTTTTAGGAATTCGAAGGTTTTAGGGTTTTGGCGTTCAACGAGAGTTGGATCGCCGGGATTGTAAAGTCTTGGAATATAGTTTAATGCAAGTTTTTTTCTTTCAATCAATGATGTCTGCGATTGCGATGAAGCGCGAGTAGTCCACCCACTTCTCGGGTTGGGGCGAGCCCGACGATAGCCATGCATATTTGAGGTAAAAGATCCGACCTTTATCATGTTTTGAGCATTTTCCTACTTGTTGATGTGTTTATTGCCCATCTAATGGAGATCCATGCTAACAACTTGGATTATAAACATAAAATCGGTAGAGACAATTAGGGTTTCTTGAAAGAGTTGTCTAATTGTTGGAAAAGGCGAAAGCTTGTCCTTTGATGCAATTCACATGATTATAGTTTATCTCTACCTTATGCATGTTTGGTTATCGTTGTTGCAAACCCCAATCTTGGAAGTCTTTTACATTAAGTTTCGTTCGAAGTCCCAAAGCATTTGCCTTTACTTTCTTTCCTTTCGTTTTTACTCTCTACCCTACTCGATCTCGACCAAGCCTGGTCGAGCTCGACGACTGATTCCCGATCCCAGATCGCTGTAGCTTTTCCTGTGCAGGTACTCGACAAGACAACTCGAAGTTGACCAGGCCTTACTCGATATCGAGTAGACCTTTGTCGATATCGACCACCAGTGCCTGTGACGGCTAATCTGTTCGACTGTCCGATCTTCTATCGACTTACCTAGTCGAGATCGAGGACCCTGTTGTCGACTTCCGTCCGTGAGATTCCACCGCTGCCTAGGATCCGCTGACACTCTTCCTCGTGGATCGATCCTGACTTCCCGCTGCTACATCAAGAGGAGGTCTTGTAATTATTTTCAAGGGACGGAATCTGGTTTGCTGTACTTTAGTTATATTTTATATTTGCATTCTCGATTTCCTCCTATCAACAACATGTTGAAATCGATATAAAATTTAATGTAAAACTTGGAAAATTAGGCTCACAACAACAACATTTTGATTTTTTATCCGGGTGGAGAACTTGTTGGATCATCTATATGTGTTGATTAGCTGGTTAGGTTTTGTTATTGGCTATAGGTGCACTAAAAGTCAGCAGGTTTCAATAATTGGACAAAATTTCAAGTATATCAAGCTTTTGCAACTTTAATGGCTTGAAGGGGTAGACAACAATGCGAGTTGCTGAACTAAAAGTTGCAAATTTTGGTTGTTGTTATAATGGTCGTCATACATATGGAATGAATTTCAAGAAAGGGGCAAGGTGGAGTTGTTGCTAGTTCCGTTGTTTTGCGGATGTTAAAAGCTTCACGAGTGCTGATGTTGGAAAGCAAAGCCTAACTGCAACTTTATTATGGTGCTTGTTTGGACAAAAAATAGGGGTTGTTGTCATGCCTAAATTTTGTTTTTCTACATGCAAAGGAGGGGGGTTGCTGTAATTTTTGTGGATTTCCAACTGCACCATTTACCTCAATTTCAAATGGATTTTGCAGCTCCATTTGGACAGTATGATACAATTAGTGTACATGTACATTGTTGTCATCAGTAATCACCATGGGATATATTTGTAAGGATTTTTTGTAATTTTTTCGTATCATTACAATTTTGTGATTTTCATAAAAGCTTAGGTGACAAAGCTTTTATAGGCGGTGGGTATTGTAAGGAACAGATTTATTGGGCAATTAGGGACAATTATAGGGACATGTGTACGTGTAAATTGGGAAATATCTTAAATAGGCTATTAACCCTTGTACAAATTATCAAAATAGTTAATGAAAACCCTATCTTCTCTCTTTCTCCTCCTCTGTATTCTATCTTCTTCCTCCTCTCTAACCTCTATCTCTCCCTTCCCTTCTCAATCCTTCATTGAAGGCCAAGCCTTCACCTATCCGACCTTCGGGTCCTTACACCCTCTTATTTCAAGATTGTCCTATGATGAGGGGGCTGCCAGTTCATTTATGTTATCTATTCCGACAACTGGGTTCTTCAATTTATCCTTCACAAGTTGGATTCGCAGTAACCTAACAAACATGGTTAATTAGGAGAAGTGGTGGGTGGATTGGATGACACTATTTGCCAAAGCCTACTAGTGGATGTGGAGGTGAAGAAATGACACGACCTTTGACAACATTGTTAACAACATCAAACACCAAAGATTCATTGTGAGCAAAGCCTAGGAGTACACCGATGCCTAAGATTCTTGAATTGAGGCGATGGGCCAAAGATGTCGGATCGTCACCCGACCGTTTAAAGTCCATTGTCCTCACTTGGAGCATGAAAAGGGAGAACTCTTGTTACATGGGTAAGACTTGAATCACTTATAAATCCCTCCCATCATTCATATTATATTCGATGAGGGAGGGGGGTGTCACTGGTGGAAGATTAGCTCGGATGGTGATGTTAACCATGACGGTCTTGCCATGATATATAGGTGGAGTAGCATGGAATGAAAAGGAGAGTTGATAGCTGGTTACATCCATAACTTGGGCTCCTGCTCTGTCCCAATGTCAATGTTGTGGTGGACCTTTGGTGAGTTGCAGTTTTCTTGATCAGCAGAGACTAGAAAGTCCAGTTTCACTATGTCTTTAGGGAAGCGAATCAAGTCATTGACTCCCTTGCCTGTCTAGCTTTCTCTTTCCCCGTGTTAGATTAATTTGTTAGAAGTCACCCCAACCCCTCCTCGACCTCCCTTTTGCTACTCGAGAAAGATATTAGAGGGAGGGCTACTCTCAATCAGAGTTTTGCTTTTGTGTTATTTATTTTGTTGCCTTAAGTTCTTCTATGCTCTCTTTCGAAAAAACAAATCATTTATGATGATTTACAACCTTATCAGGAGAACCAACTAGACTATTTACTTTAAATGGTCTCAATATTATGGGAGTAAGCTATAAAATAATTCTATTCCGTACCATATGTTTTGTTGGTTGTAAATTTTTGTATTTGATATGTGTGCTAGGACATATTTACAGAATTTAAATTGGTCTAATTCTCTTTAGTTTTGGCGGTGTACCATTAATATGTTTTATGATTTAGGATTTAGGTTTAATAAAAAAAAATTCATCGTTGGGTAAAAATGGAATCAATAAGTTGTTATTATTGAAAACGTAAAATATATCAATAAAGTATTATTAATGTATATAGAAAAGAGGTACCAATTGTATAAAATAATTATCAATATATGCAATATGTAAAGCCAGACACATGGTGGTCCTACGTGGTTTAACTAGAAACATCTAATCCACATGTATGTCGATTAAATAATATTCTACCTCATCCTCTTCTTCATCTTCTTTCATACAAGCTCCTTTTTGGTATCTACGTTTCACCACCAAAATATCTCATTCGAAACCCTACACGTTCACAAAGATTCACCCTTCTAACCCCATCACTAGTTGATCGAGCCAATTTGTCACCAATCTATCCAACCGCGCTCGCCCGACACCAAAAAAATCAACTTCTGTGGGCAGCCGATCTAGGTAAGTATCGAGCCCTTACTTCTCTTCCTACATGTTACTCCAACTTGTTGGGGGCTTAATCAATCGAGAATTCAATATGATTTGTGCCCAATTGAAGATTTTTTTTCCGGGGTTGATACAATTTTGCAACGTATTTACGAGGTCTTTTCTGATGCCACCTTGCATTGCTTCCTCCGACTAGATCATCTACACCAGGCTCTTGCATGCAATCTCCTCATTAGTTTGATAGGTCGAATGTAGCAAATGGAGTTCTGAGCAAATAGTTATCGATCTCGCAAGTAAGCTCTTCGAAGAGTGATTTAGAAAATTCCAAATTGGGATGGAAGATTATTTGGCGAACAAAACAAAACCTTACAATTATCGGATGAAATATGTAAAAGAATTGTGTACCATGCAAATACGCAATACCTTATGATTGCCAGTGAAATATCTTTAAAAAAATAAAAAATTGAACATAGTTGATCGATTATTATTATTATTATTATTATTATTATTATTATTATTATTATTATTATTATTATTAACCAAATTATTATTATTATAAAAAGAACAGATTTACAAGAAATTAGAAGGCAATCGAGATACTATATGGACGCTCACTCCTTTAGCGATAACAAAGCTATGTCTATTAAAAATATAAGCGGCAGCACGAGCCCCAGCATCATGAAATACTGAGAATTTCTGAATCCGCTTCAACAAGGCAACAACATCCGTATCTAACTCTCTCAACGAAGAGAAGGAGAAGGGTAGGAAACCATAACCAGCCGACGTGCACAAATCTCAATACTTCGCACACTTGCGCTGAGCAGCAGCAACAACAGCGCGACCGGGTACAAAGTCAGCCATCCCAGACTGAGTCAAGGGGGAGGATCCCGTCAGATCGACACACACATCCCGCATGATGTCCCAGGAATAAAGGAGCAAATTCGCCGGACGAATGGGCTTATCATGCCCATCAACCAAGCCGATATCGACCTCCTTACCGGTAGAAATCCCTGCCCTATAACAGATATCCAATAAAGTGTTGCGCACGAGGTTATGTCGATGTTTAATTCCCACGGAACCAGCGCATGACACAGCATGGTCACCGTAGATATCACCATCGAAGACTCGAAAACAAACGGGACAAGGTCTGGACACCGTGAACAATGGAACCCCCTGTCGATAGCTAAGCACACTACAATAGGTCCTTCCAATCAGAAGAGTGAGAACCCTGCTAAGCCTTCCATAATGCCACCTGTCGTGGAGTCAATGAGAAAACAGAGTCTGATGTAGCAGCAACCTTCGCGAAATATATATCTGCCAGTTTCTTCATAAGTTTAGGGGCAGTGATTTCACTAGGATTGCATAGAAGATCAAAACTCGTGGTCTCATTAAAAGAACGACAAGCATCATCAAAAGTAGGCCCAGCTGCAATGATACCAGAAGGACGTAGGAGCTTAGCCTGCAACTCAGCAGACTGCAAACGGGACGCCAAAAAAGCATAATGTAGGACATCCCTAGCAGCATACACTTTGAGCCCACCAAAATGAAATGGGAGGGTGGCAAGCCTCCACTGCCAATCTCCAAAACTAGGCCCAGACGCAGTGACAAAACATTCCAATCTAGAACGGAGTGCCACATCAAAAGAAAGTTGCGCTGACCCAAAGACACGTGGGGAACAAGTATGCAAGGCAATGTAAAGTATAGAAATACCCGTACAAGCCCGGAGCAGGAGCAACTCGCACTGTGGGTCATCAATCCTCACGACAGAATCCAAAAGCTCTAAGGTCCTAGTCACTCTCTTTGCCACAAGATCGTTGCCGAAGACTGGGCATACGCTGACAGGCCCACCAGGAACTTTGACACCACGTGATGGTCGAGCAATAGAAGGGGGGAAAACACCAGGAAGCCGACTCCTAGGGTCTTCTTTAGGCCAAAAAACCTCGGTCTTATCCACATTAAGATGAAGACCAAAGGGGGGACCATCTTCCATAATCAGATCAAAAACCTTCCCCACAACCAAAGTGTCCCCAACAATAGTGCCATCATCCAAGTACCAAGCCTACAAACTTAGGTCAAAAGTATCTCTGATCTTGCAAACCAAAGGATGCAACACCAAGGCAAAAAGCAGAGGGCCTAAAGGATCGCCTTGTTGAACCCCTCGACAAGACCATAAGCTATGCTCCCCATAATACAGTCCGGCAGAACTAGAGTAACCAAACTCTACCCACCGGGATAGAACCGAGCAATGACGACGAACTTCCTGTAACATGGTCACACGATCAACTAAGTTGAAAGCATTCTGGAAGTCGACAAATAACATGGAAAGACCCTCCTCGCCACCACGAGCCTCAACAAACCGATTCAAAGCATGCAGACTAGCCTCTCCTCCACTGGATACCCCGGACCCCAAACTGAAGGCCTGAAAAATAACCAGACAAAGAAGGACCGACCAAACAAGCACCAACCTTAGAGACAAGGCGTCTCCAAATAGTGCCAACAACAATAGGACGTATGCCGCCCCCTGGTTTAACCAGGGGCGTGAGCGGGGCACTAGCAATATACTCACCTAGAGCCTGCGGACACCGGCCCTCAAGGAAAAGATTAACCACCTGAGTAATAGAGGTGACCAAATCATCCGAAACAGCAACAGCAGCTTCACCTGAATAATCCAAAGGATGTTGAGCATGGAACCCGTCCTTCCCACATGACGTTCCACGCGGGAAGCTCCGAATCATATCCAAAACACCGGTCGAAGAGGAAACAAGAGGATGGTGATCCATAGGCAAAGGCGGCAATGGGGTGCTTATCCCGTAGAGCCGTAAGAGTGGCAGCAGAATAAGGAGCAATACCTAATGAAGAAAGCACCCGAACAGCGACAATGTAGTAACCATCACAAATCTTCCTCCGACATTATTATTATTGTTATTATTTTTTTTAAATAAAAATCATGATTATTATTATAAAGTTTCTACATAAAATTGGATCGGAGCCGACTAACAAGCTGAGCTCCGCATCCCTTTTGAATGCTAAACGCCATCCTAGTTAATGTGTGACAAGAATCCTTACTATGTCCGGGTAATCCATTAGCAACCCCATACACCATGTTGAGAAGTCCCATAGCGTCATCCTCTAAATCACCAATACTGGAAAAGGAAAACGGCATAAAGTTATAACTTTTTGCCCCGCAAACATCCTTGTAGTTCTTCCTTTTTGTATCAGCACCCACTCTAGCCGCTTTACCTGGATTGAAACTTGAAAGCCCATCCAAACTAAAGATAGAAGTCCCCGTAATGTCCACACAAGTGTCTTTGCCCTAGAACAGTTTGTAGAACAGAATATCGGCTGGCCGAAGCTCCCCTCCCTTGTCATCAACCAAACCAGTAGGCGCCTCTTTACGAACAGAGATTCCGGCCTTCAAGCACTTATCGTACAAAACATCACGCACTATATTATGACGATGCTTAACACCAATATCAGCTGCACAAGCAAGTGCATGATCTCCCCACACATCTAAAATGTATTTGTCACAAGCAGGGCATTTCGAACACGCGTTAAACAACTCAATTCCGATACGATATTTAATAACCGAGCGAAAGGTAATGGGATTCATAACCTGACCAAGCCCGGGAATAAGAGCCGTCTTCAACCACTGTTGGGTCATAGGGAGCTTCAGATTCGCAATAAGAGCTTTTTCCCTCCCAGTAAGAGTGAAGTCCACCTTGAGGTGCTTGTCCACATTTTTATAGTAGCAGCTAGCCATTTTCTTCATTAGGCAGGGGGCAGGCCGTAATACGCACATGTCCAAGTCATCCTTATTTAAAGCACTAACCCAACTGGAGACCGCTAATCCGAAGGAGATCCTATCACCACTCACTCTATCACTCCTCAAAATACGATCCTGCAACCCACGGGGCTGGAGTCTCAAAGCGAGAAAAGCATAGTGCAGTGTGGCTATAGCGGTGTAGACCCCAAGACCACCATAATCGAGGGGCATAGTAGACAGACGCCACTATAAAGAGCCAAAGCCTGATCCTCCAAGTGTAACTATCTGTTCCAATGAAACCCTCAAAGAATCATCAAAAGCACGGTGGGCATCTATAAAAAAAGAGGGTGGAGTTGTCCGCATCGCAAAGTAAAGACGAGAGACTCCGAAGAGGGCTCGCATGAGCAATAACTCATATTGAGGATCTTCCAACTTCTTGATGGCTTCCATGAGGCCATTAGTTTTCAAAACTCTCGTCATTATCACCTCGTTGCAAAAGGAAAGATCCAAGCTAACTCCTCCACCAAGGAGCTTAACTCCCCCTACCGGATATGAGATATGCTTGGGGAACAACCCAACTTCCCTACTACATGGGTCCTCACTCGGCCAAAATATCTCCGTTTTATCAACATTGAGGTGAAGTCCTAGGCTCGGGCCATCCTCCTAAACAATGGAAAGCGCCTTGCTAACAATCAAAGTATCTCCAATCACTGTCTGATGAGCGGTTTTTAGTCGCATAAACCGTATCAAAATAAAACTCAAACCTACAAACTAGTATAGCAAGCAAGTAAGAGGTCGATCCCACAAAGAATCAAGTATTTCTCAGCAATGTGTATTTACCAATTAGTAGAAGGGGGGTTTTGATTGATTGAAATAGAAAGAAAGCAAAATAAACTATAAACAGATTGATGCAAAACAATTTAGAGAAGATTGCTCTACCTACAACTATCCACTTTATTTGTTTGAATTGATATTGTAACTTCCTCTTGTTCTTTAGTTTTCCTATGAATGCCCTTATCCCGACCTAATATAGTTACTAGTCCAATCAGTCCTAGAAACCCTTATCAATCGAACAGTCCCTAAAGAAGGATTTAACCCAATTGATAGCTTTAAGTTCAGAGATTAGCCAAGGTATTTGCAGACCCTAAAGAGGGATTTAACAACACATCCAACTTCCTACTCATCCAATTAGTTCAATCAGCCCTAAAGGGACAAGTTTGCTACTTGGGTTAAGGTTCACAATCAGGAATCTACAAAACCCTAGCAATTGAATTGATCTAACAAGTTGGCCAGACAAGATAGAACAAAACAATAAACAATCAAGCACAAAGAAGTTGAAGCATTCAATATAGGAAATAAGGAACAAGATTCAGAAACTCACAATCAATCCAAATAAAGCTTCAAATTGCAAGTAGAACGAAGAGAGTTTAGTCGCCCATGGCGAACATCGCTTTCTCTCTAATTGTCTGATACAACATAGAATAGAATGAAAGGTAATGAAAAATAACATAAAAGTGGCCTAATAAAACATCCAAGTCGGCCTCAAGACAACATAATAGAAAACTAGGGTTTTTTCCAAAACGCGCTGCGCGCTGGCGGCAGCTGCGGCGGGCGCAGCAAATTATGCGGCGGGCGCAGCATGAATACCGCCCCTAGCGGCGGGCGCAGCAAATTATGCGGCGGCCGCTGCATTGGGTTTTCCCGAAAATTCCGTCTCGAATTAGCTCTCGACGTCAACATGAAAGTTGTAGCTCTCTGAAAGAGCTTTCCAACGCATGGTCATAATAGTCGATCGGACAACCGAGGCCTCCAGAAAGTGCAAAACAAGTTCAGCATGTCTGGCGACAACTTCTGCAGACTTGTTCTTCGTTTAGGTTCGCTTCTTCTTCTCAGGACCTCTTGAGATCTTCATGTAAGCTTCTTCGATCAACTAGACATTCTCATCCAATGCGTTATCAACCTATGTCTCCTCCTCGGATCCACGATTACCTGGAATAATCAATAAAAACATGTAGATTCCGACTCCAACCACACAGAGAACAAATATGCAAATTATACTTAAACCATGCATGATATGCATCATAACTAAGCTAAATGCAACCTATTATAATTCTCTAAATGCATGCTATCAGTGTCCCATCATCGAGGTACCAAGCATTAAGCTATAGCTTACAACTATCCTTGAGCTTACGAATCAATGGGTCCAGTGAAAGCAAGAAAAGTAAAGGTCCTAGATGGTCACCTTGCTGAACTCCCTGACACGAATATAGAACCAGATCACCGTAATATAAGCGAGCGGGACAAGCATAGCAAAACTCGACCCAATGGGATATGAAAGGGCACATACGTTGAACCTCCCTAATCATAGCACTACGATCAACGAGATTAAAGGCATTTTTGAAATCATTCAAACGAATAGATATGGTATTATCATAGTCTTGCGCTTCTACTAATCTATTGACCGCATACAGCACCGCTTCTCCACCTCCTGAAACACCAACGCCAAATTGCATATCCTCCAAATACGGCCCAAGGGTTTTACCAGCTGAAGATGCAGCCACTTTGGACACCAAACGTCGCCAAATCGACCCAACCACAATGGGTCGAATCCCCCCCACCCGGCTTAAGAAGAGGCGTGAGAGGGGCCCTTTCCACAAATTCACTCAATGAAGCCGGACACTTCCCACTGAGAAATAAATTGATCACACTCGTTATAGACTCAGAGACCTCATCAGCAATAGCCATAGCTGCACCACTAGGAGCATCGAACAAATGTTGATCGTGTAGCCCATCTTTCCCACACGATGTACCCTTTGGGAAGCTTCTTATTCTTTCTAAAATTAAACTCCTAGAAACCTACAATGAGTCTCCGACAATAGGCTAAGGAGGCATGTAGGGCGCAGGAGAGAACGGATGTATGCGGAGCGACATCTGTATGCGGAGTATCATCTCTATGCGGAGCGACACCAGAAGACGTAAGAATACGAATGGCTGCAGAAAAATGCCCATCACCAACCTTCCTCTTGCACTGCTTAATGGCCTGCTCCCCCTGATCCCTCTCCTTATTCTGTCTAAAACTAAACTCCTAGAAACCTGCAAGGAGTATCATCTGTATGCGGAGCGATACCCGAAGACGCAAGAATACGAATGGCTGCAGAAAAATGCCCATTAGCAATCTTCCTCTTACACTGCTTAATGGCCTGCTCCCCTTGGTCCCTCTCCTCATCCCTAGAAGAGGCATCAAAATTACCGGACAAAAGATCAGAGGTAAGACGATGACCGGCCCCAGGTTCTCTCCACACTCGAATAGCCTCTAAAATACTATCAATCTGCAGGTTTCTCTTCAACCCTGACTGGTTTTCTACGCTAGTTTTGGGCCTATACCTATGTAGGATACAAAGAGGCATAATAAAGAGACTAACCCAGGCCGACACACTGGAGGGATCCAATGTAACCCTATCAAGGACTCCCTTAAGAACTGTTGACAAAGGAAATCGAGATTGCAAATAGAATGTAAATAAAATAGGCAAACCAATTTCGTTCCGAGCAAATAATGTTCAAGACTCCCTCCCGTTGTAGCAAAAGGAAGTCAGGATCGATCCTCGAGGAATCGTGTCAACGGATCTCAGGTAGCGGAGAATTCACGTCGATTTCGACTCAGGGAATCTACTCGATATCGACCAAATTCAGTCAATTTCTTGGTTCTGTGCAGAATGTAGTCGATTTCGGTCAAAGGCACTCGATATCAACCTAGGTGCTTGATACCGACCAGTTCCGGTAGAAACACAAACGAGCAGCGACTTTCTGGATCGAGAATTAGAAGTCGATATCGACATGTATAGATCGAAATCGAGGAGAATGCAGAATCGAAATAAAAGACAAGTTCGCAGATTTCGGAATAAACTATGTAAAAGAAAACTTTCAAGATCTGGGTTTGCAACAACGATAACCAAACATACATAAGGCAAGATAAAGAGAAATAATCATGCAATCACATCAAAGAAACAAGCTTTCGCTTTTTCCAATAATTAGACAACTCTCTGAAGAAACCCTAATTGTATCTACTAATTTTATGTTTATAATCCAAGTTGATAACCTGAGTCTCTATTAAATAGGTAATAAACATATAAATGGCAGTGAATGATCAAATCACAATAAATGTCGAATCTTTACCTCAAGCACGCTTAGCTACCGTCGGGCTCACCCCGATCCCAGAAGTAGGTGGACTACTCGCTCTTCATCATAGGAAAAGACATCAATAATAAAAGAAAACTAAATTGCATTAATAAACTAAAATAGAGCTTACAACCGATCGAAGCCAATTCCGCTCTCGCTTCACAACTCCACTCAGCCTCCAATCTCTCTCTCTCTCTCTACTCGATATCTCTAGCTCTGAATGAATAAAAAACTAGACCTATAGGCTTTATTTATAGGCCTTAATCCTTGCTAATCAAGGTAACGAATATCTATCATCTATCTAAAGATATAATTCTACTTGGAAATAAATCTAATCTAATTTAGGTAAATAACATAAATCCCAAAGGGTAATTAAATGTTCCACCCTTAGGATAGATAAAAAGATAAAAAAGATAGAAAATCTAAAGTCTTCATGTGCAAGGAATCTTCTATTGGAATCTTCAGCTCGGACTGGAAATAGAACTCGGAATCGACCTAGACTCATCTCTGGCAGTTGGTCGATATCGACCAAAGTAGGTCGATATCGAGTTGTTTTGTTCGGCTTCTCTTCAGGTCACTCGATCTCGGCTTCTGGGAGAATATCAACTTGCATTTTGGTCGATATCGAGTACTTTTGGTCGATATTGACCCGTCTCTTTCCGTCTTCGTGTCTGCTGGTCCATGTCGATTTTTCCTGGGATTTTCGACCAAGATTAGTTCGATATCGAGTAAGCTTAGTCGATATCGACCACTCTTCAATTCTTGTTCTGTGCTCAGCTTTGCTCGATGTCAAGCGCTCTTTCGTTGATTTTTTAGCTCCCTCAGTAGACATCAAGTGCATTTCCAGCCTTTCTTGGTTTTGCTCCGATTCAGCTCCAAATTATACAATATTAAACAGAAACTCATGTAGATTTCTAGTTCTTGAAAATAAGCATAAACTATACAAATTCGCTATATTTCCATCTCATAATATATAAAATGATAAAATAAGGAACTGAAATAGATATAAAAACATGGCGTAAATCATGGACATCAAATCACCCCATACTTAAGTTTGCTTGTCCCCAAGCAATAACTCGGATGGTCATTCAGGGGAAGAAACAAAAACTCTCAACATCATAAATTCTTTCTTATTTGTCCCTACAATCAATTACCATCCTCGAAAAGGCACTAATGCCACAAATCTATACATGTTCCATAAAAACAACATCTACTCACATGACAAAGCATTAATAATCAAGATGACTTCAATTCAAGCTCAAAAGGGGTAGATTTGGTAAAAGGCTTAAGGTGGGTAACATTTGGAAATGTGGTGCTAATAATCCGGGGAAATGGAGTATTTCCAAATTGAATTTCCACATTCTTTCTTCATAAGATTCATCACCTTTCACTCTTTCGCTCAATGTTTTTTTTTTCAATATTATACTTTTACCTCTCTAACCTTAGCACTGCCTTCTTGCGAGTCGCAAACATCGGTGTCCTGAATGCCCCCGGATACTTAGTGCTTTGGACTCCTCACATGTGTGTCCCATCTCACTGAACTATTATCTCATCAAGAAGGGTCGATCTACCTTTATCACCTGAGCTGACCGGATTTTTTCTCACTAATTAAATTTTCCATATTTTTTTAAATATTGCTGCCAAACTCCATATATGATATATAACAACAACACAAACACCATGTAATAATCTCCATGATGTAGCTTTCATTCTCGACATAATCCCCGGATAGGAAAGAAGGTAAAGAATGGGCAATATTTAGATCATGTGGAGCAATAATATGAAATAAGGCTCAATATGGCTTTTGTGATGCATAAGCATATGTAAAGGCTAGGATATAACAATATGTCAAAAGCAACATCAAATTTACCTCCTTTCATGGTTTTCATAAAATAATCCACTTTATTGTGACTTCCCTTCACTAGGCAATTTCATGTTATTTCTCTAATGAATCTAATTTTGCATCGTCGAGTACAATTTAATTTCCATTGGGAGATATCTCATAAAACAAACTTTGAGTTTAGGAATTTAAGCATAAAAATTAAAAATTCACCCAAAATTCACCATGTAAAACCAAAAACAAGAATAAAATATAAAATAATGATAATGAGCTTTTCCCCCACCCCATACTTAGAATATACAATGTCCCCACTATAAAAATAAAACAAAGTTAAAAGAAAGAACTCACCGAATAACGTGTTGTACGGTCGAAATAGGGCTGTAGTAGATTGCTAGAAGTCGATATCGACCTATGGTAAGTCGATATCGATTGCAATTCGTCAAATTATGTAAGATCAAATGGTCGAAATTGGGAGTTTTGGTCGATATCGACCAACTTACTCGATATTGAGTAAGTCTGGTCGAAATCGACCTGCTTCATCGTTTCTGCTTCTGGTCGAAATCTGCCTCATGGGTCGATATTGACTAGTATTGGTCGATATCGACCAGGTTGCTCCAAAATTTTGACTTGATTCCAGTATTTTCGACCTGTAAAAAGTGTTAGTTTTCGCCCAAAGACAAGACTTTCGACATGAAGCATTCAAAACCAAAACCATGAATCTTAAAGTCCTAAAGAAAATTCAAAAGTTTTATGTCTATGCTCTAGATTTTAGAGTCGCTAGGCTGACTTCTCCAATTGTGCTTTAGGAACCCTCAATGTGGGGTCCTCTTGTGCTTGACCCTTCTCTTGGATCATCTAGGTCCTGATTGTAGTATGCAAGCTCCACTGATAGGTGGTTGTTTGCATAGTATCCTTTGCCTTCTTTCTTTTTCTTTCCAGTTATACTCCTGCGCAGGTTAGCCTTCGACGGGGCCTTGTCTCCTCTAAAAATTTTATTTTTATTGATGGATGGAGGAGATGTAGGGATTGTACCTGATCTTACCTTTTCGTGCCCAAAGCAGCAATTTTCGGGCCGAGGGTTCGTCGATATCGAGCTGACCTGATCGATATCGAGTGCAGGGACCCCATACTTAGGCTTTTGGGAGGTTCGGAGCACAACAGAATAGGTCGATATCGAGTGTGTATGGTCAATATCGAGTTGGGCGGTCGATATCGAGTTGGGCTTGTCGATATCGAGGAGCTCTTTAGTGCTTTCCTCCGTTATTGTGTGCTTGTCCTCGTGGTTGCCTATGCTCTTCACCTCCAGCCATGGAATTTCCTCTTTTGTAGGGCCAAAAGAGAAATATAAGACCTCATCGCCTATTGTGAAGGTGAGCAATCGCTTTCTGACGCTGATCTTGGCATCTGCAATAGCAAAAGGAAGTCAGGATCTAAAAAAAATAGGCAAACCAATTCCGTTCCGAGCAAATAATGTTCAAGACTCCCTCCCATTGTAGCAAAAGGAAGTTAGGATCGATCCTCGAGGAAGCGTGTAAGCGGATCTCCAGTAGGGGAGAATTCACGTCCATTTCGACTCAGGGAATCTAATCAATATCGACCAAATAGCTCGATATCGACCAAATTCAGTCGATTTCTTGGTTCTGTGCAGAAGGTAGTCGATTTCGGTCAAAGGCACTCGATATCGACCTAGGTGCTCGATATCGACCAGTTCCTATAGAAACACAAACGAGCAACGACCTTTCTAGGTCGAGAATTAGAAGTCGATATCGACCTATGTTGGTTGAAATCGACGAGAATGTAGAAACAAAATAAAAGACAAGTTCGCAGATTTTGGAATAAATTATGTAAAAGAAAAAATCCAAGATCTGGGTTTGAAACAACGATAACCAAACATGCATAAGACAAGATAAAGAGAAATAATCATGCAATCATATCAAAGGAACAAGCTTTCGCCTTTTCCAACAATTAGACAACTCTCTCAAGAAACCCTAATTGTATCTACCAATTTTATGTTTATAATCCAAGTTCATAACCTGAATCTATATTAAATAGGTAATAAACATATAAATGGCAAAGGATGATCAAATCACAATAAAGGTCGAATCTTTACCTCAAGCACGCTTAGCTATCGTCGGGCTCACCCCGACCCTAGAAGTTGGTGGACTCCTCGCTCTTCATCATAGGAAAAGACATAATTAATAAAAGAAAACTAAATTGAATTAATAAACTAAAATAGAGCTTACAACCGATCGAAGCCAATTCCGCTCTCGCTTCACAACTCCACTCGGCCTCCACTCTCTCTCTCTCTCTCTCTACTCGATATCTCTAGCTTGGAATGAATAAAAAACTAGCCCTATAGGCTTTATTTTTAGGCCTTAATCCTTGCTAATCAAGGTAACAAATATCTATCATATATATAAAGATATAATTCTACTTGGAAATAAATCTAATCTAATTTAGGTAAACAAGATAAATCCCAAATGGTGATTAAATGTTCCACCCTTAGGATAGATAAAAAAGATAAAAAAGGATAGAAAATATAAAGTCTTCATGTGCAAGGAATCTTCTCTTGGAATCTTCAGCTCAGACTCGAAATAGAACTCGGAATCTACTTAGACTCGTCTCTGGCAGTTGGTCGATATCGACCAAAGTGGGTCGATATCGAGTTGTTTTTTTCGGCTTCTCTTCAGGTCACTCGATCTCGGCTTCTAGGTGAATATCGACTTGCATTTTGGTCGATATCGAGTACTTTTGGTCGATATCGACCTGTCTCTTTCCGTCTTCGTGTCTGCTGGTCCATGTCGAGTCTGCCTGGGATTTTCGACCAAGATTAGGTCGATATTGAGTAAGCTTAGTCGATATCGACCACTCTTCAGTTTTTGTTCTGTGCTCATCTTTGCTCGATGTCAGGCGCTGTTCCGTCGATTTTTGAGCTCCCTCAATAGACATCAAGTGCATTTCCAGCCTTTCTTGGTTTTGCTCCGATTCAGCTCCAAATTCTGCAATATTAAACAGAAACTCATGTAGATCTCTCTTTCTTGCAAATAAGAGTTCGTTTGGTTAAAAATTGAAAACCCCAGGAAGTGAAAAAACCCAGAAAGTAGGATAAATACATGTGTTTGGTTATAATTTTTTTCTTTCAAAATCTCAGGAACTTGAATTCCCAGGAATTCCAATTCCTATGAAATGGGGGAATTTAACTTACCTAGGGTGGACTAGGTAAGTTGAACTTCCACCATTTTGTGTACAAAATCACCACTTCTACCATTTGAAATTCCTATCATTTAAAAACTAACCAAACATCTTTTTTCAATTAACCGGAAGTACAATTGACGGGAATTAAATTCACGTGAATTAAATTCCTGGGAATTGCACTTCCCACGTTCAACCAAACGAGGCCTAAGCATAAACTACACAAATTCGCTATATTCGCAACCCATAATATATAAAATGATAAAATAAGGAGTTGAAATAGATATAAAAACATGGCGTAAATCATGCACATCAAGAACTCTAGCAAAACTCAATCTACGCTTCCACGGGACATTCTTAACCGTATGAACTTTAGCACTAAACACCCTCTCAAATAATGCGACATCAAATTCCCCATTTAATGCAAGATCACCTTGATCATTGAATGAACTACCAACCTCCATAACACGACGGGGCCACCCGTGAATGAAAAAGGCAATTGTTCCATCATTAGACAAAGGGGCTTCAACAACGTCTCCGTCATGGAAACAATTCTTGGACACGGTATGGGTGACGCAACAATGTCCCCAAAACCAAAGACCAAGTTGTTGTAAAACCGCTTCAAACTGTCCATAAATAATGAGATTAGACCCAAGAAGCGCTTTGAAACCAGGCACCGCATCGCCTTTAAGATGGACATCCCGTAAGTGTCTAATAAAGTAGGCCGGAGTGACACCCTTACCACTACCATTCATGCGTCCATCACACCCAACGAAGGGGCAATGCACCCTCACCGGAGGTACACCTCCCGCACCTTTCATCCACGACACCAAATCAAACAAAACAACTAAGAACAAGAAAGATAGGCAAAATCACCAGCAATAACGTGTGTCCCAAATAGCAGCAACCAAGCAAAACCGAGCAGCAGAATTGGAGCAAAAGAACGTAGCCTAAACCACCAACAGCAACAAGAAACACAATTACAGAAACACCAAAAAAACCCCGCAGCAACAGCAATCAGAACCAGCAGCACACGCCGATCCCGACAAGCCGCAACACCGACGCAACAAGCAACACTCCTGCACCAATTACACTTCTAACATCAGCCGCAAACAGATGCCAGGAACAATGGAACAGATGCAACGAACCACAACATCAAGCCCGAGCCGCAACGAGCAACCAAACAAGACCGCACAATTGAAAGAGAAGGGAAGCAAACCTGCCCGCAGCGACGCCGACCACTGAGCCACCACCCCGGGCAGGCTAACATGCACCGAGAAGAGGACCGAAGACCAAATGGACGAGGCTCCGGGCGCCGGGATGAGCCGGTGAAGATGCCATCCTTTCGGATGAGATCTAGCCGATAGCATCCTTTAGAATGAGATCAAAAAGATTTTTACGTGATGTCAGTGCAAACCAAGAAGAAGAGTGGCTAAGGTGTGCAACCTTATCTGCCACTCTATCCCCTTCCAGGGGCACATGGGAAATTTGTACTCATAAAAGATTTAATAATCCATATAATGTCACTCATTAGTAGCTCTATTTCCCAAGCGCATATGCTTTGATGTTTTAGGTTTTGGATAATAGTAAGAGAGTCACCTTCAATGATTAGATTGTGGATATTTAGTTGTCTTGCCTGTAATAGTCCTTCCCTTAAAGCAAGGGCCTCTCTCATGACAAGAGTCTGCTTACCAAATAATTTGTTTCTAAGATTGATTGGGTTACCGCTCCAGTCTCGAATAACGTTTATCGATTATAGACTTAATAGTCGACATTGATCAACGTTGATTGGTTATAGGCTTATAGCCAATTCGCACTTAATTTTAGGAGGTTCCTTAAGAGCATCCACATCCATCGAACTCAAATGGGTTTCTTAACTCGACTTTTTATCTTTATCTCTGTTCACCATTATTTAAACAATCCATTATATATTTCCACTCACATTCCTTAAATCCATTATAAACCCACGAGAGTTTCTTAACTCCCAATTTTGTCTTTTATTTCTTCACTCTTCTTTCAACGTTTTTATTGATGTGATCCCCAATTTCCCTCTTTTGTAGGGGGTTTAATAGTTCCTTAGGAAGGAACATATCAAATCGTTCTTTAACATATTTTTTATAATCTCAAATAAAATAGTACTATTAAATTTCTT
Source organism: Persicaria tinctoria (assembly GCA_037127255.1). NCBI lineage: Eukaryota > Viridiplantae > Streptophyta > Magnoliopsida > Caryophyllales > Polygonaceae > Persicaria > Persicaria tinctoria. Next base: position 52,545,060 of record JBANSL010000006.1, on the reverse strand, counting down.
AAATTTGGGTTAAAGAACCCATTGCCTATCCTCTAACAAACCCCCTTAACAATTGAAGCTTATTAGGCCTGTTATAAATGAGTCAATCTCCATGGCCTCTCTCCCGGCAACAATTGGGCCAATATCTCAGCCCGGTCGTATATCAATATATATCATGAGACGTGAAGATGCAATTCCTCCAAGATCGAAGGATATTCCAACTCAAGTTTAAATTAAGAGGGGTCAAATTTCAACGAGAATAGAATCCCATGAAGATATAGGCTATATAGTGTACCCTCTTCTTTTTTTTTGGTTGCATCTTCACCTGTCATCCATAGAAATGAGGTCGATTTCGAATTATCTTTCCGTTGAAGAGTGGGATCTTAAATGTGTTTGACCGACTTGTTGATGTGTCTTGTTATTGTTGGAATATGGGTTGTTCCACTTTATATTAAGATGTCTTAAACAACATATAAGATTGATCGGCTACTCTTCTCATTGCCAATTAGATTTGAGATAGAGCCACATTGAGTTTATGTGTTGTTCGTTCTTTCAGTATATAAATCCACACACAACTTTCCTCCAGCTCATCTTGACCCCATTCAGCTCAACTGGGTTCGGCTAGTTTTGGTTTGGGTTGCTGGCCTTGTGAACATCTGAAGCTCATATTGCTAGTTTTTTGGGCTTATTTACTATTTTGGCCCTTCCTCCTAAGCTTATATGCATTTGGCTCATAATCAAATCCAATTCAAACTCACCAAAGAAACGAGCAAAATGAACTCAAACTCAGCTTAAAAAAAATAGTTCTAATGTTTTTGGAAAACCCGTGAACCAAATATGAGCTTAAAACTAAGCTCGATCGCACTACTACATAAAAGGGCTATGGTAGCGGCCAAAAACCGCCACAAAAAATAGAAAAACCGCTACTTAAAAGCTAATGTAGCGGTTTTTTAGTCGCTACATCTGCTGCCGCTGCATTAGTTTAAAGGTGGCGGTTTTTAAAGCTATTGTGACGGTTTTTAGTTGGAAGTGCAAAACCGCTACTAATACTAAAATAACCGCTACAAAAGGCAGAGGCTATTCCAGTAGTTACAAATTCCTGTTGTAGCGGTTTTTGATGTATAATATGGCGGTTTCAATAACCAAAAGTAATGGTTTTTTAAGCCTATTGTAGCGGTTTTTAGTTGATCATGTGGCAGTTTCTATCAAACCTTTTATAGCTGTTCATTTTCCATAATTAAATTATAAATACTTATAAATAAGAATTCAAATAAGAAATATTTAATAAAAATATAATGTATTTCAACATCAAAATGAAAATACAATAATCTTTACAGTTGAATAATATAAATGATATCCGTAGATAAACATACAATAATTTATTCACGCTCATGATCAATTGAAACAAAATATTTACATAGTAATCCAGAATACGTCCAAGTGAAAGAAAACTTTCACATAACCACTTCTCTTTTGTTTGAAGCCATGAGTAAGTTCTTATTTATCGCCTTCGCCAATGTGTGGGCTCACTGCGTATTGATAGAGATAAATAATCAATCTTTTAAATATTAATCAGTTGTAAACAAGAAAACATATTTATATGAAGTTTGATGCAAAGGAGATGATACTAAAGATAAAAATATATATCGAGTTCATAAAGGAATTAAAATAAATCCAGATTAAATCTAAATACATCTCTAAAGAGATATAGACAAATGAATTTTATCCAAAATCATAAGCCTAACCTGGAAATAATATTCCAACTCAGTAAGACAAACTTTCAAACTTCATAAAACAGGCTAGGAAATGTTTAGTTAATGATTTCACAAACCCCTGCCCATATAATGCAAGGTAGAATCAGCTGAGGGGACAAAGAAAAGCTTAAAAATTGCAAAATCAGTACTCACAAAATTTCATGGCATTTTCATCACTTTTGTAACCATCTAGCCACCATGGGGAGTGTTTCTCCAACTGGAAACTCTCTCTTCATCCTAGCAGACATTTCATCCAAACCAGCAGAGGCCTCAAAAGAAGAAGTACCCGACAATCTTACTACCAAAAGCCCAAAAATTATATATCAAAACACACTTCCAGAATCATTTACAATCATCAATCAGCATCGTTCACATTTACTGTCATGAGATAGTAATATACTACCACTTAACGATCATTCACAACTAGGAAACAAAATCGCCAATCAACTCAAATAGATAAAATAAAAGGGCAAGTTAACATACCTTGAAAAAATGAGCTAGTGAAAGATCTTCTAGAGGAAAGCTTGGGGACAAACATTCTGGTGGAGAGAGAGAGAGAAGAATACAATGTAGGAGAGCGGAAAGGCAATTAACAGACAACTACCATGGATGAGATAAGTGGGAAGTTGTATTGAGACGTCGAGGAAGAAGATGTCAAACAAATAGTACTCATCTTCTCATCTCTTGCATAATGATTTCTCAACAAATGAGGACATTGAAGTCTCTAATGCTCTCTGTGCTCCAAGTTGCGAAAATCCAAGTTAACACAAAATTGAAGCTAAGAAGTGCATCAATATTTGATTAAGTACAAATGCACTTGAAAATCCAAGTTAACTCAAGTCCTATTCTGCTGGTCAGTGTGCACGCCTACTTGCGGCTTATCACAGTTGTTAGCACAACAAACAATAGTTGTAGTCATAGTATATTTATCAAGTAAAAAAAGAAAAAAATATAGCAAGAACTCTATTTGTAACTAATAGTAGCCAAAATCTCAAAACTAAAGACAAGGATCAAAAAGAAAAGATTTAAACTAAAGACAAGGATAAAAAAGACAAGGATCAAAAATATAGCAAGAACATTTCTATAGCCTGGAATCTCCTAAATAAAATGAAACCATTTTGGAAACTAAGATGCACACTACTTAAAATGATAATGTTAAGGCCTCACAAAGTACATTCCATACAAAATTTGTAAGTATAAAAAATACTATATGGTGCTCATAGCCCTCATTCTCATGGACTGGAAACGTAATGAGCAAAAAGGGTGAAAAGGGAAGAGAAATGAGTGAACTCGGTTTCATGTTATCTACCTTGACCTTACATGAATTGATTAAACATGAGACCAAGGTATTCCCATCATCCCTCATCGTGGATTTCTTTACTGCATAGCTAGTTCATTTAAAAATGATGTTAAGTCTACTTCTTGAAATGAGATAGGCCAAGAGTTCTACCAAGAACAAGCATGCATATATTGGCACATAAGTAAGCAAAGAGTTACATACCCAACTCCTTTAGAACGCCTTGAGTTTCTATTCATGATCAACCTCACATCCCTTACCTGCAGGCAAGGCAAGAATTTATTCAGGAAAAAAAAAAGAACAATAACTTATAAAACATTTTATATGTATCAATTAACCCCATATCCCTCAAACACACATGACCAAAACAACACATCAATTTATCAAGTTCCCAGGTTATTTGACTACCCTGCCTCCCACAAATGTTACCTCTTGACAAAAACTACATGTATGATGTTGTTGAGCTAAAATGGAGGATCCAAGCATTTTGTTTCGAACAAAAAGTATAGAAACCGACTCCTTACCTTTCCCGCTTTGGTGAAGAACTCATAAACGTCTCGTTCTGTTTCCTTCAGGGGCATCTGTATCCATGGCATGGAACAAGTCCCCATCAAAATAATTGCAAGTCTGGGTCAACATCAAAATTGCAATGGCTTATATCCAATGAAACAAGTAGCTTAGCCCCTCTAAAGAAATTAGCATTAGCAATGTAATTCTCTATAAGAAAAATTATTATCAGGATTTTGAGCTTTCACATTTTCACAATTAGTTCAATACACATTTTCTCCCCTCCATAAGCTTTCTTCCATAAATCAACATTCCACCCTGCTTCAAAGAACAGTGATCAATAAGCAACTATCAACATTCTTACATCATAAGTAGGTTCATGATATAGCACATAGAAAGAATATTAAAATCAATTGGATTGATGAGCAAGCCACATATTTGGCATTCATGAAATCAAACACACACGCATGCCTCCCAAAGCACAATAAACACAATCTATGTTCCACTTAGTTTTGATAATCAGAGAGGGCAAAATAAATTGCACCAAAGCACATCCAGTTCAAGTGAAAATTACATGTTTGAATAAACAATTATTAGAACAATTTAACCTTGGAAATGGATAGAAAAGTACCATGAGCGATTACTTGATGGAATTGGAAATCAAAGGTCGCACCATAAGCGATTACTAGAACCGAAGGGGAAAATGTTGTTCCTTTTGTGGTGCTTCCTAATGTCTTCCATAGCTTACCTCATGAATTGGTACCGAGAGGCCATGGAAACGGAAATTGGTCGGCCTATGGAGATCTTTCCGTTGCCCGGAGGTCCCAAAGGACGATAAAGAGGAGGTGGTTGCAGGTTCTTGAGAAGTAGAGGGGGATGTGCCCCCAGAATGAGGTCGTCGTCGATCACATCGTCGATCACATCGTCAATGGTGCGAGGGTGCACATGCTTAGCCAACAGTTGATTTGGAGGCGCAGTTGCAACAGAGGAGGAGAAGGCGACCGGTGATAGTTTTCGGCGCTTCAGCAGAGAAATATTCAAGGTGTTGTTCGATTTGGGGGATAGCGGCGTGGGACGGTGGGAGCGGATGTGGACTAGGGTTTTTGTTAAGTTAGGAAGCAGTGCAATTTTGGTGAAAAATTCAAGGGTTGGGTTGAAGCGCGTAATTTTCCCGCTGATGGAAAATTGGGGACCGCTACATTAGCTAAAATAAACCGCCTCATTTGTTTTATTTTTTTTATTTTTTTAAAAACCGCCACATTAGACAATGGAAACCGCTACATTAGCTTTCGTGTTTTTCACTTTGTTATATAGTATTAAATCCGCCACATAAACCGCTACATAAAGTAAACCGCCAAAACCAACCGCTACATTAGGTCGTTTATTTAGTAGTGTCGATTCAAAAATCAAGCTTAGTTAGAGTCTAAATCAGTTAAGTATAAACCTATGAAAATTCGACTAGTTTGACTCCAACAACATTGCTGAATATGAATTGATATCTCAATGTACATATAATAGGCAGAACATTCGGGTGGACACAAGGAATGCACTAAACCGAATACGTTGCCCTGAATTAAAGAAATTCCAAACAATCATCTAAGTGTTGATTCTTGATTGAACAAGACTGCTCGGCAGTAGGAAAAAAAAAGAAGAAATGATTGAAGGACCAAACAAACACAATGCAAAAAGTTAACGAAAGAGTGGTGGGTACTTGACACTTTGTTAGTTTCTAGTAAGTGGTCCTTTTTATTTTTCCTTGTCTCTGTGTGTGTGTCTATATATAATATATAATTCCAATATTTTATAGTGAATTTTAGACCTATCGCTCTAGGATTTCGTTATTTGTGAACCTTTAATTGTTGAAGGCGTGGCAAGATGAAGGCTTGAGCTTGCTAGCCTTTCAAGCTTCCTACTGTGTCAAATGGTACTTGAAAGCATATTTTAGTCTTTCAAGTTTCATATTGTTTTGATATTTTCTGCAATATTTGTGATATCTTGAAAGCATATTTTACTCTTTCATGACATTGAAGTACGGAATAGGAAGATAAAACGCTAACAAATACTCTAGAAGATTGTTGTGGAGGGAAATCAAGTAATGAAATAGACATCAAACATAAAGAACGAAACCAACTCTCTGTCCAAGTAAATAAAATACAAGAAATCATCCCGTTGTAGTGGTAGGGTATTTAGGATCGTATCCACGAGGAAGCGTGCCAGCGCTCGCCTTTCTCGTTCCAAATTGCTCACCGAAATCGACCAGAAGAGTACTCGATATCGACCACTGTTGTCGAGTTAACCTGCAACTGCACAACAGAAGAACAAAAGAAGTCGATGTCGAGTAGGTGTGCACTCAACGTCGACCAGAGTGCTAGATATCGACCAGAGAGTAGTCGACTTCGAGTGCATCTGTGCAGATAAAAACTGTAACTTGCAATGAAAGAAAGAAATAAATAAACACAAAATTGGGGATTTGAATTCAATAAAGTAAAAGCTTCCATAATCAGGGTTTCAACGCCACAACGATAACCATATAAGAATCATGTTAAAGGTACAAAAGATCATGTCTTTTCATCAAATAATTTCGTCATTAACAAGTAGGAAAATAGAGGCTTCCGCATAAACCCTAATTATTACTAACTATTTTCACATAATTAATCCAAGTTGGCATTAAGATCACTTTCGCTTCAATAACAGAAATAAGGATCACCTTCGACTGTCGCAGAAGAATCATGTAATTAGGGATAGAAGATGAAATCGCAATAAAAGTTGTACCTTTGATGCATTACCTTACATGGCTACCGTCAGGCTCACCCCGACCCTAGAAGTTAGGTAATTACTCGCTCTTAATTATAACAAACATTAATAACATAAAAGAACTAACTTTCATTAATGTAAAAGAAAGCTTACAACCAATCGAAGCCAAATCCGCTCTCGCATCTCTACCTCCAATCAACCACAAGCTCCAAAACTCTATCTCCTCGTTATTGTTTCGTGTGTAAATGGGAATGAATAAGAACCAACCCCTAGGGCTTTATTTATAGTGTTCAATCCCCGCTATCCAAGGAAAGAACAATTCTATCTATATCTATATCTATATCAATCTATCTTCTTTCCTAAGATATAACTTTGATAATAAAAGAAATAAAATAAATGAAATTCCCTAAAGTAAATATGAGAATTAACTAATGTGGATTAATCAGCCTTAAACTGGATAGATCTTCGTGCCTTTACTTGTAAGCAAGCTCCTCACTCGATTTGCTCTCGACTTCGACTTGGATTGGCGTCAGGGGGTACTCGACATCGAATAAAGTACTCGACGTCATGTAGAATTCTCCTGCTCCTCGAATTGTGCTCGATCTCGTCTACGATTTGCACTCGACATGTACTCGACATCGAGTTGAGTACTCCACATCGACTAGATATGTGCTTCTCGAGTGGTGATGTGCTCGACATGTGCTCGAGGGGATGATTTCCATCAGGAGGTACTCGACATCGACTAGTTTGGTCGATGTCGACTAGTTCTGTCGAGTAGGTTCTTCCTTGTTTTCTGCTTGATGTGTTCTGTCTCTGTTCCTGTTTGACCTTGGACTTTTTGTAGTTGACCTCGAGCTCATCCATGGTTTTCTTCCTTCTCCGAATTGCTTTAAATATGCCTCGATTTCTGCGAAATTAAACAGTAACTAGTGTAGACTTCCATAATTGGCAAATAATCATAAATTACATAGATTCTAAATAATTCTAACCCAATGAGATGAAATGCATGCAGAAATCAATATAAAAGTTAATGCAAACCATAGCAAAATAGGCGCACATCAAACACCACATACTTAAGTTTGCTTGTCTTCAATCAATACTTTTAATGGTCATACAGGGGAAAATTCAAACTCTCAACGTCTTAGATCCATTGTTATATATGCCTCTGCAATCAATTACCATCCTTGAAAAGGTATTAATGTCACCAAACCCATGCATGTGAATAAAAACAAAATCTACACACAAAAGAAGGGTTATGCATAAACATTTCATAAGTGATAAAGCAACAATAATCAAGAGGACTTTATTTAAGCTCAATAAGAAGTACATCGGTAAAAGCCTAAAGGTGGGATATTTTTTGCCATGTGGTGCTAATAATCCGAGAAAATGGAGTAACTTCCAAACTTTCATACCACATTCATTCTTCATTTGATTTCTCACCTTTCTCTCATCGCTCATTGCCTTTTTCAATATAATGCTTTTATCTCTCTAACCTCAGCATTGCCTTCTCGCGACTCACAAACATGGGTGTCATGAATGGTCCCAGATACTTAGCGTTTCAGACTCCTCACTTGTGTGTCCCATCTTGCGGAACTATTATATCGACGCCTGTAGGGTCGATCTACCTTTATCTCCTGAGGTGACCAAATTTTTTTTTCTCTCGTTAAATTTTCCATAATATGATGATTCTTCTGCCAAACTCCAAAATAATAATAACAACACAAACACCATATAATAGTCTTCATAATGTAACTTCCATTTTCAACATAATCCCCAGATAAGAAAATAAGGTAGAAAAATGAGCAATATTTAGATCATGTGGAGCAATAATGATATAACGATATGTAAGGCTCATAATATGGCTTTTGTGATGCATTAGCATAGGTATGACAAGGAATATAACAATGAGCATTATATGGAAAATATAAAGTCCTTCATCCTCTTATTATGCAACATGTCAAAAGCAACTTCAAATTTTACCTCATTTCATGGTTTATATAAAGTTCTTCATCCTCTTATTAGGCGCACATCAAACACCACATCCTCTTATTACACTTCATTGTGACTTCCCCTTACTAGACAATTTCATGATATATCTTTAATGAATCCAATTTTGCATCGTCGAGTTCAATTTAACTTTAATGACACTAATCAAAATTTTTTATGGGGGTTGTGATTTTAAATAAACTTTGGAAAACAACTTATAAGCACATTGATGAAATAAGAATTCCAAAGATACCATGCATAAACAATTCGAGAAATATACACAAATAAGGTCAAGTATAATCAAATATGCAGAAAGTAAGCCCTTCCCCCACCCCCATACTTAAACATTAGAGTGTCCTCACTGTATAAAAACAAGGGTAAAGAAGAAGACTCATTAGACAGATGTGTAGAAGCTCATAATCGAGTGCTGAATAAGTGTTGTAGGGTGGTCGATGTCGAGTAGACTGGTCGATCTCGACTAAAACTACTCAATATCGAGTAAGTTGAAACCTCATGATGGCCTTTCCTCGACCATAAGCTTTTCTGCTTGATATGGCTGGTCGACGTCGAGTAGAGTACTCGACGTCGAGTACTTCTCTGCAGCGTTTCGTACCTAAAATGTGTTAGACAAGCAAAATCAACAATAACAATCCCAAAATAACGTTTCAAAACAAAAAAAAAAGTTTCTAAAATCCAAAAAACATATTGTTTTGTTGCAAGCTCTAGACTTTATAGTCCCTAGGCCGACTTTTTCCGTTCCCGCTCAAGGTGGTATCTGCAGTGCCCATTCGGCTTGGGCCTTGAATAAGACTCCATTCTTGTCCATCAGTTGTAATCCTCCGGAATGGATCTTATGCACCGTGAAAGGTCCCATCTTTTTGTGGTTGAACTTGTTAGGGAACCATTGATTCTTTGATTTGGAGACATAGTCCTTGTCTCGTACTTCATAGTCCTTCGGATCATCATTTGAAATCCTGCATAAGCACACATACCAAGACAAACATCTTCCATGTATAGATAGATCTTTAATTGAAATCGGCGAAGAGATGCCTTTATCTCGGCATACCTTCACAGAATCTGCCTCATTCGGGACCTCAAGATCTGGTAGACGTCGAGTAGAACTAGTCGACGTCAAGTAGTTTGGTTCATCTAGTGGCTTGCTCGACAAAGAAGGAGAAGTCGAGTTGCTAGGAATCTGGTCGACGTCGAGTAGTTTACTCGACGCCGAGTACTTCTCGGCCTCAAGTGGTTGCTCAGTCGATGGATGTTGCTGGATCTGGTCGATGTCGACTAGAGTAGTCGACGTCGAGTACTTCTGGTCGACCTCGACCCCATACTTATGACCTGGCAAAGATTCTGAATAAAATTTAGTCGACGTCGACTTGCCTTTGGTCGATGTCGAGTAGATCGTCAGTCTCCTCGTTCAGAATTGCCACAATATCCTCCACCTGGGCTTCCATATCTGTCTTCTTTGTCTCTTTAGGAGTCATATTTCTTACCTTAGGCTCCCCGCATATGATGTACCTAGCTGAAAGTGAAAGTGAGCGCTCCCGTGCTAAGAAAGGCCTTCACAGTCGCTAAGAAAGGCTAAGAAAGGGCTCCCCGCAGATGATGCTTAAGGAATACTCAATTACCTCATCACTGATGTTGAAAGTGAGCACTCCCTTACTTACGCTTATATTGGCATCCACAATCGCTAAGAAAGGCCTTCCTAGAATGATTGGACAAGCAGGGTCCTCTTTCATATCAATATCTAAGAAATCCACAGGGACAAAGAACTTACATACTTGCACAGGTACATCGTCCACCATGCCTATTAGGATGACTACAGTGTTGTTTGCCATATAGAGTTGGACATCCTTATGCTCTAAAGCTCCTATCTTGACTTTGGACCATATTGATAATGGCATGATGCTGACGTTGGCTCCTAAGTCACATAAAGCATTGAATTTGTATTTACCAAACCCAATAGTTATAGAAAACTTACCTGGATCTGGCCTTTTCTTTGGTAGGTCCATCTTGCTGCATTCCTCAGCGATCTCAGCAATCGACCTCTTCTTGCTCAGGATATCTTTGAGGAACTTTACGTAGGATGGCATCTCGTGAAGAGCTTCTGTGAAAGGGATGGTGACATTGAGTCTCTAAAGCATATTCACGAAACGCTGAAACTTTTTTTTTGCTGGGTCCTTCAAAGTTTTTGTTGGGAATGGAAGCGTTTCCTTCTTCGGAGGTGCTGGAGTGTGGTCGACATCAACTGGAGGTTGGTCGACGTCGAGTAGAGTGTTCAACTTCTAGGCAAGTGTTGTATTCTGGCCGACGTCGAGTACATAGTCCTCGACATCGATCAGTTTCTGGTCGACGTCGACTGGTGTTGTTGTAGGAGGATGGTGAAATATGAAAATAAATATAAAATATCAAATCAAACTGACTCCCTGTCTTAGCAAATAAATACAAGACTTCCTCCCATTGTAGTAGAAGGCAGTCAGGATCGCTCCACGAGAAAGCGTGTCAACGCTCGCCTTTTTAGTTCCAAATCTCAACACAATCTCGACTAGAAGCATCCTCGACATCGACCAATGTCCTCGACGTTGACCACACTGTCGAGTCAAACAGACAACTGAAATTTAAACGAAGCAAAAACTGGTAGATCTCGACTAAGACTCCTCGATGTCGACCAAGGGTTGTCGATTTCGAGTAAAAACAGAACTGAAAATTCTCACCTTTTGCGAACGAAAACGAATGTGAACACAAAATTTTAGGAAAATAAACCAATGAATTAAATACTTCCAAGATCAGGGTATCTATACCACAACGATAACCATGTAAAATAACACATAAAGGTATAAAAGATCATGCCTTTTCAACAAATAACTTTCGTCATTAACAAATAGGAATATAGAGGCTTTCGCATAAACCCTAATTATTACTAACACTTTTTCACATAATTAATCCGAGTTGCATTAAGATAATATATATATATATATATATATATATATATATATATATATATATATATATATATATATATATATATATATATATATATATATATATATATATATAGGGGTTGGTTCCGATGTACTCAGCCCTTAACGTGTATCAAGTACACTTTCGCTTCAATAACACAAACGGGGATCACCTTCAACTTTCGCAAAAGAATCATGCTCATAGAGATATAAGATGAAATCACATCAAAAGATTGTACCTTTATCACATTACCCATGGCTACCGTCGGGCTCACCCCAACCCTAGAAGTTATGTGACTACTCGCTCTCCATCATCAAGCAACTCATTAACAACAAAACGGAACTAAATTGCATTAATAAAATCAAACAATACTTTCAACCGAATAAAGCCAACACCGCTCTCGCTTCACAAACTCCACTCGGCTCCAAATCTCTGTCTCCTACTCGCTATCTCTCTCTATTGCTATCAGATTGGCTTGGATTGATTGAATTCATAAAATCCAGCCCCTAATGCCTTATTTATAGTGTTCCATGTAGCTATTTTAGGAAGGAACAACTATATCTAAATCTAAAACTTACCTGTCTAAAGCATTAAGATAGAACTTGGAAATAAAAGAAATACATCTTTAAGGAAATAATAGTATTTGTGGATAAATCCTTCTTGACTTGATAGATCTTGATGTGGATAGATAGAATTCCACATATCTTCACTTGCAAGAAATTCTATCTTCTCAGCACCAACTCGATCTCGGACTCGGACTGCTCGACATGGCTACTCGACGTCGACCAAACTCCTCGACGTCGACCAAACTCCTCGACATTGAATAGGATTTCTCTCCTCGGATTGCACTCGAGCCCGGGCAGCTTCTGGGCTCGTCGACTTTACTCGGCATCGACCAACTTTGGGCTCCTCGGGTGCTCCTACTCGATTTCGTGTAGTTCTGGGCTTGGAAGTTACTCGATATCGACCAAGTTTAGTCGATATCGACCAGACTTGTCGAGTACTTCTTTCTCGTCTTTTGCTCGATTTGTCCTGGTTCCGCTACTCCTTGACCTTGAACTTTCTGTAGTTGACTTCAAGCTTTCCGTCCTTTCCCTGAATTGTTGTAAAATGCCTCGATTTCTGCGAATTTAAACAGAAACTAGTGTAGACTCCATAATTTGGCAAATAAGTGTAAACTACATAAATTATATATTATTCTAACCCAAATGCATGAAATGTTGACAGAAATCGATATAAAAGTAGGTGTAAAACATGGAAAATTAGGCTCATAACAACTGGTTTGGTCGATGTTGAGTAGTCCCCTACAACCTCTTCCTCCGTGTTTTGCTCGGGTGTTCGCAGCTGATGCCCACTCCTGAGAATCATGGCGGCTAGCTGTCTTGTAGATTTACCCTTAGGGTTAGGTTTAGAGGATCCAGTGAGTGTACCTGATTGATGTCCTGTAGTTGAGTGTGGATGGAATTGATGGATTCTTTACTTTCTGTGTGATTCCTCCGCATCTTTTCAAGAATAACTTGCATGTCATCTTTTTTACCTTCTTTGTCAGGGTTACCAGGAGCTCTGTATGGTGGGGGGTCTCTGTGGTACTAGGGCTGGCGACAATGGCTCCAGTTCTATTGTTGATGTTGCCCTAAATAGTTACCCCTTGCGTAGCCCGCCTCTTCGTGGGTTGCTGCAAGCTGTACTTGGTCGGCGTGTGGACACGCAGTATTGTTGTGCCTCACAGACCCACACTCCATACAAGGTTAATCATGGGTAAGAAATTTAACTTGTTTGGTTAGACGAAGTACCTGATCATTGTGAAACTGGTCCCTGACGCCCGCATTAATTTCCTTTGGTGGCTCATATAATGGCATAGACGAGGCAAGCCTTTCATAGATTTCTTCAAAGGCCTCATAAGTCTCATATGTATTATCATAGTTGGCCAAGGTCTCAAAGGTTTCCCAGGCACGCCGTGGGGTGTACTTGAGATACCTGTAAGCAGTGTAGTGGTTGATCCGCTTCTTTGTTGGCGCATCCAAGTAGTGGAAGATGATCTCCTAGATCACATAAGGGGGTTGTCCGTGCGTAGGACAGGATTTCAGCAGTCTCTTGTAGGGTTCCCAGACCTTAGCAAGTGGTTCCCCTGCTTCTATTTGAAAGTCGTGATCTACTGTTTGAGTTGCGCTGCCTTGGCTAGAGGGAAGAACTTTTTAAAGAACAAATCCCTAAGTTTGTTCCATGTATGTATAGATTATGCAGGCAAACCCTCTAGCCATTGTGAAGCTACTTTTGCAAGAGACCAACGAAAAGCCTTTAGTTTAAGATATTCTAGATATGCATCATATGCAATAGCCTCACATAAATCTAGAAAAACAGTAACATGTTCTAAAGGGCATTCAGAAGGTTTCCCCTGAAATTTATTCCTCCTAATTTCATAAATAAAGGAAGGACGAATTTTAAAGTTAACGCGCGGGAGAACGATTGGTGATTCTGGAACATCCAGAGTAGGGTGCAAGTACTTCTTGGTGTTGGTAGGGACATGCTAAATCTGTTCCTCAAGCTCTCTTCTGGCGTTGACCTCGCGATCAACCCTTGCTTCCAACCTTTGTTGATTCCTTTGATATTCCGCCTCTCATTGGGCGTATTCTGTCTGTCTGATGGTGAACTCTTCTACCAACCTGCAGAGTTGCTCAAGCTCCTTTATCGGTGTGAGCTGAACCTCATTCTTATTGTTAGTGGTCGATATGAGTCTTCTCCTTAGCCTCTGCTGAAGATGGAAGAATCGTTCAGGTTTGAGAATATGATTGATAGGTGTGCGATCAGTTCTTTGCATGCACCTGTAAAACAAAAATAAAAAGAGAATAGTAAAAAGGAACTAAAAAGGGCGCGATATCGACCAGAAAGCAGTCGACTGCGAATGCATCTGTGCAGATAAAAACTGTAACATGCAATCAAAGAAAGACATACATAAACACGGAATTGGAGATTCGAATTCAATAAACTAAAAGCTTACATAATCGGGGTTTGAACACCACAACGATAACCATATAAGAATCATGCTAAAGTTACAAACGATCATGCCTTTTCATCAAATAACTTTCGTCATTAACATGTAGGAAGATAAATGCTTTCGCATAAACCCTAATTTCTACTAACCCTTTTCACATAATTAATCAAAGTTTTCATTAAGATCACTTTCGCTTCAATAACACAAATAGGGATCACCTTCGATTGTCGCAAAAGAATCATGTAATTAGGGATAGAAGATGAAATCACAATAAAAGTTGTACCTTTGATGCATTACCTTACATGGCTACCGTCGGGCTCACCCCAACCCTAGAAGTTGGGTAACAAACATTAATAACATAAAAGAACTAACTTGCATTAATATAATAGAAACCATACAACCAATGGAAGCCAAATCCGTTCTCGCCTCTCTACCCCCAATCAGCCACAAGCTCCAAAACTCTCTCTCTCTCTCTACTCGTTATTGTTTCGTGTGTAAATTGGAATGAATAAGAACCAACCCCTATGGCTTTATTTATAGTGTCCAATCCCTGCTATCCATGGAAAGAACAATTATATCTATATCTATATCTATCTATCTTCTTTCCTAAGATATAACTTTGATAATAAAATAAATAAAATTCTCTAAAGTTAATATGAGAATTAACTAATGTGGATTAATCAGCCTTCAACTGGATAGATCTTCATGCCTTTACTTGTAAGCAAGCTCCTCACTCGGATTTCCTCCCGACTTCGACTCTGAATGGTGCCAGGGTGTACTCGACATCGAGTAAAGTACTCGACGTCGAGTAGAATTCTTCTGCTCCTCAAATTGTGCTCGATCTCAGCTAGGACTTGCACTCGACATGTACTCGACATCGAGTAGAGTACTCGACGTCGGCTAGATCTGTGCTTCTCGAGTGGTGTTATGCTCGACTAGTGTTTGAGGAGATGATTTCGACCAGGAGGTACTCGACATCGACTAGTCTGGTCGACGTCGACTAGTTATGTCGAGTAGCTTATTCCTTGTTTCCTGCTCAATGTGTTCTGGATCAGCTACTGTTTGACCTTGGACGTTCTGTAGTCAACCTCGATCTCTCCCATGGTTTTCTTCCTTCTCCGAATTGCTTGTTATCTCACTCGATTTTTGCGAAATCAAACAGAAACTACTGTAGGCTTCCACAATTGGTAAATAAGCATAAACTACATAGATTTTGTATAATTCTAACCCAATGATATGAAATCAATGCAGAAATCGATATAAAAGTTAATGCAAAACATAGCAAAATAGGCGCACATCAAGGGGGAGGGGATGAATAGAGTATGAGATCTTTTCGCAATCTCAGAATCGCTAAGACCTTACCAATCAGAGATAATACCATATTTAAAACGCATAGACAAGATATGAATAAAACAATTAATAAAAAGAAAGAAAAAGATAAACAATAAAGATACAGAGCAAAAGAGAAAGGGACATACGATATGTTAACAAGTAAAAGAGCAAAAGAGAAAGGGACACACGATATGTTAACTAGGATTCAAAACAACTTTATTTCACTTCTTCATATGAGCTCTAGATACAACCTTTAGAAAACCTTCCCTCTTCTAAACTTAGAAGCCTCACACTTCCTATCTAGCAACCCAAACACATTAGTGAAACAAAGTCCTACCGAATCCTAAAGAATTGTAAAGAATTGTACCTTTAGTATAATCCTAAAGAATTGTATGATAAAGCTCAAAGTAAACCTCGCAAACACTCAAAGAATAAAAGCGCTCAAACAAAGAGAGATGTGAGATCAGTGCTATAGGAGACAAAGGATTGCAGGAGAACTGTATGCGCTGGGGGTGAAGCTTGTATCCACTACCATATATATTTGGTTAGTAAATAAAATAGAACTTTTAAAACAATCACTACTAGAAAAGTCTTCATAAACGTCGGTTAAAAACTGATGTTAAACAAAAAAAAATTCGACGTGTTAGTGGGTGGTGTTAAAGATTCAAAATTTACCACATCGTTTTTTACCCGATGTCTATAATAATTTATAACATTGTATTTATGTTCGATAACTATTTAATTACGTTGATATAATTATGTTTTGGTTGATGAACCTAATGTTCAACCATTGTTATTTTGCATTTCTAGACGTTTCAAACAATGTAGGGTAATAAAAAAATTGACATTAAAATCAGTAAATTTTTAAAAAGAGATGTTTTATGTTGATATAGACATCGGTTATACATTATTCATTTTGTGTGCATTCATTATTTATTTATAAGTTTATGATATTAATATATATAATTATAATGTATCCTATTCAATATTTTGAAGGCGGTGTTATTTGTGTGTTTTGAAATCGGTTTTGTATTTGA
This sequence comes from Persicaria tinctoria, assembly GCA_037127255.1. NCBI lineage: Eukaryota > Viridiplantae > Streptophyta > Magnoliopsida > Caryophyllales > Polygonaceae > Persicaria > Persicaria tinctoria. The sequence goes on along the minus strand of JBANSL010000006.1, from coordinate 52,528,455 downwards.
AAAACGATGTTTTTATATTTTAAGATATCGTTTTATTCTAGTTTAATGATGTAAGTGTTTCAAATTGACATCAGGTAGCATTGTCATTTTGATATATACAATGATTCTAAAATCGTTTAGTTTATGATATTAATTTATATGAATATAATGTATCTATTTAAATATTTTGAAGCCGATGTTATTAGTATATTTTGAAAACATTTTTTCAGTTGGAAAATGATGTTTTTATGTTGTAAGATATCGTTTTGTACTAGTTTAATGATGTAGGTGTTTCCTATTGACATCAGGGAGCATTGTCATTTTGATATATTCGAGGCTTCTTAAATCGTTTTGTGTCTTTGCGGTCGACATTTGTACAAAAATAGACATCGTTTTTCTGTTAGGATGTTCGATGTCTTTCAGTTGTTTGCTATATATTTCATACGCTAAAACACACCTGTTAATTACAACCAAAATATCATCCAACACCATATATTAACCACATTCAATACACCATCCACCAACATACATTGATCACAACCTTCAAGTGTACAAAATGCAACTGCCCACATGACTAACATCATTCAAAAAATTGCCCCAACACATACCATAGCTAGCTAAGGCGTTTAATGGGCCTAGTAGTTTGCAAAAGCTAGACCACGAGTGTACACCTGCATTACCATAATTACAGAGCTAGCAAGTAGGTTGCAAAAGACCACCAAACAGGACCATGATCAGCTAGCTAGCTATATATACCTAAGCTTCACAAAATAAGGTTCATGTACCTCAAACATGACCATCCGTAGCTGGGAATTAGCCAGTCTATATCAAGCTCCAAAGGAAGTTAGCAAGTTCGATCCGCACTTGATCAACCTCCTCTTGAGTATAGGATTTGCGATTCTTTCGCAAAGCCCAATACCCAATAAAATAGATCTGATTAGTATTATCATGACGAGTAAATAACAAAGTTTCTTAAATAACAACTAATTAGTAACTAACACATACCTCCGTATAAAAACAAAGTCTATCATCGAATATGATCTCTTTCATGAATCTCATAACATAATAGCCACACTCATATCCACCGGGTTGCATAGGTGCACCCTACAAACACATTGCATATGTACATATAAGATCTAACTAAGAATATTAGACCTTATCTAACATCGATCGAAAACAAGACATGTGCAAGTAGTTACTTACGTAGAGGCGTGTCACCTTAGGCATCTTTGCACCCTTACCCATTTCAACATTGTATTCCTTAACAGCAATGCATCATGAAAACGTAAATGAAACTTTCTTAGGCATGATGGATCAAAGAAGATGAATTTGAATTCATTGGCCATCCCAAATGGATTACTTACGATTTCACTGCGGTTTCCCAATCTTTATAAGGACTTGGTCTAGGCATGGAGTCGATGATTAAGATGTCACCGTTCCAAATGATCGTTAAGATCCAGTGTTTCCTGCATATATATAAGAAGATTAAAATATTTTGTACGTACACTGATTGCAATCCACCAGTTGAACCATAGAAACGTTGAATTACATATAAACCCAATGTTACAAAAAGAAATATTGAATTGCATGCTTCTAATGGCAACCTTATCAATTATATTTCAGAACAGTACTAGTTATCTGTTTGAAATCTTGCTACAATACAAACCCAATGGAGAAGAGAATACTTACCCCGGATTATGTGGTATCATGAGCATGTTGCAGTCATTGCTTACTTGTTTCAATCGTTGGACTAAGTAGGGGACAAAACCAGGTCTTGTACACTAATAGGTAGCTCCCGAGTCAACAAAACCATACGAATCCAACTCTTTCTTCTTACGAATAAGACCATTCAAGTACCTGTTAGCAAAAGGCATCATCATTAAGTATTTGTGATTGATAAATGAAACTAACATGCGAAGAAGTACGATGAAAATGGAAATGTCCACTTACACCATGTACGCATCTATCACTCCAGCTCCAATCCATTTAAGCTCCAACATATCTATCACATTCTCTCGCAACAGAACAAGCTGCTTGGGCACACCAAATACTTCTTCATCTAATGGCATCGTAATGGACATAGATGTCTCTCTCATTGTGACCATAGCATGCTTGTATAAGAGGTAGCACCTCTTAGGCACATATGCGGGTATCTCAGCCTCATTAAACAATTTTTTTGCTTCCTTTGGCTTTTTCCTTGGCTTCGATGGCATACTTTGAAGTACCCACTTTTCAGGCCAAGCCACAGTCGTCCCAACAACATCTCTAACTAATAAAATTTTTGCATCTGGAATGGGGTATGGAAGTGGTTCATCACCTTGCTTCTCACCCACAATGGAGGCTCTAACACACCCTTCTGGTCATGGTCGTCCGTGATGTGTAGTGGTCAGCCCTTCGCCTCCCAAAACGGTACCAAAAGCCACCACATTTTTGATGTCATTCAATGCAAACTCATAGAAGTCATGGCCCTACTTGAACATATGATTAGCGGTAAATGACAGTTAGAAATATATTTAAGTTGGATAACTATAGGCACTAAAATTATTATATTTACATGCTTACCGTCGATGATGGAGGACCTCTTAGGCACATATGCGGGTATCTCAGCCTCATTAAACAATTTTTTTGCTTCCTTTGGCTTTTTCCTTGGCTTCGATGGCATACTTTGAAGTACCCACTTTTCAGGCCAAGCCACAGTCGTCCCAACAACATCTCTAACTAATAAAATTTTTGCATCTGGAATGGGGTATGGAAGTGGTTCATCACCTTGCTTCTCACCCACAATGGAGGCTCTAACACACCCTTCTGGTCATGGTCGTCCGTGATGTGTAGTGGTCAACCCTTCGCCTCCCAAAACGGTACCAAAAGCCACCACATTTTTGATGTCATTCAATGCAAACTCATAGAAGTCATGGCCCTACTTGAACATATGATTAGCGGTAAATGACAGTTAGAAATATATTTAAGTTGGATAACTATAGGCACTAAAATTATTATATTTACATGCTTACCGTCGATGATGGAGGACGCTCAAGCAAATCATCACCGTCGAACGAGTTGGTGATGTCGTGGTGACTACTATTATCAGATAAAGGGGTCACTACAGATGTTGCCTCAGGTTCTGTAGGGCTGTCTATGCATTTTCCTCTCGCCATACGAGCTTCAAAATCAGCCAAAGCTTGTGCAATTAACTGCTGCGTCTTTGCTTCATGCTCAGCGAGCAGTTTCTTCATATTCTGCAGCTCCAGTTCCCGCTCTTTGTCTCGAGCCAACAGCTCTGCCTTTGTTATATGAATTCTTCTTTGCTTTGGGAGTCCAAAGTAGTTTGTCGGAGTTACAAAGCCTCCAACACCTCTCACCCTACCCGTGTGCTCCGGGTTTCCTAATGCTTGGGTGAGTATATCATTACTTCCTTCAACAACGAGCTCACCATTCTTTGGCTTCTCCAATAAATCATCCTAATACAAGTACGAACCAAATATTAGAACTAGCCGGTAAGCATGGACTAATCTTTCAGCCAAGCTAAAAATAGCACTTAGAGCTTACAATTTTCTGAAGTATTGGTTTCAAGTCATCATCAACGTTTCCATCTTTAGGCAAATGGGCTTTCTTCTACATAACTAGACGATCTACCTCATCATCACTACCCACTTCCTGAGCCTCTTTCTACATATAATTACCAAAGGGCATTAGGCAATATGACATATATAGTCCAAATAATGGAGAAAAAGACTGTATTAATAGAAAATTACCATTTTTTCCTCTACTCCAATGTAACCCGATCTTGATGTTCTGTGATGATACCTCCTTTTCTTGACGACCTCGCTTTGTCTTCTATGCTTCTCCTACATACAAAATGCTAAGGAGATCAGCCATAACTCATAAGTTAACTTTGAATATATGCAGGTTACAATGAATGCGGTGAAGTGCTAAGGAAATCAGCCAGATCAAAAACAAAACATTTAACATTTTTATTTATTTAATTTACCATCCCACTCTCAAAGAGAAAAAACAAGAACATGAGGATTTCCAACTGATGGATTTCGCATGAACATGTAGTAGATTTTACATGAATAGAAGAACAAGGGAACGAAATGAAGGCTAATGTATTCAAGCAACAGTTGATGAGATTCCAGTTGAAAGTATAAGAGAACAAGATGAAGGCTGAAATCCAACAATAAAGTATTTTATGTAACAAAATTACAGCAGTAGCTGATGGATTTCACATGACCAGGCATCCAACAGACATGCAAACAGAAGCACCCATAACTCATTTTCATATACAAACACACATCACAAGGAGAAAAAGATATATGGAGAGAGAAAGAAAGAAAGAGACAAGTTCAATGGAGCAACTTGATATAACCTTTAATGCCATTCAATCCAGTTTGAAAACAAGACACCTTACCATCCATTCATCTGTACATCTTGATTTCACAAATTCCCTCCAAACATCCTTGCCGACAAATGCATACTTCTTTGGTGGATTTCTCAATTTCTTCTTATTTCCATGATGCGGAAGGACCTCATTGTTTGTGAGGTAGGTCTTAAATTGTCTCCATTTCACCCCTACAGAAGATAAGATCAATCTGCGACTTTCCGGGACCACCTTGAATGTATCCTGTATATACAAGAAGAAAATACAGTACATATTTAAACTTTCATTACCCATAAACTAAAAATAAAACCATTATTCTCAGCTATTTGGTTATCAATAAGAGAAAACAAGTAAGACGCATACCTGAATGTCTTTCCATAGCTTTTCTTTCAGATCTGCACCTACATTGGGCCAGCTCTTAGTATTGATAGGCACCATTGTTCGAGCAAGCATGCCAATGTAAGATTGTAGTGCAGCTCGTGTCTTCCCACATGGCTTTCCCCGCTTGTTGTACTTGACACTCACTTTTTTGTTGGTTGCTTTCTTCACTAGGACCTTGTACATTTTGACAACACTTCTCTTCCCTCTTGTCTTAACTTTGTCGGTTGTAGTAACTGCTCCAGTTGAAGGATCTTCCAGATGTACACCTGAACCACTGTCATGGGTAGAGTCCTCGACATGACTCGTTTTTTACGCCTTCTTATCTTTACCCTTCTCTGAACTTTTATGTCCAGCTTTCCCCTTCTTAGAAACCATTGTCGAGTAAAACCTATGGAAAAAGTGCACACAAGATTAGATTTATACACAAATGCATATATGAAAATATATGTTTAAACCCATACAACAAATTGAATGCGATATAAATAACACACTGATTGTTTTCTTAATAGATAGATTAACTGTTAAGGAGAGGATCAAAATGATAAAAGTGAACCATACCACGGGATCACTATAAATACAATAAAGCAAGCCATACTATAAGCTCGCTACAAAATAAAAACAATCCAGCTTGCCAATAGATATTGGACAAAAACCAAATACATGCACAAACAATTACACCCATAATTAGTCAATCCAAACTCCCTCCACATTAACTCTCTCATAAGTGACATGACCCTCATCCTCATCCACATCACAAGGCAAAGGTATTTCAACTGAAAATGGTTGGTGTTCCATGCAACCATCTTCCAGATCATCTTTATATACAGAATCACGATAGTCCTTGTTTGGGGTCCTCTGAACAACGGACCAATCTGTATCAAGGGGATCTTCAACATAAAATACTTGCTTCACTTGAGCTATGGAGGCAAACTCGTCCTTTTTATGACCCCGTCGATGAAGGTTAACTAAAGTGAAACCAAACTCATCTTGCTTAATCCCTCTGTCATTTTCTACCCATTGACACAAGAATAAAGGAGCCTTAAAGTCGTAATAATCTAGCTCCCAAATTTGTTGAATGACCCCATAAAATGTCATGTCACTAGTTACCGGGTTTTTATCCTTGGCACTAGCTACTTGCATAGTGTTGGCAACTAACATGACACCACTATTTTGGACAGCTCTACAGTTGTCTCGTTGTTTTGTGAAGTACTTAACACCGTTGCACCGGCACCCTTCGTAGGTGAAAACAGTGAAAGATGGTTTTCTAGCCAACCATCTTACTGTTTCTGACACACCACCAGGGTTCTCAATTTCAGCCTCAACCTATAAAGCCATACACCTTAATGTTGTTACCACTTTGCATAAATGAACCATATATTGTTATTGTCATATTATATCTTCAACACGCAATACCTTTGCTTTAAACCAATCGGCGAAGGTACGATTATGCTCATCCTGGAGCCATTATTCGCTCTTTTTTTTTCATTCGAACAATTGCTGCACAAGCTTCTTATGTGTTCTTTACACATGAGGAAATATTTAGTGGTCTAAAAAGTATATCTAAAAGGAATACTAATGAAAGCAAGAGGTTCCTTAAGCACTTACAACTTATATGGGTCCACCTCGGCATTGTTAGATAGCACATGAAGGTGTGCGGCATTTCGTTCCTCTTCATCCAGTTGCCTTAGTTTAGGGGTTGAAAGTGGGCCTGAGAGGGTACCGACATCCTTAGGGATTCCAATTGGCACACAATCTTGCTTTAAACTGCTCAAAAACTCGGCTGATTCTTCAGCAATATAACTCTCTGCTATGCAACCCTCGAGATGTAAACGATTGCGCACATACCCCTTTAAAATTTTCATAAACCGTTCGAAAGAGTACATCCATCAGTAGAACACTGGTCCACATAAGCGAACTTCTCTAACTAAGTGCACCGTTAGATGTAGCATTATATCAGCAAACGATGAAGGGAAGATCTTCTCAAACTCACACAATGTAAGCACTAGGTTTGATTGTAGCTTATCCAAAATTGACACGTCTATCACCTTAGTACACAAGGCATTGAAGAAGAAGCACAATCTCATTATAGCTATCCGAACATGTTTTGGAAGCACAGAACGAATGGCCACGGGAAGAAGTTGTTGCATAAGAACGTGGCAGTCATGAGATTTTAGCCCATATAGCTTCAAATCACCCATGGACACAAGATTTCTTATATTTGAGGAATGACCATCAGGAACTTTCATGCCCTGTAGAGAACTAACCATTGCAACCTTCTCAGCCCTTGACATAGTACATGGGGCAGCAGGAATGTATGTTTTCTTGACCCCAACTTGTGGACCTAAATCAAGGCTCGCACCCATCTCAACCATATCTTGACGAGCCGCAACATTATCCTTTGACTTGAAAGGCATGTTCAACAAGGTGCCAATCAAACTTTCCATAATATTCTTCTCGATGTGCATCACATCAAGACAATGCCGAACATGCAACCACATCCAATATTCCAAATTGAAAAAGATAGACTTCTTTTTCCAGCAAGTAGCTTCTTCAGTCGAGTTCTTCTTCTTTTTCTTCCCAAACACATAATTAATACGCTCAACCGTCAACAACACCTCCTTTCCCGATTGTGGTACCGGTTCATCCTCCCATTCTTGCTGATTATTAAAAGCCTTCCTTTGCCTACGATATGGGTGATGGCGAGGTAGATACTTGCGATGACCACCATATGACATCTTCTTACTATGTGGTAGATATGTGGCAGTAGTCTTGTCTTCACATATTGGACATGCTTTGTATCCTTTAGTGGTAGACCCCGATAAGTTTCCATAAGCAGGAAAATCACTAATGGTCCACAACAAGACAACTCTAAGGGTGAAGATATCAATATCAACTCACACCCTTCCATAGTTTCTGCACATCATCAATCAGTGGATGTAAATATATATCAATATCAACTCCGGGCTGCTTTGGGCCACCAATCAGCAAGCACAACATCATGAACTTCCTTTTCATGCTCAACCATGGCGGAAGATTATAGGTCACCAATAGCACAGGCCAACAACTATATCTACTACTCATGTTGCTATGAGGATTAATACCATCAGCTGACAACCCCAATCTAAGATTTCTTGCTTCACTAGCAAAGTCGGGGTCCTTATAATCAACCAACCTCCAAGTAGGGGAATCGATTGGATGACGCATGTAACCCTCTGGACTTACATTCCCATCATGCCAAGTCAATAGTTCAGCCGTTTCAGGATCTTTAAACCACCGCCTAAGTCTAGGAATAATGGGGAAATACCATAACAGCTTTGCTGAAATCTCGAGGTGTTCCACCGCATGGCGACAAGGTAGGTTCACCATGCCAAATCCAGTTTGTGTAGCCCAAGCTAAAACCAAATTTCCCACAATCTTCTCTAATGATTTTAAATGATTTCTTCTTAAAATTGACACACTTTGTGCAAGGACATCGAACTTTCTTAGCGTTAATAACATTTTCTTTAGCAAAATTGAGGAAGGAATCCAACCCTAATTCGTACGTTAAACGGAACCTATCTTCATAGATCCAAGATTTATCCATTTCTGGGGAAAAAAAGGACAATGAAGAATGAGTTAATAACCACCACAAGTGGTAGAAACAACCTAGCATAGAATTTAAGTAATTCTATGTAGTGTACAAAAAGGCAAGCACCTCAAACCCATATATAGGTAATTAGAACTAGTTAGAATTGACTTTACTAGTATCTTGCAAACCCATTTATATGTAATTATGTTACATAGCTTATATATATGAAATGATAAAAATCATACGAACTCTACTCTTAACCAAAGATGCAAATCAGTTAGGGGAACATATATGAAACAAAATCATAAGTTGTTTAACATGATCAACAAGAAGAAAGAATACAAGTACAATCGGGGTAATAATGAATGAATAATTCAATTATAAATAGAGAGTGTAACAAGGAAAGGAAGGGGAGAAGCACTCTACCACCACTACCATACCATGCATTAGCCTCAATTCTTACCTTTTAACTAAAGCAGATGAATCTAGATGATAAACAATCAGAATATTAAAACGATGAGAATATTATTACCCAAGTCCTTAGCATACTATTTCGACTAACCTCTTGAAAAAAGGTGAGTGGTTGCTGACCAAGAGACCGAGATTTCCGATATTCCAGTAAAGTACCTAGAAGGTTGATTGGAAAATTAAATATAATCCAAAATTTACATGTGAACAAATCCAACAAGGTTACAATATAGAAAGACTATAAATAATTCAATAGCTAAACGACAATATAGTAATTGCCCTTACTCCAAGATTACAATATATTTCCAAAAATAAATGTGTAAGATCATCTTTGTAAACTCTATTTAATGCTTTCGTACAACTAAATGCTACAAGTTTATGTGAGTGAACACAAGATAAGGAAGATATACTCCAAAACAATAATACATAGAGAACAACTTTCATTCCCATTATATATTAGATTTGACCACTAAACGACAATTAATGTAGTAACTGAATATGTATAGAAACAAGTATGCTTAAAAATACATTTTAGACTGACAAGAACATATGGACTACTAACAAAGAAGCCAAATGCTTCAAATAACATTCCGCAACTTTGATTTATAATTTTCCCATTGAAAATATCAATCACAGTAAGAAGAGTAAACCATCAAGCAGCTTAGGGATGATGAATCAACATAAATTTACGTTGGAAAAATTGTTTTATAAGCGTGTCACCTTAGGTATGTACTCATCCTTATTTTTTCTGTTCAGTGACATAAAAGGGTGGTTTGTGGGATGATTTTGTGTTCGTTTCTCTCAAAGTCTTCATAGATTTTAATCACTTTGTGTCAAAGATAGAAACATGTTGCTTGGGGTTGTTAGCAGATCAAATCTAGAAAATCAGAAGGTCGGAGATAGTACCCTATAGTAAAAGAAAATACATGGAATGACTCCTTTGTACAATAGAAAATTGTTTTTTGATCAACATGTGAGTTCTATTTGATCTGATTAGAGAGACAAATAATTATCCAAATACTATTTTGTGTAAAGTATGTAGCCATAGGCACCAAGTATGTAAACCATAGGCACCAAGTATGCAACACCATTCAGCTACAAAGTAGCCTAACGTTGTTCTCTTTCTCTCAAAAAGTTTATGCATTAAGCCTTTGAAGTGGATTGCAACTACAACAAGAAATCTACATTTGTTGCATCTATATAAGCTATTGTTTAGTACAAAAAAGTATACAGATGTTCCACTCCCTGAAATATTAATGCTAGGTAAGACATGAACAAGTAAAGTTGGCTAATTTCATTAATGATAATATATTAAAATCACATGATAAGGTTTCCCACATTATCAGATAATCTTGGCAGACAATTAAGCCACTTAAGAGGATTGGATTAAGATCGTTTGTATTTGTCTCTACACCTGATGGTTCTTTGATATTTAGTTTCTTCATATCCACCCGAGGGCAACAAAGGGAAGAAATCTCAAGAAACCCTATACCGGGAAGTAGAAAAGTTCATCATGTATGGACAACCCAAAATCCAAACATAACTTTGTATACAGAAGAGTAAATGATTTGCAAGAAATATGAAATAATTTTACTTGGGATAGTTCTTATGTAAAAGAAAACAAATATAAAAAAGAATGGAGAAACAAAGCAAAGAACAGAAATAAAACCCATAACAACAACTATAAAGAAATACAGAGCTGGAAAGGTAGCAGAGTCAATACCTTCAGTTGGTTATTTTACAACCAGCTAGTGTGTGTACTCCTCAAACGACACTGAAGCTTCAGACATGCAGTGCCATCTGTGTCTATCACGGAGAAAATGTGGATGCAAATGTCTCAAGTTCCTTACCTGAATCATAAGCTGCAAGCATGACCATAGTCAAGAGTATACTCAACCGAAACACTGCTAAGGTAGAAGACAAAATATCCTTGATCCATTTTTGATGCGCCGCTAGCAAGTACGTCTCCTTGGATGAAAACACAGATTGTAGCTTTCTAGGGTTACTAGACATTGTCCACTTTAAATCTCAAATGGCTACACAGTATCAATGACAGAAACACTTCCTCGCAACATTAGGACCAGATATTATCAAGGCAAAAATATTATACCAAAAACAGCAGGAAAACAATGTAATGCCCGGGCTGCATAAGACATTGATCACCTTGCATGTTGAAATCAAGCCCCCCAAATGCCAAGAAAATAACTTTTTTTTGTCTAAGAAAGAAAAAGGCACACTAAATGTGTTCGAGAACAAGCCCTTGTTGTTAATCCTCAATACAAAAGATGGCTCCTTCGTCACAGAGAAGATGAAGCAAACATTCTAGAGTCACATTTACATAATAGATTAATCCAAAATGTGACGACCTCTTTGATGGAAAGTATCTTACAGGTTGTAGCCTTGTAGGCCACCCCATAAACATAATATTTTGCTTAAGCCATGCTCAATTTTTGATAATGAACTGGACGAGTTCTGATTTATCCTGGATAAGTTTAGACTATCTCCTATCTCTCAAGTCTAACTGGACCACAATTACAATTTACAGGTGAAACCAAACCAGCTGATACATCTATTTCTTAGAAGTATCCAGGTGGTTCGGAGCAAAAGAGCAAAAATAACTATTCTGAATTGAAGGATACTAGTATTTGATAAAAATAAGATCACATAACATATGCCAACAAAAGATAAATTCGTCCTTGAAATGTACCTTTTATCCAGCACCAACACTAGTTCTACCTTCAGCTTCTCTGGAAGAAAGGGCAGCGATCCCAACAGAAGGCAAGACTGTATATATATAAAAAATTCCATATGAATAAATTCACATGCATAATACCATCAGATTCAAGATCATACACTTTAATGTCATTTATGTGCGTTTTGTAAATAAACTAGGGTCAATTCACGCATTCCATGTCCTTACCATTACTATTGAGCCTAGGAGCAAAATTAAATTATTGTATTACATACCAATAAGTAAGGATCTGATAGCACTTAGAAGGCAGGAACTCATAATCAGTCTTTAATACATGTACCACAGAGAAGAGCAGATTTCAAGTACAATTATAGACAAACATCAAATCATATTTAGCAATTGAAAGTTTGGAAGGATTCCATAGGTCTATGACAGTATTCTCTACCCCTTAACAAGTTGGTTGAATGCTTAGAAAGAGACGACTTCAAGACTATCCAAGATGCAATATGGATTTTAAATAAGATTGAACATGAGTTAGAAGAAAATAGGAGGAGGAATTTCATACCTAGAAACAGATCGAGAACCCTTGTCTTTAGTATGAAAGCCAAAAATCAGAACACCTGATAAAGCCCCAAATTAGTTAGATTAGAGAGTAATTCAAACCCTAAACAAACCCTAAATGAAAAATGAATGCCAAGTTCAGCTACATACACTTAATCAAACGATTTCACATAAACCCTAAATCACACATATTGAAAAAAGGAGGCAGAGAAGTGCCCTACCACGAAGAGAAGGCGGAAGTCCTTGTTCGATAGAGAAGCGCTCTACCGCGAAGAGAAGCCGAGCTCGGGTTCCATGGCCGGAGAGAAGAGGACGACAATGAAAGAGGGTTTCACGAGTTGGTTCAACAGTGTTTGGGCGAAGGCCAAAGAGCGCCACCGAATTCGACAGTCGGAAGAGCGCCGCCGCATCCCCCTCGAGTTCGACAATCGCAGACCCTACATGGTCGGAAGGCAGGAGTCGCAGTTAGCAGGAGTGGAGGGGGAAGGAGTGGAGGAGGAAGGAGTCGCAGTGAGCAGGAGTGGAGGAGGAAGGAGTCGCATGAAGAAGGAGTCGAACAGGAGGAAGGAGTCTGGTGAATATGACCTATTTTTTTTTCTTGTATAATATGTTGCTTCTTTAATTTTTTGGGCAAAAAATTCAATTTTTTTTCTAAGTGTGGGAAATATTGGGGTTATTTTTTATGAATTTAAGAAGCAATTGCAAATTTCTAGGAAACTTTCTAAGTGTTGGGAGATTTGGGATGTGCCCGCCTGTATTCTAAGTGAGCGGGATTTTACTTGTTCAGATTTCATTTTCGCGCCTTCTTTTTTTTTTTTCCAAAAAACCACATTTAACATCGGTCGACAAATTTGGGCGATGTCTATTTTGTTTTCAACATCAGAAATTTACAAACCGTTGTTAAATTTATTTTTAAAATCATGCGTTTTTCTAACTGATGTTAATCATACGATGTCTATCACTACAAAAAATAATGAAATTTGCTACACTTGGTAGCTTCGGCAGGCGTGTGGCGTAGCAATTGGTACCCTTTTGCTACGGCATTAGCTACGGTAGACATTGCATCAGAAAAAAACCAAAATAGTAGCTTCGGGGTCATATTGCCGTAGCTAAACACTTGACAAAAAAGAATTAGCTACGGAGGGTAGCAATGGCAAGACTCTACCGTGGCAAAAAAGGAGGCAGTTTTGTAAGATTTGCCACGGCTCCGTTGCATCCGTAGCTAAATAACATTTAAAAAAAAACAATTAAGAACAGAACTTAATAAACACGATTCCATCTCGGCATCTCACTAATAAAAAAAATGGGAACGCTGCTCTCACCATTGTCATCCCCAACCCTAACCAGCACGAAAGTCGCCGTCTTCTCCCTCCATAACCTGCGGCAAAGATTGTAGAGCGAAGGTCGCCGGCGGAAAAGACTGTAGAGCGAAGGTGCCGGTCTCGAAGGTCGCCGGAGACTCCTGCAGCAGGTACTCATTCCAAGCTCTTTGTTCGATTTTGTGTCGAAGTAACAGGTAATCTATCGAATTTGTGGGTTAGGGTTTAATGTGGGGAAAGTGGATGGGTTTGTTCGATTTTGTGTCAAATTACCAGCTAATCTTTCGAATTTGTTCCGAATTTGTTCGATTTTGTGTCATCTCCCTCCCTTATTTCTCAGATCTAGAGTTGTTCAATTTTTATTTTTATTTTTTGGAGTGTGTTTTGATGTTGATTTCAGAATGGAGGTGGTGAATGAGTTAGTGCTTGATTCCCGTTTAGGGTTAGGGTTTATAATTTGGGGAAAGTGGTCGGGTATGCTTGGATATTTAGGGTTTGATTTTTCTGAAAAGAGTGATCAAATTTGTTCTGGATTTTTTCGATTTTGTGTAATTTCTTTCTTCCTTATTTCTCAGATCTAGAGTTATTCAAATTTGTTTTATTCTTTGCAGTGTGTTGTGATGTAGATTCATTTGGGGAGATTTTCGTGGATTTGCAATAGCATGCTTATACAAAGGTAATGGGTTGAATCTAAAACCTGTTTTAGTTATTATTTCTCTGAGATTCTGGTTCTAATGTAGATTCATGTGCTTGCCCTTTATCAATAATCAAAATTCCATGGGAATGAACTTTATGTCTTAGACCAAAAGAGGGAAAAAGTTTGTTTGTATTGAATTTATCATAGTAGATCTGTACACTGTAATGAAATGGTTCTCTAGAAGAAATTGATTAAAGCGCTTTGAGAGATCAATGTACAACTATTTTCAACTGTTACATAAACAGCTTCCATCTAATTTTGGTATCCCTTGCTAATACATTTAAAATAAATGTTTTCAGCTTGTTGATGAGGTCACTTCAAGTAAAGATGTCAATCGTTCTGGTAACAGTAAGAAGCCGGAGTCCAGTCATTCATCAGGTGATGGCACCTCCAGGGGACCAAATGGACAGCCGGGACAGGTATTTTCCTTGATGATTTCTATTGAGATTACACATCTGTGCAAGGAGATACATATTCATGAAAATATTATACTTACTTTCATAGGTCATGAAAATTGTGATCATGGTGGGTTTTGGACTTCTTGTTCTCTTCACCAGGAAAAGAAAGCCAAGGTACATCTCATTTTCATTCTCATCTTTCTAGCTTCGTATGAAAATTTTGATATAGATGCCAACATCTTCCAGATTTGATGATGCGAAATGCAAGAGAAATGTTATAGCTTGATCAACATGAACACTGATTTATTTTATTTTTAATTTCATATGATACAACCTTCGCGAAAAATTTTGATCAACATGCTTATTATACGGCGAAGAGCATACTTTTCTTGCTTCTGATGTAAATTAATTTTTAACCTGAGAAAAATTTTGATCAACATGCTTGTTATATGTTAATGTCACAATTTCTTTTACGGTACTGTTATGCCAGATAGCCCTAAACCTCTTAAACCTGAAATATTAGGGAGATGATCCTGTGGGTGAGTGTGGTCTCATGAAACAGGTTGGTTAAGTTTGTCATTTTTAGAATCTAAGCTTTGTTCTTCATTCCTACTGTTTGATGCTTTGTTGAGAAAATTGCAGGGTCGCTGCGTATGTTGCCGTCTAGAAGGGATGAAGGGGATTTGTCAATCCATGACCTCTGGTTTCTGAAGGTACTACACTGTCTTTGGTAGAGGCTTTAGTTTAGAGCATGTGAAGATTAGGGGAGCTTTTAAAGAGCCATGTATAATTCAATTTTATTGATTTTTTGAAGAATAATTCTTTTTGCCAGTTTTGTATTGCAGTTCATTTCAAATCTCATTCCCAAATCTGGCAACAGAATGGATTGATTAGGGTCATTCAGTTACAGGTTTAGCTCTGATGGATTCTATGTTCAATTTACAGGTTTAGCTCTGATGGATATCCAGATGGCTCTTAATGACTCCAGACACAGCTTATCAGATTGGAATATTTTCCTAGTGAGCCCTTGCTTCAGCTGGTCTAAGGTCACCTGTCAAAATGGACGCGTTGTAGCCCTATAAGTCATCTATACTCTATATGCTAACTTATCATCTCAATCCATTGGTCTAACTAACTCATTTGTTTCATCCCATCCTCTTGAATCTGCAGAAGCCTCTCCTCAAATGGGTTTACAGGAACTCTTTCACCTTCAATTACTAACCTGAAGTTTCTGGAGAATCTGTAAGTCCTCAGTATGATTCAATTCTCTGACCTTATTAATCATACATGTATTCGAACTTTCGAAGCCAATGAGCTCACTCAGTTCCTTTTCTACGGAGTTGCAGGATAATAATCTCCATGGTGTGTTATTTTATTTTGATCGAAGAAGGTGGCTAGAAGCGACAGCTAAGTAGCTGCCTTTTCTTGTCCTCATTTGTCTCCCACCGTGTTCTGTCTGCAGGGCTCACTAGGAAAAATGCAGTCGTCTTTCATTGAAACTCAAATATCGGATTCACTCCTTGGGAGATTGCTAGAAGGCAGAAGAGTGTTTCCTCCTGTATGTGCTATCTTGGGGGGAATTATTTGACAGGTGAGCAATTTTAAACCAATTGTTGTTCATTTTCCTTAACTTTTTGACATGATAACTTTCACTGAATTATGTTGAAATATTGGTAATTACTTGTACATGAGGTTATAAAGGTGATTTCTGGGAAAGGGGAGCCTCTCAAAAATTCCTTCTTCTACAATGCAATGAATGGAAAAGGCATCATTGAGGACATTTCCTGCCCCAGTTTTAGTTGTTATGGTTTGTAAGTACACATGATCAATGTCGATTTTTGTGTTCAAAGAGTTCTTATTGTTTGCTTCTGGTTATGTGTTGCAGGTGGAAATAAATGGACAAGTCTTCTCTAGAGGAATTGGATTAACAAGGGGAGGCTAAAGTCAAGGTATTGATCATTTTTCTACACCCTTGCGGAATTGGATTAACAAGGGGAGGCTAAAGTCAAGGTATTGATCATTTTTCTACACCCTTGCATCACATCAAGTAAACACAACATGAACCTTACATTTTACTTATGTTCTCTGGGCTTCTGAGAAACCACTTGCAAGTCTAAAATCCATGCTCAGTCATTTAAGTAAAAACGCCTGAGTTCCTTAAGATGAACCCAATTGGGAAGGTACATGGTTAACTGCCTATCATCTTTTTCCCTTAATGCATATGTTTGGATTCTTAGTGTTATTTGAGCTTGTTTTCTTTGACTTAGGTTCCTTTATAATTACATATCTAAAAAAAGCCATTGAAAGGAATAAGAAAGTGCTTTTGTCTATTTATGAAACTGGGAATAGTCATGATGCAGCTTTTAGCTTAAATTCTACATTTCTATATTTCCTGCAGCGTTTTTAGTTTATATCAACCGTGAGTAAATAATACTCTTCGGAAGTCTTGCTCAAACTTGAGTAGGAAAGTATCATTTGTACAACTAGCTAAAAAAATGGTTTCAAGATGTATTCTGGATAAAAGAATAGTTAGTAAAATCAGTTTGCCACGCAAGACTTCTTTTCAATGTATCTTCTTGTTATTTTGACATTGGACTTTAGATCAACAAATTTTAATAATCACCCATGGATAGAGTAAACAGTTCATGGTAATTTCAGACCAAGCCCTTGCCCTCTGCAACTGTGTATCACTTCAATCATATTGAACTGATCATTTTCTTCCCAGTTTCCACCAAGGAAATCATTCTTGGTACTGAAAATGGCCAACTCCATGAAATCGCTGTGGATGAGAAGGATAAAAAGGAGAAATATATCAAGTTTCTTTTTGAGCTAACTGAACTTCCAGAAGCTATTATGGGCTTGCAGGTAATCCCTCGTCATTTATCACTGAATTATTAAACCTCGTGAAGTTGAAGATGTTTCCATTTTAGATGATTTTTTGATGAAAAACAAGCTTTGAATACTTTCCAGAGTCTTGTCTTTAACATTGTTGCAGCGAATCGTTCATTGACATACTGTTTTCACAATGTGAAATGGTCATTGGAAGTGTCATCTCGACTTGTATTTTGTAGGATGAGAAGGTAGAAATGCAAGGTAAGGCTAGAAGAAGCTGGAAACTTGGAGAAGTCTTGAAATGGTGCGTGGATGAGTAGGGGTTGAGATTATTTTTGACATTTTTTTTAGGTTAAAATGAAGTTTTTGACATTTTATTGTATATGTAAATTTTATAATTATGTATATTTATTGTATATAAATTATGTATTTTTTAATCAAAAAAAATTATGTATTTTTTGACATTTTATTTTGTATGTAAATACTAAATTTTGTATAATTAATAAAATTTTATTATGTAGGTAAATTGTGGGTATTATTGATTTTTTTAAAAAAATATATTGGACTTTTTAGCCCGGGTCGAAAGAATCCGGGCTAAAAGGCAGTATTTTTTTAATTTTACCCCACACTTTAGCTACGGCTAGCTGCCGTAGCTTAGCCGTCGCTAATTTTCTTGCTACGGCTATTTGCCGAAGCTACCAAATTTTGCCACCCCAAAATTCGCCACCCCCCTATTTGCCGTAGCTAAGCCGAAACTAGATGCCTTTTGCCACCCTTTGAAGGCATTTTGCCACGGCTTTTTGCCAAAGCGAATTTCAATTTTTTTTTTGTAGTGTATGAACACAATTCTAGTAGTAAATCAAACCAAATATATACTGATTGGAACATCATATAAAATTTAGGCTAATAAATTATTGGTCCAAATAAGGTCGAAATTATAAGCCCATTAAAACTGAGCTCGTGTAAAACTTAAGCCAATATCGGTAAGGTCTTACCAAAACCTGGAAACCGTGATTTTGACTTTCATGAATCAGTAAGGCCTTATTATCAACTAATAAGGTCTTATCATCAAGGTGGAGTAGACATACATAATTGACTGTAGCCTGTATGGGGGCAAATACCTACCTATACAATTCAGGGTAATTTTGAAAGAAGTTGTTGCCCTAACAATGTCTCCTAGAATTATGCCAGTTGTCTTTCTAGTCAATGTATAGTTACTTGGCGGTTGTTGGTGATCATGTTTCATATATTAGATTCTGTATCAATCCCTTTTTGTAATTCATGCCTCATTGATAGTGGAAAGCTTAGCTTGGCTCCCATCATGATGTTTGATGGCCGCAGTTTATATTATTTGGAGCCATATATAGGGTTAGTTGACTAACTGGCAGCATGGACCATTTGTAAGTACAAAGGATACATAGATGTTCATATAGTTTGTTGAGCTTTCGTTGTCGTCGGCTGGGATTATAACATGCCTCACATGACATTAACAACGGATCAAGTACTACTCTTCAAATCATTTTCGACTAAACTGCGGCCAAGAGGGATCGACGCGTGGAGATCATCATCAGGCCATCAGAGTATGTGTAGGCACATATCTATATATATGCATAATTTGAAGGAATTTGTGTCCAAAATTAACATATATAGTGGGCCTGGGTGTGTGAATAGATTAGCATGTGCTTTATATGTGTCCTGGTTTGTAGACATTCCATCACATGGTTGATCTGGTTCTTGACATCCACAAGGTTGTAAGTTACATATAATTGACTCCTAATTATTACCACTTAATTAGGACCAACTATCAACTAGATTCTCTGTTGGATTATGAATTTCATTAAGCTCTCTAGTATAAGATGGTGAAAGGCCAACTACCTATACAGTCCATTTAGTTTCTCGCAAGATAGAATTTTAGATAGTGAAATCGATCAGACGGGATATACTGAGTTTATTGTTGTACGTTTGTTGTTGCAAATTATATAGACGGGGATTGAATTTGAATATTGCTCTTTCGCAGATTGTGTGATCAAGAATATACAACTTCGATCGGTGTAGGAAATCAGCCAACTCAAAATCATGGATCAGTTTGATGATCAGTACTAAATGCAAATCTTGGTTGTATTTTCGGAGCAAGTACATGTATATATTCACATTCACTGGTGATTGAAAAGGTACGTATAAAAGTTGATATTGTTGTACATGTCTGTATGGAATCCGATCAATCCGGTGGAACTGATGAATTGAACGCCATGTATATATTGTAAAAGTGTGAGCTTTTATGTATCCGCGCGCTTCTTCGATCATCTAATGTCTATATTACTATATATATTGTAATGTTTCACCTAATTTGTGATTTGTACGTATTCTTAACCATATATCTTCTGAAATGTCAGCTTAGCTAGTTGTCTCAAAGATGGTTAATTATACATCATATTACATTGTTCATAATCCTAAAAGCGACCTTGCGAACAAAGAAAAAAAAACTAAGAAAATGTGCATATAGTTTTGATTATATATGTTTCCATCTTGTTGGAATGGAACTACATTTCACTTTTACGAATTAAGGTAACCTCCAATTATAGAAATTGATAGCTTGTTACGCTACGTTGCTCATTATTGTCAACAACAATTGAATGCGACAATCATATCGTCACGCAATTATGAAGATGAATAACACTTCATTCGACATAATTGCTCTCTAAATCGCCTTATTTAAACTCGCCAGACCGGTTGGCGGGTTAGACCCTCCGACAAACTAATCGAGGTAGTACTTAACGATATCTGAATTCAGCACAATGCTAAATTATTAGAGCAAGATCGACAAATGTTTTATATATAACTCCATATATTGATATATATTGTCACCAGTTTTCGATCTAACCAATTGAGAACCTTGCATAAGAGATTGAACATTTAAGAACATCCCTGGATCAGTACCCTTCAATTCACTCTAGCTGCAGTTAGTGATCATTGGCTCAGCTATCTATCTCTTATATAGCATAGTATAATATATTTGTTGTAATTACCTCCTTAATATATGATATCATATAACAGTACGTACGTACTGTTTGATGATGACTAATTAGCATTGCCAAGGAACTGGGACAATGTAGCACTAGGACTCCCCATAAACTGCTTCTCATCATCGTTACCCTTCCATTTCTTCTCAATATCCTCCGCTATGTGCTTGGCATCGAGGGACAACCCCAGTATCCCGCGCTTAGTGAACCCTGCAGCGTACAATCCGTTCTCTCCTTTCCATCCGTTCGGAAATGGCTTCACCGGAAAACCATCCTCCTTCGAAAACATGCTACTTCCCTACATTATATAATAATTCATATGCATTAACATATATGTTGATCTAAGTTATATGTATATATATTAATATTGAATGCAAGACGTATATTATATATAACCTTCAACCAATATGGCACGTTGCTCTTGAATCCGGTAGCAAAGATTATAGCATCGAAAGCCTCCACCCTACCGTCAATGAACTCCACACCATCTTCGACTACCCTCCTTATCGCAGGGACTATCTGCAGTACGGTACATATATATATAGAAACACATTGAGACATGTTTGTTATCATCAAAACACATGACGGATGAATCCAACCTACCTTGATATTGCCAGCCCTAATTTCCGCGAGAGTGCCAATGTCAAGAACAGGGGTCTTCCCTGTAGTATCCTTGAGCTCCATCGGACCAACCGGGGGGCGATGGAGCCCAAGCTCCTCAGTGTTACCAATAGTCATGCGGGATATGAAGAGCAAGATCCGATCCACTGCACGAACCGGGAGCCATTTCAGCAGGTGCATCGATAAGCCGAATGTCGATGTCCCCAGCATTTCTTTTGGCAACACATGCATCTGCTCAAAAACCACCATTTCATGCACACTTACATATATGATTATGAGGTCACAATATAACAATATAACGTCGGAACATCGTAAAAACGCGATAACGAAATACGCTACCGTATCCCTGACGACAAGGTGAGGATGGGCGCTGTGGTAGAAGAGGTCCAAGCTGACCTCCATCCCTGAATTCCCACACCCCACAACCAACACCTTCTTCCCTCGGAACTCCTCGCCGCATTTATACTCGCTCGAGTGCATCACCTTCCCTCGAAACTCCTCCAATCCTTGGACTTTCGGGACCACCACCTCCGCATTCTCCCCAGTGGCGGCCACAACCCACCGGCAGACGTACTCAGTGACGTCCTCCGCAGTAGTCTTCCCGGTGCAGCTGACGGCCTTGACACGCCAGAGGTCCCAACGAGGGTCAAACTCGGCGCTGACCACCTTCCGGTTGAAGACCGGGTTGAGGTTGAACCGGTCCACGTAGGCCTCCACGTAGGATATGAAGTGGTGCTTGGTGGGGTAGGTGGGGAAGTCGGCCGGGTAGGGGAAGTGAGGGAGCTCGCAGAGGTGCTTCGGGAGGTGAAGGCGAAGGCGGTCGTATGTTTGTAGCTGCCATAGGGAGGCTACGCAGTTCGAGCGCTCCAGGACCAGATTGGGGATTCCGAGCTGCTTCAGACAGGCAGCCACCGCCAGGCCGGCGGGCCCCGCGCCCAATACCACCGCGCCTGGGACCCACACCCGCCTCATGGCGCCCTTAGCAGCGCCGGCGTCGTTGTTGTTGGAGCGAAAGCGGTCATGGGCGTGCTTGCCTTCCAATTCTCTGAGGTAGTCCTCCATATCTGAATTCGATGATCAAGAAAACAAATCTTGTTCTAAATTAGTGGACAAGTAGAAAATTTTAAAAATTAAAAAAGCAAATAAAGTGAGAAATGGGACGTTGGTGTTTAGCTTACCTTTCCTTGTTGAAAACTTGAAAGAGAGAGTATTCAGTGGGTGAGTGAGTGAGTGAGTTTTTCGGAAATGGTCGGGATGGGGGCTTCATTTATATAGAGGAGGGAGGGTAATGATGCCATTAACTAATTAATTAGAGATAAAGTAAATATTCATAATAGAGAAAAAGTATAATGATTTTTATCACTTTATACTATGTCTGATTTTCTTCCTTCACTATTTTTCTTCTAACATTTAATTTCCATAAGTAGGGAAAAAGTAGTAATCGGAATATTAAATGCATAATCCTCTACAAAAACAAGAATATTCTAAAATGGAAAAGGTGAGAAAAAAAAATTAAGCAAAACAGTTTAAATTTAGAACTCAAACTTGACGGGCTATGTTTAGTATTCCATCCGTTCAACAAAACTTGACGTTTTACTATTTATGTACGTTTTTTTAGGAGCTAAAAACTATATAAAATATCGACTTTTTAAATATTTTTTTTAACAATTTCGTAGTTATTATTAATAAGTACAAACTTGTTAAAAAAAAAATTTAAAATGAATATTTTATATAGTTTTTATCATTCTAAAAAAGCCTGCGTGAATAATAAACGAAAAGTTTTGTTGAACGGAGGGAGTATGAAGATTGCTAATGGGCAGTTGAATGGGATTGAGTAGCATAAACTAATAGTAAATTATTTGTTGTTAAATCTATATAAAGTGATAAAAAGTTTATGATGATTTGTCAAGCTTAGAGAAATTTTAGGAGCTCACCCAATCATTTTTTTTTTTTGCCATTTTTCTTTGATTTTCTTTAATTCTATTTTTTTTCTTCTTTTTTCTTTAATTTTACTAACTATCTATATCTATATAAAATCTTAATTTAGAAAAGTTTAGTATGATGTGTTAAGCTTAGAGGAATTTTAGGAGTCTCGCCCAATCAATTTATTTTTTTGCCATTTTTCTTTGATTTTCTTTAATTCTATTATTTTTTCTTATTTTTTCTTTAATTTTACTAACTATCTATATCTATATAAACTCTTAATTTAGAAAAGTTTAGGATGATGTGTCAAGGTTAGAGGAATTTTAGGAGTCTCGCCCAATCATTTTTTTTTTGCCATTTTTCTTTGATTTTCTTTAATTCTATTTTTTTTCTTCTTTTTTTCTTTAATTTTACTAACTATCTATATCTATATAAACTCTTAATTTAGAAAAGTTTAGGATGATGTGTCAAGGTTAGAGGAATTTTAGGAGTCTCGACCAATCTTTTTTTTTTCCATTTTTCTTTGATTTTCTTTAATTTTGTTTTTTTTCTTCTTTTTTCTTTAATTTTACTAACTATTGGGCTTAATTCAAAACATTGATCTTAGCCTAAATTATAATTTTAGTAGTTTTTTCACTAAAAAAACAATGGGATTAATTCAAAACATAAAATTAATAATAAGAAAACATAAAATTAATATTAGTAATCTATATCTATATATATCTATATATACTACTTCAGTTGTTTTCTCTACCCATGAGTTTAATTAAAAATATTTAATTATCTAAACTTTTACAATTATGTTCTAATATTAATTTAAAATATTAGTAATATTTTATTTATAAAAAATCGCGCAATGGCGCGGGGATCATACTAGTTTATGTTAATTTAGAGGTAGGTATAAATACCCTGCAAATTTTGGGTTCGTCCTGTTCTGACGGGATTTGAAAAAAAAATCTCGCCCCATATTTTTTGGGAGGGGACTGGCAAGAACAGGATTTTTTACCTTACAAATCACGTACAATCCCGCATATTATTATTATTATTATTATTATTACTCTCTCTGTTCACTAATAAATGACATTTTTTTAATAAGCTAAAAACTATATTTGAATATTAAATTTTTTTATTATTACTCCCTCATTTACTTGGTTGGCTAGCTCTACCTTGTGCATTGACAAGATGCAGAACAGGTTATCTCTAGCTTATCTTCCATTGTTGCACGAGCATAGTCATGTGATCTCACTATCATGGGGTTCTGCGGCTCTAGCTTATTTGTACCACCGGCTAGGAGAGGCTTCCCGTAGAGATTGCAGTCAGATGTGTGGTTGCATTATACTCCTTGATATGCATATTAAAATTTATTTTAATCTAATATTTTTTTTTTATATAGTTGTGTATTATATATGTTTTTTTTTATTTATGAAAATAGGCATGGAAATATGCATACATTCCAAGATTTCGTCCTAGCACATCGAGCGATTGGGATAGGGAGACAGATCCATTCGCTTGTCAATGGAAAGATGTGACTCCGTCTTCTGCTCCGTACTCCAACTACAAAAAGTTGTTGGACGTCATGCAGCTGAATGTGGTATGTTTATCTTATTCAATGAATATGTAGGCGTAGTTTTGCATTAATTAGATAGGATATGATTTGATCTATTTGAATGCACACAGGTGGATTGGATGTCGTATGGGGATGTTGATTTTTATGACCTTGCTCTAGCGCCATCTAGATTACATGGCATAATCTACTGTCTGGATATTAATGAGCTGTATATGTCAGATCGATTCGCCATACAATTTGGTCACCAACAGGGAGTGCCTTCTCACGTTATCAAGCCCAGGATCGCTATGAGGGGTGTGAAGAACACATAATACAAGGTGGTCGACGAGACTAGGGTACGTGTGGGCTTGGAGTCTTGAACACATCCGCTCAATGGACATGATCGGCCATGTGTCTAGCTAAGTTGGTGATGTCTCCGATGATTATGCATTGTGGTATGAACCGCGAATACAACGCTTTTTACACCCCGAATCAGCTCCGACTTCTGAAGAATCAATGGTAACACTATATAATTACATGTCACTCTATTTTGAGTTGTTATCAATCAATACATACATTACTTAGTTTTTTACTGCACGAATTTCAGCATATTCAGCAGACCCTTAGGCATCTCACCCCGTGGTTTGCCAAGGATACTAGGTTGCGGGTGCCTGACGACGTCCATCAGAGCATGATGTACGCAACGATTGAGTTTGGGTATATGGGCTGGAACAAGTACCCTAGTCGCTCTAGCTACGAATCAGTGGCGGATCCAAGAATTTTGTAAGAGGGGGCTGGAATTTTTTTCCCGAAAAATGACGGTTTGAATTGAAACCTAAAAACTATTCTGTAAAATCACAAGGGCTACTAGTTCAAACACCCTCAAGAAGCCCCTATCTATGAGTCTATTTGTTATCAAAACCTCGAAAATGCCTATTGCAAAAGTATCTATAAAAATCTTACCACCAACTTGCAAGCTCTTCAACTGCATTCTTACTTAAAACAAAAAAAGGAAACCAAAAAAAGAGAAAGAACATACTTGATTTGTTGTTGTGAGCTCAATTTGTCATGTTTTGCATCTACTTTTACTTTGATTTCTATCTATATTTTATACTTTTATATTGGGAAAGCATGATATTTATGTAGTTTATGTTTATCTGAAATATATGGACGTCTACACAAGTTTCTGTTTAATTTGGCAGAAATCGGATGCACTTTGGAGCTTAAAGGAAAGTCATGAAGACATTGGAGAAGCTAAGAAAGAGCACAAGATGGTGCAGCTGGAGAAAACGCCACTTTTCACCATTCATAATTTTGAATCAAGTTCTGATGTCTTCATGAAGACATTGGAGAAGCTAAGAAAGAGCACAAGATGGTGCAGCTGGAGAAAACGCCACTTTTCACCATTCATAATTTTGAATCAAGTTCTGATGTCTTCATGAGAGTTGGAGCCCTAAAAAGATCTTTTCAACGCATATTTATATGCGTCAATCGAACGAACGAGGAATCGGGAAAGTGGATTTCAAAAGGGAGAAGAATGCTGAAAGCTAACAGTGCACTCGAAATCAACCAAGGTGACTCGATATCGAGTCCTATCACTCGATATCGAGTGGAGTATCACCAAGAATCGAGTCCCCTGAAGAACACAGCATTTCGACTGATGAAACAGTCGATATCGAGTCATGTCACTCGATATCGAGTGGAACTCACCAGAAATCGACTAGAAGACCCGATGTCGAGTGAAGATCGAGCATAAACGAAGATGTGTCGATATCAACCCATTTTGATCGATATCGAGTGATGCTATAGAGTCCAATCCGAGTCCGATTTCGAGTGGCCTTTACTTGCACATAAAGAAAGATATTTTTATCAACTTGGAAGAACATCTAACCTACTTGGTGAATTTCATATTTACCTAGGATATTTTAATTATTTCCATTATTTTTATTTAGCAAACTTTTATCCTTATATATAGATAGATAGGAAGTAGATGTAGATAGAGTTGTTTTATCCTAGAATACCTAGGGCTGAGCACTATAAATAAAGCCATAGGGGCTGGTTTTTCATTCATTCAAGTCAAGTCGTCTTCGAGAGAAAAGAGAGAGGAGGTGCGAGTTCGAACCCCGGAATGACTGCTCTTTATTTACCAATTCAAGAGAAGAGACGAGAGAGGAGAGAGAGGAGGAAAGAGACAATTCCATGGTTGTAAGTTTAGAATTTGATTTTATGTTAAAGTTAGTTTATTTTATTATGGTTTCTTTCTAATTTCTTTCTTCTAGGGTTGGGATGATCCCAACAATAGATATGTGGTTTGATTTATGAATTAATAAATTTGTATTTCTTTCTAATTTCTTTGTAATTTCTTTCTTCTAGGGTTGGGATCAACTTTTATCATATACGCATAATTCTTCTACGAGAGTTGTAGGTGATCCTGATTTATGATATTGAAG
This sequence comes from Persicaria tinctoria, assembly GCA_037127255.1. Lineage (NCBI taxonomy): Eukaryota > Viridiplantae > Streptophyta > Magnoliopsida > Caryophyllales > Polygonaceae > Persicaria > Persicaria tinctoria. The sequence goes on along the minus strand of JBANSL010000006.1, from coordinate 52,501,622 downwards.
CGATATTGATCTTATTATGAATTTGGATTAATTACGAAAAAGGGATAGTAACACTTAGTGTTTATGCGAGAGCCTCTATATTCCTATTTGTTAATAACAGAAGTTATTTAATATAAAGCATGCATCTTTATATGATTTATAATCTACACATATGTTTATTGTTGCGGTGATTCCTAACTTTGGAAGTTTGCATCTTTATTTGTTTTATTTCATTATTTCTATCCTGCACAGATTCAACTCGACACCAACCACCATTCCCTCTCCATCCCTCGACATCGGCAAGTCTCAGTCGACATCGACAGCAACCCCCGCAACATTTTCCTACTATCCCAGAACCTCGAAACCAACTAAACCTAGAATCGTCGACTTATCTTCCGAGGACGAACCTGACTCCACTATCCTATAGCGGGGTCTTCACTACAAATTTATTTGGTCGAGAAAGCCTCTCGTCAAATTGGCGCTATTGCTGGAGAGATATCAATCACGCCTAGCTTAGTTGTGTTTATGGTTTAGACACAGCCACGGGTCCCACCCGCTAGGTCGACAGGTCGGACCCGCCGGGTCGACAACTCGGGGAGGGTGACCCTAACCCTGACCCGGGGTTGGGACGGGTCGGCCGGTTGGGTGACCCGGCGGGTCGGCGGGTCAGACTGCCGGGTCGGCCACGTGGCACCAAATCGGGTATCCAACGAGTTTTGCGGGTCGACCCACCGGGTCAACCATTTTTTTTAAAAAAAAATATTTTAAACCCAAAATAAAACTCAACTCAAGTCTTTCACCACACTTTCGAAATGGAAAGATTTAAGGTTGACAAAACATGGTATGTGGGAAGATATATATAGATATCTTCATTCCACTCCCATTATTTCATCACACTTTAGATGTGGGAAAGAAAATGTTGGATTGTGGGAATGACAAGTAGGGTATGAGGATCTATATATAGAGAAAATAGAGGTATGTAGCACACTTTCGATGTGGGACAGAAATATGAGATATGAAATAAAATGTGAGAAATTGATTTTTAAGTATATGATGTAAAATGTAATGTAATTAAAGTCTTTGGATTATATGGTGGAATATAATGTAATTTAAGTATTTGGATTATATGATGTAACATATAATAATATAATTAAAGTGTTTACCTCTTAAGATTTAATGAAATGAATAACACATGGTGATGAAACATCATGATACAATATATGAAGTCATGTTGGATTAATCTTTCTATTAAACTTAATTGATAGTTGTGTTGATCCATTAATCAATCATAAGTATTTTATTTTACTTGCATTATTATGTTAATTTCTTGATCAATGATTTCAAATCTAGGTTCTTCTTCATATAGATATGTTAAACTTTCTCGTTTAAATTTGAATTAGCCACATGTTGTGTATACACTTAATGATGATGTTATTAGAATTATATACTTGGGCTGCTTGTTATGACGTACATGAAACGACACATTGAAAAAGTATTGCCAATATTATATTTCATTCTTGTGTTTGAAAATCCGAAGTTCTATATCATTTTGAAAATAAACGAAAACTCGACATTAAGGATACTATACAAGTGTAACGACTTTATCAATAACAATATTTGTATTATTTGAAATTATATCATAAAGACTCATAACTTAATATCATATAGAATGATATAGAATGATTTATAAGTATGGATTGACATTAAACACCGAATGGTAGAGATTGGAGACATGGTGTAGTTTCTAGTTTCTACCCTTGTTCTTGTCCCACATTGAAAACTAGAGAAAAAGGGGGGTGCTAAGTCTATAAAAGGAGAAGCGTGGGGGTGCTAAGTCTCACATTGCCATTGCATATTACATTATGTAATATTATGAATTATTCTAATAATAATTTATATAATTTACATAATAATTATAAATTTATTTTATTAAAAATAATTTTTTTCAAAAAAAAAAATATTTTAAAATGGCGGGTTGACCCGGCGGGTCGAACCTGGTCGGACCCGCCGGGTCACAGGTTATCTTTTCCCCGACCCTAACCCTGACCCTCAACCCGAGCTGACCCTTGGACCCGTGGACCTTGACCCGGCGGGTCATTGACCCGACGGGTCACCGACCCGTGGCCATATCTATTATGGTTTATGATAGCCCATCCCTTTTTCTTGTTACTATCACATACCCTATCATCACCTACCTCATCGACACCAATTAGGTGCCGAGATTTTGCTACTGATTCGTGCTTTATTTTGATTTCAAAGCTTAGGTACAAAGAGGGATGTCTATTGGGAAAGGGATCCCAAATGGGAAAGATGGGTCCGAGATATGATGCAGCGAAATAGGATCGAACAGGAGGAGCCACGATTAAGGGAAATAGCCCGGCTAGAGGATGAAATCCCAAGACTTGAGGCTTCCATTCAGTCTAAAGGACCATGCCCTGCTCCCGACGAGCCAATTGACTAAACTCCAGCAGAAGTAGGTTGGTTCGACAACGTCATCTTCTGCGAGCCAGTGAAGGTCGACGTTGACTCGACCCCAGTCAATGTTGACAGCCAGGTATGTCCTTCCTCGAATTTCATTCATACTTTGCTACCTATTGCTGATGAATCATATCAAGAATCCCAAGATGAAATAGCACCAGAAGAGAACAAAGCGAACATTGTGTCCTAGGGTGTTCCAAGGTCGCTTTTACATTACAAGGTGAAGGCCATCCTCGACAATTTTGAGCAACCGATGTTCATATTTAAGTATGGGGTCCTAGAAAAGTGGCATGAAGCTCCGCATGACGAGGACACTAAAGAAACTCTCAGCAGTAATCAAATTTTTTTTTTAATGGGGTTGATAAAAATAAACTTAACATTGAATAATAACATGAAGCATATAGATGAATAGACATATCCAAAGTACCATGTATAGAACAATAAGAAGAAATACGCATATAGATCATAAGTAAGCCTTTCTCTATCCCATACATAAAAATTGCAGTGTCCTCGCTGTATAAAAACAAGGGTAAAGAAAGAAACTTACTAGACATAGATGTATAAGCTCGAAACAGGTGCTGAGAGTTTCTGTAGGGTGGGTCGATATCGAGTCGGTCAGCCGATATCGATTTCTAGGACCCCATACCTTGCTAGGACCACATACTTAAATATGACCATCGATTGCTCAAAATTGTAGGGGATATGGCCTTCACATTGTAAGGTAAAAGTGACCTTGGAACACCCTAGGCAACAATGTCCACTTTCTTCTCTTCTAGCGCTATTTCGTCATGTGATTCTTTATATGATTCATCAACAGTAGGTAGAAAAGTACAAATGAAATTTGAGAAAGGACATACCTGGCTGTCAACATTGACTGGGGTCCAGTCGACGTCGACCTCCAGTGGCTCGCAGAAGATGACGTTGTCCAACCAACCTACTTCTGCTGGAGTTGGGTCAATTGGCTTGTCGGGAGGAGGGCATGGTCCTTTGGACTGAATGGAAGCCCCAAGGCTTCGGTTTTGATCCTCCAGTCGGGCTATTTTCCTTAATCTTGCCTCCTTCTGTTCGATCCTATATCGCCACATCATATCTCGGACCCATATTTCCCATTCGGGATCCCCTTCCCCAAAGTCTTCTGTCATTGTACCTAAGCTTTGAAATCAAAATAAATCAGAAATCAGTAGCAAAAGCTCGGCACCTAATTGGTGTAGATGAGGTAGTTGGTGATAGGTTATGTGATAGTAACAAGAAAAAGGGATGGGCTGTCCTAAACCTTAAAAACAACTAAGCTAGGTGCAACTGATATCTCCCTGGCAACGGTGCCAATTTAACGAGAGGGTTTCTCGACCAAATAAATTTGTAGTCAAGACCCCGCTATAGGATAGTGGAGTCAGGTTCGTCCTCAGGAGAGAAGTCATCAGTTCTAGGTTTAGTTGGTTTCGGGGTTCGGGTATAGCAGGAAAAAGTGGCGAGGGTTGATGTCGGCGTCGACTAAGACTTGGTCGATGTTGAGGGATGGAGGGGGGATGGTGGTCGATGTCAAGTGACTGCGCAGAAACTTTAAAATAACAAAAATAGAATAATAAAGATGCACACTTCCAAGGTTAGGGATCACTACAACAATAAACATACGTGTAGATGATAAATCACATAAAGATGCATGCTTTATATCAAATAACTTTTGTTATTAACAAATAGGAATATACAGGCTCTCGCATAAACCTTAAGTGTTACTATCCCTTTTTCATAATTAATCCAAATTCATAATAAGATCACTTGCGCTTCAATATCATAAATAAGGATCACCTACCACTCTCGTAGAAGAATTATGCATATAAGATAGAAGATAATAAAGACATACAAATTCATAAATTCATAAATAAAACACACATATCTATGTTGGGATCGCCCCAACCTTAGAAGAAAGAAAGTAGAAAGAAACCATAATAAAAGAAACTAACTTTAACATAAAATAAAATTCTAAACTTACAATTGTTCCAAACATTCCTCCTCAACCTTCACTTCTCTCTCCTCTCTCTCCGCTCTTCTTCCGACCTCATTGCGTCCGAAGACGACTTGGCTTCAATGAATGAAAAACAATCCCCTAGGGCTTTATTTATAGAGCTCAATCCTAGCTATATTCTAGGATAGAACAACTCTATCTATATCTAGTTCCTATCTATCCAAATCTAAGGATAAAAGTTTGCTAAATAAAAATAATAGAAATAATTAAAATATCCTAGGTAAATACGAAATTCACCAAGTAGGATAGATGTCCTTCAAAGTTGATAAAAATCTCTTTCTTCATGTGCAAGTAAAGGCCACTCGAAATTAGACTCGGATTGGACTCTGCAGCATCACTCGATATCGACCAAAACGGGTCGATATTGACTCGTCTTCGTTTTTTCTCGATCTTCACTCGACATCGGGTCTTCTGGTCGATTTCTTGTGAGTTTCACTCGATATCGAGTGATATGACTCGATATCGACTGCTTCTTCAGTCGAAATGTTGTGTTCTTAAGGGGACCCGATTCCTGGTGAGACTCCACTTGATATGGAGTGATAGGACTTGATATCAAGTCACCTTGGTCGATTTCGAGTGCACTGTCAGCTTTCAGCATTTTGCTCCGTTTTGAAACGTACTTTCCCGAGTCCTCGTTCGTTCGATTGACGCATATGAATATGAGTTGGAAAGCTCTTTTTGAGGGCTACAACTCTTATGAAGACATAAGTACTTCATTCAAGATGATGAATGGTGAAAAGTGGCATTTTCTCCAGCTGCACCATCATGTGCTCTTTTTAGCTTCTCCAATGTCTTCATGAGTTTCCTTTAAGCTCCAAAGTGTGTCCAATTTCTGCAAAATTAAACAGAAACTTGTGTAGACCTCCATATATTGGAAATAAATATAAACTAGACAAATATTATACTTTCCCAATATAAAAGTATAAATTATAGACAGAAATCGAAGTAAAAGTAGATGTCCAATTTCATTTATAGGCAAATTGAGCGCACATCAACGACCCTACACTTGCGAGTAGCATCATCACCAAGCTAGTCTAGATTATCATTTAGTGGGAATCAAGTTGTGTCCAGAAAGGATGTAGCGCCGACAGGGATATGGAAATATCACGATTCTTGTGACGCGCAACTGTGTCGGAGCATGTGAGTCCATATGTCACTTGAATCATACATTTACAAACATCATCACATCGACGGTGCCGCTTAGCCTCGTGTTGCACTTCCATCAACAACTTTTTAGCCTTATGAGAAATAGAATTTTGCAACAACCAAAATACATCCTCAGTTGCTACAAATGAATTCCTTTAAGTCGAGATTGCCCAAACGATCCTTTAATTTCACTGATTTGAATCTTAAGCACTACATGCATGTTGTCGATGACATAATCAAGACTCATTGATCTCTTTGGATTCATGAATTGCTTAAATGTGGAATGAGCATGTTGTAGGAGGAAATCGAGATCGCAAATAAAATATGAATAAAATAAAGCAAACCGATTTGGTTCCAAGCAAATAATGTTCAAGACTCCCTCCCGATGTAGTAACAGGAGGTCAGGATCGATCCACGAGGAAGCGTGTCAGCGGATATCAGGTAGCAGGCAAATCTCACGTCGTATTTCGACTCTAGGAGATTCACTCGATATCAACCAATATAGGTCTATATCGACCAAATCCAGTCGATTCTGGGTTGTGCAGACGTTAGCAAATTTCAACCAAAAAGTGGTCTATATCGACCAGTCAAGTCTATATCGACCAGTTCTTCGATTTCGACCTGTACCTGCAGGAACAAAAACAAGCTGAAATCGATATCGACCAAGTGCAACTCGATATCGACCAAATTAGTAGCAGATATCGACCGGCCTAGAAAACGGCCAGTCGACTAGACAACTCTATATCGACCTGTGTAAGGTCTATATCGAGTGTAATTGTAGAAACTATAACGGAACCAAAAATTGCAGATTTCAAAATAAACAATGTAAAATAAAACTTCCAAGACCGAGGTTTGCAACAACGATAACCAAACATGCATAAGGCAAGATAAAGAGAGATAATCATGCAATCACATCAAAAGAACAAGCTTTTGCCTTTTCAAACAATTAGACAACTCTTTCAAGAAACCCTAACTGTATCTACCAATTTTATGTTTATAATCCAAGTTGATAACCTGAATCTCTATTAAATAGGTAATAAACATATAAAAGACAGTGGATGATCAAAACACAATAAAGGTCGAATCTTTACCTCAAACATGCATGGCTATCGTCGGGCTCACCCCGACCCTAGAAGTAGGTGGACTACTCATGCCTCATCATAGCAATCGACATCATTGATGTAAAATAAACTTGCATTAACTATATTCAAAGTCTTTACAATCCCGGCACTCACACTTTCGTAGAATGCCAAAACCCTAAAACCTTTGAACTCCTAAAATACGTGTGGAACAACTTTCTCCTAGAATTAAATGAATGAAAAACCAGCCCCATATGCTTTATTTATAGGCCTTAATCCTTGCTATTCAAAGTAAGGAAATCTATTATATATCTAAGGATATAATTCTAATTGGAAATAAATAAATCTAAATTGGTAAAACAAAATAAATCCTAAAGGGTAATTAAATGTTTCACCCTTAGGATAGATAGAAAGATAAAAAGATAAAATATCTGTCAAATCTTCATGTGCAAGGAATCTTCTATTGGAATATCTTCTCACTCGAAATCATGATAGGACTCGGAATCGACCCGTTTCCGACGCTGGAAGTTGGTCGATATCAACCAAAGTAGGTCGATATCGAGTGCTCTGCTTGATTTCAACTTCTGTTCACTCGATTTCGGCTCTGGCAGGAATTTCGACTTGATTGTGGTCGATATCGACCAATATAGGTCGAAATCAACCTGTCTTTGTGTCCTCTTGCAATGTAGAGTTGATTCGGAAATTTCGACTCGAATTAGATCGATATCGACCAAGTCTGGTCGATATCTACCACTCTTCAGTTCTCAGCATTCTACTCCGTCTTGAAACGCACTTTCCTGAGTCCTCGTTTGTCCGATTGACGCATATGAATATGCGTTGGAAAGCTCTTTTCGAGGACTACAACTCTCATGAAGGCATCAGAACTTGATTCACAATGATGAATGGTGAAAGTTGTCTTTCCTCTAGCTGCACCATCCTTAGCTTCTTCATGAGTTTCCTTTAAGCTCCAAAGTGCGTCCGATTTCTGCGAAATTAAACATAAACTAGTGTAGACTTCATTACTTGGAAAATAAGCATAAACTACACAGATTATGTACTATTCTAACCCATAATATATAAAATTATAAAATAAGGAGCTGAAATAGATATAAAAACATGGCATAAATCATGGACATCAGAGCACCTTTGACTCTACAATGAAGTAAGTATGCATGGAGTAAAGACACAATATAATCAAATTAAATATGGAATGTATTTTAAGTACACAAATCAATCATACATGTTAGTATTTCTTGTTCCCAAATGGAACACCTTATTCATCCAAGTAGATACAAGATTTTCTTTATAGTCTGATAACCACTACCGCTCAAAGTAGTTAACCAACGTTGATCTATTACTCCAATTAGCACACAGTCGAATCAATCCTTTGACGTACTTTTCTTCGGTCTGTGACTAGAGTAAAGACATGCACTCGCTCGCAAACCTATTTGCAAGGTTGATAATACATGATTTGTATAGGCATTTTGATTCATTATTAAGTAATTTAGGTTGCATTTAGATAGGGTTTTAGCATAAAGTATATTCATTGTCTTTAATGTTGCAAAGTTTGGAATCTACGCGTTTTATGCCTATTTATGCAGATTCTCGAAAGTCAAGCTAAAAGAGAAGAGAAAAGCTACATTATAGAATCTTAGAGCTTAGAGAAGAGTCATGGAAGAAGATAAAAGAAGAAGCGAACAAGCTAAGATGAGAAGAAGGAAGAAATATGAAGACTGCAGAGGCGGTGACGAAACACCAGAAAATAAATAATATTTATCGTATACATAAACGGGTTCCCGCTATATAAATTAACCCATATTAGTTAAATGGTGGATTTTTCCACCAACCCCCACTTAAATCCACCAATGTTGAATAAACCCATGAAATGCCACGTGGTGGACACTTGTCCCGAGCCATGCGACACTTGTGCCAAGCCATACGACACTTGTCCCGCGCCGCGCGACACTTGTTATCGTTTTCTCTACATGTGTCGGACACGACACATAAGGCTCCCATTATAAATAAGGCTTGATGGCCTCACAAGTGAGAGGTCGGAAACTGGAATCTCATTAGGCTTAGGCCGGATTCCCTGGCCATGAGCCCCCCCTTCTCAAGGGGGATTAGTCTCGGCTAGACCGACACTTGATGGAGCCCTGTAGGGAGGAAGGTTGTCCGTGAATGGCTTGAGCTCGGATCGGCACAGGTTTGAGTACGCCGACGGTAATCTCGTGGCGCGTCTCAGGTAAGCCCGATCGTCTGAGCTCGCCCGCGTTTAATTTGATCCCGGAACCCGTTGACTCGGGATTTTGAAAATCGGGTATCGTCATTGGCGCCGTCTGTGGGAACCACCCACCTTAAGAGGTGATTTTTCAAGGTAAATTATCCACTTATTTTACTTTCATGAAGTTCTAAAATTTATTGAGTTTGAGCGAAAGTCACAAGGCTACTGTGATAATCATATAAATAGATATGTATTTATGCAAAGAATTATGGTTTTGATTCAAGGAGATGCATGTATATATAGATACTGCAATCATAGATAAAAATGCTTTTTGATTTAGATGTATTGTCGTTATACATATCAAATGGGCGAAGTGGCAAATAGCTTTTATACAGGTCACGAATCTTTGTCCGCGGGCTGTATTTGATCCCGGGAGAAAGACAAAAACAACAGTCGTGGTTGTTCTTATATTGTTTATGCTATGATGAGCGTCAATTTCCGTCAGATATCAATTTCCCCAAGCCTAGAGTTGACACCTTGCATCTGAGTATAGACGGAGTTGAAGGATTGCCTAGTTTCTGAGTGGTTTCTCCGTATTTCCTCCAGGACTGTCTGTACATCATCCTTTTTCTGCTCCCTTTCCGGATGTCCTGGAGCTCTGTATGGCGGGGGATTCCTAGGGACACCTTGGTTCCATTGTGGTTGCTGAAACCTTTGGTCCCCCATCTAGCGACTGGGACCCCCTGCGTAAGCTACATCCTCATGATGCTCTGCCATCCTGACTTGTTCTGCGTGTGGGCACTCATGAGTGGTGTGCCTTTGCGATCCGCATTCAATGCAAGGCTGGTTGACAGAGGGATACTTTACTTGCTTGATGAGCTTCTTATTCTGGTCTCTGTAGTACTGCTCCCTAACATCAGGATCAATCTCCTTAGGTGGCTCATATAGGGGCATGGATGGTGCTGGCCTGGCCTATGGGTTCTCTTCATAAGTTGCAGTAGACCCATACTTGTTGTCGTAGTTAGTGAGCTTTTCTAGCACACCCCATGCGTCACTTGGCGGCATTGTCAGATACTCATAGCGAGTATAATGGTTGATCCGGTCCTTAGTGACTTGGTCAAGAGAGTTGAAGAAGATCTCCTGAATGACGTAGGGTGGCTATCCATGAGTAGGGCAAGATCGCAGAAGTTCCTTGTAGCGCTCCCATGCCTTTGCCAGCGGTTCCCCTTGCTTCTGTTTGAAGGCGGTGATTCTCTGGCGGAGATGTGCTGTTTTGGCGGGTGGGAAGAATTTGTTCAGAAACTCTTGCTCTACTTGGGCCCAGGTTGTGAGTGATCTTGCTTTCAGCCCTTCCAGCCATTTCAGTGCAGGCCCAGCGAGAGACCAGCGAAAAGATTTCATCTTGACATATTCCAGAGTTGTACCTTCAGCAATAGTACGGCACAGGTCAGAAAAGTTTGTGATATGTTAAAGATGAGACTCATTAAATCTACCATAAAAGGCATTATTTTTCAGCTCTATAAGAAATTGAGTGCGAATTTCAAAAGAGTTATCAGGGATTAGAATCGCCGATTCAGGCACGACGAGAGTTGGGTGCATGTAGTCCTCTGTCGTGGTTGGATATTGGGAAAGCTCAGCTTGTGCTTGTTCCCATGCTGCTCTCTCAGCGGCGATAGCAGCATCCTTAGCGGCGATAGCAGTATCCTTTGCGGCCAATTCCCTGGTAAGCCTAGCGACCAACTGTTCCCGTCTCTCAGCGGCCGCCATGATGATCCTTTTGAGTTTGGAGTGGATGTGTAGGTAGCGCTCTGGTTTGTCTAACCTGTCAAACTTAGGTGTTTGACCAGAATGACGCATACACCTGAAAAGTAACTCAAAGAAACAGTGAGAACTGACTACCTAAGGCGCGAATGATTGCTTCCCCGGCAACGGCGCCAATTTGTTGTTGCAGGAGGATGGTAAAGTATGAAATAAATATGAAATATAGTTCAGATTGACTTCCCTGTCTCAGCAAATAAATACAAGACTTCCTCCCGTTGTAGTAAGAGAATAGTCAGGATCGAATCCACGAGGAAGCACGTCAGCAGTTCTCAGGTAGCTATAAATTCTCACAGAAGAAGCAGAAAGACAGAAACACAGAAAGGAAAGAAACAGAAATAAAAGCAGAAAGTAACAAACAAAAGCAAAGCAACTAAGCTAAACAGGAAAGACAAAGCAAAGCAACAAATAAAACGAGGACACAGAAGCTACTCGATCTCGAGTAAGCTGTCCTCTATATCGACTAAGGTGGGTCGACAACAGAAAATCGGAAACGAAAGCAAACCACTCGACAGACAACAGGTAACTCGATCTCGACAACACCAACTCGAGATCGACAAGAAAAGAAGAAACAGAAACTGAAAATCGACAAGAACAGAAGAAAACCAACTCGACCTAGACGAGCCCTACTCGATCTCGAAAAGAATCAACTCGAGATCGACGAAGCTCTACTCTATGTCGAGTACACTAAAAGACAGAAACATTAAATTTGTAGATTCTCGAACAAAACTCAGATTTTTGATGAAAATAAACTCAATATGCTAAAAGACTTCCAAAGCCAGGGTTTCAACACCACAACGATAACCATGCAAAGTAACACACAAAGGCACAAAAGATCATGCTTTCCATCAAATAACTTTCGTCATTAACAAATAGGCATATAGAGGCTTTCGCATAAACCCTAATTGTTACTAACCCTTTTCACATAATTAATCCAGGTTGCATTAAGATCACTTTCTCTTCAATAACACAAACAAGGATCACCTTCAACTCTCGCAAAAGAATCTTTCTCATAGGGATAGAAGATGAATTGCACAAAAGATCTGACCTTTATCGCATTGCCTCACATGGCCACCGTCGGGCTCACCCCAGCCCCAGAAGTGGGTGGACTACTCACGCCTCATTGCCATAACAGAATTTGATGTATAAAAAGAACTAACTTGCATAAAACTATATTCAAAGCCTTTTACAATCCCGGCAATCAACTTTCGCTGAAAGCCAAAACCCTAAAAACCTTAGAACTCCTAAACTTCTCTTTGGAACTAACTGATTGTGTGTCTTGGAATGAATAAAACTGAGCCCCCCTAGGGCCTTATTTATAGGCTTTATTCCCTAGCTATTCTAGGAAAGAAGATATCTATCTATATCTAAATTTATATCTAAATTGCTAAAAGATAAATAAATTGTTTTATGGAAATATATCTAAAAGGAAAAGATAAAACTAAATAGGGTAAGTCTTCATGTCTTGATAGATTACGTCTTCCATAGATAGAACTTGACGGATTTGGATAGAATCTTCCTCCTTCGGCCCCAAGGAATCCCAAGTCTACTCGGACAAGTCTTCGTCGACGCGTTTCTTGACACTGGCCTACTCGACCTCGACAAGGGCTCGTCGACCTCGAGTAGGGTGGATCGTCGATTGGACTTCCTGGCTAGCTCTGCTTGATGTGGCTCAGTCTTGGCTCCTGGTGCTCGTCGACCTCGACAAAGCCTCCTCGAGATCGAGTAGAGAAGTGTTGCCGACTAGGTTTTCTCGAGTGGGTTTACTCGACTGGCTCGGATCTGGACTCAGGGTCTCGTCGATCTCGACAAGACGTAGTCGACCTCGAGTAGAGGTGTGTCTTTCTTGGTCGAGCAACTCTTCCTCGGCAAGGACTCAGACTAGAACGGTGGATCTTGTCGATCTCGACTAGGGCTTGTCGAGATCGAGTAGGGTTCCTCGGCGTCCTCGTCCTCGGCTTCTCTCCTTGTCGACTCTGGGTGTGGTGTCTGGGCTTCGTCGATCTCGACTAGGGCTTGTCGAGATCGAGATGGGTCCGGAGCCGGGTTGGTCTGGCTCTCTCGATCAGGCTCTGTCGACAAGGCTGTGCTCGGACATGCTCGTCTAGGTCGAGTAAGAGCTACTCGAGATCGAGTAGCTTGGGTTCTTGGCTCGATTCTACTGGTTCCGTTGCAGCTTTGACCTTGGACTTCTGTAGTGGTTTTCCGAGCCTTTTCCGACCTTCTGTAGAATTGCTGTAAAACGCCTCGATTTTTGCGAATTAAACAGAAACTGGTGTAGATTCCATAATTTGGCAAATAAACATAAACTACATAGGTTCTGTACTATCTATGCCCAAATGAATGCAATGTATACAGAAATTGATATTAAAGTTACTTTAAAACATGGCAGATTCAGCTCACAACAGCGTTGCTCCGCGTCGGGCATCCGGTCGTAGAGCTTGCCTCCCGGATCGAATATTTTATTAAGTCCCATTACGCGTGATCTAGCTCCGCGTCGGGCATTCGCTCGTAGAGCTTGCCTCCTGGATCGAATATTTTATTATGTCCCATTACGCGTGATCTTGCTCCGTGTCGGGCATCCGGTCGTAGAGCTTGCCTCCCGGATCGAATATTTTATTAAGTCCCATTACGCGTGATCTTGCTCCGCGTCAGGCATCCGGTCGTAGAGCTTGCCTCCCGGATCGAATATTTTATTAAGTCCCATTACACGTAATCTTGCTCCGCGTCGGGCATCCGGTCGTAGAGCTTGCCTCCCGGATCGAATATTTTATTAAGTCCCATTACGCGTGATCTTGCTCCGCGTCGGGCAGCCGGTCGTAAAGCTTGCCTCCCGAATCGAATATTTTATTAAGTCCCATTACGCGTGATCTTGCTCCGCGTAGGGCATCCGATCGTAGCTGGTTATCTCGCGGAGATAAAACTCTTAACGAGTATAAACTAAGTCCCTCAACGCTGGAGCTATCACCCGCGGAGGACCTCCGATCGTAGCTTGAGCCTCTCGGAGCACACATGATAAAGTCCCTCAACGCTGGAGCTATGCTCACAGAGGGCCTCCGATCGTAGATGGTAAGCTCGCGGAGAGAAAACTCTTAACGAGTATAAACTAAGTCCCTCAGCAACTGGAGCGACCACTCGCGGAGGGCCTCCGATCGTAGCTTGAGCCTCTCGGAGCACACTTGATAAAGTCCCTCAACGCTGGAGCTATGCTCACAGAGGGCCTTCGATCGTAGCTCGTAAGCTCGCGAAGATAAAACTGTTAACGAGTATAAACTAAGTCCCTCAACGCTGGAGCTATGCTCACAGAAGGCCTCCGATCGTAGCTGGTAAACTCGCGGAGATAAAACTCTTAACGAGTATAAACTAAGTCCCTCAACGTTAGAGCAATGCTCACAGAGGACCTCCGATCGTAGTTGGTAATCTCGCGGAGATAAAACTCTTAACGAGTATAAACTAAGTCCCTCAACGCTGGAGCTATCACTCTTGGAGGGCCTCCGATCGTAGCTTGAGCCTCTCGGAGCACACTTGATAAAGTCCCTCAACGCTGGAGCTATGATCACAGAGGGCCTCCGATCGTAACTGGTAAAGTCGCGGAGATAAAACTCTTAACGATTATAAACTAAGTCCCTCAACGCTGGAGCTATGCTCACAGAGGGCCTCCGATCGTAGCTGGTAAGCTCACGGAGATAAAACTCTTAACGAGTATAAACTAAGTCCCTCAACGCTGGAGATATCACTCGCGAAGGGCCTCCGATCGTAGCTTGAGCCTCTCGGAGCACACTTGATAAAGTCCCGCAATGTTGGAGCTATGCTCACAGAGGGCCTCCGATCCTAGCTGGTAAGCTCGCGGAGATAAAACTCTTAACGAGTATAAACAAAGTCCCTCAACGCTAGAGCTATGCTCACAGAGGGCCTCCGATCGTAGATGGTAAAATCGTGGAGATAAAACTCTTAACGAATATAAACTAAGTCCCTCAACGTTGGAGCTATGCTCAGAGAGGGCCTCCGATCGTAGCTGGTAATCTCGCGGAGATAAAACACTTGACGAGTATAAACTAAGTCCCTCAACGTTGGAGTTATCACTCGCGGAGGGCCTCTGATCGTAGCTTGAGCCTCTCGGAGCACACTTGATAAAGTCCCTCAACGCTGGAGCTATGCTCACAGAGGGCCTCCGATCGTAGCTGGTAAGCTTGCGGAGATAAAACTCTTAACGAGTATAAACTAAGTCCCTCAACGCTAGAGCTATGCTCACAGTGGGCTTCCGATCGTAGCTGGTAAGCTCACGGAGATAAAACTCTTAACGAGTATAAACTAAGTCCCTCAACGCTGGAGCTATGCTCAAAGAGGGCATCCGATCGTAGCTGGTAAGCTCGTGGATATAAAACTCTTAACGAGTATAAACTAAGTCCCTCAACGCTGGAGCTATCACTCGCGGAGGGCCTCCGATCGTAGCTTGAGCCTCTCGGAGCACACATGATAAAGTCCCTCAACGCTGGAGCTATGCTCACAGAGGGCCTCCGATCGTAGATGGTAAGCTCGCGGAGAGAAAACTCTTAACGAGTATAAACTAAGTCCCTCAACGCTGGAGCTACCACTCGCGGAGGGCCTCCGATCGTAGCTTGAGCCTCTCGGAGAACACTTGTGAAGTCCCTCAACGCTGGAGCTATGCTCACAGAGGGCCTCCGATCGTAGCTGGTAAGCTTGCGGAGATAAAACTCTTAACGAGTATAAACTAAGTCCCTCAACGCTAGAGCTATGCTCACAGTGGGCTTCCGACCGTAGCTGGTAAGCTCACGGAGATAAAACTCTTAACGAGTATAAACTAAGTCCCTCAACGCTGGAGCTATGCTCAAAGAGGGCATCCGATCGTAGCTGGTAAGCTCGTGGATATAAAACTCTTAACGAGTATAAACTAAGTCCCTCAACGCGGGAGCTATCACTCGCGGAGGGCCTCCGATCGTAGCTTGAGCCTCTCAGAGCACACATGATAAAGTCCCTCAACGCTGGAGCTATGCTCACAGAGGGCCTCCGATCGTAGATGGTAAGCTCGCGGAGAGAAAACTCTTAACGAGTATAAACTAAGTCCCTCAACGCGGGAGCTATCACTCGCGGAGGGCCTCCGATCGTAGCTTGAGCCTCTCAGAGCACACATGATAAAGTCCCTCAACGCTGGAGCTATGCTCACAGAGGGCCTCCGATCGTAGCTGGTAAGCTTGTGGAGATAAAACTCTTAACGAGTATAAACTAAGTCCCTCAACGCTAGAGCTATGCTCACTGTGGGCTTCTGATCGTAGCTGGTAAGCTCATGGAGATAAAACTCTTAACGAGTATAAACTAAGTCCCTCAACGCTGGAGCTATGCTCATAGAGGGCCTCCGATCGTAGCTGGTAAACTCGCGGAGATAAAACTCTTAACGAGTATAAACTAAGTCCCTCAACGTTAGAGCAATGCTCACAGAGGACCTCCGATCGTAGTTGGTAATCTCGCGGAGATAAAACTCTGAACGAGTATAAACTAAGTCCCTCAACGCTGGAGCTATCAGTCTTGGAGGGCCTCCGATCGTAGCTTGAGCCTCTCGGAGCACACTTGATAAAGTCCCTCAACGCTGGAGCTATGATCAGAGAGGGCCTCCGATTGTAACTGGTAAGCTCACGGAGATAAAACTCTTAACGATTATAAACTAAGTCCCTCAACGCTGGAGCTATGCTCACAGAGGGCCTCTGATCGTAGCTGGTAAGCCCGCGGATATAAAACTCTTAACGAGTACAAACTAAGTCCCTCAACGCTGGAGCTATCACTCGTGGAGGGCCTCCGATCGTATCTTGAGCCTCTCGGAGCACACTTAATAAAGTACCTCAACGCTGGAGCTATGCTCACAGAGGGCCTCCGATCGTAGCTGGTAAGCTCGCGGAGATAAAACTCTTAACGAGTATAAACTAAGTCCCTCAACGCTGGAGATATCACTCGCGAAGGGCCTCCGATCGTAGCTTGAGCCTCTCGGAGCACACTTGATAAAGTCCCGCAATGTTGGAGCTATGCTCACAGAGGGCCTCCGATCCTAGCTGGTAAGCTCGCGGAGATAAAACTCTTAACGAGTATAAACAAAGTCCCACAACGCTAGAGCTATGCTCACAGAGGGCCTCCGATCTTAGATGGTAAAATCGTGGAGATAAAACTCTTAACGAATATAAACTAAGTCCCTCAACGTTGGAGCTATGCTCAGAGAGGGCCTCCGATCGTAGATGGTAATCTCGCGGAGATAAAACACTTGACGAGTATAAACTAAGTCCCTCAACGTTGGAGTTATCACTCGCGGAGGGCCTCTGATCGTAGCTTGAGCCTCTCGGAGCACACTTGATAAAGTCCCTCAACGCTGGAGCTATGCTCACAGAGGGCCTCCGATCGTAGCTGGTAAGCTTGCGGAGATAAAACTCTTAACGAGTATAAACTAAGTCCCTCAACGCTAGAGCTATGCTCACAGTGGGCTTCCGATCGTAGCTGGTAAGCTCACGGAGATAAAACTCTTAACGAGTATAAACTAAGTCCCTCAACGCTGGAGCTATGCTCAAAGAGGGCATCCGATCGTAGCTGGTAAGCTCGTGGATATAAAACTCTTAACGAGTATAAACTAAGTCCCTCAACGCTGGAGCTATCACTCGCGGAGGGCCTCCGATCGTAGCTTGAGCCTCTCGGAGAACACATGATAAAGTCCCTCAACGCTGGAGCTATGCTCACAGAGGGCCTCCGATCGTAGATGGTAAGCTCGCGGAGAGAAAACTCTTAACGAGTATAAACTAAGTCCCTCAACGCTGGAGCTACCACTCGCGGAGGGCCTCCGATCGTAGCTTGAGCCTCTCGGAGCACACTTGATGAAGTCCCTCAACGCTGGAGCTATGCTCACAGAGGGCCTCCGATCATAGCTGGTAAGCTTGTGGAGATAAAACTCTTAACGAGTATAAACTAAGTCCCTCAACGCTAGAGCTA
Source organism: Persicaria tinctoria (assembly GCA_037127255.1). Lineage (NCBI taxonomy): Eukaryota > Viridiplantae > Streptophyta > Magnoliopsida > Caryophyllales > Polygonaceae > Persicaria > Persicaria tinctoria. The sequence continues at coordinate 52,483,894 of JBANSL010000006.1, read as the reverse complement.
TGCTCACTGTGGGCTTCCGATCGTAGCTGGTAAGCTCATGGAGATAAAACTCTTAACGAGTATAAACTAAGTCCCTCAACGCTGGAGCTATGCTCATAGAGGGCCTCCGATCATAGCTGGTAAACTCGCGGAGATAAAACTCTTAACGAGTATACACTAAGTCCCTCAACGTTAGAGCAATGCTCACAGAGGACCTCCGATCGTAGTTGGTAATCTCGCGGAGATAAAACTCTGAACGAGTATAAACTAAGTCCCTCAACGCTGAAGCTATCACTATTGGAGGGCCTCCGATCGTAGCTTGAGCCTCTCGGAGCACACTTGATAAAGTCCCTCAACGCTGGAGCTATGATCACAGAGGGCCTCCGATCGTAACTGGTAAGCTCGCGGAGATAAAACTCTTAACGATTATAAACTAAGTCCCTCAACGCTGGAGCTATGCTCACAGAGGGCCTCTGATCGTAGCTGGTAAGCCCGCGGATATAAAACTCTTAACGAGTACAAACTAAGTCCCTCAACGCTGGAGCTATCACTCGTGGAGGGCCTCCGATCGTATCTTGAGCCTCTCGGAGCACACTTAATAAAGTACCTCAACGCTGGAGCTATGCTCACAGAGGGCCTCCGATCGTAGCTGGTAAGCTCGCGGAGATAAAACTCTTAACGAGTATAAACTAAGTCCCTCAACGCTGGAGATATCACTCGCGAAGGGCCTCCGATCGTAGCTTGAGCCTCTCGGAGCACACTTGATAAAGTCCCGCAACGTTGGAGCTATGCTCACAGAGGGCCTCCGATCCTAGCTGGTAAGCTCGCGGAGATAAAACTCTTAACGAGTATAAACAAAGTCCCTCAACGCTAGAGCTATACTCACAGAGGGCCTCCGATCGTAGATGGTAAACTCGCGGAGATAAAACTCTTAACGAATATAAACTAAGTCCCTCAACATTGGAGCTATGCTCAGAGAGGGCCTCCGATCGTAGCTGATAATCTCGCGGAGATAAAACACTTGAGGAGTATAAACTAAGTCCCTCAATGTTGGAGTTATCACTCGCGGAGGGCCTCTGATCGTAGCTTGAGCCTCTCGGAGCACACTTGATAAAGTCCCTCAACGCTGGAGCTATGCTCACAGAGGGCCTCCGATCGTAGCTGGTAAGCTTGCGGAGATAAAACTCTTAACGAGTATAAACTAAGTCCCTCAACGCTAGAGCTATGCTCACAGTGGGCTTCCGATCGTAGCTGGTAAGCTCACGGAGATAAAACTCTTAACGAGTATAAACTAAGTCCCTGAACGCTGGAGCTATGCTCACAGAGGGCATCCGATCGTAGCTGGTAAGCTCGTGGATATAAAAATCTTAACGAGTATAAACTAAGTCCCTCAACGCTGGAGCTATCACTCGCGGAGGGCCTCCAATCGTAGCTTGAGCCTCTTGGAGCACACTTAATAAAGTCCCTCAATGCTGGAGCTATGCTCACAGAGAGCCTCCGATCGTAGTTGGTAAGCTCGCGAAGATAAAACTCTTAACAAGTATAAACTAAGTCCCTCAACACTGGAGCCATGCTCACAGAGGGCCTCCGATCGTAGCTCGTATGCTCGCGGAGATAAACTCTAAATGAGTATAAATTAAGGCCCCTCAACGCCAGAGCTCTCATCCGTGGGGGGCTTCCTGATTGAACTACGAAAGGCTTGATTCTCTTCCCAAGAGATACGTAGGCAACCCACTAACGTGTTGGGTACAACCCAGCCAAAACAAACTTAGCAAAAACATTACACCAAAAGTCTGATATATTGAGTACCTCATCTTAACTAAGGTTTGAGGAGCTGTGACGAAACACCAGAAAATAAATAATATTTATCGTATACATAAACGGGTTCCCTCTATATAAATTAACTCATATTAGTTAAATGGTGGATTTTCCCACCAACCCCCACTTAAATCCACCAATGTTGAATAAACCCATGAAATGCCACGTGGTAGACACTTGTCCCAAGCCATACGACACTTGTCCCGATCCGCGCGACACTTGTTATCATTTTCTCTACATGTGTCGGACATGGCACATAAGGCTCCCATTATAAATAAGGCTTGATGGTCTCACAGGTGAGAGGTCGGAAACTTGAATCTCATTAGGCTTAGGCCGGATTCCCGGGCCATGAGCCCCCCCCCCCCCCTTCTCAAGCGGGATTAGTCTCAGCTAGACCGACACTTGATGGAGCCCTGTAGGGAGGAAGGTTGTCCGCGAATGGCTTGAGCTCGGATCGGCAAAGGTTTGGGTACGCCGACGGTAATATCGTCGCGCGTCTCAGGTAAGCCTGATCGTCTGAGCTCGCCCACGTTCAATTTGATCCCGGAACCCGTTGACTCGGGATTTTGAAAATCGGGTATCGTCAGGCGGCACCTGCGGCCATATCACTAGTGCCCGTCAACTCACAATACTAGCTGAAGACGCTACTGCACTCACTGGATCGGCGCCTGCCGATCGCAGATTCTGGAAGATTTCCTCTTGGCCGAATCTGGCTCATTAGGCTTCGGTTCTACCTTAAGATTGCCGACTCATAGGGTTTTCTATACCCATAAATACAAGTCTCCTCAGCCACATTCCACACAATCATTCATACACCATTCAACCACTTTTCTCTCTTTTTCCCTTTTCCGTTGTTTTCAGTAAGCCATGCGCAGCTAAACCTTTTATATAGCTTTCCTTATATTTTAGGCTCAGGTTATGGACATGTGAGGGTTGTTTGAATACTATTCTATATTTTATATTTGGTTTATGCATATTTGGTTATTCATTACTCATGTTCTTTACATGTTTATGTTGTTTATTCCTTTTAACTGGCCACTAAGATAGGTAAACAACGTGCTAAGTGATTATACCTAAATACTCAATTGTGGGCCTTACTCCAATATAGTAGCAAATATATATTGATGAACAGGTTGGAATTCATGCATATGAAAAACTAATAGCAGATAGTTTAATGTTATTCCTAGCGGATGCGATAGCTGGGTTGACAACCAGGTGACATGTTCAATATGTAGGTATTATATGAATTATACGCTTATATGATTAGGGACTTATTGCTTCTCGAACCCCATGCAAGATTTTAAGGAGTTAGTAGTGATGGAATCCGGAAGCTATACAACTCTGTGCACAAACCGATACTAAGATAGCTAAGCATAACCAAACAACCCGATGACATGGAATTCCTATGTTGCGAATATAATTTCAACTATATTATCATCTCATTATTATCTTTTGTCTCAACCATTTACTGCTCATTTCTCTTCCTATTAATAGTACTTTTGTTACACACGGCTTGCTTACTTATTACATCTAGTCAAAGTCGCACGCACTCTCTATGGGCCGGGATCGACTTGAACTTGCTGCTGATACTTATTATTAGTTGAAGGTATAGAATTACTATTTGGGGTGTTAGACCTCATGATATTCTAACGCACACCAAAGGTGCACGTCTTTTGTAAGTTTCTTTACCCTATCCTCCAAGTTGTTTTGCACAGGACACCAACATAGGATTGACTTTGTATGGGGAAAGACAAACTTTAATGGAATTAATCAAAGCGAGCTCTTTGTTAGTGGGTATGGCAGCATGAGACTTTTTGACCAATTTGAGAAGTTCACATATGACAACCACAACACAAGAGTAATTTTCCACTCTTTCCCGCTCATAAACGCACATGCTACGTTATTCATCCACTTAGATGTCAAGCCAATAACTTTAAAGAAAGGCATATTGAACCTATTTATATAGTAGTGTGTTAAAAAGATATATGATGCTGACTATTATCAAAATGCGCAGTGGACTCACAAACATCGAGTGAAAACTCGAAAGAAACAATCTGCAGCGGGTGCTGATCCTGCTGCATGTTATTTGTTTGAAAAGAGTCAATTGTAAAAATAGACCAACATAAAAGATTATTTATAAAAATAGTAGTCTCATTAACATTACCGGCTATAACAAAATGACTTATAATGGTAAATAATCACAAAAGATTGTATTCTTTTATTAAAAAAATCAATTGAATAAAAATTAGAAAACAAATGAATTAATTAATCAAGTAATTTGTTTTATACTACCTCCGTCCAAAAATATATGGACTTTACTATTCACGCACGCTTTTTTAAGAAGGTAAAAACTATATAAAATATTAACTTTTTTATTAATTTTTTTTAATAATTACAAACTTATTGATAATAAGTTTGTAATTATTAAAAAAATTAATAAAAAAGTTAATATTTTATATAGTTTTTAGCTCCTAAAAAAGCGTGCATTTATAGTAAAAGTCCATGTATTTTTGGACGGAGGGAGTATTAAATAATTGATTAATTATGTGATTAGTAGGGATGTTGTATTTTCAATAAGACGAACCAAAAATTTTTATTTCCAAAAAAATGTTTTATAATCAATTGAATAAGAATTAGAAAAGAAATGGAGTTATATGCAGACTTTAATCCGAAAATGTTGCTTCCTTTCATGCGCATCAGTCAGCACTATATGTTGGAGAAGGTTTGTATTGTTCATTGGTTGTTTAGGTAGTTTTATTTACTCTTCTAATATATAATTTTGAACTGAAAAAGGTTTACTGTTCTTAAACAAATTCCATGCATATGAATCTGCTAATCACATAATTGATTAATTATGTGATTAGCAGGAAAAGAATGGTGGATATCTATCAAAATTGATTAGTTATATGATTTATCTGCAAAGAAATATGTTATTAGCAGGGATGTTATATTTTTAGAAGACCAATTTCCTTACAAAACCTCATCACCTGTGGTTACACCTTCTACTATTTCTCCTCCTATTCATTTGCAGGATTCCTTGGTGAATCCTGCAAATGATCAGGATTCAGATATGCCAGATCAGTCTCATCTACAGTCACTTGGCTTTGCACCTAATTCTTCCTCTAATCAGTCTACAAGTTCTCATTCTTCTAGAAACAAGGTGGTCAAGGGCAGTTCAATATTTTTTCTGATGACTCTCGGCTCAGTTTGGGATCTACAGGCAGTTCTAGTCAGCAACAATAGTTAGTACAACCTGCTAGAAGATCATCTAGATCTCATGTGCCTCCTTCAAGACTTAGAGAATTTGTTTGTCCTACTCTAAGTACAAAATCTCTATCTCGGTCATTTCTTTCTATGAATTTGGGTGATGTCAGTCTATTTTCTCAAGATTTTATGAGGTCATTTGGAAACTTGGTCAGTATTCAGGAACCTCATACTTACAAACAAGCTAAGTCAGATTCTAAGTGGATAGAGGCAATGCAATCTGATTTAGATGCTTTGGAAAGAAATGAGGCTTGGGTCTTTACTGAGCTTCTTAAGGACAAGATTTCCATTGGTTCAAAATGGGTTTTCAAATAAGACGAACCAAACATTTTCGTGTTTCCGATTATATGTTTTTATTATAAAAAAATCAAGGGCCTGCTTTGCGTTTCCGATTATTGCAAGAACAAATACCTGCTCTCGCAGGACGGAGAATGAGAGAGTTTGCACATATTCTTGGATCCACGAAATAAATTTTGGGTCAAATCCAAATTTGTGAAAAACTTGGAAGAGGAATCTCCAGTCAACTCTGTCATAAGCCTTTTCCATGTCAAGTTTGACATCTATCCATCCTTCTTTTCCTTTTCTCTCCTTGAAAGAGTGAAATATTTCAAGTGCTATTAAGATATTATATTGGATAGCTCTATTTGATACAAAATCCCCTTGAAGGGGTGTATAATTTTTCCGAGCACTTGTTTTAGGCTATTAGCTAGGATTTTCGCTATGATGTTATAGATCTGGTACATAGACTTATTGGTCTATAGTGATTTGTAGTGTTTGGATTGTCACATTTTGGTATCAATGATATGAAGGTATGGTTAATTTTTTTTCAGGATCTTTCCCAAAATGAAAAAACTTTTAACTGCTTTTATAACGTCTGGTCCAATCGTTTCCCAATAGGTTTGGTAGAATTCTACTATCATACCATCTGGTCCAGGAGATTTGTTTTTCCCAATTGCTAGCACTACTGATTTAATTTCATGATTCGATACGGGCCTTATTAGTTTCATATTATCTTCCATTGAAATTTCCATTCCAATAAGTTGGAGGTAGTCATTTAGGAGCTGTTGGTTGATGTTCTCTTCCTTAAATATTTTTTCAAAATCTTTTTTAATTTCTTTAGTGATATTTTCTTCCCCCATAATTTAGGTCCCCTCTGCTGTTGTTATTGCTGTTATTATTTTCCTATTTCTTCTTCTGGTTACCACTCGATGGAAGTATCCCGAATTTGTATCAACTAGCTTTAGATGTTTCCATTTTGCCCTTTGACTCCAATACATTTTGTGGTATTGTATTAGGTGTTCCTTTTTTTCTGATTAGTCTCTCTTGGATAGTATAAACATTCGTGATCCTGGAAAGTTTGTTCTCCACACATGCTTGACGATCTTTTTATAATCCAGCCTCGCTAGCCAGATCTTCTCAAATTTAAATGGTCTTCTCTTATACTTACTATCAGTTTTGAATTCTACATAAATCGGGCAATGGTCTGACGTTGAGAAAGCATGATTTGTTGTAATTAAGTCATGAAATTTGTGCAAGATTTCTTACTTTATTAAAGCTCTGTCTAATTTTTCATAAATATTGTTGATGTTAGATTTATTTTTTCTCCACGTGAATTCCTTTCCTTTCGTGGGGATCTCGAGCAATTCACATTGATTCATAAACTCCATGAGTCTTTGGAATCTGTTTGGGGAAGTGTTGCAACCCCCTTTCTTTTCTAATGAAGATTTTATTTAATTAAGATCTCCCATTAACACAAATGGGAGAGTAAGATCCTTAATGTATTCCGTAAAGGAATACTAGAATTTAGATTTGTCCCTCTCGTTAGGAGGAGCATAGACAAAGAAAATGATGAAGGAAAAAGGGGGATGAGAAATTGAGACTTTAAGAGAAATGAAGCGTTTCTCTTTTCGAAGTATCTCCACTTTTTCATTATGCATTTGGTGCTCTTTCCATAGTACACATATTCCACCCGCTCTGCCTTCCACAGGTATCCATTCCATAGAATCAAACCCTGGTTTTCTCCAGTGTTTTTGAACAGGCATTCTGTATGTTTTTGTTTCCATTAGTGCTATTAATTGGATATTTTCAATCTTGCAGAAGCTGTCTATTTCAGACCATACATTTTTCCTAGCAATCCCACATACATTCCAAGAACTAATCTTGATTAAGCGGAAGAAATATGAAATGGGTCATGTCCTTTGTTCTCTTTTTGATTATTTTTCTACTCCAGTTCTGGTGGTCCTTTGTATCTCTATTCTTTCTTATGTTTGGATTTAGTTGTCGGCATGTTTCTCTGTATTCTCTTTTTCTATTCCTTTTGTTCTTGTTTTAGTCAACCCATTATCTTTTGAATTCCTGGTTTAAAGTCTATATTTTCTCCAGCAATTGGTCAATACTTAAGTTCTTGGCCTTTTTTCTTTCTTCTTGTCTCTTGTTATGATTCATTGGTTTCTTAAGATGTTTTCTTTGCACCCAGAATGCATGCTTTATTGATTTCTTTTCATTCTCCAATCTGAGAAGAGGGGATCTGGGTGCAAGGTAGGAAAGGTTTAATGAGTTTCTATATTTGTTCAAGTACTCATTACCAAAGTTTAGGTCTTTCATCGAGTTCAGAATGCACATAAACCAGCAAGGATATATCAAGAGCATGGTCAACAAACTAGAAGTGAATAATACAAGAGAGTATACGACACACCTGAGGTCAAAGGGATCGTTACGCCAATTGCCTATCTGCATTCTCGTTCTTCCGATTCTCTCTGCTTCTTTGATGTGCTTTCATCAGTCATTTTTCCATCGGTCCAAATTTGATACATGCCCCCATTAAGTTGATATATTAATTTCTTTTCATTCTTTGATGTACTTCCATTGGTTTAATGAAATTGAAACCCGCCCCCATTAAGTTTAGATATTAAAAGTATATATATACACACACAGTACTAAAAACCTATTCAATATATCATTTCAAATCGGTGCTACCTACATTTAGACTATGATACCCCGAAACACCATTTCATAGCGGTTTTGCATTTCTGCATATTAAGAAACTCCGAAACTCCGCGGAAACACTTTAGAAAAGTTTCTGAAAGGTCAGAAACTTTGACCGTTTCATTGACCAAAAAAGTCAGAAACTTTAACCGTTTCCTTTTGGTCAGAAACGTTTTTGACTTGCCAGATGGCGTTTCCACTAATTTTATAGTTATAAAAATCAACCCTAAATCATACTCCCTCTTCCTCCCGTTTGAAATTCTTGTTTCCTTCTATCCTTATCGCATACTTCTCCTCCATTTTCGATCCTCCCTCCTCTCACTTGCTCAGTACTCTCCCTCTAAGCTCTCTTTGGGAAACCCTGAGTTGTAGAACATTCTCTGATAAGCCAAAACTTAAGGATGAGTTCGCTGAGTAGAAGATCAAGCTAGGTTGGATTGATTACTTTGTGTTGTAGAACTTGCTCAGGACTCTCTTGATTAATTATGTTGTTATTTAAAAACTAAGTTACTTTATTTTGCAATATACTTAACAAATTTGACATGTCTGTATTGATTTCTGTTAATGAGTAAGGACACTGTTTGTCACGATATTGAATATTTTAATTTGTAGCCTTAAAGATGCATTCAATGTGTATCACTTTGTGATATGTTCATTGCTCTTATTTAGACATTTAAATGAAAATATAATTCATATTGCCGTTTTCTCGACATTTCCGTTTCCTACAAAATTCAGATTGTCGTTTCCCTGTTTCTGTTTCCGTTTCCCTTCCGGTTTCCGTTTCTGTTTCCGTGTGACATAGCATTTAGATACACGAAACGATCATTCATTTGAACTGCAACATGACACGTGTTTAGTTTTTAATACATATAAAATTAAAAAAAAAACTAACAGAACAAGAATCCGTTCAATATAGGGCAATTTGCATAACTATACACTTTTTTGTGTCACTTTGCGAAAATGCCACTTTTTTGTAGAATTTGCAAAACTAGCATGTATGCTATTTGTGCAAATAAAAATGAGGAAGGTGAAAGAAGGTTGCAGGTCATCCGAATGGAGAGAGATGAGTGAACATGAGAGAGAGAGAGGAATGACCAAGAGAGAGAGAGGATGAGAGAGGAGGTTTTGGTGGGAAATTTGGCGCCAAAACTAGGAGAGAGATGAAGTGATATGACTCTTATGATGAAAAGGGAAGAGGGTTATGTGATAGGGTTTTCCCTCCAATTTGAAAAGTATAAAAAGAGATGAGGGGAGAGAACACTCAGTTTCTTCCTCCATTGGACAAAAGGGCTGGAGAAGAAGGCCACCATTGAAGAAAATTCGTCGGCTTCAAGGTCCAGTTGGAGAGCACTTGTCGGCCTCATTCCTTATTCGTGTCAGTGTTCAGAAACTTCCGTGTCACTTTGGTTTATGAGAAACCCTAATTCTCATTTGCAATGGGTAGGCGTCTCTCTTGTTTCTCCTCATATTTTTCGAAAAATAGATACCTATGAACCATAGTGTTGATCACACTTTTCATTTTTCAAGGGAAAACGCCAAAGTATGCATCACTCTCGTCTTCAACGGTTGTTGGAAATGGTGAGAGGAATATGTATGTAGGTGACAAGGGTAAGGGCTCGGAGGTAATCCACTTGGGTGAGGTGATGGAGGCCATAGGGAAGAGTAAGGAGCTGGGTGCAGTAGACATTACTGACAGGGGTTTTAGAACTGGTGACAAGCATATGTATAAAGGGGACATGGGTAAGGATATTGATGTGATCCAATTGGGTGGCAGGGTGTCGAGGATGACCCGGGTATGAGGGTGTCGATGGAGAGGGACAAAGTTGAGGATGAGTTGATGAGGGAACTTGAAGATTGGATTCCGAGGTTCAGCATATCCCCAACTACGATGGAGAACATTCAAGCTATGGTGGAGAGAGCAACGTCTTGCACCCAGGATCCACGAGGAAACATGACAGAACTTTCGGAGGGTCAATTATTTGCATCGAAGACTGATGTGCAGACTCGTCTGAGTGTTTGTGCTAGTCGCATAAGAAAATCACCCCTGACACTTGTGTGAATTTGATGATTACATTTATGGGCGTTTCTCCTACTTCGATAAGGAAATCACTGTTTGTCACCTGTTTGGAATCCCGGGTCACGTGAATTATTTATCGTGTCACTTATTTGAATATGATGGTATGTCGATGACCAAAGTTTCGGGCATAACAACATAGTCAACTACCGACCAACAAATATCATAAAAATATCATAATATTCTCCAACTTATGACCAATGAAGATTATATAGAAAGCAACAAAGTTCCTAGCAACTTACTACAATAACAACCTAGTCAACTACCATCGTCAACTATATGGATGGAGCAAGAACGTTCATAACAACCTAGGACAATAACAACGAAGTTCATAACAACCTACTAAAATAACAACAAAGTTCATAACAATGGTCATCCAGCTGAGGAAGCCATCATTGTCGGACACACCTATAAGTCTCAGCTTAATCGCGTCCGCGCCTTCGACAACGTCCTCCCCTTTTCGGCCCCGCGGTTTCTTCGGAGGGGGGGACTTTACTTCTCCATCACCTCCTGGACCTCTCTTACTCTTCTTGCCTCGAACAGGGTCCGCTTTTGCAGTCTCTGAGATCTGGAAATTGGTTAGAATTTTTCAACTGTCATTCCCATAAATTTTGTAATATCATGTCACCCAACTAAGTAAATCGTGTCGCTTGACATAAATAACCTTGTCAGTTGACTACTACAAATTCAAATATGACAATCCTAGTTTGTATTAACCCGTGACTCTTAAGTGAAAATACCTTGTGAACTAACAACCAATTACCTCCCCTTTCTGTCCTTTTTGTGGTGGCTGGTCATCCACTTTAGGTGGTCCCTCCGTCTCCTCGGCCTTAATGTGGTTCTCCTCAACCTCCCAATGTTTCCCCTTCATCCTACATCTCTCATTTATGGTTGCATACCTCCTGGACCCCTCTTGCTCATTTTACATTGAACGACCTCGGCCTTAATGTCATTCCCATAATTTTTTTAATCCCGTGTCACCCAACTAAGTAATTTGTGTCGCTTAACATAACTAACCTTGTCACTTGACTACAATATATTCCTAAACTCGGTCCGGCCTTGCCTCACTCACACCCATGTCCCATCCCCTTTATCTTTCAATCGATCGGCCACACGTCCCCAATCCCCAAAACCACGCCATTTCGATAAACCATCATCACAAGGCCAAGAGCATAAAAACATAAATCGACACCCTTGTCACCCAATTCGAAAACACTGTCACTCAATTCGAAACCCCTGTCACCTAATTTCACTTTCAAACAATCAAATACCAAATGAAACACGGCTCAAACCTTAATCAATCGTCGTCTACCTCTCCCATATTTCAATTTTCAGTCCAAACATTGCCATCCTCGTCGTTCATCCCAAACCATAACCGGCGATTTCAAATTCCATACTCGCACAAGGCCAAGAGCACAAAAACATAAATCGACACCCTTCTCACCCAATTCGAAACCACTGTCACTTAATTCGAAACCCCTGTCACCCAATTTCTCGTTCAAACAATCAAATACCAAATCAAACACGGCCCAAACCTCAATCAATCATCTTCTACCTCTCCCGTATCCCAATTTACAGTCCAACCATTGTCACCCTCGTCGTTCATCCCAATTTCTAGTCCAACCATTGCCACCTTCGTCGTTCATCCCAAACCCTAACCGGTGATTTCACCCTCGTCGTTCATCGCAGAAAAGGGAGAAAAGGAACGAGGGTTTCAAGGAGATGGAAAGGGAGGCTTGCCTCTTCACTTAGACGCCGGTGTGGTCTTCTTCTCTCCTCTCCGGCGACAACTTCGTTCCCAACCTCCTGCGTTTTTCGGTTCGTCGGATTGGTCTTCTTCTTTTCTCCTCCTTCTTCTCGTCCCCAGCCTCCCCTCTCATCCTTTTATTTTCCTTTTTTTTATGTCAATAAGGGCAAAATCCGGTTAAGGGGGAGCTTGTGACCTGCACTTTTGTGCAAATTTGGGGAAAAGTTGATAGTTGTACAAAATTTTCCACCCATGTGGTATTTTTGCAAACTCGTTTGTTTTTATGGCATTTACTACCATTTCCTCTTCAATATATGTAAGAGATTTTTTATCCGCTCACTTGATTGAAAAAAAAACCAAGTTCAAAATTTTGTTATACACGAACGGATATATTGATTCGTTAGTTTTTCTTGTTTTTTTATATTTCAACTTTTTAAAAACAGAATTTATGAACGGATCATAGGTTCGTTCTTTTTTTCTTTTCTTCAAGTTGCACAAGATGTATTTAATATATATTGAATACATATCAGGTTGTTATTTAAAAGGATTTAGAATTCGCGCACTTAAGTGCATAGAGCACCTGTGCTAAGGGACGGAGCTAGGAAGGGGCCTAGGGGTCACGTGCACCCCTCATATTGAACAAATTACCTAGGTGTTCTTCTCGACTATATATAGTGTGGAAATAATCACATATGTTTGTGCATATGTTACTGCACTCCATTTCCTTTTCCTTTACTGTTTTATTGCCTATGGCATTTCTGTTATTTTAGACAGTTTTGTTGCCCTCTGTAATAAGCTTCTAGAGCACTTGTGTGTCATGTGATGTCCAGCTATATAAGCTGAGATATGACATTGCATTTATTAGGGTTTTTGGGATCAACAAAGTTCAGCTTTAGCCTGTGACGGCTGAGCTATTTTGCCCAATGAAACAGTAAAAGAGGGAGCTTGATTTATGGATTTTTGCTTGGGATTTTTGCTGATCTGTTTGCTGTGCATGAAGGATCCTTGATCTTCACATGGTATCAGAGCGAATGGTTGAAATCCGGGACTGATTCTTTGCTATTTGAAGAAAGCACAGAATACCAGAGATGTCTACTGATAATGTGAGGGAAGGAGACAGAGTTTTGGATAATGATGGAAATAGAGGTAACAATAATGACCCTTTATTTCTTTCTAACTCAGATCATCCAGGAGCACAGCTTGTCGCTGTTCTTTTTGATGGATCCAATTATTTAACTTGGAGTAGAGGTGTTACCATGGCTTTAGGAGCTAAACTTAAGTTGGGGTTTGTGAATGGATCTTGTGTAAAACCGGATGAGGGTTCTGATGATGTTCAGAGGTGGATAAGGGCTGATTTTATGGTAAGGTGTTGGATGTTAAATTCCATGGAAAAAGGAATAGCCGAGGGTCTAATGTTTGTGAACTCCTCCAAGCAACTTTGGGAAGAGTTGATGGAGAGGTATAGCCAGAACAATGCCCCACAGATCTTTCAACTCAAAAGGAAGCTGAACAATGTGACTCAAGGTAGCTTGAAGCTTGGAGAGGTTTACAATATCCTTAAGAAATATTGGGATGAACTCCAAGTGCTGGAAAAGGCACCTGAATGTAGCTGTGGAGTAATGAGGCAGTGTAAATGTGATCTGGTGAAAAGAGTTAGTGAAATAGAGAAAAAGAACAAGTTGATGCAACTCTTGGCTTGCCTAAATGATAATTATGAGGCTACTAGGAATCAGATTTTGGCCACAGATCCTCTTCCTGCTGTAAACAAAGCTTATTTTATACTACAACAAGTGGAATCAGGATCAGTTGGAGCAACAGGCTCTGCACAGTCAGTGATGTCAGATTTTAATGCATTTGCTGCGAGCAAGGGTAACTTCAATAGTTACTCTAATACTAGTGCTGGAAATCAGGGAATTAAGAAGGACTGGAAAGAGCTTAAGAGGCTCAAATATGATAAGAAATGCTCCCATTGTGGTTATAGAGGGCACACAGCTGAGGAATGCTTTAAGCTACATGGGGTACCAGATTGGTTTAAGGAGCTGAAGAACAATCAAAGATCTAGCAGTGGAGGCAGAGGATCAGTGAATGCTGCAGAGTCAGATAGTTTGGGACAGCTAGGAACACCTCTTGATGATGAAATGGGAAGCAGAAATGGGAGCAGTAGCTAGCCTGACTCATCCATGGTTAATGCAGTTTACCAGGAAATCATGAAGAAAATGAAGGGCCAAAATTCCACTGAGAATGCATTTGCCAATTTTGCCGGTAAAGTTTCATCATCTTCTCAATTTTTAAATTTGCCACACAACTCCAAGTTGGGGTGGATTGTTGACACTAGGGCAACAGACCACATGATGCCTAATGAATTCTATGTGCAAAATAGAATTAAATTGGGAAAACAGATTCACATTGGCTTACCTGATGGTTCAGTTAGAACTGTGAATGAAATGGGGACACTAGAGTTGACAAGCTCAGTTATCTTGAAAGATGTATTACTGGTCCCAGGATTTAAGAACAGTCTTTTATCTGTTGGTAAATTGCTAGATGATCATGACATGATAGCAATTTTTACTAGAGATTCTTGTTATGTACAGGACCGTAGGACTAAGAGAGTACTGCTGTCAGGAGAAAGAAGACATGGGCTTTACAAATTGCTGTCTGAGGATCAGGTTCAGAGATGGGAAAGCTGCAAAAGGAGTAGAGATCTGAGTTTTTTGCCTTTAAGCTTATGTAATAAAGCTAGCAGTAGCCTAGAATTAAGTCATGCTCGACTTGGACATAGTTCAGTGTCAAAGATGAGACATATTGAGCACAAGAAACAGTTTGTTTTTGATGAGTTTAATTGTGAAACTTGTGCTTTGTGTAAGTTTCACAGACTTCCTTTTGAAAGAAGTAATGACAGGGCAGAGAATCCTTTTGATTTGGTTCATATGGATATATGGGGACCATATAGGACTCCCACCTATAATGCCTTCTAATATTTTTTAACTGTTCTTGATGATTGTTCAAGAGTGACTTGGACATTTTTGCTTAAATCCAGGTCTCAGGTGTATCAAACTGTATGTGATTTTGTTGTTTATGTTAGAACTCAGTTCAGTAGATCTGTGAAATTCTTCAGGACAGACAATGGATCAGAATTTTCTTCTCAGAGAAGTCAGGATTTCTTTGCTTCTATGGGAATTGTTCACCAGAAAAGTGTGACTTATACTCCACAACATAATGGGAGGGTGGAGAGGAAACACATGCATCTCATTGAGACAGCCAGATCTATAAGAAATCATGGAAGTCTTCCCATAAAATTTTGGGGAGAGTGTGTTTTATCTGCAACACACATTATTAAAAGGCTCCCTACAGAAGTACTGAATTGGAAGAGTCCCTATGAGATACTGTTTGGAAAGCCAGCAACATATGATGAACTGAGAGTTGTAGGCTGCTTATGTTATGCACCAGTTGCTATGAAAGATAAGGATAAGATGAGTGCAAAAGGGAGAAAATGTGTTTTACTCAGTTTTCCTCATGGACAGAAGGCTTATAAGCTATGGGATTTAGATTCACATATGACCTTCATTGCTAGAGATGTCATCTTTCATGAGCATTATTTTCCTTTTAAGGACAATGCTGATAGGGATGTAAAAGAAAATGTGAACACTAGAACCTCACTTCCATTAGTTAATCCTGCAGACGATTATCTTCAGTATACAGAAAATGCAGAATCCTCATTGCATGTGATTTCTGGTGTTCAATTAGATCAGGTTGACTCCACTGGTGAGCCTAACCCACTACCATCTCAGGTTGCAGATACTGGAAGTTCAGAAGAAAGTAGCAATAGAGCAGAAATTGCCCAACAGGTGCCACAGAATCTTATTAATAATGAGATAAATTTCCCACCTTTAAGGAGGTCATCTAGGCAAGTGACTAGGCCACAGAGATTGCAGGATTTTGTTTGTAGTGCACCAAGGGGAGCCAATTCTTATTCTCAATCTTCATTAGCTGATTGTTTTCAACATTCTGATAAAGTTGACAATGGTTTTGTCCAGTCTTTTGCCTTCATGGCATCTGTATATGAGCCATCTCATTTTGCACAAGCTGTCAAAGAGCAACACTGGATAGATGCTATGAATCAAGAGCTATTGGCATTAGAAAATAATGCCACTTGGGAGATGACCATGCTACCACTAGGACAGAAAGCTATTGGTAGTAAATGGGTTTATAAGGTTAAATATAAACCTGATGGATCAGTGGAAAGATTTAAGGCAAGAGTAGTTGCCAAGGGATACAATCAGATCAAGGGAAAAGATTACAAACACACTTTCTCTCCTGTTGCCAAGTTCAGTACAGTGAGAATTGTGTTAGCTGTAGCAACAACTAGGGCCTGGGATTTACATCAATTAGATGTAAATAATGCCCTTTTACATGGGCATTTGGATGAGGAGGTGTTTATGACACCACCTGCAGGATATAAAGTGACCAAGCCTGGGATGGTTTGTAGACTGAGAAGATCTATTTATGGTCTGAAGCAGGCATCTAGACAATGGAATGTTGAATTGTGTAGATTTCTCACTTCTATGGGGTTTGTACAGATTTTGGAGGATTATTCCTTATTTGTCAGAACTTCTGGTTCCTCTATAGCTGTGGCATTGATTTATGTTGATGATGTACTTCTTACAGGTGATGATCTTTTACAGATTGAGTGAACTAAGAAAGCCTTGCATGAAAAGTTCACTATCAAAGATCTAGGCCTAGCCAGATACTTCTTAGGTCTTGAAATCTTAAGGGATGGTAAAGGGACTCATCTTCACCAAAGAAAGTATGTGTTGGACATACTTGAAGATTGCAAGATGACAGACTGCAAACCAGCTATTTTCCCTTTGCAGAAGGGCTTGAAATTGTCTACTGAGACAGGAGATGTGTTACAAGATCCAGAAATTTACAGAAGGCTGGTAGGCAGGTTATTATTTTTAAATTTGTCTAGACCTGATATCACTTATGCAGTGCAGCACCTTAGTCAGTTCATGTCTCAACCAAGACAACCACACTTAGATGCTGCTTTGCATGTTGTGAGGTACCTTAAAGGTACCATTGGTGTTGGATTATTCTATCCAACAACCCCTTCTCTCCCTATATGTGCCTACAATGATGCTGATTGGGGAGCCTGCCAATTCACTGCAAAGGGCCTCACAGGTTATTGTGTATTCATTGGAGATTCCCTTATCTCATGGAAGACAAAGAAACAAACAATTGTGTCCAAGTCCTCTGCTGAAGCAGAATACAGAAGCATGTCTGCTACCACAAGTGAGCTTATCTGGGTGGATGGCATTATGAAATTCCTGGCCATTGAATCTCTCAAGCCCATCCCTCTATACTGTGACAACAGAGCAGCCATACATATTGCAGAGAATCCAGTCTTCCATGAGCGTACTAAACACTTGAAGATAGACTGTCACTTCATAAGGCAATATCTTCTTGAAGGGCTTGTGCATCCTCAACATGTTAGAACAGGCATCCAACTAGCTGACATCTTCACAAAGCCACTGGGAGAGAAGCAACACATGTTTTTCTCACTCAAGTTGGGTCTTGTTGGATTTTCCCCAAGTCCAACTTGAGGGGGGGATGTGGTAATAATCACATATGTTTGTGCATATGTTACTGCACTCCATTTCCTTTTCCTTTACTGTTTTATTGCCTATGGCATTTTTGTTATTTTAGACAGTTTTGTTGCCCTATGTAATAAGCTTCTAGAGCACTTGTGTGTCACGTGATGTCCAGCTATATAAGCTGAGATATGACATTGCATTTATTAGGGTTTTTGGGATCAACAAAGTTCAGCTTTAGCCTGTGACGGCTGAGCTATTTTGCCCAATGAAACAGTAAAAGAGGGAGCTTGATTTCTGGATTTTTGCTTGGGATTTTCGCTGATCTGTTTGCTGTGCAGGAAGGATCCTTGATCTTCACATATAGTTTCTCTTTAATATATAATACGTCATAATCCGACATATAAGTAAAAAGTTATGAATGTTTAAAAATTTAAAGGTATATTAATACTTTTAAATTTTAATTAAATTAACATTCACATACTCTTAATTCATCTCGAGAGCTTCGAAATGAGAGATTATACTAATCATTTCGACAATTAGATAATAAGTTACACAAGTTTAAAAAATTTACGCTTAGTTATACATTATTATATGTTAATAATATATATTGACTAAGTTGTTATTCTAGTCGAACAAGTTTGATATTGCTTGATTATATTTAGCTCGTTTAGAAACGAGCCGAGTTCGATCAAGTTGACTTGTTTAATAAATGAATGAGTTCGAACTAAGTTTTTTCTTTAGAACCTTATGTGCTCGGCTCGTTCGAACTCGAATGAGCTGAGCACGTATATTGTGCCCTCTTTCAAAATTTTATGGCTCCACCACTACTTATCACTACTTATGCTCGATGCATATAGCTACAGCTGAAAATTTAATCAACTAGTTCTCATGTGCATGCTACGTCGTCCGAAAATATTAATAATTGCATGGACAAGATACCCTTTGCCCCTTTAATTTCTGTCTTATATGCTTTACCCCGGTTTAAAAAAAACATAATGTTCTTTTTAAATAGCCAAAACATAATGGAGTACTAATAATTGGGCGAAGATAGATGAATTAGATCATGTTTTCTGTTATTTAATTATAAATAAAAATAAAGGGGGAGCTTACTCAACGATCGGACGTCGAAACTTGTTTGGATCGTCGTGGAAATAATTGCTACTTGAATTGATATCCCCTTAATTTGGGCAATTTCATTAATTTTCAATTTATGGAAAGCCACTTGAAAATCCCTAACTGTGGCTATTTATTCCCCACGTCTCCAACTAATTTTTTCAGGTAAGTTTTCCTTTATAAAAATGCTTCCTCATCCTTATTTATATACCCCTCCATTCAATAATATGTGTTTTTAGAGGTGAGTTCTCGTCCGACAATAAATGAACTAGGCGGGAGATTGTAATAATTTGTATTGATTTGTCTGGTATTGACTTTTCAAAAGAATTTGATTGGTTAATAATGATGTTTGAAAAAATTAGTGTAATGATAATATTTTTTTAAAATAAAGTGTTTTACTCCCTCCGTTTGATATTGTATATTTTATCATTTATCTTGTAGTGCACGTTTTTTAAGGAGATAAAAATTATACAAAATATATTTTTTAATTAGTTTTTTTTATATAATTTCATACATATAATTAGTAAGTATAAGAATATGAAAAAAATTTAATTAAAAAATTTAATTTTATAGAGTTTTTATCTTTTTAAAATGCGTGCCGAAAAGTCAAACGACAAATAATAATAAACCGAGGGAGTATTAAAATTGGTGCAAATTTTTAAAAGCTCATGTATTATGGGACGAATGTAGTATTACTTACATTCATTTCACTTACCGTCACATACCATCATATTAAGCTTTGATATTTTCGATATTTTTTGCAATTTGTATATATCACATAACCTTAAAATATGTAAATATATTTTTAGTCATCTTTTTCAATTCATTACACACTCCATTTTTTAATCGATAAGTTCAAATCAAAATATGAAATTAATATTAAAATTAAAATCAACATATAATTTAAATGAAAAGTAATTTGGATGGTGTGACATCATCAGATTAATTTTTTTTTCTTTAATATATTTTACATTTTCTAACCAACATGTTTAGCTCAAAACATGGAATTATTACAAATTCTATACCTATATGTAAATATTTATATAATGTACTCCTTCATCTAAGCGATTTTCATAAAATTACCAAAGCATGAAAATATCACATATTATATTTTCTATCCTTCATCTAAGCGATTTTCATAAAATTATCTTTGTTTAAATCTTTTGCATATTGTGACAAGGAAATTGTGCCAGCAGACCCAATTTCTCTTCTTCATCTTTTGAATATCTTTGGTTAAGCGATTTTCTTTATTTTGAATATCACATATTATGTTTTCTCTCCATCTAAGCAGGCAATTTCCTCACTCAATTGAGTATAAGGCCATTGGGCAGTCCAAATGAAGTATTTGTCCACCCGTGTAGTTTTTTTTTTATTGTACGGTTCGTCTTCTCCCCTTTCCCTCTCTCTGTGTCCCAACGTCTTGTTTCTTTCTTTATCTTCGTCTTCACTTTGGTTGATCACCGTCTTCGTGATTGCTCTTGATCATTATCTTTGCTTGCAAACTAACAATGTGTCAATTAAGCACACGACGCAAGGTTAGTGTAATTTCATGGGGATTCGTTATCGATTTCTTTTTCTCTTTCATAGGTTTTGTCCGTTTAGTAATGGGTGGTGATTGTACTGTTGAATTCGATTTTAATGTATTTTCTTATGTTTTGTTATGTCTTCTGATTATCTATAGTTGTCATTGTTTCAGACCTGTATCTTATAAATGTAATTAAAGGCTCAAGTTTTCAAACCCTGATTTTCGAAAAAAGGAAATTAAAAACGGATTTAAATCGGATATTTCAAGAAAAACTTGTCCTCAACCTAACAAATCAAATTTAAAACTCATGGAATGGATTTCCGACCTAAACTAAAATTTTGGAAACTAACTTAACATGGCGACATCCTCCCTTGGATTTTAAAAAATCTAATTGATCGAGAGAGCGGGAATTGGGAAACTAACCTTGGGAAATTAACTGTCATGAACTAATTTTGGGATTTAAATTCGCGTGTTGGAATTGAAGACTTTCGCCCTCACTCTCCCAAGCCAAACCGAAAATGTACCATAACCTAATATAAGATTGGAGACATGTGAGCCTTATAATTCAAACAGGATTCCTTGCCGAAATTGGGGGAGACACCCACACCTCAATTTTTCCCCTTCCATATTTGACTATACCTAAAATGGGCAAGGGAGACAATTAGCTCTATGCCTTTCCCTCCTTGCCCATCATGTTTTGGCCCCATCTCATGCTCTCTTTGGCTCCTTAAAACCTAGATTTTTGCCTCCCTACACGACATCACAAATCCAAACACACCTTAGGAGACTGTTCACTAAAACATTATCCAAAAGTTCCAAAAACCTTATCTTCAAAGCTCCCTTTCATCTTCCTTCTCCTCCCCCTTTTCGTCCTTTCTTCTTGGGAGATTCCCGCAGCCAAAGCTCCTCCTTCCAACAACTAAACACCAAAACAACATCCCTACAACATCATCTCTTTCAACTCCCTCCTCCATTTCAAGTAAAGGAGTTCCATTCCACTTCTTGAGTTCAAACAAGCCAAGCAAGGACCTTTTTCCTTCCTCCCTTCAAGGGACAGCAAAAACAGCTTCCCCATCACCTCCTTGATGTCCTCCAAGCATCAGAGCGAACCCAAAAGCCCCAAGAAGCCCAAGAAGACCCAAACTCAATGTTTTCGGTTTTTAGGAGTGGTAAGTGCTCGCTAAAGCCTTGTCACAGAGGTAAGTTGGGAGCCCCCCCCCCAAGGAATCCCATAGGGCTCACTTGCCGCAACGAAACTCATCCTCGCGGCCGGAAGTTAGAACCCTTAGGGCATGTTCTAACTTGCGACGACGAGTCCGAGGCTGAATCCTAGATTCAAGCCCTTTTCTCGGCCTTGTTTGTTGTTGTTAGCTCTCCCCCTTTTCCCCAATGTTTGCCTAGGCTTCCAAGAACATGTTATTACAAGGATTGAACATAAAAATCGAGGATTACAAGGATTTCTCACCCAAGTTTCCTCTTTTCATTCGGTTTGCTCGTGAAGCTTCAACCGGTCTCCAATTGGACTCGTTCTTGCGTGAGGGTGCCTAGGATTGTTAGAGAGTGTTAAAGGTGTGACCTTGGAGTTAGTATGTGGTGAGAGGACGGAAAACGAGCTATTATCTCTCATAGAACCGAAAATTGTGAGTTTGGGTCTTCTAGGGCTTTTCGGGGCTTCTCCATCTTCTCCGGGCTGTTGGGCTCGTTTCGGGGCTAGGACAACATCAACTAGGTGTTGGAGGAGCTAGTGTTGCTGGCTATTGAAGGAGGAAGGGAAAAGAGGCTTTCTTCGCTTCCTTGAGTTCAATAAGAAGAGATGGAGTGTGGAGTTCTTGCTCTTGTCTTCAATGGGGGAAAGAAGGAAAAAGGGTGTTGTTGTTGGGGCTGTTTGGTGAAATTTTGGAGCTGATGGGGTGTTGTTTGAGCTGCTGAGATTTCATGAAAAGAAGAGGTAGAAGGAGAGGTGAAAAGTAGGAGCTTTGAAGATAAGGTTTTTGGAACCTTTGGATAAGATTTTGTGGAGAGTGAGCTAGGGTTTGTGTCTACCTTTTTGTCGTGAGGCAAAGGATCACCAAATCTAATTTTTAGAGAGCCAAGGAGGGATTTTGGATGGGCCAACATGTGAGAGGCAATGAGGAAGAGAGATGGGAGTGTGTTTAGGGTTTTCATGGGTTTTCTCCAAGACTTTGGATAATATTTGTGTCTAGGGTTGCTTCTTAGGGTTTTGTCTCTTGGATGTGAGGAGGAGTGAGTCAAAGGCTTATCCAAATAGAGACATGGCTGATTTAGGGAAGATAGATGAGATAAGCACGTGAGTTGTCTCCTTTCGAAAAGAGAGGGGGCAAGAGAGGAGGGAAGAAAAAGCAAATATGGGTGTTTATCCATTTTGGGTAATGGGAATCTTTGACTCAATTTTAATTAATTGAAAGTCATGTGTCTCCACTTGGCTAGGATGTGGTGTGTAGGGATTTTCAGTTAGGCTTGGGAGAGTGAGGGTGGGGATCTTTATTTCGACGTTGGGAGTTCGAATCACAAGGTTAACACCCGATGTTAGTTTTTCCAATTTCCGCTCTCTCGATTAGTTAGATTTTCAAAAATCCGAAAAAAGATGTTGCTATGTCAGGTTAGTTTTCAAAATTTTATTTTTGGTCGAAAATACGTTTAATGAGTTTTAAAATCCGATTTGTTAGGTTAAGGACGGGTTTTCTTGAAATATCCGATTTAAATCCATTTTTAATTTTCTTTTTCCGAAAATTAGGGTTTTGAAAATTCGAGCCTTTACATCATCCACCTATAAAAACAAGTCTCGTCCCTGAAACTAAAATCATTTTAAAGCAAGGGGATGACGTTCAAAATAGGTGAGTCCAATGATCATGCCATTGATCCCGTGAGTACCTCATAAATGCCCCAACAATATTCTCACAGTATCGTCTTCGTGATCATGATATCTCCAATAGGTCGTAGGGATAATGTGATATGGGCCCTTACCACATCATTACCCCGACTTCTCAGTTATATCATAACTTGAAAGACATCATAGCATCTCCACTAGGTCTTAGCAAGCAATCTATAAGGGCCCCTATAAAATGCTTGTATCAACTTCGTGGGGCGTCATAATGCAAGATCGGGTTAGAAAGGTTTCAAAAGGGTTCCTCAATTCGAAAAGGATTAGCCTCAAAATCATTGAAATTCTTGATCACGTTCGGTCTTTTAAAAACCAAGTTAGTCTTTTTTAAACGCCATTTAAAATCCTTCAAATATGACGATAGTCAAGTAATTACAGAACTCAAGAGGTGGAATCATCCACCTCTAAGGGATAATTCTATATTTCTTTCCTAGGTTCGAAGTCAGAATCAGATTTTATCATTTAAATTCTATCGTTATAACATTTTCAATTCAAGTCATCATATAATTAACATAGCAATCATGAAGCACCTTTAATAACATGCCAAAGTTACATCGAAGATAATCACACACCAGAACACACCTAGCATAGCATCACACATAATAGAATTCATCACATCAAGTCACAAAAGTTGCACCTCATAGCAACCAGATAAATCACATCATTCTTAGCTAATAGGTCTTTATCCTTCATACATTTCTACCCGCAAGTCTTCATCCTTCCATGTTTAGGAGAAGACTAACAATTCAGGTGGTGAGCTAACACTAAGAAAAGGCAGTCGGGAAGTGACAAAGCAATGTCATCGCCCACGACAACCTAGCTTTGAATCATGGAGGAGTATTGAATGGGTTTGAGGCAGAATTGGCGTTAGGAACGACAAATGGGTGACCAAGGTACGACTCGTGAACAAGTTGAGAATTTGAAAAGGGTTTAGATTTTTTTTTAAATTATTTTTATAAACAAAAATTTAAAGTTGGCACTAGTTTCAAAAGGGCATTAATATTTGAACGATCATTATATCGTAGTGCATCCGAGGGAAAAAACTCTCTCTTGAAAGAGGCCCAACCCCCCTTATACGGGATCTGACCTCCGCCCACCGGTTACAGACCACCGCCTCCGCTCTCCTTTGGCACTTTCGTTTGGGCTCGGAGCTTTCCAAAACTCTCTCTCTTTAGAGACCCCCAACCCCGTCTTTTGGGACACAAACACCGCCTCCTCGATTGTAGATCTCCCCCGTTTAGCAGTGCATCTTCCTTGGTTGTAGCCTGTTTTGTCGATGTCAAAAAATTGGGGATCTTCTACCTCATACCCAAGTTGTGTCTGGTTTGGTCTTCATTACCCCAATCAGGTTTTGGTTTCCCTCTCCAGCAACTAATTCGTCTCAGCCAGTTCCCGAATTGAACCTTTGATTAGCCTATGGGGCTTGCTGGATGGCATCGCTCCGTCTCGGTGATAGCGTCTATTCTAGCATTGTCTTTGGGCACTTTTGTTTAAAGTTTAGGGCGTTTTACTAGAGTATTCTACCTATTTGTTAGCCCTTAGTGTCCCATTTTGAGGAATCGGTGTCTACCGCTAGTTTGTTATGATTTCAGGTACTTTTGAGCGGTTTTGGAGCCAATTCAAGAGGTAAATTGCATGCATCTATTGGAAGGGGATTGAAAGACAAGCAAAGAAGATGGTTCAAGGAGAAAGCATATCAAGTGAAACACTCAAAGGAGCTCAAAGTGGGTAGCACGACTCGCGGGACAAGAGAGTTTGTGCAATTTTCAACTACAGCAAGGTGTCACGACCCGTGGGAGGTCTTCACGAGTCGTGACGAGTGAACCTGTGTGTTTTGTGACTTCTGCAGGCTGTCACGACCCGTGACAGACTCTTCACGAGTCGTGACAGTGCCAGATCCGACCGACCTTTCAGATTCCCGGCTGTTTCTTTAATTTGTTTTGGATGAATTAAAAGGGATGTAATTTCCAGATTTGAAGGGGGGTTACGTTTTGGAGACAAGGGCTGGAAACACTGAGATTTTGGGGCGGAAATTGGTGAGAACCCTAGATTAGTTGGATGATAAAGTATTGCAAATTGGATGCTTAAGACGATTTCTGCTAAAGAAGAACAAGTATTTCTCTTACTCTTCTTGGCTATGTCATCTTATCTTGCTTTTGATTTGTTCTCTTTTATCATGTTTAGCTAATTCAATCGTTCTAGGGTTGGGGTGATTCCGCTATGTTGAGATAGACCATACTTACTATTGCTTGAATGTAGTTTGATTTTTGTTTGATTTAATCCTATTGAGCGTATAGCCTAATTGATAATCAATTAGATCCAATTAGGGGTTGAGACCGAGAGGAGATAGCCCTAATAGGAAGATAGATGATTGCATGAGACCGAGAGGTGATTGTTGTCATTGGAGCTATAGGATTACCTGAGACATTGATGTTTGCTTATGAGTGACACAATAGCATGATTCAAGGTCTCTTGAGGATTTATAGGGTGTCATAAAAATTCTAGGTTTGTTTGTTCTAATTGAGACCGAGAGGAGACATTTGAATGAACTTGCTTAGATTCTAAGAGCGTAATGGACCTAACTTTAGCTTAACTTTACACGAGAGTGATTGTTAGCCGGTTAGGTACAATTTGCTATGAGAACGAGAGGAGATTAGTAATGAACTTAGACAGCCTACCTTCATACATAATCAAATTCATTCGAGCGAGAAAAATCTCTTAAGTCTATCGACGACACATGGTGGTTAATCCCCAATTCTAGAATGTTTTCTCCATATTTGCCCAAAACTTCCGTTTGCTTGTTTTAATTTGTTTTATTAGTTATTTCATAAAACCTCAATTTCTCTACTATTTTGGCTTAGTCAACTGGTTGCGAAGATTCGATTAATACTCCTATAGTCCCTGAGATTCGACACCTTGATATACTACAACCGATCCCATACACTTGTGGGAGTGGGTTTCAAGCCTATCAAGTTTTTGGCGCCGTTGCCGGGGACTTAAGCTAGTATTAGTTGATTCCTTTCAATTAGTTTTTCTAAGTCGGTTTATTATTTTGATTTGGTTTCTTTTTGGCTTTGGTTTTAGCAATTTTGCAAGTTGAATGCGAAAAGGCCGAAAAGTCGAAGAGCTTCTACCTTTTGATTCTGAACCTGAGAAGACTTTTCACAAGAGACTTGTTGAACAACGCAAAGTCAAAGAAATGGGGGACAACGCTGCACGTCTCCAAGCTGAATTGGAAGCCGCTAGAGTTGAAAGTACACGAGTGATTAATGAGCTCCGTGCTCAACTACAAAATCAGTTAGCTCTCCAGGATGCTGCTGGTCTGCTTACTCTTGCTCAACGGATGGATCCGGCGCAACACACTCCAAATCCTGGCGTAGTATTTCAGAACTTGACTCCCAATAATTTGGAGCTGAAACCATCCTTGATTCAGATGATCTGTCAAAATCAGTTTGGTGGTCTTCCTTCTGAGAATCCTCATCAACACATGGCCACCTACAAGGAGCTGATGGGAACTGTCAAAATTCATGGAGTTGAGCCGGATGAGCTTATGATGCGAGCATTCTCTTTTTCTTTGAGGGATAGAGCTAAGGCATGGTACAATGCTATTCCTGAAGGTTCTATAACATCATGGGATGCATTGTCTTCTGAGTTTTTAAACAAGTTCTTCCCACCGAATAAAACAGCTGAAATGAGAAGGAAGATTTATCTACGAAGCATGGGAGCGGTTCAAGGACCTTCTACTTGATTGTCCTCATCACGGAGAGCCAAAACTGAATCTCCTTGAAGTTTTCTACAAAGGGCTCGATGATGCTACTAGGTTTATGATTGATTCCTCATCTGGTGGGACTTTCATGGAGAAGAATGTTGATGAGGCATGGGCATTTATTGAGAAAACTGCAAAGAACTGTGGCAGATACTCTACTGGGAGATCAGTTGTACCTAGCACCAAGAAGAGTGCTGGTATGTTTGAGGTAGGTGCTAAAACCATGAGGGATGCTAAGCTAGATGCCCTATCTTCTGAGGTGAAGCGTTTGAGCCAATTGTTATTAAAGACTCCATCTACACAAGCTGCTTGTTCTACATCATCAAAGCCGATCATTCCTTGTCAGTTCTGTAGTGGGACAGATCATTCCATTTCATCATGCGAGCTGTATAATTCCCACAAAGCAGAGGAACAAGCTGAGGATGTTAGATATATGAAGGACATGTATAGAAATGCTGATATGTACAAGAATCGGGATTTCAGTGGGGCACCAAAGTACACCAACTATAATACTCGTGCTCGAGATCATCCTGGTTTCTCCTATTCACTCGGCGTCAATATGTTGGGTGTCTCCCCACCTCAACCTTCTTGGTTCGTCTTGCTTGTACCATTGGGTATACTTAAGACCTTGACTCTATCCATATCCGGGTCCGGCTCTGGTCGTGTTCGCCGTCATTCCTTCCCCATTCGGTATCTCTCCACTCATATGCAGACTTTGGCGAGCCTCATTTTGTTTGATTGTAGATGCCCCTCCATTAGTTCCGGGACCTCCCCTTCTAGATGTTTTGGCCAAAAATCCTAGCTTCGGGCCCAAGGCCTAGCCTTGGGCCCAAATAAGTCCGATTAGTAAAAGTAATATTAAAAATTAAAATAATTACACAATTACTTAATGTATATATACTAATTTATATATATTGGCATAATAAAAATCCCGCCAGGGAGCCAAAACCTCCTCGTAAGGCTGTACGTATTTAAAGAATCCATAAAGGGTTGATCAAAATCTCGTTATGGTTTCTAGGTGTTGTATACTCAAGCGTTGTGGGCTTTGCTTTGGCGTGACTATAATATCTTTATTGGTGATAGGGTTCTGATTATTGGAGTCCGGATAGGTTAGGGTCGTGGTAGTGTGTATCGTGACATCTTCGTTACTTGGGTTGACTGCTTCCCTGGAGTTTCGTCCTCACTGCCCACAAGATAATCGGGTCCTAATGTACCGCTGGACTACAGTTTTGCTGCAGAGTGGAGCTTGGCTTCGTCCATCGATTTGTCCTCATCATGTTAGGTTTAGGTCGGTTTGGTTTCGCTTTTGTAGGGTGCTCTTGCCTGTGTTTGCACTGTTCTTTGTACTTTATTTTTGTTTAGACGATTCTTCGTCTGCCGACCTAGTCGACCCTCGAGTATGTTTTAGGTTCGCAACCGCGCATTGCGAGTCTGCGAATCCGTGCACTCGTAATGGTTGGTTGCGCTTTTTAAAAAAAAAAAAAAAATTATGCATACGAACTATAACTAAGCAATTGCGCTTTTTTTTAAAAAGAAGAAGAAGAAGAAGAAAATGTGGGTACTATGTGGAATAGAATCTTTGCCCCCCTCCTCCGTCCCTTTCTCACAAATGGTTATTTAAATTAAAAAACAAATAAAAAACATGCGTTGCGCTTTAATTGCAGTATGCTAGATGGTTATAATATACATAGTATCTGATAAGGGAAAAAAGGGGCCTTTAGAGCATCCTCATTCATGAGCCCCAATTCGGACCCTTAACTTACTTTTCATTTGTCACATCAACATAAGGGTCCCATTTTAACATTTTATTATTTGCACCCTCATTCGTGAGCCCGAGTCTCGGGCCCTTAAGTTACTTTATACTATTTAGTGGGTAGTCTAGATACTATCTAGGTACCCACTCCCTTAGCGATAACAAAACTAAGTCTCGTAAAAATATAAGTGGCAGCACGAGCCCTAGTATCCTGAGATACCGAGTGTTTCTGAATCTGCTTTAGCAAAGGTACAACATCCGTATCTAACTCCCCCAACGAAGAGAAGGAGAATGGTAGGAAACCATACCCAGTCGTCATGCATAACTCACGATACTTGGCACACTTATGCTGAGCATCATCAACAATAACACGACCATGCATAAAGTCAGACACTGCAAACTGAGTCAAGGGGGAGGATCCCGTCAGATCAACACACATATCTCGCCCCATATCCCATGAATAAAGGAGCAAATACATCGGACGAAGGGGGTTGTCATGCCCATCAACCAAACCGATATCAACCTCCTTTCCGGCAGAAATCCCAACTATATAGCAGATATCCAATAAAGTGTTAGGAACGAGATTATGTCGATGTTTAATGTTCATAGTACCAGCATATGACATAGCATGATCTCCTTAAATATCACCCTCAAAGACCCGAGAACAAGTTGGACAGGGCCGAGGCACCGTGAACAACGGAACCCCTGTCGATAGCTAAGCATACTACGATAGGTCCTTCCATTAATAACCTGCCCCATCCCAAAAATAGGTAATGCACGCAACCAATCAAGGGAGTCAGCACCCTTCCGAGACTTTCATGATGCCACCCATCGCGGAGTCAAAGAGAAAACAGGTTTCGCTGTAGCAGCAACCTTCGCGAAATATATATCTGCCATTTTCTTTATAAGTTTAGGGGCAGCGATTTCACTAAGATCGCATAGAAGATCAGAACATGTGGCCTCATTAAAAGCACGGCAAGCGTAATCAAAAGTAGAGAAAGCATAAGTGATATCAGAAGGACATAGGACCTTAGCCTGCAATTCAGCAGACTGCAAACAAGATGCCAAATAAGCATAATGTAGGACATTCCCAACAACATACACTCCGAGCCCACCAAATTGAAAAGGGAAGGTTGAAAGGTTCCACTGTCAATCCCCAAACCCAAGCCCAGATGCAGTGACAATACGCTCCAAGCTAGAATGGAGTGCCACATCAAAGGAAAGTTGGGACGACCTAAAGACACGCGGAGAACAAGTACGCAATGCAAAGTAAAGTTTAGAAATACCCGTACAAGCCCGAAACAGAAGCAACTCACACTGAGGGTTATCAATCTTTACAACATAATCAATAAGCTCTATGGTCTTAGCCACTCTCTTTGCCACAAGGTCGCTGGCGAAAACAGGGCATACGCTGACAGGCCCATCCAGAACTTTAACACCGCGTGAAGAGCAATAGAGGTCGGGCAGCGACGGTGAACTTCCTGTAACATGGCAACACGATCAATTATGTTGAAAGCATTTTGGAAGTCAAACATCAACATGGAAAGACGCTCCTCACCACCACGAGCCTCAACAACCCGATTCAAAGCATGTAGAATAGCCTCCCCTCCAACGGATACCCCGACCCCAAAATGAAGGCCTGCAAAATAACCAGACAATGAAGGACCGACCAAACAAGCACCAATCTTAGAGACAAGGCGTCTCCAAACAGTGCCAACTGCAATATAATGTATACCACCACCCGGTTTAACAAGAGGCGTGAGAGGAGCACTAACAATTGATAGCATCTATTTAGCAATGAATATAGGGCATGTTTGCATCGGGTTTAGAACCTTTGAGTTAAGTATTATATATATATTTGGCCCTTTTTTTTTAGCTTGGAGGAATCGGTGTCTACCGCTCGTTCGTTGTGATTACAGGTGCTTTTGAGCGGTTTCAGTGCCAATAAGAGAGCTAAGGGAGAATGACGAGCTTCGAGGTTTCTTGGTACACTTAGAAGGCGTCAAACATGAACTAGGAGGGACAGAATCAAGGATGTGGAGTACGGAAATCGAGGCGCTTGGCAAGACACGAGGAAGCAAGGAAAGGCTGACACTCGACCGAGTGCCAATTACACTCGATATGTTGTACGCTCGAGTAGGCTATAGTAGCTGGCAAAAGATTTCACTCGGCCGAGTGCCCTATATACTCGATCAGTTATGGTCTCGAGTGGCCTCCAGTACCTTACAAAAACAAACACTCGGTCGAGTGCCATGGACACTCGAGCTGTGTTATGCCCGAGTGTCGCCCCCTGAACCGTTTTTCTTCCGTTTTTAATTTATTTTTATTGAGGGGGTATTTAAGGGACGTTTTTTAGAGAACCTAGGGGCCGAAAATTTGACATTGTTGAGGGCTATTTGGAAGCTTTGGGAGATTGGAGATTCTTGAAGATACTTTGTTCGATTCATCAAAGTCTTGTAATTTTTGATTGTTGTATCGGCTGTCCAATGTTTATCTTGCCAAATATGATTGAATCAAGCATGAACATCTCCATGAGTTGCTAGATTTCTTGTTCTAAGGTTGGAATTGTCCCGACAATGCGAAAATAGGCTTGTTCTTAGTATCGCTCGAATGATTTCTTAATTGGATTGTGGTTTAATCATGTTGTGCTTATTCTGATTGATGCAAGTCTATTAGATTCGATTTAGGGTTTGAAATCGAAAGACGAAAAACCTAAATTGGAATTTAGATGGTGATTTGAGACCGAAAGGCAATTAGGATCCATCAGAACTACACGATTAAACCCGAAGTTTATTGATCGAAAGTGAAACTAAACTTCTTGAGGAGTTATAGGTTGTCATAGATGTTCTAGGGAATTTCGATATTATTCGGAGTTGAAAGGCGAAGTTAGTATGATTATTTCCTAAAACTCTACGAACTAAAAGGGCCTAAATCGGTTGCTTGAGATTGAAAGGAGATTTGCTAACCGATTTAGGCACATTCGCGCTAAACCTGAAAGGTGATGCACGATTACCTCAGATAACCTACCTCCACAATTCGATTTTGGAATCACTCGAGCGAGAAAATATTTTATGCCTATTGACGATGCATTGTTAGTAAATCCTTTATCCTAGAACGCCTTTCCTATATATATTTCTCAACACTTAATCGGTTTTCTGGGTTACTTTATACACAAACACTCTAAAAAATCTGTCGTTTATTATGAACTTGGTTGAACTAGCTCGAAATTACAATCGATACTCCTCCGGTCCTTGTGGATATGACACTTGATGACTACAATTGAACCCCATACACTTGTGGGGCTAGGTTTTTAGCCTATCAAGTTTTTGGCGCCGTTGCCGGGGATAGGTGCTAGTATCGATTCTCCTTTTAACGACTAGTTCTCTAAGTTCTTTTTGTTGCTTTGATTTGTTTTTCTTTTTGTTTTTTGCCATAGGTTGTGCTTTGAATACGAAAAAGGAAAGGTTCTAGCAATCTAGTGCCTTTTGATCCTGAACCTGAACGCACATTCCACACGAGAAAAGCTGAACAACAAGATGCTAGAGCTAAAACGATGGCTGATGCAATGGCTAGATTGGCATAACTGGAGCGGCAAATGGCTCAGAGAGATCAAGAAAATGCCGAACTTCGACAACAACTAGCTGATCAACAATTGCTGCTCGGTCAACCGCAAGGGTCAGCAACCCTAGGAGAGCGGATGGATCCAGCTCAGTTCCTACCATAACCAGGTGTTGTCCTTCCTGCTTTAACACCCGCTAATTTTGAGCTAAAGCCTGCATTGTTGAATATGACAAGGCGGAATATGTTTAATGGGCTTCCTGCTGAGAGCCCTCATCAGCACAAATACACCTTCAAAGAATTGATGGATATAGTGAGAGTTCAGGGTTTTGCTCCCGAAGAGTTGTTATTGCGATCATTCTCATTCTCACTTGCAGGGAAAGCTAAACATTGGTACAACTCTATCCCTGCTGGCACAATCACCACTTGGGAGGAACTGTCATCTGAATTCCTGAATAAGTTCTTCCCACCAACCAAGACTGCTGAGATGAGGCGGAAGATAAATTCTTTCGTGGTCGGAGATGGGGAGAACATCCATTAATCGTGGGAGAGATTCAATTATCTTTTGTTTGAGTGTCCTCACCATGGGATATCAAAGTTGAATCTGTTGGAGATTTTCTACAAGGTTATCAGTGACAACATTAGAGTGCTTATTGACTCCTCATCTAGAGGAGAATTTTTGGAAATGGGAGTTGACGATGCTTGGGCATTCATCGAGAAGACGGCTAAGAGATGTGGGAAATACTCGCAACCCAGGGTGCTCTCTACTGTAAAAAGGGGTGCAGGGATCTATGAGGCTGACACTGCAACTTATAAGGATGCTAGATATGACTCATTGGCTGCTGAAATTAAAAGTCTAGACTCAGTTATGGAGAAGTCCTTGTCCACCAAGGAGGTGAGTGTTGTGGGCTCTAGACCGGTGCCATGCCAGTTCTGTTGATAATGCATATTTATATAGGCATTATAGAGTAGTTTTAGGGTCATTTAGATGTATATATTGCATTTTAAAGGGTTAGTTTCCTTGTTTGCTCATTTGGTACTTAAGTGCGGAATCTACACAAGTTTAACGAGTAATTGCAGATTTTGGATTCGAATAATGGAGAAGGTCATTCATTAGAGTCATATTGATCATATTGAGGCAAGAACGAGCTAGAGAAGCCAAGTTGGAATGCACAAGGAAGATGCAAAGGGCATACAAGAGCCAAAACAGCACCCGCGACCTCAGCCTGTGACAAGAGGAAAAGCTGTCGTTGTTCTTGCCAAAGAATACTCAAACTCACAACTAGTATAGTGTATAAGTAAGAGATCAATCCACAGGGAAAACTATTCAATTCAAGTATCAATTCTAATCACTAGTAAGAAGATGGGGGGTTTTTGGTGTGAAAAGATCCGCCTTTTAGCAAAGCGGAAGCAAGCAAACAAAGTAAATAGGTTGCAGAATTCAGTGGAGAGAAATAGGTTCACCTACAATTTATCACTTCGATTGATGAATTCGATCCTTGTTTCAGCCTCTAGTTCTTGTCTCTTCCTATTAATGCCCTTGTCCAGATCTTAGGTAAATTACTAGTCCTACGAGTCCTAGCAACTGTTATCTCTAAATAACCCTAACACGGTTAAGATTTAACCTAAAGATAGCATTAAGATTATGAATTAACCAAGGTACATGCAATATCAAGTTACGAGTCGATATTTAACATATATTAAACTTCCTACACATCCAATTAGTCCTACGAGTGCTAAAGGGATATGATTGCCACTTGGCTTAAGGTTCGCTATGAGGAATCTACAAAACCCTAGCAATTGAATGAATCTACTCTAACTAGTTGATCATGGTAGAGAGAATAAAACACATTCAAGCAATTAAGCACAAAGAAGTCAAAACATTGCAATAGGATTAAGAACTAGATTAAGAAACTCACAATTCAACAATCAAAGATCCAAACTGTAGGCGAAACCTTGAGAGTTTAGTTGCTCATCCACAACGACGCTCTCAACAATTGAATAAAGTGCATAAGGTTAATGAAATAATAAACTAGAAAAGTCTTATAAAGCCTCTAACAAGTAGGCCAAAGAATAAAACAAAAACCCTAATTAAAGTCCAATTCTGAATGGCGTGTTTCTTCGAGGGCCGCGGGGCAGCCAACCCAGGCCGCGGGGCGGCCGGCGATCAGCGAAATCGCTCATCAGAGGTTCGGGCCGCGGGGCGGCTTTTACTGTTCACAACAATTTTTCCGTTTCGAATTTGGTCTCGATGTCAACACGAAAGTTGTAGATCTCGAAGAGAGCTTTCCAACACATAGTTATAATAGTCAATCGGA
Source organism: Persicaria tinctoria (assembly GCA_037127255.1). NCBI lineage: Eukaryota > Viridiplantae > Streptophyta > Magnoliopsida > Caryophyllales > Polygonaceae > Persicaria > Persicaria tinctoria. The sequence goes on along the minus strand of JBANSL010000006.1, from coordinate 52,449,501 downwards.
CCACCGAGGCCTCCAGAAAGTGCGAAACAAGTTCAGCATGTCTGGCGACAACTTTTGATGACTTGTTATTCACTTAGGCTCTCGAAATTCGATTCCGCTCCCGTGCTCTTCACTTTTCTTCCTCAACTTGAATCTTCCTTCATCCAAGAGTCTCCTAATTCCTCGTCGGATCCACATTTACCTGAAATTAACCATAAAATTGCATAGATTCCGACTCTTCCAACACCACAGGTAAACATGTAATTGTAACTAAAATATGCACTATTCACAACTAAATTATGCTAAATGCATTCTATAATGCAACACTAATCATGCTCTATCAGCCTGCAACCTCCTCTTCGTTTGTTTTCAACGCTTTTCCTTTTGTACCAGTCTCCACCACCGCCATACCAATGAGCTTGTGAGTTTTACGTTTCTCCTCCCTTGTTCTTTCTAATTTTTGTTGTTTTAATTTCATTGGGACAATAAAAGTTTCAAGTGTGGGGGAGAGGATCAGTGTACATAGTAGGTTGCATTGCATATCGAGCATGTTTCAAGTATTCTGCATAACATTCATATTTTAAAGCTTTGCATCTTAGGTTTATTTTAAGAAAAACAAAAAGAGAAAAAAAAAGAAAAAAAAATGGAAAAGAAAAAAAAAACATGCATTTGCATAAAGTATGTCATTATCTAAAAAACCACCTAGTCTAGTGAGTCCTCAAAATTTTATTGAAATTATGATCATATAAGTCCCATGACATGTTTGAATTGCTTTAGGCTTATCCCACTTATTGTTTTTATTTGAAACATAGCTAGGTGAACATAATTGAACTTGTATGATCTAAGTTCCTAGCATGACTGGAATCCAACAAAAATTTAACCTTGTGAGATTGATTTTTGGCCATATTGGGACTACACTTCATTGAGTCCTTTTGCTCTTGTTTCATGTGTGTAAATACTCTCCAATGTCTTGGATTTGATTTTGTTATCTATGTCATGGTTGTACATATATGTTTGTTATTGGTAAATTTCACATGATTGAGGCACCTTTATTAGCCCTATTTGACTCTATTCCACCTTACATATGATCCTCTTCTTTAAGCCAATTTGAGCCTAATTGCCTATTCTTTTGTAGCTCCACAAGATTTTCCATAGCCAATTATAGCTTGACCCCGTCTGGGCATTAGGGATGGTTGGTGAATATTTATAATGTGGATGATGGTTTTTAATGGTGGATTGTATGTTTGATGTACCCTTATGAGATGTTTGATTATTGCTAGTACATTCATTACTTGGGACCTAAGGAGAATAAAATTCACTTAGGGGTAAAAGTCAAGGAAAATCATTTGATATAGAATGGAAAAAAAAGGGGAAAAAGAAAAGAAAAGAAAAAAAGGAAAAAGAATAAAGGAATGAGTTGAGTATGGTTTGTAAAGTTATATGCTTGAGATTGGAGTTGTATTACATTTTAGAGTTATGGTATGAGTTTATGAGTGGTATTGTGATTTGGTTGCTTCCTTAGTTCCCGAATTATGAGCACCACACGGCCTAAATTGTTCCATACCTTATGTTTTCTACGTACCTTGGCCCCATTACAACCCATAAAAGACCTTATGATGATTTTTCCCGGTAATGACATCCAAGGTGGAGATTGTGATTCAATTTCAATTCTTATGTAGCTTAGTTGCATTTTGGGTAGACTTTGAGTGTTAATGATAAACCTAAACACTTGAGTGCGAGCGAAAACACTTTATTCCCGGTGAGGCTGGATGTGTAAGCATGCGGGTTACTTGATCACATAAATACTTGCTAGGACATTTGTTTGCCTTGTCTATGTCTGCACTTTGAAGAGATGTTGCTTTTGATGAGGTTATTGCATGAAGAATTGTGTTTGTGGGATGAATGACTCATAAATGTTTTGTTTTGCTCGAGGACAAGCAAAAGGCTAAGTGTGGGGGAGTTTGATAATGCATATTTAGATAGGCATTATAGAGTAGTTTTAGGGTCATTTAGATGTATATATTGCATTTTAAAGGGTTAGTTTACTTGTTTGCTCATTTGGTACTTAAGTGCGGAATCTACACAAGTTTAGCGAGTAAATGCAGATTTTGGATTCGAAGAATGGAGGAGGTCATTCATTAGAGTCATATGGATCATATGGAGGCAGACACGAGCTAGAGAAGCCAAGTTGGAATGCACAAGGAAGATGCAAAGGGCATACAAGAGCCAAAACGGCACACGCGGTCAGAGGAACAAGAGAAGTCAGAAAACCGCACCCGCGGTTATTCCAGCAAATTGCCAATTCTGGGCAGCACCCGCGACGTAGGAGGCAGCACCCGCGGTTTTTCTGGGCCGGATTCAACGCCGATTGTCTATGCTTTTAAGTTGGGCCTATCTTTGGGAAACATTTTCTAGGTTTTTTTTATGACGGTACTTAGACCTATTTAAAGGTGTGTTTTAGGTTGTTTGAGGGATCTCATCTAATCTTTTGACAATCGTTTGACAATGGAGTGCTAAACTATTTTGGTTTGCCTACGATTTGAGACTCCGTTTGGTTGAATTGCGATTTTTCTATTCTTGTTCTAATTTCCATCACATGTTTCATCTACTTTGTCCTTCAATGCTTTATGGTGTTTGATGCTATCTTGATTGGTCACCTTGCTAGGATCTCATCATCGCTAGGGTTTTGAATTGTTCGTTATGATTCTTAATCTTTTGTAGCAAATATGTTCTAGTTGACTTCGTTAGAAAGCTTGAATGTGTAGGAAGTTGACTATGGGTTAAATATTAGTTCTTTAGAGGATTAATGTTGCTTATAAGCTTTATACATCTTGAGACTTATTGCAATTCCTAGGATTAAACCTTAATACGTGTTAAGATTTCCTAGGAGTAAGGGATTATTAGAACTCATAGGGCTAATAATCTATTTAAATCAAAATAAGAATATTTGAGTGGAAAAGGAAGAGAACTTGAGTAGGAAACAATGATCGAATTCACCAAATAGAGTTGAGAATTGTATGTTACACTATCTCTTAATTATTGATTCTCCTAACTTGTTAATATTTCTCATTCTCAACCACTCAAAACCCCTCTTTTTTACAAATTGGTAAATACACAATACATAGGAATACTTGATTCTATGTGGGATTGACCTCTTACTTGCTCACTATACTAGTTTGTAGGTTTGAGTTTTATTTTGATAGGAAACACAACGATTTTGTCCTGTCATCTGTGGATCACAAGATCACACTATTTCGGCTTGCCAGATCTACGCGTCCCAAGGTGATGAAAGTCAAGAGGATGAAGTTGGCTACATGGGAAATAACTACAATAGGGGTCAAGGGTATAACCGAAACTTTAACAAATACAACCCTCGAGCGAGAGACCACCCTGGTTTCTCCTATTCCAACAAGCAAGCTGCAGAAGGCCCGCCTCCTGGTTTCCCACTAAAAGCCCCACCACAGAAGGAAAAGATGGAGATAATGATGGAACAACTTATGGGAACCGTTAAGGGTCTAGCTGGAGAAGTGCAGAATCTCACTAGGGGGCAGAAAATGCTTGAGACTCAAGTAGCTCAGCAGGCCAACAACACCGCTAGCCCTACTGGTCAGTTTCCAGGGAAAACGGAATATAACCCCAAGGGAAATATTTATGATGTGTCCTTAAGGAGTGGTAAGCAATTAGAAGATCCGAGGTCCTCCGAGCCACCTGGATCTCAAGAGAATGCTAAGGAAGGAGATAAATTTGTTGAGTCGGTGATAGAGCAACCATATGTCCCACCTCCTCCCTACAAGCCACCGCCTCCATTTCCACAAAGGAAGGCCCAAGATCAGATCGAGAAGCAATACGGGAAGTTCTTGGAGGTGTTGAAAAAGCTCTACATCAACATCCCCTTCACCGATGCTTTATCCCAAATGCCCTCCTATGTGAAGTTTTTGAAGGAGATCCTCTCTAACAAGAGGAAGATAGACGAGTGTCAGACGGTGTTTCTTAATGAGGAGTGCAGCGCCTTAATCCAAAACAAGCTGCCACCTAAGCTGGAGGACCCAGGTAGTTTCGTTGTCCCTATTTCTTTTGGTCATGGTCCTAATTATAAATCTCTATGTGATTTGGGAGCTAGTACAAGCTTGCTTCCCCTCTCTATTTGTAAAAATCTAGACTTAGGAGAGCTTAGGCATGCTAGGATGCAACTTATTATGGCGAACAGGTCTATAGCCCACCCCGATATTCGTTGTCCTGTTATTCTTGGTGGGTAAGTTATTTTTACCTGTCGATTTTGTTGTCTTAGATATGGACGCCGACATTCGCTGTCCTGTTATTCTTGGAAGGCCCTTTTTGGCCACTGCAGGCGCTGTGATTGATGTCTGAAAAGGGACTTTTTCCTTTGAAATAAAGGATGACAAAATTGTGTTTAACCTCCCTAAATATCTGAAAACCCCTGTTTTTGAGGATGAATGTAGCAGGATTGATGTAATAGACGAAGAAGCCCACGATGTCATGACAGAGGTGATTGAGCGAGACCCTCTGGAGCTATGTCTTCTGGAGAGTGTGACTGATGCTGGTGATGATGAGGTACTAGCTGAAGTAGTTCAGGATTTGGAAGCTGTGGTAGAAGACCCGGAAGCTATTTTTGAGGTTTTGAAAAAGATGATGAAGACTTGGGAGGTGCACATGAGCTGAAGTTGAAGCCACTTCCTTCTACTTTGAGGTATGAATTCTTGGGTACTAATTCCAATTATCCTGTGATTGTGAGTGCTAGCCTAAGTCTGGATGAAACTGAAAAGCTGTTGCATGAGATTAGATTGCATAAGAAGGCTATAGGCTACACCATTGATGATTTGAAAGGGATTGGCCCTCCATGTGCATGCATAGGATTTTGATGGAGTATGATCGTAAACCCACCCGAGAGCATCATATAAGGCTTAACCCTAACATGAAAGAAGTTGTGAAAAAAGAAGTGCTTAAACTGTTAGATGCTGGTATTATTTTTCCTATTTCTGATAGCAAATGGATTAGTCCCATTTATGTGGTTCCTAAGAAAGGAGGGGTGAATGTTGTCAAGAATGATAGGAATGAATTGATCCCCACTAGGACTGTTACAGGTTGGAGAATGTGTCATCAGTCCTTTTGCAGGTTGAAGGAGGCATTGATCTCAGCTCCTGTTATACAGTCTCCTGATTGGGATCTCCCATTCGAGATAATGTGTGATGCCAGCGACTACGCAGTTGGGGCCATGTTGGGTCAGAAGAAGAATAACAAGCTCCATGCCATCTACTACGCCAGCAGGACTTTGGATGAAGCTCAGAGAAATTATGCTGCAACAGAGAAGGAATTGATTGCTATAGTCTTTGCTTTTGAGAAGTTTTGGTCTTATCTGGTGGGTTTTAAGGTAATTGTGTATACGGATCATGTTGCGATCCGATACTTGCTGCAAAAGAAAGATGCAAAGCTGCGTCTGATTAGGTGGATCCTTCTTCTCCAAGAGTTCGATTTGGAGATTAAGGACAAGAAGGGCACGGAGAACCTGGTTGTTGATCACATGTCTAGGTTACCGCCAGAGCAACTAGAGCACACTTCATCTGAACCTTCCATCGATGAATCTTTTCCGGATCAACATCTACTTGATTTCACTGCTGAGATATTGAGCACCACTTCTGAGGTACCATTGTATGCTGATTTTGTGAATTACATTGTATGTAATGAGTTGCCTAGTGATCTGTCATTTCAACAAAGGAAGAAATTCTTGAAGGACGTTGTGCATTATTATTGAAGCGAGCCATACCTCTTTAAAAGGTGCTCCGATGGGCTTTTTAGGAGATGCATTCCGAGGGAAGAAGTCCTTAGTGTCATCAAACATTGTCATTCTCTACCAGTTGGAGGTCATGCTAGCACCTCCAACACTGTGGCCAAGGTATTTCAATCTGGTTTCAATTGGCCTTCTATGTTCAAAGATGTTAGGGAATTTGTTGTTTCTTGTGATGAGTGTCAAAGGACAGGGAATATCTCGAGGAGAAATGAGATGCCTCTGAATAGCATTTTAGAGGTTGAGTTGTTTGATTTGTGGGTAATCGACATTATGGGACCGTTTCCATCTTCTGGGCCATAAAAGTATATACTTGTGGCGGTGGAATATGTGTTGAAATGGGTTGAAGTTGTAGCAACTCTCACTAATGATGCTAAGGTGGTCACAAAGTTCATCAATAATGTTATCTTTTCGAGGTTTGGAGTTCCTCGATTTCTGATTAGTGATGGAGGTTCCCATTTCATTGAGAGAAATTTTGAGGCTTTGCTGAAGAAGTATGGGGTTCAACACCGGATTGCAACCCCATACTGTTGTAAGCGGAATCTGCCATGTTTTACAGCAACTTTTATATCGATTTTTGTATACATTGCATTCATTTGGGCTAGAATAGTACAGAATCTATGTAGTTTATGTTCATTTGCCAAATTATGGAATCTACACCAGTTTCTGTTTAAAATCGCAGAAATCGAGGCTTTTACAGCAATTCTACAGAAAGTCGGAAAAGCTCGTAAAACCACTACAGAAGTCCAAGGTCAAAGCAGCAGAACAAGTCTGAGAGTCAACCTTACTCGACATCGAGTAGGTCTACTCGACCTAGACAAGCATGACCGAACACGGCCTTGTCGAGCAAGCCTGCTCGAGAAGCCAGACAACCCGAGCCTCCGGAGTCTACTCGATCTCGACAAACTCTGGTCGAGATCGACGAAGCCCAGCACCATGCCCGGAGTCGATAAGGGGAAGAGCTGCCCGAGAAGCCAAGGACGAGAATCCGAGCCAGGTCTACTCGACCTTGACGAACCCCTTGTCGAGGTCGACAAGCCAGTCCCAGCCAGACGAGGAGGAGTCCTCGACGAGACCATCCGAGCCATCCTCGACGAATCCTACTCGATCTCGACAAGAGTTAGTCGAGATCGACAAGGCACCCAGATCATGTCCGACCCTATCGAGGAGATCTACTCGAGAAACCCTAGTCGGCGAGCAAAGTTACTCGAGGTCGATGAAGCTTACTCGAAGTCGACAAGAGCCCAGTGAACCAAAACGAGCCACATCGAGCAGAGAAGTCAGCCAGGTCCAGTCGACGAAACCATCGTGGTCGAGGTCGACGAGACCTTGTCGAAGTCGACTGAACCCAGATTCCAGAAGCTGCTCGACGAAGCCTTGTCCGAGTAGAGTTGGAGTTGCTTGGTCGCAAAGTCGTAAGATTCTATCCGATCTATCAAGTTCTATCATGGAAGGAGCAAGATCTATCAACATGAAGAGTTACCACATTAGTTTTATCTTTTTTCTTATGGATTTAATTCCATTAAAACATTTATTTATCTTTTAAAGCAATTTAGATATAGATAGATATCTTCTTTCCTAGAATAGCTAGAGAATGAAGGCTATAAATAAGGCCCTAGGGGCTCAGTTTTAAAGGATTCAATCATTCAGAGACAAGTAGTTCCACAGAGAAGTTTAGGAGTTCTAAGGTTTTTAGGGTTTTGGCTGACAGCGAAAGTTGATTGCCAGGATTGTAAAAAGCTTTGAATATAGTTTATGCAAGTTAGTTTCTTTCATCAATTCAATGTCTGCGATTGCAATGAGGCGTGAGTAGTCCACCCACTTCTGGGGCTGGGGTGAGCCCGACGGTGGCCATGTGAGGCGATGCGATAAAGGTCAGATCTTTTGTGCAATTCATCTTCTATCCCTATGAGCATGATTCTTTTGCGAGAGTTGAAGGTGATCCTTGTTTGTGTTATTGAAGCGAAAGTGATCTTAATGCAACTTGGATGAATTATGTGAAAAAGGGTTAGTAACAATTAGGGTTTATGCGAGAGCCTCTATTTGCCTATTTGTTAATGACGAAAGTTATTTGATGGAAAGCATGATCTTTTATGCCTTTATGTGTTGTTTTGCATGGTTGTCGTTGTGGTGTTGAAACCCTAGCCTTGGAGGTCTTTTTATATATTGAGTTTATTTTCCGTCAAAAAGCTGAGTTTGGGTTTTGAGCAATTGCAATTTACATTCCTTTAAATTTCCGTTCTTGTCGACATAGAGTAGGACTTGGTCGAGATAGAGTACGGTTCTTGTCGATCTCGAGGAGGGGGTAGTCGAGATCGAGTTGACTTGCCTTTGCCGAGTTGCTTCGTTTTCGATCCTGAGCCACTGTTGTCGACCACCCTTATCTATCTCGAGTACTGTTTGTCGAGATCGACGAGAGCCTTTGCTTTTGCTTTGCTTTGTTATTTGCTTTTGTTTTATTTGCCCTTGCCGGGATTATTTGTTTCTGCTTCTGTTTGTGTTTCTGTCTTTTTGCTGCTTCTGTGAGAATCTGATAGCTACCTGAGAACTGCTGATGTGCTTCCTCGTGGATTCGATCCGGACTTTTCTCTTACTACAACGGGAGGAAGTCTTGTAATTATTTGCTGAGACAGGGGAGTCGTTCTAAACCATATTCTATTCTATACCTGACTTACTCCTGCAACCAACACATACCATCCTCAAACGAGTGGGCAAGTAGAGGTCTCCAACCTGGAGATCAAAAGCATCTTGGAGAAAACTGTGTCTCGCTCCCGGAAAGATTGGGCGACGAAGTTAGATGATGCTTTGTTGGCTTACAGAACTGCTTTTAAGGCTCCGATTGGTACTACTCCATACAAGCTGGTGTACGGAAAATCTTTTCATCTCCCCGTTGAGTTGGAGCACAAAGCCTATTGGGCGATTAAGACACTAAATCTGGACATGAAGCTAGCAAGAGCTTGAGGAGCTTGAGGAGCTACGTTTGGAGGCTTATGAGAATGCCAAGATTTACAAGGAGATAACTAAAAAGTGGCATGACAAGCACATCTCACCTAAGGAGCTTCAAGAAGGCGACCACGTCTTACTCTTAAACTCGAGGTTGAGACTGTTTCCGGGCAAGTTAAAGTCGAGATGGATTGGTCCTTTTACGGTAAAGAAGGTTTATCCACATGGTGTTGTTGATGTTTAGAGTGAAAGGACCGGCGAGTTCAAGGTAAATGGGCAAAGGTTGAAGAAGTATTTCGCCGGGCATTCGATCGAGAGGGTCATTTCCGTCGATCGTCTTGATCCAAGCACTTGAAGGTGATGGAAGGTCGGCTTCAGACCTTAAACCAGCGCTTCTCGGGAGCCAACCCGAGGTAAGTCTTCCTTTCCGTTGTTTGTTGTTGAAAAAAAAAAAACTGGCCCGAGTGGTATTTCCGAAGAAAGACCACCACTCGGTCGAGTGGGATCTGCCAGATTTTTTTTTCATAAATAAAATCAGTTTTTTTTTTTTTCTTCTTCTTCTTTCTTTTCTTTTCTCGCGTTTCTTCTTTCCTTCTCATCTCTATCTCACTCGTCCTGCTCTCACTCGCATCTCGTTCTCTCACTCACTCGCCCCTCTCTCTCGCCTGCGCCACCAACCGCCGCCCTCGTGCCCAGCAACAGCCGCCGTGCTCGTGTCCAACAACCCGCTTCGTTTTTTTGTGATCCTCTTTCTCCTGTTGCTAGTCTCTTTTCCCCTCTTTTTCTTTAAGAACTTGGTACTTTCAATGGGAGACCCACCACCCATCCGTTTGACCACATCTGAGAAGAGGAAGCTTTATGCCAAAGTGCAGAAAAGAGATGTTCGCTCAACTCAGTTCATGAACACTAGAGTCCTGGAGAGTTTGGGTCTATTAGAGGATATGAATTTTCTTGTCAACAAGCTCTCTCTTCGAGCTATCTGGGATTGTCGGTTGCCTTCCTGACCTCCACTAACTAGGGAGTTGGTGTGCACATTCAAGTATAACACGGACAAGGTGACGTTCCGGTTGGGGAATAAGAATCACACTCACCTTGGAGAAATTCTACACTGTCTTCGGCATCCCTAACACCGGTGAGACGTCTACTTTGGGGCAGGGAGAGAGGGACTGCTTCTTGTATCAGCTAACGCACGAATCTGGTTATCGTGCCGATAGGGCTAAGAGTTCTTCCTGCTTACATCCGGTTATCCGCCTGTTCCACCGCTTCCTCGCGAGTACAATCTTTGCTCGAGAGGGAAGTTAAGGGTGCTTGGGGGCACTTGAGCTGCGAACCTTGTATGGCGCCCTCAACGACCGACCTGTCAATCTGGGGCATATAATGGCGATGCGGTGGGAGAAGGAAGCGAGAGGTTCATCCGCTATCTCTATCGGGGCAATGGTTTTCATGCTTGTTGGTGCTGTCAATGTCGACATCTCCATCTATCGGTAGATCACCCCTCAGATCGAGTGGTCTCATGAGGAGCTAGAGCGCTGTCAGATTCTTGTGTTCAACGGGCAGCAAGCCTTCTGCAAGGATAGGTCTACGACGAAGCGCCATTTACCGCTCCCTCTTCCACCGCAGCCGACGGTCCAAAATGCACACAACTGGTATGACGGGATTTCGGCCCACTTGGATACTCTCTACGATGTTGTAGTTGCGCAGCCTTCTGAAGTTGTTGGGCCTTCTAGGACCTCTCGTGCCCCCAATGCTGCTGATTACATGGACACTGCGCCGAGCGAGCCTGCTCAGTTTACCAGTGGTAGAGCTTATTTCGATTACCAGTTAGGCCAGCTGCAATCTTACTTTGATAGGCGCTTTGGTGCTATCGACACCCAGCTACGCAACTTGCAGTCTCGACAAGAAGAGGAGCATCAAGAGGACACTGAAGAGGAAGAGTAGGAAGAGCAGAATGACTCAGACGATGTGGTTGCTGATGACTCGGTTGAGGACGAGTCGGATACTTTCTACAGTCTTGCCCTCCGCGCTAATCACCAAATTGTTAGTACCCTGTCTCATTTTACTTTTTCTGGTCTCATTGAGAACAATGTTTCATTTAAGTATGGGGTGGGGTGAACTTCACATTTGGTGTACTATTTGTGTCTTTTTCCTTTTGTTTTTCATTTCTATTTAGAGTCTGCACTTTTATTATTATCGTATTTGTCATGTGTATATCTTGTGTCATGTATATATTTTTATCATGGGTCATGAGTCTTTCTTCTTTTGAACTTTTGGACTTAAATCTGATTATGGAATGTTGTGGTGGTTGAAATATTTGATGATTGCTTGAGCATTGAGCTGCTGCCTTGTTTGACTAGATAACATGTATATCCTCTTGCTCGATTATGTGTATATCTTGCCTCATACTTGGTTACTCGAGCTTGTCACCGCATTATTGGGTTTATGTGCACAAATTGATATATGATTGAGGCAGTTTGTCATCCCATTTATCCTTACCTACCCTTACATTTGACCATCTGCTTGAAGCCTTTTGAGCCTTAGAAGATTGTTTCTTTGGTAGCTCCACAAGATTTTCATAGCACGCTATTTGCCTTTACCCAATCAGGGATTTTGGGTCATGATATTGTGTTTTGTTGTGTGGATGTGCTTCAAGTATGAGATGATTTCTCTTGATTGTGATTGAAAAAAGAAAAGAAAAAAAAAGAAAGAAAAAGTCTTGGGATAAGAGGAGGATAAAATTCACTCTTGTGCAAAAGTCAATAAAGTAAAAATACGGTTAGTAACCAATCCTGCTTGTGGAGAATAAAATTCACACAAGGAGAAAGAAGTGCAAAGTGAGATTGTTAAGACACTTAGTAACCGGGTGCATTCATCACAAATGTTTGTATTCGCATAAAATGGTGTCGAGACTAGAGAGTGAAGAAAAAAAAATCTTGAAAAAAAAAAGAAGAAAAAGAAAGAAAAACAGAATTTTTTGGTGTGGTTGACAAAAGTGAAGGTGAAAAAGTTGTTGTGATGGAGCTTGTTTGATGGATTGGTATGAATTTGATTCTTTGAAGTTGGTGTTTCTTCTGGTTGTTCTCGCATGATCCTTTTTCCCGAATTTTAGCACCAAATGACCTAAATTTTTCCATACCTAACTGTTTCTGTCTTAGCCCTATCATAACCTTATAAAGTCCTCATGATTTTGTTGTGTGCACAATTCTAAGCGTTGGAGATTTTTGAGATTGTTCAAGCTTTGTGGATGATGAGATTTGAAGAGCTAGTCAAGCTTGGTTGTTAGCTATCATATGCTAGGACGTCATTCGTCGAATATTTTAAAATAGTAGATGCCACTTTGTGATTATTGTCTTAGTCTTGCTTGGGGACAAGCAAGGTTAAGTATGTGGTATTTTGATAGCATCTATTTAGTGATGAATATAGGACATGTTTGCATCGGGTTTAGAACCTTTGAGTTATGTATTATATATATATTTGGCCCTTTTTGTTTAGTTTGGAGGAATCGGTGTCTACCCATCGTTCGTTATGATTTCAGGTGCTTTTGAGCGGTTTCGGTGCCAATAAGAGAGCTAAGGGAGAATGACGAGCTTCAAGGTTTCTTGGTACACTTAGAAGGCATCAAAGATGAACTAAGAGGTACGAAATCAAGGATGTGGAGCACCGAAATAGAGGCGCGCTTGGCAAGAGACGAGGAAGCAAGGAAAGGCAGACACTCGACCGAGTGCCAGCTACACTGGATCTGTTGTACGCTCAAGTGGGCTAGAGTAGCTGGAAAAAGCTTTCACTCGGCCGAGTTCCCTATACACTCGATCAGGTATGGTCTCGAGTGGCCTCCATTACCTTACAAAACCAAACACTCGGCCGAGTGCCATGGACACTCGAGATGTGTTATGCTCGAGTGTCTCCCCCTGAACCGTTTTTCTTCCGTTTTTAATTTATTTTGATTGAGGCGGTATTTAAGGGACGTTTTCTAGAGAACCTAGGGGCCGAAAATCTGACATTGTTGAGCGCTACTTGGAAGCTTTGGGAGATTGGAGATTCTTGAAGATACTTTGTTCGATTCATCAAAGTCTAGTAATTTTCTATTGTTGTTTCTGCTGTCCAATGTTTATCTTGCCAAATATGATTGAATCAAGCATGAACATCTCCATGAGGTTCTAGATTTCTTATTCTAGGGTTGGGATTGTCCCGACAATGCGGAAATAGGCTTGTTTTTAGTATCGCTCGAATGATTTCTAAATTGGATTGTGGTTTAATCATGTTGTGCTTATTCTGATTGATGCAAGTCGATTAGATCCGATTTAGAGTTTGAAATTGAAAGACGAAAAACCTAAATTGGAATTTAGATGGTGATTTGAGACCGAAAGGCGATTTGGATCCATCAGAACTACACGATTAAACCCGAAGTTTATTGATCGAAAGTGAAACTAAACTTCTTGAGGAGTTATACGTTGTCATAGATGTTCTAGGCAATTTAGATATTATTCGGAGCTGAAAGGCGAAGTTAGTATGATTATTGCCTAAAACTCTACGAACTAAAAGGGCCTAAATCGGTTGCTTGAGCCTGAAAGGAGAATTGCTAACCGATTTAGGCACATTCGCACTAAACCCGAAAGGTGATGCGCGATTACCTTAGATAACCTAGCTCCACAATTCGATTTTGGAATCACTCGTGCGAGAAAATATTTTATGCCTATTGATGATGCATTGTTAGTAAATACTTAATCCTAGAACGCCTTCCCTATATTTATTTCTCAACACTTAATCGGTTTTCTTGGTTACTTTATACACAAACACTCTCACAAATCTGTCTTTTATTCTGAACTTAGTTGAACTAGCTCGAAATTACAATTGATACTCCTCAGGTCCTTGTGGATACGACACTTGATTACTACAACTGAACCTCATACACTTGTGGGGCTAGGTTTTTAGCCTATCAACAATATACTCAACCAGAGCCCGCGGGCAATGACGCTCAAGAAAAAGATTGACCACTCGTGTAATAGAGACGATCAAATCATCTGAAATAGCAACAACATCTCCACTCAAACAATCCAAAAGATGTTGAGCCCGAAACCCTTCCCTCCCACATGACGTGCTATGCGGAAAACTATGAATCATATCCAAAACACTGGTCGAAGAGGCGAGAAGAGGATGGTGATCCACGGGCAAAGGTGACAAGTTGGGAGACGAGGCAGTGGGGTGCTTATCCTCCAGAGCCGCAAGAGTGGCATCAGAATAAGGAGCAATACTCGATGAATAAAGCACCCAAACGGCGGTAGTGTAATGACTATCATAAATCTTCCTCTGACATTGCCAGAGGTTGAGCTCACTCAAATCAAGGTCCGCCTCCACACTAAAAGAAGGAACGACCTCAACTAAGGTCTCTTGTACAAGTTGTAAACTACCGCCAGATACACTCCAATTAGCCTATCGATTCAATCCAATTAAGAAACAATCGGAACAACCCTAATCGGCCCTAATCGACATCTAACGATATAGATCAATCGAAATCATCCACTACAAGGACAAAGAAATATCACTACTTCAATACCTTTGTTTGCTACAAAGAAAACGATAAAGAATTCATTGCTAAGATTAGACATGGCCACGGGTCGCGGGTCGGTGACCCGTCGGGTCAGGGTCGAAGGGTCAAAGGGTTGGCTCGGGTTCAGGATCAGGGTCAAAGGATTGGCCCGTGACCCGGCGGGTCCGACCCGAGTCGACCCGACGGGTCAACCCTCTATTTCAAATTTTTTTTAAAAAAAAATTTATTTTTTCATAAAATAAATTTATAATTATTATGTAAATTATACAAATTATGCTTAGAGTAATTCATAATATTACATAAACTAATATGCAATGACAATATGAGAGAAATGATCCCCTATTCTTCTCCTTTTATAGATTTAGATGTCTTCCTTCCATCCCCTCATTTCCAATGTGGGACAAACACTATATCCCACATCGAAAATATGGAGTTAGAATGAGAAGTCATGAGGCTATATATATGTATCCCACTATTCTATTTCTCCCACTTCACTTGTTTATACATTTCCTACATTGGAAATTAAGTTGGAAATTATGTTTGAGAAAAAATATGTCCTCATATTTTTTCCTGTTACATCCCACATTGAAATCATGTGGATCAAAGATTTGGTATGGAGATATAAAATCTTCCCACATTTTTAACACTTCATATCAAAGTGATAAAATGTGTTGTAAAGATTTTATCTTCATATATCATTTATTTATTTATTTTTAATAGTTAATTATTCATAAGCATATATCTACTTGACTAAAGTTGAAGGATCTGCAGGGATACAATCACCTTATTCAATATCACTAAAGAATAGCATTAAACACTCAATCTTTTAAACCAATTGGCCTATCGATTCAATCCAATTAAGACACAATCGGAACAACCCTAATCGACATCTAACGATATAAATCAATCGAAATCATCAACTACAAAGACAAAGAAATATCACTACTTCAATACCTTTGTTTGCTATGAAGAAAACAATAAAGAATTCATAGCTAAGATTAGACATGGCCACGAGTCACGGGTTGGTGACCCGCTGCGTTGGTGACCCGTCGACCCGGCAGGTGACCCGCAGACACATTGACCCGACGGGTGACCCGAACCCGTCGACCGTGGGAATATCGGGTCAGGGTTAGGGTCATACCCCCGGGTTGCCGACACGGAGGGTCCAACCCATTGACCCGGCGGGTTAGACCCGTTTCCATGTCTAGCTAAGATGCAATTCATAACATGGTGATCAATCATAGAAAGAACACAAATATAATCAATAAACCCAAGATGATAAATATACTCATAAATAACAAAGTAGAATCAAATCCTCACAATTTATTATACCATGTCTTCGAATCACAGGTGAAACTATGAGTTTAGCAACTCATAGGCCAAAAACCTCTCTTCTCTCTCAAAACGTTCATTTTCTAACCTCTCTCAATTATTCCAACACACATACGACTGAAAACAATAGAAATACCTAATAAAGAGTCGTGGAAATTCATAGAAATATAATAATATTATAATAGAAAATCGAATCTTCGGATTCAAATTCAGATGGCTGAACATGGCATCACGGCGGGCGCCGCCTAACGCACAACGAACGCCACCCTACACAGTGACGATTTTCTTCTTCTCTTTAATGTTGGTGACCCGCTGAATTGGTGACCCGTCGACCTGGCGGGTGACCCGCTGACCCGCCTACTCGGCGGGTGACCTGAACCCGTCGACCGTGGGAATCTCGGGTCAGGGTTAGGGTCATACCCCCGGGTTGCCGACCCGGTGGGTCCGACCTGTTGACCCGGCAGGTTGGACCTGTGTCCATGTCTAGCTAAGATGCAATTCATAACATGGTGATCAATCATAGAAAGAACACAAATATAATCAATAAAACCAAGATGATAAATATACTCATAAATAACTAAGTAGAAACAAATCCTCACAATCTATTCAACCATGTCTTCAAATCACAGGTGAAACTATGAGTTTAGCAACTCATAGGCCAAAAACCTCTCTTCTCTCTCAAACCGTTCATTTTCTAACCTCTCTCAATTATTCCAAAACACATACGGCTAAAAACAATAGAAATAACCTAATAAAGAGCCGTGGAAATTCATAGAAATATAATAATATTATAATAGAAAATAGAATCTTCGGATCCAAATTGGGATGGCTGAACATGGCATCACGGCGGGCGCCGCCTAAGGCACAATGAGCGCAACCCTACGTAGTGACGACTTTCTTCTTCTCTTCAATGTTGGTGACCCGCTGCATTGGTTACCCGTCGACCCGGCGGGTGACCCCCTGACCCGTCGACCCGGTGGGTGACCCGCTGACCCGTCGACCCGGCGGGTGACCTGAACCCGTCGACCGTGGGAATCTTGGATCAGGGTTAGGGTCATACCCCCGGGTTACCGCCCGGAGGGTCCGACCCGTTAACCCAGCGGGTTGGACCCGTGTCCATGTCTAGCTAAGATGCAATTCATAACATGGTGATCAAACATAGAAATAACACAAATATAATCAGTAAAACCAAGATGATAAATATACTCATAAATAACTAAGTAGAAACAAATCCTCATAATCTATTCAACCATGTCTTTGAATCACAGTGGAAACTATGAGTTTAGCAACTCATACGCCAAAATCCTCTCTTCTCTCTCAAAACGTTCATTTTCTAACCTCTCTCAATTATTCCAACACACATACGACTGAAAACAATAGAAATAACCTAATAAAGAGCCGTGGAAATTCATAGAAATATAATAATATTATAATTTAAAATAGAATCTTCGGATCCAAGTTCGGATGGCTGAACATGGCATCACGGCGGGCGCCGCCTAAGGCACAACGAGCGCCACCCTACGCAGTGACGACTTTCTTCTTCTCTTCAATGTTGGTGACCCGCTACGTTGGTGACCCATCGACCCGGCGGGTGACCCGCTGATGTGATCGTAGTCGCCCATGAGCTTGACTCTTTTTTCCAACAAGGGTTTGTCTTCGGAGCAGAACATCAACTTTCATTTGTGAAGACTGTTTGGCGACACCTCGGTATTATGACTCGTTCTAGCTGTATAAAATTCCGATTGAAGCCAATGAGGACTTGTTGGAAATATATTTTAAGTGGCTACAATTGTATTGAAGGATGCAATCATCAAATCAGCTTGAAAGATGGACGAAATCTGGCATCTTTGGAGCAGTCCGAAAACCAGGCAGCTTGTCGGAAATGCAATAAATGAAGACGGAATGAATTCCATAAGGACGGATTAAATGACGAGGCTTTAGGGATTTTTGACCTTCCATCTCTTTGATGGCAACCAAGGTCATTCGTTTTCCGCCATTATGGTTGTCCATCTCTCCGTCATAAATCTCGGAAACCCTTTCTTATTATCTGTCATTAGTTTATCAATTTATTTTAATTTCTTTTATTTTTCATAGATTAAATATGTTTCCTATATAAAGGGATGTAAGAACATTTTTTTAGGACAAGTTGAATTTGAGAAAAAACTAAGCTTTGTGCTTCCTTCGTTTCGGGTTAAGAAACAACTCTATCTTGGTGAGATGCCGGATAAAACCTCTTGGTGAGATGCTAAGAGCGATTCCCTAGTGAGAGACAACGGAATCAAAGGGTCGGAAACACTTGGAGTGCGAGGCCGAGAGTGCGGAAGATCGAGTGTTGGAGAGAGCTCGGAGTGCGAGGCCGAGAGCTATCTTGCATCACATATCCCTCAACCCCCATCCCCTTCTTTACCACCATTCTAAGGCCTTCCACAGCCCCATTATCACCCTCAAATCATCCCCAAAACGTCAGTCTTAAAAGCCCTTTTAATCCCTCTCAAACAACCCCGTTCGGAATCGCCTCTGCACAGGCGACGTTTTGGGAAAACGCGATTTTCCGCTTTGTCTTACCTTTGATTGACGAGATCTGACCAAATCCGCCACCGCGACTTCAAGATCTACAAAAGTAGTACTCGCACGTCTCAAGAAACGAAGCCGATCGACGGGAAATCGGCATTCTTTGCCGACTGATCTTCTGCTCCAGAACTGCCAACAACTTCCCGACTTCTCCGAACTCTCGTCGCCGGTCCTTTTGCTTGAGCCCGGGTCTGAGCTCGTCAAGTGGTATCAGAGCAATGACAAGGGTTCCTCCAGCTTTCGGGTCAACATGTTCAAGAAGACGAGTTCTAAGCCTTTGTCCGAAGAGTGCATCCGATGGGTTATTCGAGCCTATGATGATGGGTATCTTCGTTGGAGTGACATGGATAAAGCTACATATGACGTAGTTGATCAAGAGCTCCGTAGGAGACATCGAAGGAGAAAGGCTCGAGAGAATGAGGCTCGTCATAAGAAGAAGGTTGAACTACCTTGGGAAGAGATCTGCAAGCTCGCGGAAGACTCAATTCAACAAGTACGGGAAATGCGAAAAGTCGTCAACACATAAGGGTCGACGCTATCGAAGCCCACAACAGCCCCACGTCCCTCTTCAAAGACGACATCCTCTACCTTCATGGGGGAAGCACTTGAGATTGAAGAAGGCAAGTCCAAGGATGTCCATATTGAGATTGCAAAGGTCAACCCTGAGCTTAAGAAAGATGACGAAGTCATCCAAATTCCCAAGGTTGGGCTTTTCATGAAGGAGAAACGAATGCCAACCAACATGCCTACCTTTCTGAATTCCATGTCAAGTAAGTGGATAGATTCAACTTCTTTCATTCCGTCTTCCTTGCCTTTCACGATTGAAGAAGAAGAAGCGATTCAAGATCCGTTCAAGAAAGAAAAAGCATGGTCGAAGAAGTCGCTCATTTCCATCACGAATTCGAGGACGAATCCTTTTCAAGGGGAGGAGGATGACGTGATCGTAGTCACCCATGACCTTGACTCTTTTTTCCAACAAGGGTTTGTCTTCGGAGTAGAACATCAACTTTCATTTGTGAAGACTGTTTGGTGACATCTCGGTATTATGACTCGTTCTAGCTGTATAAAATTCCGATTGAAGCCAATGAGCACTTGTTGGAAATATATTTTAAGTGGCTACAACATTATTGAAGGATGCAATCATCAAATCAGATTGAAAGATGGACGAAATCTGGCATCTTTGGAGCAGTCCGAAAACCAGGCAGCTTGTCGGAAATGCAATAAATGAAGACGGAATGAATTCAATAAGGACGGATTAAATGACGGGGCTTTAGGGATTTCCGACCTTCCATCACTTTGATGGCAACCAAGGCCATTCGTTTTCCGCCATTATAGTTGTCCATCTCTCCGTCATAAATGTCGGAAGCCCTTTCGTATTATCCGTGATTAGTTTATCAATTTATTTTAATTTCTTTTATTTTTCATAGATTAAATATGTTTCCTATATAAAGGGATGTAGGAACATTTTTGAGGACAAGTTGAATTTGAGAAAAAAAACTAAGCTTTGTGCTTCCTTCGTTTCGGGTTAAGAAACACATCTATCTTGGTGAGATGCTAGATAAAACCTCTTGGTGAGATGCTAAGAGAGATTCCCTAGTGAGAGACGACGGAATCAAAGGGTTGGAAACACTTGGAGTGCGAGGACGAGAGTGCGGAAGATCGAGTGTTGGAGAGAGCTCGGAGTGCGAGGCCGAGAGCTATCTTGCATCACATATCCCTCAACCCCCATCCCCTTCTTTACCACCATTCTAAGGCATTCCACAGCCCCATTATCACCCTTAACTCACCCCCAAAACGTCACTCTAAAAAGCCCTTTTAATACCTCTCAAACAACCCCGTTCGGAATCGCCTCTACACAGGCGATGTCTCGGGAAAATGCGATTTCCTGCTTCGTTTGACCTCCAATTGATGAGATCTGCCCCAATCCGCGACCGCGGCTTCAAGATCTACAAAATTAGTACTCGCACGTCCCAAGAAGCGAAGCTAATCGACGGGAAATTGGCATTCTTTACCGACTGATCTGCTGCTCCAGAACTGCCAACAACTTCCCGACTCCTCGGAACTCTCATCGCCAGTACTTTTGCTCCAGCCTGGGTCTGAGCTCGTCAAGTGGTATTAGAGCAATGACAAGGGTTCCGCCAGCTTTCGGGTCAACATGTTTAAGAAGACGAGTTCTAAGCCTTTGTCCGAAGAGTACATCCGGCGAGTGACCCGAACCCGTCGACCGTGGGAATCTCGGTCAGGGTTAGCGTCATACCCCCGGGTTGCCGACCCGGCGGGTCCGACCCGTTGACCCGGCGGGTTGGACCCGTGTCCATGTCTAGCTAAGATGCAATTCATAACTTGGTGATCAATCATAGAAATAACAAAAATATAATCAATAAACCCATGATAATAAATATACTCATAAATAACTAAGTAGAATCAAATATTCACAATCTATTCAACCATGTCTTCGAATCACATGTGAAACTATGAGTTTAGCAACTCATAGGCCAAAAACATCTCCTCTCTCAATTATTCCAACACACATACGACTGAAAACAATAGAAATAACCTAATCAAGAGCCGTTGAATTTCATAGAAATATAATAATATTATAGTAGAAAATAGAATCTTCGGATCCAAATTCGGATGGCTGAACATGGCATCACGGCGGGCGCCGCCGAAGACACAACGAGCGCCACCCTAAACAGTGACGATTTTCTTCTTCTCTTTAATGTTGGTGACCCGCTGCGTTTGTGACCCGTCGAACTAGCGGGTGACCCGCTGACACGTCGACTCGGCAGGTGACCCGAACCCGTCGACCGTGGGAATCTTGGGTCAGGGTTAGGGTCATACCCCCGGGTTGCCAACCCGGCGGGTCAGACCCGTTGACCCGGCAGGTTCGACCCGTGTCCATATCTAGCTAAGATGCAATTCATAAGATGGTGATCAATCATAGAAAGAACACAAATATAATAAAAAAACCCAAGATCATAAATACACTCATAAATAACTAAGTAGAAACAAATCCTCACAATCTATTCAACCATGTCTTCAAATCACAGGTGAAACTATGAGTTTAGCAACTCATAGGAAAAAAACCTCTCTTCTCTCTCAAACCGTTCATTTTCTAACCCCTCTCAATTATTCCAACACACATACGGCTAAAAACAATAGAAATAACCTAATAAAGAGTCATGGAAATTCATAGAAATATAATAATATTGTAATAGAAAATAGAATCTTCGGATCCAAATTCGGATGGCTGAACATGGCATCACGGCGGGCGCCGCCTAAGGCACAATGAGCGCCACCCTACGTAGTGACGACTTTCTTCTTCTCTTCAATGTTGGTGACCCGCTACATTGGTGAGCCGTCGACCCTGTGGGTGACCCACTGACCCGTCGACCCGGCGGGTGACCCGAACCCGTCGACCGTGGGAATCTCGGATCAGGGTTAGGGTCATTCCCCCGGGTTGCCGACCCGGCGGGTCCGACCCGTTGACCCGGCGGGTTGGACCCGTGTCCATGTCTAGCTAAGATGCAATTCATAACATGGTGATCAATCAGAGAAATAACACAAATATAATCAATAAACCCAAGATGATAAATATACTCATAAATAACTAAGTAGAAACAAATCCTCACAATCTATTCAACTATTTCTTCAAATCACAGGTGAAACTATGAGTTTAGCAACTGATAGGCAAAAAACCTCTCTTCTCTCTCAAACCGTTCATTTTCTAACCCCTCTCAATTATTCCAACACACATACGGCTAAAAACAATAGAAATAACCTAATAAAGAGCCGTGGAAATTCATAGAAATATAATAATATTATAATATAAAATAGAATCTTCGGATCCAAATTCGGATGGCTGAACATGGCATCACGGCGGGCGCCACCTAAGGCACAACGAGCGCCACCCTACGCAGTGACGACTTTCTTCTTCTCTTCAATGTTGGTGACCCGCTGCGTTAGTGACCCGTCGACCCGACGGGTGACCCGCTGACCCATCGACCTGGCGGGTGACCCGTACCCGTCGACTATGGGAATATCGGGTGAGGGTTAGGGTCATAACCCCGGGTTGCCGACCCGGCGGGTCCGACCCATTGACCCGGCGGGTTGGACTCGTATCCATTTCTAGCTAAGATGCAATTCATAACATGGTGATCAATCATAGAAATAACACAAATATAATCAATAAACCCAAGATGATAAATATACTCATAAATAACAAAGTAGAATCCAATCCTCACAATCTATTCAACCATGTCTTCGAATCTTATGTGAAACTATGAGTTTAGAAACTCATATGCCAAAAACCTCTCTTCTCTCTCAAAACGTTCATTTTCTAACCTCTCTCAATTATTCCAACACACATACGACTGAAAACAATAGAAATAACCTAATAAAGAGCCGTGGAAATTCATAGAAATATAATAATATTATAATAGAATATAGAATATTTGGATCCAAATTCGGATGGCTGAACATGGCATCACGGCGGGCGCCGCCTAAGGCACAACGAGCGCCACCCTACGAAGTGACGACTTTCTTTTTTTCTTCAATGTTATGCTTCCTTCCTCTTTCGTAGTCTCTTCCTCAGCCTTCTTATGTTCAAAAACATGTCTTCTAAGCTTTTCCAAGATCCCATCCATGGTCAGAATGTAAAACTGCAGAATAGACACTAAAAAGGCGTAGATTCCAAACTCGAATACTTCACATACAAGATATGAAATTAGACTAAAACATATGCAAAACTCTTATCTAAATGCCATAAGAAATACCAATAATGCCTATATAAAATATACATTATGAGTAGTGTCCAGACGTGATCCTCTAGATTGATTGTGTACATTATCGCACACTCGCACTGCGCGCATGGGATCTTCATTCCCAACGCACCAAATATTAAAGAAAAACCCAAAAATTAATCAAACATCTTTTCCTTTAGTTTTTTATGTCCGAGTGATTTTGTTAATTGTACCTTTGGAAATAAACAAAACATAATATTGAATTGAAATTTTGTTTTTTTGGTAAAAATAATAGTATATGGGTATTGTAGTTAAAATATTTTAAAATATATATATATATGTAAAATGGATTTCTATGGGTAGATAAAATTAATTCTTACATAAATATAATTTTTATTTTATTTTTTAATTGTAAAAAATGTCTAAAACTATTTTTTATAGGATTAATTCACATGTGCCTTCATTGTGTGTGTTAAGGGCCTCACTTTTTGAGGCTCTTGTATACGGGCTTCGGGATGGGCCTCTTAGTGAGTTGATAGCCCTATAATCAATAGGACTCGTATTGATTACCTATAATTCTAATGTATAAAAAAGGCGGATGCAATCAATTTGCTCGCATCATGTACGTACTATATTGTTTATTATTCAAACCAAAATTTAATATAGTACAAATTAATTAATTCATGCTAACACTAACTTCAAGTGTAGTTGGTGCGGAACGAATGTCGTTGACACTTTCGCCCTTTGCCAAATAATAATAATATCATAATTCAAAACTCAAAATCAATAGATTACTAAATCAATGAATTGATAAATCAAACAACTACTAGTATAGCGATGAAGTCCGGATTTGAACCCACAGATAGAAGCGGATTACTATGCAATACCTCTCACAATGACTCTTATGACAAAAGTAATGACTTGTGACAAATTGATAACAAATAAAGTGAATAAAAGTAATGATTCCAAAGTGATTGCTAATAAAGATATAAGAAACATTTCACCTGTAATTCTATGACAATGACTGATGATCATGGTCCTAGGATTGATTATCAATTAATCATAAGCATATATCTACTTGACTAATTTTGAAGGATCTACAGAGATACAATCACCTTATTCAATATCACTAAAGAATAGCATTAAACACTCAAGCTTTTACACCAATTAGTCTATCGATTCAATCCAATTAAGACACAATCGGAACAACCCTAATCAGCCCTAATCGACATCTAACGATATAGATCAATCGAAATCATCCACTACTAAGACAAGGAAATATCACTATTTCAATACCTTTGTTTGCTATGAAGAAAACAATAAAGAATTCATAGCTAAGATTGGACATGGCCACGGGTCGCGGGTCGGTGACCCGTCGGGTCAAGGTTGAAGGGTCAAAGGGTTGACTTGGGTTGAGGATCAGGGTCAAAGGATTGGCCCGTGACCCGGCGTGTCCGACCCGAGTCGACCCGGCGGGTAAACCCTCTATTTCATTTATTTTTTTCAAATTTTTTTTCCATAAAATAAATTTATAATTATTATTTATATTATATAAATTATGCTTAGAATAATTGATAATATTACATAAACTAATATGCAATGACAATGTGAGAGAAATGATCCCATATTCTTCTCATTTTATAGACTTGGAAGTCTTCCTTCCATCCCCTCATTTCCAATGTGGGACAAACACTATATCCCACATCGAAAATATGGAGTTAGAATGACAAGTCATGAGGCTATATATATGTATCCCACTATTCTATTTCTCTCACTTCACTTGTTTATACATTTCCTACATAAGAAATTAAGTTGGAAATTAAGTTTGAGAAAAAATATGTCCTCATATTTTTTCCTGTTACATCCCACATTGAAATCATTGTGGATCAAAGATTTGGTATGGAGATATAAAATCTTCCCACATTTTTAACACTTCATATCAAAGTGATAAAATGTGTTGTGAAGATTTTATCTTCATATATCATTTATTTATTTATTTTTAATAGTTAATTATTCATAAGCATATATCTACATGACTAAAGTTGAAGGATCTACATGGATACAATCATCTTATTCAATATCACTAAAAAATAGCATTAAACACTCAAGCTTTTAGACCAATTGGCCTATCGATTCAATCCAATTAAGACACAATCGGAACAACCCTAATCGACATCTAACGATATAAATCAATCGAAATCATCCACTATAAAGACAAGAAAATATCACTACTTCAATACCTTTGTTTGCTATGAAGAAAATAATAAAGAATTCATAGCTAAGATTATACATGGCCACGGGTCACGGGTTGGTGACCCACTGCGTTGGTGACCCGTCGACCCGGCGTGTGACCCGCTGACCCGTCGACCCGGAGGGTGACCCGCTGACCCATCGACCCGGCGGGTGACCCGAACCCGTCGACCATGGGAATCTCGGTCAGGGTTAGGGTCATACCCCCGGGTTGCCGACCCGGCGGGTTGGACCCGTGTCCATGTCTAGCTAAGATGCAATTCATAACATGTTGATCAATCATAGAAAGAACACAAATATAATCAATAAACCTAAGATGATAACTATATGTTGTTGGAGGAAATCGAGAATCGCAAATAAAATACCAATAAAGCAAGGCAAACCAGATTCCGTCCTTTGCAAATGATTACAAGACTCCCTCCCGATGCAGTAGTGGGAAGTCAGGATCGATCCACGAGGAAGCGTGTCAGCGGATCCTAGGCAGCAGATGAATCTCACGGCAGTGGTCGACTTACAGATGCTCGATCTTGACTAGGGTTAGTCGACAGAAGATCGGGCAAGTCGAAAAGAGAAGTAGCAACTCTCAGTGGTTGGTCGATATCGACGAGTTTTTACTCGATATCGAGTAAAGCTTTCGTCGACGTCGGGTACCTACACACCAGAAGCTACAACGATCTAGATGATCGAAGGTCAGTAGTCGATATCGACCAAAATTAGTCGATATCGAGGAGACAGAAAGTAAAAACAAGCAAATTTCGAATCGTAACTTGATGAATGAAAGAAAACTTCCAAGATTAGGGTTTGTGAAAACGATAACCAAACATGTATAAAGCCAGAATAAAACAAATAATCATGTAAATTGCATCGAAGGATCAAACTTTCGCCTTTTCCAACAATTAGACAACTCTTTCAAGAAACCCTAATTGTATCTACTGATTTTATGTTTATAATCCAAGTTGTTAGCATGGATCTCCATAAGATGGGTAATAAACACATAACAAGTAGTAGATGTTCAAAACATGATACAAGTCGGATCTTTACCTCAAACACGCGTGGCTATCGTTGGGCTCACCCTAACCCTAGAAGTAGGTGGACTACTCGCGCCTCATCGCAATCGCATACATTGATTGAAAAGACATAACTTGCAATAAACTATATTCAAAGTCTTTACAATCCCGACACTCCAACTTTCGTTGACAGCCAAAACCCTAAAACCTTTGAACTCCTAAACTTCTCTGTGGAACTACTTCTCTAGCTTCTGAATTAAATGAATAAAATCCAGCCCCATGGGCTTTATTTATAGGCTTCTAATCGTTTCTCATCAAGGAAGGAAATCTCTATCTAATATTTAAAGATAAAACTTTATTAAAAGAAATATTTATCATAAAAGGAAATATATCTAAATATCCAAATATCTTCATGTGTGGATAAATCCTCTCTCCATGGATAGATCTTGATCAAACTTGATAGATCTCGGAGTCCTTCGTACCCAAGCAAGCCCACCTCGACTCGGACAACCCAACCGCGTAACGCGGCCCAGGAAGATTTTACTCGATATCGAGTAATTTCCTCGATATCGAGGAAAGGTGTCGTCGATATTGGCTCGTCTGGCTTGCTTGAGCAACTGCTTCTCGACTTGGCTTGGACAGGTGGTCTTGGTCTGGTCGATATCGAGCAATTTACTCGATATCAAGGAAGTTCTGGTCGGTATGTCTAGGTCTTTGGCTTCTCGATCAGGTGCTGCTTCCTCGACTCCGGGTATGGCTTTAGGTCTTTGTCGATATCGAGTAAAAGTACTCGATATCGAGTAAGGCTCTGGACTCGGGTTGGCTTTGTCTTCAGTTCCTCGTTCAACTCCTCCTCGATCATGCTTTGCCCGGACTTCTTTAGTCGATATCGAGGAAGTGTACTCGATATCGAGTAAGACTCAGCTTCCGTCTTTGCTTCTTGGTTTTGCCCCGGAATGGCTCCAAATTCTGTAATATTAAACCAAAACTTATTTAGACCTCTATTTCTTGAAAATAAGCATATATTATATAAATTCAACATTTTCCCATCCCGAAATATGCAAAGTGTATAGAATATGGAGCTAAAATGTGCATTTCAACATGGCTATTTTATTGGACATCAATATACTCATAAATAACTAAATAGAATCAAATCATCACAATCTATTCAACCATGTTTTCGAATCAGAGGTGAAACTATGAGTTTAGCAACTCATAGGCCAAAAACGTCTCTTCTATCTCAAAACGTTCATTTTCTAACCTCTCTCAATTATTCCAACACACATACGGCTGAAAACAATAGAAATAACCTAATAAAGAGCCGTGGAAATTCATAGAAATATAATAATATTATAATAGAAAATAGAATCTTCGGATCCATATTCGGATGGCTGAACATGGCATCACGGCGGGCGCCGCCTAAGGCACAACGAGCGCCACCATACGCAGTGACGACTTTCTTCTTCTCTTCAATGTTGTGCTTCCTTCCTCTTTCGTAGTCTCTTCCTCAGTCTTCATATGTTCCAAAACATGTCTTCTAAGCTCTTCCAAGATCTCATCCAAGGTCAGAATGTAAAACTGCAGAACATACACTAAATAGACGTAGATTCCAAATTCGAATACTTCACAAACAAGATATGAAACTAGACTAAAACATATGCAAAACTCTTATCTAAATGCAATAAGAAATACCTATAATGCCTATATAAAATATACATTTTGAGTAGTGCTCAGACGTGATCCTCTAGATTGATTTTGTACATTATCGCACACTCGCACTGCGCGCATGGGATATTCATTCCCAACAAATCAAATATTAAAGAAAAACCCAAAAATTAATTAAACATCTTTTCCTTTAATTTTTTATGTCCGAGTGATTTTGTTAATTGTACCTTCCGAAAAATCTAATTAGTTAATTGTACCCCAAACAAAAAATTATGTAGGGTGTACAATATCCATAATTCAACTAAATGGTCACTGTTTGACTAGTGACCATTGATGCCAATTTTTGTGATCTCATTTTGTAATGTTAACCGTTGATATTTTGTATGCCAAATTTTTTTTTTTACCGTGGTGCCAATTTTTCATAGTAGTTTTTTTATGTCTTTTCTTTGATGACATTTTTTTTATTATTGTGATGCCACTTTTTTTGAACTAGTATTTTGATACCATTTTTCTAACAGTAAATGGTATCCAATATATCAAAATTTTATGCCCTTTGCAAATCTGACCCTCCCCTGCCCAAATTTACAAATATGTCAAAAGTGTTCAAAATTTTGCAAAAATAACAGGTAAAAAAAATCTGGGAAACCGGAAGATTCTTATGCGCGAGTTCGACCTAGCACCAACGCCATCCATCCTGATCCACAGGGAGTGGGGGTCCTCCTTCTCGCCGCCACCGGCCGGCCACGCATCCGTTAGGGGTCGCCGCCTCTACACTGGTGGCCTCCGACGGCGATGAAACCCATGGCACCGCCTCTAGGGCTTGCGATTTGAGAAGAGGTGAACAGCGCGAGGCTTCTTCTCCGGCTGGCCCTGGCCTGCTACTTCTTCTCCGGCGCGGCCTTGCATAGGCTTCTATCTGAATCGGTTCCAGATTCGACCGATTCGGAGCTCGCCCCCAACTGGAAGTCCGTCGTCGGTGGTCGAGCGATTCGGTGGTGGACTGGTGGATCACGGCAGGCACCGACGGTGACTCGAGTGATGCTTGACTAGATTCACGGTATGTCTCTCGCGCTCGCAGACTCTCTCTCCAGTATCCGCCTCGCTCTCGCAAGTTTGCAACTCCTGAATTGCAGACTTGCAATTGCAATTGTAGAACGAACAGGTTGAAATCTGAAGTGCTAAACTTGTGTTGGCGTCTTTGTGGAACTGGACAAAACTACTCAATTAAATAGCAGTGCATTCTTGACCATTAAGTACTTACATGATGCTGGAGCTAAAGTTATTATCATAAGCAACTGGAGAATGAAAGGCAATGCAAAGCTTCATTTATTGAAAGATGTTTCAGGTGCTACTTCATTGTTTCTTTAATTGTTTCCTTTTGCATTTGTCCAGTTTAGCTAATTTCTTGACACAAATGTAATCTCAACACTACAACCATTTATACCTAGACTGACATGGTGTTTAAGACATGACACTTGGATGTAGAAGGAGGCAGAATACAAATCCAAGATTCAACTTTTGTGCTACTTTTTGGGATAAATCTTAAAAGGACTATCAATACTTTACTTCCCAATTTTTAATGAGAAATTCCATTATGTTCTATTTTGTATTTTAGAATTTTTGTCATTGGCGCTGCAACTGCAAGTTATACCAGAACAAGGCATTTTCACTCATGCATTAACAAGATTGGAACCATATGAAAGGGGAAGAGTACTTCTTCTGGGTGATCTATCTGACGTCAAAGAGGAACATGCAAATGATGTAGAGTTTGCTGAAGGACTTTCAGCAGGAATTGACATATTCGTCAATGACTCATTTTCATTGGCTAATAAAGTTCTTGCATCAACTATGGGAATTACTCGTTTCTGTTGTGCCTCCCTTAATGGTCGATATTCTTAGGTTGTGAAGTTTCTGAGATAGATAAAATATGTGAGGTGTTATTCTTTTATTGGCATAAACTTTGATTCTATTGGCTAGGGAAAATCATATACTGGCTAGTAAACAAAAAATCGCATATATTTTCCTTTTGCATCATTGGGAAGATGTTGCACACGGGAATATGTTGAAGGAAAGCAGCCGACTTTAGCTTTAGTACTTCGTTGTGTTTGTTTTAGGTCTAAAACATTTCCTCCCTTTTTGATGGATGATCCCTTATGTTCTGGATTTATGTATGGATGGTTTTATGGTTGGTTGTTCTGAATGTTGTTCTGACTGCTTTAGTTTGTGCTTAATATTGTCTATCCTGCTGCTGGGAAGTTTCAGAGATTGACACAAGATATGACAGGGATTAGTCGTATATTGGCTAAGACGAGATCCGGTAGGGGTTACTTCTACATTGGCTAAGACATCGTTGTCACTGGCTAGATAATAGTATCTACTGGCTAGTAATTTGCATCGCAAATATTCGGGTTTCGCATCTTAGGCAAACAAAATAGACAACCATAAAAACCATCCGTCGCCGACTGAAAAGAAAAGGCGTCCGTACAACGAGCGGCATATGATGACCTTACCATTCCACACTTACTTAGGTTTTAATTGTTTAATCGTTTCCACCTTTTGGATGACTTGTGTTTGATTACTGATAAGGTAGGTTGTGGTCTTGTGGTCACTTGTTTATATGTGTTATGGATGGTTATTGTGAATTCTGCATTATGACGTATTTCGTTTGAGTTTAATGGTCGATGTACTTAGGATGAGAAGTTTATGAGATAAATAAGATGTGTCAGGGGTTATTATCTTATTGGCATAGACTTTGATTTTATTGGCTAGGGAAAATCATATACTGGCTAGCAAATAAAAAATCGCATACATTTGTCTTTTGCATCGTCGATAAACTAAACGGTCAGTTATGTACATTCAAAACTACCAAAATCCCAAAGTGTCATTGAGTTACAAGCAAACTAACAAAATACTACATTCGACTACGCAAAAGAAGAGTTACCCAACTAAACATCAATTTCTTGACCTTTCCACGCCACGCTTGCTTATATCCTCCGACGCTTCCGGCGAAGGAACTCTCCCCAAGACGGGTACCTGCTTGTCTCCATTATCTTACTCCTGATGGACCCAAACGACATGCTCTCCTCTATGAGCATTGCCCCCTCCTCCATGTCCATGTCGGGAGCTTTACCTTTCATCTCCGGAGCAACGATTGTCGGTTCTACCCATTATGTTGTTTTGTACTCAACTTGTTATGTATTGGTTAGGAACTTTAGTACTTTCTAGTTTTTGGTTTAGGTCTTAATTGTTTAATCGTTTCCACGTCGGGAGCTTACCTTTCATCTTCGAAGCAACGATTGTCGGTTCTGCCCAGATTTTCTGGTTTATCTTGCCAGTTGTGTGAATTTTTGTGCCAGCTGAATTGTTGTATTTGCCATTGAAATGGTTATCCATGCCATACTCCAAATTGAGATCAAGATGCGATATAGACCAAACTTTACTTCAAAATATTTATTTCCATAAACATATACAAAGTGGGTGTCTATACATAGATAAAATTAAATTAAGTTCAAAAATAAATTTATTTTTTAATTTTAACAAATGAAAATGCCTGAAATTTAGTTTAAATCAATTAAATAGGTCTCTTTCTCTCCCCCCTCTCTCTATCCCACCCTCTTTCCATTTGACACGTGTCCAAAATTTTCACACCCTCTTTCCTAGTTTGTGCTGAGTATAACCGGCAACCTGTTGAGATTAATTTGCAAGAATGACAATTTGTCATTCCTTTGCAAATTTTTTGGGTGTTGGTTATTTTTGCAAAGTGTACCATAAAATGGTATATCCATGCAAATTAGCCTTTTTCTAATGTAATTATTTGACGCCAATTTTTTTAATCAAATAGTTTATGATAATTTATTCCATGGGAGTTTGGGTCGTGTCTCAGTCCTAGTGTGGCTGATCATCCGAAAAAAAGAGCTAAGCATCATTGGCTTTCGATGCCACTTATCTAATAAAATGGTTTAATTACACTTTTTTAATGCCCCTTTTTTTTAAAAAACCTTAGCTTGATGGAAAATTTGTATTTATTGTGATGCCACTTTTTTAACTGGTTTAATGCCACTTTTCTGATGTAATTTTTTGATGTCACTTTTCTATTTTAATTGTTTAATGCCACTTTTTTAATCCAAGTGGATCAAAAGTTCACAAAACACATTGAAAAAAAAGGCTTTAAAGAGCATTACTTCTTTGGCTGCAAAACCATACATTTTCTATAAAGTATTTATTCGATCAGGATAAAGTATGTTAACAACAATAATTATATTAAACTAAGAGCATTACTTATTTTACAGTTATAGATTTTGGAATTTTTTTTCCAATGAAAAGCATACTACTCTTGAAACTCAAGACCAGTTCATTCGAAACCAGCAATGTCAAACTGTAGTATTTTTTTAAAGGAAATAATTCGAAATTCTACGTATCAATCGAAGTTTGCAAAAACGAGAGGTCGAAAAAGGGCAGACAGGCAAACCGTCATGACACAACCTAATAAAAGCAAAATATATACAAAGAGCCTGAATACAAACACGACGTATCGATGTCGGGGAGGATATAAAACCCCAATAGTGTTGGGTTCCCTCTTATATGGGGGAAGACTCCAATGGACTAGTTTACAATATGGTTTTTACCTTGTGAAGTTTTACCCTCCTCCTTTATAAAAGGGAATGTCTTTCCATTTGGGAAAGTAAGAGAGAGAAAACAAAGAGTAAGAAAGGGAGAAAAGAGAGAGTTTTGGAGAGAACTTCGTATGTCTTGGTTCAGCCTACTTTGAAGTGCCTCGATCGACGACCAAACAACCTCCGATTGGGACGATTTTCTAGTAAGTTGTTCAACTCATCATAGGATTCCTTTTGTACGGTTGGATCGTCGTTTTGAGCCTCCAATCTCATATCCCCTTTGCTAGTGTCCTCTCTTGGGTTTTGTTGATTTCCACCAACTGGGTGATGAAAATTAGAGATTTGACCAATGTTTTTTATGCTTGATGTTGTATACCTCTAGCTTTATGTAGGGAAGATTGTACCCACTTGTTATTGTTGATAATGGAAGTTTCTGGCTCCCGTTGTTTTTTCCTCATTTTGGGTTTTCCACGTAAATCTAGTGTTCTTTGTACTTGGTTATTTTATCTTCTGTTTGTGTCTTATTGTTGGTTTGGGTTGCTTGAGTTTGGTTCTTTGGTTTACAGTTCTTGTCCATCCCGATTCGTATGTGTTAAAGGGGTGTGTATGACGTCCCCTGCTTTCCGGCATAACAGACTGGTATTAGAGCCAAGTTTCGGATGGAGGAAAAGAACAGTTTTTGTGGTTGCAGGAGGATGGTAAAGTATGAAATAAATATAGTTCAGACTGACTTCCCTGTCTCAGCAAATAATTCCAAGACTTCCTCCCGTTGTAGTAGAAGGACAACACAAACAGAAACTCAAAAATCGACAACAGAACAGAAACTCTACTCGACCTAGACAAACCGTACT
Organism: Persicaria tinctoria; assembly: GCA_037127255.1. NCBI lineage: Eukaryota > Viridiplantae > Streptophyta > Magnoliopsida > Caryophyllales > Polygonaceae > Persicaria > Persicaria tinctoria. The sequence goes on along the minus strand of JBANSL010000006.1, from coordinate 52,416,200 downwards.
CGAGATCGACTACAGTCCTACTCGATCTCGACAAGCTCTACTCTATGTCGACTGGAAGACAGAAACTTTAAATTGCAAATTTCGAACACAAACTCAGATTTTCGATGAAATAAATTCAATATAATAAAGGACTTCCAAAGCCAGGGTATCAACACCACAACGATAACCATGCAAAGTAACACATAAAGGCATAAAAGATCATGCTTTTCCATCAAACAACTTTCGTTATTAACAAATAGGCATATAGAGGCTTTCGCATAAACCCTAATTGTTACTAACCCTTTTCAAATAATTAATCCAAGTTTCATTAAGATAACTTTTGCTTCAATAACACAAAAGAGGATCACCTAAAACTCTCGCAAAAGAATCATGCTCATAGGGATAGAAGATGAATTGCATAAAAAGATCTGACCTTTACCGCATCACTTCACATGGCCACCGTCGGGCTCACCCCAGCCCCAGAAGTGGGTGGACTACTCACGCCTCATCGCAATCGCAGACATTGATTGATAAAAAGAAACTTGTATTAACTAAATTCAAAGCCTTTACAATCCCGGCAATCAACTTTCGCTGAACGCCAAAACCTTAAAAACCTTAGAACTCCTACTTACTTGAATGAAATTGATTGTGTTTCTGAATGATTGAAAAACCAGCCCCTAGGGCTTTATTTATAGCCTTCTAATCCTTGCTAATCAAGGATAGAATCTCCTATCTATATCTAAAATTATATCTAAAATGCTTAAGGATAAATAAATGCGATAAAGGAATTAAATCTAAAAGGAAAAGATAAATCTAAACTAGGTAATATGTCTTCATGTTGATAGATCTCCCTTCCATAGATCGACTTGATAGAATTGGATAGAATCTCGGCCAACTCGACTTCCTTCATGCTCAAGGATTACCAACTCTACTCGGACTGCTCACGTCGACGCGTTTCCAGAACCCGGTCTACTCGATCTCGACAAGGGCTTGTCGATCTCGACTAGGATTCATCGTCGATTGGACTTCTCGGGTGACTCTGCTCGACAGGCTCGGATCTGGGCTCCTGGGCGTCGTCGATCTCGACTAGAGCTCCTCGGCGTCGTCGATCTCGACTAGGGCTCCTCGGCGTCGTCGATCTCGACTAGGGCTCCTCGAGATCGACTAGGGTGGTGGTCGAGGATGGCTTTCTGGTGATCTCGAGGACTCCTCCTCGGCATGGACTCGGACAGGCGCTCTGGGCTTACTCGACTTCGACAAGATCTCCTCTAGATCGAGTAGGGTTGCTCAGCGTCTTCGTCCTCGGCTTGGCACAGCTTCGTCGACTCCGGGTTGTGGTGTTGAGGTGTAGTCGATCTCGACTAGTGGTACTCGAGATCGAGTAGGCTCCCGGAGTCGGGTTGATATGGCTCTTGACTTTGCTCTTAGTCGACAAGGCCTGGGCTCGGACATGTTCGTCGAGATCGAGTAAGGTCCACTCGAGATTGAGTAACCTTAGCTCTCAGCTTGATTCGACTAGTTCCACTGCTTCTTTGACCTTGGACTTCTGTAGTGGTTTTTTGAGCTTTTCCGACCTTCCTTAGAGTTGTTGTAAAATGCCTCGAATTCTGCGAATTTAAACAAAAACTGGTGTAGATTCCATAATTTGGCAAATAAACATAAACTACATAGATTATGTACTATCTTAGCCCAAATGAATGATATGTATGCAGAAATCGATATAAATGTAACTGTAAAACATGGCAGATTCAGCTCACAACAAACACCCCATACTTGTTGTCGCAGGAGGATGGTCAAGTATGAAATAAATATAAAATATAGTTCAGACTGACTTCCCCGTCTCAACAAATAATTACAAGACTTCCTTCCGTTGTAGTAGAAGGTTGTCAGGATCGATTCACGAGGAAACACGTCAGCAGTTCTCAGGTAGCAAAAGAATCTCACAGATAGAATAGCAGAAAGAAGACAGAAACAAAGACAGAAAAGAACAAAGAAAGAAAAGACAAAGCAAAGCAGAAACAAAAGCAAAGACAGAAAATAGCGAAAGAAAGTAAAGAACAAAGCAAGAGAGAGGCTTACTCGATCTCGACAAGTGGGCACTCGAGATCGACAAAGGACAGAAGAAAATCGACAACAGTAGGCAAGAGCTCAACTCGACCTAGACAAACAGTACTCGAGATCGACTACAGTCCTACTCGATCTCACTCGATCTCGACAAGCTCTACTCTATGTCGACTGGAAGAAAGAAACTTTAAATTGCAAATTTCGAACACAAACTCAGATTTTCGATGAAATAAATTCAATATAATAAAGGACTTCCAAAGCCATGGTATCAACACCACAACGATAACCATGCAAAGTAACACATAAAGGCATAAAAGATCGTGCTTTCCATCAAACAACTTTCGTTATTAACAAATAGGCATATAGAGGCTTTCGCATAAACCCTAATTGTTACTAACCCTTTTCACATAGTTAATCCAAATTTCATTAAGATCACTTTCTCTTCAATAACACAAACATGGATCACCTTCAACTCTCGCAAAAGAATCATGCTCATAGGGATAGAACGCCAAAACCTTAAAAACCTTAGAACTCCTACTTACTTGAATGAAATTGATTGTGTTTCTGAATGATTGAAAAACCAGCCCCTAGGGCTTTATTTATAGCCTTCTAATCCTTGCTAATCAAGGATAGAATCTCCTATCTATATCTAAAATTATATCTAAAATGCTTAAGGATAAATAAATGCGATAAAGGAATTAAATCTAAAAGGAAAAGATAAATCTAAACTAGGTAATATGTCTTCATGTTGATAGATCTCCCTTCCATAGATCGACTTGATATAATTGGATAGAATCTCGGCCAACTCGACTTCCTTCGTGCTCAAGGATTCCCAACTCTACTCGGACTGCTCACGTCGATGCGTTTCCAGAACCTGGTCTACTCGATCTCGACAAGGGCTTGTCGATCTCGACTAGGATTCATCGTCGATTGGACTTCTCGGGTGACTCTACTCGACGGCCTCAGATCTGGGCTCCTGGGCATCGTCGATCTCGAGTAGGGCTTCTCGGCGTCGTCGATCTCGACTAGGGCTCCTCGAGATCGACTAGGTTGGTGGTCTAGGATGGCTTTCTAGTGATCTCAAGGACTCCTCCTCGGCATGGACTCGGACAGGCGCTCTGGGCTTACTCGACTTCGACAAGATCTCCTCTAGATCGAGTAGGGTTGCTCAGCGTCTTCGTCCTCGGCTTGGCACAGCTTCGTCGACTCCGGGTGTGGTGTCGAGGTGTAGTCGATCTCGACTAGTGGTACTCGAGATCGAGTAGGCTCCCGGAGTCGGGTTGATATGGCTCTCGACTTTGCTCTTAGTCGACAAGGCCTGTGCTCGGACATGTTCGTCGAAATCGAGTAAGGTCCACTCGAGATTGAGTAACCTTGGCTCTCAGCTAGATTCGACTAGTTTCGCTACTTCTTTGACCTTGGACTTCTGTAGTGGTTTTTTGAGCTTTTCCGACCTTCCTTAGAGTTGTTGTAAAATGCCTCGAATTCTGCGAATTTAAACAAAAACTGGTGTAGATTCCATAATTTGGCAAATAAACATAAACTACATAGATTATGTACTATCTTAGCCCAAATGAATGAAATGTATGCAGAAATCGACATAAATGTAACTGTAAAACATGGCAGATTCAACTCATAACAAACACCCCATACTTGTTGTTGCAGGAGGATGGTCAAGTATGAAATAAATATAAAATATAGTTCAGACTGACTTCCCTGTCTCAACAAATAATTACAAGACTTCCTCCCGTTGTAGTAGAAGGTTGTCACGATCGATCCACGAGGAAACACGTCAGCAGTTCTCAGGTAGCAAAAGAATCTCAGAGACAGAATAGCAGAAAGAAGACAGAAACAAAGACAGAAAAGAACAAAGAAAGAAAAGACAAAGCAAAGCAGAAACAAAAGCAAAGACAGAAAATAGCAAAAGAAAGTAAAGAACAAAGCAAGACAGAGGCTTACTCGATCTCGACAAGTGGGCACTCGAGATCGACAAAGGACAGAAGAAAATCGACAACAGTAGGCAAGAGCTCAACTCGACCTAGACAAACAGTACTCGAGATCAACTACAGTCCTACTCGATCTCACTCGATCTCGACAAGCTCTACTCTATGTCGACTGGAAGAAAGAAACTTTAAATTGCAAATTTCGAACACAAACTCATATTTTCGATGATATAAATTCAATATAATAAAGGACTTCCAAAGCCAGGGTATCAACACCACAACGATAACCATGCAAAGTAACACATAAAGGCATAAAAGATCATGCTTTCCATCAAACAACTTTCGTTATTAACAAATAGGCATATAGAGGCTTTCGCATAAACCCTAATTGTTACTAACCCTTTTCACATAATTAATCCAAGTTTCCTTAAGATCACTTTTGCTTCAATAACACAAACAAGGATCACCTTCAACTCTCGCAAAAGAATCATGCTCATAGGGATAGAAGATGAATTGCATAAAAAAATCTGACCTTTACCGCATCACCTCACATGGCCACCGTCGGGCTCACCTCAGCCCCAGAAGTGGGTGGACTACTCACGCCTCATCGCAATCGCAGACATTGATTGATAAAAAGAAACTTGCATTAACTAAATTCAAAGCCTTTACAATCCCGACAATCAACTTTCGCTGAACGCCAAAACCTTAAAAACCTTAGAACTCCTACTTACTTGAATAAAATTGATTGTGTTTCTGAATGATTGAAAAACCAGCCCCTAAGGCTTTATTTATAGCCTTCTAATCCTTGCTAATCAAGGATAGAATCTCCTATCTATATCAAAAATTATATCTAAAATGCTTAAGGATAAATAAATGCGATAAAGGATCTAAATCTAAAAGGAAAAGATAAATCTAAACTAGGTAATATGTCTTCATGTTGATAGATCTCCCTTCCATAGATCGACTTGATAGAATTGGATAGAATCTCGACCAACTCGACTTCCTTCGTGCTCAAGGATTCCCAACTCTACTCGGACTGCTCAGGTCGACGCATTTCCAGAACCTGGTCTACTCGATCTCGACTAGGATTCACCGTCGGTTGGACTTCTCGGGTGACTCTGCTCGACAGGCTCGGATCTGGGCTCCTGGGCGTCGTCGATCTCGACTAGGGCTCCTCGGCGTCGTCGATCTCGACTAGGGCTCCTCGAAATCGACTAGGGTGGTGGTCGAGGATGGATTTCTGGTGATCTCGAGGACTCCTCCTCGGCATGGACTCGGACAGGCGCTCTGGGCTTACTCGACCTCGACAAGATCTCCTCTAGATCGAGTAGGGTTGCTCAGCGTCTTCGTCCTCGGCTTGGCACAGCTTCGTCGACTCCGGGTGTGGTGCTGAGGTGTAGTCGTTCTCGACTAGTGGTACTCGAGATCGAGTAGGCTCCCGGAGTCAGGTTGATCTGGCTCTCGACTTTGCTCTTAGTCGACAAGGCCTGTGCTCGGACATGTTCGTCGAGATCGAGTAAGGTCCACTCGAGATCGAGTAACCTTGGCTCTCAGCTTGATTCGACTGATTCCGCTGCTTCTTTGACCTTGGACTTCTGTAGTGGTTTTCTGCGCTTTTCCGACCTTCCTTAGAGTTGCTGTAAAATGCCTCGAATTCTGCGAATTTAAACAGAAACTGGTGTAGATTCCATAATTTGGCAAATAAACATAAACTACATAGATTATGTACTATCTTAGCCCAAATGAATGAAATGCATGCAGAAATCGATATAAATGTAACTATAAAACATGGCAGATTCAGCTCACAACAAACACCCCATACTTGTTGTTGCAGGAGGATGGTCAAGTATGAAATAAATATAAAATATAGTTTAGACTGACTTCCCTATCTCAGCAAATAATGACAAGACTTCCTCCCGTTGTAGTAGAAGGTTGTCAGGATCGATCCACGAGGAAGCACGTCAACAGTTCTCAGGTAGCAAAAGAATCTCACAGAAAAAATAGCAGAAAGAAGACAGAAACAAAGACAGAAACGAACAAAGAAAGAAAAGACAAAGCAAAGCAGAAACAAAAGCAAAGACAGAAAATAGCGAAAGAAAGGAAAGAACAAAGCAAGACAGAGGCTTACTCGATCTCGACAAGTGGGCACTCGAGATCGACAAAGGACAGCAGAAAATCGACAACAGTAGGCAAGAGCTCAACTCGACCTAGACAAACAGTACTCGAGATCGACTGCAGTCCTACTCGATCTCTCTAGATCTCGACAAGCTCTACTCTATGTCGACCGGAAGAAAGAAACTTTAAATTGTAAATTTCGAACACAAACTCAGATTTTCGATGAAATAAATTCAATATAATAAAGGACTTCCAAAGCCAGGGTATCAACACCACAACGATAACCATGCAAAGTAACACATAAAGGCATAAAAGATCATGCTTTCCATCAAACAACTTTCGTTATTAACAAATAGGCATATAGAGGCTTTCGCATAAACCCTAATTGTTACTAACCCTTTTCACATAATTAATCCAAGTTTCATTAAGATCACTTTCACTTCAATAACACAAACAAGGATCACCTTCAACTCTCGCAAAAGAATCATGCTCATAGGGATATAAGATGAATTGCATAAAAAGATCTGACCTTTACCGCATCACCTCACTTGGCCACCGTCGGGCTCACCTCAGCCCCAGAAGTGGGTGGACTACTCACGCCTCATCGCAATCGCAGACATTGATTGATAAAAAGAAACTTGCATTAACTAAATTCAAAGCCTTTACAATCCCGGCAATCAACTTTCACTGAACCCCAAAACCTTAAAAACCTTAGAACTCCTACTTACTTGAATGAAATTGATTGTGTTTCTGAATGATTGTAAAACCAGCCCCTAGGGCTTTATTTATAGCCTTCTAATCCTTGCTAATCAAGGATAGAATCTCCTATCTATGTCTAAAATTATATCTAAAATGCTTAAGGATAAATAAATGCGATAAAGGAATTAAATCTAAAAGGAAAAGATAAATCTAAACTAGGTAATATGTCTTCATGTTGATAGATCTCCCTTCCATAGATCGACTTGATAGAATTGGATAGAATCTCGGCCAACTCGACTTCCTTCGTGCTCAAGGATTCCCAACTCTACTCGGACTGCTCAGGTCAACGCGTTTCCAGAACCTGGTCTACTCGATCTCGACAAGGGCTTGTCGATCTCGACTAGGATTCATCGTCGATTGGACTTCTCGGGTGACTCTCCTCGACAGGCTCGGATCTGGGCTCCTGGGCGTCGTCGATCTCGACTAGGGCTCCTCGGCGTCGTCGATCTCGACTAGGTCTCCTCCAAATCGACTAGGGTGGTGGTAGAGGATGGCTTTCTGGTGATCTCGAGGACTCCTCCTCGACATGGACTCGGACAGGTGCTCTGGGCTTACTCGACCTCGACAAGATCTCCTCTAGATCGAGTAGGGTTGCTCAGCGTCTTCGTCCTCGTCTTGGCACAGCTTCGTCGACTCCGGGTGTGGTACTGAGGTGTAGTCGTTCTCGACTAGTGGTACTCGAGATCGAGTAGGCTCCCGGAGTCGGGTTGATCTGGCTCTCGACTTTGCTCTTAGTCGACAAGGCATGTGCTCGGACATGTTCGTCGAGATCGAGTAAGGTCCACTCGAGATCGAGTAACCTTGGCTCTCAGCTTGATTCGACTGGTTCCGCTGCTTCTTTGACCTTGGACTTCTGTAGTGGTTTTCTGCGCTTTTCCAACCTTCCTTAGAGTTGCTGTAAAATGCCTCGAATTCTGCGAATTTAAACAGAAACTGGTGTAGATTCCATAATTTGGCAAATAAACATAAACTACATAGATTCTATACTATCTTAGCCCAAATGAATGAAATGCATGCAGAAATCGATATAAATGTAACTATAAAACATGGCAGATTCAGCTCACAACAAACACCCCATACTTGTTGTTGCAGGAGGATGGTCAAGTATGAAATAAATATAAAATATAGTTTAGACTGACTTCCCTATCTCAGCAAATAATTACAAGACTTCCTCCCGTTGTAGTAGAAGGTTGTCAGGATCGATCCACGAGGAAGCACGTCAGTAGTTCTTAGGTAGCAAAAGAATCTCACAGAAAAAATAGCAGAGAGAAGACAGAAACAAAGACAGAAACGAACAAAGAAAGAAAAGACAAAGCAAAGCAGAAACAAAAGCAAAGACAGAAAATAGCGAAAGAAAGTAAAGAACAAAGCAAGACAGAGGCTTACTCGATCTCGACAAGTGGGCACTCGAGATCGACAAAGGACAGCAGAAAATCGACAACAGTAGGCAAGAGCTCAACTCGACCTAGACAAACAGTACTCGAGATCGACTACAGTCCTACTCGATCTCACTCGATCTGGACAAGCTCTACTCTATGTCGACCGGAAGAAAGAAACTTTAAATTGTAAATTTCGAACACAAACTCAGATTTTCGATGAAATAAATTCAATATAATAAAGGACTTCCAAAGCCAGGGTATCAACACCACAACAATGACCATGCAAAGTAACACATAAAGGCATAAAAGATCATGCTTTCCATCAAACAACTTTCGTTATTAACAAATAGGCATATAGAGGCTTTCGCATAAACCCTAATTGTTACTAACCCTTTTCACATAATTAATCCAAGTTTCATTAAGATCACTTTCACTTCAATAACACAAACAAGGATCACCTTCAACTCTCGCAAAAGAATCATGCTCATAGGGATATAAGATGAATTGCATAAAAAGATCTGACCTTTACCGCATCACCTCACTTGGCCACCGTCGGGCTCACCTCAACCCCAGAAGTGGGTGGACTACTCACGCCTCATCGCAATCGCAGACATTGATTGATAAAAAGAAACTTGCATTAACTAAATTCAAACCCTTTACAATCCCGACAATCAACTTTCACTGAACGCCAAAACCTTAAAAACCTTAGAACTCCTACTTACTTGAATGAAATTGATTGTTTTTCTGAATGATTGTAAAACCAGCCCCTAGGGATTTATTTATAGCCTTCTAATCCTTGCTAATCAAGGATAGAATCTCCTATCTATGTCTAAAATTATATCTAAAATGCTTAAGGATAAATAAACGCGATAAAGGAATTAAATCTAAAAGGAAAAGATAAATCTAAACTAGGTAATATGTCTTCATGTTGATAGATCTCCCTTCCATAGATCGACTTGATAGAATTGGATAGAATCTCGGCCAACTCGACTTCCTTCGTGCTCAAGGATTCCCAACTCTACTCGGACTGCTCAGGTCGACGCGTTTCCAGAACCTGGTCTACTCGATCTCGACAAGGGCTTGTCGATCTCGACTAGGATTCATCGTCGATTGGACTTCTCGGGTGACTCTCCTCGACAGGCTCGGATCTGGGCTCCTGGGCGTCGTCGATCTCGACTAGGGCTCCTCGGCGTCGTCGATCTCGACTAGGGCTCCTCCAAATCGACTAGGGTGGTGGTAGAGGATGGCTTTCTGGTGATCTCGAGGACTCCTCCTCGGCATGGACTCGGACAGGCGCCCTGGGCTTACTCGACCTCGACAAGATCTCCTCTAGATCGAGTAAGGTTGCTCAGCGTCTTCGTCCTCGTCTTGGCACAGATTCGTCGACTCCGGGTGTGGTGCTGAGGTGTAGTCGATCTCGACTAGTGGTACTCAAGATCGAGTACGCTGCCGGAGTCGGGTTGATCTGGCTCTCGACTTTGCTCTTAGTCGACAAGGCCTGTGCTCGGACATGTTCGTCGAGATCGAGTAAGGTCCACTCGAGATCGAGTAACCTTGGCTCTCAGCTTGATTCGACTGGTTCCGCTGCTTCTTTGACCTTGGACTTCTGTAGTGGTTTTCTGAGATTTTCCGACCTTCCTTAGAGTTGCTGTAAAATGCCTCGAATTCTGCGAATTTAAACAGAAACTGGTGTAGATTCCATAATTTGGAAAATAAACATAAACTACATAGATTATGTACTATCTTAGCCCAAATGAATGAAATGTATGCAGAAATCGATATAAATGTAACTGTAAAACGTGGCAGATTTAGCTCACAACAAACACCCCATACTTAAGCTTGCTTGTCCTCAAACAATACTTTTAATTGTCATTCAGGGGAAGAATTCAAACTCTCAACATCTTAGATTCATTCTCATATAACCCTGCAGTCAATTACCATCCTCGAAAAGGTACTAGTGTCACAGATCCATTCATGTGCAATTATACAAAAGCAACATCTACTCACAAAACGAGGGTTATGCAAAAACAATTTTTATGTGACAAAGCATTAATAATCAAGAGGACTTTAATTTAAGTTCAAATAAGGAGTAGATTGGTAAAAGGCTAAAAGGTGGGCAATTTTTGGCAATGTGGTGCTTTTGATCCGAGGAAATGGAGTATTTCCAAACTTTCATAACACATTCCTTCTTCATAAGATTCATCACCTTTCATATTGCTTTTCTCAATAATATTGCTTTTACCTCTCTAACCTCAGCACTGCCTTCTCGCGAGTCGCAAACATGGGTGCCATGAATGACCTTGGATACTTAGTGCTTTGGACTCCTCACAATGTGTCCCATCTCTCCAAACTATTATCTCAGAGAGCAGGGTCAATCTACCTTTATCTCCTGAGGTGATTGGATTTTCTTTCACTCATTAAATTTTCCATATATTTCAAACAATTTCCTTCCAAACTCCAATAATGATAATAAACACAACACAAGCACCATATAATAATCTCCATAATGTAACATCATTCTCAACATAATCCCCGGATAAGGTAAAGAATGGCAAATATTTAGATCATGTGGAGCAATATATGAAATAAGGCATAATATGGCTTTTGTGTAATGCATAAGCATAGGTAAGGCTAGGATTTATAACAATGAGCATTATATGGAAAATATAAAGTCCTCCATCATTTTATCATGCAACATGTCCAAAAGCAACTTCAAATTTTACCTCCTTTCATGGTTTTCAAGAAATAATGCACTTCATTGTGACTTCCCTTTACTAGGCAATTTCATGCTATATCTCTAATGAATCTAATTTTGCATCGTCGAGTTCAATATAAGCTTCCATGACATTAATCAAAATTTTCAATGGGGGTCATTTTTCAAACTTTGGAAATCATGCATATAAGCTCATAAATCAATAATGCATTCCAAAATAGCCATGTAGCAATTTAAAGAAATAAATTCTAAATATGCACGAATAATGTCAAATATGGCAAATATGCATAAAGTAAGCCCTTCCCCCACCCCATACTTAAACATTACAGTGTCTTCACTGTATAAAAACATAAGGGTAAAGAAAGAAACTCACTAGACAAATGTGCAGGGCTTCTAAATTTCGACTGGAAGCACCTCCTGGGCCGAGTATGAATATTGGTTGGTTCTATCCATGGACCTGAAAAGTATGGAAGACATATACCCACAAAAGAAAAAAACAAAAACCAAAAAAATGTTCAAAACCAAGAAAAAACACAAGCAAAAAACAATGTCTCAAAATTCCTAAAAAGTCTATGTACAAGCTCTAGATTTTATAGTCGCTAGGCCGACTTTTCCATGTATGCTCAAGGTGGCATCTACAGTGCCCATGTAGCCTGGGCTTCAAATAGGACTCTATTCTTGTCCGTCATCTGTAATCCCCCAGAATGGATCTTGTTCACCACGAAAGGTCCCATCCGCTTCTTGGTGAATTTGTTAGGGAACCAATGATCCTTTGATTTAGAGACATAGAGCTTGTCTCCAACTTCATATTCCTTGGGCTCATCATTAGATATCCTACATAAGCGCACATACCAAGGCAAACCTCTCCCATGTATAGATAGATGTTTAATGGAAATAGGAGAAGAAAGATCCATACCTTGGCTTACCTTCGTAGAGACAGAATCGGGGACCACAGTGTATGGTCGATCTCTACTAGGGCTAGTCGATCTCGACAAGGCTGCAGTTCCTGGTGGTGGTCTACTCGCAGATGTAGGAGTCGACGAAGGGGAAGGCTTGTCGACCTCGACAAGGCTACTCGATCTTGAGTAGCTTTCTGCTCTTGGTGGCTTCAGCGTTGAGGAAGAAGAGTCTGGTGGAGTCGGTTGGTAGTCGATCTCGACAAGCTTGGTCGAGATCGAGGAGCTTAGGTCGTCTGGTGGAGTCAGCGTCGAAGAAGGCGAAGTCGAGGTAGGGAAGGGCTTGTCGACCTCGAGTGGCCTACTCGATATCGAGTAGCATGGTTCTTCAGTGTTGCTGCTCGACGATGCTGGTGTTGGTGGAGATTTCCTTTTTTGGTCGAGGTCGACTAGGGTCCTCGATGTCGAGGAGCCTTGGTCGATCTTGACCCCATACTTGGTTCCTGTCAAGGCATCCGAAAAATAATTAATCCATAACGACGTACCTTGGTTTGTGTCGATTGGATTTTCTGCATCTTCCTTTAGGATTGCCATGATCTCCTCCACCTTGGCCTCCATGTCCCTCTTTTCTAGCTCCTCATGGGTCATATTTCTGACCTTGGGTTCCCCGCAGGTGATGTAGCTAGCTGAGATAGATTTGACCTCTTCCATTGGACCTGTATGCCTTTCATTTTTATTAAAGGAATACTCAATTACCTCATCGCTGATGTTGAAGGTGAGCACTCCTTTCCTTACGCTTATGTTGGCATCCACAGTCGCCAAGAAGGGTCTCCCTAGAATAATTGGACAAGCAGGATCTTCTTGCATATCAACAACTAGGAAATCAGCAGGGACAAAGAATTTACCTACTTGTACTAGCACATTGTCCACCATGCCTGTTGGAATGACCACCGTGTTGTTGGCCATGTAAAGTCTAGCATCCACATGCTCTAGGGCACCTATCTTAATCTTGGACCAAATTGTGAAAGGCATTATACTCACACTAGCTCCAAGATCACATAAGGCATTAATTTTATATGGACCAAATCCAATAGTTATAGCAAACTTACCTGGATCCGGCCTCTTCTCCAATATGTCCAGATGACTGCATTCCTCTGTAATTTCAGCCATTGATCGCTTTTTGCTCAGAATCTCCTTCAGCAACCTGAGAAGTCGGTGACGTCGAGAAATCAAGAAAATAAAGACATTGCTGAACTTACAATCAGTGATGAAATAATGGAGTTGTTTGTAGTGGCTGATAAAGGTTCCTTAAATCATAGTTGTATTTGTTGTTGTTTTATGTGTTATTTTAATAAAGTCTATTAGTTCAAAGGGAGAGCAATGTGTGATTACTGATTACACATGAAGTGGGTTCGAATCCCACATAGACTACAAAAGCACTTGTTTTTGCTCTACTAGAAAATGAGGGAGTGAGGAGTGAAGTCTCAGAAGAAACATAAGAAAATATATATGTTGGATTTTAGGTTTCCTCACTGGTTTTGTTATCTTGATAGCCATTGTTTTCCTCTATTCTTCCGTTTTCCACAACCGAAAACTAGATTTATAGCTGGTCCTGAAATTTTTATGGATCAAATCAGTACGTGATTTTTGGGAGCTTGCCTATCCTTTGTGATTGATACTATCTTCTATAGGTTTCTCTGTTCAAGTGAGAGTTTAGTTGCTAGCTTAGCTTTGATTAAGTGTACAGAGCTTTGGTGCCACACTTGCTGATTCTCAATAATTGTAAAGTGCTAGCAGCAGAGCCCATATCTGGGACCTCCAATAGGCTACGTGGGATTCGAACCCACAACATGTGTAATCACACATTGCTCTCCCTTTGAGCTAATAGACTTTATTGAAGACAAACATATAAAACAAAAACAAATGCAACCATGATGTGAACCCTAAATACTAATTCAGTCAAACACAATTCAGCCTAGAATCAAGTAAAATCATCTATGACTTGTTACATTATGATTTGAACCATGGACTTTATCATAGTCTTCCTGCATCTTGGATTTCTCCATCTTCAATGATAAAACCCGAAAATAAAACAAACATTACACATTTTTAGCAATAAATTCAGCAAGAATAGGATCTAAATTAGTATCTCAATAGGATCTAAATTAGTATTTCACTCAGCGTTTAGCAACCTTAATTTCATTACCTTTGTGAGATCAGCTTATCAAACAGAAGCCATGAAAAAGAGGAGTTATATAACATGAACGAGCTATGGAATATTAACCATAGAACATGTTAAGTTTGAAAAAAATGAGTAGGCAACGGCAAGTTATTACTTACTACATAGAGAAACATTCACTTCAGATTTTTGAAGACAGTCTTTTTCACATCCAAATGTGGATACAAGATCAGTGGAATGTTTTTCACTCTCATGTGTCAACCGGAAATTCCACACTAGCCATGGAAGAAATGAGCATCTCAAACGAGAAGGCGAAAGAAATTAAGACACGATGAGTATCAAATTAATCAACCAAACACCCCAATAATAGTTGAACAAATTGCAACAGCAAGTTGCCTCCAGTTGGCAATATTGGACACTCAACTCTATACTAGTCAATGCCTAAAAAACTGGGAGTTCTAGCAATGCCATCCAAAAACTTGATATCTAAAACCAAACCAAAGCTACTCTCGTATCAACATTTAACACTGAAAGCAAAACAGCATTAACAAAACTCACCTGCTTTTGAATTCGAACAACAAGTTGTTCTCACCTATTAAAAAATCCATGGTCCTTGCTTCCATATTTCACAAAACACAACAAAAAACAAGGAGTTGTTCTCGCCTAAAAAAACCCCAGAATTTTCGACAATTGACCCCCTATTTCATACCCTGGGTTTAGTCTTAATCAATTTCAACACTTGCTGAGAGATTTCGATGGGAAATTTGTACCTATCCGACCCAAAATTGAATAACTCACCTGTTTTTGAAATCGTTCTCACCTATGCTTCCCGCCGGGCATGCACCACCACCACCTAAGCGCCCTCTGTCGCCTCTGTCGCAGCTTCTGCCACCCACGCTGCTGCCGGAAGTAATCTCCTCACCGCCGCCGTCGGATCTTCTTCACTTGCCTGGATCGCAAATCGCCTGTCGCCTCCCTTCAACCTAAATTGAAAGAAAATGTCACTTATTACTATAAAAACCCAACGACTTTTTAATATTACAAAATATCACCCAATAGAAGTTGAACCACCCATTTTTCAACAAAAACTAAACTTGTGGGCGCGATGCAAAATATTTCGAAACCCTAGGGTTACCAGGCGAAATATCTGAAACCTTTGTTTACCATGCGAAATACGCGAAACCTCCGGGTTTCCAGGCGAAATTTCCGTATGCTTATTGTTGGTCGGGATACCAACACGATTTCTAGTTTGAAGACTGCATTGAAGAAGTTATTTGCTATGAAGGACCTTGGCCCTGCAAGGCAGATTTTGGGTATGCTGATTACCCATGACAGAAAGAATCAGAAGTTGTGGATATCACAAGAAAGATACATTGAGAAGATGTTGCAAAGGTTCAACATGGAGATGAAGAAGATGCAGGTTCTGATCAGTGTCCTACAAGTGAGAAAGAGAAACAGGAGATGAAGAAGGTGCCTTATGCTTCAGCCGTTGGTAGTCTGATGTATGCCATGGTTTGCACTAGGTCATACATCGCCAATGGAGTTGGGGTTATCAGCAGGTTCTTGAGTAATCCTGGAAGGAAGCATTAGGCAGATGTGAAATGGATTCTCAAGTATCTTAGAGGTACTTCGAGAGTGTGTTTGTGCTTCGGTACTGGAAAACCTATACTTGATGGTATTACAGAAGCAGACATGTCAAGTCATATTGATACAAGCCGATCCACATCTGGATAGCTGATTACATTCGCAAGGGGAGCAGTCTCATGGCAATCGATACTGCAGAAGTGTGTTGCTCTATCAACGACAGAAGCAGAGTATATGGCTGCAGTTGAAGCAGGTAAGGAGCGGATATGGATGAGAGACTTCCTAGAAGAGTTGAAAGTAGAGAAATCTAGCTACCCACTCTATTGTGACAATCAGAGTGCCATCAACCTTGCCAAGAATGTCGCCTACCATTCTCGAACCAAGCACATCAGAAGAAGGTATCATTGGCTTCGAGAAAGATTAAAAGATGAAGATTTTGAGCTCATGAAGATCCACACAAATGACAATTGATCAGATATGCTGACGAAGACTTTATCAAAGGATAAGCTCATCAAATGCTGCTCCAAGGCGGGTTTGCTCGAGCCCCCCATATAGGATTGAAAGGGAGCTATGTGGGGTTCCCTCCTATATGGGGGAAGAGTCCAATGGACTAGTTTACCATATGGGTTTTTACCATGTCAAGTTTTAACCTCCTCCTTTATAAAAGGGGATGTCTTTCCGTTTGGGAAAGTAAGAGAGAGAAAACAAAGAGTGAGAAAGGGAGAAAAGACAGAGCTTTGGAGAGAAATTCGTATGTCTTGGTACAACCTACTTTGTAGTGCCTCGATCGACGACCAAAGCACCTCCGATTGGGACGATTTTCTGGTATGTTGTTCACCTCATCATAGGATTCATTTTGTATGGTTGGATCTTCGTTTTGAGCCTCCAATCTCATATCCCCTTTGCTAGTGTCCTCTCTTTGGTTTTGTTGATTTCCACCAATTGGGTGATGAAAATTGGAGATTTGGCCAAACTTGTTGATGCTTGATGATGTTGTGTACCTCTAACTTTGTCTAGGGAAGATTGTACCCACTTGTTATTGTTGATAGTGGAAGTTTCTGGCTCCCGTGGTTTTTTCCCCGTTTTGGGGTTGTCCACATAAATCTGGTGTTCTTTGTGCTTGGTTATTTTATCTTCTGTTTGTGTCTGATTGTTGGTTTGGGTTGCTTGAGTTTGGCTATCTGGTTTACAGTTCTTGTCCATCCAGTTTCGTATGTGTTAAAGGGGTCTGTCTGACGTCCCCTTCTTTTCGGCACAACAAATAGTGGAAAAGGCGTCTCCTGGGAAGGTGTGGATAAACGATGTTCTTCCCACCCAGATGAGAGATCTTCGAGAATCACGGACACTTCTATGGTCGACTCGAACACCAGGGCATTCGAGACTGCAACTTCACCCAGAAACTAAATGAAGCCACACCCAAGAAATGATTTCACTCAACTGGACAAAAACTAAAGAGTAAAAGGAACAGGTAAGAAGGATATAAGCGAGTGAGTTAGTAGAGAGGACCTAAGTCGGTAAGACTATATATATATATATATATATATATATATATATATATATATATATATATATATATATATATATATATATATATATATATATATATATATAGTCTTACCGACTTAGGTCCTTCTTACCTGTTCCTTTTACTCTTTAGTTTTTGTCCAGTTGAATGCAATCATTTCTTGGGTGTGGCTTCATTTAGTTTCTGGGTGAAGTTGCAGTCTCGAATGCCCTGGTTTTCGGGTTTTATATATAATGAACCTATTTGTATAAATTTATTAATATATAAGTTCTAATTTATGCTTTGAATGTTTGTATTTGTGTTTGTTTTTTTTTAATTAAGCTTAGCGTCCTGCAAAAACAAACCTCCCACTCGCAACCCTTAGTATGAATGGGGGAAGGGTGTAAAGACCGAAAATATTTAAATAATATTTTAAATCGAATGCGTTCTCTATATACACCACAAATTAACGTTCAATCCGACGTTGTAACAACGTCGAATTAGACGTTGTTACAACGTAAAATTGAACGTTGATAATACGGGTTAGATCGGGCCTAATATAATATATTAATAAAAACTAAACAAAAATTTTGACATGCAACGTCCAAAAGAACGTTGTGTGTGTGTTTTTTTTATGTGTGGGTGTGAGAAAAATTATGTAATAGTTACCCTAGCAACGTCGGATCCAACGTTGTTAGCCCATTTCGGCCTGATCCAATCATTCACTTCACATATTACAACGTTGGATCCGACGTTAATTAGCTACAACGTCGAGCTTTCATATTATTTTGATTTAATTAATGATAAATTTCGAAAATTTGAAAATTCTGAGATTTTTCGTCCTCGAGCTTTCAGGTTATTTTGAAATCTTTTAAATTAATTTTCGGCATTGTTTTGAATGGATTTTTCCGAAGGATTTCAATTTCCGCTACTTTGACTTGAGATTTTGAAGCATGATCGAAATTGTCTCGGATTATCTATTTCGATTTTGGAAATTCGATTTGAATTTATTGTGTCGGGATTTGGGTTGAGCGATCGAATGTCGGGATTCGAATTTCAGATTTTAACCTTAAAACTTGGGACCTCTCTCTATCTCTCTCTCTCTCTCCCCCTTCCTCCCTCATTATCACCCTTTGTCTTCTTTGTCTCCTTCCTTCTTATCTTCAAACAACAACACACCCACACATCTTTACCTCTCCTATATAAGGCAAACTCCAACACCCTTAAACCCATATATGTTGTAAGGAGGAAATCGAGAATGCAAATAAAATATGAATAAAGCAAAGCAAACCAGATTCCGTCCCTTGCAAATGATTACAAGACTTCCTCCCGATGCAGAAATGGGAAGTCAGGATCGATCCTCGAGGAAGCGTGCCAGCGGATCCTAGGTAGCTGTAAATCAAAGAAGAAGTAACAAAGAAACACGGAAAATAAAGCAAAAGCAGAACCTACTCGATATCGACTAAACTCAGCGACAACAAAAGCAGAAAGCAGAAACTCAGCATCGACAAACAGAAACAGAAATCAAAGTAGACAACTCGATGTCGACAACTCTTCCTCGATATTGACAAGATTTACTCGATATCGACAAAAACTCCCCGACGTCGAGTAAAGACAGAAACTTGAAATTGCAACTTCTCGAACTCAGAACGTAGATTTCGATGAAATAAATCAATAAAATAAAATACTTCCAAGCCCAGGGTATCAACACCACAACAATAACCATACAAAGTAACACATAAAGGCATAAAAGATCATGTTTTTCATCAAATAACTTTCGTTAGTAACAAATAGGAATATAGAGGCTTTCGCATAAACCCTAATTGTTACTAACCCTTTTCACATAATTAACCCAAGTTGTATTAAGATTACTTTTGCTTCAATAACACAAACAAGGATCACCTTCAACTTTCGCAAAAGAATCATACTCATAGGGATAGAAGACGAATTGCATAAAAAGATCAAACCTTTACCGCATCACCTTAGATGGCTACCGTCGGGCTCACCCCGACCCTAGAAGTGGGTGGAATACTCGCTCTTCATTATCAAGAACCTCATCAATAAACAAAAGGAAATAACTTGCATTAAATAAACCAAAGAAAGCTTACAACCAATCGAAGTCAAATCCGCTTTCGCCTTTCCAACTTCTCTCGCCACAAGCTCTCTCCTCTACTCTCTCTATGTAACTAATTATAACTGAAATTGAATGAATCAAATCCAGCCCCTAAGGCTTTATTTATAGGCTTCCAATCCTTGCTAATCAAGGAAGGAAATATCTATATATATCTATATCTCTTTATCTACTGACTTAAAGATTAAAAAATGGAATAAAAGAATTAAATCCAAAAAGGAAATATATCTAAAGTAGGTAAATCTTCCATGGAGTTGATAGATCTTGATAAGACTTGATAGATGTGGATAGAATCGAACTCCTTCGCTCCCAAGTAAGCCCAACTCGACTCGGACAGCCCATCGCGTAACGCGGCCCTGTTGTGAGCGGAATCTGCCATGTTTTACAATAACTTTTATATCGTTTTCTGCATACATTTCATGCATTTGGGCTAAGCTAGTACATAATCTATATGGTTTATGTTTATTTGCCAAATTATGGAATCTACACCAGTTTCTGTTTAATTTTGCAGAATTCAAGGCAAATTACAGCAGTTCTGAGAAAGGTCGGAAAAGATCGGAAATCAACTACAGAAGACGCAGCGGAACAAGGACGAATCAAGCCGGAGCCCAGCTTTACTCGATCTCGAGTTAACGTACTCGATCTAGAGGAGAGTTGTCCGAGCACACTTGGTCGAGCAAAGCCTGGTCAAGGAAACCGAGTCAGAGAAAACCCGACTCCAGAAGCCCACTCGATCTCGAGGAACTTTGTCGAGATCGACAAAACCTTGATGTCATGTCCGGAGTCGACGAGCTGTGCCATGGCGAGAAGCCGAAGATGGAGAAGCCGAGCAAAACCCAACTCGATCTCGAGGAGGTTTGTCGAGATCGAGGACTCAGAGAGCCCAAGATCCGAGCTTGATCGAGCAGAGCTACCCGAGACGTCCAGCCAGCGAAGTCGTCGACCATGTCTACTCGATCTCGAGGAGGCTTTGTCGATATCGAGGAGCCGCGTCCCGAAGCCGCGTTACGCGGTTTGGGCTGTCCTATGCGCTTTGGAGTACTTGGCGCCGAAGGAATCCGAGATTTGCCGAGTTCTATCTATGGAAGACAAGATCTATCAACAAGAAGACATCTTACCTATTTAGATTTAATTTCCCCTTTATAGATTTAATTCTTAAATACATTTATTTATCTTTTAAGCTTTTTAGATATAGATAGATATATTCTATCCTTGAATAGCGAGGAGTAGAAGGCTATAAATAAAGCCCACCCACTTCTAGGGATCATTCAATTCACAAATTAGAGAAGTAGTTCCACAGAGACGGTTTAGGAGTTCGAAGGTTTTAGGGTTTTGGCATTCAGCGAAAGTTGGATTGTCGGGATTATAAAGGCTTTGAATTTAGTTTAATGCAAGTTTCTTTTTACACATCAATGCCTGCTATTGTGATGAAGAGCGAGTAGTCCACCCACTTCTAGGGCTGGGGTGAGCCCAACGGTGGCCATGTGAGGTCACGCGGTAAAGGTACAATCTTTTGATGCAATTCGTCTTCTATCCCTATGAGCATGATTCTTTTGCGAGAGTTGAAGGTGATCCTTGTTTGTGTTATTGAAGCAAAAGTGATCTTAATGCAACTTGGGTTAATTATGTGAAAAGGGTTAGTAACAATTAGGGTTTATGCGAAAGCCTCTATATGCCTATTTGATAGTAACGAAAGTTATTTTGATGGAAAGCATGATCTTTTATGCCTTTATGTGTTACTTTGCATGGTTATCGTTGTGGCATTGATACCCTGGCTTTGGAAGTTCTTTCATAATTTGAGTTTATTTCTGTCGAAATCTGAAAATCTGTGTTCGAAGTTGCGGTTTATACTTTCTGTGTTTTAAGTCGATCTAGAGAAAAGCTTCGTCGATCTCGAGTTGCAGCTTGTCGAGATCGAGTAGAGTTTGGTCTAGATCGAGTTATTGTCGTTGGATTTTGAGTTTCTGTTTCTGCTGTCCTTTGTCGATCTCGAGTTGCTGTAGTCGAGATCAAGTTAGTTTCTGTCTTGCTTTTATTTCTTGTCTTCGTTTGTTATTTTTGTCTTTCTTTCTTTGTTTCTTTGTTTCTGTCTTTTCTGCTTGCTTTTCTGTGAGATTTACAGCTGCCTAGGATCCGCTGACACGCTTCCTCATGGATCGATCCTGACTTTCCCTTACTATATTAGAGGGAGTCTTGTAATTATTTGCGTGGGCCTAAATCTGGTTTGATCTATTTTATTATATCTCATACTTGATTTCCTCCTAACAACAGGCCCAGAAAAGCTTTCCTCGACACCGAGTAATTTACTCGATATCGAGTAACTTCGTCGTCGACTTCGGCTTCACTGGTCTTCTCGAGTAACTGGTTCTCGACTTGGCTCGGACAAGTGCTTCTACTCTTGTCGATATCGAACAATTTACTCGATATCGAGGAACGGTGTCATCGACTTGCTAGAATGTCTTTCTCGAACAGATTCTTCTCGACTCTGCTCGAACATGTGCTCTGGGTTTACTCGATATCGAGTAATGTTGTCGATATCGAGTAACAACGTTGCTCGGGTTGTCTTCTTCTCGGCTTCTCGACTTAGCATTCTTCCTCAATCAAGCTTCTGTGGACATTTTTGCCGATATCGAGGAGAAGTTGTCGATATCGAGTAACACTGGGCTTCAGCTTGATTTGTCTTGGTTCCAATGCTCTTCGACCTTGGATTTCTGTAGTTGACTTCCGAGCTTTTCTTCCTTTCTCATAACTGTTGTGAGCTGAATCTGCCATGTTTTACTGTAACTTTTATATCGATTTCTGCATGCATTTCATTCATTTGGACTAAGATAGTACAGAACCTATGTAGTTTATGTTTTTTTGCCAATTTATGGAATCTACACCAGTTACAGCGATTCTACAGAAGGTCAGAAAAGCTCGGAAAACCACTACAGAAGTCCAAAGTCAAAGCAGCAACGGAACCAGTCGAATCGAGCCGAGGAACCAGACTACTCGATCTCGAGTAGACCTTACTCGATCTAGACGAGCGTAGCCGAGTAGCCTTGGTCGATAGAGCATTGTCGAAGAGCCAGACCAACCCAACTTTCGGACCCAACTCGATATCGACAAGCCCTAGTCGAGATCGACGAAGCCCAGCGCCACACCCGGAGTCGAGGAGAGAAGCTGACCGAGAAGCCGAGGACGAGAAGCCGAGCACACCTCTACTCGATCTCGACAAAGCCTTGTCGAGATCGACAAGCGCCACCACGCCAGTCCGAGTCCGTGCCGAGGAGCTCTAGTCGACACCATCAGAGAACCATCCTCGAGCAACCCTACTCGATCTCGACGAGCCCTAGTCGAGATCGACGAAGCCCAAAGCCCAGGTCCGAGCTTGTCGAGTACACCTACCCGAGGAGACCTAGTCGACGGATCAAGCCTACTCGAGGTCGACTAAGGCTACTCGAGGTCGACGAGCGTCAGGAGCCAAGACCGAGCCACATCGAGCAGAGCTAGCCGGGAAGTCCAGTCGACGATGAATCCTACTCGAGGTCGACGAGCCCTTGTCGAGGTCGAGTGGCCCAGTTTCTAGAAACGCGTCGACGAAGTGCTGTCCGAGTAGAATTGGGAATCCTTGGGCACGAAGAAAGTCGAGCTGGCCGAAGATCTATCCGATTCCATCATCATCTATCCATGGAGGGAAATCTATCAACATCATGATGACTTACCTAGTTTAGAATTATCTTTTCCTTATTGATTTATTTCCTTAAAACATTTTATTTATCTTTTAGCAAAGTAGATATAGTTTTAGATATAGATAGATATTTCTTTCCTAGATTAGCTAGGGAAAGAAGCCTATAAATAAGGCCCTAGGGGCTCAGTTTTATTCATTCCAATTCACACACAATTCCAATTCAGAGACACAGTTCCACATAGAGTTTAGGAGTTCTAAGGTTTTTAGGGTTTTGGCTTTCTGCGAAAGTTGATTGCCAGGATTGTAAAAGGCTTTGAATATAGTTTTAATGCAAGCTAGTTATTTTTATACGTCAATGTCTGTTATTGCGATGATGCGTGAGTAGTCCACCCACTTCTGGGGCTGGGGTGAGCCCGACGGTGGACATGTGAGGCGATGCGATAAAGGTCAGATTTTTTGTGCAATTCATCTTCTATCCCTATGAGCATGATTCTTTTGCGAGAGTTGAAGGTGATCCTTGTTTGTGTTATTGAAGCGAAAGTGATCTTAATGCAACTTGGATTAATTATGTGAAAAGGGTTAGTAACAATTAGGGTTTATGCGAAAGCCTCTATTTGCCTATTTGTTAATGACGAAAGTTATTTGATGGAAAGCGTGATCTTTTATGCCTTTATGTGTTACCTTGTATGGTTATCGTTGTGGTGTTGATACTCTGGCTTTGGAAGTCTTTTAATATATTGAATTTATTTCTGTCAAATTTTGAGTTTTGTGTTCGAAAATCTGCATTTTAAAGTTTCTGTTTCTTGTCGACATAGAGTAAGCCTTGTCGAGATCGAGTAGCCGTGGTCAATCTCGAGTAGGACTTGTCTAGGCCGAGTTGAAGTTTTCTCTGTTGTCGTCGATTTCAAGTTTCTGTCGAGTTACTCTTGTCGATCTCGAGTAGCTTGTGGTCGAGATCGACTAGCCTCTGCCTTTGTTTTTATTTGCTGTTTTGCTTTGTTGCTTTGCTTTTGTTTTCTGCTTTTATTTGTCTTTCTTTCCTTGTTTCTGTGTTTCTGTCTTTCTACTATTCTGTCTGTGAGAATTTATAGCTACCTAAGAACTGCTAACGTGCTTCCTCATGGATTCGATCCTAACTATTCTCTTACTACAACGGGAGGAAGTCTTGTATTTATTTGCTGAGACAGGGAAGTCAGTCTGATCTTTATTTTATATTTATTTCATACTTGACCATCCTCCTGCAACAACAAATTGGCGCCGTTGCCGGGGAAGCTATCAATCGCGCCTTAGGTAGTCAGTTCTCACTGTTTCTTTGAGTTACTTTTCAGGTGTATGCGCCGTTCTGGTCAAGCACCTGAGTTTGACGCCTTAGACGAACCGGAACGCCTCTTTCACATCAGAGCTAAACTACAAAGAGCCATGGCAGCTGCGGAGACACAGGAACAGCTGATCGCTAGGCTTACAAGGGAATTGGCCGCTAAAGATGCTGCTATCGCCGCTGAGAAAACAGCTAGGGAACAAGCACAGGCTGAGCTTGCCCAATATCCAACCACGGCAGAGGACTACATGCACCCAACTCTCGTCGTGCCTGAATCGGCGATTCTTATCCCTGATAACTCTTTTAAAATTCGCACTCAATTTCTTATGGAGCTGAAAAATAATGCCTTTTATGGTAGATTTAATGAGTGTCCTCTTGAACATATTACAAACTTTTATGAGATGTGCCGTACTCTTGCTGAAGGTACAACCCTAGAATATGTCAAGATGAAATCTTTTCGCTGGTCTCTCGCTGGGCCTGCACTGAAATGGCTGGAAGGGCTGAAAGCAAGATCACTCACAACCTGGGCCCAAGTAGAGCAAGAGTTTCTGAACAAATTCTTCCCACCTGCCAAAACAGCACATCTCCGCCAGAGAATCATCGCCTTCAAACAGAAGCAAGGGGAACCGCTGGCAAAGGCATGGGAGCGCTACAAGGAACTTCTACGATCTTGCCCTACTCATGGACAGCCACCCTACGTCATTCAGGAGATGTTCTTCAACTCTCTTGATCAAGTCAAAAAGGACAGAATCAACCATTATACTCGCTATGAGTATCTGACAATGCCGCCAAATGACGCATGGGGTGTGCTAGAGAAACTCACTAACAACGACAACAAGTATGGGTCTACTGCAACCTATGAAGAGAACCCATACGCCAAGCCAGCACCATCCATGCCCCTCTATGAGCCACCTAAGGAGATTGATCCTGATTTTAGGGAGCAGTACTATAAAGACCAGAATAAGAAGCTCATCAAGCAAGTAAAGTATCTCTCTGTCAACCAGCCTTGCATTGAATGTGGATCGCAAAGGCACACCACTCTTGAGTGCCCACACACAGAGCAAGTCAAGCTGGCAGAGCACCATGAGGATACAGCTTACGCATGGGGTCCCAGTCGCTACATGGGGGACCAAAGGTTTCAGCAACCACAATGGAACCAAGGTGTCCCTAGGAACCCCCCGCCCTACAGAGCTCCAGCACATCCGGAAAGGGACCAAAAGATGAATGATATACAGACAGTCTTGGAGGAAAATACGGAGAAACCACTCAAAAACTAGGCAATCCTTCAACTCCGTCTATACTCAGATGCAAGGTGTCAACTCTAGGCTTGGGGAAATTGATATCTGGCGAAAATCAGTTAATACACAGATTGGTCAGCTGGCAGCAGGAATTCCCAGACAGTCAGGTGCGCTCCCTGGATCTTCAGAACCAAATCCGAAGGGAAAGACTGGACACATCGCTGCTATAAAACTCAGAAGCGGCCATCAACTACAAGAACCAGAGGTCGGAAAGCAGCAGAACAGTGAGGAACAGCTAGTCGATGTCGACAAACCTCTGGTCGATCTCGACAAAGGCCTACTCGACCTCGAGGAGAACCTGCAAAAATCTTCGTCTGCACCACACAACAACTCGACTGAGCCCAACCTGGTCGATGTCGACAAAACTGTAGTCGATGTCGAGGAGCCTCTGGTCGACATAGAGCAGCCTGCAGCACCTCCGACGTCTGTTCTGGCTCCGAATCATAGAAAGAAGCTGCCTTTCCCCACAAAATCTCTAAAGGACCCAGCAGAGAAAAAGATTCAACGCTTCATCAAGATGCTTCAAAAGCTCAACGTCACCATCCCCTTCACAGAAGCTCTCAATGAAATGCCATCTTATGTCAAGTTCCTGAAGGAGATTCTGAGCAAAAAGCGATCGATGGCTGAAATCACAGAGGAATGCAGCCACTTGGACATATAGGAAAAGAGGCCGGATCCAGGTAAGTTTGCTATAACTATTGGGTTTGGTCCATACAAAATTAATGCTTTATGTGATCTTGGAGCTAGTGTGAGTATAATGCCTTTAACAATTTGGTCCAAGATTAAGATAGGTGCCCTGGAGCCTGTGGATGCTAGACTTTACATGGCCAACAACACGGTAGTCATTCCAACAGGCATGGTGGATAATGTGCCAGTACAAGTAGGTAAATTCTTCGTCCCTGCTGATTTCTTAGTTGTTGATATGCAAGAAGATCATGCTTGTCCAATTATCATAGGAAGACTATTCTTGGCGACGGTGGATGCCAAAATAAGCGTAAGGAAAGGAGTGCTCACCTTCAACATCAGCGATGAGGTAATTGAGTATTCCTTTAATAAAACTGAAAGGCATACAGGTCCAATGGAAGAGGTCAAATCTATCTCCGCTGGCTACATCACCTGCGGGGAACCCAAGGTCAGAAATATGAACCCTGAGGAAATGGAAAAGAGGGACATGGAGGCCCAGATGGAGGAGATCATGGAAATCCTTAAGGAGAACACAGAGAATCCAATCGACACGGACCAAGGTAAGTCGTTGTGGATTAATTATTTTTCGGATGCCTTGACAGGAGCTAAGTATGGGGTCAAGATCGACCGAACCCTAGTTGATCTCGACCAGACCAAGGAATCTCCACCAGTACCAGCCTCGTCGAGCAGCCAGACATCAACAGAGACGGAAGCAGAACCCTACTCGATATCGAGTAGGCTCGTCGAGATCGACCACCAGAGCCCTACGTCGACTCAGCTTTCCTCGACGCTGACGACACCAGAGCCAGGATCCTCGTCGACATCGACCACCCTTATCGAGGTCGACCACCCCTCGGCCGACTTGACTTCGCCTTCCTCGACACGGACTCCACCAGACTGCGAGGACTCGTCGATATCGACTAAGCTTGTCGAGATCGACCACCACTCGGGGAGCCCAGACCCTGCTTCCTCGACGCTGAGACCACTAGACGGACCAGCCTCGTCAATCTCGAAAAGCCTTGTCGAGATCGAACACCACCCGGCGCCACCAGATCCGCCTTCCTCGATGAGCAAGCCACCAGGAGCAGAATCCTTGTCGATGTCGAGTAGTCTACTCGAGGTCGACGAGCCATCGTCTTCATCGACTTCTGAATCTGCGAGCAGGACACCACCAGAACCAGCAGACTCATCGAGATCGACTAGCCCTAGTCGAGATCGACCAAACACAGTGGTCCCCGATTCCATCTCTGCAAAGGTAAGCCAAGGTATGGATCTTTCTTCTCCTATTTCCATTAAAGATTTATCTATACATGGGAGAGGTCTGCCTTGGTATGTGCGATTGTGTAGGATTTTCAATGATGAGCCCAAGGAGTATGAAGTTGGAGACAAGCTCTATGTCTCTAAATCAAAGGATCATTGGTTTCCCAATAAATTCAACAAGAAGCGGATGGGAACTTTCGTGGTGAACAAGATCCATTCTGGAGGATTACAGCTGATGGACAAGAATGGAGTCCTATTTGAGGCCCAAGCTACATGGGCCATGCAGATGCCGCCTTGAGCTAAATGAAAAGTCGGCCTAGCGACTATAAAATCTAGAGCATGTACATAGACTTTTTAGGACATTTGAGACTTTGTTTTTGGTTTTGAACATTTCTTTGGTTTTTGTTGTTTCTATTATGGGTATATGTCTTCTACTTTTCAGGTCCATGGATAGATCCAAGTCATACTCAGCACAGGAGGTGCTTACATTCGAAATTTTGAGGCCCTACACACCTGTCTTGTGGGTTTCTTTCTTTACCCTTGTTTTTATACAGTGAGGACACTGTAATGTTTAAGTATGGGGTGGGAGAAGGGCTTACATTATGCATATTTGCTATATTTGACATTACTTATGCATTATTTCTAAGAATTGCTACATGGCTATTTTGGAATGCATTATTGATTTATATGCTTATATGCATGTTTTCCAAAGTTTGAAAAATGACCCCCATTTGAAACTTTTGATAAATTTGATGGAAGGTTATATTGAACTCGACGATGCAAAATTGGATTCATTAGAGATATAGCATGAAATTGCCTAGTAAAGGGAAGTCACAATGAAGTGCATTATTTCTTGAAAACCATGAAAGGAGGTAAAATTTGAAATTGCTTTTGACATGTTGCATGATAAAATGATGGAGGACTTTATATTTCCATATAATGCTCATATTGTGTATATCCTAGCCTTACCCATGCTTATGCAACACAAAAGCCATATTATGCCTTATTTCATATATTGCTCCACATGATCTAAATATTTGCCATTCTTTACCTTATCCGGGGATTATGTTGAGACTGATGTTACATTATGGAGATGTTATATGGTGTTTGTGTCGTTGTTATCATTATTGGAGTTTGGAAGGAAATTGTTTGAAATATATGGAAAATTTAATGAGCGAAAGAAAATCCAATCACCTCAGGAGATAAAGGTAGATTGACCCTGCTCTCTGAGATAATAGTTTGGAGAGATGGGACACATTGTGAGGAGTCCAAAGCACTAAGTATCCGGGGCCATTCATGACACCCATGTTTGCGACTCGCGAGAAGGCAGTGCTAAGGTTAGAGAGGTAAAAGCATTATTATGAATAAAAGCATTATGAAAGGCGATGAATCAAATGGAGAAGGAATGTGGAAATTCAGTTTGGAAAGTACTCCATTTCCCCGGATCATTAGCACCACATTGCCAAAAATTGCCCACCTTTAGCCTTTTACCAAATCTACTCTTTCATGAGCTTAAATTAAAGTCTTCTTGATTATCAATGCTTTGTCACACATGAATTGTTTTTGCATAACCCTCCTTTTATGAGTAGATGTTGCTTTTACATATTTGCACATGCATGAATCTGTGACACTAGTACCTTTTCGAGGATGGTAATTAATTGCAGGGACATATAAGAATGAATCTAAGATGTTGAGAGTTTTGAATTCTTCCCCTGAATGACAAATAAAAGTATTGCTTGAGGACAAGCAAGCTTAATTATGGGGTGTTTGTTGTGAGCTGAATCTGCCATGTTTTACTGTAACTTTTATATCGATTTCTGCATGCATTTCATTCATTTGGGCTAAGATAGTACAGAACCTATGTAGTTTATGTTTATTTGCCAAATTATGGAATCTACACCAGTTTCTGTTTAAATCGCAGAATTCGAGGCATTTTACAGCGATTCTACAAAAGGTCAGAAAAGCTCGGAAAACCACTACAGAAGTCCAAAGTCAAAGCAGCAACGGAACCAATCGAATCGAGCCGAAGAACCAGACTACTCGATCTCAAGTAGACCTTACTCGATCTAGACGAGCGTAGCCCAGCAGCCTTGGTCGACAGAGCATTGTCGAAGAGCCAGACCAACCCGACTTCCGGACCCAACTCGATCTCGACAAGCCCTAGTCGAGATCGACGAAGCCCAGCACCACACCCAGAGTCGAGGAGAGAAGCTGACCGAGAAGCCGGGGATGAGAAGCCGAGCACACCTCTACTCGATCTCGACAAAGCCTTGTCGAGATCGACAAGCGCCACCACGCCAGCCCGAGTCCGTGCCGAGGAGCTCTAGTCGACACCATCAGAGAACCATCCTCGAGCAACCCTACTCGAACTCGACGAGCCCTAGTCGAGATCGACGAAGCCCGGAGCCCAGGTCCGAGATTGTCGAGTACACCTACCCGAGGAGACCTAGTCGACGGATCAAGCCTACTCGAGGTAGACTAAGGCTACTCGAGGTCGACGAGCGTCAGGAGCCAAGACCGAGCCACATCGAGCAGAGCTAGCCGGGAAGTCCAGTCGACGATGAATCCTACTCGAGGTCGAGGAGCCCTTGTCGAGGTCGAGTAGCCCAGTTTCCAGAAACGCGTCGACGAAGTGCTATCCGAGTAGAATTGGGAATCCTTGGGCACGAAGGAAGTCGAGCTGGCCGAAGATCTATCCGATTCCATCATCATCTATCCATGGAGGGAAATCTATCAACATCATGAAGACTTACCTAGTTTAGAATTATCTTTTCCTTATTGATTTATTTCCTTAAAACATTTTATTTATCTTTTAGCAAAGTAGATATACATTTAGATATAGATAGATATTTCTTTCCTAGATTAGCTAGGGAAAGAAGCCTATAAATAAGGCCCTAGGGGATCAGTTTTATTCATTCCAATTCACACACAATTCCAATTCAGAGACACAGTTCCACATAGAGTTTAGAAGTTCTAAGGTTTTTAGGGTTTTGGCTTTCTGCGAAAGTTGATTGCCAGGATTGTAAAAGGCTTTGAATATAGTTTTAATGCAAGTTAGTTCTTTTTATACATCAATGTCTGTTATTGCGATGAGGCGTGAGTAGTCCACCCACTTCTGGGGCTGGGGTGAGCCCGACGGTGGCCATGTGAGGCGATGCGATAAAGGTCAGATTTTTTGTGCAATTCATCTTCTATCCCTATGAGCATGATTCTTTTGCGAGAGTTGAAGGTGATCCTTGTTTGTGTTATTGAAGCGAAAGTGATCTTAATGCAACTTGGATTAATTATGTGAAAAGGGTTAGTAACAATTAGGGTTTATGCGAAAGCCTCTATTTGCCTATTTGTTAATGACGAAAGTTATTTGATGGAAAGCATGATCTTTTATGCCTTTATGTGTTACTTTGCATGGTTATCATTGTGGTGTTGATACCCTGGCTTTGGAAGTCTTTCAATATATTGAATTTATTTCTGTCAAATTTTGAGTTTTGTGTTCGAAAATCTGCATTTTAAAGTTTTTGTTTCTTGTCGACATAGAGTAAGCCTTGTCGAGATCGATTAGCCGTGGTCGATCTCGAGTAGGACTTGTCTAGGCCGAGTTGAAGTTTTCACTTTTGTTGTCGATTTCAAGTTTCTGTCGAGTTACTCTTGTCGATCTCGAGTAGCTTGTGGTCGAGATCGACTAGCCTCTGCCTTTGTTTTTATTTGCTGTTTTGCTTTGTTGCTTTGCTCTTGTTTTCTGCTTTTATTTGTCTTTCTTTCCTTGTTTATGTGTTTCTGTCTTTCTGCTATTCTGTCTGTGAGAATTTATAGCTACCTAAGAACTGCTGACGTGCTTCCTCGTGGATTCGATCCTGACTATTCTCTTACTACAACGGGAGGAAGTCTTGTATTTATTTGCTGAGACAGGGAAGTCAGTCTGATCTTTATTTTATATTTATTTCATACTTGACCATCCTCCTGCAACAACAATAACTGCTGTAAATTGCCTCGAATTCTGCGAATTTAAACAGAAACCGGTGTAGATTCCATAATTTGGCAAATAAGCATAAACTATATAGATTATGTACTATTCTAGCCCAAATGCATGAAATGTATGCAGAAAACGATATAAAAGTAACTATAAAACATGACAGATTCGGCTCACAACAAACACCCCATACTTAAGCTTGCTTGTCCTCAAGCAATACTTTTATTTTTCATTCAAGGAGGGTTATGCAAAATAATTTAAGTGACAAAGCAACAATAATCAAGAGGACTTTAATTAAGCTCAATAAGGAGTATATTTATAAAAGGCTAAATGTGGGCAATTTTTGGCAATGTGGTGCTAATGATCCGGGGAAATGGAGTATTTCAAAATTTTCATACCACATTCCTTCTTCATAACAATTATCACCATTCATAATGTTTTTGTCAATAATAATGCTTTTACCTCTCTAACCTCAGCACTGCCTTCTCGCGAGTCGCAAACATGGGTGTCATGAATGGCCCCGGATACTTAGTGATTTGGACTCCTCACAATGTGCGTCCCATCTCACTGAACTATTATCTCAGCGAGCATGGTCGATCTACCTTTATCTTCTAAGGTGATCGGATTTGAAACAATTTTCTGCCAAACTCCAATAATAATGACATAACAACACAAAAACCATATAACAATCTCCATAATGTAACATCACTCTCAACATTATATCCGGATAGGAAATAAGGTAAGGAATGGCAATATTTAGAACATGTGGAGCAATATATGAAATAAGGCATATTATGGCTTTTGTGATGCATAAGCATAGGTAAGGCTAGGATATAACAATATGAGCATTATATGGAAATATAAAGTCCTCCATCCTCTTATAATGCAACAAGTCAAAAGCAACATCAAATTTTACCTCCTTTCATGGTTTTCAATAAAATAATGCACTTCATTGTGACTTCCCTTTACTAGGAAATTTCATGCTATATCTCTAATGCATCTAATTTTGAATCGTCCAGTTCAATAAAGCTTCCATGACATTTTAAAAAAAAATTCAATGGGGGTCATTTTTTCAGACATTGGAAAACATGCGTATAAGCATATAAATCAATAATGAATTCCAAAATAGCCATGTATAAGCAATTCAAGAAATACACTTTAAAAATGCACACATAATGTCAAATATGCACAAAGTAAGCCCTTCCCTCATCCCATACTTAAATATTATAGTGTCCTCGCTGTATAAAAACAAGGGAAAAGAAAGGAACTCACTAGGCAGATGTGCAGGGCTTTATACTATCGAGTGAACATGCCTGGGCCGAGTCCGATTTAGCTTTCTTCTATCCCCATTGACCTAAAAAATATAGAAGACATATACCCACAATAGGAAAACTAAAAGGTTCAAAACCAAAAAAACAAAAAGCAACAATGTCCAAAAAGTCCCAAAAATAAATGTCTATTTACAAGCTCTAGATTTTATAGTCGCTAGGCCGACTTTCTCCATTAAGCTCAAGGTGGCATTTGCAGGGCACATGTAGGTTGGGCTTCAAATAGGACTCCATTCTTGTCCATCAGCTACAGTCCTCCAGAATGGATCTTGTTCACCACGAAGGGCCCCATCCTCTTCTTGTTGAATTTGTTGGGAAACCAATGATCTTTTAATGGAAATAGGAGAAGAAAGATCCATACCTTGGCTTACCTTCGCAGAAACGGATTCGGGGACCACTGTATTTGGTCGATCTCGAGTAAATTTACTCGATATCGAGTTGGTTTCTTCTTCTGGTGGCCTGCTGCTCGAGGATGCTGGAGTCGAGGAATCAAGGTGTTGGTCGATATCGAGTAGTCTTTCTCGACTTCCAGTAGATTGCTCCTCGACGAAGGCGAAGTCAAGGCAGTGGGATTTTGGTCGACATCGACCAATTTCCTCGATATCGAGGAGTCTGTGGCTTTAGGTTGGCTGCTCGACGAAGTTGATGCGGGTGGAGGGTTCTAATTTTGGTCGATGTCGACTAAATTTGTCGATGTCGAAGAATTTTGTCCGACTTCGACCCCATACTTGCATCCTGTCAAGGCATCCGAAAAATAGTTAGTCGACGTCGACTTACCTTGGTCGATGTCGAGCATATCCTCTATGTCGTCTTTTAGGATGACCATGATCTTCTCCACATGGGCTTCCATATCCCTCTTTTCCAGCTCTTCAGGAGTCATATTTCTTACCTTAGGCTCCCCGCATGTAATGTAACGAGCTGATATAGACTTTACCTCTTCCATGGGACCTGTGTGCCTTTCAATTTTATTAAAAGAATACTCAATGACCTCATCACTGATGTTGAAAGTGAGTACTCCCTTCCTTACGCTTATGTTGGCATCCACCGTCGCCAAGAAGGGTCTTCCTAGAATAATTGGACAAGCAGGGTCCCCCGCCATATCAATAACTAAGAAATCAGTAGCGACAAAGAACTTACCTACTTGCACTGGCAAATTGTCCACCATGCCTGTTGGAATGACCACCGTGTTGTTTGCCATATAAAGCTTGGCATCCACATGCTCTAGGGCACCTATCTTAATCTTGGACCATATTGTTAAAGGTATTATACTCACACTAGCTCCAAGATCACATAAAACATTAAATTTATATTGACCAAATTCAATGGTTATAGCAAACTTACCTGGATCTGGCCTTTTCTCAAGTATGTCCATATGGCTGCACTCTTCTGTAATCTCACCCATTGACCACTTCTTGCTTAGGATCTCCTTGAGAAATTTGACATAGGATGGCATTTCATTGAGAGCTTATGTGAAAGGTATGGAGACATTGAGCTTCTGAAGCATCTTGATGAAGCGCTGAAACTTCTTCTCTGCAGGATCCTTTGGAGATTTTGTTGGGAAGTGCAACTTCTTTTTCTGGTTCGGAGCCAGAACAGATGTCGGAGGTGTTGTAGCTTTCTCAACATCGACTTGGTTCTCCTCGACATCGATCAGATTCTCCTCGATATTGACTACTTTCTTGGATGTCGAGTTGGCCCTCCTCGATATCGACCAAAGTCTGGTCGACATTGACTTGCTGCTCGTGGATATCGAGTTGTTGTTCAAATATTTCGTCCTGCTGCTTTCCGACCTCTGGCTCTCGTAGTTGGTGGCCGCTTCTGAGTTTCAAAGCAGCGATGTGTCCGGTCTTCCCCTTGGGATTTAGTTCTGAAGATCCAAGGAGCGAACCTGACTGTTTGGGGACGTCTGCTGCTAGCTCGCCAATCTGTGTCTCCATTGATTTCCGCCATATATCAATCTCCCTAAGCCTATAGTTGACACCTTGTATCTGAGCGTAGACTGAGTTGAAGGACTGCTTGGTGTCTGAATGGTTCCTCCGCATTTCCTCTAGGATGGTCTGTAGGTCATCCCTCTTCTGGTCCCTTTCCGGATGTCCTGGAGCTCTGTATGGCGGGGGGTTCCTAGGGACACCTTGGTTCCATTGTGGTTGCTGAAACCTTTGGTCCCCCATATAGCGATTATGACCCCCTACGTAAGCTGCCTCTTCGTGGTATTCTGCCAGCCTAACTTGCTCTGTGTGTGGGCACTCAGTAGTGGTGTGCCGCTGTGATCCGCATTCGAAGCAGGGTTTGTTGACAGAAAGATACTGAACTTGCTTGAGGAGCTTGCGATTCTGATCTCTGTAATATTGCTCCTTGACATCTGGATCAATTTCCTTAGAGGGCTCATAGAGAGGCATGTATGGGGTTGGCCTAGGATAGGCATTCTCCTCATAGTTGATTGGAGTCTCATACTTGTTGTCATAGTTGGTCAGCTTGTCGAGGGCAGCCCATGTGTCAGTTGGCGACATTGTATAGAGCATGATCGTAGTAGATCCTTATATCGTTCCCATGCTTTTGCCAGCGGCTCCTCAGGTTTCTGTTTTAAAGCTGTAATCTTCTAGCGAAGGAGCGCTGTCTTGGCAGGAGGAAAGAATTTGTTGAGAAATTCCTGCTTTACTTCCGCCCATGTCGTGAGGGATCGCGGTTTCAGCCCTTCAAGCCACTTCAATGCTGGACCAGGTAGGGACCAACGAAAAGCCTTCATCAAGATATATTCCAGAGTGGTACCTTCAGCAAGAATACGACACATATCAGTAAAGTTGGTAATATGTTGACGACGTGCTCTCTTTCAATAAGGAAAGGAGTGCGAATTTCATAGTTATTCTCTGCAGTTGTAGGGTATTGGGCAAGCTCATCTTCCAATTGCCTCCTTCGCGCAATTTCCTGTGTAATGCGTGCTCTCTCAGCGGTGAGAGCAGTATCCTTGGTTGCTAATTCCCTCTGAAGCCTCTCAATCAGTTGTTCCTGGGTTTCTATGGCCTCCATGGCTCTTTTCAGTTTAGCGTGGATGTGTATACGGCGCTCCGATTCGTCTAATGCGTCAAACTCAGGTGTTTGACCAGAACGGTGCATATACCTGCGAAGTAACTCAAAAGAAAAGTGAGATCTGACTAGCTAAGGCACGAATGATTGCTTCCCCGACAACGGCGCCAATTTGTTGTAAGGAGGAAATCGAGAATGCAAATAAAATATGAATAAAGCAAAGCAAACCAGATTCCGTCCCTTTCAAATGATTAGAAGACTTCCTCCCGATGCAGCAGTGGGAAGTCAGGATCGATCCTCGAGGAAGCATGTCAGCGGATCCTAGGTAGCTATAAATCTCACATACAGAAAAGCAAACAAAAAGACAGAAGTAGCAAAAAAACACGGAAAATAAAGCAAAAGCAGAACCTACTCGATATCGACTAAACTCAACGACAACAGAAACTCAGCATCGACAAACAGAAACATAAATCAAAGCAGACAACTCGATGTTGACAACTCTTCCTCGATATCGAAAAGATTTGCTCGATATCGACAAGATTTGCTCGATATCGCCAAAAACTCCCCGAGGTCGAGTACAGACAGAAACTTGGAATTGCAACTTTTCGAACTCAGAACGCATATTTCGATGAAATAAATCAATAAAATAAAATACTTCCAAGGCCAGGGTATCAACACCACAACGATAACCATGCAAAGTAACACATAAAGGCATAAAAGATCATGATTTCCATCAAATAACTTTCGTTATTAACAAATAGGAATATAGAGGCTTTCACGTAAACCCTAATTGTTACTAACCCTTTTCACATAATTAACCCAAGTTGTATTAAGATTACTTTCGCTTCAATAACACAGACAAGGATCACCTTCAACTTTCGCAAAAGAATCATGGTCATAGGGATAGAAGACGAATTGCATAAAAAGATCAAACCTTTACCGCATCACCTTACATGGCTACCGTCGGGCTCACCCCGACCCTAGAAGTGGGTGGACTACTCGCTCTTCATTATCAAGAACCTCATCAGTAAAAAAAAGGAAATAACTTGCATTAAATAAACCAAAGAAAGCTTCCAACCAATAGAAGCCAAATCTGCTTTCGCCTTTCCAACTTCTCTCGCCACAAGCTTTCTCCTCTACTCTCTCTATGTAACTAATTGTAACTGAAATTGAATGAATCAAATCCAGCCCCTAAGGCTTTATTTATAGCCTTTCAATCCTTGCTAATCAAGGAAGAAAATATCTATCTATATCTATATCTCATTATTTACTTACTTAAAGATTAAAAAATGGAATAAAAGAATTAAATCCAAAAAGGAAATATATCTAAAGTAGGTAAATCTTCCATGGAGTTGATAGATCTTGATAAGACTTGATAGATGTGGATAGAATCGGACTCCTTCGCTCTCAAGTAAGCCCAACTCGACTCGGATAGCCCACCGCGTAACGCGGCCCAGAAAAGCTTTCCTCGATATCGAGTAACTTCGTCGTCGACTTCAGCTTCACTAGTCTTCTCGATTAACTGGTTCTCGACTTGGCTCGGACAAGTGCTTCTAGTCTTGTCGATATCGAGCAATTTACTCGATATCGAGGAACGGTGTCATCGACTTGCTGGCCTGTCTTTCTCGAACAACTTCTTCTCGACTCTGCTCGAACATGTGCTCTGGGTTTACTCGATATTGAGTAATGTTGTCGATATCGAGTAACAATGTTTCTCGGGTTGCCTTCTTCTCGGCTTCTCGACTTAACATTCTTCCTCAATCAAGCTTCTGTGCACATTTTTGGGCTTCAACTTGATTTGTCTTGGTTCCACCGCTCTTCGACCTTGGATTTTTGTAGTTGACTTCCAAGCTTTTCTTCCTTTCTCAGAACTGCTGTAAATTGCCTCGAATTCTACGAATTTAAACAGAAACTGGTGTAGATTCCATAATTTGGCAAATAAGCATAAACTACATAGATTCTGTACTATTCTAGCCCAAATGCATGAAGTGTATGCAAAAAACGATATAAAAGTAACTATAAAACATGACAGATTCGGCTCACAACAACCTCCAAATCTAAGAAAAACCCTAAGAAAACTCGCCATCACCTCTCTCATTTTGAAATCCAAACAAACACCTAAGAATCCCACGTTTCCTTCCTCCATTTTCAAGTTCAAACACAATCTTCCACAATCTATTTGTTCTAGTATTTCTTCAAGCCTAAACTCTACCAAAAGCACCTCCAATCTCCCTCCTTTCGTGTTCAAGTGAAGAGAAGACGGCCAGCATCGCTTAAACGACGATCCAGAAGCTGCAGGAGGCCTTTCACCGCCGTGAGAGCCCTTTCACCGGTACAAAGAAGAACTCAGCAACTACCCTGTTCGCGTGTCTCATGGTAAAAACCTTCGTTTCCTCTTTCCTTGCTTCCTTTCACTTCAAAATTCCATAAAAGAGCTTGGTCTTTATTTACACCCTCACATTCCTAGGCGAAGAGGAATCCATTTCAGCGTCGGAGTAGCTTGGTCGAGCCCCATTCCCTCTCTTTCCCCTGTTTTTTGAAGGTAAGCTTGGGTAACTCCTTTCCCTTTCGTTATTCCCTCAAATGTTAGTAAAAGAGAAGCTTTACTCATGC
Organism: Persicaria tinctoria; assembly: GCA_037127255.1. Taxonomy (NCBI): domain Eukaryota; kingdom Viridiplantae; phylum Streptophyta; class Magnoliopsida; order Caryophyllales; family Polygonaceae; genus Persicaria; species Persicaria tinctoria. Next base: position 52,377,792 of record JBANSL010000006.1, on the reverse strand, counting down.
TCCAACCTTCCTAGGCCCTAAACAAGCTTCCTTGACGTCTTTGGAGCTCGAGATCCACCATTGAAGCACCTTGAAGAAATTCCCGAAGGCCTTTGGTAATCCCTCTTCCGCTCTCCCCCTATGGTCCTCGTTTGAGTCTCTCCTTGATTCTTCGGGTCGAGGAATGGTGTCGGAAAGAAGGAGAGGGGTTGGGGAAAGAAATAATTAAGTTTAGATAAAAAAAAATGAGCTGACAGTCACTTGTTTCGCTGCGGAGAAACCATGGTCACCTTGGCAAACGAGAACTGTGTAGGAGATGTGAAATGGCAGCTTTCGCCGCGGTGAAAACCCTGTTTGTCACAACTAAAGGCGTCTTTCACGAGGGCGGGGACTCCCTCTTACGTGGAACCAAGGATGGGAATTCGTTGTGGTGGGCGGCCATTTCGCCGCAGCGAAACCTTGTCCTAGAGCATTGGCCAAGGCCGATTCCTCTCTCGTTTCTTTTGGTTCGGTTTGATTAAACCCGGTTGGGTTGGTTTATTGTATGGTGTTATTCGATGATATGATTTGAGGATTTGAAATCTAAAAGGAATTGTTATGATTTGAAATATGACTTATTATGGTTTTATCACTTACATGAATTTGGGTTTGAACTTTTCATGCTAGAGCGATTTGATTTATATGATTGACTATGTATTTGTTTAAATGTGTCTTGGTCTTTGACATTTCCATTTGAAACTAAAATGTTATGTTTTGAAAATTCCAAAACCACTTTAACGCTATAACTTTGAGAACGATTTAACTGAACTTAATGCCTTGACACCGACTTTTGGACCTTGATATTTAATGGACCGACCTTTTTGGACCTCGGACTTTCGAACTGCCAACTAGACATTCGGACCTTAACTGTCGGACTTTAACTGGACCCTTAGACTTTAACTATCGGACTTGAATTGGACCTGGACTTATGACATGGCTATAAGTGTGACTAAAATTGCGATTTAACTGATAATGTCGATGTGACAGAATTGAGAAACCTGAAGAACAATTTGCCTTGATTTGCTATGTTATGAAATAGCTTAATGATTGATGATGATTTCTTTCTATGCTTGCTTAGTTCCGTGTAGCACTAGATGGGTCCTCCTATGCTTTAGACTTATATTATTCTACTAATTGTTAGTTTATCTATGACGTGATTGGCTTATCTACCTTGTTGGATATTGTTGTGAGCCTAATGTTTCATGTTTTGCACTAACTTTTATATCGATTTCTAATACATTTCATGCATTTAGGCTAGAATAGTTTACACTTATTTGACAAATTATGGAATCTACACTAGTTTATGTTTAATTTCGCAGAAATCAAGGCAATTTACAGCAATTCGGAGAAAGGATGAAAAGCTCGAAGTCAACTACAGAAAGTCCGAGATCAATGAGCAACTGAACCAGGAAAAATCGAGCAAGAAACGAGAAAAAGCACTTCATAAGGTTCTAGTCGACGTCGACTACTTCTAGTCGAAGTCGAGTACTCCGGTGCTAGAAGTTCACACGGAGTCGAGCAGAACGCTCGAGGAGCCCAATTCTACTCGATGTCGAGTGCTACAGTACTCGAGATCGAGTACACCCATCGAGTTCAGAACGTGCCCGAGCTCCAGTGCAACCCAGGAGAAAAATTTTGGTCGAAGTCGAGTACGTCTAGTCAAAGTTAAGTACTACCCAATCCGAGTGCGAGTCCGAGTCCGAGATCGAATGGAGAAGAGAAGATAAAATGCGTGCAAGAGAAGATTTGTGGAATTCTATCCGTCTGTTGTGAGCTGAATCTGCCATGTTTTACAGTTACTTTTATATCGATTTCTGTATACATTGCATTCATTTGGGTTTAGATAGTACAAAATCTATGTAGTTTATGTTTATTTGCCAAATTATGGAATCTACACCAGTTTCTGTTTAGTTCGCAGAAATCGAGGCATTTTACAGTAATTCTACAAAAGGTCGGAAAAGCTCGGAAAAACACTACAAAAGTCCAAGGTCAAAGCAGCGGAACCAGTCTGAGAGTCAAGGCTACTCGATCTCGAGTAGGCCTACTCGACCTAGACGAGCAAGTCCGAGCACAGCTTGGTCGAGCAGAGCCAGATTGAGCAAGCCAGACCAACCCGGCTCCGGACCCTACTCGATCTCGACAAGCCCTAGTCGAGATCGACGAAGCCCAGACGCCACACCCGGAGTCGACAAAGAGAGGAGCCGAGGACAACCAGGCGACAATCGCTGCCAGCGACTCGACTCGCTGCAGCGGACCACTCGCTGCCGCGGAAAAACCCGCTGCCAGCGGGATGTACCAAGCCGACGAAGAGTCCTACTCGACATCGACAAGAGCTTGTCGAAGTCGACGAGCCCATGAGCCCGGATTCGAGCTTACCGAGGAGAGCCACTCGAGGAGACCTAGTCGACGATCATCCCTACTCGAGATCGACAAGGCTTACTCGACATCGACGAGCACCCGTGAGCCAAGTCCGAGCACATCGAGCAGATCTAGCCGAGGAGGTCCAGTCGACGAACCACCCTACTCGAGGTCGACGAGTCGTGGTCGAGGTCGAGTAGAGCCGTTTCCAGAAACTTCTCGACGAGACCTGTCCGAGTAGAATTGAGATTCCTTGGGCACGAAGGAGTCGATTTGGCCGAAGATCTATCCGATTCCATCAAGTTCTATCATCAAGGAGACAAGATCTATCAAGACATGAAGACTTACCTATTTAGTTTTATCTTTTCCTTTTGGATTTATTTCCATAAAACAATTTATTTATCCTTTCAAGTTTTAGATATAATTTTAGATAGAGATAGATATCTTCTTTCCTAGAATAGCTAGGGAATGAAGGCTATAAATAAGGCCCTAGGGGGCTCAGTTTTAAATATTCCATACCACAATTCAATTTCAGAGATAATTAGTTAGTTCCACAGAGAAGTTTAGGAGTTCTAATGTTTTTAGGGTTTTGGCTTTCTGCGAAGGTTGATTGCCAGGATTGTAAAGGCTTTTGAATTTAGTTTTAATGCAAGTTAGTTCTTTTCATCAATCAATGTCTGCGATTGCGATGAGGCGTGAGTAGTCCACCCACTTCTGGGGCTGGGGTGAGCCCGACGGTGGCCATGTGAGGCAATGCGATAAAGGTCAGATCTTTTGTGCGATTCATCTTCTATCCCTATGAGCATGATTCTTTTGCGAGAGTTGAAGGTGATCCTTGTTTGTGTTATTGAAGCGAAAGTGATCTTAATGCAACTTGGATTAATTATGTGAAAAAGGGTTAGTAACAATTAGGGTTTATGCGAGTGCCTCTATATGCCTATTTGTTAATGACGAAAGTTATTTGATGGAAAGCATGATCTTTTGTGCCTTTATGTGTTACTTTGCATGGTTATCGTTGTGGTGTTGAAACCCTGGCTTTGGAAGTCTTTTAGCATATTGATTTATTTCAATCGAAAATCTGTGTTTGGGTTTAAGTCTGCAATTTCTGCGTTTTCTGTTTCTTGTCGACATAGAGGAGATCTGGTCGATCTCGAGTAGGACTTGTCTTAGTCGAGTAGAGTGTTCTTTTGTCTTTGTCGATTTTCTTCTTTCAAGTTTCTGTTTTTGCTTCTCTTGTCGAGGTCGAGTAGCTCTTTGCCTTTGCCTTTCGTTTTTGCTTTGCTTTGCTTTGTTCTTTGCTTTTGTTTTAGTTGCCCTTGCCGGGTTTATTTGTTTCTTTCCTTTCTTTGTTTCTGTCTTTCTGCTGCTTTGCCTGTGAGAATTTACAGCTACCTGAGAACTACTGACGTGCTTCCTCGTGGATTCGATCCTGACTATTCTCTTACTACAACGGGAGGAAGTCTTGTATTTATTTGCTGAGACAGGGAAGTCAGTCTGATCTTGATTCTATATTTATTTCAATACTCGATTTACTCCTGCATGTCAACAAATTGGCGCCGTTGCCGGGGAAGCTATCATTCGCGCCTTAGGTATTCAGTTCTCACTTTTCTCTTAAGTGAATTCGCAGGTGTATGCGTCGTTCTGGTCAAACACCTGAGTTTGACAGCTTAGACGAACCGGAGCGCTACCTACACATTCACTCCAAACTCAAAAGGATCATGGCGGACGCTGAAACACAGGAACAGGTGGTCGCTAGACTTACCAGGGAATTGGCCGCAAAGGATGCTGCTATCGCCGCTGAGAGAGCAGCAAGGGAACAAGCACAGGCTGAGCTTGCCCAGTATCCAACCACGACAGAGGACTACATGCACCCAACTCTCGTCGTGCCTGAATCGGCGATTCTAATCCCTGAAAACTCTTTTGAAATTCGCACTCAGTTTCTTATAGAGCTTAAAAATAATGCCTTTTACGGCAGATTTAATGAGTGTCCTCTTGAACATATTACTAATTTTCATGATATGTGCCGTACTCTTGGAGAAGGTACAACTCTGGAATATGTCAAGATGAAAGCTTTTCGTTGATCGCTCGCTGGACCTGCACTGAAGTGGCTAGAAGGGCTGAAATCAAGATCACTAACCACATGGGCCCAAGTAGAGCAAGAGTTTCTCAACAAATTCTTCCCACCTGCCAAGACAGCACTTCTCCGCCAGAAAATCACCGCCTTTAAACAGCAGAAAGGGGAACCGTTGGCAAGGGTGTGGGAACGCTACAAGGAACTGCTACGATCTTACCCTACTCATGGACAGCCACCCTACATCATTCAGGAGATCTTCTTCAACTCTCTTGATCAAGTCACTAAGGACAGAATCAACAATTATACTCGCTACGAGTATCTGACGATGCCGCCAAGTGACGCATGGGGTGTACTAGAGAAGCTCACTACCTACGACAACAAGTATGGGTCTACTGTAACCTATGAAGAGAACCCATACGCCAGGCCAGCACCATCCATGCCCCTATATGAGCCACCTAAGGAGATTGATCCTGATGTTAGGGAGTAATACTACAGAGACCAGAATAAGAAGCTCATCAAGCAAGTAAAGTATCTCTCTGTCAACCAGCCTTGCATAGAATGCGGATCGCAAAGGCACACCACTCCTGAGTGCCCACACACAGAGCAAGTCAGGCTGGCAGGGCACCATGAGGATGCAGCTTACGCAGGGGGTCCCAATCACTACATGGGGGACCAAAGGTTTCAGCAACCACAATGGAACCAAGGTGTCCCTAGGAATCCCCCGCCCTACAGAGCTCCAGGACATCCGGAAAGGGAGCAGAAAAAGGATGATATACAGACAGTCCTGGAGGAAATACGGAGGAACCACTCAAAAACTAGGCAATCTTTCAACTCCGTCTATACTCAGATGCAAGGTGTCAATTCTAGGCTTGGGGAAATTGATATCTGGCGGAAAACAGTTGATACACAGATTGGTCAACTAGCAGCGGGAATCCCCAGACAGTCAGGGACACTTCCAGGATCTTCATAACCAAATCCTAAGGGAAAGACTGGACACATTCCTGCTATAAAACTCAGAAGCGGCCATCAACTGCAAGAGCCAGAGGTCGGAAAGCAGTAGAACGACGAGGAACAGCAAGTCGATCTCGACAAAGCCGTGGTCGACCTCGACAAGAGCCTCGTCAACCTCGAGGAGACACTTCCAGAATCTTCGTCTGCACCACACAGCAACTCGACTGGGCCCAATTTGGTCGATATCGACAAAGGCCTTGTCGATGTCGAGGAGCCCCTAGTCGACATAGAGAAGTGTGCAGCATCTCCGACATCTGTTCCGGCTCCGAATCAGAAAAAGAAGCTGCCTTTCCCCACAAAATCTCTAAAGGACCCGGCAGAGAAAAAGTTTCAGCGCTTCATCAAGATGCTTCAGAAACTCAACGTCACCATCCCCTTCACAGAAGCTCTCAATGAAATGCCATCCTATGTCAAGTTCCTAAAGGAGATTCTGAGTAAAAAGCGATCGATGGCTGAAATCACAGAGGAGTGCAGCCATCTGGACATATTGGAGAAGAGGCCGGATCCAGGTAAGTTTGCTATAACTATTGGATTTGGTACATACAAAATTAATGCCCTATGTGATCTTGGAGCTAGTGTGAGTATAATGCCTTTAACAATTTGGTCCAAGATTAAGATAGGTGCCTTGGAGCCTGTGGATGCTAGACTTTACATGGCCAAGAACACGGTGGTCATCCCCACAGGCATGGTGGAAAATGTCCCAGTACAATTAGGTAAATTCTTCGTCCCTGCTGATTTCTTAATAGTTGATATGCAAGAAGATCCTGCTTGTCCAATTATTTTAGAAAGACCATTCTTGGCGACAGTTGATGCCAACATAAGCGTAAGGAAAGGAGTGCTCACCTTCAACATCAGCGATGAGGTAATTGAGTATTCCTTTAATAAAACTGAAAGGCATACAAGTCCAATGGAAGAGGTCAAATCTATCTCAGCTGGCTATATCACCTGCGGGGAACCCAAGGTCAGAAATATGACCCCTGAGGAGCTGGAAAAGAGGGACATGGAGGCCCAGGTGGAGGAGATCATGGCAATCCTCAAAGAGAACACAGAGAATCCAATCGACACGGACCAAGGTAAGTCGTTGTGGATTCATTATTTTTCGGATGCCTTGACAGGGACTAAGTATGGGGTCAAGATCGACCAAGGCTCCTCGACATCGAGTAGATCCCTAGTCGATCTCGACCAGACCCAGGAACCTCCACCAGCACCAGCGTCGTCGAGCAGCAAACCAGAGGAGCCACCCTACTCGACCTCGAGTAGTCTTGTCGAGGTCGACCAGCAGTGCCCTACTTCGACTCGGCCTTCCTTGACGCTGACTCAACCAGGCGATCCAGTCTCCTCGACCTCGACCACCCTTGTCGAGGTCGACCACCGATCGAGGAGCCCAGCACCGTCTTCCTCGACACAGACTCCATCAGACGGACCAGCCTCGTCGATCTCGACTAAGCTTGTCGAGATCGACCACCACCCGACGCCACCAGAGCCTGCTTCATCAACGCTGCAGCAACCACTCGGAGAGCCCTCGTCGATCTCGACAAAGCTTGTCGAGACCGACCACCACTCGGAGAGCCCAGATCCTTCTTCCTCGATGACAAATCCACCAGGAGGAGAAGGCTACTCGAGGTTGAGTAGCCTTGTCGAGATCGACAAGCCCACATCTTCCTCGACGGCACCTCCCTTGACGCTGCAGACACCAGGAGCAGAACCCTTGTCGAGGTCGACCAACCTTGTCGAGGTCGACAAGCCCCTGTCTTCGTCGACTTCTGCCTCTTCGACCAGACCACCACCAGGACCTGCAGTCTTGTCGAGATCGATTAGCCCTAGTCGAGATCGACCAAACACAGTGGTCCCCGATTCCGTCTCCGCGAAGGTAAGCCAAGGTATGGATCTTTCTTCGCCTATTTCCATTAAAGATTTATCTATACATGGGAGAGGTCTGCCTTGGTATGTGCGATTGTGCAGGATATTCAATGATGAGCCCAAGGAGTATGAAGTTGGAGGCAAGCTCTATGTCTCCAAATCAAAAGATCATTGGTTTCCTAACAAATTCAACAAGAAGCGGATGGGACCGTTCGTGGTGAACAAGATCCATTCTGGAGGATTACAGCTGATAGACAAGAATGGAGTCTTATTTGAGGCCCAAGCTACATGGGCCCTGCAAATTCCACCTTGAGCTAAATGGAAAAGTCAGCCTAGCGACTATAAAATCTAGAGCTTGTACATAGACTTTTTTTGGACTTTTTGGACTTTGTTTTGTTTGTTTTTGGTTTTGAACATTTTCTGTTTTTCTATTGTGGGTATATGTCTTCCATACTTTTCAGATCCATGGATAGAACCAAGCTATATTCATACTCAGGTCAGGAGGTGCTTCCATTCGAAATTTAGAGGCTCTGCACACCTGTCTTGTGAGTTTCTTTCTTTACCCTTGTTTTTATACAGTGAGGACACTGTAAATTTTAAGTATGGGGTGGGGGAAGGGCTTACTTTGTGCATATTTGCTATATTTGATCATATTTGATATATATGTGCATTATTTCTTTGAATTGCTACATGGCTATTTTGGAATGCATTATTGATTTATGTGCTTATATGCATGTTTTCAAAAAAGTTTAAGAAAAATGACCCCCATTTGAAATTTTTGAATAATGTCATGGAAGCTTTATATTGGACTCGACGATGCAAAATTGGATTCATTAGAGATATATCATGAAATTGCCTAGTAAAGGGAAGTCACAATGAAGTGCATATTTTCTTGAAAACCATAAAAGGAGGTAAAAATTGAAGTTGCTTTTGACATGTTGCATGATAAGATGATGGAGGACTTTATATTTCCATATAATGCTCATATGTTTAAAATCCTAGCCTTACCCATGCTTATGCATCACAAAAGCCATAATATGCCTTATTTCATATATTGCTCCACATGATCTAAATATTGCCCATTCTTTACCTTATCCGGGGATTATGTTGAGAATGATGTTACATTATGGAGATTGTTATATGGTTATTGTGATTATTATCTTATATAGAGTTTGGAAGGAAATTGTTTATATGGAAAATTTAATGAGTGAAACAAAATCCAATCACCTCAGGTGATAAAGGTAGATTGACCCTGATCTCTAATATAATAGTTTGGAGAGATGGGACACATTGTGAGAAGTCCAAAGCACTAAGTATCCGGGGCCATTCATGACACCCATGTTTGCGACTCGCGAGAAGGCAGTGCTGAGGTCAGAGAGGTAAAAGCATTATTAATGATAAAAGCATTATGAAATGTTATGAATCTTATGAGAAAGAATGTGGAAATTCAAATTTGGAAAGTACTCCATTTCCCCGGATCAAAAGCACCACATTGCCAAATATTGCCCACCTTTAGCCTTTTACCAATCTACTCATTATTTGAGCTTAAAATTAAAGTCTTCTTGATTATCAATGCTTTGTCGTATGAATTGTTTTTGCATAACCCTCCTTTTTGTGAGTAGATGTTGCTTTTACATATTTGCACATGCATGAATTTGTGACACTAGTACCTTTTCGAGGATGGTAATTGACTGCAGGGATATATGAGAATGAATCTAAGATGTTGAGAGTTTTGATTTCTTCCCCTGAATGACAAATAAAAGTATTGCTTGAGGACAAGCAAGCTTAAGTATGGGGTGTTTGTTGTGAGCTGAATCTGCCATGTTTTACAATAACTTTTATATCAATTTCTGTATACATTGCATTCATTTGGGTTTAGATAGTACAGAATCTACGCAGTTTATGTTTATTTACCAAATTATGGAATCTACACCAGTTTCTGTTTAGTTCGCAGAAATCGAGGCATTTTACAGCAATTCTACAAAAGGTCGGAAAAGCTCGGAAAAACACTACAGAAGTCCAAGGTCAAAGCAGCGAAACCAGTCTGAGAGTCAAGGCTACTCGATCTCGAGTAGGCCTACTCGACCTAGATGAGCAAGTCCGAGCACAGCTTGGTCGAGCAGAGCCAGATCGAGCAAGCCAGACCAACCCGGCTCCGGACCCTACTCGATCTCGACAAGCCCTAGTCGAGATCGACGAAGCCCAGACGCCACACCCGGAGTCGACAAAGAGAGGAGCCGAGGACAACCAGGCGACAATCGCTGCCAGCGACTCGACTCGCTGCAGCGGACCACTCGCTGCCGCGGAAAAACCCGCTGCCAGCGGGATGCACCAAGCCGATGAAGAGTCCTACTCGACATCGACAAGAGCTTGTCGAAGTCGACGAGCCCATGAGCCCGGATCCGAGCTTGCCGAGGAGAGCCACTCGAGGAGACCTAGTCGACGATCATCCCTACTGGAGATCGACAAGGCTTACTCGACATCGACGAGCACCCGTGAGCCAAGTCCGAGCACATCGAGCAGATCTAGCCGAGGAGGTCCAGTCGACGAACCACCCTACTCGAGGTCGACGAGCCGTGGTCGAGGTCGAGTAGAGCCGTTTCCAGAAACTTCTCGACGAGACCTGTCCGAGTAGAATTGAGATTCCTTGGGCGCGAAGGAGTCGATTTGGCTGAAGATCTATCCGATTCCATCAAGTTCTATCATCAAGGAGACAAGATCTATCAAGACATGAAGACTTACCTATTTAGTTTTATCTTTTCCTTTTAGATTTATTTCCATAAAACAATTTATTTATCCTTTCAAGTTTTAGATATAATTTTAGATAGAGATAGATATCTTCTTTCCTAGAATAGCTAGGGAATGAAGGCTATAAATAAGGCCCTAGGGGGCTCAATTTTAAATATTCCATGCCACAATTCAATTTCAGAGATAATTAGTTAGATCCACAGAGAAGTTTAGGAGTTCTAAGGTTTTTAGGGTTTTGGCTTTCTGCGAAAGTTGATTGCCAGGATTGTAAAGGCTTTTGAATTTAGTTTTAATGCAAGTTAGTTCTTTTCATCAATCAATGTTTGCGATTGCGATGAGGCGTGAGTAGTCCACCCACTTCTGGGGCTGGAGTGAGCCCGACAGTGGCCATGTGAGGCAATGCGATAAAGGTCAGATCTTTTGTGCGATTCATCTTCTATCCCTATGAGCATGATTCTTTTGCGAGAGTTGAAGGTGATCCTTGTTTGTGTTATTGAAGCGAAAGTGATCTTAATGCAACTTGGATTAATTATGTGAAAAAGGGTTACTAACAATTAGGGTTTATGTGAGAGCCTCTATATGCCTATTTGTTAATGACCAAAGTTATTTGATGGAAAGCATGATCTTTTGTGCCTTTTTATGTTACTTTGCATGATTATCGTTGTGGTGTTGAAACCCTGGCTTTGGAAGTCTTTTAGCATATTGATTTATTTCAGTCGAAAATCTGTGTTTGTGTTTAAGTCTGCAATTTCTGCGTTTTCTGTTTCTTGTCGACATAGAGGAGATCTGGTCGATCTCGAGTAGGACTTGTCTTAATCGAGTAGAGTGTTCTTCTGTCTTTGTCGATTTTCTGCTTTCAAGTTTTTATTTTTGCTTCTCTTGTCGAGGTCGAGTAGCTCTTTGCCTTTGCCTTTCGTTTTTGCTTTGCTTTGCTTTTTTCTTTGCTTTTGTTTTAGTTGCCCTTTCCGGGTTTATTTGTTTCTTTCCTTTCTTTGTTTCTGTCTTTCTGCTGCTTTGCCTGTGAGAATTTACAGCTACCTGAGAACTGCTGACGTGCTTCCTCGTGGATTCGATCCTGACTATTCTCTTACTACAACGGGAGGAAGTCTTGTATTTATTTGCTGAGACAGGGAAGTCAGTCTGATCTTTATTTTATATTTATTTCATACTTGACCATCCTCCTGCAACAACACCATCCACGTGAAGATCTATCAAGTCCAAGAGGGATTTATCCACATTAGTTATAGTTTCCTTATAGATTTATTTCCTTTATCAATTAAGTTTTATCTTGTGTTTTTAGATAGAAAGTTTAAGATATAGATATAGTTGTTCCTTCCTAGATTAGCTACATGGAACACTATAAATAAAGCATTGGGGACTGAGTTTTAGGCATTCAATTTCAGATACAATTAGTCACATAGAGGTGAGAGAGAGAGAGAGACAGAGAGAGAGAGAGAGAGCTTGTGGCCGAGAAGAATTGGAGTGTTGAGAGACGTTTTGGCTTCTATTGGTTGTAAGTTTTTGAGTTTATTACTGCAAGTTATTTTTTTCTGAAATTATTGATGAGTTTATTAATGATTAAGAGCGAGTAGTCACCCAACTTCTAGGGTCGGGGTGAGCCCGACGATAGCCATGTAAGGTAATGCAAAAAGGTACAATCTTTTGATGCGAATGTCGAAGGTGATCCTTGTTTGTGTTGTTGAAGTGAAAGTGATCTTAACACAACTTGGATTAATTACGTGAAAAAGGGTTGGTAACTATTAGGGTTTATGTGAAAGCCTCTATATTCCTATTTGTTAATGACGACAGTTATTTGATGAAAAGTCATGATCTTTTATACCCTATGCATTATTTTATATGGTTATCGCTGTGGCGTTGATACCTTGATTTTGGAAGTCCTGTAGTTTATTGATTTATTTCCTACCTATTTTGTGTTTACATTCGTTTTCATTCGAAAAGTTACGTTTTTTCGGTTCTGCACCACTCGACTTCGACTAATCTTGTCGAGATCGAGTACGCCGTGTCGATGTCGAGTACTCTAGCACTCGAAGTTTACTACTTTGCTTTCGTTTTCCTGCGTTTCTTTGCTTCTGTCTTCTTTTTGCATTTTTAAACGATAGAGTAATCGACGTCGAGTGCTTCGTGAGTCATTTTCGAGTGTTTTTGAATTGAAAAAGCGGGCGCTAAAACGCTTCCTTGTGGATCAATCCTGACTGTCTTCTACTACAACAGGAGGAAGTCTTGTATTTATTTGCTGAGACAGGGAGTCAGTTTGATTTCATATTTTATATTTAATTTCATACTTGACACATCATCATGCAACAACAAATTGGCGTCGTTGCCGGGGAGGCAATAAATCGCGCCCTTTTGAGTTCATTTTACTCTTCTTTTTACTTTTTAGTTTCTTTTCACTTGTTTCTTTTTGTTTTTATTTTTTCAGGTGCATGCGAAGAACTGACCACACACCTATCGACCCTATTCTTGAACATGAGTGACACTTCCATTTTCGATAAAAACTAAGGAGGATGTCGCAAGTCAACAATGAGAATGAGTTCCAGCTCACACCAGTGCATGAACTTGAGCAACTCCGCCTATGCATTGAGGAGTTAACTAGAAGAGAAGTAGAACACGCCCGATGAGAGGCGAAATATACTCAGAATCAACAAAGGTGAGAAGCAATGGTAGATCGCGAGGTCAACACGTGAAGGGAACTTGAGGAGCAGATTGGGAATGTCCCACCTAACGCAAAGGAGTATCTGCATCCTACTCTGAAAGTTACAGAACAACCGATCGTTCTTCCCCCTGTTAATTATGAAATTCTTCCTTCTTTTTTAATGAAATTAGAAGGAGTCAATTTAGGGGAAGGCCCAATGAATGTCCTTCAGAGCATGTTACCACTTTTCTAGATTTATGCGAAGCTATGGCAGATGATGCTAATCTAGAATACTTAAAACTAAAAGTTTTTTGTTGGTCCCTTGCATGAATAAACTCATAGTGGCTTGAAGGATTTCCAGCATGATCAATTCGCACTTGGAACGAATTGCAGGACTTGCTCATTAACAAGTTCTTTCCTCCTCCAAAGACAACTGCTCTCAGACAACAGATTACGACTTTCATACAGAAGTCAGGGGAAACATTAGCACAAGTCTGGGAGCGCTACAAAAGGTTTATGAAATCCTATCCTACTCACGGATAGCCACCCTACGTCATCCAAGAGATCATCTTCAACTGCCTGGATCCGCCTACTAAGGATCGGATCAACTGCCTGGATCCGCCTACTAAGGATAGGATCAATAACTACACTCCTTATAGGTATCTCGAGTACACCCCACGGCGTGCTTGGGAGACCTTTGAGATGCTGGCAAACTATGATAACACATATGGGACTTTTGCGGCCTCTAGCGATTAAAGGTATGAAAGACTTGCCCCATCTATGCCTCTATATGTGCCACCTAAAGATATTGATCCAGACGTCAGTGACTAGTTCCACAACGATCAGGTACGTCGCATTACCAAACAAGTTAAATTCCTTTATAAAGTTAAACCTTGTTTGGAATGTGGGTCTATGAGGCACAACACCACTGCGTCTCCACATGGAGATCAAATACTCATGGGCAAGGTTATTAAAATCGTGATTCGGATCGTACGATTCTACGATTCTACGATCCAAAATTTGCTAAACGATTTGGATCGTATGAAAATAATCGTACACGGTAGAATCGTATTAGAATCGTTATGGGATCGGTGGGATCGCGATTTTTTGTGGGATCGTAAGATTGTAGGAAAGCTACTAATTTTTTCATTTTTATACAACAAAAATACGAAAGCTGCTAAATTTAGTGCCTAGTTGGCTATTATTTAAGGCCCAAATTTTCTTTTGCCAACCCATAATCTCATATTCATATATATATATATATATATAAATTACAAGGTAGATTTTTTTTAATCTTTAGAAAGCCACTATAATCACGAAATGATGGCCTAGCCGCCTAGGATCTAATTTCTCAGTTGAACTTGCGATTATAAACCCTAAGTCCTTTTCTCTGTTATCTTATTCATAAATATTCATATATTTTGAAATGTAAATATGCTAATCAGTCTAGAATTACTAGCTTATAGCCATGGAAGGGCCTCTTTTTTGGCAATTATGTATGGATTTATTATATTGGTCCTTAAAGGACGTACATTATCATGATGGTTGATAGTTAATGTCTAATGGAACTCTGTTTTTTTTTAACAATTAAATTTCATTCTCAGTAATATATAGTATATTTAAGTAATAAAATTCATAATTTTATCGATTTGGTAGGATCTTACGATCCGATTCTACGACCCGATTCTACGAGGCTCTTTCGATCCAATCCTAGAATCCCGATCCTAACAACCTTGCTCATGGCTGAAACCCAAAAAGAGGCGAGGTATGCGGGGGGGAACTACTTAGTGCAGCATCAACAACAACAAGACTGAAGCCACTATAGCCAGCCCAAGCATCAAAACCCTCCGCCCTACAGAGCTCTTGGTCACCCTGATAGGGAAGGTAAGAAAGATGACCTGCAGCTGATACTTGAGGAGATGCGGAGGAACCATGCATAAAGCAAAAATTCCATCAATTCCATCCACATACAGCTGCACGACGTCAACTCAAGGCTTGGGGAAATCAATATCTGTCGGTAATCTATGGAGACCCATATTGGTCAACTGGCAACATCCGTCCCTAAGCAATCTGGTACGCTCCCTGGATCCTCTGAACCTAATCCAAAAACTAAATCTGCAGGACATGTAGCTGCCATGAATCTAAGAAGCGGGTGTTAGATGCAAACGCCCGAGCAAAACACGGAGGAGAAAGCTGCTGAGGAGTACTCGACATCAAGTAAGCCAGTTGATGTCGACCACAACTTACTCGACGTCGAGGACCCCTTACTCCACATCGATCAGAACGATGAGCCCAACCCGAAATCGACTACTATAGTCGACGTCCAAGACCCTTCAATCGATGTCGACTAGTGACAAGAGGAAAACCTGTCGTTGTTCTTGCCAAAGAATACTCAAACTCACAACTAGTATAGTGTGTAAGCAAGAGATCGATCCATAGGGAAATCTATTCAATTCGAGTGTCAATTCTAATTGCTAATAGAGAATATGAGGGTTTTTGGGGTGAAAAAGATCCGCCTTTTATCAAAGGAGAAGCAAGCAAACAAAGGAAATTGGTTTTAGAATGCAGTGGATAGAAATAGGTTCACCTACAATTTATCACTTCGATTGATGAATTCGATCCCTGTTTCAGCCTCTAGTTCTTGTCTTTTCCTATCAATATCCTTGTCCAGATCTTAGGTAAATTACTAGTCCTACTAGTCCTAGCAACCCTTATCTCTAAATAACCCTAATACGGTTAAGATTTAACCTAGAGATAGCATTAAGAATATGCATTAACCAAGGTACATGCAATATCAAGCTACGAGTCGATATTTAACATATATTTAACTTCCTACACATCCAATTAGTTCTACGAGTCCTAAAGGGATATGATTGCCACTTGGGTTAAGGTTCGCTACGAGGAATCTACAAAACCCTAGTAATTGAATTAATCTACTCTAACTAGTCGGCCAGGCCAGAGAGAATAAAACACATTCAAGCAATTAAGCACAAAGAAGTCAAAACATTGGAATAGGAATAAGAACTAGATTAAGAAACTCACAATTCAACAATCAAAGATCCAAATCGTAGGCGAAACCTCGAGAGTTTAATTGCTCATGCTCAACAGCGCTCTCAACAATGGA
Source organism: Persicaria tinctoria (assembly GCA_037127255.1). Lineage (NCBI taxonomy): Eukaryota > Viridiplantae > Streptophyta > Magnoliopsida > Caryophyllales > Polygonaceae > Persicaria > Persicaria tinctoria. The sequence goes on along the minus strand of JBANSL010000006.1, from coordinate 52,361,946 downwards.
ATAATGTGCATAAGGTGAATGAAATAATAAACTAGAAAAGCCTTAAATAGTATTTAGAAAGTCGGCCAAACAACTCAATTAAACCCTAATTAAAATCCTGGATCGAATGTTCAGTTTCTGCATGGGCCGCGGGGCGGCCAGGTTAGGCCGTGGGGCGACCGGCGATTCAGCGAAGCCCTCCGTTTCCCTTCGAGCCGCTTCAGCGAAGTCCTCCGATTTAGCGAAGTCCTCAAGCAATAGAAAAACTCAAATCTGCAGCCCCACAGAATAGCAATTCATGTAACCACACCTCAATATTCTTTAAGTGCATGAAAAACTAGCAAACACAATAGATTAAAAACATCATAGCACATAATTGGAGTAATCACTGAAATCCGGCAACCATATCCATTCTAGACCTCACAAAGGATACGTGTTTCACTCTCGCTCAAGTGTTTATGTTTAAATGTTTACGCTCAAAACTCAATCTTCAAAAACTTAGCTACAAGAGTCTTGCACCAGAGTTCTAATTCTCCACCGTTGGTGACTCTACACACAACAAAAATTATGAGGTCTTTTAATTGGGTTGTAATGGGGCCAAGGTAGAACATATAATGTATGGAACAATTTTGTTCACGTGGTGCTCATAATCCGGGAACTAAGGAAGCTACCAAATCCTAAAACCACTCATAAACTTCTCATACCATATCTCTATAATGCCAAACAACACTGAAGAGTCTATAAGGCGATGAATAATACTCTAGAAGGGGGGGATGAATAGAGTATGGACGATTTTCGCAACAATAGAAATTTAGTGCAACTTGTCAAGACCTTGATATAGGCCATAAGGACTTGACAAAGTAAAATCGAATAAGATAATGTAAATGCGGAATATAAAAGATGAACACACGAATTGTTAACGAGGTTCGGCACCAACTGGCCTACGTCCCCGCCTAGGGTTATCCAACCTGTAGGATTCAAACACTTCTTATTTCACTTCTCTTGTGCCTAGAACTTCCTAGAGAAACTTCTCTTTCTCTATACAAAGCCTCACCGCTTCTATTCTAGCTCTCAACCTTACAAGTGAAATAAAAGCTCACACCACACACCAAGTGTGCTTTGATCGAGTATGAAAACTCTAAGTGTAAAATGAATGACTTGTACAATAAGTGCTAGTGTTTCTCTCAACTCTTAAACAATGATCAACAACTAAGCTTTTTGAGAATGTAGGAGAAACTTGACGAATGCTTTAAGATGCTTGTGATTGCTTGAGTGCTTGCTTAGTTAGCTTCCATCTTTCTTAGCCTTCGTCTTTTTATAGTAGGAACACTTGTAGAGTTTCTTGGAGGGAGAACCATTTGAATTTCAAATTCTTTCCAAGACATTTAAATTCCTTCCAAAACAGATCCTTTGTGTGCCTTCCAAGATGTTCCTTCGCCTTTCTTCATGATCAAGTATGATCAACTATGGATCGATTCTTTCCTTGTATAAAAAGTGAAATCCTGAAAGAGCTTCCATAATGTATCTAGTACATAAAGTGGTTTAGATGAGAAACTCATGTATAAATCGATAAAGCCCAAATCACATCTCATAGCCCAATATAAAGCCCATTATAATTTAGGCCCAAAAAGGTTGGCCTCAGATTCTTTCCTGTAATAGAACAAGTCAAAATAGAGAAATGCATAAGTGATCAAACATTTTAGTCTGGATTTCAAGACCTTGAAACCCAACCTTTTGTCTTTCATCATCCTTTAGATCACCTGCACGTTAGTTCTCAAGATCTTATAATCAAGGTGGAGTCTTCAATCTCCCCCTTGATGGAAGACAGAACTTGTTTCAATATTCATAACATATTTCCAGTAATCATAAGAGGAAATAAGAATATTATAATATAGGCATAAAATGTTTGGATCATCTAAGTTTTAAAACCGACAAGCACTTAACCAACTAGTGCCAAAACGCAGGGCAACCAAAACATTCCCCCCCTTTTTGTTTTCCAACAAAAGGGCAGAGAGGTGAAAATGTCTGAAAACACCAGGAGTTTTTAAAAGACGAACAGCAAAAGATGAGTTTTTAGAAAGTAGAGGAAAGACAGTGGGAGATCAAGGCCTTGAGTCAGAATCCCCATCTGCAACCTTCTTCTTCTTGCTCTTTAGAGCCTTCTTGCTTTTCTTAGCAGAGGATGGCCCAACAGCAGAGGATGTACCAGGGGCGCCAGGAGGATTAGGATCTTCAGGAGGGGCAATGTCAGCACCTGCCTCAACCCATTCGCCAAAGGTGGGGTATTGCTTGTTGGGTGGAGGGTATTTCTTTCTGACCTCATCTCTACATCTCTTCCTCCACCTTGCAAGGGCTTCTCTGGTGACCTTGTCTCGATCCATCTCTGCAAGTTGTCTCTGACGCTCCACATCCCTGTATTTCTTGACCACACCATATTGCTCGACTGTGAGAATGGTGGGTTCATGATGAGTGGGGCGCAGGATATGACGTTTCTTCACTTGATTTTCACAGTTGAGGATGACATTCCCTGTCTTCTCACACACATAATCGAAAGTTTCTTGCTCCATTGGCATGATAGAGCATGTAGCAGTGTACGTGAGAGCATTGAGAAGCATCATCTGATCAAGCTTGCAGTTGAGCATAGAGAGTAGCTCATGAGTCTGGTCCTGGCGAATCACCACATCCGACCACATTCTGCTCAGATCAAACCTAAGGTCTTGAATCTCAGTCTCCACAGCAGCCAATCTATCATCACTCATATTAGGTTCAGCAACCTGTTTTCCCTTCGAGTCTTTCCTCAGAAACCATTGCCCCCTCAGGTTTTTGGCAATCCCCAATCTATCTAGACAACCCTCATCAACAATCCCACTGTAGGTTTGCTTTTCTTCTCCTGATATGTCGATGTCAAAGGCTTCAAAGATTTTGGGCAGGAGGTTTGCATAGGGTAAAGGCATAGGCCGAGAGGAGGTAGAGACATGGGTCATGTAGTCAAGGATGAGTTTAGGCAAGTCAGGCTCGTATCCGTTCATGATTAGGACAAGGATATCGAGAAGATTCTCGGTCACCAATTCCCAGGAATGGATGCGTGGGAAGATACAGCGAGCCAGAATGGTGAAGATGAGCTTGGCTTGAAGGTTTAGGGGAGTGTGAGTGGGTTTTGAGGGTGGATGAAGATCCAGGGCCTTGAGATTTTAGGAAGAATTCATCTCGTGCTCGTGAGAGACACTCAAATCGGCTTGGGAATTCTTTTGTGGGAATCTTAGTTGGAAGATCAAGGATGAGAGCAAGGCTTTCAAGAGAGAGGCGGATTCGGGTGTTTCTGACCTTGGATACTAGGGTTAGGGTTCCATTTACCCGATGAACAGTAAGGTTGGCATAAAAGAGTCGGGTAAGTTGGAGATAGGCAAAATTGCCAGGGTTGAGCAAGGTCCAGAAACAGGTGGATTTGAGGAGGGAAATGCAAGGCAAGGGCATGGTTTGGAGGAGGTTGAAATCGACAGCATCACAGAAGCATAAACGACGATTGAAAAAGTCCTGTTTCCAGGACTCCTCAACCTCTTTAGAGCAACACCAATTGGGGGAAATGCCAGAAGGTACCTGGGGAGGCCGAGCAGGAGCAGAAGTGGCTGGAGCTTTGCCTTTGGATTTCCTTATTAGAGGTGGTGGAGATGGTGAGTTCTCGCTGGAATCCTCGGAATGTTCTTTAGATTCCTCCATTATTTGCTTCCCCTTGTTGGCCGGCATCTTGTACCTCTTAGCAGAAGGTGCTGGAGACGGAGATGCTGATGAGCGCTTCGATCCCACCATTTTGATTTCAGAAACAGAGAGAGTTTTGGAACACAGAGAGGGAAAGAGAATGAACGCAGAGAGAGAGTGAGGGTGGAGTGGATTAGACCGTGATGAGGGAGAGATTAAAAAGCAAAAAATCTGGAAAGAGAATCGTCTCCCTTCTTTTTCAAATTAGCAAGTACAGATTCATTAACTCACTTGAATAGTAAGTAATGATGATATGATTTTTCTAAACCCAAAGTGTCACATCCACTTGCAAAAATTAAAGAGATTTGGGATAATTTTGAAATGGGAACCAAAATATATGAAAATCGATTTTTGAAAAGGGTAAATAAAAGACACTCTTGTTGAATATCCATATGATACTAACAGAGTTTGATCCAATATAATTTTATTCGGATGATCATCTCGAAACCATATGAAGTCAAGGCCTTGAGATGTCATTTGAATTCTGAACTTTCATGTAGGGAGTAATTACCCCCCCTAAGAAAGTGCTTCCCTATTAAGCATACCCTACTCCAATCTAATAAAATGGAAACGATCTTCAGGGAGTGGTTTAGTAAAAATATCAGCTAACTGAAAATCAGTGGATATTAAGGATATTGATACATCACCTTTCTCCACATGATCTCTTATAAAATGATGTCTCACATCAATGGGCTTGGTTCTCGAGTGCTGCACTGGATTTTTAGTGATGGAAATAGCACTAGTATTATCACACAAAATAGGAATACCTTTAAGATCAATTCCAAGGTCTCTGAGTTGTTGTGCTATCCAAAGAATCTGAGAGCAACATGCACCAGCAGTAATGTACTCAACTTATGCAGTTGATAAGGCTACTGAATTTTGTTTCTTAGACACTTAAGAGGTGCTTTTTCTATCAACTTTGTATCCTGCAAAATCTGCATCTGAGTAGCCTTTTAAATGAAAGTTACTCTGTTTGGGATACCATAGCCCAAGGTCTTGAGATCCATTTAGATATCTGAAGATTCTTTTCACAACAGTAAGGTGAGACTCTTTGGGATCACTTTGGAATCGAGCACACATACAGACACTGAACATTATATCAGGTCTACTAGCAGTAAGGTATAGGAGAGAACCAATCATACCTCTGTACTCTTTTTGGTTTACATTCTTACCATTCTTATCTTGATCAAGGGAGAGAGTGGAGCTCATAGGGGTCTTTGCTACCTTTGATTGTTCCATTTTGTATTTCTTTAGTAGGTCCCTGGTATATTTCCCTTGATTCAAAAAGATACTCTTACTTGTTTGAAGAACTTGTAAGCCGAGGAAGAAGTTTAATTCTCCCATGAGACTCATTTCGAATTCTCTGCACATAATTTCAGAAAATCCTTGCAAAGGGAATTGTTAGTAGCACCAAATAATATATCATCTACATATATTTGAACAATCAAAAGATCATTTCCACGAGTCTTGATGAAGAGAGTTTTATCAATCAATCCTCTTTGAAAACCATTTTTAAGAAGGTATTTGGACAATCTTTCATACCAAGCTCTTGGGGCTTGTTTGAGACCATATAGAGCTTTGTCCAATTTATACACATGATTAGGAAATTCTTCACTTTCAAAACCTGGTGGTTGAGCAACATAAACCTCTTCTTCTAAGAACCCATTTAGGAATGCACATTTGACATCCATTTGAAATAGCTTGATACCCATGAAAGATGCAAAAGCAAGTAGTATTTGTATAGCTTCTAACCTTACTACGGGAGCAAATGTCTCCTCGTAGTCTATACCTTCTTCTTGATTGTATCCTTGAGAAACAAGTCTTGCTTTGTTTCGAATGATCTTGCCTGCTTAATCCAGTTTATTCCGAAACACCCATCTAGTTCCTATGACTGATTGGTGTTGTGGCCTGGGTTGAAGAGTCCATACCTTGTTCCTTTCAAACTCATTTAGCTCATTTTGCATGGTAGTGATCCAATCCGAGTCCTTGAGTGCTTCAGCTGGGGTTTTGGGTTCTACAAGAGAAACAAAAGCATAGAAGGCACAAAGATTCTTTAATCTAGATCGAGTTTGTACCCAGATGATGGATCTGATATGATATCTTGAGCTGAGTGTGAAGAGGCATGTTTGAATTTTCGTAGCTTTGGACCCTGATTGTTTGAGATAGTAGCAGGTCTCTCTTCAAGGTCTTGAGAGATAATTTGAGTGTTGGATTCTTCAATGACTGAATCCTGATTCTGTAGTCCCTTCTCAAGGTCTTGAGATAGCTCGTTGGTATCTTGGATTTGTTCTTGCATGTTTCTTTCTTGGTCCTGCTTATTTTCAGCCTTGTCCTCTTCTTCTCCATCCGAATCATGATGATTTAGATTGAGATCTGCAAAACCTTCACTTAACACACCATTGTTGCTTTCGTCGAATACCACATGGATATTCTCCTCAATAATTTTGGTGCGCTTGTTATAAACTCTATAAGCTTTGCTAATAGTAGAATAACCAAGGAAGGTACCTTCATCACTACGTGCATCAAATTTCCCAAGATTATCTTTGCCATTGTTATGAACAAAGCAAGTGCATCCAAAAGGTTTGAAGTAGGAAATGCTAGACTTTCTTCCTTTGAAAAGTTCATAAGGAGTATTTTTCAAAATGGGACGAATTAAGCATCGATTCAAAATGTAGTTGGTTGTATTAACAGCCTCAGCCCAGTAGATTTTTGGCAAACCATTTTCCAAAAGTTTTGTCCTAGACATGTCCTCCAAAGTGCGGTTCTTTCGTTCCACAACTCCGTTTTCTTGAGGAGTTCTAGGTGCTGAAAAGTTGTGTGAAATTCCATATTTAGCACAGAACAAATCAAATGTAAGTTGATCAAATTCTCTACCATGATCACTCCTAATGGAGACAATATGTATGTTTTTCAAGGTCTGCAACTCTTTGCAAAGTTTAGAAAACTCGAGCAAAGTCTCTGATTTTTCTCTTAAAAAGGATATCCATGTAAAACGAGAGAAATCATCAATAATAACCAGGATGTATTGTTTACCCTTTGGAGATTTGACACGCATAAGTCCACACAAGTCCATATGCAACAACTCAAGAGGACGAGAGGAACTTACAACCTTTTTAGGTTTGAATGAGTTGCGTGTCTGTTTGCCTCTTGTGCATGCATTGCATAGATCTTCTTTCTTGAAGTTTAGATCAGGCAATCCTCTAACAAGATCTCTTGTTTTGAGTTTATTGAGGGTGTGCATGCTTACATGACCTAGTCTTCTATGCCATAGGCTGGGGTCTTCTGTCAAGACCTTGAGACACTTGAGTTTTGTACCTGTAATATGATTAGCATATACAGCATAAGTGTTGTTGTGCCTGTGAGCAGTGAGGATTAGATCATCAGTCTCTTCATTCCTGACTTCACACTTATGTCTGTCAAAGCCAACTTTGTTTCCTTTGTCACACAACTGAGAGACACTTAAGAGGTTATACTTTAATCCATCAACAAGATAAACATCCTTAATGCAACTTTCTGAATTACCAATATTACCAATACCAATAATGTTGCACTTCCCTTTATCACCAAGAGTAATTGTTCTAGTGGTTTGTTCCTTAAGATCTTGAAATAGAGATTTCTTTCCACTCATGTGTCGTGAGCATCCACTGTCCATTATCCATTTTGGCTCTTTGCTCTTGATGAAATCCTGCAATACCAACATCAACCTTTCCAGCTAGACCAATATAGAGTTTTAGATTCATAATGAGGATAGACCATGTTGGGTAGTCTTGTCCCTTTAGGAACCCAAACTTGTTTTATCTGTTCATTAAGTCGAACTGAAGATGTATTTCTAATGATGTAGGGATCTTTTCTCCTATATGGACAAGTTTCTCTAACATGCCCTTTTTTACAACAATGGAAGGAAGTAGGTGAACGCCAATAGCCTTTAGCTTTAACAAAAGTGGTACTAGGTTTCTTTGGAAAAATTTTGTTGTATCCAATACCACTTCTATTAATAGAGAGTTGTTGTTCACCCAACATCTTATCAAGATTAGCTTTAGATCTGGTGAATTGAATGAGTGAAGTCTGCTGGTCTTGACATTTATCGGTTAGCTTTGCCTTCTCTTTCTCTAAATCCTCATTACGGTTCTTTAGAGAGGAGAGGCTTTGCCTGAGATCATAATTTTCCGAGCTCAAAGTCTTGACTTTAATGTCAAGGGCCGACCGAGATGTTTCAAGATTTTTCATTTCCAGCGACATATCACTAATACATTTTTGTTGATCTATCAACTTTTCTTTCAAGGTGTTGATTTTACTGTTGTAAGCATCTTCATTAGAAATCATATTTCTTAGGACTTCAGAAAGAACATCGGGAAGACTAGACATTAGGTTTCTTACCACTTGTTCAAGGTCTTGAGTCTGTGATCCTTCGTGTTCAGCCAGAAGATAGAGACTTGCCTGTTCTTTTTCGGTGTCTGAGTCACATGATGAATCTGAGTCACTCCAGGTTGCAAGCATAGCCTTTTTCTTTTGTTCATATTTCTTGAACTTATTTCTTTTCTTCATAGGGCACTCCTTTACGAGATGATCTGTCTCACCACACTCAAAACATGTTAGCACTTTTGGCTTCTTTGACATGTTGGGAGACTTGCTTTTGAATCTAGATGAATCGGTATTTTCACGGTTGGAAAATTGTTTTTTCATCTTCAGAATTCGAGCTAATCCCCATGTGATGAGAGCAAAGGGATCATCTTCGTCGTCTGATTCATCACTCTCAGATTGTGAGTGATCTTTCTTAGCTTTGAGAGCAAGGTTCTTTGCTGTTGAGGGTACTTCTCCATCTTCCTCGTTTAATATGACCTCATGAGTGATAAGTTTTCCGAGAAGATCATCTAATGGTAGTGTAGAGAGATCTTGAGCTTCCTCAATTGCAGTAACCTTGGGACCCCACTTGGTTTTTGGAAGGCTCCTTAGAACCTTTCGAACCTTTTCTGGGTTGGAGAAGGTTTTTCCAAGTGAGTCGAGGTTGTTTACCATTTGAGTGAATCTCGTAAACATCTCCTTTACTGTCTCATCAAGATTCATCTTGAAAAGTTCGTATTGCCTAAGAAAGATATTAATCTTACTCTATTTGACTTGACTTGTGCCCTCATAAGTAACTATAAGTTTGTCCCAAATTTCCTTGGCACTTTCGCAAGCTGAGACACGATTAAACTCACTAGCATCGAGAGCGCAATATAGTAGATTCATAGCTTTGTAGTTCTTAGCAATGTTCTCAAGATCAGTCTGATCATAATCAGACTCAGTTTTATCAACTTGCTTTCCATCGACAGTCTTTTTAGGAACGTGTGGTCCATTCTTGACCAGGCCCCATAGCTCAAGGTCTTGATCAATGATGAACATTTCCATCAGTGATCTCCAGTGGACAAAGTTATTGCCACAGAAAAGTGGAGGCCTATTGGTTGACCTTCCTTGAGCAAAACCTCCATCACCTATGGTAGACATGTTGAAAACTCACAAGATTGTTAAATCAAAACAGTGAGCCAAGCTCTGATACTAATTGAAGAGTCTATAAGGCGATGAATAATACTCTAGAAGGGGGGGATGAATAGAGTATGGACGATTTTCGCAACAATAGAAATTTAGTGCAACTTGTCAAGACCTTGATATAGGCTATAAGGACTTGACAAAGTAAAATCGAATAAGATAATGTAAATGCGGAATATAAAAGAACTTTACAAATCATACTCAACTCATTCCTTTAACTTCTCTTGACCTCGTTAACACGAATTGTTAACGAGGTTCGGCATCAACTGGCAAACGTCCCCACCTAGGGTTATCCAACCCGTAGGATTCAAACACTTCTTATTTCACTTCTCTTGAGCCTAGAACTTCCTAGAGAAACATCCCTTTCTCTATACAAAGTCTCACCGCTTCTATTCTAGCTCTCAACCTTACAAGTAAAATAAAAGCTCACACCACACACCAAGTGTGCTTTGATCGAGTATGAAAACTCTAAGTGTAAAATGAATGACTTGTACAATAAGTGCTAGTGTTTCTCTCAACTCTTAAAAAATGATCAACAACTAAGCTTTTTGAGAATGTAGGAGAAACTTGACGAATGCTTTAAGATGCTTGTGATTGCTTGAGTGCTTGCTTAGTTAGCTTCCATCTTTCTTAGCCTTCGTCTTTTTATAGTAGGAACACTTGTAGAGTTTCTTGGAGGGAGAACCGTTTGAATTTCAAATTCTTTCCAAGACATTTGAATTCCTTCCAAAACAGATCCTTTGTGTGCCTTCCTTCGCCTTTCTTCATGATCAAGTATGATCAACTATGGATCGATTCTTTCCTTGTATAAAAAGTGAAATCCTGAAAGAGCTTCCATAATGTATCTAGTACATAAAGTGGGTTAGATGAGAAACTCATGTATAAATCGATAAAGCCCAAATCACATCTCATAGCCCAATATAAAGCCCATTATAATTTAGGCCCAAAAAGGTTGGCCTCGGATTCTTTCCTGTAAGAGAACAAGTCAAAATAGAGAAATGCATAAGTGATCAAACATTTTAGTCTGGGTTTCAAGACCTTGAAACCCAGCCTTTTGTCTTTCATCATCCTTTAGATCACCTGCACGTTAGTTCTCAGGATCTTAAAATCAAGGTGGAGTCTTCAAACACCAATCTCAAGCATACAACTTTACAAATCATACTCAACTCATTCCTTTATTCTTTTCTTCTTCTTTTTTTTTCTTTTTGTGTTCTTTGCTTTTATTTTTCTTTTCCATTCATGCTATATCAAATGATTTTCCTTGACTTTTGCCCCTAAGTGAATTTTATCCTCCTTAGCTCCCAAGTAATAAATATGCTCGCAAGAATCAAACATCTCATAAATGTACCTCAATCATACAATCCACCACTAAAACCATCATCCACAATATAGATATTCACCAAGTATTCCTAAATTTCCGGATGGGGTCAGGCTATCATTGGCTATGGAAAAATCTTGTGGAGCTACAAAAGAATAGGCAATTAGGCTCAAACTAGCTTCAAGCAGAGGAAAATATGTAAGGTGGGAATAGAGTCAAATAGGCTAATAAAGGTGCAGCCTTGAAGAGAGTACACACAAGATATCATAATATGCAGCCTTGAACAAGATATCTAAATGCAAGTCAAAGAAGAAGCAATTGAAGAGAGTACACACAACAAGCAAGAGGACTAAATCAAATGCAGTCCTGAATAGGCCAAAATAAGCTCACCAGGTCATGTCTAGAACTTCAAGATCACCAAAAAAATTCAAGATTTTATGTGCTCAATCATTAATCAATCATGCCCACCAAATAGTATTGAAAACATATATCGAAGGCTTCAACAATCCAAGCACATCATGGGGCATAAATCTCAATAGATAAAATGGAAGACAAACGACATACATATGGGGAAATAAGACCTATTCCTAATAATCCAAGCACATCATGGGGCATAAAGAGAACAAAAACATCAAAATAAAAAGAAAAGAAACAACTGGCATGCTCACTGATGAGGTGGTGGCGGCGGCGGGTAAGGTGGAAACTGTGGATAGGCGAATCGATAGAAGTCCTCCTGCCTCTGCCACATCTGCTCCTGCATCCGTCTGATCGCTGCTTGGCTCTCAGGGACATCGTTCAGGTGCGAAGTCAAGCCACGGACATCCCGACGAATGTCCCCAATATCCACATATAGATGCTGTTGTTGGTCCCACATCACGTCCTAGCGCTGGGACAGCTGCTGCTGGTGCTCCCACATGGCATCCTGACGACGCGACATCATATGTTGATGCTTCCACATGGTGTCCTAACGGAGACACATATCGGTCATCGTCTACTCCAGCGCGTAGTAGCTCGAACCAGCACCAGCTGTGCCAGAAGGTCCAGCACCACTACCTCCTAGATCCGTCTGAACGCCATGAACATCATCAACACCTTCATGCTCAGCATCAGGAACACCCTCCTCATCATCATCAGAATCCTCATCCATCTCATCGCCCATGTAAAAATCAGCTGATGTAGGGCCAAAAGGAAGATGTCGGGGCAATCTCAACTGAATCTTCCCCGTATGGCCTGTCCGCCAGACTCACATATAGAAATGAGCTTTCCTCAGCTGGGCTTCATCATATAGAAATGAGCCATGCTAAACATCGGGGACAACGCTCACATCGATGCACGCTCGAGCTATGAGGGTGATAAGACCCCCGAAGCTAATTGTCGCCGTGTTGCCCTTGTCTAGGTTGTCCTTGCAGTTAATCAGAAATATATCCACCCAACCTGGAATCACTAGGATCTCTAGCGTCAGACACCACAAAAATGACATATCCTTAAGCGAGATCTTGTTGACCTCAACCTGTGCAAAGAATGTGTTCGCTAGAACCTTATGAATCAGCCGTAATGCAGGATGGCGAATGCTCGAATTGTACTGGCCCTTCTTGGCCTCAAAAGGCACCCTAGTAGATTCCATCCAAAAAGCCACAAGACCCTCTCCCTTACACACATCAAGCCAACCAGCAGTAGGTGCAACAGTAATACCGAAAATCTGCCCCAATCTCTCCTTCGATAACGTGAAATCCCTCCCAAGCCCCCATGCTCAAAGTTGCTAAAAACTCCTTACATAAGCTCGGATCTATAGGAGCATTCTTCCCTAAAAATTGTCCTAAGCCCCCATGCTCTAACAATTGCCTAGTGCACACATCCATCTCTAACAATCGAAGCGTAGGCTCATGAAAGAATTTTGTAACGAAGAAATTGCGAGTGTTTAAACCATTCCACTTTTCCTTTTGACTTCGACTCATTCCATGGGGTCTAGACATTATGAAATTGAGCTAAGAAAATCACCCAAAAGAGTTGAAATCAAGAAAAAAAACTCACGTAAATCAGCTTCTGCAGAGGCCACGGGGAAGCCTAGGGTGGATTTGCACTCCGAGGTCCTAAACTCTATCAATCTGTTGTAGACCCAAAAGAAATACCCTTGAAAACCCTTGGGATTGGCGATTTGTGTGTAGATCTAGAAGATAGAGGTGATGTGGTGGATTTTTTGTAGAAATAATGTGGTTGAAGAAGATTTATGTGAAAGAAGAAAGCTTGGAGATAGAGCTTCAATGGAGGGTTTTTTGGAGCTTGAAGAAGGAGGGTTCTTGGGGCGAGGGGGCGGCTAATAAAGATAGGAAGGAGAAGAAAAGAGGTGGACAGGGTTAATTTAGTGTAGAAAGTGGGGGCCCACACGGGCCCCTTTAAAATTTTCTATCTGGAAGGGGCCGCGGGGCGGCCAGGGCGGCCGGCAATTCTCGCGAAGAGACTTCGCTGTGACCTAGCCGCGGGGCGGCCTGGCTGGCGACGGGGCGGCTAGCTGTTCATTCGTCCCTTTCCTTCTTCTTTTCCTTCCTGCAACGTTAGTGCCCAAACCAAACCAAACCAAAACTAAACTAAAAAAAAAACTTAATGCAAAAAGAAAATAATACCTAAACTATTACCTTCGGTTGCCTCCCAAGCAGCGCCTTTGGTTATCGTCGTTGACTTGACATTATGGCTCCCTAATGATCTTCAGCACTTGGTTCAGTGAGAACCAACTCATCACCGTCCTGTTTGACAAAGCTTTCAAAGTATGGTTTCACTCTATGGCCATTTACCTTGAAGATGTCTCCATTCCTTTCATTCAGTAGCTTTACTGCACCATGAGAAAAGACATTAGTCATCACATATGGCCCTGTCCATCTAGAACGATGCTTACCTGGAAAGAGTTGTAGGCGCGATTGATATAGAAGGACCTTTTCCCCAACTTTGAGGTCCTTTCGCAAGATATGTTTATCGTGCCATGCCTTTGTCTTCTCCTTATAGGTGACGGAGTTATCATAGGCATCCAATCTCAATTCTTCCAACTTCTGCAGCTGTAGTTTCCTGAACTCGCCAACTTCATGAATCTGTATGTTGCACTGCTTCACCGCCCAATATGCTTTATGTTCGAGCTCGACAGGAAGATGGCAAGCCTTTCCATAGACTAATCTAAATGGAGACATCCCAATGGGAGTCTTGTAAGTCGTTCGATAAGCCCATAGAGCATCATTAAGTCTGACACTCCAATCCTTCCTGTTTGGCGCAACAGTCTTCTCCAAGATAGTTTTTATCCCGCGATTAGACACCTCAGCTTGCCCATTGGTCTGGGGTGGTATGCAGTAGACACCCTCTAAGTCACATGATATTTCTTTAATAGCGCACTCACAGTCTTGTTGCAGAAGTGGGTCCCTTTATCACTGATCAGTCTTGAGGAAACCTGCAACTACTTTTGAATCGTCAATTCTGGTGGCCTTCGCCTCCACCCACTTGGACACGTAGTCCACCGCAAGAAAAATATATAGGTTTCCAAAGGAGTTAGGGAATGGTCCCATGAAAGCAATGACCCAAACATCAAAAATCTCACAAAATATCATGCGAGTTTGTGGCATCTCATTCCTCTTAGAAAGATTCCCAACTCTCTGACAGCGATCACAGGATTTGCAAAAAGCATATGAATCACGAAATATATGTGGCCAAAAGAATCCTGCATCAAGTACCTTCCTAGCTGTCTTTTGTGGTCCAAAGTGTCCACCACATTCATGGGAATGACAAAAATTAAGGACAGATTGTACCTCATCGTCGAGAAGACACCGACGTATCACTTGATATGTGCAATGCTTCCATAGATAGGGGTCATCCCAAATGTAGAAGTGAGCATCGTGGCATATCTTGTCCTTCTGAGCCTTCGAAAAGTTGGGTGCAAACTCTTGCGACACTAAAAAGTTGACTAGGTTAGCAAACCAAGGGCGTGGAAGAGAACTAACCTTTAAAAAATGTTCAATTTCGAATTCTGCAGGGGTCGTGGGGCTGTCAGGGCTAGCCGCGGGGCGACCGACGATTGCGAAGGAAGTGTTCTCCGAAGACTCGGCCGCGGGGCGGCCTAGGGTGGCCGCGGGGCGGTTGGCAATTGCGAAGACATGTAGCAGCTCTTCGTCAGGAAAGCTCCCCACTATGCCTTCTTGTCCATTTTTCTCCTGCACAATACGACTTAAATGGTCAGCAACTAGGTTCTCAGTACCCTTTTTGTCCCTGATTTCGATGTCAAACTCGCTTAAAAGCAAGATCCATCTAATCAATCTTTTCTTGGCCTCTTTCTTCCTCAAAAGGTAATGAAGTGTTGCATGATTAGTATAAACAACAACTTTTGTACCAAGCAAATAAAATCTAAATTTCTCAAGAGCAAAAACTATAGCAAGAAGTTCATTCTCTGTGGTTGAGTAATTTCTTTGAGCTCCATTCATGGTCATAGCTGCATAGTATATGACATGAGAGCTTCTCCCTTCTTTTTGTCCAAGTACGGCTCCCACAGCGTAGTCACTAGCGTCACACATCAATTCGAACTGCTGAGACCAATTTGGTGCTTGTATAATTGGTGCACTAGTAAGACAAGTCTTTAACTCATCAAACGCCTTCCTGCACTTCTCATCAAAAGAAAATGTGACCTCCTTCTTCAGCAGCTCGCACAAGGGTGAGGTGATCTTTGAAAAGTCCTTAATGAACCTGCGGTAGAATCCTGCATGGCCTAAAAAAGAACGCACTTCACGCACATTAGTAGGATAAGGCAATGATTGAATGATGTCAATCTTGGCCTTATCAACCTCAATCCCTTTATGGGAGACAATGTGACCCAAAGCAATGCCTTCCTCAACCATAAAGTGACACTTTTCTGAATTGAGCACTAAGTTAGTGTCAACACATCTTCTAAGCACAAGCGCCAAATGGTTGAGGCAAGCATCAAAACTATCACCATGGACTGTAAAATCATCCATAAAAACCTCAATGAATTGCTCTATATACTCAGAGAAGATACTTACCATACACCGTTGGAATGTCCCATGAACGTTGCACAAGCCAAAAGGCATTCTGCGATATTATTGCTTTCTAGATGGCTATCTGAAAGTACCCTGAATATCCGTCTATAAAGCAATAATATGGACGACTAGCAAGTCTTTCAAGCATTTGATCAATGAATGGTAAAAGAAAATTGATCTTTTCGAGTTACCGCATTCAGCTTACGATAATCGATGCAAACTCTCCAGCATGATTGGACTCTGGTAGGGACCAACTCACCTTCTTGATTCTCAACCACTATTATGCCTCCCTTCTTTGGTACTACCTGCGTTGGACTAACCCATTGACTATCAGAGATGGGATAAATCATATCTGCCCGAAGGAGCTTGAACACCCCCTTCTTTACTACATCCATCATAGGTGGGTTGAGTCTTCGTTGAGGTTGCCTGGCAGGTTTGGCTCCCTCTTCTAATAAGATTCTGTGCATGCAAATAGCTAGGCTGATTCCCTTAATATCCGCTATGCTCCATCACAGAGCTGTCTTATGCTCGTTGAGCACTCCTACCAACCTATCTTCTTGTTCTTTGGTAAGCTTGTTAGAGATGATGACATGCAAGGTGTCAACTTCCCTCCCCCACAAATGCATACTTCAGATGCTTAGGAAGAGGCTTGAGCTCAACTTCAGGTGCCTGTATGATAGAAGGTAAGAGCTTTTCATTTGGAATGGTTAGAGACATAAAGGTATCTGCCTGTGAGTATATAGGTAGGGAAGACAAGTCTCTTATGGTCTCCTGCAGGTTAGTAGACAAAACATAATTCAGTGAGAACTCCTTAGTAGGAGATTCTAAAGTTACCTGCAGATCATCTACACAACTCATATCAAAGGTAGACTACATACAAGTATCAATGACATCCATAAAGCATAAGGAATGATTATCAGAAGGGAATTTCATTGCATCATATATATTGTATTCAACCTTCTCACCATCGAATTCCATAGTCAAATAACCAGAATACACATCGATTTTTGTCCTAGCAGTCTTTAAAAAGGGCTTTCCTAGGAGAATAGGAGCCTCTTGGTTACCATGCTCCATGTCTAAGACAAAGAAATCAGCAGGAAAGATCAAATTGTCAACCGTGACTAAAACATCCTCAACTATGCCTCTAGGAAAAGCATTTGATCGTTCCGCTAGTTGGATCACCACTCTAGTCTCAAGCAAAGATCCTAAACCCAATGATTCATACAGAGAATAAGGTAAAACATTAATAGATGCACCCAAGTCTAACAAAGCTTTATCAAACTTAGTCTTACCTATTACAGATGGGATTGTGAACATGCCAGGGTCGCTACATTTCTTAGGCATACGCTTTTTAAACACCACAGACACATGTTCGCTTACCTTAATTTTCTGCTTCCCATTCAACTTTTGATTCCTCTTTATTGTGCAAAGTTCATTGAGAAATTTGGCATAACGAGGAATATTTTAATTAGATTGAGTAAGGGGATGTTTACCTCGCACTTACTGAACGTCTCAAAGATCTCTTTGTCATTGTCTGGTCTTTTTGTGTCTCTGAGTGCTTCAGGAAAGGGAGGAACGAGTTTAAAAGAATTCAAAGGGGGGAAATCAGGTCGAACATACCCGTCAGATGAGTCACAGGAGGGGCCGCGGGGGAGATGGGCTTGGCCGCGGGGCAGCCCGGCGATTTCTGCAGCGTCAGAATTGCCTTGGCCGCGGGGCGGGTCAGGGGTGTCGCGGGGCGGCCGGCGATCGCGAGCCTCTTCTTCCTCGTCGTTCGTACCTGTTTCAAAACTTTCGATGTTAGCATCATTATGGGGAGTGGTAATCAGTTCCTTACCACTTCTTAGCGTCACAGCACTAACGTTCTCCTTGGGGTTCACCACCGTTTGAGATGGTAGCTTTCCTGAGTCCTTAGCCTGCAATTCTCTCATCGATTGAGCCAATTGACTAATTTGTTTCTCCAAATTCTTTTGCTTCTCAGTTTGACTCAGGACGATCTTTGTGAGAGCTTTGATAGGATCCCCATTGGATTGATCATTAGTTGGTGGAAGTCCTCTCTGTCTGGTATCAAATTGTTGCTGAGGTCTGAATTGGGGTCCTCCTTGTGGATTGAAAGGGGATTGGTTATTACCATAGCCATACCCCTGGTAACCTGCATTATAGTTGTTATTGTAATGATTAGGATTAACATAGTTACCATACCTGGGTCGTTGCGAAACAAAGTTCCCCATTGCATTCCACTCTACATTTGGCTCCTACAGCATTGGACAAGTGTCCGTCGGGTGATAAAGATCAGCGCAAATTCCACATGCCTTAAGTTGTTGTGGGGTTCCTTGTAGCATGAACCTTTTCATCATATCCTTCAATTCAGCCACATCGATATGTAATGCGGAAGTTGAGGAGTCAACGGCGAGTACTCCTCTAGCATGAAGTCCCTTGTTGAATTGTCTAGAGCCATCAGCAAGCTCTGAAAACACCTCCCAAGCAGCATTGGGTGTTTTGTTCAAGATGTTGCCTCCACAGGCAGAGTTCACCGTCTTGGTTGCTTTGAGAAAACATGGTGAGGGCAACTAGAGAAAAGTTAACTTGATTTGCTCCTCCGTGATATTTCCTGGTTTCATTCCCACCACGATAGGATGGAACTCAGATAAGTGCTTGTGGGGGTCCTCACCACTCAACCCATGGAATTTGGGTAAGAGATGAACCACCCCAGACTTTAGCTCAAACTTGACACCTTCATCAAGTTCAGGGAACACGATAGCCAATGGTTGTTGGGCTAAGTTTTCTGTTGTGAGCTCCTTCAACGTTCGATTATCATCGTTAGCAGCCATCTCTATACTCTCTTCTTCTCCTTGATCGAAAGGTAACTCGCGAAAGTGATCACGAGCTTCTCGTCTCAATCTAGAGAGAGTCCTCTCAATCTCTGAATCTAAAGACAATAAAGATGAGTTAGTAGCACGAGTGTGGACCATATAGGTGGTCCACACCAAGATTAGCAATTAAAACAACACAAGAATTCAATAAGAATTCCCCGGCAACGGCGCCAAATTTGACAAGAGGAAAACCTGTCGTTGTTCTTGCCAAAGAATACTCAAACTCACAACTAGTATAGTGTGTATGCAAGAGATCGATCCACAGGGAAATCTATTCAATTCGAGTGTCAATTCTAATTGCTAATAGAGAATATGGGGGTTTTTGGTGTGAAAAAAGATACGCCTTTTATCAAAGCGGAAGCAAGCAAACAAAGGAAATTGGTTTTAGAATGCAATGGAGAGAAATAGGTTCACCTACAATTTATCACTTCGATTGATGAATTCGATCCTTGTTTCGGCCTCTAGTTCTTGTCTTTTCCTATCAATGTCCTTGTCCAGATCTTAGGTAAATTACTAGTCCTACGAGTCCTAGCAACCCTTATCTCTAAATAACCCTAACACGGTTAAGATTTAACTAGAGATAGCATTAAGAATATGAATTAACCAAGGTACATGCAATATCAAGCTACGAGTCGATATTTAACATATATTCAACTTCCTACACATCCAATTAGTTCTACGAGTCCTAAAAGGATATGATTGCCACTTGGGTTAAGGTTTGCTACGAGGAATCTACAAAACCCTGGCAATTGAATGAATCTACTCTAACTAGTTGGCCAGGCCAGAGAGAATAAAACACATTCAAGCAATTAAGCACAAAGAAGTCAAAACATTGGAATAGGAATATGAACTAGATTAAGAAACTCACAATTCAACAATCAAAGATCCAAATCGTATGCGAAACCTCGAGAGTTTAGTTGCTCATGCTCAACGGCGCTCTCAACAATGGAATAATGTGCATAAGGTGAATGTAATAATAAACTAGAAAAGCCTAAAATAGTATTTAGAAAGTCGGCCAAACAACTCAATTAAACCCTAATTAAAATCCCGGATTGAATGTTCAGTTTCTGCATGGGCCGCGGGGCGGCCAGGCTAGGCCGTGGGGCGACCGACGATAGTTTAGTTGCTCATGCTCAACGGCGCTCTCAACGATGAGTCTAAGGAATATGAAGTCGGAGACAAAGTCTATGTCTCCAAATCAAAGGATCATTGGTTCCCCAACAAATTCACCAAGAGAAAGATGGGACCTTTCACGGTGAACAAGATCCATTCAGGAGGACTACAACTGATGGACAAGAATGGAGTCCTATTCGAAGCCCAAGCTACATGGGCCCTGCAGATGCCACCTTGAGCTTTCACGGAGAAAGTCGGCCTAGCGACTATAAAGTCTAGAGCTTGTAAATAAAACACTTAGTTTTTAAATTTTTGGATATTTGTTTTTGGTTTTTGGACATTATTTTTGGATTTTTCTATTGTGGATTGTCCTTCTAACAAGTCTTGTAGGTATGAAAAAGCGGCAGAAGTACTCGACGTCGACCACCATCTCGAGAAAAGAAGTCATGGTCGAAGAGAATGGCCACCGTGAGGTTTCACTGTACTCGATGTCGAGTAGTTTTAGTCGACGTCAGCTACTTCTACTCGAGGTCGACTACTTCTGCGCACACATCATCACTCGATTCCAACGATCTGCACACCTGTCTAGTGAGTTTTTTTCTTCACCCTTGTTTTTATACAATGAAGACATTGTAATGTTTGAGTATGGGGTGGGGGAAGGGATTACTTTATCCATATTTGATTTAAATTGACATTATGTGTGCTTATTTAAAGTTTATTTCTTGAATTCCTTATACATGGCTATTTTGGAATTCATTATCAATTTATGTGCTTATACGTATGTTTTCCAAAGTTCATAAAAATAACCCACATCGAAATTTTTTGAATAGTGTCATGGAAGCTTAAATTGAATTCGACGATGCAAAATTGGATTCATTAAAGATATATCATGAAATTGCCTAGTAAAGGGCAGTCACAATAAAGTGCATATTTTTATAAAAAACATGAAAGAATGTAAAATTTGAAATTACTTTTGACATGTTGCATGATAAGAGGATGGAGGACTTTATATTTCCATATATGCACATGTTGTTGTATCCTAGCCTTACCTATGCTTATGCATCACAAAAGCCATATGGAGCCTTTTTTCATATTATGCTCCACGTGATCTAAATATTGCCCATTCTTTGCCTTATTTCTTATCCGGGAATTATGTTAAGAATGAAAGCTATATTATGGAGATGTTATATGATTGTTGTGTTGTTATTATCATTATTGGACTTTCGGAGGAAATCATAATATATGGAAAATTAGATGAGTGAAAGAAAATCCGGTCACCTCAGGAGATAAAGGTAGATCGACCATACTCGTTGAGATAATAGTTCGGCAAGATGGGACACCAGTGTGAGGAGTCCGAAGCACTAAGTATCTGGAGCCATTCATGACACCCATGTTTGCGACTCGCGAGAAGGCAGTGTTGAGGTCAGAGAGGTAGAAGCATTATATTGAAAAAAGCATTGAGCGATGAGCGAAAGGTGAGAAATCAAAAGAAGAAGGAATGTGATATGCAAGTTTGGAAATTACTCCATTTCCCCGGATCATTAGCACCTGGCCAAAAATATCTCACCTTAAGCCTTTTACCAATCTACTCCTAATGGAGCTTAAATTAAAGTCCTCTTGATTATTGTTACTTTGTCACTTAGAAATTGTTTTGTATAAACCTTCTTTTGTTTGTAAATGTTGCTTTTATTGCACATGCATGAATTTGTGACATTAGTACCTTTTCTAGGATGGTAATTGATTTTAGGGATATATGGCAATGAATCTATGATGTTGAGAGTTTGTTCCTTCCCCTGAATGACTAATAAAAGTATTGCTTGAGGACAAGCAAGCTTAAGTATAGGGTGTTTGTTGTGACCCTAATTTATCATGTTTTGCACTAACTTTTATATCAATTTATGTACACATTTCATGCATTTGAGCCAGAATAGCACATATTCTATGTAGTTTACACTTATTTGCAAAATTACGGAATCTACACTAATTTCTGTTTAATTTTGCAGAAATCAAGGCAATTTGCAGCAATTCGGAGAAAGGATGAAAAGCTCGAAGTCAACAACAAGAAGTCCGAGTTCAATGAGCAGCTGATCCAAGACAAATGGAGCAAGAAATTAGAAAAAAGCACTCGACAAGGTTCTAGTCGACGTCGACTACTTCTAGTCGAAGTCGAGTACTCTGGAGCCAGAAGTTCACATGGAGTCGAGCAGACCACTCGAGGATCCCAATTATACTCGATGTCGAGTGCTAGAGTAGTCGAGATCGAGTACACCCGTCGAGTCCAGAACGTGCCCGAGCTCGAGTGCAACCCAGGAAAAAAATTCTGGTCGAAGTCGAGTACTACCCAGTACGAGTCCGAGTCCGAGATCGAGTGGAGAAGAGAAGATAGAATGCTTGCAAGAGATGATTTGTGGAATTCTATCCATCCACATGAATATATATCAAGTCTAAGAGGGATCTATTCACATTAGTTCTAGTTTCCTTATAGATTTATTTCCTTTATCAATTAAGTTTTATCTTGAGTTTATAGATCGAAAGTTTTAGATATAGATATAGTTGTTCCCTCCTAGATTAGCTACATGGAACACTATGAATAAAGCCTTAGGGGCTTAGTTTTAGGCATTGAATTTGACACACAGTTAGTTACATATAGGTAGGAGAGAGAGAGCATGTGGCCGAGAAGTTTTTGAGTTTATTAATGCAAGTTATTTTCCTGAAATTATTGATGAGTTTATTAATGATGAAGATCGAGTAGTCACCCAACTTCTAGGTTCGGGGTGAGACCGACGGTAGCCATGTAAGGTAATGCAAAAAGGTACAATATTTTGATGCGATTTCGTCTTCTATCCCTACAAGCATGATTATTTTGCGAAAGTCGAAGGTGATCCTTGTTTGTGTTATTGAAGCGAAAGTGATCTTAATACAACTTGGATTAATTATGTGAAAAAGGGTTAGTAACAATTAAGGTTTATGCAAAAGCCTCTAATTCCAATTTGTTAATGACGACAGCTATTTGATGAAAAGGCATGATCTTTTATACCCTATGCATTATTTTATATGGTTATCGTTGTGGTGTTGATACCCTGATCTTGGAAATCCTTTAATTTATTGATTTATTTCCTACCTATTCTGTGTTTACATTAGTTTTCATTAAAAAAGTTACGTTTTTTTGGTTCTGCGCCACTCGACTTCGACTAATCTTATCGAGATCGAGTACGCCTTGTCGATGTCGAGTACGGTAGCACTCGAAGTTGACTACTTTGCTTTTATTTTCTTGCGTTTCTTTGCTTCTGTCTTTTGTTTGCAGTTTTAATCGACTGAGTAGTCGACGTCGAGTGCTTCCTGAGTCAATTTCGAGAGTTTCTGAACTGAAAAGGAGGGCGCTGACACGCTTCCTCGTGGATCGATCCTGTCTGCCTTCTACTACAACGGGAGAAAGTCTTGTATTTATTTGTTGAGACAGGGAGTCAATTTGATTTCATATTTTATATTTAATTTCATACTTGACACATCGTCTTGCAACAACAGATTTTACTTTTTTTTGTTCTACTATTCCAGGTAAGTTCCCTAAGAGGATTACTTAAGTTGGACTCTCATGCATTTTGGTGCATTTTATGTTAGGTGTTGAATATGCATAATTCGCATGATCATGTAGTATTCTGCTAAGGTTGCACAAATTGAATGCGCATCTATTTATTCAATGCGTTTGGAATAGAACGACTATTATCTATGAGTCCTTAGAGTCTTTACTAGGGTCATAGGGCAACCCATACCCATCGGGTTTGTCCTAATAGAGTCATTGAAAGCAAGAGTATGGTTTTCTATTCTTATATAAATCACCATGGACGATGATCCTATTCATACACATGTACTCCAGCTTCGATATAGGTATGGACGATGTTGTATATATATTTTGGCATCGATTGAGGCACGTATTTAGCCCGCCCCGACTGAGGCAAGGGTTTTATAAGGGAGAGTTTGGGACATGCCGCTTGGCATTCTATTTGGGCCCATTTACTCCACTTCGGTTATTATATTATATATGAATTGTTAGCATGCTTTTTGTGTTGAATTCTCGTACTGCATTAGAGCATCTTTATTAGGTATAACACATACTATGTGGCCTCAACGAGGACTCCCCGTCCCGCATGCGCGACTCGACTTGACTCCTTTCCTCGTTCTTCTTTTAATGGTTTATTTTGAAGATTTTTGAGTTTTTCTGTGCTGTTTGACGGGATGACCTTAAGGTGGTATATGACCGAGAGATTGACAAGACTCTACCCTACTTTTGAGACTTAGTACTTTATCGTATTGTCTTGGTTTTGACCTGGCTCTACCGTGGCGACTCTGTACCGTATTTTATGTTTGCATGCTTTTCGAACTAAAATCATTTTCTGCGACATAGACTCTTACGATAAGTTGGTCTCCAACGGACATATTCACTAATTTTAGGGTTCCGAAATCCCTTCTTTCCATCTAACTCGTTGTTTTGAAACCTCAATATGTACTTAGATTGGAAAATCCAAACGAAGGTCTCTTACCTTCAAAACATAACCCATATTTTATATTTGGGCCTTTACAAAGGGATACCGACACGGCCCACCGAATGATGGCCAAGGGGAGCCAAGAATGGACTTAGCAGAACACGACCAAGCCTAAAAGAGGGATGTAGTGACAGTGGAAGATCTAATCGGAAAAGGCCCAGAGGCAAAGCCTGTGGGAACTCATACAATCTTTGAGTTGGCAAACGACGGGGAAGAAGTTGGAGTTTGAGAAAAGAAGGAGGGAAACATAGCCATAGCTAAAGCTAGAGGTTGGAGTGGGAAAGGCGACATTTGGAGGGGACGCCGACGAAGGTGGACTTATCTGGGTGGGTGACAAAAGGGAAACGTCTTTTGATTCACCTCGCCAAATAAATAACCCAAACAAATAAACTAAACTAGCAACCTAGTTTAGCGGATAAGTAAGGAGTCGAACCCACAGAGAAACAAGTACTTCAATGCAATATGTGTTTGTCAATTATGACACTAACAAATGACTAGGAACACGAATGAAGAAAGACACAATACAAATAAACTAAGACAAATATATGGATAGAAAAAAAAAAGACAAAAGGTAAGAATGTGATTTGCCTACAATTCGCAACATTGGTTGATTTATTGATCCTTGAGATGATTGCAATATTATTCATAAGCCTATGTCGACTTGACTAAAGCTGAAGGATCCGCAAAGATACAATCACCTTATTCAATATCACTAATTAATAGCATTAAGAACTCAGGTACTTAGACCAATTGGCACAATGATTCAACGCAATTAAGACAGATAGACGCATACCAAACTCAGCCCTAATCGAATCTACACAACATAAATCAATTGTTATCATCCACTACAAATGCATAGAAATATCACTAAATCAATGACTTCATTTGCTATCGATAAACCAACAACGGATTCATAGCATAGATGTGAATTCTAACTAGATGTGCGGTTATAGAAAGAATCACAAATATAAACAATGAAGAACAAGATGATAAATAAACTCATGAATAATATAGAAATCAAGTCTCACAATCAACCAACCAAGTATTGTATCATAGCAAAACCACAAGAACTCTAGGCAAGCATAACAAACCTTGACTCCCTAAACTTAATTCCTCTCATCGTACGTAATCAGTTTTTGGGGAATAGAACTGAATTAGTTATGTTAGTTTATTGAATGAATACTGGAAATATGTCTAATATAGGGATCAAAGGTGTCGGCAAAACACTAGGGAAGATAGATAAGAGTTTCCATAAATATGGATTGGGTCGCGTATCGAAAATCCGGGATTTGACGAGGTGGCGGGCGCCGTTCCTAAGTGTTGACAGCTTCAGCACATTGAAATTGTAACGCACTTTCTGGAGTCATCCTTTGTTCGATTGATAAATATAAATATGCGTTGGAAAGATCTTCTCAAGCACTACGATTCTCATGAAGACCTCATAAGCTAACTACAACTTCTCATAACCTTAAAGATGTGATTTCTCCATGTTCTTCATTTCCGCTCTTGTTCTTTAGCTCTTCTTTGTCCATTTTGCTCCATTCTTTCTCCACCTTTCGAGGCCGGATCTTATAACCAACAAATAAACACTAGAAATGGTAGATTCCGCACTTCAAATACCAAATGACCAAGAATATGAATAAGCTCATTAAACACGCAATATGACTCTCTAATGCACCTAAGACCACCTATAAATGACCATATAAAATAAACATAAAAGAAGCAAACAAATTGTCATAACTCCAACTCCCCAACACTTAAGCATTTGCTTGTCCTCAAGCAATGAAAAACATATCAATAACCAAACATCCCACAAACATATTCATCAATAAAGGCCGGTTCTTTAGCTCTTCTTTGTCCATTTTGCTCAATTCTTTCTCCACCTTTCGTGGCCGGATCTTATAACCAACAAATAAACACTAAAAACCGTAGATTCCGCACTTCGAATACCAAATGACCAAGAATATGAATAAGCTTATTAAACACGCAATACGACTCTTTAATGCATCTAAGATCACCTGTAAATTACCATAAAAATATGCATTATCGGTGGGGTTGGGAAGAGGTGAAGGTGGAAAGGGCTTGATTGGGGTTAGAGGTCAATGAGATCAGTGTTGGCTGTGAAAATTGGAGTGTGGGCGCCAAGATGACCGAAGAAGAAGAAGATTAAACTGATCGGTGATGGTTTCTGCTGGTGGTTGTTGTCAAGGGTTTGAGTTCCGGAATTGGGGAAAACCCCATTAATAGAGGGTTGAGGAAGGAGAGATTCCAAATTGAATTAGGAATTAGGTTGTTTTCAACTTGGGGAAGAAAGGTGGTAAGGCGGATTGCGCCAATTCGATTCGAGTCTATTATCGGAGAAGAAGGTGTTGGGCTTGGCGGGTTGCGCCGTTGTCGGTGGTGAAAGGCGGGTTGTGCCAATTTGATCCATTATTGGTGAAGAAGGTGGTGGGCGTGGCTGGTGTGGGACGAACATCGTTGGCACTTTCTCCCTTTGCCAAATAGTAATAATATCCAAACTTAAATACAAAACCAATAGATTCGGCAATCAATCTCTTAATAAACCAAATACCTACTAGTATAGCGATGAAGTCCGGTGTCGAACCCATAGGGAGAAGCGTTTTCCTATTCAATAACTCTAAGCAAAGACTCTTATGACAAAGCAATGATTCGTAACAAGTAACAAAGATGTAAAAGTAACCAAATTTATGATCGCAAAGTAAATTGATATCAAAGTAGAAAGAATATGTCTACTTGCATAAAGTTGAGAGATCTGCAGAGATTCACTCATCTTATTTAATATCACTAAAGAATATCATTAAGGACTCAAGTAATCAAGACCAATTGGCACATTGACTCAACGTAATTAAGACTAATAGGCGCATATCGAACTCCGCCCTAATCGAATATCCTCAACATAGATCAATTGAAATCATCCACTACAAAGACAAAGACATCACTGTCATCAATACCTTTGTTTGCTATGGAGAAAACAACAACGAATTCATAGCTAAGGTGGAATTCTTAACATGGTGATCAAGCATAGAAAGGAACGCAAATATAATAATTAAGCACAAGATGAAAACTAAGAATATGAATAACCAAATAGAATCAAATCCTCACACTCCAAACAACCATGTCTTCGATTCACATGCGAAACTATGAGTTTAGCAACTCATAGGCCAATTCTCTCTCTCTCTCTCTCTCTCTCTCTCTCTCTCTCTCTCTCTAATCGTGTTCGTAGTCTCACAATAACCAACCACTCTCTCAATAGAACTGAAAATAATATAACAAAGCCTCCAAAGAGGTCGACTGAAACCCTAGTAGGAAATAGAATAAAATAATAGAAAATAATGTCTTCGAATCCAAAACCGCGTATACTGGAAATAGGCCCACTGCGGGCGCCGTGCAAATAGCGGCGGGCGTCGCCTATGCACTGACCGACGTTCTTCAATTGTCTTCAATAAATTCCAATGTCGTGCTTCCTTGCTTCTCTCTAGCTCCTCCTTAGCCTCCATATGCTCCAAAACATGCTTCTTAAGCTCTTCCCAAAGTCCATCCAAGGTCGAAATGTAATTCTGCATAATAAACACTAAAAACGCGTAGATTCCAAACTCGAATACTTCACAAGCAATATACGGAGCTAAACTCAAACAATAGCAAAACCACTACCTAATTGCAATAAGAAACACCTATAATGCCTATATGAAATATGCATTATCAAATCCCTCCGCACTAATTAACTCTTGCTTGTCCTCAAGCAACCATAAAGGAAAACATCATCTTCGCATCCCACAGGAAATATTTCTTAACTTTACTCATTAAAAGCAACGTCATCAATAGTACAAATATAATCAAACATATAAACGTCATAACATGTATATATGGGATCAAGTTGCTTGCTTGCTCAAAAATCAACCTTACCAAGGATAAAATGTGTATCTCTCAATCTCATGTGTTTAGGCTTTAAGCACACACTCCCCTCAATTCCATATACAAGCATCAACTCAAAAAATGACATTTATATCACAAAATCTCCACCGGATACGTCAATGCAAAAATAAGGACATTAAGAGGTCTTTCGCTCAATGGAAACCTTCATAGAAGATTCCATTCGGCGTGGTTGTAATGGAGCTTGGTAGAAACATAAGGGCAAGGAATTGTCTTTTGTCATGTGGTGCAATAAATTTCGGGAAAACAAGATTCCAAAACTGTCAACATAACACAAACCAACTTAATAACATCAAGCTCACAAATGCACAACATCTCTCAACATCATCAAAATACCACCAAAATCATCTCATAACTCATCATCTCCAATCTCATCATCATCTCACATATCGTGCAATCTCAACACCCACCCAATAAGACTCATAACCAACATAAATCCAATTCTTCCTCATTATGCAAAAATAAAATAAATGGCTATTTTATTCTCTTTTTTTTTTCTTTTTTTTCGGATTTTTTTTAACTTGAGCCAAAATACATGAAAATCAAATGCATAAGAATGAGGGACTAAATAAGCACATAACATTACATCTCCTCAAAACCATAAACCATAACATCACACTTTAGCTTCATTCTTCTCAATCTCCAAAATAGATTCTGTAACCCACTCTATATCTAAATTTCCCCCGGAATAAGGGTAAGGCTCATCATAGGCTAGGAATAATAATTTTGTGGAGTTGTTGTGAGCCTAAATTGCCATGTTTTATCCTAACTTTTATATTGATTTCTGCATGCATTTCATATCATTGGGTTAGAATTATACAGAATCTATGTAGTTTATGCTTCAAATTATGGAGTCTAGACTAGTTTCTGTTTAATTTCACAGAAATCGAGACATTTTGCAGCAATTCGGATAAGGAAGAAAACCATGGGAGAGCTTGAGGTCGAGTAGAGAAAGTCCAAGGTCGAGCAGCAGCTAGACCCGAATGCGTCAAGCAGAAAGAGAAGAGAAAGCACTCGACAGGCCTAGTCGACGTCCACCAAAAGTTGTCGGTGTCCAGTACTTTGGTCGACTTCAGCTTCATCACACGAGATCGAGCACCTGATGAGCAGCAAGTCACTCGAGGAGCACAAAAGTCCTTGATGTCGAGTACCCGTCAAGAGTCTGAATTCAAGTCAAGCTCGAGAACAATCCGAGGAGAGCGAGCAGAATACGCAATTCTACTCGACGTCAACTACTCTTGTCGATGTGGAGTACTTCCCAGCGTCAATTCGAGTTAAATCTGATTGAAGATTTGGATATGTGGATTACTTGCAAGCTATGTCACGTGAGGTTCTATCAATCCGAATAAAGATATATCAAGAGTTGAAGAGATTTATCCACTTTAGATATTTTCCCTTAAGGATTTATTTGTTTTATTTACAAGTTTTATCATTATGCTTTAGATAGATAGTTTTAGATATAGATAGATTATTCTTTCCTTGGATAGCGAGGATGGAATACTATGAATAAGGCCCTAGGGGATGAGTTTTAGGAATTATTCTTCTCTCAAGCAATTGAGGAAACACTAGTTAGGCAATTTAGAGTCTAATTTTGGAGCTTTGGCCGAGTAGATGTGGTGGTTTGCGAGAGCGGATTTGGCTTCGATCAGTTGTAAGCTTTGTTTTAATTTAATGCAAGTTAGTTTCTTTATGATATTTATTTGTGTTTTGATGATGAAGAGCGAGTAGTCACCCAAGTTCTAGGGTCGAGGTGAGCTCGACGATAGCCATGTAAGGTAATGTGACAAAGGTAAAACTTTTAATGCGATTTCATCTTCTATCCCTATAAGCATGATTCTTCTACGACAAGCGATGGTGATCCTTATTTTCGTTATTGAAGCGAAAGTGATCTTAATGCAAACTTGGATTAATTATGTGAAAAGGGTTAGCAACAATTAGGGTTTATTCGAAATCCTTTATATTCCTATTTGTTAATAACGTCAGTTATTTGATGAAACACGTGATCTTTTATACCTTTAGCATGATTCTTATATGGTTATCGTTGTGGCATTGAAACCCCGATTCTATGAGCTTTTTATATTATTTTATTCCCACCAATTTTGTGTTGTTTCTATTTTATTTTCGTCCCAAGTTACATTTTCTGCACTTACCGACTACTCGATCTCGACAACTATTAGTCAACGTTGAGTACATTGGTTGACATCAAGTATTGCCCTACTCGACGTTGAGTACATTGGTCGACGTCGAGTACCGCCCTACTCAACATTGCTTGTTTTCGCTTCTTTTGTGCAGTTTTGTAGGTTAACTTGACTGAGGTAGTCGACATCGAGTACTTTTACTCGACGCCGAGGACTTCTGATGGTCGACACAAGAGGATTTAGGAGCTTGATAGGCGAGCGCTGACACGCTTCCTCGTGGACACGATCCAAATTCCCTTCCACTACAATGGGAGGAAGTCTCATAATTTTTATTTTCGGGGTTCGAGAATTCGGTTTGAGATTTATATTTGATATTTATTTCATACTTGATTTTCCTCCTAACAGCTATCAATAAAAAGGCTAAAGGCTCAAATTGGCTTCAAAACAAGATATAACATAAGGTGGACATGGATAAATATGTGGCTAAAAGGTTGCCTCTATCATTTGAACTTATCAAGCAATGAACATGTATATAATCGGCCTTGAACATAGACAACCATGGAAATACTCAATGATAAATGCATAGGAAGAGTAAATGACACAAGAAAAGAAAAATGAATAAAGATGTATCCGTTATAAGGCCAAAAATATCTCACTGGGACAATTTTTTGTTGAATTTCAAGCATACTCTCAAACTTAGATCATACATGTTCGATTACATATGCTTAATCATAATTCATAAAAAAAACAATTTTCAGGATAAGATCAAATCATTCTAGAATTCCATGGGATTTATAAGATCATGGCAGTATAAAGTCAAAATAGGACAAACTCAAATTAGATGGAAATCTTTGATAACAAAATATGCAAAACAACAAAACAAGACTCACTTTTTTTCTTTAGTTTTTTTTTTACATTTTTCACTTTTTTTTTTTCATTTTTTCATTTTCTATAACATAAAATAAATTACATAAAGGAAATATCAA
The DNA here is from genome assembly GCA_037127255.1 of Persicaria tinctoria. NCBI lineage: Eukaryota > Viridiplantae > Streptophyta > Magnoliopsida > Caryophyllales > Polygonaceae > Persicaria > Persicaria tinctoria. The sequence continues at coordinate 52,330,741 of JBANSL010000006.1, read as the reverse complement.
AAAAAAAATTAAATAATTTAAACATGAACTAACCTAACTAATTCACTTCACTTCTATCCGGCCACACTTAGATGTTGAATTGTCCTCAATGGATATAAACACAAAAACGAACAATGAAAAATAAAAATAAAGGGTTTGAAGGAAGCATATGACTAACCTATTACTGTGAAGGCGGGGTCTGGGGTCCAGACCGCTGATTGATGTCCTAAAGGGCAATCAATATCGCGTTCTAGAGACTCAAGAGCTTCTCCAAAAGACTAGCGAGCTTGTCAACAGTGCTTGCCTAAAAATCAGCAAATCAACGCTCAAGATCATAAAAAATAACACACATAGGCTCCGCGTCATCTTCAGCAACTTCTTCTCTCACTACGACCTCAACTTCTGTAATCTCAGCAGGCTCATTATCAATAGCCTCATCATTCGTGACCTCATCAGCAACAACATGCCATCGTCTCTCTAAATTATGCTCATTCGGATCAAATGGAAACTGATGGAGATAAAGACTAAAATCTGACATCCTCAAGCAAAATGGTAAATCCGCAGGTAGACAATTGTGATGCTCCTTTCCTAGTCCCGACTTCCATTTGAAACACCATGTTCCATCCGGACGCTGGGCCCACTCAGTCATGCCCCACCTTTCCAAGCTGGCAACATTGTAAACTTTCTTTCCGTAGAGAGTCGGCAAATCATTAAGACAGACACCCACTCAGTGAGCAATCAGCGATATCAAACCTCCGAAGATAATAAGGCGTTCAGGCTTCACATGAGTAGCTCCAATCACCTCCATACAGTTTCACAAAAATAGCTGAACCCAGTCAGGGATGTGCACCCCTCCCGAAGTCAAGCAGCAAATATAGCTCTAGGCTCTCATAGTAACAATGGAGTACGTAGTTCTCCATACCCAAGAAAGGGTTACACAGTACCAAATAGCACAAGCTCAACGCAGGATGAGTAATCGTGGATGCACATGGTTATCGGCTCGTCGCAAAGAACTAATCTGTAGCCTCCTTCCACATATCAAGAGGATTTGGAGCACCCAACTTGTCCCTTAATATGGCATCAGGAGGCGTTTTGGTAACACTAAAGGCTTGTGCAATAAGATCCTTAGTTACCACGAACTTCCAATTCCTCACTAATGATGGATAGGTATAATCAAACACATCCAAGAAATCACTCAATCCCCCCTCTCTCATGAAGTCATGAGTCGATGGATCGACCTCCTCAAATAATCCCAATTTCTTCAACGTCGGGGGATGAAAGAATAGGGTGGATTCATACTGCCTCTTTTCAAGCTTGAGCCAACTATCCTCTTCTTCCCAAGACAGCAAATGAGGCTTCTTCATAACAGGAGCAGCAGACATGATGCAACTCGAGGGCAAACTGAAGAAAAACCATAAAATGACCAAAAGACGGACTCGTTGTAGGAACGGCAGGCGCCATGTCTGGGACGGCCGGCGCTGTGTACTTAGAACCATTAATCCGAATGAAAACATTAGAAGACCGACGTTCACACTCCTCCAAACTCGAAAATTTCCCGAACAACTTGGTTTCAAAGGGTTCTTTGGTGATATGTAGGGGGAATGGTATGGGAAAGGTTGAATTTTGTGGATGTAGGGTAATAGTGGAGAGTGTTTTGGTGGATAGAATTGATTGAAACGCAAGGCTTTAGGTATTTGGAATGGATTCAAGTAGGCTTTTGAGTTTTCTAGATTCCTTGAGCAAGCTTGGTTGATTCAGAATAGGGAGTAGCAATATATGGGGAGTTGTAAGGAATTCTATCAGAAAAGAAAAATAAAAAAATATTAGAACTGGATAGAATAGAAATAGAAAAGATAGAACCTCTAATCCTATGAAATAAGGAAACTCACCCTAAAAAGAAAAATCTAATCCTAAGATAGATAGAAAATAGATAAAAGATAAAATAGACTAACCTAAGATAGATAGAAATAATCTAACCCTAAAATAGATAGAAAATAATCTAATCCTAGAAAAAAATAAGAAGGAATTACATCTAATCCTATAAAGATATAAAATAAATAAAACTAACTAAAACGAAAATAACCAAAAATCAGAAAGATAGAAACTTCCCTTCCATGTCAACCAAAATTCGGACTCGTCGGGCGGACAGGGGGGCGACGGGCGTCGTGGCCACAGTTTGTGACTCCGCACTACAAATCAATCAAAACTCAACGCAACACAAGTTTTAACTTGCCGTAGCTTCCGAAATTCAGCGACACGTTCGATCCTACTTTATTGAATTGAAAAACTAATTGCAAAATAGAAATAATGCTACCTAACTACCTTGGGTTGCCTCCCAAGAAGCGTCATTGTTTCACGTCTATGGATCGACATGATGCATTTCTTGATCAAGTTGTTCCACCAAGATCCTTTACACTTGTCCTTTTCAATACAAGAGGGGGAACTTTAGGAACTTCTCCAACATATCCACCAATTGCATCCGTCGATTCCTTCTTGAAATGAGTTACTCCTGGAGGTTGTCCTACGATTGTGAAAACCTCGACATTGGTAGGAATCGATTTCTCATAGAGAAAGGCAATGGAATCATTTGAATTAGACACGTTGTCATGTGACTTAAACAAATTCTCAATTTTCCTTTCAATGTCATCTTTCCCTAATCCAGTTTCATCTTTGTTAGAAAACTCAAGATTCATAGATTCAGTTTCCACAGAAGCATCTAACAAACCATTTGATTCATTTTTGTGATTACTTTCATTAGGGTCAAGAACATCTCTAAAATCATTGGCAGAAGAAATAATAGGCTCAAATATAGAAAACTCAATCTTTCTAGCATCAAACTCCATAGTTAGTGAACATTTAAAACAATCAATCTTATTCTTAGCCGTTCGCCAAGAATGGTCTTCCCAGGATAATTGGGGTTTCAGGCGAACCTTGTTCCATGTCTAGAATGAAGAAATCAGCTGGAAATATCAAATCATTCACTTTAACCAAAATATCCTCAACAACTCCTCTAGGCGTAATACTAGAACAATCAACGAGTTGTATAGCAACACCAGTTTCAAATAATGAATTGAGACCCGAAAACATGCACAAGTTATAAGACATAACATTAATTTAAGCACCTGGTCTAACATAGATTTAGTGAAGCTAGCATTACCTATTGCACGTGAGATAGTAAACATACCTGGATCTTCACGTTTTTCAAGAAATGGTTTCTGAAGTAAAGCAGAAACATTCTCACTTAAACTTACCTTTTTTTCCTTTCACGTCCTTTGGTTGCGCTTCATCATGCATAGTTCTTTCGAAAATTTTGCATAGTGAGGCACATTTTCAATCAAATGAGCAAAGGTGGAATATTTACCTCATAATGAGCAAAAGTGTCATAAAGAATTTGTTCATCTTCCCACTTACGATCAGATCTTAAGGCATGGGGAAAGGGTGGCGTAGGTCTTGAAACCTCAGAAAACTACTCTTTAGAAGATTTCTTCGGGGATTGCACAACGTCAGAAGTCGGATACGTCACTGGAGGAGGCGGCGGGCGTCGTGGTGAGGGGCAGTGGGTGCCATCTATGCAGTGTATCTCCAATTCTGTCTCTTCCTCCTTATTTCGCAAATCAACTTCTTCCCTAGGCCTCTCTTCAACATTCCTAGTGGGCACATTCACTTGTTTACCTCCTCTAAGGATTATTGCGCTAACATTCTCCTTCGGATTCCCTACCACCTGCGATGGTAATTTCCCTGAATCTTTCGCTTTCAATTCACCAATCTCCTTAGCCATCTGACTCAACAAATTTGCTTGAACACTCATCTTGTCCAATAACAACCTCAATGTCTCATCTCTATCTTCTTGAGTATTTCTAGGATGATTCTCAAATTGTCTTCTCTGAAAAGGAACGTGTTGCTGCTGGCCTCTGCCGTTCAATCCACTTTGGTAGTTTGAATTGTAGCCATGATTGTAATTGTTACCAATGTTGATGCGAGGTCCATAATCCATAGCATTCACTTCAGGGGTGTCCTTCTGAGTCAAGGGACACTTATCATTCGGATGAGTTGGATCTCCACAAACACCACAAGGTCTAGGCTGATGGGGTCGATTCATTTGTATACTCATCTTTTTCACTATCTCCATAAGCCTATCAATATCATCCTTGTGTCTATCTCTGGAACTATCCAACTTATGAACTCCTCTAACTCCTTGGTGTCTCCCATATTGTTGCGATGCATTTGCCAACCCTTCAAAAATCTGCATTGCTTAATGAGGTGTTTTATCCAAAATATCTCCTCCGCTAGTAGTATTGATGAAACTCATATCGGTGTCAAGAAAGCCTTCAAAAAGGTACAGCACTAGATCATCCTCGGGTATACCATGTTGCGTACAATTACCCTTAAGCTTCTTGAACCACTCAACATACTTATAAAGACTTTCCGTAGGTGATTGCTCAATACTGGATAGCTCCTTCTTAAGTTTGTTGAGGCGAGTCGCAGGAAAGTACTTTCACAGGAAAGTACTTTTATAGGAAAGCTTTCTTCAATTGCACCCAAGTAGTAATGCTTTCTGAGGGTAGGTAATATAGTCAATCGCTTGCAGAATCTGTCAAAGTAAAGGGGAACACTCTCAACATCAATTGGCCATCATTCAAACCATAGGGTCTAAGTCTATCACACACACTCACAAAGGTAGCAAGGTGCTTATTCGGTTCCTCCCCATGCAATCCATGAAAGTAGGGCAAAATAGAAGACCAATTACAAGTGGTTGAGCACTCAAATCTTGAACCCTCAGGGATATCAGGAAGACTAATTGCAAGTGGTTGAAGCACTCAAATTAGGTTCCTTTAAGTTTCTGAAGGTCCTTCTTGGCAGATCAACAACACCGTCTTCTTCCATCTCCCCATTTGTCTCAAACAAAAGCTTCCTCTTCAACCTAAGAGATCTTTCAACCTCGGGATTAAAAGACAAAGGCAATGAACTGGAAGATCTAGTTTGAACCATACAAGGACACAAAAGACTTAAAGTAAAGAGTAATTCAAGGAGATAAAGAAAAGCAAACTTCTTTCTTCTCCCCGGCAACGGCGCCAAGAATTTGGTGTGGGACGAACGTCATTGGCACTTTCGTCCTTTGCCAAATAGTAATCATATCCAAACATAAACACAAAATCAATATATTAGGCAATCAATCACTTGATAAATCAAATAACTACTAGTATAATGATGAAGTCCGGTGTCGAACCCACAGGGAGAAGCGATTTCCTATTCAATAACTCTAAGCAAAGACTTTTATGACAAAGTAAATTGATATCAAAGTAGAAAGAACATCTCACCTATAATTCTCTGACAATGGTTGGAATTCATTGTCCTCGGATTAATCTATTAATTATTCATATTCATAGGTCTACTTGAATAAAGTTGAGAGATCCGCAGAGATTTACTCATCTTATTCAATATCACTAAAGAATAGCATTAAGGACTCAAGTAATCAAGACTAATTGGCACATTGACTCAACGCAATTAAGACTAATAGGCGCATACAAAACTCAGCCATAATCGAATATACTCAACATAGACATCGGTTAAAAACCGATGTTAAACAAAAAAAAATCGACGTGTTAGTAGGTGGCGTTAAAGATTCCAATTTTACCACATCAGTTTTTAGCCGATGTCTATAACAATTTATAACATCGTTTTTATGTTTGATAATGATTTAAATACATTGATATAATTACATTTTGGTTAAAGAAACTAATGTTCAGCCATTGTTATTTTGCATTTCTAGATGTTTGAAAAAATATAGAGCAATACATAATTTGACATTAACATCGCTATATTTTTAATAAGAGATGTTTTAGATTGATATATACATCGGTTATACATTATTCATTTTATGTGCATTTTTATTCTTTTGTAACTTTATAATATTAATTTATATAAATATAATACATCATATCAAATATTTAAAACTCGATGTTATTAGTATACATGCAAATCATTTTTCAATTGGAAAATGAAGTTTTTACATTGGAAAACATCGATTTATGCTGACTATAAACATCAGTTTTTATCATCTCAGATACGATGTTTTCCACGTACAGATCTATGTTGTAGACCAACATGTTCGGCTAATAGAAAGTGAATCGCCTATTAGGTGCTAGTCATTTACATAAAACAACCAATACAAAGTTCAAATGTATCCTCGCCCCTTGGACATTTGGGACTCGTATTCACATTGTCAACCGGCCAGCCCCTTGGACATAACCCATGCCAGTACACAACACCAAATTTAAAGTAAACCTTACCCTAATTTCCTCCTCCCGCTTTCGCACAACCTTCAAACCCTCAATCCAACAGGTGACCCATAAAGGTCCTCTTCGGCACTGTGAATTGCTAAAATCGCATAGCAGGCCTCCCTCGCCGCCTTTCTGCTCGGCTTGTTTAGTTTTGCAGAAATGCATCCCCACTACCTTCACATCTTGTAATTCTACTTCTTTGCTTACATGATCATGGCTCCGTACCCCTGATATCGATCCAGCTGCTCCTTCACTTTCCTGCATAAAAGTGTTTTTATTTTCCTTGTAAGCACATTCATGATCAGAAAGGAGAAAGTCTTTCTCAAATGACAGGTTAGTTGCGTGTAATCATACCAATGGTCAGTTTTTTCTTTGAAAATTTTTCAAAAATGAATATTGAGAACATATGTAGATGAAGAAACAGCTAGGGGAGAAAGAATTTTTTACTCACGATTATTGGTTGAAGTAGATGTTGCAGATGCCATGAGGAGTATTATCATTGTTGATGTAATAGGAAAAGGGTGCAACCAAATAATCATATTTGAGTAACTATCGAAATTGTGCTCTAAATGTCATCTGTTTGCACATGAACGAGATAATTGTGCACTGCTAGAAACAAAAAAGGAAGAGACAAAAGTAAGACAGATATGGATCTCGAAAGGAAAAGTGGTTATGAACCGTAAAGCTTATCACAGAGCATATCAACTTGATAAATATGCTAAAGAAATAGTGGTTGTTCACCCAAGGATAAATGGACTTAACCTGCTCAGGAAGAAAAATTAATGAAGGAAGCAAATGGCATACCTGATGTAGCTGTTTGTATGACAGAAAAAGGAAAGGAACAAGCACCTTCTTGTACTTTGATCTTTCCCATGGCCTTCACTATATGCTCAACCTTACTGCTAGTCACCAGCCTTCGTTGCGAGCTCTTGTACAAAAGTAGGACTTAAATTTCAAATTCATAAATTTCCTACTGATATTTTATTTCAAATACATAAATTTCCTACTTGGTACTCTTTAGATGATGCATTTACATGATTTATACCGAAGCACCCATGTTAATTAGAATGGAAATGAATAAAACCAGCCACTGTATTCAGAATACTATATAACAGCAATACAAGGGCAAAACATTAGCAGGAGACCTTCAACAATTAAAAGGTAATGAATCCAAAAAAAATCATTAACTTCATTAACACCAGCACCTAAAGTCAAGAATCACAACCAACATCTATTGAGATCTAATTTTACTGTTGTTGGATATGATGTAAGGGTTTCCGGCGCTCTAATTTATGATTGGACTTGAATCTTGTTGATGTGGTTAAGATTTTTTTTTCTCCCTTATGCCAGCTGCCCTCTATGCAGAAATTGCTTGTAATCATTTTGGTAGGATTGGTAAATATCATTATAGAAAAGATGACTTTAGCCGACCCGCTAACAAACGTGTTACTGGAAGAAAGATATCTAACCTTCATGCATTAGATATTAGACAGAGAACACCGGCTTTGATCAATGTTCTTGTGATTATTTTGCTAATATACAAATATTTCCAAACAAATTGGTTATTGCAGCTGTTGAAGCTACTATATTTCGTTTGACAAGTTTTATGTGATCTTCCTGGCTAGCAGGTGTATCAATACAATCGAGCTGAGTTTATCATTTTAATATGTAATTTCTTGTGAATACAATTATTAATCATTAAATTATGTTTAACCTCTCTACATTGGCTCTTGATAATTTGGAAGGGTGAAAGGAGTTAAAACTCATCATTTTAGATAGACATTATCACTGATATAACCAAAGAGAGAATGGGGTCAAGTGAGCAGAAGAATAATGCAAAGCCCAAAATCACACCTAGCAGCTAGCGCTTGTCTAAGCTATTGTCATCTAAAAACTCTTTCTCTTGTAAATATGCTCTCTTATGTTTTGAATATATTAACCTTTAAAATAAGGAAAAAAAAACAATCCTAACTAAAAATCAATTCCAGCTACCTACGTTGAATCAAAACCAATGAAGAAAAATCCTAAATCACAAAAATTGAAAATTAAATGGAGGAATTTCATACATAGACAAGGAGAACCCTCGTCAGTATAAAAGCCCAAAATTAAAGAACATCTTATAAGCCCGAAACTAGTTTCATATATTAGCTAAATTAAAGAGTACTTCAACCCTAAAGAAACCTTAAATCAAAACTGAATATCAATTTCAGCAACATACACTGAATCAAATCAATTCACATAAACCCTAAATAAAAATTATTGAAAATGAAAGGCGGAATTTCTTACCAGTGACAGAGAAGCAATGAAGGAGTAGGCTAGGATTTTCGACTACCGAAGAAGGGATTTCGGTAGCTTGAGGGATGTCGACAACTAAGCTTTGGTTCGACAGCCGGAGAGACAAGGATGACAACGAAAGAGCTAGGGATTTCACCGGCCGAGTTCAACAGTGCGAGGAAAATCCGCAGAGACAGGACCGGCCACGAAGAGCGCCACCCTCTAGTTCGACAATCCAGAGCCTACATGGAAGGCGAGAGTGGAGGAGGAAGGATTCGATGTACGTGAACAAGAAGGAGAGTCGGGACACGAGGGGGAAAGAGATGAGTGAAGACTTGATGGTGAAAATCTTCTTTTTATTTTTCTAAGTATATGTTTTTTTTTCAAACAATTCAATTTTTTTTCCAAGTGTTGGGAATATTGAGAGTGTATTTTTGTGAATTTAAGAAACAACCACAACTTTCTAAGAAAAATTTCCAAGTATTGGGAAGACGCGGATTCGCCCATCCGTATTTGAGATGAGCGGGATTTTACTTAGTTTAAATTTCAATCCCGCGCCTTACTTTTTTTTTTTCAAAAAAACACTTTTCACATCGGTTAATAAAATAGAGCGATGTCTGTTTTGTTTTCAACATCGCAAATTTACAAACTGATGTTAAACATTTATTTAACATCATGCATTTTTTTTTACTGATGTTAATCATCCAATGTCTATGGACACAATTCTAGTAGTGCTACTTGGTCTTTAGAGGACACAAAGGCACATCTGAGTAAGCCATTGGACACACATTCTCAAAAAAAAATGATAGTCTAAGGAGAGGTGTTTGATGCGATGATGAAGAACGGGAATGACCGCACCATATGTAGCACCCAAGTTGTCACACCATAGAATCGGGCCAACTGAGAGAGAGAGAGAGACACCAATACAAGCGATGATGGATTGCAGCTAGAGAATTTCACATGTAGCAAGAGCAAGAGCACGGTAGTCCGCCTCAATGGAGGATCTAGCCACATTATCTTGCTACTTAGATATCCAGGTAACAAGGTTTCGACCATGGTAGATGCAATAGGCGAAGATCGATCTTCGGTCGATTTTATAACTTCCCCAGTCAACATGGGAAAAGGAGGAGAGTCGATGATCAAAATGAGAGGATGTTGACGGAATAAATCAAGTCTAAAATATATAAATATAAATCAAACCAGTCTCCAGCCTTCGCAAATAAATTACAAGACTTCCTCCCGTTGAAGTGGAAGGGAATCGGGATCGAATCCATGAGGTAGTGTGTCAGCGAATCCTAAGCAGCCCGTAATCACGTTTGGTCGAAATCGACTCAGGGGCTCCACTCGATATCAACTAGTTCAGTCGAAATCGAGTTAAGTCAGTTGAAATCTGGCAAAAATCATGCAAAATAGACAAGGCAGTCGATATCAAGTAGAGGACACTCGATATCGAGTTAGTGGGTCAAAATCGACTATGCAGAGTCAAAATCGAGTGGTTGATTAGAATTCGAAAAGTAACGGTTTTTGTCGGAAAGGAAAGTCCAAAGAATATTAGGATGAATAAGGAAAGATGAACATAAAATTCGCAGATTGTGTTATATAAATAAATAAACTTAAAAACTTCCAAAGATGGGGAATTTACCTCAACGATAACCATGAAAGTATAACGCCAAATTCATGAAAAGAATAAACTTTTTCATCAAATAACTTTCGTTATTAACAAATAGGTGTATAGAGGCACTCGCATAAACCCTAATGTTTACTACCCTTTTTGATAATTAATCCGAATTCATATTAAGATTGATTTCGCTTCAATAATGCAAATAAGGATTTACCTACTATTTTCATAGAAGAACTATGCAAATAGGGATAGAAGATGAAACTGCTTGAAAATATCATACCTTTGACAACTTACATGGCTATCGTCGGGCTCACCCCGACCCTAGAAGTAGGGGAACTACTCGCGCTTCATAACAAAAGACATCATCTTAGACATAAAGGAAATTTCCTTGAATTGAAATAAACTCCGAAAGATTACAATCGAACTCTCCAATCTCTCTTCAAACTCGACTCCAATCCCTCTCTTTATTGTGTAACTAGTTATGTGTTGTAGAATGGAATGAATAAAAATCAGCCCCCTAGGGCTTTATTTATAGTGCTCAACCCTAGCTATTCTAGGACAGAACATCTCTATCTATATCTACTTCTATTTATCTAAAACTAAAGATAAAACATTATTTAGTAAATTAAATAAAACAACTTAATTCCTCTTTGGCAAATTAGAGAATTACTAAGTAGGATAGAAGGTCTTCCATATGGATAAAAATCTCTTTCTTAGTGTAGAAGCAAGGCCCACTCGAAATTGGACTCGAAATCAAACTCGGACCGCTCTATTGATCCACTCGATATCGACCAAAACCGGTTGATATCGACTCGTCTTCGCTGCCTCACTCGATCTAGTCTCAGAATCGGCTCCTGGGAAGAATTCCGGTTGGGTGTCCACTCGATATCGACAAGCTTGGGTCGGTATCGACTCCCTATTTGTAGCTTCCGAGTGCTCTGGTCAATTCCTGGCAATGTGTCACTCGATATCGAGTAGAGTGACTTGATATCGACTCCATGTCTGGTCGAAATGCTTCCTCTGCTCCTGCTCGATTTCTGGTGTTCAGCTCCTGCTCAATATCGAGTCGTTCTGGTCGATATCGTGTGCCTCTGACAACTTTCTTCCTCATCTCCGAATTGCTCATAAAATACGTCGCCGCAAAATTAAACAAGAACTCATGTAGATCTCCATAATTGGCAAATAAACATAAACTTCACAATTCCTGTATTATTCTAACCCCGAAATATAAAATTTGTATAAAAACGATATAAATGTAAGCGAAAAACATGGTAATTTGAGCGCACATCAGAGAATATATCGAAGGTGAAGGCTGAAGTGTGATTGAGATATCAAACAATCCTCTTGATGGTCTGCCAGTGGTTGAGATGGGGCGATGCATGAACTGGGAGAAACTATTGACGACGAAGCTGATATCGGGACTTGTGAAAGCGAGGTACTGAAGGCTGCCAACTACACTTCGATAGAGGTGCTCATCGACAAAGGATGGAGATGGCAGCAGAGCATCGAACGTGGTGGACATTAGTGTTGAAATAGGTTTGTAGGAGCTCATGCCGGTTTGATGAATGATCTCGCGAATATGCTTCGATTGGCAGAGATAGAACCCGGAGAGGTCCCTTATAATTTCAATTCCAAGAAAGAACTTGCCAGGGCCGAGATCCTTGACGGGAAAACACCTGGATAGAGAAGAAATGAATCTTGCAGAGATGGCAGGTCGAGTTAGATACAATAATCAGTAGGTCATCAACATACACTAGCTAGAACAAAGATACACATGTCTCTTTAGTGATAAGTAAACAGAGTATCGGTAGGATAAGGATTGAAACCCATTTTAATAAGAGAATCACTCAATTTAGCAAACCATGCACTATGTGCTTGTTTTAACCCATAAAGACTATAAAGGGATAGGTGTAACTTGCAAACATGAGAGGGAAAGGATGGGTTTATGAAACCTGGTGGTTGGGCGATGTATACATCCTCCGTCATGGAGCTATGAAAAAAGGTGTTGTGTATGTCGAGTTGACGAGTCGTCTAGTTGTGCATCACCACAAGAGAGAGAAGCAATCTGATTTCCGAGGGCTTAGCGACTGGGCTAAATGTTTCATTGTAATCAATGTCGGGTTGTTGGTGGTATCCCTTGGCCACGAGTCTAGCCTTTCGACGTTCAATTGAGCGATCGAAGTGTCTTTTGGTTTTAAAAACCCACTTCACATCCAATACATTCATGTGAGGCTGAGGAGGGACTAAACTCCATGTATTTGTATCCAACAATATATGCTTGAAATTCTTTTGACATGGCCTGCCTCTACTCAGCAAACTTTGAGGCTTCAGAGAAACACAAGGGCTCTTTCGGAATGGCCGGTATGTGGGCACAATAGGACATTTGGTTTTGTAATCGGGAGGGGTGCGAAAGAGGCGATAATATGGGGATTCATTTTGAAGGACGGGGGTAGGGAGGCGGTTTTGGAGATAGGAGGTGGTATGGAATGTGTAGTCCCAAAAGGTGAGAGGTAGAGAGGCAGTGCGAAGGAGGATGAGTCCCATATCGACAATGCGTCTATGACACGACTCGACACTTCCATTTTGTTGATGGGAATATGGACAACAGAGGCGATTATTGATTCCCAAAGATTGGAAGAGTGGAGTGGAGTGGTTTAAACTCGGTGTCGTTATCCGTTTGGATAGAAATAATGTGGCAACCGAAATAATTTATGATGAGTTTTAAAAAATTGGATAAAATAAATGTGACTTGGGATTTGGAATTAAAGGGAAATAGCCATATGAATTTCGAATAGTCATAGACTATGGAAATAAAATACTTTTTTGCATTTATACTAGGATGATGGGCCGAACCCCAAACATCAATAAACAAAAGCTCTAGGACATTAGAAGACCTAGACTGAGTAGGTAGATGAGGCTAAGCATGGGCCTTGGCCCAGTTGTATGAAATACAAGGATATGAATGGGCCTTTAGTTCGAGCAGTTCAAAAGAGATAGAAACTAAGCGGGCAACTTGCGTTGACGGGTGCCCTAGGCGGCTGTGAAGAAAGGACGGCGAAGAAGTTTGAAGAGCAGAGACTGCAAAAGTGGTGGCGTGTGTTAAGGGACACTACTAGAATTATGATATTTAACATCGGGTCATTTACATCAGTCAAAAAAACCTGCCATGTTAAATAGTTTTTTAACATCAAAATAAAATAAAGTGATGTTAAAAATAATACAAACATCATGCAAATTTTTTAGCTGATGTTAAATATGTTTTTTAAAATTTTTAAAAGTGTGCGGAATTAAAACCCAAACCAATTTAAAAGCCCGCCCAACAAAATACCTCACCCTATCCAACACTTTACTTAATTTTAATCTGTAAATTGAAACCCTATTCCCATTCGGTGTCTCCAGCCTCCTCCCTTCGGCTCCTCCTCTTCCTCTACACGCTTACTCGCCAGCTCCGTCGCCGGAATCAAGCAACAGGTGACCTCTCCTCTCGTCGGCGCCTCCTGAGGTACCTGGACCAGTTCGTGAAGACCAAGGTCCACCTCCAAGGGTGAATGTTCTACAAGCAGCACGAGCCGCCCGCGCCCTGCGCATGTCCGCTCTGCCAGGCCTGGGGCAGCCTCGACGTCCTCAATGGCCGCCTCCGAGAAGCCTAAGGAGAACGGAGGCTCGTCGGAGACCAATGCGTTCGTTAACAGCGGGATTAGGGTTTACCTGAGGGAGGTTAGGGAGTGCCAGTCTAAAGCCCGAGGGATTCCGTACAAGAAGAAAAAGAAGTCGACTTCAGCTTCCAAGGCTGGCGATGATCAGTCCTCCTCTTTCTCTTCTCCGACTTCCATCCATTTTTCTTGATTCCAATCTGCCCACATGTAAGTACTAAGCATGGTAATTTCATTAATGAATAGTTATAATTTGAATCTGCATCTGAATCTTTAGTGATTGACGATCAATTGTGCTTCAAATAGGTATCGATTCATCACAAATCGATGCAATTGCGCCTCTCGCCCCCTTTTTGGAAACCCTAGATTTAATCGATCGATTAAATCTTTTCACTTACCCTATTTAAATGTTTGTTAGCTACTGAAATTTGCCTATAGTTTGTCAAGTTCCTTAGTATTAAAGTGACTACAGTTTCTGAAATGTAACTCAAATAATATATTGTTTGATAGAATATGCACCAGATAGACCCAAACAATGGAAACTTGATTACTTACATTAAGGACAAATCCTATGGGAGGTATAAGGGGTGGAAATCGACTTGCAAGCAAGTTTACCAAGAGCATCCAAATGCCATCCCGGATGAGTTCAAGATGCGCCTAGAAGAGTGGCGATGGTCACCAACGAGTTCGAGATGAAAAGAAAAAGGTAAATGCTTGTTTATGGTTGTTATATTGCTTTGTAAATACATCAATTGTTATATTGCTTTATAAATGCTTGTTTCTGTTCAATAATTATAAAATTAGATCTCACTATCTTACAATATGTTTGTTTTTGGAGAAAGGCGTGGCACAAAAGTTAGAGGTCAGTTTTGCTAATTATGTACTAATTTCAATGTTGTGTTTGGTGTGACATGTCTTCAAAATTTCAGCATTCTATTTATTCTATTTATTTATTTACAGAAAGCTTCAAGTTGAATCAAATGAGATGGTAAGACTATATTTGTACTAAGCATCTTAGTTAAATCAGATTGCATTTTCTGTTTGGTTTTTGTTTGGTTTTGCTACTGCTGCAACTGTTGTGCTTCTGTTTGGTAGGTTTTATTTGGTTTCTACAACTGCTATTTCTATGTATTTTTAATTGGTATTGCTACTGTATTTTTGTTTGGTATAACTACTATATTTTTGTGTGTTTATGTTTTCGTACAACTACTATCTTTTTGTGTGTTTCTATTTGGTGCATATGACAGTTTTTAGATTTATTCACTATATTTTTGTGTGATTATGTTTTTCGGGAATCTGAGGTGACCTTTTGGTTACAGCTACTCTGCATTCTTTATATGTCTGATTATGCGGCTGGGAACCTATGAAGTGCCCTTTTCTTCCAGAAAGTTTAATTCCTTAAAACCCATATTCTCTTCCTCATAATCATATGGTGAAGACAAAGCTGCATATTTCATCACATGTATACTTATTATATTTTAGCTAGTAAAGCCGAAAATACGTTTTTCATCATAGACAGAAGTCTTACAGATGCTTTTCCCCTTTTTTTGGTTTCTTTGTTTCATTTTCAGCATCAGTATTGTTAGTTAGACAAGTCTATATTGAGTACTTGTGCAGGTCATTTTTTAGACATGGGATTTCCATATGGATAGATGTTCCTTTGGATATGATAGTTGAGGAATATACAGAAGATGGAGGCCAAAATTCTTCTCTTGAGGTCAGAATGTTGCTTCTAACATAGCCTGTTTGGCTTTGTATTTGCTTTAGGATCCATCAACTTTGTTCGGCCACATTTATCATTCTGCTGATTATACATGCCAATTCACAGGTGTTAATTCATCTAAATGACCTTTATCGGGAGAACAAACATGGCTATACGACGACAGATGCATGCATCTCACTTCTGAGTATTATTCTCATTCTTAGCTGGATTCTTTTATCCTCTTATGTTCTCCAACCTTTTTCCATATGTGATGGATCTTATCCTTGTCTTTGATAGAGGTGGCCTCAAATTTGGCGTACGATGAATATGGTCAAGTTACAGCAGAAGATATGGCACTAGAGGTAATGAAACACTTGTTGATCATGTTATTCGGGTTTAATTTTGCAAAGTGTTCATTTGTGTTTCTAGTAGCTTCTACAAATTCAGGTGCTCAAGGAAATCGAGAAGCTCACGAGAGTAAAGAAAATGATGGAAGAGGTTGTCACCACTCCCCTTCTTGCTTGGAAATTGGTAAATTTTTATACTTGTTTCTATTTTTGGTTTGTTTCTTATCTTTTGCTGTCACCACTCCCCTTTTTTCTTGGAAATTGGTAACTTTTTATGCGGAGCTATTGGTAACTTTTTTACGCGGAGCTGTTTTATTTAGGTTCTTGTTGTCATGCTAAATTTGGGGTTTGATTAAATTACTTGTTGGAATTTTGAGCAAGAAGAATGAAATTGAATGGTCTAATCATATATAGTTCCACAATGGTCTGATCATACTGACTTTTGAGTCTAAAAAAAAAAGGAAATGCTAGCTGCTAAAGATTTTGGGTTGCCCTTGAATGCATATATGCTCCATAACCTGTTGTCTGATGTTGCAATGGACGTGAAAATATTTTAGATGATGTGCAAGGAATAGCCAAATACGGAAAAGAGGTTTTGAATATCATTGATGCTGCAGATGCTACATGACAAGCTGATATTGCCCGAGAAGCTTTGAAGAGATTAGTTGCTGCTGGTTCTGTCATGGGAGCTTTACAAGGTCAGGAGCTGAGGGGACTTGCATTGCGTCTTGCAAATCACAGAGAGTTAACACGGCTATGTGTAAGCAAAAGCTTCTTAAACTCTTTGATTTTCTATGAAGTTGTGTTGATAGACTCTACTATTTTGACCTTTTCCTCGGGTTGAACTTGTCCTTGTTGAAGCTGCTTAATCTTTACTAGCTTTTCATTTGCTGCTTTATCATTAATATTTCTTGAAATATTTTTTCATTAGTAAACATTGTATCTAATTTAAAGCCTATTAGCTCAAATGGTAGAGCATTGTGTTCAAACACAAAGATGCGGGTTCAAATCCCGCATAGGCTACGATAATAAAAAAAAACGCAAATATGTCATTTCACATCGGTTAATAGCCGATGTCTTTCAAAAAACCAAATCGATGTCTATGTGGGGGATGTAAAAAGTCAAAACTTTTTAACATCGGGTAATAGCCGATGTCTTTATATGTTATAACATCGGTTATATTTTATAATCGATGTGATAGGATAACAAAGACATCGGATTTAAAAATATAAATGATGTTATAACATACAAAGACATCGGGTTCTGGCCGATGTGAAAAAACTTTTGACTTTTTACATCCCCCACATAGACATCGATTTTTTTTGAAAGACATCGGCTATTACCCGATGTTAAATGATAAATTTCTAGTAGTGGGAACCGGCGATGATGATGGCGACGAGAACGAAATCCAGACATGCATACAAATCGCTTTCAACATGGCCCCTGAGAAGAGGAAGCATCGTTGCGGAATCCTTCACAAGAAAGGATGTGTCATGGATTTGGAAAAAGACGTTGTTATCTCGAGAGAATTTGTTAACGGAAATTAATTTTTTTGTTAAGGAGGGAGCATGAAGAAGATTGGATTACTGAAAAAGACGAGAAGAGGAAGAGAGAAAACCAGAACCATGATTGAGGAAAAGGATGGATGAGCCATCTTCCAAAGAAACTGAGTCTGTTTCATCATAGGGTAGTCGATCAAACCTCAAATTAGAGACGGCTAGGGTGTAGTGGTGCAAAGTAGTGGTATCCGGATACTAGGCTCTACTGCTGGTTTGATGAGCCTGGAAGGATTTCGGGGGAGGGGCTTGAATCACTTCATCGAATCTACTCCAACAGTTGATGGCAGTGTGACCACGCTTCTCACAAATATGACATATGAGGCGGGTGTCCGATTGGCCATTGAAGTTGTGGGAGGAACCATTGCGTCCACCACGGGAGGCTCGGCCACCGCGGTCTTCGCGTCCTCCTCTGTTGACATCCCCCCCCCCCCCCCCCTTCGACCTCCTCGATAAGAACCTTTTCCCCTGGTTGAGGTGAAATTGAGCTCCGGGGTAGGGTATGAGGTTGAGTTGATGTTGGACGGAGGAAGCTGCGTGATAGGAAGAACCGAGGAGTTGTTTCGAGCGATTAAACTTTCTTGAAGAAGCAAGTAGGTGAGGACCTGATGTGGCTCAAGGGTGACTGACTAGGATGTCGAGGTCGTGACCATGGCGCCATAGTCATTGCCAAGACTCGCAAGGAGATATGCAACAAGCTCGTCATCGATAACAACGTGGCTAGTGGAACGAAGCTATTGAACAAGACCTTGCGCACGGTTAAAGTATTACGTAGATGATTCATCTCCTTTCTTTATACTAGCAAGAAAGAGTCGTGTCTGCACAACTTGTGCATTGGAGCAAGAAGCATGAAGGTTGTGTAGCCTCTCCCAAATTTGTTGAGAGGTTTCACAATCACGAATTTGGACCATCAGTGGTTTAGTAAGGGAAGTTGTCAGGACAGCGATGACAAGTTGGTCTTTGGCGACCCAATCATCGATGAAGGGGTCATTGTCACCTATAGAAGCGGATTGAGGAAGAGAACCAACAACAAAGCCTATAAGGCGTTGGAACCAACATCGATGAAGGGGTCATAGCGTTTTTCGGAAACGTGCTAGTTGCAACTAGCAGTTCACATAGAATTACTAAGAGTCAAAAGGTCTTGATGCTTCTTGGAGTTGGACTCTGTTTGTTGGGTTGTGTTGCTTGTGAGAGTGGACTATATTTGTTGGGCTATGCTGTCTTCACCAGTACCCTTTCTTATATCTCCAAGGATCATAGCGTCCCCCCCCCCCCCCAACACACACACAAACACACACACAAATACCCCCTAAAAATGCAGTTTTTTTTTTCCTATCTAAAATAACTAATTAATGTTTGAGAGTAGGGAGTCTAGATCGTGCGTGTTTTCACTATAGGGGGTGTTTACTAATGATTGAAAATAAGAGGTCTACTCTAGATTATAAGTTTTCACTATAGGGGGTGTTTATAGGGAGGTTTTTTTTATGTTTCTAAAATCACTAATCATTGAGAATAGGGGTCTAGGATATAAGTTCTCATAATAGGGGGTGTTAATTATAGGGAGTGTTGTTTAGGGGTTCATAAATACACCAACAATTTATACTTGATACATAGTTAAACTCCATAACTTATTGTTGAGTAATTATGTAACAAGTTGCAGAACTAATGTCATATGCGCTAAAAATTCGATATAGAAAAAAAAAGTTAATATGAAAATTTCGCAAGAACTTGTGTACTCACGATGCATGATTTTTCATGTCCTCTTGAGGCTTTTCTTATTCTTCTTGTTTTTTAAATAGAGATGGAAACTCCGCAACAAAATGTGGAGTTCCGGCTCATACTTAATTTTCTTCTTTTTTTCTCTGAATGACCGTCTTTCACAATCCCTGGAGAGATCGTTCAATATTAACCAAGAGACTCCATATTTTTAGCTTCTCTGATAAGGTTATCCGCAATAAATTGAAAAATAAGATTCGTAATAAGTTGCGAATATTTGCGGTGTATTCAATAAAACTAAAAATAAGTGGTGTATATATATCGGTTGCTCTATTGTGTGTCCAAGGAAATAAGATAAAGAATACTTTATTGAGTAAGAAAACTCTAAAAAAAATTAAGTAAACCTCATAATTTAATTTAAAAATGACTAAACAAGGTAGATCTAATAAAAATATTTTCCAATTTGATCTTTTATTCTATGTCCGAAATTCTTATACTCCCTCCATCTCAAAATTAATGTCGTTTTAGCCTTTAAATTTTGTATCAAAATTTAGGTCGTTTTAGGTTTTCTAGGTAGGGGATAGTAATGATTTGTATCGTTTGTGTGTTGTTGATTTTTTTAAATATTTTGATTGGATAAAAAAATGTAGCGGGTGTTAAAAAATAATAAAATTTATGGAAAAGTTAGTGTAATGATGATGTTGATTGATGGATAAGTATTTTATTAAAACTTATGCAAAATCCTAAAACGACTTAAATTATGAGACGGAGGGAGTAGTATATATAACCACGGGAGTTTCACAAAAATGTCCAAAAAAAATGCTCTAATTAGAGGAGTGTCCACAAATTTGAAATAATTGGTGGAGTGTCCATCCCCCTTGCCCCCCACCTCAGTGCCCCCCTCCCTTACATGTCAGCACTTTTAGATATGCAGCTATAACCCGATGTTATGCAAATATAATATTATGATTTGCAAATATAATATTATGTTATGCAAGCTTAAACAACCTTATGAGAAGAATATGCACATGCATTTGTATTTTAAAATTGCATTAATATATCTTATTTGCGCAAATGCACATCGCTCTACCATTGATTGACCTAAGAGGCTTTAAAATTACATTAATGTCAACGTCGATCTTGCTAACACCGACATTCCTGACACCGTTGACACTTACATTGTTGACATTAATTGATGGCACTGCTGACACTGTCACCACTAACATTGCGAACACCACTAATATTTTTCGTATCAGCGTTGACGTTAATGTCGGCTTACACCGACATCGGAGATGCTGACGCTGATGTCGGCTAACGTCGATGTCGAAGATGCTTTTTTTCCGTGTCAGAAGCATTGGCGTTGGCATTGCCGATACCGACGTCGGAGATGCTGACACTTACGTTGCCGACATCAACATCGGAGATGTCGGCTGGCACCGACATCGATGTTGCCGAAGCTGTTGAGGCGGACGTTAGGGATGCTTTTTTCATGTCAACGCTTCTTGATGTCCGCAATTTTAGTCTTATTTTACATCATGTTTTCATTTCATTCAAGTCCCTTTATTAGCTTTTATGTTGGGAAAGTAAGGAAAATGTGTAGTTATGCTTAATATTGTAAGATATGGAGTCTACACAACCTTTGGTACGATTTTATAGGTTTTGGAGCTGATTTTGAAGAGTTTCAACGCACTTTAAAGCTTAAGGAAAAATCATGAAGGCAATAGAGGAGCCAAGCAAAAAGGATAAAGTGGTGCAGCTAGAGAAAATCCTTATTTTCGCCATCCATCACTTCGATTCAAGTTCTGGAGCCTTCATGAGAGTTGTAGTCCTTGAAAAGAGCTTTCCAACGCATATTCATATGCCTCAATCGGATATACGAGGACTCGGAAAAATGCGATTGAAGACAGAGTTGAAAAGCTAGAGAAAAACAGAGGTCATTGAATTCGAGCAGACCCTCGGCGTCGACACTTGCCCCCTCGGCGCCGACACCCAGCGGATTCCAGTAGTACTGTTTTTGAACAGACCCTCGACGCCGACACCTAGACCCTCGGCGCCGATACCCTGCGCACACGGAGAAGATTTTGCGGGCTGATTTAATTGATTTTTGGGCTTTTTAATTAGGGTTTTCATCTAAATCTCTTTTAGGATCTTTTAGTTAGATAGACTTGGTATATTTTATCCTTCCTTAGATGGATTATATTATTTTCCTTAGATAAAATCTCTTTCCTTGGAGATTAAGTCTTAGTTTATATCTTTAAATAAAGCCTATTCGGGGCTGATTTTTGGGGGGAAGAACATGTACGTTCAGCGCGAGGGCTGCGCGCAACAGCTATGGAGACGGTTTTAGGGTTTTGTTTTGGCGTTTGGGCGAAAGTTTGGACGTGTTTGTTGCGATTGAGACGCTGAATTTCCAGGTTTTATATTATTGCAAGTTTAGTTTATATTTTCTTATCTTAAATTCATGTTTTCCATTGCCATGTTTGAGTAGTTCTTTTCTCTTCTAGGGTTGGGTGAACCCAACAATGGACATGTGTGTTGAATGGATGAATCTATGTTTATTTGATGTTTTTATTGTCTTCTACCCATGTGCTTAACCCTTTGATGAAAGTTTAAAGGAATTCATTGTTGCAATTGAATTGAAAGAGGAGATTGTTAACATTGATAGTAATTAGGGATCTTTGACGAAAGTAAAAGGGATCTAATTACGGAAAGGTAGAAACAAATAGGTTTTATGTGATCACCTCTATTATCTATTTGTTGAGTATGCGAAAGCTATCTCTTTATGATAAAAAGCATGACCTTTTACATGATTCATTGATTTATACATGTGTTTGTTGTTGTGGTGATCCTTTGCCTTGGAAGCTTTTCCTTTTATTAATTAAAATTCAGATTTTATGCTCTTATCACCATCCATCTCTCTTACATCTCTTTTGTTACTTTTAACCCGACAAAGCAACTAAACAAGAAGTGTTGACTCTCTCATGTGGACGATCCTGACTCCTTATACTATAGCGGGGTCTTGACTATAAATTTATTTGGTCGAGAAACCCTCTCATTAAATTA
Source organism: Persicaria tinctoria (assembly GCA_037127255.1). Lineage (NCBI taxonomy): Eukaryota > Viridiplantae > Streptophyta > Magnoliopsida > Caryophyllales > Polygonaceae > Persicaria > Persicaria tinctoria. The sequence continues at coordinate 52,308,549 of JBANSL010000006.1, read as the reverse complement.
GCGCCGTTGCCGGGGAGAGATCAATCGCGCCTTATTTAGTTGTTTTTAGGGTTTGGGAATAGCCCATCTCTTTTCCTTTGTATATATTATTTTCTTTTATTTTCTCTTTTTATTTTAATTAGTTTTTATTCTTCTTTTATTTTATTTTAGTAGTCTTTATTTTCTTGAACGTAACACCTCTCATCCACTCGCCTCATCGGTGCCGACTTGGTGACGAGCCTTTGTTATTTGATTTGTGCGCCTGTTTGAGTTTTCAGGATTTGATACAATATGGAGGATGCACAAGAGTATTATGATTATCTAGAAGCAAGAGCCGAAAGGGCTAGAGCGGATGAAAGACGGAAAGCAAGGATGAAGGAGTATGCTAAACTTTTTACCAAGGTTGATGAGGATGATGAAGATTATTATGACTTTGATAATTGGAAAGCAAAATAATCATCCGAGGATTCAACTAAAGCCCAAGAGTCATATGGGTCCTATCAACCAAAGGAGGGGTACTATGCTCAATACGACTATAGGGACCCATATGAGCCCTATCATCCATGGAGTGTCTCACAACGAAAGCTTGCTCGGGAGGAAGAACTATCAAGGGAAAGAGACAAGCTAAGGAAACAAATACGGATGCTTGAGATAGAACGAGAAAATGCCAAGTTAAGGGAAGAGATACGCTTTCTTGAGGCGAACCCGCCTTGTCATCTATGTGGAACAAGGTCCCATCTTGGCCGTGCTTGCCCTAGCTTTTATCAAGAACCATATCCTCCCTCTGAGCAATGGGGGCCAACTCCAGATGAGTCGGTCTATCCACGAGAGCCTGCAACAAAGCCTCCGTCAATAGAGGAAGAAGTTCAACAAGAACTGCAAGGCATTAGTGAGGAGGTTGACGCATTGAGGAAGCTACCAGAGCCGTCTGATTCACCACCGAAAGCCGAGGCTCCACAACCAATGGAGGAAGAAAATGTTGCATGAAGCCTCGGCGCCGACACCCTCAGCCTCGGCGTCGACCCCTCTGGCGGATAAATTGTTCCTGCAGAATGCTGAAAATGTTACAGGTGTCTCGGCGTCGACACCCCCTACCTCGGTGTCGACACCCCTAGACAAAGAAAAGTTTTCGCAGAAACATGAGAAGGCTACAGATGCCTCGGCGCCGACACCCTGCACCTTGGCGCCGATACCCCCTCATGAAGAGCGAATTGAAGAGCAACTTGTTGAGGTGGACGAGCCTATTTTCAGGGCCATTTCTACTCCGATCTCGACGCCGCCACTACCCTTGTTTCTAGAGAAGCCATGTGAGAAACCCCAAGAAGAAGAAAAAGAGATAGAAGTTTTTCTTCGATGCACTACACCGCTACCTTTGCCATTCACGGCGAAGGCAATTCCCAACGATCTCGAACAATCGGCTTTCACATTCAAGTATGGGGTCCTCGCAAAGTGGCACGTTGAAGATGAGGCGCTAAAAGAAGAAGAAGAAGCGGAGGAATCTCTTCCCCCTCCACCATTGTACACCAAACTCCACAACGAAGCACATTTATTTGTGTACGATGGTGGGGAAACAAATCAAAGTCATACCAAGAAGAGAAAGAGGAGCGCATATGAGGAAGGCACATTTTTTGAGTTCTTTCCAAGATGGTGTCTAGCAAGATCCTTGGAGGATGAGTGGGTTGAATGTTGGAGCGTCCACTCGGGAAGGTTCAAGCTCATCCATAAGGAAAAGAAGAGATGCATAAAAAGGTACAAGAAGCAAGAGCCATATCACTTGAAAATCTATCTCGATGTACCACCGAAGGATGTTCCATCACCACCTCCACCAGCTGAACCACCGGATCCACCACCTCATCCGGACCCGGATTGAAGAAAAAAAGGGATGTAGGTCGAGCTATAGACTTTAAATATAGCGCTTACGGGAGGCAACCCACTTTCTTGCTTTTTGCTTTTGATTTTTAGTTAGGTAGTTAGATAGCCCAAGACTTACTGTTTTTGTTGAGAGAACAGGTCCTACAGATCAGCCATGGTGCATAGGAAAGAGCGGAAACATACCATGAATGAAATGGATATAAAAAGTGATATGTAGAAAAAGTCTTTACCTATCATTTGTTTTAAAAAAAAATTTAGTCAAAAATATTAAAAAAATAATTTTTTTTTTTAAAATTTGGGAATCCGGTGGGTCAACGGGTCGACCCGAACCCGCCAACCCGTGGAATTCCCGAGTTAGGGTTCGAGTCGCCCTTCCCCAACCCTTGACCCGGCGGGTCGAACCCGTCGACCCGCCGGGTCCGACCCGTGACCACTCTTTTATGATGGTGTCGAGTTGGAGTTTGAGCACGAAAGAGAAAATGACGAGTTAGACTAGTTAGGGTTAGCTTAATTTAATTAAGAAAAAAAGAAAAGAAATAGTTTAAAAAAGATAGACATTCCACTAATTTTTACAAAAGTTTGGACAAACCTCAAATTAGGGCGAAAATTTGGATAAAATTTCTCTACAACGACATCACACTCTTAGGGCGGAGGATAATACACATACACCAAGTGTATGTTGGTGTATCTTTTTTCTACGTGTAAATTTTTTTTAAATTTATCCACTACTTTTAAAATTGTAAAAATTAACCCTAAAATTTTTCTTTAAAACTCTATTATATCCAAATTATAAAGAATAAATACTAAAAATTTCAATAACCACTAATGATACCCTAAATTTTAAATAGTGAACCCTAAAAAAATAAATTTACAAAAAAAAATGGCGTATATACACCAAGTGTATGTGTAGTCTTTTGAGGGGCGTGGGAGTTTCTAATTGGATCATGTATTTTATTGGACTTATATATTATTTATTTTAAAAATGGTCACAGGGTGGGCCCCATCGGATCCCATAGAAGATAGTAGGGGCGTGAGAGTGTCTGATTGGGTGAAAACAATTGACCTCGTTACCTAACGAAACGTGTCTCACTGAGTATGGACCCCATATTTCCCTCCACTAACTCTCGCATGTATGTCATAGATTATCTTCGGGTATAGATTTGAATTTTAGATACTCCCGGGCTTGACCTAATATGCTCTCTTTTTGAGAGGTGTTTGTCTTGCGTCGCCCCCGCTCCCTTTCTCCTTGCCTCACCAGCAGCCAGCCACACCAGCAAATAGCCACCAGCAACCTTGGTCCTTTGCCCTGCAGTACAATCTTTCACCGCTTCTTCGGTGCCAGCAACCACCACCAAACTCCTCGGCCTCCGTTTCCGTCTCCCGTCGTCGGTGGCCTACGGCTTCTCCGGCTGTGTGGGGCGCCATGTTCCCCCTCCCTCTGCCGCCGCCTTGGTTGTCGCCTCTGCAGCCTCCCACCGGTTCGTTCTACGGAATCCTTTCTCTTTGGCCCTCCAGCCCCCAGCGTCGTTTTGCCGCCTCCCCCGCCTTGCCGGTTCTCTCATGATCTTTCCGTTGCTTTGTCTTTGGGTTCCGGTCACCGATGGGTCACCCTCGGCTCTGCTCTCCTGCCGCCCTTCTGCTCCTTGCGTTGTGCTGCCTGGTGGTGGTTCTCCGCCGTTTGCCTCAAATTAAAGGGCTGTTCTTAAGCTCCCTTCTTTTGAGAGAAATCAATTTTGAAAAATAAAATGGTTTTATGTCCGCTCTTTCATTAGCGTGACCAGCTCGCTATTGTTCGTGTTAGCTTCCTTGTCTCATTTTTATCGCCTCTATTTTGGTTTATCCTTGTGATAGCCTATTAACGATCTAGTTATCGTCCTTGAGGGTTGTGATGAGTGCGTGGGTGGTTTGTATGGACAATGGTTTGGTTTTGGGTTTGGGTTTGTGGGCTTGTGTACTGTGCTGTTCTTGTTGTGTTGCAGGCTTCTTGTGAGCAGTGGTTGATTTGACATGTTCGGTGACGTCGTAGATTTGCGATCGATATCTGATGGCTCGTTTGAGTCCACAATCTGAGATGTTCGCTTGTGTCTCCAGAGTTCTCTGTGTGCGCTGCCCTTTTGTCCGATCGATTCGTTCGTCTTTTGGCTTGTTTCAATGTAGGATGGCTTGTACATTCTTTGTGTTTGTTTAATTCTGTCATTTGCTTCTGCTATTTCATTTCTGTCATTTGCTTCAGTTATTTGCTTCTGTAATTTATTTTCAGTTGTACATGATGGTTAGTCCATCTACCAGCTTGTCCGGCTCTCGGTTTCGCTAGGCTTGTCTAACGGACCGAATTCTTATCTTGCTTCAAAAAAAAAAAAAAAAGATTATCTTCGGGTATAAACTTAATTAATCTGGTGGCATGAAATACAAATACAACAAGTCAAAAGATATACTGTAGACTGTAGTACATTTGTTAAAAGAAAATGGTAATTTTGTTAAAATATGCCACTTTAAAGTGGTAATTTTATTTAAAAAAAAATTGATTGTTGTTATTTTGACCTCTACTTAACAAAAATACCCTTATAATAATTACTACGAGTAGTAAATTTTCGTGCTCGCTATATACACCCCAAATCATGCACGTTCTTATCGACGTGCATGGTTAAAAGGGGTTAATTAATTTTTTTAAATGTTAATTCGTCACAAGGCATGCACGTCCTTAACGACGTGCATTTTTTGACCTTGAATTTGTGGTGTATATAACAACACCCTAAATTTTTAGTCACAGTGTTCATAAAAGTTAAAAAATTAGTGTAATAAATGGGTGTATAATATTATTTGTTGATTTCCTTAAATTTGGAAAATGAGCTAAAATGATGTGTTATGACTGTTAGATGAAGTATTTTTTTTATTATAATATAATTAGATCAATCATTTTGTAGATTATTATTTATACTTGCATGATTAATATTTTCTAGTTGAATGTAGAAAATATTGGGCCCAATACCCCTTTCTATAAATTCATTAGGTAAATTTCCACTATAAATAATTTTTTTAAAATTTCACCAGGTAGCCCTGAGGATTAGCCTTTTTCATGAGGTGTACAGACGTTTTCATAATTTCGCCTGGTACCCCGTAATTTGGGGGAAATGCACGGCGTGTCCAAGAGTGTTAAAGTTGAGAGATTTCCATCCATTTTACATTAAAAACGTTAAAAAGAAGAAGGGAAACTGAATACAGACAGATTGAAGAGTCGATAGAGATGGAAGGATATGCTTCCTCGATGATGGAGGCGACTCAAAACTTCGATTGAGAGAGGAGAAGCCAATGCCGATACACCGTACCATCGACTGAGAATTTCAGCGCGCCTATTGGAGTGTAGAGGTGGAATCCAACCGTAAAAGGTTTGTATTTGAGTTTTCGGAAATTATGGTTATGAATATTGAGGTTTCGAGTTCGGGGGTATTGAGTTTGAGTGTGTGTAATTAGAGTTCTAAATATAGTACCAACAGTGGCGGATCCAGGAATTTTTGTAAGGGGGGGCTGAATTTTTTTTCTTAGAAATGACGGCTTGAAATGTTCGAGTTTAAGATTGTACCTATATACTAATATACACATACCCTTGACACCTTCAATCCTGCTTATATGTTGAATGACGCTAAAAATGCCACTATACTCTTTTGCGGATTGCAGAACTTACATCACCAACCTTAGTCTAACACCCAACTTCAAAATTTTACAGGTAAACTACAATATCATCTAATTAATTTTTTGAAATATGTAGAACCACTCACAAGCACAAGTTTTTGACTGACCAACTCTGAAACTATGTGCAAAAATCTAATGTTGGTTATTCATAGGAAAGTAACAAATTCACAAATTCATTCTCATAACCACAATCACAAACCACAATTCCAAATAAAAAACAACAAATTCACAAATCTATTTCTCACCACAACCACAAACTGCAATTTCAATTTTCAAATCACAAATCACAAAGCCACAAATTTATTTCTCACAAATCACAAACCCTAATCGAAAATCCCCAAATCGATTCTCATTTCTCAAATCTCAAATCCACAAATTCTAATCAAAATTGATTCACACTCAATCAATTCAATTGAAAAATAATCAAATTCAAAGGAAGAGGAAGAAAAATAACACAAAGCCACAAAATTGTTTCTCACAAATAAAAAACCCTAATCGAAAATCTCCAAATGGATTCTCACTTCTCAAATCTCAACTCTACAAATTCTAATCAAAATTAATTTACACTCAATCAATTCTACCTAAAAACAAGGGTTATTTGCACAAATACCACTTTTTTGAGTGGGTTTGCAAAAATACCACTTTTTTGGAAAATTTGCACAACTACCATTGGTGGTATTTTTGCAAATAAAATTGGGAAGGGCTAAGCCGGTTGCAGGTTCCCACAAGGGGGAGAAGAGAGAGAGGGAGGGAGAGAGAGAGAACCACCACCAGATTGTCGGCGGCACTGTCGGCTGACTTGGACGATGGAGCCCCAGCAGGAGACTCCTCCGGCGCAGCGATCATTGGAGCGGGAGGTGAAACCACCGGCGTCGGAGAATCGAAGGCCGGAGCATCTGCTAGAGACGGAGAGAGAGATTCCGGCGCTGGAGCAGGTGCCGATGTGGGAGACTTGCCGAAGAGCTCCTCGGGGAGGAGCACGCTGTCGACGGTGAAGATGACGACGGGAGGAGCGGAGACGTCGTCGCCGGCGGTCTTCACTTTGAGGCCGTATTTCCCGGCGCCGTTGGTGGCGAGCGTTGTGAGGACGTCCTTGTTGGTCTTCAGAGAGCCCTTAGGGTTGTAGGTGTTGAGCGCGTGGTATTGGAGCAGGGAAACGATCTCGGCGATGCTGAGCTTCGACAGATGGCCGACCTTTCACCGTCGCCGACCAGATCTGAGGAGAAAGAAGCACAGATCCACGTTAAGGCCGGGAACAACCAGATCTGACGGCGAGCAGCGACCACGCACCAGATCCGACCCGACGGCGACCAGATCTGACAACGAGGCACCAGATCCGGCCAGAATAAGAGCTAGACGGACAAGATTCGAGCCAATCGCCCCCGAAACCACTCAAAAACTCCCAATCTCACACCAGATTTGAACCCGCTGACAGCCCGAACCCAAACCTGCATAATGGAAACCCGTGTCACCCAATGTCAAACCCCTGTTACCCCAATTCGGAACCCTTCTCTACAAAATGGAAACCCGTGTCACCCAATGTCAAACCCCTGTCACCCCATTTCGGAACCCTTCTCTACAAAATGGAAACCCGTGTCACCCAATGTCAAAGCCCTGTCACCCCATTTCGGAACCCTTCTCTACAAAATGGAAACCCGTGTCACCCAATGTCAAACCCCTGTCACCCCATTTCGGAACCCTTCTCTACAAAATGGAAACCCGTGTCACCCAATGTCAAACCCCTGTCACCCCATTTCGGAACCCATTCTCTACAAAATGGAAACCAGGGACGAAGAAGACGAACAGGGACGAAGAAAGATTTAGAGAGAGAACAAGCGGCGCCGGCAGGTGAGAGAGAACAGGGACGAAGAAGACGAAGTAGAGAGCGAGAGAGCAAGCGGCGCCCACGCCTTCCACCGCCGCCGGCCTCACCCTGGGGCCGGCCATCCACCCACCACACCACCGCCGAGGAATAGCCATCTCGCTGCAGCGATCCGTCGAACCAGGAAGGCCGACATTACTAGCCCCATCTCGCCTGGCTCACACCCAAGACCACCCCCTATCAGCCTGACAACCAACCTCGGACAAGCGGCGGCGGAGAAACCCTTACCAACGCCCAGATATGAGAAAAAGGCAAGAGCGAGGGAGAGGAGAGAGAACAGCAACAACCCAGAGCGCCAGAGCCCACCTCTTCCACCGCCGCCGGCCTCGCCCTGGGGCCGGACCGGACAGCCCCGGCGACGCCCACGAACCACCACTACGAACCAAGGCACTCAAACGAGGGTTGACAATGCCTGTAATTTAATTTTTTTTTTTTGGGCATAATAACCTAGGATAGCCGGTTTTGGGGGAGGGTTTACCTTGGTATTTTTGCAAGTTTTTGGAAAAAATGGTATTCTTGCAAATTTTTCCAAAATGGTAGCATTTTTGCAAAGATTTTTGAAAAAGTGGTATTTAGTGCTATTTCCTGTAAAAACAATCGAATTAAAAGGAAGAGGGAGAAAAAAAACTTCACCTTGTTTAGATTGAATGATTGTTTTCGATTCAATTCCCCTTTACAAGTTCGCCGAAGATGGAAGGCCGGAGGTGGAGGTGACAGTGGCGCCGGTGGGTCGGCCTGAGGGAGAGGTGGTGGCGGCCGACGGCTCGGAGAGCTTCTCACGGCTGCTTGCTTTGTTGCTGCGTTACTGTCGAGTGTCGACTCTCTGTCAGGAAAAAAAAAGGTAGGTGTTTTTTAAAAAATAAAACAGATGCAAAAAGGGGGAGAGTTGGGATTCGAACCACGGACGTCCCGCTTCAGCATTAAACTTGTCCCGGGCCTTAGCCATTGAGCTATCTCGTCTTTGTGATTTATTTATACTTCACTTTTATATATTTCTACATTAACAGATATATAAAAATATATATATACCCTTATTTTGGCCAGCGGGGGGCTTCAGCCATCTCGAGCCCCCACACAGATCCGCCACTGAGTACCAATCTTATAGGAGTAATCGACTTTGGAGTGTTATAGCAGTAATTTCGTCTCAAATCTTATAGCGGCAATCGATCGTGGATTGTTAGAGCAGTAATTGAATCTTATTGATATAACTAAAGTAAGCCCGTCAAGATATTTGGGGCACAATCGTCTTTTATCAGGTACATTAATTGAAACCCTAATTCCCGTTATATAAAAAGGAGGATATAACTAGGGTTAGAAGAGGCTTCTCCCAGCCAACATACTCTGACTTGAGCGTCAGAAGCTCCTCCGAGGAGCGAGCCCCGACACTTCTTCTCCTTCTAATCTATGCAGGAAGATCGATCGGAGGAGAAGAGTCGGTGCAAATTTATGCACTTACATTTGCCGCCGTCTGTGGGAATTTTGATCAAAAAGCTATGAGATTGAAGTTCCTGGTGAAGATTAATCGTTGATTGACCGCCCATCGGGCTAGGCAATTGCGGTGAAGCACTTGAGTTATCGTCGACGTCGCTTGTTTCCCTGCACCGCTAATTACGTACCACTGGTACCTTGCCGGGAGGCAGCGGTGCAATCACTTGTCCTACATCGCTCGAACTCGTTTAGTACGCAACCTCTCTCGTCATAGGATTTGCGTATTTAATCCAACCGGGAGATGGCAGCGTCGTGCGTGGCCAGCAGGTGAACACTCCACAAATTCATCGCCGTCACGCCTCGTACCATGAGGTCTGCGAATGAGATCTTGCGGAGGTCGGGGATGATGCAAAACCAGAGACGAAAAAGCCCGACAGGGCGCGATTCGTCTACCCACTGGCGTTTGTAAATCTGTTGTGAGAAGGGCTACCATCACCATTGCAATCGATCCCAGATCTGAGATACCTATCTGATCTGAGATAACTTAGCAGATCTAAGGGACCCCATCCATCTTCAGGCCTGTAACGCAACCCTCGCGCCTCCAACAGCCTTGGCAAGAGCCTCGCCTCTCTCTTCTCCGAGCTATCGAGCCCGAGCCCGATGCAGGTATGCACTTGTGCGAGTCTCTATAAATTCCTAAAGCTACATTGAATTCACTCTGGGCTAGTAGTTGTATATTACATTCGATTAGGCTAGAGCATAACCCGTTTGTCTCTCTTTGGTCGATAATCGAAGGGTCCATTGTAGTATGACTTGGATCATGAATGCTACTAAAACATATGAATCGTCCCTTGTTTGATAACCTTTCGGTGGTGTGATTTTGGACTTGAAAACATCATTGACCTGTGTTGTGAATATAATGGTTGAGACTGGCCTGATTTGTAATTTACTCCAAACGGAGAACACTAGATTGTAATAAATATATTCTTAGTTGTGCTAAAGATTGGGATCATCTGATTTTTAATTTATGACACTCACATACCTGCGTGGCCACCTAGTCTTTTATTTGTTTCTTATTCTTCAATTGCACTTATTCAAGAGAGAGCTCATTTGATTACCATGATCTAATTCTTCAAACATGCGAGCGATTTTGAAGAATGCTCTACGTGTCATTAGCTTAATATACAGTTGAATTGAGCATGTTCTTGCCATTACTATTTCAATAGTGGGTTGCACTCCTTGGGCTTTGTTTTGCTTGCTTTGCAATTTTGGCTAGGTGATTATGAAGGAGCAGGAGTTGAAAGGAGTAAATTCACTCCTAAGGCAAGCATATATGTGATTCCTACGAATAAAGCTAGGGCAAAGATCGATGCTACAAAATATCATGGGGGATTGTGTCGTTAAGAAGAGTGTTGATGAGCGGTTTTTAGTCGCATAAACCGTATCAAAATAAAACTCAAACCTACAAACTAGTATAGCAAGCAAGTAAGAGGTCGATCCCACAGAGAATCAAGTATTTCTCAACAATGTGTATTTACCAATTAGTAAAAAGGGGGGTTTTGGTTGATTGAGATTGAAAAGAAAACAAAATAAAATAAAAACAAATAATGCAAAATAATTTAGAGAAGATCGCTCTACCTACAACTATCCACTTTATTTGGCTGAATTGATATTGTAACTTCCTCTTGTCCTTTTAGTCTTCCTATGAATGCCCTTGTCCCGACCTAATATAGTTACTAGTCCAATCAGTCCTAGAAACCCTTATCAATCGAACAGCCCCTAAAGAAGGATTTAACCCAATTGATAGCTTTAAGTTCAGAGATTAACCAAGGTATTTGCAGTCCCTAAAGAGGGATTTAACAACACATCCAACTTCCTACCAATCCAATTAGTTCAATCAGCCCTAAAGGAATAAGTTTGCCACTTGGGTTAAGGTTCGCAATCAGGAATCTACAAAACCCTAGCAATTGAATTGATCTAACTAGTTGGCAAGACGAGAAAGAACAAAACAATAAACAATCAAGCACAAAGAAGTTGAAGCATTCAATATAGGAAATAAGGAACAGGATTCAGAAACTCACAATCAATCCAAATAAAGCTTCAAATTGCAAGTAGAATGAAGAGAGTTTAGTCGCCCATGGCGAACATCGCTCTCTCTCTAATTGTCTGATAGAACGTGGAATAGAATGGAAGTAATGAAAAATAACATAAAAGTCGGCCTAATAAACATCAAAGTCGGCCTCCCAAAACAAAATAGACATCTAGGGTTTTTCAATCGAAACGATGCGCGCTGACGGCAGCTGCGGCGGGCGCAGCATGAATACCGCCCCTGGCGGCGGGCGCAACAAACTATGCGGCGGCCGCTGCATTGGGTTTTCCCGAAAATTCCGTCTCGAATTAGCTCTTGACGTCAACATGAAAGTTGTAGCTCTCTGAAAGAGCTTTCCAACGCATGGTCATAATAGTCGATCGGACAACCGAGGCCTCGAGAAAGTGCAAAACAAGTTCAGCATGTCTGGCGACAACTTCTGCAGACTTGTTCTTCGTTTAGGTTCGCTTCTTCTTCTCAGGACCTCTTGAGATCTTCATGTAAGCTTCTTCGATCAACTAGACATTCTCATCAAATGCGTTATCAACTCATGTCTTCTCCTCGGATCTACCATTACCTGAAATAATCAATAAAAGCGTGTAGATTCCGACTCCGACAACATAGAGAACTAATATGCAAATCATGCTTAATCCATCCATGAAATGCATCTTAACTAAGCTAAATGCAACCTATTATACCTACCTAAATGCATGCTATCAAACTCCCCCATACTTAACCTTTGCTTGTCCTCAAGCAATGATAGAATGAACATGAATCAACGCATCTCACAGGAAATCCCTTCAAGTTTCAACCTCATCAAAAAGCAACATCATAGCAGGTGAAAACATAAACCAAGCAAACAAACGTCATAGCATGTATTCCAGTGATCAAAGCTTAGAAGTAGACATCATCCAACCTCACCCGAAATATGTGTTTCACTCATGTGTTTAGGCTTTTAAGTACAACTCTCAACTCAAACCAATCATGCACTAAGCTCATAGACATTGACCACCATATCACCAATTCTCTACCGAAATGTCATTACTTGCGGGACACAATAAAGAAAATAAAATGCAACACTTTTTTTTTCTTTTTCTTTGGTTTTCTTTTCTCTTTTTTTTTTCTTTTTCTTGTCTTGGTGCTTTCCTTACGCGAAGCGCAAACATGGGTGTCATGAATGGCCCCGGTCTATCAACACCTCAACCTACTAATATGAAGTCCACTTGAATATCTTTTGACGCAAGTTGCAAACATGGGTGTCATGAATGAACCTGGTTCCTCAATGATCAAGCTTTCTTTCCTAGTGGATGGTTTTCAACACCTTTTTGCGCGAATCATACCCATGGGTGTCATGCATAGATCCGGTTACTAAGTGCATCAACCATTGCCACCTTATTCACTAATTATGCATAAAATTAACCAAAAAGACTCAAACTATAAACATAAACTCCGCAAGCAACAAACATGTGCATCGGTCTTCAAAAATAGATACTGCAGTCAATACCAAGAGGTAGCAACACTAGGCGAGTAATTCACACAATTGAGCAAAAGAATTCAAATAAGGCCAAACACTCTCACAAGGTCATGTTTTTAGGATTCAATCATACTGTAGCTCAATCATACATGCTCAATTATATTTGCTAGCTCATGTTCCACAAAAATCAAATAGAAATAATAATCAAAACATCCAGAACTCCATGAGATTTTTATGAATCATGCTTGAAATTTAAAATAGAGGACAAACTAAGCAAGATGGGTATTTGAATAACACATATGTATGCAATGCATGCTCTATTTTTGGTTTTTTCGAAATTTTTTTTTTTTTAAATACGAATATTAGAATTTAAAAATTAACTAAACTAAACGGAAATTACAGAAACTTAAACATGATGCAAAAATTTAAATATGATTTCCTATATGCATCTATATATACAGAATTCCTCCCCCCCCCCCCCCCCCACACTTAAAGTTTTCATTGTCCTCAATGAAACAATAAAGACAAGAAAAGTAAATCAAATATAATCAGGGTGAAGGAAAAGAAAAAAAAAAAAGAAAGAAAAACTTACCTCGGGTTGCCTCCCGAGAAGCGCCTTTCTTTAATGTCATTGGCTTGACTTATTCTCAATCTCAAGACCTTATCTCTCAGACATCGTCAAGGCCCTTAGTAGCCTATCATATTCCTGTGCACACATCTTACAAGGCACATCATAGCACAATAAATTGAAAGCATAAAATGTGGAACTCACGAACCCTTTCAATCTATCAAAGAGTCTAGCATGACTCTCTGCAGAAGGAATATGATACCACCAACACAGTTCCGTTGGTGGCTTTTCAAAATAGCAATCAAAAGGATCAACATAATCACCATTACCTTTAAGATTGCAAAAGTTTACCTTTATTATCTCTTGAGCCTCAGTGGATGGCTCTAGACTTGGTTCATCAATGGGCGGGCTCAGAATGGATGGTGCAGATGGAGCTGGAGACACATCACATGTAACCTCATGCGTCGACTCATGAGATTCCAAGCCAGGAAGCACTAGACCATCTCCTCCATCATCTAAGAAACTATCGTTGTCTGCAACCAATTCCTCCTCATTCGGCATGTCATTGTCATGTTGAAACCACATAGGAGGGAATGAACTAAGTGTAATGATTTCGATAGGATCTTCCATTCTTTCATCCTTTAAAGACTCAAGGGGTGGTGGGGTGGGTTTCTCAAAATCAAGGGAAGTCGATGGGGGCTCATTAGTATCAGTACGGTGATCGCCGCCCTCCTGCGACGGTTGCCGCTCCTCAAAAATTTCACCCTCCGTTATGACTTCAACTCCTTCTTCTAAGCCCCTTTCCTTCTCACGTTTTGCACTTAAAATTTGAATGAGTTTGTTCAACTGATTCTCCAAGTTCTTACTACTCTCAGGAGTCTCAGCTTGCTCTTGCAACCTCTGTGTAAGGCTATGGAATGGATCCTCCAGGTATGAGACAGAGTTCTCCATTGGCGGAGGAGACATGGTGAGCAATTCTTCTTGTGCAACATGGTAATCCATATAACAGAAAAAATCCCACAACCCCGACAATCCTCCTAATCGCTTCAGGCCTCCGTTACTCAGGTGCTCAGCAAGCGCTCGTGTCTCAACAGTCATCCCATCAATTATGCACATAATCATATCCCGGATGCTGAATTGATAACCCCATGAACCAAGGTCGTCAACATACTCATGCAATCTCCTGAAGTATTGGTGAAAGTTCTCACATTCAAACTGCGCTAATCTCAACATCTTGAAAAAGTTAGTAGCCAGGGTGTTGTGAACCGTAAGATAGGCTCACAATGGGTTAGATATATGCACAAAAATCAATTAATACACAAAACAAAGAAATAAACTTGATTCCCCGGCAACGGCGACAATTTGATGAGCGGTTTTTAGTCGCATAAACCGTATCAAAATAAAACTCAAACCTACAAACTAGTATAGCAAGCAAGTAAGAGGTCGATCCCACAGAGAATCAAGTATTTCTCAACAATGTGTATTTACCAATTAGTAAAAAGGGGGGTTTTGGTTGATTGCGATTGAAAAGAAAACAAAATAAAATAAAAACAAATAATGCAAAATAATTTAGAGAAGATCGCTCTACCTACAACTATCCACTTTATTTGGCTGAATTGATATTGTAACTTCCTCTTGTCCTTTTAGTCTTCCTATGAATGCCCTTGTCCCGACCTAATATAGTTACTAGTCCAATCAGTCCTAGAAACTCTTATCAATCGAACAGTCCCTAAAGAAGGATTTAACCCAATTGATAGCTTTAAGTTCAGAGATTAACCAAGGTATTTGCAGTCCCTAAAGAGGGATTTAACAACACATCCAACTTCCTACCAATCCAATTAGTTCAATCAGCCCTAAAGGAATAAGTTTGCCACTTGGGTTAAGGTTCGCAATCAGGAATCTACAAAACCCTAGCAATTGAATTGATCTAACTAGTTGGCCAAACGAGAAAGAACAAAACAATAAACAATCAAGCACAAAGAAGTTGAAGCATTCAATATAGGAAATAAGGAACAGGATTCAGAAACTCACAATCAATCCAAATAAAGCTTCAAATTGCAAGTAGAATGAAGAGAGTTTAGTCGCCCATGGCGAACATCGCTCTCTCTCTAATTGTCTGATAGAACGTGGAATAGAATGGAAGTAATGAAAAATAACATAAAAGTCGGCCTAGTAAACATCAAAGTCGGCCTCCCAAAACAAAATAGACATCTAGGGTTTTTCAATCGAAACGATGCGCGCTGACGGCAGCTGCGGCGGGCGCAGCATGAATACCGCCCCTGGCGGCGGGCGCAGCAAACTATGCGGCGGCCGCTGCATTGGGTTTTCCCGAAAATTCCGTCTCGAATTAGCTCTCGACGTCAACATGAAAGTTGTAGCTCTCTGAAAGAGCTTTCCAACGCATGGTCATAATAGTCGATCGGACAACCGAGGCCTCGAGAAAGTGCAAAACAAGTTCAGCATGTCTGGCGACAACTTCTGCAGACTTGTTCTTCGTTTAGGTTCGCTTCTTCTTCTCAGGACCTCTTGAGATCTTCATGTAAGCTTCTTCGATCAACTAGACATTCTCATCAAATGCGTTATCAACTCATGTCTTCTCCTCGGATCTACCATTACCTGAAATAATCAATAAAAGCGTGTAGATTCCGACTCCGACAACATAGAGAACTAATATGCAAATCATGCTTAATCCATCCATGAAATGCATCTTAACTAAGCTAAATGCAACCTATTATGCCTACCTAAATGCATGCTATCAAGTGTCTACATGACGGATCATCGAGCCCGCCAGGGGCACCACCTTGCAGGTGTTAGCACGAAGCATTGCGTTTGCTTTCCAACGAGGCACAACTGTAGACATCACAAATGTCAGCACTACAAGACTACTATGAATGACACTAAGGCATTATTTACATCTACAAGATGCACCGAGGCAACCCATAACCTCCATCCATTAAAGAATTGCCAATGGCATCACCTTGCAAGCTCTATGGACACCGAGCTTGCACATGGTCGCTGATCAAGTCTTGAAAATTTCAGTGAAATAGTCAGTTACGGAAAAAAAAGTCGCCATTTATGCCCAATAAATCGCCACTTAACGCCAAAACAACGCTGATTTCATGCCACGAGTACGTCACTAAAGGCCAAAAGAACGCCGGTTTCAGGCCACAAGTACGCCATTTAAGGCCAAAAGACCGCCAATCAAGGCCAATAGAGCGCCAATCAAGGCCATAGTACGCCGATTTCAGGCCAAAGGTTTGCCACTAAAGGCCAAAGTACGCCGATTTCAGGCCAAAGGTTCGCCACTTAAGGCCAAAGTACGCCGATTTCAGGCCAAAGGTTCGCCACTCAAGGCCAATAGATCGTCGCTTATGGCCAAAGAATCGTCACTCACGACCACTTAAAGCCAATTCTAAGCCATAATAACGCCGTTAAGGGCCGGCAAAAGTCAAAATTATGCAATAAGCATGTCATTGAAAGACGAAACGCTCAACCCTAATGAAAACCATCGAATCGTCAATCATAAATAAAAGCAAGAATGTCATCAACTAACGCTATCTCTCATTTACGAAAAAAAATCATCTAATTATTTTGAGAAGTAATTTTCAATTGATCAGTTAATAACGCACCAACTGCATTATATTGTGTTATTCAGTTGAGAATGCTAAAGCTTGTAGGATACAATGAAGACAAGGGGCAAGCATCACTAGTGATCTTTGATCATAACAAGTCAAGAATATCAAGTTATTCGTCTTCCCTCATCACTAGATAGTGATAAGGAAACCCGAGGGGCAATTGATATAGCTAAAGTAAGCCCGTCAAGATCTTGGGGTCGGGCACAATCGTCTTTTATCAGGTACATTAATTGAAACCCTAATTCCTGTTATATAAAAAGGAGGATATAGCTAGGGTTGGAAGAGGCTTCTCTCATCCAACATACTCTGACTTGAGCGTCGGAGGCTCCTCCGGGGAGTGAGCCCCGACTCTTCTTCTCCTTCTAATCTATGCAGGAAGATCGATCGACGGAGAAGAGTCGGTGCAGATTTATGCACTTACACTTATAATTCTGAATATTGGGGTTTCGACTTTGGAATCTCGATTTGTTTATAACAACAATCCATTTTGAGTGTGTAATTGAGTCTTTTTTTTTTGGAGATTGCCTATGGATCTGTTATCTGTGTAATTTTTTGATTTGAGGATCTAAACTTTTTCCAATTCAGGATGGCAAGTGTTGGTGTGTAGCCATTACCATATGAAATAGTTTGATCTTTTGTTTTAGCACAATTCAGTTTTATGCTGTTTGCAGTATAGATCTTTCAAAGCATTGAATAAAGTGTGAAATATTTAGTTCTTTATTACAAGAGCTGATTTTTTTAGGCTATGTGAGGCTATGTGAAATATACAATATTGAAAACCCTATGTTTTTGACAACTTATGGAGCTGTTCTGTTGATTTTGTGATCGATCCTTGGAGCCTTATGTTTAGCTACGTTTTTGCATTTCTGAGTTTGTTATGGTGCTGTGTTGAGGGTTGTTACAACCTGAATTGTCAACCCCTGCATCAACTTTAATGGGCTGTTTTACGATCAAGAATTCAATGAGATGTATGGTGAATTTTCAGAGTCCATTCGACTGATTTTTTGGTTGTTCTTAACATCTTGAGGGTTGATTTCTTCCAGCTGCTACTACTGCGCCTGAGAGGGAGACCAGATCTGAAGTCTTCGAGATCCGTTCCCGCTCCAATTTCGAATCCGTTGAATTCCCGCTCCAATTTCGGATCCGTTCTCGCCTCCTTCAATTTTGAGTTGGAGGTAATCTTTTCATTCAATTTTGAGTTAACGAATTGATATCAATTTTGAGTTGAAGAACCAATTTCAATGTCCTCCATTGTATGAGCTTGTGAAAATTCATTTCATTTGTGAATTTGCAGTTTCTCTAAGTATTAATTTCGCCTCCCTTTAGAAGAAGCTGAGTGCTATGATGTGTGTGGCCAACAAGATGAATTGATCGGAATGGCGACAAGCCCTCTTCTCGGCCTTCGTTATGCTCTTCCCTTACTGTTGAGGTACTTTCGATTTTTTGTTGAATTGAATTTTAGCTTCTGCTGCTATAGGTTAATCATCAATACAAATTGGTCATTGACATAATGTTTTTGGTCTACTGGTTTAATTGTGCTTTCTGTAGGTGCTGACATCACCTATAGAGTGCCTACCCCTAGGTGCTGGTTTAATTGGTCTATTGGTTTTGCAGGATAAGGAATCTTCATCCCGTGTTTCGTCCCGTATAACTTTTGCGGGACCGGACCATGACATGATTCTTTTTTTTTTTCAAATCCCACAAGGATTGGGACAAGCCTGTGACGGGATCGGAATTTGCAGGATCTGTGCCCATCCTTAGGGTTGGGTTGTCTTTCAATTTTTTTTTTTTAAAAAGGGAATTGTTGCTCAGATCAAGTTATTTTGTGAAGTTGGCACATGTGATGCTACTCTCGGTGATTTCTATATCAAGATTGAAACGTGTAGAGCAGCAACACAAGGCAAAAGACGGAGCTGTTGTGGAAAATCTAACCATGTATGTAGAATGCAGTGCACATTTATGTTAACTTTGGTACTGATTTTTTGCATGAAGGCCTTACATAATGTCTTCATGATTTTGATTTGTGTCAAACTGTAATATACAAGTGTATGTTAGAGCTTGTTTGATTGAAAATGCAAAGATAGGGTGGGGAAATACTTGTTTCATAATCTATGCATAAGATTGTTTTCCTTGATTTAATAGGGTATTTGGAAACTGTAGTGTTTATGGTTTGTGCTTCCCTTGTCGTTTTCCTTTGGTGATAGTGACCTCGTAAAAAATCTGTAAAAATAAAGTTGTCACAACCAAAAGAGTTGTCACCACATGTGTCACTAACAGTGGGACCACTGATAAGGGTGGTCACAACGGTAAGAGTTGTGACAGTGACCCCATAAAAAAAATTCAAAAATAAAGTTGTCACCAATAATAAAAGTTATAACAATGACTTCATTAAAAAGTTGCCGCCACGTATTGGTGACACTGATTTCTTAAAAACAAATAAAATAAAATAAAAAATTCTAAAAACAAAGTTGTCACCAAAAAAAATTTCCACCTATGTGTCATCACTGATAAAAGTGGTGACAGTGACCTTGTAACAGTGACATCGTAAAAAATATCTAAAAACAAAGCTGTCATAAAAAAAAAGTTGTCATCACATGTGCCATCGCTGATAAGGAGGGTGACACTAACCCAATTTAAAAAACTGTATAAACAAAGCTATCACGAAAAAAAGTTGTCACCACTAATAAGGGTGGTGACATTTACCTCGTTAAAAAAAAACTCTATAAACAAAGTTGTTATAAAAAAGTTTTCACTTCACCACACACGTGTCACAAAAGTCATTGCCCTTGACCGATCAATGGTCAATGGTGAAATTAAAAAATGGAAAGGAAGGAAAATGAGAAGGAAGAGCAAAATTATCAATTTGAAACGATCACTTTATTTCTTAATGAAAATGGACATGGAGTAAAAAATGGGGTCTCAAATGAATATCCACCAAATTAATCCTTGAATATATATAGTATTGTATCTTTTTTTTCTCTGAAAAAGAAAACCTAACTTTTATATTTTTTGAAATTAACACTCAAAACAACATGAAACTTTTTTACTCACAACTTTAATTTACAGGATAAATTAACAATATCTATATAGAATAAAATTTTTAACTGAAGAAAAATTTTATAAAAATATTTCTAATTTATACGAAGTATCATTTTTGAAAAGAATTTAATAAAAAAATCCATCCTACTACTTCACGAAAATAAGAGATGAAAATTTTATAATCATTTTTTAAACAAAGGATGAATACAAATGATTTCATGATAAAAAAAAAAGTCATAGTGTATTAGAATTGATATTTACACGGTTAAAATCTTGTCGTTAGTTTGTGGATTCCTCAAATTTGCAATATGCATTTTTTTTAACATTTGAAATGCACAAACTCGCTTTGCACGCACGGCGTGCACGTGTATGTATGTACGTACACAGTGGTGGATCTAAGGGTGGGAAACACCGAGCATTCGCTCACCCCGATCCCGAAAAAATACAAGAATATGTGTTATGTAAAAAAATGATCTCCTGGATCACATATGGTGGTTGTCCATGCGTAGGACAGAATTTCAGCAATCTGTTGTAGCGCTCCCAGACCTGTTCGAGTGTTTCTCCTGGCTACTGCTTGAAAGCCGTGATCTACTGTCTGAGCTACGCTGTTTTGGCTGGAGGAAAGAACTTGTTAAGAAACAAATTCCTTAGTTCATTCCACGTGCGAATAGATTGTGGAGCCAAACCCTCAAGCCAATGTTGAGATTTCCCTGCAAGAGACCAACGAAAAGCCTTTAGTTTTAAGTATTCTAGATTGGCATCATTGGCAAAAACTTCACAAAAATCTAGAAAGACAGTTATATGTTCTAAAGGGAACTCATTGGGTTTCCCCTGAAATTGATTCCTCTTAATTTCAGAAATAAAAGAATGACGAATTTCAAAATTGACGCGGGGAGAACAATCGGTGATTCCAGAACTTCCAGAGTATAGTGCAGACACTCCTTTGCGTTTGCAAGGACGTGCTGAAGTTGTTCCTCGAGTTCTCTTCTGGCATGGACTTCGTGATCTATATCCTTGCCTCCCACCTTTGTTGATTATGTTGATATTCTGCCTCTCCCTGGGCCTATTCTGCCTGCCTAGTGGTCAACTCCTCTATTTGTCTGTAGAGTTGCTCAAGCTCATGTGCTGGTGTGAGCTGTACCTCATTCTCACTGTTAGCAGGAGTCGACATGAGTCTTCTCCTTAGCCTTTGCTCAAGATGGAAAAAGCGTTCAGGCTCGAGAATAGGATCGATGGGTGTGCGATGAGTTCTTTGCATGCACATGTAAAACAAAAAGAAAAATAAAAGAGTAAAAAAGAACTAGAAAGGACGCGATTGATTGCTTCCCCGACAACGACGCCAAAATTTGTTGTGGAAGGAAACTAGCAACGAATTAAATATAGAATACAAAGAACGAAACTAACTCTCGTTGTAGTGGTAGGGTATTCAGGACCGTATCCTCAAGGAAGCGTGTCAGCGCTCACCTTCCAAGTTCCAAATTCTCCTTGAAATCGACCAGAAGAGTTACTCGATGTCAAGTAGAGTACTCGATATCGAACAACATTATCGAGTTACTACAATCTGCACAACAAAAGACCAAACAGATCCAATGTCGAGTAGAAAATACTCGACGTCGACCAGGTTACTCGACATCGACTAGATGTGGTCGATGTCGAGTGTCAGTGTAGAAAAACCGTAACTTTTCAGAGTAAAATAAATACGAATTCGGTGGATTTAATCCAATTAACTAAAAGCTTTCAAGGCCAGGGTATCAATGCCACAATAACCATGTAAAAATAATGCTAAAGGTATAAAAGATTATGCTTTTTCATCAAATAACTTTCGTCATTAACAATTAAGAAGATAGAGGCTTTCGCATAAATCCTAATTCTTACTACCCTTTTCACATATTTAATCCAAGTTTGCATTAAGATCACTTTCGCTTCAATAACACAAATAAGGATCACCCGCTACTGTCGTAGAAGAATCATGCAAATAGGGATAGAAGATGAAATCGCAATAAAGATTGTACCTTCGATGCATTACCTTACATGGCTACCGTCGGGCTCACCCCGACTCTAGAAGTGGGGTGACTACTTGCTCTTCATCATAAAAACACACATCAATAATGTAAAGGGAATAACTTGCATTAAATTAAACAAAAGCTTACAACCGAATAACGCGAAAACCGCTCTCGCAACCTTCACCATACTCGGCCTCCACTCTCTCTCTAACTCTATGTAACACAATTGATTGTGGCTTGGATGATTGAATTCTTGGATGATCCTAAAATTCAGCCCTTAGGGTTTTATTTATAGTGCTCAATCCTCGCTATTCAAGGAAAGAACAACTCTATCTCTATCTAATCCTACTGATCTCTTTCCAAAGCTATAACTTTGATAAATAAAAGAAATAAGACAATTAAATTCCCCTAAAGTAAATATGGGAATTTACTAATGTGGATAAGTCTTCTCTTCATCTTGATAGAATCTCGTGTCTTCATCTGTAAGCAACTTCTCATCCGGATTTCTACTCGATTTCGACTCAGACTGGGCGCTGGGATGTACTCGACATCGACTAAAGTACTCGACGCCGACTAGACTTCGTGCTCTTAGCTCCTCTCATGCTCTATCTCGGCTTCAGGAGGTGTTGTCGACCAGATTGTACTCGACATCGACCAGTTTGGTTGACGTCGACTAGACTTGTTGACTGGATTTCTTCTCTTCTTCTGCTCGATACTTTCTAGCTCAGCTTCTACTCGACCTTGGGTTGCTGTAGTCGACCTCGAGCATTCTAACAGTTTCCTTCCCTTCTCCGAATAGCTCATAAAGTGTCTCCATTTCTGCGAAATTAAACAAGAACTACTGTAGACCTCCATAATTGGCAAATAAACATACACTACACAATTCATGCATTATTCCAACCCAGAAAGATGAAATATGTACATAAACCGATATGGATGTAAGTGAAAAACATGGTAAATTTAGCGCACATCATCTACTAAGAACTATTGAAATACAAGGGTTTTGTTTGTGACTTGAGTATGCACTCCATGTGTTTGATAAAATGTCTAACATAAAATGGTTAAAAACCTCATTTAAACCTCCATCTAACATGTGCTTTTAAAAGTTCCATTAATTTGTTTTACTTTGCAATATTGCTTCACTATAAAAGAAAAATGGAAGATTCATTTGTCTTGTTGCTGCTTTCTCTTAGGATGAAGAGAGTACTGAGGAAGAGGAGAGATCGGCAAAAAGGTTTTGTAGAGACGATGATAGGATGGATGAGAGAAATAAATTTGTTGATGGAACTTGCAATGCCTTTTTGAGCAATGTTGTAGAGGACTGTTCGCACATACATACCAATAACATGAAGGATGGGATACTAAACAAGATTCCCCTCGAGCTCTTTAATCATATCCTCAGGTTCCTATCATCTGAGGTTTCTATTGTCTCTAACCTCATCTTTTTCCATGATATTGTCTTCAATTTATGTCTTTACTTCGATTTTAAACATGATTGAGCCAAATTATGGTATTAAAATATTGTTTATCTTTAGATTCTCAAGAGAAATATCATTTATATCACATTATCATTTGTCTAGCTATTTCTATGAGTCTATATATGGTTTATATATCAGTGGCTAAAGTATCTTTTTGTGTTTCCATCTGTAGGATCTAAATTCATGAACCATGTGGCATCTAATGGATCTTTATGGAGTTGCTTGTGAGTATAACTTTGCTTCGTCATTTGCTTTAATAACATTCAATTAAGATTTTTTTTTTATATTTGCTCTCATAAGTGTACCTTCACCTGACATTGTTTAGAACATGTTGATACATTTCCTTGTCCAACTAAACCCAATGAGCTTGTACTTGCAATAAATTTCGTGGAATAGAGTCCTGGCTCTTGCTAAACCTCTTTTTTTTTTTTTTTTTTTTTATGGTTGACAAAGTCAAATTATGGTTAGCATTTAGCATTGAATGTAATAGATACGATCTCAAGATTTTTTCCGGTAGAGCTAAAATTGTTACCAACCTTACCAGCACGTTTACAACAACAACATCACTGATGAATAACTTTTTTTTTTCAAGTTCTGGATTTAAGAATTTGATCTGCATATTTTACCTTATTTGACGTGCTCCATTTTTCTTCCCTTCAACATATATAAATATAATTTGTATATTTGTGATTATCGTTATGAAATCAAATTTGTCTCATTTGATTGGGTTTAGTTTCAAAATTGATGGATGGATATTTGAATTCATATACCTTCTTTCATTTTATTATAAAAATTATAGAGTTGATCTAATGATGCGTCTTGAATTGGCCAATCTCATAAATTAATAGATATCAAATGAGTTAGCAAGTGTAAACTATATTGTATGTAGCTCATTTCTTTATGGTTAATTTTTTTTCAAAATAGGTGAGAGTAAATAAAGCAGAGGTGATCAATTGGTTGAATTTTTTCAATTAGTCCACAATTTATGACATATTTATGTTCTAATTGACACTGTATATAGCTAATTGTATGTTTTTTTTCCTGGTTTAGGGTGGTGCTAAGAAGGTGCACCCAACAACGATGCTCCTATGGTTATTGTTGATGTTAATGAGCACAAGTATAAGTTCAACAACGATATGCATTGTCTCCAACACCAATGTTACTACCAATTTCCATTTAGTTGGCCAAGGTATTGTTATGTGCTATGTTGGTGATGCTCCCATGCTTAGTTGGCCAAGGTATCGTTTTGCCAATGTCTAATACATTTCTAATTTCGAAAATGTTAAGGGCATGATGACCAATATAGTTATGGATTTGGTTCTAATGTAAATCAAATTTGGATCGGGTGTTCTTTACGTAGTATTCAGACTATTAAGTATTTGGATCGGGTTTAGACGGTCAGCCCCCTTAATCATATATTCCATCTTAGAATGAAATATGGATTGAAAGCATGTCAATCGCATCCCCTGAATCATATACTACCTTACACGATCATATATTTCCCAATTGCACCCCTTCTTAAGTAGTGATCAGAATTGAAAGCACGCCAGACACTTGCATCCTATCAGAGCTTGCGAAAATAGTACCTCACACGATCTATCTCTATAGTGTTTTAATTTATGAAATTTGGCTTCTTCTGTGGATTAATTGTGTTAGATTTGGTTGTTTCTTTCTTTTTCTTTTGTTGCTTGTTTTACATGATTTATGACGGATTTTGTGTCCTTGCGGAGGAGTATGGGAATTGTCAAGCAATGCTTGCTTTGATGAGGTAATTGTAGGTGTCGCCGAAGGATGTCGGGAGCTCAGGCCAAAGCCTCTGAAGCATGAGGTCAAGGAGGGAAGTGTGTTTGCACTTGGTCTGCGCTTGTGGTTAAACTTAAAGGTATTGTTTATAATATCTAATATTATATTTTAGTTCTTGCTTTTCAGTTTTCCCATCATTTCATGGTATAGGTGCAACGGGCATTTAACTTCTCAAGGTTCCATTCATGTAATGTTAAGATTTTTATTGAATGTGCTACTAGAATTATAATCTATGTTGTCTAATAGAATTATTATTATTATTATTATTATTATTTTATTATTTTTTTTTTTTATTAGGTAAAAATTCGAAGGCCAGACAAGCCTGACTCTTCGAGAGGCCGACCGAAGTCGGCAGACGGTGAACCGTCTAATAGAGCAACCTAAAACAGAAATACTAATAACAAGCGAAATGAACCAAACAGAAACAAACTCTACAACAAATGTTCCAAGAAGATCAAACACCCGAACAGCTGAGGAAGCCACCGAACAGTAGCACCGCGGGCCAGTAGTACAGCAGGACCATAACTCCTGTGGGTAGTGCAGACGAACTCCAAGGAAACTCTCTCCCCAATACGGAGTCGCCTTGATCGCACCACCTCGACCCCAGCCAGACCCGACTACAGACTCCACGCCCCCCAACCAAGCAGAAGATCTCCTAGAAAGATAGGAAGCAGAGTCGCAGACTGTTCGAACAAAACGCCATCAAGCTTTCACCTACAAAGGAATCAACAAGCCCTTTCGGGATTTTCTCAAACCCTTTCGGGTGGTTATACTCAAAACCCTTGCGGGACAATATCAAGAACCCGAATCGGGTTCTTGATTTAAAAGTCACTTTTTAATCCCTTTTGTCCGAAGGACTAAGGCAAAACTGAAAGATTTCCTTTTTTTTTTTTTTTCTTTCCTCAGGGCTACTTTGGGCCCAAGGCAAAACCTTGGGCCCAAAGCACAAACAACGGGCCCGAAACTGCGGGCCAACCGGCCCGAGGGAGCCCGAAAGCTACACAGCAGTACAGAGACGAACAGGGAGGAGAGGGAGTAGTAGCGCACAACCGGAAGAGGAGCAGCGCCACAGACTCAGATCGACGACGAGCAATCAGACAAGGAGGGGAACAGACGCCATTAAACATCAAAAACCCCAACCCAATTTCTCAAACGGACAAGGGGAAGCCCTACAGACCAACCCTAGGCCGGAAATCAACCGAATAGGATGAGAAGGAGGGGGAGGCGGAGCGACGGCAAGCCCCCACCACCGACGACCACCCCGGAGCCGCCCCAGACAAATAATCCGGCCATGTGAAGACGAAATCCGACCCCGACAGCCAGATCGCCCCTGGAAGGAGGACGAGGTGCAAAGCCAGGAGGATCAGATGCACAAAAACCGACCCCAAACACAAGGAGAAGGCAAATAGAAGGATAAACATTCCGAAAAAAGACTTTGACGGAGGTGATTTGCCCAAAAAAATTGAGTTGATAGGTAGAGTTTGACAAGAAAGGTTTAGAAAATTAGGGATTTCACGTGAAAAGGGGGCTTTACAATTTGGACAAATCTAGAGAGAAGGCGAGGCCTTCTCTCTAGAGTTTCCTCCCTAAGTTCTTTGTCTAATAGAATTATATTTCAACTTGAATTCTTCAAAATTTATTAGTTCTGATTTACTATGTTGATTTTTACGGGATTTAGGTCTGCATAGAATTTGTAGCAAAGGCCATGGCATTGGATGTATATATTCCCTATTTTTTTATGTGATTTAATTTTTATTATAGTGTCTAATGTGATCTTATAAATGTTTGAGTAGCGGTAACACAATAGTTCGTGGTTCTAAACTCCAAATCAGCAAGAACAGTTCAAACATTTTTTCTGTTATAGGTTGAATACATTATTTCTTCCTTGTATTGTACACAAGCTTCTATTAATGGAGATTACCCGGATTCATTTATTAACTATCTGAAAATTTGTGCAGAAGCCATATCTTCCTATCTTTTAGCATAACAATGGATTCTCCACACCGGTTCTCAAAATTCCATCTCATTTCGCAGTCTAGCAATGGAGCCCTACTAGTTTACAGAAATCATGATGTAAGTTTCTGAACCCGAGATTTTCCTTTTACCCGTGACTATAATTAGCTCATTTTACTTATTCTGTTGTTAATTGCCTTGCTTTTTCCTTTTGTTTTCAGGTTGTTGGAGATGATGAAAATTGCTGATAGTGGGCCAGATACTGTTTGGATCACAATTCAAGGAAAGAAAGACGCAGATGGTTATTTTGAAATGAAGAACTCTCTTGTTCAAAAGAAGTAAGCTTTTGGTCTGGTTAGGAATAAAGCCCCCAAACATAATCTCAATGTTTCTTCTTTTCAATATTGTCAATAAAAAAACAGAATCATGTTTCTTTTATTCCCCCTTCTCTTAATTTTACATTGTCTTCGACAGAAACTCCCATATTTTTTCCCCTTCTCTGCAGCTGCAGTATACCCCTGGTGGTAGATATCCATTTTCCTCCTTCGGTTGCTTTGAAGGTAGCTGAATGCTTTGTAAAAATCCGTGTTAACCCTGAAAATTTCGATATTTACTTGTTCAATGCTCATTCTTGTTGCTATATGCCATGCTTCTTAGCTCTGTCATTTAAGACAACTCTTTCTGTAAGCTGACAGGTGGGCCCAGTTTGAACAACTAGAAATACACTGAAGAGGACTACCAAAAGGAGCTTGAGCATATTGAGCAGGTAAATACCATTCGAATTCATTATGAAGAATAACATCAGGGTCAATTCATCTCACTATAGTCATACTTGAAGTGGACCTTGCAATACCGATTAGTGGTATCATAGTGTAAAAAATTATATTTTCATACTACACTAATTGGTATGGCCTCTGCAATTTGGATGGTTTCATATTGCATAAAATTAGATTTTCACTGATATTTATTTTTATTAACCAATTAAATTGCTCTTTTAGTAATTTTCATGCTACTATCCCTATTATTTCCTGCCATGCCTATATGTTTTTGCTTTTCATAATTCTAAAACATTTCAATTGAAGATTTTATACTATCAAACACCATATTTATTTTTTTATTCATTCTCATTATGTGTTCTTAGAGATACTTCAATGGTATTTTAAGGGTTGTTTATAAGACCTGAGTTCATCAATAGATAATGATTCTAAGGATGAAGATGGCTTTGAAGATAAAGATAAGATGGATTTCGATGAACAGTGTGAACCCTGACACAAAGTTGGTGATATGGACATTCACCCATCTTCTTACCAGAAGAAGCTTTCAGATAACAAAAAATTATTAAATAAAATTATAAAGGTTGTGCAATGTTTATGCAATTTAAGGGCATAAATGTTGCTATTTCTTATCTACAAATGCTTAAATATCCTATTTACTTGGTTTTTTTTTTTTAAAACTAACTTGTTTTTTTATCTGAAATCTCCTTACAGTGTAGCTGCTGTCTTATTCATAGACAAAGGTTCATGAGTTTCCAGAATGCCAGTTGATAATTACAGGAGTTTTGTTCTAGAACGCATTGAAGATTGAATAGGTTATTTCTTTTCGATTATGTATTAAAGGAGTTCTGCTCAATTTGAAAAAAAAAAACATATGTATTACAGACTAACAATTTAAACTTGCTCTTGATTCTAAATGGAGAAGGAATGAAAAAGGAGAATGTGATCTTAATGGGCAATAGACTGATCTCTTATGGACTTTTACATGCTATATAAATATGACAAGACCGCACGCATTTGCGCGCGGCAGTTAACCTAGTATATATAAAAGTGAGAACTCACAGTTTACGTCTCATCATCTTTGAATTTGCTTCCGATGTCAATATAAGGGGTAGCTCTCAAAAAGACCTTTTCAACACATACTAATAATAGTCAATCGAACCATCGAGCTCTCCAAAAGTGGATTTTTTTTTCCAGATTGGCCAAAAAAGGAAGAAAAATGAGATTAGCCAAAATCCGAAAGTATTTTGCGACTTATCCAAAGTGGGATAAAGTCGCTTAAAACGACTTTATCCCACTTGCCAAATAATTCTTGATAGTCAAACGAATAATGACTCCCAAATTACCGAATACTAACTCTGAACTAGCCAAATAATCAATAATTCATTTACTTCTTATTTCAAATGAGCAATTTATCAACGAATACTAAATCTGAACTTGGCAAATAATCGAAACTTGACAGACAAAATTTGCAACTATTCAAAACTTGCAAAAGTGTGGGCCAATTTTGCAACTATTCGATAAGTATCTATGGAATAGTTGCAAATTGATAGTAATTATTCGCTTAGTGATAGTAATAATTCGTTAAGTCGAAGTTCAACGAGGCGACCCATAAGGTGCGTGAATTTTGTCTGTCAATGCTCGCCTACTACCGGCTTATGGGTCGTCTCGTTGTCTTCGACTTAACGAATAATTACTATCAACTTATCGAATAGTTAAAAAATTGACTCACACTTTTGGAAATTTTGAATAGCTGCACATTTTGTTTGTCAAGTTTCGATTATTTGACAAGTTCAGAGTTAGTATTCGTTGATAAATTTCTCATTTGAAATAAGAAGTAAATGGATTATCGATTATTTGGCAAGTTCAGAGTTAGTATTCGGTAATTTGTGAGTCATTATTCGTTTGACTATCAAGAATTATTCGTTTTTATCCAACGATTCTGATTTGTTAACTATAAGATGGGTTAACATTTGATCCATCCTCTATATACGTGTGTGAGAACCTAACTAAAAATATAATAATGGAAACTCGATTACCCCGTCTAATCGGGGAATATGTCTCATCCAACCATTTGTTTTAGCAAAGTAGTTGAGGTGACCCGTAGTGTTGTCGCCATTATTCAAGTGATCGACTACAGTCATTTGGTTGGCATCCCTTTTAAAACATTCCTTTCAATTCCTAAATTAATTTACAATACCTTATTTGAGATTACTTTTCAAACCCCATCAGATGTTGATTCGCTTGCCCGGTTTGTCCCACTCCTAGATGTTGTCAAATTGGACAAGAATCAACACCTCTAAGCTACCTTTGATCAACCAAAACACTAAGCTTCTACAACAAATTGTTCCTTTGTGATACAGAAGGGAACTAAGACTTTGAAACTTGCAAAAGCCACTTCTCCAATTACTTGAAAAACCGTCCACACTTACATCCTTAAACATCAAAACACAAACTGGAAATCTACCCACTAACACACCCACTAACACGAGCCTAAACTGCAACATAACTTCACCCTTACATTCAACTGCATACATACTTAAAAATGCACTTAACCTTTGACTACAAGCTAGCTAACTAACATAGTTTAGACTTAGCTTAGGAAATTCAAATTATATTCTAACACCACCCCTTAATTTGAATTCCCTCATACCAATCTTCTCCATAAAATAGAAGTGATTGGCACTGCTGAGAGCCTTTGTGCATATGTCTGCATCTTGACTGTTTGTACCACAGAACTTCAAGATGATCTTCTCTTCTCCTACCAGCTTTCAGATAAAGTGGTATTGAACATCTATGTTCTTTGTCCTTGCATGAAAAGCTAGATTTTCTGTCATTGCAATTGTTGATTTGTTGTCACACCAAAGTTCAATTGCATCCTTATGATCACATCCCAAATCGAGCAACAACTTATTCAACCATAAAGCCTGCTTGGCAGCTGATCCTGCTGCTACATATTCTGCTTCTGAGGAAGACAAAGCCACTTTGTCTTGCTTCTTTGCACTCCATGTTGAAGGGTCGATAATGTATAACAAAGTAAAATAAAGATAGTCTATAAGGGGGGTTGAATAAAGTATGCCAACTTTTTCGCTGTCAATCTCAAGACTTTTGAAACGCTTGCAAAACCCTTTGAGAGTAAACTCAATTCTTTCGATTGGGAAACCTGAGTCACAATAAAGTTATACAATTCGAAACACGTGCGGAAATATTGGTAAAACAATAAGTAAAGAACACGATGAATTGTTAACGAGATTCGGCTCCTTAAAGGCTTAATCCCCGCATAGGGTTCTTCCACAACCGTAGGATTCAACCGACTTTATTGATTCACAAGACTTAGGATCCTAATAGCTCACCGAGAAGCCTCTCTCTTATACAATTGCAATCTAGTCAACTCACGTTCCCTTGGAGTCCTAGACCAATCTAGAAGAGCCCCACATCTCTCAGCTATCTAGTACAATCCTCTTACACTTCGTGAATCAACCGCCTAGTGCTCACTTCCTGAGTTATAAACTCTCGAGTATAACACTCTCTCAGAATATATCCTATAAGCTCACTGTGTAACTCTCACATGCTTTGAAACAAAAGATACGACTCTTAACACCTAGCAGAGAGTACACGAAGAAGACATATTGACTTGAGGGTTTAGTGTGCATTGTAATTCAATGATGTTTGTGTTCAACACTTGTATCTCTTCTTCATCTACTTTTATACTCGATCAAATCGGCGCCATTTTGAACCAAAAATTTTCACCCATCGGCTACTTGAGATCATGGCTTAGGAAGGATCTTCGCAATCTTCTATTCCGGGAAACTGTGAAACCATACATAAATAATATATATTTCATCAATACAGCTTTAGCTTCAAGACCTTTGACACAAAATAAGTGCATCCAACAAAATAAGACAAAATAAGGTCTTCCAAGACCCTAGTACGTTCAAAGCAGTTTTAAAGTCTAACGTCTAAACCATGTCCCCCTTTTTGTCTTTCAACAAAGGGAGGAGTATAAAAACAGTCACCAAAAGTTTTGAAAACAAGGCCAGTAGTGTTAGAGAGTTTAGATCAAGGGCTAGGATAGGGGTTCAGGGTTCATCTTCTTGAGCACCATCCGTGATCAGCATCTTCAACTCGTTCAACAACTTGGCCATCTCTCCCATCTCGAGCATCAACTCGTGGTGAAGCTCCTGGACGTCTGTTGTGAGCTAAATCTGCCATGTTTTACAGTAACTTTTATATCATTTTCTGCATACATTTCATGCATTTGGGCCAGGATAGTACAGAATCTATGTAGTTTATGTTTATTCGCCAAATTATGGAGTCTACACCAGTTTCTGTTTCATTTCGCAGAATTCGAGGCAAATTACAACAGTTTTGAGAAAGGTCGGAAAAGCTCGGAAATCAACTACAGAAGTCCAAGGTCAAGAAGAAGCGGAACCAGTCGAATCAAGCTAGGAACCCATGTTTACTCGATCTAGAGTAAGGCTACTCGATCTCGATGAGAGTGTCCGAGCACATGCCTTGTCGACTAAGAGCATTGTCGAGAGCCAGATCAACCCGACTCCGGAAGCCAACTCGATCTCGAGTTTCCTTGTCGAGATCGACAACACCAGGAGTGCCATGTCCGGAGTCGACGAGTTGTGCCATGTCGAAAAGCCAAAGACGGAGAAGCCGAGCAAAACCTTACTTGATCTCGAGGACCCTTGTCGAGATCGAGTACCACCAGGGCGCCAATCCGAGTCCGTGACGAGCACCAGTTCCTCGACATCACCAGTAAGCCACCCTCGATGACAACCCAACTCGATCTCGAGTTGCTTAGTCGAGATCGATGAGCCAGGAGCCAAGATCCGAGCCATGTCTAGCAGAGCAACCCGACCAAGCTCAGCTAGCCATGGTCGACAAACCCTAGTCGATCCTGAGGAGCCCTGGTCGAGATCGAGGAGCCGCGTTTCGAAGCCGCGTTACGCTGTTTGACTATCCTACGCGCTGTGGGAATCCTTGGGGCCGAAGGAAGCCGAGTCTATCCGAGATCCATCAAGTTCTATCTATGGAAGACAAGATCTATCAACATGAGAAGACTTACCTATTTAGATATTATTTCCTCTTTATAGATTTAATTCCTTTATTTAATTTATTTATCTTTTAAGATTTTTAGATATAGGTAGATATATTCTATCCTTGAATAGCAAGGAATAGAAGGCTATAAATAAAGCCTTAGGGGCTAGTTTTTCAGGATTCAATTCAATTTCAGAAGTTAGAGAAGTAGTTCCACAGAGAAGGTTTAGGAGTTCGAAGGTTTTAGGGTTTTGGCATTCAGCGAAATTTGGATTGTCGGGATTGTAAAAGCTTTGAATTTAGTTTAATGCAAGTTTCTTTTCATACATCAATGTCTGTTATTGCGATGAGGAGCGAGTAATCCACCCACTTCTGGGGCTGGGGTGAGCTCGGCGGTGGTCATGTGAGGTGATGCGGTAAAGGTCAGATCTTGTTATGCAATTCATATTCTATCCCTATGAGCATGATTCTTTTGCGAGAGTTGAAGGTGATCCTTGTTTGTATTATTGAAGCGAAAGTGATCTTAATGCAGCTTGGGTTAATTATGTGAAAAGGGTTAGTAACAATTAGGGTTTATGCGAAAGCCTCTATATGCCTATTTGTTAGTAACGAAAGTTATTTTAATAGAAAGCATGATCTTTTATGCCTTTATGTGTTACTTTGCATGGTTATCGTTGTGGTGTTGATACCCTGGCTTTGGAGGTTCTTTCATAATTTGAGTTTATTTCTGTCGAAATTCTGAGTTTTGTGTTCATGTTGCAAGTTTACAGTTTCTGTTTCTTTGTCAATCTAGAGTAGTTTCTTTGTCGATGTCGAGTAGGTACCTTGCCGAGATCGAGTTGGGATTTGTCTGGATCGAGTTACTATCGTCGATTTTCTTAGTTTATGTTTCTGCTACTGTTAGTCGATCTCGAGTTATGGCTTGTCGAGATCGAGTTAGTTGCTGCCTTTGTTTTATTTCTTGCTTTCGTTTATCTTTGTTTCTTTGTTTCTGTTTTCTGTTTCTGTTTTCTGTGATTTACAGCTGCCTAGGATCCGCTGACACGCTTCCTCGTAGATTCAATCTTGACTTCCCACTACTGCATTGGAGGGACTCCAAGTCCCTTGAGGGGACTGAGTTATACCAATCTTCTCAAAGCTCTTGGAGTTAAATTTTCCCGTATGACGTTGTTTTTCTTCATTTTCAAAATCAATTTTAGAAGCTTAGAAGACATGGGTCAAAAGGTTTGCGAATGGGAGGGGAGTTCCTTTTCTGGCTTTGCAGGTGTGAGCAATGGATCCTAGAATGGTATTGGCCAGATCAAGATCATGGCCATTCAACATTCAGTATAGGAGGACCATAGCATTGTCAGTGAGAAGGGAGCCAGAGTTGATTCGGGGTAAAAGACATCTCACAATGATGTTGAAGATGATTTTGGCTTCAAGTGTGAGGGACGAGTGGGTGAGTTGTTTGGTGGTGCTGCTTGATGTTTCAGGGAGTAGGTATTTGGATCGGGCAAGAGTAACACACAGGTCTTTTGTGGGGGTTTCAGGGGAGGGTGGACTTGGTTTCGGAAGACCAAGGAGTTCAGCGAAGTTAAGAGAGTTGAACATGATTCTAACTCCTTTGATGACTGACTCCAGAGTCCAGCCTTCAGCAATGTGTTTGGCTTTAAGGTTAATATAGAAGAGACGGGTGAGTTGGGGGTAGTACTTAGATTCAAGGTTCAGCAGGGTCCAGGCAGGGGTTTGTTTGAGAAGAGAGATGCAGGATAAGTTCAAAGCCTCTAAAAATAAAGATCAATAAAGTCAGAACAACAAATCTTACGAGTTCTAAACTCGTCTACCCATTTTCCAGCCATCTCGGCATTCTCAAACCAGGAATAGGGTATGGATTGGTTTACCTAGATAAGTGCAGGGGGATCACCGTTTTTTCTTCGA
Organism: Persicaria tinctoria; assembly: GCA_037127255.1. Lineage (NCBI taxonomy): Eukaryota > Viridiplantae > Streptophyta > Magnoliopsida > Caryophyllales > Polygonaceae > Persicaria > Persicaria tinctoria. Next base: position 52,273,914 of record JBANSL010000006.1, on the reverse strand, counting down.
GCTTTTGTACGAGCGGTCGACTTGACAGGCACATCAAAGCTTCTGGGAGTGGCTTTCCTCGAGCGCTTGGGAGGTGGAGAATTCTTGGCTTTAGCGGCTTTGCACTTCTTCGGAGACGGGGGAGGAGGAGGAGGAGGAGTAGGAGAGGGAACAAGTTCCGGCTCCTCTTCCTCTTCTTCCTCAGACTCCGGGTCCTCAGCAGACACTTCAGCCTTATCTCCCTCTGCCTCCTCGTCATCATCAGTCTCATCGTCCTCCTCTTCCTCTGGTTCCTCTACCGCGGGAACCTCCTTCTCTGCTTCTCTCTTGGCCTCTACCTCGGCCTCATTCCTCGCTTTCTCAGCCTCTTCCTCAGCCTTTTTCTTCTTTTGGGCCTCTTTCTTGGCCTCTTTTGCAGCATCTCTCTCTAGAATCTCATCAAGATCTTCCTCTTCCTCCTTTTCCTCCTCTTCCTCAGAAATGATCTTTCTCGTTCCCTTAAGCTTTTCACTGAGTGGCTTCTTTGTCGGGCGCTTCAAGGATCGTTTGATTTCGGCAATGGTGCTCTCAGGGACGGTGCTCGGGACAGTGGTTTGAGGAGTAGGTATGGGTTAAGGGGAAATCACAAGGGGAATCTGAAGACCTTTGGGAGTAGCGCCAAGGCGTTTGGGTGTGGAGATTTTCTTGGATTTGGGTGCCATTGATAAGATTCGGTGAAAATTCCAGAGAAAGGTTAAAGAAGAAGGTTAAAGGTCGGAGGGGTTTGGTAGGTTCTGGAGAGGTGAATAGTGGGGGTAGGAATGTGTGGTTTAAAAAGGGGCCAGTGAGGTAAGTTGATGGGACAAGTTTTTGGTTCTAATGGTAATAATCATAACACAACTGCCAAGTTTAAAAAATCTGACTAACCAAAAAATTCAAAATTTAAAAAGATCATTTCAAAACTTAAAGGAAAGAAAAGATTTATCCGATTTTAAAATAATTCCCACAAATAAACTATACTCGGATAAAATAAGAGGATTTTTCCGAATATATGATCCGTTATATGATCCGGTAACATATAAAGAAGGTTAAAATCCATTAAAACCGTATTTAATCAAATATCTAAAAACATATCAACCAAATATATGATCCGTTATATGTGCTCTACTATTCAGTTCACAAACTTTGACATGAATATCAAAGGTCTTGACACTAAGTAGAAGTTTTCTTTCGTAAAGGGAAAGTTCCCCCTACAAAAGTGCATCTCTGTTAAGCATTCCGATCTCACATCTAATGAAGGTGAACATGTCCTCTGCCAATGGGTTAGTGAAAATGTTAGCCCATTGATAATCAGTTGAAATAAAGGATATGGACACATCACCTTTTTCGACATGGTCTGTAATGAAATGATGTCTTACAACAATATGTTTGGTCCTTGAATGCTAAACGGGATTCTTTGTAATGGAGATGGCACTTATGTTGTCACACTTAATGGGAATGTCTTTGAGGTCGATGCCAAGATCTCTCATTTGTTGAGCTATCCAAAGGATTTGGGAGCAACATGCTCCACCTCCTATGTATTCGGCTTCGGCAGTGGAAAGAGCAACTGAGTTTTATTTCTTTGAGTGCCAACTAATCAAGAATGCCCCTAAGAATTGGCAACATCCCGACGTGCTCTTCCTATCCACCTTATAACCTGCAAAGTCTGCATCAGAATACCCAATTAGTGTAAAATCTCTTTGCTTCGGGTACCACAAGCCAAGCTCTTTAATGCCATTGGGATATCAAAAGATCCTCTTCACAACCACAAGGTGAGATTCTTTAGCGTCAGCTTGAAACCTATCACACATGCAAACACTAAACATGATGTCAAGTCTACTAACAGTAAGATATAATAAAGATCCAATCATCCCTAGATAATTCTTTTGATTGACACTCTTCCCGGTCTTGTCTTGATCTAAGGACAAGATTGAGCTCATGGGTGTCTTGGCTCCTTTGGATTGATCCATCTTAAACTTCTTCAAGAGATCCTTAGTATACTTGCTTTGGTTGACAAAGATCCCTCTCTTAGATTGATGAACTTGCGAACCCAAAAAGAAGTTGAGTTCTCCCGTTAAGCTCATCTCAAATTCACTGCACATAATATCGGAAAATTCCTTGCACAAAGATGTGTTAGTAGTCCCAAACAATATATCATCAACATATATTTGGATAACCAATATGTCATTTCCTTTGGTCTTGATGAAAAGAGTCTTGTCGTTCAACCCCCTTTTAAAATCATTTTTTAAAAGATATTTTGACAAGCGCTCATACCAAGCTCTTGGGGCTTGTTTCAAACCATATAGCGCTTTGTCTAGTTTGTAAACATGATTAGGAAATTCAGAACATTCAAAACCCAAGGGTTGAGCCACTAAGAAACCATTAAGAATTGCACACTTGACATCCATTTGATATAATTTTATGCCCATAAAAGATGCAAATGATAATAAAATACGAATGGCTTCAAGCCTGGCTACGGGAGCAAAAGTCTCCTCTTAGTCGATACCTTCCTCTTGATTGTAGCCTTGAGCAACAAGCCTTGCTTTGTTCCTCACGATCTTACCATTCTCATCTAGCTTGTTACAAAATACCCAACGTGTGCCAATGACTGATTGATGCTTTGGCCTAGGCTTCAAGGTCCATACTTTGTTCCTTTCAAATTCGTTAAGCTCACTTTTCATAGAAATGATCTCGTCTGGCTCTTGAAGGGCCTCATCTACCTTCTTTGGTTCTACAAGTGAAACAAAAGCGTGAAAAGCACAGAGATCTTTAAGTGTAGAACGAGTTTGAACACTATATGTAGGGTCAAAGATGATATCCTTTAATGAGTGTGATGAGGAGTATTTGAACTTTCTCTTCCTAGTCTCAGCTCCCTAGTTCGTCACATCAACAAGATTTGTTTGAGGTCCATCTGACTCCATGGATACATTATGCTAGTTACTGAAGTATCTGACGTCTCAACAGCTTTGGACTGATTGTCAAGGGCTTTGGGCTGAGCTTCAAGACCTTGAGCCAACTTCTCAGTGTTAAGAATCTGATCCTGCATGTTTCTCTTCTCTGTGTTCTTCGTAGCAATATCATCACCATCCTCATTCTCTGTATGACTGTTAAGATCTAAATCTGCAACACTTTCACTTAAAAAACCGTCATTGCATTCATTGTGATGTATAGCAATCGGCTAGGGCGGCCAATTGCTAAACTAAAAGCGTCGATCTTGCTTATGCTCCTTGATTTCTCTTGAATTGACCAATTTGACTAAACTAATTAAACTTAACTTAAACTAAGTACTCCGTAATAACTAACTAAAACAATTGCCTAACTTAAGAATTCAAGCAACTAAAGTTACGGCAAATATAAACTCAATTAAATAGAAACTAAACAAACAACGATTAAAGGAGAAAGCAAGGGACTGGGATTGCGCTAGGACAGGTCGCGGGGAGTCCTCGGACACGCAGGAGCCGGTGCTCCTCAGGGACTGCGAGCGCGGCGCCGGGGATGCGCACAGGAGGCCTAGTGCGAAGGCGAAGCCGCGAGACTCCGCTCGCGGGTAGCGAGGGTGTTGCGAGCGAAGACGCCGGTGCGCGCGCCTTGCGAGAGCGATCGAGAGCGCGGAGCAAAGTGCTGGATTACGGGACCGAAGAAGCCGCGAGCGCGAGAGCCTGGGCGCCCTGGCGCTGTGCGCCGAAGCCGGCCGCCGGTGTCCAGGAACTAGACCGTCGGTGTTCTTCTTCTTCCTTGAAACGGCGGAGTACTGGTTGAGCCTTAGGTGTTGTTTGGTTTTGGTGGTGAAGAAGAACGTAGGTGAGGGTGATGATGATGATTGGAGCCGAAGTTTTTAGAACAAACGAACCGGATAGCTTTTGGGATTGATAATCGAAGAACCCTTAATCCATAAATGGTTTCTTCAATTCTATTTCAATCTGATTAATTTCAATAGAACTACAATGTTTAAATAGAAAACCTAAGAACCAATTCTACCGTGCAAGATAGAATTTAGGTTGATAAAGATAGAATTTTAATCCTAAAGATAAATAAACCTTGAAGATAAAACTTAATCTAAAATCCTAATATATGAAATAATAAAATATGATAATTAAGAAATATAAATAATAAAATAATTAACGCCGTTTCTTTAACGACTCCCAAGGTGGAGCCTTCTTCTTTCGCTTGAGGATGACATCATTCTCCTCCATTTGAAATCGACTCGTCCTCGAGTCGTCGCCTGTATCAAGATCGTTGTTTGACCCACAGAAGGCCATCTTGACCCGCATCAAAATAAATCTTTATTATTCACCCATAAAAAAAAAATTGGCACTTTATTTTTGTTATTCTTTGTTGGATCTATAATTTGGAAGATATTGAGTTCTTGATTGCAAGTTGTGATCTTTTATTCCTAGTTGCTACATATCATGCCTATGACTGTGATTCTTGGATTAAAGCATTATATAAACTTGCACCACTAAAGAACCCTACTTTTTCCAGTTTCTAGCCAATTTTCCCTATTTTCTTTATTTTTGCTTACTTTTAGATCATCGTAGCTTTTATTTTTATTTTTTGCTCTTTATTTTCGGTTGCTACTCCAATTTACAGCAACTTGTTACATATATATATAAAAACAAAACAGAAAAAGCCGAATTCAAAATATATATATATATATATATATATATATATATATATATATATATATATATATATATATATATATATATATATATATATATATATATATATATATATATATATATATATATATATATATATATATATTATATAGAGCATTCTTTCATTACATCATTGAGTTAGTAACTCTGAGTTCTTTGCTTGCTACATGTTAGATGATCTAAACGGTTTAAAGCATTACAAAAGAACCCTACTTGTGTGATTTTGTGTTGTGCCGACACTGGAGCCTTGGTCACACCCCTCTTTCTCTGAACCGTGTTGCAACCGTCAGATAATAGTTGACGGAGTGTGTGCACTTGATTGCCCTTGTGATTGCTATTTTCGTTACTTACACATTCATATTATTCAAGCATCACATTGTAGCTCTTTTTCTATACATCACATTGAATATAACATGAATACTTTCCTCTTCCACCTTGGTCATTTTGTTGAAGATTCTATATGCTTTGCTACTTGTGGAGTAGCCAAGAAATATACCTTCATCACTACGCGCATCAAATTTCCCAAGGTTATCTTTTCCATTGTTATGAACAAAACAAGTACAGCCAAAGGGTTTGAAATACGATATAAGGGGTTTGCGGCCTTTGAAAAGTTCATAAGGAGTTTTCTTTAAGATGGAACGAATAAGACAACGATTCAAAATATAGTTAGTTGTGTTAACAACTTCAGCCCAGTAGGTTTTCGGTAATGCATTTTCTAAAAGCATAGTCTTGACCATGTCCTCTAGGGTGCGGTTCCTTCATTCCACAACCCCATTCTGTTGAGGTGTCCTAGGAGCAGAAAAATTATGGGAGATGCCATATTTAGCACAAAACAAATCAAACTGAAGTTGACCAAACTCCCTACCATGATCACTTCGAATTGACACTATGGGCTCGTTTCTTAAAGTTTGCAACTCCTTAAAAAGTTTTGAAAACTAAAATAAGCATGTACTTTTTACCATTGGGAGATTTGACTCGCATAGGACCACATAAATACATATGTAAAAGTTCAAGGGGTCTAGAAGTACTTACAACCTTTTTGGGTTTGAAAGAGCTACGTGTTTGTTTACCTCGTGTGCATGCTTTACACATATCGGTACCTTTGAAGTCCATCTTAGGTAGTCCTCTTACAAGCCCTTTGGACACAAGATTTTGTAGTGTATGTGGGCTTACATGACCGAGTCTATTGTGCCAGAGCTTTGGATCGTCCGTCAAAGCCTTTAGGCAGGTTAAGCTTCCTTGTGCCACTTGCTTAGCATTCACAACATAGATGTTGTTATAGCGATAGGTAGTTAGAACTATTTCACCTGTATCTTCTCTGCGCACTAAACATCTTTTCTTGTTAAATCCAACATCATTACCACTATCACATAGTTGGGAAACGCTAAGCAAATTTTACTTCAAACCATTAATAAGATAAACATTTTTAATGTTGTGGTTAGGATCACTCCCAACACTACCGATACCAACAATGTCACACTTTCTTTAGTTCATGGAGAGAGACCTCTTCCCACTCATATGTCTAGAGGATCCGCTATCAATAATCCATTTTTGCTCTTTCACCTTGGTGATCTCCTACAAGACAACAATCAACCTTTGTGGCTAGACCAATAAGCAAATTTAGATCCATTATTGGGATAAACCATATTTGGTAAAATAGTGCTTTTAGGGACCTAAACTTGCGTTATCCGTTCTTTTCTCAAGTGAACCGGAAATGTATTACGAATAATATATGGATCCTTTTTTCTATAAGGACAGGTCTCTCTTATATGTCCCTTTCTTGCACAGTGGTGACATATAGGAGAGGTTCTGCTTCCTTTTGCCTTCACAAAAGTGGTAATGTGTTGCTTCTTTAAAAAAAACTCGAGTTGTAGCCAATACCACTTTTGTTTAGAGAACTTTGTTGCTCACCCAACATCCTATCAAGAGTGCCCTTGGACTTGGTAAAACTTATGAAGGCTGTCTGTTGGTCTTGAATCTTCTTATCCAGGGAGACCTTCTCGCTCTCTAAGTCATGATGTTCACTTCTTATAGACGAGAGATCTTGCTTGAGTTCAGATTTCTCTGAGTCAAGAGTCTTGACTTTAATGTAAAGACCTGAATAAGAGGTTTCAAGACTTTTGACCCTCATTGACAGTTCCTCAATAGTTCTTTCCTGGTCCACGATTTTCGTAATAAGAGTGTTGGTTTGGGCAATAAGTTTCTCTTCACTGGCAATCATATTAGAAAGGAATTCTAATAGTACCTCTTTTGGACTTGCCATGAGTTCTCTCACAGTTACCTCAAGTTGCTTATCGTGGGATTCATCTCCTGAGGCCATGAGCAAAAGGTTGTCCTTTTCATAATCGGAGTCTGAGTCACTTGAGTCAGAATCACTCCAAGTTGCCACCATGACTTTCTTTTTCCATCTATCACCTTTCTTGAAATGACTCTTCTTCTTTTGAGGGCAGTCTTTCACTAGATGGTATGTTTCACCACATTTAAAACAAGACAAAGGTTTAGTCTTCTTGTCATATTTGTTGTATTGAGACTTACCTCGAAATTTAGAAGACTATGATCCATCTTTGTTGTTGAATTGGTTCTTCATTTTGAGGATTCGAGAAAGACCCCTTGTAATGAGAGAAAAGAGATCATCCTCATCATCATCCTCATCTTCAGAATCAGACACATCTTTGGGCTCATCCTTCTTAGACTTGAGTGCCAAGTTCTAAGTGCTTATTGGAAGTTCGCCATCGTCTTCATTGAGAATCATCTCATATGTGATCGGCTTCCTAAGCAAGTCATCAAGGGATAGAGTGGTGATATTTTGGGCTTCTTTTATGGCTGTCAATTTAGGGCCCCATTTGTCTTTTGGGAGGCACCTAAATATCTTCCTCACTTTCTCAACATTCTCAAAGGTCTTGCCGAGAGAGTCAAGGTTGTTCGTGATTTCCGTGAATCGAGTGAACATGGCCTTAATAGTCTCACCATGCTTCATTTTGAAAAGTTCATACGTTCGAAGGAAGATACTGATCTTGGTGTCCTTCACTTGACTGGTTCCTTCGTAGGTTACAACCAGCTTGTCCCAAATCTCTTTAGCTGACCTACAAGATGAAATACGGTTAAACTCATCAGTATTGAGACCACAGTATAATAAGTTAATGGCCTTGTAGTTCTTGGAAACGAGTTCAAGATCCGCTTGGATGTATCCGGCCTCAGTCTCCGCGACTTTGCTTTCATTAGGTCCGTCTTTCATAGGAATCTTCGGACCATTCTCGATAATGTTCCAAAGTTCCAGATCTTGATCTATAATGAACATTTTCATCAAGGACCTCCAATGGACGAAGTTGTTTCCCACAAAGAGCGGTGGTCTACTGGTAGACCTCCCTTGTGCAAATCCTCCGCTTGCTTCACCAGACATGATAAAAAACTCACAAGATTGTCAGACCAAAAGTAGTGAGTATGGCTCTGATACCAATTGAAAGTTCGATAATGTATAACAAAGTAGAATAAAGATACTCTAGAAGGGGGGTTGAATAGAGTATGCCAAATTTTCGCTGTCAATCTCAAGACTTTTGAAACGCTTGCAAAACCCTTTGAGAGTAAACTCAATTCTTTCGATTGGGAAACCTGAGTCACAATAAAGTTATACAATTTGAAACAAGTGCGGACATATTGGTAAATCAATAAGTAAAGAACACGACAAATTGTTAACGAGGTTCGGCTCCTTAAAGGCTTAGTCCCCGCCTAGGGTTCTTCCACAACCTTAGGATTCAACCGGCTTTATTGATTCACAAGACTTAGGATCCTAATAGCTCACCGAGAAGCCTATCTCCTATACAATTGCAATCTAGTCAACTTACGTTCCCTTGGAGTCCTAGACCAATTTAGAAGAGGCCCACCTATCTCAGCTATTTAGTACAATCCTCTTACACTTCGTGAATCAATCGCCAAGTGCTCACTTCCTGAGTTATAAACTCTTGAGTATAACACTCTCTCAAAATATATCCTATAAGCTCACTGTGTAACTCTCAAATGCTTTGAAACAAAAGATACGACTCTTAACACCTAGCAGAGAGTACACGAAGAAGACAGATTGAATTGAGGGCTGAGTGTGCGTTGTAGTTCAATGATGTTTGTGTTCAACACTTGTATCTCTTCTCTCTTCTTCATCTCCTTTTATACTCGATCAAATCAGCATCATTTTGAACCAAAAATGTTCACCCAACGGCTACTTGAGATCATGGCTTAGGAAGGATCTTCGCAATCTTCTATTCCGGGAAACTGCGAAGCCACAATCCACAAGATTTGATCTTCGCGGCTTTTAGCTTAAGGAAGAAGATTTCTTCGAAATCCTTGCTGTATGGTTAGTATAAGATATGTATAATACTATTTAGAAACCATACATAACTAATATATATAAATAAAATACATAAAATAAGGGTTTTGAATTTCATCAATACAGCTTTAGCTTCAAGACCTTTGACACAAGCTTTGTGTCAAAGCCTTTGAAACCATTTCCGATTTTCATCAAGGGAGTGGAGTTGTCACATGTAATGGCCCCAGATCCAAACCCAAACACAGACACTAAGGTGCTTCTTATATCATCAAGACAACCTACCCAATCATTGTACGTGTATCCTCTTAGCTTGAACACATCAACATGCTCATACCACAGTCCATACTCTGCAGTCCCAGCAATGTATCTCAAAATCCTCTTAATTAGCTGCTCCAAATTGTTGCTTTGTAGGATTATGTAAGTATCTTGAAACCATACTCACACTATAGGCAATGTCAGACCTAATGTGTGTGAGGTAGTTTAGACCATCAACTAGGCTTATGTACAACCTTTCATCAGCCTATGGAGTGCCATCATCCCTTCTCAACTTCTCATTCATATTCATGGGTGTTTGAGCTGCATCACAACTTTCCATCCCAAACTTCTTTACCATATCTCTAGCATACTTCTCTTGACATACAAACACACCTTCCTTACCTTGCCTTACCTCCAATCCGAGAAAGTATTGCAACAGATGCAAGTCTGTCATCTCAAACTTGCTCATCATGGCTTGCTTGAATTCCTTGAGCATTTCTATTGAGGAGCTAAAGTAGATTATATCATCTACATACAAACACACCACAATGAACTCACCACTCTCCTTCTTCTTCACATAGAGAGTGGGTTCATTCTCACTCCTCTCGAATCCACGCTTTAGAAAGAATGAATCAATTTTGTTGTACCAGACCCTTGGGGCTTGCTTCAAGCCATACAATGCTTTGTGTAGCCTGTATACCTTATGCTCTTGATCTCCCTTCATAAAACCTCGGGGCCGCTCAACATACACTTCCTCTAGAAGCTCTCCATTAAGAAAAACAGATTTTACATCCAACTGAAACACTTGCAACCTCCACTGTGCCGCTAGTGCTAACACAATCTGCCTTTGTACTTCTGAACACTTCCATCAGTGTTGAATTTGGTCCTAAAGACCCATTTCAAGCCAATAACATTCTTATCTTGTGGCAGCTCCACCAATTCCCAAGTCTCATTCTTCTGGATGGACTTGAGCTCTTCTTTCATAGCCTTCTTCCAATGTTCACTGCTCTCAGCATCTTCAAAACATTCAGGATCTGATGTAATCAGTGCCAACCCATAACTTGCATAAATATCAGATAATTGTTTGGCAGTCGATTACAGCTGCAACTAGAAGCTAACTCATCGTCTTCCCTTGAACCTCGATTGAAATTAGCCACAATATGCAGGGTCCCAAGCACACCAAGTTCCGGCCTGACCAAAATTAAAACAAACGCATCTCAGATTCGAGGGTCAGGGTAAATTCAAAGTGGGAGCTAATTTGACAAACAAAATGGCAAGCTTTAATTTGGGGCAAAAATTGAAATTGATGGGGGTTTTAAAACAAACCTTGATTGCCTTTTCCATGGCTGTCCTCAACTCCTTCCCAGTGCTCTCGGCTACCTTCGTCTCCTCTAGGTGGCGGTGGACGCACCGGATCTAAGCTCGCCAGCCCCGAGCGTTCATGATTGGAGCCCATCCGTGCTTGGCTTCCCCTGATCGGGTCGAACTTTAGCTCTCACCGTCAAAATCACCCACTGAAATCTCACTCGGTCATGAATTTGGGGAGTGTTTACCTTTAATCGGGTCGAGCTCCTTTTAATTTCAGCTATGGAGGTTTTCTTTGAGCTTGGCTATGGCGTGCCACTGCTAAAAGAAAGAAAGATAGCACCGACAAAAAAAAAGAAGAGACGTCTGCGAAAAGAAGAGAGGAAAAGTAACAACAAAGATGAGATGTTGAAAATTTTTACAGTAAACCAAATGGGCTTTAAAAAAATATATATGGGGTTCGGCCCATAGAAGGTCATTGAACAAAATGAAAGCTTACAATTTATATAACGTACTCGTATATGCTATTTGGCATATTGGAAAAAAGTATGCCTAATTACCCCACTCACCCACTAAAGTATACAAATTATAATTTACATAAATTATGAATCGGGTTTAACAAAAATCATAAAGTTAAGCTCGTAAAGTTTCAGTGTCATTGTATTCTAGTGGATCGAGTCTCAAATCGGCTACTAAATAACAAAAACGGAGTCAAAAGCTTAAACCGAACTTTCCCAAATTAAAGTCGGTTGGGCAGAACTACGTAAAGACTTGATACTCTTTTACGAGTTACGTAGGAAATTCGATATTTAAATTCAATATATATCGGATTCAGTCGTCCGGCTTAAATTAAAACAGATTGGTCTACCAAGTAGAACTACGTAAAGACTTGACGCCGAAAAAACGGCTACGTAGGTAACCCGATATTAAATCTCAAGAATATGTCGGGTACAGTCGCTGACCTCTAAATTCACCTTAAAAATGAACACGGGGTTAAAACTAAATTTAAATTAAACAAACATGATTTTCCGTGTAAGTGATAGCCGTTGAGTTGGGAAACCCTTCCGAGAAGGTGTGCTCAATTTATTCGGGTGATACACGAGAAAATCGCATGCATATGATAGTGTGATTTATGTTAGGGCTACCCTTCCGAGAAGGTGGGTCCTAATAAGATCCAATGATGCATGAAAATCTTTAAGATGTTAAAACACACCAACTCAAATACTCGGAACTACGTGAGGCTTGATTCTCTTCCAAGAGATACGTAGGCAACCCGCTAAAATTCGGGTGCAGCCCAAATCACTAAAACCACTCAAATCTTGGTATCGATACGATTTCGAATCAAGAGGATAACCAAAAGGGATCGAACTCAAATATTAAAAACTAAATAAAATGTGTTGTTCAATTATATCGCGCATTTTTGTTCAACATATTTTTGGCACGCTCGGTGGGACCCTTTTTGCCTTTTCATCTCTTAGTTTTATTCGATGCTAAAGTTTGCTTATTTATTTTGGTTGCAAGGAAAAATGGCACCAATCGCGACTGTGAACTTTGATGAGCTACCTGCTACTTTCATGGTGTAGGGAGGTCGCTGGGTCAAGAGACGGTCGTTCGAAGTTCGCTTTGAGGTTAGTAGGGATTCCATCACTGCGGAGATCCCAGTCAAGAATGTTTTCGGGGATCTGCCAGCTTCGGAGGATGAGAAAATCACCAACCCGGTGATTAGGTTTCCACAACCAGCCTCAAGCAAAGAAAGCATGAAGCTTAAAGGGTTCGCGAGTCACGGGGGCAAGAAAGCTAAGCCTGTGAAGCTCGATGAAAAGAAGGTTGAGAACCTATCAACCAGCAACAGACTTGTACTCCGTAAGGGTGCGAGCAATGGTACCGGTCCGAGCGGTACAAAGCCCGGAGAAGGAGTTGTTCGAGGACCCATCATTCAAGTTATAAGAAAGAATGTTGGGATGGATGTGATTCCGGCCGTGCAATCTACACCCATGGCCAGGAAGGTGAGCAAGCCCAAGAGAAGAAGGGGGCGAAAGTGTGGCTCCCAGCGCGGGAAGGCTGGGGCACTTCGCAGGTTAGCCCCATCCCCGGCGTTGGACCTGGCCAACGCAATCCTATGGAAGGCCGCCAAAGACCTTCTTGAGGCAAACAAGACTATCATCGCACCTCAAACCGCGAGCTCAAGCCATATTTTCTTTGGTTCAATTCCTTGCGATATGAACCATGTGGAACAAGTCATGGTTACCTCCTATTCGGAGGGAGAGGTCGAAGAAGGATCTTTAAAAAAGAGAGATCGGAAAGCCAAAGCTCCGAAGGTCAAAGTGTTGAAGCCGACGGAGCCTCAGAAGGATGTCCAAGCATCTTTTCAAGCTCAGGACAAAGGGAAGAGCATAGTGGTGCCAAGAAAAGCTACCTCACTCCCTATTTATATGGAGGAGTATGAGGGGCCAATGACAAGATCAAGGTCTAAGACCACGTCATACGCCGGCGCAGTTACTCGTTCTCCAAGTCCGCCGGCTATACCAAAAAAGAAACAAAGTTCTCCCTTATATTAAGATTCAGATTCGTTGTTTCATGAGGATGAGTTTCCGACGGCAGTTGTCAGCTGTATCGGATCAAATGATGGATCCGAAGAGGAAGTTGAAAGCATGTCTGTGCTAGTTACCGGTGCCTCAACCGTTGAAGAGCAACTCCAGGAATTACAGAGAAAACTGGAAGAAAGAGAGGCTCAAATACAACTCCTCATGGATCAAATGAAACAACAAAATTCCGAAAACAGGCAAGAGCAAAGACGAGAGGAAAGTAGCTCATCTATCTCTCCCCAAGAGATAAAGGATTTAATTGCTCAAGGGATTCGGGAATTTAAGATCTCCCAAAGTCCGCCAGTGATTGGCTACAGAAAACCATACCCTGCGGATTATGATGCAATTCCTTTCCCTCCGCACTATCAAAGGCCGACTTTTGATAAATTTGACGACATTCATGGTTCGCCTCATGAGCATCTAGCTCATTTTTACTCCGCGTGCGGAGAAACTGCTTTAAGCGATCAATTGTTGATAAGGCAGTTTGTCCAATCATTAAGAGGATCTGCGTTTACATGGTATACGCAGCTTCGGCCAGAGTCGATCCATACTTGGGATGACCTACAAAAGGAATTTCTTGCTCAATTTGTGAGCTCAAAGGCCAAAATTTCCATCATGGATCTTGCAAATGCTCATCAAAGGCCAAATGAGTCTGCAAATGATTTCATTGCAAGGTGGAGAAGCTTGCGACTTCAATGCCCGGAAAAATTGAGTGAAGAAGCATGTGTGCAAATGTGCACTAACAACTTGATTCCCGAGCTAGCGGTGCACGTAGGCAGTGCAGAACCTAAAGCTTTCGATGCTTTAGTGTCGAAGGCCTGCAATGTTGAGCGCCAATTGGCTCGGGGTAAAATCGGGGCGAGTCAGCCTCAAGCTAACGAGGTAAGAAAAGATAAGGGTAGGAAACCCGCGAAAAAAGGAGAATCGATGGCCACCTTCATTAAACCCCAAGGAAAACCCTCCGGGAGTACTTCTAGGGCAAATGAGAAGGGCCAGGCCAAAGAGACTACTAAAAGGCTAACTCTCGAGGAGAGGAAGCAAAAGAAATACCCCTTTGATGATGAAGATGTAAGGGGTATATTCAGTGAGTTGATAAAGGAGAAAATGATATCTCTCCTGGAGTCAAAGAGGCCAAATGAAGTCAACAAAACGGGTGATCCGAGGTATTGCCCTTATCACCGTATTGTTAGTCATCCAATTGAAGATTGCTATGTTTTCAAAGACATTGTTGAGAGGATGATCAACAAGGGTGAGATTGAAATTGAGGGAGTAAGCTCTAAAAACCAAACCGCTTCGTCGAATCCTCTATCGATAGCGGAAGAGGTAGAGAGCAACCCTTCGTCGGAGGTTGTCAAAGAGGAGGCTATTCCTACAGTATCACTGCCTCCGAAGGCCGTCCCCGTACAGTTTCAAATGCGCAATGAGGTGCGTACTGTATGGGCTTATCCCGATATGCCAAGAGACGGGCCAGGTGGCATGTCTTTATATGACGTATTGATGCAAACAAACGTCGAAGAATCATTTCCGCCGGATGGTAAGGGTGAGAATGGTTCCAAGTGGGAGGTTTGTGTAAGTCGGAAGAAGTCTCCTTCAAAGACCACCCGACGAGCAGGACCTACGGGCTTTAGGATGATCGGTAGAAAGCCCGAAAAGAAAAATAAGAAGAAGAAAAGCAAGAAGAAGGGTAAGAAGAATAAGAAGCCCGAAAGTAAGTCCGACGAAGAGTATACTCAACCCGAACGTAAAATGTTCACTCTTATGGATTACATTCCAAAGGAGTTCTTGGAGGATGACTCTCCCGATGAAGAATTACTTCGGGAAGGTGAAGTTGTCGATTCCTTCCGATGAAGAATTGTTTCGGGAAGGTGAAGTTGTCGATGATTCTTCCGATGAAGAATTATTTTGGGAAGGTAAAGTCGTCCAGTGTTGCATGACCTCATGGGCCGACATGGTCGAGGAAGAAGAGGTCGATGAAATTTCTCTTCGGTCGGGAAAAAAGTTATCTTCTTCTAAACCCAATGAAAAAGAAAAGGGTAAGGAGTCACCCATTGGTGATACCTCAAAGACGACAAATTTTGAAGGGGCGGTTGACAAAGAAGCTTCCGTACCAAGCCAAAGTGACGAGGTTGGGGCATCTAATCCAAAAGATGTTGCACCGCGAGTGCCGATGTCACTTCGAAAAACTTCTTATAAGGAGAAGGTGAAGTATGATGTTATCGGTCACTTAAAGCGCATTCCAGCACGTCTAAGTATGTATGATGCTCTACAAATGTCGACCGACCTAAGGAAGGCTTTAATTCAAGCTCTCATGGATCCGGAAGATTATAAAGACCAAGTTGATCATGTAGAGGTTGACGAAGTCACACCATCTCCTCCGGTTCATTGCGCTTCTTGCATGGCGTGGATAACTTTCTCCGATGGAGATCTCCAATTGGGGAGCAACGACGATAACAGGCCGTTATATGTAACGGGTATGGTCGGGGAGACAAAATTGAATAGAATCCTATTAGATTGTGGGTCCGCGGTAAACTTATTGCCTTTGCGGGCTTTGAAAGCGATGGGTTTGTCCGTTGAGCATCTATCGCCAACATTACTCACGATTCAAGGATTCAACCAAGTGGGGCAAAAAGCGCTAGGTGCTATCGCCTTAAAAGTGGTTCTGGATGATCTTTACAAAGATGCGCTCTTCCATGTGATCGATGCCGGAACCTCTTATAATGCGCTACTTGGAAGACCTTGGCTTCATGCTAGCAAATCAATTGCTTCTACGCTTCACCAGTGCTTAAAATACACCGATGAGAACGGGAATGAGAAGACTATCCGAGGTGATAGTGATCCTTTTCAAGGTGAAAGCGTTAACTACGCGGACGCCAAATTTTACAAAGCGGTGCATTGTAGTCCTAGCACTCGTTCAGAAGCGAAAAAGGACAGTAGAAGTGAAAGTCCTCGAAAAGAAGAGATTGGTCGAAAAGAGTTGTCACCACCTAAAATCTCTCTTATTTGCAAGAAGGAGGTGCAAGTGACTCGTCCGAAGGTGTTATTCAAATACACACCTAAAGACAAGCGCCAACCCGGTCAAAAGCCGTTAAATGCCACGGAGAAGGCCATGAATTATTTAATGACAAGTTACACTTGTCCTCTCCGCAAGATTGACCAATCCGTGCCTAAGAAAAAGTTGGTCATTCATCGGCATTTCGGAGAGAAAAGAAATGAAGACACGAGGGTAGTGTTCAAGGGCGAGTCATCTAAGTTGCCCGATGAACAGGTCTCTTCAAAGCTTGATAAAAAAGTCAAAATTAAGGTGACAAAACCCTCGTGGAAATGCAAAAGCCAACAGAACCCCCCTATCAAGATCTCGATGGATGATTTGCAACTTTCGCAAGAAGGCGAATTGTTGTCGGCCAAAGTCTTAGAGCCTATGACTCTTACAAGCCAGGAGCAAAGTATGTTCTTACAAGAGACAACAAACGCTCTGTGAGTCTCGGTTTTTGGAAGACTAGGAGTGAGTTCTCCGAAAGTTTCTGTGTTTGAGAGACTTGGAGAAGTCAGTGTATCCAAGAACAAGAAGGCCAATGGCAAGAAAAATAAAAAATGGAAGCTTAAGAAAAAGAAGTCGAAAGCTCCTACTTGCAAGCTCGAGGATCCAATGGATTCTCAAATGGAGGAGGTGAACATGGTATTGGCCTCTAGCGAGAGTGAATCGGCCGAAGAATCACAGGATTTTGTTAACATAATCCAGCCGGCTCCACCGGAAATGGAGGATGGTGGTCAAGCCACGGTCGATAAACTTCAAGAGATCAATCTCGGGAGCATCGAAAATCCTAAACCTGTTTTTGTTAGTGCTTTTCTAACAGACAAGGAAAAAGGATTATATGAGGAGCTTCTCCGTGAATATCGAGATGTGTTTGCTTGGGGGTACCAAGATATGCCTGGATTAGATCCAAAGGTGGCAATGCATAAGTTGTCCATCTCGGAAGAAGAGAAGCCGGTAAAGCAAGCGCAACGCCGTTTTCGGCCCGAGTTGACTGTACAAATCAAAGTTGAAGTCAATAAGCTTATCGAGGCCGGATTCATTCGGGAAGTCCAATACCCGATATGGTTGGCTAACATTGTTCCCGTAAAGAAGAAAAATGGTCAGCTGCGCATCTGTGTTGATTTCAGGGACTTAAATGAAGCATGTCCCAAGGATGAGTTCCCTCTTCCCATAACAGAGCTCTTGGTTGATTCCACTACGGGGTTCCCAGCTTTGTCCTTTATGGATGGGTTTTCGGGCTACAATCAAATCAAAATGCATCCCGAAGATGAAGAACTAACGGCTTTTCGTACACCATTAGGCACGTATTGCTATACAGTGATGCCTTTTGGGTTAAAGAATGCCGGGGCAACCTATCAAAGAGCCATGACGGTCATATTTCATGATCTTCTTCACAACACCATTGAGTGTTATGTAGATGACCTTGTGGTGAAAACGAAGAAGAGGGAGGATCATATAAATGATCTTAAAATTATCTTCGAAAGATTGCGCAAGCACCAGCTGAAAATGAATCCTCTTAAATGCGCCTTTGGTGTAACATCGGGAAAGTTTCTTGGTTTCGTTGTTCGAGGTCGAGGAATAGAAATTGATCCCGATAAAATTAAGGCGATCATGGAAATGCCAGCTCCAAGGAATCTCCGTGAACTGCGAGGCTTGCAAGGCAGGCTTGCTTATATCCGACGGTTCATCTCGAACCTAACAGGAAGATGTCAACCATTTCTAAGGTTGATGAAGAAAGATGTTCCCTTCGTTTGGGATCGAGCTTGCCAAAATGCCCTCGAGAGCATCAAGAAATATTTGATTGATCCGCCAGTTCTTATGGCGCCAGTTCAAGGAAGACTCTTGATTTTGTACATCGCAAGTAACGAGCGGTCATTAGAAGCTATGTTGGCTCAAAATAATGATGACGGAAAGGAAAATGCCTTGTACTACATCAGCCGAACAATGGTGGGGGCAGAACAAAATTATTCCGCTATGGAGAAGATATGTCTAGCACTGATCTTTGCCGTCCAAAAGCTACGACATTACCTTTTGTCCCACCAAATCACATTAATATCCAAAGCCGATCCTATACAGTACATCTTATCAAAAACTGTGTTGTCGGGACGATTGGCCAAATGGGCTATGCTTCTATCTCCTTTTGACATCAAATATGTGCCTCAAAAGGCAGTAAAGGGGCAAGTCATAGCTGATTTCTTAGCAGCCCATCCTACTCCGGATAATGAGGAGTTGTTGGATGATTTACCGGATGAGGAAGTCTTTATGACGGAAGAGAAATCTTGGCAGTTATATTTCGATGGCGCTGCAACAAAAAGAGGGGCTGGTGTGGGTATTGTTTTCATTACCCCAAGCGATGGAATAGTGCCTTATTCATTTTCTCTTTTGGAAAATTGCACAAATAATGTGGCAGAATATGAGGCACTCATTATCGGCTTGGAGATAGCTCTTGAAATGCGTGTTGATCCATTAAAGGTGTTTGGTGATTCTCAATTAGTCGTTAGACAGTTAAATGGGCAATACGAGGTCAAAAACGCAAACTTGATCCCTTTGCATCAAAGAGCTAAATATCTCACACATCAATTCCGCCAAGTTGAAGTGGTGCATATATCGAGGTGTGAGAATGACAAGGCAGACGCTCTGGCAAAATTAGCTTCATCGTTGACGTTACCAAATGAAAGGGAAATTCAGGTTACCATCGGTGAACGTCATTTGCTTATGCCATCCTCGGAGCGAGATGAGCCAAAAGAAGAAGTGGAGGTCGCTTCAGTTTATGAAATTGAGGAAGAAATGGATTGGCGACAACCACTTGTTGAATATCTTCGCCATGGAGTCCTCCCCGATGATGCGAAAAGGAGGGTGGACGTTAAAAGACGAGTGTCAAGATTCTTACTTAAGAATGATACTTTTTATCGAAGAACATTTGACGGAATCTTGCTAAGGTGCTTGTCCAAAGAATAGGCTAAATACATTCTAGCCGAAACTCATGCTGGAGTGTGCGGAGCGCATCAAGCTGGTCCTAAATTGGCTAATCAAATCAAACGGTTAGGCTATTATTGGACTACTATGGTGAAAGATGCTATGGACTTCGCTAAAGCTTGCCACGCTTGCCAAATTCATAGCGACTTCATACATCAACCTCCTCAAATGCTACATCCTACTACTTTATCATGGCCTTTCAATGCATGGGGTCTTGATGTGGTAGGGAGCATAAAGCCATCTTCTTCCCGAGGTCACCAATATATTTTGGCGGCCACAGATTATTTCTCCAAATGGGCCGAAGCGATACCTTTGAAGGAGGTGGGAGCTAAAGAAGTCGCCAATTTCATAAGGACTCATTTGATTTATCGATATGGAGTGCCTTCGAAGATCATCTCCGATAACGCTCTTTACTTCAAGAATCAAATGTTGGTGAAATTGAGCGAGAAATTCGGGTTTAAGCATAGCTTTTCATCTAGCTATAACCCGTCGTCAAATGGCCAAGCTGAAGCATTTAATAAGGTGCTATGCAAAATTCTCAAAAAGATGGTCTCAAAGTCGAAAAGAGATTGGCATGAACGGTTACCGGAGGCATTATGGGCTTATCGGACTACGACCCGAACGTCGACAGGTTGTACACCATACAACTTGGTCTTTGGGTCCGAAGCTGTTTTACCATTGGAGATACAGTTGCCATCTCTTAGAGTAGCGGTTCAACTTACCGACCCCGAAGAGAATGTCAAAACCCGTTTGGCCGAGCTTGAAGCATTAGACGAGCTTAGGCTAGCAACGCAACAAAAGCTTGAAATCTACCAGGCTCAAGTAGCTGGGGCATTCAACAAGCGGGTCAAGTTTCGCTCGTTCGCTATTGGTGATTTGGTTCTTACCATTCGACGACCAATTGTCATCAATCGGAAAGCACAAGGAAAGTTTGAATCAAAATGGGAAGGTCTGTATGTGGTGACTAAAGTTTTTCCCAAAGGTGCATATGAGCTCTCAAATACCGAAGGCGAAATGGTATATTCATGTGTGAATGGAAAATTTGTGAAAAGGTTTTTCACATGAAGTTTGAGAGTCATAACGTCAAGAACTACGTTAAGACTTGATCTCCAAAAAGGAGTACGTAGGACGTTTGACATCAAAATCATTTGTCAAATTCAGTCGAACACAAAAATAAAATAAAATAATAACAAATAAAAAATAAAAAAATCCGGGTTCGCATATGATAGTCGGGTCATTTGGGAAACCCTCCCTAGAAGGTGGGCCCAGGTAGTCCGAGTGATGCGGTAAAAAAAATTAATTAAAAAAAAAAAAAGAAGAGAAAAATCCCGGTACAAAGAAATGAAAGCATGGACTTGATATTAGTCCGAAATCGAGGCGCCCTGGAGCATATGTGAAAAATGGGTGCCCGAAAGAACTACGAAAGGCTTGATCCCTCATGAAGAGGGTACGTAGGCAGTCTAGCTAATAAAAATGCTAGGTGCAGCCCTAAAAATAAACACAATACCATCTTGTCTCTTTAACGGGAGTCTATGCAAAATTATAAAATTGCATATAACTCATGAAGGGTCTCAAGTTTTTGATTAAATCTATCCACCTCTTATATGTGGGTAAAGGTGATGTTAATCAAGCTCGGTTATATATATATATCATGAAGGCGTGAAACATCATTTGTCGGGACTTTCATAATAAGTTACCACTCATGCCATGTGATTGTATATTATAAGGGTTGGTTTTATCCACCAAAGGAGGTTGAATTGATGGGTATATAATTTCAATACATTGAATCGGATAGCAAACACCCACTACCATTTTCCATATACATCTTCCATACACATGTAAAATGGTTGGGTAAATCCTTGGTCAAAACAAGTGATAAAAAAAATGAAATTAAATGATCTCACATAAAGAAATGCTACTGCCAAATTGGCTCTGAATTAAAACAAAACATGTTCAGACTTCAGAGCATACAAAGAAAGTAAGCAAATTGAAAAATGAATACAACCGATACAACTAACTATTCGGTTGATTATTAAACTAAACTAGAAGCAAATCAATAAGATGAAGAGAAAGCATTAATCTCGTTAGCCAAAGCATGGATGCGGGTTTCCTTCGTCTTCAACTCCATCAGCTTGTCCTGACCTGCTTGGTCCAGCTCAGCCCGAATCGATTGCATTCTGTTTTCGCCTTCAAGAATGGAGCTTTGCAGTTCGGATTCCTGAGCTGTCTGCTCAACCTTGATGGACTCAAGCCTAAGTTCTACCTCTTGAATCTTCCCTTTTAAGAGTAGAAGTTCTTTTTCACCAGCTTGTAAATCGGAGGACCATTGAGTTGTAGAGGACGAAAGTTGTTGTTGCTTTAGTTTAAGATTGGAAGAGCATTCAGTCAGTTGAACTGAAAGCTGCTCAACACGCTGCGCATCCACGGCTGTTGTGATACTGGCCACAGCATCAACTTCATCCATCAGGTTTTGAACTTTCGAGACAAGCCATGTGACATCGACCTCGTTAGCTCCTGCAATTACCTGAATGGTCTTTAGAGTCCGCATCACAGAAATCCTTTCACCCAGCAGATTTGTGGAGGATGGTGAGCCTGAAAAGATCTTGAAAAGTTTGCTAACGTCGGTGACCAGGGTCTCCCGAATCCATTCATCGGGCGATCGGGCAAGCATCTCTTGTAGGCTCACTTGAGATGATGGATTAGAAGCCGTACCTGAAGATTCCACAACTTTGCTCAAAGGAGGAACGTGGGGCAGCATGTTGGGCGGTGTCGCCGTGTCTTCCGTCACACTAATGATTGGGTCGTTGTCTTCGGCTACGGCAACATTATCAGAAACAAGAAAATTCTCAAAGAAAGGCAAGTCATACTGATCAGCTAAAGTGGGGCTTTCAGACCCATTACGACGACGCTGCATTTTGAAGTAGCGAGCGTCACTAGAGGAGTCTCTTCTGGTTGAATCAACCGGATGGTCAGCCCTCTCCAGGTCAATGATGGAAGTGTCACCTGAATGAGATGCAGAGCGGGAGGAGCGGGAAGATTTTCTTTTGCGCCTGGGCTGTTGAGCATCTTCGGAAATCTCTACTCGTCCTCTAGTCCCTGCAGTGACTATTCTGGTGTCTGAAATTACAAAAACAGGCCGCTCAATGCAAGGTTTTCCCGTCAAAACAGTCTTGATCTGGCTGCAGGATTGAGTCAAATAAGGGGCAGAATCTCTAGCCCACCAGCCACAATATGCATAGATATAAGTACCCAAGTAGTGAGGATGTGGGATATGAAACAAAACCCCAGTATCCCTTCTGAGCAGCTGAGCATATGCAGTGGCGATACTCTCCAGGGACCTTTTGCTTCGTGCACCCAAGGGAAAATCCAATGGATCAGCGGGGACGCCTTGATCAAACCCGAACTGCCGAGCAAACCTACTTGGATAATAAGGCTCCAGCATCATTGTAGCTCCAAAACGGACAGGTAGGAGGGCGGTGCGGGTGGCTATCAGATGCTCAAAACATTCAGCAGACAATGAATCAGAGTCAATATAATCCTTGTCACCAATCCCTAATCCAAAGCCTACGGCCCTATATGATACTCGTTGGGTGCCTCTAAATATAAGTCTAGCTTCATAAAGGCTTTTGTCATGACCATTTATTCCGGCGTACTTCGCCATAGAAGGGAAAACTTCATCAAATTCATCAGTGGAGCGGCAGGGATATAAACATGGAAAATAATTTGCTATCCAACCCACCACAAAATGAATGCCAAAATTGGTTTGGGCACTACCTGGGTTTCCTGGAAAGGTAGCCATTTCACCCAACCCATGGTATATGTGACCCAAAACAGTGGGGGCAAGAGAAATTTTCTGCCCTTGGGCCATTAGAGAAGCCATCACAAATGTCTCAGGCCTAATAGACTTGGACCCGAAAGGCAAGACAAACCTGCTTAACAGAAGAGCTAGGTAGGCAGTGAGCTCCCCTTCTCTAGATATGCGCAGAGGTAGTGGCTCTTTTGATTCCTTTCTCAAATCCGAAAGATGAGAGGTCCTCCTTTTGCTAGAGCCAGGAGGATCTTCACCGTAAGCAATATAGCGTGGCTTACCCCTATAGAAGTGTTGAATCCACCTAGACCAGGAAACCGGTCACAAGAAGAAAAGAGCAGGGGTTCAGTTAGGAGATGCTTTATTTCCATATCGAATAGCGTATTCCTAATGAAAGAAACAAGGAGGAAATTAAGCCATAATAAACATGGTTGGTACCTCTGAAGTGTTGTTATGCTGACAGAGCTCAGAATGAATTCGCAGAAGTTCTGCTACAGTGGGAGGATATTTAGCTGGGTTCAGTAGCTGTTCATTGGGAGGCAAGTATTCCTCATAGGGATCCCCTAAAATAGGTAAACCTCCGATCACTTTCAAGTCATGCAAGGAAATTCCAACTTCTCCACCGCCATGATGAAACGTGTTGGTCAAGGGACCCCACAACTCACAAAATGCTCTCCAGACATCCGGATGGTAGTTATATGGGAATTGAGAGATTCCAACGAGGCCACGGATATCAGCTTGTTGCAGGGGTTCTTTGTACTTGTCCATAACACGATCAGTCCATTCCATAAAGAAAGGGACGAATGAGGATAAACCACGAAAAGTAAGCTCTGTGCCCCAATTTCTGCGACTATCTAAAAGCCTTTTCAAAGTAGGATGAAATTCTTCCTTAGGCTGAGATAAGTCATCAGTTAGACACACCTTTTCAAGAAGGGTCGACTTAAATCTTCGTCCGAACTCCTTGCGAGGCCTGATGCATCCGCTTTCTTCATACAAAGAGCAAATTAGGCCTCCCTCTGAGACTTCTTCCTTTTTGAACAACCGAGGCAATTCATCGCTAGGAGGTCTGACCTTAGACTCTGTCAGAGAAAGAGTCCTGTTGTAAAGGGGCCCATTGATGACCTCCTTTCCGTTTGCCCCAGGCGCTCGCTGAGAGCCTGCCTCGCCATAAGCTGTCATGATGGGTTTCTGACAAGAAAGAAGAGTTGTCCATCAAAATTTAGACAAAAGAAAAAGAACAAGCAGTGAGGAGCATAGAAGCGAAGGGGGTGGTACCTTGGGCCTTTTCTCTGTCATTGTTTCCTGAGTTCCTCTGCAGAGACGCCTCTTCACAAAGATCTGAGTGCTTCATCTGGAAAAAAAGAGCTATTTAAATAGGCTCAAAGACTGGAACTTTGAAAAACAAATCTGTTATTCAAATTCAAATTGCAAGGAGATCAGGAGAGTTTGTTAGAGATATCATCAAGATTTTATCTGATTTATCTCATTATTTTAAAAAGGGGTTACTTGTTTTTCAAAATCCTACAGCATAAATATGCTTCAAAATGGAAGATAAAGCCTTTTGTTGACTCGTCATGTGTCACACTAGAAGGCTTACAACCACCCTACTCACGGGTCTCTCGCCGAACTTTGGATGTGTTCATCAAAATTCCACACATACAAAGTTCGGGGGGCAACTGTTTGGCGGTTAAAAAAAATTATTATATATATAATTTAATATTCAGAATAGCTATTCACACGGTCAATTTATCCCTTTTTACATGGAAAGCATCCGTAATGGCGCATCACGAGTACACGGTTGCCCTGCAATTGCGGTTACCGAGTGCGCACTTCCTTCCTCTCTCCTGCTCGCGTCTCGTCATCGCTAAATCCCCTCGTCGGCGCCTGTTTCTCTCTTCAATTCAAGGATGGCAGCCAGTCAGCCATGAGAGCTTTGCCGTTGTGCTCGCCTTCCTCGCTTCTCCTCAGTCGCCCAATCTCCGACCACGTCACCGCCGACCTCAGCCGCTGCCGCCTCTCCTTCCGCCAGCACTCCGCCGCCAACCTAGATCTGAAATTGCATCCCTTCCAGTCGAGCTCGACTATGGCGGATCTGAAAGGGGAAAAAATCAAGCTCGACCGCGTCGTCGCCGACCTCAGCCGCCCCTCCGGCCACTGTCGCCTCTCCCTCCGCCTACACTCCCTCCCTGCTACTGCCGCCTCTCCCTCCTCCGTTGCCGCAAATCTGGTCGCTTCTCCAGATCTGAAATTGCAACCCTAACATACCTCTCCCTCCGCCTACACTCCCTCCTCCTCCGCCTGCACTCCCTCCTCCTATCATTGCATCACTAAGAATCATAAACCCGGATCTGAAATTGCAACCCTAGCTTTCAATGGAGCTCAACAATGGCAGATCTGGAAAAAAAAAAAATGTGCGTCCGCGCACTGCGAGTACGCGGGTCCAACCGTGTGAAAGGCGAAAATTTTAACGTGTAAATAGTAACACCCTTTAATATTACATGGGATTATTGCTCTCTACAAGAAATAAATTGAGAGTGCAAAAAGATTAAAAAAAAAATAAAGAAAGAAGAGAAAAGCCCATTGAGCTAGGAAGGTCCGGCCCATTCAATCCCAAGTTACATATTAAACAAAGGGAAAAAGGAACTGCCAAAATGGGCCGTTGGAAGAAACTGCTAAAATGGGCAGTTGGATGCTTTTCAGGAAGTGGAGAGCAGTTTTCTCTATTTCTCAGCAGGAAATTTAAAGAAAAAGAGAGAAAATGAGAGAGTGGGGGTAGCCTATTAACTGCCCTCAGCCTACATCCTATAAATAGGGGTCCTAGAAGCCAAAAGAGGCACGTTAGCAGCCCTGCAGCAGTTTCCCAGAGAGAGCAAAAAAAAAAGACATTGAAAGAAAGCATAAAATAGTCCATTGTGCATTCTAAATCAGTAGGCCGAGAGCAAACATACAGCAGCAGGTGTAACTCTACTTCTACAACTCTTCTTTGTCTTAATTTGCAGGAAAATGGAGTACAAGAGGCAGAGGATACCCGTACTGGACATACAAACTCTCACCTAGGGGATGACCTCATAGTAGGATGAAGGTTTTCACTTTCTCCTAGGGGTCGCCTCATAGTAGGTTGAGAGTAGCTCGTAGTGGCTTGAGAGTTCATACTTTCGCCACTACACCCCCGATCCCGGCGTGGATCGACCTTCGAGGGGACGGAGTGCTGCCAAAATTTCTGCTCGGGCCATGTTCAAACAATTCAACAACATCCTAAAAAAATATATACTTCTGAAATTTCCTACAAAGGGCTTGACAGGCTGTTTTCTGGTGAACAAAACAGGATAAAAAAAAAACTCCACTTATGGAATTGGACCTTTATCCTATCTCTCTAATATGTGAGCACACAATTAGTCTCACAGAAACTGCATTTTCCTTCCAACCAAACCAATGGGATCCAAGGGAAAACTCAAAGAAAAAAGAAGTTATCAACAAAAACTGGATTACTATATAAGCAGGTTCATAACAACAGCAAAAACCCAGCCAGTTCAAAGCAGAGGACAACAAATTAGAGATGGTGAAATTAAACCCCCATCTCAACATATCAGACAGATTGTAATTCTAAGATAAACACAATATAAAAGGGTTAATGGCAACTCCTAATCCAGAAAAGTTTGCTGAATCCCAAGCAAGTGATTTCTCTCATTTAGTTCCAAATTAATGAGATAAAATCAGTCTTGCAACCTCAAATCCCAAAATTTTGAGGCAAACAAAAAATTAACTAAAGCTAAATGAACCTGTAGAATGTGGTCCATAGCTTCTTCAACCACTTTCTGATGATTGTGTTTGCTCCAAAAAAGCCTCTGATGCAGTCGATTACAGCTGCAGCTAGAAGCTAACTCATCGTCTTCCCTTGAACCTCGATTGAAATTAGCCACAATATGCAGGGTCCCAAGCACACCAAGTTCCGGCCTGACCAAAATTAAAACAAACGCATCTCAGATTCGAGGGTCAGGGTAAATTCAAAGTGGGAGCTAATTTGACAAACAAAATGGCAAGCTTTAATTTGGGGCAAAATTTGAAATTGATGGGGGTTTCAAAACAAACCTTGATTGCCTTTGCCATGGATGTCCTCAACTCCTTCCCAGTGCTCTCGGCTACCTTCGTCTCCTCTAGGTGGCGGTGGACGCACCGGATCTAAGCTCGCCAGCCCCGAGCGTTCATGATTGGAGCCCATCCGTGCTTGGCTTCCCCTGATCGGGTCGAACTTTAGCTCTCACCGTCAAAATCACCCACTGAAATCTCACTCGGTCATGAATTTGGGGAGTGTTTACCTTTAATCGGGTCGAGCTCCTTTTAATTTCAGCTATGGAGGTTTTCTTTGAGCTTGGCTATGGCGTGCCACTGCTAAAAGAAAGAAAGATAGCACCGACAAAAAAAAAAAAGAGACGTCTGCAAAAAGAAGAGAGGAAAAGTAACAACAAAGATGAGATGTTGAAAATTTTTACAGTAAACCAAATGGGCTTTAAAAAATATATATATGGGGTTCGGCCCATAGAAGGTCATTGCACTTGTCAAGTTTTCAACAAAATGAAAGCTTACAATTTATATAACGTACTCGTATATGCTATTTGGCATATTGGAAAAAAGTATGCCTAATTACCCCACTCACCCACTAAAGTATACAAATTATAATTGACATAAATTATGAATCGGGTTTAACAAAAATCATAAAGTTAAGCTCGTAAAGTTTCAGTGTCATTGTATTCTAGTGGATCGAGTCTCAAATCGGCTACTAAATAACAAAAACAGAGTCAAAAGCTTAAACCGAACTTTCCCAAATTAAAGTCGGTTGGGCAGAACTACGTAAAGACTTGATACTCTTTTACGAGTTACGTAGGAAATTCGATATTTAAATTCAATATATATCGGATTCAGTCGTCCGGCTTAAATTAAAACAGATTGGTCTACCAAGTAGAACTACGTAAAGACTTGACGCCGAAAAAACGGCTACGTAGGTAACCCGATATTAAATCTCAAGAATATGTCGGGTACAGTAGCTGACCTCTAAATTCACCTTAAAAATGAAAACGGGGTTAAAACTAAATTTAAATTAAACAAACATGATTTTCCGTGTAAGTGATAGCCGTTGAGTTGGGAAACCCTTCCGAGAAGGTGTGCTCAATTTATTCGGGTGATACACGAGAAAATCGCATGCATATGATAGTGTGATTTATGTTAGGGCTACCCTTCCGAGAAGGTGGGTCCTAATACGATCCAATGATGCATGAAAATCTTTAAGATGTTAAAACACACCAACTCAAATACTCGGAACTACGTGAGGCTTGATTCTCTTCCAAGAGATACGTAGGCAACCCGCTAAAATTCGGGTGCAGCCCAAATCACTAAAACCACTCAAATCTTGGTATCGATACGATTTCGAATCAAGAGGATAACCAAAAGGGGTCGAACTCAAATATTAAAAACTAAATAAAATGTGTTGTTCAATTATATCGCGCATTTTTGTTCAACAATAATGATATGAGTTTCCTTGGTGGTGACTCACTTGATAATCATGATGATGGTGCACTTTGACTGCTTGAGAAGCTTGAGCTTTGTTGTTGAGCTGGTGTTGCAGGAGGAGTGTCCCCATGATCATCATCCTCAACATCATCCTCTTCTTTTGAACTACTGATGGGGATAATTGGAATCACATCTTCTTCCATGGACTGAGCATTTTTATTCTCCCAATCCCACTCAGATCCTTCATTGAACACCACATTCCTGCTCACTATTGTTCTCTTGCTCACTGGATTATAGAGTTTATAGGCCTTTGATTGTGCTGCATAGCCTATAAACATACACTTCTCTGCCTTATCCTCTAGCTTTGATCTCAGATTCACTAGAGCATAAGCAACACATCCAAAAATCCTGAGCTGGCTCACTAAAGGTTTCTATTCTCTCCAAACTTCAAATGGAGTTCTATCCATCACTACTCTGGTTGGAGATATGTTCAACACATACACTGATGTAGCCATAGCCTCACACCAGAACTCATTTGGTACCTTCCTTTCATTTAGCATACTCCTAGCCATCTCTATGACAATCTTATTTTTCCTCTCGGCCACACCATTTTTCTCAAGTGTGTAAGGAGCTGTCAATTTTCTTCTAATACCATTCTCTTCACAAAAGTTCATAAACTCATATGACATGAACTCTCCTCCTCTGTTAGTTCTCAATGCCTTGATCATCTTCCCTGATTGCTTCTCAGCAAGAGCTTTAAATTTCTTAAAGCTTTCAAATGCCTCTGATTTGAACCTGAGAAAGTAGACCCAGCTCATCCTACTGTAGTCATCTGTGATTAGAAAGAAGTACTTGCTACCACCCAGTGACTCAATCTACATAGGGCCACATAGATCAGCATGTAGGAGCTCTAGACACTCACTGGCTCTCCATGGTTCACCATTTGAAAAAGAGCCTCTCACTTGTTTTCCAAAAACACAACCTTCACATAGCTCCAACTCTCCTATCTTAGGTACACCAGTGACCATCTCCTTTGTGCTCAAAAGCTTCAAGCTTTGAGCATTGAGATGACCATATCTCATATGCCATAGCATGGTTTCTTCATCACCCTTTGCTGCCATAGCTTTTCCCACATTCTCTACTAAATTGAGTGGAAACATCATGTTCTTAGTCATAGGAGATCTCACAACAACACAACTTGTTTTCTTCTCTTTTATCACACACAAATCATCTTGAAACAACAAAGAATAACTTGTTCCCTAAAGCTGGCCAACACTGAGCAGATTATGAGCCAATCCAAGCACCCACTGAACAACACCAAGCAATCTCACATCACCTTGCACACATCTGATTGCCACAATGCTTCAACCCTCTACTTGCAGCACCTTGTTGTCTTCGAGCCTTACACTTCCTTTCTTAGACTCATCTAGTTCCTTAAATATATTGCTTGAACTAGAAATGTGATTGGAACAACCACTGTCTAGGTACCACAACTCACTTGCTCCCTCTGCTACAGATGACAAAGCCATGAACAATCTATCATCTTTGTCATTTTTTTCTAAATAGTTGGCTCCCTTTTGCTCATTTTCTTGCTTCTCCCAACAATAAGTTTCCTTGTGCCTAATTTTCTTACTATAGTAGCACTTGATTCCACTTAATTTTTTTTTTGCCTAGAATCATTGCTTTGATTCCTACTTGAATCCTTCCACTGATCATCACCACTTCCTCTTCATGATCTACTAGACTGCCCTCTTCCATGGCCTCTTCCTCGGCCTCTGTAGCTACCTCTTGAGCCACCTCTACCCCTGTGACCTCTTTTGAAGCCACCCCTACTTGAATAGCTTCCTGATCTGGTCTTGGATGACTCATGTTTCACCTAGAACACCTTCTCTTCCTTCACCTCAGTGGTTCTGCTAAGCTTCTCCTCATGGGCTTGCAATGAGCTTCTCAATTCCTCAAACTTGTAGGTTGACAAATCCTTTGATTCTTCAATAGCAGCAACAACGTGGTCATACTTCTTGGTAAGACTCATCAACACCTTACTCACTACAGTCTCATCACTCATGCTCTCCCTATATGATCTCATATGGTTCACTATGCTCGAGACCCTTGATAGGAATACTTGAACTGATTTCTTCTCTTGCATCATTAGAGTTTCAAACTCCCTTCTCAATGACTGCAACTTAACCGTGATCACTTTCTTATCTCCCATGTACTCCTGTCTCAATACTTTCCCAGGCTTCATGAGATGTTGTAGCTGCTGAGATCCTTGGAAAGATCTCATCATCCAAGGTTGTTTGGATAATAAATAATGCCTTGGAATCCTTCTTTCTTTTCTCCCTTAGTGGTTAATCAAGTGCTTCATTTCCATTGTGTTCAAACCCCTTCTCTACCAGGTTCCAGGCCTCTTGAGACTTGAAGAGCGTAGACATCTTCAAGCTCCAGAAATGATAGTTGATTCTCTTGAAAATGGGCAATCGAGGGTTGCCTGAGTTTCCATTTCCATTGTTCTACATTTTTCAGAACTTTTCTCTCTATGTGTTTCCCTTGTGTTTTGTCCTCACACTCACTCAAAACCCGAATCAAACCCAGTAACACAACCGTGTGTTTGCTCTGATTCCAAATGTTGTCAAATTGGACAAGAATCAACACCTCTAAGCTACCTTTGATCAACCAAAACACTAAGCTTCTACAACAACTTGTTCCTTTGTGATACAAAAGGGAACTAAGACTCAGAAACTTGAAAAAGCCACTTCTCCAATTACTTGAAAAACCGTCCACAGTTACATCCTTAAACATCAAAACACAAACTGGAAAACTACCCACTAACACACCCACTAACACGAGCCTAAACTGCAACATAACTGCACCCTTACATTCAACTACATACATACTTAAAAATGCACTTAACCTTTGACTACAAGCTAGCTAACTAACATAGTTTAGACTTAGCATAGGAAATTCAAATTATATTCTAACAATTGATTTAGACAACCCGGTAGGGACGATCACAAAATTCCGATCCGGATTTACCAATCAATATGCACTTGCACGTACAGTATACTCTTGGATTTGCAGCTCATTAAATTCGAGAATGTAAGCTGCAGGTTCTCTTTCGTCTTTAATTTCACTATCTATACATGCACCCAAATAGTTGATTGGGCTTTCAGCAAACCAACCCTAACGTAGGTATACCGTATATGGCTGGGTCTGAACAATCGTCGCATCGGCCTTTCCCTCTTTAAAGCCCTTTTGGATTGCTGAGAGAACGTGAGAAAGACTAGAGAGTCGACGTTGATAATATGAATAAACTAGTGTAGGTCTTGTCTCGTGTACGGAGAATACATAATGAGATTATGATGTGTTTCCTATAGTTTATTTATAATGCATTTTAGTCCTTTTTTTTAGGTAGTGTCAAATGTGTCTCCTCTCCTTGTCACATCCGGGTGGGCAATTCACCTTTATTTCTGTGTCCTTTTTTGTTTTCTTAGGAGCCAATAAGGTCACTGCAGCTGGCCATATGTAAGGACTATATAATGTTGTTTTCTTCCCTAAATGAGCAAGAGAGAGAGCATGTTTTCAGAGCTGCATCTCGACTGCTAGGAACCCTAAAACCCTGAATGTTTCCCTTCTTGATTTGATCATTTCTATGCGTGTTTCTGATTTCTGTTGCTTGATTTATCATCATTTGGCATCACCATTGCCAGAAGTGTCATCAAAGAGCTTCTTTTACATGGTATCAGAGCAGCAGGCTTGGTCATCTTGCTCGTGTTGGCTTTCGTTGTGACAGAAAATGAGTGTAAACTCAGCAACAGAGAATCAAGGTAACTTTGGTGATCCATTGTTTCTAGCTAATTCTGATCATCCTGGCTCTCAACTTGTTGCATCTGTTTTTTGATGGAATTAATTTCTTGCCATGGATGAGAAGGGTAATGATGGCCTTAGGGGCTAAGAACAAGTTAGGATTCATAGATGGGTCATGTGTGAAACCCATGCCAGTAGAGTCACTTGAGTCTCAGAAGTGGATAAGGGCTGACTATATGGTCCTTGTTGGCTTTTAAACTCAATGATTAATCCTATTAAGGAGAGTTTCATCTATGTTGATTCGACTAAACAGTTGTGGGTTGAGATATCTGAGAGGTATGGACAGTCTAATGGTCCACTTATTTTCCACTTTAAGAAGAAGCTTGGTGGAATTGAAGGTGATTTGGGATCAACTCCAAGTTCTAGAAGGGATTCTAGTGTGTACATGTGGTGGTATTGTTAATTGTAGGTGTGAACTACAGAAGAGGACGAATGATGCAGAGATGAGGAACAGACTAATGAAATTCTTAATGGGATTGACTGATTATTATGAGCCTGTCAGAAATCAGATCTTGTCCACTGATCGACCTTATGCCTAAGCTCAACAGGGCCTACTATCTTGTGACTCAAGTTGAATCCCAGAGAGAAGGAAAGAGGAGCACTGTCAATCAAGACTCAAGTGCACTGGTTGTCAACAAGCAAGAACGAAGAAACTTCACGAAAGCACCCTGGCAAAGAAATGGTGGCTTTGAGAGGAAGGAGTACAGAAAGGACAACTATGATAGGAATGACAAGACTGATAAGAGCAACAAGAGATGCAACTTCTACAATAAAAAAAGGCACTTCATGGATCAGTGTTGGAAACTGCACGGGTATCCAGAGTGGCACAAAGATGCAGGCAAAAGTTCAGCAAATAATGTAGTAGCTCATGAGCAAGACAATCCTCTTGAAAATGAGAAGTATCAAAAGGGAGGCAGTGACACAGGCTTTGACAAAGCTCTTGTGAATGCAGTTTGCTAGGAGTTTGCAAGATGATGAAGGGAAGAAGTGCATCAAACAGTAGCTCTTCAGTCAATTTTGCAGGTACTAGGTTCTTTGCCATTGTTAATTATGTTACTAAAAATGAAAGTGAGATGGAATGGATCATAGACACAAGAGCTAGTGATCACATGGTGAACAATGGTTCACTACTTTATGATTAAAAAAAAGGCTCATGCATCCCTTTTATGTTGGATTTCCTGATGGGCACATCATTCTTGTCACTGAATCAGGAAGGGTGATGTTGTCTAAGGAGTACATTACTCTTGAGAATGCCTTGTATGTGCCAGGCTTCAAACACAACATGTTATCTGTTGGGAAACTGGTTGACAGATAATATTTTAGAGCAATTTTTTACAGAGATGGTTGTGTGTTATAGGGCACGAGATGTCGAGAGTTTTTGCTCAGAGGTTACAGAAGAGGAGGCTTATACAGGATCCTACAAGAAAGGATAGAGGATGCTCCAAATAATGAAGCTCTCAATGGCATTGGTCACACTCCATATGTTCTTGTTTCAGCTAGAGCTGATTTTGATGTTTATCATGCTAGACTTGGACATTCCTCTATTTCTAAGTTGATACATTTAGAGTTTTTGAAAGGTTATAATATGGATGATGTGCTATGTGACACTTGCAGTTTGGACAAGCATCACAGATTGCCTTCTCAATTAAGTAAATTGCAAATGATATTTTTTATCTGTTACATGTTGATTTATGGGCCCCTTATGGGACAACTGGTGTTACAGGAGCCAAGTATTTCTTGACAGTGGTAGATGACCACAGTCGTGCTACTTGGACATTCCTTCTTAAAGACAAGATGGAAGTGTTCAAGAACATCAGAAATTTTGTTAAGTATGAAGACACTCAGTTTGGGAAGAAAGTGAAATGCATCAGGAGTGACAATGGGACTGAAATTGTGGAGAGAGATTGTATGGATTTCTTTGACACAAATGGCATAGTCACCAGAAAAATGCACCATACACTCCTCAACAAAATGGAAGGGTGGAGAGGAAGCACAAACATTTGATTGAGACAGCTAGAGCATTGAGAATACATGCTAATCTTCCAAATAGATTTTGGAGTGATTGTGTTCTCTCAGCAACGTCATGTGATAAACAAGTTGCCCACTATTGTGTTAGAATGGAATACAGCTTATGAGGTGTTGTTTGGTAAGAAACCAAGCTATGATAAGTTAAAAATTGTGGGGTGCTTATGCTATGCACCAAGGAGTCATGGGATTCGAGACAAATTTGCTGCCAAGGGTAGAAGGTGTGTATTTCTTGGTTATCCCAATGCTCAAAAGGCGTATAAGTTATATGATTTAGAGATAAAACAGGTAATCATAAGCAGAGATGTCATCTTCAATGAAGAAGTATTTCCCTTTCAGAAGAATATGTAGGGGACGGAGAAAATTGAGGTAACACCTGAGCTACCTCTAGTAAATCCAGCTTCTGATTATGAGGATGTTCAAATGCAGCATGTGATGTATGATCATTAAGAAGCAGTGCAAGTGGGATGTTCAAATGCAGCATGTGATGTATGATCATTAAGAGTCTTATGTGAACCTGAAGGAGGAGAGGAGAATTCTCCAAATCTGGTTGATTTTCCACCTTTGAGAAGGACAACTAGGACATCAACCAGACCAAGAAGACTCAATGACTATGTCTGCAATGCCATTTGTAGCAAAGATTTAGAGGCATTTCTCACTAGAACTCTGGAAAACTTAGAGGATTACATAAAGGAGTTTGCCTTTTGCAACATGGTAAGTGAGGACTACAAGCAGTAAAGGCTTCACTAGAACTTGCATCCTTTAAGGAGGTAGTAAAGGCTTCACTCGGATTGAAGGCAAGGACTACAAGCATACATTCTCTCCAGTGGGCAAGCTGGCCACATTGAGGATGATGTTTTCTCTACCTACCAAGAAAGACTGGGAGTTGTATCAGCTTGACATTAACAATGCTTTCCTTCATGGAACATTGAAAGAAGAGGTGTACATGTGTCCACCTGAGGGATATACAGTGAAACCTAGGCAATATTGCAAACTTTACAGATCCTTGTGTGGATTGAAGCAAGCATCCAGTCAGTGGAATGTGGAGCTAACACAGTTTATGATCAGACTTGGATTCAAGCAATCCAGAAATGACTATTCTCTATTTGTGATGAATGTGTCTAAGGGCCAACTGATGGCTCTAGTATATGTAGACAATCTCTTGATCACTGGTGATGACAAAGAGATGATTGATTATGTGAAAAGGGCTTTGCACAAAGCATACACCATAAAAGATCTTGGACTTGCAAGGTTTTTCCTAGGCCTTAAGGTTGCAAGATCATCTGCAGCTATTTCCTTGCACCAAAGGAAATACATTTTAGATATCATTGATGACTGTGGAATGATAGATTGCAAACCAAGTGATTTTCTCATGTCTAGAGGTCAAATTGAATCATGATGATGGTGATCCTATTGTTGAACAAGACAAATACAGGAGATTGATTGGCAGATCGCTCTTCTTGAATTTGACAAGGCCTGATTTGTCATATTCTATTCAACATTTGAGTCAGTTTATGAGTTCTCCTAGAAAGGCTCACATGGATGTTGCATTACATATAGTGAGGTACTTGGAAGGGACTGTGAATGTTGGTCTTATGCTTAAAAGATACTCGAATTATGGGTTAACATGTTATTTTGATGCTGATTGGGAAGCATGTGCATACAGTGCAAAATCCCTCACAGGATTTTGTGTGTTTTATGGGGGATCATTAGTCTCATGGAAGACTAAGAAGCAATAAACCGTGTCCAAATCATCAACAGAATCAGAATACAGAAGCATGTCAAAGACTTCAAGTGAGCTGGTTTGGTTATTTGGGCTCTTGAAGGATATGCAGATTCAATGTCCTCTGCCCATTCCCTTATACTGTGACAGTAAAGCAGCCATCTATATTGCTGCAAATCCAGTGTTCCATGAGAGAACAAAGCACATCAAGGTTGATTGTAACTTCATCAGAGAGAAGGTTTGGGAAGGTTTTATTCAGATAAACCATGTCCGTACAGGACTTTAAGTTGCAGACATTATGACTAAAGCTCTTGGAGAAGATCAGTGCAAATTCTTTCATGCCAAGTTGGGACTTGTTGATTGCTCCCCAAGTCCAACTTTAGGAGGGGATAATGAGATTATGATGTGTTTTCTATAGTTTATTTATAATGCATTTTAATCCTTTGTATTAGGTAGTGTCAAATGTGTCTTCTCTCCTTGTCACATCTGGGTAGATAATCCACCTTTATTTCTGTGTCCTTTTTCATTTTCTTAGGAGCCAATAAGGTCACTGCAGCTGGCCATATGTAAGGACTATATATTTTTCGTTTTCTTCCCTAAATGAGCAAGAGAGAGAGCATGTTTTCAGAGCTGCAGCTCGGCTGCTAGCAACCCTAAAACCCTGAATGTTTCCCTTCTTAATTTGATCATTTCTCTGTGTGTTTCTGATTTCTGTTGATTGATTCATCATCATTTGGCATCACCATTTCCTGAAGTGTCATCACAGAGCTTCTTTTACAATACATTAATACAATATTATAAATAATCTAGATAGATTCTAATAAATAAATAAATAATCTAAATATAAATAAATTTTCCCACAAAAAAAATACAGATATAAATAAAATTAGTTCGACGTATTATTACTTTAGTTTACTAAAGATATCTATGCACGAATGGATTGTGGCTACATATTATGAGTACATAATATTTTAATAATTTATTTTAGCCTTAAAAAACAATATAGATATAAATAAAATAACAATGATTAAATATTTAATTTTGATATAAATAATTCTCTCCACCAAAAAATAATCTATATATAAATAAAATAGCACCTATCAAATACTACATACTCCCTCCGTTAATTAAAACTTGACGTTTTACTATTCACGCACACATTTTTAGGTGTTAAAAACTATATAAAATATTAACTTTGATAATAATTTTTTAAAATAATATCATACTTATTACTATTAAGTATGAATTTATAAAAACAAATGTAAAAAAAGTTAATATTTTATATAGTTTTTATCGTTTTAAAAAAACGTGCATGAATAGTAAACGACAAGTTTTAATTAACGGAGGGAGTATTTATCTATTAATATTTTTTGGCAAGTATGACTATACAATCTTTTTCTATTTATATTTTTTCAATTAACTAAAATATACATATAGATAGATTGTGGCTTATATAACTTTCTATAAACTATGACAACATATTATTTTATTAAAATTTTCCCCTAGGATCAACCACAACGCGCCATGTAGAATTTTTCTCTCAAAAGATGAACCACAATGCACCACGTAGGACAATATGCATCGATTTTAGTTTATGTATATATATCAACATTATTAGCATATAAGATAGTGAGCTACTCCTCCTAAAGCCAATTGAATTTAGGATGGAACCCACTCGGCTTATGTGTTAGGGTACTAGCGCATGAGCGCACGTATGCACACGACCCCCATTCACGAGTCCTAATAGATTTCAGTATGGTACGTATCAAAGCATAAAAGCCAAACGATCGACCAAACTCATTCTGAGTAGATGTTGTCCTACGGGAGCCTGTTAAGAGAATGTGAAGAGAGCGGGAAGAGAAAAGAGTAATACGTTGATAATATGAACAAACAAGGATATAACATCACTCGACTTATGCTAGGCCCTTTTGGAATATGGGGGTTGTCCCACATTGAAAATATTGGGATGTTATGAACAACATATAAGCTTGGCAGACTACTCCTCTCATTGCCAATTGGTTTTGAGATGGAACCTCGTTGGGTTTGTATGTTGTTCGTGTATCCCGTACGTGGGCCCGCACACGACCTCCCTCCAGCTTGTTTTAGCCCCACCGGACCCAGATAGGTTTGGCTAGTTTCGATCTGAGCTTCGGATTAGTGGGGTTGCTGGCCTTGTTGACATGTCACGGGCATTGAGTTCCCATTTAATGCATGTGGCAAGTGCAACTTGTTGGCTAAAGTCGTTGCACTTGAGGGGGCGTGTTGGAATATAGTGGGTTGTCCCACATTGAAAATATTAGGATGTCATTAACAACATATAAGTTGGCGGGCTACTTCTGTCATTGCCAATTAGTTTTCAGATGGAACCCCGTTGAGTTTGTATGTTGTTCGTGTCTCCCGTACATGGGCCCGCACACGACCTCCCTCCAACTTATCTTAGCTCCACCGGGCCCAGTCGACTTTAACAGGCCCCAAAAATGATTACCGAACATGCGTCAAACTATGGGTGAAGCTGATCTAGAATCCGTGTATTTTTTACAATTTATAATAATTACCGATCTAAAAGAACTTGCACATGGCCTTCATTGTTTTAGAAAAAGCGTACGACAAGGTTTCGAGAGAGCTGCTTTTGAGATGCTTGTTTGAGAAATGAGTGACAGGGTCTTTTATTAGAGTCATCAGAGATATGTACGATGGAGCCATGACTAGTGTCAGAACTCCGTGTGGGGATTCTGACTACTTTCAGGTTAGTGTGGGGCTTCACAAGGGATCTGCTCTCAGCCCGTATCTGTTCACGTTAGTTATGGATACTCTTTTTGCTCCGCTTCAAGAAGAGGTTCGTTGGTGCATGATGTTTGCTCACGACATTGCGCTTATGGACAACTCTAGATCGGGATTGTTGCACAGGCTGGAATCTTGGAGAGAGGTGTTGGAGTCAAAGGGTCTTAGATTGAGTAGGACCAAGACCGAATACGTCCTCTTTCGCATCGGAGAGGTCAGGGACCCTGACTCGTCTGTGGTTCTGGGGGAAGATCTTATTCCCAGGAAGGAGGTTTTCATCTACCTGGGATCGTACGTTCAAAGTGACGGTGGATTAGACAGGGATATCGATCATCGGGTTCAAGCAAGGTGGTTGAGATGGAGAAAGGCTTTAGGGTTTCTTTGTGACAAGAAAGTCCCAATAAAACTGAAAGGAAAATTCTACAAAGTGGTTGTCAGTCCGACCCTTCTTTACGGACATGAGTGTTGACTAGTCACTAAAGCTCAGGAACAGAAGTTGTCAGTGCCATAGATGAGTATGTTGCGTTGGATGTGCGGGCTTACGAGACTTGACAGAATCAGGAATGCCGACATTAGAAGGAAAGTTGGAATGACGAGTACTGTTGACCAACTGCGGGAAGTCAGATTGCGTTGGTTCGGACATGTGCAAAGAAGACCTAGATCGACCCCGGTTCCAAGGTGCGAGATTCTAGAACATGGAGCTTTTCGTAGGGGGAGAGGTAGACCGAAGAATAGCTGGAGCCTGGATGGGGGCTATCCGTCAAGAACTCAATTTACTGCAGCTTTCAGAGGATATGTCATCAGACAGAGACAACTGGAGGAGACGCATACGGGTGTTGTTATTAATTTGTTTATATAGGTTTCCGTAAGAAGTGCTTTAATTTAAAATGGGGAAAATTTGTACAAGACATATGCTCTTTCCTTTTGCATTTGTTCGTGAATTTTGGTTCTTATTTGCCATAAGTGTATTAGCTCTATTTGAAGGAAGTCTGATATATACTCCGTCGTAGTACATAAAACGAACAGTAAGTCAAACGCTGTACGTATCTACGTAGTACCAATTTTAATTTCTGTATACATGAAACCATATCTAATAAAAGGATGTTTCCACATTCTATATTAGCTTGTAATCATATTTTTGTATTCATATATATATATATATATATATATATATATATGGTAGTAAAACTCCCATCATGATAAAAAAAAAAATTCAAAACTCCAAATAATTTATTACTCCCTCCGTTCAAATATGTAAGATTATTTACTTTTCGCCACGTAGTTTAAGGAACTAAATATTATATGAAATATTAATTTTTTTAAAGATATTTTTTTACATTTTAATACTTATTAATAAAAAGTGTTATATTGTAAAAAATTAATTTTAAAAAAATTAATATTTTATATAGTATTTAGCTCCTTAACCTACGTGCCAAAAAGTAAAAGATCTTATATTACCGAACAGAGGGAGTAATACACAAATAACAGAAAATACCAAAAAATTTAAACTACTCATAATCAACTTTTATTTTTATTATTTTCTGTAGGAAACTAGTGGAATAGCACTCACCTAGTACCCTACTGGTCTCTACCTAGTAATTATTCTGACTATGAGGCCCTAAAGGAAAAAAACACTAGTAGTAGTAAAATTTACTCCCCCTAAATTACTAATTTACCGCCAATTTCAATCATTAAAAGGTGAAAACAAAAACCCATAATATTACAGTAAAGAAAAAAACAAACAAACAAAAATGAAAAAACGCCTAAAAATCGCCACCTAACAGTGAGAACGGATAAGGCGGTGCGATAGCCTCCAACTCGATCCCCAACCCCACAGCCGGCGCGTCACAAATAAACCCCACAAAGCCGCCGCTCCCGCCGGCGTACCCCACCTCTCCGCCTCCAAACCAAGAAGTGTCCACCTCAGGCGACGACGAGGCCACGCCTAGGGAGTTGCTGCCTTCTTCCTCCTCCGTCCTGGCCGAATTAGACGCAGTCGCCGTTGCTCCGACTGACGGAGGCGATGGCGCTGACGTAATCAGGCGCCTCTTTTTTGCGCTGCCTTCGTCGTCGGCGCCGGGACAGATCTGCCTCTGCCTTGTCCTCCGCTCCCTCTCGAGCATCATCTTGGGCAAGATCTCGGGATCGTCGACGACTTTACAGAGGAACTCCATCATCTGCTCCGGCCGCCGCTCCGTAGTCTCCAGCCTCCTCGTCATCCGCTGTAGCTCCTTGTCCATCTCTTCCTGCTCCAGCCTCATCCTTCCTATCTCGATCTCCATCTCCTCCTCCGCCTCCCCTCCCGCCATCACCACCTCCTGATGGTTGCTCATCTGGCCGGGATTGCTCTTCTTCCTGACGATATTCTTCAGTAACTGCTTCTGCCCCCGGAGAAACCATTCGTTGGCGAACTCCCACCGATCCGGATCCACCTTCCTGAAGCCCTGTTTCATTGAATTCGAATCAGAAGGAATAATTTGATAGAAAAACAGATGAAGAATCGGATTAAGATCGAAAATCACGGACATAGGTGTTGAGCTGGCGGACGAAGCTGGAGAAATTGGAGTGCTTGAAATAGGAGGGGAGGACGAGGTGTGAGAAGAGGAGGGGGTCGAGGACGACGAAGCTGTTGTTGGCGCGGCCCCAAGAGATGAGGTGATCGGTGGCCGGATCGCTGACCATCTGGTAAGTCTTCATGACGAACGGGGCCACCCCGCCCGGTGAATCAGGACTAGTGAGGATCGGAAGGTGATCCATTTCCCATCTATACATGATCAATTACAGATTAATTTACATATATGATGATATGGCTCTGTGTGGATATCAAGTATTAAGAGTTTGTTTTAGTAATATACCCCAAATTAAAATTCGGCGGACCGAGGATGGAATTGAAGAGCTGGTTGTGGAATCAGGAGCCAAATATCGGAAATGGGGGAGAGTGGGGGTGGGGGTGTGTTGGGAATAGGAGCTGCCTTTGCTGTTGTTCAGATGGGCGGGATATGGGTTAGGGATTGGGGGTTTGGGGTGGGTGGTGGGGGGGGGGGGGGGGGGTTTGGGCGTTTGGGTATGGGGGAGACCCAGAGGAGGGACGGGCCACTGCAACACCACCCCTCTTCGTTATGTATTTGCTGCCTTTCTATTTTAGACCCTCCACAACCTGACAAATTATTTATTATTCTTTTATTCTCCTTTCTTTCATCATTCATTTCAGGAATATTTTTTTAATATAAATTTTAGGATACTCTATTCTCATCATCCATCTGCGTTAAAATACATGGACTTTTAACTTTTTACATAAGTTATAAAATACTCTACTTTTAAAAAAATATCATTATTATACTAACTTTTTTATAAATTTTATTATTTTTTAACACTCACTGCACATTTTAACTAATTAAATTATTTTAAAAAGTCAATAACACATAAAACAATACAAATCATTATAACTTTCTACCTACAAAACATTAAACCTCATCTATTGTTGGACAAAAATTTTAATCTAAAAATCCATGTATTATTGGACGGAGGGAGTAAAATTTTGTGTGATAACTGTTACATGATGAAAAAATAAACATAAATACTTTGAAATCAAATCTTCCCATTAATAATAAAGTGTAAAATAAATGTAATGTAAGATTTTGGTTGTATTCTCGTAGCTTGAGTTCAATATTTTTATACATGTCGATTGCTATTTTTTGGTAAACTATGTCGATTGCTATCAATCGCTGCATAATTTGCTTAACTATAATCCATTCCATCCAGACAAATAACCTAAATATTTTAGGAGGAAATTTGGTGAAAAAGCTCTTTTAGCATATTTGGTTAGCTAGATATGCCCATTAATTTGGTGAAAAAACCCTTGACCTCTTGCAAGGGAGAGGTAACCCTTGCAAGAGGTCAAGGGTTCAAATCTCATTACTTACACTTTGTGTAATTAAGTGGGTGCTCAAGCCTTCATTGGCTTGGGTGAGCCTGCCTGGTGGCTTGCCGCCTGGCTTGCCCGGTTCGGGTCCTTTGCAGGCTAGGGCTCGGACCCGTGGGGGATTAGTCGACAACCTCGGAACCCCCACGTCATAAAAAAAAAAAAAATTGTTTTTTTAGTATGCTTAGCCCATTAATTGTTTTTTTAGCTTGCTTAGCCCTCTTGACCGGTCAACCCATTTTGATGCCAACTTTTTTTTTTTTTTTATGCCAACTTTTTTTTTTGATGCCAACTTTTTTTTTTTTTTGTGATGCCATATTTTACCGTTTTGATGCCAATATTTTGTGGTGACAATTTTATATAATTGATGGCATAAGAGCTTAAAACGTGGAATCAAAATATTGTCACCTTATTGTCACTTTTCTAATGAAATGATTGGATGCCTTTTTTTTAATGCCACTTTTTTAAAACATTGATGACATTTTTTGTGATGTCATATTTTACCGTTTTGATGCCAAAATTTTATTACATTTTATTTTCAATCTGATGCCACTTTTCTAATTAAATTATTGGATGACACTTTTTTTAAACTTTGATGACATTTTTTGTTTACTCTAATGTGACGTTGACCATTGATGCCATTTTGAAAAATTTGTATCACATTAAAGAAAAAAATGTCATCAAAAATACTACTTTGAAAAAATATCATCAAAAATATGGGCATCACGGTAAAAAAAATATTATAAAAAAATTGACATAAAAAAGTGGCATCAAAGTGAAAATAAAATATAGTAAAATTTTGGCATCAAAACGGTAAAATATGGCATCACTAAAAAAAAAAAAGTTGGCATCAAAAAAAAGTTGGTATCAAAAAAAAAAAATTGGCATCAAAATGGGTTGGTCAACGTTGACCGGTCAACGGTCAACCGTTGACCGGTTAATGGTCAAACGGTTGACCATTGATCAACCCACCCAATTGGGAAAGAGGCTAGGGCAAACTAATTAAATTGATTTATGGGCTAGGTGATTATTTGAATATTTAAAAAAGGTCAAGTACCAAAATCGCCCATATTTTAATTAGTTTTATTTATTTATTTATTTATTTATTTAGTTTTGAAAAGCCTAACCAACAAATAGCATTGAATATACCAAAAATTTAACTCGTGTGCACAAGTAACCCCTCCAAATTTTACAACATTAGCAATTGGACCCAAAATTAAAAGAACTAACCAGTGCACCTAACTGCCATTTGAAAGTAACCATAATCATGAGGTTATTAATTGGCCATTCAAATCAACTGCAAAAGGAAACCCACATTTGGAAGGTCAAATGAGAGATGAGCAGTTGCACAAGGAAATTCAGGCGAAGCTTTTCCAAAGGAAGAAGACGGCAAGGCAGCGAAGAAAAAATAAATGGATTTTGA
The DNA here is from genome assembly GCA_037127255.1 of Persicaria tinctoria. Lineage (NCBI taxonomy): Eukaryota > Viridiplantae > Streptophyta > Magnoliopsida > Caryophyllales > Polygonaceae > Persicaria > Persicaria tinctoria. The sequence goes on along the minus strand of JBANSL010000006.1, from coordinate 52,229,732 downwards.
AGAAGAACCTTCCACCCACGAAGAAATCAAGCTTTAACCCTCTCTTGAACCTGAAAACGTTCTAAATTGTTGCATTGTTGATAGTCATGCGGGTTGGGGAGAACGAGTTGAAATTTTGTTGAAACCCTAAGTTTGTGGGGTTTGTGCAGTTATGGGAGTGTACTTGGGGATTTGAGGAAGTTGTGATGTGCAAATGATGATGGTAATCACCATTGATGGAAACATGAAGTTTAAATTGAAGGTATGAATGGGTTGGAATGGAATTGAAAATCTCGATTAACTAGGGAAATTCGGAATTGTGGAACTTGTGGATGGTAGTGAATTGCACGAGTTTAGCATGGTTAAACCTTTGTGTGACATGTGTTAGTAATTAATTAATCAGGGTTTGGGTTAGGAAAACAAAGCATGATTCTAATAGTCAAGAAAAGGAGATGATAGAATGACTATGAAGATGCAAAAAATTTGGATGATAATAGGTTCATGTCACACATTGTTTGTTCTACAATGGTGGGTTTACAAAAGAAAGTCATTTGTTCGTTGTAAGATAATCTATAAGAACTTCCATCTTACATATTAGTACGTAGGTTGCATATTGGAATATCTTGCTTATTAGATGTTGCTTAAAAAGTTACAACTGGGACAAAAAGGAATTGGGTGAGATCAACAAACCTATATAAAGGGCTTGAAAATCATTTACTGGCACATATTTTGGATTTTTTTTTTTGTACCGGCATTCATTTTGTAATTACTGACACTTGTTTTAGGAATATGTAACCTTTAGTGTGCACACTTGTATCTCAGGTATAAAAATAAGTAAGTGATGGTTAGAACTAAAGTAGGGATGGTCGATCCTGCCAATGCCATCGAACAAGAAGGTAAACCAACATATGCTTTTCCCCGATTCGTTTTAGTGACACTAATCGTTTACTTGAGATGTATTTGCAGCCCACATATGCTCTTTCCCCTGAGAAGCACTTTAGAGGGAGAGCAGACCATTTCTCCAGGAAAGGGCTCCTTCGCCATATGGACAACGCCCTTGTCATTGCAAATTAGAAGAGGCTCTTGGATAACCCCGCGAAGGGGATTGTAAGACTCTCTACCCATGTCACATTCTCCGCCACCCTTATTCACTACTTCCTCGCATTAAGGAAATAACAATTCTCCAATATTAGATTATTGAAAGAAAATAATCACCTATTATAGGGAAACTAAAATGGGAGATAAAATTGCAAGCCTCCAATATTAGATTGTTGTAAGCTAAATCTAAACGATTTTATTAGTTAGATATCCCAATCCAAAACACAAAGAGAAATCTTATATAGTTTATGGTGTTAAATAGAGAGAAGTGGATAACACATATTTTGTATAAGCATTCTAAGTAGCTTTAATGTAGTTTTTTGGTGCATTAGATAGGTTTTATAACTAATTCACATTCTTGATCATTTGGTATTCGAAGTTCGAAATCTACTGCTTTAGTGCTTATTTTTAGATCATAAGATTAGAGCTTGGAAGGTGAAGAAATCATGGATCAAATGGAGCTAGGAAGAGCTAAGGAAGAAGCCAAGACAAGTCAAGAATAAAGGGAGTAAGAAATCAAGACATAAGAGCGGAAATGACAGCGAGCTACAAAAGCTATCCACGCGGCGAGCGGAACGTAAAACGAGATTTCCCAAGGCCTCGGAGAGAACGGCGCTCGCCGATCTTGCTATTTCAGAAAGTCCGAATTTCGTCCGAAATCTTATCTTTATGGAAACTTTTATCCAACTATTCTAGGGTTTTGGCCGACACCTTTAGGCTATATTAATGGTTGTTTTAAGTAGTTTTTATTCATTCAAGCATTCATTAACATTACCCTATAGTAGATTAGAGGATTGAAATTTAGAGATCCAAGGTATGTCATGAGTACTTAGGATTCTTGAGGTTTTGTCTACGATTCAAGACTTAGTTGGTTGAATTGCGAGACTTAATTTCTATGTTATTCTTAGTTTATTTCATTGCTCTAGTGCTTATTATATGTTGTTGATTCTATCTTGATTGTACACCTTGGTAGAATTGCATCGCGCTAGGGTTTAATTGATTCGTAAAAGGATAATTATACCTTTTGTAGCAAGCATAATCGAGTGGTTCCGTGAGGAGGATCTTGGTTGTATAGGGTAATGACATCTTGGTTAAATATCGGTTCCTAAGTTGTTAGGGTTAAGGAAGTGACAAGTCTTAATATCAAACTAATGGCTTAGGAGGGTTGGTACTGTCATTACGCCAAGACTTTTGGAATTTGTCCTACTTTATTCTAAATCCAAACATGGTAAGGGTTGCATATAGTGTAAGAGATTGACATTTCCGCGAGGAGTGTTAATCTATTTAAACCAAAGTCGGAATAACATTAATTGCATTCATTGCATTAGAATAACTATAAATTGACGTGCATTAGGGGAGATCGATGTCTATGCTCGCTCCAATCAAATAAATTTATGCTCGAATTCCCTCTATAGTATAGTGGAAATCAAGGTTGATCCAATGGAGTATGTCAGCAGTTCTATCCTAGTTGTTTTTATGCTCGAAAATAGGGGAAATAAGGGCATAAGTGGCGGCTGTAGTCGGTGGCAAATTCACTCAAATCGGCTCAAGTAGCAAGTAAATAACACGAATGCAATATATGAGAAATAACTTCCAAGATTAGGGCTTACCACAACAACAACCACATGTATAAATCAATGAATCATATGAGAAATCATGCTTTCATCTTAAAGAGATAGCTTTCGCAAACTCAACAAATAGATAATTGAGGTGATCACATAAAACGTATTCATTTCTACCATTCTTAATTAGATCCCTTTTACTTTCGTCAAAGATCCATAATTACTATCAATGTTAGCAATCTCCTCTTTCAATTCAATTGCAACAATGAATTCCCTCAAACTTTCATCAAAGGGTTAAGCACATGGGTAGAATAAGATAAAAAAACATCAAATAAACATAGATTCATTCATCCACACACATGCTTATTGTTGGGTTTACCCCAACCCTAGAAGAAGGGGGGACTACTCACTCACTGCAAGGAAAAACACAAAAACAATGGAAGAATTCATAATCTTAAATTGCCTAAAGCCAAACCTTAAATTAACGTTCAAGCCTTCAACCAAAAACTCCAATTGTCGTTCCTTGCTCCTGTAATTTAGCCGTTAGAGAGATTATTGATTCCTAATTAGCCTCTAATTGACTTTATTTAAAGATAGAAATTAAGACTTAATCTCCAAGGAAAGAGATTTTATCTTAGGAAAATAATATAATCTATCTATGGAAGGATAAAATATCCCAAGTCTATCTAACTAAAAGATCCTAAAAGAAATTTAGATGAAAACCCTAATTAAAAAGCCCATTAAGTAATAAAAAATCAGCCTGCAAAAACTACTCCTGGTGCGAAGGGTATCGGCGCCGAGGGTCTGGGTGTCGGCGTCGAGGGTCTGTTCGCTTACAGTGCTACTAGAACTCGCTAGGTGTCAGCACCGAGGGGGCAAAGTTCGACGTCGAGGCTCTGTTCGAACGCAATAGCCTTTGTTCTTCTCCAACTTTTCGACTCTGACTTCAATCGCACTTTTCCGAGTCCTCGTTCATCCAATTGTCGCATATGAATATGCGTTGGAAAGCTCTTTTATAGGACTACAACTCTCATGTAGGCTTCAGAACTTGAATCGAAGTGATGGATGGCGAAAATAAGGCTTTTCTTCGGCTGCACCACTTTTACCTTTTGCTTGGCTTCTCTATTGCCTTCATGATTTTTCATTAAGCTCTAAAGTGCATCGAAACTCTTCCAAATCACCTCCAAAACCTATAAAATCAAACCGAAGCTTGTGTAGACTCCATATCTTGTAATATTAAGCATAACTACACATTTTCCTTACTTTCCCAACGTAAAAGCTAATAAAAAGACTTGAATGAAATAAAAACATGATGTAAAATAAGACTAAATATGCGGACATCATAAATCAAGTCATGGATCTAGTAAACCAACCAATGTCGCGAATTGTAGATGAAACCACACTCTTCTCTTCTATCTTTTATTCGTTCTTGTTAACATTCCTTATAGTTTATTTACATTCTAGTCTTATCTTTCCTTACTTATTGATAAATACACATTCACTACTAGAATACTGCAATTAGACATTATGAGATTTAAGTCTGTCAAACAAATGCCTGATGTTAAATTAGTCTATTATATCGGTTTTTAAATTTGTGATGTTGAACAAAAAATAGAGATCGGTTATATTTTTTGACAGATATTAAATTGTTCATTAAAAATAAATTAAATTTTCTTGTTCGGAAGGCGCATAAATGAAACACTTGGAAAAAATAAATTAGAGGGTTATCAAAATTTGAAAACCCGCTCAAACATATGTTGAAATACTTGGAAAAAAAATAAAGGCTTCCTTTTATTCCTCTATTCCTCAAAATTAAACACCCCTCCCTCACTCCTCAAAAACCCTCACCGCCATTCAAGTGCAGTGGGGCACCACCTCCATCGTCTGGGTCTTCGCCACCACAAGATCTATCCACCCTCCCCCCAAATCCCCGCCTCCCCTTCCTGTGCGCTCTCCCTCCATTATTGTCATCACTAAACCCTCACGCCAATGGTGTTCTCCTCCTTGTGTACTTCCGGCGGTGTCTCCCTTCCTCAGATCTGAGTTGATTCACCGGTGTTCTCCTCGTCGGTCTCCACTTCCATCGTTCTGTGTGATAACTCTTGGTGAAATTCAGGTAATACATGTGAATCCATCTCCTTTCAATTCGCGAGCCCTAACTTGATTCGCGAGCCCTCTCTCTGTCGACTTCTCAAATCCACTGTAAGCTCTCTCTCTCCATCTCTCTGTTGAAGAATCTACGGTTTGTTATTTGCTGCGATTTTGGGTTCTTAAAATAAATCGATTTTGGGTTCTTCTTGTAGATCTAGGGTTTGTCGTTGATCTAGGGTTTGTTGTTTGTTGTATATGTTTGATCTCCAGGCCAGTATTTGAGAGCACAGACCAAGTCTTTCTTTTCCCTCTCTGGATATTCTCCCTCCTCATTACTCAGATCAGACTCCAAATCCTTCTCATTGTTACAGCTGCTGCTTGAGGAGGATTTATTCAACCTGCAACTTCTCCTGACTTCTTGATGTTCAATCTCCTGGGTGCCTTGCTTTTATACTGCTTTTAGTCTTTTCTTTCCCTACAAACTTTTCTTTCTGGAGGTTTATACACCCAGTTTGTTCTTGATTTTGGTTTCTTTCATCCCTATTGTCTTGTTGATTCCTTTCAGCCTCAATATCCTTATTATGTTCAACTAATACATGCCATCTGTTCTGATTCTGTTGAGGTTTTAAATCTGACATGATATGTGAATCATAAAATTGCTGCAAGATTTGTTGGATCCAGGGCTTTCACTTCCAGTTGTTATCAAAGCTCGTGTTTGTTTGGCAGTTAAGTTTTACACCTCAATCTACAAGAGTTTGTTATATGTACACTTTTTCTTTAAAACCAATTCATGTGTTTTTAATGCATCGAATGCTAGTAATGGTTCCAGCTCCCTTTTTTTTTTTTAGTTTATGGATTTTATGTTGTGTTTAATGGTTTTCTCTAACATTGCCTTTCTTTGATGTCTATGTAGTTACATGCTAATAAGCAACAGGATCCAAAACTCATGGAAGACATAATTAAACTCATTAAGAGGAATGATTTGACATTGCAACCTTCTATTGCACTATTGTCTTCATGTATGATGCTTAGAGAAAGTAGCTTCTACTTAAGTTTAATGATAAATCTACTTAAGTGAGAAAGTTGAAGCTTTGTTGGTAACTTTTCTATTTCAGGAGATTTTGAAGCTTTATGGAAAATTGAAAAGTTGAGATCAGATATGTACAAAAAACACAATCTTGAAAGTGGGTGTGCGTGTGCCAAGGTATTTTACCTAATATAATATGTATCTCACAATGCTATGTTGAATGGTTGAAGATTTACCTACTTTATTTAGTACTAAATTCAGAAACTAACTAGATAAGGATAACATGGAGAAAATGGCTAAAAACTAGGAAGTGGGAATGAGAAACAAAGTTAACTAACTAATTTATGAAGGAAAGTGGTCGTAGTGTAATGCTGATTTCATACAAGTATACAACTCTACTCCATTAATGCATCCTTTTAGCATCCATTTAACTTCCTGATTATATATTTATATACATCTCTATGCATTTCTTGCAATAACATCTCTTAACTTCCCGTAAGGATCTCTCTTTCCTTTCTTGGTGCTTTATGTTCTGTCTAGAGCTCAATGTTCTTTTATTTATGTTGTATTGTGTTATATACTTTGTTGTACTATTGGAGGATTGCACCGGTTTTAATTTAATTGTGTTTGATGTTTACGAATGTGCTGATTTCATACAAGTGTGTTTATCTTTTTTGCCAAATGCAGAGCATCAGGAAATTGGAGTGTCCGAAGGAGCTTCAGCCTCCTGATATCAGGTCTAAAGTTCATGTCAATCTTGTATGGAAGGAAGAGAATTGCCCTGTAATCTTCAATTTTACATTTCAATGCTTCTCTCTCTTGCTTAGCTAAGTTAATTTTCCTTTAACAAACTTCATCCATTCATCTAGAATTCGAAGTATTTGTATTTGCAACTACTTGGGGATCTCAATTAAGTATGCCTTTATACTTCTAGGAATCGTCCTTTTACTTCCAATTCCATTATGCATGATTTGAGGTTTTAGTGGTCTTTTGGTCTTTAGTTTTGAACTTTTGTTTGCTTGTTGCCTAAAGCATTTTGTGGCTGGTCAACATTATTTGTTAAACTTTCTCTTATTTATCCTCATGCATGATTTGAGTTTTCAGCAGTCTCTTGGTCTTTATTTTTGATTTTTTTCTCTACTTCTTGCCTAAATGCTGGCCAAAATTATTTATCACGCTTTCTTCTATTTATCCTCAAATGTGCCCATATTTTTCCAGTTTCTACAACTTAAATGTCAGTTCCTTGACAAATGAGGTCAATGTTGCCTTCAACTAACCTTCCCTTTAAAACTATGGAAAACGGCTAAACAAATTAGGTCTAGGATCTAGATTCTATCATTTTAGGTGATCATGTTTTAAGTGTCTCATATTTGACATATTTCACTTCACTTGAGGTTTAGTTCCAGTTGGATTCGGAGTAGGATCGTCAACTTTTCCTGCGACATAAGAGTATCCTCAAATGTGCCCACATTTTTATGCTTTGAGGAAGGAGGTGGAGACTGGAGAGTGTTGAAGAGATAAGAGTATCTGCTGGAATGAGTTTAAACAGAAATATAATTGATATATGGGAACAAATAGAAGGATTATGGTAACACTCATTCTTTTGTCTAAAGGTGTTGATAGAACGACTTCAGCTAAATCATGTTCATTAAACTAGAAGGACTAGTTTAATGAACATGAATGATTACTTCATTGTTTTTTTGAGCAATTGTTGATGAGTTTCTTAAATATTGAATACTCATGAAATCCATGCAGGAAGTATGTTTCCACACTCAGAGGCGGTCATTTTTGCTCTATGGGCTCTCTCTTGTATACTATTCCTACTTGTACTGATTTGCTAATCAAACATTTGTTTTAGATTATTGTTCTTCTCTTTTGAAGGACTAATTTTGTTGTTATACTCACGTCCTAGATGCATACTGAATTGTTTTCATACACATATATTTAGGAAGGAGCCATTTTTCTATGGACATGACAACTATGATCACTTGGTGAAGATAACTGAGGTTGGCGTGAGCTCCACAAAATGACAATGTATGCTTTAATTTCTCAAGTGCTCAAGAGATGGAATGGTTGCTCTGTGTTACTCTTGTGAAATTTAGGTTGTCTTGATAATCTTCAGTTGTTGTTATTGTGATTTTTTGTGGAGTTGGTGCTGGTGCAGGCGCAATCCTCTTTCAGTATGTACCCCTTTGTTTATTGCCTCCCATCAATTGTAAAAGTGTATCTTTCAAGTATCTATTCTTTGTAAAACATTTGTAAATGTCAATTTTGCGTTTATTTTAATGTATATGTTCTATAAGTACCCATCGTTTGCGAAATCTTATTATATGAAAAAAGGGTGTTGTGTATCGAACAAAAAACATCGAATTATAGATGAAAAGCGTTGTGCCTGAATAGCTATGAAATCGAACCATAACATAAAAATGAATGTTAGTATCATTATAGACACCGTCTAAATAATCTAAATCAATGTGTAACATATGTTTTTACGTCACAATGTTAATATAAATTGATATATATTACTAGCAATAACATCTTTATATCTTTATATAAGTCTAAAATGAGGTCCATATCGTATTAATAGATCAGTTATGTACATATTTTATATGATAGATTATTTTTAAACCATAAAAAATCACTAATTATATATACGAAATAAATATACACAAAATCAATATAATAAAAAAGATGTCTAGTTTGTTTTAATACATTGATTATTTTAAAAATAGTGATGTAATTGTAAAATTTAGGTATAAAGTGAACATCTTCAAAAGCTTATAAATGAAAAATAATGAGGCTTTAACAATAAGTGAACATGTCAAAAATAAATTTGAGGGGCAGATTTATATCTCTATTCAAAATAAAATAGATGTTTTAACCAAGAAAAGACATCGGCCTAAAACTGATGTAGAAAAGTTGATCTTTTACTACACGCACAAAGAGATCGGATTTTTTTTTTTGAAAGACATCTGTTGTGAACCGATGTCTAATTGGATTTTTCTAGTAGTGATTGCATCTGAAATACTTGGTTCTCTATGAGTTCGACCTCTTACTTGCTCACTATACAAGTTTGTTGGTTTGGGAATTGTTATTTTGGAAGGTGAACCGAGTGCATTCACCTCACTTCTAGAAGCTTTTAAGAGAATTTTGTGCGTAAAATTCTAGAGTGTAATTTGGGTGAGTGTTGTACACACATCTTGTATCTTTACCTTTCTATATATGAAAGTTTTGAGGAAGTCTTAGAGACAACACGGTCTACCAAACACTTTTGAGTGTGCATGTGTTTTATATTATTCATTTTCATTCTCACCAATTGACGGAGGAAAAGTCGTTGATTTTCCTTATCAAAATAATTCTCAAACAAACAAACTAGTATAGGATGCAAGTAAGGGGTCGATCCCACGGAGAAATAAGTATTTACAAGAATTGTGCAATTATTGAATAAAAGGCAAAATATGGGAATAAAGTAAATAAAAGAAACTAATCTAAATAAATACAAAGGATAGATAAAAGAGATGTTTCCATCCACAAATTCTCGACATTTGTTTGCATTATTGGTCGTCGAATCCAATTAAGTTTTCTCTACATATTCCTTCCACCTTAGTTTGAATATATTAAAGCACAAAGAGAACAATTAATCCCTTACAACTTTGTGCAACCTAAGCACGGACAAATATTTAACATAAAGATAGCATAAATAAAAGAAACTAATCTAAATAAATGCAAAGGATAGATGAAAGAGATATTTCCATCCACAAATTCTCGACATTGGTTGACATTATTGGTCGTCGAATCCAATTAAGTTTTCTCTATGAATTTCTCCCATCTTAGTTTGAATAGATTAAAGCACAAAGAGCACAATTAATCACTTACAACTTTATGCAACCTAAGCACGGATAAAGATTTAACATAAATATAGCACAAATTCCTAAGAATCTAGGCATATGAATAACACTAGGTATGCAAGGTAACCGATGTTTAAGACAGAGGTCGAAATCCCTACTTAGTTATAATCAAACAAGGTTCTCACAATCCTAAGCATGCTACTAAGGAATTCATTCAATGACAAGAGAACAAATAACTAGCAAGATACTATTATGGCAGCCAATCAAAATAATATCTTCAATAATCGCAAGGGAAATCGAAAGACATTAAAGAGAGAAACAATACTTCATTAGAAACTCACAAACAACCAACCAAGTCTCGAATGCGTAGATGAAAACAACGGAGAATTAGCCAAACATGACTTACCTAACTTCCTTCTCTAGAATGGAAAACAAAACCTAAACTAATGAATCGAATAGAGAACAGGGATGAGAATATGAATGTTAGAATGCCTTCAAACGGCTGAGAAAAGTCTCTTATAACACCTAAAGACGCCGGACGAACCCTAGAATAGAGTTTCCATAAAGATAGAATTTGGTCGCGTTGCGCAGATCTAGAAACAGCGATAATGGCTGGCACCACTTTGACAACTTCGACACATTGAATTTGTAATGCAATTTATCGAATCATCGTTCGTCCGATTGACACATATGAATATGCGTTCGAAAGCACTTTTCAAGGACTACAACTCTCATGAAGACCTCAGAAGCTAAATCGAACTTATGAGAAGCATAAATAGACGATTTCTCCACGTCCTTCATTTCCGCTCATGTTCTTATGCTCCTTAGCTTCCCAAATCGATTTCTAAACATTCCTTGGCTTGTTACTTGATCTTTGGACTTCCTTCTTGGTCTCTTCCCAAGCTCCTAACCATGTTAGCACTACGAATCTGCATAAATCCAATAAAATAGCGTAGTTTCTGAACTTTACCACTAAAAGAGCATAATGTGCAATTAACCATAAAACATGATTATATGACAATGAAATGCATCTAAAACCATCCTATAATGCCTACTAAAATATGCCTTATCAAACTCCCCTACATTTAAGCTTCACTAGTCCTCGAGCGAATAATAAAAAGCAACCTATACCTACAAGTTCATCCTTTATGCAATGACCTCGATCAAAAGTAAATCAATTTGAAAGGAACACAAGATCAAGTGAATAAACATCATAGCATGTATTTAGTGATCAAAGAATAGAAGTAGACGTCATCCAACCTCATCGGGTAATTGTGTTCCACTTATGCTCTCATGTGTTTAAGCTTTAAAGTTCAACTCTCAACTCAATCCAAAATGCACTAAGCTCATAGAAATTGACAACAATATCTCCAAATCTCCACCGAAATGTCATCACTTGCGTAAATAATTAAAATAAGCAATTCGGCTCTAGATTTCACTCTTTTTTTTTTCTTTTTTTTTTTCATTTTCACTTCTTTTATCCATTTTCCCTTCTTTTTCTTGCTTTGCTTTCTTTCAGCTTTGGTGTATTCCTTACGCGAGTCGCAAACATGGGTGTCATGAATGGTCCCGGTCTATCAACACCTCAACTTACTTGAATAAAGTCCACTTGAACATCTTTTTACGCGAGTTGCAAACATGGGTGTCATGAATGAACCCGGTTACTCAATGATCAATCTTCCTTTCTTAGTGGATAGATTTCAACACCGTTTGATGCAAATCATACCCATTGGTGTCATACATAGATCCGGTTACTAAGTGTATCAACCATTGCGAAATTATTTCATTCAAACTCACAAGCAACTAAAGCCAAATATTAAACATAATAGCATAAACTCCACAAGCAACAAACATGTGAGTCGGTCTTGACAATAGGTAATGAAGTCAATATCAAGAGGTAGAAACATAAGGAGAGTAAATCACACATATAAGCAAAATGAATTATGAATGATTCCAATAAGTCTAAAACATTCTCACAAGGGTCATGTTTTGTAGGATTTCAAACATACTCTAGCTAGCTTAATCATAAATGCTTAATTACATCACCAATCATGCTCCATAAGAAAACATTTTAAAGATATAAGACTAAGCACTTCAAACTTATCGTAGGATTTACAACTTCATATCATAAGAAGATATAGAGTTTCAGTAATTAAGGTGGGTTTTGGAATAACAACATATTATATGCAATGCATTATATTTTTGGATTTTGAATTTTAAGATTTTTTTTCGATGTTAAAATGCATCTAAAAACTAAGTTAGAATTTTTAAAGTGCTATTGAAATATGACCCAACTACATGCACTTAATCCCTCCCCCACACATAAATATGTCATTGTCCTCGATGAAACATAAAAGACAAGAAAATAAAATAATAAAAGCAATGTGAGGGAAGAGGAAACTTACTAAATCTCTTGTGGTGGTGATGACAGATAGCTCGGAAGGTGTTCATCAATTAAATCAACCAATCAGCCAAAACAGTAATTTGTCGCAACAGCGAACAAAGGACTCACGACAACGAGATGAAGGCCTTGGCTGGGCTTGGGAGTGTGTAACTCGCTGGGGCGAGAAGGTGAATTTCGCGGCCGCGAATAGTGGTATCACGACGGCAAAAAGTGCATGAAAATCTGCCCAAGTCGGTACAAGTGAGTACCGAGTCGGTACGAGCTCAATAAGAGCTACTGTAAAGAAGTTACACGTTTCGCAGCGGCGAAATGGGGTTGTCGCAGTGGTGAAAACGCCATGTCCGAGCAGCTGCTCGTCCTTTGCAATCCATTCTTCCACCTATCTTGCAAATTTAGCATCACCAACAGTCCAAAAATACTTTCAGAGGCCCATTATACATCGAATAGGAACTCTAAAATTTATTGAAATTGAAATATTAAACAACTAAATAGAAATTTAAAAGCGAGAAAATAGCAAACTTACCTTGGGCTGCCTTCCAAATAGCGTCCTTGTTTATCATCTAAGACTCGACGGTTTATTTTTCCTGCCTTCAAGACTCATTCAGACATTGTCAACGCCTTTAAAAGCAAATCAAACATGAAAAAATAGCGTCCTTGAATGAACACTAAACATGAAAAAATAGAAAGCTAAAGATATGAAATTAAAGAATGTATTTAACTTATCATGTGTCTGAGCTTGAATTTTCGCTAAGGGTATGTAGTACCACCAACACAGTTACGCTGATGGTTTGTAAAAGTTGTGCTCCCAAGGATCATATTCACCAAAATCAACAAAAGTGTAAGAAGCATCGTTACCTTGCTTAGGAGCCACATAAATCGGCTCTGGACTTACTTCCTCGATGGATGTGGTGGAGTTGAGCTCTTCGGATGAATCAGGAGCCAAAAAAAATGGATCCTCATGCGCACTTTCATGAGACTTCACTTGAAGAAACACTAGCTCTTCTTCTTCATCACATTCCTTGTTAGAGAAGACATTCTTATTGATATATCCCTCCTCAGTTGGCATAATGCAATTTGGGAAGAAGGAATGAGGGAATGAGTTAAACCAAATGACTTTGATAGGCTCTTCCACGCTTGTATCAATAGGGATTTCTTCTTTATTTTCAATTGGGCATGTATCTATAGGTGAGGTGGGGATGATTTCTTCGGGTGGAGGAGAGGCCAAAACACATGGTTCCTCATGGGTCGACTCATGAGACTCCATATCAATGGGCATCGGGCTTCCTTCTCCATCTATACTATCATCTAAGCTATCTATAGAAGTAATGGTGGGCGCCGATGGAGAACCAGCGAGCACCGATTTTCCAGCAGAATCCTCATCAGAGAAATCATACATCTCCATATTTTCCTTATATCTCCTGCATATTGCCTCCAATTCTTGCTATGCTTCCAACCTTGCTACTCTTTGAGCAAGTTGACTCAATTGCTCCAATATGCTCTTGCGTTTATCATCCGCCACTAGGTAACCCATATAGAAGAAAATATCCTATAATTCGGACCATTCCAACCCTTCAAGGCTTCCGTTATTGACGGATTCGGCAAATATTTTGGAGCCGAGAGTCATACCATCAAGCACACAACTAATTTTTTCCTCCCAACTATATTGAATACCCCATGACGGGGTTAGATATATATATATATATATATATATATATATACAAATTAATAAATACACAAAACAAAGAAATAAACTTGATTCCCCGGCAACGGCGCCAATTTGAAGGAGAGAAACTCGTTGATTCCCCTTATCAAAATAATTTCCAAACAAACAAACTAGTATATGATGCAAGTAAGGAGTCGATCCCACAGAAAAACGAGTATTTCCAAGAATTGTGCAATTATTGATTTAAACGCAAAATATGGGAATAAAGTAAATAAAAGAAACTAATATGAACAAATGCAAATGATAGATAAAAGAGATGTTTCAATCCACAAATTTTTGACATTTGTTGGCATTATTGGTCGTCGAATCCAATTAAGTTTTCTCTACGAATTCCTCCCATCTTAGTTTGAATAGATTAAAGCACAAAGAGCACAATTAATCCCTTACACCTTTATGCAACCTAAGCTTGGACAAAGATTTAACATAAAGATAGCACAAATTCTTAAGAATCTAGGCATATGAATAACACCAAGTATGCAAGGTAACCAATGTTTAAGACATATGTCAAAATCCCTACTTAGTCATGATCAAACAAGGTTCTCACAATCCTAAGCATGCTACTACGAAATTCATTAAATGACGAGAGAACTAATAACTAGCAAGATACTATTATGGCAGCCAATCACAATAATATCATCAATAATCGCAAGGGAAATCGAAAGACATTAAAGAGAGAAACAATACTTCATTAGAAACTAACAAACAGCCAACCAAGTCTCGAAAGTGCAGATGAAAACAACGGAGAATTAGCCAAGCATGACTTACCTAACTTCCTTCTCTTGAATGGAAAACAAAATCTAAACAAATGAATCGAATAGAGAACAGGGATGAGAATAAGAATGTTAGAATGCCTTCAAACGGCTGAGAAAAGTCTCTTATAAAACCTAAAGACGTCGGTCAAACCCTAGAATAGAGTTTCCATAAAGATAGAATTGGGTGGCATTGCGCAGATCCAGAAACAGCGATAACGGCAAGCGCCGCTTTGACAGCGGCGCCGGCGGGCACCGCTTTGACAGCTATGGCTGACTGAACTTGTAATACAATTTCTGGAGTCGTCATTCGTCCGATTGAAAAATATGAATATGCATTGGAAAGCTCTTTTCAAGGAATTACAGCTCTCCCGAAGACCTCAGAAGTTGAATCGAACTTCTCAGAAGCTTAAAGAGACGATTTCTCCACATTCTTCGTTTCCACTTATGTTCTTGTGCCCCTTAGCTTCCCAAATTGATTTCTAACCATTATTTGGCTTGTTCATTGCTCTTTGGACTTCCTTCTTGGTCTCTTCCTAAGCTCCTAACCATGTCGGAACTACAAATCTGCATAAATCCAATAAAATAGCGTAGTTTTTGAACTTTACCACTAAAAAAGCATAATGTGCAATTAACCATAAAACATGATTATATGACAATTAAATGCATATAAAACCATCCTATAATGCCTACTAAAATATGCCTTATCCCCAATATGATAAATCGTATTAGTTCCGGTATTTTTCCAAACAATTGGTATTAGAGCGAGGTCGTGAATAATCTAATAATGGAATTACCATCCATATTTGAGTGGGAGCGATGACTATATAAGATAGAAAGGTGAAACTGGACAAGTTTCATGGCATATATTTCGGATTTTGGAAGATGCAGATCGAAGTTTATTTGTATCCTCTATCAGAAAAGAAGACAGATGAGATGAAGGATGAAGATTGGAATCTTATTGAAATATAAGCCCTTGGAGTTATCTGACTGATGTTTTCACGCATTGTTGCCTTGAACATAACAAAGAAAACAACCACGACAGATCTTATAGCAACCCTTTTCCAATATGTACGAGAAGCCATTTGATGAGGTGATTATTGAATTTGCAAATAACTGAACGTGCATCAGTAGCTCAACATCTCAATGAACTCAACACAGTGACAAACAGTTGAGTTCAGTTGGGATTGAATGTGATGAAGAAGTACGAGCCTTGATACTTTTGTCTTCTCTTCTAGATAGCTAGAATGCTAATGTCACGACTGTGAGTAGCTCATCAAGAAGCAATAAGTTAAAGCTCAACGATGTTTGTGATCGGGTGCTTAGTGAAGAGATCTGGCGATGAGGGTTGGGTGAACCATCAACCTCCTTAGTTTTACGTACAGAGTCAAGAGGGAGAAATTCAACCAGAGAAAATGGAAATGGAAGATCGAACCATCAAGCCAGGTCAAAAGATAAGAGATCGACGTCAAGGAATCCCAATAATTCCTCTAGGTCGAAGGCCATCGAGTGTTAGAATTGTGGGAATACCGGAGACTACATAAATCATGCAAGAGCGCACCCAAAAGCCAAAAGACGAAGACAGAGGCAAATATTAGCTTTAATTCTAGAGGAGATGCTGCATTGATATATTCCCTGGAGAGGAAGGATGAATCTTGGGTATTAGATTTTGGAGCATCATTTCATGCTACTTCGAAGAAAGAACTCATTGAGAGCTATGTCCCGGGGAACCTTGGAAATGTATATCTTGGTGATGATTAACCTTGTTAAGATATCGGCAAAGGTGAAGTGAATATTCAGTTGAATGGCTTTTACTGGAAGTTAAAGGACATTCGACATATTCCTGATCTAAGAAAGGACTTGATATCATTAGGGCAGTTGGCAGATGAAGGCTACGAGACAAATTTCAATGGTAATAAATTGATGGTTTCAAAGGGTGCAATGAAAGTAGTTCATTGAAAGAAGATTGGTGCTCTTTACATGAAAATAGGAGCATGTTGCTTAATTGCAGTTGCAGCAGAAAATAAAGACTCCAAAATGTGGCACCAAAGACTTGGCCACATGAGAGAGAAAGGGATCAAACTTATGCATTCGAACGGAAAGGTTCTAGGTTAACGCTATGTTGAAATCAGAATGTGTGAAGATTGCAAACTTGGAAAGCAAAAGAGGGTAAGCTTTCAGACAAATGGCAGAACCCTAAAGATGGATTAGTTAGAGCTTGTCCACTCAGGTGTTTGGGGGCCAACCACTACTTCATCCATTGGCAGAAAGCACTATTTTGTGACTTTCAATGATGATTACTCTTGGAAAGTATGGGTTTACATTTTATAACAAAAGTTTGAAGTTTTTGAGGCTTTCAAAAGATGGAAATCTATGGTTGAAAATGAGACAGACATGAAAATGAAAAAGGCTTAGAACCGACAATGGTAGTGAGTATGTAGACACCATGTTTAAAAGCTTTTGTTATGAGCATGGGATCCGAATAGAGAGAATGGTTCCAGGTACACCTCAACAACATGGTGTAGCTGAACGTATGAACCGAACATTGACAGAAAGAGCCAGAAACATTCGTATTCAATCACGACTACCAAAGCAATTCTAGGCAGAACGCGGTCAATACATCAACTTACTTGATCAATCGAGGTCCATTGCGTTCGTTAGATTACCAAATACTAGAAGAGGTATGAAGCGGAAAAGAGATAAAATTTCAAATTTAAATTTTTTTTATTGCGCATCATATGTCATATTAGTGATCATGGAAGGAATAAACTTGATTCAAAATCTAAAAAATGCACTTCTATCGGTTATGGTGAGGATGAGTTTCGCTATTGCATTTGGGATGATGAAAAGAAAAAGGTGATCCGTAGCAAAGATGTGATTTTCAATTAGTCAGTCATGTATAAGGATTTGACTAAAAGTGATGCCATTAACTAAGAGAAAAATGGGCTAGTATATTCAAATGCAGATTATATTCCAGATTGCTATATGACAGAATCGATCACAACAAATCCTCAGCAAAAGGAGCTCATTAGACAAAGTAGCACCCAATAGTCCGACATACCACAACCTCTGATGTCTATTAAAATAGGCATGTTGAAATGCACAGTTTAGTCCCATATTCTATACACTTTGCACATTTCGGGTTGGGAATATGTCGAATTTATGTAGTATGTGCTTATTTGCAAGAAATGGAGATCTACATAAGTTTTGGTTTAATATTACAGAATATGGAGCAATTTCGGGAGAAAACCAAGAAGTGAAGACGGAAGCTGAAAGTTCCTCGATATCGACGAGTCTTTGTCGATATCGACTAAAGATGTCCGGGCACAGCACTGATCGAGGACAGCCATGTCGATAAGCTGAGGAACAAAGCAACCCGACTCCATGACACTCCTCGATTCCGAGTTACTTACTCGATATCGACAAAGCCTTGAAGACCAGTCTGGAGTCGAGGAAGAAGCCTGATCGAGGAGCTGCAGAGAGCTACTCGACTTGACCAGACAACCGATGTAGAGCAACACCAGTCCTCGATATCGAGAAACTCCTCGATATCGACAAACCTAGAGTACATGTCCGAGCAACATCGAGAAGAAGCTACCCGACATGCCGAGCCAGCCAAGTCGATGAAGCCACCTTACTCGATATCGAGGAAACTCCTCGATATCAACAACACCAGAAGCGCGCACCTGAGCCAGTCCGAGGAAGAGCTACTCGACCATGCCGTTGAAGCTAAAGTCGACGCCAACTCTACTCGATATCGAGTAATTTACTCGATATAGAGGAGATCTATCCGGAAGCCGCGTACGTGGTTTGAGCAGTCCGACACGGTTTTTGCTTGCTTGGGGCCGAAGTTGTCCGGCTCTATCCGTGTCTATCAAGATCCATCCAAGGAAGAGAAGATTTATCCACTTGAAGATATTTTAGTCTTTTAGATATAAATTCCTTTTTGGATTTATTTATGTTATTCCATTTATTTATCCTTAAGCTTTTAGATATAGAGATTTAGATATAGATAGAGATTTCTACCCTTGAATAGAAAGGATTAGAAGCCTATAAATAAGGCCTTAAGGGGCTGAGTTTTATTCATTCCAACACACAACAATTCAATTTCAGTAGGAGAAGTAGTAGTAGAGAGAGTGAGTGGCCAAGAGGAGTTGGTGAAGCGAGAGCGGAATTGGCTTCCTTTGGTTGTAAGCTCTGTTTGATTTAATGCAAGTAGTTATTTCCTTTCAATCGATGTCTGCAATTGCGATGAAGCGCGAGTAGTCCACCTACTTCTAGGGTTGGGGCGAGCCCGACGATAGCCCTGCATGATTGAGGTAAAGATCCGACTTTTATCATGTTTTGAGCATCTACTACTTGTTATGTGTTTATTACCCATCTAATGGAGGTCCATGCTAACAACTTGGATTGTAAACATACAATCAGTAGAGACAATTAGGATTTCTGGAAAGAGTTGTCTAATTGTTCGAAAAGGAGAAAGCTTTGTCCTTTGATGTGATTTACATGATTATCTGTTTATTTCTTCCTTATGCATGTTTGGTTATTGTTGTTGGAAACCCCAATCTTGGAAGTCTTTTACATAAAGTTTATTTCGATGTCCCAAAAGCCTTTGTTTTTATTTTGTTTCGTTTCAAGTTTCTGCCTTTTTCGATATCGACTAACTCTTGTCGATATCGAGTTACTGATTCCCGATCCCTTTTCGTCGTAGCTTCTCCTGTGCAGGTACTCGACAAGAGCTTCATCGACATCGATAACTCTACTCGATATCGAGTAAAGGCTAGTCGATATCGACTAAAACCGCCAGTGACTGCTGCTGCGCTGTTCGACTTGTCCGATCTTCTGTCGACTAACCCTAGTCGAGATCGACAACATGTGGTCGACTTCTGTCAGTGAGATTTCTCCGCTGCCTAGGATCCCCTGATACGCTTCCTCGTGGATCGATCCTGACTTCACACTGCTGCATCGGGAGGGAGTCTTGTAATCATTTGCAAGGGACGGAATCTGGTTTTCTTTTCTTTATTCATATTTTAATTTGCATTCTCGATTTCCTCCTACAACAAATTGGCGCCGTTGCCGGGTAGGCTATCATTCGCGCCTTAGGTAGTTAAATCTCACATCTACTTTGAGGTACTTTATAGGTATATGCGCCGTTCTTGTCAAACACCCGAGTTTGACGCCTTAGACGAACCAGAGCGCCTTATACACATTCAAGCTAAACTGGAAAGAGCCATGGCGGCCGCAGAAACACAAGAACAGCTAATTGAGAGGCTTAGAAGGGAACTAGCCGCAAAGGATACTACTATCGCCGCTGAGAGAGCAGCCATGGAACAGAAAGCTGAGCGCGCAAGGCAAGTAGAAGCTGAGCTTGCTCAATACCCAACCACTGCAGAGGATTATATGCACCCGACTCTCGTCGTGCCTGAATCGGCTATTCTAATCCCTGAAAACTCTTTTGAAATTCGCAATCAATTCCTTATAGAACTTAAAAATAATGTTTTTTTATGGAAAATTTAATGAATGGCTTCTTGAACGTATTACAAATTTTTCTGACATGTGCCGTACTCTTGCTGAAGGTACTACTCTAGAATATGTCAAGATGAAGGCCTTCCGATGGTCTCTCGCTGGACCTGTATTAAAGTGGCTAGAAGGACTGAAACCAAGATCCCTCACAACGTGGGCCCAACTGGAGCAAGAGTTTCTCAACAAATTCTTCCCTCCTGCCAAGACAACACTCCTCCGCCAGAAGATTACATCTTTCAAACAGAAGTCTGGGGAGCCGCTGGCAAAAGCATGGGAAAGATACAAAGAACTGCTGCGATCTTGCTCTACTCATGGACAGCCACCCTACGTCATTCAAGAGATCTTCTTCAACTCTCTTGACCAAGTCACTAAGGACATAATCAACTAGTATACTCGATATGAGTACCTGACGATGCCACCAATTGACGCATGGCGTGTACTTTACAAGCTCACCAACTATGACAACAAGTATGGGTCCACCACAAACCATGAGGAGAACTCCTATGCCAGGCCAGCACCATCTATGCCCCTCTATGAAGCTTCCAAGGAGATTGACCCAGATGTCAGGGAGCAGTTCTACAGAGACCAGAATCGCAAGCTCTTCAAGCAAGTCAAGCATCTCTCTGTCAACCAGCCTTGCATCAAATGCGGATCACATCGGCACACCACTACTGAGTGCCCACACACAGAGCAAGTCAGGATGGCAGAGACACACGAAGAGGTAGCTTACGCAGGGGGTCCCAATCACTATATGGGGGATCAAAGGTTCTATCAACCACAGTGGAACCAAGGTCCTCCTAGGAATCCCCCACCATACAGAGCTCTAGGACATCCAGAAAGGGATCAAAGGAAGGACGATCTGCAGCTTATCCTCGACGAGATGAGGAAAAATCAAGTACAAAACCAGCAGTCTACAAGCGCCATCAATAACCAGCTTCAGAGCATCACTACAAAATTTGGCGAGCTAGATGTCTGGAAGAGGAACATAGAGACACAGATGGGACAATTCGCTGCACAGATCCCACGACCATCCAGACAACTCCCTGGGCAAACAGAACCAAATCCTTAGGGGAAGACCGGCCACGTCGCAGCTATCAAACTCAGGAGCGGGCACCAATTACACGAGCCAGAGGCCGGGAAGCACCAAGACAAAGTAGAGCAGCAACTCGACAACGAGCAGCAGCAAGTCGATATCGAGGAGCCCTTGGTCGATATCGACAAAAACCTCCACGACACAGACCAGAAGCCAGGCTCGGACTCCACTGCCCAGCCCAGCAACTCGAGATCGATAACTCTTGTCGATATCGATGAACCTTTGGTCGATATCGAGGAAACGATGGCCGATGTCGACGACTCTGCAACATCTTCGACGTCTGATCTGGCTCCGAAGGAGAAAAAGACACTGCCTTTCCCTTCCAAAGCACTGAAAGATCCCACTGCAGGTAGGTTCCAACGTTTTGTTAATATGCTGCAAGAACTGAATGTCTCTATTCCTTTTATAGAAGCCCTGCAAGAGATGCCTGGATATGTCAAATTCTTGAAGGAAATCCTGAGCAAGAAGCGATCCATCTCAGAGATCGTCGACGAATGCAAAGTACTCCACTTCCCTAAAAAGAGACCTGACCCTGGTAAGTTTTCTTTTACTGTGGGATTTGGACAATATAAATATGAATCCTTGTGTGATTTAGGAGCAAGTGTGAGCATCATGCCCTTATCAATCTGGCGGAAAGTAAAGATAGGATGCATAGAGCCTGTGGATGCTAAGCTATACATGGCAAACAATACAGTGGTCATCCCTACAGGTATAGTTGAGAATGTTCCTGTCCAGGTTGGTAAATTCTTTGTTCCATCAGATTTCCTTATTATAGACTGTGCTGAAGATCCTACTAGCCCTATTATTCTTGGTAGACCATTCTTAGCTATTGCAGATGCCAAGATCAGTGTCAAAAATTGATTGCTCACCTTCACCATAGGCGATGAGGTTTTAGACTTCTCTTTTGGCCCTGCAAAAGAGGAAATTTCATGGCTGGAGGTAAAGAGCATCAGCAACCACGGGATCAAGCAAACAACGGAGGAAAACACCAGAAGTCAACTTGATATCGACGGGCCATCCTCGATATCGACCAAACCTGTCCTCGATATCGACCAAACTTCGTCGACATCGATTTCCTCTGCTGAGCACCAGACTTGCCAAGAGCCTAAGTATGGGGTCCCCGTACTCGATATCGACCAGACTTGCTCGACATCGACTAACCCCAAGCCCGAAGATTTCTGTTTTGGGCCCAAAAAGGTAAGTTCAGGTATGAATTCTACTCCTCCTCAGTCCATTAAGAAATTTATCAATAATTTAAGGGGAGGTAAGGCCCCGTGGCGAGAGAATCTGCGGAAACTGAGAGCTGAGAAGAGAAAGAAGAAAGAAAAGGAAGATTATGCAAGCAAACCCTTGTCAGCTGAGCTTGCATACTACAATCAGGACCTAGATGATCCAGGAGAAGGGCCAAGCACAAGCGGGCCCCACATTAAAGGTCCTTGAGCATAAAAGAAGAAGTCGGCCTAGCGACTCTAAAATCTAGAGCATGTATATAAAACTTTATGAATTTTGGGACTTTGGAACTTTTGGTTTTGTTTTTTGTTTTTTAGTTTAGAATACTTCATGTGGAAAGTCTTGTCTTTGTGTGCAATCTAACACTTTTAGGTCGGCAAGCATGAAAGGATCGTGAAAGGTGGAATGAAGAAGTCCCCAAAAGAACAGTCGGAATCGACTAGGCCAGTCGACAACGACCAAGAGGGAGTAGCCCAGAAGTTCGTCGATATCGAGTAGGCCAACTCGATATCGACTAAGCCAGAAGAGTCCCCTTGACTTCAGAATCCACTTAACGCAGAGAGTCTACTCGATATCGAGTACTGTACTCGATATCGACAAGAAGTTTACTCGACATGCCCTGTTTTTGCCCTCCTCGATGCATTATTTGGTGAGTTCCTTCCTTTACTCTTGTTTTTATTTGATTTTATACAGTGGGGACACTGTATATTTTAAGTATGGGGTGGGGGAAGGGCTCATTATCATTATTATATGTTTTGGTCTTGGTCTTGGTTTTACATAGTGAAATTTTATTTTTATGCTATGCACTCATGTTTAAGTTTTATGCATTTTAGTCTTTTGTCATACTTTAGTCTTGTTTTTTTAAGTTACATAATAAAAAAATGTCGAAAAAAAAGAAAAAAAAACGCATGTTTAAATTTTTGCATTGTCTTAGTTTTTATACCCTAACTTAGGTGTCATATGATGATAAATAATGACTGACTTGATCATGTAAATCCTATGGCATGTTTGGAAGGTTTAGCCTAAGTCCTCGAAATTGTTTTTTTTTTGTGGATTGTGAACTTTTGATGAAATTGAGCACATAGGATCCTAAGCTAAAGGTTGAAATCCAATAAAAATTGTCCTAGTGAGAATTTTTGCTCTATAGGGAGAACATTAAAAACCCCTCTGCTTTCTTGAGTGAATTTACTCTTCCTATGCATCTCTAAATATTGTGATAGTTATTCAAAGCCAATGCATTTATATGTTTATGTGAATAAGAATTAAATGACGGAGGCACCTTTTTAGCCAATTTTATTCTCTCTTTACCTACCCTGCATTATTCTTGCTTGAAGCCAGAACATTAGCCTGAGACTTTTATTATAAACTCCACAAAATTATCCTT
This sequence comes from Persicaria tinctoria, assembly GCA_037127255.1. Taxonomy (NCBI): domain Eukaryota; kingdom Viridiplantae; phylum Streptophyta; class Magnoliopsida; order Caryophyllales; family Polygonaceae; genus Persicaria; species Persicaria tinctoria. The sequence continues at coordinate 52,206,021 of JBANSL010000006.1, read as the reverse complement.
AGCCAAATTGAGTCTGACCCCCATTTGGGAATTAAGACTTAGAGTTGGTTGAACTAATGGTTTATGGAAAGAATGAGCTTGTGTTTCATTTCATGGGAGAAGGATTTTTGAATTTATTGAGATATGGGTTGGTTTTATATTTTTATCTTGCTATGCATACTATGTAAAAGGATCTTTGGCTCACCCTATAAATGCACTAGTCTTATGTTATTTTCGTTTCAATATAGAAGAAAATTAAAAAAATTAAAATCGACAAAAAAGAAGAGAAAAAAAACAAAAAGAATGTGATTATGAATAAAGTCCATGAGCCAAATTTACCTTATTTCTTTCATTTTCGCAAGATTCATACTTTCAAGAGGTTAATTAAGTTTGAAAGGTTACATAATTCATTGAGATAAGTTGGAGAGTTTGGTTGATGCATATGATTAAGAGTTATGGTTTGGTTGTGTAGGAGATTTAGGAGTCTTGATTTCTGAAATTTTATTAAACACCACATGGCCAAATAATTCCATACCCTTTTATTTCTTACCAAGCCCCATTACAACCCCGCCGAATGGAATCTTCTTTGAAGACTTCTATTGAGCGAAGTCCTCCTGATAATTCTTGTTGCATTTACATAATTGGTTACGAAGTGTATTTATATTTAAATTGCAATGTTTATGAGATTGTATATGGAATTATGTTGAGAGTTGATCTGCATAGCCTAAACACATTGAGAGTTGAGTGTAAACAATTTACCCTGGTGAGGTTGGATTTATATTGCCTATGCCCATGGATCGCTCATATATGTATGATGACGTTAAATTCACTTGTCTTACATTGCTACTACCTGAGATGTTGCTTTTGACAAAGACGAAGACTTGAAGGATGTGTTGTAGGTCTTGGTTATTATTTGGTTATTGCTTGAGGACAAGCAAGTCTAAGTATGGGGTGATTTGATGTCTATTAAAATAGCCATGTTGAAATGCACAGTTTAGTTCCATATTCTATACACTTTGCACATTTCCGGTTGGGAATATGTCGAATTTATGTAGTATGTGCTTATTTGCAAGAAATGGAGATCTACATAAGTTTTGGTTTAATATTACAGAATATGGAGCAATTTCGGGAGAAAACCAAGAAGTGAAGATGGAAGCTGAAAGTTCCTCGATATCGACGATTCTTTGTCGATATCGACTAAAGATGTCCGGGCACAACACTGATCGAGGACAGCCATATCGAGAAGCTGAGGAACAAAGCAACCCGACTCCATGACACTCCTCGATATCGAGTTACTTGATATCGACAAAGCTTTGAAGACCAGCCTGGAGTCGAGGAAGAAGCCTGATCGAGGAGTTGCGGAGAGCTACTCGACTTGACCAGACAACCGATGCTGAGCAACACCAGTCCTCGATATCGAGGAAACTCCTCGATATCGACAAACCTAGAGTACATGTCCGAGCAACATCGAGAAAAAGCTACCCGACATGCCGAGCCAGCCAAGTCGATGAAGCCACCTTACTCGATATCGAGGAAACTCCTCGATATCGACAACACCAGAAGCGCGCACCTGAGCCAGTCCGAGGAAGAGCTACTCGACCATGCCGTTGAAGCTGAAGTCGACGCCAACTCTACTCGATATCGAGTAATTTACTCGATATAGAGGAGATCTATCCGAAAGCCGCGTACGTGGTTTGAGCAGTCCGACACGGTTTTTGCTTGCTTGGGGCCGAAGTTGTCCGGCTCTATCCGTGTCTATCAAGATCCATCCAAGGAAGAGAAGATTTATCCACTTGAAGATATTTTAGTCTTTTAGATATAAATTCCTTTTTGGATTTATTTATGTTATTCCATTTATTTATCCTTAAGCTTTTAGATATAGAGATTTAGATATAGATAGAGATTTCTACCCTTGAATAGAAAGGATTAGAAGCCTATAAATAAGGCCTTAAGGGGCTGAGTTTTATTCATTCCAACACACAACAATTCAATTTCAGTAGGAGAAGTAGTAGTAGAGAGAGTGAGTGGCCAAGAGGAGTTGGTGAAGCGAGAGCGGAATTGGCTTCCTTTGGTTGTAAGCTCTGTTTGATTTAATGCAAGTAGTTATTTCCTTTCAATCGATGTCTGCAATTGCGATGAAGCGCGAGTAGTCCACCTACTTCTAGGGTTGGGGCGAGCCCGACGATAGCCCTGCATGATTGAGGTAAAGATCCGACTTTTATCATGTTTTGAGCATCTACTACTTGTTATGTGTTTATTACCCATCTAATGGAGGTCCATGCTAACAACTTGGATTGTAAACATACAATCAGTAGAGACAATTAGGATTTCTGAAAAGAGTTGTCTAATTGTTCGAAAAGGAGAAAGCTTTGTCCTTTGATGTGATTTACATGATTATCTGTTTATTTCTTCCTTATGCATGTTTGGTTATTGTTGTTGGAAACCCCAATCTTGGAAGTCTTTTACATAAAGTTTATTTCGATGTCCCAAAAGCCTTTGTTTTTATTTTGTTTCGTTTCAAGTTTCTGCCTTTTTCGATATCGACTAACTCTTGTCGATATCGAGTTACTGATTCCCGATCCCTTTTCGTCGTAGCTTCTCCTGTGCAGGTACTCGACAAGAGCTTCATCGACATCGATAACTCTACTCGATATCGAGTAAAGGCTAGTCGATATCGACTAAAACCGCCAGTGACTGCTGCTGCGCTGTTCGACTTGTCCGATCTTCTGTCGACTAACCCTAGTCGAGATCGACAACATGTGGTCGACTTCTGTCAGTGAGATTTCTCCGCTGCCTAGGATCCCCTGATACGCTTCCTCGTGGATCGATCCTGACTTCACACTGCTGCATCGGGAGGAAGTCTTTTAATCATTTGCAAGGGACGGAATCTGGTTTGCTTAACTTTATTCATATTTTAATTTGTATTCTCGATTTCCTCCTACAACAACCTCATACTCCAACTCCTGTATTGAGAAGGTCTTCTCGGCCTCATGTGCCTAATAGAACATATATGAATTATTTTTCGTTGACTGGTGGAGGGGAGCTTGAATGTTACGATGAAGCTTGCCAGAGCAGGGAAGCAAGCCAGTGGGAGCTCGCAATGAATGATCAGATACAGTCTTTGACTTCTAACCAAACGTGGGAACTTGCTAAGTTACATGTAGGGAATAAGGCACTTCAAAAAACATGGTTGTACTGTGTGAAAGATGAGCATGATGGCTCTAAGAGGTACAAAACTTGACTATTTATCAAAGGATTTCAGCAAAAAGAAGGTGTTGACTACACAAAGATTTTTGCCCCCGTTATGAAGCACACTAATATCAGATTTGTGTTAAGTATTGTTCCCTTTGACGATCTCCATCTTGAACTCCTAGATGTGAATACTACATTTCTTCATGGACATATGGATGAGGAGATATATATGCATCAACTAGAAAGTTTCTATGAAAATGGAAAAGAGAATATGGTGTGCAAACTTAAAGAGTTTACATGGCCTAAAGCAAGCTCCAAGGCAGTGGTATAAGAAGTTTGATGGCTTCATGCACAAGGAAGGTTACAAGAAGTGTAACACTGACCATTGTTGCTACATCAAAAGATATTAATCTAGTTATATCATTTTACTCTTATATGTTGATGATATGTTGGTAGCATGTTTTGATATGAATGATATCAGAAGGATGAAGCACTAGTTATCAAAAGAGTTTGACATGAAAAACTTGGTTCCGGCTGATGTCCCCGTTTCACACCATGTTTTTATGCTTAATTCTGCTCCTTGTTCTATTATTTTGGGATGGAATTATTAGGAATTTGTGTAGTTATGCTTAATATTGCCAGATATGGAGTCTAAACAAAGTTTGATGTGATTTTAAGAAGTTTAGAGCTAATTTTGAGAAGTTTGGATGCACTTTAGAGCTTAAAGGAAAGTCATGAAGACAATGGAGAAGCTAAGGAAGAGCACATGATGGTGCAGCCGGAGAAAACACCACTTTTCACCATTCATCAATTTAAATCAAGTTATGTTGTCTTCATAAGAGTGGTATCCCTCGAAAAGAGATTTCCAACGCATACTCATATGCATCAATGGAATTAACGAGGACTTGAGAAAGTGCGTTTCAAAACGGAGCAGAATGCTGAAAGCCGACAAAGGACTCGAAATCGACTAAGATACTCGACGTCGACCACCTTGCTCGACGTCGACTGGAGATGAAAGCTACACTCAAGTCAGTCTAAGAAGAGCACTTGAGATCCACAAGACAGATCGAGATCGAGTATAATGTTGTAAACCTAATTTGCCATGTTTTATACTATCATTTATATCGATTTCTGCACACATTTCATACATTTGGGTTAGAATAATACGGAATCTGTGTAGTTTACACTTATTTGGCAATATATGGAGGTCTACACAAGTTTTTGTTATAATTCGCAGAAATCGGACACACTTTGGAGCTTAAAGGAAAGTCATGAAGAAGCTAACAATGGTGCAGCTCGAGAAAACGTCATTTTTCACCATTCTTCGTTCTAAATCAATTCAAGCTTTGATGTCTTCATGAGAGTTGTAGCCCTCGGAAAGATCTTTCCAACGCATGGTCATATGTGTCAATCCGACAAACGAGGACTCGGAAAAGTGCGTTTTAAGAACAGCGCAGAATGCTGAAAGCGACAGAGTTGCTCGAGATCGACCAAACTTTGCTCGACATAGGCTCCAGAGGACGAGATCGAGGACGAGCTGAGCATAGGACCACTCGAGACGAAGAATTTTACTTGACGTCGAGGATATTTACTCTACGTCGAGGAAGTTGGTCTACGTCGAGGAAGCTGGTCTACGTCGAGGAAATTTACTCTACGTCGAGGAAAAAGTGTTGGTCGACATCGAGGAAACTCCTCGATATCGAGGAAGACTCGGGCGGCGGATTCCGAGCTATCCGTACCTCGTTAAGTTTCTATCCCGAATCCAATGGTGATATTTTCAAGATGAAATTCTATCAACTTCTATCAAGACCTATCAAGATCTATCAACTCCATGAAGGATTTATCCACCAATTAGATGTAGTCCTAGTTGATTTATTTCTTTTGTTCCATTATTTAATCTTTAAGTAAGTAGATAAATAGATATAGATATAGATAGACTTTCTATCATTGAATAGCAAGGTTTAGAAGCCTATAAATAAAGCCCATGGGGCTGATTTTTATTCATTCAATTTCAGAGAGATGTAAGTAGGAGAAGTAGAGAGAGAGAGAGTGAGCGGCCAATTGGAGTTGTGAAGCGAGAGCGGAATTGGCTTCAAGCGGTTGTAAACTTTGGTTTATTTTAATGCAATTAGTTTTCTTTCAATCGATGATGTCTGAGTTTGCAATGAAGCGCGAGTAGTCCACCCACTTCTAGGGTTGGGGCGAGCCCGACGATAGCCATGCGTGTTTGAGGTAAAGATCCGACCTTTATCATGTTTTGAACATCTACTACTTGTTTATGTGTTTATTACCCATCTAATGGAGATCCATGATAACAACTAGGATTATAAACATAAAATCAGTAGAGACAATTAGGGTTTCTGGAAAGAGTTGTCTAATTGTTGGAAAAGGCGAAAGCTTGGTCCTTTGATGCGATTTACATGATTATCTGTTTATTTCTGCCTTATGCATGTTTGGTTATTGTTGTTGCAAACCCCAATCTTGGAAGTCTTTTACATAAAGTTTATTTTGAAGTCCCAAAAGCCTTTGTTTTTATTTTGTTTCGTTTTAAGTTTCTGCCTTCCTCGATAACGACTAACTCTTGTCGATATCGAGTTACTGATTCCCGATCCCAGATCGTCGTAGCTTCTCTTGTGCAGGTACTTGACAAGAGCTTCATCGACATCGACAACTCTACTCGAAATCAAGTAAAGGCTAGTCGATATCAACTAAAACCGCCTGTGACTGCTGTTGTGCTGTTCGACTTGTCTGATCTTTTGTCGACTAACCCTAGTCGAGATCGACAACCTGTGGGCGACTTCTGTCCGTGAGATTTCTCCGCTGCCTAGGATTCGCTGACACGCTTCCTCGTGCATCGATCCTGACTTCCCACTCCTGCATCGGGAGGAAGTCTTGTAATCATTTGCAAGGGACGGAATCTGGTTTGCTTAGCTTTATTCATATTTTAATTTGTATTCTCGATTTCCTCCTACAACAACCTCATACTCCAACTCCTGTATTGAGAAGGTCTTCTCGGCCTCATGTGCCTAATAGAACATATATGAATTATTTTTCGTTGACTGGTGGAGGGGAGCTTGAATGTTACGATGAAGCTTGCCAGAGCAGGGAAGCAAGCCAGTGGGAGCTCGCAATGAATGATCAGATACAATCTTTGACTTCTAACCAAACGTGGGAACTTGCTAAGTTACATGTAGGGAATAAGGCACTTCAAAAAACATGGTTGTACTGTGTGAAAGATGAGCATGATGGCTCTAAGAGGTACAAAACTTGACTATTTATCAAAGGATTTCAGCAAAAAGAAGGTGTTGACTACACAAAGATTTTTGCCCCCGTTATGAAGCACACTAATATCAGATTTGTGTTAAGTATTGTTCCCTTTGACGATCTCCATCTTGAACTCTTAGATGTGAATACTACATTTCTTCATGGACATATGGATGAGGAGATATATATGCATCAACTAGAAAGTTTCTATGAAAATGGAAAAGAGAATATGGTGTGCAAACTTAAAGAGTTTACATGGCCTAAAGCAAGCTCCAAGGCAGTGGTATAAGAAGTTTGATGGCTTCATGCACAAGGAAGGTTACAAGAAGTGTAACACTGACCATTGTTGCTACATCAAAAGATATTAGTCTAGTTATATCATTTTACTCTTATATGTTGATGATATGTTGGTAGCATGTTTTGATATGAATGATATCAGAAGGATGAAGCACTAGTTATCAAAAGAGTTTGACATGAAAAACTTGGTTCCGGCTGATGTCCCCGTTTTACACCATGTTTTTATGCTTAATTCTGCTCCTTGTTCTATTATTTTGGGATGGAATTATTAGGAATTTGTGTAGTTATGCTTAATATTGCCAGATATGGAGTCTACACAAAGTTTGATGTGATTTTAAGAAGTTTAGAGCTGATTTTGAGAAGTTTGGATGCACTTTAGAGCTTAAAGGAAAGTCATGAAGACAATGGAGAAGCTAAGGAAGAGCACATGATGGTGCAGCCGGAGAAAACACCACTTTTCACCATTCATCAATTTAAATCAAGTTATGTTGTCTTCATAAGAGTGGTATCCCTCGAAAAGAGATTTCCAACGCATACTCATATGCATCAATGGAACAAACGAGGACTTGAGAAATGCGTTTCAAAATGGAGCAGAATGCTGAAAGCCGACAAAGGACTCGAAATCGACTAAGATACTCGACGTCGACCACCTTGCTCGACGTCGACTGGAGATGAAAGCCACACTCAAGTCAGTCTAAGAAGAGCACTTGAGATCCACAAGACAGATCGAGATCGAGTATAATGTTGTAAACCTAATTTGCCATGTTTTATACTATCATTTATATCGATTTCTGCACACATTTCATACATTTGGGTTAGAATAATACGGAATCTGTGTAGTTTACACTTATTTGGCAATATATGGAGGTCTACACAAGTTTTTGTTATAATTCGCAGAAATCGGACACACTTTGGAGCTTAAAGGAAAGTCATGAAGAAGCTAACAATGGTGCAGCTGGAGAAAACGTCATTTTTGACCATTCTTCGTTCTAAATCAATTCAAGCTTTGATGTCTTCATGAGAGTTGTAGCCCTCGGAAAGATCTTTCCAACGCATGGTCATATGCGTCAATCCGACAAACGAGGACTCGGAAAAGTGCGTTTTAAGAACAGCGCAGAATGCTGAAAGCGACAGAGTTGCTCGAGATCGACCAAACTTTGCTCGACATAGGCTCCAGAGGACGAGATCGAGCACGAGCTGAGCATAGGACCACTCGAGACGAAGAATTTTACTTGACGTCGAGGAGATTTACTCTACGTCGAGGAGATTTACTCTACGTCGAGGAAGTTGGTCTACGTCGAGGAAGCTGGTCTACGTCGAGGAAATTTACTCTACGTCGAGGAAAAAGTGTTGGTCGACATCGAGGAAACTCCTCGATATCGAGGAAGACTCGGGCGGCGGATTCCGAGCTATCCGTGCCTTGTTAAGTTTCTATCCCGAATCCAATGGTGATATTTTCAAGATGAAATTCTATCAACTTCTATCAAGACCTATCAAGATCTATCAACTCCATGAAGGATTTATCCACCAATTAGATGTAGTCCTAGTTGATTTATTTCTTTTGTTCCATTATTTAATCTTTAAGTAAGTAGATAAATTGATATAGATATAGATAGACTTTCTATCATTGAATAGCAAGGTTTAGAAGCATATAAATAAAGCCCATGGGGCTGATTTTTATTCATTCAATTTCAGAGAGATGTAAGTAGGAGAAGTAGAGAGAGAGAGTGAGCGGCCAATTGGAGTTGTGAAGCGAGAGCGGAATTGGCTTCAAGCGGTTGTAAACTTTGGTTTATTTTAATGCAATTAGTTTTCTTTCAATCGATGATGTCTGAGTTTGCAACGAAGCGCGAGTAGTCCACCCACTTCTAGGGTTGGGGCGAGCCCGACGATAGCCATGCGTGTTTGAGGTAAAGATCCGACCTTTATCATGTTTTGAACATCTACTACTTGTTTATGTGTTTATTACCCATCTAATGGAGATCCATGATAACAACTAGGATTATAAACATAAAATCAGTAGAGACAATTAGGGTTTCTTGAAAGAGTTGTCTAATTGTTGGAAAAGGCGAAAGCTTGTCCTTTGATGCGATTCACATGATTATCTGTTTATCTCTGCCTTATGCATGCTTGGTTATCTGTGTTGCAAACCCCAATCTTGGAAGTCCTTTTACATTAAGTTTATTTCGAAGTCCCAAAGCATTTACCTTTACTTTATTTCTTTGTTTCGTTTTATTCTCTTTCTACTCGATCTCGACCAAGCCTGGTCGATCTCGAGTTACTAATTCTCGATCTAGCATCGCTGTAGCTTCTGTGTGCAGGTACTCGACAAGACAAGCCGAAGTCGACAAGACCCTACTCGATATCGAGTAGCCCTGGTCGATATCGACGAGACCCTGTGCTTGCTGTTGTGCTGTGTTCGACTGTCCGATCTTCTGTCGACTACCCTAGTCGAGATCGAGGACCCTATTGTCGACTTCTGTGAGTTTTTCTCCGCTGCCTAAGATCCGCTGACACGCTTCCTCGTGTATCGATCCTGACTTCCCACTGCTACATCAGGAGGAGGTCTTGTAATTATTTGCGTGGGGAGAATCTGGTTTGATTTATTTTGTTATATTTCATAATCGATTTCCTCCTACAACAAATTGGCGCCGTTGCCGGCGCATATACAGGTGTATGCGCCGTTGCCGAGGAGACTTTTTTTTTTTTTTATACTTTTTTCGAAAATAAAAACGAAATAATACTAATAGTGCATTTATAATGTGAGCCAAAAATCCTTTTACATAATATGTGTAGCAAGATAAAAATGTAAAACCAACCCATATCCCAATAATGTCAAAAATCCTTCCTTACTTGTAACATAAGCTCATTTCTTCCACAAACCATTATTTCATCCAACTCTAAGTCTTAATTCCCAAATGGGGGTCAGGCTCAATTTGGCTAAGGAAAATTTTGTGGAGTTTACAATAAAAGTCTCAGGCTAATGTTCTGGCTTCAAGCAGGAATAATGCAGGGTAGGTAAAGAGAGGATAAAATTGGCTTAAAAGGTGCCTCCATCACTTAATTCTCATCAACATAAACATATAAATGCATTGGTCTTGAATAACTATCACAACATTTAGAGATGCATAGGAAGAGTAAATACACTCAAGAAAGCAGAGGGATGTTTAATGTTCTCCCTATAAGGCCAAAAATTCTCACTAGGACACATTTTGTTGGATTTTAGCCTTTAGCTTAGGATCATACGTGCTCAATTTCATCACAAGTTTACAATCCACATAAAAACCATTTTCGAGGACTCAGGCTAAACCTCCCAAACATGCCATAGGGTTTACATGATCAAGTCAATTATTATTTATCATCATAGGGCATCTAAGTTAGGGTATAAAAACTAAAACAATGCAAAAATTTAAACATGCATATTTTTTAATTTTTTTTCGACATTTTCTATATATATATATTTTTTTTTAAAAAAAAATCAAGACTAAAGTATGATAAAAAATTTAAAAGGAATAAAATTTATACATGAATGCATAACATAAAACTTAAAATTTCACCTTGTAAAACCAAAAGCAAGACTAACACATATGATAACAATAATGAGCCCTTCCCCCACCCCATACTTAAAATTTACAGTGTCCCCACTGTATAAAATCAAATAAAAACAAGAGTAAAGGAAGGAACTCATAGGATACCAAATCGAGGAGGGCGAATCAGTGTATGTCGAGTAGGTTGCTCGTCGATATCGAGTACTCTTACTCGATATCGAGTAGTCTCACAGCGTCTGGTGGAATCTGAAATCGAGGAGCGTCTGGCTTTGGTCCATGTTGAGTACGTCTACTCGAGATCGAGTAACTTCTGGGCTTCTCCTCCTCGTCGTAATCGACTTGGCCTTCGTCGATTCTGACTGTTTTCAGGGACTTCTTTATTCCACTTTTTGCAATCCTTATATGCTTGCCGACCTAAAAGTGTTAGATTGCACAAGAAACAAGACTATCCACATGAAATATTCTAAAGGGCATAAAACCAAAACCAAAAAAACCAAAAAGTTCAAAAAGTCCGAAAATTCATAAAGTTCTATATACATGCTCTAGATTTTAGAGTCGCTAGGCCGACTTCTCCGTTTGCGCTCAAGGACCATTATTGTGGGGCCCGCTCATGCTTGGCCCTTCTCCTGGATCATCTAGGTCCTGATGGTAGTATGCAAGCTCAGCTAACAGGTGGTCGCTTGCATCATCTCATTTCTCTTTCTTCTTCTTCCTTCCAGCTCTCAGTTTTCGCAGATTCTCTTGCCATGGTGCCTTATCTCCCCTTAAATCATTGATAATTTTCTTTATGGACTGAGGGGGAGTAGAATTCATACCTGAACTTACCTTTTCGGACCCAAAACAGAAATCTTTGGGCTTGGGGCTAGTCGAGATCGAGTGCTGCTGGTCGACCTCGAGTACAGGGACCCCATACTTAGGCTCTTGGCAAGTCAGTGGCTCAGCAGAGGTTGTCGAGGTCGACAAGGTCTTGTCGAGATCGAGGAGAAGCCTACTCGAGATCGAGTTGGCTTGGTCGATCGCGACTACAGTGTTGGTGCTTTCCTCCGCTGTTTGCTTGGTCCCGTGGTTTCTGATGCTTTTCACCTCCAGCCATGAAATTTCCTCTTTTGCAGGGCCAAAAGAGAAATCCAAAACCTCATCGCCTATGGTGAAGGTGAGCGAGCGATTCTTAACACTAATTCTGGCATCTGCAGTAGCTAAGAATAGTCTACCAAGAATAATAGGGCTAGTAGGATCTTCAGCACAGTCAATGATAAGGAAATCTGCGGGAACAAAGAATTTACCAACCTGGACAGGGACGTTCTCAACTATACCGGTAGGGATGACTACTGTATTTTTTACCATGTATAGTTTGGCATCCACAGGTTCTATGCATCCTATCTTTACTTTCCGCCAGATTGATAAAGGCATGATGCTCGCACTTGCTCCTAAATCGCACAGAGAATCATATTTATATTGTCCAAAATCCACAGTAACAGAAAACTTACCAGGGTCAGATCTCTTTTTAGGGAAGTGGAGTACTTTGCATTCGCCTGCGGTCTCTGAGATGGATCGCTTCTTGCTCAGGATTTCCTTCAGAAATTTGACATATCCAGACATCTCTTGCAGGGCTTCTGTAAAAGGGATAGAAACATTCAGTTCTTGCAGTATATTAACAAATATGCTAAACCTACCTGCAGTGGGATCTTTCTGTGTTTTTGAAGGGAAAGGCAGTGGCTTTTTTTGTTTCAGAGCCAGATCAGCTGTCGAATGTGTTGTAGAGTCATCGACGTCGGCCAGATGCTGCTTCTCGATCTCGACCAGGGGCTCATCGATCTCGACTTGGGTATTCGACTTCGAGTTGCTAGGATTCGCAGTGGAGTCCGAGCTCAGCTTCTAGTCTGTGTCGAGTAAGGACTTGTCGAGATCGAGTACGGGCTCATCGAGATCGAGTTGATCTTGCTCTGTCTCGAGTTGCTGCCCTGCCTTGTCTTGTCCTTTCTCGACCTCTGGCTTGTGTAACTGATGCCCACTCCTGAGTTTGATAGCTGCGACGTGTCCGGTCTTCCCCTTAGGATTTGGTTCTGTTTGCCCAGGGAGCTGTCCGGACGGTCGTGGGATCTGTGCAGCGATTTGACCCATCTGGGTCTCTATTCCTCTTTTCCAGATATCCAGTTCCCTAAATTTTGTAGTGATGTTCTGGAACTGGTTGTTGATGGTGCCCTGATTCCGACGCATCTCCTCAAGGATAAGCTGCAGATCATCCTTCTTTTGATCCCTTTCTGGATGTCCTGGAGTTCTGTAGGGTGGGGGATTCCTAGGAGGACCTTGGTTCCACTGTGGTTGATAGAACCTTTGATCTCCCATGTATCGATTTGGACCCCAGCGTACGCTGCCTCTTCATGTGTTTCTGCCATCTTGACTTGCTCAGTGTGTGGGCACTCAGTAGTGGTGTGCCTCTGTGATCCGCATTCGATGCAAGGCTGATTGACAGATAAACATTTGACTTGCTTGAGGAGCTTGCGATTCTGGTCTCTCTAGAACTGCTCCCTCACATCTGGGTCAATCTCCTTTCCTGGCTCATAGAGTGGCATAGATGGGGCTGGTCTGGCATAGGCGCTCTCATCATAGTTTGTAAGAGCCCCATATTTGTTGTCGTAATTAGTGAGCTTTTCTAGCACACACCATGCGTCGCTTGGTGGCATCGTCAGATACTCATAGCGAGTATAACGATTGATTCTGTCCTTAGTGACTTGATCAAGAGAGTTGAAGAAGATCTCCTGAATGACGTAGGGTGGCTGTCCATGAGTAGGGCATGATCGCAGCAGTTCTTTGTAGCGTTCCCATGCCTTTGCCAGCGGTTCCCCTTGCTTCTGTTTGAAGGCGGTGATTTTCTGGCGAAGAAGTGCTGTTTTGGCGGGTGGGAAGTATTTGTTCAGAAACTCTTGCTCTACTTGGGCCCATGTGGTGAGAGATCTTGGCTTCAGCCCTTCAAGCCACTTCACTACAGGTCCAGCGAGAGACCAGCGAAAAGCTTTCATCTTGACATATTCCAGAGTTGTACCTTCAGCAAGAGTACGACACATGTCATGAAAATTGGTAATATGTTCAACAGGACACTCATTAAATTTGCCATAAAAAGCATTATTTTTAAGCTCTGTCAGAAATTGAGTGCGAATTTCAAAGGAGTTATCAGGGATTAGAATCGCCGATTCAGGCACGACGAGAGTTGGATGCATATAATCCTCAGCAGTGGTTGGATATTGGGCAAGCTCAGCTTCTGCTTGCCTTGCGCGCTCAGCTGCTTGCTCCCTCGCTGTCCTTTCATTGGCGATAGTGGTATCCTTTGCAGCTAGCTCCCTTGTAAGCCTGGCAATCAGCTGTTCTTGTGTTTCAGCGGCCTCCGTGATCCTTTTGAGTTTAGAGTGGATGTGTAGGTAACGCTCCGGTTCGTCCAAGCTGTCAAACTCAGGTGGTAGACCAGAACGGTGCATACACCTGTGTAGTAACTCAAAGCAGATGTGAGATTTAACTACCTAAGGCGCGAATGATAGCCTCCCCGGCAACGGCGCCAATTTGTTGTAGGAGGAAATCGAGAATGCAAATTAAAATAGAAATAAATCACAGCAAACCAGATTCCATCCCTTGCAAATAATTACAAGACCTCCTCCTGATGCAGCAGCGGGAAGTCAGGATCGATCCATGAGGAAGCGTGTCAGCGGATCCTAGGCAGCGGAAAAATCTCACAGAAGTCGACAACAGGGTCGTCGATCTCGACTAGGTTAGTCGACAGAAGATCGGACAGTCGAACAGCGTAGCAGTCACAGGCAATGGTCTAGTCGATCTCGACTAGGGGCTACTCGATATCGAGTAGGGCCCTCGTCGACTTCGATTTGTCTCGTCGAGTACCTGCACAGGAGAAGCTACGGCGACTTGGTCGAGAATTAGTAACTCGAGATCGACCAGGCTTGGTCGAGATCGAGTAGACAGAGAATATAACGAAACAAAGAAATAAAGTAAAGGAAAATGCTTTGGGACTTCGAAATAAACTTAATGTAAAAGGACTTCCAAGATTAGGGTTTGCAACAACGATAACCAAGCATGCATAAGGCAGAGATAAACAGATATTCATGTGAATTGCATCAATGACAAGCTTTCGCCTTTTCCAACAATTAGACAACTCTTTCAAGAAACCCTAATTGTCTCTACTGATTTTATGTTTATAATCCTAGTTGTTAACATGGATCTCCATTAGATGGGTAATAAAAACATAAACAAGTAGTAGATGCTCAAAACATGATAAAAGTCGGATCTTTACCTCAGGCACGCATGACTATCGTCGGGCTCGCCCCAACCCTAGAAGTGGGTGGACTACTCGCGCTTCATCGCAAACTCAGACATCACTGATTGAAAGAAAACTAATTGCATTAAAATAAACCAAAGTTTACAACCGCTTGAAGCCAATTCCGCTCTCGCTTCACTACTCCAATCGGCCGCTCGCTCTCTCTCTCTACTTCTCCTACTTACTTCTCTCTGAAATTGAATGATTAGAACTCAGCCCCATGGGCTTTATTTATAGCCTTCTAATCCTTGCTACTCAAGGATAGAATATCTATATCTATATCTAAAACTATATCTAAAGGCTTAATGATAAAAAAAACAACAAAGGAATTAAATCTAAATAGGAAATTATATCTAAAGTGTCTTCAAGTGGATAGATCTTCTCCTTCATGATGTATCTTGATAGATCGGATAGAATTCGGCAATCTTCGAGCCCAAGTAATCCCACATCGAGTAGAATTGATCAAACCGCGTAACGCGTCTCTGGAAGTCTCCTCGATCTCGACAAAGGTCTACTCGATCTCGAGTAGGATTGTCGGTCGACTGGTGTGGCTTGGCGTCTCGGCTAACTGGTGCTCGACAGGCTCGGTCATGGTTCACGGGTTTAGTCGATCTCGAGTACCTCTCGTCGATCTCGACTAGACTGGCCTTGTCGACTAGTTCTTCTCGGGTGACTCTGCTCGACATGCTCGGACACGGCTTCCGGGCTCCTCGATCTCGAGTAGGTCTACTCGATCTCGAGTAGGGTGTAAACTGGTTTGTCCTCATCTTCGTCTTCTCGATCAGCTCTTCCTCGACCAGGCCCTCCTCGGACACTTTTGGTCGATCTCGAGTAGTATGTACTCGATCTCGAGTAAAGTTTTCTCAGCTTTCTGCCCTGTTCTTGAAACGCACTTTCCCGAGTTCTCGTTCGTCGGATTGAAGCATATGACCATGCGTTGGAAAGCTCTTTTCGAGGGCTAGAACTCTCATGAGGACATCAAAGCTTGATTCAAAACGAAGAATGGTGAAAAATTGCCTTTTCTCCAGCTGCGTCATTCTTAACCTCTCCATGAGTTTCCTTTAAGCTCCAAAGTGCGTCCAATTTCTGCGAAATATAACCAAAACTTGTGTAGACCTCCATATATTGAAAATAAGTGTAAACTACACAGATTCTGTATTATTCTAACCCAAATGTTTGCAATGTATGCAGAAATCGATATAATAGTAGATATAAAACATGGCATAAAACATGGACATTAAATCACCCGATACTTAGACTTGCTTGTTCTCAAGCAATAACCAAACACTAACCAAGACCTACAACACATCCTTCAAGTCTTCGCCTTTGTCAAAAGCAACATCTTAAATAGTAGCAATGTAAGACAAGTGAATTTAACGTCATCACACATATATGAGCGATCCATAGACATAGGCAGTATAAATCCAACCTCACAGGAATAATGTGTTTACACTCAACTCTCAAATGTGTTTAGGCTATGAAGATCAACTCTCAACTAAATTCCATACACAATCTCATAAACATTGCAATTTAAACATAAATCCACTTCGCAACCAATTATGAAAATGCAACAAGAATTATCAGGAGGACTTCGCTCAATGGAAGTCTTCAAAGAAGATTCCATTTGGCGGGGTTGTAATGGGGCTTGATAAGAAATAATAAGGTATGGAATTATTTGGCCATGTGGTGCTAAATAAAATTCGGGAATCAAGACTCATAAGTCTTCCAACACAACCAAACCATAACTTCCCAATCATATGCACCAACCAAACTCTCCAATTTGTCTCAATGGAGTATATAACCTTTCAAACTTTCTAAATCTCTCCAAAATATGTATCTTGCAAATAATGAAAGAAATAAGGTAATTTTGGCTCATGCACTTTATTCACAAACATATATACTTTTTCTTCTTTTTTTTTCGGAATTTTTTTTTTGTAAGCCTAATTTGCCATTTTTTATACTATCATTTTTATCCATTTCTGCACGCATTTCATACATTTGGGTTAGAATAATACAGAATCTGTGTAGTTTACACTTATTTGGCAATATATGGAGGTCTACACAAGTTTTTGTTATAATTCGCAGAAATCGGACGCACTTTGGAGCTTAAAGAAAAGTCATGAAGAAGCTAACAATGGTGCAGCTGGAGAAAACGTCATTTTTCACCATTCTTCGTTCAAAATCAAGCTTTGATGTCTTCATGAGAGTTGTAGCCCTCAGAAAGATCTTTCCAACGCATGGTCATATGCGCCAATCCGACAAACGAGGACTCGGGAAAGTGCGTTTTAAGAACATCGCAGAATGCTGAAAGCGACATAGTTGCTCGAGATCGACCACATTGGTCGACATCGACCAAACTTTGCTCGACATAGGCTCTAGAGGACGAGATCGAGCACAAGCTGAGCATAGGACCACTCGAGACGAAGAATTTTACTTGACGTCGAGGAGATTTACTCTACGTCGAGGAAGTTGGTCTACGTCGAGGAAATTTACTCTACGTCGAGGAAAAAGTGTTGGTCGACATCGAGGAAACTCCTCGATATCGAGGAAGACCCGGGCGGCGGATTCCGAGCTATCCGTATTTTGTTAAGTTTCTATCCCGAATCCAATGGTGATATTTTCGAGATGAAATTCTATCAACTTCTATCAAGACCTATCAAGATCTATCAACTCCATGAAGTATTTATCCACAAATTAGATGTAGTCCTAGTTGATTTATTTCTTTTGTTCCATATTCCGAGCTATTCGTATTTTGTTAAGTTTCTATCCCGAATCCAATGGTGATATTTTCGAGATGAAATTCTATCAACTTCTATCAAGACCTATCAAGATCTATCAACTCCATGAAGGATTTATCCACAAATTAGATGTAGTCCTAGTTGATTTATTTCTTTTGTTCCATTATTTAATCTTTAAGTAAGTAGATAAATAGATATAGATATAGATAGACTTTCTATCCTTGAATAGCAAGGTTTAGAATCCTATAAATAAAGCCCATGGGGCTGATTTTTATTCATTAAATTTCAGAGAGAAGTAAGTAGGAGAAGTAGAGAGAGAGAGTGAGCGGCCAATTGGAGTTGTGAAGCGAGAGCGGAATTGGCTTCAAGCGGTTGTAAACTTTATTTTATTATAATGCAATTAGTTTTCTTTCAATCGATGATGTCTGAGTTTGCAATGAAGCGCGAGTAGTCCACCCACTTCTGAGGTTGGGGCGAGCCCGACGATAGAGGTAAAGATCCGACCTTTATCATGTTTTGAACATCTACTACTTGTTTATGTGTTTATTACCCATCTAATGGAGATCCATGATAAAAACTAGGATTATAAACATAAAATCAGTAGAGACGATTAGGGTTTCTTGAAAGAGTTGTCTAATTGTTGGAAAAGGAGAAAGCTTGTCCTTTGATGCGATTCACATGATTATCTGTTTATCTCTGCCTTATGCATGCTTGGTTATCTGTGTTGCAAACCCCAATCTTGGAAGTCCTTTTACATTAAGTTTATTTCGTAGGCCCAAAGCATTTGCCTTTACTTTATTTCTTTGTTTCGTTTTATTCTTTGTCTACTCGATCTCGAGTTACTAATTCTCGATCTAGCATCGCTGTAGCTTCTGTGTGCATGTACTCGACAAGACAAGCCGAAGTCGACAAGACCCTACTCGATATCGAGAAGCCCTGGTCGATATCGACGAGACCCTGTGCTTGCTGCTGTGCTGTGTTCGACTGTCCGATCTTCTGTCTACTACCCTAGTCGAGATCGAGGACCCTGTTGTCGACTTCTGTGTTATTTTCTCCGCTGCCTAAGATCCGCTGACACGCTTCCTCGTGGATCGATCGTGACTTCCCGCTGCTACATCAGGAGGAGGTCTTGTAATTATTTGCGTGGGCAGAATCTGGTTTGATTTATTTTGTTATATTTCATACTCGATTTCCTCCTACAACAAATTGGCGCCGTTACCGGGGAAGCTATCATTCGCGCCTTAGGTAGTTAAAATCTCACATCTACTTTAAGTTACTTCGCAGGTGTATACGCCGTTCTAGTCAACCACCTGAGTTTGACACCTTAGATGACCCGGAACGCGTCCTACACATCCATTCTAAACTGAAAAGAGTCATGGCGGCCGCAGAAACACCAGAACTGCTGATACTAAGGCTAAGGACGGAATTAGCCGCCAAGGAAGCTGCTCTCGCCACTGAGAGAGCACTGAGGGAAAAAGTAGCTGATCGTGCGAGGCAGGCAGAAGCTGAGCATGCGAGGCAGGCAGAAGCTAAGCTTGTGTTGCGTAGATGGGAACATTACGCTAAATCGCCCAAATCAACAATGACAAGTTGGTTCGACAATGTCCCCTTCTATGAGCCAGTCGACAGCGACTACCTCGACTCAACATATACACATTCTGGAGGAACTGATCCAGAAACACTAGCCAAAATCGTCTGTACCACAGAAACCCAGGTATGTCCTTCCTCTATTTCGATATCTACTTCGCTATCTATCTTTGAAGAATATTTGGAAGGATCCCAAGAAGAAGAAGAGCCACCAACGCAAAAGCCGGACGTCGTTGCCCATGGTGCTTCAAGGTCGCTTTTGCCTTATAAGGTGAAGGTCATTCCTGACAATTTTGAGCAATCGATGTTTGTGTTCAAGTATGGGGTCCTAGCAAAGTGGCATGAAACTCCACAAGATTAGGTGGAAATATCTCTGCCCACTCCACCATTTTGCTGTGGTGGAGATGTGCATACAAATCAACCAATGAAGCGGAAGAGGTATGATGATGAGGTATGCAAATTTCCTTTATATATTCCTTTATGCATGCCAGCTGGAGCCAAGGAAGATGTATGGGTGAAGCCATGGAGCATTCACTCGGGGAGGTTTAAGCTTCTTCACATGATGCCTCCGGATGACATCCAACGCTTCCCACCACCGGAGGAACCACCAGACCTACCTATACCTCCGGACAAAGATGAGCCAGGCTAAAGCTTAATGGAGAAAGTCGGCCTAACGACTATAAAATCTAGAGCATGTACATAGACATTTATTTTTGGAACTTTTTGGACTTTGTTGCTTTTGTTTGTTTTTGGTTTTGAACATTTCTAGTTTTTCTATTGTGGGTATATGTCTTCTACACTTTTCAGGTCCATGGATAGAAGCAAGCTATATTCATATTCATACTCGGCCCATGCGATTCCTTAATTCATTCAATATTAAGAGGTTCTGCACACCTGTCTAATGAGTTTCTTTCTTTACCCTTGTTTTTATACAGTGAGGACACTGTAATGTTTAAGTATGGGGTGAGGGAAGGGCTTACTTTGTGCATATTTGCCATATTTGACATTATTTGTGCATATTTAGAATTTATTTCTTTGAATTGCTACATGGATATTTTGGAATTCATTATTGATTTATGGGCTTATATGCATGTTTTCCAAAATTTGAAAAATGACCCCCATTGAAAATTTTGGTTAATGTCATGGAAGTTTTATATTGAACTCGACGAAGCAAAATTGGATTCATTAGAGATATAGCATGAAATTGCCTAGTAAAGGGAAGTCACAATGAAGTGCATATTTTCTTGAAAACCATGAAAGGAGGTAAATTTGATATTGCTTTTGACATGTTGCATGATAAGAGGATGGAGGACTTTATATTTCCATATAATGCTCATATTGTTATAATCCTAGCCTTACCCATGCTTATGCATCACAAAAGCCATATTATGCCTTATTTCATATATTGCTCCACATGTTCTAAAATATTGTCATTCTTTACCATATCCGGGGATTATGTTGAGAATGATGTTACATTATGGAGATTATCATATGATGTTTGTGTTGTTAATTATCATTATTGGAGTTTGGCGGGAAAGTGTTTGAAATATATGGAAAATTTAATGAGTGAAAGAAAATCCAATCACCTCAGGAGATAAAGGTAGATTGACCCTGCTCTCTGAGATAATAGTTTGGAGAGATGGGACACATTGTGATGAGTCCAAAACACTAAGTATCCGGGGCCATTCATGACACCCATGTTTGCGACTCACGAGAAGGCAGTGCTAAGGTCAGTGAGGTAAAAGCATTATTATGAATAAAAGCAATATGAAAGGTGATGAATCTTATGGAGAAGGAATGTGGAAATTCAATTTGGAAATACTCCATTTCCCCGGATCAAAAGCACCACATGGCCAAAAACTGCCCACCTTTAACCTTTTACCAATCTACTCCTTATTTGAGTTTAAATTAAAGTCCTCTTGATTATTAATGCTTTGTCACTTATGAATGTTTTTGCATAACTCTTCTTTTGTGAGTAGATGTTGCTCTTTAAATTGCACATGCATGGATCTGGGACATTAGTACCTTTTCAAGGATGGTAATTGACTGCTGGGTTATATGAGAATGAATCTAAAATGTTGAGAGTTTTGATTTCTTCCCCTGAATGACAATTAAAAGTGTTGCTAGAGGACAAGCAAGCTTAAGTATGAGGTGTTTGTTGTAAGCCTAATTTGCCATGTTTTATATTATCATTTATATCGATTGCACGCATTTCATACATTTGGGTTAGAATAATACAGAATCTGTGTAGTTTACACTTATTTGGCAATATATGGAGGTCTACACAAGTTTTTGTTATAATTCGCAGAAATCAGACGCACTTTGGAGCTTAAAGGAAACTCATGAAGAAGCTAACAATGGTGCAGCTGGAGAAAACGTCATTTTTCCCCATTCTTCGTTCTAAATCAAGCTTTGATGTCTTCATGAGAGTTGTAGCCCTCGGAAAGATCTTTCCAACGCATGGTGATATGCGTTAATCCGACAAACGAGGACTCGGGAAAGTGCGTTTTACGAACAGCGCAGAATGCTGAAAGCGACAGAGTTGCTCGAGATCGACCACGTTGGTCGACATCGACCAAACTTTGCTCGACATAGGCTCCAGAGGACGAGATCGAGCATGAGCTGAGCATAGGACCACTCTAGACGAAGAATTTTACTCTACGTCGAGGTGATTTACTCTACGTCGAGGAAGTTGGTCTACGTCGACGAAGCTCGTCTACGTCGAGGAAATTTACTCTACGTCGAGGAAAGAGTGTTGGACGACATCGAGGAAACTCCTCGATATCGAGGAAGACCCGAGCGGCGGATTCTGAGCTATCCGTACCTTGTTAAGTTTCTATCCCGAATCCAATGGTGATATTTTCGAGATGAAATTCTATCAACTTCTATCAAGACCTATCAAGATCTATCAACTCCATGAAGGATTTATCCACAAATTAGATGTAGTCCTAGTTGATTTATTTCTTTTGTTCCATTATTTAATCTTTAAATAAGTAGATATAGATATAGATAGACTTTCTATCCTTGAATAACAAGGTTTAAAAGCCTATAAATAAAGCCCATGGGGCTGATTTTTATTCATTCAATTTCAGAAGTAGAGAAGTAGTTCACAGAGACAGTTTAGGAGTTCAGAGGTTTTAGGGTTTTGGCGTTCAACGAGAGTTGGATCGTCAGGACTGTAAAGTCTTTTGAATTTAGTTTAATGCAAGTTGTTATTTTCTTTCAATCGATGATGTCTGAGGTTGCGATGAAGCGTGATTAGTGCACCCACTTCTAGGGTTGGGGCGAGCCCAACGATAGCCATGCACGTTTGAGATAAAGATCCGACCTTTATCATGTTTTGAGCATCTACTACTTGTTTATGTGTTTATTACCCATCTAATGGAGATCCATGCTAACAACTTGGATTGTAAACATAAAATCGGTAGAGACAATTAGGGTTCCTTGAAAGAGTTGTCTAATTGTTGGAGAACGCGAAAGCTTGTCATTTGATGCAATTTATATCCGTTTATCTTTGCCTTATGCATGGTTGGTTATCGTTGTTGCAAACCCCAATCTTGGAAGTCTTTTACATTAAGTTTAGTTCGAAATCCCAAAGCACTTGTCTTTATTTTCCTTCGTTTCGTTTTAAGTCTTCTGCCCTTACTCGATCTCGACCAAGCCTGGTCGACCTCGAGTTACTGATATTCGATCTAGCATCGCTGTAGCTTCTGTGTGCAGGTACTCGACGAAGCCTACCCGATATCGAGTACCCTCTGGTCGATATCGACGAGCCCCTGTGCTTGCTGCTGCGCTGTGTTCGACTGTCCGATCTTCTGTCGACTGACCTAGTCGAGATCGAGGACCCTATTGTCGACTTCTGTGAGATTTTTCCGCTGCCTAGGATCCGCTGACACGCTTCCTCGTGGATCGATCATGACTTCCCGCTGCTGCATCAGGAGGAGGTCTTGTAATTATTTACAAGGGACGGAATCTGGTTTGCTGTGATTTATTTCTATTTTAATTTGCATTCTCGATTTCCTCCTACAACAAATTGACGCCGTTGTCGGGGAAGCTATCATTCGCGCCTTAGGTAGTTAAAATCTCACATCTACTTTAAGTTACTTCGCAGGTGTATACGCCGTTCTGGTCAACAACCTGAGTTTGACACCTTAGATGTTCCGGAACGCGTCCTACACATCCATTTTAAACTGAAAAGAGCCATGGCGGCCGCAGAAACACCAGAACAGCTGATACTAAGGCTTACCAGGGAGCTAGCCGCAATGGACACCACTATCGCCAATGAGAGGACAGCGAGGGAACAAGCAGCTGAGCGCGCAAGGCAAGCAGAAGCTGAGCTTGCCCAATATCCAACCACTGCTGAGGATTATATGCATTCAACTCTCGTCGTGCCTGAATCGACAATTCTAATCCCTGATAACTCCTTTGAAATTCGCACTCAATTTCTGATAGAGCTTAAAAATAATGCTTTTTATGGCAAATTTAATGAGTGGCCTCTTGAACATATTACCAATTTTCATGACATGTGCCGTACTCTTGCTGAAGGTACAACTCTGGAATATGTCAAGATGAAAGCTTTTCGCTGGTCTCTCGCTGGACCTGCACTGAAGTGGCTTGAAGGGTTGAAGCCGAGATCTCTCACCACATGGGCCCAAGTAGAGCAAGAGTTTCTGAACAAATACTTCCCACCCGCCAAAACAGCACTTCTCCGCCAGAAAATCACCGCCTTCAAACAAAAGTAAGGAGAACCGCTGGCAAAGGCATGGGAACGCTACAAAGAACTTCTGCAATCTTGCCCTACTCATGGACATCCACCCTACGTCATTCAGGAGATCTTCTTCAACTCTCTTGATCAAGTCACTAAGGACATAATCAACCATTATACTCGCTATGAGTATCTGACGATGCCACCCAGCGACGCATGGGGTGTGTTAGAAAAGCTCACTAACTACGACAATAAATATGGGGCTCCTACAAACTATGATGAGAACACCTATGCCAGACCAGCCCCATCTATGCCACTCTATGAGCCAGCGAAGGAGATTGACCCAGATGTCAGGGAGCAGTTCTAGAGAGACCAGAATCGCAAGCTCCTCAAGCAAGTCAAATATTTATCTGTCAATCAGCCTTGCATCGAATGCGGATCACAGAGACACACCACTACTGAGTGCCCACACACGGAGCAAGTCAGAATGGCAGAAACACATGAAGAGGCAGCCTACGCTCGGGGTCCAAATCGATACATGGGAGATCAAAGGTTCTATCAACCACAGTGGAACCAAGGTCCTCCTAGGAATCCCCCACCCTACAGAACTCCAGGACATCCAGAAAGGGATCAAAAGAAGGATGATCTGCAGCTGCTCCTTGAGGAGATGCGTCGGAATCGGGGCACCATCAATAACCAGTTCCAGAACATCACTACAAAATTTGGGGAACTGGATATCTGGAAAAGAGGAATAGAGACCTAGATGGGTCAAATCGCTGCACAGATCCCACGACCGTCCGGACAGCTCCCTGGGCAAACAGAACCAAATCCTAAGGGGAAGACTGGACACGTCACAGCTATCAAACTCAGGAGTGGGCATCAATTACACGAGCCAGAGGTCGGGAAACAGCAAAGCAAGGCAGAGCAGCAACTCGAGACAGAGCAGACCCAACTCGATCTCGAGGAGACTCCACTCGATCTCGACAAAACCCTACTCGACACAGACCAGAAGCTTAGCTCGGACTCCACTGCGAAGCCCAGCAACTCGAGGTCGACAACCCAAGTCGAGATCGATGAGCCCCTGGTCGAGATCGAGAAGCAGCATCTGGCCGGCGTCGACGACTCTGCAGCACCTTCAACAGCTGATCTGGCTCCGAAACATAAAAAGCCACTGCCTTTCCCTTCAAAAGCACAAAAAGATCCCACTGCAGGTAGGTTTACCAGATTTGTTAATATGCTGCAACAACTGAATGTTTCTATTCCTTTTACAGAAGCCTTGCAAGAGATGCCTGGATATGTCAAATTTCTAAAGGAAATCCCGAGCAAGAAGCGATCCATTTCAGAGATCGCATGCGAATGAAAAGTACTCCACTTCCCTGAAAAGAGGCCTGACCCTGGTAAGTTTTCTTTTACTGTGGGTTTTGGACAATATAAATATGATTATCTGTGCGATTTAGGAGCAAGTGTGAGCATCATGCCTCTATCAATCTGGCGGAAGGTCAAAATAGGATGCATAGAACCTGTGGATGCCAAATTATACATGGCGAACAATACAGTAGTCATCCCTACAGGTATAGTTGAGAACGTCCCTGTCCAGGTTGGTAAATTCTTTGTTCCGGCAGATTTCCTTATCATTGACGGTGTTGAAGATCCTACCAGCCCTATTATTCTTGTTAGACCATTCTTAACAACTGCAGATGCCAGAATTAGTGTTAAGAATCGCTCGCTCACCTTCACCATAGGCGATGAGGTTTTGGATTTCTCTTTTGGCCCTGCAAAAGAGGAAATTTTCTGGCTGGAGGTAAAAAGCATCAGCAACCGCGGGACCAAGCAAACAGCGGAGGAAGGAGCCAACAACGTACTCGAGATCGAGGACCCTCTTGTCGACTTCTGTGAGATTTTTCCGCTGCCTAGGATCCGCTGACATGCTTCCTCGTGGATCGATCCTGAATTCCCACTGCTGCATCACGAGGAGGTCTTGTAATTATTTGCAAGGGACGGAATCTGGTTTGCTGTGATTTATTTCTATTTTAATTTGCATTCTCGATTTCTTCCCACAACAAATTGGCGCCGTTGCCGGGGATGCTCCTATATTTCATTCTCGATTTGCGTGGGCAGAATCTGGTTTGATTTATTTTGTTATATTTCATACTAGATTTCCTTCTACAACAAATTGGCGCCGTTGCCGGGGAAGCTATCATTCGCGCCTTAGGTAGTTAAAATCTCACATCTGCTTTGAGTTACTATACAGGTGTATGCGCCGTTCTGGTTTACCACCTGAGTTTGACAGCTTAGACGAACCGGAGCGTTTCCTACACATCCACTCTAAACTCAAAAGCATCATGGTGGACGCTGAGACACAAGAACAGCTGATTGCGAGGCTTACCAGGGAGCTAGCCGCAAAGGACACCACTATCGCCAATGAGAGGACAGTGAGGGAACAAGCATATAATCAAACCAGATCCAGGCACGACGAGAGTTGGATGCATATAATCAAACCAGATCCTATCTTTACTTTCCGCCAGAAGAATAATTTTTTTTTTTTTTTTTACTTTTTTCGAAAATAAAAACCAAATAATACTAATAGTGCATTTATAATGTGAGCCAAAAATCCTTTTATATAATATGCATAGCAAGATAAAAATGTAAAACCAACCCATATCCCAATAATGTCAAAAATCCTTCCTTACTTGTAACATAAGCTCATTTCTTCCACAAACCATTATTTCAACCAACTCTAAGTCTTAATTCCCAAATGGGGGTCAGGCTCAATTTGGCTAAGGAAAATTTTGTGGAGTTTACAATAAAAGTCTCAGGCTAATGTTCTGGCTTCAAGCAGCACTACAAAAAAAAAAGACATTAGCAACGGTTGTTTACCGTGGCTAAAAGTCCATCTGCTGTGGCTAAAGGGTGTTAGCCACGGCTGTGGCCACGGGAAACAAGCCGTGGGGAAACATGGGGTGGCAAAAGAGAGTAGCAACGGCTATAGCCGTGGCTAATATTTTAGCCACGGCTGTTGCCGTTGCTAACGTATTTACGAACAATAAAAAAAAACCCTTACTTTTTAGCCCGGATTCATCATACCCGGGGTAAAAAATCTTATATTAAAAAAAACACACTAATAACGCACTTGTTTTGCATACATATCAAATGCTGCAAACCTTGGGTATAATACAATGAACAATGAACAAAATCTAATATTAAATGCCAACTTGTTTTGCATACATATCAACTGCTGCAAACCTAGGGTATAATACAATGAACAATGAACAAAATCTAATATTAAATGCCAACTTTTGTTCATTTCATGTCGCACCATCCTATGCCAAATATATCAAACCATTAGCTAAGCGAGGTGGACCCTAATACTCACAACAATTCAAGGCCGAAGTCCCATTTTGCCCGTTATACCTTAGCATGCTCCAAGAGACCAGCCTTCCGGCGTCTTTCGCCGAGCATCTGCTGCTGATATGCGATATATTCTATAGCGCATTTAGTAGTTTTTGTCATCATTTACATGTCATTGTGAGAGGTATTTGTGTGAACTTGGTGATTCGGAACCTGTTGAAGAAGTTGAAGAAATCAGGCAAGTTACAGAAGAGCTGAAGTGAAGAAGTTCGGAAGCAGCTGGAAGGCTGGTGAGTCTGGCGCACCCGCGCTGCACTCGACGCGCCCGCACTGCTACCCGGCGCACCCACGCTGCTAGGAGGAAGTGGCCGCGTCGATTCACCAGACAGAAAAAGCAAGTCGAAGGCTGGCGCGCCCGCGCTGCTACATGGCGCGCCCGCGTCGGTCCCTGAAGACGGATTCTTATCCGATTTTCCCTATCTTATTAGTTTTAATATTATATTTTATATTTTTTACGGGATGTTAAACCCGATTTAATTAGTTTATATAGGCCGAGAAGGCAAAAGTAGAGAATGGGGTTATTTTCCAGAGACGTATTTTCCCTTTTCTTCATCTCACAAACCCTATGGAGAACTAACTCTCCTTTGTTGCACTTGGTTCTTTGAAGCCTTCAATTGATTTGGTTGTGAGTATTCTACTCTTGTTTGTCCTTTGTTAATTGTTTCGATCTCCTGAGTTTATTGCTTGATTGCTTATTATTGGTTAATCTGGATTGATCACCTAGGTTTATTGATACTAGTCATATTGCTAGGGTTTCCAATTCCAGGTTTGGGGTTGTAGATTCACTGTAGCAAACACAATCACCATACGCGGGTTGCTTGTGGTAGATTGTGAAGGAGATTCGATTACATGCTATTTTAACGGGTTGTTAGAATCGCTTGTATCTAATTATAATTCATGTTTGAATGCTATTGCTTTATTATTTGGTGAAGGTTTTCCCTTGTAATTTGGTGATAAGTGCTTTTAGGACTGGTAGGACTAAAAGCTATTACACGATCTGAATTGAGAACAATTACTGGACATTAGAACTTGAGATTCATAGAATGCGATGATGAACCATCTCAATTGTTGTGCGGATAATTACCCGGTGTGATACTTTTCCATCATATATTCGCAACCTCTTTTTGCAACTTGTTTTGTCACCATTGCATTCACACAAAACTCCCCCTTGAATCGGTTACTTTTGGGTAATAATACTTGCTCTTACAATTGATTCTGTTTCCCTGTGGGTTCGACCCTAACTTACCTACTATACTTGTTATAATTTGCATCTTAGGAATTTACTTTGATTTGGCATAACGACTTTAGGCCTGTCAAATTTGGCATCGTTGCCGGGGAAACGGTTTATCTTTGTTCTTGTTTGTCTTATTACCTGTTTGGGTGCGAACCTCTTGCATGGTTCGCATTCGTGCTACTGATCCCCATCTTTTTGATTTTGATTGGGAAATAGACAGGACATACCACCGCCGCCATAGAGAACATCACCAACATTCCCAACAACCTGATCCAATGGCTGGAAATGCAAATCAGACGCTGCGACATCTGACAGCATCAAACATCACACAGCAGGCACCTGCTGTGACAATCCCTGCTCTGGGGGATGACAACCATTTTGAGCTAAAGTCTGGGCTGATTCATCAACTGCCTAAATTCCATGGATTGGCTGGAGAAGACCCCATCAAGCACATGGGGAAGTTTCATAATGTGTGCATGAGCATGAAACCAGCCAATATAACCGAAGCACAGATAAAGATGAGAGCTTTTGGGTTCACGCTGGTCGATGCTGCGGATGACTGGTACTACAGCCTTCCTACAGGGAGCATCGATACTTGGCCTAAGCTCCACAAGGCCTTCCTGGAGAAATTCTTCCCTGCTAAGAAGGAGAACACCTTGAAGAAGGCAATCAGCAATATAGAGCAGGAAGATGATGAAACCCTCTATGATTACAATGAAAGGTTCAAGAAGCTTTGCGCTAATTGCCCTTTCCATGGCTACAGCACGAAGGACCTAGTCTTATACATCTATGGGGGATTGCTGGAATCTGATAGAAGGATGATTGATGCCGCCTGCGGAGGAAATATTCTGAATGCCACGCCAGAGGGAGCTATGGAGAAGATTCAGGAAATGGCTGAGGGGACTAGAAATTTTGGGAAGTCCACCAGAAAGAAAGGGGTCAACTCGGTAGACTCTAACCAAGCCAAGGATATTGCTGAATTGAAGGAAATGGTTAAGAGGCTCACTCTGCAAGGGACTCCTCAACAACTCAAGGCTTGTGGAATCTGCAGCGATAACTTCCACCCAACTGATGCGTGTCCTACACTCCAGGAAGACACCGCTGAAGTAAGTGTTTTAGGTGGAAATGGACCTCAGAGACCCAGGCATGACCCCTACTCAAACTCCTACAACTCAGGGTGGCGGGATCACCCAAATTTCAGATGGAGGGATCCACCAAACCAATCACAACAGCAGCAGCCACCTCCCTACAATCAGAGGCAACAGGGTAACGCTCCCTCTACTGAGTCCATGCTCAATACCCTGACACAGCACTTCACTGCGCATGTTCAGACAACTGAATCGAGCATAAAAGATATACAGAAACAAATGGGGCAAATGGCTGAAGCAATCACGAGAATAGAGGCGAAGACGTCAGTGGGTCTACCATCTCAAACGGTGGTCAATCCAAGGGAAAACGTCAGTGCTATAACTCTTCGGAATGGAAAAGAGCTGAAACGTCAGGAAGAAGAGGAGAAAAGCACGCAGGTCTCCGACGTGGCCACGCCCAACATTGAAGTGGCCACGCCCAACACTGGCGCGCCCGCGCCACAGTCTGACGCGCCCGCGCTGACCCCTGACGCGCCCGCGCTGAGTTCTGGCGCGCCCACGTCGAGTCCGATCTCGCCTGAAACCGAGCCCTATGTCGATACATATGTCCGACCGAATTTTCCCCCTCTCGGGTCGGAGAAACCAAAACCTCCGTTCCCTGAGGCTCTCAAAGAGAGGAGGATAATCGATGATTCAGAGCTTTTCGAGACATTTAGCAAGTGTCAGGTGAACATTCCTCTGCTGAAAATGTTAAAAACTGTGCCCAAGTACGCCAAGTTCTTGAAGGAGCTTTGCACGGTGAGGAGAAATCAGAAGCTGAAAGGAAAAAAGAAAGTGAAAGTAAGTGAGCAAGTCTCCGCTGTGTTTCAGAGGAGAATGCCGAAAAAGTGCGCTGATCCAGGTATGGTTACTATCCCTTGTGTCATTGGAGATGTAAAATTTGATAGAGCTATGCTTGATTTGGGTGCTTCCATAAATGTGCTTCCCTACTCACTGTACAAATCGCTAGATTTAGGACCTTTGCATGAAACTGGAGTAATTGTGCAACTAGCTGACAGGTCTCATAAATACCCTAAAGGAGTAGTAGAGGACGTTTTGGTTATGGTCGATAAACTGATTTTTCCTGCAGATTTCTTTGTCCTGGATATGGAACATGATAAGCATGATGCGCCTATTCTGTTAGGTAGACCTTTTATTAAAACAGCTAGGACAAAAATTGATTGTGTCTCTGAGACACTAACAATGGAATTTGATGGAAAAAAGGTTGAATTCGATTTATACAAGGCTATGAAACATCCTGTTGATGACCATTCTCTGTGCTCTATTGATGTGATTGAACCATTAGCTCAAGATATATGTGATATGTCTAGGGAAGATGAGTTGCAGTCAATTATTGAGAATGCTATTGACGAGTCCTATACAGATTTTTCAATTACATCTAACATGCAGGAATTAGTAGCCCAGATGGATGTAGAAGGTAAGTCCCCTACTCTTTTGGGCATTGGCCCCAATCTACTGACTCCAAGCGAAGTGCTTGTTCCATCTGTTGTGCAGGCACCTGAAATTGAACTCAAACAACGCCCTAGTCATCTTTGCACTCTTGATGTGGAGATTAAGGACAAGAAAGGAACGGAGAATTTGGTGGCTGACCACTTAAGCAGATTGGTGAATGAGGAGGACAAGCCGGAGTCACAGAAACCCATCTTAGGCACGTTTCTGGATGACACATTATACAGAATCGAGCACAAAAGCACGCCGGAGTCTGGCGTGCCCACGTCAACAGCTGACGCGCCCGCGCTGCTCCATGGCGCGCCCGCGCTGACATCTGACGCGCCCGCGCTGACCTCTGACGCGCCCGCGTCGTTCCCTGACGCGCCCACGCCATTACTTCTCAGCCCATCTCAGTCCGTTCTAGGACTTCATTCTGTAAACCCTTGGTACCGAGACATTGTAAACTATTTAGTTTGTGGGGAATTTCCTCCGGATCATACCAAGGCCCAGACGGAGAAGATTCGAAGAGAAGCGAACCACTATGTGTGGGATGACAGCTTGGACAGAAAGTTACACCTTTCAAGGGTTCCCGCATTTGTCAATGAGATGACTGGTGTTGGTGACCCTGGTGGAGGAACCTAGGCCAATCAAGGGCCAGTTAGTCGATCCAGCGACTTGAAACAAAGGCGCTACTTGGGAGGCAACCCAAGGTATTGCATTCTTTCCCTTAACTCGATTTTATTCTAACTTGTAGGTAATAAAGACGGAGTTTCTGGTGACGAATTGCACCCGCATTTCGGACCCACTGCACCCGCAGTGTTAATTTTCGTAAAAAAAAAATAAAAATAAAATAAAAATAAAAATAAAAATAAAATCCGACCCCGGGCTGGAAAACCCACTTCGGGCCAGCCCGCCAGCTTCAAGCCCATCACCATCATCAAAACCCTACACTCCCTACAAACCTCTCTCCTCCCTCTACACACATCCTCTCCTCTCACACCAAACACTCCTACCTCTCTCCTACCTCACCACACTCCACCCTCACAGCTCTCTTTTCCTACAAGTTCTCGGCACACTCCACCCTCAATCGGTCCCCACACTCCCTCCTCGGCACCGGTGGGAGGCACCGCATCGACAACCGATTCCGACGCTATAGGAGGTCTGCAGAAATCGCCGACGCGACCGCGGCACCCCTAATGCGCCCGCGCCTGTCAGAGAAAACCACCAAACAGCTGACACAACCGACGCGGCCGCGCTGCTCCTCGACGCGCCCGCGCTGCTCCTCGACGCGCCCGCTCTGTGCTCCAACTTGCCCGCGTCTGCCCCCTGCGTCGAGACTCCGCTGTTCTTCGTGAGTTACTCCCGCTGTCCTTATTTCGATTCCGATTTAGTCTTATTATCTATCGAGTATGAGTTCATCGGAGGAGGAGGCGAGTCGATCTGATAATGGGTTAGAAATGTCTGATGAGGAATGGGCTATTTACAATAAGGTTAGCTGTGTCAGTTCTACGAAGTATTTGCATAGAGAGACACTTCAGAGACTTCAGATGCTAGATTGTATGCAGAAGTGTCTAGCTCACTCTGGTATTAGTGACTTTTTGGAATTGAGAGCGGTAGGATACCCGGAACTGTGCAAGCAGTTCCTCGCAACATATCAGCTTTACCTTGGGGAGAACAAAATTAGAGGGGTTGCTTTCAGATACAATGGCACTACGTACATGGCTTCTGCAGCAAGGTTGCGAAAAGCTTTGGGAGTCACTAAAGCCCCAACTGATGGATGGGTAACAGCCGCGACCGACGCAGACCTTGTTGCATTCTTTAGAGCGGTGTCTGGAGAGGAATTCTTGACCAGTAACGAGTACAACAACAGGATTACTCATCCTGTCTTCCGTATGTTGTGCAAGATCGTTTCTGGAACATATTATGGGCTGATCACAGATACAAAGCTTTCCTTGACGCACCTGCGGTTTGCTTACAGCGCTGTGCCTACTGCAGATTATACGCCTGACTGGGTTAGGCTCTTTTTCGATGGCCTCGACAGGATCAGAAAGGATCGCAGTGCCGCTGGACCAGAAATGGTCCAGAGCGGACTTATTACTCGGGTAGCCATTGCTGCATGCGTTGGGCAAAATGGGTTGGAGGAGCTGGAGGAGCAGGTCATAGCAAAGACCTATACAGAGGAGTATCTGCGGAGGTGTTTGATGCTGGATACTGCACCGGATGGGGGAGCCATTTGGTGCACGGGCAAGAAGAATGAGCATCAGTTCAGGCTCCCTAAGCCCCTTTCGTGGTCTGAGACTTGGGCTGATTGGTACATTGAGGCCGATTACTTTCCGACGTCAGTTCTGGGTAGAAGGCGTCGCCTGGAGGAGGGTAGCAGTAGTGGCACAGCTGGAGCTGCCACGATGGAGGATGCGCCTGTGGCTCCGCAGGCTTTTGTTCAGACAGATACACAGGGTTTCACACAGAACCCACATCAGGAGATGCCTGCTTATCAGACCCCGTCTCACGGTTGGGATTCTCAACCGACATTTCAGAGCCAGCAGGATGCACATCAGTGGGCCCCTTGGCCCGCACAAGCTTTTCAGGATGCCCATCAGCAGCCTCACCAGTGGGGCTACCTAGTTGTTCAGATTGGCCTTCTGCGCCAAGACGTGGGGAGTTTGACGACGGTGACGAACCGGATTCTCCACCAGCAGGCCGACATCCTAGAAGGCTTTGGCGAGTTCAGAGAGATGAGGGAAGAGCTGCGCCGCATGCGAGAGGACTACTCTCGCCACTATCCACCCCCTTAGTGAGTCTTTCTGTTTCTCTTCTCCCTACTTATTTCTGTCTTCTTTCACATTGAGGACAATGCTTCATTCAAGTATGGGGGAGGGAAAGGATTCACACATCATGTACATATTTTATTTCAGCATTATTTGTGTACAGATTCTGTATTTGTTATATTCAAAAAAAAAAAAGAGAAAAAAAAAAGAAAAAAAAAATAAAGAAAGCAATCAAAATCCTGGGATGAGTTGAAATCCCGAAAGGGCGACTCAGGCAAAAAGCAGGTAGTCTGGCGAGCCTTAGGCTTTGGCAATATGAGACTTGAGGGAAGTGTGAGAATGTTTATGTGAGCACCATCTTTGGAAAAAAATGAGTGGTTTGGTGAAAACCCGAAAGGGCGCCTTGGCAAGATGAGCGTTTACTTTGAGTGTTTAGGATTGATCTCTTGGCGAAGGCGACATAAGAAGTGGAGTGATAAGGAGGTTTTCGGGTAGGCCACTGGGAGCTATAAGGTGTAGATGGTTGAGATACAATTATAGGTCTCATTTCCTATTTTGATTGTCTTTTGTGCTGATTGTCGAGATGGTGAAAACTACTAGTACTTAGTGTTCATTTTCCTTGTACTGTCTGTGAACCTTTGAGATTTATGGTGAGAGTAGGCTTAACTTCTATGCTTACTCGGGACGAGTAAAGGTTTAAGTATGGGGGAATTTGATATGCGATATATTCTATAGCGCATTTAGTAGTTTTTGTCATCATTTACATGTCATTGTGAGAGGTATTTGTGTGAACTTGGTGATTCGGAACCCGTTGAAGAAGTTGAAGAAATCAGGCAAGTTACAGAAGAGCTGAAGTGAAGAAGTTCGGAAGCAGCTGGAAGGCTGGTGAGTCTGGCGCGCCCGCGCTGCACTCGACGCGCCCGCGCTGCTACCCGGCGCACCCACGCTGCTAGGAGGAAGTGGCCGCGTCGATTCACCGGACAGAAAAAGCAAGTCGAAGGCTGGCGCGCCCGTGCTGCTACATGGCGCGCCCGCGTCGGTCCCTGAAGACGGATTCTTATCCGATTTTCCCTATCTTATTAGTTTTAATATTATATTTTATATTTTTTACGGGATGTTAAACCCGATTTAATTAGTTTATATAGGCCGAGAAGGCAAAAGTAGAGAATGAGGTTATTTTCCAGAGACGTATTTTCCCTTTTCTTCATCTCACAAACCCTATGGAGAACTAACTCTCCTTTGTTGCACTTGGTTCTTTGAAGCATTCAATTGATTTGGTTGTGAGTATTCTACTCTTGTTTGTCCTTTGTTAATTGTTTCGATCTCCTGAGTTTATTGCTTGATTGCTTATTATTGGTTAATCTGGATTGATCACCTAGGATTATTGATACTAGTCATATTGCTAGGGTTTCCAATTCCAGGTTTGGGGTTGTAGATTCACTGTAGCAAACACAATCACCATACGCGGGTTGCTTGTGGTAGATTGTGAAGGAGATTCGATTACAGGCTATTTTAACGGGTTGTTAGAATCGCTTGTATCTCATTATAATTCATGTTTGAATGCAATTTCTTTATTATTTGGTGAAGGTTTTCCCTTGTAATTTGGTGATAAGTGCTTTTAGGACTGGTAGGACTAAAAGCTATTACACGATCTGAATTGAGAACAATTACTGGACATTAGAACTTGAGATTCATAGAATGCAATGATGAACCATCTCAATTGTTGTGCGGATAATTACCCGGTGTGATACTTTTCCATCATATATTCGCAACCTCTTTTTGCAACTTGTTTTGTCACCATTGCATTCACACAAAACTCCCCCTTGAATCGGTTACTTTTGGATAATAATACTTGCTCTTACAATTGATTCTGTTTCCCTGTGGGTTCGACCCTAACTTACCTACTATACTTGTTATAGTTTGCATCTTAGGAATTTACTTTGATTTGGCATAACGACTTTAGGCCTGTCAGCTGCCCAGCCTGACCTTCCAAGTATCAGCAGCACAAAGGGTCCATCTCAAGTTACATGCGTCCATAAGAACACTTGGTGGAAGCAATGCAGAAATGACAAGTGGATCATCCAAAGAAGCAACATGATTGTTGACCTATATTGGAGGAAAGTTATGCAGATATCAGACCAATGACTTTTGTGCGACTTTTACAAAAACACGGAACTTACTGTGACAAGAGAAGTAAACTAGTGAGGTCATGATAGATGATCACCTGAGGAACATACAATCTTGTGGGGGCAATTCAATACACGATCTTCCCAAAAAAGTCCATGTAATCGTTCTGGTATAATAAACGATCTCAGATTAATCAAAGTAGCACAAGCAGCTAGTTATAAACGTACTGGTAGAAAAATATATATGAAAACTAAGATCACAACACTATATCTAATTAACCATATGCAATCAAAGTAGCACGAGCAGCTAGTTATAAACTGGTACAATATTCAGTGTGATTTTGAGGATATAAAAGACATCAAGACATAGTATATCGACCATCTAGCAATGGTTATACGATATAACTCTGCATAGAAGTTTTAGTGCTATAATATAGAAGAAAGAAAGCTGTTCTTTTTTACCAGGAAGTTTTAAACTACCCAATCCAATATGTCATGATACAAAGATGAATCCTTCATTTGCATCATGATACGTAGATAATTAAGTTTAGATTCAAGTAAAGAGATCACATTAAATATTGTAACATAAAACATCTCTTAACTTCTATCAAAAAAAAAATGACACATGATCTCTTAACAACTTTTGTGGGAAAAAGTCACATTGTGATATTTTCTTTCACATAAAATTTAAAGTGCAAATTAATTGATGTAAACTAAACCAAGTATCTAGTCGACTATTTCTTTTATGGGAGTTCTCTGGTTGTTTTTATTAATTTTGAACGTGGCAGTAACTAAGTAACCACTATATATAGCATTGACGACGCACTCGGAGTGGGAGGATTCAAACAGGAAATTAAGAATACCAAAATTGGAAATCAAGTTACCTGGAAAAGGTCGATCAAATAGCTAGTCAACTGAAATATCATAGCAATTTGATTGTACGTATCTGCGTCCCAATTTGCAACTTGATTGTACGATCGATGACCCCTTCCTTACAAGTACTGTATTTTTAAAGCTAATTAAACAAAGCTGATATATATTTTTAAAGCTAATTAAACAAAGCTAATTAAAGCTAATTAAACAAAGCTAATTAAACAAAGCTGATTGTACGATCCATTTGGATATAATCTTTACTAAGCTAAAAGAATCATGGGTCAATCTAAAAAGCCTGACCCCCAACATGATTTCTAAATTCACCCTTACTATAAAGTCGTGAATAACAATAAAATACACGAGTTCTAAATCCTTGTAAGCTAAAAGGAGCCTCGCTGTTGAATCATCACAACTATGAACTCCCGACTAGACAGCATGAGTAAAAGGGAAGAATGAGGAGATCATCAAGCGCTAGCACTCTGAATTATGTAAAGTACAAAATGTTTAAGAAGAGAGTGAATTGATCATAGACCACAAGAATACATTCAAATTCATGGATCCTCTAGTTCTGCCCAAGACAATCCCATACTCATATGAGTATTCATTTACTTTTAGTTTTGAAAAAACTGATACTTAGCATTGGCCAATAAATCCCAAGTATCTCATACCCCATTTTCCAATAAAGAAAATCAGATAAATTAGATAATGTCATACAAATACCCTACAAATTTTCTTCATTTCCAACAAGAGAATTTTTTCTCTGCACAACCCAGATACCATAAATTACAATTAGAAAAAAGCTTCTACTTATAGATCCCATTACTTTTAACTTCCACAAGAAGCTCAATGATTCTTTTCTTTTTAGAAAAAGCTAGAAGAACTATCCCACCTTGCTCTATTAATTGCAACCTATTTGGTATTAGAAAAATAGACAAAGTGAACGTACACAAGATCAAAAATATTTTGATTAGGCACTTCAATAGGGCGCTAATTTGTGACAATATTTTGATTAAGCAGTTCTACTATAAGAGGATCACTTATTGTCAGTCGCTGCCATTACCACTATTGAAGCTTGTCATGATTAAATCATATTCTAGACGAACTCTCGATAAGACAAGGAACAAATTGCAGTAAGTTAACAAGAAAATAAAGGACGTTTTTTGTGAACTCAAACCCTAGAAACAGTAGATTGGAATTGCAATTCAAAACCAAGAGATGATTTGTGACTCTTGAACTTAAACCCTAGAAACAGTAGATCCCAATACCCAATTTGAAGAAATCGAAACTATACCTTTCAATCCCGGCGACGAACGAGGTTGAGGAAACGAGAATCCAAAAGAAGAGATCTCGAGATCTGAGGGATATTTCGAGGCTGCATCGGCGAGGCGTCATGCTTCTAGTGTCGACATCGGAAGGCAACTGATGAGCCTAATTTGCCATGTTTTACACTTACTTTTATATCGATTTCTGCATACATTGCATGCATTTGGGTTGGAATAATACAGAATCTGTGTAGTTTACACTTATTTGCAATATATGGAGGGCTACACAAGTTTTTGTTATATTTCGCAGAAATCGGACGCACTTTGGAGCTTAAAGGAAACTCATGGAGAGGCTAAGAATGGTGTAGCTGGAGAAAAGGCATTTTTTCACAATTCTTCGTTCTGAATCAAGCTTTGATGTCTTCCTGAGAGTTGTAGCCCTCGGGAAGAGCTTTCCAACGCATGGTCATATGCGTGAATCCGACAAACGAGGACTCAGGAAAGTGCGTTTCAAGAACAGAGCAGAAAGCTGAGAGAACTCTACTCGAGATGGACTAGCCTCTACTCGATCTCGACAAAGGCTGTCCGAGCACACCTGGTCGAGCAGAGCTGATCGAGGACACTGAGTCAGAGACAACCCGATCCTGGAATCCTACTCGACCTCGAGGAGGCCTTGTCGAGATCGAGGAGCCACCCTGCGCCAGTCCGAGTCCATGCCGAGGAGGAGTCCTCGACAACATCAGTCCGAGTCATCCTCGACCACACTCTACTCGATCTCGAGTACCCTTGGTCGAGATCGAGGAGCCAGAACCACCAGATCCGAGCCATGTCGAGCAGAGCCACCCGACCAAGCCAGCCAGACGACGAATCCTACTCGATCTCGAGGAGAGCTGGTCGAGATCGACGAGCCACGTCCGAAGCCGCGTAACGCGTTTGAGCAGGCCTACTCGAGCTGGGAGTCCTTGGGGCTGAAGAAATCTGATTTTGGTCGAGATCTATCAAATTCTATCTATGGAAGGAAGATCTATCAACATGAAGACATCTTACCTAGTTTAGATTTATCTTTTCCTTTTAGATTAAATTCCTTTATCGCATTTATTTATCATTAAGGCTTTTAGATATAATTTTATATATAGATAGGAGATTCTATCCTTGATTAGCAAGGATTAGAAGGTTATAAATAAAGCCCTAGGGGCTGGTTTTTCATTCATTCCAATTCAGAAACACAATCAATTCCATTTGAGTAGAGTAGAGAGAGAAAGTTTGTAGCAAGCAAGGTTGAAAGGCGAAAGCGGATTTGTCTTGTGGGTTGTAAGCTTTCTTTATTTAAAATTTAATGCAAGTTAGTTTCTTTTGTTATTTGATGTCTTTCTTGATAATGAAGAGCGAGTAGTCCACCCACTTCTAGGGCTGGGGTGAGCCCAACGGTGGCCATGTGAGATGATGCGGTAAATGTCTGATCTTTTTATGCGATTCGTCTTCTATCCCTATGAGCATGATTCTTTTGCGAGAGTTGAAGGTGATCCTTGTTTGTGTTATTGAAGCGAAAGTGATCTTAATACAACTTGGATTAATTATGTGAAAAGGGTTAGTAACAATTAGGGTTTATGCGAAAGCCTCTATATGCTTATTTGTTAAGTAACGAAAGTTATTTTGATGGATCTTTTATGCCTTTAAGTGTTACTTTGCATGGTTATCGTTGTGGTGTTGATACCCTGGCCTTGGAAGTCTTTTATATATTGAATTTATTTCGTCGAAAATCTAAGTTTTGGGTTTGAAATTTGCAATTTAAGTTTTCTGTCTTTCCAGTCGATACAGAGGAGGAGCTCGTCGAGATCGAGTAGGCCTTAGTCGATCTCGAGTACGGTCTTGTCTAGGTCGAGTAGAGTTTCTGCTTCTGTTGTCAATTTTTCAGTTTCTGTCGACTTGCTGTCTTCGATCTCGAGTAGGCTTTAGTCGAGATCGAGTACGTCTGTTGCTTTGTTTTATTTTCTGCTATGCTTTGTCTTTTCTGCTTTTATTTCTGTCTTTCTGTTCCTGACTTTCCTGTTGCTTTTGTGAGATATGTTGCTACCTGAGAACTGCTGACGTGCTTCCTCGTGGATTCGATCCTGACAACCTTCTACTACAACGGGAGGAAGTCTTGTATTTATTTGCTGAGACAGGGAAGTCAGTGTGATCTTTATTCTATATTTATTTCATACTTGACCATCCTCCTGCAACAACAAATTGGCGCCGTTGCCGGGGAGGCTATCAATCGCACCTTAGTTAGTTGAATCTCACATATGCTTTGAGTTACTTTACAAGGTGTATGCACCGTTGTTGTCTCCCACCTGAGTTTGACAGCTTAGACGAACCGGAGCGCTACCTACACATCCACTCTAAACTCAAAAGGATCATGGCGGCCGCTGAAACACAAGAACAACTGATCGCTAGGCTTACAAGGGAATTGGTCGCTAAAGATGCTGCTATCGCCACTGAGAAAGCAGCAAGGGAGCAAGCAGAAGCTGAGCTTGCCCAGTTCCCAACCACTGCAGAGTATTATATGCAACCAAGGCTCGTCGTGCCTGAATCGGCGATTCTAATCCCTGATAACTCTTTTGAAATTCGCACTCAATTTCTTATAGAGCTTAAAAATAATGCCTTTTTTGGTAGATTTAATGAGTGTCCGCTTGAACATATTACAAACTTTTCTGACATGTGCCGTACTCTTGCTGAAGGTACAACCTTGGAATATGTCAAGATGAAAGCTTTTCGCTGGTCTCTCGCTGGTCCTGCACTGAAATGACTTGAAGGGCTGAAAGCAAGATCACTCACAACCTGAGCCCAAGTAGAGCAAGAGTTTCTGAACAAATTCTTCCCACCCGCGAAAACAGCACATCTCCACCAGAAAATCACCGCCTTCAAACAGAAGCAAGGGGAACCGTTGGCAAAGGCATGAGAGCGCTACAAAGAATTGCTGCGATCTTGCCCTACTCATGGACAGCCAACCTACGTCATTCAGGAGATCTTCTTCAACTCTCTTGATCAAGTCACTAAGGACAGAATCAACCATTATACTCGCTATGAGTATCTGACAATGCCGCCAAGTGACGCATGGGGTGTGCTAGAGAAGCTCACCAACTACGACAACGAGTATGGGTC
Organism: Persicaria tinctoria; assembly: GCA_037127255.1. Classification (NCBI taxonomy): domain Eukaryota; kingdom Viridiplantae; phylum Streptophyta; class Magnoliopsida; order Caryophyllales; family Polygonaceae; genus Persicaria; species Persicaria tinctoria. The sequence goes on along the minus strand of JBANSL010000006.1, from coordinate 52,164,996 downwards.
TACTGCAACTTATGAAGAGAACACCTACGCCAGGCTAGCACCATCCATGCCCCTCTATGAGCCTCCTAAAGAGATTGATCCTGATGTAAGGGAGCAGTACTACAGAGACCAAAATAAGAAGCTCCTTAAGCAAGTAAAGTATCTCTCTGTCAACCAGCCTTGCATTGAATGCGGATCGCAAAGGCACACCACTCCTGAGTGCCCACACACAGAGCAAGTCAGGATGGCAGAGCACCATGAGGAGGTAGCTTACGCAGGGGGTCCCAATCGCTACATAGGGGACCAAAGGTTTCAGCAACCACAATGGAACCAAGGTGTCCCTAGGAACCCCCCACCCTACAGAGCTCCAGGACATCCGGAAAGGGACCAGAAAAAGGATGATATACAGACAGTCCTGGAGAAAATACGGAGAAATCACTCAGAACCTAGGCAGTCCTTCATCTTCGTCTACACACAGATGCAAGGTGTCAACTCGAGACTTGGGGAAATTGATATATGGCGAAAATCAGTTGATACACAGATTGGTCAGCTAGCAGCAGGAATCCCCAGACAGTCAGGTGCGCTCCCTGGATCTTCAGAACCAAATCCTAAGGGAAACACTGGACACATCGCTGCTGTAAAACGTGGAAGCGGCCATCAACCGCAAGAGCCAGAGGTCGGAAAGCAGCAGAACAACGAAGAACAGCAAGTGGACATCGACGACACTATAGTCGATCTCGAGGAGGGCGTCGCCGATCTCGAGGAGAAACTTCAAAGGCCCTCGTCTGCACTACACAGCAACTCGACATCACCCAATCTAGTCGAGATCGACAAGAACCTAGTCGATGTCGAGGAGCCCCTAGTCGACGTAGAGAAAGCTGTCGCACCTCCGACATATGTTCTGGCCCCGAATCAGAAAAAGAAGCTGCTTTTCCCCACAAAATCTCCAAAGGACCCAGCAGAAAAGAAATTTCAGCGCTTCATCAAGATGTTTCAGAAGCTCAAGTTCCTGAAGGAGATTCTGAGCGAAAAGCGATCGATGGCTGAAATCACAGAGGAGTGCAGCCATTTGGACATACTGGAGAAGAGGCCGGATCCAGGTAAGTTTGCTATAACTATTGGATTTGGTCCATACAAAATTAATGCCTTATTTGATCTTGGAGCTAGTGTAAGTATAATGCCTTTAACAATTTGGTCCAAGATTAAGATAGGTGCCCTAGAGCCTGTGGATGCTAGACTATATATGGCCAACAACACGGTGGTCATTCCAATGGGCATGGTGGATAATGTGCCAGTACAAGTAGGTAAATTCTTTGTCCCTGCTGATTTCCTAGTTGTTGATATGCAAGAAGATCCTGCTTGTCCAATTATTTTAGGAAGACCATTCTTGGCGACGGTGGATGCCAACATAAGCATAAGGAAAGGAGTGCTCACCTTCAACATCAGCGATGAGGTAATTGAGTATTCCTTTAATAAAACTGAAAGGCATACAGGTCCAATGGAAGAGGTCAAATCTATCTCAGCTGGCTACATCACCTGCGGAGAACCCAAGCTAAGAAATATAACCCCTGAGGAGCTGGAAAAGAGGGACATGGAGGCCCAGGTGGAGGAGATCATGGCAATCCTAAAGGAGGACGCAAAAAATCCAATCGACACAAATCAAGGTACGTCGTTATGGATTAATTATTTTTCGGATGCCTTGACAGGAACCAACTATGGGGTCAAGATCGACCAAGGCTCCTCGACATCGAGAACCCTAGTCGACCTCGACCAAAACCAGAAACCTCCATCAGCACCAGCATCGTCGAGCAGCCAGGCAGAAGCAGGGTCCTACTCGAGATCGAGTACGCTACTCGACATCGACCACCAGAGCCCTACCTCGACTTCGCCTTCTTCGACGCTGACTCCACCAAACGAACCAGGCTCCTCGATCTCGACTAGGCTTGTCGAGATCGACCACCACCCTGCTGGCCCAGCTCCTGCTTCCTCGACACTAAAGCCCCTAGGAGAAGAATCCTACTCGAGATCGAGTAGGCCACTCGATGTCGACAAGCCTTCCCCTTCGTCGACTCCTGCATCTTCGAACAGACCACCACTAGAACTAGCATCCTTGTCGAGATCGACTAGCCCTAGTCGAGATCGACCAAACACCGTGGTCCCCGATTCCGTCTCTGCGAAGGTAAGCCAAGGTATGGATCTTTCTTCTCCTATTTCCATTAAAGATCTATCTATACATGGGAGAGGTTTGCCTTGGTATGTACGATTATGCAGGATTTCCAATGATGAGCCCAAGGAGTATGAAGTTAGAGACAAGCTCTATGTCTCTAAATCAAAGGATCATTGGTTTCCCAACAAATTCACCAAAAAGCGGATGGGACCTTTCGTGGTGAACAAGATCCATTCTGGAGGACTACAGCTGATGGAAAAGAATGGAGTCCTATTTGAGGCCCAAGCTACATGGGCCCTACAAATGTCATCTTGAGCATACATGGAAAGTCGGCCTAGCGACTATAAAATCTAGAGCTTGTACATAGACTTTTTTAGGACATTTTTTGGGACATTGTTTTTTGCTTGTTTTTGGTTTTGAACATTTTTTTTGGTTTTTGTTTTTTGTGGGTATATGTCTTCCATACTTTTCAGGTCCATGGATAGAACCAAGTAATATTCATACTCGGCCCAGGAGGTGCTTCCATTCGAAATTTAGAGGCCCTGCACACCAGTCTAGTGAGTTTCTTTCTTTACCCTTGTTTTTATACAGTGAGGACACTGTAATGTTTAAGTATGAGGTGGGGGAAGGGCTTACTTTATACATTATTTTCCATATTTGACATTATTTGTGCATATTTCGAATTTATTTCTTTGAATTGCTACATGGCTATTTTGGAATGCATTATTGATTTATGTGCTTATATGCATGTTTTCCAAAGTTTGAAAAATGACCCCCATTGAAAATTTTGGTTAATGTCGTGGAAGTTTTATATTGAACTCGACGATGCAAAATTGAATTCATTAGAGATATAGCATGAAATTGCCTAGTAAAGGGAATTCACAATGAAGTACATATTTTAGATGAAAACCATGAAAGGAGGTAAAATTTGATGTTGCTTTTGACATGTTGCATGATAAGATGATGGAGGAATTTATATTTCCATACATGCTCATTGTGTATATCCTAGCCTTACCTATGCTTATGCATCACAAAACCCATATTATGCCTTATTTCATATAATTGCTCCACATGATCTAAATATTGCCATTCTTTACCTTATCCGGGGATTATGTTGAGAATGATGTTACATTATGGAGATTGCTATATGGTGTTTGTGTTGTTTATCATTATTTGAAGTTTGGCGGGAAAATGTTTGAAAAATATGGAAAATTTAATGAGTGAAAGAAAATCCAATCACCTCAGAAGATAAAGATAGATTGACCCTGCTCTATGAGATAATAGTTTGGAGAGATGGGACACATTGTGAGGAGTCCAAAGCACTAAGTATCCGGGGCCATTCATGACACCCATGTTTGCGACTCGCGAGAAGGCAGTGCTGAAGTTAGAGAGGTAAAAACATTATTATTGAGAAAAAGCATTATTATGAAAGGTGGTGAATCTTATGAGAAAGAATGTGGTATGAAATTATGTTTGGAAATACTCCATTTCCCCGGATCATTAGCACCACATTGCCAAAAATTGCCCACCTTTAGCCTTTTACCAATCTACTTCTTATTTGATCTTAATTAAAATCCTCTTGATTATTAATGATTTGTCACTTATGAATGTTTTTTCATAACCCTCCTTTTGTGAGTAGATGTTGCTCTTTAAATTGCACATGCATGGATCTGTGACATTAGTACCTTTTCAAGGATGGTAATTGACTGCTGGGTTATATGAGAATGAATCTAAAATGTTGAGAGTTTTGAATTCTTCCCCTGAATGACAATTAAAAGTATTGCTTGAGGACAAGCAAGCTTAAGTATGGGGTGTTTGTTGTGAGCCTAATTTGCCATGTTTTACACTTACTTTTATAGTTTTACACTTACTTTTATATCGATTTCTGCATACATTGCATGCATTTGGGTTAGAATAATACAGAATCTGTGTAGTTTACACTTATTTGCAATATATGGAGGGCTACACAAGTTTTTGTTATATTTCGCAGAAATCGGACGCACTTTGGAGCTTAAAGGAAACTCATGGAGAGGCTAAGAATGGTGTAGCTGGAGAAAAGGCATTTTTTCACAATTCTTCGTTCTGAATCAAGCTTTGATGTCTTCCTGAGAGTTGTAGCCCTCGGGAAGAGCTTTCCAACGCATGGTCATATGCGTGAATCCGACAAACGAGGACTCAAGAAAGTGCGTTTCAAGAACAGAGCAGAAAGCTGAGAGAACTCTACTCGAGATGGACTAGCCTCTACTCGATCTCGACAAAGGCTGTCCGAGCACACCTGGTCGAGCAGAGCTGATCGAGGACACTGAGTCAGAGACAACCCGATCCTGGAATCCTACTCGACCTCGAGGAGGCCTTGTCGAGATCGAGGAGCCACCCTGCGCCAGTCCGAGTCCATGCCGAGGAGGAGTCCTCGACAACATCAGTCCGAGTCATCCTCGACCACACTCTACTCGATCTCGAGTACCCTTGGTCGAGATCGAGGAGCCAGAACCACCAGATCCGAGCCATGTCGAGCAGAGCCACCCGACCAAGCCAGCCAGACGACGAATCCTACTCGATCTCGAGGAGAGCTGGTCGAGATCGACGAGCCACGTCCGAAGCCGCGTAACGCGTTTGAGCAGGCCTACTCGAGCTGGGAGTCCTTGGGGCTGAAGAAATCTGATTTTGGTCGAGATCTATCAAATTCTATCTATGGAAGGAAGATCTATCAACATGAAGACATCTTACCTAGTTTAGATTTATCTTTTCCTTTTAGATTAAATTCCTTTATCGCATTTATTTATCATTAAGGCTTTTAGATATAATTTTAGATATAGATAGGAGATTCTATCCTTGATTAGCAAGGATTAGAAGGCTATAAATAAAGTCCTAGGGGTTGGTTTTTCATTCATTCCAATTCAGAAACACAATCAATTCCATTTAAGTAGAGTAGAGAGAGAAAGTTTGTAGCAAGCAAGGTGGAAAGGCGAAAGCGGATTTGTCTTGTGGGTTGTAAGCTTTCTTTATTTAAAATTTAATGCAAGTTAGTTTCTTTTGTTATTTGATGTCTTTCTTGATAATGAAGAGCGAGTAGTCCACCCACTTATGGGGCTGGGGTGAGCCCGACGGTGGCCATGTGAGATGATGCGGTAAAGGTCAGATCTTTTTATGCGATTCGTCTTCTATCCCTATGAGCATGATTCTTTTGCGAGAGTTGAAGGTGATCCTTGTTTGTGTTATTGAAGCGAAAGTGATCTTAATACAACTTGGATTAATTATGTGAAAAGGGTTAGTAACAATTAGGGTTTATGTGAAAGCCTCTATATGCCTATTTGTTAAGTAACGAAAGTTATTTTGATGGAAAGCATGATCTTTTATGCCTTCAAGTGTTACTTTGCATGGTTATCGTTGTGGTTTTGATACCCTGGCCTTGGAAGTCTTTTATATATTGAATTTATTTCGTCGGAAATCTGAGTTTTGGGTTCGAAATTTGCAATTTAAGTTTTCTGTCTTTCCAGTCGATACAGAGGAGGAGCTCGTCGAGATCGAGTAGGCCTTAGTCGATCTCGAGTACGGTCTTGTCTAGGTCGAGTAGAGTTTCTGCTTCTGTTGTCGATTTTTCAGTTTCTGTCGACTTGCTGTCGTCGATCTCGAGTAGGCTTTAGTCGAGATCGACTACGTCTGTTGCTTTGTTATATTTTCTGCTTTGCTTTGTCTTTTCTGCTTTTATTTCTGTCTTTCTGTTCCTGTCTTTTCTGTTGCTTTTGTGAGATCTGTTGCTACCTGAGAACTGCTTACGTGCTTCCTCGTGGATTCGATCCTGACAACCTTCTACTACAACTGGAGGAAGTCTTGTATTTATTTGCTGAGACAGGGAAGTCAGTCTGATCTTTATTCTATATTTATTTCATACTTGACCATCCTTCTGCAACAACAGATATCAAGTAGGCTTCGTCGACGTCGAGTAGGGCTTCGTCGAGTACCTGCACACAGAAGCTACATCGATGCTAGATCGAATATCAGTAACTCGAGGTTGACCAGGCTTGGTCGAGATCGAGTAAGGGCAGAAAACTTAAAACGAAACGAAACAGCTAATCATATAAATTGCATCAAATGACAAGCTTTCTCCTTCTCCAACAATTAGACAACTCTTTCAAGGAACCCTAATTGTCTCTACCGATTTTATGTTTACAATCCAAGTCGTTAGCATGGATCTCCATTAGATGAGTAATAAACACATAAACAAGTAGTAGATGCTCAAAACATGATAAAGGTCGGATCTTTACCTCAAACGTGCATGGCTATCGTCGGGCTCGCCCCAACCCTAGAAGTGGGTGGACTACTCACGCTTCATCGCAACCTCATACATCATCGATTGAAAGAAAATAACAACTAGCATTAAACTAAATTCAAAAGACTTTACAATCCCGGCGATCCAACTCTCGTTGAACGCCAAAACCCTAAAACCTCTGAACTCCTAAACCGTCTCTGTGAACTACTTCTCTACTTCTGAAATTGAATGAATCTAAAATCAGCCCCATGGGCTTTATTTATAGGCTTCTATTCCTTGCTACTCAAGGATAGAAATCTCTATCTATATCTAAAATTATATCTAAAATGCTTAAGGATAAATAAAAGCAACAAGGAAATTAAATCTAAATATATCTAAATGTCTTTAATGGATAGATCTTCTCCTTCCATGATGTATCTTGATAGATTGGATAGAATCGGCAAACTTCGAGCCCAAGGAATCCCATACCGAGTAGATTTGGTCAAACCGAGTAACGTAGCTTCTGGAATTGTCGTCGATCTCGACAAGGATCTTGTCGATCTCGAGTAGGATTGTTGGTCGACTGGCTCGGCTTCGTCGTCTCGGCTAGCTGGTGCTCGACAAGCTCGGACAAGGATCACAGGGTTGGTCAATCTCGAGGACCCCTTGTCGATGTTGAGTTGGGTGGTTCGTCGACTAGGTCTTCTCGGGTGGCTCTGCTCGACAGGTTTAGATCTGGGCTCCGGGCTCATCGATCTCGACTAACTCTTGTCGAGGTCGAGTAGGGTGTGGTCGAGGATGGCCTGCTGGTGATGTCAAGGACTCCTCCTCGGCATGGATTCGAACAGACGCGGTGCTGGTCCTCGATCTCGACAAGGCTTCCTCGAGATCGAGTAAGGTGTCTTGGCGTCTCTGTCCTCGGCTTCTCGACATAGGCTCCTCGATCCTGGCGGGTGTCTATGCATGGCTCGTCGAGATCGACCAGGGTTTGTCGATGTCGAGTAGCTTTGTGCTCCGGTTCTCGCTTCTTGGTTTTCTCCCGAAATGTTTCCATATTCTGAAATATTAAACAAAAACTTATGTAGATCTCCATTTCTGACAAAATAAGCATATATTACATATATCCGACATATTCCCAACCCGAAATATGCAAAATGTAAAGAATATGGAACTAAAATATGCATAAAGACATGGCTACTTTGGAGACATCAAATCACCCCATACTTAGACTTGCTTCTCCTCAAGCAATAACCAAACAATAACCAAGACCTACAATACATCCTTCAAGTCTTCGCCTTTGTCAAAAGCAACATCTCAAGTAGTAGCAATGTAAGACAAGTGAATTTAACGTCATCACACATATATGAGTGATCCATAGGCATAGGCAGTGTAAATCCAACCTCACAGGAATAATGTGGTTACACTCAACTCTCAAATGTGTTTAGGCTATGAAGATCAACTCTCAACTCAAATCCATACACAGTCTCATAAACATTGCAATTTAAATATAAATCCACTTCGCAACCAATTATGAAAATGCAACAAGAAATATCAGGAGGACTTCGCTCAATAGAAGTCTTCAAAGAAGATTCCATTCGGCGGGGTTGTAATGGGGCTTGGTAAGAAATAAGGAATGGAATTATTTGGCCATGTGGTGCTAAATAAAATTCGGGAATCAAGACTCCTAAATCTCCAACATAACCAAACCATAACTTCTCAGTCATATGCATCCGCCAAACTCTCAAATTTTTCTCAATAAAGTATATAACCTTTCAAACTTTATAAATCTCTCCAAAATATGTATCTTGCAAATAATAAGGTAAATTTGGCTCATGCACTTTATTCACAAACATATATATTTTTTCTTCTTCTTCTTTTTTCGGATTTTTTTTTCGAAAATAAAAACCAAATAATACTAATAGTGCATTTATAATGTGAGCCAAAAATCCTTTTACATAATATGCGTAGCAAGATAAAAATGTAAAACCAACCCATATCTCAATAATGTCAACAATCCTTCCTTACTTGTAACATAAGCTCATTTCCTCCACAAACCATTATTTCAACCAACTCTAAGTCTTAATTCCCAAATGGGGGTCAGGCTCAATTTGGCTAAGAAAAATTTTGTGGAGTTTACAATAAAAGTCTCAGGCTAATGTTCTGGATTCAAGCAGGGATAATGCAGGGTAGGTAAAGAGAGGATAAAATTGGCTTAAAAGGTGCCTCCATCACTTAATTCTCATTAACATAAACATATAAATGCATTGGCTTTGAATAACTATCACAACATTTAGAGGTGCATAGGAAGAGTAAATACACTCAAGAAAGCAGAGGGATTTTTAATGTTCTCCCTATAAGGCCAAAATTCTCACTAGGACAAGTTTTGTTGGATTTTAACCTTTAGCTTAGGCTCATACGTGCTCAATTTCATCACAAGTTCACAATCCACATAAAAACCATTTTAAGGATTTAGGCTAAACCTTCCAAACATGCCATAGGGTTTACATGACCAAGTCTATAAAAACTAAAACAATGCAAAAATTTAAACATGCATATTTTTTTTTATTTTTTAGACATTTTCTACCAAACAAGACTTAAAGTATGACAAAAGACTAAAATGCAGAAAATTTAAACATGAATGCATAAAAAAAAATATTTCACCATGTAAAACCAAAAAGCCATGTAAAACTGTTGTGAGCTCAATTTGCCATGTTTTACATTTAAGTTTATATCGATTTCTGCATGCATTTCACTCATTTGGGCTAAGATAGTACAGAATCTATGTAGTTTATGTTTATTTGCCAAATTATGGAATCTACACCAGTTTCTGTTTAAATCGCAGAATTCGAGGCGTTTTACAGCAATTCTAAGGAAGGTCGGAAAAGCTCGGAAAACAGCTACAGAAGTCCAGGGTCAAAGCAGCAACGGAACCAGTCGAATCGAGCCGAGAAACCAGACTACTCGATCTCGAGTAGACCTTACTCGATCTCGACGAACATGTCCGAGCACAGCCTTGGTCGACAGAGCCTGATCGAGAAAGCCAGACCAACCCAGCTCCGGAGGTTACTCGATCTCGACAAGACCCTAGTCGAGATCGACAAAGACCAGAGCCACACCCGGAATCGACAAGGAGAGAAGCTGACCGAGAAGCCGAGGACGAGGATGCCGAACAACCCTACTCGATCTCGAGAAGCTCTAGTCGAGATCGACAAGCCCCACAACGCCAGTCCGAGTCCATGCCGAGGAGAAGCTGCTCGACCAGAGAAGGCCACACCCTAGTCGATCTCGAGGAGCCCTAGTCGAGATCGACGACGCCCAGAGCCTAGATCCGAGCTTGTCGAGCACACCTACCCGAGAAGACCTAGTCGGTGAACATCCCTACTCGATCTCGACAAGGAGTAGTCGAGATCGACGAGCGCCGTGAACCAAGTCTGAGCCACATCGAGCAGAGCTAGCCGGGAAGTCCAGTCGACGAACAATCCTTGTCGAGGTCGACGAGCCCTTGTCGATGTCGAGTAGACCAGTCCTGGAAAACGCGTCATCGAGAGTTGTCCTAGTCGAGTTGGGATTCCTTGGGGCCGAAGGAGGAAGATTCTATCCAAATTTGATCAAGTTCTATCTATGGAAGGAGATCTATCAAGACATGAAGACTTACCGAGTTTAGATTTATCTTTTCCCCTTTAGATTTATTTTCATTATGCAATTTATTTATCTTTTATGCTTTTAGATATAATTTTAGATATAGATAGGAGATTCTATCCTTGGTTAGCAAGGACTAGAAGCCTATAAATAAAGCCCATGGGGATGGTTTTTCATTCATTCCAATTCAGAGACACAATTACACATAGAGTTTAGGAGTTCTAAGGTTTTTAAGGTTTTGGCTTTCTGCGAAAGTTGATTGCCAGGATTGTAAAAGGCTTTGAATTTAGTTTTAATGCAAGTTAGTTCTTTTCATCAATCAATGTCTGCGATTGCAATGAGGCGTGAGTAGTCCACCCACTTCTGGGGCTGGGGTGAGCCCGACGGTGGCCATGTGAGGCGATGCGATAAAGGTCAGATCTTTTTGTGCAATTCATCTTCTATCCCTATGAGCATGATTCTTTTGCGAGAGTTGAAGGTGATCCTTGTTTGTGTTATTGAAGCGAAAGTGATCTTAATGCAACTTGGGTTAATTATGTGAAAAAAGGGTTAGTAACAATTAGGGTTTATGCGAAAGCCTCTATATGTCTATTTGTTAATGACGAAAGTTATTTGATGGAAAGCATGATCTTTTGTGCCTTTATGTGTTACATTGCATGGTTATCGTTGTGGTGTTGATACCCTGGTCTTGGAAGTCTTTTATTATATTGAGTTTATTTCTGTCGAAAATCTGAATTCTGCATTCGAATTTGCAATTTAAAGTTTATGTCCCCCAGTCGACATAGAGTAGAGCTTGTCGAGATCGAGTACTGCCTTTGTCGATCTCGAGTAGGAACTGTTCTAGGTCGAGTTGACTTTTCTTTTGCTATCATCGATTCTGAACTTGTCTTGACCTGCCTTTGTCGATCTCGAGTTGACTGTGGTCGAGATCGAGTAGCTTCTGTGTCCTCGCTTTTGTTTCTACTTTGCTTTTTCTTTTATGTCTTCGTTTAGTTCTTTTCTTTTGTTTGTTCTTTTCTGTTTTATTTCTGTTTCTTTCCTTGTTTCTGTGTTTCTGTGTTTCTACTATTCTGTCTGTGAGATCTGTTGCGACCTGAGAACTGCTGACGTGCTTCCTCGTGGATTCGATCCTGACTATTCTCTTACTACAATGGGAGGAAGTCTTGTATTTATTTGCTAAGACAGGGAAGTCAGTCTGGACTTTATTTTATATTTATTTCATACTTGACCATCCTCCTGCAACAACAAATTGGCGCCGTTGCCGGGGAAGCTATCAATCGCGCCTTAGGTTATCAGTTCTCACTGTTTCTTTGAGTTACTTTTCAGGTGTATTCGCCGTTCTGGTCAAATACCTGAGTTTGACGCCTTAGACGAACCAGAACGCCTATTTCACATCCGAGCTAAACTACAAAGAGCCATGGGAGCTGCGGAGACACAGGAACAGCTGCTCGCTAGGCTTACCAGGGAATTGGCCGCTAAGGATGCTGCTATCGCCGCTGAGAAAGCAGCAAGGGAACAAGCACAGGCTGAGCTTGCCCAATATCCAACCACGACAGAGGACTACATGCACCCAACTCTCGTCGTGCCTGAATCGGCGATTCTAATCCATGATAACTCTTTTGAAATTCGCACTCAATTTCTTATAGAGCTTAAAAATAATGCCTTTTATGGTAGATTTAATGAGTGTCCTCTTGAACATATTACAAACTTTTCTGACATGTGTCGTACTATTGCTGAAGGTACAACCCTAGAATATGTCAAGATGAAACCTTTTCGTTGGTCTCTCGCTGGTCATGCACTGAAATGGCTTGAAGGGCTGAAAGCAAGATCCCTCACAACCTGAGCCCAAGTAGAGCAAGAGTTTCTGAACAAATTCTTCCCACCCGCGAAAACAGCACATCTCCGCCAGAAAATCACCGCCTTCAAACAGAAGCAAGGGGAACCGCTGGCAAAGGCATAGGAGCGCTACAAAGAATTGCTGCGATCTTGCCCTACTCATAGACAGCCACCCTATGTCATTCAGGAGATCTTCTTCAACTCTCTTGATCAAGTCACTAAGGACAGAATCAACCATTATACTCGCTATGAGTATCTGACAATGCCGCCAAGTGACGCATGGGGTGTGCTAGAGAAGCTCACCAACTACGACAACAAGTATGTGTCTACTGCAACTTATGAAGAGAACCCCTACGCCAGGCCAGCACCATCCATGCCCCTCTATGAGCCTCCTAAAGAGATTGATCCTGATGTAAGGGAGCAGTACTACAGAGACCAAAATAAGAAGCTCCTTAAGCAAGTAAAGTATCTCTCTGTCAACCAGCCTTGCATTGAATGCGGATCGCAAAGGCACACCACTCCTGAGTGCCCACACACAGAGCAAGTCAGGATGGCAGAGCACCATGAGGAGGTAGCTTACGGAGGGGGTCCCAATCGCTACATAGGGGACCAAAGGTTTCAGCAACCACAATGGAACCAAGGTGTCCCTAGGAACCCCCCTCCCTACAGAGCTCCAGGACATCCGGAAAGGGACCAGAAAAAGGATGATATACAGACAGTCCTGGAGGAAATAAGGAGGAATCACTCAGAAACTAGGCAATCCTTCAACTCAATCTATACTCAGATGCAAGGTGTCAACTATAGGCTTGGGGAAATTGATATATGGCGAAAATCAGTTGATACACAGATTGGTCAGCTAGCACCAGGAATCCCTAGACAGTTAGGCTCGCTCCCTGGATCTTCAGAACCAAATCCTAAGGGAAAGACTGGACATATCGCTGCTGTAAAACTCAGAAGCGGCCATCAATTGCAAGAGCCAGGGGTCGAAAAGAAGTAGAACAACGGAGAACAGCTGGTCGACCAAAGCCTGGTCGATGTCGAGGAAGGTCTACTCGATGTCGAGGAGAAACTTCCAGAATCCTCGTCTGCGCCGAACAGCAACTCGAGTGCACCCAACCTGGTCGAGATCGACAAGGGCCTAGTCGATGTCGAGGAGCCCTTGGTCGACGTAGAGCAGCCTGCAGCATCAGAAAAAGAAGCTGCCTTTCCCCACAAAATCTCCAAGGGACCCGATAGAGAAAACGTTTCAGCGCTTCATCAAGATGCTTCAGAAGTTCAACGTCACCATCCCCTTCACAGAAGCTCTCAATGAAATGTCATCCTATGTCATGTTCCTGAAGGAGATTATGAGCAAAAAGCGATCGATGGATGAAATCACAGAGGAGTGCAGCCATTTGGACATACTGGAGAAGAGGCCGGATCCAGGTAAGTTTGCTATAACTATTGGATTTGGTCCATACAAAATTAATGTCATATGTGATCTTGGAGCTAGTGTGAGTATAATGCCTCTAACAATTTGGTCCAAGATTATGATAGGTGCCCTAGAGCCTGTGGATGCTAGCGGCAACGACCTTGTGCTGCTGCGTGGAAAGGATGAGGTTGTGATCGTCGTTGTCATCGTCACCAAGCAGATCGAAGGGGTTAACCGGGACAACGAACGACAGTTGACGGCGACAGTCGACGGCGGTCGGTTGTGCTCGACGAAGTGCTAGCAGTACGTGGAGGAAGCGGCGGCAATGAGTGATGCACTTTCTGGTGGTGCTTTTCGACGGCAAACAGTGAGATAGCAAACAGAGGGTCGGAGTTGTGCTCGTCGATGGCAAACAAGGAGATAGGCGACGACCGCTGATCACCGGTCCGGCTAGATAGAACAGAGTAGGAGAAGAATCACGGTAGTCAATTAGGGATTGGGAGAATTGGGGCTGGTTGATTTCGGAAATCGAATTAGGGCAAGTGGGAAACTTTTCGTTGCTTAATATTTTTATTAACCTCATTGTTAGACAACGCTTTTTCCCAAATCCGCTGAGAAAAGATTTACTTTAATAGCGCTTATTTTATATAACCGCCTATGCTTGAAAAGCGTTCTCACCGCTTTTTTAGAAAAGTGATGTGCTTCCCATACATTAATAGCGCTTGTTTTATACAACCGCTATGCTTGAAAAAATATATTTAAAAAAAATTAACTAAATATATTCTCAGCGCTTGTTTAGAAAAAGCGCTATGCTTCCCATATATTAACAACGGTTTTGAATAAAGGATTTAAGGTGTTTCATGGAAATGCTGTACTCACATGCTAAAGTTTCTTTTTTGTAGGACTTCAAAGGCCAATGGCCCACCCACCAACGAGGATTAACAGCCCAACCCCGAGGGTAGGGTCGAGTCCTCTAGATAGTTAAGTATGTTCAACAACACCATACAATTCCTAAAAAATCAAGTTTAAGTATCATAATAGCAATAACCTCTCACGTGTCCCCTAGATCAAGATTGAGATGAAAGATAACAAACCAAAGTATAATTGATAAGATACTCAGCAATAAAAAAAAGTATATAAAAAAAGAAGAAGAGAAAAACAGAAGCACAAGGTCCCAGTTATTAATTGCATAATCTTAAGACTTTTAAGGATTAGGGTCTAACCTTGCTGGATTCATAAGGATTCCATGCCATGCTCGATCACGCCTAGGTGCCCTCAAAACATCATGGATTCATGGGTCGGTGTTGCTGTAAACAGCATTCGACATAAAACCCACATTAGGAAGATGGTGGGAGAGGTATTAATCATAAATCATTTATTTAGATGGGCATAAATACAACAATTTAATAATTCTTAACAAAATTATAAACCGAGGGATAAAATGGAAACTTGAAAGAAAACAGAGTACACTAGCTTAGCAATTTAGAGTAAAAACACATGTTTGTAGAAAACTTATTTATCCCAAACGTATGAGCTCAACACTTCTTGGGGTAAGATATTATACTCATGGGTGCAATCAAGCAAGCTGCTCGGCCAAAAGATTCCACAATACTCTGCCTCATATATGAAAAACAGCCAACCAATTGTTGTCCGACATTACCCCAAAAAGGCCAAAACCAAAGAAAGTTTAAGGGTTTGAAGCTAAGAAAACAAAGCACGATATGCCAAGGAAGAGGCAGGAAAAAAGCATTATTTAAATTTCATTTTGTGACCAAAATGTATGAATATGTCAAATAGGAACATATTACAGACAGAAAATAATCCTTTTGATCCAGGTTCTAGCTGTAGAACGGCCAAATTTCGGCCATAAAGTCGAGAACGAAAACTGAAAACCACTTCTCAAGGCTTAATTTACTCTATGTGATGTGATGATATACATATTTCAAATTAAATCATGGTCAAATTTCGGCCAAATTTCCAATTCTCGATCCTGATTTTTTCTTCTAAGCAAAATGAACAGAGTGAAACGGCAAGGCCTGTGCAAACCGATACCATACGGTTCTACTTTCCTGCTCCTAGGAAAGCAGCTCCAGTTGAGCTCTCACCAATGAGATAGTTAACAGTCGTCAGCTGCAGGAATAGATCACAATTGATTTTCTGTATTTCTTTATGCATTCATCTTTAGAATACGTGTTTGATGATCATGTGTTACTGTTACCCATGTCAAAAGAATAGGCATCTTAATAGAGTGGAAAATGTACCTCAATTTCATATCCTCTTGAAAAGAAATCCCAACTCAGGAAGTTCAAAAAAGTTCAAAAAACTTCGATTCAGCAATTGAGGAAATCCCTAATTGAACTAATCGAACTAAGGAGCTGGTTAACATAAACAAGTTAAAAAACCCCTAAAAATCCAAATCCCTGATGGATTAGTTTGGAAAGGTGCCACAAGCACCAGTAAAAGAAATTGAAAAAAAATCCAAGATAACAACACCAATATCAAATACAATTTACAACATAACAAATCCAAGATATATAGTCTGAAGGTTCATCAATCTATCCCAAACTTAATATAAGCATTACAAGAACCACAAAAGGGGCCTAAACAGGTTTGAGCTTTCACCTTCTTGGGTAGGAGGAAGAGGCTTCGTCGGTAGCTTGGCCGGCTTAGCAGTCTGAGCGGCAACAGAAGCCACCTTCTTGGTGGCGGTGACGGCGGCAACGACCTTGTGTTGCTGCACGAAATGATCCCAAACTTAATATAAGCATTACAAGAGCCACAAAAGGGGCCTAAACAGGTTTGAGCTTTTACCTGCTTGGGTAGGAGGAAGAGGCTTCGTCGGTGGCTTGGCCGGCTTAGCAGTCTGAGCGGCAGCAGTAGTCAGCTTCTTGGTGGTAGCGGTGACAGTGGCAACGACCTTGTGCTGCTGCGTGGAAAGGATGAGGTTGTGATCGTCGTTGTCGTCGTCACCAAGCAGATCGAAGGGGTTAACAGGGACAACGAACGACAGTTGACGGCGACAGTCGACGGCGGTCGGTTGTGCTCGACGAAGTGCTAGCAGTACGTGGAGGAAGCGGCGGCAATGAGTGATGCACTTTCTGGTGGTGCTTGTCGACGGCAAACAGTGAGATAGGAAACAGAGGGTCGGAGTTGTGCTCGTCGATGGCAAACAAGGAGATAGGCGACGACCGCTGATCACCGGTCCGGCTAGATGGAACAGAGTAGGAGAAGAATCACGGCAGTCAATTAGGGATTGGGAGAATTGGGGCTGGTTGATTTCGGAAATCGAATTAGGGCAAGTGGGAAACTTTTCGTTGGTTAATATTTTTATTAACTTCATTATTAGACAACGCTTTTTCCCCAAACCGCTGAGAAAAGCTTTACTTTAATAGCGCTTATTTTATATAACCGCCTATGCTTGAAAAACGTTCTCACCGCTTTTTTAGAAAAGCGATGTGCTTCCCATACATTAATAGCGCTTGTTTTATACAACCGCTATGGTTGAAAAAATATATTTAAAAAAAATTAACTAAATATATTCTCAGCGCTTGTTTAGAAAAAGCGTTATGCTTCCCATATATTAACAACGGTTTTGAATAAAGCGTTATGCTTCCCATACATTTACAGCGGTTTTGAATAAGCGCTTTTAAATTTCTGCTATTAATGACTTAATTTGTACTAGTTACCGGAAATCGCCAATTACGGCCACCGAAAATCGTCAATTACGACCACCAAAAATCGCTAATTACGGCCCTCGAAAATCTCCGTTTAGGATCGCCAAAGATCACTAAGGGCTACTTGGATCAGATGTGATAAAGAATATCAGATTCCTCCTTCATAATCCTATGAAGAGGCAATCTTAGGGGCTATTGATACGCCTAATATTGAACGTTATGGAAATTAAGGCAAATTATAAGTGCTCTCATTTATATATATATATATATATATATATATATATATATATATATATATATATATATATATATATATATATATATATATATATATATATATATATATATATATATATATATAATATGAATATTATGTTGTGTGAATATGAATATGATTTAAATATGGGTATATGAATATGTTATTATTTATATTCACATAATATAAAGTGAATAACACAATATTCATATCCACACACCACAATATTCACATATTCATATCCACATAATGTCATATTCATATTAATATAACGAAATATTCATTCGTTTCACCGTTTCACCGTATTCTCTGTTTTATTAGAACTCTTTCCTATATATATATATATATATATATATATATATATATATATATATATATATATATATATATATATATATATATCGGTTATGGTGGTGAGTGCATTCAAACTAGCCGTTAAAAGATAATGGCTAATAACATATTGATAATAGCTGTAAGTGTAAAGATTTATGAGGCAAAAAATCAGGGAATAATAAAGGAAGGAAAAAGCTGAATATAAATAGATTAGGAAGAAGGGAAAGGAGATAGAGAAAAAGAAAACACAACGATCAATCTGGTACTCACGAAAAAGGGTATCACACTAAACAAAAAAGAAAAAGAAAAACAAAGACTCAATAACTACAAACATGGGATAAATATCAACACCTAAAATGCAATGTAAGATGCTATGAAATGCACATGAAAAACAAAAATGAAAAAATATATGCAAAAATGAAGCTACACATATGAATTACATGTGTGTTACCCCCACCCCACGTTTGAAATCATACTTTGTCCTCAAAGTATTTATGAAAAAGAGGAAGAGGAAAGATAACTCACTAAATGAATCAAGCATTGAGGAACAAGCTTCTAGCTCAAGAGGAGGTAGTGGTGTTAGAGCCATTTGTACATCCAAGATATTTCAGCAACATATCAGAGTAATTGAGCCTGTCTAACACCACAAACAACAACGATAACAAGCAAAACTTGCATAACAATCAACAACAACTTCAGTTCAGTAGAAAAGGAATATCAAAAGCATAAAATTTAGCAAGATAGGTGACTATTCCTAAGTGCTAAAATGAGAAGAGAGTTTCGAAATTCCAAACAACAATTCTAAGCATAAAAATTTCAGCAACTCCCTACAAAGCATAAGCTCACAACAAAAGTTTCAGCAACTCCCGATCCTCTTGGATGCACTTCACATTTGTGTTCTGTCTTGGAGTCTGGAAAAATATAGGCATGGTCTCCTTTGCAAAAGGTCCTGGCCAAGACACAAACAAAAAAAACACACCACAACCAAACACATTCCAACATCTAAGAAAGTAAATCATCCAAGAATAAAAACTCAACAAAACCAACTCCATCAATCAAGAAAACTCAAATCAACAGCAAGTATCTAGCCTCAAAAGTCCAAGTAGATAACATGAGTAACACCAATACTAACTCTTGCAAGCACACTCAGTCAGATACTTTAGTAAAACCAATAAATTCAAGTGACATCAGGGAGTATGAAGCTATCAAGAATTAAGAGAATAAGCATACTATACCCAAAATCACCTACCTAAAACCACGAATAGAAACTTTGACAAGATAAATAGTCAATAGAGTATAAAGTGTGAACAAATCAAGTGCTCAAACAAGATCAAATTCCTACAGCCCTGTGAACCATCGAGTAATATGGGCAGCTCGATCAAACCGAACAAACACGCACTAATTCTACAATATCAATCAACCACCCCACAACCCATATCCAAGAATAATTCAGCCTACAATGTGATTACAAGTGAGAAATTGATTTCGAACCTGCACATACCAGGTCGAGATCAAAGTCGAAGGCACGGATTCAGGGATTAGAGTTGAAGTCTGCGGCATCAGCGGCGAGGGCTGAGTACAGAAGCTAGGGTGAGTGAGCAGATACAGCCAGTGGTGGTGACGGCAGATCGACGGAGGCTCGGGTATGGGTTGAGCGGCGCCGGCAGGATTCGGGAGGAGATGAGCTAGAGAGGAGAACAAAGAAGAAGAGGTGAAGAGGGGGTGATTTTGGTGGAAGGGAGGAGGTATGTAGCCTGTTAGTGAAGAGAGCTCGCTGGTAGAGTGGCGGCAGCGAATGAGGATAAGAGGGACGAGTTTGAGAGAGGATCGAGAATAGAGAAATTAAGGAGAAACGGGGGAGAGAGAAATGAGAGGAGGAGGTAGACAGGAGCCTTCAGGGCTTTTTTTTTGAAATTTAAGAAAGCGGAAAAAATTAAAAAGGGTGAACAAGAGCCACACGGATGCGCGAGGAGGCACACAGACGCCTGAATTTATTATGAGATTGTGAACAATGTCGTTTGTCCGTTTTTTTAAGAAAGAGAGAAGAAAACTAAGATAAAAGAACTTACCTTGTTTCGAGAAGCGTTTATCTACGGTCTCTTAGCTTAATCTTTTTCATACGAAAATGCTTATATCTCCCTGAATGGATGGTCCATGGCTCAATCCATCCATCAAGCAGAGTGTTTTCGGAGCGGAAAAGTAGAGACCCGACCGTTGAAGTTCAAACTCCATAGAAATGTGCTTTTTCTCTTCTTAGAATACCGTCCCTTTTTGTCTTCACTAAACTCGAGCAATGGAACCTACTCCTTATGCTCTAAAATTTCCATGTCTTCGAACTCTTGCATTTCAAGAAAGAAGACAGTGCAATCATCATTGTCACTAGCCTCAACTAGAACATATAAAATTTATGAAAAACAGGGAAACTTCATTTGTTGAGCATTTTGGATCCGCATCATCTCATCCTCAAAATCAGTTTGGATCCTTGCAAGTTGAGTATCCAGTTCAGTGAAGAACTTCTCCATGTGACTCGGCTCGGACGATTCTTGTGAAATTTGTGAAGCTTGATCTCGACACTAGGTGGTGTGTATCCCTTAGTGAGATCCCTCTCTTAAGAAAGGTGAGGATGCAACGTGTAGTACACCTCTTGTTCCTCCCCAAACAAAGCTCTCAACATCGGGCAATCACTAGCTACATGACCAAAAGCTCCACAAAACTCACAATAATAAAGATAATCAATATCAATAACATAAACCGTTAATGAAAAACAAAAAAGAAAAGAAATCCAAAGTAAAAGAACGATTTAGAAAAATCAGTCTAAAATAAACAATCAATATCGACAATAGTCCTCGGTAACGGTGCCAAAAACTTGATATAGGCTAAACCTACACCCACAAGTGTATGTGGTTTAGTTGTAATATATCGAGTGTCGAATCACAAGGACTATGTGGTATCAATTGTAATTCCAAACTGATTAAACTAAGCCAAACAAATAAAAGAGAAATATTTAAATGGATGGAAAGTAACCAACTAATAATAAAATAACTAGGCAAAAAGGTGGTATTCAAACACAATAGAATGAGACAAATCTGGGATAAAGGATCACCACATCAATTATCTAGTAGATTATTATTGATATTCGTGCCACATTGTCTGAGTTTGTTGAAGGTCGCTATCTAATGTACTTACTAATCTCATTTTGGTCTCATAGTAATTGTGCCTAAATTGGTTACCCATCTCCTTTCGGTCTCAAACAACCAATTCAAACAATTTGGGCTCTTAGAACCTAGACCTTAATTGCATCAATATCCGCTTTCGCGCTTAATCGAATACAACTTCAACCTAGAGTTTCTACGATAGCTATTAACCCACAAGGAATCTTATAAGGCTTTCACAATAACAAAATTTCAGGTTCAAACCTAAGGTTCCGATAGTAAGTTATCGCCTTTTGGCCACATAACTTTATCTAATTGCCCTGTTAGTGTTATCTCCTTTCGGTCTTAAATTCTAATAGGACTCTAATCAATCATAAAATCAATCAGATTAAGCACGTTAGGATTGAATCTAACAAGTTCTCAGACAAACAAATATCGATACTAAAACTACCAAACAATCATTGGGATCACCCAAGCCCTAGAACGGAGAAATCAATCGAACATAATATAATAAATGATGAAATAGATTATAGACAGAAATAGATCAAACTCTAAATTAATATGCAAACCGAAATCTTCTTCCTCGATCCAGATTGTAATGCCGAAAAGAAGTAAAACAAAACATAAACTAAAACCTAATCTAAAGTCGGCCGAAGTGGTATGCGGCGTCCGAACACAAAACTCCCCCCTCGTGTTCTGATGTTCGTGAGTAGACCTGTCAAAACACAACCCGACCCGGAAACTCGACCCGTACGCCCGATTAATTTAGGGTCAAGACCCGGGTTTTTTTTTACCCGAACCCGAAATACCCGGTAAATTTCTGGGTCAACCGGGTCTGGGTCCGGGGCGACCCGTTCGGGTTGGATTTTTTAGTGGGTTTGCTATGCTCGTTGCTTTCTTCTTTTTAACCTACAGAGAACAACCTTGCAAGTTTCAATCGGTCCCCGACTAGTAGAGCCGAAGGGTGTGATTCAACCCGTCCACTCCACCGTCGTTCCCTCCGACCTTTTTACCGTCGTCTTCGTTGAGTGCAGGACCATATCTGTTGTCGTCTTGTCGAGTGTTGGCCTTCTCTCGCTATCGCTATTCGCTACTGCAGTGTTCTTCGTCCAGATTTTCCTTCAATTGGTAAGTGCTAATGCAGCGTTCCTCTTCCAGATCTTACTAGGTTTTCCATTTCGTTAAGTTTTGTTCAGATTCGTTCAGTTTCACTCAATGTCGTTCAATTTCGTTCAAACCCTAGGTCAGCTAATCTTACTTGCTTAATTGAATTGAAAAATCAATTAAAAAACAGGATAGGAGAGTTTGTGTGGTTGAAGGGGAAACTCGATAGGAGAGTTTGTGAGGTAATTGATTTTTCAATTCAATTTGTTGTAAATATTAGTTAATTAATTCGTTCAATTATAAAACAATGTTAGGGTTGGCCTCATAGGGAGGAAAATCATTAATCGATTAACTTTATTTGTAGGAGAGTTTGTGAGGTTGAAGGGGAAAATCATTGATTGATTATTACATTGTTATGATCTTATACTCGAAGTGATCATTAACTATATCTTGCATCATCTATCCTTAATTACTTGCATAATTATAAAAGAATGTGTTTTATAATAATGTAACTTGTCTATTTTAATTAATCCATTTTTTGTTATGATGATTTAGGGATTGTGTTTGTACGAGTTTTAAAATAATGTAACTTCTCTATTTTAATTCTTAAAAGAACCAAGTGAGGAAACTTTGATCCCTTTTAATTTGTATCTCACACCAAGCCAATCTTATAGTAAACATGCCACTACTCATATGTCATCCTCATCCCCATCATCACTTCCGGTTCCAAATCAAGGTAGTTAACTTTTATTTAAAAACTAACTTTATTTGCGAATTGAAAGTGTATTATAAATATGTTGTCTAGTCATTTGCTTACTTAAACACAATTTTCCAATTTGTTGTAGAAAGTGTCTTTTCGTCTTCAAGTCGAACTCTTACTCCAGAACCTATCGAAGATTGTGCCTCTCCAATTACGCTTACTCCTGCACCTCTAACTTCCGATAATTCTCAAGTGAGAACGAAAAAAAGCAGATGGAACGCAGATACTTGCGTTGATTATGATGTATATGATGGATATGTATTTGAAGATGGTCTTGAAAGGGCTATTTGCAAGTATTGCAAAAAAAAGGACCGCTTTTGGCAAATTTTGATTTGGGTACCTCAAATTTTACAAGACATATTGCCTGTTGCAAAGCACGTTTAGCTACACTTGATAAGGATGGGCTAGGATTGAAGGATGGGAAGGTAATCACTAAATTTTATCAATCTCTCTATAAGGAAATGGTTTCACTTGCTATTATTCAACATGCATATCCATTTACTTATGCAGAGCATTGAGGAAATAGGGATCTCCACCGGTTTTTGAATGCAGATTGCAAACCAATAAGTAGAAATACGGCCAAAATTCATGTTTTGAAGATTCATGGTAGAGAGAAACATAGGCTTAGAAATATCATGATTAATCTTTGTGGAAAAAATTTCCTGACTTCTGATATGTGGACTTCGGTTGTTGGTTAAGGCTATCTCTCTTTGACTGCACATTATATTGATGATGATTGGAATTTGCATGCCAAACTTTTGAATTTTAGTCATGTTGAACCACCTCACACTGCACATGTGTTACATGATATAGTGTTGGGTCATTTAAAGGATTGGGGAATTCATAAGAAAGTGTTTTTTGTGACACTGGATAATGCTAGATGCAATGATAATATGCAAGAGTTGCTATCAGAAAGTCTATCGTGTTATTCTCCTTTGCCTTGTGGTGGTTATTACTTCCATGTGCATTGTAGTGCTCATGTTTTGAATTAAATTGTTCAAGATGGCTTGAAAGTAATTGTTGATGAGGTGAAGAAGGTTAGGAGGTTGGTGACCTAAAATGTTGCTTCAGAGCTTAGAACATTGAAGTTTTTGGAAGTTGTTGATGCTGCTAATGTTGATTGTTCTAAGAATTTGTGCTTGGATTGCTCTACTAGATGGAATTCTACATATAAAATGATTGAGAGGGCTCTGATCTATTGAGCTTCTGTTACATAAGTATGCATCTTGTGGAGATCCAATCTAGAGAGACATGGCAGTGCTGATGAAGGAGAAGTTTGATAAATATTGGGAATCATATAGTGTTGTTTTCTCCTTCACTACGATATTGGATCCTCGCTATAAGTTTCAGTTTGTGTTGTATTATTTCCAAGAACTAGATAAAGTGTTGAAAACTAAAACTGTTGCAATGAGGGAGGGACATGTGAAGGAAGAATTTTTCAAGTTGTTTAATGAGTATGCGATCTCTAATGCTACTCAAGCAACCAGACAAAGCATGAACACAACCCAAGAACAAGGTGGGCATTATATGGAAGTAAACTAATCTAAATTCCTATTTTTAATTCATTATTTATATACACTTTTTTTCTATTTGTAACATCTTGACTTCATAGAATCATAGTTCATACTATCGGTTATTACTTGCTACTTTCTAGTTATATTGCTCATGTAAAATTTCTCAACTTGGCAATTAGTTATATTTTAATGCTTTGTAACATGTGCATGTTTGATTGGTTGATGTTTTCTTTGTAGGCATTTGTTAATTTTGATGACTTTTCTGAAGATAAAAATGAGATAGATACATACCTAGAGGTAGTGAGGTTAAATCATAACTCTAATCTAGATGTGCTCATGTGGTGGAAGGAAAATTGTACCAAATATCCCACACTTGCTCTTATGGCACGAGATATCTTAGCGATTCCGATAACTACCGTGGCATCTGAGTCCTCTTTGTATGGGATCTAGAGTTCTCATGAAATGGAGATCCTCCCTGCATCCATATACTGCAGATGCCCTTTTGAGTACTCACACTTTGCTTTTCGGATTTCATGTGGAAGAAGGTAAATTTACTTTGTGTTGCACTAAATTAGCTCTTTTAATTCTGTAGTTGATTATGGTTTTGATTAAATATGTTTTGGAATACAGAGCTGAATGAACATCAAGACTTTCAAGGGATTGAGTATCAAATGTCACAGTTGAGGATTTGACTTGATTGGGAATTTGGCACTTCTGTTTTGTGGCTCATCTATGTGTACCTTTTGTTGCCGTTATTTTCCTATTTATATTGGAACATGTGTACCTTTTTTTGTAGTTATTTTGTAGTACGAACATATAGAAGTTCTCGAAGACAAGATTACTTTCTTGTTGGATGTTAGAATTGGATCTTATTTCTTTTTTAATATGAATCTAGACATCTAGTTCATGTTTTCTAAGTAATGAATTTGTGTTGTTTCTTATAGGTTATAATTTGAATTTTACGTGAAGCACGAATATGTAAGGAATGGCCTCAACTTGAGTTTTAGTATTTACTAATCAATTTTAACTTTTTTTATTTTGTAAAGATTATCGTAGATTTTTCGTTGGAAAAAGTTAAAATAGACCGACCTGAAATGACCCAAAATGACCCGAAAACCGGGCCAAACTCGGGTTTGACTCAACCTGAATATACCCGAAACCCGTATTACTCGGGACCCGAAGTGACCCGACCCGAACCCGACCCATTGTTTTGAGCCTAATTTCCCATGTTTTATACTTACTTTTATATCGATTTCTGCATGCATTTCATACATTCGGGCTAGAATAATACAAATTCTATGTAGTTTACACTTATTTGCCAAATTATGGAGTCTACACTAGTTTCTGTTTAATTTTGCAGAAATTGAGGCATTTTACAGCAGTTCAGAGAGATGATGGAGTGCTCGAAGGTAACTACAGAAAGTCCAAGGTCAAAGAGCAGCTGAACCAGGACAAAACGAGCAAAGAATAAGGAAAATCGACTCAACACGACCTGGTCGATATCGACCAACCTTGGTCGAAATCGAGTCAAGCCAATCGATTTTCACCCAGACCCAAGGATCAAGTGATGAAGAAGAGAATTGGTCGATATCTACCACACTTGGTCGATATCGAGTGACCAAAATCCAGCCGAGATGCAGAAATCGACCAGAAGTTGGAGCAAGGAAAAAGACAGGTCGATATCGAGTGAAACTTTGGTCGAAAATTCTCCTGGAGCCGAAATCGAGTGTCAGGAAGCAAAGTTGAGAAGACGAAGTCAATATCGACCATATTGGGTCGATATCGACTGGTACCCAGTAGCCGAAACCGAGCAGTCCGAGTGCTCGAGTGCTGAGCTGGATTTCTTCCACATTAACCAAGAGATATTCTATCAACTAAAGAGGAGATTTATCAAGTTTTATCAAGATGGAAGGGATTTATCTACATTAGATATAGTTTCCTTGTTGATTTATTTCTTTTATTTCCAATTTTAATCTTTAAGTATTAGATAGATAGATTTAGATAGAGATATAGTTGTTCTTTCCTAATTTCGTAGGGAATGAACACTATAAATAGAGCCTTAGGGGCTAAACTTTACGTATCTTATTCAATCTAATTCCAATTCAATTCTAGACACAATATCGAGTTAGGAGAGAGAGAGAGAGAGAGAGAGAGCTTGTGGCCGAGTGGAGCAAGAGAGGCGAGAGCGGATTTGGCTTTGTTCGGTTGTAAGTCTTGTTTGAGTTTATTTAATGCAATTTAGTTTCCTTTTATTATCGATGTCTTTCTTGATGATGAAGAGCGAGTAGTCACCCAACTTCTAGGGTCGGGGTGAGCCCGACGGTAGCCATGTGAGGTGATGCGGTAAAGGTACCATCTTTTGATGCGATTTCGTCTTCTATCCCTATGAGCACGATTCTTTTGCGAGAGTTCAAGGTGATCCTTGTTTGTGTTATTGAAACAAAAGTGATCTTAATGAAACTTGGATTAATTGTGTGAAAAAAGGTTAGTAACAATTAGGGTTTATGCAAAACCCTCTTATTCCTACTTGTTGATAACGAAAGTTATTTGATGAAAAACATGATCTTTTATGCCTTTATAAGTTACTTTACATGGTTATCGTTGTGGTGTTGAAACCCTGATCTTGAAAGTATTTTATTTTATTTGGTTTATTTCATAAATTTTGAGTTTTGTCTGCGAAAAGGTTTCTGTTTTCAGTCGAAATTGAGTCAATGTGGTCGAGATTTTATGTCCATATCGAGATAGTTGGTCGAAATCGATCGTGTTGCAGTTTTTTGTTTTCGCTTCTGTTTTATAGTTTCTGAACTAAAAAGGCGGGCGCTGACACGGTTCCTCGTGGATCGATCCTAACTGCCTTCTACTACAACGGGAGGAATTTTTGTATTTATTTGCTGAGACAGGGAGTCGGTTTGCTTTTATATTTATTTATATTTCATACTTGACCATCCTCCTACAACAACAAAATTGGCGCCGTTGCCGGGGAAGCCATCAATCGCGCCCTTTTTAGTTCCTTTTGCTTTTCTTTGTATTTGTTTTTGCGTTTTAGTTTCTTTTTACTTGTTTCTTTTTGTTTTTACTTTTCAGGTGTATGCGAAGAACTGATCGCACGACTATCGATCCGCTTCTAGAACCAGAGCGATACTTCCACTTTCGACAAAGGTTCAGGAGGATGTCGCAAATCAACGATGAGAATGCGGTCCCGCTCACACCTGCACAGGAGCTTGAGCAACTCCGCCAAAAAATTGAGGCATTCACCACCAGAGGCGGAACATACACAAAATCAGCAACGGTGGGAGGCAAGGGTAGATCGCGAGGTCAACGCGAGAAGGGAACTTGAGGAGATAGGGCCTATCCTAGCCAACGCAAAGGACTATCTGCATCCTACTCTGGAAGTTCCAGAATCACCGATCGTTCTTCCTGCTATTAATTTTGGAATTCGTCCTTCTTTTATTACTGAAATTAGGAGGAGTCAATTTAGAGGAAGAATCAATGAATGTCCTTTACAGCATATCACCACTTTTATAGACTTATGCAAAGCTATAGTTGATGATGCTAATCTTGAATACTTAAAACTAAAGACTTTTCGTTGGTCTCTTGCAGGAATAACACAACAGTGGCTGGAAGGATTGCCTGCACGATCAATTCGCACCTGGAATGAACTAGTTCTTTCCTCCTGCAAAGACAGAAGCTCTCAGACAACAGATAACGGCTTTCAGACAGAAGGCAGGGGAACCATTAGCACAAGTCTGGGAGCACTACAAGAAGCTTCTGAAATCTTGTCCTACGCATGGACAACCACCCTACGTCATCCAGGAGATCATCTTAAATTGCCTGGATGTACCTACTAAGGACCGGATCAACAACTATACCGCCTATGAGTATCTTGGATACACTCCACGCCGAGCATGGGAGGTATTTGAGACACTGGCCAACTACGACAACCCATATGGGACTTCTACGGCTGCTTCTGACGAAAGGTATGAAAGGCCTACCCTATCCATGTCGTTGTACGTGCCACCCAAGGAGGTTGATCCATACGTCAGGGTCCAGTTCCATAATGATCAGGTACGCCGTCTCTCCAAGCATGTTAAGTTTCTGTTTAAGGATAAGCCTTGCTTGGAATGTTGGTCTGTGAGGTACAACACTACTGTGTGCCCACACGTTGATCAAGTACAACAAGGAGAGACCCACGAGGAGGTAGGGTATGCGGGGGGACACTACTCGGGACCACGCCAGCCCCAGCATCAGAATCCCCCTCCCTACAGAGCTCCTGGTCACCCTGACAGAGAAGGAAAGAAAGATGACCTACATACCATTCTTGGGGAGATGCGGAGGAATTATTCAGACACAAAATAATCTATCAATTCCATCCACACTCAGTTGCATGACGTCAACTCCAGGCTTGGGGAAATCGATATCTGGAGGAAATCGATTGACACACAGATTGGCAAGCTGGCAACATCCGTCCTCAAACAGTCAGGTACGCTCCTTTGAACTTTTGAACCTAACCCTAAGGGTAAATCTACTGGGCAGGTAGCGGCCATGAACCTAAGGAGTGGGCGACAGATGCAAACGCCTGAGAAAACGACGGAGGAAAAGGGCACTGGAGACCAGTCACTATCGACCAACCTAGTCGATATCGACTAGTCCCCAGTCGATATCGACCCCTTCTTGGTCGAAATCGACCCAATTCCTCCACAGATACCGAGGCCAGCCGATCCAATCAATATCGACCAGACACGGGTCGATATCGACCAGATGTCACTCGATATCGACCCCTCCACTCGAAATCAACACCTCCGCTGAAGAAAAAGCTGCCTTTCCCGACGAAATCTCCAAAGGATCCTGCAGAAAAGAAGTTCCAGCATTTCATCAAGATGCTTCAAAGGCTCAATGTCACAATACCTTTCACAGAAGCTCTTAATGAGATTCCATTATGTGTCAAGTTCCTCAAGGAGATTCTGAGCAAAAAGCGGTCAATGGTTGAGATCGCAAAGGAGTGCAGCCAGATCGACGTACTTGAGAAAAGGCCGGATCCAGGTAAGTTTGCTATAACCATTTGATTTGGTCAATATAAATTCAATGCTTTGTGTAACTTAGGAGCCAGTGTGAGTATAATGTCTTTATCAATCTGGTCCAAGATTAAGATAGGTGCTCTAGATCCTGTGGATGCTAAGCTTTACATGGAGAACAACACGGTAGTCATCCCAACAGGCATGGTCGACAATGTGCCCGTACAAGTAGGTAAGTTCTTTGTCTCTACTGATTTCTTAGTTATCGATATGACGGAGGACCCTGCTTGTCCAATTATTCTAGGAAGGCCCTTCTTGGCGACGGTGGATGCCAACATAAGCGTAAGGAATGGAGTGCTCACTTTCAACATCAGCGATGAGGTAATTGAGTATTCCTTTAATAAAACTAAAAGGCATACAGGTCCCATGGAAGAGGTAAAGTTCATATCAGCCGGGTACATTACTTGCGGGGAGCCAAAGGTAAGAAATATGACCCCAAGGAGCTAGAAAAGAGGAATACGGAGGCCCAGGTGGAGGAGATCATGGCCATCCTGAATGAAGAAGTAGAGAATCCACTCGACGTCACCCAAGGTAAGTCGATATGGCCTAACTTTTTTTCGGATTCTTTGTCAGGTCTTAAGTATGGGGTCGAAATCGACCAGGAAAAATCGACTAAGTCACAAAGTAGGTCGATATCGACCATCATCACTCGAAATAGACCAGACCATATCGAGCTGACTCCACCAGAAATCGACCAAGGAAATATCGAGTAGGATCACTCGATATCGACCACTACAGATCGATATAGACCGGTCCATATCGAGCAGTCTTCCCCAGAATCGACTGAATCTCCACCAGAACAGCAGCAGTCGATATCGACCACTACCACTAGATATCGACCAGATCCTCAAGAGGTCCCAGATTCAGATTCTGCAAAGGTAAGCCAAGGTATGGATCTTTCTTCTCCTATTTCAATTAATGATTTATCTATACATGGGAGAGGTTTGCCTTGGTATGTGCGCTTGTGCAGGATTTCCAATGATGAGCCCAAGGAATACGAAGTTGGAGAGAAGGTCTATGTTTCCAAGTCAAATGATCATTGGTTCCCGAAAAGGTTTAAGAAGAAGAAGATGGGACCCTTCACGGTGAACAAGATCCATTCTGGAGGACTACAACTGATGGACAAGAATAGAGTCATATTTGAAGCCCAAGCTACATGGGCCCTGCAAATGCCACCTTGAGCTTAATGGAGAAGTCGGCCTAGCGACTATAAAATCTAGAGCTTGTAAATAGACATTTAGTTTTTGAGATTTTTGGACATTGTTGCTTTTGTTTTTGTTTTTAGACATTATTTTTAAGTTTTTCTATCGTGGGTATTTCTCTTCTAACACTTTTTGCATGTACAAAGAAGGAAGCAGCCCAATCGAAATCAAGTACAGTTAGGTCGACATCGACCTTAGTCACTCGAAATCGACCAGCCCTAATACTTCTCTTCATTTTTTTCGTTCATCTTTTTTTTTTTTTTTTCGGCCTTGGTGTATTCCTTACACAAGTCGCAAACATGGGTTTCATGAATTGTCTCGGACTATTAACACCTCAACTTACTTAAATAAAGTCCACTTGAACATCTTTTTATGCGAGTTGCAAACATGGGTGTCATGAATGAACCCGGCCGGTTACTCAATGAACAACCTTCCTTCTTAGCAGATAGTTTTCAACAT
The DNA here is from genome assembly GCA_037127255.1 of Persicaria tinctoria. NCBI lineage: Eukaryota > Viridiplantae > Streptophyta > Magnoliopsida > Caryophyllales > Polygonaceae > Persicaria > Persicaria tinctoria. Next base: position 52,134,189 of record JBANSL010000006.1, on the reverse strand, counting down.
TGTATTTCGCGAATCATACCCATGAGTTTCATCCGTTGACCCTTTTACTAAGTGTATATCCACTGCCACTTTATTTCACTCAATATGGACAAACTAAAGCCAAATACTAAACATAAAAACATAAACTCCGCAAGCAACAAACATGTGAGTCGGTCATGACAATAGATAATGAAGTCAATATCAAGAGGTAGAAACATAAGGAGAGTAACTCACACATTTAAGCAAAAAGGATTATGATGATTCCAATAAGGCTAAAAGAATCTCACAAGGGGGTCATGTTTTTTGTAGGATTTCAATCATACTCAAGCTCAATCATACATGCTCAATTACATCAAAAAATCATGATTCATAAGAAAACATTTTAAGGCGATTAGATAGAACAAACGTCGCTTCTGGAACATGCAGCGTCCGCTGTGTAATATTTATGTGGCAATTATGTGACGGCCTCTGCATCGGTCTTTTACATAAAATACAAGTTGAATCAGGTTTTGTCGGCAACATGAAAGTCGTAGCTCTTTGAAAGAGCTTTCCAACGCATGGTCATAATAGTCAATCTAACAACCAAGGCCTCCAGAAAGTGCAATACATGTTCAGCATGTCTCGCGACAACTTCTGCAAACTTTTTCTTCATTTAGGCTCGCTTCTTCTTTTCAGGACCCCTTTAGATATTCATTGAAGCTCCTTTGATCAACTAGACAATCTCATCTAATGCGTTATCAACCCATGTCTCATCCTTGGATCCACATGTACCTAAAATAATCATTAAAAGTGTGTAGATTCCGAGACCACCAACATAGAGAGCAAATATGCAAATTATATTTAAACCATGCATGATATGCATCTTAACTAAGCTCACTGCACCCTATTATGACCATCTATATGCATGTGATCACCAGCGCACTCGATGTCGACTCCATCAGTCGATATCGAGTCACCCCAAGTCGATATCGAGTCGCCCCCAGTCGACGTCGACTCCACTGCATCGCTCTCATTCCTTTCCAAGGCATTGAGTGACCCCACAACAGGTAAGTTTAAACGCTTTGTGAAATTGCTTCAAGGACTAAATGTTACAATTCCTTTTATAGAAGCTCTTCAAGAAATGCCTGCCTACGTCAAGTTCCTCAAGGAGATCCTTAGCAACAAGAGATCAATTACAGAAATCGCCAGCAACTGCAAGATGATGGATTTCCCTATGAAAAGACATGACCCTGGAAAGTTCTCTATAAACATGGGATTTGGCCAACATCGCTATGAGGCACTATTTGATCTAGGGGCAACCGTGAACATCGTGCCCCTATCAATATGGTCAAAGGTGAAGATTGGAGCCCTAGAGCATGTGGATGTCAATCTATACATGGCAAACAATACAATGGTCATCCTTACAGGTATGGTTGATGATGTCCCTGTCTAGGATGGTAAGTTCTTTATTCCCGCAGATTTCCTTGTAATAGATATGGCGAAAGATCTTGTTTGCCCTATTATTCTTGGTATACCTTTTCTAACTACAGTAGATGCCAACATAAGCGTCAGGAAGAGACTCCTCACTTTCACAATAGAGAACGAGGTCTTGGAATTCTCTTTCGGCCCCACAAAGGAATAGGTCACATGGATAGAGGTAAAGGGCATAGGCACACGAGAGGACGAGTATACAACGACGGAGGTAAGCACTAAGGAGCCACTCAACGTCGACAGCATCCAGTCGACGTCGACTGCCACACTCGACATCGAGTCATCATAATCGATGTCGAGTCCCCCTGTTGAGCTTCGACCCTCCCTAAAGCCTAAGTATGGGGTGCCCTCACTCGACGTCGAGTCATCTGACTCGATGTCGGCTGACCCTCACCCCGAAGATTGCTGTTTTTGGGATCGTAAAGGTAAGCTCAGGTACTATTTCTACCTCTCCTCCATTAATTAATAAGAATAATAAGAATTTTAGAAGGGTCCAGGCCCCGTGGTGAGCTATCTTATGCAGGATTAGGGCTTGGAAAAAGAAGAAGAAAGAGGCGAAGGAATCATAGAAGGACAACAACATGTCATCAGAGCTTAAGTACTACGAACATGACCTGGATGATCCATGAGAAGGGCCAGGCAAGTTGATGTGAAAGCTAACAAATTTCAAGTCAAGAAGCGTAAGGAATCGCGAAGAGGAGGAAACAAAGTCCCTGAAAGACCAATCGATGTCGACTCAGCCAAGTTGATGTCGACTGCAAAAAGGAAGGCCGAGCACAAAAATCAAGGGCTAGACGTCGAGTCCTTGACTCGACATCGAGCCCTTGCAATCGAATCGACAGAATCTGATTTCAATCCTCGACGCATTATTCATTGAGCCCCTTGCTTTATCCTTGTTTTAATTCGGTTTATACAGTGGGGACGCTGTATATTCTAAGTATAGTGTGGGGGAAAAGCTCTATTTATATTATAATATCATTATTCTTGATTTTTGCTACTACATGGTGAACTTTGGGTAATTTTTTCGCTTTTTATGCTTAATTGTTTAACCCAAAGTTTGTTTTATGAGACATCTCCCCAAGCTTATAAATTGTTCAAAGAAAAGAGTCATGGAGACTAAGACAAGGCTCAACGATGCAAGAGTAGATTTGTTAGAGATATTGCACAAGATTTCCTAGTAAAGGGAAGTTTCAATGATGTGCGATTTTTTCTTAAGATAACCACAAAAGTGAGGTAAATTGATGTTGCTTTTGACATGTTGCATAATAAAAGGATGGAAGACTTTATATTTTCCATATATTGCTCATATTCATTCCTAGCCATACCTATGCCTAATTGCATCACAAAAGCCTAGGGGTGATATTCGAGCCGAACGAGCCGAGCTTGACATGTTCAAGCTTGGCTCATTCGGGAAACGAGCCGAGCCGAGCTCGAGCCCAAAAATTATTCGAGCTTTTTTTGGCGCTCAAGCTCGGCTAGCGAGCCCAAGGGTAAACTCGAGCTCGGCTCGTGAAGACTCGAACAAGCCGAACGAACGAGCCTAAGCTCGTTCGAGCTCGTCGCATGGGCTCGTTCGGCTCGTTCAAGCTCGATTCCTAGCGGAAAGCTTAAATAAAAAATTAAAGCAGCAGTTGTAAACCAAGAAGAAAACCCTTAAACTATGCATAACCAAATACAATTTCCATATATACAAGTTCGCGCTGGGTTTTATGTAATGAAAGTTTGGCCCCCCAACTCTTTTTTTTTTTTTTTTGATAACCAAACAACAAATTATATTAACTTAAGTGACCATGTACCATATTCATTGCATCCTCCAGAAAGAACTCTTCAAAACAAGTAAAATAGTAGCCAGCAGTCCTCTTATTTGCAAGACAGTGTGCCACCTTGTTTCCTTGCCTTCTCGTATAGCTCCACTCCACCCCTGCTAGACCATCCACTTTCTCCCTTACCCTCTTCAAAATAGCTCCCAGTTGTCCTTGCATCTTGCTTCCCCTTTCCATGTTAGTCCCCATGAACCAGACCGCCTCTCTATCATTCCTGGCTACACAACCAATTCCACACCCTTCCTCCTCAACTCATGAATCTGCAGCAAATGAACACGCATGCATAAATATGAAAAATAACTCATCACAAGATCTACACAACATCTAATGTATTTCAGAAGCTGACACAAAGATTATTACAGTACATAATTTATGTTTACCACTTCTTTCATCTAAGGAGGAAACTATATCACCTTTCCTTCATAAACTTGTTGTCCAATTTCTTCATTTTTCTCTTGCAAGTTTTTACATTTTGCCATCAGCATTTTATACATCTTTCTTTTTGGAGTTTTTGCAGTAAAACTTAAAGCAGCAATATTATCTTGCACCACTGCAACAACTAGCCTTTGAAACATCCAATTAATCTTCATATAGAAGACTTTCTAAGCATGAACTGAACAATAACAAACACAATATCCTAATATCATATAACATAAAAGCATGAATTGAACAATAACAAAAATAATCATAAACAAGTGCATAAGTTGAGACAAGCAATAAAATTCAATATCGGCGAATCAATAAAAGGGTTTGAAGGAGAAGAATAAAAATCATAAACAAGTGCATAAACAAGTCCTTAGCGCAAGAATCAATAAAAATGAAGGAAGATAGAAACCAATTTCAACAAAAAAGGGTTTGAAGGAGAAGACATACCTCATACCTGAGATCTCTTTCTCAGATGTACGGTATGAGATCTCTTGGCCAGCGGCGATGTAGAGAGCCGGAGGGAACCAAGGGGTTGATGGTTGGGGGAGCGTAGCGCAAGAGGAGCAGATCTGAGATAGTGAGACCTCTTTCTCACCGGAATTGGAGGGAAGTTTGTCGCCGCCGAAGTTCGCCACTAACAGATTTGAGAATCTCAGATTCAAATTTCAGGAATCTCAGATTCAGATTTAAGATGTGGAATGAAGTGAATGAGGAACGAAGTGAACAGGTAACATGAATGAGATTGAGGAACGAAGTGACAACCAGAAGATGTGCGAGATTTCAAATTCACCTGCGAGTGACCTAGAAGACAGCCCAACGAGGCAACGATGGTGAACAGAATGGGAGGAGGGCCGACTGCTGCTGTTGTTCGCCAGCGCCGCGCTGCTACAGATGATGTTCACCGGTGGCGCCTGAGCCGAGCTCGGAAAGAGGGCGAACGGGAGGAGTGAGGAGTAGGGGTGGCAATCGAGCGAGTCGGGTCGGGTTCGGGTCGGGTTATTCGGTTTCGGGACAAATCGGACTCGGGTTGGTATCGGGTGTTATGACAATTCGGGTCGGGTCGGGTCGGGTTCAATCGGGCATTATTTTTTCCGGATACAATCGGGTTTTCGGTTGTAATTTGATAGAGCAATTTCGGATTTCGGACAAATCGGGTTTCGGTCAAATCGGACGTTGGTCAAACCGGGCTTCGGTCAAATCGGGCTTTGGTCAAATCGGGTTTCGGTCCAATCGGGTTTCGGTTGAATCGAGCTTCGGTCAAACTGGGCTTCGATTAAATCGGGTTTCGACTGAAACGGGTTTTTTATCAAATAGATTTTTAGTTCAATAGAGTTTCGCTTAAATTGAGTTTCTTTTTTTGGTTGAACCGGATTTCGTTTGAATCGAGTTTCCGTCAAATTGAGGTTCACTTGAATCATGTTTCCGTCAAACCGGATTTATATATGAGATATTTATCTTTTTATACAGAAGTTATTTCTTATCAATTCGATCTTAATCTATATATAATATAATGTGTATTTGCACTGTATAGTAATATTATGAATTTATATCGTGTTATAGCCTTATAGGATATAGTTTAAAGTTTGATTGTATAGGTAGTCTTTTCTTGATTAAAAATAAAATATTAGTACATCACTTAAACAAAATAAGATTTATGTCATCTAAATGAGAATTATCAAATGTTATGATATTGGTCCAAGTAAGATTTATCCAAACTTGATATTATATAATATATTTGATAACTAAGATCAATAACTATAGTATATTTTGAATGGTTAGTTGAAAATTATTATTGTTAAAGAATGAATTCCTAGAAGAATTCCACTAAAATAATTTTAAATTATATTTTCCATTATATCGTTCTAGAAAGAACACTTACAAATCTATTGTTAATGTGATTAAAAATAAAATATTAGTACATTGCTTAAATGAAATAAGATTTATGCCATCTAAATGAGAATTATCAAATGTTATGACTTATGATATTGATCCAAAATAAGATTTATCCAAACTTCATATTATCTAATTTGATAACTAAGATTAATTCAATAACTATAGTATATTTTGAACGGTTACTTGAAAATTAATATTGCTAAAGAATGAATTCCTAGATAAATAGAAAAGAAAAATTCTACTAAAATAGTTTTAACTTGTGTTTTACATTATATCTAGGGTTGTTATATGAGCTGAACAGCTCGAGCTTGGCTGAGGATCGGCTCGAAAAAGCTCGACTCGAGCTCGTTCACTTACCTAAACAAGCCGAGCTTGAACATGATTTGAAGCTCGGTTGAAAGCTCGGCTCGTTCGATTTAGGCTCGAATAGCTCGAATAATATGGAACTTCTAAAATTTTCTTTAAGTTAATATGTTATGACCAAGTAAAGCTACTTAGAGCTCGAAAAAACTCGGCTCGAGCTCGTTTATCTACTAAAATAAGTCGAGCTTGAATAGAAAAGAAAGCTCGTTTAAAAATTGGGCTCGGCTCGGCTGAAGCTCGTTTAACAAATGAACAAGCTTTAACATGTCAAGCTCGGCTCGTTCGGCTCGAATAACACCCCTAATTATATCGTTCTAGAAAGAACACTTACTAATCTATTGTTAATATGATTAAACATAAAATATCAATACAATACAATGCTTAAATGAAACAAGATTTCTGCCATCTAAATGAGAATTTTCAAATGTTATGATATTGGTCCAAAGTAAGTTCTATCCAAACTTTATATCCAATTTGATAACTAAGATTCAATAACTATAGTATATTTTGAATAGTTAGTTGAAAATTGTTATTGTTAAAGAATGAATTCCTAGATAAATAGAAAAGAAATATTATACTAAAATAGTTTTAACTTATATTTTCCATTATATCGTTTTAGAAATAATAGTTACAATTATTGTTAAAGAGTATATTTCTTCATCGAGCATATAATATATATATTCTACAACAACTAAAAAACTTAAATATTTTTTAAATATATAAGTTTTAAAAAGGAATACAAATTATAAAATAGAAAAATATATCATCTCAGTAAGAGAATTAATAGAAAAATGATGGAATAAATTTAAAATTATAACTACAACTTAATATTTGTCAGTTAAATAATTAAAACAAAAACAAAATCAAGAATGTGTAATACTATAATTTGATCATTAAACTAAATAAAGAACAAAAAGATACGGAGTATAAAATATATAAAAGGACAACCCAAAATTTGGGAGGGAAGTAAAAGTAAATTGGGAGGGAACTAAAAAAAAGGAAAATTTAGGAGGGAACTTAAATAATTAAAAAAAGAAAGAAAGGTGTCGTAGATAGACTACATAGTACATTTTCATTTACCTTACATTTTTACAAAATACAAAATTATTAAATTCCTTTTAATTTTACACCCTAATAAACCAAGTAGTTATCTCAATCTCCTTATTTCGGGGCCAGGGCTCGATTCGAACGTCGGATATAATCGGGTTCGGGTGATTCGGGCGTCGGATATAATCGGGTTCGGGTGATTTCGGGTGTCGGTTATAATCGGGTTCGGGTGATTTCGGGTGTCGGATATAATCGGGTCGGGTGTTTCGGTCTTCGGGTTGTTGTCGGATCGGTTCATTCGGGTATAATCGGGTTCGGGTTAATATCGGTTTCGGTTTGCTATCGGGTTCGGGCGGAGTTCGGGTCGGATCGGTCGGTGTCGGTTCCAAACTTTTTAAAATCTATTCGGGTGTCGATCGGGTTCGGTGTCGGATCATTCGAATCGGTTTTCTCAGATCGGGTCGGGTATTGCCAGCTCTAGTGAGGAGGGTGGAGGACCAACACTTTCTCCTTTCTTTCTCTAGTAGCCAAGAACTGAAGAGTGAAGACGCCAACTCCCGAGCGGCCGAGCCTGAGAAACCCTAAAAATTCTTCTATCTAACAACCCAAGGGTATTTTATTAATTTCCAGTATCGAGCTTCTAAGCCCGGCTCGAGCTCGGCTCGGGCTCGGTTCGAGCCTAAAACTATGTTCAAGCTCGGCTCGTTTTTCCTCTACGAACGAGCTCGAGCCGAGCTTTTTCAAGCCGAGCCCGAGCTGTTCGGCTCAGATAACAGCCCTACAAAAGCCATATATATGTCTTACATTATTCTTGCTCCACATATATTATATATTGCCCATTTTTTACCTTGTACCCTATCCGGGGATATTGTTGAGAATGGATGTCATCTTTAGAGTTATTATATGGTGATATGGTGTTGCATTATTATTGAAAGTTGTTAGCCGGAAAGTTTCAAAGTTATGAAAAATTTAATGAGAGAAAAAACAATTCAGTCACCTCATGAGACACAAAGGTGATGAGTCCAAAGCACTAAGTATCCAGGGCCATTCATGACACCCATGTTTACGACTCACGAGAAGACAGTGCTGAGATTAGAGAGGTAAAATCATTATATTGAAAAAAAAACATTGAGCGAAAGAGTTAAAGGTGAGAAATATGATGAAGAAGGAATGTGGTAAAGAAAGTTTGGAAATAAAGATTGATTTCCCCGGATTTAACAGCACATGACCAAAAATTGCCCACATTTAGCATTCTACCCATCTACTCTTTTTTTATCTTGCATAAAGTCCTCTTGATTATTGTTGCTTAGTCGCAGGGAAAAATTGTTTTCATAACCTCCTTTTGTGTGAGATGTTGCTTTTCATTCACATGTACGAATTTGAAGGCAATAAGTACCTCTTCGAGGATAGCAATTGAGTGTTGGGTAATATGACAATGAATCCACTATGTTGAGAGTTTTTGCAGGTTTCCCCTGAATGAACATCCAAATTATTGCTTAGGGACAAGCAAGCTTAAGTATGGGGTGATTTGATGTCCTTGTTTTACACCATGTTGTTATGTTTAATTCTGCTCCTTGTTCTATTATTTTGGGATGGAATTATTAGAAATTTGTATAGTTATGCTTAATATTGCCAGATATGGAGTCTACACAAAGTTTGATGTGATTTTCAGTAGTTTAGAGCTGATTTGGCGAAGTTTGGACGCACTTTGGAGCTTAAAGGGAAAGCGTTAAGAAATTGGAGAAGCTAAGGAAGAGCGCAGGATGGTGCAGCTAGAGAAAACACCACTTTTCACCATTCATCAATTTAAATCAAGTTCAGTTTTCTTCATAAGAGTTGTATCCCTTGAAAAGAGCTTTCAAACGCATACTCAGATGCATCAATAGAACAAAAGAGGACTCGGGGAAGTGCGTTTCAAAACGGAGCAGAATGCTAAAAGGTGACAAAGGACTCGAAATCGACTAAGATACTCGACGTCGATTGGAGATGAAATCCACACTCAAGTCCGATTGCGAAGAGAGCCCGAGATTCACAAGATAGCCTGAGGTCGAGTACAATCTACTCGACATCGACTGAAACTCTGCTGGGCCGAGAACAAATTGGGCCGATTCAGTGACGAGGAGAAGAGACTTAGCCAAGAAGCATCTATCATCTATCAAGTTCTATCCACATGGAGGAAGATTTATTTACCATAAGGAGAATTGTTATTTACCATTTTAAATTTATATCTTTTATTTATCTAATTTTATATCTTTTAGGTTTAGATAGAAATTGCTTTCCTTGATTAGCAAGGAGTTAGCCCTATAAATAAAGCCTTAGTGGCTAGTAGTTATTCATTCAATTTCAAAGATTCAATTTCCGTATAAAATAGAGGTTTTAGGAGTTCAAGGCTTTTAAGATTTTGGCGTTTTTGCGAAAGTTGGAGTGCAGGGATTGTAAAGGTCGCGAATTTAGTTTAATGCAAAGTTATTTTCTTTCATCAATCAGGGTTTCTATGGCAATGAGCGAGTAATCACCTTTCTTGAAGGGTCAGGGTGAGCCCGACAATAGCTATGCGTGCATAAGGTAAGCTTTGATATTCGTTATGCTTTGATCATCCACTATCTTTTATATGTTTATTCCCTACTCGAAAGAATTGAGATTCATGTTAACAACTTGGATTATAAACATAAAATTGGTAGATACAATTAGGGTTACTTGAAAAGGTTGTCTAATTGTTGGAAAAGGCAAAAGCTTTCTCCTTAATGTGATTGCATAATTATCCATATTATCTTATGCGTGTTTGGTTATCGTCGCGGTAAGCCCTGGCTTTGGAAGATCATTTATATATTTGTTTACTTCTAATTATTCAACCCTGGTTTATTTCTGTCCACTATTTTCTTTCCATCCTTTCATTCTTCGGCCACCTTTGCCAACATTCACAAGTTACTAGATCGACTGGCACTCTTTTGTGCCAGTCGCTATCGACTACTAACATCTCGAGAACGAGTTCCCCACTCGAGAGTCGAGATCGACTTCTGTTTTTGTTTTGAAGGTACTCAAGATGGAAAATCTACTCGACGTCGACCAAACCTGCTACCTAGTGCTGATATTTCTACTCGAGATCGGCTGCACTGATCAAGGTCGACTGCAATCTAGTCGAGGTTGAGTGCTTCTGAGTCAACTTCAGAACATGATTTAGTGGCTATCTGAGATTCCGTTGATACGCTTCCTCATGGATCAAACCTGACATCGGTTTGCTTTATTTTATTTATATTTTATTTGCAACCTCGATATTCCCTCCTCAACACCAGCAAAGATGATTCTTGGAATGAAAATTACAAGAGATAGGCATATGAGGGCATTGCATTTATCACAATCAAAATACAGCAAATTTGTTCTGCATAGGTTCATCATCGGTAATGCCAAACCTGTTGGTACACCTTTGGCTAACCATTTTCGCTTATCCAAGGATCAATCCCCTAAAACAGAAGAAGAAAGAGCTTTCATGGCTATGATTTCTTATGCCTCGGTCATCGGGAATTTGATGTACGCAATGGTCTGTAAAAGACTAGATATTGGACAAGCAGTGGGAGCGGTCAGTAGGTTCATGTCAAATCAGAGGAAAGTTCAATGGGAAACAGTGAAGTGGATTCTAAGGTATCTACAATGAATGGCAGAAAAATGTTTGTACATTGGTAAGGGTGAATTAAAAGTATGAGGCTATATAGATGCAGACTTTGAAGGCGAAGTCGATCACTGGAAGAGCACAACCGCTTATATATTTACTATTGAAAATACAACTGTTAGTTGGATTTAACAATTGCAAAAGATTGTTGCTCTATCAACTACAGAGGGTGAGTATGTAGTAGTGATTGAAGCTAATAAAGAGATTATATGGCTTAAAGGTTTGTTAACAGACCTAGGATTCATGCAAGAGAATAATGTCATGTACAGTGATACTCAAAGTACAATACACTTGGCAAAGAATTCATCATTTGATTCAAGAACCAAGCACATTAGACTTCGATACCATTTAATCAGATCGTTGTAGGATGATGAAGTATTAAAACTAAAAAAGATCCAAGGTAGCAAGAATCTAGCAGACATGTAGACAAAGACAGTGGCGCTTGATAAATTGAAGTTGTGTTCAACTTCATTTGGTCTGCAAGAATGACAAGATCGTAGAGTTGTACGTGAAGACAGATTGAAATCAGTCTTCCAAAATCCAAAATCTGCGCCATCGAACGTACTTGTCCAGTTTCACCTTTCTATCGTTTGCAGACATCGCTCCCCCTAAAATTTTATTCCTTTTTTAGATTGTTCACGACCTCGCTATGATACCAATTATTAGGAAAAATAACGGAACTATTCCGATTTATCAAATTGGTGAGAATGAAAATGAATAATATAAAACACACCCTCAACAGTGTTTGGTAGACCGTGTTTGTCTCTAACTCTTCTGCAAAACTTTTATTAGAAAGGAAAAGATACAAAATATGTTTACAAAACTCACCGTAATTACACTCTAGAATTTTACGGACAAAATTCTGTCAACAGCTTCTCTTTGTTTAACACTATAAACTATAAGTTTTCTCTATGCGCTTAATATCGTAAACTATAAGCTTTCTCTATGTGTTTTAGATTTATATAAGCTTGCAACAATCTAATATTGGAAGTTTGCAACGATCTTACCTACCATTTCAGTTTTCCCATAATAGGTGATTATTTTATTTCAATAATCTAATATTAGAGAATTTTTGTTTCTTTCAATAATCTAATATTCGAGAATTGCTATTTTTTTAACACCTCGATTATCAGTTGAAGACAAGGAAAAAGTGTGAGACGTGGTAAGAGATCTAGGGACGGTTTCTCCGCTTCTTGATGAACAAATTTACCTTGGTCACAGGCATGAAATGCATACGCCACAGACGTGACTTCGAGGAGGTTGAAGACCAGGATGCAATTAGGGACTTCTTCGGCAAAGACAAGGTGAAGGTGAAAGAGTTGGAAGTGATATAGGAGGTTGCTAAGGAGATGGAGAGGAGCGACTCCAGAAAGTTCAAGCTTGCTCTCCTTCTCATCGCTGAGGAAATCCTTCTGCAGGGGCCAGTTGGGAGGAACATCCGTGGGTGGGTGTTGCGCTTGCTGGATGATGTTTAGCAGGTCTTGAACTACCTGTGGGGGAGGGTCGTGTGCGAGGTTACGGACAAGAGCCTCAAAGGCGCCTTGACGATGAGGGTTGAACAGGGGATCAACGTCGGCATTGACAGATCCGGGTATTCGCTCAACAGATTCCCCTTGCATTCCGGGTATGAGTCAACCACTTATGTTCATCACACTTATTTTAATCGCATAGTTGGCATGAGAATTTATTTTGGTGGCACGTGTTTAGTCGTTGCTTGCACATAACATATTTTACGAGTTGTTCATCTTGCACATTAGGCCGTTGTAAAAGGATCTTTCATTTTAGATTATGATGTTCTTTCTCATGATGTGCAACTTTGGATGTACAAGGCGGTTTCTAGCATAGGCAATAAATTCGCCAATATGTCATTTTGGAGGAATGGATTTAAATTTGGCACTTGCATTTCCTATATGTTGTTGTAGGAGGAAATAGAGTTTAAAATATAAAATATAAATCAAACCAGATCCGTGCCCCAGCAAATAATTACAAGACTCCCTCCTGTTGTGAGCCTAATCTGCAATGTTTTACAATTGCTTTTATATCGTTTTCTGCATACATTTCATGCATTTGGGCTAAGATAGTACATAATCTATGTAGTTTATGTTTATTTGCAATATATGGAGGTCTACACAAGTTTTTGTTATATTTCGCAGAAATCAGACGCACTTTGGAGCTTAAAGTAAACTCATGAAGAAGCTAAGAATGGTGCAGCTGGAGAAAAGGCCATTTTTCGGTATTCATCATTCGGAATCAAGCTTTGATGTCTTCATGAGAGTCGTAGCCCTCGAAAAGAGCTTTCTAACGCATGGTCATATACGTCAATCCGACGAACGAGGACTCGGGAAAGTGCGTTTTAAGAACAGAGCAGAAAGCCGGAGCCCAACTTTACTCGATCTCGAGTTCACTTACTCCATCTCGACAAAAGTTGCCCGAGCACACCTGGTCGAGCAGAGCATGGTCGACAAAAGTTGCTGTCCTACGCGGTTTGGGAATCCTTGGAGCCGAAGGAATCCGAGTTTGGCCGAGATCTATCAACATCTATCAAGACATATCAACACATGGAAGATTTACCTATTTTAGATATAATTTCCTATTTGGATTTAATTCCTTTATTGCATTTATTTATCTTTAAGCCTTTAGATAATTAGATTTAGATTTAGATTTAGATAGACTTTCTTGCCTAGAATAGCTAGGGAATGAAGACTATATATAAAGCCCTAGGGGGCTGATTTTTATGAATTCAAGTCAAGTCGTCTTAGAACGCAAGGAGGAGGAGAAGAAGGCGACAGAGTAGAGAGAGGAGGCGAGAGAGAAGAGAGAGGAGGACCGTTTGGAAGGTTTTGTAAGTTTTACTTTATTTTATATTAAAGTTAATTTCTTTTATTATGGTTTGTTTCTAATTTCCTTCTTCTAGGGTTGGGGTGATCCCAACATAGATATGTGTGTTTGATTTATAAACCCATGAATTTCTATGTCTTTATTATCATCTACCTATGTGTTTAATCCTTTGCGACAGTCAAAGACAATTCCTTATTTGCAATTATGAAGCAAAAGTGAATTAATTATGAATTTGGATAGTAATTAGGTTTTGCTTGCGATAGTTGGTTGATCCTAATTAAGAAAAGGGTAGTAACACTTAGGGTTTATGCGAAAGCCTCTATATTCCTATTTGTTAATAACGAAAGTTATTTGATATAAAGCATGCATCTTTATGTGATTTATGATCTGCACATATATTTATTGTTGTGGTGATCCATAACCTTGGAAGTTTGCATCTTTATTTGTTTTATTTTATTATTTTTATTCGGCACATATTCCACACGACATCAAACCACCATTCCCCCTCCATCCCTCGACATTGACCCCTCTATTCTTTGTTGACATCCACCCTCATCACCTCTTCCCGCTATTCCTGAACCCCAAAACACACTAAACCTAGAACCGATGACTTCTCTCCTGAGGACAAACCTGACTCCCCTATACTATAGCGGGGGTCTTGACTACAAATTTATTTGGTCGAGAAACCCTCTCGTCACCTCCCTATGCAGTAGTGGGAAGTCATGATCGATCCACGAGGAAGCGTGTCAGTGGATCCTAGGTAGCTGTAAATCTCACAGAAAAGCAAACAGAAAGACAGAAACAAAGACAGAAATAACAAACGAAAGCAGAAATAAAAGCAAAGACAGAAACTCAAAATCGATCACAGAAACTCGATCCAGACAACACGTACTCGATCTCGACCAATAGTACTCGAGATCGACTAAAAAAAGAAACTTGTAAATTGCAACTTCGAATCACAGAATTTAGATTTCGAACGAAATAAATCAATATATAAAGAACTTCCAAAGCCAGTGTATCAACACCACAACGATAACCATGCAAATTAACACATAAAGGCATAAAAGATCATGCTTTCTATCAAAATAACTTTCGTTATTAACAAATAGGAAGATAGAGGCTTTCGCATAAACCCTAATTGTTACTAACCCTTTTCACATAATTAATCCAAGTTGCATTAAGATCACTTTCGTTTCAATAACACAAACAAGGATCGCCTTCAACTTTCGCAAAAGAATCATGCTCATAGTGGTAGAAGAAGAATCGCACAAAAAGATCGTACCTTTACCGCATCACCTTACATGGCCACCGTCGGGCTCACCCCAGCCCCAGAAGTGGGTGGACTACTCGCTCTTCATCGCAATAGCAGACATCTTTGATGAAAAAGAACTAACTTGCATTAAATAAACTCAAACTTACAACCTCTTCTCTTTCTCTCTCTATGACTAATTGTCTCTGACTGAAATTGAATGATGAAAAACCAGCCCCTAAGGCTTTATTTATAGTGCTCAAACCTCGCTAATCAAGGAAAGAACATCTTATCTATATCTATATCTAATTATCTAAAGGCTTAAAGATAAATAAATGCAATAAAGGAATTAAATCAAAAAGGGAAATTCTATCTAAAATAGGTAAATCTTCCATGTGTTGATAGGTTTTGATAGATGTTGATAGATCTCGGCCAAACTCGGATTCCTTCGACCCCAAGGAAAGCCAGCTCAACACGGACGGCTTCAACGCGTTATACGGTTTCGGAAGATTTCGTCGATCTCGACCAAGTTTACTCGAGATCGAGTAACTCTGGCGTCGACTACCACTTGGCTTGGCGTCTTGGGTTGCTGCTGCTCGATCAGGCTTGGACATGTGCTCTAGGGTCCTCGATATCGACAAGTTTAGTCGATATCGAGTAGACTTGCTGCATATAAGCACATAAATCAATAATGAATTCCAAAATAGCCATGTATAAGCAATTCATGAAATAAACCTTAAATATGCAAAAATATTGTCAAATAAATCAAATATAAATAAAGTAAGCCCTTCCCCCACCCCATACTTAAACATTACAGTGTCCTCACTGTATAAAAACAAGGGTAAAGAAAGAAACTCACTAGACAGGTGTGCAGGGCTTCAAAATATCGAGTGAAAATGTCGCTGGGCCTAGTCCGAATTTAGCTTGTTTCTATCCCCATGGACCTGAAAAATGTAGAAGAGAAATACCCACAATAGAAAAAACTAAAAGTTCAAAAAAAAAAAAAAACAACAACCAAAAGAAACAATGTCCCAAAAGTCCAAAAATAAATGTCTATTTACAAGCTCTAGATTTTATAGTCGCTAGGCCGACTTCTCCATTAAGCTCAAGGTGGCATTTGCAGGGCCCATGTAGCTCGGGCTTCAAATAGGACTCCATTCTTGTCTATCAGCCGTAACCCTCCAGAATGGATCTTGTTCACCACGAAAGGTCCCATCCTCTTCTTGTTGAATTTGTTAGGGAACCAATGATCCTTTGATTTGGAGACATAGAGCTTGTCTCCAACTTCATACTTCTTAGGCTCGTCATTGGAAATCCTACATAAGCGCACATACCAAGGCAAACATCTCCCATGTATAGATAAATCTTTGATGGAAATAGGAGAACAAAGATCCATACCTTGGCTTACCTTCGCAGAAACGGAATCGGGGACCACAGTGTTTGGTCGATCTCCAGTAACTGTACACGATCTCGACAAGGCTTCAGTTTCTGGTGCTGGATTGCTCGTGGTTGCTGGAGTCGAGGAAGGTGAACGTTGGTCAATCTCGAGTAGGGTACTCGATCTCGAGGAATTCTGCCCTTCTGGTGGAGTCAGCGTCGAGGAAGGTGAAGTCGAGTCAGCAGAGTTTTGGTCGATCTTGAGTAGTCTACTCGATCTCGAGGAGTGCTCGGCTTTTGTTTGGCTACTCGACCACAGTCCTCGATATCGAGGAATTCTGGTCGACGACGACCCCATACTTGCATCCTGTCAAGGCATCCGAAAAATAGTTAGTCCAAATCAACGTACCTTGATTTGTGTCGAGTGGATTCTATGTTTCCTCGTTTAGGATAGCCATGATCTTCTCCACATGGGCCTCCATATCCCTCTTTTCCAGCTCTTCAAGAGTCATATTTCTTACTTTAGGTTCCCCACAAGTGATGTAACCAGCTGATATGGATTTTACCTCTTCCATTGGGCATGTATGTCTTTCAGTTTTATTAAAGGAATAATCAATTACCTCATCGTTGATGTTGAAAGTGAGCACTCCCTTCCTCACGCTTATGTTGGCATCCACCGTCGCCAAGAAGGGTCTTCCTAGAATAATTGGACAAGCAGGGTCCTCCGCTATATCAATAACTAAGAAATCAGCAGGGACAAAGAACTTACCTACTTGTACTGGGACATTGTCCACCATGCCTGTTGGAATGACCACCGTGTTGTTGGCCATATACAGCTTAGCATCCACAGGCTCTAGGGCACCTATCTTAATCTTGGACCAAAGTGTTAATGGCATTATACTCACACTGGCTCCAAGATCACATGAAGCATTAAATTTATATTGACCAAATCCAATGGTTATAGCAATCTTACCTGGATCTGGCCTATTCTCAAGGATGTCCATATGGCTGCACTCCTTTGTAATCTCAGCCATTGACCTCTTCTTGCTCAGAATCTCTTTCAGGAACATGACATAGGATGGCATTTCATTGAGAGCTTCTGTGATGGGAATGGTGACGTTGAGCTTCTGAAGCATTTTGATGAAGCGCTGAAACTTCTTCTCTGCTGGGTCCTTGGGAGATTTTGTGGGGAAGGGCAACTACTTTTTCTGATTCGGAGCCAGAACATATGTCGGAGGTGCCGCAGCTGGATCAATATCGACTGGGCTCTTCTCGATATCGACTTCTTTTTCCTCGATATCGAGTTGACTCTTCTTGATATCGACTAGATCCTTGTCGATATCGACTTGTTTCTCAGCCCCTTCGTTCTGTTGTTTTCCGACCTCTGGCTCTTGTAGTTGATGGCCACTTTTGAGCTTTACAGCGGCAATGTGACCAGTCTTTCCTTTGGGATTTGGTTCTGAAGATCCTGGGAGTGAACCTAACTGTCTGGGGACTCTTGGTTCTAGCTGACCAATCTGTGTATCAACTGATTTACGCCATATGTCAATCTCCCCAAGCCTAGAGTTGACTCCTTGAATCTGAGTGTAGACTGAGTTAAAGGATTGCCTGGTTTCTGTATGATTTCTCCGTATTTCTTCTAAGACAGTTTGTAGATTATCCCTTTCCTGGTCCCTTTCTGGATGTCCTAGAGCTCTGTAGAGCGGGGGGTTCCTAGGGGCACCTTGGTTCCATTGTGTTTGCTGAAACCTTTGGTCACCCATGTAGCGACTGGGACCCCCTGCGTAAGCTGCCTCTTCGTGGTATTCTGCCAGCCTGACTTGCTCAGTGTGTTGGCACTCAATAGTGGTGTGCCTCTGTGATCCGCATTCAATACAAGGCTGGTTGACAGAAAGATACTTTACTTGTTTGAGGAGCTTCTTATTCTGATCTCTGTAGTACTGCTCCCTTACATCTGGATCAATCTCCTTAGGGGGCTCATAGAGGGGCATGGATGGCGCTGGCCTAGCGTAGGGGTTCTCCTCATAGGTGACTGGAGTCCCATACTTGTTGTCATAATTGGTCAGCTTGTCGAGAGCAGCCCATGCGTCAGCAGGCGGCATTGCCAGATACTTATAGTAAGTATATGTGTTGATTCTGTCCTTTCGAGCCAAGTCCAGAGAATTGAAGAAGATCTCTTGAACTATGCAGGGTTATTGTCCATGTGTAGGGCAGGATCGCAGTAGATCCTTATAGCGTTCCTAAGCCTTTGCCAACGGCTCCCCAGGCTGTTGTTTGAAAGATGTGATCTTTTGGCGAAGGAGCGCTGTCTTAGCAGGAGGAAAGAATTTGTTGAGAAATTCCTGCTTCACTTAAGCCCATATCGTGAGGGATCGCGGTTTTAGCCCTTCAAGCCACTTCAATGCTGGACCAGATAGGGACCAGCGGAAGGCCTTCATCAAGATGTACTCCAAGGTGGTACCTTCAGCAAGAGTACGACACATGTCAGTAAAGTTGGTAATATGTCGCAGAGGGCATTCATTAAATCTACCATGAAAAGCATGATTTTTAATTTCAATAAGGAATTGAGTGCGAATTTCATAGTTATTGTCAAGGATTAGAATGGCCGATTTAGGCACGACGAGAGTCGGGTGCATATAATCTTCTGCAGTGGTTGGGTATAGGGCAAGCTCGGCTTCTGCTTGTTCCCTTCCTGCTTTCTCAGCGGCGATAGCAGCATCTTTAGCGGCATGTTCCCTTGTAAGCCTCGCGATCAGTTGTTCCTGTGTTTCTGCGGCCGTCATGGCTCTTTTTAGGTTAGCTTGGATGTGTAACAGGTGTTCCGGATCGTATAAGCCGTCAAACTCAGGTGATTGACTAGAACGGCGCATACACCTACGAAGTAACTTAAAAGAAAAGTTAGATCTGACTACCTAAGGCGCGAATGATAGACTCCCTAGCAACGGCGCCAATTTGTTGTAGGAGGAAATCGAGTTTAAAATATAAATCAAACCAGATTCATGCCCCAGCAAATAATTATAAGACTCCATCCCTATGCAGTAGTGGGAAGTCATGATCGATCCACGAGGAAGCGTGTCAATGGATCCTAGGTAGCTGTAAATCTCACAGAAAAGCAAACAGAAAGACAGAAACAAAGAAACAAAGACAGAAATAACAAACGAAAGCAGAAATAAAAGCAAAGACAGAAGCTTGTCGATCTCGACTAACACCTACTCGAGATCGACTAAAGACAGTAACGATAGAAACTCAGAATCGATCACAGAAACTCGATCCAGATAACACGTACTCGATCTCGACCAGTACTCGAGATCGACTAAAAACAGAAACTTGTAAATTGCAACTTCGAATCACAGAATTCAGATTTCGGACGAAATAAATCAATATATAAAGAACTTCCAAAGCCAGTGTATCAACACCACAACGATAACCATGCAAATTAACACATAAAGGCATAAAAGATCATGCTTTCCATCAAAATAACTTTCGTTATTAACAAATAGGAAGATAGAGGCTTTCGCATAAACCCTAATTGTTACTAACTCTTTTCACATAATTAATCCAAGTTGCATTAAGATCACTTTCGCTTCAATAACACAAACAAGGATCGCCTTCAACTTTCGCAAAAGAATCATGCTCATAGTGGTAGAAGAAGAATCGCATAAAAAGATCGTACCTTTACCGCATCACCTTACATGGCCACCGTCGGGCTCACCCCAGCCCTAGAAGTGGGTGGACTACTCGCTCTTCATCACAATAGCAGACATCTTTGCTGAAAAAGAACTAACTTGCATTAAATAAACTCAAACTTACAACCTCTTCTCTTTCTCTCTCTATGACTAATTGTCTCTGACTGAAATTGAATGATGAAAAACCAGCCCCTAAGGCTTTATTTGATAGGTTTTGATAGATGTTGATAGATCTCGGCTAAACTCGGATTCCTTCGGCCCCAAGGAAAGCCAGCTCAACACGGACGACTTCAATGTGTTACGCGGTTTCGGAAGATTTTGTCAATCTCGACCAAGTTTACTCGAGATCGAGTAACTCTGGCGTCGACTACGGCTTGGCTGGGCGTCTCGGGTTGCTGCTGCTCGATCAGGCTCGGACATGTGCTCTGGGGTCCTCGATATCAACAAGTTTAGTCGATATCGAGTAGACTTACTTCATCGACTTGGTGGCCTAGGCATGTCGAGTA